>OW388290.1:11573429-16373429 GCA_936450465.1 Gibbula magus | reverse complement strand
TGTGCCTTGGAGAGGCCTCATTATCAAAAGCTCGGGTACAATGTTTGTGGTAATTTGTGGGTCAAATCGCACTGTGTCCGCGCTATTTGCATCGTTTAAGAACCGGTAATCATCGGCCAACAAGAATACCATGCAAATGGCCCCATCTGGAGTATAATAACGGTCTAAATGGGACACCGGCCACTCCGGGACATAGAGAGAGCGGGGAAAATTGATCCTGATTCAAAAACAGTTCTCAAGTATCTTTTGCAAACATAAATAGCGCTGTTCTGATAGCAGTGAAAGATCGAAGGTGACTTTTAGATGAAAACAATAAGATAACACTGTCATGGCTTCTTTGTAGTTTCCTAAAGCTGTACTTAACTTCATCTCACATTTGTTTTGTTCTTATTGGCTTTTTGTTGGAGAGTTTCTTTATTCTAATCATATTTCATGGTTTGAGGCAAGGTTAGTACTCAGCTCAGCTGTTATTTACTTCAGCTGTTATCTTGATGCTGGAATATGTCATGCACTGATATGTATATATGTATTGCACATCTATTGAATAGATTGCGCAAAACTCAATGTGTGGATTTTAAAGGCGCTGTAGCACGTTTTTTTGCTGAAATAAGTCGATGAAATGTATTTGAAAAATAATGTCAACAATAGTAAAACACCCTTCTCTCTTCGGAAAATCAAGTTGCAAATGAGTGTACATGGTTCCGTAAAGCCATGGGATTTTTTTTGTCATTCGAATATAATAAAATGTGTTCACAATAAAATGGCCGCCATGCAATTTTGGCTTTATACGCAACACCGTTATTACCACTACGGATCATTGGTTTGAGTAATAAGATGTTTCACCCTCTAAAGTAAATATAAATGACATAAACAATCATTGTAAATGAGAAATTTGAAAAAATAAAATTTGCAAAAAACGTGCTACAGCGCCTTTAAAATGTAAAAGCGAAAGAAAAGGTAACAACGTCAAATTTCCGTTGACCTTTAACATAACATATATTTCTATAACAATCAGATACATAAAACATATGTATACCTATCGATACAATTATTGACTTATGTGAAGCAAAACAAAACAGACACGTCGATGATAGCACCAAATGTTGCTTGACACGGCTTAATGGTCAGTTGACACATATGTCAGAAGATTCCACTTGTCATGGCCAGTGTGAGTGTATTGTTCCCATAACGTTACTCGGACATGAGCGTATGGTGACACATGTTCTCGGAGTGAACACAGCTGAACATCGTGTAGAGTAGTATGTCACTGTTTATCAATATGCATGCTGGATCTGAAACCCGAACTCGCCCTCGACGACTACAATAGCGACCTGTCCCTCATCTCGGTTTCCCTACACAAAACTATCAAAAATTGACACGCAATTTATGCTTTTAGCGCACTAGTGTGAATTAAAGGGGATTATGTTTTATTGCCAACTGACGAGCGATGATACGAGTGGAAACACGGTCGAATGAAACATCGATATTCTGTATCGTCCTCTTCTGAATCTATCTCTTCACCTGTCGGTCTGGTTACAACAATATCTAAACAATGAATTGTATTGAAATATATGATAAACTATCCCCAGCTCTAACATTGTGCATAATGTACGATCTAAGCCGTGTTAGGATTTTAGAATCTAAATTGTATTTACCTTTTAGCTCAGGTCGAGAGGAAATCAAAGTGCCAATTGTAATACAATCTTCTATTGCTATTATTTCTTTTTCATTCATTATTAACGAAACTCCTAAGCTGCATAGGACTCTATCAAATCCTAATTTGTCTAGTGAACCTGTCATTTAAACCAATATTTAATTATTCTAACAGAATGACAAAAGTTACCACTGTGTATGTAATGGCCCGTATAAGAGATAACACTATCACTCGACCATTAGTCGGCCATTACATAAACTCCACGCAGCGTCATTTCACGTTACGTCACGTCTTAAGGCGACGACAAGACGTCTCGCCAGTCCACACAGCGTCGGATGAAACATTAATGCACTGCAGGGAGCCCAAGCCACCTCCGTACTATTCCAGTTCTTAATTACACACGTTTATACTCTTCGAGTCTGCGACTTTCTGCATTGATTTACAAACATCTCATTAACTCTTCAATCAAGTAAGAGTGTACCAGGTCCCAAGGGAGCACCTAATTGCCTGGGGCCATGTTGGGTTCAGTACGCGATACCTATCCATTGCGCTAGAAGAGTAAGCTTATTAGGACCCGTGCGCTGCTTCATTAGATACACGCTCTTTCTCAATGATACATGTTTGATTTGCTTCCTAACTGAGTGGATTATATTTGACTAGCAATAGATCACATTGTGCTTAATTCTCTGTATTTAATGGCTAGCTTAACTGATATTTGATTACACGGTCGAGAAGACCACTATTACAGGCCCGTCGTTATATGACAATTTGCATTTTGGCATTAGGGGATACCAAGTCTATAAAGCTCATTATACAAAGAAGAATTAGTTACAGTAAACGCTGGTGAAAGCCTTCAAATTCTTGAGGGACATTTGTTTGTTGGCGTTCCAATGCTACTTCCAGTGTACCTCTTTGTCCCATGTATAAGTCTTAGTTCTTCATATGTGTCCGATGTTTGTGTTGAAATCTGACATTTGATCTCTGAACAAAATTTACTTTTAATTTTTCATTCTAACAAAATTATCATCTCATTATAAGTATTGCAAAGGAACCTTTGAGAATTTTAAAATTAATTCCCAATTAAATAAGCGCAGAAGCATCTCCGGACCTTTTCAAAGGTGGATCATGTATCGAGCTAGGTGAAGTGAAGGTTAAATATTGTGAACTACCGTCTTTGGGTAAGACTAGTGGGGCAACTACAACTTCAGATTCTTTAGAAAAAGCGAGTTCTATAACGTCACCAACAAGCTACACGTGCAGCATGTCGTTATTGATGATGGCGAATTCTCCACTTGTATTATACTATGGGTATTAATAAACTTGAGCTAATCAAAGTATCCAATCCCTCAAATAATGATAATATCTGCATTCAAAATAAAGTCACAAGGTCGGGCATCATAAATTACAGGGACAGTTCAATCGGCAAGCACTAATTTATAAATGCAGTCTAGCAATAACACTAAATAGTATTGCTGGCGACACAATAGACGTATACCCATTATCCGCCACAACACTTCGATTATGGCTATAAATCATAAACGCCCCACTGCCTCGCTTCTCCCTCCTATCGACCACTGGTCAAGGCACTGGTCTGCCTCCCTGGACACAGGGCTCCCCAGCTGTTACATCAGCTGACCAGCTTGACCTTTGACAACGTGACCATCTCATAATCAAACTCGTAAATCATAATTTCACTGATATTCATACAGTTCATCAACTTATCAAAATGGCGCCAGTGTTCCGGAAGTGTCATGTTGACCTCTGTCGTGTACACGTTTCTTGCTTTCTTTGACAGTCAGTTGCTCCTAGGCATCAATCTGATTTGTTTCCTGATTTTCTAACCCAATCATCTGGCCCTAGAGATAGTATATTTGACCTTTGTCTACTCATATATTTAAATCTTCATGTTATGACAAGCATGAGCTTTTGGCCTGCTCTCTTCATATAGTTCCATATGCATTTTCGGTGATAAGTAGATACGATGGGAATATAATACTAGGCATAGCTACGGGCCTTTATGTCAATCCATTGATTCTAAAATACGAGTGTTGGAAATGGAGGACAGCACTAGCTCCACGACCCGTTCGTTTCTTGCAGACGCTGTCTGGTAACTCTTGTTAAAACACACAAAAAAACATATCTAACTCAGACAAAGTCATACAACAAATGTTATTTAAACGATCAAGTGAAAATGATACCAAAAATGTCTTCTGTCCATCAAAGATTACTTATCTGCCGAAGTAGACGCTGTTTTATTTGAAGCAACAAGACTCTTCAAAACCAATAAATCACACTTAGTAAAACTCTTCATCTTTTCATCGCAAGACTATACTGATGACTGACAGTCGTCTTGCAAGAACCAGCCCAGTCCCTCGTACAGTGTGCACATGCCCAGCGTTTAAATCAAAGTGATCAGGCTCCTCATATCTTCCAGAGCTTATTGCGGTAGGTCGCCAAACATATGCGTCTTGATACACGAAATCATATCTATAATCGTTTCAAGTCGTCTTTTTAAGACGGGATTGATAACTTGAAATCCCCTCAACCCCTGGCGACTCGGCCCCGGGGTTCATGCAATAGGGTTCGGTTATTCTGCCCCGGGTTTACAATCGAATCATGTTTCCTAATTTCGTGAGCGTCAGAGTTTTAAGGGGATTTTTGAAGCACCGGGAGATGTTTACTCACATCTCGTTTACGTCTGCGTATTGTGGTCGAGCTTGTTTATATTTGATCTTTAATTGTAATTTATTGTGTATTGTTGCCTCTGATCTAAAGAGGCTTTATGACCGCCCTAGGAGTAAAATAGTTCAGACGTCTATGAAAAAGTGTGTTCATTTACAGTTGACATTTGCAGATACTTGGCTATAACGCGCAACATAGATGCATGACGTACAGTCTATTTGCGTCTATGTTACGATTTTAAGTTGAGTTGCGGTTTGAAGGATGTGTTGCTTTATTGTGTAAATCAATATATGAATTCTTAAAAACAAAGTATGCCGGAACTGCAAGGATGGAATCTTTATTTTCATAAGCTTTTTTTGAAAAAAAATAATCGGTATATCATTTCTCAAGACTGAAACGTATGGAAACAATATCCATTTTGAAAATACATTGTCTATATTCACATGGGCTTTTGATTGAAGTGTCTATCTTGTTTTCCTCCAAGTGGAGATATTTCCTTCTCGTCAAATTCTCCCCTTTCAGAGATTTCCTATGTAACAGGTTGTAGCACGCTTGTATTTCTGACTTCCACATTCTATCCTTTCAACATCGCACTCACAGGAAGACAGCATTGGTTTCAATAGAAATATCAAGACTGGTGTAGAGGCCGGCCCTCCACCCTGACGGATCAACATCCTCCACTGGAACACCGGCATTCTTTTGCCAGTCACTTATCGTCTGCTCAGCCAACTGTCGTCTGCTCCCACCAACGATGCAATAGGTGCACCTGGTCTGCATAAACACTCGCATCTACTCGACCGTGCTGAGGGAGGTTCAAATTCACGCTGAGGGGAACCCCTTTTTCCTCCTTCATTTCCCCCATACGTAAAATAATCATTATGCTTTTTATCTTCTCCATTGATACAATCTAAGACGTGGCCGGTTTCTGCACCTGCGGTAGGAAGGAATACCCCGTTATTGAGGCAGACTGCGTTCATCTTGCATAGGCTCGTGCCGTGCTCGTGCATGCATGCCCTTACTCATTGACATAGGCACTCGGCCTTCTGATATTATGATTTCAAACTGAAGTGTATTAAATCTCAGTTAACGCGCAGTATGTTGCATACACCAGAGTTGCTGTAAGCAGGTTTCGTGTGGCTCATATTGTAGTCTCCTTGAGTCAGTGTAGCGTTTTGCCAAGGGTAAAATTGCAAGAGTACAGAAGTGATCTTTGATCTGATTTCACATTCTTCCGCTGTCAGTGCACATGCTAACATACTGAACAATAGGTGCTGGCAATGGGTGATCCTTGCTGCTTGATTGTTCTCTTCTATCGTTTTACTGTAAACAATGGCTTGACTTTATCCCTGCCGCATGGAAAAGCGATTACTCTTTGATAAGGCTTGCTTATTAGTGCTTATGATGTAAATGTATTGAAGCCACGCATGGACAGACATAATTAGGTGAAGGATATATGAAGTGTGAGGCATTTCGGCACCAAAAGCTGTCGATAGGGATTCTCTCTTATGCAAGGGAAATTATTATATAGCCTGTTTGATATAAGTCAGTGTAAGTAAATGTGTTTTGTTCTCTTTGGTGATATAATATACAAATATACATATACACATATATTTATGGATATGAATAAATCATCGTGCTTGCTTCACAAATTGTATTTTATATGTGTAACATTGACGTACACGTGTAAAGTAAATACGTTTGTTGAACGAGCTCATGCAAGATAATTGGTATCAACATGTCTGCCCCTTTCTGTAAATATTCACACTAAAATGCAAATGAAAGAAACACGCAATGAGAACAAATACTTTATCAGCTATACTGCTGATAAACAGCTCTGCCAGATAAATATGAATGGTTGGTTAGACACAGGCTACTCTTAAACAGGAGCAGCAGGCGAATCGATGCCGTCAATGAACCACGCTTTCTCATTTTAAAATTGTTAAAATGAGATTATAGTTACACAATTTCCGCCCCTCTTCATTATCCAGTTAAAGATCATTCACGCGAGAAGACATCATCCATGCACAGGTTTAGTGAAACCGCGGGCGGACAGGTCCGCATGCAACAAGTGGCAGGGGCCGCCATTACAATTGGGATGTCATCGCTTGATCTACCAGAAGATTGCTAGATGGGGGCAGCGACTTCAGAAGCAATCAGACGCAAAACTCGGTGAAAACACCGCATAATTAAACCCCTATCGTCCCAGCAGATTCTATATTAATAATTCCGATGGGCTGAATCCGTGTGGAAAATGCTGCAATCTGCATGGTGAGTTCAATCTGCAAGCAATGACGCCGATTTCTCGGTGGCTGTGTTTCTGTCACGTCGGATCAGCGATGGAGCAGTGACTGACGGGACGGTATGTGTCAAGTCGAGCCTCTCAGTCAACCTCACTCAAACAGTAGAAGTTACTTTTAACACAAAACTTACCAAAAAGAGGCTGTATGATTATTGTATAAACTATAAAGGCAAAATAGCCTTGTTTTCCGTTGAACTTGGATTATCTAGACTTGCTAAACGTTCATAGGCTGCGGTTTTAGTTTCATTTCTGGGCCACTGAAGTCGTTTTGCAACTTGTACAATGTATAATAAAATCTGATTATGACAACAACCCTAGTCCCTCTCCAAAACTGGGTATAAATATGAGCTCCCAATACAGTCTTCATACGTATTCAGTAAGTCTACATAAATAGAATGGAATTGCAAGACCAACCACTGAACATATATATGTACATGTATATAGAATGCCTTCTATGGTACAATACACTTTGGGCGTTATGTTCACGAGTATTGTATGACTGATCTTCTATTTCCGTCCGTTTTTACAGAGTCCTCGATGCATAATGAGACTTTGGAAATATGTATACATGCAATAGATATGTGGTGTTTATCGTTGTTATAAAAAGGGTTGTGGTTTTCGGGGATGAGATTCAAATGAGTTAAATTCTGGAATATTTAGTTTCTATCCTTTATTTGACAGATAAATCCCTATATAGGTGTAGTAAAATTTCAAAATACAGTCATACATTTACCAGCCTATCGCACTTCTAATGAACTATTCTTCCTGGAGGTGTCGGAATCTTCAAATAGACTATCTGTCTGTCTATCGCCATTAAGTATTGACGAAGCTTTCATTTTCTTCTGACCAGTCAACAAACTGCGCAGCCAAACTAAATTTACCAAGGATGTATTTCAAAGAGGTTTGAAAAAGTCAGAGCTTGACATGAACACCGATGTAACGTAGCGTTTTGTTGATTAATTGGCTGATTAAAATACACGGAAACCAGAAAAAAAATTCCAACGTCGATAGCGATGCCGCGTTCAGACATACCCTCATTAATTACACACAGCTAAATACCGTTATACTTCCACCACGGTTACTTCACATTCACTTTACAAGAGTCGATAACATATTTTTTGAGGCAATGAAGCATTATTTAGAACTTCAGAACTGAAACAGACGAAATTGATGATTTGCTGACTATACTTTAACCAAGGACTCTCGAATAAGAGTTATATAGAGTCCCTGCTTAAACATGACTGAATTAAAATTTAAAACCGTAATTGAATGAGTACGGACAACGAAGCAACAATGTTTGTCCACAGGGGGTAATTATCCTTTACTTGTTTAAATATTCAAGTTACAAACACATGGGTAACGTGTGTGTATCCCAGATAATTACTTTATATATTCAACTGCAGACCGTCTCAGATAACATATAAACTTTATTGATTGTAATTTATCGAATGAAACTTGGTCACCCATACCTCAATCAGAATTTAAATTATTAATTGCGAACTTTTACATTGTACGTATTAAGTGAAATATTAGAGTTTGCTATGGTAACCTGTAGAGAAAAGTACAAAATATGCTTAGGCTATTCAGTTTTATGGAATAAACTTACAAGTAACGTGAATATGTAGCTCCATAATTGATGGTCAGGGATTCATTCATATTTTAGTCAAGGTTTCGCTACCTCACGTCCATACCATTCATTTCCGAACATTCTTTTGACTTGTCTTTGTTACTTTAATCAGTTTACTTACAGAAAATATGTGACACGAAAACAATTTTTCTTCTTCTTCTTCTTCTTCTTCTTCTTCTTCTTATACTTACCTGAAGTATACACAACGAACTTAATCAAGCACCACCTCATATTTTCAGATTTCTGTGACTATGCCCAACCACTTACAATCTTGTAAATTAATAGAAGAAATGTTGTTATTTTATGAAATGCATCATCTTAGCTAAACAAAAAGACAACACTGAATACAATGCGTAACATGTATCTCATTATATTGCCAGATGAACATGAACAGTGGTTTTACTCGAAAACTCACTCCTGTACAACTATTGCTCTGTGAACTTCAAAAACGGTGAAAATGTTTGTTAAGCAGTTGGACAATGTTCTTTGTTGTCTTAAGGAAACACATGACCATCACGTTATCGATTACGGGTGTATCCGCCACGTGCCCGGATGATTGCAGAGGTAACAGCTGCCACTCATGATGTATAGTTGCTTCTAAACCGACTAAATCCTGTACTGGTGGGTCCATGGCTTGCACTCGGCGTCCAATCATATCCCAAATGGGTTCCAATGGATTCATATCCGGGCTCATGACAGACCATGGAAGTTTAGATACTGCATTGTTCTTTAGAAAATTAACTGGAGGTCGAGAACGGTGAGGCCGAGCGTTATCATTCATGAATACAGGACAAGTGACCAATGGATGATTGTTAAAATGTGGCACAAGAACAGGCTGCAGAATTTCCCGGATGTAACAACCGCCATTGAGTTTACCTCTCACAGTCACAAAATCGAGCTTACAACCGTGAGAGATACATCCCTAGACCATTACAGATCCACCAACGAATGGGACTGATGCTTTGCTTTGGTGCATATGCTGTGGTTTGACGATATTTTTGGACAAGACGGCTTATCACAGTGTGGTGAATGTCCAACTATCGTCCAATAGCTCTACTAGACATTCCGGTTGAACTCATTCCAATAATTTTTGCTTCAGTGAGTCTCATTCGAGCCATGTTCAGAGGTAATGACACAATCATTTGAAAATTTCCAAGTTTTATACTGATTTCAAGAACGATTTAAAACTGCAATTTCAGAAATGGGTGATGTGCTTCGAATGCATTGTTGGGTGTGTTTGTGCGATGACCTCACAGAAAACCTGAACACTGTTGAGAGGAAATGCAGTTCCATACCATGACCACATATGCAGAGTTATCACTTTGGTATTTTGTGGACAGGTGAACATTGTCAGGAGGGCTTTGGTGGTATGGTCTTCGGATTTACAGAGTATGGTGCTGCAAAACTGTTTTCAAACCATGATCGAAAACTGAACAGTTACCATCTCTAATTTTCCCCCTACAACTTGCAAATTTATGAAACTTCGATATTTTGTTAAAAAATGATGCAACTTCATAATGCCACACTTTGGTTAACATGCTCCTGATACTTTTTCTGAAATCTCATAAAATATCTGGTGGGCGTTTCTTTTGGACTGCAGTATATGTATATTTGTATCACTGAAAATATTAGGTGGTGCTTAATTAAGTTCTTTGTGTATATTTCAAATGTAAATGGCACCAACGCACCGAGAAAGTTCTTTTGAAGCAACCACTTCGCGTGTGAGCTTTGTCTTCCTTTCTGGTTGTTACTGGTGATTTAAATTATAGTTTTGTTTGAATATTACATATAAAAAGCTTTGAAAACAGGTTTGTTCATATCTTAAATCTAGAATCAATGTAATACAAAACTAATTGAAAGAAACGTTGTTTATTCAAAAGATGTAAAATCAAGGATAAGTCGAAGACCGACAAGCATATGTTGACAAACTCATGAGCGACACAGCAGCTGTGACTTTTCCTTATCTTAATCTCAATTTTAAATTTGAAACAAATTCAAAACTCGTTCAGTTTGACACATTATCGATATATTTCAGAGATTTGTGAAAACGGGTAATGGGAAAGTATGGCACCCCGCATGACGCCACTAAGATGGCAGTAATTTCTAACACGTGGCTAAGAGGATTTTATCGCGTGGAAATATGTTGAGTATAATGCTTCATTGCTACATCGCTTGGTTTACTTGTTCGTGACATTTGAGAAATTTAAATTTAAGTTAAAATTTATCTGAAATATAAGAACATTGTAAGCATACAATAAATGTGGTTTCGTAGTCCATTATTTCTACTCCCGATATTATACTGTATATGATACCGAAAGGGTTGAAGCTGAAAGTAGGGAATGTGGATAAACTGAGGAGTTGCTTTAAATTTATTCTCCTGGATCCCCTTTTTAATTAACTGAAGAGGGATATTCATTCATGAGACTCTGGTCAATATTTGGTATAGTTCTGATGTAAAGATTACACGCCTTAACTGAACTTTTAGATAGAATCATTCATGAATAAAGTAAAATAAAGTGTGGTATTCGTAAATGAGGTAGAAGATGAGTGAATAAAACCTATGAATAAGGTCAGAAAGTGTACCGATGTAGTAGGTTTGTGTTTAGAAATGTCAGTCTTTGAACTGAATATGAAGGCTGGAGAGACACTTGCAATGCATTACTTCCACCAAACAATTGTCACCAAAGAGGCTTTTCATGTTCCGGAAAATCGGACGTATTCGTACGTATCATTTCTCGGCTACGGTTTCCGTCGCACCGATGAAGGTAATAAATAAGCTTTGCGTCTTCCAATGAACGGGGGATGCGGTCTTTGACTCCGCTTATAGAAGCTAAGGGAAGCATTGTCGGTTGTTTTGTTAGCAACTTTAGATTCAATGTAATAATGATGACAAACTGGCGTGAAAATAAAATTAATCATGAAAACGGTTTTGAATAGATTTTGTCATTTAATCCTCGCTTCATTTCCCTCGGAGTATGTTCCATGACCACGTTATGTCGATGTTGACCTTGAAGCGATAAATTCCCGATGAAGTTAAGAAGCGACTTAAAACGTCATTATGGGGCCCTGTAACAGCCGTACATCTCGGCGTCAATAAGGAGTTGATAATTCAAACGAAACACAATATGTTGCCAAGCATGAATTCACATTTCTTTGGAGAATAACGGATCAAAGATCCCGCTTATGACAAAGTGGAGGAAATCAACAACTGAGTGCAAATGTATTTGACATCAGATATTATATTATCGAAAAAAACGTATGCCTGTATTGAATTTGAACACGTAACCTATCTTGGTTGTCAAATAGACTTATTGTGGTGGCAAGTTAAAAAAAATAATCACAGTTTGGCAACAATATTCTACCAATGCACGTTAAAGGTTCAGTATTTCAATTGTACTTCATGATACCAACAATTTTGAAGAAATCTCTTGATGTCAAACGCTAAATAAACTTCAAACGTCATGATCTTTTCCATATCGAACATCATTTTCTCAACCAGTGAATACAATAAGGCCTGCATGACAGACCGTAATCAAGTGACTACTGGTTCGGGCTTTTAATTAGACTAACATTTAGTCTATGGATTTTTAAAAAATAATTTCTGTACCTTCATCCTTTTGATTATGTGTGTTCAGTTTATCTAGACTTGCTGAATAAAAATCTAGACTGTATTTAAGGCTCTTAATTTTAAACTAGTCATTGAGCAGGACTAGCTGTTAACTTGTTGATGGTTTTCAATTTGACTATCAAATTATCCAAGTAAACACGCTCCATCTGGCTACGTTTCAAGTTTATGTCATACACTGATACCCACTGTAAAATGACCTTCAATGAATGATATGAGACGGACTTGACACTTGTCCATACTGAACCAGGAGAAGGCAGCCTACCGGAAGTCATCTGTTGCTGAAGGCTGAAGTCCTGTTGTGTCTTCCACACTATATGGACAAACACTAGCAGGTGCGCGTTTACATCACAATGTGTATAGTTATCATCTGTAGAACAAGCACTGTCAGTGGATGACACTTGCATCTTGCTGGGTCTGGCACGAGGACCATGTGTCTCCGATCTGTGCAGTCTTTTCTCCTCAATCGTTGTCTCTAGGTTGCAGCTTTATCTGGTGCGAGTTACACGTCGTGTGGCAGGTTTACAATACCAGGACAGTACACACGGCAACACATATAGTTGCAAGCATAGCGTTTCATTGTTTATTGCACCTGTCAATTACCTTATCACGATGGTATTAATTAGTAATTAGTGTGTGTCTGGTTACCCGAGAGGAAGCAGCTATTACCCTCTATGGCACGAAGGTTGTTGTTGGTAACACAGACTCATATTGCAGTTTGTTTACGCGCTTCCCTTCCCATTCGGTAAGAATTCAACATTGTGGGCAATAGACTAACGTATTTTGACTGGCAGCGATAAGAAGTGACATCCGCGAATATAGTTACGTCACGTCCTAACGGGAGATAATTCTGACAGAGGTCGATCCGAAAATCTATACCACATGGTAATAAGTTAGTCAATTGGAAAGAAAGTTATGTTCTTTTCCGCGCCGTTAGTTCTATTAGCGGGAAGCTAGTGTTTATATACTAGCCCGGGTTACAGATGTAAACATAGTTGCTCCCTTATCGCCAGCTGATAATGTCTCCAGCAGAAGAGTCTAACCAAATGTTGCAATAGATAGATCGTTATAATGCATTTTACTGTTGGTAGGTCTTCACTTAATACTTACCATGTATTTACCATGTCAATCACCAGGTAAGAGGAGGTTAGCCTATGTCTTACACGCTTCAGGTAAATCATCTGCAACTCATTTCAGAGTTGGCCGTTTTTTCATTCATAATTTTGAAAATCCAGTTTTCTGCGTTATTTTATTCAACACTTATTCTTGAACGAAAAGTAGATTCAAAAGTGTTGCGTTAATAAAATATAAAATATTTTGATTATCATCTAAAATTATTATATTTTTTTCACCGATATATTCCAGCTTCTATTCTTGGTCTCCTTATTTCTGCTTTGAATGTGTAGAATCACGTTAACATGCGACCCTATTCATATGTCTTCGTTTCCCCCTCTATTATTATCTCTTTAAATCATTAGTTATTCTTCCAATGGTATTTATATGTACTCCAGCAAGATTGCTCTTTATATATTCATGTGAACTTAACAATACATATGTTTTAATGAGCTCAAACAGTTTAAATCGTCCGATGCTCGACTTAGGAAATATAATGCATTCCACCTTGGCCCTCCCGAGTATGTTATTTTATCAAATATTAAATGAGCCATTCTACTAACCCTTCAAGTCACTGTATTATCGTCTCATCATACACGCATCGCTAATAACCAATCTTGTATCAGCGCTTAACACATAAACCATTCATTTCAATTGTCAATTCTTCATTTCAAATGGCAAATGTCTCATTTAGGTGTAGTTATAGTCAATACAAATTATGAAATGTCAATTTTCCGAAATCTTTGGATAACTGACTCACACTTGACTGGTATATGTGAACCGTCTAGTGTAAAGTAAGTTCTTCTTTATTTTGACAAAATATTGGAATTATTAGCTTCTTGAAAGTTCACTCAACAGTTGAGATTATTTTTTAAAGATATGTTGCTGAATTAAAATCTCCGGCCGTCCAGATGCTAAACTGACTTTCATTTGAATGGTAGATGTACAAGATCAAGTGTAAAGCAAGTTCTTTGTAATTTCCACAAAATATCGGAATTATTAACTTTTTGAACGTTCAAGATTAACCTTTGAAATTATTTTATCAAGAGATTATGTTCATTTAAAGCTCCATCCAGACATTCATTTCTATTATCAGAAAGACTCAAAGGGTCGAGGCGTATACACGTTACCACCCAAGAACTGGCAATACCGAAAAAGGTTCACAACGAATCAAAACACTGTCCCAAAACATCCTCATCTCCCCTTTCATTCTTCATCATTTATAAGAGAAGAGACAACGCGCACCTGTTCGTCTCATTCTTTGATCACGCCGGTGGGTTGATGTTACCTGTGTCCTGTACGCAGTCAGTGAGTGACACCTTCTCCGTTTGCCAGGAGACCAAATAACGCTAAATATACCCCCATAGTCTCCCAGTGACCCCCCGTGACTCGACTCGATCCTGGGGGATGCGCTTTGTATACGGGAATAGGGTGGGATGATACTAGCCTACACATCTTGACTTAGGTAAATACGTTTACAGTCAACATTTATTTTCTAGGAGAATGCCACTTAGCTCTTTGAGACGGGTTGTATTTCGTATTGACACATGGAGCAGCGAGAGGAAAGGTTAGTTATATGAATGTTTCCAAATAGCAAACCCTTTGTGGCGCTTCTCTTGTGAGATATGCAGGAACACAGGACAGAATGAATGGATGAATGAATGAAAGAATGATACGTTTGTATAAAGGACACGGTTTCTGAATGGTTACTGATATTCTATGGGAGGCCGCTGAACGGGAGGGTCGAAGGTAACGTACACGCTGATTTCCGTCAAGCCTTTCAATGACCTTTTGAATAAGCGAAACTATATTCAGTAGATTTATTCAGTAGATTTCTGAGTGGCTACTTCCTTATTATACATTGTATAGGCAATACGGAGAAGACCGTTTCTCTTCCAGACATGTCCGGTGTTTCCAACAGAACTCTGATGACAGACTAATTTTTTTCGACGATTGAAAAATATTGAAAAACGTTTAAATCTTGATAAAAATATGTTGACCACTACAAAGCAATACGTAAAAATAACTGATTTCATTTTTACAATATCAATATAATTCTACATCACTTTGATACTATTAAACTACGGATATCAATATCGTTTGAAATTGATCTGACTCGCACTGTAGGGGTGGGAAGGGTGTGGTCTAATGTTCCGCTGGGGTGAATCCTGTGTGGTGTGTGAAGATGAGTCGGTGACCTGTGGGTAGAAGAGGGTAGAGAGATTGGGGGAGAGCGGCGTGTACCGATATTGTCACGTACACTTGCACCTCGGGAGGTCATCAAACCATAGACTTCCGTAGACATGGCTCACTGACTTCTGCTAAACTGTCACTGGAAACATAGACCACGTCGCACAGGTGTTACCGCTTTGTTGTGCGCACACCTGGAGATGGGACTTGTGAATCTGTATGATTTCATATTGGCGATACTTGGCGCATTACCTGTAATTCCATATGACTGCTTGGACAGTTAAAGATTTTAGCTAGTACTTCCATATGACTGCTTGGACAGTTAAATATCTTATAGCTAGTTCTTCCATATGACTGCTTGGACAGTTAAAGATCTTAGCTGGTACTTCAATATGACTGCTTGGACAGTTAAAGATCTTAGCTGGTACTTCCATATGGCTGCTTGGACAGTTAAAGATCGTAGCTAGTATTTGCATATTCCAACGAATGTCGTATATGTGTACAGTTATACATATTGAACGGGGTATGTCGTAGATCCAAATGATCTTACCGGTTCCTTGCTCCCGGTATATATGCAGACCATGTATGTCTCATGAAAAGTATTCTATCTTAACTAATATAATACATGTAGAAAAGGGTATATCTTAGATCTTACTCTACCCACGCCGAACAGCGCGGGTATTGATAGCTTCACATATAGTTTTACTTATTTCGAAAATTATCAACTAAATTATAATGTGTATGAAGTTCTGTTTTAGTCTATCAATCAAATTGTATTCCCTTATAAATATAATTAAAGATCATGGCGTTAGATGCGATATAATGATAACTCACACCGATATAATCAATAATTTAGCCCACAACGGCATCCTGCATCGCATACGAGTGCAGATCAAAGTACAGGTCCTGATTGATAACAGTATTATGTCTGCATACGTACTCTGGGTAATAATGAGGGGCGATATGTCTGGTAACATTATGAACGTGTCTACATAGGAGAGTAAGGCAATATGTGGGATAACATTATGGGTATATCTGCAGAGCTATTCTGGTTAAAGGGTGTTTTATAGGGACGAGACGGACAGACCAGATCTGGTAACATGACAACGTCTATAGGAGGAAGCAAGTAGACTATATGTGGGTAACATTATGAAAACGTCTATAGGAGGAAGCAAGTAGACTATGTGGGGTAACATTATGAAAAACGTCTATAGGAGGAAGCAAGTAGACTATGTGGGGTAACATTATGAAAACGTCTATAGCAGGAAGCAAGTCGACTGTGGGGTAACATTATGAATATGTCTGTGGGGACAGCTGATAGACTGTCCGACCAGCATGCCCAAGCAGTAATGTGATGGGTAAGTCTGTCTACTACAAACATGCAGACTCCGGACTGGGTCGGGTATTGTCATGAGCTTATATCAATGCAATAACAAAGTGTGCGTCATGTACAGTATGTGTGAAAGTTATGCACATGTCTGAAAATCATGACTGAATTAGGTTGGTATTCTAGGTACAAAGATACTTAGATAGCAGAATCAGGTGGAGTCATGCTCCGAAACATCGTGGATGTTAACATTAAAGTAAGGTTAACAGTAAAAACATAGTCCACTAATATATGCCTTCAAAAGTTGTTGTCAACGAATGGAATTAATTGTATACGACATTTGCTGTCTTTATTTGGAACAAAACAACAAAGTGACGTAATGGGTACATTGTACACCCATATGTTATGTCGATAGGAACAAACAGACTGTCCCGTGACGTGACGGAATACAGTAGACTGTCCAGTAACTTTACGGAATACAACAAACTTTTTAACAACGTTGCGGAGTACAACAAACTGTCAAGTAACGTTGCGGGGTACAACAAACTGTCAAGTAACGTTGCGGAATATACAGGCTGTCCAGTAACGTTACAGGATGCAACAAACTGTTTAATTATGTTGCAGAATACAACAAACTGTCGGGTAACGTTATGGGAAACGTCCCACTGCCCAGTAACGTTATGATGATGTCTGCACTGTCTAACCAATCTGTTCAGTAACTCATATAGGTACTTTCTACAATGTCTATAAATATCGTATATCTTCTAGTCTATAATGATCAAACTGCCTAGTAACGTTATGGAAGACAACACGCCGCATTAACGTACAGCCCCTTCTCCACGAGGGTCACAGACAGCACGTTTCAAGCTGGTCTCATTGTAGAACCAGCAGCTGAACATTCTCTCTGCATTGTTACAATTATCGATGTGCTAATTCTGATTGTCTCCCCTTTGATGTGTGGCAGCGGGACATCAGTACCTGTGCGACACGTGCTCATATCGTAATTAACTCCTTTGTTCCTCCGCCACGATTATTACACCTATCGGCACCATCAATAAGCAGAAATGTGACCAAAGTGAGCTTGCCTTTCGTGTTCCCTCTCATTTGAAGCTTGCGTGCGCCTTTTCATATATGTACATTCGTATTCCAAGGTTGGGTTTAAGCAAACCCTCGAGTCGTTTTGCTAAGGTCAACGCCTCAATATAATGTTTCATTTGTTTACAAATGAAGGGGTTACTTGAAGACACTTTGCGTTACTGAAAAATGGCGTTTTAATCGACATGTTTTCAGTTTGAAATAAGTTTACTTTTAATGCAAGGACGTCCTAAACTGACATGACACTGTCCTGAAATGTCAACTATAGAGTTTCATTATCGTTCTAAATCAGCTTCGTGTTGGTTAAAACAAAGGTGTTACTCATGATATTCAAGGTTATTGAAACCATGGATGTAGGAAATATGTACGTATAGTAGCTATAGTAATAGCATCTTCTTTCCATTAGAATGCAGATATTTCATTATTTAATTAAAACTTCCAACCCATTTACGTATTCTGTACTCTTTGTCACAGAACATCTAATTATACGTTGATGATTATATAATCGTTCAATAAATGTAAACTGTTGCTGTATTAATAATAGATTGAAAGCATGTGTGATATACTTGCACGCTTTGGACAAGGCAGTTTAACAGCTTACCCTCACATTCCACCTGATGATAGAGTAAGCATATACTTCGAAACGTCGTATATGTTCACAATAAAGGCGTTGTTATCCAGAACATCTCCCAGTTCTAAACACCCTTCAAAACCTTCTGTTATCAACAACATCTTATATTATTTTATACACTATATTGTAGCATTGCTTGATTATTGAAAACGACATTACGACATATGTCGATCTATGTACTTGTCATTAATATCAACTAATTAATTAAGATAATCTACCTAATGTTAAAGCATCTGTTAGGTACGTCTGTTTCTCTTTTTGCGGTTTCTCGAATGTATCAATGTGTTACATGTATTACATGTATAACAATGAATTATGAATAACTACATGTTATAGCATTTACCTGGCATTGCCCTTGTCTCAATCAACACATACTTGATTAAAATTATTAGAATCAATTAAGAACCAATAACATTGACTATTTGAAAGAATATTTAGTTCCACATGCACTTGACATCAACAACTGCGACCATCAAGTCGTCATGTCACATTTAGGGAGGTTACCCAGTGTACACGGTGTACTGATAGATCGATAAGCTAGATGTCACCTGGCTGTGTATATATATATACCATCAGAGTAATCAACATGCATGTTATAGATAACATATCTACATACCTACATACTGGTCAACACACAAACACAGTCGTCACTGACTTTATAGCAGTGATTGGCCAGCCTAGTGTCAGGTGTCACTCTGTCCTTGCCTGTGATAATCACTATATTGACTGACCATTGGCTATCGCTCATATCTCCCTGTCTTGCATGCAGGAGAGTAATCACGGCAGTGCTTAAACATCATTAGCGCTTAGTGGGTTAAACACTGGTACATTGTGTATGTTTACCTGCCATGTCTATAATAAACATGCCACACTTTGGCCTCATCACGATAATTACACGTTATTACATCAATCAAAGTACACGGTTGCATCAACCTTAAGATAAAACTATAGAAACTGCTAAAACATGATTGTTAACTTATTGACTCATAATGTAACTAACAATGGAGTTATTGCTAATTATCGTTATCAGCTTATAAATCTGACCGTTGCACTTTTCTACAATAGAAATGTTATCAGTAATTAAACGATTAAAACCGACAATCAAATGGCTACAATATTATCTCCATCCATTGATTGAATGCTCACAACTTTGTTTATGATAAAAGTGTCTCAATACGACAGTGTTAAAACAAACTGTGCAAGATATTACCCAATTGTTGATACTTGAATAGGAGACAATATGTTACATAATATTTAAGGATATTACATTTTCAAACTGAATTCGGAATAAAGAAGTCAAGGAAAAACTTAATTTGTTACATGTATGTGATGGAACGGTTTTGTGAAAGATAAATCGTTTGAAAACGGGAAGAATGCACAAAGTGAGTAAAGGGAGAGCGTGTAGCGGAGCGCCAAATCGCCATATGAACTGTCACGGCGGCGTCTTGAGCCTTATTAATGCGCAATATTGAACTAAAACAGCAGACAATATGATAAGAGTTTTGCAATAAATTTGATTTATGTAAATAAGCAACCGAACGCCATTGCAATAAATGGATACACCGTGTAATATAGAGAAAGTGTATTTACAAAGTTTGAGAACGATTGCAAAATATGTCACATAAATCCTGCAGGGTACTAAAGTATGTCTTGGAGTTCGTTATACTGCTGAATGTGTCGGCTTTTTAAAAAGATCATCTTTGTATCAATACTCGTTGAAAATTAATGTAAAACGTTAGACTTGACTAATTTACCGGATTTGGACAGTTTTGAAAAAAGTGTAATCTCTTTCGATACGTCATGCTTTGTAGACAAGCTCGGGAAGCGGAACATTGAATATGTGACTGGTAGTTGCACGTTTTCTTTTAATTAGGTAGTAGCTTCTCTTACATTGTCAAACTTGATAGAAATACTAAAATTACAAGAAAGTACGTTTTGGTAACTTTGATATATATATGTTAATAATTAAAACAGTTTATTTAATCACCGAGGTAATACATTTAACATCTAAGATAACTTTGCTAATGATATTTGATTTTTCAAATCTTATTCCTCAAAGTTTAACACTTAATTGTTGCAAAGGAGGATGATTATGGAAGTTCTTCTTTGACATTTGGATAATTTGATGGCCATCTAGAGTGTCCTGATTTGTAGTGCTGGCATTGGCACTTTCCATCCATATCCATTACCACAAATTAAAATCAAAGAAAATTTCCCAATTATAATTCAGTCCACAGTGATTAGACAGTATAAGGCCTCCCGCATTGTCACTCATCGGCGCCGAGGACGTACATTTTCTAATTTCCTCGTCATGGTCGTAACAAAGACTATCACCCCAACCCCACGCGAATACGACTCCCTCAGACCTCACACGTGCGTTCTGATGTGACCAGAGACTTGCAAAACGCATTCCCCATCGGGGCCAAGGTTAATTGTCAAGTAGCCCGGGTCATGGATAAACGTCTTAAAATGGTAACCAGGTTGAAGTGAAATATTCAATTGGTGACACTGACTGTAGCTGCAAGTTACAAATATGTCAGTGGACAAGGTCAGTGTAATCAATCAGAGACGGGTATCCTCCAGTGATATCAACACTCATCAGCTGATCATGCCCTTTGTTATCAACATGCCTCCAGCAAGTCTTGTTTTATTGTGTGAGACAATGTCCTGGATTAGCACATTAGCTATTACATATTGGGGTGATCCCTGGCTAAACGGGGATTACCTGTAGGTCCTATCGTAGATCCTGGCGCAAGGCGACAGGTTAATTCTGGCAGCTGAAGACGTTACGACGTTGACAAGTGACGCGGTGGCGATGACGTGCAGACCAAACAGCGTTCATCTGTGCGCCTTCTCTTGGCGTTCACGTAACCTACTCGACGTGGTTAGTGTGTACAGAGCGATGTCATCTGACATGATAGATTATCTAATACTTTATATTTGATTAATAGCCTGGCCTTCTTTAGCGACACTCAAGTCAAGTAATTTCATATTATTTCCGCATCTGCCCTGATTGAATACTCCATGCAGCAATTATTACCAATATATGTCATCGTCACGTGGCTCTTAATGTTTTAACATACTCACAGTGTTTGAGAGATAGAGAGGAAAAGGAAGAGGTGAGAGCAAGAGAGAAGGAAGGCGAGGGGGAGGGAGAGAGAGAAATACTTTCATAACGTTTGATATCAGAAAAAGGACACATTGTGAAAATTGTGTTCATAAAAGATTTAGTACAGATTCCACCCAGACATTTTGAACTTTACAAAACTTCTATAATATATTTATATACTTCAACGCACATATATAAAACACAAATTGTACAAATATATATAACTTCTGACCCCTTAGGCCTGATTAAGAGTGCAATCTTTATTATCTGTTAAAGTCATCAATGAGTAAGAAGTAAAGTCAGAAAAACGGGACAGAATAGACGTCTAAATGTTTTCTCACCAAACATCCGGTTTATGGCTCTTTAAATGGTATCTTTAAGTTATTTATTTCTATCACATTTAAATTCTGCATTGTGAGAAATTGATAGGAGCACTGGGCGGGTATGGGAGGGACGAGATGCAATATAAACCCATGATATGTCGCAGGGATCTCTCCCGCAATCTAAATGGCTGACCTCGTTCAGATCTGCGCTTCACAGTACCGTAACTTATCTAATAAATTCAAATTACTCTTGTAATGAAATGAATCAGTGCCCGGTTTAGCTAGTGACCGTTGGCCAATGGTCACCTGGGTACTGTATGGGAGGGGTCGGGTGACAGACCGGTGTCCTGGAAGTTTATTACCCTCGCTTCCAGCTGCTTTTAGTTCCGGCCTATCATGATTCACACGCGCCATCGACCACCGTGTCCAAATAAACCGCTTCGTCTATTTTGAAAGTTTTATGACGTCTAATCGTCATTATTCACACAAAAATGAAGTTGTATGTTCGAGGCGAATAATTACGATGTAAACAAAAACAAATGCAGAGACGCACAAATAAACACATTTGGCAATATAGTCCAATAATTCTCCATAAGAATGGGAGTGCTTCACAGAAAATGTGGTGTCGATGTTCTAATCTTTGTAGTTCTTTGTGTGTTTTTATACTGTATGTAATTTCAATACAGTTCTCCAGAATTCCTCAAGTAAAGAAGACATCGCGAGCCAATTCAATAACTCCACACTGTATTGATAACGATGCTTGACACTAGTCTAAATAATGCAATTTATCAATTATTCAAACAAAACGAAGACGAAGGTCTCTCCACAATGTGCAAACCCAACATAAACATTGAAAACATTAATTGGAGGTTTCATACATAGGTAAAAATATGAAAACACGTCTCTGAAATATGAATAACTGTAAAGCGACGAAGCCTGTCTAGAACACGCGTCCATTCCATTAGCTTTACACTTCCGATGAAGCATTGCGCTAGCTTGCGCCATATGGCGCTTCGGCCTTTACGCCAAGGTCAGAAGCACGGCAATGGACGCCAACTCCCCTATTCTGCTAACTCACTCTCACTACCCGAGGGGATTTTTCTTCACAAAGGGAGAAAATCACATAATTCGAGATATGGTTTTCATCATTGAAAAAAATCAAGAATTAATAAGATGGCGAAATGATTTCATAAGATCCAGAGCATGTGATTTGCCGGGATGTGCCATTTCGTTTTTAACCATGTTTATGATTTCAATTGTGAAATCGGACTTTTTTGTATGATAATCACCGTTTCTCGTTTACAAGCCAATCTTTTTAAGTTAATTTACTCAATGGGTATTCTCATTATATACCGATAGGATGTCGCGCTAGTTAAACATTGTCTGTTGTTGCAGTTTCACCTTCTTTTGAAATTGTTTGTTGAATGCTTATATCGTTTTTGAAAATGTATCTTATTCTTAAAGTACTTATTTTTGTACAACGATTTAGATACGTTGCTATATGATGTGTAACAGTACGAAGGGAAATCCACACACCTTTAATACTGTTTTTATTCTTACAGATATTTTTGTAATAGTCTATGTAAAAATGTTTAAAACTAAATTTATTAACGAATTTTAAACTTATGATGTTTTTGACATTTTGCTTAAAGAGTAAATGCCTCTGTTCTTCTAGTGTTGCTCCTAAATGTTACTACATTGGTGGACGGACCAAGCTGTTAGTTGGCTGGTTCCCCCCTTGTAGACTGGAGTACCGCTAGAGAAGCTGTTAGCCTGTAAATGCTATGATATGGTCTACGCGTTGTTCCCCGGTTTGTGCAGTCGTGTAGCGAGGGGAGACTGCCTGTGCAGACAGAGCGTGTATCCAAGTCCCAAGCCTCCAGGCTCTCCACTGGCTGAACGGTGTACCGCATCTCTCTATTGTACACTGCCTTGTTTATAGTCGAGCCAGTAAGTCACTTCTTCAACGTCTCCCGGTCTGTCACTCAACTCTGGCAGCGACCAATCAGAAAGTCGGTAGCCAGAGAGGGCAGCCCCGGTATTTGTATAAGCCAATCATTGGCTTGGATTAACCCTCGAGTTCACATGGCTAGTAACCTAATTCAAAGGGTTCAGTCTCGCTCGCTATACTATTACACGACTGCGAATGAATGGGAACACAAACTTGCCCAACTAAATCAACATGACGAAAAGTGATCTTTTATAATGTCTGTCCTGTTTCAGAGTAAGGACGGAAATTAGTGAGCATATCGTGGCCGGTGCCCCCTCATGGAGTGTGTGTGTGGACACACGCTAACGGGACAGTATCAGCGTTTATCCACTGGAGTTTAGTTGGAGCTGCAGTCAGTTGTGAGAGTGTGTCGTTGAGACGGGATATACATACACATACCCGTGTGTTCACACAGGAGCGGATAAACAGTGTTCTCACCCATGGAATAATAACTGCAGTTAAACACAAGTACTGGATTGCTACCAGTGTGGGCCCTAAAGAATCAAAACCATGGCCAACTTACAACTTTTCATTTGGACCTACCTGCTCGTGGGCTACGTTACCTGTAATTTCGCTAACGGTAAGTGGACCGTCTCTCTGTGTGTGTGATTTTATTTATGCACGTGTATTGTGATACGAAGGTGCCATATGAGGAATATATTACCTGTATGTTTCATGGATGGATCTTTACTGTGGTATGTTTTTCTCCAAGGAGGACTAGTCTTGCAGTTCACAGGCAGGTATGATGTTGACCAGGGATATAGTCGGAAATGTCACACAAGACACCTGGCCAGCGTATTCTTTGAAGTGTACCTAGGTGGGCGGTTTCCTTGCTAGGTTTGGCTAAATTGCTTCTCCAACACCTAGTGTAAGAGCCAGGTAAACCCAGTGACACCCTAGTTTCAGCCCAGGAGGCAACCCTCCCCTCCCTCCCAACTTGGGTTTCAAAGTTTATTTGGACAGGACGAGTATTTTCCACATCTTGCTTTAGATTTATTTCAACAACTGGATTCTATTTTGGTTATTTCTTATAAAAACATGGGCGACAACAACGACATTAAGGACATTCGAACCCAATTTCCGGTCAATTCAATTATGCCAAAGATATATTTGGCTCATTGTAAAGTAATCCAGTTTAAAAATAACGACCCAAGTTTAGAGTTAAATTATTTATATAACCGTCTCTAATACCTTAGATCGGATTATAACACCTTAACTAATTACGTATAATTATATTGGTCCAAAACATCAATACAAAAGCCATATCAGGACTAGGGCACGGTAACATTCACATGGCACCAAATAACACGCCAACAGCATGGAATGGTGCAGTTCCTGGCAGGAGCAGTTGCTATATTTGCCTATCAATGACAATATTATCAAGTCGATTGTTAGTCAGAAAGCAGCCCCTGTGTTGCATCTAATGACTAGAGTGAGTTGATACGCCAGACCTTCGAGGCCTTTGTTCCCTCCGCGACAGCTATTGTAGTGCTTCACGACACCGTACCGACGGCGGATGTATCAGCAGAAGACTGCTATACGCCAGTGCCGAGGAGTCGATTTGATTCATAAATTGCACATCGAGTTGTATTGATCGCGACGGATTGAGGAAAGCTCGTTCTTCCCTCAGATGAAATAAATAGATCTAATAAGGCTTGCCTGGTGTATACATGTCGCCAGGCTCGCGCCCGTTCTACCGTACAACTTTGAGAAAAACATTCGAGGGTCGGAATATGGTTAGGTCTTGAAGAGTTTGTTCTGATATTTGATTGTGATCAGTTTCGTCCACGGAACAAGTTTATAGAAATTAAGGAAAGGCGGAAAGGGGTTATTTGAAATTGATTTACATATTATATTCATTTACTAAATTCGGAACGCTTGTAGTAGCGAGTTTGAAAGTGTCGTCTGCTCCTTAGAAAGAAGATCCCTATGCAATTATTTAAGATAGGGGACAGATGGGGGACCATCCTTGACTAATCGCCCTCCGTCACTCGCCGTTCTTTAATATTCTCTTCTCCGACACTCTCTCATTTAACGCGGTCTCTGCTCTTGTCGGCTGTCGCTTGGTGAGGAAAACCCGTCATGGTACCCATTCAGAAAATTGTCAGAAAAAAGTGGTGGACACAATTTGAGGCCAGAGCGAGGGGATGACACCGTGATCGTATTTCTGAAGACATCTCGAAACTAGTGAGATGTTGTTTGGGAAATGCTACAAGACTGAAGCGTCAGGCAATTCGTGAGTCAGACAGGACAGTATTTGAATTATTAACTGCACGAGAAGTCATTAGCAGACGATTAAGTCCGGTCTCGTGGACGCACCTGCACGTGCAGTGACGAAACCTCTGTCTTCTGCCTGGGGGTAAGAACTGGAGATATTCCAGGCCGGGGGTCAGCGTTCCCCGGATTTACCCCCACGCTTCTCCCCCTCCCGGAATTGTTATTGTTGCGTGATGATGGCCATGTGTAGCGGCCGTCAATGCCTATACGGCCATTGTACCAAGCCATGACCGCTTTGCGCTTCATTAGTAAAGGTGAAATGTAGTCGGAATAACTTCAGTCGTCTAACTGAGCGGCCATTGTGTTGTGATTATCACGGAAGAATGATAGGACATATTGAATTGAGTGCACGTGTTGGGATTGGGGGAACCAAAACTAAACCCATATCCTTTGCTCGTATTACAATAAACTGCCGCGATCTCTACCATGCATCGAGAAGCGTATTCCTGAGCCGTTCTTGAACCGTCCTATACACTATGTCTGGCGTAACACCATCGGCTAAGTTAGCGACCTTTTGTAATTCATCTATCAATATTATTCCACTTCGGGTTAATAAGGCCAGTGTTTGGGGTTCGCTGGTAAAAGCAGACCTAGGCATCGACGGCAAATCTCTTGAATAAATATAACGGGCGACGGTAGAAAAAAGATTTGATATTTTTGAACGTCTGGGGATACAAATGCCTGTCGTAAGATATTTCTCTTATAAAATCGTCTTTTTTCTCCACTCGATCTTCTTATATGCACGTCTTATGGTAGCATAGTTATGTTAGCTTGATATATATTCAGGATTAGGACGAAATTGTCACTCGTGAGACTGAACTTGATTATCAAAGAATACAACTCTGCTTGGGAGAATTTATTAACGAGACTTTAAATTATTTGTGAGACTTATGTAAGATTTTGTAATGGACTGTTACGTGCCTCGAGACCATGATACTAGCTCCATAATTGTTGGTAAGGATTTGAACAATATATAAAAAAATAAATCTTTGGATATTTTTGTTTACATTATTTTCATTCTTGCTGTTCCCATAAAAGGTGTTTTTGTGAGGAATGTTTGATTCTGTCTTAGGTGGACGAAGGTAAAGACTCGTGTATTTACTCCTGTAATTAGCAGACGACTGACACATGATTGTGTTGTAAGAAGCAGACGATATGTGCATATTTCAGCCGCCCTCTTACCTAGTCTTGTCGTCTGCTACTTTCCGCAAGCAAACATTTGCAGTTTCTTTTTCTTGGACGACTAACTGCTGCATTGGGTTGTGTAAACTGTGATTTTTTTGTCCGAGACTTGCAGACGTCCAACGTATCCCTGCTGTAATTACCTACATACAGTACTCAATTCCCTCCTGTGAATAGTGGCCAGTTTTTTCTCCTCACTGCAGTAGAGCTCTTGTCAACTTAAAATATATCGATGTTTCTCTCGACTCTCGATTTGTTTTGATATTATACCAGGGACGGTGTTCATCGGAAAATCATTATCCATTGGTCTTCATGGATTAGGGAAATGTTGATAAATTATTTGCAGTAATGATTAAGTGAATTGACTCGGAAGTTGGTACCAGGGCCATCTATCATGTATGTCCAACCTTGACATTGCTTTCCAATATATAAACGTAGCCTGGACGGAAACGGTAAATTATTCACTGTTTTCCTTCATAACTCTGTTAAAAATCAGAGTCAGGGCTCATTAGCTGTAATTCAAGACCCTCGATGGGCCAATTTTCCAGAGATGTAACTCAGACCCTTCCAAGGTAACTACTGGCGTACTGGCTTCGGTCCTACTGCTAGTCCAGGGGCATGCTCACCACTCATTCTTGTTGGTCTCTCCATATACCTGGCTTCTTGTATGGATTTTCTCAATGTTATGTTCGGATTAACATCTCTCTTGTCAAGATACTGAAGCTGATAATACTTGATTTATAGAAATGCTGAGAACATTGGGTAATGCGGTTACAAGTCTGACATTAGAACCAATATTAAAGTTATTTTAGGCAATTGTTTTTTTTAAAAATCTGTTTTATTCTAAGTATCAGATTTAAAAAAACTATCAGAATTATTTTTAAAAACATATCAGAATTATTTTTAAAAACATATCAGAATTATTTTCTAAACATATCAGAATTATTTTCAAACCATATCAAAATTATTTTTGAAACTATAAAATTATTTCTTTAAATTTAATATGTCAGAATTATATTCTGAAAAGAATATCAGAATCAAGTAATTATATACAAGCAAAACCATTTATCTGGTTTGTGTTTTAGATATGTGTGGATGTTTTTATTCTTATATAAATGTTTGAAAACCACCAAAAAAAAGTTTTAGGCTAAAAAAGAAATCATTTTAATATCAGGTTTATATTTAAGATCTGTATGTATTCTTAATTTTACATTCTTACAATGATATTAAACCACAACTCCCTATACAACCATGTTAGAGGGAGATGCAACAAGTTGTCTTGCAAGCAGGTTTTGTGGAAATTCTTCAAACATGTTAGATTGTCTTTGGATATAAAGACCTTTGTTTTGTGGCAGCAAGTGGTCTTGTGAGAATTTGTCCAAAGGGCGGACGCTAGAAACTGTTTGCTGTAGGGCCAGGGTCTTAGTGCACAAACACAGCCCACTGAGCAGGCCCCAGATTATGCATACACTTGGAATAAGGCTTTACCTCGTGCTATCAAGCAACTTATTCTACAACTAATTACAGAATAAATGTGGCCATTTTTGCCTTTTCTTTATGAACTTTTGATATTGACTTAATGTTCTGTAAATGTTTTTAAGATGTCCAAAATGTAAATTAAAGAAATTATTCTATGTGGTTGCATAAATTCAGATTAAATGTATTTATTATATATAAAATGAGTTTTATTAATAGTTTTGAAATACAATTTTATATATGAATAATATATGAAAATATCCAAAAATATAATTTATTAAATAAGTATATGAAATTCCACAAAGCAATAAAACTGACATATTGGAAAGTTTATGTTTGATGTAAAGATTGTGTATGTGTATTGTAACAATATGAGTAGTAATGCATTCTACTGTGACAATAGATGAACACGTTGGTTGCAAGGTCATAACCTGAATAAGTATGAGCAGGCAAAATCAATAGTACCACATGGTGTATACAGCAGTCAGAGAGATATTGTATATTAATATCATGATTAGCATCACACTCACAGCAGAATACCAAATGTTTAAAATGTCTAGAATCTTCCACAAGAGAGGTTAGGTCCTTTAAAGACAGAAAGAATGGCACACAGATGGCTTCGAAATGAAGTCCCCTAATAAAATGAAAGGAATACTGAAGCGAGAAATAAATCGCTGGCGAAACTGGTTTCTGTGGGCATATATCAGATAGAGAGCTAGATACAGCCATTTCCCTTCTGGAGCTCTGTGTTAGAATATTTCTTTTGAAATCATGGAGTTATTGCCAACAACTGGCACAAGCGAAGTGCGATTTGTGGGGGATATTAATGATTGGGCTTCCCAGCTGTCTCCAACAGCCGATTCCATCTTCGCCTAACTCTACCATCTGTTCTAGGACTTACACAAATTTGTGCAATGCTATTGAAGTTGAAATCATATCTTTCAGATAGAGAGTGTAATTTGCTTTCCTAACTGTCCAGATACAGCTTTGCCTGCATTTTCAATTGTAACAGTATCGGTTGTGATTTAAAAATCAATAGTTTTCGATTTTTCTTCTCTTGTTCCCCTTGCAGAAGAACATTGCAGCATGTGTGTTAGACTGGAAAATTGATGAGATTTTAAGGAGAAAAAG
This sequence comes from Gibbula magus, assembly GCA_936450465.1. Classification (NCBI taxonomy): domain Eukaryota; kingdom Metazoa; phylum Mollusca; class Gastropoda; order Trochida; family Trochidae; genus Gibbula; species Gibbula magus. The sequence continues at coordinate 16,343,698 of OW388290.1, read as the reverse complement.
AATCAGTAACATAGCAGGGCATAAATATTTTTTATATCCAAAAATGAAAAAAATATCTTGTTTTTAGTTTTTGCTTGAAAAATGCCATATGACTTCTTAAGGCAAAATTGATGTCTTTTTCTTTCCTTTTTAAATTTTAAAAATCTTAATATTTTAAAAGTTTTCTTTTTTTTATGTTTTTATTTGTTAAACAATTTTAAAAGAGAAAAAGCAAATAGGATTAAACTCAATTCAAATATCTTCTTATAATTGAAGATGATCAGCGGCTTCATTGACAAAATAGAAACGCTACAGTTTGACAATGGAATGATGAGTTTTTCATGCCTGAAATCAGCTTTGACACTCCATGTCAATAATTGTGGTTGGAGAAATAATCCATGAATGTTGTCATAAGGTCTAACACCATACAATTAACTCTAAGCATCTTGGCTTGATTCTGAACACTGACGAGGTAATTACTGTATTAAAGCTAGACAACTGTAATTATAGATTATATAAATACGCTCTGGGCTCATGTGGATACAAAGTGAAATTAGGAACTATTTGTGAGATAATATTTAATAACTTTAACTCGCTCATAGCAACAGTTCAATTGGGGGTGAAATAATTTCCTCAGTTCACAGTGTCGTGTGATTTAGAAATTTATTCGGGTAAATAGTTAGCAATTTCTCAATATACAGGGAACCTGACATTTTAAGTGCAATATGGACAAAAAGTGAAATGTTTTGTTCATAATATTTTGAGCTGTAATAATTCATGTAATATTTGCCATACATCAGGGTCCCGCGGGAGGGAGCATTGTTTATTTAGGATTGTCTCCAAAAAGTGGTGGTGAGGGGCCTGATCCCTCTCCGTGGGGTTCCCCTCACCCTCTCCCTATAATGTAATAGAGCAGTAATTACCCAAGAGCACACACGCTGTCCCCGAATCACCCTGACCCAGATCAGAGCCCAGATTAGGGGCCGGCAGAGGGTTTCTTCAGCTGCACGGGGCGGGCGGGATTAATGGCTGATAATCTACCTCTAGTGATTCCTGTAACTGCCAGCATATTGATTCATAACACCCCGACTCTGTCCGCTTCACTGACTTTTGTTCTGACATGTTTCATTTTAAATTGTTTAGGATGATAATTTTTTAAGGATTTTGTTTGATATTTTATGATTGATTACATAAGATTTATTTACAGTTTGAAGTTTGAATTGATTTTTATTTACAAATCCCATCATGAATTTCCTAAGATTGAATATTCATCTGAAGGGAAGTGCTGTTTGGAGAAGAGAAAAACTATGACAACAAAGAGGCTAGTTAAGATGACTGATGATGAAATTCCATGTCACACGATTACTGGTTTGCGTTTAGATGTCTTATTACCCAGAATGCTCACTTCCTGTTTTATGTACTTAACGTGAGTCATGACTGATACATACATTGCATGATGAGAGCATCGCCTGTATTCAATCCAAGCAAAACATCAATCCAGTGATATCATGTTATAAGAATGGTCTTTTCTAGTCTCTCTCCCTCGTAGGTATTTCATTGAGAAATGTTTAGTAGACGTATTGCGTGCACAAGGTATCCTGATCACCGACCATATATCCTGTTTTAACTATGCGATACTAATATTATCTACCGACTGTTGAAATATCATTGATATCCCTCACCCTGTGAGGTTTGACTCCTGAATAAGATCATATCCATGCAGATGAAGAAGATTATGTCAACAAAACTCCTTAGCTTTGCTGTCCAACACAACTAGATGGACTCTCATTGGCGTATTGTGTAGCCAGCATAAAAAGACATAATGTTAGATTTATTCCAGGGTGTCCTTTTATCTGCCGGTGTTTAGGAGGCCTCAAGTCCAGGTGTGCAAAGAATAGGGCGTAGTTTGCCTGACAGGGTCTCGTTTGGCGGACAGGTACACGCAAGCGGAGATGGACTCACAAGCAGGAGTCCGCTTTAATGGCTCTAGAGTTTCGCATGTCACAACGTTCAATACAGCTTCTGACCTGTAAAACTCTAGCTAAACTGATTTCTATCATCTCCCCTACACCAGGTGTGCAGTTAACTTTACCTATATTGCATTGTTTCGGCCAGGTGTCCTGCCCCCTGCCTAGATAAATATATATGTTTGAACCCGCAGAATTAAATTGTCAGTCAATTTTCAATTGTGTTGAAATTTTAGGCATATAAACAGCTTTTGAAGGTGGCATACTGTTTTTACATTAGCAATTTTTTATGAATATTAATTCGATAGCATGGCTGCAACTATTTTCCAAAATGCTTATTTTATTTTGCATATTTGCATCAAACAACAATAACATGTTTTATTATATCAATAACATTGCCTTACAATGTTTCCCATTATAAACAAACAATCGCGATCTGTATTTTGCTGAAACCCTCATTAACATAACAATATTATATCTCTCTTAATCTTCTACCCTCGTATCATTCACAAGTTAAACAGGTGTTAGGAGTGATGAATAAAGAATGAAGTAGTTCTCATTGTGTGACACTGAGCTCACTCACTCATGTAGATTTCTATTGAAGCTCCCACCTCTCCCATGAGCAGGCAGGTTGGACTAGAATTGCTCTACATATCATTAAACTAACTTGATTTCATGGGTTGTGCCTGCAGTTGGTAGCCTGTATCAGGTCCAGAGACGCCCTGTCATTAGCTGCTTTTATGAGATGTGACTTATTGGACATTTCGAGGTTCTTGTACTCATGACAGATGTGGGATGTTCGCTATGAATTGATCCGTTTTGTTGGTTTTATATTGCTGAGATTATTAATATTTGATAACTGGAATAGAAATATGTTTGTAGTGATTATTCCGGTTGGCCCAGAGCTATACAGCATGCAGATGAAACATGAATGCAACTAGGTTCTGAACTTCATTCATATATATATAGAATTCAATGAAGCATGAGTTTTCAGGAAATGAAGAAAATCTGTCCAGAATTGTAATTTGAGTACTTTAACCTTCTGCTTATAAACAATGTATGAAAGAAAATGAAAATACATGTATTAAATTTAACTTCAGAGATTCAATGTATGAATTAGGGCTAGCTTCTCAGATGGTTTAAAATATTTTCCTCTTGCTTTTATTTTGTTCATCTTTATACAATTGAAGTGTACATATGTGAAAAGAACGAACATACGAACAAGTATGACAGAAGAAAAGTTAAAAGACTGTACAATATTAGGCTTTGTGTAAGACCTGTAGCATAAGAACCTATAAGAAAGGGGACAAGTTGGAATGAGCTCTGTAGAGTATAAGAAGCTGAATGAACGATGAGTTAAGCATGGGGCTGTGACCTGGTCCTGACCTGGTGGGGAGAACAAGCCAATGTCAACAGTGGAACAAGGCTCCGTGAACTTGTCATCTCAGGGCCAGTTTACTTGGCAAACTTGAGTTGGGAACACGAAGCCGTGTTTGTGCCTACCAATTGTCTTCACCTGAGAAGGAATCTAGACGGAGACATCAATAAAACAACCCTCCATTGTAGCGCAGACTGGAGACTTCACTTGTGCAAATTTGACATGACGCAAAGAAAGGTTTTTGCCTGTTACCTTTGTTTGAATCAAATGACATTGGAGATCTGTGTTTTGCATCTTGGTATCATGTTAGGGAATTGCATGCATGTCTTGGCAACCTAAATATTGAATTGAGTTTGAATAGTTGTGACAATCCAAATAAAAAACCGGAAATGAATTTATTTGAGCATTGATAATCAATTTGTAATCTGAAGATGGGTAAACTGTTTCTCTGACACCCCTCATAATGGTTGTTTTGACTAGCAGATGCAGTAGCCATAACAAACAACCATATCTTGTTGCTCTGATAGACTTGCTATGTATGGATGACCAGTAGTGACATAATGTGATGTAGCTCAATGGCTCTCACATGTTGAGGTGGGCTAATTGTGGAAGTGTGTAATATTATGGTAGGAAATGCATCTCAAGGGTGGAGTCAGGAACTGTTATCAGCTCAACAGACCGACTTCTTTGAGGTGATACCGGCCAGCTTACTGTTCCTTCAATTGCACATCAAGGTTGAGTTTTGATAACACTTCTTCAGATGCCCTGGCATTTACAACAAGATTCAGAGCAAACACAATCTCCAAATAATGGTTTGTTGTTCCCATCGAGGCCTGTTTTTGTGACCCTAGCGAAGCAGCAAGACACCCTTGCTGATAAGACTTGTGTAATATCCAGCAGGAACACAGGCCTCGACCCTCATGCTGGAGTGAAATAATGGACCACATGGCCATGTCTGAAGCAAGAAACAGTCCTAGAGGTGCTTGCAGGCCAGGATCACATTTCTAATGGTCTTAGTGGGAATAAATCCAAACAAATATTGTGATAGAGGCACCAGCCTAGGGCAGGCCCCACTCCTTTGCTGTCTGTTTGAGCCTCCAGTCCTGAAAACCCATCTGCAGGAGATGATTCCTGTTGAAGGTTTCCAGACTGTCCCATGGGTCCCTAGTGACTGCTGATGGTTTGTCCAGCTCCGGTCTGTCAGGTGAAAAAGCTCTTCAGGCATTGCTTACTTTTATCCATTGATTCTTAAAGGATGTATGGACAGTTGGCTTGGGAACAAGAGGCAGTTCTGAGACTGCCCAGGTCTTTGATGGATCTGCTCACTAAAGAGGCTGAGAGACAATCCCCTGATAACAAAGTGCAATTAAGTCTACCACTCGACAAGGTGTGGAGTACTGAGACCGAACATGCCCTTCAAACAAGCAGCCTTCACATCAAGTATATCATGAAACATGGCAGCTTTTTACACCTGTGATTCCCAACTTTGAAGATTTGGTTTTGACAGACAATTCCTGTCCATGATGATTTATTTACAAGATTGATGCTCCCCACTAAAGTAAACTTAATCAAGATGGCTTCCTAACCAGCTTTCTATCTTTCATAGCAATCTCCTCCAAAATACCATCTTGACAACCGCACATCTCTGATTTAACAGCAGGAAGGTTTTAGATGAGATTAGCCGCCCCTGGGGTGGATTATCATTCTGGGGGGTACCTGCCATCCCCCACCCCCTAGGGCCCGAGCGCCTCACCCCCTTGACCAGGGAACAAAGCTTGAGTGCAGTGGGCTTACATAATCCAGGACAGTGTAATGAAGCAGTTCTGTTCATCCTGACTACACAGTCTGCTCCTGTGCCCAGAGCCCTGCGTATAATTAGCTGCGCATCCTAATCACTTGTGATTAATTGATCACCAGATTCACTGCCTCGCATCTTCTGATCAGAACTTGGCTTTCGGGAAGTGTTATGCTCTCTCCCTTTTTGTAAATTGATTTTTTAGAAGAGAAACATGCATGTCTGTTCCAGCATGTCAGCAGTACTCAAGAAGCTGCATGTTTAGTTGAGAGAGAGCTAGAGTCAAGGTACCATCTGAGGTGTGTAATCCGAGACCTGATATCTGTCTAACGTTATTAATCCAAGCATGAGCACAAATATTTCTTTTATTGTATCAAATTCCTTTGATAATGAAATTTAGCTGTAATAATGGCCACTGCGTAGTCATGTAGCAGTGTACAATTGGTCATTTTACTGGTATGAATAATTAGCTGTTCAAATTGACCCCTATCCTTTAGGAAGGCGGCCGTAGGTCCCCTGGTCCAGTGGACTTGAATAAGAGGTTTATTTGGTTAGGGTTAATTTGAAAGTGGCCGCCGCTCATGTGAAAGATTTCATTATATGCCTTCCCCCTTGTGAGAACTTGAGATGCTTCCTATTAATCATAACAATAGAGAACGAAATATGCACAGGGTGTTGGGATTATGCCTTTGTCTCCTTTGTTTTATTAAGAGTGTAATTGCAAATATTTGAAAACCAACATGGGGAAGTCAAAAGTGGCTTGAGTCTCCTGACCATTGCTCTGGTCAATATTATAAGTGGTCAGTGTTGATTCTGGGTCATCTCAATTGCAATTTTCAAAATGAGTTCAATACTGCAACATTTGCCTGTGTAAACAAGCTCTTAGAGCGATCACTGCACCCACAGGCTTATTGGCTTTCAACTATACTTCTCTGAGGGATCTGTTAGATTATATTTGATTATGGTTAACCTAATGTGGTTGCAATGGGAGTATTTTTTTAAAAATTTCAACTGAATACTTATTCCCTTTCGAATGATCTTATCTAAGATATATAAAAGTTACTAGATGCGATGGTTTATTATTTCTAGTTTGGTGGTCCTATGATTGAGTTCTACAACTCTGAACAAAAATGGGATTAGTTCATTTGAAATAATTCAATAAAGTTATTTAGGATTAAAAATGATAGATTGGTAAGGGAGTGTCTTTTCTTTTCACGTACATTACTTACCTCTATTGAATACATTTTACCTATTTTATTTTGTCAATGACTTCACCTTGGATTCGTACATAATGTCACAAAACCATAAGCCCCGTAACTTGTACATTAACTATCCATTCACAAGTATCAACTTGGATTTGCCTCTGACACTTTTTCTGTGAGGTATAAATATTTCAAGGGCTCAGAAATCAAATTGAAATCGGAGTTCATTTGTGGGTGGTTTTGTTATCGGGACTACTTCTCTAGAATTCCCATCACGTGCTGAAATAATCACAAACCCTTGTTTGAAAGGATCACTGAAAAGTTCAGTTGGATTTTCTTTGTTGACGATATTGTGGACATGTCGAAAGTCTAGCTACCTTCATAGTAAAGTAAAAATATTTTTGATAGAGTTGAGAGAAAGAGGGAGATTACTTTGTGTTTGTTATGGAATCAACTTGTGGACCGAGTCTCAATACGTGCAGGCTCAACAATGGCCGCTCTTCAGCTTTCTTTTCACTGCATGTATAAATTGTGTATTGTGTGCAGTGATCTCTCAGCCTGTGGAGCAAGCTTCGGCCACAATACTGCTTTCGTAAACAAACTTTGTAACCCAAACCATGACCTGTGGAACACCTGAAAATATGGCGGTGTCCTTTTACCGAAGAAGCACGGCCCCTTTGACAGAGCAATCGTGTGACGTATTCAGATGGGAAGTTTCCACTTTTATTGCTACAAGAGGAGGATACATGATAGTTTCCGTGAGTGATGCTACAGTCAGGACGGGAACTCACCCCATAAAAACCACAAAATTGTCACCACGATTGTAAAAAACAAGTGTCCCCCTAATGTCTAACATGTCGCGTGAGATTCAAGGGTCATTTTGGCTGTTCATGGCCGCCTGTTAAGTCCGCCCATTGTCTTTGATGTGTGGTTTAGGAGGAAACACTGTTGCTAATGCTCCCCTTCCCGTACTGATTAAAGGTGTTGAGTTTTGATAGGACTTCGAGCCAGGTAATGGCTGGTTTCAAATTCTAACATCATTTTATGACCCCCTTAGTCAGATCTCGGTATGCAAATGTCCTTTTCAGATAAATTGGCATCACTTAATTTTCAAATATATGGAAAATGAATGACAAAATTATTAATTATTAATTATTAAAGAATTGGATAACATAGAGAATTGTAGTTTCACACCGAGGACATTCCAACTAGGACCACCCACATTTTCCAACTGTCATCAACACCACACGGGAAATGTATCATTTTGCTCGAAACTTCGTCAAATATCTTGCGGGTGTTTTTCAAAATGGTTTCTCTAACCTGAGCCTCTCTCCATCTGTTGGATTACTTGACACAGGACTCGAATCATAAAAATATCACTTATAAATAGCGATGGTGGAGATCGTGAGACAGGTAGACCGGCTCTGAGTGGCACACCCCCATAAAGTTAAAACCACAGTCTCAATAGTTGAAGACCCATCTCATAAACGCTCTGTCACAATGCACTAGTTTTACATGGGTCATGATCCCGCTAGAAGCTTTTTTAACATACTCCTGCTTGAAGTTTCCTTCAGTGAATGAAGTTGACCTTTATGCTCCGTTTATAGCTTCTCTTATCACCGGGCTATTGGAAGGTCTTAAACGAGTCCTAATTGCTACAAGTCAGTCTGAAATTGAATGGAAACACACATTAACACTTGCCTGCAAATGGAAGGAGGAAGGAAGAATGGAAGTGATGGGGCATCACTCAGCCAGACCCAGCCAGGCTTCACTGACCGGGCCGATGACCAGAACTAGCTCTATAGTACTTTTAGTATATATTATCTGTGACCTGAGTTCTTTAGAGTTTATGGTACTTTTCAGGACTTGCCTGTCACAAAACTGTGTTGAAAGTCTTTGAAAATGTTCAGAATATTTTTATGTCTATATCTATAAACCTTTCTTTCATTAAACTATTTTGTTACAAATATTATAGTCTGATTGCACGTCAAGTGAATGACATCATTGGTGAATCTATTTGATGTTGTTACTTTGTTGCATATTCCTATATATCTTCAGTGTCCACAACTAGAAAGGAACGATTTGTTTGTAATATGATATGAAGAGATTGATCTACAGGATCACATTTCAATATTTCTGAATTGCAAATTCTATGTAAAAAATAACAAGATGTTGCTAATTGAAAAAGCCACAGTGAAAAAGTGAAAGACTCTCCTATCAGTTGACCATGGGGTCAAGGAGGGTGGATCACTGACTCTGGTCACAGTTTCAGTCTATTCAGAGTAGAGGAATATGTACTCTATCACAGTCTCCAAGTCTACAATAGCACTCTATCTGAAGCAGTGAATCTCACAACTCAAATTACCTCCTCTCCTCCGAAGTAGTGTATATAAAAAAGTGAATTATCACCGTTTCTAAAACTATACGAAAGCAGTGTAGTGAAGCCTTGAATCTCACACTGTATGAATGACCGGTCCAGTTCAGTCCAGTAGCTATCTTGTCCCGAGGGTGAGCAGATGAAAGGGGTAGAGATAAGGGCATGGTCCCCTGCTGTGACAGGGTATGGGTCCGGCCAGGGCAATGATAACTGGGCCTCTATCAGCCAGATCATCTACCTCAACCCACCCAAATCTGGCTCTTCATCTACTGATACTCTCATCATAGCCTCTCATCTTCTCAGCTAGGTCTGCTCAGCTAGGTCTGCTCATCTCCGTCTACTCATCTACATCTACTCACACAGATCTGATCATACATCTCCTGGTGGCAGTGAGGGAGGGAGTGAAGGGGACTCTGTTTGTAGTGTTTAAGTATGGTTAGTGTATTTAGTAGACACATGGCCAGATATATCTACACAAAGTAGAACATATAATTCCTACGGCAGTGGAGGAACAAGAGGGGGGTTTAGGGTTTTGTGTATCAAGTAATTGTTTGATTCTGTTGGTTGAAAGTTATGATGTTTGTCCAGGAGCTTGGAAGTTTATAAAAGTAATTCAGGATTATGGATTCATGTTTTGGTCAATAGACAAATTTTGAATATTTTTCTGTACAGATATATAATGATTTTATTTATTTCATTAACCTATTTTTTCTTTAATTTTCCTTTGAAAATTCTTATTTCTTAATATGGCAACAATTGTCATTTCAACTTTCAACACTATCCACAACGGCAAGGAGAAATCAGTTGAATCAGTAGGCAATCAGAAGCTCTCAACAGCACCAACCACTGAGCGTCAGTGCAATGAGCTTGTAGATACAGGTGAATGCTGGGACAGCCTTCAGCACAGGTGTGCGGCGTTTGCAACTTGAGATTGTTTAAACGACTTTGCCTCAATCCTCGAGCTTAGCGAGATAGTGCTGGGTTCAAGTCTGTGAACCCTCCATTCACCTGTGTCCGCAGAGCATATGTCAGAGTTTATAAAGCCCGCGATCTGTCTCTGATCAGACTCCCCACATGGCGTAGCAGAACGTGCATACTTTGATTATTTAGTAGACTTGAATGTATTATTCAGTTTAGGTAGTTGAATATTCTTGTTAAAAGGTTTTGGTCAGAAATAAGTAATTTGGAAGAATTAGTGTTCGCATAGCACAATGTTTATGGAGCACCTTTCTCAGATAAAATCTCATGATTGGGTGACAGAAGATCATACACAGTGGACTTTTTAAAATGATTTATAAGGATTTGATTTATAATTCTGTTAAGGTAGTCTAATGAGAGCTTGTAGGGGGATCTGAATTAAGTAATTAGTAAAGCACATTAGTATGCAGTTACCCATTGTCCAGATGTTGCCACAAAGATTTGTGGATAGCAATAGGACTTAGCAGCAGTCATCACACCATTGAAATACTTTCAGCAATTTTTTTTACCAAAATGAGTTCCAAAAATATTATCCGATTGTTGATCAGAGATTTAGGTTTAAAGTTTGTTACTCTTTAGCCTAATCCTTACATAAAATTTTTGATGACATTAATTCTTTTGGAATAAATAAACTTTGGATGATAATCAATGCCCAACAGGTTGAATGTAGCAGTAATAATTTCGTTACATGCACTCTGCAGTGTCTTTTCCCTCTGGCCTGTTTTTGCTGATGCAAGATGTTTTTCCCTTGATGTGGTTGTCAATGTTGTGAAACTATTTGTCCATAAGAATGCTAATAACTCTGAAGTCTTTCAAGCAGAGTATCGTCCCTAACAACACTTCCTTGCTATCCCAGCATTCCTCCACCTCCACTTTCTCACCTAGCAGACGGCAAACAATACAAGATGGAGTCTTCTTACATGTGTTTCTTCATCTCTACTACTGTTGCCTCTGCACTCTAAAACTGACCCTTTTCCGCCTCAGTCCATTAGAAAGGGATAGCCGGCGCAACTTGGGATTATGAATTGCTAATGGTCTCCTAATTTCAGTGGAAAAACTTTGCACTAATCCCAGTACTTGTCAGGTAGACCCCGAGCTGTCAGTCGGACATGCCGCGATGAAATATTGCACGTCAGCAAACATTCGCTCGCTGCCGTACTTCCACGAGAGGTTTGCTCCCGATACAGATACCTGCCTCTTGTCGATGATGATCTTCCCTCTGCTTATATCTAATGTTATTGTAAGGGTCCAATCATCCTATTGTCATCACATCGCACTGTTATTGTAAGGGTTTATTTGTGTGAATCTGGGTCGTATTGAACCAGTTTTATTGAAATCTGTTCCTCTGAGATGAACTCTTTTCAATAAGCAGAGTATGAAGTCTGTTGTGATTTAATGCAATCAACAAGATAACATCTTGGAGATGTCTAATGATGCGTCCATTTGATAATCTGTTGGAACTGGTTTCAATTAAATCCTTCTAATTTTAATGAAGAAACCAGAAATGTACACCATATCAATTTAGATGTTCGGAAGATAAGACAATATGTAGTCTACATCCTGTGGATTATGGCAGTTTTAACCTTCCGTACACCAACCCCAAGCAATAAAGTAGACATTAAAGATGCATAAATCAAAGGTGAATAATATCGTGAGATGCAATTTGCGTCAATCTGATAATAATTAACATTTATTCGATACATACACATGAATCACATGTACTTGTTGACTTAATGGACCGAAGGGCATTTGCGACAAAGTTTGCAATTAATCGTAAATGTGTTTGTATGCCCGTCAGAAGTTTAAATGGCCATAATGGCAAGTAAATGATAAGCTAAGTAAAGAGTACACTTAGCAACCCTTTAGTAAGGAGCAACCCCTAGATATCAAACTATTTGTTACTTGGCTTGATGGCTGGCCTTTACCTGGTTCATGTGGGCTGCCTCTACTGGGTAGAGAGAGAGAATTGGCCAATGAAAGCTGATCCTTGTCTTAGACTCTTTCTTGACCAACACAAGAGATTTGGTTTTATAAGTCACATATCTGACTTTTGGATTCCCTTGTTAAAGATTTAAACAATATAGATTATCATAGTCAATGTGTCTGTACACTTGTACACTTGTACATTTGTACACTTGTACACTTGTATACTTGTACACTTGTAACATGCTCCAGTCAAAGAGTAAACAATGCAGTTGAGTTGACCGTTTCAGAACATTTTAATTTTCAAGAATTTGAGGAATAAACTAGCTCATGCAGAATCCATTTCTGTGAGTTTATCAATGAATCTGACGCCCAGAATGGACACGAGAGTGGTAACCGTTCCTCCACCGCCCAGGTCTCTGCAGATTCCTGACAGGTCGACACCTGGACACCAGAAGGGCTGATGAGAGATGGTACCTTTCATCGGTGCTGGTCAATCCTGGGGAAATGAGGGGTTCTTGTCTAGTTTGTCCATTTATCTCTAGGTTGGTCTGCTGGTGGAATGTGGGGCTGGTTCGTGTTGATACACCTCCATCTCTGTTGTTTTGTGGGCTCGTTATTACTGCCGTGTGGGTGTTTGTTGCATGTATGGGATTGTAGAGTACCGATCCTTCATCTTCATTCTGACAGGAAGACAAACAAGCACATAAACACATTTATTGCGCATAAAAGTCATCCTGTTCAAAATTGGTCCTGATTCGGTTTATTTGTAATGAGGGTGTTAGCCAGTGCAAATAGCCATGGGGTCATTACTGCTGACTTTAAAAATTTGTTATTGGGCAAGAAATGAAGCTCTGTTACGACTCCTTAGGAGATACATATCCTTAATGAGGGAAGATTTAATTACAAATCATATTTATATAGCATTTATATTCAATTAGATTTGATAAGATTATTTTAATCACAATGATCATAAATAAAGAAATTAAGGTAATTTTGAATGAAATATCACATTAATGAAGATAATGAGATGCTCGTTATCTTTAATCAAGATATCCAGGTAATGAAAGTAAAGTAGAGGGATCATGGTATGTACGACAGGTGAGCGCGGTATTCCGAGCCCACCTGAGTTTATGTTAGGGTGGGTCATGTGACCACCTGCTGAGGGACGAGTCGGAAGGTCAGGATCGTGAACCAACGGCCAGGTGACACGGACTGGCTATCTCAGCTTCTGTGTGTTGTCCATTCACTTACCTGACCAGAAATCAACCACGAGATGTCATTACTGACACTGTTCTGTTTGAACTTGGGTTGCACAACCCCTGCACACAAATCAACTTAAACATGAATGACATTCGTAAAGCATCCCTCTAGTCAAATGTTAACCCTGGATCATGTGTCGAATCCTGCCCACTTTTATAAAGCTAATCAGCAGGTAGTTCATTTGAACAGAGTCGTCTCCAGTTTCAACTGAATGAGTGGACTCTCCCACACCTGAGTAGCAAATTCAATGCTCGAGTGACAATGCTGGACACCTGTTTTGTCCTAAAAGTCACCGATTGTGACCGTAAAGGAGGAGCAAGGGCTTTATTTAGTGTTTATTAAGTGAGGGACAATTGAGCGCGGCATTCCAGAGGGGGACCATCCACTCATTATGAGGTCCAAGGCGGCTATACCTGGCTCGGAGCTGCGATCAAGTGTGGAGAAGCCCTCTCGGCTTGTGTCACCTCTCAGGAGTTTGTTAGTCAGAATTAAGGGTTTAACAACACACCCACAGCTGGCCGACACAGAAATGTTGAAAACTATCTATGAATATAATTCTATGTCATTCCTGATATTAATTTAGTCAATTAAACACATTTTACTACTTTTAATACTTTTATACTCATAAAAACTTTAGCAGCTGAAGTAATTAGTGTTAAATCATTCTTAGTGACCAATATACAGGACTCATGACTTGGAGACAAAGGGAATAATCTAAAATTGACCACTGACTGAAAGTAGTTTCCAGACTAGTAGGTTATTGGTTAACACATACTTATAAAATACTCATGATGTACTGAGGTGTACTGTAGGATTCACCCAGAGTTAGATGATAACTTTCCCACTTAAGAAAACTAGTATGCTATCCTTGACCAGTGACAAACCCCTCCTTTTGAAAACCTTTCCACGTAATTTTGATGAACCTCCTCAGTGAACTCCCCCTTTACAATATGTGATATATATATATATATATATATATATATATGACAGCAATATCATTTCTTTATTATTCATTATTCTCAATAATCCTCGGACTTGAAGTGACAAAATGTTATTAATCGTGTGGTCCAGTTCTGACTTGCTTGGATCCAAATCATTGTGACACCTGTGTTTTATTATCCGACCTGTGTGTGATTATTAATGAGCACAGGTGAACAATATATGCAAAGGTGTGTCAACAGTGTTGCTATGCCCGTTTAGTGCTATATTAGACGCATAAATAACATAATGTGTAAAACAGGTTCTGTATGTTTCCGCTTTGACAGGAAATATATTTAGTCACACGCTAGGTATGAATAATATTTTTAAATGAATTGACAGACTAATAAAATCTTTGCCCAAACCTCTAATTATTGTAATTATGGTTAATTCAATGTTGTAATTATCAAGTGATGTGTACAATTCCCACTTTATGTTTAAGCAAGAAATTATCCCCTTCACCGACCCAGAGCGATGTTTATTGAAGGAATTCAATTGTGAAATGTTCCTAAATGATATCTTTGCCATCTCCAGAGATGTTAGCATCATGTTGACTTAATTCACTGTAAATGGAACATGCTTTTAAAACAACACTTATTTTAAAAAAATAATCCCCCTTAATATTTTCAAAATACTTTTAACAAAAGAGGAAGTAATCAAAGACAAATCTATTAACTATCTAAAAGTAACATTCAGAAATGTCAGAATCGCTAAATGAAAATTTGTTTGAATGGAAGGTCGCTATTATATTTTGACACGTGAATGATCAAGCAAAAAGCGAGCTGATTCCATTGACTGGGGCTCCCTGTGATGTAAATTTTATCCTCTATTGAATCCAGAATTGTGAAAATTGTCCATGGCAAGTGTATTGGAGTTCGACAGTGGTAATCCCGCAGTAAATAAACACAATCGGCACGTTTGTGTCCCTAATTGACGCTCCACACTCTCAATGAGATAACTATTTAAAAAAATAAATTGGAATCAATATCTGCATTATATGATTAATGCAATAGTGTTATTGGCCTGTAATTCAGTTTTATCTTGGCAGTTTGTTAGTATGGCAGTGTGACTCGAGTCCAAAGTTGTTGAATTAACACAAGGGGGACAAAGCAAGAGAAAAAGTGATTAATTCTCTTGTCTGTCGTAATATTAGCAGGATCGGCTAGCCAGACGTCCTTCTGATCTTTAGAAAAATCTTAGGAAACATGGAATTAAATGTTAATTGAAGGAATTCTCCCGGCACCTGGTAATGACATGGGAGGGAAATTACCTTGTGGGGCGGTCAATTCCGCATTCTAGCACGTGGACATTACAGGAAGCTGGACGGTCATTCCTCCCATCTGTTTCTCAGTACCGTAGGTCTGGTGACTCATCAGCTAAACAAAGACACTACTCTGGTATCATAGTTAGTCTTAATTTGTGATACAACGTACAACAACATACTAGCGTAGCCCTCATCCGGAAACCAAGCTCTTCAGTAAAGGAGAGAGTTTTTTTATGTTGTACCGACTGACTGACAATGCTACTGAAACTATTGCCTCCGCACCACCGACATCAATTTGTCATGCCCTCAAAACTAGAGCAAACAGCTCAGGTGTCTCGGACTCATCTCAATGATCTTGACGCGAAGCTCGCCTGAGGAAAAGTAACATCTCAGAAGCAGGAAGTCTGATGGCATTAAGCAAGGTTTGAACTCGGAATCACGTCATATTGGGATGTCTTTGTTTGGCAAATAACAATGGAGAGGTGGGGGAAGCTAATGATAGCTAAGAGTGCATTATCCATGGGGCCGCCTTTTTGCCTGATTACTCCAACGTCAAATTTTTTCTCCGCTGACCCAGAATAAAAAGCGAGACAAAGAATAAGAAGCTAGCTCACCCTTTATATCCGCAAACAATGAAAAGATTTTGTCAGCAAAATGATACAGCCGCACGGTAGAAGACTGCGAAGAGTCTCATTACGAGTCCCATATCATTTCCTAATATCTCACAGCAAGCCTTTAATTAAATCTTCGTAAGTGAGCTGTTTTCTCGAGTCAGTGCAATGTTTGCAATTTAAATTAAGTAAATATGGTAATTTTTAAGTAAATTTAAGTTTCTGTTAAATTTTTCGGAAATATTGGTTCAAACTAGTCTAGACAATGTCTGTATTTTGACATGGAGTCCCATCTGGATAAGAAATCTTCGGAATAAATCACGGAGCTATATGTACAGAGCACAAGAGGGCTTGATCGGAATTATATGACTAATTCAAGAGCATTGACAAAATTTATATCTTCCAATGGAGAGGTCAAGGAAATAATGGGGAAATAACTCTGCCAAGATAAGAGGGTACCTGAACATGATTTACGACTGTTTTTCTTTGAGGATGGTTGACTCATTCAGATGAACCTTCAGGCCCGCTTTTCAATTGGATTTATATTCATTTCACTCAAATAAGGGTAAGATTACCTCACATTCTTCTGTAAACATGATTAAAATTTTCACATCAAAAATTACTTTTCAAATACTGGAAATGAACAAGTAATTTTGATATATTCTCTTGAACATTAAGACGAAATGTAAATCTGGAGCATTTGACCGTATTGATTTCTACATCATGAGTGGTTGGTGGACGACTTGTTCAAAACTCAAGAGCACAGTCATTTGAGAACTTAACTGGAAGTAGCCAATAAGAAAACAGTTAAAGCCTCCTTTGGAGATGTCACACGAACTCGCTGCATGAGAAATCGTGTAACTAGCCGCGAGAAGAACACGCAAATTTGTTGACATCAATCTTGTCAACGTAGTGTAAGTTTCTCGGCAAACATCTAATTACAACCATTATGTAAGTACTGTTGGATCCATGTGAAAGCCACACCGAGCCAGGCCGGAGCTCAATAGTGGCTGTTCTACATCCAGGTGTGAGTGATACGAATGTTTGTTCCGTAAATTTTCTAATGACAAGATAATACGAGAGTTGAGCTAGCCTCTTTCTGAACAGTGTTCTCGCTACAGGTAGACATGATGTACTCAGCCGTCCATCTTAGTTCTACATTAATTCAAATGTTATCATATGGGTGCATACACAACGCTGGCCACCTGAGGAATTTATCGATTGAGATTAGAGATTTTCGCAGTGAGGGACGGCATGTAATCAAGCTGAGAGGTTGGGAGAAGGAAGTATAGCCAGTTAGGAACATATGTTGGTCCCTCTAATAGCGCTCGTACAAACGAGGTGTGATTCATCGTGGGTCCGTCACTTTAAAGTGACACTGAGTTTAGAAACAAACTTATCTTGTCTCCCAGGCTAGATATATTAGTAACATCATGATGTAATGAAGGAACACCTGATTTATGCTTTGCTTTGGTCGGAGTGTTTTATAGAAGATTGTAAGGAAAACGCTTTCAAATAATCTTGACCTCAGTTTAAGTAACTTGATATTCATCATTACAGTTTTGCCTATTTTGTTCATGCAGATATAATCCTACGTCATTAATTCATAATACATGGATTAAAACCTTTAAATCCTTTTAGCATTGTATGAGTGAATTTCAATTAGCAGAACTGATTGCAGCATTATTCAGTAATCAGTGACGCGGTCATTGCAAAATGTTAATGTTTTGTGAAAATATTTTTCAAGGAATTAGAAAGCCCAGCAAACTTGGTGGTAAATTTAAACATGTTGGTTAGACTGTGTGTGCTTTATTAAGAGATTAACGCAGTGCATGGGGAGCTACTGAGGTGTCCCATAATTTGTTTAGATATATTGCTTGCTTGTTTGTTCAACAAACAGACCCCAGGGCCTGGAGCTACAAAAAGGATGTCTCTTCTTCCCTCACACCCTGAATAATAAACCGTGGCAGAAAACATGTAAATGCATCTGACGTGAGTGGTCGACTCCGTTTCGACAAGTTCACTTCACTCGATGGTTTCAAGTCTAAAAATTGACACGGAGACTGCTAGGAATAGCAGCCTATTGTTGTGTCCCCTTGTGAAACTCTTCAGCTTTGGAGGAGCACTGTTCACAGATGTTGCTTGGCTACTTGCACGTAATGCAACCATAATTTGATCATTTGTGGCGACCATCACAACTGGGTAGTTCGATAGCCACAGATCGTGGTAATTAATGGAAACATTTGTCCGATAACAAAGAAAAACCTGTTTCACAAATTTACTCCAATAGAAGCTCTTCTTCTCTTACGAAGAACAGAACCACTAGCAAAGAAATGTCTGTTGATATTAGCGTGAACTAACGGTTGGATTGGTATCAGATTATCTCAGTTATCTCCCCCTGCCTAAGGGGCCTCTACAGACCAAAAAGCAAGGCATATGGCGGGATTAGCATTCATCCCATTAATGCAAATTTTCCCACCTAATTTATTTTGTTAGCGTTTTGTGAATGAAAGGCAGAAAAAAACGTCAGGAAGTTTAATTCTAATCTGGTCAGTTTTGATTGATTCTCGGTACAAGAAACAACGCCATTTTCCCGTTTGGATTGAGTAAAGTTAAATATATTTGCATAATGATGTTATGTCTGCTTATGGTTCATTTAACCACTTTTTGAGGGCCGCAGTCAGTGACAGAACCGTGGACGGTTCCGTTCGGTTCTTCATTCTTCTACACGGAATCTCTGTGGGACTGTGAACCAAGTTGGCTCAAGTCTGAACAGATGTTAGAACCCAACCTGCTAGTTAATTGAATTAGTCTGGGGTAGGTCACATCACGTCACCCATCAACTTTACCTTCATGCTCGAAGAGTTCCGTCTTCCCATGAGGCTTCAGTTTGTCATATGAGCAGCTTGCTGTCTCAGGTCAGTCTCGGAACTCTGTGGAAGTCCTATTTTGATTTTCGTGTGTTCATCACTATCTAAATTAATGAAAAAATCCTAAAGAAATGTTTTTCGCAGGACACAAAGTCAGGCTACCCTTTAGAATATCTCCTTGTTGGATTTTTGTGTGCTGATTATTATCAGAGATTAATGAAAATATCCTTAATGTTGTCCGCTGGACACAAAGTGACCGCTATGTCCATTCATCAACTGATGAGAGGGAAGTAATCAACGAGGAGATGTATTTGCCGTGTGAAGTGGGATTGAGGACTTATTCGGGTAACAAGATCTAATCCAAGTCTAAAACAGACATCATCTGCTTATTAATTGGATTAGGGAAACCGTACACATGTAATTTAGTAACAGGTTTCCAAGTAATTAGGCTGCTTGGTGTGTTTTTGTGTTCACAGATGTAAAACACACACACATACATCGGTCTTAGAATGTTTTCCTTTAAAAGATTTCATTTTAAATTTGTTACGATGATTGATATTTTGTTGATATCAAAGAAACATTGTGAATCAGTTGTAAAGTTCAATTTGATTTGAATCACAAATTGTGCAGTTGTGACAAAAAATTTGATTACTCAAGTGTTGTAAATTAGAGACATGGCTGCTGAAAAAGTCATCTTCAAACGAAATTCTGAATCAATATCAAATACGTGTGATCTTTAAATGAGAAACATTTGGCTGGAGTGTAGAAGACAACCCACAATCTGCTGATCTGTTTCCACTGTCCTGTCACTGCACTCATCAATCGTCTCCCCTTGGGAATCTCTAGCAATGGAGGTCAAATTGTCGAGTTTGACTGAAACAGACAAGAGTGAAATGTGCTAAAGCCATTGTGAGACAGGCGTAACATAATCAAATTAAAACCAGGTAGGCCTAACTTGCAACCACTGTGCACACTTTTAGTCAGTTTTTCATCAAACAATTTATAATCGCAAACATTGGTGAGAGTCTTTGCTTCAACTTGCTAAAAAATTGATGTTTTACAAAATTATGAAATTTATGAATTTTTTTAATTAATTGAAAATGCACGGATCCTGTGATAGATATATGATTCAATAGTTTTCAGGTTATGACTCGTGCTGTGATTAACTGATAACAAACATTCAATCCTGCATATGTGTGGCAATACTGTAGTGGTGGGGGGTGGGGGGGAGGGGGGGTTGGGTCACTCATTGAAAAGGGGTGGGGTCAATCAAATTTACATGCACAATTTTTTTAAGCGGGGTTACAGTATCTATAGCTTTCTACAAGTTGTTAAATTAGTTTTAGTGATGGATGCAAATGTGAAATTTAATTTGGTTATGGATTTATGATTAACTTTTGTAAAGAGCTGTTTTTTATTCACAGCAGAGCATTCATTTCAATTTGAAGACACAGACTGAAGATGGTGTAAATTTCATTAGGATGTATAAGGCCTTGATAGTATATTTAAGATATGATGAGGCACCTTGATACAGTATTTTACATGTAAAGCAACACTTTGAGAATTATTTTAGACACAAAGGGACACCTTGAAATTGTTTTTTGAATATGATCGGACACCTTGATGTGTTATTTTAGCTAGAGGCCGACAGGTTGATGCAGCGAAGGGATCCTCACCACGATTAACTCTGACACAACTGTGTCTAGTGGAAGTGTAGACTAATGCTGTAATGTTTGCACAAGTTGTGTAAGACTGTGACTAGTACGATTTGTATCATGTAACTCCAAGACTGTGAGTTAATGCTGAATACAAACGCGACTAAACGATACTAATGGAGGAATTTTGTGCAAATTACGATGATGTAATAATGTTAATATTAGCCAGGCTAGTGTCGGATTACGCATGTCTTGTGTAGAGTAAATGAGATATTCGGCAGGATGCCCATCTGGCTTCTATCAGTTCGATAATGTCTTGACTAACAAATAATTTTCTTCAAGTATTTTTCATGCTTCTGCTCAATACAGTCATAAAGTGAAACAATGAATGAATCACTATGTCATTAAAGTGAATTATCTGTTTTGTTTATAACAGTCCATTTTTTGCACCAACGGGTAATGTGTGTTTATTGTTTGACTCATTGAAAGGGATTTTTTCACATAAAAATTTAATTTGTTTAGGATGGGTAATTTTTGGTGAAAAGAATTTTTTTTAACTGAATTATTAACTTACAAAATATGTTTATATAGCTCCAACTCTTTACAGCTGTGGTATCACCATAGAAACATGAGTCATTTAGTTTGAAATTGGGATTAGATGATTTTAATTCACTGACTTAATATTACTGTATATTGTGTCTTTGAACTCAGGGAAATAGTTTGTAGTACGTTGTGTTGTTCACCCAGGAAATTAATAGGTTCTGCTGCAAGGCTCTTTTGGTCCCTTCCCTGTTGGACATAAACGCCCCACGCGGCCACACCTCATGCAATGTTGACAGTCGCGCTGTACATGTTTATAGTACAGGCGTAAGATCAGGACGCACAGGTGTACAATGCATGCTGGGAAAAAGAAATTCAATTGTGTCCTGGAGTGAATGGTGGATTAATGTTTTCGAAAATTGTCTCGGAGGAATTTGGAGGAAAGTTTTACTATGTTCCTTGCTGAGGCCCATTCATTGAGGACAATTCATGATTTCTATAATGTTGTATCATGTGTTCACGTTTCTTTATCCGTCAACGGCTGACGGCGAGATTTGACCTTCTTCTTCGGTCATCCTGATACAGGCAGTCAGTCCTTGCATTGTTTTGCACAATACATAATGCATCATAAACTTTTTAATAAATAAATATTTTATTATATCATGTTTAATATGGGCTTATTTCAATATGAATTCTAGTCCAGCCATTCAAATTTGAAATGTATATGAAAGAGCAAAATTAAAAAAATAAAATTTAAATGCGAACAAGTGGTAAATGTCTTTTCACTTGATTTCTTTAAATGTTATAAAATGGTATTTTTAATTGATGGATACATTAATCTAATAATTCAAGCCATATTTAAATTCAAGTCATTACCTTTTGAGGATATGTTAAAAATTTAAAATAAATGAGTAAATGATTAAATGAAATGTATTTGTAACTAGAAGAAATTGTAAAAAAAACATATTTGACTTGATTTCTTCTGAGGAGCTAATTGCCAAGTTAGTCTGGATTGATGATCGTCGCTGTTGACTAGACCCTGTTTTTTGTCAGTTTAGAAGCGTTTGCAAATTTAAAATCAATACAGTTGTTAGAGGAAGCCACTTGAGTTGGATGTTCTATCCTGCTCTCTTTAATAGAAGTACAAAAGAGAAATTGGACGACCGTGCTCTATAGGACAAACCTTATGTTATGCAAGCACTGTGGTTAGCTTAGTCCCAATAGTCAACAGCCCTAGAGTCTAGCTTCCTTTGTTCTCAGCGCAGTTGCTTGTCTTGAAGCTCTGAGAGTCAGAAGGCATTAATCACGTAATCCCCTCTGGGTGGAGGGAGTCAGCTTAGTGGCCGTGGATGAAGCACCTCCCTTCACCATCTCCATCCGAGAATTACGAGTCTGTCCCTTTTAATTCTTCTCTGATCTTTTCCCCGAGTCCTCATCCTTCGAGATCCTGTCTACTCAAGAGGAACAAACCTTCTGTAAAATTGGTCATTTCGTTATTGAATTTGACTTCAAAAAAGAATTCCACCTCGTGCTCTTTAACTTCCTCTTTGTTGAGATTGAAAACGAGAAATACAATTAAAACGATTGAATTTTTGTTCGTATTGTTATTTCTGAACGAAAAAATGTAATCGCCATATTTTATCACCTGTTTCGAATTGCTGATAATGTTAACATATTTCATAACCTTGTTTCCATTGTTGAGGGTTAAGCAAGCTTTGGCACATGAATTGATATTGTGAAATGATAAGTTTTGACATGTGAAAGAGATGGGAGCAGTGTATGAGGACATGGCAAGATAGTATCGTGGTGTGTATATTAGCCCTGTTTATTCCCCTGTCACTGCAAACATGGACCGATGTTATCTCATCGTCACCCACCTACAACCATAAAAGAACCAACAACTGTACTGTTTTCCGAGGCTGACTAATCGTAGGTATAACATCGCATCACTGAGCGTAGGTTCATAAGAGTATGTAAGTGAAGGCTGTAACAAGTTATAGTAAAACTAATGGTGTAGTACACACCACATTCTCTTGATGGACAAGTGTTTTCTCGGAGATTAGGGGATAATCCTCATGATAACATCAAAGAGTGTACGTTCATTGTTTTCCGAGGCTAGTTCTGTAGAGTTCCGACTCCACCTCGTGTCAGCGTGGTTGAAGGCCTTCACGTTGCCCCAAACAGATTACATTTCGCTGTGCTCACAACCAGCCGGCCAGGTGGAAAATCCTAGATTTGTATCCAGGTGTATGTAATGCGGTAAGCTGGAGGACAATCGGCCAGGTGAATTCACACCTTTATGACAGATTGATATACCTCAAAACAAACTCCCGTCAGCATTTGAAATCATCCTCTTACATCAATTATGCTTAGTTGTAAATTGTGTTCTTTATGTTAGTATTGTGGCAATCGGTTACACAACACACCTTGAAGGCGAGGGCCTCGACTTTCCTCTGCAGCCGTGCGAACACACTAAACGCCCATCTATTTGTCTGAAGATGCTTTAACAACCTTTCTGTCAATTTGTGGTTGAAGGTATTCAGGATATGATTTGAAGAGGATTCAATGGCACTACATTTCATGTTGTATGAATGTTATACCTTGAATAGGTGTAGGTTGGTTTTAATAAACTTTCTGTAACGTTCTGGGTTGATTAAGTTGAAGTAGGCAACAAAAGTGGTCCTCTTGAGGACATTGTGCCTTTACAAGAACATACTAGGTGTCACTCCCAACACAAACTAGCCTTTGACGACTAATGCTGGTGCACTTAAGGACAGAGTCAAGTTGTATTGATGTCCCTTCCTCTATTTTCCCTCTGTCTTCTGATCTCAACGCTCACTGAAATCGCCCCGCTTGAGCAAATGTTAAAACTCTTAAAGCTTTCAAAGAATGGGTAAACATATGAATTTGTAAAGGTTTGCAACATTTACAACTGGATGTTTAACATGGTGAAAGTAATAAATGCTTGCAGAGTTTAGAAAACAGCTACATTGTTAAAGGTCTTTTGAGGCTGCGCTAACCGTTGAAATTTGCAGACCATAAATGTCTTTAATTCTCTTTTTGGGAGCGATTGCACCATTTTAAAGGTCTCTGGGTTAAAATGTGAACCTTCCTCCTAATTTGACAAGTTTGCTCAATCTAATCTGAGACAGGTGAGAAGAAGTTACAAAAGGTAGATTAGGAACAGCAAGCAGGTGACAAAAATCATTTAACACGACCTGTCTCAGATCAGTTGTGTCACGTCCCTCGACTGGAGTGATGACTTGTTTCACGTTCAAGACAGGGCGGTAATACCGAGGGTTGAGACTCTGACAAGAAAGTAAAGTCCGATGCTTGGATGTCGGTCCAGGTGTGAGCTTAGTGTGACTGTGAGTGGACAGAGATAAGTTCGTTAGCGTTAATGACCTTTGTAGTGGAAAGGTGTCACACCTCTTGAGACCTCTCTGCTTATAAACAGAGAGCACTCTCTGCTTATAATTGACAATATTATATCAGACGTTTGCATTAAACTTTGTTACTTTGAATATACTTATACAATCATTAGAGGGCCATATTCATTTTGTGTTAAATTTGATCTGAAAAAGTATTATTCCATTACAGTTAAAAATTTAAATATACAAGATAGGTAGTATAATACCTGATTAGCTATGATGGAATATTAGTGACCATTTTTTTCAGACCATTTCTTGATTGTGTCCAACTAATTTACAGCATCGGCTTGATAGAAAATCCAAAATTGTCAAACAGGTTCATAAATTTATGAACATTTTGCAGACACCATAAAACCTTTATATGAATTCTTTATAGCATTGAAGCAATCAATTTATGACATAACCAACATTCAACAGCGAGTCATAAATTCTAAGACACTTAAATCCATTGAGCAAACTTTCTCTGTTGATGGTGTGCCTTAATACCATACAAATATTTTCCAGACCTGATATTATGTAACATTACTCATAGGCTGTTAAGGCTGTAAAATATGAGGTCCTTTCCAAACGAGACACAAGAAGCTAAGACAAAACAAACCCAGTAGAGCAACAAACTTACCAGGTGGCGCCAGTGTCAAATCGGTCAAGTGTCGTTAGTGGAAATGTAGAGTGAGCTACCCAAGACATGATTGTATGATTGTTCTACACTTACCCCCTCGTTAGACTTAATTAATTCCATGTTAAATTTCTGACACTTTGCGTAATAGGATGACTTATTACATTGCTGCCGCCTGACTCTTCTTAATTAGGTATGGTTAATTAGGCCCAGGTTGAACGGAAATCAATAGAGAGGGTGAAGAATGATGCACATTTGAGGAAACAGGGCAAGATCTGTAATTTTAATAAGGCTAATGATGAAGAAATGGCAGTTTTAATTTAAATTGAAATAAATCATTTTGGGCAGCGTTACGTAACGTTCACACACAGCTTCCTATTTGATGAAGATTGAGCATGAATGAAGTAGGGGGTTTATTACATAATACATAATTTGGAAGAAATTAATTAGTTGAAATTTAATTGAGAATTGTCAAAGATATTTGGTAGTGAAAATTGAGGAATTGGAGGAAATTTGTAAATGTTTTAGAGTAAAATTGAAGAAAGGGTAATCGAAAACTTATCTGCTTAAGGCAAAAAATTTAAGAATTTTGACAAATGGTTTTGTTTACGAACACAGGAACTTATGTTTGCTCCTGATTACTTTTCTTGAGCACTTACTTTGAACCAGAAACTTATCTCGAGTGAAGAAGAGACCAACATGGTTTTATGATGGATTAAATGCTATTGTCGGGGATCATATTCAGCATAAAAGAAAACAGTGATTAGCTCGCCAGTTAGGTTTGCACCTTGACGAGCTATCCAGGTGCTTATAGCACACCTGATCCCACCAACCTGCTACCAACATCAGGTCTTTCAAGCAGACGCCAATGACTTGAACAGCAGCGGCCATATTGGATTTCACAATACAGGAAATGGTGTGGATACAAATATTAATATTTGCCTGAAGTGACCCCGTTTATTTGTATTTGGATGGGTGCCATGAGTGTGTTGGTATCTTTTGTTTGCTCTCTTACATTATTATACAAATATGTTTTTGTTGTAATTTTTGATAGCTGGAGTTGAAAGATGGCTGACCAGGTTGTCAGCACTCACTGGAAAGGAAATGATCATATTGATTCTCTTGAGTGAAGGCAAGGTGCAAAGTTGGCAGGGGATTAGCTTCTTTTGATGCCTGCCTGTTAAGCTGATTTGCTTCCGAGCCACCCACAGATTTAAATCAGAATCACTGTGACCAGCAGTTAAAAAAAGAAAAACACCTTTAGATGAAGGTGGTTATTATCCTGAGTGCAATATGCTTGTCAAAGGTTTATGAAACCTGCCTCGTTACTGATGACTTCTCTCTTGAAATGCATTTTTACCTGAACAGGTAGGAGTCTGATCAGAGACGGAATTAAATCGGGCAAATGTGCTGGAAGCATCAGGAGTCCTGGAATCATTGATTATTTACCCAAGAGCTCACTTTTGAGACATTTGTTTGAAACTCATAAGTACAAAATTACTTAAAATATCATAAATCATATATATGTTATTTAATGTATTCTCAATGTATTGTGTCAAACCTAGAGCAGCATTTTGAGGTATTTGTTGAGAACTGATAAATATAAAATAGCTTCATCATATGCTCCATGGAAACATATGGAATTGGTTGAATGTCATTACTGCCCATTAGATCGTTAGCACACCTGTAGTCATGCCTACCTGTCCAACTCTGGTGATAATGCAATTCTCACCTGTCTCGTTCCGTTGCTTGGCTCATGTTGCACATTTCTGTATCTACTCTGATAGGGAGATTACCTTCATGCGCCATCCTGTCGTTACATGTAATTAGTACTCCATACGTTCTAGATTTACTTATGTAATAGATAATAAGGCTTTGTGAAAATTCCTCTTATCTGATTGACTGCACATTGTACTTATCACATATGTATATTTGAGATACCTTACACTTGGTTCAATTACTGGCATGGAAATAAACATTATTGATAGAATGAGCAAAAATGTTGAAAAAAGAAATATGTTTAAATCATGTGTTTTCTGAAGATTTACCAGTATATTTTTATATGGAAAATCCTTAATTTACAATTATTGAGGTGACAGAAATGTAAATGATAATGAAAGTAAAAGACCAAATTGTACAGTGTTCAATGACATACTGTATTTTAAATTGTTGCAATAAACTTACATTTCACAGCAAATACTGATAAGAAATTACAACAATCAAAGGAAATTAAGATGCGTCATTTTCTCCAACAGTTCACCTATTTTATGATTGAGTTATCAGTTTTATGTTGGGGCAAAGGAGATGATTCTATTGTCATCAGCTTTAACAAAAGCTTTGTATGCTGGCTGGACATGGCATAAAAATTCCTTCTTATAGCTGGGTAAATGGACTTAGATTAATGTTATCTTCCTAATGACTCACAAGAGAGCGGTATGCGTATTGTCCCGACATCATTGGTGGCCAACGTGTAGGTTTAGTGACACAGTTTCATTGTCGGTGAACCATACTGAAAAGACATTTTGTTTATTGACATCTTCAGAAACAATAGGATAAAGATGCTGTGGCAAAACAAAAGAAATCCACAGTTTTTGGAAAAACAATTAGCCGGGTGAAAGAAAACATATCATCACCTTATCAGCTATCATGCTGACATATTATATGTTTGCAAAAAGCAATACTTCAACGTATTTCTTTAGCACAGATGGTTTTGTATGGCATAAAAGAACATTGAAAGGGTGGCTGTTAGGGAAATGCTATCTTCAAAATGGCTGCTAGTAATGGACGCCCCCATGCTGTTAGTTACAGGGGATGGAATGGGGGGCTAGTTAGAATGAAGTAAATGTTACAGCTAGCTACTGAAGATTTGATTTATAGGATTAAACCCAGCAGTACTAAGTGTGGCTCACAATTTATTCAATCACACCATCCCGCTTTGTGCCCGACTCTCATCCCTCTAATACCCTTCTTTCTCTCACTTCCAAAATTCAAAATGGCTACCCCCCACTGTTTTACGCCTTCAGAAGATAGGCCTCTTCGGCAATGGGTAATTCCTATGTCAAGCTCTAACCCGCCTATGCATGTATTAATATAGTATATCACCCAGCTGGGTCCTATCACTTAAGATTCATAATGTCCCACATAGGTAGTATGGACTGGCAGTATAGAGCGTATCGTTTGAAAGTGCAATTATCTCTGCATATGTGTTCTCATGATAACTTCTTAATCATGAATCTCTTGAACGATTTGTGTTGGTCGTTACAGAGCAGTTTCATTTGGTAAACCTGTTTTAATAAATCGGAATGAAGTGTTATGATGATAATAAAATGAATGTCAGAACATATTATCATGCTGATAGTGGCCAAACAACTGCCATAAAAACTGAAGCTTTGAAGCAAAGGGGTGTTGTGAAGGTTTAAACCACATGTGTCATGTCTTTCAACAAAGATTATGTAAGCATATATTCTAAAGAATATACACGTCTCCTCTGAGAAGTGTTATCTCAAATGAGAGTAACAGTAGAGGAAAACAGGTGGATTTGTTTGATAAGTCGTGTTGTGTGAGCAATGGGTCAAAAACCATCACAGGGATCTCTGTCTTACACGAACCATATTGCATATTGTTGTGATGTTTTATCAGAAAATGGGCCTCTTTCTGCACTGCATACTGCCAAGCTTATAAAAAGTCCTCCAGTTTCCATTACCAGATTTATCTCTAGTTGACCGTTCACGGATATTAAATATTGGACAGTTTTGAAAACTACTAATCCTCAGCTGAATGGGTCACTTACATGATTATCATGATATCCTTCCGAGTTTATCTATCACCACGCTACCAGCTTTATGTTAATTGATGGCACTCCAGGTAGCATTATTTGGCCATAGCTTTCATCACAGGGCATTTAAGTGATAAGCTATCTGTAATACCCTGAAGCGTGGCCAGCTGGTAAGGGAAATAAATCACTGGTCATCAGCGGACACCGGTCAACTTGGATGAAATGGAGTATTCACCAGCATTGACATGGTAAACAAGCTACATATGACTTCCTCCTTACGTCCAAACCTTAGGTAGTAAAATCTCCTTGGACCCTGGCCTGGCTTGATAATATTGCAATTTAACCCCTCCTTATGGCACAGGGTATTTAGGGCAACTGCTTAATAAACAGCTGTTCCTTTCACCTCCCTCTGTTTAAGTAAATATGATTTTAGAGGGTCAAGTTCAATGGTAGTAGAATCCTAACAACTGATTATAGTCAAGGGCCATAAACTGATGTCCACTTTACACTTGACCTTCTGGAATTAAGTACAAGATTCTAAGTAAATAGGTATGCAACCTGGTTGATAATATTTAGTGCTGTGCTGGAATTAACAAAAAATATCTATGTAGAGTATTAAAAAACATGTTCATCTTTTGAAACATTTGAGAGTTGTTTAAAAAAATATAAATGTTCTCCTTCTGAAAGTTAGCAAGTTTGAAGTAAGATTGAAATAGCAAGGATAGGAAGTGCGATGCCTTGGAGCAATGTAAATATGGAATTCATGGAAACATGGGTTGGTCAGCTTCATAGCATGAAATGAAAGAACAAACAAACACAAATGAGCACAATGATAGAACTAATTCAACCAGCATGCTCAAACTGTATACATATCTGCCTCAGCCTCCACATTCTCTGCTAATTTGAACCAATCATGTATCAGTTTACATGTAACTATTGGTGTATATCCCCCCTGACCCCTATGTGCTGCTCGTTCACCAATCAGATGTATATGATGGGGTATCACCCGGTACATAATCATTCATATCAACCATTAACCTTTCCCTTGGAGCTGGGCGAGCCAGGGGTAGTTGTTTTATGTTATGTTACCTCTGTGTTCTAAAACTCGAGGAACTTCTGACATTTGGATATGCTCTCTGAGAATCCTCATGAAACATTGAATTTGAAAGTTACGGGATATTTGTGACATTTTGTATGATTAAGGCGGGAGTTTCTCTTGAACTATGAAATTAGTGTGGCAAGAACTGAGTTGGTAATGGCTGGGTGGTCAGACGTTGTGGAAATAGAAATGAACAACAGGATGTGAGGCAAATAAACTTTTCCTGGTAGTTTCTTTTATAAAGACAGAATTAGACTAGGTCCATCAAAGAAAACAGGAAAATAAAGAAAAGGTCAAAGAAAATGCTAATAGTCCAAATGAAACATCATAATTATAGAACTGTGTTGGCTAGACTAATATTACCCATCTGTGTTTTTTAATGGGATGGGTAGTTTGATCTCACAAACAAAAGAAACATATTGATTTAATGTGAAGCACATGGACAGAAATGAAAGAGGCCATAGAGGGGATAGATAGGGAATAGATATGAAACTAAGATACCAATGTATAAAGCTTTTCAGTTGCACTTCATAAATCATCGTTATGATTTGGCACTTGTCAGGTCTGTTGTAGCTGGTGTTGATTCCGCCAGTCTTCCCTGAGTGAAGATTGACAGACTGAGTTGTCTCCCCTTACTGCAGATTGACAGACTCGTCAGGTGTAGTGCAGGGGTGGGTACTATAACCAGCACTGTTGCACCGTTGAAAGGCATTGTGTATTTATGTTGTTTGGTTTCAAACTAACCATGCTACACATACACACTGAGTCTGTCCAAGTATTTAGTCAGATGTTAAATTGCCTCAATTTGTCTGGTAATTGGCCGGCTCCTCGCGATGTGCGTAGTCTCTCACTCTCTATCCTGTTTTTGAGGTACTCCAATCCCCACTTAGTCGGAATTTTTTGGATGTCAACTAGATAAGATTTTCCTTATACAAATTAGCTTTGTTTTACTCGCCTATAACGATTCTTTCATTCACCGATTAATTATACCGGCAAATCTAAAAAATGTAAGGTATATCATGTTTAATGGAAATTCTTGAAATTCTTTCAGTCATGCAAATATTTTCCATTTAAATTTTGAGTGGCATTTGAAAATTTTAAAAATTACTTGAAATTTAACATGGTTGTAATAAATTCCATGAAACATTTTGAGAACATTATTTTAAGCCTCTTTTAAGTGGTACATTAGAAATGTTGTCTTTATTTAGACACGTTAAATGGTAGACATGAGAAAAAGCCTTCATTGTTGCATACTTATGACACAAGCTGATTGATACTGCTGTCATACAACTAGTCACATGTAATAGCTTACCTTTTGTCAAGCGGGACATCTTTAATCTTTCAAGAATGTTTTAAAAAACGTTGATTGTTCATATTTCTGTGTTCCAGTTGATCTTACTTTAATACTTTCTCAAACTGTTGTTTAGGAATATTTTCTCTATACATACATATTACTTGAAGTCTTTTTTCATTATTCAAAATATACTTAACAAAAGTTTTAAAATATGATTTGCAAAGTTTTTGAATGGAAAATCTACCCTTACAATGAAAATCACCTTCAGACTATTACTACCACTAAACGACCACTACTAACAATAAAAGTCATGTCAGGCCTTAGTTTGTTCTTAACAACTCCCTGCTGATGATCTGTCTTCCCTTGATACTATCTTCCAGACAACCAACTTCTTTGATCACCCCGAGATTTCACAAATATTTATTCGCTCGACTGCAGATACTTGTTTCAAGTGCCGGCAAGGAGCCACATCGAAAATTAAAGTGAACGTTTTAATGTAGGAGGTGCCATACTTGGCTCTGTCTGACATGAGCAAGCTTTTTTGTGGGTGTAGACAGAAATACTCCTGTTTATGGTTGAGAGACTATTTTAGTATATATGTCCCTTATCTCATTGTCCTGAAGCAAGACAGTCAGTCAGCATGTTTTAGTACAATCACACTTGATTGATTGACAAATTTATTTCTATAATAGCTTGGTTTAGGGTTTGTTGCTACTAAAAAATGTTAGACCTTTTATCTTGACAAAAAAGTGGTATAGTTACAAATCAATTATATGAATGAAATTATTAGTCATATATATATATCTAGTTTGACTTTTTCTTTAGCCAGGCTCTTACTCTTACTGAAATAAAGCACCACAACACAGTTTTCTTAAAGATCACAGATTGGAGATGTAGGAGGAAAATTCAATTAAAAATGCACTTAAGGCCTGTAGGAGGAGTATGAAGAGAATTTCATAGATTCTAGCAATCCTTTTTTCATTTCATACATGACTGTTGGGCGGAATGCTTCCCATACATCAAATCCATGGTATTTTCATCTCTCTCAAAAACTAATGCTCCTTGAAGGAACATGAAGGCAGCATACAGTATGAACCCATGTCTAAACCCTGGATTGTGTGGAGCACAGGGCAGGGTCAAGATGGAGGGGTCACGTCCTGTTTACATTTTGTTTACAAGCTCGCAACCTCTCATGTTGTGTTTCACCGCTCACAACAAATATTTACTCCTTTCTGCCAACAAAGGAGCTGGAATATCATTGTCTGAAACTGTAGCATGCTTTTTGAAGAGATGAGCTGAAATCTGCACTGTGTGGCTCGGGATCTGATCTGGAGATTCAATAGAAAGAATATAAAGAATTCATTTGTTGTCGGGAAGACTTCTTTGACTGAAGGCACGCAAGTAATGTGGGCAACATAACCACAATTACAAAGAATACTATCAATTTATTCCTCATAAATGTTTATGTTATGGAAGATGAGCGAAGATGAAAGGGTACAAAGAGCGGACATGAAATGGACGATTCAACATATGTACAGCTGATTGATTTCATTTTGTAGTTATTTCACGCTACAAGCATACAGAAACCATAGGTCAGTCAGGTAAATGGCCACCGTTGACCACCAGCAACGTGAAGCCAAGTGTCCTTCTGGGCCTCTCTGCTTTACAAAGTCTCCCTGTTGGAGGTAATAAAACCTAGATGACACTCTGTCATAGAGAGCCAGTTTTGATGGATGGTTGTACACGATGGTGTATATTTCTCCAAGTGACGGGCCAGCTTTATTCGCCTGACATGTCCGCTGTCATGGTAATCCTGCCTGCCTTGACCAGTGATAGAAGAGACTGCTAATTATAATGTTGACTCTGTCATAACATCATGTTGGAAATGGCTGGAATTTGCCATTATTCTCAGCTTCAGGAGTTAATTCACACAGAAGATGTTTGCTTGCCTAACACTTGGTAGAGAAGGGAAAATCAGAAAATAAATTCTTCCTAAAAATGATGGCTGAAATTTGCCATAATTCTGTTTTACAATGTCACACAGAAAGTCTTATGTTGTCTACCTGTATGTAAACAGAGATAACAATGGTTGTAGCATATTTTGCATTTGTAATGACTGGATGTTACCACTATTTTACCTATTTTTCAATTTCACAACATTAACATCTCCTTCCGTTTTTGGGTTGAAAAGGGGGAAACAAAAAGATCATTTTATTATAATAAAAACTATTTATTTCTCTATCTGAAAAAAACATAATACATTAAAAATACACTAAAGCATATCATTGAAGATTTAATCCATTTCAATTTGTTCGGTGATGTACAGATGAGATTTTGCAAGCCTAAAAAAAAACAAATTTAATTTGTAATGAAAAAGGAATTTGAATTCTGGGAGATATCTGTTTTATTGACCTCTGGCTGGATTGAAATACAAAAAAGTAGAGTGACTCAGTGAAAGAGGATTTCTATCACTCAAATTTCTTTTCTGCCATGTTAGAAGTCAACTTTTGTCCATGTTTTTGTGCTGCTGTGGATACAGCCTATTTGCCTTCACATTGGTGATATTAATTGTTTTCTTGAAAAATACAGTTCTTTGTATGACCCCTGATGAATGAAGTTATTACAATAGTCAAGAAAAATATCAAAAGAAAATATTTTACAAACAAAATTCAAATCGACTCCTGAAAGTTACAAAGCTATTTTTATGGAGAGAATAGAAGACTGCTATTGTGAATATTAACATGAAAGTTGTTTCATCTCTAAATGTTTCAATGCTCTAGATATTTCAGTTCTAAATGTTTCAGTGCCCTAAATGTTTCAGCTTTAAATATTTCAGTGCCCAAAATGTTTCAGTGCCCTAAATGTTTTAGTATTAAATATTTCAGTGCTCTAGATATTTCCGTTCTAAACATATCAGTGCCTTTAATGTTTGAGGTTTAAAAGTTTCAGAGCTCTAAATGCTCCAACTGTATCTCATTCGCTAGTGCAATGCAGGTCAACAATGATAGATTCACAAATAGACTGGAAATTGTTGCACATTCAAAGTGATACAAGTACACCATGTAGAGAAAAGTACCTGCTACTCTCTAGTTACTGCCTGTAAGTACTTTCTTCATAGACTCCCTAGTGCTAAATGACTTTATGACCCAAATTATCAGATAATAAACCTAGAGGAATGACAATATTTAATAAAGAATAGCATTTTCCGTTATTATAAGAAAATGAAATGAATATTTGAGAATGAAATAAACATTTATACAACAACGATACCAATATCATGAAACAGTATTATTCTGTGGAAGTAGAAGTATTTATGAGCACTTTATTTGATCCTTTGCTATAAAACTATATAATGACTTTTGTATATGTTCTAATGGTAGCAAAATAATTGATAGTAATTATACCTAGGGGAAAATATGAAGCATCTACATAAATCGTTTTCATCTTTATTAGTACCATAATGCTACAGTTCATTTGAGGATCTCTAGTTGCACTGAATAGAAATCATCTCTAACATACTAAACTGCATATGGCTGCTTCAGGGTGATTTAGCATCGCAAATGGTTTTATGATGTGATGAAAGCCCTGCTTAGAGTTAGTATGTACTAAATGTATTTTATTGTAGCAACTATTGCCTCTTTTTGAAACCAAGCCCAATAACTAAACGTGATCTCTGACATGTGTCAAAAACATCTTGTGTCCAAAATGTGGGAAGAAATGCAGGAATTGTGCTAAGAAAATCAATCAGGGGAGAAAACAAGCATGGCTGTTGAAGCGGCCACTCGACAGGGCTATTTATGTTGGACCACCGACTCCAGGTTTGATTTATCGCTGACCGGAGCTTGTACGGGCCGCAACAACTGAAGCCTTTCTCTGATAAAATCAGAATTTGAAACCAAGGAGGCTGGTCGAAACTACCAACAGGCTTCTGGGGTCGTGCTGTAAATCTCGGAATTTGTCCTGAAATCTTTATCTGTCTCTCCTTTCTTACCTAGTAGCTGCCCCAATCTAATTACCTCTCTCATAAACTTTCCTCACTTGGAGAGGTATGTAGACATCAGTAAAGACTGCAGCTTTCTCTGAGTGCTATCTGCTGTAGTCTCCAGGTTGCTTATTGTGAGGGGGGAGGGGGATGGAAGTTTGAGGGAGGAGGGGGGGGGGGGGGGGCTTTTCTTTGTGTGACAGTTTCCTTTATTATCTCTCTGTGAGGAATCAACCACATATAATAATTACATTTTTGCGTGAAAACAAAATTTCAATTATCCATATCATGTTACCTCAACTTTATTATTTTTGGAAAAGAAAATTAATCTATTGCATTGTTTGATAAATTTTCATCTTTAATCTTAAATTTGATGTGAAATTACTAGGTACATTTTTTTAATTTTCATAAATCATAAGGCTTCAGTTAACAAGACAACTTTAACTTAACAAAATGCTCACTTCAAAGCTATCAGAAAGTAATCAACATTTGATAAAAAAGATTAAGAAAAATCCGCTGCTTCCTCTGGCCGCCATGCCACAGCAATACAGTACAGGTGGGTCAAGATTAGCTTGGTGAGGAATCAGTCTGTCTCATTGTCCTCACATCAGGTGAAACTCTCGCTGTGTTTACACTCATTCAACATTATCCCCCGACTCGGGTGTGTCGATTTGGGGGGATCTCACAGCCAGGTGATAATTCTACCTGCTATCTAGTAGCGAACATGGCTAACCCTCTATTGGTTTGAGAGCTTCTTTATGTTAAAACCAGGCTATTTGTCCGAGAGCAACATTTGAATCTTTAACTTCCATGCTTAAGCTTATTCTTCTGAATTCTGAAATAAAAATCTTTCCATTTATTACCTATAAATTTTAAAAATGAAAACTACAGGTACTTGTCAAGATAACACCTTGCTACCTGGCTATAGGTGGAAGGGCCTTAATGTGTGTGTAGCAGTCCGGTCCGAGGGCCGAGAGGTGATGATACCTGTCGACCTGTATGCTATCACCTGCCAGTGTTTGCTCCCCAATGTTTGTGGTAGGAGGGCTGGCTACATTATCTTGCTCAGTAAAAGAAACAATTTATGCTTATTGTGTTTTCCTTGTCGGGTATATTTGACATTTTGTGAGGGGATGCCCCTGGTGTTTGACTCGAAATACGATCAACTGTTTAGCACGCCAGCAAACTCAATCATCTCACCTGTCGGGAATCTTAATTGAATATCCGCACTTAGTAATCTACCATTCTATTATTGTCATCATGTTTATTGGCTGTTCATAGCTTTGTCAATCACAAAAACATAAAATCATAAATTTAAATGAGGGTTTATTTTTCCAAACAACAAACTTTAGTTGAATTTTTTTTATTGGATTAATATTGGTTTTAGAATAGAATATAAGTTTTATAGAAACACTTCATAATGAAATATATTGATTTGAAATTTGCTGTTTTAGAGAAGAATTATTATTTTAAAATATTTAAACTAAATTATTTTAGGGCATCTAGAGAGTGGATTTTGCAGTCTTCACCCAATTTGAGCTTGAATTAAATCAGTTGAGTAGACTGCTGTTTATCACAACTCTGTGACAAGGAACGAGACATTGATTGCGTTCCACTGTCTGTAGGTTATCAGCACCTGACATAGGTTACATATTGCTTGTTGGTCGGATTTGTGGTCGTCTCCACTTGATAGCTCGTTGATACATGTTCTGTAACACTGCAGGCTTATAGTTGACCCTCTGTATAGTTCTCTGTGCTTTATTGATCGATTGATTTTATAATTAGAAAAAATATCTCAATCTTATGAACCAAATCATTATTAATCAAAATGATAATCCTAGCTAATTTAAAATAAACTAGATATCATCCAGTGTTAATTCTATAGTTATAACTATTTTAAACTTTTTTAATTATGATTAAATCCTTAAAAAACATCAACACTTTTTTTCATTATTGTTTTATGAAAGGACAGGGAAAAGGTGTCAATTTCATTAAAGCTGACAGAGAAATTGACATCACCATGATATCGTCAACAAAACTGTGATGTTATCATTTATATGCCACGGGCTATACACACATTTATTACCTGCATGAATTATATATGATATTCCCCGGACCTGGTGTGACCCGTGTTCACAGCGTTACAGTTGTAGGCTGCAGGAATGATTAACTATGTAGCTTTATAGCTTGAAATTTAGAATGATTCAGGAAGGAGTTTCTGACAAGCAGGTGCAAGGGTGTATCTGCATTATAAAATTGTGAATTGTTTATGTTTGGAATATTAAATGAACATTGTTTATAAAATGATATTTTAGTATAACATTGTGTAGAAATGTATATCATTTGTCGTAATTTGACATCCTCCTGTCAAACAAACGGGTTCATTTGGACATTTATAATTCATTTGAAACATAAATATTTAAAACTAGAATCACAATGTTTAAAACATTGAGATGAAAGCGAAGTGTGTGCTCTGCTGTATAATTAGGTACTTCTCATGTTGTACATGTACACAGTTTCCTCTTCCATCAATTCATACAGCATCAAATCTACCCTGTCAACTGAGAGTGACAGTTCATGATCCTTGAATTATTCCAAGTTTTGTAGATTTGTTGAAACGTGGCTAGCATTGGGGGACAATTTTCACCATGGGGTTGTAAAAATATTAATCTTACTATTAGAGATTTTATTCTGAATGTTTTGTCTAAAATGTAACAAAATATGGTGAAATTTAAATAAAAATCACAAGACATGTAGCTAGCATTAATTGATAATTTTCACCTGAGGGTTATTAATAGGCCATTATATACATGTTTGGGGATTATACCTGTCGTGAGGATCCGCTGACCTGTTAATTAACTCAGGTGAGTTGTGGTTCAGGTGTTAATGAACACGCCCTTCAAGCACAGGTAATATATTCCTCGGCACACTTGTTAGGCTTTGTGATTATGCATGCTAATTTCTGTTTGTTTATTAAATATGAATGACAGCTGTTGCTGAAACATATTGATTTGGGGCAATTTGTTTCACAAATGAGTTATTGAACATAATAAATGTGTATGCTTTAAATTATATCAAGCAAATAGAGTTTATTAATTCTGCTGTTTTTATTTATTTAAGCCGTGAGCTATTATTCTCTATCACAACCTAGCAAACAATGGCATTGACACATTCATATGATACATTTAACAAAAAAACCCATTTGAAAACATTTTTTTAATAGATTACGTTTCTTTTCCAGATGAATTTGTTGCGATTGGCAGTAGTGATCCACTGGCTCAAGGGCCACCAATATTCAAGCAAGAACCAGAACCTAATTATTATGTGATGAAAAATAAACCTGTGACAATTACGTGTAAAGCGACGCCAGCGATACAAATAACATTCACCTGTGCTGGGGAACCAGTGCCCTCGAAATCTCTAACGAGTCTGAAGCTGGTTGACCAGGTGACTGGAATTAAGACGTTGCAGTCAAGTATCGTAGTGGCCAGGGAGGAAGTAGAAGAATACTTTGGGTCCGATGGTTACCAGTGTCAGTGCCGCGCTTGGAATACCGTCCCTGGATCAAGCAAACCGAAGTTTGTCGAGAGCAAGACTGGGATTGTTGTAGTCGCATGTAAGTACTAAATTCTTACTCATATTGTCCCCCAGTTTACATATTTTGTTAATACAGTTCACATTTCTTACAAAAGTGAAATGAGGTTCGTTTAAAACAAAATAAGGTCTGTATGATTAGGATCCAAATTTGCTTCAAAATGAGTACTCATTTGTTTGGAAAAAATTGCTGATTGCCTCAATATTTTTCTGAAAAAAACCCATCTTCCTCCCTTGGTGGTGGGTGAAGTTAGGTTACGTTACGGGGAAGAAGTTAGGAGGTGAGCAGGCTGGGCTTGGATTAAGCTTCCACTGATAGTGCTGGTACACTTACAGAGAGGAATCTATCCTGATCTGGTTGCTGTGTGCGTGTCTCGTGGGAAATAACGAACCTGGGAGGACACTGCCTCTCTCTATTCTCCATGGCTTTGACGGAAGTGCATCGAGATTACATGGTCTGATACGTCATTCAATATCACCTAAATTGTGGGATTGACGAAGCCCTTAGATATAGAAATATGATAATACTGATTTAGTTGCAGATGACGGGGAAATTATGTGTGAAAGGGGGAATTCATACTCTTTCTGCTCTATCAGAGGATTTAGGGGGATAAAAAGTCAGACTTTTCAGCTTGGTCAAAATAACCAACATTTCGATATGAGGTGTGATATATCAGGGTTTTCATCCAACAATAAGTATGTCAGAAAACGTTACTCCTCTCTGCCTTAACATGATTTATGGGATAATTCATATGCAATTTGGGAAAAAATGAAAATCTGATAAAAGTCCCTGGATTTGGGGCTTACAAAATCAAAATTCCTGTCAGAGATCTCGACAATAGATACAGTCTGACAGAAATAATTTATGACCCGAAAATGTGGTATATGCAAACATGAAGGGATACCGGCCATTGTTGCATATCAGCCACAAGCTAGAAACAACACTGACATATACACAGCAGCTCTGTCTAAACAAGCACCAGCTTCTGCACACTGATTGCCACTAGCTCCCCTTGTCCTTGCCATTCCTCCATTGTTGGACCTCTCTTAGATACATCCACAGCATTACTTACACAATGACTTAAGCTGGGAGAAATTTGTAAAATATACAGTGCCGTGTGATAGCTGGTTGAGTGAATCTCATGTACTGACTGTGTTGATGCACCCAGTGCTAGTGTCAAGGCTCCAGGGGGAATGTAGGACTCTGATTCACCATGACATCCCCCAGATTCTGTATGCTTATGTAGATACGCCAGCATTCCACATGCTTATGCTCATTATGGGATTTTGCTTTCTTGAATTTATAAAAAAATCTGCAATTTTTGACAATGTCATCTGAAGAGTAATGACAGCTGAAAAAAGAAATTACTTACCAGGCAAAAAAACAACAAAGAATGTATGATAAATACAAATTCTGAAATATTGAAACATCAAAGCAAATGATATTTGGTTCTTTAATCTTTATGTCATTTCCAGTTTGGTTATAGATATATTTATCAAAATATAATGGAGACGTGAAAGGTTCTAACAGTAAAATCTGCTTCCCTCAACTCAAGTTCATCTATTGTTCCAACCTGCTACAGCTGAATTAAAGACCCTCTGTTCATACCCATACTGGTATAAAATATCAGAGACAAAGTCAGATTGGGTGATAGTCTTGTTCTCCAGTCCAAACAATGGTGTGTTGTGAGACAGATAGGGTACAGTGGAGAGACAGATAGAAAGAATGAATAATGTGGACAGGAGTATGGATAGACTTCTATTGAGGAATGATAGAAGTCAATATGGACATGTGAGGAAGGCATAGTGAAGTTGGTGGACAGGGAGGGAGTGACAGAGGGAATATTGGAGAGGGATGGAGGGACAGACAGACAAATGGAGGAATAGACTGACAGATAGGAAAATGGATTGATGGATAGAAAGAAGGGTGAAAAGAAAGAGGGATGTAGGATGGCTTAGCAATAAAGGGATGAACAGACAGACAGACAGACAGTGGGAGGGATGGATAGACAGAGGGATGGATGGATGGATCTCTCTGAGGAGCGCAGACAATCTGGCAGGATGATTTGGCCAGCGTTGGATGTAGCGCTCAGTCTTGATTATGTCTCAGTCGAGTGTGAAAGGTGGCGGAAGATTACTCATGACTGGCTTAAATCAAGCGGAAGAAACTAGGCTCATTTTGCCGAAGCTTCACACTAGTATTATTGACTGGCCGTTTCATTTTGTACCACTTCACAAATATTTCATTAATCTGTTTCAGTAGGGTGACTCCCAGTGAACAGCTTGCTAAATATCCCTCACTAACTCTGCTTTCATACCAGCTGAATTACACATTCTTCTTCTTTAACTTGATCCAGCACCTCCAAATGGCTTACATCCATTTGCATATTTATTACACAGTCATTTTCTACATCATTCAATATTTTATATGTTTCCATTATTGTATACTTTCATTCAAAATGTTAATTCTTGTCTTCGTTTAGTTGTGGGCAAATTCCTTTTTTGAATAAAACAGAAATTGTGGTCTTATTGTTGTATGAAATATTCAGGTTTTATTAATGTCAAATAATTAAAATATACAGTTTCATTAAGAGATTCAAACTTTCATCTCTTTCAAATGCGATATCAATCATTTTCGAATTTCCTCCCTTTTAAAAAAGACAAAATAACTTTTTACAACATTCATTGAGTGTTTCAATCATCAGTTGATCCATGTAAATATTCCAGCAAATCCAATTCTTCTTGTCATGGATCAAACATGGCAGTCGTGATCCACTTCAAACGCACATTCCACTTCCTATTTACGCCATGCCTTGCTCTAAGTACTGACGACTGATAACTGATTTTAGTTTGGCAGCCATCACCAGCTAAACCTCGAACCATGTCTTGTCACTTTGATCAAAATTGGACAAAATTGAGTTGTTATCCTACCGATCAATTGAAAATGTGCACTGACACTTGCGGATTGTGGCTTGTGACAAGCAGCACTTGAGCTTTGCCCCATGGAAACAACAAGTGTCATCTAATTGTTCCTCTGTGACTTGACACAAGCCACACCAATCGCTTGACTCTTTCAATAAAAGCTAAACTCCACGAGAGCAACAGGGGACGGAGTCCTCAACCTTATTACTGCCTATTTGTTTCAATTGACAAATTGATCGTGCTGGAAATTGTGAGCATTATTGCCTGAGTGGAGGGTATCTGCGGTCTTTCAATAGCAGCATCCGTCAAGAGATTGAGTGCACATTGAAGAAGTAACCCAAATCTGGGGGGATCTGTAGGGTTTCAGGAGCGATCCTTCCCTCAGGTCCGTCCGCACAATACTCGCTTGTTGATTGCCGCAGCACGGAGACTCTCCATATGAAGAAATGTCTGCTTAAATCAGCTCACTTTTCCTGACTCTATTTGCTGATTTAACTTCCGCAAGTATCACAGTGGAATCTGATCGATTGCAGCCTCTGGGATCAGGAAAATCAAAGGGCAAGTAATCGGATGTTTATGTAGGTATAAGAGGTAAACGACAGACCAAGAGAGAGGGCAGATCAGGAATATTGGCAGATCGATGGGGCCGCGAGGAATGTTATGAAAGAAGCCAGGACTTCTCAATGATCAATTTCCTCAGCAGTCGTCTGCCTAATTTGATCTGCGTGTAAGCCCAGGGCCAAGGTCTGATATAAAGGTGTACGGGGCTCAATGCATGGGCCCCCAATGCCAGGAATGTAGCGTTCTAAGTAAATTTGATATGTCAGTGTTTGAGCAAGAAAAGGCAAACCAAATTATATTGTGTGGCTGTGCATCTGATTCCCTGATTATAGTCCAAGACAGGACTTGGAACGAGAGTTCAGAGAAGATAAGGGATTTGTTGTTGAAGGACAAGGGTAACGCTAGAGGGTCGATGGTTCATGCTGCTGATTATACCTTGGCTTCCTGTTGCTTCTGTGGCTGCTTCCAGCCCACTCGTCCAGGTCATTACCACAGCAAGAACGGCAACAGGTTCCTCTTCTTGCATGATATTGGACTACTTCCGTGGTGGTCGGATTCAGATAAGAGTTTCCAACTCAATCAGGGCTTCTAGCTTTGTGTATCCGACCTGTCAGCATTCCAACATGAACAAGGCTGTTTCTAAATTGCTTCATGCTTTTTGCCTGCATCTGAGACTCTTGTTGTGTCTCCAAGTGATTACAGGTTTTGCTAAAAGAAGGTGTTCCTTGCCTAGACTAATTAACTCATTGGAAAAGAACTTTTTGGCACTTTCCTCTAAATATGATTGACTTACAGCGATTAGCAACTTCTTTACCTGGCTAAGGGTGTTCAAATATTTGCTAGGGCTATGTAGGTTTCTTCAATTTCTCTGCTGTAAGATTTCAACAGGCTAATTATCCCCATTTTTCCATCCTCCAACCAATGTTAGCATCCAGTCAGCCAATCTCTTAAACACCAGACCTTCAATTGGTTAAAAAATGAATGAAAAGCCCCTCAAAGTGTCCACTACTCTACCCGACTGGACCCATCCCTTATAGAGATCAGCGCCCTATATTCCCATCCCTATCGGAACCCATCATTGGCTGGTTTTATCACCTTCTTGCTTCACTTCACCCCATCAAGGCCTGCATTAATTGATTACCTCCACCCATCCATTCTGGGGGCTATTCCCCTTGGTGGCTGTCGTTATAGTCCCCCCTGTATGCCGAATAGCCTGCTTTGCATAGGCTTCCTCATAAAGCAAGTCAGGATTTATTGATAATTCGTCAGAAAGTACACATTAAAGATCATCAGAGAAACACATTCATTTATTTATGATTTATTTTACCCAGGAGAGGAGATAACCTCATATAATGTGCGTCCCACTCTCGAAATAATGCGTAGAATTAAGCTCTGATTTTCTGCTTAGCTCAGTGTTGGGTCCCACCAGTGTAATGTGGCTGTTTAGATGCAAGAGTAATGGTGGCTTCTTACTTACATCAACGAATTCATTAAATATTCTCCCAAATTAATAACACTTATCAGCCAATTACAAATCATGTAATCCAATTATAAACCATCATGACGAAAAATCAAACTAAAGTAAAAGAAACAA
Organism: Gibbula magus; assembly: GCA_936450465.1. Lineage (NCBI taxonomy): Eukaryota > Metazoa > Mollusca > Gastropoda > Trochida > Trochidae > Gibbula > Gibbula magus. Next base: position 16,300,050 of record OW388290.1, on the reverse strand, counting down.
AAGTTTGAACATTTTATTTTCTCATTGACAAAATCTTTCAAAAGGGATGAACTACCGCCCAGTAAATTCCTACATAAAGGGGGTGCATGATACCCCTATCAAAAACACATGTTCTCAATATGTTTGATATGACTCAAGAGAAGCCAGCATTGAGAGAATATAAGAGCTACAGCGTGTCGTCTCATGTAGTAAGGAGCTCTCTCTACACTATAATAAACATTTTCATCGCTCTTCACAAAAAGCAAACTTGGCTCGTCAGTATTTGTCCTGCTCCTCATCCGCACCGCCTACATCTATTGTTATCACACCTGAGAAAACACCTCTCGTACATTTCACTCCGTAGATCGCAATAATCACTCCACTCTAAATAGACTGCTGCATGTCAAGCCCCTATCACTTTTTGTTTGCCAATTCTTGTAAAGCTTCGCCCTCTTCGGTTATGAAACTTGTCGTCCTCTGAGTGGCTTAATCATCGTTTAATTAGCGTGGTGACAGATGCAACGTTTTAAAGGATTGAGCTAACTTGACCTGACGGAATAGAGTTGGAGTGATAAGCAGACTTAGATGCTGTGTATATGAGTGGCGGATCCAGAGGGGGAGTGGCAGGTGTTGAGGGGGTTCCAACCCACCTTTTAAAACATATTTCCTGTAAATTGACTGATGAAGACCCATTATCCAATATGTGACCCCACCCCCCTTTGTAATCCCTGGATCTATCTATTGAGTGACTGCTGTAGTATAATTACCTACAGTTAACGTCTTTCATGTGTCAGTAATTCTACTGTGAGAAAACTCACACGCCTTTATTTGTAGGTATTGTCAGTCAATTGGGACAGTCATGGTGCATTTCGGTCAAGTCGAGTTGCAATTGTTCAACTTCTGTCTGTATTGTCTTTATTGTGAACAAACCCTGTCAAATTGACTTTTGAATTTTGATTTTGGATATTTTCTTGTTATATTGTGACCAATGATAAGCTGAATGAATATGTTTAAAACCCATAGTTGAAAAAAATAGCTCACAAAGGGAATTGAGTTTCACTTACCTTGTTATTATTTAAAAGTTAAAACCAAACTGATCAATTTTGAAGTTGAAAATAGAATTTTGAATAAATGTACTTTAAAAAGTAATACAACAGGTATTTAAACTTCTAAAGATATTTTCTGAGATATTCATCATCAAGGGGGAAATTTTAATAAATTTAAATTTCATTTTGAGTCATTTTAGCAAAACATTAAATTCATATTTCCCAAGAGGTCCTCTACTTCAAATGAAAACAAAGAAACATTCATTTGATATTGGATTCTCTTGTAACAAATTGAAAATTAAAAACTTTCTCTTTGAAGTGGCTCTTGAGAGTCAAATTGTTTGTTTCATTGCCTATATTATGTTTTCTATTTTGTTTTCAATGTTCCATTTCCAATTAATTTTTGCCATTCAGAATTTTAGTAGTAAACAGTTTTGAGTTTTAGATAAGGTTCATTTATTTATTTATATATCTTTACTTTCATTTAAGAAATTAAAAATGTTATTGGCATCACATATAAAAAAATAATTCTTGGAAAATATGGCATGCTCAGGTGTTTTAAGTCGACTAACGATGTGACCGGAGTGAGATACTCCATCTCAAACAGCTGAAGTGATCTTCACAACCGCCCATTGTCGTTTCGAGGGGTTGAATTGCGGAAAGGTGCAAGCTACCCCTCTTATTTATAATGAGCTCGCAAAAAATGCAGTTTCAACTGCATGCACAAACTGTCCACATCTTTGATGATGTCCTTAAATTGACATCTGTCATGCCTGTGTTAATTAGTGATGTTAATTGTGATGAAGCTTCTAATTATCATTAATGTAAAGCTACTTTGGAAAGGTACAAACCTACATTCTTGGCAAGCTGTTTTATTTTCTGACATTGCATTGATGTACGAGGGTATGATTGTCTTTAGAGTTATCTTTCCTTTGATCAAAATTGGCTGTCGTTATGACATTGCCTAGCTTGTCTCCGAGCCTTTCATTCCGACTATTTTGTAACATTCCTCTTATAATAACTTATCTGCGAAGCAAATGAACTGTACACACAAAGTCACATAACAGAATCACAAGTTGTTGTCTTTGCTTGTGTAGTTACAAGAAAAGGCATTCTTCTCTTAGTTGATGGAAGTTTGGTGTACATTGCGCACTAGTTTTTACAATACCAAAAAGCATTCTGTTTATAAAGACAATAATTTCTCAGGTAGCAATATTTTGAACACACAAGAAACTTGCTTTGTTGATGTGAAATATATTGGTGAAGTTATGTCATTTAGAATATCATAAAAACAAATACTCTAATATATATGCATCCTTGCGACTGTTTTTTTTACCATTTGTCTTGTTTGTTGCAGATTTGAAGAAGCGATTCCAGCGAGAACCCATGAGCCGCAGCGAAGAGATTGAGACACAGGTGCAACTACAGTGTCTGCCACCTGATGGAAAACCCTTACCACAGGTAGGTTCTTGTGAAATTACATCGCCAACTGCAGAAGAAACTGTTAAAGTATTTTCTAGTCTTTCTCAGAATTCATCTTTCTCTATGTATTGCAAGAGTTACTAAATTTGAAATTTATCATTATCGTCAGTAATATAGCATCTTCATAGTCTCTCTCAAATTCTTGATTCATTCCTTGACTCAAAATTTGTTTTACATTTCAGTCTATGCCAAAATTGTTTATTTTCTTTAAAAGCAAGTCTAGATTTGACTCTGAGGCTCTTTTTCAATATTTTAAAACTATCCCTCAGTGTTCTAAATTCCTAACCTCAAAGGTTTTTAGAGACTCAGTCAGTAGAAGTATTTCGCTTCTTGCTCACTGCAAATGCTTGTAGGTGTGACGAGTTGTGTACTGAAATGCTTATACATTGGAAGAGTAACTTAATGACAACTGGGAATAATGAAGCAGAGAGTGTCTCAAAGATAGAATGTACAGATGTTGATGATAAACATTTGGAATAAATACTGCTAGTGTAATATGTAAAGTAAAACTTTGGCAAACGTAATTGTGTGAAAGAACTACCATGTTTCTTGGCAGAGTAGTTGTTGAATGTAAGGAACAGATGTTTTACATTCTGAGAACATTCCAACTGAAAACAAAGTCACTTGTAACCAACGTTTACTGAAAATGTATTTCTTACATATTGGAGTACTTTTTCCAAAAGTGATAGTTTAAGCAGAAATCATGTTGCTAGAAATGTTGTTGCGAGTACATGTGATGAGGTACAATCCAAAAGGTGTGATGTCAACGTGAATCGGAAATGACACTTCTAAAACAGAATACCTAGTGGGAAAAACTTTGTCAGGTTACAGGATTAATTCATTGCTAACAACATGATATAGCAGAAGTAGATAGAGGGAAGGGAACGTACTAGATATAGCAGAAGTAGATAGAGGGAAGGGAACGTACTAGATATAGCGGAAGTAGATAGAGGGAAGGGAACGTACTAGATATAGCAGAAGTAGATAGAGGGAAGGGAACATACTAGATATAGCAGAAGTAGATAGAGGGAAGGGAACATACTAGATATAGCAGAAGTAGATAGAGGGAAGGGAACGTACTAGATATAGCAGAAGTAGATAGAGGGAAGGGAACGTACTAGATATAGCAGAAGTAGATAGAGGGAAGGGAACGTACTAGATATAGCGGAAGTAGATATAGGGAAGGGAACATACTAGATATAGCGGAAGTAGATAGAGGGAAGGGAACGTACTAGATAGAGCAGAAGTAGATAGAGGGAAGGGAACGTACTAGATATAGCAGAAGTAGATAGAGGGAAGGGAACGTACTAGATAGAGCAGAAGTAGATAGAGGGAAGGGAACGTACTAGATATAGCGGAAGTAGATAGAGGGAAGGGAACGTACTAGATATAGCGGAAGTAGATAGAGGGAAGGGAACGTACTAGATATAGCGGAAGTAGATAGAGGGAAGGGAACGTACTAGATATAGCAGAAGTAGATAGAGGGAAGGGAACTTACTAGATATAGCGGAAGTAGATATAGGGAAGGGAACATACTAGATATAGCGGAAGTAGATAGAGGGAAGGGAATGTACTAGATATAGCAGAAGTAGATAGAGGGAAGGGAACATACTAGATATAGCGGAAGTAGATAGAGGGAAGGGAATGTACTAGATATAGCAGAAGTAGAAAGAGGGAAGGGAACGTACTAGATATAGCAGAAGTAGATAGAGGGAAGGGAACATACTAGATATAGCAGAAGTAGATAGAGGGAAGGGAACGTACTAGATATAGCAGAAGTAGATAGTGGGAAGGGAACGTACTAGATAGAGTGAAGGGAACGTACTAGATATAGCGGAAGTAGATAGAGGGAAGGGAACGTACTAGATATAGCAGAAGTAGATAGAGGGAAGGGAACATACTAGATATAGCAGAAGTAGATAGAGGGAAGGGAACTTACTAGATATAGCGGAAGTAGATATAGGGAAGGGAACCTACTAGATATAGCAGAAGTAGATAGAGGGAAGGGAACATACTAGATATAGCAGAAGTAGATAGAGGGAAGGGAACGTACTAGATATAGCAGAAGTAGATAGAGGGAAGGGAACGTACTAGATATAGCAGAAGTAGATAGAGGGAAGGGATCGTACTAGATATAGCAGAAGTAGATAGAGGGAAGGGAACGTACTAGATATAGCGGAAGTAGATAGAGGGAAGGGAACGTACTAGATGAGAGGGATCAAAATGTTACCATACAGATACGAATGACAGAATAATATTGAATAAGAAAATGAAAGATGGAAACTTGGATTAAGCAGAAGTAATATATGAGAAGATAGAGGGTAGGTGATTATCTATATGAGAAGATAGAGGGTAAAGGAATTATCTATTTGAGAAGATAGAGGGTAGAGGAATTACCTATATGAGAAGATAGAGGGTAGGTGATTATCTATATGAGAAGATAGAGGGTAGAGGAATTATCTATATGAGAAGATAGAGGGTTGAGGAATTACCTATTTGAAAAGATAGAGGGTAGAGGAATTATCTATATGAGAAGATAGAGGGTAGAGGAATTACCTATATGAGAAGATAGAGGGTAGAGGAATTACCTATATGAGAAGATAGAGGGTAGAGGAATTACCTATATGAGAAGATAGAGGATAGAGGAATTACCTATATGAAAAGATAGAGGGTAGAGGAATTATCTATATGAGAAGATAGAGGGTAGAGGAATTACCTATATGAGAAGATAGAGGGTAGAGGAATTATCTATATGAGAAGATAGAGGGTAGAGGAATTATCTATATGAAAAGATAGAGGGTAGAGGAATTATCTATATGAGAAGATAGAGGGTAGAGGAATTATCTATATGAAAAGATAGAGGGTAGAGGAATTATCTATATGAGAAGATAGAGGGTTGGTGATTCTCTGAATGAGAAGAAAGAGGGTAGAGGAATTAACAATGATAGAAACATTGGATAACAAACGATCGATAGATCATTGGATTATGTGGAAGGAATAGAGGTATGGAAATGCTTGGGATTAAGAGATAGAGAGAAGATGTTGAAGAAGGGGATGGATGCATTGTATATAGCTGGTGTACCATCCATTGATCCCTCCCTCCCTCTCCTCCTCCCTCCCTCCCTCCCTCCCTCCTTCCCTCCCTCCCTCCCTCCCTCCCTCTCCTCCTCCTTCCTTCCCTCCCTCCCTCCTTCCCTCCCTCCTTCCCTAGCTTTATGGACATGCTAGACCTGATCCAAGCCTCTACCAAAGAGTTGTGCATTCTTTGTTTAATTATTTTGCATATTTGTCTCCGAGCACCATCATAAATCTAATAAAGGCTTCAAGTTGAAGACACCATCATGCTGTTCAATTAGGAACTCTGCTTTTATGTGCTGTGCAGCTAGACACTCAAACATTTTGCCTATTGAGTAAGCTTTTGTGAGGCAGATGTTGGCATATTTTCCTGGGTAGTTTGTTACTGCTCCCGGTGTTGGAACTGCCTCACAGCTGCATCCATACTCACACTGGCAAGTTTTACGTCTCGGACAAAGAACCCTTTTCAAAAACAGCGTATATAAATATATATGTTTTTAAATTAAAAATCTGAATGAAAGCTGTCATCATTAATCATATATTCATTTTTGTAAAGGTTTGTTTAAGATATTACTATTTCTACTCTAAACATTAGATATGTTTAAGGTCTGGGTAGAGAGATCACAGGCATAATATTAGTTTATTAATATGTAAATGAGCTGAAGACTATTTTTAATTTTTTATTATTCAATGCTCTTTCTTGCAATAGGAGAGCCCTTACAGATTAAGTAGAGTGTTTTTTAACATTGTGAAAGAGACAAACACGATTTTATTTATTCCACTTGTAAATGCCCTTTAAATTATAGCAAGCCTCTTTCTTAGAAAAGGATGATATTTAAAATCGAAAATGAGCATTTTAAATATTTTTTTCTACATTGTTCTTCTTTGTTACACTAGAAAGACACTCAAACCTGCCAATTCCAATAAAATCAGCAAACATTTGATCCGATTTGTTAATTGAAGTTTACATCCTCTGTAATTTGAGGCTAACCAGAGATCTGTAACATCCAAAAACATCTCAGTGTTCAAATATTTTGACAAGACAGGATGGTACTCCTTGATCACGAATTTGCCGTGGAAAACAAGAAAGGCGGGATTGGACAATACCCGTATCACGAGGAAGCTCTGTTTTCTCACGATTTCTACCATCTTTACACAGTAACAATCCCGCTTTGAAAAACTCTCTGTATTTGTTCATTTTGAAACCGGAGCAAACATGCACAATGTTTCTAAAGAAACCCATAAAATGAAAATTATAAAATCATTAATGACTGCTCATTTTAGACACATAAAAAATAATTGTTTTTGGTTATCTTTCTTTAGGCAATGCTTCAATTGGGAAGCAAAGATAATGATTAATTAAAACCTTTACAACGTTCCCATATTTTTCTTTGTGCAAATATTGTTAAGCAAGCTGACTCATGCTGCAGTATTATATTGCTTGAGACAGAATAAAATTCTTGGTCTGTGTCTTGAATTAGCAAGAAAACAATAGCGAATTACAGGGAATCTCCCTCTCATAAAAGTCAGTACCTCGCACAGCTTAATGTGTTTCTTCGTCAAGGGTATAAAATCTCGGACTTGATCAGCAATTCCTTCTTTGATGATGCTGGCTTTGACAAAATGACAAATTCCTTTTACTTTACGAGACTAATATCCCGAATTCAGTCATTATCTCCCAGAAACATTTCTTTTTGATGAAAGAAACACATGGTTTTATATCATTTTAATGTCTTATGTCTCATTCTGTAACTAATGTCAAACGACACAATTTGTAAGAAGGTCAAGGCAATGTGCCGCTAATTAAAAACATTTAAAAAATGTTTATAATAATTCTTTTTTTTATTTATATGAAAAGATTGGAAATCCTCTTTATACCTCCTCAGTTTCTCACTTTAGTCATTATTATACTCAAAGTTTAAAAAATAATATATATACTTGATCAATTATAATACATATACTCTCTTTTGCTAAATTTCTTTGATCATTATGATGTGTAACCACCCCACTAATCTGTTACTCATTACCTAAATTCCACATTATCCGAAGCTATGGGAAAGCTAAGATTCATCCTCTTAAGGGGATGCCTTGTTAAGCCTGCTATTGACGCTCAAGTGATGACTGATGATAGGCCTGAATCCTCGTTGACTCCTCTCAATGTTAAAAAGATACTCAAAGCACAAGCGGCAATGTGGCTCGTCATTCGTCACTCCCTCCAGCGTACCTGAGGACAGACGCCCAGGTGCAAGAGCGTTGTCGGTTCCCATAGACTCAATGCATGATATGTGCTTACCTTATGGGGAGCTCGTCAAGCATAACATAGGTGTCACATGGCTATAATTACATTACCCATCCAGGTATCAGGTTGCTGCTAAAACGCTACCTTTCCTTTCTCACCTGTGCGTCTTAACGACGTTTTGAAATTCAGGTGGCCAGTGCAGCTTACCTGTGAAAGCTTGACTGTCAGTTTGGGAGGTGTTGAGAACAACTATGATTGTTAGAGGATAGAATTCTCCAGTATGAAGACAGAGGGAATCTTTCTTTGATAGGATGAGTCACTCCTAAATAAGCCAGACCATGCAGTTCTTGTGACATAGGGGAGCACTCTCTCTCTTTCTCTCTATTCTATGCCCCTTTTTCCATTCCTTTTTTTATTTTTGACAATTTTTAATCATTTGATATCAAATTTTAAGCAGTAGATTGAATTTCATGAAAGAAATAGACCTGTGAAAATAAAGAATAGAGACAGTTTGGAGGTGTTGAAATTCAAATCTTGCTATTCATTTAAGCTAGTGGTAAAAATACATATGCAAATATATTTAACAAAGTTTTTGTGCGTTTAGCATTACAGGAATTCGTTTGAAAATATATCAGGTATAATTATCAGCTGAAATTATTTAATATACATTAGAACGTTATTTCTGTAAATCATTTCTTTCTAACTTACCATAATGTCAGGCATACATTCGAAGGTAGGCTATGAGAGAGATATAAAGTTAATAATACTTTTTGATGGAGCTTATCATTGGTATGTAAGAACATAACGTATGATTTATAGGAAGAACATCTTATCCTTATCACTCAGACATATGTTTTGTAACCATAGCACCTCAAAATATAGCTAGATGTCAAGATGCATTTCTAATTGTTTATTTAATATATCTCAAATGTTGGAGTTTTCAACTGTTAAAAGAGACATGACAAAAGTTTGCTTGTTTAACTTTATAATGATAACAAATGAGACTTGAAGATATATTTAAAGAAAGGTTTATGCAATAGAAATATTTATTCTTAAAAAAGTTTTCTTTTTGAGATTAGAAATATAATGATCATATATTTAAGGCTCAATGGAAGCAATATTTTGGATTTTATAAGTCTTATTTATGAGATTTTTTTTTAATGAGAGGTTGAAATAGATTTTCCCAGTTTGAATGGTACTTTCAATTGATCTCACGCTGATAAGCTATTTCTTACAACAAGCTTGCTTTCTTCAGCATAAATAAAAAAGGGGATTACAAAGTTCTAGCTAAGGATCAGATTGCAAACAAACGAGAAACAGTGGTAAAACTGAACAAAATTGAAATGAATTAGAGTGACATATATATTTCTGAAGGTATCTAAGGGAACATTTAATAGCAGATGTTTGTAGATTTATGAGTAGTCGTGGGGAGAGTATCATCCCCAAACTACTCCATGGATGATAAAAGACAGCCATGTTGATAACCTAGGCATGACGGCAGCTCAAGTAGAAGCAAAAACTCTGTAGGAATTGATAAGACCTTTTTTCATTGCACAAGATTCATGAATCTAGATTTAGACTTGGGAACATTTTTTATTTTACTCACAAACTAAACACGGCAATATCTTAAATGAATTTATTTATAATTATCTCAAAATATTCCATGTTACCAATTATATATCCTTTGAAATTATTTTGTATTGGTATGTTGATCTTTCATATTTATTTATTTACCAATGCAAAGAGGAGAGATTAGCAAGCAAGATTATCATATAGTGGTACCGTAATGTGGTTTCAAGATGGTCTGTGAATGTGGACCCCAGGTGGATGTAAACAGAGTTCATCTGCATTACAGAAGCTTGTAACTTGGAATCAGGCTGCAGATTCTGGCATTGACAGCTAGTTTGGAGAGAATTCTTTAAACAGGTGTTGCTGTCAATGACAGTTAAAACATTCAAAACCAAGAAAAGAGCCCATAGATTAGAAAACACCTACTTTTAGTTGGCACCATGCTCACAAACAGTCCAATTTATCTTTAAAAAAGCATCAAAACAACACAATCCCAGATCACTCGGGAAATAAAAAGGTTTCTACAGTGATGTCTGTTTCAGGAGTTATATGTGTAAGAATAATCTGATCAAGCTCCGAGATAGAGATGATTTAAGTGTGAAATAACATTATAGTATACTTGGCTGAGCGGAAACCTCCTTAGTTTTAAGGGGAGACAGGCACAAGTCTTTATCATATTAATTAAGGAAGTGAGTTTCTGATAAACTGCTGATAATTCAGTAATTACAGACTCGCAGGAATATCACACATCAACTGGAAGTTCAAAACAAAATTACACCAACTCACAGAAAAATAACTTTTGATTAAGCCTAGCAGTTTTCATGTTATTTTGTCCACTTAGGTTGATAAAATTCTCCTCCAAACTTGCAACATTTCAATCTTAATTCCAGTTTTAGATGGCAAAAATGGTGCATATACAGATAAACTTTTTTGACTGACATCGGTATGCAGTATCCCAGATCTACTTTGAAAACTTAAAACCTCCAACATGGTTTTATAATAGGGTAAATTGATAGGCATAGAGTGTCCACTACCTACTACAACAGTGCATCATACTGGTAGTGACATGTCCCCACCCCCAACCAAGAGACAGGTGTACTATATGCCTGTTGATGAGTAAACGATAGGCCCAGGTAACCACAGGTATGGATAAGCAGGTAGAAATAGCATGCTGGGTCAGGAATGTACAACTCTTAATCGGTTAAACAGGGAAAAAGTTATTTTGCTGAAATTTTGTTGATGTGAACTATCTTGTTTTGCTAAGTGTATCTTATACAAAATATGATATATCAATAATCAGAGTAAGATGTATGATTTGAAGAAGTTGAAAATAGTTGAAAATAAAGCAGGTACATCACCATTACTGACAGTTAAAAGCAAAAAGAAAGATTTTCTTCACTGAACCACTCATCCTTCAAGTACGGGATACATTTTCTTTAAAATGTCGCTCTTTTAACTGAAAATGTTTACTTAACTCAAACTGACAGTTTACCTGGTAACCGTGGAAACCAAGACACACCTGGCTGTCTGTTGTCACTTGTCTTTGATGTTGAAACGAGCAGGCATTGTTGTCAGTTTGAAATGGATGCCTGTGTTCCTGCATTGTACAGAAGCTAAGAAAATAGGATGAAACAAGCAGGGCTGGGTGGGTTTAGGTGTTGGTGCTAGGTTTGGGGTCCCCTTGGTAGGCTTGAGGTCTCAGTGGGCATACTGTAAAACCTTGAGTGGAGTCATGGAGCCGTCTCAGTGCTAGGGTTGAGGTCTCAGTGCTAGGGTTGAGGTCTCATTGCTAGGGTTGAGGTCTCTGTGCTAGTGTTGAGGTCTCAGTGCTAGGGTTGAGGTTGCGGCACTAGGGTTGAGGTGTCCGCTCACCTCCAACAACGCCTCCGCACACTTCTAGGAACATGCCGGGCTAGAACCACCTTCTGTGGATTCCTCACTCAGATCTTTGCTTTATGTTTGTTAGGTTTGTTATGTAGATAAACATGTTTGTCTATCAGCTTGACTGACACTTTTCAAAACTGTTGATGGCTAAGGAAAGGAAAACCTTTGCTGACAGGGGGAAATGTGTTACCGTGACAACCTGGGAAAACATAGGATTTATAGTGTAAATGTTTATAGTATTTACAGGATGCTGATTATAATATTACACTTTTATTATGTTAAGAAGGCTTTGTTGACTTCTAAACATGTGGAGCGGACTCTTTTGTGTTAAGGTTTAGTGTTGAGTTGATATGACGATGAATTCCATTCTAAAATCCATTTAGTCACAGGACATAAAAATGCCCTATTGGATTAATGAAAAAATTATGAATTATGATTTTCCCCGAAAAATTAATGTCAAATTGTAAAAAGATAATTTTTTACAAACTTTCTGAGAGTTCTTTAGAAATAATTACTACAGATTTATAAAATTTACAATGTCAATTTGAATGATTTTTAACGGATTACGATCCATTGCATTAGTTGAATTAGTGACTTGAATGAAGTTTACAGCAGTTTTAGCCTTGCCTTCCATGTCAATGTGTGCATGAAGCGTGTCCAAATGAGATCAGCCAGTCTTGTGTAACCAGATTATTGCACAAAGGAGTTAGTTAATTATGTTCTGCTCTGCAAATCTCTAAAGAAACAGGTGGGAATATCAAAGGAACGAGCGCCTTTCTTAGCCATGTAAGCTGCTTGTAAGCGACTTTAAATGTGACATGCTCTGTCTTTCATCTAAACAGGTGAACGACTACCAGTGATTCTTCATCAATTTCAACTTAAAAACACCTCCAAATCAAATCTACATTATCTTTTTCCTAGGAAGATATAAAGGCAGGTAGCTTTATGGTAGGGAGCATGTACCATGAAATCTTTTGAAGTTTGCAAGCTTTTCTTGGGTAATGTCATTGTCAATGTAGATGGTTTAGAGGGACACCCAGAATTCTCAGAGGGTAAAACTTAGCTTTAGGTCTCTCAACATTCATAATGGAAATATGACACTTGTTTCCAAACTCTGCGTCAGTATTTGGAAACATGATCTTCTCTGTTCGATAGCTTCACTGTATTAACCTGAACTTGCCTCAAAGAGAATGTTGTAATTTGGGTGACATAATTGTTTTGCAAGAGATAGAATTATGAATTCTTCAATTATATGGAATAAGATTGACACAATATTATTATTTTTTAGTTTCCATATCAGCTATTTAATGTTAAACATAATAAAATCTTGCAAGTAGTTAAACTTGCTCTTGATGATTGTGTTATATAGAAGGATTTTAGATCTCTTCAGAGCTCTTTCAAATTCAACTTTAAACATGAAAACCTATAAAACGTGTAAGAATTATATTTATTAGATTTATATCTGTTTTATCTCTCAAAAGCTCACTTTATGTAACTCTAAACAGATACAACAAAAGTAGAATATCTATCATATTATTTCAGAGAAGATTAGAAGCCCAACAGTAGTAAAAAGCATGTAGGGTTGAAATAAGATTACTTGACATCAAAGGATGTGAGAGCTATCAATTTACACCAGTTTGCTACAGAATCAGCCTGTCACTACAAGTACTTTGTGAAATAGAAAAAGTCCCGCCTGAAATCATCAGTGTGTACATAGAGTGATCAATACTCCCGAGGGTCGCGTAAGTAGACAAACTTGTGGAAATGATTCAATTTGTAGCATGGCCCTCGAGTGACTATGGTCGACATTTAGTAGATTTAATTAATCCTGTTGATCTTGCAGGTTTTTTGGCTGAAGGACGGAGTGCAGATCGACACGACACAAGATAATTTCATCATATCAAGTGAGGGCAGTCTGATCATCAACCAGGCCCGTCTTAAAGACACAGGCAACTATACGTGTGGTGCCGTTAATCCTGCGTCTCGGCGCCTTAGTGATTCTGCCGTGCTGACAATCTTTGGTAAGACACTAGCAGTCCTGACTAAGGACTTGTAATGGTATTAGGGAAACCTTTGGTAATAATCCTCTGTCTCTGTTGGTCACATTCACACTCCTACACTAAATGTGTTAATAACTGTTTGGAGACTCTGGGTCTGTGATGACCGATTCCATTTATCGCTGACCGGACGTTTTTGGCACATTTTGCTGGCAAAACCAGCATGATTGATTAGTTTCAGTGCATGAGTTATTTCAGATGGTCTGGAACTTTTCTGTAAAGTGTTTAACACTCTCAGTGACTTTTTAGTCTGTAAGTTGATAGATGTTCATGTCGAAAAGCTTATGATACATGTTCACAGTAATTGTGGTTGATGATAACATTTTCTCTACTCTCTCTCATCTCTGAGAGTAGTATATATACACAGTAAATGGCCTTTAGTCAGCTTTCAAATACTTATCATCTTATCTGTTGAGACGTTAAACAATCAGGAGATGTCTTTTCATTTCATTTGATGTTTCTTCTACTATTACCATTTACTCTTACCACAATAGTTCATCTTTTAAAAATATTAACAAGCCTTTGTGGAAAAAGTGTAAACATTTTATCTTAAAAGTTATCAAATATTTATAAGTTGCCTTTTTATTTCCTTCTTGTAAAAAAAATGACAATGTCATTGGTTTAAATCTTTTCCCTGTCACTTTTTACCATGAATTGACAGCAATTAAGCAAACATTTAAACAATGAAGTTTGTTTTGATAATGAAATTGTTTGATAAATAGAGACAAATAGCTTCATTACAAATCCCACATTGAGCAATTTAAAAGATAAAATTCCCAGGGAGAAATACGCCAAACTTGAAATGTTAATTAACAAGAGTAATTCTCAGACCAGCATATGGCTGCAGATAAGCTTGGTTTACTCCTTACCCAGAACATTAACAACATTACTGTCAAAATCCAGCAAGATTTCCATCTTGTACCTCTTTGACACGAATACGCAAATCACTGGCAGCCGTACCATTGTTTATGGTACGGGGATAACTCAAATTATGTGAACTTCTTGCAGTCTCTAACATTCAAACTCAAAGCTGATAAAACGACTCAAAAAGTTCTCTAATGTTAATGGCAGTGAAGAGATTTCCATTTATCATGGGTTTGTTTATAAGCGGGACTAAAGGAGTGATGTTAAGGTACTGATAAGTACCGAGCTAGCCATGGGTGGTGACCAACCACTCGCTGGCTCTAATCATGCCTGTCAACCTGTGCCGCCCTCAAGGGATAATGTTATCATAATCTGTATAAAAACCTGCTTTACTGCCCAAATACTTTGATACTGTAGAAGGAGCTGAAAGTTGTGTGTACAGAGATTATCTAATGTTATTGTTATTTAAGGAAAGGGAGTAGGCTCAATGTAAACATCTTTGTGGTTGTTACTGCACTTCTTAAATCCTAAAATAAATGGGAAAAAAACAATTCCTTGCCTGACTCTATTTTCTTCAAGATGAAGAAGAAGAAGAAACAACTTTATTACCCTCCATGGGAACTTGTCTTACATCATATATGGTAATAGCTTCAGGCAATTACCATGATTATCAAAATGAGTTTCTAACCAAGAGATAAAATAAACAAACACATTTATATTTATGTTACTGAAATGTGAATAAGCAAAGTTTATCCAAAATGAATATATGGGAATAAAGCTTTATGAATATGCTTTGAATAAATTCCAATTTCTTTCTTATGTCAATAGATAAAACATAAATCAAAATTACATAAAATTTCTTCTAATTGTATACCAATTAAGTCTTGCCTATAACTTTAAATTTTAAAGACTAAATAATTGATTTTATTTTAATAAAATCCTGAACCAATGCTTTCCAAAAGATGAAGAGTGGATGATTGAATATAAGTTAGTCAACTGAAATGAATTTGCCAACAAAGGATGTTTGGTTTTGGTATATTAATACAACCCAATGTTGCATTTACAAGTTTGATTAGAAAGGATAAGGAAAAAATATTGTCAATCTTTATGAATAAGATAATATGCAGCTTTTAATTTACAATGTATATAAAATGTGTTTCAGTTAATGGTGGCTGGTCTTCGTGGAGCTCGTGGACTGAATGTTCAGCAAAGTGTGGCAAGGGGAAGCAGCGACGCACACGTAAATGCACCAACCCCGCCCCCCTTAATGGCGGCAAGACATGTGAAGGGGATGCTAGTCAACAGAATACATGCACTGCCATTTGCTCAGGTGAGTTCCAGCCCTTTGCATTACGCACTTTTCTTACTATACCCACAGGAGACGGAAACATTTTGTTGTCATTTTCATAAAATTTTATTTCTTTGGAGTATCTCTAATGTTCACATGAAATTTTGCATATTTGGTAAAAATTGAAACAAAATGCTTCACTCTCCCTCTAGTTTAACTTTCTCTTAACATTAGAA
Organism: Gibbula magus; assembly: GCA_936450465.1. Classification (NCBI taxonomy): domain Eukaryota; kingdom Metazoa; phylum Mollusca; class Gastropoda; order Trochida; family Trochidae; genus Gibbula; species Gibbula magus. The sequence goes on along the minus strand of OW388290.1, from coordinate 16,284,331 downwards.
GCAGTGAGATATGGTGAATTTATGCTTCTATAATTCTAACCTTATAACAAGATGAATTAAGCATAAGTACACCAAGATCAGTGACTGATGAAACATACAGTACATGCATGAATTGTAGTCATATAAAGGAAAACTCAATCACGAACCAGCAACATCAAAGGTATGTACTTTGTAGCTCTGTCAATCAACAGCAATCTCAGGTGAGTCTATCAATCTATCATATCATAAAAAATATTAAAAAAATAAAATTTAATTTTGTTTCTAATTCTGTCAACAAAAATTATTATCCAATAAAATCATACAAAAAATTCAACAACCACACTAGGTTTCTAGATAACCTCACAATATTTTCATTGATTTCAAACAGTTGTGAATGAAAATTCTTAATAAATTATAAATCATAGCAAGTCCTTGTTCACGACCATAATAAAACAATTTTATGAATGTATGAGATTAGTCTAACATCGAAAATTACAAGTGACACTAATCTAGGATTAGTTAAGGCTATTTTCCTTAAATCATGGCCCCTGGCACCCTGTCTGTTCATCACAAGGTAGCTGTCTAGTGTTGGAGTACTCATAGCTCCAGGTAAACATGTCACACATGACTTATAGGGAGGGCTGGAGCAAGGAAACATGCTCTCTCCTTTGCTATTAGTATGCACAGCAATTTTGCAATTTTCAGTATTTAAACCTTATGTTTTAAAAAGGAAAAGTAAAGAATTTGAGGTTATTGCTCTAGCTTTTAACCTTTTGATTTAAACATATTTTTCATGTCCTTGATACATAAATAGGGAACAAGGGAACAATAGGGAAAATCCAATAAAAAGATTTTTATTTTGGTATCATGAACTATTCGAACTTGCCTGCAGTCAAGAGAGCCATCTTTTATTGTCCTTTAATGACTATAGAATAAATAAAATCAATCATTTACACTTAGAATTGATCATTGTCATTCATTAGAATGAAATACTTGAAGTAATGAAGTCTTTTCTTGTCAATTTGACTAATATCTTTTATAAGCTGAAAAGTAACAAGTAAATAGATATGGGATAAATTTCCTGAATTGATAAAAATTAAAGGCTCAAAGGATGATTAGAGGCAATCTATTTGAGGATATTTCTACTTTACGGTAACTGAATGATATTGATGAGCTCAGTTGCATGTTTGAAAGCAATCAGATAATTTTTACAAGAACATTCCTTAGAAGAAGACCAAGTTGACACTTCGCTGGCGCCAGAATGCAATCTGTCGAGTTACGTCATTGTTTGCATGTGTCAAGCGCAGAGTAGCGGGTAGTTAAGTCGTAGGTGAGAATGGAAATGTTCTGTGAACTAGCATGAGGTCCGTCTGATAGACTGCATGGTTAGTTCGAGGCTCCACAAGTCTTCTTCAAAATGGTTTTCAAATCCCTTGGTGTATGGAATCGGACTGCGATGTTTCCTAATTATTCTACATCTGAAGAGGTATTTACATTAATGATATTAACAGTTGTTTTTCACCAATAAAAAGGAGAACTGATTTCTAAAAGGGATTATTCTGGAATTCGTAATTAAATGCTATGATATGAAACCATTATAATTTACATTTGCAAAATTTAATATTCTTATTTTCTTTGTAAAGTTTACCATTTTGCTTTTCTATTAGGTGAAAGACATGATTTTGATATTATTTGTTTCATGTTCTGAATAATTCAATGTCTGGGATTTTGGTAGAAATTATTGTTATCTGTTTTACAAGTAGGAAGCTATTTCTGAACGAATGCAACAGAGGTGTACACTTACTACAAGATAGTATACACTAATGGATTCAAAACTTTGATGATGAATTAATGAATTATCAGTTCGTGTCATTAATCATAATAGGATCTACTTAGGAAACCGGTTGCATTCATTTATCTGGGCAGAGCAGGGTAAGCTATCAACAGAGTATCTCTTGGTTGGGAGATATGTTGTTAGGGAAAGATTACCAGCTTGACAAGATGCCCCTATGGCCTCGAGTTAGCCATGAAAAACATTCATCATCGTTTCCTTTTGAAAGATTTTATCATAAATCTGAAAAGTACAATCAGAATGATGTATCTATGCTGTCAGGATGTCATTTTTAAAACAAAATTCTTTGAATTGCAAGTTTGTCGACTTTATTTCAATAGCAATCCATTACAATGATTAACAGTTCTTTAATGTATTTTGATAAGACAAAAAGTAATAAGTATCCTTCTAGATATATCTGGAGACAATTCTTTATTTTGAAAGAATCAAAGTTATATATCTTAAAAAAGATAGATTTATCCTCTCATGAAGGACATAAATAATAAAATATATCATTTTTAAAAAATCAAAGCAAATTCTATATTCTCTGATTATTAATAGTGCTAGGGGTTGAGACTGTCTTGTTAGTGCTCCTGAGATGTCGATAGTTAAACCAGATGAAATTAAGCGCTCTTTAGCCTCGGAAAAAACTACCATATATCCGAAGATGATGGCAGTGTACAGCGGGGCTGGCATCTACGTGACTGCAGGCCAACTGGAAGGCATAAGCTTGAGCTGGCTCCAGTTCATTGCACAACGTAGCTCCTCACAGCGCATGCATCGGAGGAGGTAGAGGGGAAAATGGCGAGACTTTGATTAACTTAGCTCTTGGAACAGGCAGGACAATCTCCTAGAGTTGCTGCAAACTTTGATGAGCTGAAATTTCAGGGTTCATATAAAAAGATTATGTTCCAATTGGCCTGCCATAGGTATGGCGCAGGATCAGAGAGCTTGGTGTTTGTTGTGTCTTGAGGCACAGCAAGCGTGTGCCCCTGTCTAGACTTAAGTCCTCTCTGGTGCCAGAGCCAATATAAGTAATTGACCGGTGATTTTAATCAGGACCATATAAACCAAATTTCCCACAATGAAATTGAGCCCAGGATATAAGGCTCTCTAAGGCCCTCTTCGGACTCTTACATTTGTTTCTAATTTCCTGGCCATTTCGTTTCTCTCCCCCATTCTTCATTTCCTGGCCCCCTTCACCCATTCCTCCTCTGCTCTCCCTCTCCCCTCTCCCCTCCCTCTTTCATTAGTGCTACACATCTCACTTAATTCCCTAATTTCACCCAATCAGACGATGGTGCACTTTATCAGTTGGAGTGGGAATGATGTGAAACTAGGCTGAATGTGACATAAAATAGATACAGCATAAATAGTGGCAGTACTTTTCAAATGAAGAACTCCAAATGTTCCCAAGTCAAATCAATTAAAGCAAACATGGGCTGTTAAATTAAAGTTAAGGGATTTAGTCACTCATTAGATTGATGATGTCAGTGAGTAATCCTTTTTGGCTTCTTTAATTAAATAAATTTAATTACAGTTGATTAATTAGCCTGAAGTCGAGTCATCATGATTAGAGAGAAGGCATCAGTTTCAAATTTAAACTTGTCTCTGTCGCTCAGTACAACATTGAACATATTAAAACTTTTATTTAAACCCTTAAAATTGTTGTAAGAATAAGTCTCAATAATTTTTCACCAGAAATATTTGTTACTTTGATGTGCTGAATAATGTCATAATAATTTTAGAAATAAGAGTTCTAGTATAAATGATAGATATGTGTCTTTTACTTTTGTATTAACAATTGTGGACAATCTTTGTAAAATAATTAAACAAAAAAGGAATATAGAAAAGGACTTTATGCTAAATGAGTTAATAATGTAATCAGAAGATAAGAGTTTAACTAGTCTTGAGAATAAATCAATTTGTTTGAGTGTATAGTGTTAATAAAAAGTATATCAGATTAATGCATACTTAAATATGTTTATGAATTTGGTAATAACTGTAAATTAAAAAAAAACCACAAGAATAAACATGAAAGTCAATATGTCTCTCTCAACTTTCAAGTAAAAGGTAAGTTTGAAAGTTTTCTTTCTCCAAGTTTGTATACATACTTTGTGTTTATGTATAAAGGCAAGTTCTCCTTCACAATTGGGCACTCTGAGTTGTACGATGATTCCACGCACAGTTTGTTTGCTTCCTGTTTACCTGAAGTGTGGAGTACTAAACCCATCTATCACATAGTGCTGTAAAACTCCTTATATTCTCCTTCTAGAATATACATGTAGTTGTCTCCCTTATTTTTGAAATTACATACATGTTGAATTTCAATAAATGTAGTTTTGTAGACAGTGTAGTACTTAGATGTCGATCTATTTAACTCCATATGACCCCTGTATTGTGCATGAAGACCTATATATAGATTGATTGAACCAACACAAATGGTTGCATGGTTTTGTGATGTGAACAAAAGAAGGGGACATCACTCTTGTTGCACACTTCAGGTAAATATGGATTTAATTTCCTCATGTAGAGGTCCATGCGTTATCTACATTTCAGAACAAGCCTTATTTTGAGGGAGCACTGTGAACTCATGTGTAATTTTCTTTTTTCTCATTTGTATTTATAGACAGTCTCATTTAGATATCGTTGGTTTCATTTCTGTGATGTAATATTTCCTATAGTATGTATCATTGTGTTTCCTTTGAAAGCACTGTTGTGAAGTTTTTCTGTATATTTTGGTTTGGCACTGCCCACTCTTCCTATGAACCTGTCTTCCTGTGACTGTTGTCATCACCCATCGTCCCTCCGATGTTTCAACCAATCATTGGTCAAGGGGACCTTGAGTTTCAGGAAATTCACAAGTGGACAAAAATACCTTGACATCCTCCAAATTCTCCGGCTCAAAATCAGATGAATTATAAAAAAACATTTTGGGAACAAAATCAAAACTATAAACTTCAAATCGTGCTTTGATAAGAAAGACTTTTTCTAACTTCTTCAACTAACACCAAAACTATTGGTCAGATTTTGGAATTAACACATTTACCCCTATCGCAAAGCTAGCATATTAACGCCAGCTCCGATATATTTTGTAGTTGATGGCCTATGGGCGCCTTGGTCGTCCTGGTCTACTTGTAGTCCCGATTGTATTCACCATCGGCGAAGGTCATGTGACAATCCCAAACCGACCAATGGCGGCGATTATTGCAATGGAAATGACCTTGACTCCACGAACTGCACGGGGGGACTGTGCAGAGGTACCTCTTATTTTGTTGTATTTTTCTTTCTTTCACTCTTTTCTCTACATAGCATGCTTCAGTATCTCTATCTCTATGTACAATGCTAGCTCATTCTGTACTGCCGTGGCTGTTTTAGTGTGTACGGTTTACACCTTGGCCTCTGGAGCCTTTCTTGCATCTTGCCTTATAAGGTCACAGTGCTCCCCCAAAGTAATAAAAAACATTAGATTTTATGAAAGAGAGCACAATTTACCGCTTTTTACGCTTGTAAGTATGATTTGTTTATATTCTTTGTCGACAATTCTGTGTTATATGATTATGTGCCAATATGCTTATTGTGCTTTTGAATGTGGATCGATAACTGCGGCGAGTCTTGAAGATGCTTGGTCATGCAAAGCATTCATCTTTCTTTTACAGGAGATTTTGTTTCATTGATTTTGTTAGATTATTTGTTAAGATGAGCAAAATGGTGACTGATAAGTGTCTGTCCAGAAAACTATGAAATATAACTGCTTTAAAAGAAAACTTAAAGATGTTATTTGATAAACCAAATGTTAAGAATTATCCAATTTGTAGTCATTTTCATTTAAAAGTCCGTTGAACCATAAGTCACATTAAAATTGATATCAACACACAAGGCATTAATTAGTGCCACATCATTCTATGTAATAAGGCAGGAATCACAGCTCATTACTAATCCAGGATTTACCATTGGTTAAAAATAGGCTCTTTTGGAATATTCAAGACACCGGCAGGCAAAGGGTTAAACCATTGTAGATTATTTGCTCCACCTCCCCACACCAATACTCATACTTAAAGTGACCTAGGTTGTGAAGAGGCAATCTGTAGAACAGTTGTCATCAGGATTATCTTCTCCCACGTATCCTACACAGAGTTTGTGTCAGATCTTAAACATGGCTGATAAACACTCGTTTCTAAGGCCATCATGGTTCCAATGATTGAAGAACATTTTTCTTCTGATCCCTGTATCTTTGAGAGTGTCAAGCCATTCCTCTTCTCAGGAGGTTAGTTCCTCCTCCTCCTCCTCCTCTTTATGCCGTCAGCAGCTTGACAGGCCCCCTCTTATCACCCTACACACCTGGTTACAGGAATCATGTAAAATTTACGCTCCTTGTCTCTTTAATTCCTAAAGAGATTCTTATTGAAGCATCAGGATACCAAATTAGATTCTTGCTGTTATGTGAAGATTGAATGAAGCATCTTAAAAGTTATGTGTAAGGTAAAGTAAAAAATGACAATATATACAATATCATTATTCATTGGAAAAGTGGAGAAAGTCAAGGTGGTATTCCTGAAATCTGTCAATTACCTCATTTTAAAGCTATAAATAACTATCCTTTTTAGATAAGAATGCAAGATAATAAGATGGGAGTAAGATAGTAAGATGAGAGTAATCTCCCCTGGCTAAGTGTGAGAAAGGGGAGGGACAGTTGGTGAAAGTCTTCAAGGAGGTTCATCAATTATTCTCAAACAGGTCTCCAGCAAATCATGCCGTATGCATATTTTATCTCAAATGTTGCCTCCTCTTGCTAAAAGAATGTGTTTTCTTCCAAACTGAGCAGTGGACAGAACACTCTGTCATACTGTTGACAAGCAATTGAGATTTTGCTGCTTTCATTGATAATGTTTCATGTTACAACCTTCTGCAAACTGTAAAAGGATAGAACTGCCACGTTTACTCCAACATCAGGGCATCTCTGTTGATACCAAACTGTCAAAATACAGATAATTGGCTAAGCAGTTGTGAAATATTAGAATAGCTCTTGTGTCTGAAACCTAGTTCATCATTTTCTTACTGCATATCAAGATCTCACTTCCTTTAAAATTATTCTTACAAGTGCAAACTTGAGAATTTCTTCATCAATCAAACAATCATTCATATCTGACATTGTGTTTCAACATTTGTCCCAAGGCACAGTGTTACAATGCATGTGTTGAGTTTAAAAGATCTAAATGTAACATGAACCTGAACTTTCAAAAATCAAACATTTAATCTTTTAATTCCGTCTGACAGTACTTTCATCTTGCTTGATAAATGATGACAAGTCAAATTCTTAATCTATTTGTTTAAAATCTAGGCATGTTTTTCTTTAGCATTTTTTAAATGGTTGGACTGGTACCATGAACTTCTGGCCTGAAAGATTATCAGGCTATTATTGCTATCACTCAGTGCATGTCAACACACAAAGAAAATTAAGAAATTCCTCCCAGGAATGATAAAATACTGCTAGTGGTCAAGTCTGGAGATACTGACCGATACAGGGTGACCTGTCCAAACCAGAGATTGGAGGGGCACTAGTTTGCCCCTATCAGTTCCAAATGGAAATATATCGGGAGTATTTATTACCAGGATTGTGACACCTCATCTGCCTTATCTGATTATGAGGATATATATGCCTCTGCTTGGATGGTCACTAACTATGCAGGCAGCTGTCAGGCTGAATTATCTCCCCTAAGGAACTCTTCTGTAATTTGAGGAAGGAAATTTTCAGCTCTGAAATAGAACCTGGCCACATGTGCACATGAATGTAGGATTGTATTCTGGTGTGAAAACAATCATTTACAAACAGATTCTGTTATCATGATATTCTGAAAACAATATATTTAAAGTTGTCCTGATTCTGATGTGTAAGTTAGTCTCTCTGTGAAGCCCCACATTAACCATCATCGCGTAGATAATGACTTATTTATGGCTATTAAAGGAACATAGCCATTGAACTCTGCTATAATGGATTGGGCAGTCATAAAAACCAATAATAGCCATTACCATAACCGGAAATATAATCTCTAAATTGTTTTCCAATGACAGTGCCCGTATAAATGACCACATTAATTATACATACAGGTAGGCAAATCTACAATCTCGTTAGTGGTCTTTGATCTGACCCAGTAAGGTGTATCACCTGTTCGGACCTTCCAGAGCGCTATCTTTTATCATTAGAATTGCCACCAGAGTGTGATTTATAGGAGATACTTCCCACACCTGTGGCTAGTATTATAAGTGGAAGATTGTTGTGATCGGACCTATCACACTGTCCAGTAGGGTGTCAGTCACCAGATAGGGGCTATCTCTCATAGTCACTGACCGTGGCATATGGCTTATTTTTTACCTATGTGATACTGAATTTATCCTATATATTTTCAAAATTATTTTACAATGTAAGGTTCAGGTTTTTAATTCATTGGTGACAATTACTTTGGAAGGATTGCTTTGAAGAACCAATGATTTATTTAAAACCCTTTTTTCTTTCATGAAAATTGTGGAAATATGACATATCATTCTATCATTAAAATTCCATTCCTTTCATATGAATCTGTTGAACAAATTAAACATGCACCCTTTTGAGCATTAAAGTGATAACATGCAATGACAAACTCATGCATGTTAAATTGAAAGAATTATTCTTTCCAAATTGTACAGAGTAGTTTTCAACTTTGTGTAAATACATTAGCTTTGGTAGGGTGTGAAATTATTTCTGTATGCCTGGTCTGTCTAGGATGTGGGGAGATCATCTCAAGGCTTTGAGCTCAAGCCTCCCTCAACTTCTAATTGACGCATGGAAGTGAGTTTTCACCATCTCATTAGTCCAGCTTTGTCAGCCCGATCAGAAATATTCATCTTGAATAAAGCCAACTCACTGAAGCATGAATCAAAATTTTATTTGAAGACACTGTTAGCAGTGGTCGTAAAAAAGATTTTGCGCACATCGGCCATTATTTGACATGTGCATGTGTGTGTAATCTGCTAGTATGCAGCTGATAATCAGGCCCTGGTTGCCCGGCTGTCATATAGTGTGAGGAGACAGGGATGCTACAGGGGGATGCTTTGACACCATCGCTCTTCAATTTGCTTAATAAGAAATGGCAGTATGTCGCAGCTAATGTCTGCAGGGCCAGCAGGGTGTCTTGAGTTAGTCAGCCAACCCTGCGACTCTGTGCTATCTGACCTGCTACAAGATGGTGTCATTTTAGGACAATTTGCGATCGGCTTGCATCATCTCTGTGATCCCCTCCTTCCTACAGGAAGGGATTAGGTCGGGGCTTGAAGCGTTATCTCATCCTCACATCCACAGAATTACGCACTTCATCCATCATCATTCTTTGTCTTTTCACCTTCCCTCCTTGCTTGACGTTGAACAGCATATAGAGAGCACTCTCGTAATATCCTTGTCGTTTCATTACTTTGCTAGGTTGAGCAAAACGATTTTGGGTTTTAAACGAAAATATTTCATGTAAGGTTTGGCTTTTCAGAAAAGATACAAATTGCCCCAAGAAAGACAGTGCCACAGAAACCAGGGAAGGATACCGGTAAGGTGTAGGCAGATGTTGGAGACTTGTCTGCACTACTTTCTGTAGAGTGTGGTGTAGAGCTAATTCCTCCTCAGTCTAGCGCCCTTTCATAACATGTCTTCTTCCAACCCTCTTCCTCCTTCATAACATTCCCCATCACAACTAATTGTTGGTTCTTCTAATTCACTAGCATCTTTCACAGTTGTTCACATTTAAGTTGAGCAGCAAATAGAATTCTTCTAGAACATTGGATCACTCTTTGATGCATTTTCAATTTCGCATTCTACACACATCTTTCATCATTTCATACACATTTATCCCTTTTTGAAATCCAAGATTTTTTTTCTGGCATTTTCAAACACAATATTACATTTTTCCATCCATCCATCCACACCAACATACTATTTATGAAGAATTCAACACAGTTTCATGCATACTTGTGAAACCTGTTTGGTACATATGGTTTTATTGTTAAAAACCAACACTAAAGAACTATATGAAGTCATCTAGTTTAAATAACAATATCAAACATGTTAGCTTTTGATGTATGTGACTACTACAAGAAAGGTAATTTTCAGAATGCATGATGAATTTTGTGAAGAAAAGCGCTGTAGGAGTTCTAGGCAATAACTTGGTATGTTTCCCAGGCACCTTTCTCTTTGCTTTCCGAGGTGTGTTCTTTGAGCGCTGGTCACAAACTCGTAAGAACTGCCGTTAGAAAATGAGTTCCTCTGCTTGACTGCATTTTCTATAGTTTATTGTCTACTGGCTAATCTCTCCCATCTGGTAGGAATTCTTCACTGCTGTCTTCATAGGCAACTTAAATTGGGGGAAAACTTTCCAAAATAGCATGTGTGATCCTAGCAATTACCTTCTGCAAATAATCCTTGTAATTTAGTGACCATTTTATGGATGGTGTGTAATGAAAGTTAAATTATATTGTGAAAACAACTGTTTTTTATTGATCATTCCATTATTAGCTATAAAAACAAACAAAATGAAACTTGTCTTTCAGTAAGTAATTCCCACTATCGCCTGAACTATCTTTAGTACTGACAGCAAGAAATGAAAAACAACTTTTATTACGTAGGATATGTAGTAAATTATGTTATTTAATTATAGATAAGGATGCATAAGTCAATATGTATGTTTACCTATGTGTATATGAAGTCGATCATAACTAGGAATATATATATATATATATATATATATATATATATATATATATGTTATGTCATATTTCATCTCTGTCTATTGTTTGAAGGATAAAGAATGTCAAGGTTATATATGGATATTTCTCAAAATATTTTCTCATGAACATGTCTAAATCATTTATCATAAACTCAATATTTTTTCCTTTCTTTCTGGTTTAACACTTGAATTACACATTCATTACTTCAAAGCACTGACAATGTTTCCCTATGTTGCGTCGGATATCTAAACTCTTCATTACCTTATAGATATGTATTATTATTTCAGGATCAAACCAATTCAACTCGTTCGTTGAAAAATCTCACGAAGGTCAGTAGGCAGTGTTGTGATTGGGTGTAGGGACTATGTGTTGTTTGACTTTTGACACGGTGAAGGGACTATGTGTTGTTTGACTTCATCCTTTCCAAAATCTAACGCATGCACTACCAGAATCATGCATTTTCTGTTGATTAACAACTGTGTGTGCATTTTGCTTCCAATCTTTTTTCAAGCATTATGCATGATATCTAACTTATTTAAGGACATCATACAATATTTAGCTCATGATTCATACTGACAAAACCTTTTTTCTGAAATGGCAGATAAAGAATTTCATTTATAGTTTCACCACTTTTTGCCAGTGTTTTTTGGTGTGTGAATCGAACCAAGACTCTTTAAAAATAATGTGAAAACCAGATTTACTCCCGACCACATCAGTTAAGCCATAAAAGATGAAGAATTTTTCACAGTTAGACACATTCCCATTCCCATGGCATTTGTACAAAATATTCCTTTTTCCTCATAACTTTTGACAAGCCTCAAATCTTCAAAGTCTTGAAATATTTATCGCAATTTTATCAAACTCTTGGTTCTGGCTTGGTTTAGGAAAGTGTGATGGTGGGACAGATAGGGCCAGATAAGCCGGCAAGTCGACTTTGGTTTCCTCCCGACATCTGTGGATTACATTAGATGTGATTAATGGTGTCTCACAGTTCATGTAAATCTGATTAATTCTATTTTATGATGTGAAACAGTGCTAACTTTATCTAGTTTCCTGTGCTGATTGTTATCTAGCAGGGCCATCCTTCTCTCCGGCAAATTCATCTAAGAAAGTCATTTTTTATATGGAGAAGATTAGCTCCTGTCCAAATTTGATATTCTCTCTCCACGAGGTTGATATGGAACTGTTACAGCACATTATAACCTCTTTGTCTTGCATCTGAATGCATTGTGTGTCATAGTGATTGTCTCTGTCTCGGTAGAAGGTATGGTCACCTTAGTAGAACTAAATTATAGAAAATGGTTTGAAAGCTAAAATATATAGAAAATGGATTGAAAGTAGAAATATATAGAAACTGCATATAAAGTAACAAAATATAGAAAATGGATTGAAAGGTAGAAAGATATAGAAACTGGATTGAAAGAAAAAAAAGTATTTTCATTTACTACAAATGTCAAAATTAAATCATACCTTTAACAACTAAATACAAATACTTTTGTAAATATATATCAGAAAATAACGGCACTATATGTTCAAGCAATATTTCCATTTCTTTAATATTATCGAAGTGCATATGGTCATAAATTAAAATTTATTCTATCTGAATTAAATCTGACATGGCTATGTATGTACTACTTATCAAGTTAAACAAATTTATTTGAAAGTCGTATTTCCTTTTCTTCAATTTCCCCAGTTAGCATGGTAAATAAATAATTCATTCAGTACACTACACTGAATCCTGATCATGACCTGTCCTGTAAGAGCTTTGAACTGTCATATGGAGCCAAGCTAATTATCATGCATGCCCTTACGTCACTGCAGAGTTCATAGGTTACATTTAAATCAAGCATGACTTTCACTTATATATTATGTCAAAACGTATGAATTATTTCAGTTCTTTGAGGTCAGGCATGTCTTTGAAAACCAGCTCTACGTATCTATCATTGAAAACACATTTGAACAAGGAACATTTAAGGGGAGAAGGAGGGGCTAGACAGGGGAAGGGAGACAGTCTACACATTGTCTGCAGAATGTCACTGACAGCAGCCTGTGTAACTGACATGTGGCAGACATTTGTCTCCTGTTGGTAACCGTGACAACTGTCAACATTTATACCCTTCCTGCACCAGAACCTGCCAGAGATCTACACTGTGTGACTTCTGATCAAACTTTGTTAAAAATCATACTTTTTGCAAACTGGTTGAAATTTGAAAGTGAAATGGATAGATTATCAATTCATTGCCTTTAAAAGTAAGTTTTGGCAAAATAAACTAAATTTCAAAAGTATTTTGAATACTTTTTATTAGAAATATTTGTCAAATCGAGAAAAGTTTCATCTTCGGAATAATGTTTTTGTCAGTTATATAAATTCCTTACTGTGAAGGTTAAATGAAAAAAAATAAAAAATTATTTGAACGTAATTGGAAATTTATGAGCAAATTAAGCTTAGATAAACGTGAACTTGTATCTATTTGATTTTGAAAGTAAAGATAAGCTTTGTATCTAACCGGAGCTTTACAACGTTGGGGTCTTTGATGTTTTGATGCAAGAACAGTAAAAGCTGATTACCGTTATATCTCGTTCCGCTCTCTGATTTTAACGAGCGAAACAAGTCTTTACTAAATGAACACACTCATTGACAAGCGAGAAAATCAATATTTGATGAGAGAGTAATAGTCAGATTGTAAGTTAACATCAAGGAGAATATCGCCATTATAGACTTCACGGAATAACTACAGCTAACTAAAGGCTCTACTGCATTGTCCCGACTCTGCACACTCATTGCCTATTCCTTTTGAGCCATTATGCTGGCACCCAGCATGCAATTTGTGATCTTACTTCAAAAGAAATCTAAAAAGCCATATTTATTATGTATGGGGGAAATATAACAATGTTGTAAGGTGAGTAGATATTTGCTTTTCAATTGGTCATTTACTTGCATAATAGAGAGGGAAGGTTTGATAGGGAATCCATTGTCTGAGGCAGTGTGAAGTTGAGTTTGTCATCCACTGTAGTATTCGATGCTTGTCTGTTTCACGCTGTATAAAACAGACTGCTTGGAATCAGAAGCTAAATGGATTGTGTGCTTTTTTGACAGGAAGGAGATAATTTTTAATGGAAACACACTTACTTTGTTTTACGTGTTGATTTCTCTAAACTTCTTTTAGTTTTTATGCTGCCTTTAAAAGAAATTTCAATAGATTATGAATGCAGAATACAATTTGAACACCTTTGAAGTAATATTTATTTATTTATTTTAATATTATTTTCAAGAATCAATTTGAATAAATTATTCATATTTAGATTAAATGGTTAGTTTTTAAATGTGTTAAATTTTAATGATGAACAAATGGATGATAAAAAGCATATTTGTTTATTAACTGACTATAGCACTATTTTTCATAAAAATAACAAAATCCCAAAACAATATGCGGTAATGTGTTTCTGGGAATGTGATTGTTGAAATATTAGCTTTATGATTATTATTCTAAAGAAGAAATAATTCTGGAAAGAATGGATTTTTATGAAATAACAAATGTCCATCATATGTGACAAACAATTCTTGTCGGCGTGCGCCAAGGTTCAAGTAGCTGACGAAGACCGCTGGTACGCCTTCTGTTGACTCAAGTGGCATTTCCCCAAAACACAGGCACACAAATTTTAAATCTTTTACTCAACAGGAAAATGGAGTTTCAACATTGTTTAAGTTTCAGCAGAATGAGCTGGGTTCAGTTTGTCTAAATAAGAGAAACAGCCGATCTCGAGATCGTATCATGCATTTCACAACCCACATCTGCTGTTACCCTGAGGGGGAGAAATTAGTCGAGAGTATATGCTTGCAATATTTACGCAGCATTGTTCGAGTTTGAATTTACGCTTTTGCTGATCTTGCTTCTTGTATGCAGTCTTTTCTGCTGTTCTCTCCAACTTGTATCCTCTACTATATTATCTCTTTTAGTTAATGTTCTTTTTATTAATGTGCTTTATTCAACTAGTTTTGGAATATTTATCTTAATTTTAGATAAGTTTATATGTAGTAAACTCATTATAGTTTTTATGGTTTTTTTTGGTCAAAGTTTGTCAAATTTCAGCTATTTATACCAAGTCTTAAATTAAAAAAAGAAAAGCAGTTGAATGACAAAACTTAATTATTTAGATAATTTTTTTTATTAATTTTGATGTTTTATTTCAGCGAGTCGAGCGGAGGATGATGAGAATATACCAGTGTACATCAGCGTCTGTGTCGCAGTCGCTGTCCTCATTATTGCCATCGTCATTGTCGTCATCGTCATGCGACGGAAGCGTGCCCAAAACAGGGGAGGGTACTCTGACGGACATCGTCCAGGTAACTTTGAAATCTTATGTTTCTCTACATTTAAAACAAATATACATGTACATGTAATACTGTATGATGTACAAAGTAATTTTTAAATAATTTTTGTCTTTATTAATGAATCAGAAATATTAAATTCACAAAATCTTCTTAGAGCACTGGTGTTGAGATTTGATGCCACTTCAGATACGTTACATATATTAGTACAGCAAGCACCTTAAAAATATATGAATTAAAACAAATTGAAAAAAGTACAACATTTTATAGATATGCAACTGCTTTTTTTACTGAACTTGGCAATTATATATCTACATAATTATTTAAAACGAATGATCATATTGCAAAAATCCTGTTAAGATTCTGTTTTAAAGGTTTATTGAATATTTTTATGAAGTTATGACAACGTTAACTACATGTGTTTGTATGTACATAATGTTGTTATTAGATGATGTGTAACTGATGTTATTTAGTTATTCTGTCCACAGATGCAAACATGGCGTCGCTCGGGGACGATGAGAAGAAAATCAGTAAAAATGGTGGTGAGTGAAACTGTTCTGTTTCAAGAAGTTAAAACTCGCTGTTTTAATGAGTGATGAATTCAAACAGCTTGCTTTGATCTCAATTTGCAGCTTCATTTCCAAATTTTACAAAAAACAGACTTGTTCAATTTTACAAAATTAATTACAAAAAATCAAGTCCAAATGTGCACATCAAAGGAAATGGTGACCTTGTTAAATTAACCCTTTGTTTGTTAAATGAGGTCATTACATTAAGATGTGACAGTGAATCTTAAGTCACAGGCCTGCTGAGTTTTTCTATAGTATCTCGTAATGGAATCAAGAAGCAAGTTGGGAGGTATTGTTTGAGGAGGTCATTAAAGGCCATGTGCCCTTACCCTCCTGAGGGTTTGGAGGGTCGAGGGGTGGTTCCATCGGTCTGGTAAGTAACCCACAAGGTTCCCATGCAACCTCGGGGCAGATGTGACACTGGCCTAGTCATCGTATTTATCTCGTTAGGTCGCCTGTCACTACCAGAAGCCAATTGAAATGAGAATCACAACTTTTTTCATGTCTGCTTTCCTTCAGAAACAGCACATGACCCAAGACCTTCTTGCATCTTGCAGAGAAATTGCTGCCAAATGTCTCCAAAGGCAGTTTTGTCCTAAACAATCGTGGCTCTGGTCAGGCCTTAATGATTCTTAGCGCTCGTTTAATTTTTGAGGCTTGAAAATTGATCTGGTTTTGACGGTTCAGCATCACGGTTCTAACTTAACAGGGTGAGACATCTTGGAGTTGGAGGACGAGAGCATGTTGGTTTTAACTGGCGATAGTTCTCTAATACGTGTCTGTGTAAACACTGTTTGTTAGTGTTGCCAACAAGAGTAGGAAGTTGGTGACATTGTCGATTGATTTACACAAATGAACGATTGATTTAGATGAGTCGCGAGACAAGAGAAGGAACACAGATTACTTGATTAAGATGGAAATAATTCGATAATTTGCACTTTCATGGCCAGTTTAGTGGGCTTCTTGAGCAGTGTCCCTTAAAAAATGCTGACGGAATTAGAGACCCCGGCTCACTATAACAAAGGATTCAAAGGCAGCAGGGTTACATGTCTGATGAAATGGGGAAAGTGTTAAAACAAAAAGCTATTTGTCAGTGTTAAGGGATCACATAATGATCTTATCCTTAATAAACACCAAATTTATTACAGGGCTTACAACCGACACCTTTTTGTTCATTAAAGTTGTAAAATAAATTGTAAAAAAATTATTAAAGAATATTCTTTGTGATAAATTACAAATAAATTTTATTGAAGGAAAGATGAAATTTTAAAGTTGAATTTGTCTGACATAACTTGAAGAATCTTCTTATCTCGTAACAATACAACAAGACTAACAGTCATATCCAAACCAACCACTTGAGAATTGGTTATTCAAATTTTTAAAAGCCAGGCTCTAGTTGTAATACGCAAGATCGTTTGAAGTTGGCAGAGAACAAAACCCTTCAGTGACAAGAGTAGGAAGAATCTGACCAAGATCAATTCATCATGGAAACTAAGGGCTCTGCTTATCCTCATTAATAGCCCATTTAGAAGTAATGCAAGAATAGAGCCTAGATTCAGTTTTATCACTGAGGGAGGGTGCTGTGCAGAAAGAATGGGATCTTATGAGGGATCGGGTGTCACTCCGCCCCGCCCCTATGGGCTTGCTTAGATAACCGTGACAGGCAAACATAGTAGTTTAGCACTGCACTTCTTAAAAAAATACCTCTGACTCAAACATTGGGTTAACTTAAATGAATTTTCACGAAACGCACAAAAATTAACCCTGTTTGAAAGAGCAACAGAGTCATTTGGATTGAAAATGGTATTGGCTGTTTGAAATTGCTAATAGATTAGATTCGTGAAATTGCCATGAATGCTTCATCAAAATTGACACCTTTGACTGGCTGGACATTTAAAGAATTGAAACTCCTCTTTTTCTTCTCTCTTTTTATAAGAATTTCACTTGCTTCAGTAATAAAGATCGGTTTATAAGCTGACAACTTCTTGAGCTCATTACAATCAGGGTGATGTAATACCCTGTTTCTAATAAAAGTAGGAAATGGAAACAAAACAAAAGTGATTTGAGTCTTGTATTTGGATGATTACAAACTCATTTATTTTTTCAGATATGCTGTCTGTGCCACCCGACTTGACCCAAACAGTTGTAACTGTTGCTCACGCCAACCAAGGCGATTTGCCCAACAACAACCACGTGAACACGCCTGAAAAACCACCGGCGTATAGTGTACCTGACACAAACATTCACCGCCACTCTGGAACTATGGGTAAAAACAGCAAAACTCTGCTAGTTGAACCAACCATCAACCACAATATGAACAACTCGATGGAGAAACTTACAATCAAAGACAAAAACAGTTTATCGGTGCCGTCACTGCGCCCAATGTCTCAATGTGAGTCGTTACAAGACAGTCGGCAGTCGATGATCTCCATGCAGCTTCCAAGTACGATAGATGCGGAGGCTGTCACCTGGAGTACCTTCAACAGTAACGGCGGACGACTTCTGCTACCTGAGTCAGGTGAGAAAAATGAATAACACTAATAAATTAGATAATTAAAACAGAAAATAGTGCCCTTCATTTATAACATAACATTTTTATAAAGATTCCTATTTTGTTTTCTATTTTAGTAATAAGGCATCTTTGATTGTCATTCTAAAAGTTGGGGTGATGAAGAATGAAGAACAATTTTATGGATACACAACTTCTTTATTCTGTAGAGGCGACGTTTCGACATAGATATTAATGTTAGTATCTACATTATATGTTAGTATACTACATTAGTATCTATGGTAATAAGGCATTCAAAAAGCCATATTTGCCTAAGAGGATGACAGTAAAACATTAGATGTGAATTTAACATTTATAGACATTCTGTACACATCGTACAAATCTGCTTATCAAAGGGGAACTGCTAACCATCGAACTGAAAGATTTATTTCGGTTCAGTTGCTTGGAAAACATTGCTTTGTTTTTGTTGTGTTGGCATTTCAAATACTTATCATTTTCACATGTGAATCAAGCATAACCTTTCTGTGTAGAATGAGCGTGTACCTTACGTTCAGAGAGAGGGGAGGTGAGGTTAAGAATGGTTGGCAATGGCACCGCTGTAATTACACACTGTTGTAAGAATGTTGGCCATTTCCTTGCACCTATCACTATTGAAAACATGCAGGGTTGGGAGCAGGCTCGGTCAGTTAGCAGCCTCTGGAAGAGATTACCCAGTCAACTTTCAAGTTTTTTGATGGATTGAGAACTCTTTTCTTTTTCAAATTTTAAAGTAAATATGAGGTCCTTATATTTTTGGCTTCAATTTTAATTGTTAAAGATATTGTAAATCAATCCTCTACACAGTTCTTTTATCTGATCAATATTTACTTCATTTATATGATAACATGATTTAGTCATTATGCTGTGTATCATGAGTTTCATTCAAATTAAAGTATGGAAGAAATGAAGAAATGCTCTCACTAACAATGTGCAACTTCTCTGTAGTCGCTATGACATGTTTTGTGTAGATACTACTCCACCTATGGAATGCCTAGAAGAAGATAGGGATAAATCTGTTTTAATCTCTTTGTGAATGAATCAGAATAAAGTGATTTTTGGTAGACTGAGATAATAATGCTATACTTGAAGAGATAAAGTTGAAAGCTTTGATAAACTAAATTAGTTCAAGGGGTTCACTCTCACCCTGACCACCATTGTTGTACAACAAGTAGGTCACAGAGTCATTTTGAAATTTAATCAAAACACGCCCAATCTCCGTATTGAAATGAATTACAAAATAAATTTGTGCCTGCCGCCAGTGTCTATGTGCGATGTTTGTCAGTTTATGGTTTGGCGACGTTTGTATTGATAAATCCTTTTAAATTTTCATATACACAATGACAAATCCATTTCAGATTTTTAATCCCATTTTATTGTTGTTATTCAAAGATACCACCATAGGCACTGGTATAAATTGTACCAATCCATCAACCATATTGCTACAACATTTTTCAGTTTTGAAGGACAGAGGGTGAAATTTGAAATGACATTACAAAGATTTATTATCATTGAAGAAGCTGGATATTACTGTGCATGAAGTGGTTTGGTTAAATGAATCGTCTTCTGCAGCTTAACATTCCAGGTTTGAGCTGATTCTGACAAACTGGGGGAAAATGAAGTGATGTACATCCCCATTAAGGGAAAAACATTCAGTCTTTGGGGAAAGAAACTGCATTTAAAAATCTGTCTGTCTGCCATATGTGTTTTAAACTTGTCTCAGCTTCTGAACCTAGACATGTTTTTTGAAACTTGCATTTGAAACAAAAACTTATTTTTATAATATAAGCTTACAAAACTTGAATAACAAATTTGTTGAAAAATAATTAATTTGAAGAGTTGACAAAAAAAAACAAGAATATTCTTAACTTCTTAAATTATAATGAAGAGTTTCTTTTGAAACAATAATATCTCAATTAATTATGTCCAACCAATTAACTATAAAATATTGTCAAAGTTAAATGGCTTGAAATGAAAGGACAGTCTAGTTGACATTTTTACGGTTCATTTCGACAACAAAATCTAATGTATTCTTCATTGCTGAAACGTCTGTCAGGACTACGCTTTATTGAAGTTTTGTCGGAGGAAACGTGTTTTGGCCATATGTGCTTCTGGTCATGTAAAACAACAGGGCCAAATTTAGATGAGATATTCCACGTGCAGAACATCTTTATAGATAGAATTACAGTAATGGAGAGGCGGTGACTGCAAAATGATGTAAGTCTCAACAGGAGTTAGCGCTTGCTTCCATTGGGAACAATTGGGTCGGAAAGCAATTGTTTTAGAAGAAATGGGAAGCTTTGATGTTGGGACCGACCCTGATGGAGGTGGCGTGAAGCTTAGTCACTGGTCCTCTTGTCTGATAGCGGGAAAAAAATGAGTAATGGGACGGCGGAACATGTTGCCACCATCGTTGATGACTGTTATAAACTCAACATTAGAATATTTCAAGAATCGTAAAATCAAACTGTCGGTGAATATTATCATGAAGATAAAGATTAGGGAGTTAATCACAAAGGCGCTATGTCGGTAGTCATGCTGGAGGAAGGACAGTGGTTATAATTTGTGATGAGGGGATTACCACTTTTGAATATTTAATGTTAGAGAGCGTTGCTTAGCAACATTAAGGCCCTCATCATCAGAGATGATGCAAGAATTGAAATCTGCAGGTTTTTGTTATGGTAATTAAATTCTCTATTTTATGTTCATAGAATAATAAAAAAAACCATTGAATATTACACTTCAGTCACGTTTTCACCCAAAATAGTAGTTCCAAAAGTAATTCTAAATCACAAAATGTGGCATGAAAATTTATTACAGCATAAATAAGTTCCTAAAGTAGTATGGAATCACTTAATCTGAAAGTTAAGTTGAGACATTTAAGATGGATCCACCCTCTTGCTGAAGATGTTTCAATGAAAACACCAAGATATATTAACTAACTGTGTACATTTTTAGAATCTTTTCAATTATTTTAATTTGGAGGTTATGGAATAAGTTACAAGATTTGATGAGGTTAGCTGAACCAAGGAAGAGCAGTACCTGTGGGTTACTATACCTATACGCTTCTATTACAGGTGTGAGTCTCATGGTGCCGGAGGGAGCAGTCAAGAAGGGCACAGCAGAGGAGATCTACATGGCAATATGTCGCGACGACAAGGATAGGCCTCGACTACATGGTAATATTTTATCATTTATTTTGATATTTTATATTTTGGGGGGCATATTTCTAGCTTGAATTTAGTGATTACATTTTTAAAGAAATTATTTTTTAAAAAAGGATAGATGTAGCATAAGGTATATATGACATGAATTTTATAGATTAAGAAATTATTTTATCAATGATATGAAATTGAAAATATCACTGATGACTTACAATTCCATATTTCAGATCGTCAGACAATCCTGAGTCCAGTGATTCTGATCGGACCACCGAGTGTGGTGCTGAAGAAACCGGTCATCCTATCGTTCCAACACTGTGCCAGTATGAGACAGGGGGGCTGGATCCTCTCCGTCTACAACAGTGGCACACCTGCTGACGAGCCCCCTCAGTGGCAGGTAAATACAGCCAGACTTTCGCTCACCATAATCTGAAATTCTAGAGATAATCTAAATTTACAATGATAATGATGATTTTCAACAATTATACAACATTTTGAATGATAGACAATCTCATATAATTTCTGAACATCAGTGGCCAAACTTTATTTGTTCTAAAACTTTAATTTTAAAACAATATTTGAATATAAGTTGAAATTCAATATATTGATAACATAATTCAAATCTGTTTTTATTTGTTAATTGACATTTTTTAATCAAATAAAACAACAAAAATGTTGTTACAAATTAAATTGAGAGATATTAAAATCATGTATCAAAATTAAAAATTAATATATTTTGGATTTGAAATTATATTTTTTTTATTCAATAATAATTCAATTTAGGAGCAATGGTGTTTCATAGAAAACATTTAAACCATGTTTTTAAATTTTCAATGAAATTAAGTTCTTAGAACCATATCAAGTCTTTATCTCAAAGAAAAGATAATTTAATTTTTAGCACTACCAATCAAACGTTTGCAGGAAAATTTATTGTTTTGTATTAAATTTTGGTTTTTGGACAAAAATATGAAATCCAAAAATGAAAACAATTTAAGTATCAAATCACAGAGATATTGCAAAAAGCTTTACTCTAATTGAAAATTTCAGATATTTAGAATTTCCAAGCGAGCAATTAGAGCAACAGATTTTTCTCAGTTGTTGAACTTTATAAATCATCTGTGTAGTAAAACCAGCGAATGTGCCTCATAAAAGGCGCCTTTATTAATGGAATCGGGAGGAAAAGATGCCAAAAATGAAATATTTTAATTGATCCCAAAAAATGAATTTGCTTGTACTGTCAAGTTCATTTCATCTTGGACTAAAAGTTGATTGTATTTATGGGCATCTTGACAGTAAAATTTGTTTAACGGAATAAATTGTGTCCTGCCAAGGAAAAGCCTAGATATTGGGAGTGATAATTTTGATTAGAACAATATTAGTGAGTTTTATTAGGGAAGTCCTTCCTCATGATTGGCGAAATATCAAGAGGTAAAATTGTCCCCTTTATGGGTCAGCAGCAGGTTTAAATGGTATTTTTCACAAGACGAAATCATTAATATAAAAATTGGTAATCACGTTACCAGCAATAAACCCTGCCTAGTGGAGGGATAACTGAGTCATAGACCTTTATTACCCACGCCGATTTGAATGACAAAACACCCGCGTTTGCAGTAATGCAACGATGCTGTTGCGTCAATAAAAAATGATCGGCTCGTGCACTTCAACAATTGAGTCGGGAGGAGGGACGCTTAGAAAAAGTGTTAGATGGGCAAGATAAAATATTGGTAGTGGGTTAGAGATGCAAGTCTCCATTAAAATGCTCCAGTAAGTCGAAGCGCTTTGTGTGACTCGGATCGTGCCGAAGACTTTAATTCCTGCCTTAGCTGCTCTGTGATCAGCCTGAAATGCAATATATTTTTATTGGCAGGATTTGTGTTTAATTTCAAGGTATAAACATCAGAAATATTTACTTGCAAATGTAAATATTTTAATACAAACATCAACAAAATTGCTGTAAGATTAGCTTTTAGGGAAGTAGTTTTTGTAACAGATGCATGATGTAGAAACCACAGCTTTTTATATGCAGATGTATAAACACGAAACTTCCTGAGCTTTATATTTGATATGATATAGATAATGCTCCACATATTGGGGAGGAACAATTTATTGCCGGGATTAATTGAACGATAAATATCTTCATTATTTACAGTGTCACATTTAGTTGATGTTTGTATCAGAACCCAATCAAACTAGCTCACAAGATAAGAATCTGCAGCTTTGAAAAATGTGATGAAAAAATATGTTATTTAATTAATTTAATTAACAATTCAGTACTAATCGAGAAGAATGAGACCATTCTGGTTTTGAGGACATGAGGTTTTACAGGCTGAAACAGTTAATGAAAAAAATACTTTGAAGGACATAAACAAAACAAAATAGTATTCCTTATCTTTTATGAACGGACGGAAAGAAGGCAAAAATGAGAATAATCTGTGAAAGTAACTAAATTTGATTGTATTATTGATGAGTGGAGTACTGATTTATTATTTACATGTGCTTCTCTATGTGACGACTGAGTTTTGTAAGAAGAACAGGTTGAAGAAGATGTTGGCGAGATTTTTGAAGCATCAGTTATTGAATTATTTTAATAGGGGTATCATATATTTCTTATTTTTTCGTTGCCTGCACATGATAATATTGTAATTTAAGATAAAATATCTAAGAGAAATAATTTAAATTTCTATGTTTATTTTGTAGCGGCTGGTGACACTCGGACACGAGACCATCAACACACCCCTGTACATGCAGTTGGACGCCGACCAGTGCCACCTGGTGACGGATGCGTTACATCGCTATGCTCTCATTGGTGAATCGGTGGGTGGAGGACGTGCGGTCAAGATTCTCAGACTCGCTGCCTTCGCACCTGCCGTCACACCTTCGCTGGATTACAGTATTAGAGTCTATGTGGTCGAGGACACACAAGATGCTTTAGAGGTATACACAAATATTAATAATTTTCTGAATAAATTTTTCATTTTGAAATTTCTTGTGCTTTGAAAATATTGACATCATCAATTGAGCATGAATTCGGGGTAAATATATTTGAAAATCAGCTATTCATATGTTGTAATTTATTTCTTGATCTTAGCATTAGAAATTTCATAACATTTAAAATTCACTTCACTTTTATTTTGTTAACACATTTCTTTAATTAGATATTTAAAGCATGAGTGAAAATAAAACTGAACATCCATGCAGGTCAAAAGCCTGAAGGGATTCATTTCTCTCTAGTTCAGTTGCTGGGGAGTGTCCCACCCAGTTACAAACCCCACTTGAAGGGATCTCACAATAACTAATAAATGAAAATTATTATTTAGTAATTGATTTCTGTTCATAATTTAAGGGAGTTCTGCAAGTTGAGAGAAGACTTGGAGGTCGACTTTTAGACAAACCAAAACAGATTCCATTCCAAGATGGTGGCAACAATCTCTGTCTCACAATAGAAGAGCTCTCACCGGGCTGGAGAAGCAAACTAGCAGCCAATTATCAGGTAAATATACAAATTACTTACATACATATACACAAGTGACCTTCCAGAGACTGACAAAACTATGCTATGTCAGAAAAATGAACCTTTTATCCAACATAAAATTTGGTTCTGTATACACCAGGTATATTCAAGCTATTGGTACATTGTACATTATATGGTTTGCCATATGCTTCTTGAGTGAAACATTGTTCTCAAATATATACACAAATCTTCATGAGTTATAAAAGATCAAAAACACTATTATGACACTGGATGACATGCATTTTAATCATAGGCAAGATGCAGTTGGTCAATGATTTGATCCGTATTATATATTTAATCGCTATACAAGCAATTAGTAAAATTTATTCCAAATATGATATAATCATTTCTTTTGGAGGTGTCAAAATTAAGTTAAAATACAGGTACATTTAAGAACAGATCATTTCCTCTCTTTCAAACAAGATCACATACTCTATCAAGTAACGGTTAAAAAAATATTGTAAAAATTGCTAGCCCACGCAAAGAAAAAACCACATTCAGTGTATATAAACTTCCGGAGTGAGAAGATCTTTCAGAGCTGTTTAATAGATACTAGGAAAAAAGTGTACATTTGTAGATAAATTGTTGATTTGTGTGTGTCAAAACATATGTTGCCTCCCTGGAGAGGGTAAATAAACTGTCCCTCTATGCTTGAAGTGATGTGCCCACAGATAGCGGCCATTTTGAAAAGCAAAGTATGAGAAAGATGGCAGCACTGTTTAGTCCTGAGAGAAAATACTGTTTCCCTACAACTTTGTTTGTTGCTATAGCCAATTGGCCTGGCTATATCCTGCACATTTAATGGGTCATAATAGTACATCCTCTGTGTTTGTTTGTTCCGTGATTCTGTCTTAGATAGAACGCTTTGTATGTCAGACAACAAAATACAGATTTTTATCTTAAAAAACAATCATATTTGGGACAAGAAGAGCATATGGTACATAGCTCGTGTAAATATTGTATTATGATAGCATGTAGATAAAAGACTTGAGTAAGAAAAATGCTTGAGACAGATTTTATTATCTGTCTGATATCTGAACATGAACGGATGTGAATTGTCGGTTTGGCTGGGAATCATATTATAAACTTGTAATGAAGATGACAATCTGTGGCATTTATGGGATATAGTTTCATTTTGAAAGAAATTCAGGAAACTAAATGAGAATATCCTTTTGTATTTTAACCTGAGTTTTATTCTTTTCAAGGTCATTCCATTAAATTTATGTTTACTTTTGTTGACTTGTTTTGAAAGGGTTTATTTTGAAAAAAATAAAAACAGAAAATGTTTTTGAGTTTATAAAATATTTCTCCTTTTTATCTGTTAGAGACCTAGATTTGATTGTTATTCCAGTAGACAATGACTTACCGGTATGTGGAAAGAATTTTCTTTGAAAAGAATTAAATAATTTCAAGATTTCAAAAATTTGTATATAATATATAAATATATATATATATATATGAAATAATTCATATTTAACATAGGAGCCATAGGTCTTTTTTCTGAACGGCTGTAAAACAGATGTAAAAA
Organism: Gibbula magus; assembly: GCA_936450465.1. NCBI lineage: Eukaryota > Metazoa > Mollusca > Gastropoda > Trochida > Trochidae > Gibbula > Gibbula magus. Next base: position 16,258,132 of record OW388290.1, on the reverse strand, counting down.
AGTTGACCTTTTCTCTAAAACATCATAAATTATTGCCCACCCAGTTCAAGCCCCAAAGGGCTTGTAAACTAAGGTTAGATCTCTGGTATTCCAGGAATAAACACACCAACATGAGTTATTTCACCACATAAGACCCCTTCAATGTGATCTTTATTCTAAAACACATTTTGCAATTTTTACGTAAATAAACTTCCGAAATCTTATCACTAGAGTGCCACAATAGAACCAAAAGGATGTACACTTCCTGCGACATTTTGAACTCAAAGATCAAAAGTGCTCATCACCTCATGAACATTTCCTGTAAACATGGTGGAATAAAGAATCTTAAATTGTTTCCGTAATGGTGACATTTAACGAAAAAAGTTCTCATAGATCGGAAGCACACCATTTCCTACATGAGACAGTTCCCATGCCTATAGAACTGATCCTGGGAATGCAGACACTATCATACCTATTGGTGTACATGTGGTTTTTTATCCGGGGTTGTGAGTTGTTGATTGGAATGAAACTGATACATGACTTTTATCGTATTTACACAGATGTCATGATTAGACGCAACCTGCTCCAGAATTCACTTCTAAGAACGATGGTTGGATAAGATTTACGTTGTAGTTATGGGTTAACAGTTGTTTACAGACTTGAAACCTTTTGTGATAAGCCTGGCCTTCTCACAGGAGCCTTAAGCACTCTTATACCGTTTTTAATAGTGTTTGCATTGCAAGATGAAATGGCTGATTTTAAGTTCACAAGTTTAAGAAAACAGCGGGGGGGTTTGATAAAGTTTATAGCTCAAGGGGGTGTGAAGAAAAAATAGACGGAAACTGCTGTGCAGTATGATTAACATATCAGCAAGTCTGTATGCGTTATCTGAATTTAAAACAATATTTTCACCATCCATGTCTAATTTGCTAGAGGTCTAAGCATGAATGCATTTGTTTTAAGAAATACAATCCATTTTAAGATGATATCATAAGCGTAAGTGCTATACCATGTTCCCATGCCTTGTCAGTTGTCAAGAATAGCCCACAGTTGTCCTTTTGTTGTAAGTTTAGCTGTCATTAATGTTTAGACACGCCACCCAACAATCAGAAATATCTGCTTTCATTTTGAAAATTATACTTTTTATATATACCCCTGTCAATCACGTTTGTCTAAAGTGTCAGATTTGGGTCTTCCATTTTCAGTGTAATCTTGTCAATCACAACGGTCTGAAATGTCAGATTTTGTTTTCGTTATGTATATGATTACTCCTTTCAATCATTTTATGTTGAAAATGTAAAATGTAGTTTTCATTTTTCATTCATATTTGTTAAAAATGTCAAATTTTCACACAAGTTGGGGTGCATGTCAAGTATCAAATACTGACAACCAAGCAAAACAAAACATCATCAAGGGTGCATGAAGAAGATTTGGAGTTCTCCTGTACGGGAGGTGCATACACCCTTCTGAATCTGTCACTGGACTACTTTTAATATTGGGTTTTTAAAAATGTCTAAAATATACATTTGACTAAATGGACTGTCCTTTTTCACAGGAGATTCCGTTCCGGCACATTTGGAGCGGGAACCAGAACAACCTGCACTGCTCGTTCAGCCTGGAGCTGATTGACCGGTCTCAGTACAAGGTGAGCTGCAAGATCCAGGTGTACCAGAAGGCCATCCTCAGCAACAGACAGGTGCTCCAGATCGTCTCCAACCTTAAAGAGGTGAGCAGCCAACGCTTCAATAATATTGTGTCATTAAAATGATTGAATTTGGATTCAAGTTGTATATCCACACTGGGAGTTGATAATTAGGGGATAAACTTACCATGTTTGTAAATCAGCGGAATATAATCGAATTATTACAGCTCTAAATTTAATTTGAGGTCGAAGGCGTAGCCAATCAGATACAAGTATTTTACAAGCTTATTGTAGAATTACAGTTATATATCCAGGTAGACAGTTTCAATGACATGGGGTATTAATTTTGCAAAATGTTTTTTTTGTGGTCAAAATTAGATGAAGATTTTGATGTAAGTAATACATTGGCAAAATACTTATTGACATCTCAGGGTTCAACTAGACAATCTTCATAAGACCAAGCTAAATTCTTAGTTTCAAAGAAAAGGGTGATAATCATCTTGGCAATGCAGTGGCCCTCCCACTTAGAACAATTTAGAATGTTAAGGTGATGAACACCTGTGTGAACCCAAGTGAGTCAGTGTGTCACTTTTATTCATTCATTGAAACAATGACTCTTATTCAAAGGCCCATCTAATGTTTCTTTTACAAATATAATCATAATAGTCAGTTACTTCTTTGTAAGGCTGTTTCCCGTTTTACTAAAATCTTCAAATGACCATTAAGTTTAGATGAAGGGAATTATCAGAGAGTTAAAAGTCAGTTTGAAGACTTTGACCAGTGTCACTAAATATTTACGTTACAAACAGTACAAACTGCCCCTGTATCCTTCCTGGCAGTACACTTCCCCTCTGGTGTTCTTCACTTCCTCTCTCCCGCATCAAAGAGTTCTAAAACTTTCCGAGTAATCCGTACACATTCAAACCACAACAAGCTCTAACGAATCAAAGATACTTGTCGGAAACATACCAACCCTCCGGCGAAACAAACATCATCCTTCCTTAAGTATCATAGAATGCTTTTGCTTGCTGGTTAAGACAATATACTCAGGAAGACAATATCTCGTAGAGAAAATCATCGTGGAGGTATCTGCATTGGGGAGAGATGAAGAAGGGATAGGGTGTGATTGACCAGGACTGTTCTACCTGGGGCCTGTAACCTAGACCTCAGATCTTCATGTCTGTTTGTTTGAACTGCTCTCGTACCTCCCTTACAGCTTTATCTAGACATGTCATGTGTATCCATCTGGACTTCTAGTGAGAACTCAAGGTGGATACTGCCGGAGCAGTGTATCCATCATTCATTGTTAGTAATGGATACTTTAATGAGATTTACTGTTTAGTGAGATATTGTTAGTTAATGCCAGAAATATGTCATAATAATACCACTGAAACAAGAAATGCGTAGAGGCATATAAATGAAATGTTTCTCTTCATTCTGAATTTTTCTTGTCTGTTGATATGAGTTAATTGGTTGAAAAAGGTTTTTTTAGGCTTCAATGCTTTATGCTCAAGTTTATATAGATTACAGAGTGTGTCACATTTACATCACGATGGGAAAAAAGTGCATTCTGTTTCAGAAATAAAACTTTGTATTGAGTTATAAGTCAATTTTTTAAAGAATATAAGTTCGTAACCATATTGAAAACACATTTACATATGACACACCAACATTTTTGTTCAACAAAAATATCTATTTTGTCATAAAGTGTGCAAAAAGGCACTCCTAACTTCATTAAACGTGTTTCCCAGAGGTGGGATGGCCATTGATGGCACTTCAACGTTTATTTTTAGATGAGTTCGTGGAATATATTTTCCAGGTTACTACTTGTCATGAAAAATAAGATTGCCAATGAAACTTTTTAAATTAATATTTTTTATATTTTATTTTTAAGATATCATTAAAAGTCGTTTCCAGAGAGAAAAAAAAGGAAAAACATGGGACCTTATCTTACTTCATTGGAAATTGACAGTTTACTCCAATGATTTTCATATTTTCAAATGAAAGTTGATAAATTTATGAATTAAAAATTTCTAAACTTTCAAGAAAAATTAATTGAAGTTTTTATGTCAAGCCGCCTAAGATAAGAGCTCCACTTTAAAACTGCTGATATAGATAGAGGAAGCTGAAGAACTTTAGTGCCTGTTTCAAGTTTGTAATTACCGGGAATGTTCTGAAGGAAACCAGACATAAATTTGAAGAAGAAAAAACTCGCGTTTATATTTCAACACAGACCTAGTTTAACTAACATCTTGACATTAGAAAACAAAAACTAGAAGGGACGCCAACTGAGTTTGTAAGATATAATTAGTTCACTGTTGATGGTGATTAAACTTCTTTATTTTATTTGAAAAATATTTATGTGGTTGTTGCCTTTCCTTGCAGAAAATTCCTTCTCAAAACTTAACGGGGACCTTAAAGGGTCGGTCGTCCACAGTGACTACCAACTCCTCTGGTACAAGTTCCGGTTTCAGCTCCATGATTACCTTAGATCCATCAGCTCAGGTGTTCAGGTGAGATCAGCTAATTAATTAATTAATTTATTAAGTAAACATATAGTCTTTAATAAAATAACTTAAATCATTTTTACATAAAATAACAGAACAGGACAAATATATAAAAGTATGTAATCATGCTGAAAAAAACAGTAAAAAATAAAATAAAATAAAAATGGTGAATACAATGATTTCACCTCAAAGTTTAGTTATGTAAGATTTTCTTATGGCAAAAGAACAAGAGGAAGTATGTACCCTTTTCATTTGTAAATCATATTAATTCTGAACATGATTTGAGTAATAAATCATTTATGTTCCAATTCGGTAATTGTTAAATGGAACTTCAATTATATCAGTTTGATAAAGCTTCTGCAAAATTTATTGTTTTGGAGGAGAAATCCAAACGCCTAGTTTGAAACAATATCATTAGTCGTAAATTCCAAATAATCAGAGCCATGTGGTCCCCAGAAAGTCTTACATAATAGATAAACAGAGGCATCATCATATTTACCCAATTACCGGCCGCTGCTTACAGGACTGTAGGAGGTAGTACACAATTGAAAATATAAATAGACAAAGTTCAGAGGAACTTGGGCAATAAATGTCAGTGTTCAACAGGAGGAGACTTTATATTCATAAAGAAAATAAATGCTTCCTTGTATCTGAACAACTGGAGTTGAAGGCTGATCAAAGAAAGGATGATTGTAGATAAATCTCAACGTGAGCTGATTCCTAAGAAACTGAAAACGGACTCCATCATATGAAAAGCTGTGAGCCATCGCTAGCAGTTTAATACAACAAATAGCTGAACATCCGTGTTTCATGTTCACGTAAATATTAGCCCCAGATTTGCTTTGAAGTAACAAATGATGGTGTAATCGTGACCTGCGAGTTTGTTATTTTTGCCACACATTAACAGACAAGCCCTCAGATGATTGAAGAAGCATAAACATAGGGAAGTTGAAAATCATCAAAACTTCTTCAGTATGGACAATTTGTGATTGGTTTCTGATGTCGAGTGTCGAGTAACGGGAGCAGTGCACCTCCCTGCCTAGTGCCTTATGCTCTGACATTCATGCAGTTAATATTTGCTACCTGATACCAGAGTGGTTTCAACTGGGGCAGCTTCTTGGAGAGTATTACGGCACATCTGCAGTTGGGTTTACAAACATGCACATGTTTTAAAAGAAAATATGTAAAGCATTAAGTTATGTATTAAAAAATCAAACAATGTATCATTTTGAGTGATAGATATGGAGGGTTTTTATGAAAACCAATAATAAAAAATTGATTAACAGCAAAAGAAACCAAGCTGATAGAAATGAAATAAAACTTCATTTATTGATACAAACAATTCTATTTTCTGCATGAAATGAAACATAAATAATTATACAAATTAACACTATAAAACTTTAGAAAGACAAGGAATTTATTTATGTTCATCTTCTTTATTTCACAATAGCGACTTTTCGGTATAGTTTCGGTATAGATCCTTACACCTTTACCAAGCATAACGTTTTCAAATTATAACGGTATAAGGATCTAAATCCGAAACGTCGCCATTGTGAAATAAAGAAGTTGAACATCCATAAATTCCTTGTCTTTCTATTACACCAACTTCTAGAATGCCTCTCAAACAGTTTATAAAACGTTAACACAATTTCTCATTTCACAGCATTAAAAAATTCATAAAAATTGTGTCTTGTTAGCACAGCATAATAAGCTGCATCATTTCCTGGATTAGATCGCAGAGTAAACCTATCAGGATGCATATATAAACATAGATGTTTGTGTTATTAATGGACCCCTCTCTCGCCCGCAGATTACCGCCGCACATCAAGGGTCAGCTGTGCATGCTGCTGGATCCCCCCAACGCGCGGGGGAACGACTGGAGGATGCTTGCACGTACCCTCTCTGTAGATAGGTGAGTAAATGTGGATATTATAAAACTCTACATTGCTAGTACATGTGTTTATATACACATATATGAAATAAGCCTGAAACGTTGCAGTCTGTAACAATGAAACATTTATGTGTTAAAACAAAAGCAAAAACCTTTCACTGCAATACATATATAACTCAGAGTATAACTTACCACCCCGCAACCATGATTTGTCAATTTAGTAAACATAAAGCAAATACATTTCACTACAGTGCATGTATAACAGTAGTTGTATTGTGGGCTATCTGTCCCTGTAAAAGTAATCAGATCTGGTGTTTTTCAAGTGAAATGATCTTGGAAGGGGTGTTACATCCCCACCCTGTCTCACCCCTGTATTAGTAGATGTGGTCCACATTACGGTGGTGTCAGAGAGTTGGTATGAGCATTTCAGTTGTTCACTCTCTGTTGATAACTAAGAAACATGAGGAAATGAAGATCTGTTGATGTTTTATGTGAGAATCAACTTACCGGGTAGTGTGATGGCATGTCTGTCAAACTATCTCAAAATTCTATCTGACCTCCTCCATCTACTCTAACAAGTTGTAAGAAGCAAACAAAATTATTAAGATAAATTTAGTTTTTTAATTCCACCAAGTGCTCATGCGAAACATGTCAGCATTTGGTGTAAACATGTATATTTTGCCAATCAGCGTCACAAGAAAAGCAAGATTTCTAACGATATGTTAGTTAGTCTAACTAGAAAATTAACAAGCAAAGTATATGGGTTTCGTTAAGGATGTCATTTTGACATAGAAACTGGTATTTGGATAAGATCTCTCTCTAGTTTGCTTTTGACGTAAGAGTTCTTGTACCTGGGATTGATGACCCACTCGGAAGTCTCGCCACTGACTTCTTTGTGCATCAATTATTTGCTTGCTTTAGACACAGGTATGTTCTAATGCTTTTCTAAGGAAGGAATATGTACTAAGTAAACAAAAATTACACTATTTCTCAGCTTGACAAAAACAAAAAACTAATTCTTATCTCTGATCTGCACCAGAATTTTAACAGTAAGTCTTGTTTTGTTTCAGCCTTGTTACCAAGAATTTGTTATTTAAGGTTTAAGATTTTATATTTGGCATGGGCCACAATTGACAGACATGTATGTTCACATGTCAATCTTTCTTTCTTTTGGAACATATTTTAAAAATTGTCTCTGACATTGCATCTAAGACGAAGTCACACTGTAACTTAAGCCTCAAGACATGCTTCTGTTTTCTTGTAGGTTTTGACTTGTTTTTATTTTCTGTCAAGTCTGGTTTCCTAGTCTGGGAGTGAATGTCTCTCAGCCGTTCCTGTCCTGGTTTATAGTATGTAGTGGTATTCATCTGTGACTCAACCGAATTACAACAGCATGTCTCTGTCATGTCACTTCATTCACTCATCACTCATTCCTTCTTACTTTTCTACTATTCATTCATCCATCCATCCATCCATCCATCAATGTATTCATTTGTCATCTTCATCAATTTCAATGCAAGCAAATGTTCTTATCATAGAATAATTGAAATTCAGTGTACATTCATTCAATTTTTGACTTATTGTAAGTCATATTCAAAGTGAGGGTTGACACATGGTGTGATATTGCTTATACCAGTGTGTGACATAAGGCTTGTCCGAAAACCCGTAATCAGGGTTTGGTAACATTTTGAGGATTTTGCTTAATTTTACCATGAAAACTGGCAAAATAATAGTTTTTGGGGTGGTAACGTTTCAGGCTTGTTTCATGCATTGCCTATTCCCGGGCAAGTGATTTATGATATAAAAATCGCAAACTTTTATACAAGATGTCCAGCATTTGAGATACGATGATTCTCCAAATTTCAATCCTTGTTAAAAAAATGCTGTTTGTGTTGCAGATATATTAACTTCTTCGCGACGAAACCAAGCCCAACAGAGCACATACTGGACCTGTGGGAGGCGAGACATCGTGAGGAGACCGCCATCACCGATCTAATGAATGTCCTGCGGGTGATGGGGCGAATGGACGCTGCTGCTGTGCTTGAGAAAGATATCGGGGCGTGGTTATGATCGTAATGTGGTCCCCGATATCATTTCATTGTGATAACAGACATACAGAGTGACAGACAGACTGACTGACACATTTGGATCTAGTACGAACACGCCTGTGTTGAATCGGTGAAATTTGGAAACAAATGTGAAAAGCTTTTGTTGTGTTGATGATGTGCTTCTCATGGTTGGCACTGAACTGTCCGAATGGTGGAATTAATGTGTCGAGACATTTCTATGTGAACACGTCAATGTGAACACTCTGCTTTGTGTATGTTTGTGCTCTCTGTCAGACAGAACAAACTGATATTGTGCTAAGAAGGTGCTATAATGAAGTGAATGCCTTGAACTAAGGGAGGTAACTGTGACAGACTGCTCAGATGAACATGAATTACTTCCCTTATTGGTCAGTCAACCATGTGACTTCTAGTGTGTTCAGAAGAGCAATAGACTCTCCAGCTGTACATGCATCAAGGTGCAAACTATGAACAAAGCATGGCAGAACTATTGTCAAGTATTATTTTCCAAAGATCCAAAGCACAGAATCATGGCATTATCAAGTGCAGTATTTATCAAGAATTGTACGATGTCGATCGCCAAATCAGATGAAAACTTTCATCCAGTTCTCTGTGTGCCTCTTTGCTAGAAGAACTTCAACCAATCAGGATGCAAGATAGAACCAATAGTAGGATATGACCACTCTCATACCTCAGCGTGCATGAACCTATATATGGCATCACAGCCTTCCAAAGATCAAATATTGTGACCTTCCCAAGGTCATGAGGTGACCCTCCAAGGTCATCAGTTGACCTTCTTGTGTCAAAAGTTCACCTCAAGGTCCTTTTGCAGATATTTACATCTGTGGGACTATATATGCAATGCGCTTCTGTTGCATTTCGTTTGCTGCCCTCGATCAGATGACAAAAATCTAAAACGATATATGTGAGACTTGTGCAAAGACAACTTGAATATTGGTATGAATGAAAGCTTTTTGTGGGAATGTATGCGTGTATCTCTGTTGCGAAGACGTGCAGCCCAAGCTGACGTCTGATGTTTGTGATCTGGTATCCATGGCAACATCCTGGATTACCATAGTTTGTAGAAATAATGCTTTTGTATATTTATGTTGTCAAGGCAACCAAACTGTTTGAGCTTCTTATTTATAGTGCCATGTGCAGTGATGAGTGAACAAAGTTATTCATTTATATAACCTCTCGATCGCCTCCAGGTATCCACACACTCAGACAGATGCAAATCTATCCTCCGATCATCTGTCTAACGTCTTTTTGAGGTTCTATCTTCACATAACGTTTATGTGGAATCAAGGATTTAAAAAATAACAAAATTATTACAAATATTAAATCATTTAATAGTAGCATCTTAATACCATTTAAAACATTTTTTAATTGACTTAAATTAAAATCAACAAATTAAATAAAGAATTAAATAAAGTTGAATTAAAAATTCAAACCAATAATTAAAAAGTTATTGTGTCAAATTTCATTTGAAATGTAAAGACAAACATTACCTTTTACTTAAAGATTTGTTTACCTAGTGATTTTATGTTTTGTTTAAAATATTCAACAGGAAAGTACCAAGATAAACAGAAAGTTAATGTGGTTAACCCACGCCCTGCTGTGGTTGTGTGGATACCGAGGAGTCTCTGAATGTGAATCTCATCAGCTTCTGATCACGGACTACAATGCCGAGCGCATTCACTGTGAACACTGTCTTTCATCCTGACGAGAGCTTATTTCAAGGAAACATACAACATCATTGTCTTAATTTCAAAGTGTTTTTAGTTTTAGAAGCATTAGGAAAAAAGGTTACCATGGAACAAAAAAGACAAAACAATTACTGGTTTTTAAATGTTTCCATGGTGACCGAATGACCAAATCATCACCTTGAGCGAAAGATCATTCCATTTAGCATTTATTAATTACTCGGATTTCAAAGAATGAGGATTCAGATATCAGAAATTTATTTATATTTAACTTGAAATTATCCTTCTTTTGTTGTAAGAAATTGTAGCAGCCATGCAGCTAGCTTTCATTGATCGAGTCACGCTATAAACCCATCTAGTCACTGTTGAGGGTTGAGGTGGTGAGTTGGTTGCATCGAGCTAGACACATCACCATCAATCTGTATGTTTGGGTGGCAGGTGAGAGGATCGAGAATCAAAACACTGGCCTGAAAGGTGCTACACTCTGTGGATGTCTAATGTATATTTCCTCAACTCGCAGATTGCCAGTGCTCATTAGGTGTTGTTAGTTAATATTTGCAATATCTTTGAGGTTTAATATTATTGTTTGAAAACCAGTCAACTTTAGAATATTATTTCATACATAATCCAAACAAAACTGCAAAATTGCAAACTTTCAGGTATGGTCAAAGGGAGATAATCCTGTTTAGGAAACATTTATTTTCGAAGATGTTCTTTCTTGAAAAATCATTTCAACTACATAAGTTTGTTTTATTTTTCAGTTGACTGGGTATTTGACAATATTTTCTGCACAAATGAAATGTAAATACTTAATATTATGTTTGAAATGAAGACCAGCTATATTTGTGCAGAGTTTTATAACCATGTTATGATGCCATAAAGAAAACCAGAGATATTTACTCTAAATCTGTTTGAGCTTTTTTTATATGAAACTTAATTTGTTTATTATTTATATCACTCATGGTACGATCTGTTCACATATCTTGCATTGGCTTGGATTCGTTTGATTGGTCAGCTTATCATGCACTCAGTAAATGAAGCATTTCTATTGGTTGATGAAGTTGACTGATGTGCATATCGCTGCATGCTGCACGTGTAAGTACCTGTGTAAGTACCTGGGCGTACATACCATAACGACCTGTGTACATAAGGGAACGCTCCTGCCCTCTGCTCTGTATGGCGGAACTAGTGCTAGACTCATATCGAGGCTGTGCTGGAATGGACAAAAACTCTGTTTCATGCCTCGACAGAATGTACAGTTTTTGAAAACTTGACTTGTTTGCAAAAAATTCATTTGTAAATATTATTCTAAGAAATAAATGTTTAGAAGAATGAATTCATGAATCTGTTTTTTTTATATCAAGTCTGACAAGAATTTGACCATGGTTGGGTGCACAGTGTTTTATTTACTATGAGGCTTGAAACCGAAACCCACATCTACTTCAGTATACCTACATGTACAATCGTCAAGGAAGCGGAGTTGAAATAAGCCTTACGGCTTGTTCACCAATCAATATTTCTTGTTGGAAACTTCTTTATGTTTGAACCATCTACAAGAAAAGTGGAGTGAATTATCCATATAATTACAGACCCAAAGAGTTCAAGAAACTTATACCTATGTTCAAATACCATTTTCATTAACAATTCGATAATGGGGCTAGCCTCAGTAATAGCGGAGACAACAGAGCAAAACATAAACAGAAATACATCTTAATATCAAAGACTTGTTTATCTTGTTTTATCATCAATTATTCAATGTACCATTTGTAGCTGAGGTGCAGCTATGGAGACACAAGGCATATAAAACTGTCCTTAAAAAGACACCACAAACAGCATGTTAAATATATCCATCCGAAACTCCAACAGAAAGGTCCTCACATAGGGTACAGTTCAGTGAGTGTAGATGAGAATAGACAGACTGAGACTATCAGACCATGAAGGAAACATATATAAAGGTAGACCCACATGAACAAGACGAAAAGGAAGCAATGTCCGTTTGAGGGAAGTGGCGATAAGTGAACGCCTTGTATTTGGACCTTCACGCTTTAACACAGTCATTCTTAAATAATATTTTTTGAACAAGTTAAACCTTCGAGCATAAGATATTGTTTTCATGATCCATGGCGTCCATATAATGAACACTACCATTGTATGTTAGAGGGGCATTTGAAGTGGAATACATAAAAGAACAACTTCTTTATTGTGTAGATCAGGATGGTTCAGACTATATGTCCACTCCTTCGCCGTTCCACCTGATGGATGGAATGAGTATATATCCCGAACTGTGGTTTATCTAGACATTGTAGACGTAAATTGACAAAGAGGGATAATTTAGCCATCAATCGGGAGACAACATGCAGTAGGAAACTTTATAGCTCTAGTTACCACCTTGCAGGAGGAAAAATGTATCTTCGGTGGTAGCTTCACACTAAGTGTAAGGACTTAGATAGAACAGGGACTACAGTTTGAAGTCGAAAATGCCATCATTTTAAGTATTTAAATACAAATAGAACGGCTTGCCCTTATTGTTTTGTTACAATTTGGGAAGAGTATTAGACAATCTTGATAATTTAAAGACCGAGTAGGAATTAATAAAATAGTTGTGTCCAGCATTATTTGCTGGTCATGGTTAATCACAAAGTTGAGATTGACATTAATTAGCTGACTCTGTTTGAGTGGACAGGACACATTGTTGCAAAATTGACAACAGTTTTGTGATAGTAAAGCCATAAGCTTTAGGCTTTTTGTCTAGCGTATCTAGACGTAATCTCATTAAAATCATATCTTTGATTTGCTCCTGAGGTCAGACCTATTTGGGTCATCCAAGATGAGTGACAACCCAAATTTTTAAAGTTTACCCTTGGGACCGAATCAAAGATATGATTTTAATGAGATTGATCTAGACGATAAAGCAGTTGCTTTCCAGAAAATATTGTTCTCTCAAACACTGAAGGTACAATTTCAAAGATATTTTGAGAAACACTAAGACACACACACCATTACGTTCATTAACAACAAATGGATATATCATTTTCTGATGTTTCTAACAACGGGATAATTTGAAATCGCTAAGGATACATACATGTAGTACGAAAATATAAAAGATGGTTTAGAAGATGTGAAGCATCCGATGGTTTCTGACTGTCAGGGTCTACAACATTATCATATCTGGGATTACATGTTTTCTCCATATTATCAACCGTCCTAAATACGATTTGTTTGAATAGTCCGTTAAAGTGAAGATCCCTGGTGAAGAGAGTCGCTCATAAAATCATTGTTAATGACTGTTTACAGCCACACAAAGTTGTTTATATGCCGACGACCTCAATGTGTCTCGGTGGCACAGAAGACTAAAACATTAGCTCACGTACCTCATGTGATAGAGCACACGGGATAGAGTTGTACTTTTGTGAAAACATGTGCAATTCAATTACAGATAGGTGTTTGTGTTTGAAACACAATTGGTTCGTTGGTCTGACACATGATCAAGGTCTTACTTTCAATAGCGAAACCTCCTTCTTGGCCTTACTTTGTGTTGCCGAAACAAAACAGTTCCTGGGTCCAATACTTCGATACGATAACTCTATAAACTCTATACTAATACATAAATTAGTATAGGGTTATCGTATCGAAGTATTGGACCTAGGAACTGTTTTGTTTCAGCAATACAAACCCCTGTGTGTCAAACCTCGTACGGGGTTATTTTCCGAAGAGAAACTTCATTTAAGTGCGTTATTACGAGAACACAAGTACCCATAACTCTAGAAAAAACCTCTAACAGGTTACTAAAACGTTGTAAGTCCCTCGTACCGGGTGATGCGGTTTATCATCAACCTACCAGCCATATAACGTGATACTTAAAACGACCTTTCTAAACCGTATCACCCGGTACGAGGGACTTACAACATTGTAATTCCCCCCAGGAGGGTTTACACAGACAGTTGTAAACCCTGTTAGAAGGAATTATAATGATTGTAAACCCTGATGTATTTGTTAAGATGACGACTTGAAAGTAAAGATCTGAAGAAACTAATTTAGACTAATTTTGAAAAATATCTTAAATTTACGGCAGAATATGTACAGCAAATGTTTTGCAAAAAGTGCGTCTCGAACCCGTATGATCACTATCACATGTAGTTACTGAGTCAACGCCTTAGACTACTGCGCTAAGGGGGCAGACGAAATTTCATAGTACAAAAGAAACGCATATAGCGCGGCTGTTAACAGGCTGACATCACCCAGGGATCATCAATATAACGCCAGGGATCCTCAATATAACGCGATAACAGTTAACAGCCTGTTTTACACTTAAAAACGGTTGATAATATAGATAACCCATTCTACCTCGGATATGGTAAGGTTGTAGACCCTGATAGTCAGGAAAAACCCTCGGATGCTTCGCATCCTCGGGTTTTTCCTTCCTATCAGGGTCCACAAGCTTACCATATCCTCGGTATCATGGATTATCATTATAGAAAGGTCGTTTCAAGCATGGCCTTTTATGGCTATTTGGTTGATACAACAATAACCCGTTTGCAAAGAATTATCTCCAGATGATAAAACGTCCATTGAAATAATTCCATTGCGCCAAATTCATTGACACACAATGAAGGAGATTATAATGTCGGTCGCAATAAAAGAAAAGAAATATTAAACGTTTTGAATTAAACCATTCACTTAGAAACAAGAGAGTTAAACTATTTGTATTACCTGAATGAGAGTATATGAAATAATAAGTAGAGTAATGATATCCTGTTCTAAGAACAAATGGAGGATTGAATGGTAATGTATGTCAATGTAGATGACACACAAACAAACATATCATATAACAAACAATTAAACAAAAGGTTAACACGTACATTAATTGGATTTATATAATTTATTGATCGTTTATACACATAATGATATGTCACAATGATATGATCAGCAATGAAATAGACAGAGATCTAATTGTTACAATGTAATCTTGCTCTTATTTGTTTAAGAGCCTCGGCAAGTCTACAAGAATACATACCGCATCTCAATGTAGAGGCTCCTTGTTTTAGTTTCAATTTAAAACAAGTTACCGAACATATATTTCGGAGACCAAAAGTGTATTGCAAAGAGAAGAAAGTGACTTGTTGTTTAGATGAATAAACGAACTGGTACCCATATTTACAATAATAAACATTCTTTTTTATGGATATGGTGAAGAAGTGAAATAGTACGTTTTTGATTAAACGTAATTATTTATACTTACCTGTTACTAGTCAACAGATAGGTATTTAAATAATAATATAAAGTAACCGACGGGTGTTATGTTGTTATTCTAATAATAATAATGATAAGTGCGTACCTATATTGCACCTTTTCCACACCCTAAGGTACGCTCAGGGCGCTACAATTAGTACTGTATTTCCTCTAATAGACGCCCCGGCGGTTATTTCTTTTCAGACATCCTTCATTTCCGGCTTCTATTCGAGTCTCGGCGTGTATTAGAGGAAATATGATACCCTGAAGGAATTGTACTTTCAAAGCTGTTATACTAAACGCTTCAGGTACCCATGTGTACAGCTTGGTAGACTGAGAACAATGTGGATGAAGTTCCAAGGACACAACACAGTATTCCACCCAAGTCAAAAGTCTTTGGTGTCTCCACCGGGATTCGAACTCGGGGCGCATTAGAAAATGAAACAAAAACACAAATTATGCCATCGTTTTGTTAGTAACAACATGAAAATGCAATCGTTTTGTTATCAACAACATGAAAATGCCATCGTGTCGCAAGAAATAAGATGAAAATACCATCTTGTCGTTAGTAACAACATAAAAATGCCATTATGTTGTTAGCAAAAAGGTGAAAATGCCATCGCGTTGAAGATGGAAATGCTTAAGTTTTCTTATAATTATAGTAACAAAACGAAAATCAATTCTGTTGTTAACAAGTAAATAATCAGATAAAAATAGAGCCATGGCCTCTGTAGCTCATCAGGAGATAATAAGTGGGATATGTTATGGAGTGGGCTTTATAGCATTATTGGTCAGATAATGGAATGTAGTAATAAGAATCTAGGTAGTGAAACGATTAAAGCAGTTTAAAAATATTTGTTACCATAACTTTGCCAATCTGCTATATATATGTGTTGAAAGAGCAACACAAAGTTGTACAGAAACATGTTATTTGTTATAAAATGTTAGTATGACAATTTATGCATAGATAATAAATGCCAAAGATGTTTTTCGTGTAATATATGTGCAAGTGTTTGTTTTGTAGTTTGGAAATAAATTGCTGGTATCAAACATATAATAATGTGGTGGAGAGATAATACTATTTTTTAATATCGTACACACATCATATAATAATGAATATACAATTCTTTGCATACAATTCACAACTGTCAGCTATTGCAATACTGGCCTGGGGCTGTAGAAGAAAATGAATAAAAACTTTTTAGGTCATGACCCTTGCTAATTATAAGACATTGCCAAGTCATCAATTTTATTAGTATCAAAATTGGTTACATATTAATCCACATTCATTATAAATATCATAGACCTTTGCATTATATTGTTTTAATTCTTAATTGCATTCTGAAAATATCAACATTTATTACATAATGAATAGGAGCCTCAGTTTTTGAAAATCCCATTTCTCATAGGCTCCATTTCAATACTTAATAAATTGGTGAATTTTTTTAGTAAATTCTGTTTCACTATTTCTTATAGGCTCCTTTTCAATATTTGATAAAATGGCCGGTGGTACTCTATTTTTTTAGAGTCAGTTTAAGACTAAAGCAGTCTCACACACAGTCTATGACACAGTGCTCCACAGTAGTTTGAAGTAACCTGAAACCTCTGTGTTACTATCAGTTTTCATCCTTCTGCCAGGGATTGGTCACCCCAGTTCAAAACACAATGCAATTGCATAACATGCAGACACTGGACTCACAGCCAGTAAAATTTATATGTTAGATGTTGTTTTTCCTACAATTAATTATTTTTCTGTACTGGAGAAGAAGATGAAAATAGGTGTGGTGTCACAATCTCATGTAGCTACTTCTTTTATAGTCATATGCTATCACCAGTCATATTCAGTTCACATATATCTCATGTAAAATATTTTTTTATTATTAATTCCTCTTCAAGTTATTCCTTCAAAAGGTATTCAGTAGTTCTCATTTCAAATAGATTCAAATTAAACATGTCCATAATGTAGACATTTATCTTATTTCTTGTTCCTATTGAATACAATTAACTGCAAAGTTAATAGAAAACTAAATCAGTTATAAAGCATAAACTATGATATAAATATGGTATACCAAATTGACTCGTACTGGAAATTCTCATTAATTAATTAATTAAATCTCCAAATTAATTACACAATATCATGAGATATTCAAAAACTCCATTATTTACTCTTAAATTTCAAAGAACATTATATTAGATTTAATAAAACATTCTGTATTAAGTCTTTAGAATACTTTTAGACTTGCGTACCTTTATCAGCAATTCACTTGCAAAATACAAATAATTACTCATATGTGAAATGTGAGACAAAGATGAAATATGACTTATAATTTTTGTTAGACTGCCAATTCTAAGTTTTTAATTCTCAACATCTCTTTTTCATCAGACATATTATATTCTCAAAGCTCATGTTAGAACTCTCACATCAGAAAGATGAAATGCCTTTCCCTCAGGTCTTTTCTTTGGGATTACCTCCTTTACCTACTTACTGGCTGAAGTGCACATACAATCTCAGAAAGATGGTGTAAACTGAAATAGGCTTTTAGGTTATGATCCCTGTGACCCATATTTGGGGTCACAGGTTCACCAAATTTACAATTTAAAATCCCTTACAGCCAAGGAGTCTGTACATAAAATTTCAGCTCGCTAGAGCCATTGGGGCTGGAGAAGAAGATGAAAATAGCATTTTAGGTCACTGCCTCTGTGACCCATATTTGGGGTCACACGGTCACCAAAACTACAATTTAGAACCCCCTCCAGTCAAGGAGTCTGTACATAAAATTACAGCTCTGTACGTTCATTGGGACTGGAGAAGAAGATGAAAATAGCTTTTTAGGTAATGACCCCTGCGAACCACATTTGGGGTCACAGGGTCACCAAATCTACAATTTAGAATCCCCTTCAGCCAAGGAGTCTGTACATAAAATTTCAGCTCTCTGGAGTCATTGGTTCTGGAGAAGAAGATGAACATAGCTTTTTAGGTTATGACCCCTGTGACCCACATTTTGGGTCACAGGGTCACCAAATTTACAATTTAGTATCCCCTTCAGCCAAGGAGTCTGTACATAAAATGTTAGCTCTCTGGAGTCATTGGTTCTGGAGAAGAAGATGAAAATAGCTTTTTAGGTTATGACCCCTGTGACCCACATTTTGGGTCACAGGGTCACCAAATTTACAATTTAGTATCCCCTTCAGCCAAGGTGTCTGTACATAAAATTTTAGCTCTCCGGAGTCATTGGTTCTGGAGAGGAAGTCGAAAAAGCGAAAAGTTTACGGACGGACGGACGGACGGACAACGGACACAATGCTATGCCATAAGCCTTCCAGGCCAGAATGTCAAACCGGCTGGTCAATATTGATATAGAATAAATCAGAAGAAATATTTCAAGACACTATATGCAGTGATTCAAACAGTTATTAACTTTCAGAATATAACAAATACAAAAATATTGATCATATCAGTCATTAATGGTTTGAAGAAATAAAGTTTCCATGCCTCCTTTATGCCAGAAATAAAATCACTTTAACGAGTAGACAACAACTTCTCGTAAGTTTCAATGAATCCTTTTCTGCAAATGTAGCAACTACAGATAACTGTGACACGTTTAACCTTTTCTTGGATAAACGATCAAATTCAATTTTAAAAAAATACATATTTATAACCGAGAGAAATAGCTATCGATTTAGAATAATGTTAAGTACAATTAAAAGGCACTTTGTAATAAAACGTTACACAAACACTCACATGATAGAAATGTGACGTGTTTTCTATAATATATACTGAAAAGAGTAAAGTTCTTCTGATATCATTTTAACCGAATGTTTAATAATATATATCAATACCATTACCTATCGCATTGAATATTCACTCAACCGCCAAGGAGAGTCAGCATACAAACTACAAGATAATTCAATCCACGATGATAAACACGATTGAAACAGAGTTACTTCATGTCTCTAGAACCCAACCAAGCTAAATTTGAAAAACCAAAACATTATCCCTTTAAACACACGCTTTAAGAAATCCTTAAAATCGTCGTTTATGAATCTCCTTAACTAGACGAAACAGGAGAGTCAATAAGGGCGTTTGGCTTGTTTTATGACGTCCTTCGGTAAAGACGCGTCAACCAATGTCAACAAGTCGACAACATCTTTCATTATTAATTAAATGTCTACATGTTTTGAATTTTTAATTTAAATGTCAAACATTTTGGTCCATTTTAAAAATCCAATTTCAACACCCCACGTCTATTTGAACATACATTAAATTAAAAGTATTCCACTCTGGTGTATGAAATTGCAATTGCCTCTTTACAAATGACGTTTCTTTGAGTGTAGATCTTATAAATTAAAATCAAATTATATTTGGACATGTTTAAGTAAGTACCCAGCGTCATTGAATTAAGAAATAGATTTCATAATGTGTTTGTTCTTTTCAGCTGTCAGTCTTGTGTTTATGAGAATATAAATTCAGACTTTGAAATTTAAGCGATATGCTCTCTGCTGATTGGATTAAACAAGGTCATGTGACAGGTATACATTCTCATAAACACAAGACTCACAGCTGAAAAGAATAACCTTCATAACCTGACGTTTACAAAAAATAACCGGCGGTTCTATTTTATCACTGTATCATTGCGCAATTATGACACTGCTATCACATGGTCTTTTCTTGATTAAACTTTTAAAAAACTTTACAATGTGCATTATAATTGTAGTTTGATTTGAAAGTTTGATTAAAACAGCATATTAGAACCCAAAATTAAATACTTAAACCATATATATTACCTGTGAACTACGTTTTGCGCGTGGTGACACATAAGTGATGCGGTTTTATTGTGGTCGGAGCTTAGCGCATGATCTATGACAATACTTAACATTTGTTTTATCATGCACTCTACACTTTTACAGTGATTTTTTATATTCAAAAGTTTATTTACTGATTAGAAATCACTTAACTTTCAAAGTTTGAATTTATAAGAATTAGATTTCAAAATGTGTTTGTTCACTGGCTTATAAACGGTTTGAAAGTTCAAGTTAAACTGTAGTATAATTGCCGTCGACAAGCTCCGGCATTTATACTAGTTTAACTTGCACCTTTCAAACCGTTTATAAGCCAGTGCACAAACACATTATGAAATCTATTTCTTAAGTATACCGGTCATGTGACCTTGTTTAAACCAATCAGCAGAGAGCATATCGCTTAAATTTCAACGTCTGAATTTATATAAACCTAAATGCAAAATTAATATGTTTTTTTTTTATAACCTATATTTGACCTCATCATGATGCGATGTGCAATGACCAGACCCGTTCTGGTTTCAACATATTTTTTTATTTCACAAAGAAGTGGATTGGTAAAAAACCTGCTCTAGCTTATCTGAATACCACTCCTTTTGATATCGTGTCCTTTAAAGGTGCATCCATTGTGTTTCATAAAATTTAATTTGGCTTTAATACGTTCCAAATCACCACCTGTGTGGTCTACAATACAAATAAATTCACTCAGCTTGCATATTTTTCCCCATTCGCCAAATATATATATCATAATTACTAGTTTCCAATTAAAATTGAGTAACATCATTATGCATGTGCAGAAAACCCAAACTGCACGTCCCATTTACATGCACAGTAGTTACGTGACCTATTAAACATTATCAACTCAAATTTGTCTTTTTGTCTGTTATAAATAAGATTCCAAAATTACGTTTGGCTCATTCACCCCTACTGCACTGAGTAGGGTAACTGCAGTTACCCACTCCAAAAATGGCGGCTGGTCAAAACATGGCTGATCGCAGATTTTCTTTTAATCCATTTCACATCTATACAAGGGTACTTTCCTAAATATTATTAATGCGCATACCTTGGGCATTCACCAAGGAATCTGTAGATGTCATGTTAACCTTTAGGGAGTGTGTAAATACATAATAATTTGCGTTTGAAAATTTGAAGCTGAAGAAGGGTCTGCCCTTGTCATTCATGCACTTTGACATGCACACAGTGTCTGCCCTTGTCACTCACGCACTTTGACATGTACGCAGTGTCTGCCGTTGTCACTCATGCACTTTGACATGCATGCAGTGTCTGCCGTTGTCACTCATCGGTTTGACATGCATGCAGTGTCTGCCGTTGTCACTCATGCACTTTGACATGTACGCAGTGTCTGCCGTTGTCACTCATGCACTTTGACATGTACGCAGTGTCTGCCGTTGTCATTCATGCACTTTGACATGTACGCAGTGTCTACCGTTGTCACTCATGCACTTTGACATGTACGCAGTGTCTGCCGTTGTCACTCATGCACTTTGACATGTACGCAGTGTCTGCCCTTGTCATTCATGCACTTTGACATGTACGCAGTGTCTGCCCTTGTCACTCATGCACTTTGACATGTACGCAGTGTCTGCCGTTGTCACTCATGCACTTTGACATGCATGCAGTGTCTGCCGTTGTCACTCATCGGTTTGACATGCACGCAGTGTCTGCCGTTGTCACTCATGCACTTTGACATGTACGCAGTGTCTGCCGTTGTCATTCATGCACTTTGACATTCACGCAGTGTCTGCCGTTGTCACTCATGCACTTTGACATGCTGGCAGTGTCTGCCGTTGTCACTCATCGGTTTGACATGCATGCAGTGTCTGCCGTTGTCACTCATCGGTTTGACATGCACGCAGTGTCTGCCGTTGTCACTCATGAACTTTGACATGTACGCAGTGTCTGCCGTTGTCACTCATGCACTTTGACATGCACGCATTGTCTGCCATTGTCACTCACGCACTTTGACATGCACGCAGTGTCTGCCATTGTCACTCATGCACTTTGACATGTACGCAGTGTCTGCCCTTGTCACTCATGCACTTTGACATGTACGCAGTGTCTGCCGTTGTCATTCATGCACTTTGACATGCACGCAGTGTCTGCCGTTGTCACTCATCGGTTTGACATGCACGCAGTGTCTGCCGTTGTCACTCATGCACTTTGACATGTACGCAGTGTCTGCCGTTGTCATTCATGCACTTTGACATTCACGCAGTGTCTGCCGTTGTCACTCATGCACTTTGACATGCTGGCAGTGTCTGCCGTTGTCACTCATCGGTTTGACATGCATGCAGTGTCTGCCGTTGTCACTCATCGGTTTGACATGCACGCAGTGTCTGCCGTTGTCACTCATGAACTTTGACATGTACGCAGTGTCTGCCGTTGTCACTCATGCACTTTGACATGCACGCAGTGTCTGCCATTGTCACTCATGCACTTTGACATGTACGCAGTGTCTGCCGTTGTCACTCATGCACTTTGACATGTACGCAGTGTCTGCCGTTGTCATTCATGCACTTTGACATGCACGCAGTGTCTGCCGTTGTCACTCATCGGTTTGACATGCACGCAGTGTCTGCCGTTGTCACTCATCGGTTTGACATGCACGCAGTGTCTGCCGTTGTCACTCATGAACTTTGACATGTACGCAGTGTCTGCCGTTGTCACTCATGCACTTTGACATGCACGCAGTGTCTGTCATTGTCACTCATGCACTTTGACATGCATGCAGTGTCTGCCGTTGTCACTCATCGGTTTGACATGCACGCAGTGTCTGCCGTTGTCACTCATGCACTTTGACATGTACGCAGTGTCTGCCGTTGTCACTCATGCACTTTGACATGCACGCAGTGTCTGCCGTTGTCACTCATGCACTTTGACATGCACGCATTGTCTGCCATTGTCACTCACGCACTTTGACATGTACGCAGTGTCTGCCGTTGTCATTCACACACTTTGACATGTACGCAGTGTCTGCCGTTGTCATTCACACACTTTGACATGGACGCAGTGTCTGCCGTTGTCATTCACGCACTTTGCCATGTACACAGTGTCTGCCGTTGTCATTCATGCACTTTGACATGTACGCAGTGTCTGCCGTTGTCATTCAAACACTTTGACATGTACGCAGTGTCTGCCGTTGTCATTCACGCACTTTGACATGTACGCAGTGTCTGCCGTTGTCATTCACACACTTTGACATGTATGCAGTGTCTGCCGTTGTCATTCACACACTTTGACATGTACGCAGTGTCTGCCCTTGTCATTCACACACTTTGACATGCACGCAGTGTCTGCCCTTGTCATTCACACACTTTGACATGCACGCAGTGTCTGCCCTTGTCATTCACACACTTTGACATGCAGGCAGTGTCTGCCGTTGTCATTCATGCACTTTGACATGTATGCAGTGTCTGCCGTTGTCATTCACACTTTGACATGCACGCAGTGTCTGCCCTTGTCATTCACACTCTTTGACATGTACGCAGTGTCTGTCCTTGTCATTCACACACTTTGACATGCACGCAGTGTCTGCCCTTGTCATTCACACACTTTGGCATGTACGCAGTGTCTGCCCTTGTCACTCATGCACTTTGACATGTACGCAGTGTCTGCCGTTGTCATTCATGCACTTTGACATGCACGCAGTGTCTGCCGTTGTCACTCATCGGTTTGACATGCACGCAGTGTCTGCCGTTGTCACTCATGCACTTTGACATGTACGCAGTGTCTGCCGTTGTCATTCATGCACTTTGACATTCACGCAGTGTCTGCCGTTGTCACTCATGCACTTTGACATGCTGGCAGTGTCTGCCGTTGTCACTCATCGGTTTGACATGCATGCAGTGTCTGCCGTTGTCACTCATCGGTTTGACATGCACGCAGTGTCTGCCGTTGTCACTCATGAACTTTGACATGTACGCAGTGTCTGCCGTTGTCACTCATGCACTTTGACATGCACGCAGTGTCTGCCATTGTCACTCATGCACTTTGACATGTACGCAGTGTCTGCCGTTGTCACTCATGCACTTTGACATGTACGCAGTGTCTGCCGTTGTCATTCATGCACTTTGACATGCACGCAGTGTCTGCCGTTGTCACTCATCGGTTTGACATGCACGCAGTGTCTGCCGTTGTCACTCATCGGTTTGACATGCACGCAGTGTCTGCCGTTGTCACTCATGAACTTTGACATGTACGCAGTGTCTGCCGTTGTCACTCATGCACTTTGACATGCACGCAGTGTCTGTCATTGTCACTCATGCACTTTGACATGCATGCAGTGTCTGCCGTTGTCACTCATCGGTTTGACATGCACGCAGTGTCTGCCGTTGTCACTCATGCACTTTGACATGTACGCAGTGTCTGCCGTTGTCACTCATGCACTTTGACATGCACGCAGTGTCTGCCGTTGTCACTCATGCACTTTGACATGCACGCATTGTCTGCCATTGTCACTCACGCACTTTGACATGTACGCAGTGTCTGCCGTTGTCATTCACACACTTTGACATGTACGCAGTGTCTGCCGTTGTCATTCACACACTTTGACATGGACGCAGTGTCTGCCGTTGTCATTCACGCACTTTGCCATGTACACAGTGTCTGCCGTTGTCATTCATGCACTTTGACATGTACGCAGTGTCTGCCGTTGTCATTCAAACACTTTGACATGTACGCAGTGTCTGCCGTTGTCATTCACGCACTTTGACATGTACGCAGTGTCTGCCGTTGTCATTCACACACTTTGACATGTATGCAGTGTCTGCCGTTGTCATTCACACACTTTGACATGTACGCAGTGTCTGCCCATTTCATTCACACACTTTGACATGCACGCAGTGTCTGCCCTTGTCATTCACACACTTTGACATGCACGCAGTGTCTGCCCTTGTCATTCACACACTTTGACATGCAGGCAGTGTCTGCCGTTGTCATTCATGCACTTTGACATGTATGCAGTGTCTGCCGTTGTCATTCACACTTTGACATGCACGCAGTGTCTGCCCTTGTCATTCACACTCTTTGACATGTACGCAGTGTCTGTCCTTGTCATTCACACACTTTGACATGCACGCAGTGTCTGCCCTTGTCATTCACACACTTTGGCATGTACGCAGTGTCTGCCCTTGTCACTCATGCACTTTGACATGTACGCAGTGTCTGCCGTTGTCACTCATGCACTTTGTATACATGGTATACTTTTCTGATTGAGAAACAACTGTACGTTTGAAATGGTCCAATATGTATATTGTTGAAATTCTGAGTACTGTATTTGATTTAAATGAGTGATATGCTCAGAGAGACAAATTGAACTTCAACTGTTACCGACAATGAATACTAGGGTGCCGTTACTATATATTTGTGTCCTCATTCATGGGTTATATTGTTCGAGTACAAAGGCTTCTGAAACCATGTTTGGCAAGCTAAAGTTTGAAGAGACTTATTTTACATTGACAAAAATCTCAACTCAAAACTACAGCCATGAATCATGCCATAACTTTAAAAACTTTTAATAGTTTCTGGATTTTCAGTAAAATGTGGTTCTAAATCCTTGGTGTTTGGAAACTTCTATCTTTTGTTAGACCGAATAGCCAGAGGTCCAAGCTAGGTTCGAAACCCGCTAACGTTTATGTTTTATTACTAATACATGTAGATTTCATAAGAGTTACGTATCGCATTTCTTAGCACAGAATCATGCATGTGCATTTAACCGGACCCGCTATTCCTTTTCTAAAGGAAAAGTCGATGAAAATAATACAAAATCGCACACCTTGCACTGGGGCACAGGTTGAAAAACTTGCTGGATCACCTTTGGTAAGTGTATACCTGTTCATATAGGGCATGCATGTGTCCTCCCAACAGTGCATCGGTATCTAGATCGTTATTGTAATGTGGATGGCAAATCTCGCATTGCCTAACAGACGTCGTGAAGTGTGTATTTTCAAGGAAGATGAGACAATTCAATACTGGATCGCATTACACCGACCAATACTCGGGCATACAATGTACATCATCTTGAGCAGGATGTTTACCAAGCGTATGTGCCTGATATAACATGCATCATTATAAATGTTTCACGCCAACACAGGGGCTTGTATTGTCGAAACTAGCATATGAAGTCGACGATCCAGCCCCATAAACTTCTTTTTATAATGTATGGGACTGGATCGTCGACTTCATATGCTTAATTCTAATCGCTAGTTTCGACAATACAAGCTCATGTGAATGAACCAGCGGTGGAACCGAACCAATTATAGGCACGAAGAGGAACTATGATATGGCCAATGGAACCTAACTATGAAGTTAGTGATTTTCCGGGTCGGAATACTGGCTTTATAATGTGTTTTCCGGGGGACATATAGCAAGTCTGTTTTCGTGAGGACGTTTCACTGTATTGTCAGTTTCAGTATCACTTCATGACCCCGGGACCATCCTCGGTTACCCATGGTTTTATATATGCTCCGTTACTCTCCACTATATCACCTCGGTTACCCATGGTTTTATATATGCTCCGTTACTCCCCACTATATCACCTCGGTAATCCATGGTTTTATATATGCTCCGTTACTCTCCACTTTATCACCTCGGTTACCCATGGTTTTATATATGCTCCGTTACTCTCCACTATATCACCTCGGTTACCCATGGTTTTATATATGCTCCGTTACTCTCCACTATATCACCTCGGTTACCAATGGTTTTATATATGCTCCGTTACTCTCCACTTTATCACCTCGGTTACCCATGGTTTTATATATGCTCCGTTACTCTCAACTATATCACCTCGGTTACCCATGGTTTTATATATGCTCCGTTACTCTCCACTATATCACCTCGGTTACCCATGGTTTTATATATGTTCCGTTACTCCCAACTATATCACCTCGGTTACCCATGGTTTTATATATGCTCCGTTACTCCCCACAATATCACCTCGGTTACCCATGGTTTTATATATGCTCCGTTACTCCCCAGAATATCACCTCGGTTACCCATGGTTTTATATATGCTCCGTTACTCTCCACTATATCACCTCGGTTACCCATGGTTTTATTTATGCTCCGTTACTCTCCACTATATCACCATGGGTATGGGTGATATAGTGGAGAGTAACGGAGCATATATAAAACCATGGGTAACCGAGGATGCCCCGGGGCCAGTGCCCCCTAAAGTTGGTTTCCATTTGTCCTCATACGTTGTGACAAGGATTAGAAATCCTTGGTTGAGTTTCCTTTCACGTGCAACATTTCAATTACTGAACCGTTGATTCGAATTTCTAAGTTTTGTTTGTTATTTCTTTGATTTGGTGTATTATATTTCTTTGCCAAGAGCGGATGTTCATACATGAAAGTAGCAATAATGTCTCACCCCGAAGGGTCGAGTTTCCGTCGGCTTTGGCATCGACGCGCCCATTGTTTCCGGAGCATTACTCTAAAACAACTTGACCAATCTTCACCAAATTTGGTATACAGCCTCCCCATTTCTTGCCTTTTGGGGTTTCAGATTTTGTAAAATTTAATTAATTTTTTTCCATGGTAACAATTTGGACTTTGTCTATTTGAAGGGTAGGGTTTGTTTCTGGAGCAGACTCAATCCTCACCAAATTTGATACACTACCTCCCGATATCATTTATGTGTCTTTTGGGTGTTTGAACTTGTTTGATTTTTAAAAAATTTCTGTTTCCATGGCAATAATTTGGACTTGGTCATTTAGAAGGCTAATAACTGAAAGTTAATTTGGAGAAGAGGGAGACATCTGTTTTTACGAATAATTTTACTCGTAAAAACACCTAGTTATATATTGCTACCATTTAATTAATTTTAAGTTACAGCACAACATTGGACTGTAAATGACAAAATTAAATATCATATATGATCGTCGTTTAATAGTCCGTTCAATTTGTTTAAGGTCGTTGACACAAGATCTTCGAAGAAAAACCTTATTTCTGTAGGCCTGTATCTACCATCGACAGGTCAAGGAGAAACTATCGACCCTTTGGTTGGAACAGGAATTCTCCAGTGAGATAGTGAGTCCCTGGCTGCAGAGAGTAATGTTAACTAGACTGTTGACTTTGGACTTGTTTTATTGTCGTCATGACGCAATCAAACCCTTATCACCAAACCAACCATGGGTCATGCTCCTTATCCAATACATTATCTTGTGTGAGTTATGGCTGGTGTCATCTGCTCTCATCTGAAAATAAGCTACAGTTATGCTGAAATATATAATTACTGACTTGACATATATATTCTTTCAGCCAAAGGTAGAGGAGATTAGCACTGTATTGGAATGGATTCAGTTGTCTCATAAACATTACAGCCATTTATACATCATGCTTTGCCAGAGGTACGTTTGTCATGTGTAGGACTAAGTATTGCAACAAAAATACTATGTTGATATTATAAGATATATTGTAATGACATGTTCCTTACAGAGAATTATTTGCATTCCATGATTTGTAATGACATCATTGGAGAATCACTATTTCTTACACATATACATCATAAACCTGCAAAGTAACAACACAAAGACAAGAATAAATGTTTATTTGTAAATTGTCAATAATAATAACAACAAATATCAGTTTTGATCTCCATTTTAAACTTTTCAAGAATTATCAAATTGAAAGATTTTGTACAATAAAAACATTTCTTAAACAAACACCTTGACCTAATCTATCGAGGTAATTCAGTTTTATCACATCAACACTTTGTCAATGACTTTTCATCTTTCACTGAAAAAGTTCCCACTGACTTTAAACATAACAGAAATGAAAGAAAATATATTGGGCAATTACATATTTTGATAATGTTAAAAGTAAATTGCCAAATGGAACTCCACAAGTATAGTATGTATTAAAATCCTTATGTTGAAAGATTTCCAGTATCAGTTACATCACATGTGTTTATCTCAACACTTGCTTAGCAAGGATTATCTTGGCAAAAGTACTTTTTAAGCCATAAGACAATGAATTGTGAAATCACTGAAGTGGTCCTTACAAGAGAAGTGGTAGTTCACTGACGTTTTTTTTAATTACCTAAAAGGAATCAAATAAGTAATAAAGATATTACATTCAAAAGTATGTCATGATTTTAATTTTTTGTTCCATTGACCTTCACACTTTTTCAGGTAACGGCCTTCCCTTGATTCCTACAATCCACATGACACATTTCCTGGGTAATACATGTAATCTGTTTAATGTCTTATTCATCCTTGCTAGCTAGCTCAAAGGAAAATTTAAAAGTCTTTTAGACATACTGGTAGGAAAAAAAAAAATATTTCTTGACTTTTCAACAAAAACTATTCATACACAACTACTTTAAGTATATATTACACATATAAGGAACTCATCCTCGATAATCCAGCGCTATTGTTCCGATAAATCTACACACAAGCGCTGGAAAACAGTAAGGGTATTTATCCTTAACCTAGTTACCTCCCTTCGCAATGACTCAGCGAAACGCATGCTTTCTCACAACCAATGAGATCACTTGAAATCAAGGGTGAAATAACAAGCACTCTCGTGTCAGGATCTTGGCTTTCGCAGTACAGGGATTTTAATCATTTACCTCCACCCGTTTTGATGGACATGAATACACCCTTCTTCTCGTACAGACTTCTTAAAACCTTCTTTTGAGTTTCTGTCAGGTTTTCTACGCTGAATGTGTTACAAACTTTATCGTAATCGAGTGAGTCGGCCGCCGCTGTTTGTTTCTATAAACAACGGTAGTAATGCATTTTGATTGGTCGAGTTGTTTACGCAGATAGTGTCTGCGTTTCGTTTCTGATTGGATAACATGGACCCAAGAGGAGGTAACTAGGTTAGGGATAAATACCCTTACTGTTTTCCAGCGCTTGTGTGTAGATTTATCGGAACAATAGCGCTGGATTATCGAGGATGATAAGGAACTCAACATCTTGACAACCTTTAAAGGGGAGATGACACCCTTTATGTCATACCACAAAGGAACGAGACACCATGATCGGTGTGAACATTCTCCATTACAAATTTTTCAATGAGAGATGTTTTATTCGGTAACCACAGGCCCATTATACACTGTAAGCATATGTAAAACAATAAGACACAACACTGAAGCGCCTGTAAAATATGAAGTACCATATTTCCTCTAATGAGAGCCGGGTCTAAACCATTAGATTATGCTTCCTTAGTAAACTTCAATATTCCATTAAAGAAATAAGTGTCGGATCTCCAATAAGCGCCGGGGGTCATGGGCGCTTTTTAGAGGATATATATGGTAATCTTTATAATTAGCTGGTAAATGATTGTAAGTGGTCATAGACAATGGTCATAGTAATAGAAACCTCTTCCGCAGTTTCAATGCAAAAAATGTGTATTTTCCAAGATTATTTATTATAACATTATCATCAGAAATGATCTTGGCACTAAGTTTGGTTTGCATAAGAGCACTGTGCACCAATCTGCCTGTACCATCTCACAGGACAGGAGCATTAGCGTACTTTCTTGATGCGCCGCAGTTGAACGTAGGCAAGCAGCATGAAGATGACAGACTCACAGGTGAGTGCCACTACAGGCCTCCACTGGTACCACAACTGCTCAAACTCTATCCCTTGTTGCATCAAATGCTCATTACCACTTATACTGGAAAAACGAATGCATGTTTATACTGGAATGAAAACAACTCGAATATGTGATTTTCGTTTTTTAAAATAATAATTATTGTAAGAGGGTGTTTTTATTTAATATAAAAACAATCAATTGCACAAGTAAGTATTAACCCATCCTCGATAATCCAGCGCTATTGTTCCGATAAATCTACACACAAGCGCTGGAAAACAGTAAGGGTATTTATCCTTAACCTAGTTACCTCCCTTCGCAATGACTCAGCGAAACGCATGCTTTCTCACAACCAATGAGATCACTTGAAATCAAGGGTGAAATAACAAGCACTCTCGTGTCAGGATCTTGGCTTTCGCAGTACAGGGATTTTAATCATTTACCTCCACCCGTTTTGATGGACATGAATACACCCTTCTTCTCGTACAGACTTCTTAAAACCTTCTTTTGAGTTTCTGTCAGGTTTTCTACGCTGAATGTGTTACAAACTTTATCGTAATCGAGTGAGTCGGCCGCCGCTGTTTGTTTCTATAAACAACGGTAGTAATGCATTTTGATTGGTCGAGTTGTTTACGCAGATAGTGTCTGCGTTTCGTTTCTGATTGGATAACATGGACCCAAGAGGAGGTAACTAGGTTAGGGATAAATACCCTTACTGTTTTCCAGCGCTTGTGTGTAGATTTATCGGAACAATAGCGCTGGATTATCGAGGATGGTATTAACCTTATTGTGTTGCCTGTTGAAGTGTAATAAGACACTGCATCCAATATGTTAAATCAAGTTTTAACATTTTCAAAAGTAATGAAATTAATGTAATCTTGCCCCAAAAAATACGTAAAATAAAAAAAATCATAACAATGTCTTATTAGAATCTAAAAGGTTTTTTTACAACACATAATTCAAACACAATAGCATACATAAAAAATTATAGAAAGTGAATTACGAAACGGTCCACTAATCTTGTTTTCAGATCCACTCACCAGTTGCCTGTACCATTACAGAAGACTTGATCCTTCAGCTCGTTTATAAACAAACCCTGAAACACGTCAATAGTCCTATCATTATCAAATGGACGTAAACCTACTGGAACTCCTACATTGAGAACAAAGCTTGATCCTCTCTGGGATAACTTGGTTTCAACTCTCTAAGAGAAACTTAAGTATACCATTCAACAGCCTGCTAATTGATAGTCCCAGGAAACACATTGACAAGTTTCAACAAGAGTCATCAGAAGATGACATATCCCACCGTTTCCACAAAATTTGTAAAACACATCTTGTGTATCTACTACCGTACTTCAGTTAGTGGGTATTACAGATGCTGAGTTTCAGGTATGTTAAGGGTTTTAGACTTCTGCTCCAGAAGCAGTCACAATCAACAACAACCAACATCCCTCTCATGCTTCTATGGAAACAGAAAAAAATAAATTTTTCAGAAAAAATCTGAAAATATCAAAAGGCACCACTTCAGTTAGTGCATGGGTAATACACATGCAAAGTTTCAGGAAGATATGGTGAACGGGTTTGGAGCTGTGATCCGGAAAAGTACCTGTCTCTGAACAAAGTCCAATTTCAACAAGTTTCTATGGAAACAAAAAAATAAAATTTTCAGAAATCTGAAAATATCAAAAGGCACCACTTCAGTTAGTGGGTAATACACATGCAAAGTTTCAGGAAGATATGATGAATGGTTTTGGAGCTGTGATCCGGAAACGAACCTGTCTCTGAACAAAGTTCAAATTCAACAAGTTTCTATGGAAACGGAAAAAAATAAAATTTTCAGAAATCTGAAAATATCAAAAGGCACCACTCCAGTTAGTGGGTAATTCACATGCAAAGTTTCAGGAAGATATGATGAATGGTTTTCGAGTTCTGCTCCGGAAACGAAATGATTACGGACGGACGGACAGACGGGACGGACGGACGGACAGACAGACGGACGGGGCGATGACTATATCCCACAGTATTACATACCGGTGGGATAAAAATAGAGCCATGGCCTCTGTAGCTCATCAGGAGTTAATCCATGGTGATGACGTCACTCTATTGTGTTAACAGTGGATTATTTTTAAGAATCTACTGGTCATTGACTAATCCAGTCAGGAGGGGTGTTAGGTTTTGACATTTTCGGAATGGCTCACAAAGTAATTTGTTCAAGAATGATGTATTTTGTCTTAGTATATCTGATTAGAATCTTAAAATATCTGATTATTTTTGTAATGTCTGACCCGGGAATCGAACATGTAACCCTTCGACTGTTACGCAGCGCCCTAACCTATTCTATTACCAGGCCTGCTGGTAATCATTTGATTGTTTGTCAGTAAGATCCCTGCATTCTAAACAAGACTGGTAAAGTGTGAAACGCGTGGGGATCGTGCTGAAACACATGAAATGCAGGAGTTCGGCTGTCAGTCCACTCGCTTTGCGTGGAAGATTTGCGCCATGCACGTGCGTGGAAGAATCCATTTCATAAGGGTCGAAGCTACGCGTACCATATCCGATGAATGGGCACCGAAATTTGCAAAATAATATTTTTTTAGGTTACATAATTGAAATGTATTGTCTATAATGCTAAATAATCACATATGTATGTTTCGTGACGTTATACATGGATTATGATGGAGAATGCATTCGGAGCCGTGGATTCGTTAAAAATAATCAACGAGCCCCGCTCGTTGATTATTTTTAACGAATCCACGGCTCCGAATGCATTCTCCATTACATAATAAGTGGGGTATGTTATGGAGTGGGCTTTATAGCAATGGTCAGATATGGAATGTAGTAATAAGAATCTAGGTAGTGAAACGATTAAAGCAGTTTAAAAATATATTGTTTCCATAACTTTGCCAATCTGTTATAAGAGTACGGACAGACGGACGGGATGATGACTATATCCCAAGGTATTACATACCGGTGGGATAAAAATAGTATTATCTCTCCACCATATTATTATGTGTTTGATACCAGCAATTTATTTCCAAGTTACAAAACAAACACTTGTACATATATTACATGAAAAACATCTTTGGCATTTATTATCTATGCATATATTGTCATACTAACATTTTATAACAAATAACATGTTTCTGTGCAACTTTGTGTTGCCTCGTATATATGTGTTGAAAGAGCAAATAAATTGGAAATAATTTCAAATAAATTGCTGGTATCAAACATATAATAATGTGGTGGAAAGATAATACTATATTTATGTAATACCGTGGGATATAGTCATCACCCCCGTCCGTCCGTCCGTCTGTCCGTCCGTAATCATTTCGTGCCCGGAGCAGAACTCGAAAACCATTTATCATATCTTTCTGAAACTTCACATATGTATTACACATTTACTGGAGTGGTGCCTTTTGATATTTTCCGATTTTTAAATTTTTATTAATTGTTTTACAAATTATGTGGGACCGGTGGGATATGTCATCTTCTGATGACTCTTGTTTAATATCGTACACACATTATATAATAATGAATATACAATTCTTTGCATACAATTCACCACCGTCAGCTATTGCAATAATGGCCTGGGGCTGTAGAAGAAAATGAAAAAAAACTTTTTAGGCCATGACCCATGCTAATTATAAGACATTGCCTAGTCATCAATTTTTTTAATTATAAAATTGGTTACACATTAATCCACATTCATTATAAATATCATAGACCTTTGCATCATATTGTTTTAATTCTTAATTGCATTCTGGAAATATCAACATTTATTACATAATGAATAGGAGCCTCAGTTTTTGAAAATCCCATTTCTCATTGCTGAGGCTCCATTTCATTACTTAATAAATTGGTGAATTTTTTTAGTAAATTCTTTTTCACCATTTCTTATAGGCTCCTCTTCAATATTTGATAAAATGTTGATATTCTATGAATAAATTCTTTTTTAGAGTCAGTTGAAGACTAAAGCAGTCTCACACACAGTCTATATATAACACAGCGCTGCACAGTAGTTTGAAATTAGCACTGCACAGTAGTTTGTAACCTGAAACCTCTGTGTTACTATCAGTTTTCATCCTTCTGCCAGGGAGTGGTCAACACATTGCAATTACATAACATGCAGACACTGGACTCACAGCCAATAACATTTATATGTTAGATGTTGTTTTTCCTACAATTAGTTATTTTCTGTACTGGAGAAGAAGAAGAAAATAAGTATGGTATCACAATCTCATGTAGCTACTTCTTTTATAGTCATATGCTATCACCTGAGTCATCAGCAGTCATATTCAGTTCACATATCTCATGTAAAATAACAAATTTTTAATTCCTCTTCAAGTTATTCTTTCAAAGGGTATTGAATAGTTCTCATTTCAAATAGATTCACATTAAACATGTCCACAATGTAGACATTAAATCTTATTTCTTGTTCCTATTGAATAAAATTAACTGCAAAGTTAATAGAAAATTAAATCAGTTATAAAGTATAAACTAAGATATAAATATGGTATACCAAATTGACTCGTACTGGAAATTCTCATTAATTAATTAATTAATTAATTCTTCAAATTAATTACACAATATCATGAGATATATTCAAAAACTCCATTATTTACTCTTAAATATCAAAGAACATTATATTAGCTATAGATTTAATAAAACATTCTGTATTAAGTCTTTAGAATACTTTAAGACTTGTGTACCTTTATCAGCAATTCACTTGCAAAATACAAATAATTAATCATATATGAAATGTGAGACAAAGATGAAATATGACTTATAATTTTTGTTAGACCGCCAATTCTAAGTTTTTAATTCTCAACATCTCTTTTAACTCCTTTTTAGAACTCTCACATCAGAAAGATGAAATGCCTTTCCCTCAGGTCTTTTCTTTGGGATTACCTCCCCATACCTACTTACTGGCTGAAGTGCACATAAAATCTCAGAAAGATGGTGTAAACTGAAATAGGCTTTTAGGTTATGATCCCTGTGACCCATATTTGGGGTCACAGGTTCACCAAATTTACAATTTAGAATCCCTTACAGCCAAGGAGTCCGTACATAAAATTTCAGCTCGCTAGAGCCATTGGGACTGGAGAAGAAGATGAAAATAGCATTTTAGGTCATTGGCTCTGTGACCCATATTTGGGGTCACAGGGTCACCAAATCTACAATTTAGAATCCCCTCCAGCCAAGGAATCTGTACATAAAATTTCAGCTCTCTGAAGTCATTTGTTCTGGAGAAGTCAAAAAAGCGAAAAATTTACGGACGGATGGACGGACGGACGGACACCATCCCATGCCATAAGCCCATCGGGCCTTTCAGGCCTGATGAGCTAACAACAATCAGAACACTGCAACGTGGATTATTTCCAGATGTTCAATCACCCCAGTTCATTTATTTGCATTAATGAGAACTATCCACCATTCAGAAATTTGACAAAGACCTGATGCATTTACATGAACTTTCAACATTTTTTGTATCCTTTGAGCAAGCTATTTAGTCTTAAAGGGGCAGTAACACATGTTTTCGCTGAAATAAGTCAATGAAATGTATTTGAAAAATAATGTCAGCAATAGTAAAACACCCCTCTCTCTTCGGAAAATCAAGTTAAACAATCAGTGTACATGGTTCTGTAAAGTCATTGGAATCAATTTTGTCATTCGAAATAATAAAATGTGTTCAAAACTAGATGAGCGTTTGCGGGACACCGCAAAAGCAGAGCAGCTCCGAAACTTTGGGTTTCGCCTTTCCCTGTTCCGCCTTCTCCTGGACAAAAATGTTTTCATTATTCAAGTTATTCTAACAAGTTGAATCATCACTGGGGTCACTTTTCACAACTTTGTTCTTAAAACCTATTTCTGATTTCAAAATTGGACCAAAGGATTAACCAATACCTCATGACCTTGACCTTTGACCTTCAAGGTTACACCATCAATGATTACTTTTCATTGAATAACAATCATGCAATGACTCAAAGTGTTCATTGTTAACAAAAGGCACAATAGCATGCTTAAGTTGTGACCTTGCTGTGACCTTGACCTTTGACAGATTTTAGCGAAAACGTTTTCAAATCTTGGACTGATAGCTGACATAGCTGATATATATCAAATAAGAGCCTGAAAGCACAAAAATGTTTAAAATTATCATGTTTACAAGGATTATTGTAGTGATTTAAGAACTCATGACCTGGACCTTTGACCTTGAATGTGATCATGTCAAAATCATTCACCAGATTTATAAGAAAGAAGCTATGTATATGAGCTGTTAATACCTTCTTGGAAAAAAGTTATTTAGAGATTTCAGAACTGGTCACCATGACCATATCTCCTGACCTTGACCTTTGATCTTCAAGGTCACACAGTCAATGATCACTTTTCATTGTGTATAACAATCATGTAATGATTCAAAGTGTTAATAGTTAAAATAAGGCATGTTCGCAACTGCATGCTTAAGTTGTGACCTCGCTGTGACCTTGACCTTGGACAGATTTTAGCGAAAACCTTTTCAAATCTCAGTCTCCATAGTTGATATATACCAAGTTAGGGCCTGATAGCACAGAAGTTGTTGAAGTTATCGCGTTTACAAGGATTTTTGTAGTGATTTCAGAACTCATGACCTTGACCTTTGACCTTGAATATGAGCATGGCAAAATAATTCCCCAGGTGTACAAGAAAGAAGATATATATATGAGGTGTTGATACCTTCATGGAAAAAAGTTATTTAGTGTTTTCAGAACTGGTGACCTTGACCCTATCTCGTGACCTTGACCTTTAAAATTCAAGGTCACACAATCAGTGATCACTGTTCATTGTGTATCAAAATCATGTAATGATTCAAAGTGTTAGTTGAAATAAGACATTTTCTCAAAAGCATGCTTAAGTTGTGACCTCGCTATGACCTTGACCTTTGACGGATGTTAGCGAAAACCTTTTCAAATCTTGGCCTTTCTCCATAGTTGATATACACCAAATAAGAGCCTGATAGCACAATATTTTTCAAGTTATCATGTTTACAAGGATTTTTTTAGCGATTTCAGAACTCGTGACCTTGACCTTTAACCTTGAATGTGAACATGTCAAAAAAATTCCCCAGGGGCATATGTAAGAATTTATGTATATGAGTTCTCAAAACCTTCTGGGAAAAAAGTTATAGCAAATACAAAACGCGGCGGCGGCGACGGAAACTGCACAAAAACTGATAGTAGCTCTGACTAAGTCGGAGCTGCTAATAAAATGGCTGCCATGCAATTTTGGCTTTATATGCAACACCGTTATTACCACTATGGATAATTGGTTTGTGTAATGAGATGTTTTACCCTCTAAAGTAACTATAAATGACACAAACTATCATTATAAATGGGAAATTTGAAAAAATAAAATTTGCAAAAAACATGCTACTGCCCCTTTAAGAAGCACTTTTCAAATTAGCTTTAGTATTATTTTCTATCATAAGCTATTTATAAAATACTGGCTTCGTGCTTTTGTTTTTAACAATTTAACAAGGTTAATACAAACTTTCAGAAGTTCAAGTTTACAACAAAACCTCTTGTGGAAGAGCTGCTGTATATGATGTAAAAGACTTACATCGATTCCGTATTTAAAGATACTGAAATACTTCAACCAGTTCAGCCACTCTGGCATAGAGGAAAGATTCTTCAGGAAACCTCCAAACAACTGAAACATGATAATTATTTATAAACATTCAATAACATATAGCACTTACTGTCCATAGCCTTATTGTCTACAAGTAGTATTTGAGCTTATGGGAATGATGTTACAAATAGAATAGAAGTTGTTATGCGAGCAGACATCATAGCTTTGTTCTAGGACAATATGACATGTAGCTTTTGGCCATCATATGATTTATATGTATAAAAGAGGTTATCTTTACCCTTTTTGATAACTAACAATCTTATCCATAAATATCAACTATCAAAAGTTGCAAAGTTCTTTAGAATCATCAGCTAATGAGATAAATTAAGTTAGAAACAACAGTCGTGATGGCGTTATCCATGGGGATGACGGTTGCTGACTGCGTATAGAAGTTCAAAACAAGTAGTTATGAACAGAAGGAAGAGAAAAGCACTGGAAATGTCTTACCATCATAAGGACAAATATCATAGCAATAATGAGGTTTGCTATCGCGTATAGACTGACACTGGCGCTGATGCAGAAGGCAAGGCTTGTGGCGGCAAATGTTGTCAGGAAGAGGATAATGAAGAAGATGAAAAAGGCACCAACATCATTCTTGAAACCTGAATCACACATTGGAAACTTCAGATCATAATAACAGGGATGACAACAGCAAAATTAAATTTCAGAAGAAATTAAGATGGAGCTCTGGTAGGGGGCCCTGAGTATTTAAGTATTTGAGCATTTTACAGTGTATTTGAGTATTTAAGCATTTTACAGTTGTTAAACCACCTCTAAATGAAAACAAAAACCGAGGAATTCCTCGGATACGAGGAAAATTGTCATCCCTGTAATAATGTCATAAAAATAAACTTATTTGTAAACTATTTAAAACTCCTGTTAACAAAATCATTACATTCTTTTCTAACATTTGATCATGTTAGGAAAAGATAGGAACCAATATTTTCTTTCTAACATGTATTGCAATTCATTTAAATTTAAAAGTTGAATAAAAACATTGATTGACATTTGACACCATCTTGACATAGATTAGATTGACAAGAAAAAAGTGAGCATGGCTCACATACCCCCTCCATCCGCTATCTGTCTCCATTGAGAATTATAGATGTGAAGGGTACTATGTATGAAAAACAGCTTCAAGCATCATAATATTGTCCAAAATAATTTTAGAAAATGACTGTTATTACAAAATTACATTCACCCAGAAGTAATATTTTTCAGGTAACTTAATTTTTCCCATTAGAGCATCACACCGGTAATTTGTACCAAGTTCAATTACAGATTCAAGGGCTTCATAACTCTGTACAAAATAATATTTCGGATCTGGACTGTGAACTCGATGAAGAGTATCATCTGGACTACCTCCGTATTAAATTTCATTCACCTAGATGTAATAGTTTCCGAGAAAACTTGTCCCCATTGGAGCATCACAGTTCTTTTGGTACCAAGTTCAATTTTGGATTCAAGGGCCATAACTCCGTACAAAATAATATTTCGGAACTGGTTTTCGAAATCGATAAAGAGTATCATCTGGACTACCTACATGTAAAATTTCATTCACCTAGATGTTATAGTTGCCGAGAAAACTTGTCCCCATTGGAGCATCACAGTTCTTTTGGTACTAAGTTCAATTTCGGATTCAAGGGCCATAACTCCATACAAAATAATATTTCCTAACTGGTTTTCGAACTATATGAAGAGTATCATCTGGACTACCTCCATATTA
Source organism: Gibbula magus (assembly GCA_936450465.1). Classification (NCBI taxonomy): domain Eukaryota; kingdom Metazoa; phylum Mollusca; class Gastropoda; order Trochida; family Trochidae; genus Gibbula; species Gibbula magus. Next base: position 16,218,363 of record OW388290.1, on the reverse strand, counting down.
AATTTCATTCACCTAGATGTAATAGTTTCCGAGAAAACTTGTCCCCATTGGAGCATCACAGTTCTTTTGGTACCAAGTTCAATTTTGGATTCAAGGGCCATAACTCCGTACAAAATAATATTTCGGAACTGGTTTTCGAAATCGATAAAGAGTATCATCTGGACTACCTACATGTAAAATTTCATTCACCTAGATGTTATAGTTGCCGAGAAAACTTGTCCCAATTGGAGCATCACAGCTCTTTTGGTACAACTTTCAATTTCGGATTCAAGGGCCATAACTTCGTAAAAAATAATAAAAATGGTTTTCGAACTCGATAAAGAGTATGATCATGAGTACTCACAACCAAAATTTCATTCACCTAGGTTGAACAGTATCCGAGAAAACTTGTCCCCATTGAACACAATAAAACTAAGTCCAAAATGTGACGTTTCCATGGAAAATTGTCTGTGCGCGATCAGAAGAACATGGTTAACAACTGTACAAAGTTTGGTTGATGTACCTTTGACGGTTTTTGAGAAAATTGACCGGACGGAAGGACGGATGGAAGGACGGATGGAATGACCGCTATATACCCCCGCTTACTTCGTAGCGGGGGTATTATAATTGAAGGTTGAACATTCAACATTCACCTTCAAATGCTGTAATATCTTATCATTGATGTAAGTAGGAATAACTTCAGATCTACACAAACAGCAATGTTCCCCCACTCTCAAAATGTATCCTTTAATGTGTAAAACAAGATGGCTGCATACCAATCATCCAGTAAGCAATACAACTCATGATGAAGACAGGAATGAGTCGCATGGGGATGACGTCACAGAACACTTTGGACAGGAAGTAAGTGGACACTCGGTAGAATCCACTCACATTCTCATGCCTGTAGAAGGACATGAATAGTGAATAACAAGTTGACCTGATCAATAACATTACCGCAGCATATTGGTTCTCATTAAAAAAAGCATATCTGACCACTTCTCATTTCAAACTTCATCAAGCATTCATGCCCTTAAACCTCACACTAAATTAGATTATCCTTTCTCCAATAGAAATGAAATGCTGTAGATACCATGAACAGAGTTAAAAACACGAAATAAGGGTATTAACCCTACAGCCACCCACCATATTTTGTTATCCTATCAGAAAGGTTTCTGAGAAAAGCATTTCCCTTTATCGTATATACAGTGGTCAGAGCCTACCCACCCACCTCCCCCTGTATCTGACACTGGTGACCTAACATGAAAAGAATTAATGCTACTGAGATTGACTGGTTGAGTGAACTAACATGAAAATGGCCCTCTGTTTGATGAAGAGATCCACCCCTCCCAGGTTGCTGAAAATCTGGTTCAGGATGATGAAGAAGAATGCTCCCGTTCTGGAATTATAATTGAGAAATTGATCAGGTTGAATAAGACCTCAAGCAATAAGCATATACTCTGAAATGTTGTGTATCTTCACAATAATGAAGTTGTTATACAGAAAATCTTCTTTTATTTATGAAGACTGTATTTATTAATTAATTAATACCTTATAAAATGCTGTCAATTGGTCCCTCAGAATGCTTTGGCACAAATTAGTTCTAAAGGGTTCTTGGAGATGTTTAAATCCATATTTTGTTTGAATGAGGCAAGTAGGCCTACACAATATTTGGTAACTGGAAAGTAACTGAAAACATATGATATAGTACTTCAAGAAGTTATATTTAGCTCTGATAAGTAACCATGAAAATTGTGAAAACTATAGAAAAAAATAGAACCATGGACTCTGTAGCTCAATCAGGACTTCTTTGATTTATTTTCTAAGGTTGAATATCTAAGTTATCTTAAGTAATACATTTACCAAATCTACAATTGAGATTCTAGGAGTCTGTACACAACATTTCAACTTGCTTGAGCTTTTTGTACTGGAGAAGGAAATAAAAGAAGGTTTTCAGGTCATGACCCCTGTGACCCATATTTGGGGTCACAGGGTCACCAAATCTACAATATAGAATCCCCATTGGCCAAGGAGTCTGTACATGAAATTTCAAGTCTGTACACAACATTTCAGCTTTCTAGAGCTTTTCATACTTGAGAAGAAGATGAAATAGGTTTTCAGGTCATGACCTCTGTGACCCACTTTTGGGGGTTACTGGGTCAGCAATTCTACAAATTAAAATCCCCATTGACCAAGGAGTCAGTGCACAATATTTTAGCTTTCTGGAGCGTTTTATACTTGAGAAGAAGAAGAAAATAGGTTTTTCGGTAATGACCCTTGTGACCCACATTTCGGATCACAGGGTCAGCAAATCTACAATTCAGAATCCCCTGTGGCCAAGGAGTCTGCACATAAAATTTCAGCTCTCTAAAGTCAGTGGTTGTGGAGAAGAAGTAAAAAAATAGAGCCATGGGCTCTGTAGCTCATCAGATTTTCATTGATTTACTATCTGAGGTTAAATATTTAAGTTATCTCAAGTAATACATTGTTTAATAGCAAAAGATAGGTGCTTAGATCATGACCCCTGTGACCTAGATTGGCCAAGGAGTCTGCACACAACATTTCAGCTCTTAGACTTTTGGCACTGGAGAAGAAGATGAAAATAGGTTTTTAAGGTTGTGACCCCTGTGATTTGGGGTCTCGGGGTCATGAAATCTACACTTTTGAATCCCCATTAGCCAAGGAGTCTGCGCATAAAATTTCAGCTCTCTAGAGTCATTGGTTCTGGAGAAGAAGTTGAAAAAGCGAAAAGTTTACTGACAGACGGACAGACAGACAGGCGCCAGACGCCATGCCATGCCATAAGCCCATCGGGCCTTTCAGGCCTGATGAGGTAATAAATATATAAAAACTGATGTGAGATCTGACCTGTCCTGTATCTGGTTTCTGGGATCGTCTGTGTCACTGAGCTGAAGGAAGATGAGCCCAACGATCAGAGCGAAGAAGATGCTGGCAAACACCTGCCAGTAGGAAGGATTAACACATCATTCTAGAGATCGTGTTCATTTCATCTAGACTGGTCATTCTTTAACATTCTTTGTTATATCGATGAGAAGAGTTGCATGATTAGTGAGTGTGCAAACTTACTTCTAGCCTTTTAATACCCTTTTAAACTGACATAGAGGTACATGTATGTGCTTTGAACAAGCAATCAAGCTGAGCAGCTATTTTGAACACTGCAATCCCCAACTACTTGCAACATCTACATTATGAAGGATTGTTTTCAAGCTAAACGACAAAACTCACAAATGGACTTTTTGTATGTTATTTGTTTTCTTGTTTTTACATGGTATTGCATTTCACGAACGGAAAAGATACAGAATAATCCAAACAGTTGATTAGCCCATGTCACTAAACATGTTTATACAACAATATCACAATCATATACCTGTAGTATGGAAGCCTGTGGATTTCTCAGAAGGTTCTTCACTGTTCTGCCAGACACAACCCTGAGCTGTAAGGAAAGGATATCGATTACCACACTGCAATTTAAACGGAAATAACTATCATAAATTTAAGTTAAATAAAGTATATTGTAATTTACAACATCATCATATAAACTAACTCAAATGAATTTATAACATTTCCTGAAATTATTGTCTTCATCTCTTCTTTTCGTATAAAAAGAAAGTGACAGATAAGGTTTTGCTGTATTGGTTACTTATCACCTTATGGATCATGTAATGTTTTCAGTCAAAGAAATGTCTGGATTTTGAACATCTGTGATCGCTCATTGGTCCCCCCACCCGGGTACTGGCAATATTGCAATAAGTTCTTTCATCGACTGGTTAGCATACAACAAAACAACAGTTAGTGGGCTCAGAGAATCAGGTGATGGTAGAAAGGCAGTGGATATATATATATATATATATATATGATAGAGTGGGGTGATGGACTCTGACCGACCTGTGTGAAGAAGGAGGTAGCATACTGGACACGGGGCAGTCTGACCACTGTCCTGTCCTGTACATTCTTCTGATACTGGTCGTGGATCGGGGTCAACTCTCCCATTACTCTGAAAGAATCATTTAAATAGTTTCACAGAACTTGTTTCTATAATCTTGCAAGTTGAAGCAAGGTAAAATTAATATAACTATTTGGTTCAACCCAGCTCTATCTAAATCCTTGGTTCAACCCAGCTCTATCTAAATCCTTGGTTCAAGCCAGCTCTATCTACATCCTTGGTTCAACCCAGCTCTATCTAAATCCTTGGTTCAACCCAGCTCTATCTAAATCCTTGGTTCAACCCAGCTCTATCTACATCCTTGGTTCAACCCAGCTCTATCTAAATCATTGGTTCAACCAAGCTCTATCTACATCCTTGGTTCAACCCAGCTCTATCTAAATCCTTGGTTCAACCCAGCTCTATCTAATTCCTTGGTTCAAGCCAACTCTATCTAAATCCTTGGTTCAACCCAGCTCTATCTAAATCCTTGGTTCAACCCAGCTCTATCTAAATCCTTGGTTCAACCCAGCTCTATCTAAATCCTTGGTTCATCCCATTATGTACATACTGACAGTATGGTAATTAAGTAATATATTCTGTAAACTTAACCATGGTTAAATTTAGGGGTGAAACGGTTCACATCTACAGTATTTGGTCCGCAGTATTTTGCTTTCGGTTCGGTCATTTTTCAGTATATACCGAATATACATTTATAACTTAACTTAAACAGTTATGTATTATTAACTCAGATGTAATTATATTTTCAGTTCAACAATTTTAAAACCAAAGATTTCCACACCCTACAAACTTATTTTCAAGAAAAACATGTCATTTGTTTTGGTTTTAGTTCATATATTGAAAGATATTCTTCGTTTTGTACCAAACCGAAAACGTACTGAACCGAGGGTCCTGTACCGCAATACATACCGAAGCCCAAGCGTACCATTTCACCCCTAGTTAATTATCATAAATGAAATTGCTTAAAATACTACGAAAATGGCTGGTTATGGATTCTATCAATTCCATTTCAATATGATGGGGAAGAATGTCATATGGTTCATTTCTCATACCTATTCTATTCTTTTTATTACTATAAGTACAGAAACGCTAATTTCAATTAAAATCTTCTTTTTTTTTTATCTCAAAAGGTTTCATCATTTCCTTCATAGTGACAGATCCAATGATGCAAGAAGTTCAATGGCTTATATGATAATAATAATAATTTCTTTTTTATCAGTAAATGATTTAACGTACTTGGTATGCCATTGTGACGCTGTGAACATCTCAGCCAAATGATTGTCTTGGATGCTTTTTGTGTCGCCTACAAATATAAATTCATATGAATACATCATTTTTATATTTCTAAACAGTTGAACACAAAATCTTTGAATTTGTAAAGTTGTAATTCTACAGCCATGAAAGCTTTGTTTATAGAATAAAAACAATAGTTTGAATAAAAACCCTTTATCCACTACTGTATCACAAATCATATCAATATGAATGGAACATTCAAGATTTGATGCAAGTATTGAAATTGGAGTAAGGAAAGATTTATCTAAGGGTTATTTCATACTGATGCACCAATCAATCAAACAATCGATTGAGTGTTTATGAGTTGTTAATCAATTTTTGATCGTAAAAATAAAGCTTTATTATCTAAGGTTTAAGACTTAAGAAATATTTGTCCCGTCATTCAATTTAACTTTTTGACTTTTGTCAAAATACCTTGAATGGCATAAACAAAATTAGTTAAATACCATAAATTAATTTTCGTGCTACCAAACACGCAGTACAAATTTTAGTCTTCATCCAACAAAGATTATCTTCCCAAAATTTGAACTTTCTGGCAATAGTGGTTTTTGGAAAGAAATCCTTAAAGAAGATTTTTGTGTGGACCCCCCTGTCACGCCCAAATTTGTTTGCGTGATCAAGAACATATGAATAAACTTTTGTATCTATGTAACAAAAATGTTATTCTGAAATGTTCATCTTTCTATGCCAACTGGAGAAGAACTTGTTAAAAGGTTACACTAATTATGCCTGCCATGCCTATATTTGAAGGGGGGTGAGGACAAAATGGACGACCTTTTCTCCCTTGGTGCAAGGGACCTCCCCACAAATTTCAGCTTTTGAGGCGTTGCACTTCTTGAGAAGAAGTGGAAAAGGTGAAAAATTAACAATCGATGGACAGACGCTTGACTATAGCCCATGCCATGCTTTTCAGGCCAAAAGTTCTTGATCAATAATAACGATGGAACATCTATCTTCAAAACACAGGCAAAATTCACACTTGTTATGGGTCTAAATAATTGTAAGTGCTATAATGTAAATAAGAATTCATTCTAAAGTAAGGTAAGTATGTAGTCAATCTGCAGTCCTGTACATACTGTATAATCTAGGCATTGCAGCTATACAGATGCCGGCCCATGCCATAAGTCAGTCTTGCCTTTCAGGCCTGATGAGCTAAGAATTCTGCAGATTAATTTGAGAAAGAAGCGACAGGACATGAGACAGAATGCCTTTTTATCAATTGGCAAAGATATCGATTTAAATAATTAAACAATTCATTGTTCATTCAAGTATGCATATCAGTCGATTATCATTATAATAAGAACAATATCTAGCCACAAATTAGCTGCCAGAGAATTTACAAATGATTTGTTAGATGGAATATGATGTTTTGATTACAGAGAGTGATACATACAATTAAGTTCTTAATTGTCAGTTTTTAATCTCTTATTATTTGTACAATTTTGGACAATATCTGAATATTATAAGGATGACTGGCCTTGTTTCAGGTTCCTGAGGATAATGCGATAGACAAACTATTTTACAATATAAAAGTCAATTGCAGTATTAAAATTTGGATTCTTTTCTCCTAAATATGTCCAGTAATATGAAAATGTTTGCAAAATAAATGAAGCAATTTCTCTGAGAGTAATATTGTGCAAATCGAACTGCTACAAAGAAAGCTAAAGTTCACACGTTAACCCCTCACCAATGGGATGAACTTTTCCTTTAAGTAATAAGTATAAAACAATGTTACAACATGGATGGAAACATGCAACACAATGAACAAGTTGTATATAAACAAAGACCAGTTTGAAGTAACTAGAGGTCAAAGGTAGCAGAAGACGTTTGTTCTTCTCACAACATTCTTTACAAACAATAGGCGCCATTGGTGCATGGTATTTCTCTTGCTCTGTTATAAAAATGTTCACATGTTTTCCTTAAAGACCATCACAGCAATAATCATGTCTTCTCAACTTCGCTGTCAAGTTGACTCAAAATACATATTTTAAAGTGTTGGGCCAAAATGTTGACAAATTACAGTGAAAACAATGTAGTACTGATCTTTTAAAGAACTATGGAGAACATAAAGCAAAAGCCTACCATTGTTGATTCCATTTGTGACCTTATTTTGCTCCTGGCCCTTCTCCTTATCATAGTCCCCGTTGATGACATCTAGGAAGAAATCTGATGGGTTGTTGTGCTCCTCACACTCGTAACCTGCACACAGTGTCATAAATTGTTGATTACCTATAGCACGGGTGATAGAAAAAAGTAAAGTAAAGAACAAGTTCACACACACCCCCAGTTTAACCGCTTTCACGAAATGTTAAGTAGTTTGAAATCACATGCAGCCAATCATGTCAATGAATGACAATAACTTTCAATGGAGACTCAAAGAGTTGTAACCCCTAAAATAGATGATAAATGCTGCTGGGGAGTTTACCTTGAGAAAGCCACTTTAAACAGGGAATGAACTTCTCCTGGGAGAGAATTAATCATAAGGGTCAGGAAATACAAAACTGTAGTTTAAGATTCATCATTAAAGGGACACTTCAAGGAGCTAGTTTTATTGAGAAAAAATTGGAGGGATTATTTTTTAAACTGTATACACATTTATATCATAATAATAAAACAATCCACTCAAATCTTACTACCAAGAATGTTATTTCAAATAAAGTTAACTTATTAAGGTGGCTGAAGGTTTTACGTTCTGAAAAGAGTGATGCAGATTTATTTTAAAATAATGGACAGCCAAGCAAATTATCAGAGCTACAAGTGTGATAACCTTTGCTTCAATGTGACATAGAGAATTTCACCCAAGTGTCTTCTGATATCAAATATATCAACACGAGTTGATTAAAGGTACAAATATCCGAGGCTTGCCGAGGATATTTTTACTTTAATCAACGAGTGTTGATATATTTGATATCAGAAGACACGAGGGTGAGATTTTATTAACATTCAAAATCATTCTTAGCCGAAGAATAACATATCTGAAACACAAAACTGCCATTTTGCTTCTTCAGCAGTGATCTCAGTGAGGTCATAGCATTCTGACGTCAAAACATTATGACATCATAGCATTGTGACATCATCACCATTGTGACATCATAGCATTGTCAGCAGTGTTCTCAGTGATGCCAAAGCTTTGTGATGTCATTAGTTGATGATGTAATAGGATTATGACGATTTTATTGTAGCGATATCTACAATGTAGATATCGCTTGTAGATATCACTTGATCTCACACAAGCGATATCTACTGTGGGAACCAGTTTTGGATGATAAATAGAGACTATTTCATTGTTTTTGCCGAATATCATTTCTATCTGATCGAGTGGAGTGAGAAAGTGATATTTTCACGAGTGGCACAGCCAGAAATAAGTTGTAAAATACAATTGTACAAATATACACTTCTGGTAATATGGAGTGGCGAATTAAAAAAGGGTGGAGGTGTGGGCGGGTTGGGGATGGGTGGTGATGGGTGGATGGGTATTGGTGGGGGATGGGTGGAGATGGGTGGAGGTGTGGGCGTGGAAGAGATGGGCCGAGATGGGTGGAGATGGGTGGGGATGGGTGGGGATGGGTGGAGATGGGTGGAGATGGGTGGGGATCAGTGGAGGTGGATGGATGGGTATGGTGGGGGATGGGTGGAGATGGGTGGAGGTGTGGGCGTGGAAGAGATGGGCCGAGATGGGTGGAGATGGGGATGGGTGGGGATGGGTGGAGATGGGTAGAGATGGGTTGGGATCGGTGGAGTTGGGTGGATGGGTATTGGTGGGGGATGGGTGGAGATGGGTGGAGGTGTGGGCGTGGAAGAGATGGGCCGAGATGGGTGGAGATGGGTGGGGATGGGCGGAGATGGGTGGAGATGGGTGGGAATGGGTGGTGATGGGTGGATGGGTATTGGTGGGGGATGGGTGGAGATGGGTGGAGGTGTGGGCGTGGAAGAGATGGGCTGAGATGGGTGGAGATGGGTGGGGATGGGTGGGGATGAGTGGAGATGGGTGGAGATGGGTGGGGATGGGTGGAGGTGGGTGTGGATGGGTGGGGATGGGCGGAGGTGTGGGCGTGGAGGAGATGGGCCAAGATGGGTGGAGATGGGTGGGGATGGGTGGAGATGGGTGGAGGTGGGTGTGGATGGGTGGGGATGGGTGGAGTTGTGGGCGTGGAGGAGATGGGCCAAGATGGGTTGAGATGGGTGGGGATGGGTGGAGGTGGGTGGAGGTGGGTGTGGATGGGTGGGGATGGGTGGAGGTGTGGGCGTGGAGGAGATGGGCCGAGATGGGTGGGGATGAGGATGTTCAGGGGATTTTCAAATTCGAAATAGGTTTTATAAGGGCCTAAATACACCACATAACTAGTTACAACCCCAAAGAATCCTGGATTGGCTACTACCTCTACTGTCAAAACGGCTATAACCCTCTCAAACAGCCCCTTGGACATGGTCACTACATTTCAGACTGTTTAATATGATTGTAGCATGCACCACAGAGAACTACTTTATGAAGGCATAAATAATGAAATACACTGTACCAAGAGTCTTGAAGTAGTCGAGAGCCTGTGAGGCTGGTCCGTTGTACACAGTTTCCCCAGCAGAGAGTAGCACCATCGAGTCGAACACCTTGAATATAGAGAAGCGGGGCTGGTGTATCGAGAAGATGATAGTGCGTCCATTGTGTGCCATCCTGCACAGAGATGGTTCAATAACGTATTTGTAAAACAAGTTTTTATGTAGAGAAATAGGAAATATACTAAGTATCACTTGTGTCACAAAACTTTCATACATAGTAAAGGCTATGAATATATTGATATATACGTATGCTGAAACACTGGAAAAAATAACAAAATTACTCAAATGTCATAACATAAGTAAATATAATTTGCGGCATACATTTGACTAATGATACCCCTTGTGCCAACTTCAACTGGCTAGAGGTTGCAGTAAACAATATGTATTTACTTCAAACACAACAAGAACTTAATAAAAAGCAACATGCATTCTAGGAACAACAACACGAATGTCAATCCCTAGCTGATATGGAATGTGATGAAATAATGCTTATTGTTATGTATTCTAACAATTAACTGTGTAAACCTACTTATTCCTAAACTACTCTTTCTCTAATAAATACAAGATGACTAGAACCACCCTGCTTGCTATGAAGTGAATATACCCATCCCGTCTAACCCTATGTTCTACCTGGATATAAATATAATTTATCATCCAAAACTGTGAGAGTATCGCTTGTGTGAGATCAAGCGATATCTCCTAGGAGATATCACAATGCTTTTACATCATCGAGTAATGACGTCACAATGTTATGACGTCATAAACGCGATGACGTCACAATGCTATGACCTCACTGCACTGGAAGTAAAATGGCAGAGATGTGCTCAGAGATGTACACTTTTTTCACTTAAACGTAATAAGAATGATTTTGGATGATAAATAGTATCTCACCCTCGTGTCTTCTGATATCAAATATATCAATACTCATTGATAAAAGTAAAAGCAAGCCTCTGATATTTGTAACTTTTATCAACTCGTGTTGATATATTTGATATCAGAAGACACTTGGGTGAGATTCTCTATTTATTAATCCACACATTATAAAAAAATAGAGCCATGGGCTCTGTAGCTCATCAGAATTTTAATGATTTTTTATCTAAGGTTGAATATCTAAGTTATGTCAAGTAATACATTGTTAACAAGCAAAATAATATTGGTTTTAGATCATGACCCCTGTGACCCACATTTGGAGTCACAGGGTCACCAATCCTACAATTAAGAATCACCTTTGACCAAAGAATCTCTACACAACAATTCACCTTTCTAGAGCTTTACATATAAACTGGAGAAGAAGATGAAAATAGGTTTTTGGGTCATGACCCGTGAACAAGATTGGGGTCACAGGGTCACAAAATCTACAATTTAGAATCCCCATTGGCCAAGGAGTCTGCACACAACTTTTCAGCTCTCTAGACCTTTTGGAACTGGAGAAGAAGATGAAAATAGGTTTTTAAGGATGTGACCCCTGTGACCCCATTTGGGGTCATGGGGTCACGAAATCTACAATTAAGAATCCCCATTACCCAAGGAGTATGCACACAACTTTTCAGCTCTCTAGACCTTTTGGAACTGGAGAAGAAGATGAAAATAGGTTTTTAAGGATGTGACCCCTGTGACCCCATTTGGAGTCATGGGGTCACGAAATCTACAATTTAGAATCCCCATCAGCCAAGGAGTCTGCACACAACTTTTCAGCTCTCTAGACCTTTTGGAACTGGAGAAGAAGATGAAAATAGGTTTTTTAAGGATGTGACCCCAGTGACCCCATTTGGGGTCATCGGGTCACGAAATCTACAATTTAGAATCCCCATTGGCCAAGGAGTCTGCACATAACTTTTCAGCTCTCTAGACCTTTTGGAACTGGAGAAGAAGATGAAAATAGGTTTTTAAGGATGTGACCCCTGTGACCCCATTTGGGGTCATGGGGTCACGAAATCTACAATTTAGAATCCCCATTGGCCAAGGAGTCTGCACACAACATTTCAGCTCTCTAGACCTTTTGGAACTGGAGAAGAAGATGAAAATAGGTTTTTAAGGATGTGACCCCTGTGACCCCATTTGGGGTCATGGGGTCACGAAATCTACAATTTAGAATCCCCATTGGCCAAGGAGTCTGCACATAAAATTTCAGCTCTGTGGAGTCATTGGTTCTGGAGAAGAAGTTGAAAAAGCGAAAAGTTTACGGATGGACGGACGGATGGACGGATGGACGGACGCCAGACACCATGCCATGCCATAAGCCCATCGGGCCTTTCAGGCCTGATGAGCTAAAAATGCTCGTTCTTGTTCAGAACGTGTAGCTCTTAAACTGAGTTTACAGTTCTTTGACAGAACTTATGGTGCACTAAGATCCTCACCTCGATCAGCTTGGCTGATCGTCCAGACTGATGACTAACTCGCGCTACAGCGCTTAAATACCCCTTCTGTAGCAAGTACCCGGATCACCACAGTAAGGTGAGCAGCGATTGGCCAACACCCCTGCCTCCTTAGCCAATCCGAGCGCTCGTAGTAAACGACCTCGGGCGGAACTAAAAAATGGATTCCACCACAACAAACTGACTGACTGACTGACGACCTGGGATAGATTCAAATACTTACTAGCGGAAAAAGGAATATATAAAACGCTATTGCTACCGTTAGTACTGAAAAGTCTATTTACCACACATGCATCTGTGAGAACTGTATGATTTGCCGTGAAATACCATTTTACCACACAAGGTATTAAAAAAACTTCAATAGTTGATGGAACATCTCATAATAAAATGCCTTTGAATGCTAAGACCTTTAAATGAAAAATATTAAAAGGCACATACAAACATGGTTTTTGTTGGAAATGTTAAGTCACTTTTACTAAAAAAGCTCATGAAAATAAAATTTTAATAATAGTATTTAAGCCTATAATGGGGTCACAGGGACACCAAATTTACAATTTAGAATCCCATTGAGTCTATATACAAGATATAGATATATATATATATATATAAGTTCACACCTTCTCAGTAGGTACATGACTGCATTGGCAGTACTGGCATCAAGACCTGTGGTTGGTTCGTCCAGAAAGAGGACAGGAGGGGAGATAATCAGCTCCATACCGATGTTACAACGCTTTCTCTCTCCACCTGATACACCTCGAATAAACTCGTTCCCAACCTGGTAGAAGAAACAACATCCAAAAGGTCCAGGAATCATTTACCACATTAAAATCATATGCATACATGTGACAGTTTATTTATGAGTGTGTAATTTTGTTGCAAATAAATATTTTTTATTTCAGTTGATGTATAAAATAAATTATAATCTTTACATAGGGACATAATTTTTTTTAAAGAGTTTGCAATTGAGCATATATAGAGTTTATTACCCTAGGAAGTGTGTCATTTGACTTTTACGAAACGAGTGTGAATTTTTTTATTGCCCGAGCGAGGGTTATACATAAATTTGCACGAGGTTCGTAGAAGTCATATGGCATACTTTCACGTAAAAATAGTAAGGAAACGCCCCCCTTTTCTTGCGATGACAAGAAACAGTGACGTCACGAACAATCGTCTTATGACATCATGAAACGACGAAATACGGTTAGTCGCGGTGAAACAATGGTTGCTAGGCAAGCGTGATATGTGCACATGTGTTCGTTTCAAAAGTATTAACTCAATTATTTTCAACCACATGGGTAATAACTTAATAAATTACATCGACGAAGTGAAAGTTGGACCAACCTTAGTGCTGGCACATTTAGTCAGCCCAAGTTCCTCTATGACTGAGTCTACGCGTCTCTCCCGCTCTGAACGTGGGGTATCTGCTGGGAGACGTAGTGCGGCTGAGAAAGTAAGATTCTCTCTCACCGTCAGTGTGCCCATCACTACATCATCCTGCATAGTGATATATTTCATATATTTTAAAGTACTGGGAACCTCGAGGGGGTACGTTTTGCAGAAATGATTATGACATAAGTTAAGAAAATAACACTACCACTTCATTTTGTTCAAATCAAATTGAAATAGTTTAAAATTAGCTTTTTAAATGTACCTCACGAAAACAGTCGGCAAACGTTTCAATTAGCCAATCACACCTAGCATCTCGCTAGTGTTATTGTTTACATTATTGAATCGAAGTGGTCACGTATTTTCACTGATTGTGTCTTTCACAACAATTACTAAGTTATGTCAACAGTTAAACAAAATCGAGACACATAACGTCATTAAGTTGATTAGCTTTTCTTGTTACGAACATGTGTGTTTGAAGGCTAATCTAAGGGCAATCTACGATAATACAGAGGAAATGTATTTACATTTTCGCGATCTCAAATTGAGACATCTAACACATACTACGAACTTAATTTATCTGAATGCCATCTTTTTGAGCACTGTAAGAAAATAATACAACACACTTTACATATATAATAATGTTAGCAGTTACATGTGCCTTATTCAAGGTAAATACTGGTAGCTTAATTTTGTTTCGTGTCCAGTAATAAATGGCTTCTACGATTTCCGAAATTGAAATGGAGTGGAGCGAATTTATTCCACATGATGGAAACAGGGTAAAAGCAAATTGCACATACGATTTATTTCCCTTAAAACTTAACTTACTCAATTCAAAATACCAACTGATTAAAACAAATATCAATTGGATAAATACATATAATTTATGAAAACCTAAATGAAAGTGAAAACAAAAATCGATATCGAATTGTTTTTTTTAAATGATAAAAATATTAAAACTGGATGAACTAGAATGATATAGACAGCATATTGTAAGTTGTTCATTTCAAGGGTTCCGGATCAGTTCGTATGAAAACTGGTTCATCCCAGGGTCGGTTTGCACCAGAACCAGTTCACCCCAGGTCGGTTCGCCCCAACTATAAATATATGTGTAACATGTATCTTATTTCTGTTTTATTGTTAAATATTGACATATATGAATGCTATATATACCACTTTTGACATATATGAATGATATTTACCACTTTTTGTAATTATATGGGTGCTTTTCAAAATTAGTAGGTTTTTCTGTCAGATTCAAATAATTTGTAAAATAAGTAATTTGAAAAGATTGTTTTACAAATATATTCATATTATACCTATAAGCAATGATCATGCATGTTTAAACTGCATTTGATTTTTTAAAATTTTCAGTGTAATAGATGAGAATACCATCTTTAAAACATTTATCTGAATTATATTTCCACATTTATATAAGCTGTTTTAGAAGTGGTAACGGTCAGGACATTTTCCTGTCCCATTAATTACTTATGAATCAATGGAAAGGTCAATCAGTTCATTTAAGCCTGCATATTTTTATTTTTGAATAATCAATGTTCTGACAGCAGCACTCCATAATGTGTAGGAAAGTACCCTAGTATACATGTGAAATGGATTGAAAGAAAATCTGCGATCAGCCATTATTTGACCAGCCGCCATTTTTGGAGTGGTTAACTGCAGTTACCCAACTCAGTGTAGTAGGGGTGAATTACCGGTAGCAGTTAGCATAATCCAGATCAAAGGCTTCCTTGAATAAATATGTGTTCACAACTGAGGGGTCTACTCACGGATGTGTCAATTTCATACAAAAACAACTCTTAATTATTTTATGAAGTCTGCACAAACAAACAGAAACTCACCTACCTCAATTTTCGAAATCCGATAAGTACGTACCAAATCTTCAAGCGGCTGATTGCATACGCAAACAATGTCATGTAATGTAAAAACATCTCTTTATTCATCTTTATGACATCTACAATTAGTTTCACTTACAAACTTACATCCAACTTCCAAACGCAAGGCATAACTCTTGCCAGTCTGCATTACTGGCTGATTTATCCCTTGCGGTATTTCCCTCGCTTTCTTATGTCAAGACAGTGAATCGCTGCACCAGAAATGCATAGCGGACCTGGATTTCCAAACACAGATTTCTTAAGGAAATAGTGCAAGTGCAAGGCCTAAATCAGCCAGTAATGGAGACTGGCAAGAGTTATGCCTTGCATTGCGAAGTTGACTTACATCAAGCATCAACTAAATCTTATGGGGTGCCAAACAGGACTTTAATCGCTATTTAGTAAGCTTTCTAAATGAATAAGTAGGCTTACTAAATCATTTAGTAAGCTTACTAATTCATTTAATAAGCTTACTAAATCATTTAGTAAGCTTACTAATTCATTTAATAAGCTTACTAAATAGAAAGGATTTAGTAAGCTTATTAAATGAATTAGTAAGCTTACTAATTCATTTAGTAAGCTTCTTTGTAGTGAAATGTTTCTATAACTGTGGCGACGAATAGTGGAACATATTAAATACACTATAGGGAGAACATTGGCAGTTAAATGTTGTGAAGTATTGCTTGGAACGTCCACAAGCTACTACTTATACGTCACGTTGTACCGTGTGAAATTATCCCACCATTTTACTGCATTGGAGGGAGTAATCAATATTTGGTTTTAGGCAGGAAAATAAAAAAAATGATTTGTAAGCTTACTAATTCAAAACGAATTAGTATGCTTACTAAATCAAATTAGTAAGCTTAATAAATAGCGATTAAAGCTTACTTATTTGATTTAGTAAGCTTACTAATTCGAATTAGTAAGCTTACTAAATAGCGATTAAAGACCCATTTGGCACCCCATAATATCTATCATATTAAAACTGGGGCGAACCGACCCGGTCGAACCGACCCTGGGACTAACCAGTTATGGTATGAACTGACACGGAACCCTTTACAAACTTTATTACATCAAGCATCAACTGACCCGGAACCCTTTACAAACTTTATTACATCAAGCATCAACTATATCTATCATATTAAAACTGGGGCGAACCGACCCTGAGACGAACCGGTTTTGGTAAGAACTGACCCGGAACCATTTCAAGATGCAAACATAATTTATAACCCATATTGAAATTGGAGCAAGAAGTGTATATTCAAATGTTATTACTTTTGACAAACGGTTAAAAATAACGTACCTGTTAAAAATAAAAGAACAATCCCTGTGTATATGTCCTTTACAAAATCCATGCATGCTCCAAAAAATAGAGCCATGGGCTCTGTAGCTCATCAGGATTTCATTGATTTACTATCTAAAGTTGAATATTTAAGTTATTTAAGTTATTGTTTACAAGGTTCTTAGATCATGACCACTGTGACCCCATTTGGGGTCACGGGGTCACAAAATCTACAATTTAGAATTCCCATTGGCCAAGGAGTCTGCACACAACTTTCCAGCTCTCTAGACCTTTTGGAACTGGAGAAGAAGATGAAAATAGGTTTTTAAGCATGTGACCCCTGTGACCCCATTTGGGGTCATGGGGTCACGATATCTACAATTTAGAAACCCCATTGGCCAAGGAGTCTGCACACAACTTTTCAGCTCTCTAGACCTTTTGGAACTGGAGAAGAAGATGAAAATAGGTTTTTAAGCATGTGACCCCTGTGACCCCATTTTGGGTCATGGGGTCACAAAATCTACAATTCATATTCCCCATTGGCCAAGGAGTCTACACATAAAATTTCAGCTCTGTGGAGTCATTGGTTCTGGAGAAGAAGTCGAAAAGTTTACGGATGGACGGATGGACGGACGCCAGACACCATGCCATGCCATAAGCCCATCGGGCCTTTCAGGCCTGATGAGCTAAAAACTGAACCTACATTGGGCATCGGCGTGTACTGAATGTGACAGAAGGAAATGTGACCACATCTGTGACACTGAGACACATGACAACTAACAACCAGCATTGAATAAACACCAATTAGACCCCGTCTCGAGTGTATTGCTAAAACAACATAATAGTCTCAAAGTTTACGCTGTCTAAAAACAATGTTACTTTGTTTATTTCATGTTTCCTCGAATCGACTGAATAATAAAAAATAGAGCCATGGGCTCTGTAGCTCATCAGTGTTTATATTGTTTGATAATGAAGACAGAAACATATTGTCTCAATATAATGCATAATCCCTAGCCCTGACAAATCTTCGTCTTGAAAGTGAGAGAGAGCACTCAGCAAGGTCAACACACAGGAGATTATGCAATATGCTGGCCCCTTGGCTCTGGTTACAAGCCAGCTGTGCTTTTACAGCCAAATTATGTAATAGCCTCTGCCTTGCACAAAACACTGGCATCACTGATCTAACTTTATAAGGCTTAGAGAGAACAGGCAATGTGATGAATCTCATGGTACATAGTACAATTTAGAATCACCTTGGCTAAATAATTTTTGCACAATTTTATCGGTTCTTAGCCTCAGGACTCACATATCATCTAAAAGATGAGATGACTCTCCCTCAGGTATTTTTTTAGGGAAAAATTTATTGAAGTGCCATAAAATATCAGTTCAAAATTAAATTTCAAAGGGTTTTTTTTAGGCTGTGGCCATATTTGGGGTCACAGGATCACCAAATTTACAAGTTAGAATCCCCATTGGCTAAAGAGTTTGCACACAATATTACAGCCTTCTAGGTTTAGAATTTAGAATTTAGAATTTCCATTGTTTAAAGACTCTTTACACAACATGATAGCCTCCTAGGTCTTTTTGTTCTGGAGAAGAAGAAGAAAATAGAATTTTAGGTCATGGCCTGTGAGGCCCTTATTTGGGGCCACAGGGTCACCAAATCTACAATTTAGAATCTCCATTGGCTAAATAGTCTGTACACAACATTTCAGTCTTCTAGGTCTTTTCGTTCTGGAGAAGAAGATGAAAATAGGTTTTTAGGTTATGGCCTGTGAGGCCCTTATTTGGGGTCACTGGATCACTAAATCTACAATTTAGAATCCCCATTCCCCAAGGAGTCTGTATACAAAATTTCAGCTACCTAGACCCAGTGGTTCTGGAGAAGAAGTCGAAAAAGCGAAAAGTTTCAGACGGACGGATGGACGGATGGACGGACGCTATCCCATGCCATAAGCCCATCGGGCCCATCACGGCGGTCCGGCCGGCTTGATACTGTCGTTATTTCGGTGTTTTATATTGTTTACAAAGTATTTTTTCAAAACTTTTCTCCTCCGAGAGGAAAATCCAAACGTTATCTTTAAATTGAGGAAACGAGTGTAGAAGGAATTGCTACTTCATATGAATACATAGAGGAATGTCACCCATCACAACACATAATATCACTGTTATCCATAGTTCAATTCTGACTATGACGTCACCAGCCTACTTCGGGCATGCGCAGTAGAGGTAGTCCCGCGCACCCGTTTTTGGGTCTTCTCGCGGTTGAGTTCTTCAGCAGTCCAATATTTACACACTTTGAACATTAATATATATATTAATGAAAGGACGCATCAACACCAAATTTTCAGTATTTACAGTTGAAAGTATTGTCTGGATGAATACATTGATTAAAATAGAATACAAAATGAGGTTCCAGGTTCTTTAAAATGGTAAATAAAATCTCAAGGATAGAAGATATTTTAAACCATTTATATATTTTAAGTCTCAAACAATTAGTTTATCTTGTATTGTTCTTCAATTTCACAAAATTTAATTTCTTGTGTTTAACATCAAAGAACAGGGCTAACCTGCATTTTGACAAGATCAATTCAGCAAAACAAGTAAGTATGCTGAATGCTTTCTATTATTGTGCTTAAATTAAGCAGTTTAACATTAAATTGTGATAGTCAACAACATTTAGACAAGAATGGATAAAATAAAATGCTTTTCAAACTTTTGTAAATTAAATAATTATTTAATACAACAAGTCAGCGAGATAAAGTTCATGTACCTGAACTACATATCCCACCATGCACTTGAAGTTGTCGGGTGGTGGCGCTCCATCGATCAGCAAACATCCTGATAAGCCTTTCGGTTCTTTCCTACCAGCGAGAACATCGAGCAATCTGAAACAAACACGCCCGCTATAGCATGAGGTAACTCAAATAGTTCACACACCTTATCTACACCTCAACAATGAACTACAGCCAGCTAATCGTGAAAATAGATAAAACCAAAATGGGTGTCATGTAACATTTTATCTAAAGTGTTAGTTCAAGCTCTAAAATCTTAAATTATATTTTCATTTTAATAAAATATTATTAATCCTTATAAATATGAATGGACAAGGACAATAGATATCAAAGGACATAAATTTACATTCAATACCTTTTGTTTAAAATTGCACTTAACTATTGATTGACATAGAAACAAAGTAAAGAGCTATGTAGCTCATCTGGCCTTATATGGTCTGAAGTCAAAAGCATATAAATTAACAAGTTAAATGAAATCAATCAAAATATCACCAAAAAATGTTTTATTTCTCCTAACAGACATCTATATAGAAGACATCTAATACTTATCTATATACAGATATATATGTTTTCCATTCTCAACACTGTGTATGAAATTCAAGCTGAAGTAGTAGCGAGCCCAAAATTGTTATTTTGTTTATTCAAATGGTAAAATTGATGAAATTGTTTTAAAAAGTGGCCACCACACCAGAATTAAAGATACCAGGTTATGGGTGGTCATACAGTCCTTACTTCATTATTTCATTACACTGATCATAGTCTTACACTCAGACTATGAAAAAGTATTTATTCTGAAAATATCACCATTTTATTAAATATTGAAAAGGAGACTGTAAGAAATGGAATTTTCATATAAAAAAAAGGCTCCTTTTCATTTTTTTAATATTTTTTTTACAGTCTAAGTGTTAGACTAATCATATATGTGTACCAGACAATAATGATTATTGTATTTTGGAATGTAGTAAATTAAAAATATTGTTTAAATATAATCTTAATATTCACCTTTTTAATATGTGTTCTTTCAACAGGTGACAATTGAGTTTTCAGGGTAACCAAGGGTTGTTATATTCATGAATATATCATATTGTGAAAACACACAATGGGTCTGAGGATAAGATTACTCCTTCATCAGGTGGAAAGTGACTAAACGGTTGTTATCTTCTGTTATGTATTCCACTTCTCATTGAGCTTAAAAGACTTTAATTCTTTATTACCTAATAATCCCTAATTCTGATAATGAGATATCTCCAATGTTGGAAAACAAATTTCATTTTGTGTCAACCTCTATGACAAAGATTGTTATGGTTTGATGCAAATATTAGCATCCAAATTGATAGCATCTGCATTGGAGAAACCTCAACTTTTTAGTCATAGAACGAAGTTTCATGGAAATAGAACTTTTTGTCTTATTTTATAAATATAAATAAAAACATACGAAGATTTTCCACTTCCAGTAGGTCCAAGTATAGCATTCATTCCTGGCTTGAAGATGGCACTGCAAACAACCAATATATTGATTGTGACATTTGTTAAGGCACGATGGGTAAATATGTGCATTACTTGTATCACTTGACACTTGCAACAATTCGCAGCCATGCACGTTCCATATATATAATCCTCAACATTGAGCCTCAAAATTGTTACTACAGCAATTCCTCATGTAAAATGAATGACACCTGCAAGAGGCTGACTTTGTCAGGAAGAGAAAGTAAATAAAACCATAATGACAGTATACCTGAATTTCAGTGCTCCCAAACATTTGTCAAAGTGCGAAATAATCTCAGTGTGCTTCAAAAACCGACCCAGAGCTTTTGTTGTGAAAGAAAGCCCTTGGCAGAAGGAAATTGGGGAGGGCCATAGGCCCGACCCAATTTCCTGAGGCTGAGGGCTTTTGAAACAAAACCGAGGGGGAGGTTTTGATTTAACTAATGAACCGACCTAGGCTATATATAAAGTATTATTTAGTATTTTAAAATCCTCACTGATACAATGATATTTACTTTTGGAATTACGCCTTAAACGCATGCCGTGCACAAGTTGCACGCTCTACCCATCTCATGTATAAACTGTTCAAAATGACAATCAAATACTCTGATATCGTGATCCTTCCTAGCTCAGTTGGTAAGAGCATTGTTTGGCAGTCAAAGGGTCCAGAGATCGAAACCAGGCATGATCACTAGAAATTGTGAGCTCTCATAGTGTGATATATTGACATGTTATTCATTAGGAGAAAGATTCTTCAACGATTTTTTAAAAAAACAAAAAAACATTTGAATTTGATAGCCATTCAGAACACTTTACAACCGTGCATTCCTACAGAAAGCACGGGTCTTTCCACAGGAAACCGCGAGGTTTTCCTAAAGAATGCCCAGTAAACTACTGCCAGGAATTTGTAGAGGTTTATATAGTCGGTAAAATGAGATCCTGGTGAATTAATAGCCTGACGTCACTAAAGGTTTTAAAAAAATGGTAGATGGACTCGTATCAAATTGTGGTATTATAGTACTGCAATCTAATGAAATCTACCTGTAATGGTATACACGAGACTACTACGCACTATACAAAGGTGTATGTGCTTCTGCCGGAATACGAGTTCACATCAGATGCATTTAGTCTAGTTTTTAATTGTGGCATATTATATTACAACAAACAAAGTTTCTGTAATGTTATACAGGGGGGCATATAAAATTAGAGAATTAGTTAACTAGATTGATATACATGTCGGGTAAATCAATACAGCCTGTTCGCAGGTTCTTCAGAAACTAACACGTCCTTCATAGCTGTAACTACAAGGGGTTAAATGCTAACTTTCAGAAAGAAAAGGTCCATGGATCGTCCGTTAAACTACAATTATTATAAACACTTACTTGATGTCCTTCAATATAGTCTTGGGTTTCGTCCTTCCACAGCATGCTTTTGTTTTCACCTGTACACTGTAAGAACAGTTATATACTGCCAGAGTGTGTTCCCGGGGCCTGTCACTCTGTCCTTTCTCTGCCATTGATATATCCATGGTAAGTTTACAGTGCTGTTACCTCGATTACTTCACTTGTGAATTGAACACCTACTACAGTACCACCACATAAGCCAGCGTCAAGCTGTCATACTGGATGGTTGGTAAGCAGTACACGAAGAGGATTTCCTCGTTTTTCTATAGATACGCGCAACTTTTGAGAGAGTAGGACGCGGAACGATAAGAGGGCTAGTCCATGTTCATAATGGAGGACGATACCAATATATTCCCCATTATGTAAACAAAATAATTAGATAGCCCTACAATTTGGCGATATAAAGTTGTTTAAACAATCTGCAATGTGTTCAGTTAAGGAACCTTGAACGCATCTTTTTATAACGTCGCATGCAGGCCTACTTCTAATCTACTTACCCAACCAGAACCATTTTATAGACTCAACTGGAAGATCATTTCAGCGAAACGGGTAACTGAAAATAACTAAGTCACGGACAATGTAGCTTGAATGATGTGTCTGACATGGCTTTGACACATACATGTAAGCACTCATGTCTTAAAACATCAATATTTAATACATTTCTGTTGAGAGCAGTTATTATTTTTTGTCACGATAAATAATATGATCTTAATGATTATTAATATTAACACTTATACTTATGCAGAATTTTGTTTATGAAACATTCAGTGCAGCGGTAGCATTAAATTCGCAGGCAACAAATTGTCTCCATTCAGAAGATAAAGCACAATAAGTAACATTTATTTCACACTTTAAAATGAAAATGACACGTTGTACAAAATGTACCTGTAGTGCAGATACTTATGAATAACTATGCCTTATGTCCTAAAAAACATACATTATAAGAAATGACGCCATGAGACACATATATGTGTGCCTGCTAAACTTGACGTTAATAAAACATGGATTATGTAAACACACATGCCTTGCATAATGGTGAACTAGAAGACTTAAAAATTCGAGGTAGGTTGAAATTTCGTGACGTGATAAAGACGTTTATGTTATCAACCGAACAATGTAGAACGACTTTAAAGCAGGGGACGCACGCATATTTCTACACTATAAAGTTGTATCTTCCTGGATGATAGATATGCTTTATATTAATTTAATTCGTTGAATGCGTAAGCACCAACATTGTATTTGTAACAGAAATATTGAATAGTGATTGACTGCGAAATGTAATTTATAAGATAACACGCAGACGTTTTTTTAATTGGGTATTTGATACGATAATCTATTTCTAGGTAATAATAGGTTGAAATGTGATATGGCACTCTATAACATTGGCTCACGTTTATTCTGACATTACGAACAAACAGCTCCACAAAAACATAATAAAGAAGTAAAGTATATTTTTAAAAAACCGTAATGACATGGGTTTTTTAAAAAAAATAATAACTTACATGAACTTTCTAGATTAGACTTGCTTTGACCTTCTTTGATATAATTTATGTACAGTAATCGAACTGTTTCTGCAAAAAACCTTTAAAACGTTCATCGGGAAATTTATATTGATAAGCAGAGCAACTCGACAACCTCTCTAAGCCCATCTGAAGGCTACCCGTCAGACGGCCAATCGATAAAACCAGCCGAGTTAGGCCTATAACATTCTTGACCGACACTGCATACATATATAAATATATAGGATACTGTTGTAAATCATTTCTAGTGTTTGATTTCCCTTAACATGCCTGTCTATAGCGATTATGTATTGCTTTTTTACTTTTGGTCGATGACCTACTAACTGAAATAAACATTTATGTATGACTTCACCCCAACCCACTCCCAAACCCCGCTCGCCTTACTGTCAACCCTGTGGAACAGATTAACAAGATTATTTTATAACTCTTACATATGGTTACTGAAACCGTATTATATTACTTTAGGCACAGATATATGATGTATTTTAATCATCACAGAGAACATTTAATTCATTTAAATATAGATCAACATAACAAACAATGCGATAAGTTTCATGTCTCAAAATAATTCAAATAATTAACAGTTTTAAATGTGTTTTCAGTGATCATCCGAACTATTTATTCTTTAGAAACCGCCAACTGTAGTACATGAGGTAAAGACATAATATACATATACACACTCAATTTACATAATATTAAAGATAGCAGCTTATTGATAAGATAATAATTTAGTAACCGAAAACGTTAAATATTAAGTTGAGTAATTAAGAAAGTTGTTTAAGAGGAATTTTTGAATATTTGGTGGTCAGAAATTGCTGACGCAGTTGGAGAAAAGAATCGCATCCAAACAATATCGTTAAACTCATCTCCAACCGTGTTTGAATCACACGGTGGACATTTTCTGTTATAGCGTGGAATGTTCAATCATCGACCAGTCTGGCTGCTCTGTTGTTCTATACTTAAAAATCTGGTAATGTATGTCTTTTGGCAGAAGGATATACGTTTTAGATTAGGTTATGGAGTAATTGTAATGACTACCTTATTGCACCTTTGGCAACAATGAGTGTCCAATTTTGAAAGAGAAAAACACATTTTAACATTTTGTACTTACAAAGGTAATAAGTTGAAGTGAAATGGGGGAAGGAGGATACATCTGTTTTTGTGAGCAAAAACGCCTTAGAGTTTTGATTATATACTGCTAAAATAAAGCCATGGGCTCTGTAGCTCATCATGGTTTCATTGATTTATTATGTAAGATTGAATATCTAAGTTATCTCAAGTAATATATTGTGTCCTAGATTGGGGTCACAGGGTCACAAAATCTACAATTTAGAATCCCCATTGGGCAAGGAAGCTGCAGACAACTTTTCAGCTCCCTAGACCTTTTGGAACTGGAGAAGAAGATGAAAATAGGTTTTTAAGCATGTGAACCATGTAAACCCATTTGGGGTCACGGGGTCACGAAATCTACAATTTTTGAATCCCCATTGACCAAGGAGTCTGCGCACAACTTTTCAGCTCTCAGGACCTTTTGGAACTGGAACAGAATATGAAAATAGGTTTTTAAGGATGTGACCCCTGTGACCCCATTTGGGGTCATGGGGTCACGAAATCTACAATTTAGAATCTCCATTGGCCAAGGAGTCTGCACAAAAGATTTCAGCTCTGTGGAGTTATTGGTTCTGGAGAAGAAGTCGAAAAAGCGAAAAGTTTACGGACGGATGGACGGACGCCGGACAACATGCCATGCCATAAGCCCATCGGGCCTTTCAGGCCTGATGAGCTAAAAATGATTATTCAACTTATGTAGGCCGGGGGGATAAGTCATCTCTCCTGATGGCTCTTGTTGAAATTAGTAAATAGTTCAA
Source organism: Gibbula magus (assembly GCA_936450465.1). NCBI lineage: Eukaryota > Metazoa > Mollusca > Gastropoda > Trochida > Trochidae > Gibbula > Gibbula magus. The sequence goes on along the minus strand of OW388290.1, from coordinate 16,192,570 downwards.
AAAGAGCATCGGAATCCATGATTAACTGATTTTTAAAAGAGAAATTTGTAATCAGTTTCAGTTGAGGCATTGTAGAAGATACTGCAGTATGTGGAAACTCTAGTATACAATTCCATAAAGAGACCAAAATTAAGATACTGGCTGTAAACTATAATGGAAGTAGAGGCAGTCACTACTTCCAATATCTTCCCTCACTGTTAGACAATTTCCCCCAAACCATGACATTAAAAATGACATTATGTATGTGCCATTGTTCACAATCATAAAACGGTGATGGAGATGAATACCATTGATCATATCAAGTGATACTGGTGAATGTGATTTACAAAACTGAACATAACACTGTCCGTTTAATTTAAATCAGTCATACCATCGGTTCTACACAATGGTCATGCTGAGAACATCAACTTTCTTGCAAAGTACACAGACAATGAATCCTTCCCACTGCAAATCATACTTTTTCACCTTTTTTTCCACGTAGCTTAATGGTATGACTGCACAACTATTTAATCTTTTAGTAACTTCTCAAAACGTCTTACGTAAATTGAGTCTACATATGTGTCAACAAGAAGCTATACCTTGTCAATTTGGCGATTAATTTCTTTAAGCATAAGAAAGATAAATTTGAAACATCCCAAAATTTATCAACCGAACCCAATTGAATTTATTCCAAAAATCAAAATCGGTCATTTATTTTCTCTTGCCCTTGCTTCTATGTGTTCAGAGTGAAAAATCATGCTTGAAATTGGTTCAATTTCTTCTGGTTCGTCGGCCCATACAGCGTCAGTAACACTATTTACTGAAGAGATGTTGACATAATGTATAGGACATATTATAAGTACTAAATCATTAAATAAACCAATGCGATTTCATGGCATCCTTAAATTGCCACCTAATGCCAACACATTATCTAATGCGATTGTATAGGGACACATGCTGGGTACACCTTTTATTAATATCTTTCTCACATAACTTTCGATCTTTGAATAACAATCATATCAACTAGTTCTGTTGTCAAAATCATTATAAATATCCCCTTTTTTAAAATTAAAAATGCAATTTGCTACACTTAACCATAAAAAAGCTTTAATAAATGCAATTGAATTGGGTAATACACGAATTTAAGCGTTTTAAATACTGATTTGTAAATACATTGTTATAGGTCGTTTAGGACACTAATGTGTGAATGTTTCATTTCATAGACATTATTTTGAAGCCATTTACCTAATAGTGATTTACCCTTTAATTGTAACCCCAATTCCGATCACAGCAACCACAAACCACGATCACTGAAGGCATGTACAGACAATGTACAGTCCGACGATCACGATCACTCATCAACTATTTTCACAAATTCTCTAAAAGTATATTGAAGTAAACAACTAAAAAATTAAACTTTGCCCAAATGATCACCTAACAGTGTAGGAAACTTACCTGAAACTTGACCAGACACCAGGGCTGGTAACTTTGAAAACTTACCAGCCCTCTTAAAAGCTGCCAGTCCTACTAAGTGTCACATTTCAGCTCAGCAATAGTGAACAAAAGCAGATATGCATTCGGGTTTTCATAAACGTGGGCTATTACGTAATACTATCTGAACGCTTTCTGTAAATAAGCTATTTTCTTTCGCTCGCTTTGTTTTTAAATACTATGTCAAGGCAAGGCCAGTGAAATTATGCTTCAGTTTTACAGGACGATCTTAAATGGAAATCCAGTTTGATGTTGGGAGTCACATATGCCAAACGTTATAAATGGTGATTTTGGTTGTTAATATTATTTAAATTAGAATCCGAAGTTTCTGGACATTTACAATGTATAAAGGTGCTGCTCCATTTTCATTGATTTCAAGTATTAATCATATATTTGGCGATTTGGGATGAATATGCAAGTTGAGTGAAACTAAATTTATTTCAAATGAAATCAGCACATATGGTGGTTGGCACTTATTAAAGCCGAAAACAATATTATGAAAAACCACTGGATGTCACTTTGACATGACCCAGTCATTTATATATCAAGTGTAAATTTTGCAAAACAAGAAGTGCACTTTTCCCTCATGTGTTTAATGTAAGTAGAATGACACTTGAAGGATAGGCAGAATTGTTTTTAACTCAATTACTTTTATGCATATATTCTAGAAACTAAACGGTTTTCATGATGCCGATTATTTTCGCAGTAAAATTTAACCAAATGATAAAGCTACCTTGTAATCCAAACATAATGATTCCTGACACATGCATTAGATATTATGTTAATAATAATTGATGAAAATATGTGTCATAAATTCTCACAAATACGCATTTGTAGATCACTAGTGCTGTTTCATGCATTCCAAGAAATCATTTGGACCATAATTTCAATGATTTTTATTACCCCTTCAAGCTACGAATTTAAATATTGTATTCTCTGTTAACTTACCTTAGCTGCAACATTTTGTGGCGTTAAGACAGCTGCGTTGCTTACCATGTTAACGTATGTTAAACAACTCTGGGTAATTCCGCATGGTTACTAAAAATCTAACATTCAAGTTTTATTTCATCTAAAATAGTTTGTTTAATACCAGACATGATTCTGACACAGATGAATATACAAGCCCGGCCTTCGGGCTGGTGGGATTTATATTTTACCAGCCCCAAACATAATTAACCCGTCTCGGGCGTTTGGGCGGGCAGCTGTTTCCTACACTGTCACCTAACCTGAACAATTACGATTTAATGTTCCATAGTTTTTTTTAATCAAATATTATTTACATACTGGCTATATGTCTCGGTTTAACAGAGTGCTACCAAATTAACTTGCCGATAACTTTCTTAATTTTCCACTTTCCTGTATCAGAAAAGATATAGGGATACACTGAAGCCTCCACATGCCTAAACTTTGGAAGTAATGATTTGTTTGTGTCGATAATTTTAGATATTTTCATCAACTGATAAACTAACGTCGGTAATCTCTGATCACTATCACTGCATCTCTCGCTGTACAAAATGACTATCACTCGAGCTCAGCAGTACAGGGTTCCAGGGGGTGAAAATGATCAGATCACATAAAATGGTTCAAATATTCCTCATTCCGTATATGCAAAAAATAGAGCCATGGGCTCTGTAGCTCATCAGGATTTGATTGATTTACTATCTAAAGTTGAATATTTAAGTTATTTAAGTCATTGTTTACAAGCAAAAGATAGGTTCTTAGATCATGACCACTTTGACCCCATTTGGGGTCACGGGGTAACGTAATCTACAATTTAGAATCCCCATTGGCCAAGGAGTCTGCACACAACTTTTCATCTCTCTAGACCTTTTGGAACTGGAGAAGAAGATGTAATAGGTTTTTAAGGATGAGACCCCTGTGACCCAATTTGGGGACACGGGGTCACGAAATCTACAATTTAGAATCCCCATTGGCCAAGGAGTCTGCACACAACTTTTCATCTCTCTAGACATTTTTGAAACTGAAGAAGAAGATGAAAATAGGTTATTAAGGATGTGACCCCTGTGACCCCATTTTGGGTCACTGGGTCACGAAATCTACACTTTAGAATCCCCATTGGCCAAGGAGTCTGCACACAACTTTTCAGCTCTCTAAGCCTGTTGGAATTGAGAAAAGGATGAAAATAGGTTATTAAGGATGTGACCCCTGTGCCCACATTTGGGGTCATGAGATCGCGAAATCTACAATTTAGAATCCCGATTGGCCAAGGAGTATGCACACAACTTTTCAGCTCTCTAGACCTTTTGGAACTGGAGAAGAAGATGAAAATAGGTGTTTAAGGATGTGCCCTGTGACCCCATTTGGATCTTACGTAAATTGAGTATATATATGTGTCAACAAGAAGCTATACCTTGTCAATTTGGCGATTAATTTCTTTAAGCATAAGAAAGATAGATTTGAAACATCCCAAAATTTATCAACCGAACCCAATTGAATTTATTCCAAAAATCAAAATCGGTCATTTATTTTCTCTTGTCCTTGATTCTATGTGTTCAGAGTAAAAAAATCATGCTTGAAATTGGTTCAATTTATTCTGGTTCGTCGGCCCATACAGCGTCAGTAACACTATTTACTGAAGAGATGTTGACATATTGTATAGGACATATTATAAGTACTAAATCATTAAATAAACCAATGCGATTTCATGGCATCCTTAAATTGCCACCTCCTAACACATTATCTAATGCCATTATATAGGGACACATGATGGGTACACCTTTTATTAATATCTTTCTCACATAACTTTCGATCTTTGAATAACAATCATGTCAACTAGTTCTGTTGTCAAAATCATTATAGATGTCCCCCTTTTTTAATTAAAAATGCAATTTGCTACACTTAACCATAAAAAAAAGCTTTAATAAATGCAACTGAATTGGGTAATACACGAATTTAAGCGTTTAAAATACTGATTTGTCAATACATTCAATTGTTATAGGTCGTTTAGGACACTAATGTGTGAATGTTTCATTTCATAGACATTATTTTGAAGCCATTTATGTAGGAAACAGCTGCCCGCCCGAACGCCCAAGACGGGTTAATTTTGTTGGGGGCTGGTAAAATATAAATCCCACCAGCCCGACGGCTGGGCTGGTATATTCATCTGTGTCAGAATCATGTCTGGTATTAAAACAAACTATTTTAGATGAAATAAAACGTTTAACATACGTTTACATGGTAAGCAACGCAACTGTCTTAATGCCACAAAATGTTGCAGCTAAGGTAAGTTAACAGAGAATACAATATTTAAATTTGAAAGTCGTAGCTTGAAGGGTTAATAAAAATCATTGAAATTATGGTCCAAATGATTTCTTGGAATGCATGAAACAGCACTAGTGATCTACAAATGCGTATTTGTGAGAATATATGACACATATTTTCATCAATTATTATTAACATAATATCTATTGCATGTGTCAGGAATCATTATGTTTGGATTACAAGGTAGCTTTATCATTTGGTTTAATTTTACTGCGAAAATAATCGGCATCATGAAAACCGTTTAGTTTCTAGAATATATGCATAAGAGTAATTGAGTTAAAAACAATTCTGCCTATCCTTCAAGTGTCATTCTACTTACATTAAACACATGAGGGAAAAGTGCACTACTTGTTTTGCAAAAATTACACTTGATATATAAATGACTGGGTCATGTCAAAGTGACATCCAGTGGTTTTTCATAATATTGTTTTCGGCTTTAATAAGTGCCAACCACCATATGTGCTGATTTCATTTGAAATAAATTTAGTTTCACTCAACTTGCATATTCATCCCAGATCGCCAAATATATGATTAATACTTGAAATCAATGAAAATGGAGCAGCACCCTTATACATTGTAAATGTCCAGAAACTTCAGATTCTAATTTACATAATATTAACAACCAAAGTCACCATTTATAACGTTTGGCATATGTGACTCCCAACATCAAACTGGATTTCCATTTAAGATCGTCCTGTAAAACTGAAGCATAATTTCACTGGCCTTGCCTTGACATAGTATTTAAAAACAAAGTGAGTGAAAGAAAATAGCTTATTTACAGAAAGCGTTCAGATAGTATTACGTAATAGCCCACGTTTATGAAAACCTGAATGCCTATCTTCTTTTGTTCACTATTGCTGAGCTGAAATGTGACACTTAGTAGGACTGGCAGCTTTTAAGAGGGCTGGTAAGTTTTCAAAGTTACCAGCCCTGGTGTCTGGTCAAGTTTCAGGTAAGTTTCCTACACTGCCAATCCATTTCTTAAATCTTTTTCAATCAATGGACTACCATGTGATTGTCATCCAGATCCCTTTACAAAGAGCCGAGGCAAGTCCACAATGAGGCAAATCTACGGAGCCCTGAAAATGAACACTTCACAGAGGTTGATATATACGTTATTTTCAATTTTTAAAAATGACAAAATGTTAAGGCCCCTTTACACAGAGCCGCGTCTTTCGTACGACCAATTGAGCTCAATGGTCAGCTGATTTCGCGAAATCCCGTTTCTGTGTAAATGCTCCTGCGATCTTCGTGCGTCCTTTGTACGACATAAAATGCAAATAACGGTAATTTCCATGACGATCTTTGAACGACCTGCACGTTTACGGAGCCTCCACACTGCCTTCGCTCGGCGTTCACTGTTCAACCCTAACAACATTTCAGCATCAACGGCGATCCCCGTACAACCCGTCAGCTTCCTCTGTGCTTCCTCTGTGCCTTCGCTGTGCCTCCATTCACGACTATGGAGACAGTTGGCCGACCATGCAGCAACAATTCTGCCTCCTCTGCGATACCTGAACAATGCTTCAGTGATCCCTGGGAGCATTCGGCAACCTGGATAGACTAGGGTCTATAATAAGCTGCATTAGTCTCAATTGTTTCAGTCCAATTCCAACAGTCAAAAACAACCAACCAATCAGCTTTTGCAGCTGCAATTAATAAAAATGAAATTGTTTTTTGCAGAAGAATATGATAAAAAAAACTAAAGAAGTAAATATACAAAAATACATTAAATTATTAAATCCACTGGTAAACATACGAATGAAACAGGGCTTCATCATTCAAATGGGTTACATTTAAGTTTATGAAACATTATCTGTTCATACTTCTGAAAATCATGCCTTGTAAAAACTAGTCTCTTTTTAAAATCTTCTTTATGGGGAGATAAAAAAGTTGGCTTGTTTTATGATGTCCTATTTTCGGTATTTCGTAATTTGTAAAGAAAATTACCCAACATTCTGGACAAAAAAAGCTATTCCAACACCCGTATGTGTTTGAATAAAGATCATGATAAAAGTATCAAAACCGAATGAATGAAATTGTACGTACTTCTTTACAAAACTAGTTATTATCAAAGACATTTAAAATCGACTATATCCGACAGCAGCATTCCGTTCTTATAGTTAAATATGTGATTGCGTTTCTTTACAAGTGAGTTTATACATCTTTATTTGCTTGACTTTTATTTTTTGTGCTCCTTTTTGGTGCCATAGTCTTATCAAAGATTTGCCACCAGAAACAAGGAAACATGTGAGAATCGATCATCTATTTTTTGGAGAATTTACGAGGACGCTCACAGAAGGCTGAGTGAATGCAGAAAGAAGGCACAACACTCGTCATGGTCGCACAAAGGTTGTCGTGGTCGCTGCATGAAGGCAGAACGGTCGTGATATAAACGGCTCTGATTGCACAGAGGACGCAGTAGGAAGGCACAAGGGAGGCAGAGGCATCGCCCAACGTTAGCGAATTTCTTACATGGCGATCATTGAGCGTCCTTTGCGACCTTAGAACGTCCATTGTACGACCTTTCTGCGTCATGGGAGCAACCCTTGAGCGACCAGAATCGTCGGCGACCCCTCTGCGGAAGTTTTGAGCATGTTCAAAATTTGTTGGCGTCCTCCGGGTTCTTGGCGATCATTCGCGATGTCTCAACATCCATTGTGCCACCTCCTCACGACCTTAGCAACCATTCTGCCTTCCTTGAGCGTCCAACGGCGATCTGTTATGTTTTTTGGTCGCAAAGAGGACGCACAACGGTCTTTATGTCTGTGTCCACTTACATTCTTAGTCTATAGGCCCCTTTACAGAGGGGTCGCCGACGATTCTGGTCGTTCAAGGGTTGCTCCCATGATGCAGAAAGGTCGTACAATGGACGTTCTAAGGTCGCAAAGGACGCTCAATGATCGCCATGTAAGAAATTCGCTAACGTTGCCTCTGCCTCCCTTGTGCCTTCCTACTGCGTCCTCTGTGCAATCAGAGCCGTTATATCACGACCGTTCTGCCTTCATGCAGCGACCACGACAACCTTTGTGCGACCATGACGAGTGGTGTGCCTTCTTTCTGCATTCACTCAGCCTTCTGTGAGCGTCCACGTAAATTCTCCAAAAAATAGATGATCGATTCTCACATGTTTCTTTGTTTCTGATAAGACTATTTCACCAAAAGGAGCAAGACAACAGAAAAGTCAAGCAAATAAAGATGTATAAACTCACTCGTAAAGAAACGCCATCACATATTTAACTATAAGAACGGAATGCTGCTGTCGGATAGAGTCGAGTTTAAATGTCTTTGATAAAAACAAGGTTTGTAAAGAAGTACGCACAATTTCATTCATTCGGGTTTGATACTTTTATCATGATCTTTATTCAAACACATAAGGGTGTTGGAATAGCTTTTTTTGTGATTTGGGTAATTTTCTTTACAAATTACGAAATACCGAAAATAGGATCATTTTCTTTACAAATTTCGAAATACCGAAAATAGGACAATTTTCTTTACAAATTACGAAATACCGAAAATAGGACATCGTAAAACAAGCCAAAAATCCCCTTTTTACTCTCTTTTTACTTGTTTATCCCCCCGTTAAGAAGATTTTAAAAAGAGACTAGTTTTTACAAGGCATGATTTTCAGAAGTATGAACAGATAATTTTTCATAAACTTAAATGTAACCCATTTGAATGATGAAGCCCTGTTTCATTCGTATGTTTACCAGTGGATTTAATAATTTCATGTATTTTTGTATATTCACTTCTTTAGTTTTTTTTATCATATTCTTCTGCAAATATTATTTTTATTTTTATTTATTGCAGCTGCAAAAGCTGATTGGTTGGTTGTTTTTGACTGTTAGAATGGGACTGAAACAATTGAGACTAATGCAGCTTATTATAGACCCTAGTCTATCCAGGTTGCCGAATGCTCCCAGGGATCACTGAAGCATTGTTCAGGTATCGCAGAGGAGGCAGAAGTGTTGCTGCGTGGTCGGCAAACTGTCGCCATAGTCGTGAATGGAGGCACAGCGAAGGCACAGAGGAAGCACAGAGGAGGCACAGAGGTGGCTGACGGGTTGTACGGGGATCGCCCTTGATGCTGAAATGTTGTTAGTGTTGCACAGTGAACGCCGAGCGAAGGCAGTGTGAAGGCTCCGTAAACGTGCAGGTCGTTCAAAGATCGTCATGGAAATTACCGTTACTTGCATTTTAGGTCGTACAAAGGACGCACGAAGATCGCAGGAACATTTACACAGAAACGGGATTTCGCGAAATCAGCCGTCTATTTTTTTGGTCGCTCAATGGTCGTACGAAGGACGCGGCTCTGTGTAAAGGGGCCTTTCGGAAAGGGTCATTCTATATAGTGCTAGTATTGATGGATAGGAAAGTGTTTTGCGATTGTTACTGATACACAAACCTGTAACCTAGACCCCCAGGATCGTGAAGAAATGCTGAACATAGCTGAACACATTTGTTTTATGTTCAACATCTGACGTCGCTCCATGATCCCGAGACATGTACAGTTTGGTAGACAATCGTGATCCTCAGCCAGAGAGATTTTAGTAGTGCTTCACGCGAGTAGGTGTTCGTTTGTTTTTTTTGAATAATTTTAGTTCGAGAGTTGCTATACATGTTAGCCTTAATCATATACATAATGTGCGTTTAATTATCGATTCACTACATGAATATATATTGACGACTCAGCTCTTAATTCAGGTGATCAAACCAAATTAGAACTCAACCTACTTTCTCAGCCAATCAGACCGTCGCATTTTCCTGACAAAATAGACTCTTAATGATTAAGAACTCAACGCTAATACGCTCTTCATGACACGCCCTCTCTGTGTCTGATTGGTTAAAAACAAATGACAACAATGTTTTACAACTTTTTATTGACATGTGCCCCACGTGACTCGAAGTAAACACTGCCTCGACACTACGCTACACAGGCGGTATAAAGATACTGGCAAATGAGTTTCGAAATATTTTGCATGCGGCATGCATTTGTTAGTTAGAGTTGTTGTTAAAGTCGTTTTACAAACAAAAACTTTCTGTCTTTTAACGAACTAAAGCCAAAACAGCCGACTTTAATTTAATTATAAAATTATGAATAAATAATATTCTGTTTTTTTCTGTAATCTAAACACAAAACACTAATAACTAAATAGATATATACTTCCATCTGCATTAAATTATGAAACAACAATGTTAATTTTAATGACCCGCACATTCCACAATTTGATTTAGACAACGGTCTCTACATGGTTAAAAATAACTTATTTCCGAATACAATGAACAGAGGAAAATGAGCTCACCTCAAAGACAGACGGAAGATTATCTCTAGTTTTATCACAACAAATGTTACGATCAAATACGTTTTTCAAAAGTAAGACTTCATAAAAACACGTCCATACAGCTTGGCGACATCGCGTCAAATATGAAACGATTACGTAGGAACTCACGGAAACAGTAACGTCATTGAACCTGTCAATCAAAAGTAGGTGGAGTTCTAAGTCAGTTAGAACCTATGAAGAGAAATCTTCGTGATTAACAAGGGGCTCGCTCGCTACGCTCGCTCCGCCACTTCTTAATCACGAAAATTTCTCTTCATAGGTTCTAACTATTACTAAGAAATTCTAATAGAAACTCTCAAAACTTAAATATTCCAGTCATATCAACTCATATCACTTTCTTCAAACATACAGCAATACAGAAACTGCAGTTGAATCGCATTAAACAACTTCGCAGTATAAATTATATAAGAGGATATAACAGTTCAATCAGAACCTGCTGTTGGCGTATCATAAAAAATACATATTAAATGAGACTTTGTTATGAACTTTCCACATTCACTGATATAAGCACTAATAATAAAATTATTGAGTTTACCCTTCTATGTTAACTTCTAAAAATGATAAATTCTAGAACCTTGTTCAAAACCAAAACACATTCAAACACTATCACACTCTTGGTCACTGAAAGGCAAAATATCAGGCTCTATTCCAAATAAATAAACAATATAGTTCTTTAATCATTAGAAGCTTCTCATCAGATAAACAAATATTTACTTGATATCCTCTATCTGTTTAGTATAGTTTGTGAGTTTGTGAGGATTTTATTACCCTATTAAACGATAGTAAAACACATTGCATGATTAGTTAGGTAAATATAAACCAATCAACTAGAGCTTGATAATTGTTTTTTCTCAATTACTAGATTTGAAAACTATGTTCTAGTTATCATGCATCATGGGATATACAGTGAACATTAATTTCAATAGATCTCCTCAAACAAAGGTATAATTTGTTAATTGCAGACAACATCGGCGTTGGGTGTTCGATTAGGAAGCATACGTAAAATGTCTTCGAATAACAACAAACGAAGACTGCGTCAGTATGAAATGGATATGTTTTATGTGTGTTTAGATGCATGTGACGATAATGATCGTGGATACTGTAGCATTCACAATTTTGAAAAATAACATGATATGACATAAACTGTTTGAGAGGCATTCTAGAAGTTGGTGTGATGAAGAAGACAAATATTTATGGATGATCAACTTCTTTATTAACATCATGCTTGAAAACGGTATAAGGATCTATACCGAAACGTCGCTATTGTTAATAAAGAAGTTGGTCATCCATACATATTTGTCTTCTTCATGATATGACATATTAGAAAACGGAATATATGGTATTATTGGTAAACGCTTACACTTATAACGAGACTTTTGTTGTGAGTGTTTTTATTAACGTTTTAAAACGCTTTTGTTTGCACAAAAAAGACTCTTCCAAAAGGATGGAAATCTATCACCATGATTTTCAGATAGTTTCATCTATGGTATCTCTGTTTACAAATGTGTAAGAACAGGAAGATTTTCTGGATAACAACTTCTTTAATGTGAAAATACACGGCGTTTCGGAGTATATGCTCAAATGTGTACATGTATACAGGATCATACATACTTTTGAACATTTATTTGACTTAACCTTAGAATTTTAGATTTAAAATAAATCGACATAACACTTCATTCATTAAGCAAACAATATTTTACTTCAATAGACGTTCGTGTTGAAAGCTTATCACTTAAGAGAGGTCATTCATTACTTTTGTTTTGTCTAAACAGTTTTGTGTGAACGTATGTAACCCATTTTTGATTGTGACGTCATGCAGGACATTTAGAAATGGAATACATAAGAAAAGCAAAACTTCTTTATTACCCGATCTATTTCATTTGAATCGTGTAAAAATAGCCAGGAAATTGCACACTTCTATTGCGACGGCAAGCTACAGTGACGTCAAGAACAATTGATTTATGACGTCACAGACGGGAAGTCGCGCTGAAACAATGGTTGCTAGGTAAACGTGATATGTGCACATGTTATCGTATCATAAATATCAACTCCGTTCTTCCAATCATACGGTTCTTTATGTGACCTTTAACATTAAAAAACTTCAATCAAGCCTAGCCTCGTCGCTGATTGGCTGGAGTGAAGGTGCTTCGTAGTTATATATATAAGTTCGACTAAATATGTAGGGCCTATCCCATGGCTAATGTTCTCCACAATCCACCTGAGAATACGCCATGTATGTTCACAATAACAAAAAGTTGTTATCCAGAAAATAGTGCTTTTCTTTAAATCATTTGTTTGGTTAGTTTATCTGTAAAGTTAGCTTGGTATTTCTTGATTATTCCTTTCTTGATCTATAACTTAAGGTTACGATTCAAATACACATGTACATATCAAAGATAAATTTATTTCCATCCATTTCTGTGATTACTATTCACGGATTGTGCACCACATATCTAAATAAAAACCAAAATAAATGTATTTCCATTTCCCTCGGATTGTGTATACAACACAGCTGTACGTATTCTGTAGAGTAACTAAACTACGCCTGAATGAATTGATTAAGCTCTTCAGCTGCCTCAGGCATGTACATAAAAGCGACTAAACGAGATGGTAACCAAATCAAACTTCTGCACGAAAATTATTTTGGGATACAGTTGACAAGTAAAGACTGCTCCCAGACAGTATTGAATAACTATGTGTAGATCACCCAGCACGTTTCTCCAGTGAAGCTGGCCACAGGAAACGGCATCCGGAGTCTGAATTCAGCTTCCAGATCTTGTCAATACTTCTTTTACCCCAATAAATATGGATGTTCGCAGAACTTCAACTGCAATGTAAAACCATCTTACACACGCGATGCATTATCAACTGACTGATTACAGACACAGCAAATCAGTGGAAGGCTTTACAACTTACAGTGTACTAGTCTGGTGGGTTACATCCTGGAAGCTGAAATATATCACACATAATACTAACTTACAACCCATCAGCAATGCAATGAGTTTCAAATAAAACATAAAAGCAGCATAAAACGTTTTAAGACTAAACCATATTCTAATTGATTCGTAAAATGCTCATGTTTCTTGTTCGATTCCGCCTTAGTTGTTGTAATTTGGGGTTTGGTTTCTGAGACGTTTAAGAAAAACATATTTCAAAATGTTGAGAAAATAACATGTTTTAAAAATCGACAATGTAAAGGTACTCTGAGATGAAGGTGTAACACTTAGAAAGTAAAATGGTAGCACCGAGTCCTTACTTGCATCAATATAACGCTGCTCCGCAGGATTTGGGAATCAAACATTATAAACTGTAATATTTCATCTTTGAAGGTTTATAAATTTGAAACACAACTCTCCCCAGTCTCACTCACACTCTTTACAACGTAAGATTAGGAATATAAAAATATAGATAATGTAATTTTTGACATTTGACGGTTCATATATCGGAGAAAACACTGCTCCACGGTCTTCTTCTTTAGGAATAACCCCAAGGTCGGAATTTCAATTGAGACACGTATTGTCAATTTCTATTCGTATGGTATACAAACAGTTCACGTTTAGTAAAAAGGTTAAAACCTGCTGTATACAGGTACAGACCATTAAAACATGGAAGGAATAAAGTGAAACTCTACTATACATCCACAACCTCACTTGCACATTAAGTATGTTGTTGGAATTACATACAATTAAATGTTATAAACGGTGTTATTGTATCGATACGTACTTACTGTTGCTTAAAAGTTCAATGTAAAGCTAGTTAACTCGGTATTTTACAATATAAAGGTGAGGGTCACGATTTTTAAAAATCGAAAACCGAACATACGGCCTGAAATATTGGAAACTCATCTATAACATATAAAACACAGATTTGGGTTGGTAATGTTTAATCGGTCGTATAATATATGTGCATGTAATTGGAACGTGTAATTCTGCACACTGCTTTGGCGATTGGGTATGAACATGCATGTGAAGTGAGATTATTTAAACTTAAATCAATACATACAGTGTTGCGGTACGTATGAAAGACAAATGAAATATTCTAAAAAAAACATGGAAAAATCTTGTTCTGAAGCTTCTTATTTTCTTCTTCGTGGTAAAATGACCAAGTTAGCACTAACTCAGCAGTCAAGATGTCTGTACTACATATACCGCAATTAAATCGATCTGAGTAAAAGTAATAGTTAGCGCACCAGTTTCTGAGCTGGTGAATGGTGAATATCAGGACAGTCTGCCCGCGCCGGTCTTCTGAGGAATAAGTCCCCCGCATGGAGGAAACAAGTAAATTTTTACTGTCACAACTAAACTTGGCAATATGCTGATCCTATTATGTTGTTTTAGAATGTCCACTAGTCAGATTGTATGCTTCAGGACGACTTGTCCATACGTACAATTATGGTAGATGTTTGGTTTTCGAGAGTGATCTGCTCCAGATGACCTCGAGGGAGGGAACTAGTCGACAAACTGTCGCCACTGATGGATACATCTCCTCAAGGAAGTAGGGTTCGCATCTAGCAGTATACAGATACTAACTTTCCAACGTATTCATGTTCCTGTCTTAATCATATGAGCGTTCAGGGTTGATTTATGTGAAAATTAAAACACGTTGAAATGTAAATGGGTCCATGCTATTAACCTATCAATGTGACCAAGTTGCAACTACAACATAGTCTCTTATTCATGCCAGTTCAGAATTACAACCCCTTTATTTGGGGAGCAGGACAAAAGCCTCCCGGACAAAAGCCTCCCGGACAAAAGCCACCCGGACAAAAGCCTCCCGGACAAAAGCCACCTAGGACAAAAGCCTCCTAGGACAAAAGCCTCCTAGGACATAAACCACCCACTTATTTGTTACTAATATACTAATAAAATGAATATAAAATGATATTGGGTGATATTATTTATATAGTCATAATATTCATTTACCAACCATTTTCTTATAATTTCTCAAGAATTTTTTTTTTTTAAAAAGACATTTTACCCACATTCAATCATATAAATAGTATATCATAGTTGTGTTATCTTTGAAAATATATATATATAGAGAGAAAATATATTTGAAAATATATATAAGTGGATACACTGTGTAAACCTTTTTGTATGTTTTGATAGTTATAAAGATTCATTGCAATATAATGGAGTAAGGTTACTTATATGGATTATGTTTAAAAATAAAACTGTTTGATCCGTTTGAAAATAACTCTTACTGGGACATGATGACAAGACACAAAACATCATGATCAATTAGGCCCTATACCCTATAAAATAGTTCTACCAAGTTTTTGTATTCACTTCCACTATGGATAACCAAGTAGAATACTTCACCTCGCAGAAAGGAGTTGGGGAAAGTGCATTTCCGAGGATTTCGCATCTTGCATGAACACACACATGCTCCAGACCAAGTTCAGTCCGAGGTATGCGAGTCCATTATATAATAAATTAGGGAAATTATATAAATTATTATATAAGAAAATTATTATAAAAAAAATTATTATAAAAAAAATTATTATAAAAAAATTATTCCTAGGTGGCTTTTGTCCGGGAGGCTTTTGTCCGGGTGGCTTTTGTCCGGGAGGCTTTTGTCCGGGAGGCTTTTGTCCTAGACCCTATATGAAATGTAAATGGGTCCATGCTATTAACCTATCAATGTGACCAAGTTGCAACTACAACATAGTCTCTTATTCATGCCAGTTCAGAATTACAACCCCTTTATTTGATATGAAATGACCACCTTGATCTCATGAACATGACTTCTGTGTATTTCTAGCCACATCTCGGAGTCAGAACGACTTATAGAAATATCTGGAACATAAGCGATATCGCAAGCTAAATTATTCCATTCGATGATAACTAAATTGAATTGACATTGCCTTAGAACAGCGAAATCTTTGCTCATAGAATGTTTTCATTTCAGACAGCTTTTATTCTCTACACCATTATATAAACCATGTCATTTAATATTGAATCAATCTGTCCTCAGATTACCTAGTAATTCCAAATTAGACGATTTGCATTTAAATAACGACTATACACGGAATATAATCAGTTCACTAAATATTCAAATTATTATTTATTTTTTTACTTAAAATATATAAAACAAATATCAAATGTTGAATCAATAAAAGTTCAGTTAAGTCCAGCTGCAAGTCCCCAAGGGTCCAAAACAAGACACTTTTCTTGGCGGATTTCAACTACTTCTACACTACTTTTGCCACATCGCCGAAACCGTGGATTCTTACCTTTTCAGTATCTGGCATCGGGCAATAGGAGAGAGAAATGCCATACATTTCGAGCTATTTGCCTCTTATAAGTTACCCCTAACGGTGACAGATCAAACTGGAAGTTACCCCTAACGGTGACAGATCAAACTGGAAGTTACCCCTAACGGTGACAGATCAAACTGGAAGTTACCCCTAGCGGTGACAGATCAAACTGGAAGTCACCCCTAGCGGTGACAGATCAAACTTGAAGTTACCCCTAACGGTGACAGATCAAACTGGAAGTTACCCCTAACGGCGACAGATCAAACTGGAAGTTACCCCTAACGGTGACAGATCAAACTGAAAGTTACCCCTAACGGTGACAGATCAAACTGGAAGTTACCCCTAACGGTGACAGATCAAACTGGAAGTCACCCCTAGCGGTGACAGATCAAACTTGAAGTTACCCCTAATGGTGACAGATCAAACTGGAAGTTACCCCTAACGGCGACAGATCAAACTGGAAGTTACCCCTAGCGGTGACAGATGCCATCTTGGCTTTCTATATGAAATTCAATCGACAAGATAACTAAAAGAAGGAGCATACGAAACTATGTCTTATTTCTGCCGGATAAAGGTAATGTTTTATGCAATCTAAATTAACCTAGCCTCAATGATACTCACTGTGAAAGTTTATGAAATATGGAAATTATGTCAGTACAAGATGACGTCGGCATAATGAACCTTCTTTGACTTTCAAGTGATGACGCATCGTGGCTGAATGATGTCACAAAACAAACCTCTCTCGCCTAGTTATAAGGAGGGTCTAAAAACGACGATTTTTACGAGCCCTTTTTCATAAACAGGAACAGATAATATTTCAAAAGTTAGCTTTTAGCTAAATGGTATAACTAAAAACTATGTTTCAATCGTGTTCATCACTCGTTGATTAACATATCATGCTTTGGACTTGAAATCTTTCTTCATACACAGTAGTATATGTAGATTCGGTAGGTAGCTAGACTCAGTAACCTTCTGAGAATATAGAGCCCCGTGCTTGATGTTTCTTATGTTATCATGTACTATAGGGTCTCACATTTGTGACGTCATGATGTTGTTCTTGTTTTTGAAGACAATTACGGTGATGAAAAATTTAACCAATAATTTGATATCCAGTCCACACGCTGCTCACTGGTGGTACATCAGTACATTATTACCCTGAAGACAGTTACTTATAAGTCCGTACTTCCCGAGGTTATGTATCCATTTAAACAACTGGGTGGATGAAGTGCCTAGCTCAGGGACACAACACAGTATGAAACACCGGTCACAAAGTTTTGGTGTCTCCACAAGGATTCGAACCCTGGCCTTTGGCGTGAGAGGCCAGTTAGCTACCGAGTACACCACTGTTGGACTCGTGCTGGCGATTTCGTCAATGGAACATTTTGGATGATAACCATCTTCAATAAAGGAAGTCTGCAAACTCTCGATAACAAACAGGGAATAAACTGACCAGTTCAAAGGAAACAGCATATGTATCTTTACAACAGCGTTTAGTGTATAACCTGTCATGTCAGGTACCATGTGTGGTCTTTAGTCAGCAACACTAAATCCCATGTTTTTTATATCCTCATACAGTATATATACGTTTTAACAATATACAGAGGCAATTTTGTCAGTACACAGAGAATACTGCATGGCATAAACCAGATATACTTTCTTTCATTGAAATCTGATTTACTTCTGAAGTAGGATTCTTTCTAAAAACGTAAACACACTAAATATATTGTTCATTTTCCTCAAACATTTCGAACAGAATATTTTAACGAATTTTCATAAACAATTTTCAGTTATCCTGTTTGCTTCAGCTACTTTAGTCCAAATACGATGCATATGACATCAAAGGTTATACGTTATACAACCACTGTCTACATTGGTATAGCTGTGTCTACAAATAAGCACATTTCCACAGGTTGTCGTTATATATAGTAGTATTTAACTACACGAAATTTAAAAACATAAGACAATGAACGAAGATAGTTACAGTTACGATATACAGTTACCTATGATGACGTATGGTGGATTTGTCTTATATATAGATAACATAATAAATCCCACATTGATTCGTCAAGTTTATATTCATCAGCATTATTACATTCACTTTCTAAATTCGGAAATTGATAATTTGAAATAATCTACATTACAAAAACGAGAGTATATTAGGTTGAAGTCATTTGATTCTGTCACGAAACATTCAGAAATAGATTATATTATACTGATTAAACATCAATGTCTGATTGTGTACCCCAGGCTATGTCATATTAATGGAAGATACTGTGACACTTTCTGCTATTTGTAAATTGCCGAAAGGTTTATTTCATAATGAGAATTTTTGTCTACATTGTCAATTTATTTAAGAATTGAGCTTGCACAGCGGTATTTAAGTTTATACCTCAATGAACTTAATAAATTTAGTTGAAGTCAATTCTTATAAACAAAAATAAACTGATACTTGATGTTTCCAAAATGTTCTATTGCTCCAAATATACAAATTCGCAGTTATTAGAGCTGCACTATTTACGCGTATGAAGACACACGATGTCAAATCAAACGTCATTGGATTATTAGTCCCGCCTACAACGCGTGAACCTCACGTCATGAGGGCGTGGCTAAATGTGATGTACGTGAAGTCACGAAATTAAGTTTGTGCAGGTATGAACTGAATCTCCGTGACAGTATTCAGCGAATCAGATCCACGAAAAGCGATTGCTATTTATTTATTTTACACGGATTTACACAGTTTGCACAGCGGTTTTTAAGTTTATACCTCCATGATCTTAATACATTTTGAAGTCAATTCTTCAATAAGTGGTCAATAATCAGACAACGTATACAGAAGTATTTGTAGTATGTATTATAAAGGATAGATGAAATGCATTTTTCTCAAGAATGACAGATGATTACCTCTACGTATATTGTATATCGGAATCAATTGAGCATAAAATCGAGACAATATACACTTGCAATTGATAATTAAGACGATTTTAATTCACCCATTTTAACACTATCGCAATTTGTTCGGCGAAACCTTTTGAAAATGCTCACTGAGGCGTGACTGTGATAAGCGATTGACGGGGCGGCTAGATAGCTTCTCCGCCGATGTCTCGTTAATTAATTAATGATAATTATCACTGCCGCTAAATGAATTTATGAGGTGTATTACATCGCCAAAAAGACATGTTTATGTAATAATTGTGTAATTGTCATCTGCGGAATTACCTAGTTGGATATCTAAACATTCGATATATGGGAAATTTAAGTTGGTTTATTGAAGATATCTTTGTGAAATTAACAATCAAAATGTTGCGAAATTACGTTGAATTGTGACTATCGCTGAAAATCAAATTCCTCCACATACGTCACAGAAGTCATCCCTTCACGGGTCACACCCCCGCAGACTTTCATTCTGGTCGCCGGGGATAAATCAGGCGGTTTTTTAAAAAGCCGTATAAAAGTAATTTATGGACCGATTTCAGAAATTTAAAATCGAGCAATTGTCAAATTGACATCCCCTTTTAATGAATCCGATTTGGACCATATGTCATTTCATCCATCCTTTAACTATTCAGAACCACTTCTTTATCAGTTGAATCTATTTGATTAAATCAGTAATTAACATATGATCACCTGTATCCAAGCCATGTAGCTTCATATTATCAATATCATGACGCATGTTTGTTCATTCCATAAGTAAAGGGTTTACGGCAGTAATCGATGATTACTTTTCATAGGTTTGTTTTCAGCTGGGCGGTTTAGTCAAAAGTAGATGATATCATGAAGGCGATTATGAAGGATCTGGGTTCCGTTCCATAACAGCGAGCGCTTATAATCGCTCATTGATTGCTCAGTGTAGCGCTCAAGTAGCGCTCATTCTCTCCTGAACGACACGGTGCAAAACCTCAAAGTTCGCTCGCTTTGCTACGTAGCGCTACATTGAGCAATCGCGTTCAAGAGAGGTTTAAAAGTAATCGCTAATTGAGCGATTACTCTGAAACCTCTCTTGAACACGGCCCTGGTGAAGTGTTAAGCGTGCTGGCCTCTCACATCAAGGTTCGGGTTCGAATACGGTTAAGACACCAACAACTTATAACATTGGTCTCATACTATGTTGTGTCCCTGGGGACGGCGCTTCAACCACATTACACTCATTCCACCCAACTGTTCAAATCGCTACCTGAGTATAATGATCGAATGAAGCGATTAGCAGCTGAATCGAAAGTACAGTAATTATTTCAGTGTAATAATGTGCCACCAGAGAAATGGATATTATTAAGAACAGGAAGATTTTCTTGATAACAACTTCTTTAATGTGAAAATACACTAACTAAAATAAAAAAATATAAACTGATATTATTATTAATAGTATTAATGACTGATGACATCACTGATAATGAACTGATATTAATTAAGATTAGAAACAAATGAATGATTGGATGGCCTCTCCGATATCAACAAGTACAGAAGTTACATGAATCATGGTTTCAAAAACAAACAAATCAATTTCAAAGAGTTGGGGCAGCTATAAGGTAAAAGTAATAAAACCAGAAAACCTTCTCAGCTAAGGGCATCATAAAGCTCCTGCATTGATTTCCTTCGATCGTCATGTGTCAACCTGGTGTAATCGCTTTATAGGTTCAGTACAATTAAATATCAATACCATAATCTACTGACAGCTGAAGCATTTCTCTGTAGGTCCATACAACCTGATTCGACAGGTATCATTACAATGACTTAACATTTGTGGCTGCAGAAGTTTGGCTTCGAAGCAAGGTTGTATCTATCTGGTTATTTGAGGAGGACGAATGGAGATTAAAGACCGTGTGACGTAATTTCACCACGAACTTGAATGTTGATGAGGGTAAAACTTCGCTCATACACAAATTAAGATATTTCCAGTAAGAGCAAAACGCATGAACAATTATAAAAGTATAATATACCTTATAACGTTGAGAAACATTGGCCCCCAGTATTCAAAATAGAGGGTAATAAAGCTCAACAGCCAAGGACCAAGTACCTCTCCTTGCAGTGCTTAAACATTGGTGTATTTAACCCTCTTGGGGGATGATTACAATTTCTATGATGTTACCAGTATTAACTTGATTAGTCGAGTCACAAGTCTCACCAGGGGCAATGAAGTGTCACAGTTGTCATACCATAGTCCGTTAATACACGTCAATCGATAGCACGATGTAAAACAAACGACATTTGAACACAACTTTGTGGACTTTCATTTAATTTATTCAAAAAACGATGCTTTATGTGATTCCTGCCAGTTATTTCTACATAATGTTTTATCATCAATGAAACAATATCCAGATTTTCGTAAATTACTTTGATGTCCATACCGAGGCCAACAAACTCCCCTTCTGTCTGTTTATATTTGTTTTGTTACATTATAAACAGGTTACAGTCGAGTGTTTTGTTATCAATATTTGCTAAAAGCACACGTGTACTTTCTCGGGCCGAGTCCCATGCGGGATTCGAACCCACGCCCTCAGAGTAAATCGACAGCTAATTAGCTTAACTATTTGTTGGATCTCGATTTTTGTTGAGGCGAAATGGTCGTGTGGTAAGCTGTTGGTACAGTCAATGCTGGCGATAGTTGCCTTACTCTGGCTCGAATCCCGCATGGGACTCGGCCCGAAAAAGTACAAGAATTTGTACTATTGAAGGTAGTGTTATCCCAAATATAACCATGTTATATTTCCTCACTATCTAAATGGCAAGTATTTCTAATACCAATTTAATAAAGTCATAAAATGTCCTTTTTTGCAGAGATATCAGGCGATATGAATAATCAAAATCAGTGGAACAAGTGTTAGGGAATCAACTCCTTGTAGATGTTAAACACATGTTCTCGAAACTAGAAAGAAATTTGACAACTTGTGTCATCGTATAACAAATGCCACTACGAATATGTGGCTATGTCTATTTCCGAGATTGTCTAGATTTCAGTACAATGGACAACTTTACAAAAGCCAGTAGAAACTAGACCACAGTTTACAACTAAAAGACAGTAGAAACTAGGCCACATTTTACAATTAAACAACATACACCAGTTCTGATCTACTAATTGACATCTCATTCCTTTCGTAGTAAGTAGATGGTTCTATATCCGATTAAGAGGAAATCTCCTCTTAGGGATTTGAATGTCAAACATGACTTAAGAATTGATCAATGATTTTAATCACCATTATCCTATGCATTCCCATTATGCTGAGGTCAGCGATCTGTCGGACATCAGGTCCAGGGATCCTCTTTATCTTGACTGGTCACAAAGGAGTCCTCAGTGAAATTAAGTCTGTCCTGTGTCTCTTTATAATCTCACGAGTGGCAGACTTCAATGAATTGTCTAGACGGTGCCTCATACACTGTTCCACTCGTCGTGGCCAGTAGTTACACACTGGCAATACATTATTTCTGGTATATACATAATATACATACAGCAAGTAGCTGATAATACAATAATAATAAAGATGAGTGAATACGCCTGATATAATCTCTGATGATATGCTTCTAGCTCTATCTCATTGGTATCTGATTATCAATGACCATCAATCACATTACCAGGGAAATAAAGATAATCTTGAGGCAAATGGATTCATATAAATTCATGAGAAGATAAATACAGCATTTAAAAGAGATAGAGAACTTTTAACAAGTTACCGAGATTTGTTTTACTCATTGACAGAACTAGTTTCTGTCTGTCACATTTTTGACTTCTTGTCTTTTGCATACAAACTCCTTGGAAGTGGAAATGATAAGTTTGTTTATTTTGTGACCCCTTTATACGGATCACGCCCTTAAACTTATTGTCGTTTTCTGAGTCAAAATCAAAAGCCTTTGAAGGCTAAACTATTAATATTATGTACAGACTCATTTTGAGATTATAGATTACACATTGACAATAATTTACTTAAGGATAAGAGTCACAGTGGCCACATATTTTCATTCTCTTCTCAAACGTTAATCAAAATCAAAGTCAAAGAAATTTTGCGTCTGGACATTTTGACCAATGAAAATAATAAATGTAAGGGTCACAGGGGTTATGCTCTAGAAACGTTTTGTCGTCTTCTTCTTCAGAACAAAAAGCCGTTTCTAAATTCTAACTTCAGCGTTTCTCTGGCCCTTAATCAAGGTCAAAGGGGCCACGACCTAAAAGCTGTTTTCATCTCCTTTCAAGACCGCAAGGCCACTTATAGAAAACTTATAGACAAACCTTTCAAACTAATATGTTCTATAAAGACAGATGAACAACAATGTTATGTTTAAATAATGTCTAAATCAAAGAATGGGAAAATATAAATACATCGTCAGATAAAGCTTATGTTTGGGAAAAAACTAAACTGTGGAACAGATTTATCACATTGTTGATTTATCTAATAAATTACCATGATAAGAACATCAATATGGCGTGTGTTTCATGAAAAGCGAATTGGTATCCAAAACATTCTATTCATTACAATAAAGAAGTTGTAAACCCATCGAACGTTTTGTTCGTCATCTTACCAGCTTCCACAGTGTCAGGGTCCAAACATTGACCATCGTTAACATTCACTTTAGGAATCAGTACGCGGTGTGTTCTGATGCCAGGACAGGAAGGATTGTATTTTTGACACATTTTGATGTTAAAATGTCTATGATTTACCTTTGACATTTTGACATTGAAACACAGTTTTATTACTATATCAGAAACCTTTTGAATCTCTTTACATTCTAAACTGTGGCAACATGTGTGAAGACAGTTGTATTTGGTTTCACGGTGATTATGTATTAGAATATATCCAGGAAAGGTGACAGGTTTGCTTTGAAGACAATGGGATGAACAAAGTGACAGAAATGTATGCATTCTCACTAAAATCAAACCATAATACGTTACATATTTGTTGTGTAACGTTGTGCAACTAAATTATGTTCTGATTTTAATGATACTGAAATATCTGAAAACATCACGTGATACGAAAAGTATAACTCTTCTCCTCTTCCAAATTAAACTAGTTTAGAGGCGTACAACTGTTCTCAACCACTTACCATGTTTTAGATTGTGTTGGTAGAAGGTTGCTCTGGTAGAATTACACATACTATAATTTAGAATAGTCCATGTGTTGAAGGCATATTAATTATCCTTCCATCATGGTGTTGTCCTTAGTCGGACACATATGACTTTAATGGTAATTGCATGTGGCACTTGAAGCTGAATAACTATTTACACACACCCCGTTGCTATAAGAACATGATTATATCTAGCGAACTGCAAATTGGAGTTATTTAATTTCCTATTATCATTTGTCTTCTGATGTCAGGGTGACCCAAGTCCTAAAATAGGAAATGATAAGAAAAGTTTTGGATTAAGGCAGGTTTTATGTCTGATCATGTATTTCTCTTCAACTGCATGAGTGATGTCATTGTCAAATCCAACATGTGAAACACCACCTCTAAATATATGTTTATCATGAAATGATAAATATTTATTATCGAATATACTTACAGAAAAACGACAGTTGCTCACACACAAAGAATAATGATAAATAAGATGTGATTTAAAAAGTAATTTTCAAAAGTAACACTTTGAAATAAGTAATGAAAATGTTCGGAAAGTAACAAGAGACATGGTTCGAGTTTTCATGCTAAGGTTCATGACTTTACTTGGAAAGCCAGTTGATACTGACAAACAGACTCCTGCAGAATTTAAGAGAGGAAAGTAAAATGTATGGATATATCGCACTTCAAATTCAAGTTTGAATATTACCGATTGGTTCTCTGATTGAACTTCGATTTTAAAAAATTTTCATTTATTTAACTTTTCATTGACCTGTAATACTGGTAGCATAGACTTCAACCAATGGTCATCAACCAATGTGGTAAGAAAGATTAACTCTCAGTCTAAGTCTCTGAGTTCTACATATATGTCTAACAGATAATTGGATAATTCAGAACTCTCCTTGTCGAGACGTTGGAACTGTGCTGGTTAAGTGGTCAGTGTGATCTATCATTCTCTCCACATAATACAACAATTGTCTCGCACACGCTCTGAATAATCTCGCAGATAAAAAAAAACTCGCAGACATGCTTACAGAGAGGAGCTCTGGTTAAGTGCGATCTAAGCTGATCTCATCATTCATTTCTAGGGGAAGTAAAGTCTACCAAATTAAATCCGAAACAGTAAGCTAAGATGGTAGAAGCATTTTGTATAAAACTGTCATTTCATCAGTGTGAATGTCTACATCCGAACTGGCTCAGGTGTCCCAAAATGTTTCCTGGGATAAAGCTTGTAGATGCCTACACGTACCTCTATTCTGATGAATGGGTTAAACCTATTTATCAGAGATCCTTTTTATTTGACCCCAAATGTTTTGACAATGATTTAGAAAACGTTATGTCACTTGTTATATATAAGATGAAACATGAATGTACTTAACTGCGAAGGAAACACAACCTCCTAAACAGAATCCCCGAAATGAACATAGATATAGAAAAGGATAGCATGCTTTCATGAAAAGAACCACTGTCTGCCGAATCTCTTGACAGTAACTGATGACTGTAATGTGTCTACATGTTGTTATGATACGTTATCAACTAGAATGGTACAATAGTTGGTTTTGAAAAGTAAAATGACTAGTTTGGTCCCAGTTAAG
Source organism: Gibbula magus (assembly GCA_936450465.1). NCBI lineage: Eukaryota > Metazoa > Mollusca > Gastropoda > Trochida > Trochidae > Gibbula > Gibbula magus. The sequence continues at coordinate 16,166,585 of OW388290.1, read as the reverse complement.
GAAGAAGATGTTTTTAATTGCCGAAGATGATAGAGATGTTCTCAAATTAATTGATGTTTTGTACTCATCAATTTCCTGTAGCGTATGTGTTGTATTGCCTACGGTCTTTACGCTAAGTAATAAACAGTTTTGACTTAGAGGATATAAACATTTACTGGCTTTAATTCATGAGCTCTAGATGAAAGTGGCACCTATCTTAAGGTAGAATGTGTTTTTAATTGCAACGTGATAATAAACGTCAAATAAACTGATATTCTGTTTTCTTCAGTTTCGAGTATATCATGCCTATGGTTTTTAAGTTTAGTAATAAACAATATTGTTGAAGAGGATATATAAATTTACTTGATTCATTGACTCCACGTCCACAGGTTTGTTTTAAAAAATTAAGATGATTCGTCTCTATAAATGTTTATCAACATAATGTTAGATATTTGAAGTGACTTGATACGTCAGTAACCTAATTGCTATCGCTAGTAAATAGTATCATATTTCCTGAACAAAGAATTTACAAATTTAATACCACAGCAACTGACAATTTAGTAAAAACAGGTAATTTAAATTGAATTACTTCTTGAATAGTAGACGTTGTTATTGTTTGATCTTTTGATCAAACAATAAAACAAAAATCAAACATTGTAGAATAATGGAGCACAAGTTGGACTGTTTTTTTAAGCTCTTACATATATCTTATGTTCAGGCGTTTTCAAGTTCAGTAACGATTTAAGAGAATCCTCATTTATTTCAAAACAAAACTTTATCACTATGTTAACTTATCAAAAGAAGGTCCATGTTCGTGTAGTGTTATTCCCCCTCTTTAGAATTGAATTTCATAATTTAATATTATTTTATCTGCCTTTCAAACTCAACAACATTGGTTTGCATATTTTGCATTTTTTATATGTTTAAATTTTCCTTTGATATTAAATGTTTATGCAGTATAGATTTATTTAAGAGAAAAAAGCAGCACTGTACACGACTCGAGTATCTGTACTTGTAGAAAACAGTGTCACGTACAAGTCGAAAACTGCTTGCGGCAATTTTAGTGTGAACACTGTGAATCGAGGATGGGAAATTAAACTGACCTAACAATTACCATTCATTTCAGAAGTATATTAAAAAAATTTGGAGGGCTGTTTTGAATTGACATCATTGCCTTTCCATTTTTTTTAGATCTCTTTTTCAATAAAACCTTTAAAGAGGTATTTCAATCTGTCAATTTATTCTATCCAAACATTTATGTTATGAAATCACACTGAAATTTCTAATTGACTTATTGTCGAGATAAGAACATGCAAAACAAATGAATTTATATGCACTGTTGATTAAGAAATTGAGTTATTTAAACATAACAAATACACAGCTACGCAGTGTTAAATATAATTTCTATTAAGAGAGAAAGGGGATCCCTTCAGATTGTAAAACACAATAAAAGAGTTCCTCATCTCATGACAGATAGAGTAACAGATAAATGATAGGAACATAAAACATCAACATAATGATGCATGACTGACTGTTTAATATTTGATACATTGATCAATAACACTGTTCCTAGAAAGAGACACAATAACAATTCATGCTTTCACAATGTTGGCATTATCACTTATTGAAATTGAATCGCTTCAAAGCTAATGGGCTGACAACTGATAAGGTTTGTCCTCATTGACTGACAACTGATAAGTTTTGCCCTCAAAGTCAATTTCAGTTTCAAGTTATTGCTTTCCTTTTCCTCTATCACATTCAGAAATGTAGAAATATCTTTTGTCAGAGCAAAATGTGAACAAATTATTGTTTGTATATAAGGGTTTGCTTAATAAAAGAAAAAAACGATGTAATGTATTTTTCAAAAAGTAGGTGAAATAATTATCCTCTGCATTCACAAAAAGCAACAAAATTGTGAAATGTATTATGAAAAACATACCACACTATGGTATGGTATTTTGGTAATAATTAAGACATTTGACGCATTCTTTATCCAGATATAAATCGGGATATGTGTCGGTCCAAATAATGATGTCATTGTATGTAAGCATATTAGTTTTAAATATTTTCGGATATCGTTTTACTTGACTTGAGTTATAGTTAGTTTTGAGAATTGACAAACTAATACTTTATTTCGAAAGGAAATGTGTCATGAATTGCTTAATGTCATTTGCTCATACAAAGCTCAATAAACACTACGGATGAAATGTGCTTGTCTCTGGACAAGACACATTATTGTATTCAACTCCCAAGACCTGTCAGAATCCTGTTCGTAAATATACCATACGAGCTTGCGAAACCAAACTATTCTTGACAGTCATTAATCGAGTTGATCAGGAACATCCGAGATCTATTGCTGTCTGTGAAATTTGTTACTGGAGTTCAAGTGAGTGAGTATTGTGTAATGTGTCCTGCATCTGAAATGGGTTTAATCTTTGTGCCAACAACGTCGTTTATATAAATGATAGGTAATAATAATGTTATCTCCTAGTGTTCAGAAACTTAGAGATCTTGATACATTTAATGAACATACAGCAATTATAGCTCCTTGAACATAATGTACATAAAGGTTTGCAACAGCACAGAAACCAGAGGCAATATACCAACCTTTCTAAGTAATAACCTCTGTAAACACCATGCTTTCGTTAAGTTACCATGAGAAGATCAGGAAAGGAACTAACAAACAATGTCAATCTCAGATGTTCATGACGGAGGAGTGTACTAACGCTTACAGGGACAAACGCCTACAGTCTTAAACAAACAACTTTATGCACCAGTGGTTCTGGTTTTTACAGCCTTCAGCCTTTCATCAAAGTGGAATGACCCGTTACTGTGTGCACTAATGCACTATTATAACATTATAGTATACATATTCACCACATCACACAGATATAGGACTGCATATATACATAAATGACGATACTAATACATTTATCACATTTCACATATTTATCATCATTTGTCATCTCATCTCAGTGTTGGTTTGTGTTTGTTTTTGTTTACCCTTTAAGACAGCTGGATCAAATGTCCAGCAGCTGAGAGAAACTCGATTGGAGTTTTCATTCCAGTTGTCAGTTGGTCCTTCAATCTCCTGAGTCTCTGGTCCATCTCAGTGTAGATTCGCTTGCGGGGTGGGGGTCGGGCTCCGTGTGCCATCTGTGCCAACTTGTTCCTCTCAGCTTTTTCTAGTTTCTGGAGTACCTTCACAAACGCAAAAATGTTCGGGTGAGGCTGTACTGTCTTGTTGATATATGGCAATGCCAACATTCGAGTCGTTTGTTCATCCTCCAACCTTGGGTCTCTTGGTGCTTCCAAAGTCCACCCCGGAACTTGGCGTTGTCATCCACCAAATTGCTGTTGACGTAGTCGTGGAAGGCATCCTTCTGGCATGGGCTTCCTCCATGATGTTGAGCCGTCCTGAACAATCTCCACTGGAAGGAGAGGAAGCGCTGCTGTTTTTCTCACCAAACTTCAGGGTTCTGCTGGTAAGCTTCACTGAAGCCGAGAGCAATGCATTTCCTTCTCGCTTAGAATTATCTCTCACAAACACTAATACACTTCTTTCTCACTTTGTTTTATCATGATGTAATAGATTATTGATAATGGACATAACTGAGAAAGCTTTACCTACACAGTAAATTAAATTTCTATAGCAGTTACATGACAATTGTTCTTAATCTTTTGCTCTTTGCTCCCTTTATCCCTCAGCTTGTGTTATTGCTTGGGGGGCGCACACGCCCCCAAGTTATAATCGGTTGATTTTAGATGCTATATTACAGTTGGAATTTTCTGAACAACTTTCAGCCAATGACATACGTTGTCTTTGTATCTTTACAATTCTAATGACCAATGAACAGAGCTGTAGTAATTTATGATCCACATGACACTGTGAGCGCGCGTGTTATGTCCCGTCTGGATTATAACTGTGCGTACCAAGCTGCTTGGTTTTCATGTTATCAAGTTATACAAGTAACTTCCGGTATGCTCGCTGAGTCGTAAACACGTTTACGTCAAGGCTCTCTCCAAATCTCAACAATCTAAACACTACAAAATGAATGCCAAAAAATCAACCGGTAAGAAAGGTAAAGGGGTCGCCCAGGGCAGCAAGGAGGCAAATATTGAACATTTTTTGACAGATGGAAGGACGAGTGACCCGATTGAAGATTCCACCGTATCTCGTGCCGTCAACAACATGGCTGCCACTGTCGATCTTGAGACGATCCAAGCTATACTAAACCAACAAACAAAAGACATATGTGGCAAAGTGAAGGAAGATATTAAGAAAATCACCGACAGGGTCGACAACGTCGAGAAATCCGTCTCCTTTCACGACAATCAAATAGAGGAACTGAAAAGGGAATTAAAAGAAGCAAAATCAGCGTGGCAGAAAGACGTTGCCGACATTAATCAAAAGTGGCTGGAAACCTCGTGCTATTCAAGACGCCGAAATCTTCTTCTATATGGAGTTCCTGAATCTGCAGACGAGGATATTGTGAAAAAAGTTAGGCTCTTTATGAAAACCTCACTTGGATTACCTGAGACGGCCGTCAACGCCATGTTATTCGTTAATGCGCATCGCCTTCCCCGCATGCCTCGTTCAGACGGCCATGTTGTGTCCGGCCCAACCCCGATTATAGTGAAGTTTGTCTCCATGTTTGACAGAAATCAGGTTCTGTACGCCGCCAGAGATAAGAAAATAAGCCCTAAACTGAGAAACTTTAAACAAAGTGTCCTTACTGACCTCCCATCTATCCTTAAACAGAAGCGTGGTGAGCTTAATGCGAAAGAAAAACCGGAATGATCGCAAGAACACAGGAGAGCAATTTCGACGTTTACATCGTCACTAAACAGTCGCCTACAAGCAGATGGACCCGATACAGTGAATAATGACTCACATTTGGACAGTCTTGCTGAACAAGACGGATTAATGTTTATTCAATGGGATGTTTCCACTTTCAACACTTGTTTACATGGATTGCTTACTATAATAACTCTTTTTGAGACTCCTTCATTTTCATGGCACCGGTGAGACAGAATGGACCTATTTTCTTTACCGTGTTTAGAGTTTCATTTGAAGACTGAATGTTTATACTTACATGAACTACACGTGGAGATACTGTGTTCCTAATAACTGTTTTGAATTGTACTTTATTTACAACTGTCAGTGTTATTATCGTGACTTTATTGTCAGATATAATCTAAAAATATAATAACACGTAGAAATCAACATCATCTTTATGAACATAAACATAAAAAAATGTTTCTTTGAAAAACATTGATGATATATCTATCAATACAGTTAATAATAACTCCTCACGGAACTATCATTTTTCTCGATAAAGCCACTTCCGGTTAAAACGATGTGTCATTTGGAGCGCTAGAATATATCATGCTGTTATTTTTAATTAATGATAATTACAGTTTTATTGAAAACTTACGAAATATCATCAAGGCATTTAACTTTTTTATTTTGTGAGAGCCAAGTAGCTCTAGACGTTGCATACCAGAAAAGCGTTATGCTACTTCATGTACGTTTTCATGTAATGTTGTGTGTTGTATGTGAGTGTGGTATTTGCTTGTGTGACATAGTTAGGAGTAGATTTTTTGCCAAATGTTTTGCATACGACTCTGATGGATAGCAAAGTATCCGTATCTGACTTATCGATTTGTTCTATCAACTGTAGAGGTCTAGCTGATTACCATAAGAGAAAAGATGTTTTTGACTTTTTAAGATTAAGAAATTACTCAATTTACTTTCTTCAAGACACTCATTTTGAAAATTCAAAGGAGTTATTAATTAGAAGTGAGTGGGGAGGTGAAGCGTTTTTTAATTGTAACAATAGTCAATCAAGAGGTGTTGCTATTCTTTTTAATACAAATGTTGATTTCAAAGTGCACAATATTTTCAAGGATAATGATGGAAATCTCTTGATTCTTGATGTCACTGTCTCTGAGAGAAGATTTACACTTGTGAACTTGTATGGCCCGAATACTGATGAACCAGATTTTTATGTCCTTTGTAGAGACAAAATTTTGTCATTTGGCAATGAATGTTATGTTGTTGCTGGTGATTTTAATCTTACGCTCCAGCCCTCTTTGGATACATTTAACTATCAACAAGTAAATAATCCTAAAGCAAGAAATCAGGTTTTGGACATCATTGGAGAATTAGACTTAGTTGATATTTGGAGAGACCATAATCCCAGCCAGACAAAATTTTCATGGAGACGAAAATCTCCAATAAAACAAGCACGTCTTGATTTCTTTTTAGTGTCACAAAATCTGTGTTCCTTCATATTCAACCCAAATATCCGTATGGGCTATCGTACTGACCACTCTGTTGTTGACATAAGTTTTAGGTTCACTGACGAAAAGCGAAAGAATACTTACTGGAAATTTAACAACTCTTTATTAAGAGACCAGGAGTATATTGATTCAGTAAAGGAGGTGATTGCCAATGTTGTCAAACAGTATGAGGCTAAATTTGTGGATGAAAATGGGACTGTGGATAAAACTGATGAAAAAGGCCCAAATGCAGAGGTTAGGTTCAAAATTAATGATCAATTATTTTTCGAAACTTTGCTCATGGAAATTCGTGGGAAAACAATTTCATATTCATCTTTTGTAAAACGCACCAGAAACAAGAAAGAAAAAGATCTTGAGATTGAAATAGAATCTTTAGAAAGTAAAGACACTTCCCTTGATTTTGAATTGTTAGAATCAAAAAGAAAAGAGCTAGAAGAGATTCGCAAAAAAAGAATGGAAGGTGTCATTATCAGGTCCAGAGCAAAATGGATTGATGAAGGAGAAAAGGTTTCGAAATACTTCTGCAGTTTAGAAAAGAGAAATTATGTCAATAAGACCATGTCGTTTATTGAAGGAAGTAATGGATCAGTTCTGACCAAATCTGAAGATATTGCTCAAGAAGCTAAGAGCTTCTATGAAAAACTGTATCAATCTAGAGAAGACTCAATTGTTGATAGGGACTTGGATGAACTTTTTGGTGAGGATGACTTGTGTAAACTCAGTGATGAGGAAAGTAAATTGTTGGATGGACCAATTACCTCTAAAGAACTACTTGACTCCCTAAAGAAATCTGCCAATAATAAAAGTCCAGGATCAGATGGCTTTTCTTATGAATTCTACAAGTTTTTTTGGAGTGATATTTCACATTTTCTTCTCCGTTCGCTTAACTACAGTTTCTCCAGAGGTTATCTTTCAGTCACTCAGAAACAAGGAATTATAACATGTATACCTAAAGGAGATAAACCTAAGAGGTTCCTTAAGAACTGGAGGCCAATATCGCTTTTGAATTGTTCATATAAACTCTTGTCCTCTGTTCTTGCAGAAAGGTTGAAAAAGGTTCTCCCAAAGTTGATTAATATTGATCAGACTGGTTTCATGTCGGGTAGATACATTGGAGATAACATCAGGCTTTTGTATGATATAATGCAGTATACAGAGTCAAAGGAAATTCCTGGAATGCTTTTTCTCATAGACTTTGAAAAGGCCTTTGACTCTGTCTCGTGGTCTTTCATCAATAAAACCCTTTCCTTTTTCAATATTGGTGATGATTTTAAGAAATGGATTAATATCATGTATAATGATATCAAGTCATGTCTTGTTATCAATGGTTCACTATCTCCTTGGTTCTCCATTCAAAGAGGCTGCAGGCAGGGTGATCCTTTGTCGCCATATATTTTTATTCTTTGTGTTGAAATCTTGGCTGGCCTGGTAAGAAAAAATCCAAATATCAAGGGCATCACAGTTGATAATGAAGAATATCTTCTCACTCAGTATGCAGATGATACTGAATTTATGTTGGATGGCTCAAGGTCTTCATTTGAATCTACGGTTGATACATTAAATCTTTTTGCAGATATGTCAGGATTAAATATTAATTATGACAAGTCTGAAGTTGTATGGATTGGGTCAAAGAAAAACTGTTCAGTTCGCTATCTACCTAATCTGAAAATAAGATGGAATCCAGATACTTTTAAGATTTTAGGTATAAATTTTGATACAGATTTGACAAAAATGCAAGAAAAGAACTATGGTAAAGTTTTGAGTGAAATACGTCAGTTAATAAGCAGATGGATGAAGAGAATTCTTACTCCCCTCGGTAGAATTGCTATCATTAAATCTTTACTGGTATCAAAACTCAATTACCTGTTCCTTACTCTTCCAAACCCGCCAGGAAACTTTTTGAAGGAACTCAATAAAATTTTATTTAAATTCCTTTGGAGTGGTAAACCAGACAAGATCAAGAGGTCAATAGCTTGTAAATCCCTCAAGGATGGTGGTCTTGGCATGGTTGATGTTTATGATTTTATTCGAGCCCTCAAGCTGAGGTGGGTCAGGTGTCTGTTTGTTAATGTTGAGAATCCTCCTAAATGGAAATCCCTACTGCTCAGTTCTTTTCCAGATTGTGTGAATATTTCCAGTTTTGGTTCTGTCTTTCCTAAACAATGCAGTGATGAGATAAATAATTACTTTTGGAAAGATTGTATGTTGACACTTAAAACATTTGCTGATATGGTTCCACCAAAGTCTTTTGAAGACTTTATCACTGAGCCTGTGTTTTATAATATTGGTATATCTGTCGCCAACAATCCTGTTTTTATATCATCATGGTTTGATAGGGGTATAAGCAGAATATCAGACTTCATGAATGCTGATGGGAGCTATTTGTCGCCATCAGAGTTTGAAGGAAGGTTCGATCTGAAGGTTAATTTTATTACATATTACGGCATTGTAAGTGCAATTAAGAGTTTCTTTAAGAAACTTTCTATTGAAAAACCTGTTTCGTATAAACTTTTGGATGATAATCCAATTGTCAGAAATATTCTTTCAGTCAAAAAGGGAGCAAAATTTTATTATAATATACTATCCAATTCATAAGAGACCTTCAAGTCGAAAATAAAATGGGAGAACCTATTCTCAATTACATTCAATTGGGATGATATATTCACAAAAGCAGTAAAGACAACACCTGACACCAAACTTAGGTGGTTCCAGTTTAGAATACTTCATCATTTGTTACCAACCAATTCCTATTTGGTCAAGATTAAGATGGCATCTAGTGACAAATGCTCATTTTGCGGTGACAGTGTTGAAACTCTTGTACATTTGTTCTGGGAGTGTAGTATTGTTCAAGCTTTTTGGAAATCACTTACAGAAGTATTGCTTGAAAAATGTTCTCATGTTTGTAACCTGGCTTTTACATCAGAGCTTGTTATCTTTGGATGTAAAGAAAGCTTTATCTCTGATGAGGTCTTTGATCTCATTTTATTACTTGCTAAATTCCATATTTATAAATGTAAACTTAATGCTTCCACTCCAAATATGAAATATTTTAAGAGCATATTGATTGAGAGATACAATATTGAAAAGACAAGATATTTTTGTAAAAGCCAAAACATTAAATTCTATCAAAAATGGATGATGTATCATGGTCTTGTAGACCAGTAACAATTTGTAGTTTATTCTTTATCTGTTGAATATCCTTCCAACAACTTACTTGTATATGCTATTATTATTCATGAGTTTAATTAAGAAGCCTCTCAGTATGCTTTTGTCATTTGTCCATCCTTTCTGTGCATAATGTGTGAAAGTGTGAGTGAGTGAACTGTCCTTGTCTTGTGTAGAAAAACAAAAAAACTCAGAAATGTCTTTATTTCAAAGGATAAATGGGTTCATGCTACCCTGGGCATGTTCTCCTTTTTGTAACAGGCACTTCTGAAATAAAAATTTAATTAAAAAAAAAAAAAGAAAAGTTATACAAGTAATCATTCATGGGTTTATTGTAAATTATGTGATGGTTGGCCATAATGTTATGAAACAGTACTGACAGTCTCCCACTAGACCTGCAAACACCCTGGCAAGACTCTCATCATGCATTGTCCAACCTCATGTACCGATTTTCACCAAAAATCACCACCTCATTCACTAGATCTACTCAGTTTTCCCTTGTTACTTCTCTAGTGTAGGCGTTAGTGCACACTGATTGGAACAGTTCACTTGTGGGCAGGTAAGGGTATCGCTGTCACAACTTATTCCATGAGCTAATAATCCTCGTAGGCATTTGTCCTGGTAGGCATCATTACACCTAACCGAATCAAACAATCCAATTGAGTCACTAATCGAGGTGGTCACGAACGGTTAGGTGTAATAACATTTAATTCAAATAAAATTCCTTATGTTAAATATTGCAAGCCAATCGTGTAACTCAATGCAATTATATCAAAATATATGTTTGTATATATGTTTGTGATTACGTTCGTTTAAAGGTAGAAGAAGTTGTAATATCTATGTAATAGCTGTAAGATGAGTATTGTTCGTCTAGTCCACGACATGGTTAGTCATACTACTCGCAGCATTGCATAGACCGGAGCAGACCAATTCTCAATGACACCAGATGACAATGAAATCTTTTTGTCTTCGATTACGAAAGCAGAAAGTTTTTCAAATATTCCAAAAAAATTATGTTCATTCTCTTTTCTTTCACAATTTTGATAACGTTGCTACACATATCATGGACACGACTGTTGTGTCATCTGCACTTATTCATTTTAAAATAGAGATAGAGAATATTAGCAAATATGGTTATCAGTGGGTGAATTCTGATATGACTGTTTGCAGATAACAATGAGTGAATATTGCCGATATCTCTGATAATGTGCTTCTAGCTATAACATTTTATATGGATATGGATTGCAAAAGATATGGAATGGTTAAAGTTACCGAGATTTCTTTTACTCATTGACTGAAATATTTTGTCAGGAAATTGAAATGAAGTGAAAATTAAAATATTTACCTTTATAGTGTGAACACATCAAATGTGATAGCAAATAACCATCAATCACATTACCAGGGCATTAAAGATAACCTTTAGGCAAGTAGATTCATCTAAATTCATCACATGATAAATACACACATTACATTATTACAAAAGATCGGGATTACAAACGATAGGATACTGTTTACAAGTTACCGATTGACATCACGAATCAAAACTCTTTCCAGGCAGACAAATTAAAAATAATGTTAGTACTTATTATAGAACTAGATAGAGATAACTATAGAGATATTCGGTTCTATCAGTGAAATATCAGGCTTCAGTGGTGATAACCTTTATGGCCAGTCAGTAGAGGGACAATAAACTTTATCACCACTTGACGTCACGTCATTAGAATAATGTTATGACGTCATTCTGGGAACTTGCCAAGGCCCTACATTTAACATGGAACACAGAACTAATTATATAATACATAAAATATCTATAAAATACCATGTTTATCTCATCTCATGAGGTAGAAAAGTTTATATTTCACTTGTGGCTGTGAAACATGGTATTTGTCAATGACAGACAGCTATCCCTAAGTCTATCAGTATAGTATATAATTCAAGCTTTCGTAAGAAAAGTGCATTATTCTTTAATCCCTCTACACAATTTGTCAAGATACTGACTTTTGAAGGATATGTTTATTCTAGTATATAAGAGAGGTCATTGAAGAAAACCACTGTTGTAGTTTGAGATGGAAATGCTATCTTTTTTCACTTTGATACTGTATCCTTCATCATTAATTGATGTTATACATGTAGCTGTCAAGAGAAAACTAATCGCTGTGATCTATAGAGTATATCTATATATCTATATAGTACTCGAAAATCATTTAATGGGCGTTTTAGATGTTTTCTCTGTTTCCCTCATGTAATGAATTGTTAACAATAACATCTTTAGCCAGAGTAATGAAGATGGAAAGCTGTGACCAAGACGATTCAGTGACCGATGTTCAAGGATATCAAGACATCATTTTCATATTGGAAATGGTACTTCACTGATGGTCAAAGTGCCTGAGTTTTTCCGTTAGTCTTTCTCAATACCAAATTATGAAATAAATAGGTTTCGTTTGATGGACTTTAGACACACATAATTGGTTCAAACGTGGACGAGCTGTTTGGACAGATAATTCATTTTATCTTTCCTTTCAGTGAAATACTCGTTTTTGATTGGCTAACGGTCGTTACGTTTTTTCTTAAGTACCCCGTCAGTCTCGCGGTGTACAAATTTTATGTACCCCGCTGTCATAGTAACAGCCCCTAGCTAAGAGTACGGTGCGTTGTAAGCGACCAATCGCTTAATTGAAGGGAGGTAATCGCTTACGTAAGTACGTGCAACACCAATCAGCGCTCACCGCTTTAATTCAAAATGGCGTCGAAGATCCCGGTTCTCTTCATGAAGACAATGCTAGATGAGTTCTCCGACGACGACGACTTACCATCAACAGAAGAAATAGTGGAAACAGCGTTTCCGGAGGTGAGTGATGACAATGCAACAATTGGGTCAGATGATCTCGCTGCATACCCGGGTGACACGCTAGATACCGTCAGTGTCCGGCTGTCACCGTGAGTATGAGTACATTTGCAATGAAATGAATAAGCTTTTAAGGGAACTTGTGTAAGACATGTCATGTATGTTGCCATGCCCATGTCGTATATTTTTGGAGATGGTTATGTGACAGGTCTTCGAGTTACAAAGGGTCACCCAGTGCATGCCACAATGTAAACAAACATCATTCTCATTTTAAAAATATAGGCCTAAAGTTACAATAATCTCTATTTATGAACTCATCTGTCTGTAGTTGGTGAGTCAAGAAGTCACAGCAATTGGGTTGGCAATTCTCGACAAGCATAGCAGTGAAAGCAAGTGCATGCGAAGATAGAAAACTATCTCACAACTGTGGAAAACTACTGTGCAGATGATTTTAGGATGCATTTTCGTATACAGAGGAGCAGTGTTGAGGTATGTATCGTATTCGTTACAGGTTTGTATTATGGTGGGTCCTTTACACTATTGATTCTTTAAACTGCTGGAATAGATTATGTAATAATGATTTAGTTATTATATAGATTTATTTAATTGATAAACATAATAGTGGCAAATGCCTTGTCTATAACATATCATGTTTTATATGATTAATTATCGAGGTAAAGAACATAAACACGATTTTTTTTTTATCAAGTTATACTGTAATACATTGCTAAAAATGTTGTCAAAATCCTTAAATGGCATTGAATATTCCAACCATAACAAAATAATCCTATCTCAACTTCCAAATGATTACAGTTTGTCAATTGAGGGACAGATGTCCCCTTTCACTAAAAATAGTAAAGTCTAATCTTTACTAGGCTTGGCAGTTATGCTTTGAGTAGTAAAATAACTTGTTTCCTAGTCATCGATTTTTGTCATATATTGGAATTCCAACATAACCTTCCTACCTTGTTAATATATCCTGTGTCTAAACTATTGTGTTCCCTAAAATCATTCTAATAATTTTTTTTATCTTTTTAAAACATGTGTTAAGTGATAAGGTATGTATTTTCTTATCAAATTCTCAGTTGTTTTTTTAATGAAATATTTGCATGAAAAATGCTAGTTTTATTTCTTTCAGTGTTAGTGATATCATCATTACATTCTTTTCATTTAGTTACAAACCAAGAAGGTTTATGTTTATACATGCCATATCTTTATCTTTAAGTTTTCATTTTTTATGTTTAGTTACAAGCCAAGAAGGTTTGAGTTAAAATATGTTTTTAGACATGATGTGAAGGAATACATGCCATTCTGTATCTCTTTAGTTTCCCTTTTTTCCTTGTGTAAAGGTCAACACAAGCTGTTTTTCTATTCCTGCTAAATAATGTCCTGTCACAGACTCCCGTAAGTATAGCTTGTGTATGGTTGTCTTAAGACGTCGGTTCAATTCCGACCACAAGCAAATATCAGAGTCGCCAATCTTAACACAAACGTATGTATAATTGTCTGTGTATGTCTTGCATGTGCATCTTTATGCTGATATATGTTTTTTTCTTCTCAATATCCCACACTAATATTATTGAGTTGTGATGATATATCACTACTACATTAATCAATGTGTAAATCTATAATGTTAAAGTGTTATCATGTTGATAAGGCAAATAGAAGTCAGGCTAATGTTTCATCACACAAAACAATCTTTCTTCCAAGGTTTGCAGTATGTTTCATAATGTTTTAATGTTACATACATCCAAATATAGAGAAATTGTTAAAATATATACAAACTTTGATCGCCCTAGGTGCAAGGTACCTCCCCACATAATTTTAGTTTGGGGGAAGTAGCGGTTCTTATGGAGAAGTCGAAAATGTGAAAAGTTTACGGACGACAGATTATGCCGGACAGCGGCCAAAGCCATAAGCTAAAGCTAAATATTGATTATACTAAACAAGTTCGTGCGTAAGACAAATTTTATGATATTTATACAGATGTGTAAGTATTTTTCAGAAACTTATTAGCCAAGTCCAAAGCGAGTTAAGGGGTGCTGATCCAGAAAGGCGAGTGTTAACTTCGTTGTGGGTCCTCAGCAACCAGGAGTCCTTCCGTGGAGTGGCAGACAGGTTTGGCTATGAGAGAGGCCAATGTAACAGAATTTTTCTTGAATTTTGTTCAGTAATGGCAGCCAACTCTAAGAATTACATCACCTGGCCTACTCAACAAGAGATGACACAAAATATGTCCAAGTTTGAAAGCAGGTATGGCTTCCCAGGGGTGGTTGGCTGCATAGATGGGACACACATTAACATCAAAGGTCAAGAGGACAGGCAGAGCTACATCAACAGGAAAGGTATACCATAACAATCTAGCTTACTTACATACCTTGGCTATCGAGGGGTTATTGTAACAATGATGTAACATTATTACATAAGTAACATTAATAATTTAAATTCTTCTAATTGCTACATCCAATGTTATCCAGTTTAGTATTTCTTGTTAATTTTAAGATTTGAGTATTTTCAACACATTAACGAATACTTAAAATTATGTTTGTATTTATATTTGCTTATCGTTCAAAATTCAATTTCACTTCAGGTATCTGCTCCATCCAACTTCAGGCTGTGTGTGACCAGTCTCTGAAGTTCATTGATGTTTACACCGGCTGGCCTGGATCAGTCCATGATGCCAGGGTATTTAAAGAGTCCCCCCTTTCGAGTATTCTGAACAATCAGCATTGCCAAGAGATGCTCATCTTCTCGGTGATGCCGCATACCCCTTAGCTCTACATTAATGACTCCCTTTAGAGATAATGGTCACCTCACTACAGAGCAAAAGAAGTTTAATCTTGTACATAGCTCAACCCGACCATGCATTGAGCGAGCTTTTGCACATTTGAAAGGCAAATTCCGGCGACTTAAGTATTTAGACATGTCTCGCATAGATAAAATTCCTGATGTCAGTATCACTGCATGCATGCGTACTACAGAACTTCATTTTAATCGAGGAAAAAGTTGACATTGACACAGCTGAAGTTGTGGAAGCTGAGGTTGGTGTATTTGCTGACACAGCTAGCCCATCAGAAGTGGCAACAAGAAAGAGAAATGCCATTGCTAACAAATTATGATATTACAAATAAATAGAGCCATGCATTTCTCAAACCCTAGGACTAGCATATCTACCTCAGGTATTGTATTAGGGATCACTAAATACTGAATGAAGTGCACATACAATATCAGTTCAAAATTCAATTTCAACAGGTTTTTCAGGCTGTGGCCCATATTTGGGGTAGCAGGGTCACCAAATCTACAAGTTAGACTCCCCATTGGCTAAATAATATGCACACCATATTACAGCCTTCTAGATCTTTTTGTTCTGGACAAAAAGATGAAAATAGGATTTTAGGTCATGGCCTGTGAGGCCCTTATTTTGGGCCACAGCGTCACTAAATCTACAATTTAGAATTTCCATTGGCTAAAGAGTCTGTACACAACTTTTCAGTCTTCTAGGTCTTTTCGTTCTGGAGAAGAAGATTAAAATAGGTTTTTAGATTATGGCCTGTGAGGCCCTTATTTGGGGTCACTGGATCACCAAATCTACAATTGAGAAGCCATAAGCCCATTGGGCCTTTCAGGTCTTATATCTTATGCTTAGTTTATAATAGATATGGACAAATATCTACAACTGTTAAGTATTTTAAATTGAGAAATTGTCAAACTTCAATTTGACATGTTCCACCATATCTGAAATCAACAAGTAGAATTTTATTAGATCAATGCATTTAATAACTAATAGTTGTGCAAATAATAGTTTATTGCAAATTAGCTTTGAAGTATCAAGTTCATATTCTTTTAGGATACAAATAAAAAGAAATACCGGTACATTAAAATCTATAATTTCATGTACAATTGTTGTGCAAAAGAGTCAGGTGTACTTGACAGGACTAAAATGCACTTAATAATTTGCCAAAGGAGTAACAAGCGCCTGGTTAATAATAATTAGCAGTATTAACGATAACAAGAACAAACAGCATTATATTTTCATTTAGCAATATATTGGAACAAACAAATCAAAGCATAAGTATATATGATCATAAGTTAATCTCAGATCAAGGCAACTTAAAATTTTAGTTGCTTGAAAATGACCTCAATGTACATGAACATTTTGGAGTGGAAAGAAGTGACATCAGTTCTCGTGAGACATCAAATTTTGTAGATCTTAAAGTGACATTGGGCTCTGTAGCTCATCGGGGTTTTTATTGTTTAATGATGAAGACTGAAATAGATTTTTAGGTCTAGGTCTTTTTGTTCTTGAGAAGATGAAAATAAGTTTTTGGGTCATGGCCTGTTAGACCTTTATTTGGGGCCTGAGGGTCACCATATCTTCAATTTAGAATCCCCATTTGTCAAGGATCTGCGCATAAAAGCTCTCTAGAGTCATTGATTGTGGACAAGTAGTAAAACAAGCAAAAAGTTTACGGACGGATTGGCGGACGCCATGCTATGCCATGCCATAAGCCCATCAGTACTTATCAGTCATAAACAAAATTCAACTTCTAGGAAAGAGGTACAACAAATTTTTTGTTTATACATTTGCTTATTAATACTATAACTTATAAACAACTCAATGTCTCTTTAATAATTATCTCTAAATATGGTGCAATATTAATATCAAGCCCTAATATCAAGAAATTTGGTAGCCTCAATTAGCAATTCAAAAATTTTCCAAGTATCTCATGAAAGAATTGTTCATTTTCTTTAATTCCTCAATTTCTCCTTTTGCAATTTCAATGTTTCGCTGTGCATTTTCTCAATTCTGTCCATTCTCATCTGATTTTCTTCTCTTTGTTTTGAATGTTTGTCCATGTACTCTGAAAACCACTCTGGGACTGACCGTTTCAGATTTTTCTGTTTTATGGTTGCATGTGATGTTGAGGGAGAGGCAGAGCGTGAGAGTGAGTTTGAGGATGAGCCAGAAATTGTTGCAGAGGTTGAGGTAGATGTTGAATTTGAGACAAAAGCTGGGGTTGGAGTAGTGTTTGAGGTGATTGTAGTCAGTGTTTCTTTCAATGATTTGGGGAAAATAGCCGGATCGTCTTTGAGTCTATCATGCATGTCTTCCAAATATTCCCACTGCCTTCTGCTGTTGCCCGATTTCTTATTGTGACTCATTACTGTCTTGTAATGTTGTTTT
The DNA here is from genome assembly GCA_936450465.1 of Gibbula magus. NCBI lineage: Eukaryota > Metazoa > Mollusca > Gastropoda > Trochida > Trochidae > Gibbula > Gibbula magus. The sequence goes on along the minus strand of OW388290.1, from coordinate 16,149,105 downwards.
ACATTTCTAAATTTTCGATCGCAACAATGCCAATCGATTGTTTTCCCAAATTTTGACATTTCAGCAGCAATTTCTTTCCACACAAAATACTTCTTTATTGGCTTGTTAAAATCCGCTTTTTTTCTTTGTACCCCTCAATTAGTAGTCTTGATGTTTTGTTATTCCATGTTAATTCTGTTTTAAATATAGAATATTAAATCTTAGTCTGAGTGTTAAAAATGGACTGGCAGATGATGAATGATTGTGAGCATGGACTTGCAGATGATGAATGATTGTGAGCATGGACTGGCAGATGATGAGTGACTGTGAGCATGGACTTGCAGATGATGAATGATTGTGAGCATGGACTTGCAGATGATGAATGATTGTGAGCATGGACTGGCATATGATGATGAATGATTGTGAGCATGGACTTGCAGATGATGAATGATTGTGAGCATGGACTGGCAGATGATGAATGATTGTGAGCATGGACTTGCAGATGATGAATGATTGTGAGCATGGACTTGCAGATTATGAATGATTGTGAGCATGGTTTAGCAGATGATGAATGGCCATGAACATGGATTGAACAATGTTTAATAAAGACATGGTATAACTATGGAAATTAAGGGATAAGGAACAATATTGTCCTAGCAAGTCATAACTTTATTTAGTCAAAGATAATAATGATCTGGTTGATCATCAACCAGATAATCTCACCTTGGTCCTGTGTGTCATCATGATGGAGTGTACTGCCACAGCTCTGTGCTGCTTTGTCTGAAATATGTTGATGCAATTTAACATTTAATGTAATGGGTTAAGTAACTAATCCAGGTTAATAACAAAGATTATGCTAATAAAATTTCATTTGTGCACTCAGAGTCTCGGTATTGATTTTTATTTATATTAGAAATCAAACATGAATGATTTTGGCTTGTTCATAGTATTCATTTTGCAATATAAATTTCAGATCTTTCAAGAGAATTTCTATACCTATAAATAAAGATTTTTTCTCAGTGATATTAGTATATTACTAACCTTCAATACTTTGAGGAGGACAAGATTGGGTTTCATCTTCTGATACCTAACAACAAATAGAACATGTTTAAAATGTTTTAACTTATACTAACTCAATTCAACAACATTATTAAACATTTTTCAAAACAATTAACATCAGCCCTGAATTGTGTTTTAGTGTTTACAACATACAATGCTGCTCATGTATTACAGGTAACAATTAAACATAAAAGGCTTCTGAAGCAGTTAACTTCACTGCTTTTATACACATACTACATAAAAACAACCATGCTATAGTTATATATAATGGTTAGTTCAAATATATATCTTCCATTCGGAAAAATGAGGATAAATTGTGATTAGTTCACATATTAAATTCATGCAGAAAAATTTACTCATATATTTGCTTTTGGTCGGAATTGAACCGACGCCAGAAGACATCCATTCAAAAGCTATACTTGAAGGCGAGTGCTTGTGTTAGGACACTGTTATAAAACTTCTATGTAGACCTTGCACAAGTAAAAAGGAACTGGTTTATGAGTGACTCTTTCACTCAACCAATAAATAAAAAATCAAATTAAAATGAACAAATTCAACAAACATGAATGATTTACAAGTTTTACTCCTTACCTCATTATAAGCATATTGGCTATACTATAATAATATAAATAAATATAATTAATTGTAAGATAACTTTGGTGTTTCCTTTGCTCTGGTTGGTTGGACGCCGTCGGTTTTAAACTGAATTTGCTGGTGTTGAACAACAATGAATCCCAGAAATTTTACAAACAGAACTATTTATCTTATTAATCAACAACATAAAAAAAATTGTCTGAAAAATGTAAACGTAAAATTGATGTCAATGGTACCAAATTCAACAATACACAAACCAGTGGTCGGGATGAAATCATCCTATCAAAATCTGCCCAATCAACCAAAATATTCACAATCCATAGGTGGATTGACTCGACTGCTTCTCTTTCTACCTCGGTCAAACTTTCCAAAATTTCAGGGTATACTTTTTTGGAAACAGGTTTTACAATTATGTTTGATCCTGAATCCAGGTACTGCATGATCATCAACTCAGCAGATTTTTAGTCTGGTGCAATAACTGACTTCAAAGTTTTTTCATCTATCATATTTCTAAATGTGTGTGGCAGCTCTCCTACAATCAAAATGTATTTGAATATTTAGGCTAATCATGATATACATACAGTAGTGTTCTGCAACAAAAACATTGTCACTCACGATGCATTAAATCATAATAATGCTAAGAATAAAACAAAACCTCGAAGGTACAATATATTCATTCTTCAAAATTGGAAGCATAATTATGTTTGGCCCCAAACGTAGTATCTAGTATCTAGTAGGCCTATTTGCTTGCTCATTGAGGGACTCACTTTTTTATGTTGGGATATGTTGGGATATTCACAAGATCTTGTGACAGCGAGTCCCTGGACTCTTAAGTGTATTTCATATTTGTAAAGTTATCACTGTAATGCACATCATATCAAAAGTACACACCCTTCCATGCTTACTCAGCCGCTTAACAAAACATCGTTTTTAGGTTTATTTACCAAATCTTCACGTAAATGTGAATAAGTGAGTGAGTGAGTTAATGTTTAGTGCCGCTTCGGCAGTATTGCAGCCATTAGCGGCGAGTAAATGTGAATAAATTGACAGTAGTTGTGTTGTAAAGTTATGAAGCGACATGAAATTTAGTGCAAATTTAGTGTCGCATCATGGTCAGATGACGTTATAAAATGACGCACAGGGTGTACGAAGTTTTGACCAGTTCGATCAGCTGTTTACCAGTCTATTAATTACAAATTTATTTTCGCCTTATTTGCTGCTTGTTTTGGAAACAATTCTTATTTTGCATTGCTTGCGGACTCATTTAAACTAATATTAACTCGTTTGAAGGCATGTAAAAGCTTGAAGTAATACGTTATACGACTTTTATCATTTCAGTCGAGACGGATGACGCCATTTTGTTTACGTTTAGGGTCAAGGTCATTCAAGCGATATCAGCTGATCAGTCACTCGCAGTCAAAACGCAATATCTATAATAATACTAATTTTCGGGCGACACTGGTACAAAGATGGTACATGAGACCGTATTACCCTCGTGAGAAGCATACAACTTATATTATTTGTGTCACATTACATGACAAACATATACGATCTGACAACAAACTTAGTTTGTTTTCAGTGATATTGTCACTCACATATTATTAAAAACACAAAAACTGGAAATATTTTTTTACTCCTGATGTTATTTAAAAAAACGTTCACAGTAGCATTTAGCATTGATAACGACTCGAACAATTCAAGATGCCTAACGTCATTTAACTAATTTAGAAGTTTTGAAAATAAAATAGGTAATGATAAAGACATTTTTGTCTGAAGTGAGGTTTAATAAGGCATCGACACCTCTTATGATTGATATGGTTTCGTTAGATACACTGATTTCAAATGAAGATGCTGTGATCTCAAGGGTCAAAATGTCTGTCCTCATACGTCCCATTCATTGCAACAGAGACATTGTAAATCAACAGAGCGTTGCATTCTTAATCTAACAGCTTCTTAGATGCCTCTCAAAGAAAACAGACCATCAAACATCATTGGTTTGCCTTTAACTTCTTTCATTGTAGGGGTGTTTTGTTCTTTGCGAAATTACTACATCTATAACGGCTTTGAAAGCAAGTATTTGGCGTCTTGGATTGGTAATTGGTGCCTTTGTATCATGGGTAGGTCACACCTTGAAGGGATGGTGAACAGAGTGACCAACAGCATGTACTCTTGACTCGGCTCTACTCTTCTCTTCTTCATGGTTCCAATCGTAATCTTGGTGTATACATATTACTGTTAAATGGTAGTTTGTCTCTGAAAACAATTTAGGCCGAAACTTTTAGGCCATGGAACTATGTCCAACCATGTAAATGTATATCATGCTATCTCATTGCTAATTGAAGTTATTTCCAATTTCGTCTGTTGTCTGAAAACCATGAAAACCAGTAAAACATTAGATTGATGTATGTTAAGATAACGATACGATAACGCAGTATGCGTGTCAAACTAAACAATTCTGCAGATATTTAAGAAAATGAATATATTAAGCTTTGCTGAAAAGCATTATCGAACAATTTTTTTTTCAAATTTGCTATGTATTAATGAAGTTTATATAATAAAGTGTTGTGTTAGAAGGTAAAACATCTCATGACATGACCTGATAACTGTATCCTGGTAGAAAATGGTATGACAAAGAATGCGACACTTTTGTGAAAGGTTTCATTGTGAGAGAGATTTTGTCTCTTGCCAGAGACAGCCAGATGGTTGACCATTCAATCATGATGCCCTGTTTAAAACTCAACTCGAAGAAATGGTAATTGGTAACAAATCATTTTGTCTCTTGCCAGAGACAGCCAGATGGTTGACCATTCAATCATGATGCCCTGTTTAAAACTCAACTCGAAGAAATGGTAATTGGTAACAAATCATTTTTAAGGTTATCATATCAAAATTAAAGAAAATAGAAGAATGTTTTGATACATAAGAGGATCATGGTTATAGAAATGAATACAGTTTTTGATTACATCAAAAAACAAAATGACGTTTGTCAAAAGGAAATTAAGTTGAGGAACTGTTTTGCAACCTGTAAATAAATTTGCATGTTCCGTCATTTAAGGACATTTTCCCCACTTAGCCAGTACACATTGTAGGAATAAACAAGACAAAATAAACTAAAATACAGCACACAAATTTCGCATCAAAATATTTATTTTATTTTCCTCATAGACTATTCTTATGCAAGCTGTTGCTTTTCGTTTCAATGATTATTTGTTCACGGTGATAAGATACTAGCAAATATTGAAACACATTGCAACAGAAACAAACTATTGATGCTTTGATCAGTTTAAACATTGCAGATGACGCCGAGGTTATTCAGCTGTTGATAATAATTTTACACAAGTTTTAAAGTAAGATCTCAATGTCTGTGTTTTGATTGTGTAAACACGTGTACATAAATAACGAGCTACTATATCCCTTCCCTTCTAGGAGATTCCCCAAGCTTTTGGTCTGGGTAGGACTGCTCATAAACAATGTTATGGAACGATGTTTTGGGTAAAAATAAACTCACGGGAAAAAGAAAGTATAGGTCCTTCATATTGAAATAAATGTAAAACTTTTGACCATACCAAATGTTAGTGATCCTTTAAATGATGGCATGCCTTAAACCACATGATACATATCCCAAAAACGTAACTTGTGTTGCTGTATTTTTTAGAAAATTGAAAAATCGTCAATTCCGTTTAAAACCAATTGCATGAAAATTAAGGGCATGAATTATGTATAAATCGATTTGCTGGATACTGTCATATCATAGCAGCGTAAAAAACACAAACGGAATGGCAAGGTTGACCCAGGAACAACGAGAGAGAGCTCTTGGGATGGCCGAAATGGGAGCCACAAACGTCCATATTGCTCGAACGTTCCATTGCACGCCACTGACAGTGTCAAGACTTATGCAACGTCACAGGACAGACCCCGAAGTGGAAGACCGCGCGTTACTTCGCATCAAGAAGATCACCACATCCGGACCATTCATCTGAGGAACAGATTTGTAACGGCAACGGAAACAGCGCAAACGGCTCTTGGTCATCGTGTTAGTAGATGTACAGTGTCCAGGAGGTTACATGTAGCAGGGATTCGGGGTTATCGCCCCTTCCTAGGCGTAGCCTTGACCCCTCAACATAAGTGTTGTCGACTCCAATTGGCGCGGCGAGTTTTCAGATGGCAAGTTCAGAGAGTCCAGAGTCTTATTCACAGACAAAAGTCGCTTCTGTCTTTATCAAAACGATGGAAGACAGAGGGTGTACAGACGCCGTGGTGAGCGTTTGGCTGCTGCATGTGTCCAAAATGTCCATCCTTACAGTGGTGGTAGTGTCATGGTGTGGGGCGGTATCTGTGGTGACGTTAAAACGCAACTGGTCGTTATAATTGGAAATTTGAACGCACATCAGTACATTAATCAAGTTATCCAAACGGTTGTGTTCCCTTTACATACAAGCACAGGCCTAGGGAATCGTATACCAGCATGATAACGCCAGACCCCACACGGCATTAGCAACAGTCAACGTCATGCAACAGAACAACGTCCATGTTCTCCAGTTGCCTGCCCGTTCCCCCGACTTAAATCCAATTGAACACTTATGGGATCACTTGAACAGGCAGGTAAGGGCCCGTAGACCCGCCCCACAAAACAGACAAGAGCTTGTTCATGCCCTTAGAGACGAGTGGCAACATATACCTGACGCCGTCATCCGACTTTTAACAACGTCGATGAGGAGACGTGTCCGTGCCTGTATTGACGTGGCAGGAGGTCACACACGTTATTGACAAAAACAGAGAATGTTTGTGCTCTCACTGTCGATACTAGAGACACTTGAACTCATTGAAACTTGACCCCCTGCTTATTTAAATGAGATTGCAGAAAAATACTGGAGTGATCAAATGAAATCTGTTTGTGTGCATTATTGTCATTTGATTGTGCTATAAAATAATCTTCATAGCATTGACATATCATCTTTTGTCTTTATGTTATGAGCACTGGAAGTTAACCTATACTTTCTTTTGCTCGTGAGTTTAGTGCGGTTGATAGAAAGAACTGACATTCGATGCTTTGGATTCTAGACTTGGACTTTGAACACTATTTTAATAAGGTAACAGAACCAAAAGACGGTAGAAATCAGGCCACAGTTTACATTTAGAACTACCATTAACTCGCAACATACACTAATTCTGATCTACTTATTAACATATCAGCATTCCTGTTGAAGAAAGCAGATGAGTTATATCCGATTAAGAGGAAATCTCCTCAAGGGGATTTGAATGTCAAACATGACTTAAGCATTGATCAATGATTTTAATCACCATTAACCTATACATTCGAATTATGCTGAGCTCAGCTATCTGTCTGGCATCAGGTCCAGGGATCCTCTTTATCTTGACTGGTCACAAAGGAGTCCTTCGTGAAATGAAGTCTGACCAGTGTCTCTTTAAAATCTTACTTCAATGAATTGTCTAGACGGTGCCTCATACACTGTTCCACTCGTCAAGGCCAGCAGTTGCACACTGGCAATACATTGTTTCATAATGCTGCACAGTGCATACACTAAACATAATTCATACGTTACTTACAGCAACTCATAGCAAGTTTTGACTAATGCAACATAATGCATGAAGTTTTATATAGCATTTGAAAATGTATCATTGACGTGTTAGTTGGCAAATATTCAGCTGTTGAAGACTAGAATGTGAAAGTGTGCCTTTAATAAATAATGAACATTAGCGATTGTCAGTGGTTTGAGTTCTCATAGAGTTCAAAGATAAATTAGATTATTTATGAGTTGTAGATAAATATGAGCGAATACGGCTGATATGATCTCTGATGATATGCGTCTAGCTCTATCTCATTGGTATCTGATTAGTTATTATCAATAACCATCAATCATATAACCAGGGAAATAAATCTTGAGGCAAATGGATTCATATAAATTCATGAGGAGATAAATACAGCATTAAAAAGAGATAGAAAACTGTTACCGAGATTTGTTTTAATCATTGACAGAAATAGTTTCTGTCACATTTTCGACTTCTTCTCAACCTCTAGCTGTATTCTTGCATACAGACTCCTTGGAAATGGAAATAATAAATGATAAGTTTGTGTATTCTATGGCTTCTTTATAAGGACCATGCCTTTAGAATTATTTTCATCTTCTTAGTGAAAACAAAAAGCCTTTGAAGGTTGAACTTTTGAGATAACCCAATGACAATAATTTAGTTTGTGGTCAAGAAAAAGAGCGAGGGTGGCCACCTATTTTTATTTTCTTCTCGAACAATAATCAAAATCAAAGTCAAAGAAATCTTGCATTCTTGACTCTTTGACCAGAGAAAATTATAAAGTGTAGGGGTCACAAAGGTTATGCACTAGAAACCTTTTGTCGTCTTCTTCTCCAGAACAAAAAGCCTTTCTCAATTCTAAATTTGGTGTCTTTCTGGCCCTTAATCAAAGTCAAAGGGGCCACGACCTAAAAGCTGTTTTCATCTTCTTTTCAAGACAGCAAGCCCACTTGACCGCAAGACATCTTGTTTGCAAACAAACTTTTCAAACTTACATGTTTATATGTTCTATAAAGTCAATGGCTCTATGTTTAAATAATAAGATAAATGGGACCTTAAATATCCCGACTGTTTACTGGATGACATAGTTTACAAGAGAATATTAATGGACCAAAGTGGGCCAAAGTCAATCGTAGTTCCTTTAATGGACAAGAATGATAACATATTTCTCCCTACAGCTAAAAAGTTTTATTGCAATGGGAAATTAATCTGCGAGTAACAAAGATCAAATGCTGTAACTAACATGAAGGAGTAAAAATTGTAGTCTGATAAAATTTTATATAGGTATTGTCTACAACACTTTTCCTTATTTATTTGACCATAACAGTTGATAATGCCTAACACACATTCGTTTCTAAATCAAACAGTGTGTAAAGATACATATACACAGTCATCAGAGATAATGCTTATTTTGGGAGAAAAATAAAAAAAAACTGTGGAACAGATTTATCACATTGTTGATTCATTCTTTTTAAAAATAGAAATACTAAAATCTAATACATTGCCATGATAAGAACATCAATATGGCGCGTATTGCTTGATAAGTGTATTGATATCCAGAACATTCTATTCATTTCAATAAAGAAGTTGTAAACCCATCGAACATTTTGTTCGTCATCTTACCATCTTCACAGTGTCAGGGTCAAAACATGGACCATCGTTAACAATCACTTTGGGAATCAGTACGCTGTGTGTGCCAGGACAGGAAGGATTGTATTTTTGACACATTTTGATGTTAAAATGTCCATGATTTACCTCTGACATTTTGACATTGAAACACGGTTTTATTACTATATCAGAAACCTTTTGAATCTCTTTACATTCTAAACTGTGGCAATATGTGTGAAGACAGTTGTATTTGGTTTCACGGTGATAATGTATTAGAATATATCCAGGAACGGTGACAGGTTTGCTTTGGAGACAATGGGATGAACAAAATGACAGAAATGTATGCATTCTCACTAAAATCAAACCATAATACGTTACATATATGTTGTGTAACATTGTGCAACTAATTATGTTCTGATTTTAATGATACTGAAATATCCGAAAACAGCATGTGATACGAAAAGTATAACTCTTCTACTCTTCCAAATTAAACTAGTTTAGAGGCGTACAACTGTTCTCAACCACTTACCATGTTTAAGATTGTGTTGGTAGAAGGTTGCTGCTGGTAGAATAACACACACACTATAATTTAGATAAGTTAAGTTAAGTTAAAGGCATAATAATTAACCTTCCATCATACGTTGCCCTTAGTCGGACACATATGACTTTAATGGTAATTCTATGTGGCACCTGAAGCTGAAGAACTATATTTACACACACCCCGTTGCTCCAAGAACACTATATCGAGCGAGCAATTTGAATTTATTTCATTTTCTATTACCAATTGTCTTCTGATGTCAAGGTGACCCAAGTCCTAAAATAGGAAATGATGTCGGCGTGCAGAGCTTTAGAATAAGGCAGGTTTTATGTCTGATCATGTATTTCTCTTCAACTGGGTGAGTGATTCCATTGTCATTACAACATCATCAACACCATCTTTAAATATATATCATGATACGAAATTATTATTAAATATAGTTTTTTTAAGTTTTTAAGTTTATAGTTGCTCACAAACCAAGAATAATGACACATTGCAGATGTTTTGTTAAAAGCACAGGAGCGTGTATCGCTTAGAAACAGTGTTTGGACGACATATACCTATATAGACCCTACCCTATTACTATATAAAAGGAAAAGGATGTAACGACGAAACCTATGTTCATTCAAACTCATATTTCGCATCAGAAACATTTTTTATGGCACAGTCGATGACTACGATACGAAAGCTGAATAATTTCCCCACAAAATGAGCTATAAATGGTCACAATCGGATCATTATTTCAAAAGCTATAAGACAAAACAGTCGGTATATCACTACCTCCACATTTTCAAGCCAATTTCGACGCTCACGAGAATAAGCGAAAACTCACCTTTTAAAATCGTTTATTAATTCCAGCAATGTTGACAGCACCTATGAATCGGCAGATGCGAACCGCAGAATAAAACTACAGATATATACAAATATTACAACACCTACACATCATTTCTCTGGCTGTACTTCGGCATTTTGTCTCAAACTTGCAAATTCGCCATTCAGCCATTGATGAGCTTGACATTCAGTTGACCTTGAATATCCCATATTCAGCTTCCTGGGCCTACTTCTCGCTAGATGGCCCGGGAAGCAAGCAGGACAGCAAGTCATTAATACTATCAGAGAGAGTCTTGCAGAAATTTTCGAAAATAAAATAAATGAATGGATATATTGTACTTCAAATTCAAGTTTGAATATTACCGATTGGTTCTCTGATTGAACTACGATTTTCTTAACATCATTTCATTGACCTGTAATACTGGAAACATAGACATCAAACAATGGACATCGACCAATGAACATCAACCAATGATGTTAAAAAGATGAACTCTCAATCTAAAGTCTCTTGAGTTCTAAATATATGTCTAACAGATAATTGGATAATTCAGAACTCTTCTATCGAGACGTAGGTGTATTGCTGGTTAAGTGGTCAGTGTGATTTCTCATTCTCTTCACATAATACAACAATTGTCTCGCACAAACTCTGAATAATCCCGCAGATAGAGTGCAGACTCGCAGACATGCTCACAGAGAGCGGCTCTGGTTCAACAGGATCTAATTATATAAGCTGAAGTTATCAATTTCCTTTTTAGTCGAAGCAAGGTCTACCAATTTGAAATCAGAAACAGTAAACTAAGATTTACAAGTATGTCCTATATAACTGTCATTTCATCAGTGTGAATGTCTACATCTGAATGGGCTCAGGTGTCCCAAAATGTTTCTTGAGATAAAACTGGTTGATGCCTACACGTGTCTCTATTCTGATGAATAGATGAGTTAAACCTATTTATCGGAGATATTGTTAATTTGACCCCAAATGTTTTGAAAATGATAAATAAAACTTGTATGTCACTTGTTATTTATAAGAATAATGATGATTGTTCTGAACTGCGAAGGAAACAGAACCTCCTAAACAGAATTCCCGAAATGAACTAAGATAAAAGAAAGGATAACATGCTTTCCTGATAGGAATCACTGTCTGCCGAATCTCTTGACAGTAACTCATGACTGTAATTTTTATACATGTTGTAAGGATATTATATAAACGAGAATGGCACAATAGGAGTTGATGTTCATGACTTTGCCTAATGTGTTGGTTTCGAAAAGTAAAATTACTAGTTTGTTCCCACAAAATCTTTAGAAAGTCGAACATTTTACATATAATTTACATATTCTATAACTATAAATTCCCGTACAGAAATCTTTTGGTTTGTTTAGACATGCTTTGTATATTAACTTATTTAATAATTTCTGAAATGTTTGTGATATTAAATGAAAAATATAGATTATGGAAATAACCACTTTTTAAAATATGGTCGATTAAATGTTTCACAACATGTTGCCATATATCAATCCCTGAGAATAGTGTGTCGGTACTTATGGATCGGAATGTACAAAATGAATAGGAAGCCTATATGCATGTTAAAACGATTTGAAAGTGAACCTGAGCCTAGTGTATGACCCCTGAACTCCAATCTCAACTCTTGATCCGTCACTGCATGTGGTGAATCAAATTTGAAAATTAAAAATTAGAAATACAAATTGTCCACCGTGAGTTTTTTGCATTTCATATTTACCAAGTAACTGTTGTTACAGTTTCTGATCAACATTATTATATGAAATGTTAACTTAACACATCGACTGCTCAAAATTTCACATTTCACGTTATTTGAAGAAAACAAACTTATTTGAACACAATGTCAAAATAAACAACCCAAACTCTCTACACTTTAATATTTAAAAAAGGGTGTAGATTTGGACAAATTAAAACGGGACTATAATTGCAAAATGAAAATATTTAATTATTTTGGTATGTTGCCTCTGTCACCAAAAATATAGAATTGCTGTAAAGTGATATACTTCCATCATTCATTCCTCTTTCAAACTCTTAATTGATCATTACATATTATTCAATTATGAACTAAATGAGGTTAAACAAAGTTTTATCTCAAAGGTAATGTTTCAATTCATGTATTCGATCACATATGTGTTTTGTGTGAATTCAAACAATGCTTCTGAAAATCATCATGTTAGATTCTGTAATGTCTAGTCCGATTGCTTGTCCAGAAACATCCAGTTGATCATCAGTTCTACGATTCCGTGCTGGTTTGATAGGCCACTGATACTGTCTGGATATACTCTGATTTCTCAGGGGACACTGACTGCTGAGCTGGTAGATTTTCCGAAGAGAGCATGCCTTTAAGGTTTCAGCTTTTCCTTTGCCTAAAATGTGACTTGGATTACCATTAGTTATTACTTGGTTTGATTGATATGTACTCTTTTATTAGCTTATGTACCATCTGGTCATATTCAAATATTTTATTTAAGTATGGTACGGTAATATGAATAAAGTGTGATAAACTAAAAATGTCACAATGATAATATATTACGAGTTTGCGAATATAATACAACATCATGTATTCACAAATGCTTCAGTAATTTCAGCTCTTAGATGAAGGTCTCTTCAGAGAAGAATTTCTCCAGGGTGAATGAAGTCGGATAATTTTAAACAGTGCGAACAATCAATATGTAACCGTAACATTACCTAAGAATTCGCCATGTTTTTGCATGTATCGTTACTGCACATCCTTTAAGAACAGTTTCAAGTCTATGGTAAAGTCATGTGTATTTGGGATTGTTCCTTGAACAGAACTTTTGTCCTGTACCTTTAATGTCTTGGTCAAAGGGACCCAAAAGTTCCACATCACCAGTTAACCAGAATAAAATACCAAAATACAGCATAATTGAATGTGACACATTCAAACATTATGGGGTGGTGACATTTTTGTTGAATGAGTCAGGTAAGTTGAAATGGCCAATGATTTCATCTACTTGACTACTTCGCATTCTATCCACATCATCAGCAAACATAATATTTCAATAACTTGTAAATGTTTATCAGCTACATTAATCTCAATATACATTTACGTTAGTTGAAAATGTTTCGGTAGCACATCTATGAGTTACTCTTTGATAAAGATTTGCTGTCAGTGATGCAGAATAACTGCTCTTTAGACCAATCACTATTTGTACTTCCTGATGTGAAGACGCACGTCCCTTCATCTCCAGACTACAGGAATGTTATTCTTAAAGAGTTGGTGAACACTTTATAATTGCACTTAGTATGTCTACGATCAATGAAGAGAACAGAAACAATGCTATTTAGATCCATCCTACCACATATATGCACTCAACGACACCACATTTTCAACAGTGTAGAAACAAACGAAATATTGCATCCAGAGAAAGTAGATTTTGAATGTCTTTTATAGGGACATAATTTGTAAAGAGGTACCCGTAATTTCATACATCAGAGTATAATACTTTGTTTATGTCCGTTCAAGTACATTTGGGATGTTGAACTTGCTTTTTCAGAATGGTTTCTAGCCAGAATGTATTACATTTTTCTTAACAAGTCATAACATGTTGAATTTTATTAATAAAAGATAATGTCGACATACAAAGCTTTCTTGGACTTAAATCTGTTAAGGCGTCTTTAATTGTTGATAAAACAAGTAAAAAAATTACTCTCCTATCTTGTTGTACATCACATCGATCGTTCGAATATAAATTTCTGTTTTAATCTTTTAAAAGTAAGCATGTTGAACGAAGAAGAAGCAAAATGAGAGTCGTGAATGATGTCATCAAGTGCACACTCCAAACATCCTGGATCCACCCAAACCTTTTATTTATCCTTTCTGTCTTAACATGTTTTTCACGAATTAATCGTTATTGCTTTATGGAAATTATAGAGCCTAAATGAGGAGAAGAGGAAAATATCGCTGATTTAAATGTCATTTCATAGATGTTAAGTGTTACTTGTATTACAGTTTATTTCTGTGTATTGTCATGTAAGATGTATTATTGAAGAAACTATAATTGTTTCTGGTACAAGGATACACGGTTGCATTGCAGTTTATTTCTGAACTCATCAGGTGTCACATAACATGTTTTAATGTAGGATCCTGGTATAAAGATACACGATTATCTTCAATCGTTTTCTTCTAAGTCTTGAACTCTTAAGACTGCTCACTATCCTATTTGGAAATAAATAAAGAGCATTGCGAAACGAAACTATTCTAGGAAGTCACCATTAGGGTTGATCACGAACATCAGAGATCAATAACTGTCTGTGAAATTGCTATTTTCGGAGTCCATAAGAGTAAATATTTTGCAGTGTACAACATTTTGGTATCTTATTTCTCTATTCATAGATTGCTTGTCTAACCATTTAAAAGTAACTAACAGGCAATTCTAGTTTAGGGAATACAAACTACGCTATACATGCAAAGTTTCCTTCAATATTCTAAAGATGAATTCGTAATGTCATCCTCTTCCTAGGAAATCTCGATCCAGACATAACTCAATCACTGGTTGATTACTATAAAGCCCTCTCGCATTTCCTTTAGGTTTCCGTGCTAGGAAATAAGAGCCCACTATGCATTTTAAGGTGCAGCACTCCACTATCTTAGCACAGAAAAGTGAGCTAAATACTGCAATACTTAAATCAGCCAGTTCCTGAGTCTGGAGTATCGCCTTGCATAGAGACGTTGCAACAATGTTAGTTTTACCAGCTACTCATCGTGTAAAGAATGTACATTCTGATGAACAACAAAATAAACAAATCCTGCACTCACACTCGCATCAAAATGTCACGCGGATCAATGTTGTTATAATGATGTGGCAGTGGTTATTTCTCAAGACAAACGTTGTGAATACTAATAATGACGACCCCAGAGATAAATCACCAAAATCCCAATCAAAACAGAATCTATATATGCTTTGTTATACTGCACATATCACGCAAATGTATGTAATTATAAGGAAACAAATTGAATGTGGATGTTTTGTATCCGCTCCTACTACAATACCCTGATTCCCTGAGCCTTATAACTCTCGCTTTGCTGAAGGCTGGTTACTAATCGCTACATAGGTTTCAGGTTCTTTTATCTGGGTACTGCCAATATTGCTAGAAGTGAAGTTCTTTCAATGGCTGGTTATATATAGCCATACGAGAGTTACTGGGATCAGGGAATCAGGGTACTGTAGTTGTGTATCTGGTACAGATAAAGTGATGGAGCAAGAAGTAACTTCCTACTATAGGTTCGATACAAAGGTTCCGAGTCAATGTTATGGTAAACTGAGATGATTGTGACATTATCTGTGAATAGATAGTGAAACTAGTTAGCATCCATTTACTTACACATACACTAAACGCCAAAAGAAACGTTACCCCACTTCTTTTTTAAATAACTTTTTAAGTATTAAAGATATTTAAGAAATTAATGTTTCAAAAGAAAGCCGAATGACGTAGCTTTATGCTAATAACACGTTTAAAAATCCTGATAGATTCATATTGTGGCAAAATGCAGCTTGCTTAACCTTTAGCCTGCTGGATTGTTTTAGGCTAACACCCACTGTCATCTGGATTAATTTCAGCTTAAGCGCCGTAAAATCAACACCGTTACGAAAATTGAAATTGATCAAAAAGTAAACAAGTATTCTAAGCAAAATTTCACACACTGATGGGGAAATCACTAGGCTATGTGATGATATATTTTTTATTGTCATACCACATACAGTAATGAAGAAATAATCCTTGAAACAGCAAAGTAGTACTTTTATCATGAATTCTATTTTTTTGTAATCTGGACGATTTATCCAGGATCGATCATTTGAAATATAACACTAAAAATTTCCAGATAAATTCACATTTTACGAATTCAGGGTTGTAACCGAATATTCACAAGGATTTTTACTGTTATCCGATTACTGTAGTTACCACGGCGATAAATTATCTAACATCGTTAGAAGTCAACATAAAACGAAGACGTTATTATTATTTGATAAATTCATCAACTTTGCTCGCACCGCTTTGACTGCGATTTTCTCACAAACTACAGAACACAAAGAATCAATACTTAAGAATAAATATCAACAATAACTAAAAGTGGTATCAAAAAAGTTTCAGCACTGTAGAAATTACACTTTTCGAATAGCAAGCTATTACCCATGCTGATGTCTCGGAAATCGTCTGTTTCAAATCAAAATGGCGGACTTCGGTAATTAGAACGAAAACAAACACTATATTAAGAATTATTGTTTCAATAGCTACCAAAATTATCACGTGGATACAAAGAGATTCATATTTTTATACCATGTGATTTTTAATGTGATAAACGTAAGCATTTCACTAACAGCACTGTGTAAACAACGGATAAAAATTCGATGCAAACAATAACCTGAGGCCGGTCATCAGAGAAAACGATGAGCAAATGACATTTTCTACACTGTAACACAAGCTCAGAAACGTCTAATTCGTCATCGAATAAATTGTGTATTAATAAATAAAGTATCTGTAACACATTTGTAAGGTCTTTTGGCAATAATATATGACAAAAATCCTACCTTTACTGTAAAATTAGATCAGATTTATTGCAGACGAAAAACTTTCATTCCGGAAATGACGTGCAACGGAAGTCAGTTTGTTATTACTTCCCTTTAGAAGCTTCAAGAAAAAATAAAATCACCAGACAAGTCCAGAAGTGCCAGAAGCAGAAGACATTATTTCCTACCTCCAATTATTAAATTGTATTCGCTATTGATTCACATGTAATTACGGGACGAATATCTCAATTCAAAATTCAAAACATGAGCGGCAGACGACACAAGTGGGCAGATGTGCAGATCTCAGCAGGTGCTCGAAAACGTCATGGCAGTATATATCATGAGCGATTGACAAGATGTGGGATCACACGATTTCAAGAAGTATATATAAATTGAGAGTCGAAAACATTGTTTTCATTTTTGATTAGGATTATTAATATTGATACTAAAGGATGTTTATAATTTTAAGATTGTAAATTCAGATATAAAAGAAACAATACTTAGGCTACATAATACATTGTGCGCATAGTTTAATTTATCTGACATAATTATAAACGTAATGCATGTTACTATATATAATTAATAAATACAGAATAAAAGAAGAACTATAAATCAAAAGCATCTAATTATATTAATTTACAAATGGAGTATTATAATTGTCGACAAACGATAACCAAGTGGAAACCACATTGGGGAATTCCATTCTCAGCCAATCAGAAAATAGAACGTTCCTCCTGATCAGAGTTTCCCCATAAGGTATTGGTTGGTAATCTATACATTTAGTATAGACATATATGTGTACTAACGGAACATAATCACAATCAGACATAATTTTGTTAAGCTATGGTTTGTTTACGAGTGTAAGCGATCCCTTTGAAAAAAGTTTTAAAAATGAATGTCGTTTACCGTTTGCCACACATGTAATGGGTCATGCGGGTTTGGATATTAGGAGCACAACTAAATTATTTTTTAAAACGTAAACAATACTAAATTTACTACAAGCACTGTAAATTAAATATGACAATGAACACTTGTCAATTTAGATATGAACACGTGTTAATATTTAAACAAATTTCAAAAACAAAACTATATTATATATATGACGCAAACGAAAACGAACGAATATTTGAGCAATTCTATCAAAGTGTTGAGGCAAAAAAGACAATACCTTATATGGGGAAAAAATCTGATTTAGCTGACAAGTGTTGAAGAAAGATATCCTATCAATTTCCTTGATTCTACACTGTCAAGTGAGTACCTGCACACAAAGTAGACCTCTTGAAGATCTGGTGTCATTTCATCTCTTTCACTGGAGTACGGAATCTCTCGAAGGCCGCCGGACTGGACTGGACTGGACTACCGCAGATTAGTTATATTTTGGACAAAAAGTCAAGATTTGGTAACAGTTCATCCTTTATTTCAATGTGTAGCAAATAAAAATGCCAATCGAAATTAAGTATGAGAATGTTGATGGATTCAAGTTGGTAGGCCTATGTCACAAATCATTTACAAAAACTCTCACCTACAAGAGGCGGTTGATAACGGTACCTGCAACAGACAAGTGCAAGAGTGAAATAAACTGACGTTTACTATTTTTCAAGTAATTTGCCTCCAACATTTATCAATACAAATTCACATTTCTCATGTAATTAGGCCTACAGTAGGCCTACGTGGCAGTTATATTCGTACAGTGTCGTATTTCCATAGACTTGCATGTTAATTTACGCTGGGATAAATGAATTTCATGAAATAAGTTCTGTTTAAATCAATGTTAAACTTTTCATCTTGATTTGAAATCATCTCAGCTTGAAGAAAATAATTTAAATTAAATTTTCGGACGATAATTAACTAATGTCATCCAATTTACCTACATGTGTACGTTAGATAAAAACGTTTCTCATAGATCGTCATGTTAAATGTTTTCACAACTACGTATATATGTTGATCAAAGTTCTGCCATTCCCAAGATAGTAAACGGAAAATTAAACTTAAATTATGAGGTTGTAGCCAAGTCGATTCCCCACAAACCTGATAAATGTGAATACAATCGGACACAAATCGTAACTCTGAAAAATATTTATCCCAGATTAAATTAACATGCACGTCTATGAAAATAACGTCACCGGCACGGCACTGTACTTAACGATTTTTTGTCTACACGCTATCGACACATCAAACACTACTGCTTGTCAAGTAAGTTTTAAAAACCTATATAATATTTGTCAAAGTTTTTAATTTCAATTAAATTTGAGGACATGTTTTGGTAAATCGATCAATGACGACATCGATATCTCAATTTGCGCAAAGCTACGATAACCACGCCCATCTTGTCACTCAAGTGTCCACGCCCACTTCTTGTCAATCAAAACCACGTGTGTCCTGGCAAGGTCAATGAAATGTTATTTCAAATTATTTT
Organism: Gibbula magus; assembly: GCA_936450465.1. Lineage (NCBI taxonomy): Eukaryota > Metazoa > Mollusca > Gastropoda > Trochida > Trochidae > Gibbula > Gibbula magus. The sequence goes on along the minus strand of OW388290.1, from coordinate 16,129,981 downwards.
ATTTTCAAAACAGTTACGAGTTATTTCAAAGTATTTTATTTTCAAAACGAATGAATTATTTGCATGAATTCATGATGTGCCAACGCATTCTTTCTTACTGAATAAATGTTTACATGTCAGAGTGACGTTTCGCGAGAGTTCACTTGAAGATGTTGGATAGTGACAATTGTCTGTCGTAAGTAACTTAGCTAGTTGATTTTTTTTATTAACAGACGAAAATTCCTTTTCATGTCGTAAATGTTTTGCCTTTCACAAAAACAAACTCGATCCAAATAAATTATATTTCATGAATTTTCATCAAACACGTTACGCCCGTATATTCCAAAAATTTCATTGAAATCGTACTGGAGATTCCAATCGCCTAGTCTAACGATAATCGCGATATGCTACTTGCCTTCAGTATTTAAAAACAAGAAAACAAACAGTACAAATATTTTTCCTGAATGATTGTTTTTAAAATAGAAAATAAATATGTTTACATAAAACAATAGACCAAGAATGACCGACAGAGTGTTGCTATCATAAACATTAGTTTTCCCGGAATAGCATTGACAGTAACTTGTTTACAATCGCGCGGGACCTGCTAAACGGTTGTCTTTGGGTCCGAGTGTCATTACTCAAGAACTAACATATTTTTAAATAAGCCAATTGTTTGTTCACCACTACGAAAATGTTAATGCAGCATGTGTGTATTAGGATATTCCGATCAAGTGCCATGAATCGGTTACTGAACTTGAACATCGAAATTGTGTTTGATCGAAATCCGCCATCAGTGCATGAAAGTACGTAATGGCGTCATGCTGTTTATCGGCAATTTGTAAGTAGATTTTTCAAGATGATCTGTAGGCCTAATTGTAATGCAAGTTTTAGCCACAACAAGATATATAAATGTCAGTTATTTTTTTATCTTTGGAATCCGTGATCATGATCAAATTTAAAGGATTTTTTAGATGATGTTGTTGTGATGACATTGTTTGTTCAGTCTAGGCCTAACGGTTTCTAACTGCAGCAAGATGAAGGAAACTCACGATTTGACAGCTCAATTTTGCCTTGATAAAACATAGCATTGCAACGATATTATTATGAATCAAACTGACTAAGATTGTTTATCGTGTACATTGAATAAACACAGTTATGAATTGTCACTGCGTCAGATTTACTTTATTTATCATTGTTTGGAAACCGTCGTCTCTTCAACTTCTTCACATGTGACAGTTTCCACCGGAAGTTTTCTCTCGCATCGACTGAATTTTTTCGTTGATCCGTGTAACGTAAATAACGACTTTTATTACAAGTATTACATATCACAGTAGTGGATTTTTATTGCAGAATCTTTCTGTTGCGTTTACATCGACAGTTCAGTCGTTGGACAAGTGTAATTGTCTTTATTGATAAGAGGTCAGGGGTCACGCTCTCAGCACGCGATTTGGGCTTGATACGCAGCCCGCAGATGACAGGGGGATGCACTGTTGGGCTTGAACTCAAGCCTCTAGCAGGCTGGATCTTAAGAAGATTAAAATTGTCCGGTTTTCGACCAGGCTGGTAGTAACAAATAAATGTGATCGTAATGTCCAGAAGAAGTTGAAAGTAAACTTTTACGTTTGTGACTAGACAAAAAGGTTGTATGCTTTACATCATAACCCCTAAACGATGAAAATAACTGTTATTGAGTAAGTTTAAGTGTGAAACTTTTCTCGTAATTTACCTTAGTGAAAACGAGTTTACTGTGTTGTCAAATGACTTAATAGTATTTAGGAACACAGACGATTATTTATGTGAACATATTTGCTTGAAAATGAAAACTTTTCATTTTTTTGTCTTTCACCCAAACGCATTATCACTCAAATGTAGCAAAATTTAAGCAGCATTTGCATGAACTGAATGCTTCTACAAGGTTTAAAAGGTACCTACTTTGCATTATATGGCACACATGTACGAAATCTTGCCGCGATTGACAAGTGGAGAAAGAGAAAGAGCTCTGGGGATGTTGCAGCTTGGGTCGACCAACAACGATGTTGCCAATGCCTTTGGATGTCACCATTTGATCATCAGGCCTATCATGCCTATCAGGCCTCTCATCGGTGACTCCGGAGTTGTATAATGGTCATACAGTGACATCCATAGACATTGGCAACATCGGAACTTAATGTAGGAAGGCACGTTGCTTTCCATCGTGACATGTGTGTTTGTTGTGGCTGTGTAGACGCGACTGGGGACTGGTGGTGGAGCTCCTTTATTCTCAGGCGTTGTTTGATCGAAATAATTAAAATGTCCGGATCAAGTTAAGATTTCCGAGGGAGAGGATGTCATTACGAATTCACCTTTAGAATATTGAAGGAATCTTTGCATAGTTTGTATTCCCTAAACTAGAATAACCAGTACTGTAAGTTAATGTTAAGACAAGTGATCTACGAAAAGATAAACAAGATACCAAAATGTTGTACACTGCAAAATATTAACTCTTATGGACTCCGAAAATAACAATTTCACAGACAGTAATTGATCTCTGATGTTCGTGATCAACACTATTGGTGACTTCCTGGAATAGTTTCGTTTCGCAATGCTCCTTATCTATTTCCAAATAGGATAGTGAGCAGTCTTAAGAGTTCAAGATTTAGAATAACACGATTGAAGATAATCGTGTATCTTTATACCAGGATCCTTCATTAAAACATGTTATGTGACAATTGATGAGTTCAGAAATAAACTGCAATGCAAGTATCACCTAACAGTATATGAAAAGACATTTAAATTAGCTATACAATCCTCTTCTGCTTTTCAGGCTTTACTATTTCCAGCAAGCAATAGCTATCCGTGAAAAACATTTTTAGACAGAATGAATAAACAAAAGGTATGGGTGTATCCAGGTTTGGATGTACACTTGATGACAACATTCACGGCACTCATATAGCGTCTTGCTTTTTCAACATACTTAATTTTAAAAGGTTTTTTTAAAGTATAGAAGGTAGAAATTCTGAATCGTGTGGAAATGCCATTAACTGAAAAAAACCCAATAGAATGACGTCACTAGTGTAATATAAGGATAACTGGTGTAGGATATAAATATAAATCCCTTCATTGAACCTAGAAATACTAAGTGCAATTATAATGTGTTCACCAACTCTTCAGAAGAACATTCCTGTAGTCTGCAAATAAAGGGACATGTGTCATAACATAAAAAAGTACAAATAGTGATTGGTCTAAAGAGCACTTATTGTGTCTTCATCGTTAAATACAGCTTAACAAGATGTGCTACCTGAGCAAAACAAATCTTAATGACGTGCAGAAACGTTTTAAGCACGAACATGGCGAATTTGTAGGTAATGTAGGTCCGGCTCCATTTGACTACTTCACCCTCTGAAGGGACCTTCATCTAAAACTGAATTTTCTGAAGCATTTGTGAATTTGTATGTCATTAGTTTAAAAAAAGGCAAATTTGAAGGGGACATAACTCAAAACTCTATAAGGTTATTCAATGATGTTTCAGAGCTGCAAGACAAGTATAAATTGATGCAAAGCCATCGATCGTTTGTCTTTAATTATTTATATGTTGCTGTTATGATTTTATTTAATGGTGTATGCATGTAAGATGCTCATTAACCCAATGAAAACACATGACTTTATAGATATTACAGTATCATACTTCAAAATAAGGTTTGAATATAACCAGATGCTAAATAAGCTAATATCAGAGCGTGTGCAACAATCAAACCAAGTAATAACAAATGTAAATCCAAATCACATTTCCTAAAGGAAAAGAACCCTAAAGGCATGCTCTCTTCGGAAAATCTACCAGCTGAGAAATCAGAGTATATCCAGACAGTATCAGTGGCCTATCAAACCAGCACGGAATCGTAGAACTGATGATCAATTGGATGTTTCCTTCTCTTGACAAGCAGTAGACTAGACATTACAGACTCTAACATGATTATTTTCAGTAGCATTTTTATAATTCACACAAAACACTAATGTGATCGAACAATGAATTTAAACATCACCTTTGAGATAAAACTATTATTTTTTATTTTATGTAATGATCAAATTGAGTTTGAAAGAGGAATTAAGGATCGAACTAAACTATTTGACGAATTTCTAAATGTTTCTTTTAATAAAATGTATAGCATTGAGAATCATACCCTTATGAATGAGATTTGTTTGAGCATTTATATCAGAATCTAGTTTAAAATAATGAAAATTTTGCAATTATAGTCCAGTTATAACTTGTTAAAAACTACAACCGTTTACAAAGTGTAGAGATTTTGTGTTGTTTATTTTTACACGTTTCTTGAAAATAACAAGAAATGTTTAGGAGTCGTTCTGCTTAATTAACATTTCATATAATAATGTTGATCAGAAACTGTAAAAACAGTTAATTGGCATTTAAGAAATGCAGAAAATGTTCACGATGGAAAATTGTCTTTGAAATGTTCGAATTCGGTACATGACAAATAGAGTTGTATAACCCATACTACACTGCCGACCAAAAGAAACGCCTATTTGATTTTCCTTAAAATGAAAGTTGCAATAAGTTCTTAAATATAATTAATGGTGGTCTCCACGTTATGATGAAGCAATAACTAATATGAAAGTCCATTGAAATCATGGAAAACTGTGATTCGAGTCCATAACATTCATGAAAACCACGCCCAATGAAGACGGCTATTTAAGGTTGATTCACTTGCGCACCGTAACCACTTACATCGGTAGCATCATCATACTTTAATGCGAATGCGTGCCTATATTGTTGCTCGTGGTTGTATGAAAATCTTTTTAAAATGTTTTTTCTGACCAAGCACTGATCGAAAACTGAACAATTATTGTTTTCTCATTTCAACAATCGCCATTCTTTCGTGACATGAATTTCTGAAATTCAAATATTTTATGCAGAAATGGTGCAATTTCATTATGCTATAATATTGCTAGTCTGTTCATTATAGTTTTTACGATATCTGATAAGATATCTAGTAGGCGTTTCTTTTGGCCGACAGTGTATGAAGCATGCTATGAAGCATGGAGCTCAAGTCAGTTTTAATCCATTTTACATGAGATGATTATCTTCACCAGAGATAGTGACAAATCCAAAGTTGGGTGGGACTTCAGGGGGGTCGTACACTTACATCAGGTTCACATTAAGCTAGCGTTTAAAGTTTAATTTCATGTACGTTTTATATCCATTTTGCATTTTCTAATCCATATGTATTTTCAGGTATTGATATGTGGCAACATGTTGCGAAACATTTAACTTGTAATTGTTTTCATGTTTTCATTTGTAGTTTATGAAATCGAAAATTTAATTGAATATTTCCATAACCTATATTTTTTTTTAATTTATAACATGTGAAACATGATTTTCGAATTTATTAGATCATGTTATATACGAGGCATGTCAGAGCTCTTTCAAATAATTACTAAATGATCTGTACGGGATTCACAGTTTCCATATTGAGTAACATATTTATGCCCTGATACCATGTTCCTGTAGACACCTTGACACAATCTGTCGACTGGTGTGATGTCCGAGTGCCGTTGCTGCCGTTGCAGTTGCAGTTGCAGGGATGAAGCTGTTTCATAGGTGAATTCCCCGGATGTTGTGATTCTCCTGGGGCGTGGTCACCCGTGGTCTCCCACTTCTCGGTCTGTCTGCAGTCTGTCCTGTCTGCCGTAACCGTCGAACCAGTCTGGTGATGCACACACGGGTGCAGCCGAACGTTCTTACGATGTGGGCACGTGAAGCTCCTTCCTGGACAATTCCTACGGCTCTCTCCCTCTGCAGATTGTGGTCAGGCGTGGCATTTTTCGTGTGTGTTTTTTCATACTGCGAAAATGATTCGTGTCTTCTGCTGGTTTTATACTGTTTGTCAGCACGTGCATTTCGTGGAATGCGTGCATATAACGTTTTCGAAAATTCGACATTTTTCGCAGTTTCACAAACGTTAAAAGAAGAAATTATTAGGTAGTATTTTTCACATGTTCCTGTAAAGTTTTGTGTATTAGTTTCTTATGGACATCAGTTTATGTAAATTAAAAGTAAAACAATTTGTATAAAATTATTTTCAAAAGTCTTTTTCAGTCTTTTAAGAAAATGCCACTTTCATTAGAGGTAAAATATTCTTAAAGCAAGTCTACCTTAACATTGTTTATCTTTATTTGTATATTGATATAACTTTATAACGCTTTTGATGTCTAAAATTTAAATAACTGTACATAAATAACGGTAGAACCCACATATATATTGAATATATATGTGAATCTCTTACCTTAAAAGCTCTCCACGAAATGCCGTTTTGTCTTAATTGTAAGAATACATAATTTTACATTCCTACCACTATTCTCAGCTGGTGTGGTCATTGGTAACCGTCACAGTTTTTCTTGCTTGTGATTAATTTTATGTCCATCACATTATTTTTTAGCCAGAATTTGCGTTATTGTCTTGACGTTATAAATCTAAAACTATTTTGATATTTCTTCAATTTGGAGGGACAAAGGCATAATGGTCCACACAACAAAGCTGTCTATTCTTATGATAAATATAAAAAGGGCGTTAATTCTATATCGAATATTAGAACATTAGAAATTTGACTGGAATTACTGTTTTTGAGAAATCGAAAGCTGTAACAGCTTGACGTTTTCGATTTCAGATCTTTACAAATCCATTTTCGATCTCCTTTAATATACAGTTGCAAACAGCATATGTTCCTGTGGATGATTCATCAGCGGAACATTTGAAAATGAGCTCTTGAAATTCTGTTCCAATAAAAATGCCTATTTGATCAGTCTCCTTTTAGTTGTTTATCAACATACTGAATGATAATGGAATGAGTTAAACTATTGGCTAACATCATTGAAAGAATGAAGATGTTATAAAATATTAACATTTTAAAGTTTTACAGCTGAATTCGATTCATTGTATACTCCATGCACAATTAAAAATAGGTTAACATAATATTGTCTATGATAAAGAAGATAAAAATGTGTATCGCATGTTTGTTTACGCAACCAACACACAAACATTGAAATCTTACTTTAAAAATCGGTAAAATCATTACAAACAGCTGAATAATCTCAATGTTTAACCTAATCAAAACACCATGACAATGTCGAAAACCGGACAATTTTAAACTTCTTAAGCAAGCTGCATTTTGCCACAATATGACTCCATGCTCTTGAATATCTGACAAAAATTCTGCTTTCATATTCGAGATATAAGCAGACAAAAAGATTACATTGTCATCTGGTGTCATCTGGTGTCACCTGGTGTCATTGAGAATGTTTCTGCACCGGTTTATGAAATGTGACGAGTCGTATTACCAACCATGTCGTGGACTAGACGAAACATACTACTACATATAAATTGCAATTGTTTCTTTCTAAAAGTTGATACTCACAAACATATAATTTGATGTTATTGCACTAAGTTACACGATGGTTTGCAATATTTAACATTAGGAAATTTATCTGAATCAAACAATCCCATTGAGTCCCTTATCGAGGTGGTCACGAACATCTTAGATTAGGGTTGTTTATGAGTTCATTTCCTGATCGTCTCAAGTTAACGAAAACATGGTATATATAATGGTATATATAATATATATATTTTATTATTATTACTGGGAAAGCGTGGTACATTACCTTTAAGTTCTGTGTTATTGCAGACTTGTATGTATATTACGTATAGGAGTTATAATTGCTGTATGTTCATTATATGTATCAAGACGTTTCTGGGAGATAGCACTGCTACCAGTAATCTATATAAACGACGTTGTTGACACAAAGATTAAATCAATGCCAGTTGCAGGACACATTGCACAATACTCACTCACTTGAACTCTAATAAAAACTTTCACAGACAGCAATAGATCTCGGATGTTTGTGATCAACTCGATTAATGACTGTCTAGAATAGTTTGGTTTCGCAAGCTCGTATGGTATATTTATGAACAGGATACGGACAGGTCTTGGGAGCTGAATACAATAATGTGTCTTGTCCAGAGATCTATCTTGTTTCAAGCCACAGTTGATCCGTAGAGAAATAAATGAAGCGTTTATTTAACTTTGTGTCGACAAATGACATTAAGCAATACATGACAAACATTTCTTTGAAATAAAGTATGAGTCTGTCAATGCTTAAAACTACAGGTAAATATATCTTTCACAAGGCTAAAAGCAATACACCTAAATGTAATGACATCATTATTTGAGCCGACACATATCCCGATTTATATATGGATACAGCATTTGACAAATGTGTTAATTTTTGCCAATATACCATACTCTACACAGTGTTGCACGCTTTTCATAATCAATTTCAAAATTGTGTTGCTTTTGTGAACCACAGCTCTAAGATATTTCACTTACTTATTTTTGGAAAAATATTTAACAACTTTTTTCTTCATTAGCAAACATTGAACATTTAAACATGTATACATATTTATAAATAATAATTTGTTCACGTTTTGCTTTGTCAACACATCTTTCTACATTTCTGTATGTGCTAGAGGACAAGGCAGAACAATAACGTAATATTGAAATTTACTTTAAATTGGAATACAGTTTAAATGCAATGAGACAACAAATCAATATATTGATATGTTTCATATCTTCATGTTAGATCTACACGAGGGCAAACCTTATCAGTTGTCAGCTTTGTTAGCTTTGAAGCGATTCAATTTCAATACGTGATAATACCAACATTGTGAAAGCATGAATTGTTATTGTGTCTCTTTCTAGGAACAGTGTTATTGATCAAGGTATCAAATATTAAACAGCCAGTCATGCATCATTAGGGACTTAATGTTTTATGACACGATAATAATGTTCATATCAATTATCTGTAACTATATCTGTCATGAAATGAAGAACTCTTTTATTGTGTTCTACAATCTGAAGGGATTACCTTTCTCTCTAAAAGGGAAATTAAATATAAGCTGTGTATTTGTTATTTTTAATTACTCCAATTCTTCTAACAGTGCACATTACTTCATTTGCTTTGCAGTTCTTCTCTTGACAATAAGTCCATTAGAAAATTTAAAATGTGATTTCATAACATAAATGATTGAATAGATTAATTGACACATTGAAATACTCCTTTAAAGGGACTGTAGCATGTTTTCTAATGGAAATAGAGATCTAAAAAAAAATGACAACACATTGATGTCAATTTAAAAATAGTCCTCCAAAATTGATAAATAGACACAAACTAACACAAATGATAATGGTTCGGTTAGATCCATTTTCAATTCTCGAATTACTATCCGGTGTTCACCCTATTATTATTATTATTATTATTATTATTATCATTATTATTATTATTATTATTATTATTATTATTATTATTATTATTATTATTATTATTATTATCATTAATATTATTATTAGTGTTAAATCAAACCATTGTAACATCGTGCTGAGTTAAAATAAGCAGATGAAATAATTTTAAATTATGAGGGTTAATAATACTACACCAATATTTCTTTAAACATGGACCTTCCTTTGATATGTTATAATAGTGATAAAGTCTTGTTTTGAAATAAATGAGGATAGTTCCTGAACTTGAAAACAACTGAATATAAGATACAGAAGATAAGAAAACAATTCAACTTGTGCTCCATAATTCTCTAATATCTGATAAAGCTATTTTTCTGTAAAACATTTTGATAAAAGATCAAACAATAACAACTACTACTTTTCAAGAACTAATTCAATTTAATTACCTGGTTGTCTAAAATTTAGTTGCTGTGGTATTAAATTTGTAAATTCTTTGGTCAGGAAAGATGATACTATTTACTAGCGATACCAATTAGGTTACTGACGTATCAAATCTCTTCAAATAGCTAACAATATGTTGATAAACATTTATAAAGACGAATCATCTTAATTTTTTAAAACAACCCTGTAGACGTGGTGTCAATGAATCAAGTAAATTTATATATCCTCTTCAAAAATATTGTTTATTATTAAGCTTAAAGACCATAGGCGTGATATATTCGAAACTGATGAAAACAGAATATCAGTTTATTTGACGTTTATTATCACGTTGCAATTAATAACATTTTCTACCTTAAGATAGGTGCCACTTTCATCTAGAGCTCATGAATTAAAGCCAATTTATTTTAACATGTATCCTTATACATATCCTTTTAGTTGTTTATACTTATTTGTATATTGATTTAACTTTATAATTCTATTGGAGCCCAAAAGTATACAACCTACAAAATACTTGCGCTAACTAGTTTATTTTTCATATGTAATTTTGAAAATAACTGGATATTCTTATCATTTCCAGCTTCTGCCATCACTTGTATCTGGTGATTTGTTCACATTTTTTCCAACTGATTATAGATTTCAAAGTTATTTTAGTCAGAACTCGCGTTCGGTTTCAATTTGAAATTTACTCGCTATCAATCCAGTATAACATGTCTCTGATTTTCAAACACAGTAGGTTTATCTCCTAAGTATTTTGATATGTTTTCCATTTCATCGGTTAAAGGAAAAAGAGTCAACAAATTAGATCTGTCAATTTATAAAAAAATTTTTTTATTCAAACTAGACTAGGGAAAATGAAATACCAAAATCAAACTGTAACAGCTTGTCGTTTTCGATTTCATATATTTACACATCCATGTCCTTTAATATACAGGTACGAACAACTTTAGTTGTTTTTTTATGTTTAAATCAGAAATAAACGTAATTCATCAGCAGATATTTTTAAAATGAACTTTTAAAATGCTGTCCTTACAAACATGCTCATTTGAATCGACTATATGATAATGGACTGAGGATACGTCTGTGGCGTACATCATTGAAAGAATTAAGATATCATAAAATATTAATATTTAACTGTTTTATAGCTGAATCCGATTCATTGTATACTTCACGCACATTGGAAAATATATAACCAAAAAATTCTTAAAATCAAGAAATGTTTATCTTTTTTTTACACAATCAAAGCAAAAATACTTTACTTCACTTTAAAACAGCTGATTACTCCCAGCGGAATCTGTATAATATTTAATATGTTTCATATCACAGTCAATGGATATTTACTGAAAAGAAAAGGAACAGTTTGCCAACGAGGAAACTACGAAGTTAATACAATATATATTGCGAAATACCATTTGTGTGATGCATTTCTGTAAAGTTGAGATTATTTCTTCCTTTTTTTTCGAAAAATATAACTTTAGGTCGCAGTGATTAGTTTTCTCTTGACAGCTATTAACGATCAATTAACGATGAAGAAACAGTATCTCCAAATACAACAGTTTCTTTCCTCAATTACCTCTGTCATATATTGTAATAAACGTATCCTTCAAATTTGAAAAAGCCAGCATCAAATTAACTTGGCAAATTGATCAAAGAAAGAATGATGCATCGATATCTTTCTTAGGAAAGCTTGACTGATACACTATTGAGGTGAATATTTTATAATATTTCACTTCTCTGCCCGTTGAAATATTTCTAATTCTAAAAGAAATATTAAAAAAACATCTACAACTTCAAACCATTCCCCATATTGTGTAACCCATATATTTTGTAATTATGTAATTTACGTATTTATCGTGCATTAAATTAAGATGAATCCATTTGCCTGAAGGTTGTCTTCAATGCCCTGGTAATATGATTGATAGTTATTGGCTATCAGATATGAAGACTTTACAGCTAGAAGCATATTATCAGAGACGATATCGGCAACATTCACTCATTGTTATCTGCAACGTCCAAACAGTCATATCAGAATTCAAACCACTGATAACCATCCGTTGTTAATTACTCATTAAAGAGAAATGATGTGGGATTTGGAATGGATTGACTTGTACCAGGGACATTATATAATAATGTATATAATGTCCCTGCTTGTACTATATATCTTTGAATATTTCTTTACTGCATATAATCACTCAAGCATGAATGAAAATATAACTGTTTTGAGTAGCAAATGGTCTTATGGTTTATTCATTCTCGCCACCTCCACTATAAATCTTCCCAAAGCGGTAATCAATCTCGAATAATAACATCCTATATAATAATTTGATTTCTTATGTGTTCGTTTGAAGGTCAATACAGAGGGCGTGAAATTTAAGATTGAGATTGAATTGTAAAGGGTACCTGTAACGGCTTGTATCTTACAAAAGCTGTATTATTCCCTCTGCACCGTGTTGTTTTGACAGGAAAATATAGCTTTCCATCTTAACTTAAAGGATGGCCGAAACATATTCTATTGAATTCTATACTGCAATTGGTTCATTAGGCTATTTTGTGAAAAACGAGACCCCCAAAAAATGAACATGTTGTTCCTATATTAAACTAGAGCGACTTAAACATTCCATAAAAATCGTCTGCTTTTCATTGACCGGCGGAGCTTAGAGGGTTAGAAAGTAACTGCAAGTAACCTACGTGAAGGGACGGGGTGTAAACATTCGCTTACTATTTACAATGGCAAACACTGGGGAATCAGTCAGTGCAGTTAATCTGTTATATCTACGCTTTGCAACAATGTCACATTGCTGTTCTGCTGTAAACTGTTCGAGTAATCTTGGTTATCACTTTACAAGTGTCCCAAAATTGTTATATATATATATAAACTATAATTGTTATGAATGTTGAAAGACGATGATTCATAGACGTTCGTAGACATGCTAATGAGATATAAGATGACAAAATGAAACCAAGAAAATATAATATAACACATTATTACCCATATGGTTGAAAATAACTGAGTTAATATGATTGATATGAGCACATGTGCACATATCACGTTTGCCTAGCAACCATTGTTTCACCGCGACCTCCCGTATTTTGTCGTCTGTGACGTCATTAAACGATTGTTCGTGACGTCACTGTAGCTTCCCGTCGCAAGAGAAGTGGGCCGTTTCCTGACTATTTTTACGCCAATCAAATGGTATAAAATGGATAATAAAGAAATTATTACACTCGAAAGTGTGTCATATTAATTTTACAAAACTCGTGCAAATGTATGTATAACCCTCGCTCTCGCTCGGGCAATACAAAAATTCACACTCGTTTCGTAAAAGTAATATGACACACTTCCTCGGGTAATACTCTCTATATATAGTTGACACAACGAAATCATATATTCGGTGTTGTTGTTATTTTTGGTTGGATAATGTTTCTGTTTAAAATAAAACAACAATTATTGTGAGGACTTACCTAATAAACGTATCCAAACGGACAATATGAATATCCAAATGCACATGCACAAATTGTAAACCTTTAAATCAATCAATGACAGTACTTGGAAACAGAAGATGGTCAAATACTAACCCTCTTTCAGCAAAAGTCTTTTCGCAAATGGCAAGGTAGAAAAGCAAATACACTAAACGCCAAAAGAATCGTTACCCCACTTCTTTTTTTAATAACTTTTTAAGTATCAAAAGCTATTTGAGAAATGAATGGTTCAAAAGAAAGCTGAATAACGTAGCTCTATGCTAATAACACGTTTAAAATTCCTGATGGATTCATATTGTGGAAAAATGCAGCTTGCTTAAGAAGTTTAAAATTGTCCGGTTTTCGACAAGGCTGGTAGTAACAAATAAATGTGATTTAGATGTCCAGAAGAATTTGAAAGTAATTTTTTACTTTTTTGACTAGACAAAAAGGTTGTATGCTTTACACCATAGCCCCTAAACAATGAAAAATTCTGTTATTGAGTAAATTTAAGTGTGAAACTTATGAAATATATTTTTCTAGTCATTAAAGATCTTTTCTCGTAATTTACCTTAGTGAAAACGAGTTTACTGTGTTGTCAAATGACTTAATAGTATTTAGGAACACAGACGATTATTTATGTGAACACTTTTGCTTGAAAATGAAAACTTTTCATTTGTTTGTCTATCACCCAAACGCATTATCACTCAAATGTAGCAAAATTCAAGCAGCATTTGCATGAATTGAATGCTTCTACAGGGTATAAAAGGTGCCTACTTTGCATGATATGGCACACATGTACGAAATCATGCCGCGATTGTGGAGAAAGAGAAAGAGCTCTGGGGATGTTGCAGCTTGGGTCGATCAACAATGATGTTGCCAATGTCTTTGGATGTCACTGTATGACCATTATACAACTCCGGAGTCACCGATGATAGGCCTGATAGGCATGATAGGCCTGATGATTGTCAAATGGTGACATCCAAAGGTGATGACTAATTGTGATACACTAAAATTAATTTCATATGTACATTATTTTATCCACAGTTTTCATTGGATAACTTGATAGAGACAAATAGCGTTCATAGCGTTACAAGTTTTTTTCGCCAAAACTCAATAATAGGTTATTTAATATACTTTATTCTCTCGGTAAATATAAGTTGTTTTTACTATTGTTTTAAAGACGAATCTAAAACACTGGATGATTTTTTTCTCTTCAATCTTAGCATTATGTTGTTTACATTCATGCTTTATACCTACATGTATGTTGTTTTGTCGTTGTTACATCATATAAATCAATGATTTCCTCCGAGCAATGGATATTAATAGCCAAAGTCGACAGGTGTATACAGAAAGGTCAGTGAAGACGAAACCTAAAGAGATTTACTATCATTATCAGAAATTTCCCAGACTAGGACCAGACATCTCATTCAAATGGCATCACTTCTCATTAGTGCAAATTAACCTTACTGGAGGTTACACTGACTGTATTGTCTGGCCTGGCTAACTTGCTGCTACAAGAACCATAGCGAATTGTCCTATCTCGAATATATGGTTATAACTTGTAATTGAGTATTTAGATTAATTGACTTCCCTTTTATCTGAATTCTGAAATTGTAATGCAGATGTCAATAACGCTTCTTTTTTTATATGAAGATGAACCCTCCTGTCTTGTCTTGTGAAAGAAAGACCCTGAAACAAATAGTGTCTGGTCTTAAGTGCATATATTTCCCTTCAAGTGTCATCGGCACAAAAATCATTATGAGGTCTTTATTTGAAGATACGAGCCAATTCCGACAAGTACAAATAGATTGCAAACGAGCATTGCAAAATATTTCATGAGTAAATTAATTTTTGTCGCTGAAAATTGTGTTATTAAATGCTTCTTTCATTGTTAAAGGAGGAAGGACAAACTTCAAGTAATGAATATTACAACTTAGACATTAACAACATTTTGCTCAAATTGATTAATTATCTAGAAATTACAGTTTTAATCAATCTTTGTATATATTTTAAAAACTTTTTTTATCCAGTAAGTTTAAGTTTAAATTTAAACAAGACACATTGATTAATAATCAATATTACAATTTTAATCAATCTTCTTATATATTTAAACAAATATTTTAAGTTTTTTTATTTGCCAGTGATTTTATGATTATACATTATAATGTAATTATTATTGTTTTTTAACAAGAAGACACAAGAACAAACATCACATTCACTCACATATCCACCCCTTTATATGTTAATATGAGTTCATAAACATCATTATAAGCCAGAAGAAATAATTCAAGAAAAATCATTTATATTTACAAAATTATGGTATAACATCAATTTTGCATAACACGTGTCTTCTTTGCTTTTGCTAATGATATACATTGTTCAATGATATCTCTGTTGTACATATATGTCTAACATAATTAAAGTCTTTAGATTTTAAAACCTTACACTTGTTTATAAAAAAATATGCTGAGAATAATAATGAGTAAAACATTATCATCAGTGTATACATTCTTTCTCAATCCAAATATAACAAGCTGCAAGTCAAAATTTAAGTTTTAGATATGAGAAAAATTTTCATTTAGCAATTTAAGAAAACACTGCCAAAATGCCTGTACATATCTACAATGCCAAAAAAGGTGTGAAATTGTCTCAACTTCGCATTGACAAAATGTGCAAATGTTGCTATCATTATAATGTAATTTGGAACCTTTCAAAATTTTACTAAAAATTGTCTGAAAATGATATTGGATGTTCGTTATTAACTCGATTAAAGTGATCCTAGATCAGTTCGATTTCGTAACGGACAGTATAATGGAAAGAGAATCTCACTCAAATGTCTTCTCATAACAACCGACAACTGATTGAAGTCACAAATATCAGAGGCTTGCCTTTAATCAACGAGCGGTGATATACATGTATATGATATCAGAAGACACAATTGTAATATTGTATTCATGATCCTAACAGGGTTTAGTAAAATAACATTAGGCTCGTGATCAACATGATATACAGGTCGCTAATTAGGTATGAATGTTGCTTTTAAACATTAGATACGTCTTATATTTGTTTGAAATAAATATTTACCTGCCAATGTTGACTTAATGATTTCTTGGTTGTGCACATATTTTTCAAAATGAAGATGCTATGTTCCAGACATTTTTGACACGCATTCACTACCACTATACCATGAAGTATAATTTGACGTTAACGACGCCTACTACCATCTATATATAGAGATTATTCCCGAGGAAGTGTGCCATATGCATTTTACGGAACGAGTGTGAATGTTTAAGTGGGAGCGAGGGTCATACACAAATTTGCACAATTTGAGTTATGTGACAGTCAAATGGCACACTTTCGAGTTTAATAATTTCTTTACTACTTATTCTATTCCATTTAACTAGAAAAGGACCCACTTATTTTGCAACAACATGCTACAGTGACGTCACGAACTAATGTTTGATGTCGTCATACGTCGACGAAATACTTGAAATCGCTCCGAAACAGTGAAATAGTTTTAAAATGTAACAAGCCAACGGGGCTTGTTAACTTAAATTCTTACACGCCCTCATCAAGCTTAGCAAGCCCTCAAAAGTTTAAAGTGACAATAGAAAGAATACATTATTTAGTTCATACACATTTACTACTATGAAATTAGCCAGACTTCTATAACTTACCAGTTACTCTATTTGTATTATTTCATTGCATCAATTTGTTGTGCTTTAGATATGGGTGAATAAGTAAGAGCAGTCTTTTGTGACAGAGTTTTCTTATTTATGTAAGTGTTCGTAGTTTCGTAGTTCAGAAGGTAGTCATCAACGGATATAACTCCAAATTTAAACTTGTTTTGCCCGGTGTCCCACAAGGATCAGTTTCAGGACCTTTGTTATTTCTAATATATATCAGTGACCTTCTTGATAACATTGATTGTAACATACGTCTTTTTTTATTATGACACTTCATTGTATATAATAATTGAAGTTCCGGTTTTATCAGCAAACAGCTGCAGTCTGAACGAAGATTTACTAATAACATCGTTGTGGCAAATAAATGGCAGTTGAAGTTTAACCCCGAAAAAAATGGAAACTATTCAATTTAGTCAAAAAGTGGGTCGCCAGTCCCAAACCGCAGTTACGAGGGGTGTTCAATAAGTGATGCAAGCGGGGCATTGGTGTTTACATAAACAGTGTCAGCTTATAGCAGGTGTTACTATAGTCAAAACATAACATTGACACATGTCAAAACAATTTCTAGACATAACAATTATTTAGATATAATAGCTGCGCTGACCTAGGGGTCTCCATAATCATGGATTCTCTCAAACATGAACAACGCGCTGTGATCAAGTTCCTTACTAAAGAGGGATGCAAAGCTACAGAAATACATACTCGTATGTGTAATGTGATGGGTAAGGATGCTCCTAACTTTTCAACAGTTTGTCGCTGGTCTCTTCAGTTCAAGCGGGGCAGGGAGTCCTTAGACGATGACCCACGGTCAGGCAGGCCATCTGAAGTCACCCGACCGGAAGTTATTGCCGCTATCGAAATACGAATTTTAGCTGACCGCCGTGTTAAAGTTTCTGAACTGTCTTTGGAATTCCAGATATCAGTTGGAAGTGTTGACAAAATAATTCATGACCATCTTGGTATGTCCAAGGTATCTGCAAGATGGGTACCCAGAAACCTCACAGCCCAAGATCGCCGGAAAAGAACCGAAAGTTGCATGGAGCTCCTGTATCGGTTTAATGCGGATGAAGCCAGGTTTTTGTCTCGTGTGGTGACAGGTGACGAAACCTGGATCCACCACTGGGACCCGGAAACTAAACTGGAATCCAAGCAATGGAAGCACCCGAGTTCACCGCCTCCCCTGAAGTTTCGCACTCAACCATCAGCTGGCAAGGTTATGGCGACAATCTTTTGGGATGCAAAAGGCATATTATTAATTGATTACTTGCCAACCAAAACTACAATGAATGGTCAATATTATGCCAACCTAATGCAAGAATTGCGAAAGACAATTCGACAGAAACGCCGTGGAATGTTGACACGTGGTGTTCTGATTTTGCATGACAACGCTCCAGTCCACAAGTAAAAAGTTGCACAGGCCGCTATACGTGATTATGGATTCGAACAGCTTAACCACCCACCCTACAGCCCAGACCTAGCCCCCAGTGACTACTTCCTGTTCAGAAACCTGAAATCCGCCCTACGTGGAAGGCACTTCCGGGATGACGAAGACGTCAAAGCTGCCACAGAGGCGTAGTTAGGGGGGCAAACGGAAGACTTCTACAAAAGCGGCATCAAAAGTCTTAAAGAGAAATGGAATAAGTGTATTGAGGTGAAGGGTAACTATATTGAAAAATAAAAGTAAAAATTTGACTACGCGAGTTGGTTTTATATTGAAGTTACAACACTTATTGAACGCCCCTCGTATATATGCAAGGGACCCCTATATCTGAAGTTGAAGAACATCAACATTTAGGTTTTATATTTCAAAAGGATACTAACTGGGCTGATCACGTTAACAGTGTCGTTGATAGAGTTACTCCCATGATAAATTGCTTAAGAAGTTTGAAATATCAATTATTACGCAGATTATTACAAAATCGCTTCACATTATGGATCAGCCCTTCATTTTACTACTTTTTGTAGTCATGTTTGGAGTAACTGTACTCAGGCTCAAAAGACAAATCTTGAAAAATTACAATTAGATGCATTAAGACGATCTGTAGGGCAACAGGAGACACACGTTCTAATAAACTATATACTGAAACAAATTTCTTACCCCTTGTTGAAAGAAGACATGTACAAAATGAACTCTCTTCATAAATTGATAAACGGCACAGCACCGAATTTCTTAATATGTAACCTGGTCCCTGACTGTTTCGACCACCAATTCGTACGAATTGATGAGAAATTTATTCAAAATCTGTTTACCTAGTACAGTAGACCTTTTGAATGCATTACCGAATGACATCAAAATGATGCAATAAAAACTTTCGGGGCTCGTTGATTATTTTTAACGAATCCACGGCTCCTCATGCATTCATTAATCCATGTATGACGTCACGAAACATACATATGTGATTTTCTAGGATTATAGACAAAACATATCAATTATGTAACCTAAAAAAATATTGTTTTGCAAATGTCGGTGCCCATTCATCGGATATGGTACACGTAGCTTCGACCCTTATGAAATGGATTCTTCCACGCACGTGCATGGCGCATATCTTCCACGCAAAGCGATTTGACTGACAGCCGAATTCCTGGATTTCATGTGTTTCAGCACGATCCCCATGCGTTTCACACTTTACCAGTCTTGTTTAGAATGCAGGGATCTTACTGACAAACAATCAAATGATTACCAGCAGGCCTGGTAGTCTAATAGGTTAGGGCGCTGCGTAACAGACGAAGGGTTACATGTTCGATTCCCGGGTCAGACATTACAAAAATAATCAGATATGTTAAAGGGGCAGTAGCACGTTTTCTCGCTCAAATAAGTTGATGAAATGTATTTGAATTTTTTTTTTACCAATAGTAAAACATGCTAAAGTTAAAAATGAGTGCACATGGTTCAGTAAAGCCACGGGAATCATTTTTGTCATTCGAAATAATAAAATGTGTTCACAATAAAATGGCCACCATGTATGTTTTGCTTTACACGCAACACCGTTATTACCACTATGGATAATGGGTTTGTGTAATAAAAATGTTTACCCTCTAAAGTAAATATAAATGGCATAAACTATCATCTTAAATGGGAAATTTTAAAAAATAAAATTTGCCAAAAACGTGCTACTGCCCCTTTAAGATTCTAATCAGACAAAATACATCATTCTTGAACAAATTACTTTGTGAGCCATTACGAAAATGTCAAAACCTGACACCCCTCCTGACTGGATTAGTCAATGACCAGTAGATTCTTAAAAATAATCCACTGTTAACACAATAGAGTGACGTCATCACCATGGATTAAAATAGGTAAATTGTTGTTTGGATTTACAACTCACTGAAAGCAATACATTGAAAGTATCAATGTCGATACTACAACACCGTTATCAAGCAACAAGCAACCACGGTATTGTGTGGGACTCTTATTCATAGGCGTAGCAACCGGGGAAGAGGGGCAGCTGTGAGGCACTGCCCCCACCCTTTTCACAGCCTGAAATGTTTTGAGGGACCAAAATCGAGATTTAAACGCAAATCCAGGTATTAATGAAGAAATATAGATAGAAAAACTTTGATTTTGCAAGTTACCTCGACAAAAATGACAGTTTTGGGACTCTTTGGACTAAAGTGGCATTGTCAAACCCAATAAATAAGGCCTGGTAATAAATTACTTGGCAGAATATAGTAATAAATAACGACAAAAGGTCCCTTATATATTATGTATATATAAACACACCTTGGCGCTTCTGTAACACACAATCCCCACCCCCCCCCCCCCCCCCCCCCCCCCCCCCCCCCCCCCCCTCCCTCTTGAAGATTTGTTTGAACAAATATAAAATATAAAGTAAATTCATCATACTCTCATGAGTGATAGTTTGTATATCTCTATGCGAGATATGTCCTCACCACAGACACTCAAAATCGACTTTACCCGGCAGACTCAGTTGACAATTTGGTATCGCCCCTCAGTGTAGGTCAGTGCATAAAGTAATGAAGATCATCGATTCGATTTCTTCAAAATAAATATAAGGTTTATTGTTTTGAAAAAATAATAAATTAAAATTAAAGAGCGCTAAATATTTCGATTGATTATAGAAGCTCATTTTGGATTTTATTTTTTTGACAGGTATTGTTAACGTGTCCACCATTGCTGACCATTGTCATTAACATGTCTATTTATTATGTTGAGGTTGATTTTTTTTATGTTTAAAAATTATTCTAAATAAATTATTAACATTTTAAATAGTTTTTAAATGAAATGATGAACAACTGCATGGCTTTGTATAACATTTTCGTTATAATTCTAATCTTATACGTTACACTAAAAACACTAGCGGATCATATCTTTAGTGTTCAGTCTAACCTATTATACCAGAATATCTTGTTTACAGAAGTTGCCCTCATCAACCTACAAAAACAAAGAGGAAGTTCCTATTATAACAATGTTATTATCGTGACAATTTCAGCCTGATCTACTTTTGAAATCCAATCAACTACATTATTGAACTGAAAGAAGGCCGATTCTCTGTTGACTGAAATATTACAATATATCAAATTATTTCCCTATCAAGTATTTCCCTATCTTTATGGCGGTTTCCAATTATTGATAATAAAGAACCAAGAGGGTTCTATTGGGGTATGATGGAAATGAAATTAGAGAGGACATTCCTATTTGCTCATGTATGTTATTAATAATACGTGATTAAAACACAATCCATGAAACATATTAATGAGGGTAATATGTTTGTGACTTTATATTTGACAATTTGTTAAAGATCAGCGCACATTCATTAAAAACGTAAAACAATGAGAAGTGAAGCCATCCAACGTCGCTATGAGTGTGGAAAGCATATCTAAGGCATAGCAAGACATTGCTGGTCGCAATTATGATAAATTATGTTTTACTTTGTGGATATTCTATCAATACCTATATTATACTATTTCTAAAAAAAATTGTAAAAATTCGTAAAAATACAATATTTTTCTCATTTCACGTTATGCGCGAAACTTAACGTTTACTCCCACTAGAACCGTGACTATATAACCAAACACTTTGATATGGTGGTTTTTTATTATTTCTAAGTGTTACAAAACCAGACAACTGACTTTCATGAATGATAAAAGTTGTAAAAGTTATGACATCAATGTTGGCATGAATGTTAAAGTAACAAAGGGTTCATCCTCTCAGATGTAACATAGAGGTTTTCACGAGTGTGAATGATGGTGAATATCCTGCATTAGGAATAAACATTGCATTTTTCGAGCCTTGGAGAGAAAAATGTACATAGTGTTTATTCCTAATGCTGGATATTTACCATCCCAAAACACACGAGCATGGTAACTTATTATCATACAATGTAATTCTTCATTCATTTTGCGCAAAACAGCTTGACAACATTAATTTCAAAGTTGAACTACGCGTATTGATATATGCAAACGAACAGCGTGCTATTCTCACGGTAAAATGACACAAAATAACGGCTGCTAAATTATGCTTTTTGGTAAAAATAATTATTATTTTGGCATTATCTAAATTTTCAGTGTACGTTTAAAATGCGTTTTTCAAATGAAAAATATTTAACGTGAGGACGACACATTCGAACTCGCTTCCTGTGGCTTTCGTGTTATCATGACTATGAGTCCACCTCACGAAGGGACGAGAGTTTCTTCCCTTCCGCTCTGCTGCAAATGGCGACTCACATATTACACGGAGAGCTAAACTGAATATTAAAGGGGCAGTAGAACTTTTTTTTTAATTTCCCGTTTATAATGATAGTTTATTTCAATATTATTTACTTTATGCGGTAAAACATCTTATTACACAAACCAATTATCCGTAGTGGCAATAACGGCGTTGTGTATAAAGCAAAAAATACATGATATACATTTAATGTGAACACAGTTTATTATTTTTAGTTACAAAAACAGATGCCGTGGCTGTACCGAACCATGTACACTCATTTTTATCTCGATTTTCCGAATAGAGAAGGGTCTTTTACTATTGGTGACTTAAGTTTTCAAATACATTTCACCCACCTATTTGAGGGAAAACGTGCTACTGCCCCTTTAAGCTGCTAATTCTAAAATCCCCTTTACACAAGTCACATTATGGAACAGTGGAGATTGACGTTCGGTAAATGAATATGTGACTCAAACTTTGTTAACTGTGAGTATTTATAAAGTGTTTGCTCGGTAGATTTCAACATGTTTCTGCACTGCTTGATCATAATATATTTTGCAGTACGTAATGTTTGTTTGTCATTTCTCAAATTGATATATATGAAATGAATCATGTATATTTACATGAAGCTGTTACGCTATTACAACTCTTACGGAAATTACGTTGAAATGACGTTCGAAATGTTAACGCGTGTGACGTCATTTTCAAAAGCAGTTCCGTCACTTGACCTCTGTAATTTGCATCTTTATCCGTATATGACCCCAACGGATATCGACAAATTAATATCCGTTGCCTTTATCCTGCCGAGGACACCATCCATTGCGTGATAAAAGTTGATATCCGACCGATGCTGGGACAGACTGAATCCTTCTCCGCATACCTACTGTCAGGCTTCCACCAACTATGCCCCACACATGTCCCAAATGGTTTAAATTGGGACTCTATGCCCTCCAGGGAAGTATCACAATGCCTAATGCTGCGGTCACAACCCTAGAACGATTAGGCCTTGCATTGTAGCAAATGGGTTGTTTCCAAATGAGGCATTACAACCGGACCTAGCATGCCACTGATATACAAGGGACCATGAAGATTGCCCTGTCATTTCTTCAATGATAACTTACGGTCATGAGAAACACAAACCACATCATAAATGAACCACCATAATATATCCCTCAGCAGCTCAAATGTTCTTCGGTAAATGTATCTCTTTGATGGGGAGCCTGCTCTCTTCGCGGTTCTCTAGTGCCCGATACCATTCCAGACGTCGGCGCTTGTGAAGATCAATCAGAGCAGGGTGTTTGGTGACTGTCCGTTACGTTAGTGCGCATGCCTTCAGGTGGTTGCAAACGGTGTTCAGAGGACACGGCCCTGTGATTTTTCAAATGGGAACTTTATGCAAAAGGTTCCTTCCCTGTCAGATTTGCCAAAACCCTGTCATCATTGGTTGTCCGGAGCCCCAGTAAGTGAACCCCTCCTTTGAAACTTTCTGAATATGTCAAGGGCATACAGTGTTTCATTCGTTTAGGGTCGTGAGGGGTCATTGTTTGGGTTGTAAAATACTTTTATCGAGTCATAGAATGATGTTGAATGTAATTAATATCTTCTTTTTAAGCAAACCATTCACAACTGTTTCAAAATCCCGAATGCTTAATTACGTTGATGTTTAAAGAATTGAATTTCTTAAAGCCCAAGCAAAGCTTTAAAAAGCAAGGGCAAAAACAACCGTTTTTCAGTTTTAGGTACGGTCAACTAACATCAAACACATTTAATAGAGCTACAACAGGTGATCTCCACATCAAACACATTTAATGATCACAACAGGTGATCTCCACATCAAACACATTTAATGGAGCTACAACAGGTGATCTCCAATGACGTCATATGTTGCACATAAATACACAGTTAAGTGCAAATAGATGACACTGGCAATACAGGTACCTATAGTCGGAATAACATGTAAAGATGAGTGTTGCTCATGTGTTAATGGCTTAATCAACAATGATGGGATATCGGGACCACCAAATACGGTTGCATAGTGGTATGAGTAAAATAATCAGAGTTACTTTATCTCAAATTTCTACCAGTTTTCGTTGCTTCACAATATCCATTACAAATGGTGCTAAATCTTTTTGATCTTCGTTTTATAATGAGATCAGATTTTATTCTTGTCTCAAGAGATGTGTTTGCAACGATGTGTATGAACACGTGTACATTATTAGATCTCTGTCTATAAATGTTGTCTGTCGCCTTTCCCTCTTTATTTGTTCATGTCTTGGACATCGATTATCCGACGAAACAGGAAACAAGAAACTCAAAATAGCTAGCTCCAGAGCTTATTTTAGTCCACAAGTTTATTTCAAAATGTTTCTAATATAACACGCACGGATAAATATACAAATGAAATCACGACTCAATGTAAAAAAAAAACCCAGACATATCAGTCACGGATTTTCTCTCGTTGCTTCGAACACTCCTTTAAATTACTTTATAAGAAGGTAGACACGATATCCAAAAATAAATACAAAACCGAAGTTATAAGAACGATCCTGATCGAATACACAATTGTTCCACTTTTTTCTACAGAACACAAATTTTTTCTTCCAAATATTGGTCCATGCCATTCTCTTCCCACACACGTTACTGCCTTCAGATTTCCCATCGTAACCTCTATTCTAATACGAGCACTTTTTAAGTTCGAGCCAAATCCCCTAGCGGCGAAAAGGGGTACCAAATATAACATCCCTGCTTCTTATACAATGAAATGGCATCTTTCATCGACTACATAGGGCATAGCTACTTAACACGTTTTAGTCTTTAAAGGTAAATAGTATTTCCAATTACCACATGTCCTTCGAAAATGTCTGATATAAACTATTATAGAGATATATAAACTATTTTCAGCTTTTGTCTCCCATTTGGTCTTCTTTATGTATCAGCATGCTTAAGCTTAATTGTTTTCACGCGTTCAAATAGCATACATCAAAGTAAACACATTAAACAAGCAAACTTTGTCCTACGTTTCTGTTTTCAAAATTAACATAAAGACGTATCATTGGCAAATGACCTTTGCATTGGCATCGCTGATTATTTCTGATGCAACCATTCAGGATTCTTTGTTTCTAGCCATACAGGAACTCTGAAGGGAAGAGAATGAATCCATGCATGCTTCCCCCTTGCAATGTGACCTTCATAATTTAAAAAAACAAAACTTTTTAAATAATGTTAATCGAACATGCCTTGGTAATGTCTTTTCTAGAGATTGATATGCCGCAATGTCGAATACAGTAAGAATGGATATAAGTAATGAATAGATACAAATAATGTTTTTAGGTAGAGAATTGATGTTTTCGTATCTACACAAGGCTCACTGGCTCATGTTACTCCCGTCCTTAATCAGACTTATAAGGTTATTTGTTCGTTGATCGTGAATCATTATAGCTGTAAGTAAAACTGATGTTGTCTATCTATTCTAATTTATTACAGTCATCAACAAGAACTCGGTCCACTATTGGTCATCATGGCGAGTTCAGTTTCAGCCTCAATATCCAGTTACTTAGGAAAAAAACCTCAAGTATAAACTTCTATGTTATACTATTTTCTGTCAGACAATGCAAACTCAAATTAATTGTTTTCCTTAATGGCGAGTGTTATTTGTAAGCATGACAGTGTTAACTATTTTGGATAAGATGTGGTGTCATCACATTATATAAGTAATTATTTTTTTCTTTCTTATATATCCACTTTAAACAATTTCTCGAATCGTTTTTTAATACAGATATCCGACTTTGAGTACTGTATGATGTTGATTTAAAGTGACAAAGGGTTAAATCAACTATTAATAAATGTAAACTGGACATACTTCTATACCTCCCATCTATCCCGTTGAAATTTATTATTTATCATTAATGACTCCACATGAACCCATTGCCTATAGACGGTCTTTATAGTCCTCGTAAAGTGATTACTTGGTAAGTATCTATCAGACAGATAGCAGAACGTTAAAGTCGTCAATAGTATCAGTAATATGTCTTTGGTAATTAAATTATATCTGATTTCAAACCACTAATAATCCCTGTTAACATTTCACTTAGGGGGAAGCAGTTCACGTCATGGATATAAATCAATGAACATGAATGGATAGACTGGACATTAAACTGAACTATAGTCAAATATTCTTATGCATTCTTATGATTCTTATGGTGCCTACAAAAATAAATAAAGTGATAAAAAAAAGAAAAAGATTCTTATGCAAACCATATTAACTACACTTAGTATCAGCTTCATCAACAAGTAGTCTCAAATCAACACAAGAATACTGTATGCATTAATATTGATAATGATAATAATCCAAAGTTTTGAAAACATGCTGTGAAATACATCTTACACAATAAAGAACCCAAAACATAGCTCATTCACTATAAGGGAATGTATGTTATCTGTCATACATCTGTTCTAACATTTGGTTTTACATGTGTTTCTACCATCTTTATAGAGGATTAAAGATCATATCAACGTCAAATCATCATATCACAGAACCTGAACTGAACTGAAATTTTGTATCAACTCAGGCTGCAAACTGCAGCATATTATTAGAGGTGTATAAACATATTTTCATTTATACAATATACAATATAAACGTTATTCACAAATGGAACATTTAATGCAGATACAAGTAGGACTCGTACCTTTTTAGTAGTATACACATTATTCATGTTGTACATATTTGGATTGTTATTAATAATATCGCCACGCTGACTAATGTGTCTAGAGAAGAGATACAAGCGAACATTGGGAAGTATCAAGTTTAAATTATTGTAATCAAAGTAAATATCAAACTTCAATATAGCTATAGGTCTACTCAGTGTTCCTAGTTCCAGGGAGAATATCTCATCAGCTTGTTCTATTTGTGTTGTACACTGAATGAACTGCAGTGAAGTATCAGGTGTGGACTATTACTTGTAAATAGGGACTTCTAAATGGAAATCTGAAAAATATGTCTCGATCACTGCATATTGTTACGGTTCATCTATGTCTTATTCGTCTGCCTTCCAGTGTAACAAAGGTTATACTCGGTCACGTTGCTATTGTTCCTTTTGTTACTAAACCTACACTTTTCTCATATAAATTCACTTTTCAGTTACACCTATACATCTTTTTGCTCGCAGCTAATGGCTGCAATATTGCTCAAGTGGCGTTAAATAAAAACTCACTCAGTCACTCAATATATATTTTAACTCGCCGCTAATGGCTTTAATATTGCTCAAGTGGCGTTAAATAAAAACTCACTCAGTCACTCAATACATCTTTTAACTCGCCGCTAATGGCTTTAATATTGCCCAAGTGGCGTTAAATAAAAACTCACTCAGTCACTCAATACATCTTCTTACTCGCCGCTAATGACTGCAATATTGCACTCAGTCACTCAATACATATTTTTACTCGCCGCTAATGGCTTCAATATTGTCCAAGTGGCGTTAAATAAGTAATAATAATAAGTCACTCAGTCATTCACTGCATCTTTTTTAACAACAGCGCTAGTTTTGACAAATTGACAACAACATTAACTATGCTTTCTCGTAAGTAAACCCTGGTGAAAAAATGTGCACAAAAAAGGCCAAAAGTTTTCCACATGATGTAAGTTTGAAAACAAACTCGTTGCTGAAATGTTTCACAACCAATATGGCCTCCATCAACCATTGTTCTGTTTCTGTGAATGCTCCGAACACTCCGGATCCTTTATTTATAATGTTATATAGTTTCAATTCATATATATCCTCGACTATGTAAACTAATCAGGGGTTCCAATATTTCTTTGAATGAATGAGTAATCAATATCTAAGAAATACTTTTAAAACAAAGATATAAAACAAGATGTGTTTGTTAAACACGGATGCCCCCGGATATATCAAAATTATGAGCAAGGTTAAAGTTTTCTGAATATTGTCCACTGCGGCAAGGTCAAGGTCACAAGGTCAAATATGATGACCTCATCTGAAAGGTCTCATCACAAGGTATGCACATGCCAAGTATGAAAGCCGTAGCTCCGAGCAATCCAAAGTTATGGCCAAGGTTAAAGTTTTCTGAAGATGTCCACTGCGGCAAGGTCAAGGTCAAGATCACAAGGTCAAATATGATGACCTCATCTGAAAGGTATCATCACAAGGTATGCACATGCCAAGTATGAAAGCCGTAACTCTTAACAATCAAAAGTTATGGCCAAGGTTAAAGTTTTCTGAAAATGTCAATTGGGGCAAGGTCATGGTCACAAGGTCAAATATGATGACCTCATCTGAAAGGTCTCATCACAAGGTATGCACATGCCAAGTATGAAAGCCCTAGCTCTGAGCAATCCAAAGTTATGGCCAAGGTTAACGTTTTTGTGGACAAACACACGGACGGACGGACGGACGGACGGACAGACGGACAGGTGAAAAACAATATACCCCCGGAATCTCCGATTCGGGGGCATAAAAAACCTGGTTGTATAAGTAGTAAATATAATATTAACGGAATGTGTTCCTTACACGTGAGTGAAAGTGGTTGGCAGTGTTCAGACAGTGCAACCGAGTCTCATTTCCTCCTTGTATATAGAGACATAGAGTTCATTTCAATCAAGACTCCTTTGGGAATAGACACGTTAAAGGTGATACTTGTACACGTTACCAATGGCTCCAGTAAAATAGCATATCATATATACTGTGGATATGAATTTTAAGTCGTTCTCGACATTTAGAGTAGACGTCATCTTAATTGTACATATAATCATCTACTTTCGGAACCATGGTATGTCAGTAACAAGATCATGATTGGTCTATAACATGGTTATATTTGGGATAACACTACCTTCATTAGTACAAATTCTTGTACTTTTTCGTGCCGAGTCCCATGCGGGATTCGAACCCATGCCCTCAGAGTAAGGCAACTATCGCCAGCATTGACTGTACCAACAGCTTACCACACGACCATTTCGCCTCGACTGATCGCTCTCGGTTGGTAGTTTTTCTTGTACACCCCCTACTACACTGAGTAAGTACCCCCCTCTCATCTCATGATGTAAAGAATGGCAAGGAACAAATCCAGCATCATTGCTACAATAATTGAAATGATTCTCTCCAATGACATTTCGTTTACCATCGTGCTATCGATCCGTGTGTATACTTAGCCTGTGAAATGAGATCTGTGACACTTCATTGCCCCTGGTGAGGCGTGTTACTCGAGTAATCAGGTTAATGTTGCTCACATAATAGAAGTATAATCTCCTTAGAGTATAGAGAATGTACCACTGTTAGAGCTCTAGTTGAGCTTTATTACTGTCTATTATACCAATAGGGGAACAAAGGTTTCTCAACGGAAATTCATATAATAAATATTGGATCAAATGAAATTCACACTTCATTAAATTTTACTTTTTATAACTGAAGATTTTACTTTAAAAACGAATCAAAGGTTGTGAAAAAGTTATTCAGTCTTAAAGTCGACTTAGTAACGCTTGTGAAGCTAGGATTGTCATTATATAGTTGGTTATAGACGAAGGAAAACGTGTTCTATAGATATATACAAATATACAACTTGTTTATGAGACGTTTAGGGAAGTTACCTTAAAGGGGCACGTTTTTTCACTCAAATAAGTCGATGAAATGTATTTGAAAAATATTGTCACCAACAGTAAAACACCATTCTCTCTTCGGAAAATCAAGTTAAAAATGAGTATACATGGTTCGGTAAAGCCATGGGAATCGTTTTTGTAATGAGAAATAATTAAATTGTGTTCACAATAAAATGGCCTCCATGCCATTTTTGCTTTATACGCAACACCGTTATTACTACTAGGGACAATTGGTTTGTGTTATACGATGTTTTACCCTCTAAAGTTAGTATAAATGACATAAACTGTCATTATAAATGGGAAACTTAATAAAAAAAAATAAAATGTGCAAAAAACGTGCTACTGCCCCTTTAAGGAACAGAAATATTAATGAAATACGATGCATATGTGATATTTGACATGTTCACTTTGAAAGCTCCATGAAAATGAAAACTAATTATTCATTAAAACATTTGTTGAAATGGATAAAATAAAAAAAAATCAATAAACCGACAATCTTATTTTTAAAAAATCATCAAACTATTATCTAATTTAGATTATGTAGTCATATAAATAATTCTCACCACATAGTCATAGTACATTTCCTCATAATTCATAGCAAATCAACTGTGGTTGTGTTTACTTCACGAACACGTTGCATGACTTACGATCAATTAACACAAGTCTATATAATGTTTATATTGTTTTATGGCTGATTTATGTGTTTTATACTGGAGAACTGTATAAGATTAGATTAGATATTAGATTTCCCTCGGGATAATAAAGAATTATCTGATCTTAACTTAACTTATACCTACTATCTGGTCGGCACTCATTGACTGTCTGGGAGTCTTCTTTACTGTGTTTATTGTCAACTGCATCAAACAATAATTTTCTTGCAGGAACTTTATTTGATGACCCTGTCGTTTGTTCGCTTGTATCTGTATGTCTTGGAGACTGAAAGTATTCTATATATTCTGTCACGCATAGACAAGTGCCGCATAATCAATATGGTTGTTTAGAAGTTTTATCTCAAGATGAAAGACACAGATATTCACTGAAGATATATTAAGTGCATTTTATCAACCGATAAAGTTAAAGGAATATTATGCAGATTGTTTTTATTAGGTGAAACATATGGTAGTAGATCGGCCTTTTATCTGAACAAAAGTTAAAATTCTTGAAATGTTTACTTCAAATTTAGATTTTACTGACAAAGGTGTACGACATATCTATATAGCATAGCATTTCAAATTTTGAAGATTGTTTTGCTCAGGAACGTTTTTAGCTCATCTGGCCTGAAAGGCCCGATGGGCTTATGGCATGGCATGGTGTCCGGCGTCCGTCCGCCCATAGGTCCATCCGTCCATCCGTCCGTCTGTAAACTTTTCGCATTTTCATCTTCTTCTCCAGAACCACTTGGTCTAAGGAGCTGAAAAGTTGTGTGCAGAGTCCTTGGCCAATGGGGATTCTAAATTGTAGACTTCGTGACCCCTTGACCCCAAATGGGGTCACAGGGGTCACATCCTTAAAAACCTATTTTCATCTTCTTCTCCAGTTCCAAAAGGTCTAGAGAGCTGAAAAGTTGTGTGCAGACTCCTTGGGTAATGGGGATTCTAAATTGCAGATGTGGTGACCCTGTGACCTCAATTGGGGTCACAGAGGTCAAGACCGCAAAAGCTATTTTCATCTTGAGATTTTATGTGCTCTTCAAAGGGAGGTAATTAAACAACACTGATGAATTAAATGTTCAAGTATGTCTTTATTTGAAGGGGATTTTATATCTGGCCTCAGAGATAGGTCAGAGGGGTAAGGACCTAAGTCATCTCCTCCATTTAAAGTGCTTCCTATTAGTTCTCACCTTGAAATTGACATTTTGAATTAGTTAATGTATAAAGCCTGATGGGCTACAGAGCCAGTGTCTCTATTTTTTGTTTTCTTAGGAAACTTCATTTGAGACACACTCATTACTGAATACTATTACTGAATACTTTTACTATTGTAAGCAAATCAAAAAAATATCTTAAAACCCTATGCTTTAACACGCTAATGTGATTATCAGTATACATGACCCTACATTTCTTCATCAAAACCCACCTTCTGTACCAGTTCTAAGCTATGCCCTAACGCGTCCCTTTCTTGTTTCCGTCATTTCTGTCTCTCTGTCACATTGTAGGCCTATTTATCATGTTGTGGATTTGCCTAAAGGTTAACTTATCGCGTTTTTAATGTAAATGTTGGTTATTGTCTTCAACAGTTGAAGGTTAGATAGTAAGAAACGTAGATTCAGTCATTCAGGCGGTCTTATCAACAACTCACGAACTGTTCCTTTGGTTCTTAAAACCACCAGCTACTAATATTGATAACAGCTGTTGTAAATAATTCAAAAGATTATTTCCGAATTATGTTAATCCATCAGCACGGTTAGTCACTGATTGTAAACGACTAATTGAAATCTCTACTTTCTACTATCTCTTCTATTACAGAAAGGAACACGACACATACCATTAGGTACATAAACTTGAAATAAGGTATCATGTTCTCAATAAAAGAAGGGACAGTCGTCAAAGTTATACGAAAATATGTTTATCATGTCAATATAATAGTCAATATGTGCAACTGTAACACGTTTTATTACAGACAGACAGACATACAGATATAGTTTATTAAAGTGTCACATGTATGTACACATATAAAATACGTAAATATATACATTATAGATGACATAATACATACATCCAGCCTCTGTAGGCTTACGAGACACTGTTACATAAAATACTTATAAAATAGGAACAAAAAGTATAAATAAACGGGAGCAAAATGTACATAAAACATTTATGAAGCAGAAGCAAACGATCAAAATAAATATAATAAAATGTAACCATTAGGAAAAGACTTACCTCCTTTTAAACATTTCATTCACAGTAACTGATAAAATAAATAAAATTGAGGGATCTGACGACATAAAAGCATTTAAAAGTTGTATCTCATTTTTAAAAGCGGAAATATCTAACAAGGATAACAATTTAAATCTCAGGTCATGATAAAAGTGACAATTTAAAAGGAAGTGAATTTCATCTTCCATACAGGGACAGAATGGGCAAACTCTCTCGGGCAGAGGGGTGGGGGTTTGTTGTAACGTCCTGTTTTGATGGTGAGAACAAGATTCCCGAAACGTAGTTTTGTGAAGTTGCGTCTAGTGCTTCTGTTAACTATAGTCTTTAAGTAAATATCTGGTTGACGATCTTCCTTAAACAGCCTGTATGTTCTAAGTTTGTTGCCATTGATGTTCTTCTTATCATTCCAAACCATGATTCTTCATCAAGTCTCATCGAGCGCCTCTTCATGTCTCTAATAGTTTTCCCAATCGTCTCAGCAACGTTGATATCGAGTTTTCTGCATAAACTGTTAGCTTTATAGGCGAAAGAACCCTTCCTTCCCTTGGACCAGTTGTATAGTTTGGTGAGTAGTCTGTTGTCATCACGGTTAGAAATCTTGATGTAATTATGATATATTTGGCGATTGGGGATGAATATGCAAGCCGAGTTAATTTATTTGCACTGTAACCAGCACATATGGTGAGTCGAAACGTATTAAAGCCTAATTTAACATGAACATAATGGATGCACCTGAGTGATTGAATGTATGGGTAGTGTTCAGATTATTACAAGGTGATCCACTCCATCTCTATTTCTCTGGAGACACTCGGAAGTCTTCAATTTAATCAGCGCCCCCTGTACTCGATGTTTGATAGACCATTTACTCCAGCGAATTAACTTCTTATGGAAACCCAGAGAAGGCATTAAGGCCATTCATCAAACCTTGAAGTCAGATTTGACATTTAAAGGCCTCGGGATAGATTTCACCTTTATCGGATGTAGATTTATCTCTTTCCTTGGAACCATGATATATCAATCAGTAGATCACGTTTTATCTCTGATTAGCGTAAGTTGGCAGTTAACACAACGTACTTCGTAAACTCTAGTATAGTGTATGGTAAATCAATATGCATTCTGATACTCAGAACTATATTTTGACATACAATATGAGCCTAAATATTCCTTGTGTTCAAAGAAACAGTATTAATAAAAACATAAATGTCTGGTTCCATGAAACGAATTGCAGTTGAAAATTAACAAATACGTTATTTATTTACCTGTGGTATCTATAGTCGAGGATTCAAAATATGTGTTCATCATACCTACAAGTACTGATCAGTGTTTGAATTCGCCAATATTGCTTATAGCAGAGACGGATAATGTATAAGCTCTACAGGTGTGAAACATGTAACATGAGAAAACAACTCCGATATTTTATGTAATTCGAAGGAACATTTTGTAACGCAAAAACTCCATAAACCATTAAATAGGCCAGTTAAATATGGATGGTACTTTCAGTGTCCTGTCAAAACGTCAGATAACTCCAAACACATGTTTGATAATCCCATGTTTATTATCCTAGAAGGAATGGTAATTCACACTGAAATTTACACCAAAAACGGCAAAACTAACCAAGACACAACCAAGAAATGTTCCTGAAATGGTTATAATGACAGCTCTTTAAATGACATTTATGTAATTATATTAACAGATTTTAAGAGTTAGAGGAAGAAGTAGAAAAATGAGAGGAAACGAATCAATACATTTCCTGGAAAAGTTCAAAATGACATCAGATTTGCTTCAAATGATGAATCGTCACCATCGTACTTTCGATTCCAATGCATTATTAGTATGTGAAATGACACATGTGACAGTACATTGCCCCTGTGAGGTGTGTGACTCAATCAGGTTACTGTTGGTCACATAGGGCCAAATGGAAAGTGAAAACCTCCACGGACATAATTAGATCTACCACTGCTGGAGTACTACAAGGAGAGGTGTTTAGTCCTTGAGTATTAAGTCTTAAATGTATAAGTATTAAATGATGGAGTAATCTTCTTTATTAATCATTGTTAAGTAGATGTGATTGATTCTTCGACCATTGATCATATTATAACCATTGATCATATTATAACCATTGATCATATGATAACCATTGATCATATTATAACCATTGATCATATTATAACCATTGATCATATTATAACCATTGATCATATTATCATAGTATGGCATAGACACTAATATATAATATTCCACTTAATACCGAAAGTCTTATTCTTTACAAATCTACGTTCAACCATAGACTGTTCACCCAGCTCAACTCATTGTCATCCCATGTCACATAGAACATGTGACCTCATAAAACTGACACGTTACAATGACGAAAAGGATTGTATGAAACATATGAAACCCGGTGTGATTATCTTGGTAGGTAATAACCTACTGATGTTTTACTGTCCTAAAGATCACATCCTCTACATGTATCTCGGCTTCAAGCTTGTAGATTCATTCTTGAGGAAGCCTGCATTTAGCAAGCGAAACGTTGAATCAACTTATGGTTTTAGAGTAGGACACATCTGTCTTATACACTCAATATGTAAAGAGATAACACCAAATTGACAAATCACAACCAAATGAAATCACTGCAAGATGCTATAGTACCTGTGGCTACAAACGTATCCCTATATACTTTGACTTAGACTTAAGGGACATTTGGCTTCTTGAACAAAATAAATTATATGTAGTATTGACCTTTATGTGTTGCTATTGAAAAAGAACGACGTTTGTTATCTAGATCCTATATATATTGATGAATCATCGTTCTCAAATTAAGCAAAAACAAAATCGTACTATCCCTGTTAGTGCGCATCTAGAACTATGTGGGGGAAAAAATTAATATTCTGTTTTTCCGATATACAAAGTTGATTCAACTGAATCTGATTGCTTGGCAGAAAAAGGATTATTGTTTATTAATAAATATTAGCTAAGACTCAACTCCAAAATGTAATGTCATTATCAATTCAATGTACATATATTTCTATGCATTGTATCTATGAATGTATCTATGCAATGTATTGTGATGTCATAATTACACTTTATGACGCAACCGACTCAACGTCATTCACCTATGAGACCCGTGATGGTCGAAAGCATGCTTGTGAATCTGATTATCATCGTAATTTCTTCGAACATTTTATTTTTTCTATATGAGACCTGGCAGTTGGAAGATGTTTTAAACTGTTTAGTTTTTAAAACCTAATGTAACATTGAAAGCATGATTATTTTGCACAGTCTTGAATATAACTTTCTGATGAAATGATAAAGTATCTATGTTAATTGAATATTGAATTATATTACAATGGTCTACGTATATACGAGTATAATAATCTAGTTTGTCTTTCAAATTCGAATATTATTATCTTATGTTCAGATCTCATATTTTAAAGGTTAACAACAACACAAACATGTTTTTTTCAATTTTTACTAAACATAACAAAAGATAAACAAAAACAACTGTTTTTCACAACTGCATCGAGTACAAATAAGTTATAGAAAATTATGTTTACCGTTTATGTGAAATCAATAGCTACCAGCTGTTAACTATATTAAGGTATGTTTTTTCCAAGAAATTATATTTTCCGAAAGCAACTCAGTGCAGTCGAGTGAAGGTAAATTTCATATGTTTGATACACAAATTATGCATTTCTTATAACATTGACCATATTCAGAAAAAACATGAAATACGTGATCACACTATCTGAAAATGAAGCATGACCAACAGTCTACAAACCACAATGTCCAGTACCATTTGCTTGATAACGGTGTTAGTATCTACACCGAAACGTCGCATATCTTTGCAATATATTTCTTTATTAAACTATCTGAAATCAAGCTAATTCTAATATTTATTGTTGAAAAATGATAATAAAAAAAAATTAAAAATTAAAAAGGTAAAAAGTACAATAATATATCTCATATCCTCATCTTCATATCAGAGTTGATAAAGCAAAGTCTAATTAAACTCACGATGCTATATTGAATTATGAAGATAACTGTGTAGCATTATAAATTGGTAAAATATTGATCCATTTGTTCTATTTATTCAAATCCATATTACTGTTGATATCATCTATCACTTTTTTATTTTTTTATACATGTATACGTTCAACAAATCAGTTTCAGAGAAAAATTACATTGATTGGTAAATACCAACACATTGTTTATTCTCGTGCAGAATTCATTTGGTGATAATTTAAGTTCCGGTACTTAAGATATGGATTGAAAATGACAGGGACGGAAAATATAGATTATAGAAATTATCAATTTCAGTTGTATATGCACCGTATCATTACAACAATTGAAAAGTGATGTAAAAAAATTAATCATACACTTTTAATTATTGCAACTTGTTGTCACATATAACGCACTGACAATTACTGAGTCAACATTTATGGACATAGTGAATATATGAGCAAATGCAAAATGAACGATTATCAAGCTTTGATTAACAATTAACATAATTCCAATGTCATTTAGGGGTTAAATGAATGAATGAATGCCTTTATTCCCTCCAATGATAATCGAAGATTACATAAACATTAATCAATTACACATACATTTACAAATGAACTTTACAATATACATTCTTTACAATATTGACAACAATGGTACTTCAGAAATGATTCCTCAGATAATTCTTCAAAGAATAAATTTATTTAGAAAATTTAAGCACAATGGTTTGCCATGATGTTGCATCGAGCCCGGGTAGGTCTTATTATGCACCACAAAATAGTGAAGGGCATCTTCATCATCTAACTGTTCAATATGCACATATAAATCTACATCAAGTTCATCAAGTAAAGTTGAATAGAATTCATTTCATTGGCATATTCAAGATTCACAGTGTTAAACTATATGGGAGTCGTGATCAAAGCAGTGCTTATTACAGAGTGTACATTCCTTTGAAAATTGTGCTTTTGAACTGAGTTGTATATTTAATTGAATGTGGGCTTTATATTCTGGGTAAAGGTCTATTAGATTGTATAGTCTGTGCATACTCAAACATTGATGAAGTCTTGCATATCTGGACATATCTTCTCTTATAGAGAGTTTAAATTTGAGTTTATTCATAAGAATAGATAGAGTTTATAACTATACTGCGCTACACTGCCTTTGATGGGAAGATTCCAGCTTGTACATAATTTTCTAATTTAGCAAGTTATAATTGTGTGCTGTACATAGTAGAGTGTTACAAATACTGCATTAAATCACATACATTAAAACTGAGTGATAAAAAGGCACAGAAGAGCGTTTTCGTTGATGAGTTACAGCCATTGTTACAAAGTCTTCCAAGGAACAATAATTTACACTTGTCAATGTAACCCCCCCCCCCCCCCCCCCCCCCCCCCCCCCCCCCCCCCCCCAATTGTCCATAGACCTAGGTTAGCCCAAACAGAAACTGTTGGTGCAAATGCAAAATGATTCGCAAATGCAAAATTAAAATATTATAAAGCTTTGATTAACAATTAACATAATTGCAATGTCATTCAGGGGTTAAAATATACAATTCCTAAAGTGGAATGTTGAATTGAGTCTGAATAATTGTGAAGTTATTGATATCCCATTCATGTTGACTTTCTTGACGACCAACCGACAGGTTAACACTATTCTGCGCTTTATACACAGGTATATATATTGAAATCATTAAAGAAATGTAATGAATAGAGAACACTAAACGACGTTCCGTTTAATAACATATTTATGAAACGAGTGAGTGGTTTGTATTTAACGAGCGAAAACGACTTAAATACAAATACCATCTCACGAATAAATATGTTATTAGACGGAAACGAGTTTAGTATTTTATTACTCACTGATTTAAATGCCACTTAATTCCACAAACTCGTCGATAAATGGGACACACGCCATTGCGACCGCGGCGCTGACATTGTGACGTCATATTTTTGCCATTTTTACGCCACTCGTCAATCGACCTTTAAAACAACTATTCAATAAACTATATACAATTTAAACAAGCAGACAGAGTCGGTTATTTCCCCCGCCAAATGGCAAAAAGTTATGGGTTTTGTTTATTCCATGTAAGCAGACAATACAAATACATTTATTAATTTATTTTACAAAATTCCTGAAACCTAAAAGTGACAATAGGTTTCGTTGAGCTATTTCTTCTTTGAGATGCATTTTAGAAGCTCGTTGATGCTGTGCCTCACACTTTTGTGTTCTGTTTCGGAAACGAAAGTCTAAGTTGCGTTTTCATGGAAACAGCTAAATATAAAAGTCTGAAGAAGATGAAACACATACCAATTAATTGTTCCATAGATCAAGTTTCGTTGAGCTATGTCTTACGGTTTTTGAGATCTGTCCAAGTTGCGTTTAAATGGAAACAGCTAACGCCTGAAAAAACAATTCCCAAGGAGTCGAAAAAAGTAAAAGGGCAATCTTCACTTGATGATTGTTACACATACACAAAGGTTCGTTAAGCTATACCTTAAGGTTAATGAGATCTGCTCCGGAAACGAAAGTCCAAATTGCGTTTCCATGAAAACAGCTAAACGGCTAAAAAAATTGATTAAGTTGAAAATACCAAAAGGCACATCTACATTGTTCAATTGACAAAGTTTCGATGAGGTATGCCTTACAATTCTGAATTCTGCTCTGGAAAAGGAAAATCAAAGTTGCGTTTCCTTGGAAACGGCTAAACGGCTAAAATATAAATATGAATAAGTTACTAAAAGGCACATCTACACTTGATCATTGCTACACACACCATGAACAGACGGACGGACGGACCGAACCTATATCAATTACAATTCCCCCCCCCCCCCCCCCCCCCCCCCCCCCCCCCCCTCACTGAGGGGAGAAATTTTTTTTTTGGGACCCCCCCTCCCTCCTGGATCCGCCCACAAGTTAGTGGGGGCAACAATTAGTACATTGATTACTTTTAGGGTCAACATTTTGTTCCCGTAGATGTGATTATGAATTTATCCATACTTGTTTACTTGTATACTTGTATAAGATTCAGAGAAATATCGTAAACAACGAAATACCCCGAGAAATTGCTGAGAAGAGTTAGAGATGACAGACATCATCATTGATTTACTTACACCACACCCACAGACTTAAATCTAATATAGATTGATTCTACTTAAGCTTTGCTGCGATACATCAAGAGTTCAGTTTGCTGTGACCTGTGTAACCCCACCATGGGCATCTGTGGATCAAGTGTAAATCTGTTTTGTCTATATCTTGAACAGATTGACAGAGTTTGAAAATGAGAAGCAGATTTTCAACAAGCAGGTTGTAGTATATAAAAGAACATTGTGGTACATGTATGTACAAATGTACAAGAAGATTTGAATTAAGGTTCCTATAGATCAATAATCCATAACCTTTTTAGAGCTCCTAATGAAGGCAAAGACGTCAGCTGTCATGGCTTCAGTTTTTTTTTAACTCATCTGGCCTGTCCGTAAACTTTTCGCATTTTCATCTTCTTCTCCAGAACCACTTGCAATTTTGTGTGCAGACTCCTTGGCTAATGGGGATTAATTGTAGATTTCATGACCCCGTGACCTCAAATGGGATCACAGGGGTCACAACCCCAAACACTTATTTTCATCTTCTTCTCCAGTTCCAAAAGGTCAAGAGGGCTGAAAATGTGTGTGCGGACTCCTTGGCTAATGGGGATTCTAAATTGTAGATTTGGTGACCCCGTGCCCTCAATTGGGGTCACAGGGATCACAACCCCATAAACCTATTTACATCTTCTTCTCCAGTTCCAAAAGGTCTAGAGAGCTGAACAGTTGTGTGCAGACTCCTTGGCTGATGGGGATCCTAATTGTAGATTTCATGACCCCGTGACCTCAAATGGGATCACAGGGGTCACAACCCCAAACACCTATTTTCATCTTCTTCTCCAGTTCCAAAAGGTCAAGAGGGCTGAAAATGTGCGTGCGGACTCCTTGGCTAATGGGGATTCTAAATTGTAGATTTGGTGACCCCGTGACCTCTATTGGGGTCACAGGGGTAACAACCCCAAAAACCTATTTACATCTTCTTCTCCAGTTCCAAAAGGTCTAGAGAGCTGAAAAGTTGTGTGCAGACTCCTTGGCTGATGGGGATTCTAAATTGGAGATTTCATGACCCCGTGACCTCAAATGGGATCACAGGGGTCACAACCCCAAACACCTATTTTCATTTTCTTCTCCAGTTCGAAAAGGTCAAGAGGGCTGAAAATGTGTGTGCGAACTCCTTGGCTAATGGGGATTCTAAATTGTAGATTTTATGACCCCGTGACCTCAAATGGGATCACAGGGGTCACAACCCCAAAAACCTATTTACATCTTCTTCTCCAGTTCCAAAAGGTCAAGAGGGCTGAAAATGTGTGTGCAGACTCCTTGGCTAATGGGGAGTCTCAATTGTAGATTTGGTGACCCCGTGACCGCTATTGGGGTCACAGGGGTCACAACCCCAAAAACCTATTTTCATCTTTTTCTCCAGTTCCAAATGGCCTAGAGAGCTGAAATGTTGTGTGTAGACTCCTTGGTTTACGGGGATTCTAAATTGTAGATTTCATGACCCCGTGACCTCAAATGGGGTCACAGGATCACAGGGGTCACAACCTAAAAAGCTATTTCATCTTGAGATTTTATGTGCTCTTTAAAGGTAGATAATTTAAAGGAAACAACAGTAAAGAATTAAATCTTCAAGTGTGTCTTTATTTATAGGTGATTTTATCCCTGGCCTCAAAGATAGGTCAGTGGGGTAAGGACCTTAAGTCCTATTTCATCTTCTACATTTAAAGTGCTTCCTATGTGTTGTACCTCTCACCTAGAAGTTGACATTTTGAATTAGTTAATGTATAAAAAGCCTGATGAGTTACAGAGCCCATGGCTCTCTTTTTAAGTTTTCCTGGTCAACCGTTAGGTATTTGGTTTCGTTCTGACATCGTCAACCTCATCATTTTTATGTTTTATGGGTATATTTTTCACAACCTTAAACCCTTTAAAATATCTTAACTATAATTTTAAGAGGTACGTACATTGATTGGCATGGGTTTCGTTGTATTTGGGTTGGAGTTACAAGAGTCACAACATTGCATTCTTCCAATGTCAACACATATACCAAAATGTATTTGACAAATTCATAGAACATACAGATCACAATAAAGACCACGTTTTCATAGGACGTCTGGGTGTAATGCTTTAGAGAATAAACTACTTGTCCTTTTGTGTCCAGTTAATATGATTTTACCTAAAATCATTCATTTATAAACTTCTAGGGAAAGACAATTAACATCACTGATAACAGATACTAACGTTTTGTTACTTTTTAGAATCTTGCAATGTACATATATTTCGCTACGAAAACGTATTGCTATAGAAAACAGCCCATAAATGAAAAAGCTCTGCATGACTGTGGCATTTTCAGTATTGAGAAAGAAGATTGCCATTTCTAATGAATGATTGAACATATCAGCAATAAACTTAACTGTTTGACATTTAACATTCAACTCCGTATTTTATGTCTAATAGATCCAGACAGAGCTTTGCTAAATACAGCATATATGTTATACCCAACAGAATATTGTTGACCAACCGGTACAAAACGGCCAGTGCGATCAAATCCAGCCTTACCTGCCGGGAGAGTAAACGTGGTTC
Organism: Gibbula magus; assembly: GCA_936450465.1. Taxonomy (NCBI): domain Eukaryota; kingdom Metazoa; phylum Mollusca; class Gastropoda; order Trochida; family Trochidae; genus Gibbula; species Gibbula magus. Next base: position 16,087,323 of record OW388290.1, on the reverse strand, counting down.
GACAACCATGGCTGTGATTCCTAGCTTCCGTCATCGAAGATATCTTAGTGACGAGTTGTGGGTTGTCTACTGGGCCGTTCTCCCGGGATCAACTCAATACAGTCTCCTACGTCTCGAGGCGGATCAGAGTATCACTGCCCAGACATTTGCTATACTCGTCAAGCTGTTCATGTCATTACCTTTTCACCAGCACAAAATGGTGTAACTCTACCACTGAACCGATAACCTTAAAGAATAAGTTTGATAATTATACAGATATGATTGTTACTACATAATCTAGAAAGGATTTACAACGCGTCTATATATACAAGTCTTAGAACCACCGAGCAACATAATTCAAGCATTTTGTAAATTCACACAATCATTGTTCATTATTTATATGGTTTTTTTCCGTAACAATCGTTCAAAATGCGAAACATTTTTTCAAAAAGTTATCATTAATTAGAAAAGCATATTTCGGTAATTTATTTAAGAAACAATTCAACTAAAACAATGATATTATTTAAAGCAATTCCGCTATGTTTGTATCGAATCTAATTACTTAGTTATCAAATTTAAATGATAGCTTGTAAAATATATTAAAACTATAACGTTCAACATATTTGACACCATATGTAGATTGTCTCTATTTTAAAGTAAAGTATAGGGCTATGTTGTCTGTGCCAGATTTAATGTTACTTCAGACAAATTCAGTGCTTAGCCTTACAGCTTCACTTCAGAACGTGCTTTGTTACCTACACTATCAAGTCAATGTGTTATTGGTCAAATCTCCATGACTGTCTAGAAGCTCCTTTTACTTGAAACAGGCTTTCTTAACTTTCCCACTTTTTCCCACAGAAAAACCTTGAAGAAAAGTAGACATTAATCAACGCAATTGCAACGTAAATGTAATAACAGATCACAGAAAAAGTAAAAGACGGAACAAAAACCTAGCATTCATTTACAATTGTGCTGTCTATTTTAGGTGTCATTATATCCAACACAAAAACACATAACATAAATTAAAAAAATGTAAAATGTCACTAAAAAATAAAAATGCTTGAATGATATTTAAATTATGTAAATGGGAGAAAACAAACATTCTACCATGACATTGCTGGATACTCGATTCTTATTGGTTAAAATTTAAAATTGAAACCTCACGCTGCGTGTTCGGCTCAATTTTAAATTTACTCGCTATCAATCCAGTATAACATGTCTCTGATTTTCAAACACAGTAGGTTTATCTCCTAAATAAAAGTTCTTGAACATTCTCTTCCGATGACATTTCATTTATACTCGCTGTGTTATTGGTCTGTTAGATGAGACCTCTGATACCACATTGTCCCTGTGAGGTTTGGAACTCCTATAATCATGTTACTGTTGGTCACATAATAGAAAGTGTAAACCTCCTGCTACAAAATTAGATCTACCACTGCTGGAGTACTACAAGGAGAGGTGTTTAGTCCTTGAGTAGTAAGACTGTTAGATGATGGAGTAAACTGTTTTATTAATCATTGTCAATCTGACCGTAACTTTTAAGACCATTCCTAATATAATATTTTATCATATAACGTAATTTCCTCACCCTTTTTCTAAAAAAATCAACTACTTTGACAAATTTAACAAAGGTTGAAAAACAGTTTTAAAGCATTAATCAAATTGTCTTCAATATACCTTAGTAACTTAATCCCTGGTTGAATGCTAGAGGTGTGACTTGGAAACGTTAGTGCGTCATTGTAATGATGTACTTACTTATTATTTACTTAGTCATTAAGAATGAATAAAACAGTTGGAGAACATCTTAGATCCTGGAATTGATATCTACTTCTTAACCTGTAGATAAAGTACAATTTGACACAGCACAGCCAAATAAGATTCTTCACTAAGAGATGATAGTGTCTCTGCTTTAAAAGTATCCCTATAATTGGACATCGGTTGTCAAGATTTTATTTGATTTTTGAAAAAATAAAATGGCTTTTACGCGCTGATATTGAAGAAAATAATTATTCATTATCTATATGAAACAAATTTTCATTATCAAATGATTAATTTAAAAGAAATTATACGATCAACTTCTGAGTGAATGTACTTGTTTTTATCCTTTCTGTTTTCTTAGCATATCAAACAATAGAATGAGTGTCAAGAAAATGACCAGATAATTTGATTCAAATAAAACTGACTAGTTCATATAACGTATTCGTTTTATACTTACATACATTTCACCAGCTGTTGTATTAATTAAATTGAATCGATTCATTCTATCATTCAATATTTGTGAAGTAAATCATACAGGAATATCTTTCTTTTTCCTTTCAGGATAATTTCAAGACAATTTAATATAATATGTAATTTTTCACCCAAGACTAGAATAATCTAGTTCCTTAGCACTTCAATTTACCATTTCACTGTTTGATAATTAAATAATTTCAATTTGAGATTATGAGGTATCATCTAAAAGTTTCAACATATTTGATAAAAGACTTTCTTATAGTTCAAAGAACATCAACTTGGGTCGTGTTGTCAGTACTAACTGCACATTTTGAATAAGGAATAAGGAACTAGGAAAAAGTTGTGTGACTTCACAGCCCCTTTCAACAGACATATACAGTGATCAGACACACAGCTTTACTTCAGAACGTGATGCATTATCTACAAATACTTATACAATGATGTCTGGAATTTGTCTTTACGTGTCAAATGGATACCGAAATAGCTTTCTTGCTGGATTTCAGCTTCATCGCTTCTTTTTACATGTCTGAGAGAGTTAGAGGTATTTATCACATTACATGACAACATTTTGTAGAAGGTAGAAAATTGTTGAATAAACAGTCTAGTGCATGTTATATGTCATAATATATGGCCTCGTTTTAATGCGAAATAATTGTTCTATCATAATAATAGGTGTAAGTAGTGATATAATATTTTCGGCATTAATAGATTGTTTTTTGTTTCAATGTAAAGAAAAGTTGATACATGTTGTTTCGTTCTTTCTGTAGCAAAATAGCAATATAATTAGGCAATCAATTCCAATAAAAACATATCTTAAATTGTATCAGTATATATAACCATTAAAAGCGGATTTATATATATTGGAGTGGAGATAAGGATGAGGTTCAGAATATAAACCAAACCAATTTATAAAATTATTAACCAATTTACTTAAGGTTGACATATTATTTTGAAAGATAAGTTTTCTTTGTATTCCAACAGTTTTTGGAAGCCCATCGTATCTGCGATACAGAATTAACCAATTAAATACGAAAGTACGAAAATACGATATCAAAATGATACAAGGAAGCATGTTGATATCATGAAGAACCTTTATAATTGCTTATACACACTTTACTTTTCCGTAAAACCTCATCTTATCCTAATGTGTTTATAGAACAAATGTCATTTGAGTCTGTTACTTTATACTTGAATAAAGCAAGCCTTTGAGGGGCATTAAAGGCGCTGTAGCACGTTTTTTGCAAATTTTATTTTTTCAAATTTCTCTTTTATAATGATAGTTTATGTCATTTATATTTACTTTAGAGGGTAAAACATCTTATTACACAAACCAATGTTCCACTGTGGTAAAAACGGTGTTTCGTATAATGTAAAAAAAACATGGCGGCCATTTTATTGTGAACACATTTTATTATTTCGAATGACAAAAACTATACCCATGGCTTTACGGAACCATATACACTCATTTTGTAACTTGATTTTTCGAAGAATTAATGGTGTTTTACTATTGGTGACACTATTTTTCAAATACATTTCATCAACTTATTTCACCGAAAAAACGTGCTACTGCCCCTTTAAGAAGTGGCATACATAAGAACAGTGATATTTTCTGAAAAACAATTTCTTTACAAAAAAAAGTATAAAAATTCAAGAAATCCTTATGCAAGGTAACGAGAAACAGCGCTATTGAGCTTCTCCTACCTTCTAGAATAAGCAAAAAACCGTTGATTGAATACAGTGAAGTCTGCCATTGTCAGTATACCTTCCAATCAGGTCGAAAAAAGCAATGCAGAAGAAGTTTAGCTTTTATTGGATAAGGGTATTGATCTTTAACAGTACTAAACCCATAAAGAGATTACACCTGCTTGACACAGTACAACCAAACGAAATCAATACAAATGCTGTACGATACTGTTGGTTATAAAATGTAAAAAGGTAAAAATGTATCTGGGTTCGTACTTTTACCTTTTGCTTTATGAAATAGTTAACCAAATTTAAATTACCATTTTGACAGAATTCAATTACTATGTTTGGAGAACTTCTCAAGCAACAATCGGATGTTAGGAATATTTTAAATTTGCAAATATATTAAGTCGTTAGAAGATACCTAAACACAAAAACAATATTTATAGAAACTGAACAATATATAACAAATGAGTTGAATGAGTAAAGTTCTATTCCCAAGTATATTAACTTGCCAACCACGTCTACAGGTATCTCAATCAGGTTTTCTTTACATTCCGTTCGCAAACTATGTGAGGTAAGGTGATCTCTGATATGTTTTTTTCTGATAAGTCTGATAATTATTGCAAATGGTAGCCGGGTTGCCTTTCGACTGCCTTAAATGACATTTCTTCATGATGAAGACCAATAATATCCCTGTTCCGCTTCTGACAACCTCCTCCATGTAATTTTTCAACCACTTAAATAATGAAAGTGTCCTTAATGATCATACTGCATTTGGTTCTCTGTCGCAGTTGCATACTTGTAGTTTGATATGTTGCGATGCTCAAGCTCCATTGGCATTCCGGCCTCACATTGCCATAACAATGTTGATAGAGATCAACTGGTATCATTGTGATTGTAATCCACTGATACATTATTAAAACTAATTGTTTAGGTGTTTAACTTGTTTATCTACGTATAGGTATAGCAAAAGTACCGTACATATAAAATACATCAACATTATAATATCAATGGAATATGAACGTTTGCCATTGAGCTTTAGAAAACGTTATCCCAAGTCACATGTGAAGTCACACCTCCATAGAGTTACAAAACTGGCAGTAATTATCGGATACATGTCACCGATAGCGTGCCTATGTGATTATACTCAGGCTTTTAAGTGACTGTCAGTTCTATTTCATTCACAGATTATCCGTGATATCAACAATAATAACGATAAAGGAAGTGTGATCCCATCTTCTTAAGATAAATCCCTACAAAGTTTCTATGAAATGTTATTATTCCTTAAATCTGATGACATGTCTTCTTCATTCACAGAAGCACTGATATGCTAAACCCAGCTCACACCTACATACGTTACACAAGAGTAAGTGTCAGGCTAAATGTCACAGGTAGAGCACCTGTGAAATATGATTATACTCATGTTTACATCTGGATGTCATTGCTTATTCATTCAGATCATTGTTCGGCTATCAATGATATCAGTAACATCAGCCATACATGAATGCTAATCCTTTAAGCACGCCTACACAAGTCCGAGTCATTGTCACGATTAATGTCATAGGTATATTATCATCCATAAAGTTGTTATGTTATGTTGTTACATTTAGACATGTTTATTACAGTTTTCATCTGACTCGTCGTGGGCGTGTAAGACAATAGTGGTCTATTGTGTAAGCGTTATGTAAATTTGTATGAATATAATAAACTGTTTATCAATACATAATAAGAGCTTGAAATAACATACAGAGCCCTTTTGCGAGAAAGAAAGTTGAATAAATTCACAGAGTTTTTTTTACTTGCCTTTACCGCTAACCACACACTTGGGGGTTAAATTGAGGTGTACACAAAATTGAGCATTTCAAATTATTTTACCTCATTTAACACTTATCACTGATTAGTTGAGTAAGAAAAAAGAGTATATACTTGCAGGAGTCGTGCTTTCATTTATTGATTTTAATATGAGAAAGGAATACTGGCGCTTTTGGGTCTATTGATATATATACTTGTATACACTGTCATATATGCCAGGGGTTCTTGTTACATCGGATAATTTCTGTCCGAAACAGATATACTTAAATATGATCTACACCGCGAGAGGTTGACAATAAACACAGAAACCTGCACGACCTGACAGTGTACATTGATTTATATATAACTCGCTGTGATGCTGCACCAACTTCTGGGGTCGTGCTGATATGTCCACAACCTTCTGTGTTGTTCTCTATGTCACATCTGTGATAGCCAGTGGTTATCTATGTCACATTTGTGGATATGTCCACATCCTTCTGTGTTATTCTCTATGTCAGATCTCTGATAGCCAGTGGTTATCTATGTCACCTCTGTGGATATGTCCACATCCTTCTGTGTTATTCTCTATGTCAGATCTCTGATAGCCAGTGGTTATCTATGTCACCTCTGTGGATATGTCCACATCCTTCTGTGTTGTTCTCTATGTCACATCTGTGATAGCCAGTGGTTATCTATGTCACCTTTGTGGATATGTCCACATCCATCTGTGTTATTCTCTATGTCACCTCTGTGGATATGTCCACAATCTTCTGTGTTATTCTCTATGTCACCTCTGTGGATATGTCCACATCCTTCTGTGTTATTCTCTATGTCACATCTGTGATAGCCAGTGGTTATCTATGTCACCTTTGTGGATATGTCCACATCCATCTGTGTTATTCTCTATGTCACCTCTGTGGATATGTCCAAAACCTTCTGTGTTATTCTCTATGTCACCTCTGTGGATATGTCCACATCCTTCTGTGTTATCCTCTATGTCACATCTGTGATAACCAGTGGTTATCTATGTCACCTCTGTGGATATGTCCACATCCTTCTGTGTTATTCTCTATGTCACATCTGTGATAGCCAGTGGTTATCTATGTCACCTTTGTGGATATGTCCACATCCTTCTGTGTTATTATCTATGTCACCTCTGTGATAGCCAGTGGTTATCTATGTCACCTTTGTGGATATGTCCACGTCCTTCTGTGTTATTCTCTATGTCACCTCTGTGGATATGTCCACAACCTTCTGTGTTATTCTCTATGTCACGTCTGTGGTAGCCAGTGGTTATCTATGTCACATTTGTGGATATGTCCACATCCTTCTGTGTTATCCTCTATGTCACATCTGTGATAACCAGTGGTTATCTATGTCACCTCTGTGGATATGTCCACATCCTTCTGTGTTATTCTCTATGTCACATCTGTGATAGCCAGTGGTTATCTATGTCACCTCTGTGGATATGTCAACAACCTTCTGTGTTATTCTCTATGTCACCTCTGTGGATATGTCCACATCCTTCTGTGTTATTCTCTATGTCACATCTGTGATAACCAGTGGTTATCTATGTCACCTCTGTGGATATGTCCACGTCCTTCTGTGCTATTCTCTATGTCACATCTGTGATAACCAGTGGTTATCTATGTCACCTTTGTGGATATGTCCACATCCTTCTGTGTTATTATCTATGTCACCTCTGTGATAGCCAGTGGTTATCTATGTCACCTTTGTGGATATGTCCACGTCCTTCTGTGTTATTCTCTATGTCACCTCTGTGGATATGTCCACAACCTTCTGTGTTATTCTCTATGTCACGTCTGTGGTAGCCAGTGGTTATCTATGTCACATTTGTGGATATGTCCAAATCCTTCTGTGTTATTCTCTATGTCACCTATGTGAATATCTCCACAACCTTCTGTGTTATTCTCTATGTCACGTCTGTGATAGCCAGTGGTTATCTATGTCACATTTGTGGATATGTCCACATCCTTCTGTGTTATTCTCTATGTCACATCTGTGGATATGTCCACATCCTTCTGTGTTATTCTCTATGTCACATCTGTGGATATGTCCACTACCTTCTGTGTTATTCTCTATGTAACATCTGTGATAACCAGTGGTTATCTATGTCACCTTTGTTGATATGTCCACATCCTCTGTGTTATTCTGTATGTCACATCTGTGATAACCAGTGGTTATCTATGTCACCTCTGTGGATATGTCCACATCCTTCTGTGTTATTCTCTATGTCACATCTGTGGATATGTCCACATCCTTCTGTGTTATTATTTATGTCACATCTGTGATAACCAGTGGTTATCTATGTCATCTCTGTGGTTATGTCCACATCCTTCTGTGTTATTCTCTATGTCACGTCTGTGATAGCCAGTGGTTATCTATGTCACCTCTGTGGACATGTCCATATCCTTCTGTGTTATTCTTTACGTCACATATGTGATAGCCAGTGGTTATCTATGTCACCTCTGTGGATATGTCCACATCCTTCTGTGTTATTCTCTATGTCACATCTGTGATAGCCAGTGGTTATCTATGTCACCTCTGTGGATATGTCCACGTCCTTCTGTGCTATTCTCTATGTCACATCTGTGATAGCCAGTGGTTATCTATGTCACCTTTGTGGATATGTCCACATCCATCTGTGTTATTCTCAATGTCACCTCTGTGGATATGTCCACAACCTTCTGTGTTATTCTCTATGTCACCTCTGTGGATATGTCCACATCCTTCTGTGTTATTCTCTATGTCACATCTGTGGATATGTCCACATCCTTCTGTGTTATTATCTATGTCACATCTGTGATAACCAGTGGTTATCTATGTCATCTCTGTGGTTATGTCCACATCCTTCTGTGTTATTCTCTATGTCACGTCTGTGATAGCCAGTGGTTATCTATGTCACCTCTGTGGACATGTCCATATCCTTCTGTGTTATTCTCTACGTCACATATGTGATAGCCAGTGGTTATCTATGTCACCTCTGTGGATATGTCCACATCCTTCTGTGTTATTCTCTATGTCACATCTGTGATAGCCAGTGGTTATCTATGTCACCTCTGTGGATATGTCCACGTCCTTCTGTGCTAGTCTCTATGTCACATCTGTGATAGCCAGTGGTTATCTATGTCACCTTTGTGGATATGTCCACATCCATCTGTGTTATTCTCTATTTCACCTCTGTGGATATGTCCACAACCTTCTGTGTTATTCTCTATGTCACCTCTGTGGATATGTCCACATCCTTCTGTGTTATTCTCTATGTCACCTCTGTGGATATGTCCACATCCTTCTGTGTAATTTTCTATGTCACATCTGTGATAACCAGTGGTTATCTATGTCACCTTTGTGGATATGTCCACATCCTTCTGTGTTATTATCTATGTCACATATGTGATAACCAGTGGTTATCTATGTCATCTCTGTGGATATGTCCACATCCTTCTGTGTTATTCTCTATGTCACGTCTGTGATAGCCAGTGGTTATCTATGTCACCTCTGTGGACATGTCCATATCCTTCTGTGTTATTCTCTACGTCACATATGTGATAGCCAGTGGTTATCTATGTCACCTCTGTGGATATGTCCACATCCTTCTGTGTTATTCTCTATGTCACATCTGTGATAACCAGTGGTTATCTTTGTCACCTCTGTGGATATGTCCACGTCCTTCTGTGCTATTCTCTATGTCACATCTGTGATAACCAGTGGTTATCTATGTCACCTTTGTGGATATGTCCACATCCTTCTGTGTTATTCTCTATGTCACCTCTGTGATAGCCAGTGGTTATCTATGTCACCTTTGTGGATATGTCCACGTCCTTCTGTGTTATTCTCTATGTCACCTCTGTGGATATGTCCACAACCTTCTGTGTTATTCTCTATGTCACGTCTGTGATAGCCAGTGGTTATCTATGTCACATTTGTGGATATGTCCAAATCCTTCTGTGTTATTCTCTATGTCACCTATGTGGATATGTCCACAACCTTCTGTGTTATTCTCTATGTCACGTCTGTGATAGCCAGTGGTTATCTATGTCACCTATGTGGATATGTCCACATCCTTCTGTGTTATTATCTATGTCACATCTGTGATAACCAGTGGTTATCTATGTCACCTTTGTGGATATGTCCACATCCATCTCTGTTATTCTCAATGTCACCTCTGTGGATATGTCCACAACCTTCTGTGTTATTCTCTATGTCACCTCTGTGGATATGTCCACATCTTTCTGTGTTATTCTCTATGTCACATCTGTGGATATGTCCACATCCTTCTGTGTTATTATCTATGTCACATCGGTGATAACCAGTGGTTATCTATATCATCTCTGTGGTTATGTCCACATCCTTCTGTGTTATTCTCTATGTCACGTCTGTGATAGCCAGTTGTTATCTATGTCACCTCTGTCGACATGTCCATATTCTTCTGTGTTATTCTCTACGTCACATATGTGATAGCCAGTGGTTATCTATGTCACCTCTGTGGATATGTCCACGTCCTTCTGTGCTAGTCTCTATGTCACATCTGTGATAGCCAGTGGTTATCTATGTCACCTTTGTGGATATGTCCACATCCATCTGTGTTATTCTCTATTTCACCTCTGTGGATATGTCCACAACCTTCTGTGTTATTCTCTATGTCACCTCTGTGGATATGTCCACATCCTTCTGTGTTATTCTCTATGTCACCTCTGTGGATATGTCCACATCCTTCTGTGTAATTATCTATGTCACATCTGTGATAACCAGTGGTTATCTATGTCACCTTTGTGGATATGTCCACATCCTTCTGTGTTATTATCTATGTCACATATGTGATAACCAGTGGTTATCTATGTCATCTCTGTGGATATGTCCACATCCTTCTGTGTTATTCTCTATGTCACGTCTGTGATAGCCAGTGGTTATCTATGTCACCTCTGTGGACATGTCCATATCCTTCTGTGTTATTCTCTACGTCACATATGTGATAGCCAGTGGTTATCTATGTCACCTCTGTGGATATGTCCACATCCTTCTGTGTTATTCTCTATGTCACATCTGTGATAACCAGTGGTTATCTTTGTCACCTCTGTGGATATGTCCACGTCCTTCTGTGCTATTCTCTATGTCACATCTGTGAAAACCAGTGGTTATCTATGTCACCTTTGTGGATATGTCCACATCCTTCTGTGTTATTCTCTATGTCACCTCTGTGATAGCCAGTGGTTATCTATGTCACCTTTGTGGATATGTCCACGTCCTTCTGTGTTATTCTCTATGTCACCTCTGTGGATATGTCCACAACCTTCTGTGTTATTCTCTATGTCACGTCTGTGATAGCCAGTGGTTATCTATGTCACATTTGTGGATATGTCCAAATCCTTCTGTGTTATTCTCTATGTCACCTATGTGGATATGTCCACAACCTTCTGTGTTATTCTCTATGTCACGTCTGTGATAGCCAGTGGTTATCTATGTCACCTATGTGGATATGTCCACATCCTTCTGTGTTATTATCTATGTCACATCTGTGATAACCAGTGGTTATCTATGTCACCTTTGTGGATATGTCCGCATCCATCTGTGTTATTCTCAATGTCACCTCTGTGGATATGTCCACAACCTTCTGTGTTATTCTCTATGTCACCTCTGTGGATATGTCCACATCCTTCTGTGTTATTCTCTATGTCACATCTGTGGATATGTCCACATCCTTCTGTGTTATTATCTATGTCACATCGGTGATAACCAGTGGTTATCTATATCATCTCTGTGGTTATGTCCACATCCTTCTGTGTTATTCTCTATGTCACGTCTGTGATAGCCAGTTGTTATCTATGTCACCTCTGTCGACATGTCCATATTCTTCTGTGTTATTCTCTACGTCGCATATGTGATAGCCAGTGGTTATCTATGTCACCTCTGTGGATATGTCCACATCCTTCTGTGTTATTCTATGTCACATCTGTGATAGCCAGTGGTTATCTATGTCACCTCTGTGGATATGTCCACGTCCTTCTGTGCTATTCTCTATGTCACATCTGTGATAGCCAGTGGTTATCTATGTCACCTTTGTGGATATGTCCACATCCATCTGTGTTATTCTCTATGTCACCTCTGTGGATATGTCCACAACCTTCTGTGTTATTCTCTATGTCACCTCTGTGGATATGTCCACATCCTTCTGTGTTATTCTCTATGTCACCTCTGTGGATATGTCCACAACCTTCTGTGTTATTCTCTATGTCACCTCTGTGGATATGTCCACATCCTTCTGTGTTATTCTCTATGTCACTTCTGTGATAGCCAGTGGTTATCTATGTCACCTCTGTGGATATGTCCACATCCTTCTGTGTTATTCTCTATGTCACATCTGTGGATATGTCCACAACCTTCTGTGTTATTCTCTATGTCACATCTGTGATAACCAGTGGTTATCTATGTCACCTTTGTGGATATGTCCACATCCTTCTGTGTTATTCTCTATGTCACCTCTGTGATAGCCAGTGGTTATCTATGTCACCTTTGTGGATATGTCCACGTCCTTCTGTGTTATTCTCTATGTCACCTCTGTGGATATGTCCACAACCTTCTGTGTTATTCTCTATGTCACGTCTGTGATAGCCAGTGGTTATCTATGTCACATTTGTGGATATGTCCAAATCCTTCTGTGTTATTCTCTATGTCACCTATGTGGATATGTCCACAACCTTCTGTGTTATTCTCTATGTCACGTCTGTGATAGCCAGTGGTTATCTATGTCATCTCTGTGGATATGTCCACATCCTTCTGTGTTATTCTCTATGTCACATCTGTGGATATGTCCACATCCTTCTGTGTTATTCTCTATGTCACATCTGTGGATATGTCCACAACCTTCTGTGTTATTCTCTATGTCACATCTGTGATAACCAGTGGTTATCTATGTCACCTTTGTTGATATGTCCACATCCTCTGTGTTATTCTGTATGTCACATCTGTGATAACCAGTGGTTATCTATGTCACCTCTGTGGATATGTCCACATCCATCTGTGTTATTCTCTATGTCACTTCTGTGATAGCCAGTGGTTATCTATGTCACCTCTGTGGATATGTCCACATCCTTCTGTGTAATTATCTATGTCACATCTGTGATAACCAGTGGTTATCTATGTCACCTTTGTGGATATGTCCACATCCTTCTGTGTTATTATCTATGTCACATCTGTGATAACCAGTGGTTATCTATGTCATCTCTGTGGATATGTCCACATCCTTCTGTGTTATTCTCTATGTCACGTCTGTGATAGCCAGTGGTTATCTATGTCACCTTTGTGGATATGTCCACGTCCTTCTGTGTTATTCTCTATGTCACCTCTGTGGATATGTCCACAACCTTCTGTGTTATTCTCTATGTCACGTCTGTGATAGCCAGTGGTTATCTATGTCACATTTGTGGATATGTCCAAATCCTTCTGTGTTATTCTCTATGTCACCTATGTGGATATGTCCACAACCTTCTGTGTTATTCTCTATGTCACGTCTGTGATAGCCAGTGGTTATCTATGTCACCTATGTGGATATGTCCACATCCTTCTGTGTTATTATCTATGTCACATCTGTGATAACCAGTGGTTATCTATGTCACCTTTGTGGATATGTCCACATCCATCTGTGTTATTCTCAATGTCACCTCTGTGGATATGTCCACAACCTTCTGTGTTATTCTCTATGTCACCTCTGTGGATATGTCCACATCCTTCTGTGTTATTCTCTATGTCACATCTGTGGATATGTCCACATCCTTCTGTGTTATTATCTATGTCACATCTGTGATAACCAGTGGTTATCTATGTCATCTCTGTGGTTATGTCCACATCCTTCTGTGTTATTCTCTATGTCACGTCTGTGATAGCCAGTGGTTACCTATGTCACCTCTGTGGACATGTCCATATCCTTCTGTGTTATTCTCTACGTCACATATGTGATAGCCAGTGGTTATCTATGTCACCTCTGTGGATATGTCCACGTCCTTCTGTGCTATTCTCTATGTCACATCTGTGATAGCCAGTGGTTATCTATGTCACCTTTGTGGATATGTCCACATCCATCTGTGTTATTCTCTATGTCACCTCTGTGGATATGTCCACAACCTTCTGTGTTATTCTCTATGTCACCTCTGTGGATATGTCCACATCCTTCTGTGTTATTCTCTATGTCACCTCTGTGGATATGTCCACATCCTTCTGTGTAATTATCTATGTCACATCTGTGATAACCAGTGGTTATCTATGTCACCTTTGTGGATATGTCCACATCCTTCTGTGTTATTATCTATGTCACATCTGTGATAACCAGTGGTTATCTATGTCATCTCTGTGGATATGTCCACATCCTTCTGTGTTATTCTCTATGTCACGTCTGTGATAGCCAGTGGTTATCTATGTCACCTCTGTGAACATGTCCATATCCTTCTGTGTTATTCTCTACGTCACATATGTGATAGCCAGTGGTTATCTATGTCACCTCTGTGGATATGTCCACATCCTTCTGTGTTATTCTCTATGTCACATCTGTGATAACCAGTGGTTATCTTTGTCACCTCTGTGGATATGTCCACGTCCTTCTGTGCTATTCTCTATGTCACATCTGTGATAACCAGTGGTTATCTATGTCACCTTTGTGGATATGTCCACATCCTTCTGTGTTATTCTCTATGTCACCTCTGTGATAGCCACTGGTTATCTATGTCACCTTTGTGGATATGTCCACGTCCTTCTGTGTTATTCTCTATGTCACCTCTGTGGATATGTCCACAACCTTCTGTGTTATTCTCTATGTCACGTCTGTGATAGCCAGTGGTTATCTATGTCACATTTGTGGATATGTCCAAATCCTTCTGTGTTATTCTCTATGTCACCTATGTGGATATGTCCACAACCTTCTGTGTTATTCTCTATGTCACGTCTGTGATAGCCAGTGGTTATCTATGTCATCTCTGTGGATATGTCCACATCCTTCTGTGTTATTCTCTATGTCACATCTGTGGATATGTCCACATCCTTCTGTGTTATTCTCTATGTCACATCTGTGGATATGTCCACAACCTTCTGTGTTATTCTCTATGTCACATCTGTGATAACCAGTGGTTATCGATGTCACCTTTGTTGATATGTCCACATCCTCTGTGTTATTCTGTATGTCACATCTGTGATAACCAGTGGTTATCTATGTCACCTCTGTGGATATGTCCACATCCTTCTGTGTTATTCTCTATGTCACTTCTGTGATAGCCAGTGGTTATCTATGTCACCTTTGTTGATATGTCCACATCCTCTGTGTTATTCTGTATGTCACATCTGTGATAACCAGTGGTTATCTATGTCACCTCTGTGGATATGTCCACATCCTTCTGTGTTATTCTCTATGTCACCTCTGTGGATATGTCCACATCCTTCTGTGTAATTATCTATGTCACATCTGTGATAACCAGTGGTTATCTATGTCACCTTTGTGGATATGTCCACATCCTTCTGTGTTATTATCTATGTCACATCTGTGATAACCAGTGGTTATCTATGTCATCTCTGTGGATATGTCCACATCCTTCTGTGTTATTCTCTATGTCACGTCTGTGATAGCCAGTGGTTATCTATGTCACCTCTGTGGACATGTCCATATCCTTCTGTGTTATTATCTACGTCACATATGTGATAGCCAGTGGTTATCTATGTCACCTCTGTGGATATGTCCACATCCTTCTGTGTTATTCTCTATGTCACATCTGTGATAACCAGTGGTTATCTTTGTCACCTCTGTGGATATGTCCACTTCCTTCTGTGCTATTCTCTATGTCACATCTGTGATAACCAGTGGTTATCTATGTCACCTTTGTGGATATGTCCACATCCTTCTGTGTTATTATCTATTTCACATCTGTGATAGCCAGTGGTTATCTATGTCACCTTTGTGGATATGTCCACGTCCGTCTGTGTTATTCTCTATGTCACCTCTGTGGATATGTCCACAACCTTCTGTGTTATTCTCTATGTCACGTCTGTGATAGCCAGTGGTTATCTATGTCACATTTGTGGATATGTCCAAATCCTTCTGTGTTATTCTCTATGTCACCTATGTGGATATGTCCACAACCTTCTGTGTTATTCTCTATGTCACGTCTGTGATAGCCAGTGGTTATCTATGTCATCTCTGTGGATATGTCCACATCCTTCTGTGTTATTCTCTATGTCACATCTGTGGATATGTCTACATCCTTCTGTGTTATTCTCTATGTCACATCTGTGGATATGTCCACAACCTTCTGTGTTATTCTCTATGTCACATCTGTGATAACCAGTGGTTATCTATGTCACCTTTGTTGATATGTCCACATCCTCTGTGTTATTCTGTATGTCACATCTGTGATAACCAGTGGTTATCTATGTCACCTCTGTGGATATGTCCACATCCTTCTGTGTTATTCTCTATGTCACTTCTGTGATAGCCAGTGGTTATCTATGTCACCTTTGTTGATATGTCCACATCCTCTGTGTTATTCTGTATGTCACATCTGTGATAACCAGTGGTTATCTATGTCACCTCTGTGGATATGTCCACATCCTTCTGTGTTATTCTCTATGTCACGTCTGTGATAGCCAGTGGTTATCTATGTCACCTCTGTGGACATGTCCATATCCTTCTGTGTTATTCTCTGCGTCACATATGTGATAGCCAGTGGTTATCTATGTCACCTCTGTGGATATGTCCACATCCTTCTGTGTTATTCTCTATGTCACATCTGTGGATATGTCCACAACCTTCTGTGTTATTCTCTATGTCACATCTGTGATAACCAGTGGTTATCTATGTCACCTTTGTTGATATGTCCACATCCTCTGTGTTATTCTGTATGTCACATCTGTGATAACCAGTGGTTATCTATGTCACCTCTGTGGATATGTCCACATCCTTCTGTGTTATTCTCTATGTCACTTCTGTGATAGCCAGTGGTTATCTATGTCACCTCTGTGGATATGTCCACATCCTTCTGTGTTATTCTCTATGTCACATCTGTGGATATGTCCACAACCTTCTGTGTTATTCTCTATGTCACATCTGTGATAACCAGTGGTTATCTATGTCACCTTTGTTGATATGTCCACATCCTTCTGTGTTATTCTCTATGTCACATCTGTGATAACCAGTGGTTATCTATGTCACCTCTGTGGATATGTCCACGTCCTTCTGTGCTATTCTCTATGTCACATCTGTGATAAAAAGTGGTTATCTATGTCACCTTTGTGGATATGTCCACATCCTTCTGTGTTATTCTCTATGTCACCTCTGTGATAGCCAGTGGTTATCTATGTCACCTTTGTGGATATGTCCACGTCCTTCTGTGTTATTCTCTATGTCACCTCTGTGGATATGTCCACAACCTTCTGTGTTATTCTCTATGTCACGTCTGTGATAGCCAGTGGTTATCTATGTCACATTTGTGGATATGTCCAAATCCTTCTGTGTTATTCTCTATGTCACCTATGTGGATATGTCCACAACCTTCTGTGTTATTCTCTATGTCACGTCTGTGATAGCCAGTGGTTATCTATGTCATCTCTGTGGATATGTCCACATCCTTCTGTGTTATTCTCTATGTCACATCTGTGGATATGTCCACATCCTTCTGTGTTATTCTCTATGTCACATCTGTGGGTGTGTCCACAACCTTCTGTGTTATTCTCTATGTCACATCTGTGATAACCAGTGGTTATCTATGTCACCTTTGTTGATATGTCCACATCCTCTGTGTTATTCTGTATGTCACATCTGTGATAGCCAGTGGTTATCTATGTCACCTCTGTGCACATGTCCATATCCTTCTGTGTTATTCTCTACGTCACATATGTGATAGCCAGTGGTTATCTATGCCACCTCTGTGGATATGTCCACATCCTTCTGTGTTATTCTCTATGTTACATCTGTGATAGCCAGTGGTTATCTATGTCACCTTTTTGGATATGTCCACATCCTTCTGTGTTATTCTCTATGTCACATCTGTGATAGCCAGTGGCTATCTATGTCACCTTTTTGGATATGTCCACATCCTTCTGTGTTATTCTGTATGTCACATCTGTGATAGCCAGTGGTTATCTATGTCACCTCTGTGGATATGTCCACATCCTTCTGTGTTATTCTCTATGTCACTTCTGTGATAGCCAGTGGTTATCTATGTCACCTTTGTGGATATGTCTATATCCTTCTGTGTTATTCTCTATGTCACATCAGTGATAGCCAGTGGCTATCTATGTCACCTCTGTGGGTATGTCCACATCCTTCTGTGTTATTTTCTATGTCACATCTGTGATAGCCAGTGGTTATCTATGTCACCTTTGTGGGTATGTCCACATCCGTCTGTGTTATTCTCTGTGTCACATCTGTGAAAATGAGTGTGAATCGTTTCGAGAATGGGTTCAATCCTAATTTTAGGATATCTGAACTTCTTGTCATAGAAAGTTGAAATCTATCTTAGTTAGACTCTGAGACTAGTCCATCAACAAGCTCCTACATTTAGAACATTTGGTTTGGAATGGGTATTTTTGAAACGTTTAAAAGCAAACTGAATGAATACATAAATTATTAAATATATTTCTTAAATTACGTGTAAGACACGTGAACCAATGGTAAGAATTAAACACAAATGGCTAATCAGAGCTATTATACTAGGTTATTGGATAATAATGGCTTCATTTAAGACCTTAAACATATTATATCGACATTTGTATAAACAAGAAATGAAGATTGATTGTATATTTCCATTTCGTTGTCTTATATAATTATCGAAATAACTGCATTTTCAATATTTCTTACATTGTCTTATTAATATTAGAGTTTGTCTTATTTATTTTGAATTTATAAAACGGTGGCCAAAATGATTCCAATTTCAAACAAGCGATGACTAAAATATTAATGTATGTGTCATCTCCAAATTTGTAAATATCACTGCAAGATTAATCAAAGACTATCGAAATGAAAGTATACGTGAGCTCACTATTCTTCCATCTATTCCAGAAAGCGAATGTAAATTTTAAAACATGAAATAAGCCGTGATTGACTCTGAGGTAATAGTTCTTCAACAAATGCTACATATATGTACGCGTATATCCACTGCATGCATGTGTGAAAAGGGTTTTTCAACTATCGCTACGGAACCAATGAGCTAACATGTGTAGATGAACTGTGGTTCAAGTATGTCTCCAAATATGGTTAAATACAGATGAATTTTGGTTCAAGTAAGTCTCCAAATAAGGTTAACTACAGATGAACTGTGGTTCAAATATGTCTCCAAATAAGGTTGAATACAGATGAACTATGGTTCAAGTAAGTCTCCAAATATGGTTAACTACAGATGAACTATGGTTCAAGTATGCCTACAAATATGGTTAAATTCAGATGAACTATGGTTCAAGTAAGTCTCCAAATATGCTTAACTACAGATGAACTATGGTTCAAGTATGCCTACAAATATGGTTAAATACAGATGAACTATGGTTCAAGTATGTCTCTAAATAAGGTTAACTACAGATGAACTATGGTTCAAGTATGTCTCCAAATATGGTTAAATACAGATGAACTATGGTTCAAGTATGTCTCCAAATAAGGTTACATACAGATGAACTATTGTTCAAATATGTCTCCAAATATGGTTAAATACAGATGAACTATGGTTCAAGTATGTCTCCAAATATGGTTAAATACAGATGAACTATGGTTCACGTATGTCTCCAAATATGGTTAAATACAGATGAACTATGGTTCAAATATGTCTCCAAATATGGTTAAATACAGATGAACTATGGTTCAAGTAAGTCTCCAAATATGGTTAACTACAGATGAACTATGGTTCAAGTATGAAAACAAATATGGTTAACTATAGATGAACTGTGGTTAAAGTATTCTTCAAATAAGGTTACATACAGATGAACTATTGTTCAAATATGTCTCCAAATGAG
Organism: Gibbula magus; assembly: GCA_936450465.1. Classification (NCBI taxonomy): domain Eukaryota; kingdom Metazoa; phylum Mollusca; class Gastropoda; order Trochida; family Trochidae; genus Gibbula; species Gibbula magus. The sequence goes on along the minus strand of OW388290.1, from coordinate 16,067,640 downwards.
GTTAAATACAGATGAACTATGGTTCAAGTATGTCTCCAAATGAGGTTAAATACAGATGAACTATGGTTCAAATATGTCTCCAAATAAGGTTAAATACAGATGAACTATGGTTCAAGTATGTCTCCAAATATGGTTACATACAGATGAACTATGGTTCAAGTATGTCTCCAAATATGGTTCAATACAGATGAATTATGGTTCAAGTATGTCTCCTAATAAGGTTAAATACAGATGAAGTATGGTTCAAATATGTCTCCAAATAAGGTTGAATACAGATGAACTATGGTTCAAATATGTCTCCAAATATGGTTAAATACAGATGAACTATGGTTCAAGTATGTCTCCAAATATGGTTACATACAGATGAACAGTGGTTCAAATATGTCTCCAAATAAGGTTAAATACAGATGAACTATGGTTCAAGTATGTCTCCAAATAAGGTTAAATACAGATGAACTATGGTTCAAGTATGTCTTTAAATAGGGTTAAATACAGATGAACTATGGTTCAAGTATTCTCAAAATAGGGTTAAATACAGATGAACTGTGGTTAATGTATTCTCAATAAGGTTAAATACAGATGAACTATGGTTCAAGCATGTCTCAAAATAAGGTTAACTACAGATGAACTATGGTTCAAATATGTCTCCAAATAAGGTTACATACAGATGAACTATGGTTCAAGTATGTCTCCAAATAAGGTTAAATACAGATGAACTATGGTTCAAGTATGTCTCCAAATAAGGTTACATACAGATGAACTATTGTTCAAATATGTCTCCAAATAAGGTTTAATACAGATGAACTGTGGTTGAATTAGGTCTCCAAATATGGTTAAATACAGATGAACTATGGTTCAAGTATGTCTCCAAATAAGGTTTAATACAGATGAACTGTGGTTGAATTAGGTCTCCAAATAGGATTAAATAAAGATGAACGGTGGTTCAAGTATGTCTCCAAATATGGTTAAATACATATGAACTATGGTTCAAGTATTCTCAAAATAGGGTTAAATACAGATGAACTGTGGTTAATGTATTCTCAATAAGGTTAAATACAGATGAACTATGGTTCAAGTATGTCTCCAAATAAGGTTACATACAGATGAATGATGGTTCAAATATGTCTCCAAATAAGGTTACATACAGATGAACTATGGTTCAAGTATGTCTCTAAATATGGTTACATACAGATGAACAATGGTTCAAATATGTCTCCAAATAAGGTTACATACAGATGAACTATGGTTCAAATATGTCTCAAAATATGGTTAAATACAGATGAACTATGGGTCAAATATGTCTCCAAATATGGTTAAATACAGATGAACTATGGTTCAAGTATGTCTCCAAATAAGGTTAAATACAGATGAACTATGGTTCAAATATGTCTCCAAATAAGGTTAAATACAGATGAACTATGGTTCAAATATGTCTCCAAATATGGTTAAATACATATGAACTATGGTTCAAGTATTCTCAAAATAGGGTTAAATACAGATGAACTGTGGTTAATGTATTCTCAATAAGGTTAAATACAGATGAACTATGGTTCAAATATGTCTCCAAATAAGGTTAAATACAGATGAACTATGGTTCAAGTATGTCTCCAAATAAGGTTACATACAGATGAACTATTGTTCAAATATGTCTCCAAATAAGGTTTAATACAGATGAACTGTGGTTGAATTAGGTCTCCAAATATGGTTAAATACAGATGAACTATGGTTCAAGTATGTCTCCAAATAAGGTTTAATACAGATGAACTGTGGTTGAATTAGGTCTCCAAATAGGATTAAATAAAGATGAACGGTGGTTCAAGTATGTCTCCAAATATGGTTAAATACATATGAACTATGGTTCAAGTATTCTCAAAATAGGGTTAAATACAGATGAACTGTGGTTAATGTATTCTCAATAAGGTTAAATACAGATGAACTATGGTTCAAGTATGTCTCCAAATAAGGTTACATACAGATGAATGATGGTTCAAATATGTCTCCAAATAAGGTTACATACAGATGAACTATGGTTCAAGTATGTCTCTAAATATGGTTACATACAGATGAACAATGGTTCAAATATGTCTCCAAATAAGGTTACATACAGATGAACTATGGTTCAAATATGTCTCAAAATATGGTTAAATACAGATGAACTATGGGTCAAATATGTCTCCAAATATGGTTAAATACAGATGAACTATGGTTCAAGTATGTCTCCAAATAAGGTTCAATACAGATGAACTATGGTTCAAATATGTCTCCAAATAAGGTTAAATACAGATGAACTATGGTTCAAATATGTCTCCAAATATGGTTAAATACATATGAACTATGGTTCAAGTATTCTCAAAATAGGGTTAAATACAGATGAACTGTGGTTAATGTATTCTCAATAAGGTTAAATACAGATGAACTATGGTTCAAGTATGTCTCCAAATAAGGTTACATACAGATGAATGATGGTTCAAATATGTCTCCAAATAAGGTTACATACAGATGAACTATGGTTCAAGTATGTCTCTAAATATGGTTACATACAGATGAACAATGGTTCAAATATGTCTCCAAATAAGGTTAACTACAGATGAACTAAGGTTCAAATATGTCTCCAAATAAGGTTAAATACAGATGAACTATGGTTCAAGTATGTCTCCAAATAGGGTTAAATACAGATGAACTATGGTTCAAATATGTCTTTAAATAGGGTTACATACAGATGAACTATGGTTCAAGTAAGTCTCCAAATATGGTTAACTACAGATGAACTATGGTTCAAGTATGAAAACAAATATGGTTACATACAGATGAACTATGGTTCAAATATGTCTCAAAATATGGTTAAATACAGATGAACTATGGTTCAAATATGTCTCCAAATATGGTTACATACAGATGAACTATGGTTCAAATATGTCTCAAAATATGGTTAAATACAGATGAACTATGGTTCAAATATGTCTCAAAATATGGTTAAATACAGATGAACTATGGTTCAAATATGTCTCCAAATAGGGTTAAATACAGATGAACTATGGTTCAAATATGTCTTTAAATAGGGTTACATACAGATGAACTATGGTTCAAGTAAGTCTCCAAATATGGTTAACTACAGATGAACTATGGTTCAAGTATGAAAACAAATATGGTTACATACAGATGAACTATGGTTCAAATATGTCTCAAAATATGGTTAAATACAGATGAACTATGGTTCAAATATGTCTCCAAATAGGGTTAAATACAGATGAACTGTGGTTGAATTAGGTCTCCAAATAGGATTAAATAAAGATGAACGGTGGTTCAAGTATGTCTCCAAATATGGTTAAATACATATGAACTATGGTTCAAGTATTCTCAAAATAGGGTTAAATACAGATGAACTGTGGTTAATGTTTTCTCAATAAGGTTAAATACAGATGAACTATGGTTCAAGCATGTCTCAAAATAAGGTTAACTACAGATGAACTATGGTTCAAATATGTCTCCAAATAAGGTTACATACAGATGAACTATGGTTCAAGTATGTCTCTAAATATGGTTACATACAGATGAACAATGGTTCAAATATGTCTCCAAATAAGGTTACATACAGATGAACTATGGGTCAAATATGTCTCCAAATATGGTAAAATACAGATGAACTATGGTTCAAATATGTCTCCAAATATAGTTAAATACAGATGAACTATGGTTCAAGTATGTCTCCAAATAAGGTTAAATACAGATGAACTATGGTTCAAATATGTCTCCAAATAGGGTTAAATACAGATGAACTATGGTTCAAGTATGTCTCCAAATAAGGTTAAATACAGATGAACTATGGTTCAAGTATGTCTCCAAATATGGTTAAATACATATGAACTATGGTTCAAGTATTCTCAAAATAGGGTTAAATACAGATGAACTGTGGTTAATGTATTCTCAATAAGGTTAAATACAGATGAACTATGGTTCAAGTATGTCTCCAAATAAGGTTACATACAGATGAATGATGGTTCAAATATGTCTCCAAATAAGGTTACATACAGATGAACTATGGTTCAAGTATGTCTCTAAATATGGTTACATACAGATGAACAATGGTTCAAATATGTCTCCAAATAAGGTTACATACAGATGAACTATGGTTCAAATATGTCTCAAAATATGGTTAAATACAGATGAACTATGGGTCAAATATGTCTCCAAATATGGTTAAATACAGATGAACTATGGTTCAAGTATGTCTCCAAATAAGGTTAAATACAGATGAACTGTGGTTGAATTAGGTCTCCAAATAGGATTAAATAAAGATGAACGGTGGTTCAAGTATGTCTCCAAATATGGTTAAATACATATGAACTATGGTTCAAGTATTCTCAAAATAGGGTTAAATACAGATGAACTGTGGTTAATGTATTCTCAATAAGGTTAAATACAGATGAACTATGGTTCAAGCATGTCTCAAAATAAGGTTAACTACAGATGAACTATGGTTCAAATATGTCTCCAAATAAGGTTACATACAGATGAACTATGGTTCAAGTAAGTCTCCAAATATGGTTAACTACAGATGAACTATGGTTCAAGTATGAAAACAAATATGGTTACATACAGATGAACTATGGTTCAAATATGTCTCAAAATATGGTTAAATACAGATGAACTATGGTTCAAATATGTCTCCAAATAAGGTTAAATACAGATGAACTATGGTTCAAATATGTCTCCAAATAGGGTTAAATACAGATGAACTGTGGTTGAATTAGGTCTCCAAATAGGATTAAATAAAGATGAACGGTGGTTCAAGTATGTCTCCAAATATGGTTAAATACATATGAACTATGGTTCAAGTATTCTCAAAATAGGGTTAAATACAGATGAACAATGGTTCAAATATGTCTCCAAATAAGGTTACATACAGATGAACTATGGTTCAAGTAAGTCTCCAAATATGGTTAACTACAGATGAACTATGGTTCAAGTATGAAAACAAATATGGTTACATACAGATGAACTATGGTTCAAATATGTCTCAAAATATGGTTAAATACAGATGAACTATGGTTCAAATATGTCTCCAAATATGGTAAAATACAGATGAACTATGGTTCAAATATGTCTCCAAATATAGTTAAATACAGATGAACTATGGTTCAAGTATGTCTCAAAATAAGGTTAACTACAGATGAACTATGGTTCAAATATGTCTCCAAATAAGGTTACATACAGATGAACTATGGTTCAAGTATGTCTCTAAATATGGTTACATACAGATGAACAATGGTTCAAATATGTCTCCAAATAAGGTTACATACAGATGAACTATGGGTCAAATATGTCTCCAAATATGGTAAAATACAGATGAACTATGGTTCAAATATGTCTCCAAATAGGGTTAAATACAGATGAACTATGGTTCAAGTATGTCTCCAAATAAGGTTACATACAGATGAACTATGGTTCAAGTATGTCTCCAAATAAGGTTAAATACAGATGAACTATGGTTCAAATATGTCTCCAAATAGGGTTAAATACAGATGAACTGTGGTTGAATTAGGTCTCCAAATAGGATTAAATAAAGATGAACGGTGGTTCAAGTATGTCTCCAAATATGGTTAAATACATATGAACTATGGTTCAAGTATTCTCAAAATAGGGTTAAATACAGATGAACTGTGGTTAATGTATTCTCAATAAGGTTAAATACAGATGAACTATGGTTCAAGTATGTCTCCAAATAAGGTTACATACAGATGAATGATGGTTCAAATATGTCTCCAAATATGGTTAAATACAGATGAACTATGGTTCAAGTATGTCTCTAAATATGGTTAAATACAGATGAACTATGGTTCAAGTATGTCTCCAAATAAGGTTAAATACAGATGAACTATGGTTCAAATATGTCTCCAAATAGGGTTAAATACAGATGAACTGTGGTTGAATTAGGTCTCCAAATAGGATTAAATAAAGATGAACGGTGGTTCAAGTATGTCTCCAAATATGGTTAAATACATATGAACTATGGTTCAAGTATTCTCAAAATAGGGTTAAATACAGATGAACTGTGGTTAATGTATTCTCAATAAGGTTAAATACAGATGAACTATGGTTCAAGTATGTCTCCAAATAAGGTTACATACAGATGAATGATGGTTCAAATATGTCTCCAAATAGGGTTAAATACAGATGAACTATGGTTCAAGTATGTCTCTAAATATGGTTAAATACAGATGAACTATGGTTCAAGTATGTCTCTAAATATGGTTAAATACAGATGAACTATGGTTCAAATATGTCTCCAAATATGGTTAAATACAGATGAACTATGGTTCAAGTATTCTCAAAATAGGATTAAATACAGATGAACTGTGGTTACAATATTCTCAAAATATGGTTAAATACAGATGAACTATGGTTCAAGTATTCTCAAAATAGGATTAAATACAGATTAACGGTGGTTCAAGTATGTCTCCAAATATGGTTAAATACAGATTAACGGTGGTTCAAGTATGTCTCCAAATATGGTTAAATACAGATTAACGGTGGTTCAAGTATGTCTCTAAATATGGTTAAATACAGATGAACTATGGTTCAAATATGTCTCCAAATATGGTTAAATACAGATTAACGGTGGTTCAAGTATGTCTCCAAATATGGTTAAATACAGATGAACTATGGTTCAAGTATTCTCAAAATAGGATTAAATACAGATGAACTGTGGTTACAATATTCTCAAAATATGGTTAAATACAGATGAACTGTGGTTCAAGTATGTCTCCAAATAGGGTTAAATACAGTATTCAAGTATGTCTCAAACTACAGATGAACTATGGTTTAAGATCCAACTATGGTTAACTACAGATGGAATATGGTCTACGAATGTCTCCAACTGTAGCTACAGATGAAGAAACAAAGATGTAAGTATGTCTCCAGCTAGGGTTGTAGATGAACATTGACTCCAACACCTGGATAAGAACTCCATCTTAATCGATTTCCAATTCCAATCAGAGTTCAATCACGTTACGCTTCAGGGAGTTGCATGTCTCGACCAGCGGTCGGTCCGACACGAATCACTTCAATTGACTTCTAGGATGTCTAGAACCGATTTCACGCTCAAGAACAGGAATGATTTGCTTGGTCTAGTCTGTGTACTGTGTACTGTGTAATGTGTAATGTGTACTGTGTAATGTGTACTGTGTACCAAGATTTTTTGTAATTTGAAAAATGAGTGTATGAGTAACCTAAGCAATACCTAACTTATGTAGATGAACTTTCTTGGTGAATATGACTTGAGTTCCAAAAGACCATCATTGTTCGAGTTCATTGCTAATTTCAGATATAAAGAGCGATTAATAATGAAGGGACTGCGAGGTGACACTTTACCCACAGGCAGAACTTGTCTATAGCATTATCACGGACAATTGTAATTTAAGTCCGTGGCATTATGAAGCGATCTTTAGAGCAAATGGTGATAACTTTTCGAGGGGCCACAAACGAACATCCAACAAATTAATTATAACACAACGAACATTACTCCCATTGTACAATAGCTCAGCTATGCTTATCATATGGAACCAATAGTTATTCCGAGCATACATTGTGTCCATGGACTCGGAGTTGTCTCCCTTGGTACCTTATTGACTCCCCATCACTTCTAAAATATATAACACGTTGATATAAGGCTTTAACAAACTTATCATCACAAAACATGGTTGGATGGTGCTGACCACGCTTCTTTGGCTGGAAAAATCCTCTTAGAGAGTGGTGTGTTATCAGTCCTATTCTAATATTTTGGTCCATTTCTTCAACGCTAATATAGGCCTATGTGTTTGTGTTTATGGCATTTTAATTCAAAGGATAGTCTAGTTTGTGAAGTGTTTCGGGAAACGGTTTGAACAAAATTAACGTTGCAGCGGTTGCATGAAGAAATATATTTTAAAAATACGAAAATAAAACTTTGACTAATTCTTTTACAATCGTGTTATCTTTCATTTTCAAAGCTTAGATTTCACAGAGGAGATAACATGATATCCACACCCAGGATAATTTATCTTTGTTGTATTGGATCAAAGTCAGTTCAGTAGATGAAGAAAATATAACACGAATCATTTGTGATTGTATTACACACGTCATCGCTTCACATAGTCTGTAGGGGGGAAGATTCTGTGTCATCGAGGTTCAGAGCAATATAGATATTGAAAAATATATTGATTTGTTTTACAGATAATCTGGAGCGAAATATCTGAAGGCAGAAGGCATAAAACATATAGAAAAAGCAACTTTGCTCTTATGTGTATCAAAGGATGCCTGAGAGTGTTTTGGTAGGCTAACAGGCACATGAATAAAAAAAAAGGTCATATATATTCACTTATTATAGTTTGCTGGTACAATTAGCAACATTTTTAATTAGGGGGTAAAATTTGGCAACGTTTTTGGGAAGGATTCTGTGTAGCATTTTTTCACAGTTGTCAAAATCACGCGAAGAGAATCCATACAACTCAATAATTTGTTTTCGCCTTGTTATAAAATTAATTGAAGTAGTTATACATTAGTATATATATCACAGACATTATATAGGTTGTTTTAAACGGCCTGTACATAGCGATTGATTGTTGTCTTACGTCTGTCGATATTGACTAAATATTGTTTACTGTTTGGTTTGATATAGGTTTAAAGCACTCCTTCCCATGATTTTCCATTACGTGTTCTCCCCATAGATATTTCCACAGTTTACGAAATTTAACAGGGGGCATTTTCCTGAACCAAATTTCTGTATTTCCAAATGTATTGATTGGACTTTTGTATCTGTACCATGTAAGTTTTTATTGATTAAATTAAATATTTATACATCTCTATATGTCTAAACTTCTCTTAAAAATACAACGTATCAGTTACATATAAGATGAGTCGCTTTACACAGCAACAAAGAATTATAAGAAATATATACATGTTGTATTGTATAAGTACGAGATCATTGCAGATTTGAAAAAAAACTCATTAATATTGAACTTCAGCACACGTTACTTTTAGAAATATATTCTATAAGAAAAGGATGCTATTTAGAGATTATTGAAACAAATTTGACATTGTTACATTTGGGATCACACTATCTGAAATGGTTTTAATTATTGTATTTGCTCGAAACTAGTCAATTCGAGGTTTATTCCAGGTCACTTCTAGTGGATTCGACCCCACACCCTGAGGGCCAGGCAATTAATGCCTTCTCTAAGTGTTATATATAGTGTAACTATACACATTAAGGGACCATGAACATTAAACTAACACAGGGCCGAGTACTAGAAGTGTCGATGTAGTGGGCGATTGGACACACATGACCTTCGATCCGATGTCAAAGGTATAAGCAAATAACTCCATGTACACTAGCAGATAAGAGCTGTCACTTATCACCTGGTTTAAAAGCATCTTAACGTAGGTCTGTTATCTCTCCGTCACCCAGTTCACCTGCACACCTGTATAGAGCTGCATCCAAAAAGTACTATCATCTAGTTTACGATTCGTACATAGGTTGACGTAGGATAAAATGAACATTCTAAAAAATATTTTCAAATTTAAAAAAATTTCATTACAATGATAAAACATTCCATATGTTGTTTACAACGATGCAAGATAGTGAACAATGGACCATAAACATAAATATATGACCCTTTGTAACCCTAACTTAGAAAATAAAGTCACGTGCAAAAGAAACGTCCCCGTACAAAATACAATATATTTCAATCCATAGGCGATAAATACGACTGAAAGATCGTTACATCATGTCTTCAAAACCCATCAATAATAAATATGAATTTTCAAAACATTATCTATTATACGTCTGAGAAACACACGTTTTAAGAAATCGTCGTTTTGGAATCTCCTTAGCTAGACGAGATAGAAGAGGCAAAAAGCGATGTTTGGCTTGTTTTGTGACGTCCTATAGTAATGATACTTCAACAAAGTTAAACCCAGAGGATTATTTATGTCGACGACATATTTTATTTATTAAATTTCGACTTTTTAAATTTTTTTAACTTAACTGGCCAAATACCATCTTGAAAACGCAATATTAGCACCGCAAGTTTATTAGAACAGACATAAAAATAAATGTATCATACTCTGAAATAGTGAATACTGCTTTATATAGCGTGTGTCTATCAAATACTTTCTCCGACATCAATATTTAGTTTTATGCTCTTTTAAAAGTACGAGGGTGTATCTTTTGGACGTGAATATGTTATTGGTCATAAAATAATGATATGATAAAAACAAGATAAGTGGCACTAAAATCCACATTCAAATTATACAATACAAGTTTGTAAATAAAGAATGCTTTAAACTATCCATGAACATATTATATTAGGTTGTAATACTTAAATAAAAGTTTGTTGAATATACCCCCTCCCTCACCCGAAGTAATTGAAGAAGTGATGTAAATGTTGAAGGATATCGATCAAATTTGAAAGGAACGCACGCTCTTGAAAGGAACGCTCTGCACTATCGATGATTGAATGGTGGTAACATGTACTCGTCGGTCAAGTGGGGGAACGCATCGGTCCAGTTGTTTGAAGCAATGCATAAACGTCCCTGACACATAGAAATATTGTTTTGAATTATGCAAATGTGTAATAGATGATAAATGTCTCTAAAAAGCATGACTAGGCCATCACGTTAATAATTTCAAAAACAAGTTGGCAAAATGCTGTTAAAGATAGGTAATGAAAGGTCTTTTTTAAAAACATTATGAAAATGAGGTCATAAATGATTTAAAATTTGAAAAGGCAGAAATTTACATCTAGTTAATACATTCTACAAATATCAAGAGTCATATATGATAATTGTTGACGATATGCAATGCAGACACAAAAGAATACAAATCATAACATATACGATACATTTCTTCAGATTGCGAACTAAATCATCAAGGGAATATTGTCTATGAACATGAAGTGCCTCCAATAAGTACTGTTCAAGCTATGTTGTTCACACACATTTTTAAAAAATAAATACATAAATAAATAATTTTTAACATGGTTATGTTTGGGATAACACTACCTTCAATAGTACAAATTCTTGTACTTCTTCGGGCCGAGTCCGATGCGGGATTCGAACCCACGCCCTCAGAGTAAGGCAACTATTGTCAGAATTGACTGTACCTACAGCTTACCACACGACCTTTTCGCCTCGACAAATATTTTTTATAATAATTTTATTCAAAAGGCATAGATAAACCATCCATATACGATATCTGTTTCTGACAGTAAGTCTTGGCGATATACAATGCTCAAGAATGTTCACGGACGGGCGGGCGGGCGGACATACATTCGCAAGCTGCGCTCTTTTAATGTGGACCAAGTCATGTTAAATCTTTTTTATCAAACTTTTATCCAAAGTGTTATCACCTTCTGTTTACATGCATGGTACGGCAATCTCCCACTGTTACTAAAAATGTAATTCCATTGTGAAACTTTCAAGCAAAATTTGCGGCATTCCCCTTCAGCATTTGGCTGACATTTATGAATCTCGAGTCGAAAAGAAAGCACTCGCAATTCAGGCCGATACGTCCCATTTTTTAAATAATCAGTTTGAATTTCTTCCTTCTGGCCGCCGCTTTAAAATCCCTCTCTTCAAAATCAACAGAACTTCCAAATCAGTTGTGCCATCCAGCATTCGTATTCTTAATAAGTCTTAATTATTTATTTCTAAGTGTTTATTTCTCTTGTTATCATTATACATTTTCTATCCTATGAGTATATTATAAGCTTTTTACAATTTATATATTTCTATCTTATAGGTATATTTTTTAGGCTTTTAAACATTATACATTGTCCATCTTATGACTATATTATAAGGCTTTTAAGGTTTTTAAGGCTTTTAAAATGTGTGTTTTTAATCATCACTGTTGTTACTTATCTTAAGAATATCATTTTGTTGTTTTTTAAAAACTACTCTATTTTTACCATCATGCTTGTTAATAGTCCTATGCTCTTATGAATGTACTCCAAATTTCCCCCTGGGATAATAAAGTATTATCTTATCTTATCTTATCTTATACTGAGCGATTTATACTACTCGTAAGTTGGTGTCTGATTACTCCTGTTTACTCGGTCAGTAATTTAAAATTTAATTACAGAATTTGTAAAATTAAGGTGTTTTTAAAAATGAAAAACGATAACTCTTATGTTCAACAATGAAGAATGTTATGTCGCCACATGACAGCAATGATTGAATGATCTAATGATTGAAAATACAAACGAATGACTTGGAAATACATACCATAACGGGATTCGAACCTTCACCCCTCGTCTCGAAACAATACAAAAGAATGAATTATTGCAGATAGTGTGATCCCAAATAAAACAATGTTATAACGTATTAAGTTTGAGTTTAATTCTTTTGCTACAAAATAGTTATTAAACGCAGGGTAAACGATACAGACTTTTCACTTAGAGCAACACTAGGTGACGGTACTTTTGGGACGGAGCTGTAGGTTACCTGTCTATCTATCTACACCTGTAGGTTACCTGTGTATCTGTGTACACCTGTACGTCTCCCGTCTCACTGACCACGGTGCATTAGCTGTCTGTAATGTAGGTTAATTCACTCTGTGGAGGGAGACGCAACATCATAATAAAATCGTCACTTCTATCCTTCCTATATAACAGATGGAAGGGCAGGAATATACTGATACAGACATACCCGTATATCAAGTGGGTTTTCATTTCGTATTTATCCAACATGCTTATATGTATTGTTACCATCGGCGATACCATCAGTAAGCATCAGAAGGCTAGTATGATGAACAGTAGTCAAGTACATTGTAGTGTTAGTAGGCGTAGTTGCAAAACTAGTAGTAATAGTACTAACATAGGCAATAGTAGTAGTAGTAGTGGTAGTAGTAGTAGTAGTAGTAGTAGTAGTAGTATAATAAGGAGCAATGGTGCAACCGTAGTATCAGAAGCACTATCAGTAGTAGTAGTGGTGGTGGTGGTGGTAGAAGTAGTAGTAGTAGTAGTAGTAGTAGTAGTAGTAGTAGTACTAGTAGTAGTGGTGGTCATCAACTGCTTCACAACGACATCAGTATCTATGTAGTTAGTAATGGTAGAAGTAGCAGCAGCAGCAGCACTAGTAGTAGTAGTAGTAGTAGTAGTAGTAGTAGTAGTAGTAGTAGTAGTAGTAGTAGTAGTAGTAGTATAAGCACTATTAGTAGCAGCAGTATAAAAAAACTGCTGCCAGATAATGATCGTTGACTTTGTTTTAGTTATGTGACACTCTACTTATAGAGAACGTATAAGATACGACCGTGTCTGTTATCAGACCACGTGGTTCCAAGGTAAATGTTGCCATGCCCCGCCCACCTCGTCCAGTGAAATGGGACTCGTCCACCCGTTTAGTCACGATTTCCACCCACGCATGCGCGTCTGGGGCAAGGGAGAGGCCCAGATAAATTTCCGCTTTCGCAACAACAAGTAGATGAGAAAGGCCTGTTTCAGTTATATCCTTTCTGTTGAATAACTAGGGTTGATATGGGAAGGGTGCAGTCCTCTTATGGCTGGTGTTGACTTTTCCACCCATGATAAACACATTTTAAAGACTGTTCTATACATGTGTTGGCATATCTATCAAACGCTCATGACTTTCACTTTCCTCCGTATGTATAATATAGCCTACTTAAAAGAAAATGTTGGTCAAATGATTAATAAAATGGTGATATTTTCAGAATAAATACCTTTTCAGACTGCTAATGTTAGAATGCAGACTCATTGTCAGAAAACTATCGGATTCCAAGCAACAGATTCCAAGCTTACTGCTGGGGGACGGAAACAGAGCAAAAGCCACCCGGATAAAAGTCACTTGGACAAAAGCACTCAGTTATGATTAATAACTCATTTGGGATATTTGCCGTCCAGATCTTTTGAATAACTTTTGAAACCATTTTGACAACTTCGTATCGCAGTTATATACTATCCAAACTTTTGAATATTAAATCAAATATTTATAAAAGATTATACTACGTTGCTAATCTTATTGATGATGCTTAATTTGTAGAAATGTTGACTTAAAATGATTACTTTCAGTTTGATGTAAAGAATCTTAGAATTATTTGGATGTATAATTTTGACGTGTTAATACCTTATGGTTATTTTCAAACGGCGCTTTGATGTTCAGTTCGTTCAGCGTATCCCCGTTTCTCAACAAATCAAGAAACACGCGCGTGAGAGTGACACAACGAAATACCATACACAACGATTTGATTTAAATTAACAGCAGTATATTCAATATATAGTCAATGAGATGAAAACCCTTAAACATAAAACTATCGAAAGCCAAATAAGAAAATGATATATTCTATTTGTTCTGAACGTGTATGACAGTTAACATTCAAAGCTAGATGTCGAAGCATTCCCTGCTGCACACTTTGCAACCTCTCACACCAGGCGACTGCGTTTGTACTGTACATCAGTACACCCCATTTCCTCCTTGCTGGCATTGCCATACTTTCCTGGACTGGACTGAACCGAGACTATCGGCAACTTTCTACGACCATCAAGCGAACTTCGCTATGTATTTATTCAAGTTTCATGGATCTTTACGAAAATCGGTTGTTCACTTTCAACTATACCAAGCCAGAAAAGTGAACCACAATGTCGAGCTTACACCAGTTGCATGTCAGTTCCTATTGAACATATTTTATTCATGACCATAATTCTACTGTTGGTGTCTGGATTAGTCAATAAGGTGAGAAGAGCAAAGTTGAAGGTCACTTTGATTTAGAAATACATATACATATAAGTTCGCATACCGTTTCTTTTAAGGTCAATCATTATGAAGCCAAATAAATGATCGGAACTTCGGCAAGGAGGAAACGGACTCGAATAGCATAGTGTTCGTCAAATATTACGTTAAGTTGGTAACTTTGATAAGGAATGAATACATGTTATGCATTACGCAATTTAACCTTGAAGAATGATGATATAAGTAGGTAAGTAGGGTCTTGTTAGGGACTTTGTAATGCGTTTCAAGACAGTTCATGGAAGACAACGAAGTTCCAAAGAAATTCTCCAAATGTAACAATAACGTCTTTGACCTCAGGGACGCCATTCAATTATATGACACGTATGTACTTCTTTTTAAAAATAACACATACTGTTTCAATATAATTGTGTGAATGGTTTGCTACCGTTTGGGTAGAACATACGTTTCCCGTACTATAGCACTGAGAGTCAGTGAATTAAGTAGTTTATCTGTCACCTGGGGACCTCTACAATGTGTTATGTGTGTATATTCGATTTCTGTTAAGTCTATTTTGCATGTATATAGCAGTGACACTGGTCTCGTAACTCAATATATTTCGTCTGTATACTTGAAGTTGATGTTGCCGAAGAATAAACTCTAATGATGCACATGATACTTGTCCACACAACGGAGACAAACGTATCATATTCTAGACATTGACGTTCGTTTTTAATGTCTTTTATATTAATAAAATCCTCCTATGAAAAGCTGTTTGCGGATGCCAACATTTGATTCGTCTGTTCTTTGATTCGTTCCCATCTAGGAATATACTTCAAAGAATATTAATTGAGATGTGAGATTAGGAAATATATATATTCACCAACTGTGCGTCGTTGCAATGTCAATATAGATACAATGGAATACGTGGGTACCGGTTATCGTCGATTAACGCGACGCCAGTGTTATATAAAGTCGCAATTAGCAGTAATCCTAACTGGACTACTGTAGCCACGATAAACAGTATAGGCACTAGACGAGAAGCTTACAGGATAGTGTTATAGGTAGCTATGAACAATTACTCCGCATTGTCCCGTGTTGATACAGCTGCATGTTTCCACCTGCCTGAGGTAATCTCTTGCATAACCCTGATCGATGAAACATAACCACTGTTTTACTTCCACGCGAGGGACACGTCATCGACAGCACCCAACGGGTGGAAGCAGACATTAACCTCAACTCAACTACACCAATTTCATTAAAATCATATCTTTGATTCGTTCCCGAGGTTTAACTTTAAAAATGATGGTCGTCACTCATTGACATCCAAATATGTCTAGCCTTACGAACGAATCAAATATATGATTTTAATGAAATTGCAACAACACAACATTATTTTAAGGATTGTATAGAACATAATCACATCGGGTTTGATAACGGTGTTAGCATCTACACCGAATTGTCGCATTCTTGCAATAAAGAAGTTGTATATTCATACAACGTGCTTCTCCTTCATCTGACCAACTTCTACACGTGTCTTCAAGAAGGCATTGGTCAGATGAAGAACAGCCCTAACCACGAATATATTGAATATGAATTAATATTCCAAAGAAGTTGAAACCCCCCCCAAATGCACATCTTCACATGATGATTGTTCTCAATACCACGTTTCATTAAGCTAGACCTTATATTTTTTAGTTCTGGTTCAGAAACGAAAACCCAGACGCACGGACCGATAATAATTTTAGTCCATTTACAGGATGAAATTTGTGTAGAACCTTGTTGTGAGATATAACATATGTTTTATTGTTGTATATGGTAGATCAGACGTTCTCAAAGTATTTCAGCCGGGTGCAGTGACCGCTGCCTTGGGGAAAAAATATTTGCAACATTCATATGGCCGCCGTTGCCCATAAAATATATTTAAATTGTCATATCGTGCTTCTAATTGACATAGAAGCCTGCTTTTTGTAATACAATATATAGTTTTTTTTCGGTAGAGGAAGACAGTGACATAGCATAAACCTTATCATCATTTTTCATTTCCACCCAAATTGATATTGATGTTTGGGTTCATGGCCTTGCGTACTTTGTGAAATAAACTACAACTATATGTTCATGCTAATTGTGATTGTAGACATAAAGGGACCGACTCCAGGAATCACTGAATCAATACTTTCTTAAATCACGATCAGATAGAGTTGATCTTCCTAAACATAGCTTCAATACAACTGACCAATCGTTGTTAAGATTTTTGAAATCTTGATTAAAACTGGAATACAAAAAAAAACATCTCTTCATGGCTGGTGTCACTGTTTGAAAATGTGAATCCTTTACTATTCTCAGTTTTAGATGAGCTTTGTAATTAGAGATATGACCAAGGATACTGTTCGGTAGAGTAGTAAGTATATAAGTATATAGACTATTTGTTACATGTGCAGGTAGCACACAATACTTCGTCTTCATGTTTGAATCGTATTCAAACGTCAAATAAGTTTTTATACCCTTGTTCCACAGCAAAGATACAAGCTTTTCAAGCCTTCTAAATTTTCTCATTTTCCATTTTCTCGTTATGTACACCTTGTAGTTACGGTATTAGAAGAGAGATTTAACCGTACCCCGAAACCATTAATGCGTGTTCGGGATGAACCACTCACAAAACATTGCATTACGATTGATTGCATCATGATGAGACACACAGACAATGAAACAAAACCTCCCTTAACTTAGTTCTCATACAATTAACCAATTGTTATTTAAAGTTAAGAAAAGCTGAAATAAAATTGGAAATTAAAAAAAAAACTCTACGTGATTGTTGACACCGTTTGAAAAATATAATTCCTTTCCTATTCTCAGTTTCTGATCAGCTTAGTAATTATAAAATATTCTACTAGAGTGTTGGCAATTAAACAATCATCTTTCCTGTCTCTTATTCACTGACCAATCAACGCTTCCCTTCTCTGCGAATGACATGTCTTTGACCCGTGTCCACACACATCGTACGGCGGAAATACAATTAACTCGTACACCATTATCGATTCTTCTGTGCCTTTGTCCCCATCACTATGTTATTCTCTCATTCTCTCTTCGCTTGTCTCTCTTTTCAATGCAATTCTTTGCAATGATCGATCCATTAGACTGTATTCTGAGTCAGTGTCAAATCAAGTCTATTTTAGCACGTTAGACTTTTTAATGTAAGAAACTAAAGATATTGTGTATTTTTTATATTATTTCTTTAATTGGAATATTGACAATACTTTCAGATACTTGTTATGTGTTAATCTAGGTGTCTCGATATGCAATACAGTTATGTTCATTTAGATACTGCTCAATAATATATTTGGTATAGTTTTTGGATGTTGTTTAGACTGTTTCGTTTGAATGCGTTTGCTATAGTCATTATCAAACCATTTATCATATTGTGGTAAAACATGTATTGTTACAAATGCAAAAGATTGTAAACCCAGTAAATGTTTGAAATGGATGTAAAATGTAAATGTTTGAAATGGATGTAAAATGTAAATGTTTGAAATGGATGTAAAATGTAAATGTTTGAAATGGATGTGAAATGTAAATATTTGAAATGGATGGTAATAGTAAATGTGTGAAATGGATGGTAATAGTAAATGTATGAAATGGATGGTAATACCAAATGTGTGAAATGGATGGTAATAGTAAATGTGTGAAATGGATGGTAATAGTAAATGTGTGAAATGGATGGTAAAAGTAAATGTGTGAAATGGATGGTAATAGTAAATGTGTGAAATGGATGGTAATAGTAAATGTGTGAAATGGATGTAAAATGTAAATGTTTGAAATGTATGTGAAATGTAAATATTTGAAATGGATGGTAATAGTAAATGTGTGAAATGGATGGTAATAGTAAATGTATGAAATGGATGGTAATAGTAAATGTGTGAAATGGATGGTAAAAGTAAATGTGTGAAATGGATGGTAATAGTAAATGGACACTGAAAAATAATTTAAAAACCATATTGAAGATGTATAGTGAAGATATTTGCTTGTTATTATGAATGCTAAATTATGCCTAAAGAGAAGGTAAAAGTGAGAATTTAAAATGAATGTGAACAGTAAATCAGTGATGAAAGCAAACGTTTCAAATTAATAATAAAAGTCAATGCTGAAGATGTGTTTGTTAAACACTGATGGCCCAGGAAAAATCATAGTTTTTTATATTAAAAATAGAGTGTTCTGAAGATGCAAAACTACTACTACTACTACTACTACTACTACTACTACTACTACTACTACTACTACTACTACTACTACTACTACTACAACTACTACTACTGCTAATACTACTACTACTACTATACCAAGATGACACCATGCGAAATACAAATATGTACGATGTAAAAAGGTTCCACTGCATACACAGATATACCAGGGACCTTATATCCCTGGATATACACACAGAATAATTCACACATACAACACATCATAAACCAAGATAATTAATACTTAATAAAACTACCACAGTGTTAATACGTCATTACCCATATATTGCAGTTGTGTTGTTACCTACACCGAACAGTGTGATGATGCCGATCTGTTACTTGAATTTTCAAACTACCCTCAATCTAAAATATGTTTTCTGAGTAAATTTAAAATACTATCATAATTAATTAATTATAATCTATGTTTTTTTTGTTAGAGAGAGAATCCATTGTACATTGTTTGTGAGATTATTCATGGCGAAAAAAAACCCCAGGAAACGTCGATATCATTAATTGTATCATGTACATTTCAAATCTTAATCTACTAAGTTTGCCAAAATTTGAAATTAGAAATAAGAGTGTATTAACCTGCATATTATGTGTGGATACTACGGACCAAACAGGATATGACTTTATGCTCGGTGCATTGTAAACAGGACACAGGTGACCAGGTCATTATGCGCTGACTAGATCTATAAACGTCCTCATGTGCATGTGCCTTCCTACACACGCAGTCACGTGACTCCACCTTACCTGAATGAACTTGTCAACATCTACCAACCTCTGAAACCATTAAGGTAACAACAGAACATATTTAATATAAAAAAAGTAAAACTTTATCTTTTGAAAAGAGAACATTCAAATGTGTAGTCCTAAAACTTTAAACTTAAATATACCTCTTCTGTTTATTTCTCTTCTCTCAATCTGCTAAAGTGCACAGGGCCTGGGAATGTGAATGATGCGCTGCAGAAATTATTGTTATTTAATTATAATACTACACGTGATAACTAGGAAGAATTAAATCAATGAAATGGTAACCATCATGCGAATACGACCAGTAATAGAACATTTAAATCTTCTATTCAAATCAATACGTCATGAGGAATAATTCATTCAATACAATATCCTTTCATTTTATAATGTTACAATGAAATAGTCAATATCAAAACAATGGAAGCAACAATTCATTTGAAAATCTTTATATTTTTCAAAGTATTTGAAACTTGATAATATTTTATTTTGAACGCTTCATGATTAGACATAACAACCAACATAATGACAATTTCATTATGTATTCATTGATATGATAATGTGTGAAGATGCTTTTTTCATTAGTATTGGTATCCTATTTCACTGATTTTGTCCTGTAGATCAATTCAGCTTTGAATGATGTTCTGCAAGAAGCGACGTTCAAATAAGCCTTGTGGCTTATTCGCTTATTCGCCACACCAATTAACGAATACGAACGAAATACGTCCCACCCATTAACGAAATAGCAAGAATTTCAGTTTGTAACAGTCACATGAGAAGTACAATTCACCATAACTGACAGCTTGTGAACACAGAAGATCAATGCCATAAAGTTCGAGGACAATGATACGGACGCAGACAGAGGTATGATGAACAGTGTGGTTCAGGAATAAACAACAGTGTAACCGTTAATACACCATCGAGTCAAGGTGCATGAGTCAAGGTTCGAATCCCGACGGGTTCGGAGTGAGTGTTGGTCTGCATCTCGTTGATTGTTCCAACTCTCGTAGAGAGGCATACATGTCGCCCCGTGGGACTCGCCTCGCGCAGTTTCATTATAGAACTGATGTTACTATATCATTGAGGCTACATGAACTGATAGAACTTTTCATGACAATGATTTGATGGCTTTTGCGTGAACAACAATGTTTTCAGATTTAAATTTTGTCACTCCACTTATTGTTAACTCTTTGTGTGTGTAGACCCTATACTATCCATATATGTTTCTCAATTCTTGCCACCCCAACTTCTAAAACGTCTCTCAAAAACATTTTCATACGTGTTTCTTTCATCATGACGACGACAAACTTTCCCGCTGTGTATTTGTCTTTCTGAATAAGAAACAATATTTCCTTCTAAAACTCATTTCTCATATGACAAACTCATATGACATGTATTTAAAATGTGAAACATTGAACATCTTTGTAATTATATTGATATTTATTTTCCCTACGAATGATAATATAAGACCAATTATTTGCATATTTTCACACAGCGACTGCATTGCGAGATTAACCCCCTCGCTGCCATGTCTGAGAAGAGGAACATCATTCATGCGAACCAGGGACTTTCTATATCATCATCATCTTAATCATTTTCGAATATCCACCCCATTGCTATTTTTACACTGTTATTGACCACAACATTTTCACTTGAGAACATATTTTTTTCAGAGAGAAACGTTACCACAAGAGGCATATATTTTTTTAATTTCCAGAAAATTCTCCTTCATTAGAATTTATTGATTTTATCTGTTTTATGCTTTTTTTATGCGAAAGTGTAACGATTGAAAGGGGAAATGGAAATGGAAAGAGTTATCATTAAATAATGATACTAATGATATTCTGATATGGTAATAAATCGATAGTAACCATTTACATTTCATACAACGGCGGCTAACCAACTTCTTTGATCTTATTTTTACACACCGTTTCCCACGTACACTGTGCATACATACTTTATGTTGAACCTAAATGATAATATTGATTGCAGCTGATGCATGCTTTATCAATTGCTTTCATATGTGTAAATAAACAGCTAATTGATAGGTGGACAATGCGTCTACGTTTCAAACACTTCCCAAGGTGCACGTGCATTATCATCCCAATTTATACGGAATAATCAGCATAAGTGGAAGAAAATCTCATAACTTATGGCCCAGTGTCTGATCTCGCAGCATACCGAACAGATACGAGAAAAGCCGAGAGCCTGCTCAGCGAGTCATTTAGCATTCAACATGGCGGCGACTTCGACAGGAAAATTTAGTGATGTATACGAATTGAAAGAAGAATTGGGAAAGTAAGTAGTGTCGTTTGATACCTTTCAACTCCGATTCCACCCGATTTTGATGAAATTCTTAACTGGATGTATCGAGAAAGCGAGAGTGAAACGGCGAAAAAAAGCGAGACGGAACCTCAACTGCATCGCGGTGGCTTTGACAGGAAAATGCTGATCGACATACAGGCTGACTATCGCTATGCTGCCTTGTGTATGCTGCATATATCCGTGTAAATCTACTGCATTTTGTGTGTGTATAGTGTTTTCTTATTCTCCATTCTATGGATACACCCTTCAATATTTCTGTTTTTCCACAGGGGTGCGTTCTCAATCGTTAGGAGGTGCGTACAGAAGACCACTGGACTAGAATTTGCTGCTAAAATAATTAATACGAAGAAACTATCAGCCCGAGGTAGGTTTATTCTGGTCTCAAACTAACTGTCAGTTTGTTTGTCTCAATGTGTGTTCCATGTTGGGGACCGGTAAGACGAGATCTTGATTCTTGTCACACAGCTAGGGGAAGTAATTATTTCAATAGGGAAGTGATGATAGTAGGAAAGTGTGTAGGTGCACGGGTCAAGAGAGCTCCGTATTCTTTACGTCCACTCCTCTTAATAGGACATCACAGGCAGAGCCGTTGACACTTCGTTGAAACACCTGTCTACCAGAAAGCTCCTACACCACCCATTTCAAGTTACACAATGCATTTATTAGATTCTGAATCAACCTGAGGATATGTTGATATTATGCTTGAAAATCAATCATGTCTGATTGTAATATATAACATATATAACAATCAATCATACTGAGTAACATTGTGTATTAATGAACTGGCACAATCAGGAATCCAATCATGCATTATTGATAGTACCTCCATCTAATATCAACCTTCTACAATTATTGCATAATCAAATGACCGAAAGGGTTGAGTAGGTGGTCATTGACGCTGCATTAAACGTGTCAGGGTTTGAATAACGACAATGGATTGAAACATTCACCAGAAGCTAACCTGCGGAGAGAGAGAGAGGGAGGGAGGGAAGCAGAGTTGGAGAGGGAAGCAGGCTGGCAGATTACTCCAATGGCACTGGATTCTGCTATTGATCGTCAATACGCCATGCTCTCCTCTCTCTCTCTCCTCACGGGCTCAGATATATTCGTATGTTAATGTAGTCAGTGTATCTAGCCATAATTGTGTTTGTCCTCTTCTCTCTCCACACACTGTCTGCTTCCCCGTGTTGCTTCCTGTTTTCAATTTCCAGGCTTGGTGCTAGGACTCCACTGTAAACAATGGCCTTGGAGTTTCTCCTTGTTTTGACCTGAAAAGCAAAGCATTATTGTAATAGAGTGTCAAGGACAGTTAAATTTGAGAGTCTGTTACTGTTTGAAATATTGGGATCCAGTCTTTTTTTACTCTAAGTCAATTTGCAAAATTGCTTTTGAGTTAGAGATTGTATGTAGTGTTATTGATTGCTGAATATGTTTTGTTTTTGAGTGTTTTGTCTTGTAATGATTGTTATTTGTGTGTATATAGTTTTACTTTTCCTTATTTTAAGTACAGTCATAAAAAATGGTACATGTGAAAAAGAAATGACATAAAACAAAAAGGCACTCTGCAAATTGTAATATTCTACTTTGTCCTCACTGCAGTATTGCTATGTTGTAGTTTGTGTTACTTAATATCATTTATTTGACACAAAGGGGTTATTTGTAACACTTTGACAATACTTTTTAATGAAAATATACAAAGTTGTTATCTGTTATACAATGTAATATAATATGCCTCAGTAATTCTGATAAGTTTGTTATTGACTTTGAAAGTTAAAAATAAATGCAGATATAGATCTTATCCCTCAAAGTTACTTGCATTATTTATTGTTATTGTGTGTTCCTTTTTTAGAGTCGTACTGTAAGCATTGTGTATGAATCAATACTTCACAGAACGCACTGACATTTCATGCTATTTTATGGACGCCTTCTATTTTGACATTTCTGTTTCAAAAGTGAGCACAAATGAAAGCAACTTAATGACTTTAAATTCTATTCTTTATAACGTTATAATTGCCTTAAGCCAGCTATTGATTGTTATGATATTAATATTGACTTTGATATGATAGAGGATTTTTCTGCAAAAGAAAAGCATTTGAACAAATAAAATTAATTAATTTTCTTTAAAAAATGTTTTGAGTTCCAACCTCTATTAAAAATCTTGTAATTGCTTTGTTAAATATTAAACCAAAATTGAATAAATGAATTCCAATTTAGCAAGTATTGATTAAACCAAATGCAAATTATGTAAGTGACAAATTATCTTATCAAAGATATAAGAGGTGATTAATTGCTCCACAATATACTGGACAAAATGAGCTAGTGATATTGTAATTTTTATGCCTAATATTTCATTAATGAGTCGGTTAATACATATATCAATATTCACAATTTCATAATTTTCAAATATCCCTCATTATTTCATGCAGTATATATACCTCCATGTCAGAAAAGTATTGGGATTAAGAGGAAACGTGTTGATAAAAGAGATAGTGATACAACCGTAACTGTACAGTCAATAGATGATCCTACAGGCAGATGGGCTTACTGTAATTCAGTGTATTGTACCTCACAGATAAGACAGTGAATTTTATTGGCTGTAACAAAGCAAGATTTTGTCACTATAGTTTGATTGGCTGTCACTGATAGCCCCTGACCTCCAAGTAACACTGCATGAAAATTCTTGGTATTTCATATGGATGTCTGGATATGTTCCAAAGCACTCCAGTTTTTGTTTCCCCTGAAGTAGACGTTGCAGATTGCTGTTCAGAGTTGTTCTGTTCAAGATGTTTTTCCACCTATAACTGCAGTGATGCACATTATCTCATGTTATTATATGATTATTTGATAAATACTTAATGGTTTACTATTGCAGGTAAACTGCTTTTCTGTTGTTAGTTTCAGTTACTAAATATCAATTTAAAAAACTTGAAAGGGATCATTTGGTTTTGGAGATAAGAATGTGAACAAATCTTTAACGAGGCAGTTTAGATGATACAATCTTTGAGAAACACTTTCTTGTGCAAATAGCTACTGGTATCTAACAATGCAGGTCTACAGTTTCAACGTTTCGGTAGGTTTTAGTTTATGTCAAAACATACCTATTCTATTTCTTACAAGTGAGAAGCATAGAGATACTGATAAGTTAGGCTTGTGTCATCTGGTATGTTTAATTTGATGCAATATTTAACCAATTTGTTATGTTCTTCTTGTAATGGTACAGGAGTAAAACTGTATACTGTGGGTATTAAGTAAGGTTTAATGTTTGAATAATGGGATGCAGTCTGATTAAAATCAATGGTTTTCCGAGGAATAAAACTTGTGCATAGTGCATCTGGGCTTTATCTGCGCTAAACGGGTATGGAACATGCGTCTTTACAGGGTATCCTCAGACCTTGTGGCGAGGAATCTGCAGAACCTGTTCATATCCTGGTAGATGCCTTATTTTGCAAATTTTGTTGCTCGGAACAATGTCGATTTTAATCAGACTGTAATGAGATGTGTGTTCCACTGTTTTGATCCTCAGAACCGTCACACGTTAAAGATACTTACCCGGCCTCGCGATTTTTGTGTTTGAAACATAGACCTCGTGTATAAGTCGACCCCTCCTTGATCCCCTAATTTTTGGTATCAAATTCTCGACTTATACCCGTTAGTATACGGTATGTACAGACTTTGTGTCCTCATGATTCACATCATGTCAGTTTCCTCCGGAAAGAATAAGCAAATCATGAAGTCCTTAAATAAGTTCTGGCTGTACCTATAACACAATGTGAAACTGTCGGCCGACAACTCTTAACCCTGTGGTGTTCGCTCTGGACTGGTAACTTTTTGTGCATTTGTTAGATTTTGCCATGAAAATTAACAAATCCATGTTTTCAGACAAGTAACTTTCAGGCTTAAGTGTTTTTCCTCCCCAACTAATTATTTTAGGAACCTTCAAAGGTATAAGGCTAAATTTTAAAAAATTACATGTTTCTCGGGCATCACCAAATTACTTTAATTGTGCGAGTAACAGTTTTTATTGTCATTTGTAAAAAATAAATCATTAATTTTGCCGCATCATTTTGCTAAACCTAAATCAATTTGTCTACCAAATATATGGGTCTGTAAGAACAGATGTGCATATATCTGTTTATATACTTCTAAAATCTATTTGTCCCTTTTGATTATTTGTTTTAAAATCATTTTTTTAATAATGTCCTACCACACTCGTCACTTTTGTAAAAAATGTGTGGTAGAAACATTTAACTTTTTTTTATGCAGCCCTGTGGTTGAAGAAGCAACATGGTTTCCAAACTATTTGAATAAAAAACTAATTGAAATTCTGCTATGATGATTTCTCATAACAAGATATTCAACAATTTGTTTTTGTTACATTGATGAGCACCAGCTGTTGTTAATTACCATAATTGAAATCGTCAACAACAAGAAATAATTTTCCTGTGAAAGTGGTTTAATGTTGCAGCATGTACGAGAGCAGAGCACTACAGAAGAGTAGAAGTTAGCGACCATGTTAGAATTGAATAGATCCACCTGCGCCAGCTGTGTGGTGATCGAGTCAATCTATGGCTGCCATCAATAGATTCCTGCTCCATATATGTGTGTGGTTAGTTTGAAAATATGTGAAGTTTGATAACATTTCATAACATAAAAACATCTCATTTCATTATTTCTTGTCTTTTTAATCCATATTTAAGTTCTCTGTTAATTAAACCAAAATGTACATACTAGATGATTTTTATTTTGCTCCTTATTTTGATGATTTCCTTAAAAATCTACACTTATATACAAACTAGACAAATGATGGACTTGAATCCACAACCTCTCAGTGTTAAGGAGTTATTCCTGGATATCCTATCTTGAGCAAGTGGTAACCCCTTGGTAGATTCCTGTGAAATTGTCACTCAGAGTGGTTTGATGTAATTCAATGGCTAAACTGATAATATTACAACATTTTTCACATTTCACATTTATTAACGAAACCTAAACAAGTTATTGTTGGAAATCTGGCACTGATTCTTCTGTATTTATCACAAATTTAAACAAATCTAAAAAAAGAATTTCAGGAAATTTCAATGAGGAAGGAAATATGCATACTTGATTATGTTATACTGGTATTGTTGAGAAGTTAGGATTATAACATGGCTTCGCATAAATGTAGTAGTTGCTGTGCCATTTATAAACTGGAGTAACTCTTAATGTAGGAAGTGATTTGGCCATCTAATTGACCATTTGTAAATGTTACAGCAATCAATACGCCAGTCATTATTATTTATGTATATACATTTTGATGTTTTTTCTTTCATTGATATTCAACATGAGCACTTGTCTTGTTGTAATAAAAAAACTTTTTTAAGCTCTTAATAAATACACAATGGGAGAAAGGATAATAATTGTACTTATTCTCTGGTTAAAATGTCACGGAGGACATGTTGCTCAAGAATGCTGTACCTCTGACGCCCAAAAATAGATCTGGTCGCTTGAGCCTATTATGGTTTGGGCGAAAGAACGGATAAAATTTGACTATGGTAGTCTCAATAAAAAAAAACGGTAGTTCATAATATTTTAACCCTAGCTCAAACCATGAGCATGATATGAAAACATATATTCCCATGTGTCAGAAGCCCTTTGCAATATCTAATAAAATGGTAATTTTGTGAGAATAGGTATGTTTTTTTTAGAGACTTCCACGTGAGACTAGGAGTATGGGGCACACTAGATTCAGTTAGAATCTCTCAGATAATTTCTCCCACAAAACGTGTTCAATCCACACCCAACATTATTGCACTATCTGCAAGATAAAGTATAAACATTTAAAGGCAGTAAAGGCATGACACATTACAATGAAACTTGATTCATGCGAAGCCTCTAATCTGCTTCGGGCTTTACAGATAGCTTGGATTAGCTTGTCAAGTGCTTGCAAATCACCAGTGTGTTTTGTCTACATCTACTTTCTTGTTCAGTGTGGCATGTGTAAAATAAATACATTAAGTCTTATCTCCAGAACATGTTCAGTTTGTTGACAGACCAAGGACAGGAAGGAATTGTATTTCTCCTGAAAAAGTGGCTGTATATTGATTGTGATGGTAACACGTAGGATGTGCTATTGTTTGCATGACAGAAATAAAGTGAAAAACAATGACGATATTTTATCAGATTTAACATTGCAATATGAACTTTCCATGGTTCTGAAATGAAAAATGCAAATGACTCATTTCAGATTATCATGATAAGTAATGCAGCTATGGAAACAACACGTATCATTTAATGATTGGTAGAGATTTGAACATAAAACAGCAAGATATCTTGTTGTATAATAAAGCAACACCTTGGTAGTAGTGCCAGACAAGGAAGCAAAAAGAAGGGTGGCATGTTTTGTTTTTTTGTGTAGAAATCGTTAAAAGAAATAATGAGAGAGAAAGTAGGTCGTCAGTTATAGAATAGAATGAGATTAAAATTCTATCTATAACATTATTTTTTTTAAAACCTATATAGTTGATGTAGGAAATATTTCAACACAGACCTTTGAGTGGTAAGTTTTTAAGAATTATTTTTCAAATAATGTTGTATTGAAAAATATACAATATTCTTATAATTAAAATTATCAAAACATAAGGTCTCACATGGTAACAAATTAATGAAAGAGGAATTTATATATTGTCCATGTGGCAGAGCATAGATCTTAATGTTTTCAAGATCTTTTTCATAATTGGAATAATCACCAGAGAAACAGCAAGTCAAATATTTAATTTCAACTTTACTAAATTTGAAAGGACAGCCATGGCAGATTTTCCTGTTAATTGTAATGATATTGATTAAACAAGGACAATACCTGCACACCAACTTCAGGATTAGAGAAAAGAAAAACAATGAAATTGAAAAATTCCATCAAAAATGGAATTCACTAATCCCATCATTCAACAACTAATTATTATGTCTATAATAACATGTATGCCTTGTTGTTTGACTCTTGTGTTTGAATATGTTACAATTGGAACGAATACAAATTTATTGAAAAAAACCAAACTTCAGGATTAGTATATATTATAGCCAATAATATGTCTAGTCATTTAAAGAACTCTTAACTTAAACTTAAAACATATTTGTCATAATTTTGATATATATGATAGCAATACAATATTTTGAAACACGCTTTGATATTTATTGCTCTTAGCAAGGCTGTATTGTTGCCCTGTTAAACCAAACATGGATGTGTAAGAGTGTTACTGTGAGTGTAGAAGGCAACTAGATCACTTGTGAACAGTGGGAATACTTCAATGGTTTGAGCTGCTCTGGCTGCTACCTACATGTATGTTTTCTCTGTGAAACCTGTGAAGTAGATTCTCCAGCCAGGGAGTTTGGATAAGGAGGACAAGCACTCTCTGTGTTGGTAGGTCTTTTGGGACCAGCTCCAGGCCTTAGCTGCAAGCAAACTATGTATGGTATGACTGTTTCCAACCAAGGCTTTGACTTGTGTGATTACACACTTCATACAAGAACTGAAATCATTTTGGCAGTTTCTGTCAAACCAATTAATTTGACAGATATAAAGGAAAAAGGTTGCCGCAAACAACCAACCAAGAAGGAGCATGCTGTCCTTGAAGTGTTGAGGCTGGTTACAGGTTTCAGAGCGCAGACCCCTCTCTTCAGACTGATTTGGAAGATGGTATTAATTCGTTGTGAATCCTTTCTACAATGGAGAATTGGAATAATTGTTGCAGGGATTTTCCTGAAGAAAACTATTTATGGGAGAAATCACCCTTTTGGGATTTCCTAGAAAAGTAACTGGATATTCCAGAATGATTAAAGGATAGATGAAATGCATTTTTCTCAAGAATGACAGATGATTACCTCTACGTATATTGTATATCGGAATCAATTGAGCATAAAATCGAGACAATATACACTTGCAATTGATAATTAAGACGATTTTAATTCACCCATTTTAACACTATCGCAATTTGTTCGGCGAATCCTTTTGCAAATGCTCACTGAGGCGTTACTGTGATAAGCGATAGGCGGGGCGGCTAGATAGCTTCTCCGCCGGTGTCTCGTTAATTAATTAATGATAATTATCACTGCCGCTAAATGAATTTATGAGGTGTATTACATCGCCAAAAAGACATGTTTATGTAATAATTGTGTAATTGTCATCTGCGGAATTACCTAGTTGGATATCTAAACATTCGATATATGGGAAATTTAAGTTGGTTTATTGAAGGTATCTTTGTGAAATTAACAATCAAAATGATGCGAAATTACGTTGAATTGTGACTATCGCTGAAAATCAAATTCCTCCACATACGTCACAGAAGTCATCCCTTCACGGGTCACACCCCCGCAGACTTTCATTCTGGTCGCCGGGGCTAAATCAGGCGGTTTTTTAAAAAGCTGTATATAAGTAATTTATGGACCGATTTCAGAAATTTAAAATCGAGCAATTGTCAAATTGACATCCCATTTTAATGAATCCGATTTGGACCATATGTCATTTCATCCATCCTTTAAGATATTTTTTTATCTTGAATTTTGGCATTGGAATGACAATATGTATCAATGGGTTAAAAAACCTCTAAATTTCTGCTCTCTGTTGTTGCAGATTATTTGGATGCCAAGTATTATTAAAATGTAAAGTTTTTTAATCCATTTAAATGGTTAGTAAAAGGAATTCGACCTAATAATGGAAACATGCTGTTAAAGTCCCACTTTACCCAACATTACCAATTTCTAGTTTGATTATTTCTGGTTGATTAAAGAATGTTACCTTTTGTCTCCTGTTAAGGAGAGGGTTCTATATTTGTGGAAACGAAATTTGAGGGGGTATTCCTGTTCACACATACATGTATTTGTTATTAATGCATGATTATAACACAATCCAGTTGAAACATATTACTGAGACTCATGTTTTTTATATTTGACAATTTGATTGAGACTAGCACACATTCATTTAAGATAAATACAATAAGAAGTTAAGCAATTCACACTACAATTTTTGAAAACCTCTTTTTGGCATAACAACTCTTTGTTGACAGGTGTAATGATACATTATTTGTTACTTTGTGCAAATTCCAACAATGTATATGTTTTATTACGAAATTATACACAGCTAGTGTTTCTCATTTCACATAATGCACAAAAGAAGATGGCAGATAATGCTTATAGAACCATCACTAAAGACTAAAAGATTTATTGGTTTCATTAACTCGAAACTTTACCATAATGTAAGATTAGTATCAATCTACTTACCGTTAGTATACAAGTACAAGATAATGACAAGACTAAGATACAGGTGCTTCTCATTAAGTTAAGCTATGTAGTTGAACTGTTGCCATCATTGAATATGAGATATTTGCTAAATTATTTTTTATCAAAAGCTATGGGTATTTAAGGAACTGTTATTCAGTGAATTCAAAAAAGAAAAACTTTCTGTGTAAAGAAACTTGATCTATTTTAAGTTCATGATTGATCAACGTGTTAAGCTTGTTTTTGAGAAAATTGAGTTCAGAAAAGTTTCTTTCATGTTGCTTCATTACTTTGAGAGCATTTATATAAAGGAATGTCATTTCTTCGGCAGCATATATATGAGAAAAAGTCATTACTTTGAGAGCATTTATATAAAGGAATGTCATTTCTTCGGCAGCATATATATGAGAAAAAGTCATTACTTTGAGAGCATTTATATAAAGGAATGTCATTTCTTCGGCAGCATATATATATGAGAAAAAGTCATTACTTTGAGAGCATTTTATGTGAAAGGATGACATTACTTTGAGAGCATTTTATGAGAGAATATATTACTTTTGAAGCATATTATATGGTAGCAATTTATATGAGGGAATGTCATTACTTTTGAAACATTTTATTTGAAAGAATGTCATAACTTATGTTGCATTTTATATGAAAGAATGTCATTACTTTGGTAGCATTTATATGAAAGAATGCATTACTTTTGAAAATTTTTATTTAAAAGAATGTGATTACTTATGTTGCATTTTATATGAAAGAATGTTGTTACTTTGGTAGCATTTATATGAAAGAATGTCATTATCTTGGTAGCATTTATGATTTATAAGATTAGAGATGTTACTGTGCGGATGGCCGGGTTTCCGGATAAACAGGGTTTGGATAAACAGAGTCTGACTGTATGCTTGTCATTCAGCTGGTAAAGGGTTAAGATCGTTCCAAATAGAAATGCATTTTATAGCACTAATATAGCACCACATATAAGAACCATGAGGTCGACATCAATGGCTGCAAGAGCAATGGTGTCAGTTCATGAGGATAGGAGAAATATGGCTCCACTCTCCAGCAGCACAACGCTGGCTAACTCAATTTGCTATCTTCTGATGGTCGATCGTTTAATTTTCAAAGACAACTATGCCTTTACATCAGCCATGACCTCAAGACACAGAACCCATGAGGATCCAGCAAATTGAATTTAGGGGCTGCACTGGAAGGTGGGCTCTATCGATATCTCGCAAATTGTACGTTTACAAGTTTTATGATAGGTTCAATAGATGAGTAATTTTAGGTTATTTCATAAGATTTATTTTTGGTCTGCTCGATGTTTCATATATTTTAAGCTTTGTGATTTGTTGAATAGATTTATGATTTTGGTGACAGAACTGGTAACCCTTTACTGTGTATTGCAGAATATCCTATCTTCGGTCAATGACCAATCTTGGAATACTCCCTTTGTTAACAAGCTCTGATTTCTGTAAATTGGCCATTCAGAACGGTTTGGTACCAAATAATTCAGAAAAATGTTAAATATTTGAATGCTTATTCCAAGACCCCAATGATTTATCCCTTGCCAATTGTGATCCCTTAGTTATCTTTCTTACCAGTATATAATTTAATCGAGTAAACATGATGAATGATTCATGACAACGAAATTCAGTAACATTCACTTTTGAGTCATTCCATGATACTTTGAATTATATGTTTTCTGCAGCATAAGCAATTATCGATAGCTTAAAATGTTATGTTAACATCTATTTTCGTGTTTATTGCTGAAATTCCCCTAAAGATGAATATCTAGCATTACTTTCACTTAACAGATAATTCATCTTTTCTTTCCTCCATACAAGCTGTATTTCTACGTAATCATGACACTATACTCTGTCACTAATGTGTGTATATTTGTCAAGCTGTATTTGAAATTCCCGACCAAAGCAAGGCCTGTATTTTTTGCTCCGGATAACTATTGATTTTTGCTGGGCTCCAGGAATGATAAGTGAGTTATATATGGAGATGTAAGCGTCTGCAGAAACGCTGAAAGCATCGAGATAGGGCTGTCTCTATGTACCTCAGTTTGTATGCACATACATTTCTTGCACTAGAATTGATTTATCATTACCATTTAGACGTGCATCATTGGTGCTATTTTAAAAGTTGTCTAATGCTACTAGAATGGAATATAAATGAAACAAAGGTCACTTAAATATATAAAATATTAAATGACAGAAATAGCTTTACTTTGGTTTTGTAAGATGATCTCAAATGTCATTGTGCTATTTTCAAATGTGATTGGATTTTATGAATCATTTACCTTCCTATGAATAATACTTGGATCAACTTTCAAAATCTGTATATGAAGTCCAAGAGGAGATATAAATGTCAACCTCGAATAAGCACTAAT
Organism: Gibbula magus; assembly: GCA_936450465.1. Lineage (NCBI taxonomy): Eukaryota > Metazoa > Mollusca > Gastropoda > Trochida > Trochidae > Gibbula > Gibbula magus. The sequence goes on along the minus strand of OW388290.1, from coordinate 16,033,968 downwards.
CTGAAAGCAGTGACTTAGGAAATAAACACTTTGTTCTCTAATAAACGCTTTTTCTTGTATGTTTCATATGTTTGTATGTATAAATGATATAGTCCAATGCAGTCGTCCATCATCTAAACTCACAATTTATGACTCCAAAACTGCTACACCCCAAAATGAAATTGTGTCTGGAGGTACCATCCATCTAGGGGATCTAAGTTTGTACATTTGTGTCTGCCCCCCTCCTCCCTAAAACCTAAAACCCTAAAAGCCTTTTAGTTGAAGTTTGTGAGTAAATATGTATCTTCGTGCATAAAATTTTCTTAGAACTATAGCAAATCATTTTGTCTGAAATAAAAGTGTGATTTGAAAGATAAAATTGACCTCTGAGACAGACTGGCTTTCTCTATATCATTGTCAAGGCACTTACTAATTTTGGCTAACAGACTGAAGGTAAAGCTGCGTCTTTTTGTGCATCAAATTTCTTAGACTGCTGACTAATTTGAAAGACATCCTGATCACACATGAGTTTGTATCACTGATAAGATACGTTTCCTGCGTTAGAAATGCAACATTTAGAGAAAGCACCAGACTTTCAGTTGCTAACTGCAATTCAGTGTCGGATTTGATTGAGGAGGGAAAGTTTTTATCATTAGTAAACACTGCCAGTCTGATTGTTGTGTCGTCATTAAACAAAGATCGATTAACAGGAGTGTAGAGCTCTAAATTGCTTTGTCAACCATGGAGCTGCAGTAATCAGCAACCAGATAGACAGTTGTGTTTAACATAGGAATTGGCTGTGCACATTGTCTGTAGTAAAACATACATGTAGTGAAATCACATTGATTAATGCTTGCTTTCAAATGACTTTATAATAAAATCGGTTTTGCAAAAGCATTGCAGACCTGGTTTGAATGTATCATGCTCTGAGTTAATGCATTAGCAGTTTGGAGGAGAAGAATTCAGGATATTTGCCTTTGGTTATGTATTCTGTTCTATTTGCCATTGAAAATTGTTAACTGTTTATTCATTCATTTTCCAAGCTGAGATTACAATCAGTGTATTTTCACAGGTGCAGTTTCTGATATACTTGGCAGTTGGCAAACTGGATGTAAAATATAGGTTTACAATCTCCTGAAACATCTATACATGAAGGTTGATTAATTGCATTGTAATTCTAGAACTCCCTGTTCTTAAATTCTTTTCAAATGTACGAAAGTTCATATTAATCATTCAGTTAACAATTTGAGCAAAACTTTTGTGGCAGGATGAATTGAACCAATTCGTCATTTTAACACAATGACAAATACATTTCAATAACCTGTTTACTAGATAGGAAAACTGGAAAACATCTACTTTGATAAATATTTGATCTAGTCCTACTCACTACTTAGTGAAATCCATATTTTGAAAGATGATAGTCGAGATTCTAGCAGTAGTCAGGTTGAAGACTAGGTGCTGTATTAAAAATTAAAATGAATTGTAGTTGGTGAATAGCTGATCACTGACCTATTGTACTTCCAACTGTTAAACTCTTTGAGTTCATCTCTTTCTAGCAAGAGAACAAGAGAAATATGAATGAAATAGAATTAAAAAAGTATTGTAAAGTGCTTTTGACAAATCTATACACACTTAGGATAATGCAATGTCTGCAATTCCAATCAATCATTCCTGTACCTGAAAATGTAATGTCTTTTCAGGTTTTCTTATTAATTTATAGTCAGGTTTAGGCAGAAATGGTATGAAGTATAAGGGACTGTGAGGAACTTTGTCTCAAGATTGCAGGTGATGTTGTTCATTACACAATAAAAGTATAAGATAGATGCTGCATTTCATAGAAGTTTGTTTTAAACATATTTATTTCAAAATAGTGTACATAGTGTGAATAGGATTGGCCAACATGCTTACAACACTTATGCTAAGGCCGCTCCCTTATATGATATAAGTTTTGTATGGACATTATGATTATTGTTGTTCAGATTGTACATAAAGGATATTCTTTGAGTGTCCTAGTCATAGGCTGTTACAACACTTGCCCTAAATCTTGTTATTTGCTGAGTGAAAGTATGACATGGTCACAACAGTTATGTTCATGTCATGAAATTGAGAAAAATAAACGAAATTTTACTTAAAAGCACAGGTTGGTTACCTGCCACCATATTCAGAACACATTGCATAGACCACAAAGGGATATTTTTCACTAGGCCATCATATTAAAATATTATCCCTGATACAAAGGTAAATTATAATAAATTATGTACTTATTAGCACAATAAACCTGAATATCAAAAAGTGATAATAAAAAGTAAAGAAATTAATATAGAATATTGCCAATATTTATCCAGAGCATTGTATCTATTGACGTTTTTGAAGTATAAATACTTTGTGATATAAAGCAACAACCATTCAATGCTATTTGTATGAAAAGATGAGAGCTTACTGAAGCAGCAAACTGCACTTGCTGTGAGTGATGATGTGCTGGTGTATGTGTTGCCATGTGAGGCAACGCTGGGTATGTATGTATGTAAGCCTGGGTGTTAGGTTATTGAAAGAAGCAGGTGAAGCTTTGATAGAGTGAGATGTTTGGAGGTCACCTGCCTTGCTCCTCCTCTTTCTCTCCATTGGTAGAGTGAGCAGGAGGCAATGGCTTGTGTTACAGGGAATTTATGTTCGCTAATTTAAAAAGATATGTCGAGATTTGAATAAATATACTTTTCATTTTCTGCAATAAAGCAGATTGCACTTGTTAAATTATCACCTGCCCAGAACCAAGATTTGAATATACATGTGTGTGTATATGTATATATGTATATGTATATATATTGAGAGAGCACCTGGCCTTTCAACAACTACACAGAGTAGGTATTCACCAGGTTGATCCATATGTGAAGGTTAAACTGCTGGTATGCATCTGAACAATGGAACTGTTATAGATAGGTAGCCCTCTACACCCGATGGGTGTCTGTGTGACACTTATTGAAATCACAGTTGGACTTTGTAGCCGTAAGCCATATTCACTCAATGATTCTTAAGTATAAGCTATTCCCCAGTTATTTCCATGTAACTGCATTGAAAGTATGTCATTTAACAGTCATTGATGAAAGTAAAATCTGAGTCTATATCTCGACATAATAATTTAGAAGAAGGATGTTGGACATGTGTTGAAAATGTTACCCTAGCATGAAATTTATGTGAATGTGACTTACTACATGTCAAATTTATTTAAGAAAATTTTCTAGTTGTAGGCACTTGTTTTTTTAAACAAATTAAACAATGTTTAGTTTCCTGAAAGTAATTTCAAATTAATAGGGCTTTACTTGAATATGTTACCAATGATAAGATATGCAAAGGTTGAATGGTATGACCTGGAAAGGTTGAATAGTATGACCATGGAAAGGTTGAATGGTATGACCTGGAAAGGTTGAATGGTATAACCTGGAAAGGTGGTCAGTGGTTTGAAGAAGACTTCTTTTAGTAACACTTAATTGTTTTGTAGTGATCGAAACAGAATTGATCAAATTCTATAGGCCACATGTTCTTTAAATATTTCTAAAGTTTTCTTTTTTAAAAGTCAAATTGAAGACAAATACATTTAGAATAAGTTATCGTCGTCAAAGGTGCTGTAGTTGGCATATTCATTGTGTGTACTATGTGTTGTTACAAGTGATAACCATAAACACTGTTTGGGGTAACTATTTCTGTAGGAATGTTGTAAATAATTTATAAACTTGTGGGAACAATGCATCACAAAGAATGTGTCAGACATAATGAAAGGTGGTAACTCACTGAATGTTGAGATAAGAATTGGTAGTTTTTATTTTCTTGAAAGGAAGGAAGGGAATTTCTCTTTGTTTTCTTGTGAATTGTTTACTTTTTGACTGATTTCACATATATATATATATATATATATATATATATATATATATATATATATATATATATATATATATATATATATATATATATATATATATATATATATATATATATATATATATATATATATATATATATATATATATATATATATAAGCCTTGTCAGGGTACTCTGTGAGACCAGTAAAGCTCAGATCTTGGGCAAACTACTTTTATTTGCCTTTTGAGTCTGTCCTGCATGAAACATTTATGATAAATGTTTAGAGTTAACAAGTGCTAGATTCATGGAACATATCATTTTATGGACAACTTTTCATTGTGATGTTGACAGTAGATAAAATACTAATCCTGTTCTCTTCGCTTTGAGACATATCATTTACTGAGACATTCTCTTGGCGAAAGGATTATTCATCCCTGTTTTCTCTCATTGTTGTCTGTCAGTCCATACTAATGATTTCTTCCACTTCCTAATGAAATCCTCTTATGTCTATTTGCAGATCATCAGAAATTGGAAAGAGAAGCCAGAATTTGTAGATTGTTAAAGCATCCCAATATAGGTAAGTAATTTGCTCCTTTCTGGATCCATATTGTCATAGTACATATTCAATTGGTTTAGCATGTTTTATTGGTCTCTTAATGCCATGTTTTTAATGACAGGTAGGTAATATATTGTTATAGAACTGTACAATGTGTTGGTTATCTACACTTTTCAAATAACTTTAGTTATGATCTTTTAAGTTTAATGCAATGATGTTCTTAAACGTAACAATGTTATATTTGAAATTACACTATCTACAATAGTACAAATCCTTGTACTTTTCATATAGGCATACATACTTTGCAAAGCTCATTTAAATTCTGTAATACCTTTCACAAAACACTTAGGTGATTCCAAATCACCAAGGTAACTTATGTAATATATGTATTGAAGAATGAGAGTTACAGTTGACCTCAGTAAAGGTTAATTGTGTTGTGGAAGGAGCACCTGCTCTATAAATACCTTAGTCAACATATTCTTGCTAGAATATAATACATATATTTACACCTTATTATGAATCATTATGCCAACACAGCCAAACTTACATTAGTTCAACAGAATATTTGAGTGCATGTTTCTTGCTGTTGACATGATCAACAAAGACATTTTTATCTAAACATACTCATTTGATTATAAACCATGATTTTCATGCATATGTATACCATTATTCATTTCAGAAATTTCTCTTTATGTTTAGCAGACCCGATTTAATGAATAAAAAATTTAAATGAAATTAACTTTACCTGACCAACAGTATAGTCTGGACAATAATCTTATAAATATGATTTGAACACTTTCACGTCATATTGTACTAATACTCATTTCTCAATTCTATAATCAGTCCCTGTTTGCATACATGTATTAAATGGTTACAATGTAAGATGTTTGTCATGAACAGATTACTTAGCATGTTGATCATTCAATAAGATCATTGCATAAATGGACATTGTGGATGGATTTATAAGCACTTTGTAAAGTTTTTCCTAAACCAGAAGATAATGATTTGTGTAGTGAGTTATGGGCCTAATGGATGCAGTTTAGTAGTTTATAAATTCATCTCCAGGTCTTGACAGCCATTATTCTCTTGGTAGGTGCTCTTAGATTTCTTAAAACCCTAAAAATACTACCATCAAACAATGCAGCACAAAAACATGTCTGGTCAGGGTTCTGAAGCATCTCTCCATTTCAATGAATAAACATTTTTGAAAAAAGATTCCAAAGGTTCAGGGTCAGGGTCAGAACTTAAGTTATAAAGTTAAGTTCTTTAATTCTGAAATTTTAGCTGTGAGTAGTTGTCTGAACTCATTTTCTTTGATGAGAGCTACAATATGTTCAGTCATCTCAGTTAGTTTTAGACTGGTCATGTAGACCTTGTTCTCCATGTCCTTGTCCAACTTCCAAACGCAAGGCATAACTCTTGCCAGTCTGCATTACTGGCTGATTTAAGCCTTGCGGTATTTCCCTAGCTTTGTTGTGCCTAGATAGTGAATTGCTGCACCAGAAATGCATAGTGGGCCTGGATTTCTAAGCACAGATTTCTTAAGGAAATACTGCAAGGCCTAAATCAGCCAGTAATGAAGACTGGCAAGAGTTATGCCTTGCATTGGGAAGTTGGTCCTTGTCCAGATGAGAGCAGTGTACCATTTTTGTTGGACATCTGTTTTAAAGTCGAGATATGCATCCAGTTCAGTCTACCCATTTGAATTTGAAATATGTTAAACTCTGAAGTCTGAAGTCTATTGCCAATCGCCAATTGGGATCTGGTCCCAATGTTCCAAAGTTGCTGATTTGAACCAATTCTGTTGAATGTTCCTGCTTCAGTTCTGTAAACCAAATCAAACCTTGTGCTGGTTTTAAAACCAAAGCTGTGTACCATGATAGCCAGTTCTGGACATCTAGCCAGATTGCCATTTCTTTGAGCCAATGTTAAAAATCAGAGCTTTGTGTCAGTTCAGTCAATCCAATGTTAAAATATCAGAACATTGATTCAGTTCTGTCAACTAATGGTCCAAAGTCATAGTTTTCAGCCAATTCTGTCAATCCAATGTTCCAAAGACATAGCTTTTAGCCAATTCTGTCGACCCAACGTTCCAAGCCAGAGTTGTGGCAGGTCTCTATGCTGGGAAAATGAGACCTGAATTGCACCAGTGTTGTGTAATTGATTCTATCAGCAGCAACATGACTCTGAGGGCCTGTGATGCTGATTCCACACAACTTGTCATTACCCATGCATTGAACACTCTCTCTCCTGCCATCTTGCTAGGATTCTCCCATTAGGCCTGCTTTGATTTCTGGCATTAGGAGTGTAACTATCTGGCCTCTGGCTACAACACTGTGAACTGGTCTCATCCTGGCCCTCTTCCTGACACTGTGTAATAACAAGAGTTGCACCCACCTTTCAAAGGAAACAAACTGTTACCATAGGGCTATTGTACCTGATAACATTACATATTTCTGGTAATGTTACATTCAGTGCAGTTGGGGATTGAACATGCTAATAACAATATATCACCCTCCTGAGAATTTAGTGTTGTTACACTTAGTTTAACGTTAGGTTTTAACATGGCAGTGGTAATACCTCAGGCACATGGCGAAATAACTAATTTAACACTGATATAAGAGATTGAACATGGGAATAACAAAATATTATGCACTTGTTCAACGAACACCAAGTAACAATAAAATAATACAAATAATTTATAATGGCTATCATAAATTGAGAAAACCAACAAGAAAATATTGGTAAAAAATATATTGATCAATAACAATTTTCAAAAGTTGTTTTCATTGTAGTTCATGTGTATTAAATCATTCATAACAAAAAAAACATAATTTAATTTAAGGTTAGTAAATGTAACGTCCTATTAAAGTAACTTTGCAACATCATGGACAGACCTTATATATATATATAGCATGTTGAACTTAATAACATTAGCTTCACCTTCTTTTTTGTCTCGGAAGAACATAAATTTGATTAGTAATTGCCATGTTTTATGCAAGAACGTGACAAAAGACGACATTCTAAGCCCTGATTTAGAAGTTTATTTATTAAATTTGTCAAAGAACTAACAAAAAGGAATGTAATTCAAAAGTTATTTTGTAATTTATATCTTTGATGATGCTATTATAAATGATAGCATAAATCCAGTGGAAGACTTCATTCCTTATTTGAAACCCTTAAAATGTTTTAAAAATTCAACCAGAGAATCTAGTTACAGTACTCAATGTTATAGAAATAGTTTTCTGACACATGATATATTTTCTTCTCTTGTAATGTGAGGCAATGACTGATCATTGTGACAGGTGATCCATCAACTCTCCTGTAGTGAGTGTCACTGTTCTCACTGCAACAATCAGTCCACGGCTCTATCACGACTTAATCACTCCCTGCCTTATAATGGTATCCAGCTGCTGTTAATTCAGTCCCATTTATCAAATTATAAACAGGGCCTAATTACAGTCCAGAGTTCTCTTGTAACAATTCATGTTTGTCAACATATTGATGACTGAAACTGCCCAAAACAGAGCTTAATAATAATTCACTCTAGCCCAAGAAAATAGCCATTGGAATCCTGATATCATTTGATATCAGACGATATTGGTAAAGGTTACACAAAAAAATGACAAAAACTTGTAACTGATAGTTTGGAAGATGCCCAGAATGTGTTATCTGATAATGTTGAAGATCACATACTTTAGATACACATTCAATCAAAAAATGCTCATGCTATTTATCATCTTCATCAAAAAACATGATTGTGGCCTCATTTATTTTTAGACCATGTTGATACACTTTTCTGATTCCTGCTGTACATGTCATGTTCAGGAATGGGAATATTCAATGGATCCCCCAGGTGGTTATTACGGAACTTGTTGTTCATTCCCATCGCTGGACATTTCATTTATGCTTCCCTGCATCAGCCCCTTGTTGTCTGTACTACCAAAACATCCACAAACACTGTGTAGAAGCCCTCTATGTTTCTGTACAAAGACACACCTATGTTCATCATGGTTACTTATTTTAAACATTGTACAAAGGAGTCCATAAAGTTTTGTAGAGACACTCTTCCCTGTATGACCCTGTTGAGGTTGGTCTGTTGACTCATTGGCTGCTGAAGACATTGGTACCAAATTATTGAGTGGCCAGTTTATAGGAATTAACTTGTCAGCAAAGAAAACAATCGATGATTGGTGACCCGCTTAAGATAGGCCAGGCCAGAATTTTACTGGAACTGGAGGTTAAGTTTAGAGTTTTTCATGTTTTCTGAGTTTTGTAAATATGTGTCCGTTCCATCACAGAGACTTTCCCAGGTGTAGGTAAAAGAGCTGGGACATTCATCAGTCTACAGCATGCTGGAGTGAAGGGGGAGACAACACAGATGTGAACTAGGGAAGCTTCTTTATGTCTTCCATCCAGTAGGCTCTACTGCTACAAGAAATGATATGTGACTTGGAGGTACAGACATGTCAGTATCTGCACTAACAAGCTCTCCCCATGGCATGATACATGTGGACTATCACCACTTGACTGATGGTGTCTGGTACTAGGCCACACTGTCCTGCATTAGTAGGAGGATTTTGCAACTCTCCTCTTATTTCCAATGAAAAATTGGATTACAGATGCTTTATCGTTTGAGTTGAGAATGCATTTAGGACTTCTATGAACCGCCATGGTTGTTTGGATGGAATCTAGGATGGTACAGCATTAGAGCCAGTGTAGATTTTGTGCATATTTGCATTCTTTTTGTATATATATATATAAAAAATAAAATGTTCGAAGAAATTACAATGATTTAATCAGATTCACAAGCATGCTTTCGACCATTACGGGTCTCATCAGGTGAATGACGTTGAGTCACCTGATGAGACCCGTAATGGTCGAAAGCATGCTTGTGAATCTGATTAAATCATTGTAATTTCTTCGAACATTTTATTTTTTCTACATGAGACCTGGGAGTTGGAAGATGTTTTAAACTGTTTTTCTATCTATATATATATATATATATATATATATATATATATGAAAAGGTTGAGGAAGGTCTCACGTGAAGTAAATGTATATAAAAATAAAATACTTCAGACGACACTTGCTGTAGATATCATTTTAATAATGACTGGATGCGTCGCATTTCGACTTGTTTACAAGTCTTTTCAACACTGTTGAAAAGACTTGTAAACAAATCGAAATGCGACGCATCCAGTCATTATTAAAATGATATCTACAGCAAGTGTCGTCTGAAGTATTTTATTTTTTTATATATATATATATATATATATATATATATATTGTAATCTTTTCATCATCAAAGCTGTTTGTCTGACACAGTTCTCCAGACTCCAGTAAACTCAGTAGTGTACAATTGTGTTGTATTTTCACTGCATGATGCAATCTTTCACAACATGAGTAATGCCAAACAGCTGAACAGATCGGTATGGTGCTTCTCTTCATTATGCTTGCAATTGTGGAATTAAATAATGGATGTATGACTTTCTGCTACTATTCTTTTATTTCTTTTTTTTTATTTGTGTATTTTTGATTTCATAGTTGATTGAATTCAATAACTCTTAAAACACAGTGACAAGAGTTGTTTTTTTTAATGCTTATTCAGAAGAAACAAGACATCTTTATCGTTACTGCAATCACTTCAACATTGTTGTATAGGCGTTGGTTGGTTGATACAGTTGGCAGCACCAATATTTCAAGAATTTTAAATTTCATTACAAAACTGACGCTGACATTGTCAATACCAATATATCAATAAATCATACTGTTATCACAAGTAGGTTAGCTCGATTAAGAAGTTTGAATGTGACATGGATTATTTATGAGAGTACGACAGTGAAGACATGACAGCTGATAAGCAAGACAAAAGAAGTTATCTGCAGTGACAGGGGTATGTGATGTCATGTACCGAGACATGCCAGTGTGTCGCGTGATGTCAGGCAGAGAAGCATGCCATCATGTCATGTGTCGGGCAGCCATGTCGTGTGTGGCAGCACATGCTTCCCTGTCTCTCTCGTAACTCAAACATGTGCATGTGCTCGCTCAATCATCTGCTGTGATACTGACATCTTGACATCTTGTCTTTGGGTAGGGGTCTTGTGCAATTTGTGGTGGAGTGATACAGAATATAAGAATTTCCTGCTTTATGGTTGTTGACATTATACATGTACAACATTTGTTTGTGATGAGTCAGAGATTTATTTGTCTTGTGATGTTGTTTGAGGCACGGCTACCTTCCTATTGATCTTGTTGAAGTAGCATCATCTAAACTCCATTCTTACTTGTAAAATTTTAAAAGCTGAAGCTTAAGAGGTTATATGAGCTAGCAAAACAACATTTCTAAAGGTACCTATTTCTCGTATGATAATAGCTAAAATAACATTATTTTAATATAGGAAAAACAAATCAAAGAATAACAGTCCATTGATAATGGTAAGATTTAAAACCTACTTGCTAGACCAATGGTATCAGTGAATGTTTGTTTTCGAGAGAGACTGTTATGGTAAACGTCTATAGAGATCCGACATTGGACTTACTCCAAGAGCCTCCAGACTCAACTTGATAGACTGTATTCCTTATCTTTGATCTATTATTAATGTATAATCTTCCTCTGAAAGTGATGTAGAGGGTAACAGTATTTCTTGGCGGCGGCTTACACGCTGTTGAAAGACTGAAGTATATTCCCACTTCCTCCTTTGGGAGAGATGGATTATGCTGCATTATCACACTCCCTTGTGAAAACCATGATACATCGTCATAGCAACCATAGACATTGGTCTTGTCAATCTCTTGTCTATATCCCAATAGTTTCCAAATCTCATTTATAATTTATACGCTCATCTTATCCTATACACATGTACTTCAATTCCTCAAAATCAAGCTGGCTGTTGAAGATGTGCAAATTGAGAGAGGCGATGATATACTGTTCCACAAACATCACTTTGAAAGATGCGAGTTACAGAAATAACCACCTCAAGCTAAAAATATATTCAGATTGAGTTGTCTACATAATTTACAAATGCAGCAATGTCGTCATGAATCCTGCCTGGTTTGAAAGATTTATGAAGTTGTAGACTATTTCCTTTCTGGATATATTAAGATTAACTGGACATGTTTATGATTTTAGGTAATCTATCCTCCTTTGGCTTATTGTATAATGTTTATATTGGCAAGATATCATCATGGCTTCAGAGGATAAGCAATTTTGAAAATGAAAAGGTGGAATGTCAGAATGTGTCAGTTTAGAGGGAAAATTGTTTTTGCAGAACACAGATTAAAGAACTCTGGATATTTAAAACTTTCTTCTTGTTGTTGTTGTTTTTTTTGGGGGGGGGGGAAGAATCAGTGTAGTCTAGACCTGTTTTTCTTGCAAGAGCAATGATTATTTCATTCTTGCTTTCGGAGGAAGGGAAGTAGTTATAATATTTCAGTTGTTTCTATGTAAAAATCCTTTTGGGAAAAAAGAAATCTAGTGGTGAAATCATGAGCTAGAGAGCAGTGCTGGAGTAAATCCAGCAGGAAGGAGCCAGACAGCAGTACTACTGGAGTAAATTCATCAGGAAGGAGCCAGAGAGCAGTACTGGAGTAAATCCATCAGGAAGGAGCCAGAGAGCAGTACTGGAGTAAATCCAGCAGGAAGGAGCCAGACAGCAGTACTACTGGAGTAAATTCATCAGGAAGGAGCCAGAGAGCAGTACTGGAGTAAATCCAGCAGGAAGGAGGAGTACTACTTGAGTAAATCCAGCAGGAAGGAGCCAGACAGCAGTACTTGAGTAAATCCAGCAGGAAGGAGTAGTACTACTGGAGTAAATCCAGCAGGAAGGAGGAGTACTACTGGAGTAAATCCAGCAGGAAGGAGCCAGACGGCAGTACTTCTGGAGTAAATTCATCAGGAAGGAGCCAGAGAGCAGTACTGGAGTAAATCCAGCAGGAAGGAGTAGTACTACTTGAGTAAATCCATCAGGAAGGAGCCAGAGAGCAGTACTGGAGTAAATCCAGCAGGAAGGAGCCAGACAGCAGTACTACTGGAGTAAATTCATCAGGAAGGAGCCAGAGAGCAGTACTGGAGTAAATCCAGCAGGAAGGAGTAGTACTACTTGAGTAAATCCAGCAGGAAGGAGCCAGACAGCAGTACTTGAGTAAATCCAGCAGGAAGGAGTAGTACTACTGGAGTAAATCCAGCAGGAAGGAGTAGTACTACTGGAGTAAATCCAGCAGGAAGGAGCCAGACGGCAGTATTTCTGGAGTAAATTCATCAGGAAGGAGCCAGAGAGCAGTACTGGAGTAAATCCAGCAGGAAGGAGTAGTACGACTTGAGTAAATCTAGCAGGAAGGAGTAGTACTACTGGAGTAAATTCATCAGGAAGGAGCCAGAGAGCAGTACTTGAGTAAATCCAGCAGGAAGGAGTAGTACTACTTGAGTAAATCTAGCAGGAAGGAGTAGTACTACTGGAGTAAATCCAGCAGGAAGGAGTAGTACTACTGGAGTAAATTCATCAGGAAGGAGCCAGAGAGCACTACTGAAGTAAATCCAGCAGGAAGGAGTAGTACTACTGGAGTAAATCCAGCAGGAAGGAGCCAGACGGCAGTACTTCTGGAGTAAATTCATCAGGAAGGAGCCAGAGAGCAGTACTGGAGTAAATCCAGCAGGAAGGAGTAGTACTACTTGAGTAAATCTAGCAGGAAGGAGTAGTACTACTGGAGTAAATCCAGCAGGAAGGAGTAGTACTACTGGAGTAAATCCAGCAGGAAGGAGTAGTACTACTTGAGTAAATCCAGCAGGAAGGAGTAGTACTACTTGAGTAAATCTAGCAGGAAGGAGTAGTACTACTTGAGTAAATCTAGCAGGAAGGAGTAGTACTACTGGAGTAAATCCAGCAGGAAGGAGTAGTACTACTGGAGTAAATCCAGCAGGAAGGAGTAGTACTACTGGAGGCTGATTGGATGGTGGTGATGAGGAAGTGCTGTAATTGTTGAGGGCTGCTTCTGTACTGTCTGACTGCAGCGGGGCAATTGGGTTCTCTTTATATCGATTCATGAAATCCTGTTGGTGCATGGTTAGATTAATTGTCTATGCATCTGTGCATACACATGCAAATCATCCACTCCAACAACTCACCTAGACTTGCAACCAACCTTTAAGACATATCCCCTCGAACCTTTTCTAATTACCATATCAAATAATATGGATTTTGCAGTTTCCATGGCAACCTGATCCTTGAGACTGAGATTCCAATGCACTTTAAGCTTGTTAATTTTGCCAAGTTGCAGTTTGTGGAAGTGGAAGGATGACAGGTATCATCTCCCTAACACATTTCATTGGTGGTGTTGCTTCCTGCGGCAAAACATGACCATTAGTTTCACGTTAAGTTTGCCAGAGAGGGACATTTTTGTCTTGTTATATCAAAATTCGTTTTTCTTGAAAAACACTTCTGTCATTTTGCATATTATGAAATATTTGGGTTGTCAATTATATAGAAAAGTAAAAAATGTGAGAATGTCAATGTCATATTAAGAAGACAAGGCAAAATGTTTTCAAGTCGATTTCCAAGGGACTTTTTTCTTTAAAATATTTTCCCTTCTATATGTTCTGTTTTGTTGACTGTTATTTGTTGACTGTTACATTTGGTTTATCCAAATATGTTTAAGCTACTTGTATAGGATTTTAATGCTTAACATAATGCTGTGGTCAACAAAAATCAAGATACCCAACTTTTTATGGATAGCTAAACTTGAATGTCAGGTACATAAAGAACATTTGTTTACGGGGCCTGCAAGCTTGATTTGTAGTAACTGTTTATACCCTCTCCTCGCCGTGTAGATTCACCATATCTTGAACAAAGTTAGTTGCTGTCCCTGAAGTTCGACTGTTGGCGCACATTACTGCTAAAGGCAAAAACTCAGAGGCAGCTAGAGGACCACAGGGTAAAAATAAAACAATAGGGAAAATAAGACTAAAATTAAACAGTTAGGGTTAACAAATCATGTAGATAACCTGCTGTTGTGTTTTGAGAACTTCCTTCCTTAGGATGTCCTTTACGAGGTTTAGCATTGTTACACAAAGAAGAATAGCTGCCCATGGCACTGTGTTGACATTTCAAAATCAGTTCTCGAGAAGGTCTTCCAAAGGTCATTGTCGTCTTTTTGGGAACAAAGAGTATTGACAAGATAAAAACCTTCAGCCAATTGAATAGTTTCATTTCAATATATTAACCAAGAGTGTTTAAGAAAAAAATCTCTATCCATATGATATATCAAAATGACAGTGGAAACATTTAGATCACAATGGAAATTTGTTTTTAGGAAAGCTATTTTTGTGATTTAATTCGATAGTGATGTTACAATGTAAAAACCATGTGTTTCGTTTCTAGAAATAGTTCTTGTGTTATCAAGAGGTCTCTACGTATCAATGATTGATGTGAAAGTCAACAGCACCTGACACTTAAGGAAGGATAGCATCATCTTTTGTTTGACCCAGGCATTTCTGTTTGTGCCTGATATATACCGTTATAGACCAACTGTCCTTAGCACTGTTAATCGATGTCCATGTTGAGAATTATTTTATTGTTAAAAAAGTTGCCAGTCACAGTGTCATAGTCAATCTGTCTGTCCGATTGTCACTCCATCTGTGTGGGATGAGGTATTTCTTTATGATATACTGCCTGACGTGAACATTGAGAGTGTACTCTATTTCCCCATCTATCCTTCTCTCTACCCATTTGTCTCTCTCTCTCTCTCTCTCTCTCTCTCTCTCTCTCTCTCTCTCTCTCTCTCTCTCTCTCTCTCTCTCTCTCTCTCTCTCTCTCTCTCTCTCTCTCTCTCTCTCTCTCTCTCTCTCTCTCTCTCTCTCTCTCTCTCTCTCTCTCTCCCTCTCCCTCTCCCTCTATTCCTCTCTTCTCTCTATCTATCTCTCTCTCTCTCTCTCTCTCTCTCTCTCTCTCTCTCTCTCTCTCTCTCTCTCTCCCTCCCTCTCTTCCTCTCCCTCTATTCCTCTCTTCTCTCTATCTATCTATCTATCATCTATCTATCTATCTAGCTCTCTCTCTCTCTCTCTCTCTCTCTCTCTCTCTCTCTCTCTCTCTCTCTCTCTCTCTCTCTCTCCCTCTCTCCCTCCCTCTCTTCCTCTCCCTCTATTCCTCTCTTCTCTCTATCTATCTATCTATCATCTATCTATCTATCTAGCTCTCTCTCTCTCTCTCTCTCTCTCTCTCTCTCTCTCTCTCTCTCTCTCTCTCTCTCTCTCTCTCTCTCTCTCCCTTCGTCAAGGGATGAGGGTTTTCAGGAGCTCAGCTGATTTCAGCCATTTTGGTTTGGCATTTAATAGATTTGCCTTCATAAGTCTTCACCTCTGACCATAAAACTTATGATCTATATTAGCATCCCTGTCCATCCTCAATGATGAACAGTCTCCTTTTAGATAGAGCACGGAAATTTGGAGAAGTAAGGATGGAGGGACAGAGCAGCCATGCTGCTACGACAGATCAATAGCCAGGAAGCTAAGACAGAGTGTTTCTCAGAATAGAACAGGGATTAGGCTGCCTAAAGTTGCTTGTCAAGGGATCCCGGCAGGACAGGTCTGTGTTGCTGTATAGTGTTGCTGCATATCAGGCTGACCTGGACCTCTTGCTGTCTGGAGGAAAGGCTGAACTGAGGAGGGTCAGAGGGTTGAAGGAATGGCCAGTGGATGAAAGGGAGGGATAGGGTAGTTCGGCGTGGAGGGGGGTTTCAGAGAGTTGAAGGGAGGAGAGTTATGGGTGGAATTGATGGCAGGAGGGTGGAATTGAGAACCCATGAGTTAAAAGGATGGCCAGTGGGTAGAAGGGAAGGAGAGCAAAGGGAATTGCTTGAACGGAGGGGGGAAGCCCAGATAGTTGAATTGAGAACCAGAGGTGGAACTGGAAGCAGGTTTTAAAATTTGGGATTAAATTGTCATTTGGGTAAACATTGGTCACATGCAACAGCAAGATAAAGACAATAAGATACCTGATAGACTATTTATAAAACAAATTGGTACAGTTGTATATAATCTGTCTTGATAGAGGCAAGCCAGTTCAAGTTTGGTTCAAAAACTATCTTGACAAACTGAGTTAATAATTGTCATTGTAATAATCTATGTATATTTTTTTACCCTTCAATATGCAGCTCCTGAAATAGTCTTCTCTTGTTTCTTCCTGATTTCCTGGTTGATCCTTTCTGAGAACATATTTCAAAGATTTTCATAAGTAATACATGGCCACAAAAGTTATTTAGCCCAAACGATTTTCTCTTGTTACTTCTGAGAACAATTTCTATCCATGACCCAGACTCAATGTCATATTCTTAAACCAAAGTGATTCTGAACCCCATTTTCTCAGTGGTTGAATGTAGGAAGGTGAAACAGAGAGCTGATCTCATGGTACCAACTTCACTCACACTTGCACACAGGCGGTGCAGGCAATAAGCCTGCACTGTTACCAAAGCAGGTTGCAGGCTGTCTGTCAGGCTTTGTTTCCTACACTGATACAGGTGCTGATTCCAGTACATTCTAGATCTCTACTGGATTATTGGTCTGAGAGAAGCATCATTCTCGACTGCAGGACACTTCAGGCTGATTCCATATTGCCTTTGATTAAAGTATTCTTATGCATGCTTTGACATTGTACATACCCTTGTGACTTATTATTCATTCAATATGAAATCTATTTCATCATCTCCTGAAATATTGCCTCGTGGCTCACTTGATATTAATTTTATACAGACATTATTCAAAATAGCACAATGTAGCCTGGAAATTGTATATACCCTTGAGATTTATGAGTCATTCAATATGAAACTTAAAGAATTTTATATTACATGAAATCATTTCCCATAACTGTTCGTTCTATAAGTTTGAGAATTGTAATCCCCTGGAGGGTTATATGCTATCAAAACTGAAAGCATTTTTTCTTAAACAGGATGTTCAGAGAAAACTTGAATTAGATTAGTGTTGATTAGAAATTTTGGTAATTTTTTTTATTTCCTTTGAGTAGAAACAGATTGATGTTAAAGAATTAAAAAAGAACTTATCTCAGGACTTGCAGGCTATGAACATTGGAGGGATTGGGTGGGTTTATATACAGCCGTTATTGATTCAGGCAGATAGCTCCTTGGCTTTCTGGCGGCTGACCAGCAAATTAATGAGGCTTAGACTTGATTTCAATAGACTTTTATCTTCCCGGTGTGCTCACTGACTTGGGATTAATTTGAAATGGGGAGGGACAAAGTTGCACCAATTTGTTTCAGCTGAATGGTAATTTAGAAATGTTCAACGTGACAGTCATTAATAGAGGTTCACACTAGCGTCAAATTCACTTATAACAAAAATTGAATTTTCTTTAGGTTAATTTTAGTATTGTCGAAATTTCTTAACGATGATGTTGAAAATGAGATGGTATGTAGGGTTCTAAGTGACAAAAAATCTGTTTGAGAAGAAAGATAATCTTTGCTGTAACATATTTTGTAAGTTTTCTTCTATTATGCATTGCAATGTTCATTACCTACACTTTGAGTTGTCAAAACTATTTACTTCAAACCATAGTTACTAGCCAACAAAAAAATGTAAAACTTTAAAATACTAAAATATGAACTATGTTTAATTATTTTCCTTCCTGTTCTTATCTCATGACTCATGTATGTTAAAGAGAAGAGACTATTAGCAATATCAATGTCCACGTTTCCTCAAGAGGGAGTCTGAGCATTACATTATTGGAAGCTATCTTCAAGTATTGTAAGCTGGACGTGGGCAAACCAAGATTAATATTTCTCTCCTTGCTGACACCCTTCTCTCATTACCACACACAGTAATTGAGCCTTAAACAAAGAAAATGATTCATTCCTGTGATGAATGTCCACCAGTGTTGACACCCACTTTGTTCCATGAATCCATGTGCTTATCCCTCCCTTTTCTTTGAGTTCCATGGATCTGAGGTGAGATGAGGTGAGTTGGGATTTAACGCCGTTTTCAAGAATATTTCACTTATATCGCGGCTGCTAGTATTATTGCAGGGAGAAAGCCCGCAACGCCATTTGGCTATGCATTGCGGTGAAACCTGCGAGCAGCGGCTGGAACTAGCGAACCATGGGTGATACTATGCTGAAATTCAGTGTAGCATTGCACCCAAACCTTACTGCGTGTAGAACAGTTCTCTACTGCAGACAAAGTTGCCGTGCCCCTGGCGGGATTCGAACCCCGGACCTCTTGATCCGAAGCCGAACGCGCTAACCACTGCGCTATCCCCCCCCCCCATGGATTTGAATACTTGTCTGTATTCTGATAATCAACGAATAGTGAAATGGATGGTTCAGTCATTCAAGAGGTCCCAAGTTAGAATCTTTTTTAAGTTTGAATCATGCCAGGAACTTGATCTGCCTTAGAGAACTATTCTAGATAAAGTATGGATTTCTTGTAGTTGTTCATTGCAGCTCTATGGTTCCTTAGTTAAGGCCAACACTGACAGATTTCTACAATGTATATATAGCCATGCTAGCTTTCTTCATGCAAAAATATTGCCTCACTTCTTGATTCTAGTAAAGTAATCTCATGTGATATGTGATCTATCAAGGAAAATGACAATTAATATTTAGAACATTTTGAATTAATTTGTCAGACGTCTCCTTTGGTTAATAAGTATCACCATTTTTTTTTACATTGAAAAAAACTTAAATCAAATAATGTAGTGTAGTCAGGACGTCTCCTTTTGTTAATAAGTATCACCATTTTTTTTAACATTGAAAAAAACTTAAATCAAATAATGATGTTGTGTAACAAACGTATCTTTAATAAAGTTAGAAATTAAACAAAATATCTGATGAAAATGAATCGCATCGGTCTCAGTACCTCATTCTCCATCAAAACATTCTGGCCATAACTCTTAAGAAGCAAAAGTAAGGATATTGATGATTAGACAGACTCTGACGACAGTATGTCAACTTATGAGTGTTTATGTGTCAATACACCCAGCCAGCAAATCTGTCCAAGGGTGAGTGTCCATATTTGTTCTTGCAAGAAATAACACATGCGACCATGCTTATGAATTGTTGATGGGCAGCCTCTCCCCGATCAGTGGTGGTCTAGCAAAAGGTTTCCAGGTTGCCTCAGCAAGTTGCTGGTTGACATCATGAACTGCAAGTAATAAGGTAGTCTGTCCTCTCCTCCGCTGCCTCTTCCCTCCGCACAGGCAAATATAAACAATTACAGAGTATTGATCAGGCCGAGCCGCGTTATCTCAGTAGGTCTGGCAACTTAGTTGATGTGAACCTCTTGATGATACAGAGTGAGTGTCTGTCTGTCTGTGTGCCAGTCTGTTGTCCTAGTGATCCCTGGACGTCCTGCTGACGTCACTCCATCCACTGAAATGACAATCTTTGTGACACCAGACTCCCTCCGACTGACGTCGGTACCTTCACTGCAATGGACTGTCATCTTACTAACTGATGTCAATTCCTCATAAGTGCTGTATTGTGGCAATCTATTATTGAGATACTGACTTGTATATGCTGTACATATATGGAATGATATAACTTATTTTTTATTACATTGTATATTCCAATGAAGTTAGTTCCTCAAGCTTTCTTATTCAGTGACATTCTGTAATAAGAAAATTGAAAATAAACCAACAACACATCATTATTTTTATGTTGAACACAAACCTCATTCATATCATAGTCAGTCCCTCTGGCTTGCATATTCTGTAACATTTTTTTATGTAATGACAACCTCTTTATGTTACATGTAACATCCCAATCAAGTCATTTCTTCTTACTTGTTTATGCAGTGGCATTCTTTAATAAAATGAAAGTCTCAAGTGTACAATATGACATTTCAATTAACTTCTTGTGGCAGTTTTTTTCATTACAACTGTTGATTTGATCACTAAATGTTGAAAGGTTGTATCCACCATGCTGGGTATACATATCGTGACTACTGTTATAAAACATGCTTAATGTGTTTTGCTTCATGCGAAATAAAATGTCTTTTCAACTTGTTGGAATACCAATCAATTAGGAGCTATTTTCCCAAATATTATTTTATGTTTGGCTTGATGTTAAAATCTACTTCTTTGACAAGCCAATTCATTAGCTGCAGTATAGTTTCAGCATGAAAGAGAGAGATGAAATGTTCAGTTGAAGGCTCTGCAGTGTGGATGCTGCAGAGAAGTGCAAGCTTCAAACGATGTTATCCACAGAACCTGCTGGGAATCAGGTGGAATGGTTTCACACTCCTTTGGGGAATTTATTAGTTCAAATTCCAGATTTAATTAGAAGTGCCAAAACCACTGACAAGATGAGCTGAGAAGCACTCTGGCCTCTGAGTTCAGTGAACAGTGTTTGAGGAGGGAAGGGTGAGGTGTGCATTCTCAACCTGTAAGTGCAGTTGTGGGATATTAATTGATGCTTTTACTCCTTGAGTCAGGTGTAATGTTGATTTCTCTGTTGGCCAACTAATCTGAGTTCACCATTCCTTGTTACTGTGATCAGTGGTAGTGTTTCTCAGGGGACAGGGTTGCCAAGCGGTCAGCATGAACAACTTTGGTTCCAGAGATTTGATGTTCGAGTATCACCATGGGTTTGGTAGCAGTTCAGCAGGTGTCTGTGCTAGAACCTTAAATGATAGCAGATGAAATAATATTAATAATACTTTTTACCGTAAAAGGAATTCACTTTGCATTATAACAGAACTTCTGTATAGTAACGGATACACAACACATGTTTCATGTTTTGTATAAAACAAACACCTGATTAACTTAAAGATTATGTAAACAACGAATTGTGAAAGTAATAAAAACAACTTGTTTACCTCTAATCACCACAATCTATAGCATAATAATTTGCTAGCCACCATGGTGTAAGTGAAATCAATTTGAAAGCAGCACGAGTGGAGTTGTTTAAGAGGCAGGTTGGATGGGACTTCAGTTGGATAGATCCTTGACGAGAATGTTGGTATGGAAAGACAATTTCCTGTGTTTTTCTTTAAAAGATCATTAGTAGCTATAGTGTTATATGCTCAAAACAGTCTACTTGGCAGTTAATTCTCTTTTAATGAGGACATAAATTAAAGAGTACTTCTAAAGGGCCATTGACAGTAAAATTCTTGGAGGGGTTTCTAATGAATCACTGGCACCGCTGTAATAAAAAGGTTAGATTTGGGTAGTTATGGAACAAGATACACAATGATTTGGTAATGCTTTCATTATTTAATTGGATAATTGATAAATGAGTGAATGTATCTCTTTGATAGGCTATCTGTAGAGCTGCATTGCAATGCACACTGGCAGATGTAACCGATGCTGTTTTTTTAAGGGTAACCTGTGTGTTTGCTCCTTGAAGCAGTCAGTTGAACATGTTGCCACATTTCAGCTCTTATACAGGAATGTTGATGAAGGTAGCGTTGGCATCATGGTTGGTAGGCGGGAGGGAGGGTGGAGGTGTTGGTTTTCTAGTACTTGGAGCCCTGTGCAGTCTAGATACAGCTGTATTACATGTGTATGTAGCGGAACGGCTCATATAGTTTGTACCATGCTGGCTTATACCTCATAGGTACTTTCAGTTCCTCTTCCTGTCTTCTTACAACTGACATCCTTATCAGCTTGCATACTTACAATAGAAACGTGTGTGTTGTTCTGCAAATATATAAATACTTACAACTGGTTATATCTGACATAGAGCACTCAAATTTGTTCATATTTACTGGGAGTATATGCAGTTTCTTTACCAAAGTTCTACAACTGCCAACATCGTCAGTTGTTTAAGCTGTATACAGTGGATTTCATACTATACTTCAGATATTCAGCCCATGGCTGAGTGTCATTGGCAGAGTTTATCTGTATACAGAGCCCACTATTGATTGTCTCCTTGTCTAGTGCTTGCAATGGTCTTCTTACTTGAGCTGTTAACATGCCATAGTCAGAGTATATATCATGCTTCAAGTGTTCTTAAAGCATATATATAGAATTCTAAACTCGGTCCCATTTGATAACATGTTTATGAAATGAGTGAATGGTTTGGTAGTTTAAGGAGCGAAAGCGAATTAAATACTGATGCCATTCACGAGTTTCATAAACATGTTATCAAACGGGACCAAGGTTAGTATTTTATTTATTACTCAATGATGTAGATAGCGCTGAATTGTAAGAAAATTGTTGTTAGTGGCACTCACTTGCAAATAGGTCATCCGCTATTGCAGTTGGTGGCTAACATTGTGACGTCAGTCAAAAAGGACTGACGTCACGCACCGATTATGACTTTGCGGCAGCATGCGATGGTTTCACACATGTATGTAACCAACTATTGTTGTCTAATGAGTGATCTCACCACGGTTTAGTAATAAATAACGTTACTACATACTGTGGTGCCCTGCGGTCTATTCCATCTACAAGATTCGCCTTGTCAGTGTGCCATGAGGTTGACATGCTGTCACCATCTGGCACATGGGGAATGATCCTACACATATTGATGGTTCAAGAACAGTCTACATCAACTTGATAAAGCCATGGTACATTCCAATGTTATTTCATTTCATCAGGTTCTCAGCAACCTTACTGTAGAGGATGTGATGTGATGTGATGTGATGTGATGTGATGTGATGTGATGTGATGTATGATTTAGCTGCAGTGCTACATTGAAGTTC
The DNA here is from genome assembly GCA_936450465.1 of Gibbula magus. NCBI lineage: Eukaryota > Metazoa > Mollusca > Gastropoda > Trochida > Trochidae > Gibbula > Gibbula magus. The sequence continues at coordinate 16,010,928 of OW388290.1, read as the reverse complement.
TTTGAAGTAAACCCATTGGTTCACTATATCAAGACTTCAGTTTCAAGTTTCACCACCAGATTTAGCCAAAGGGATGATGTGTTCTTCCTCCATCGATATTGTTACAATTGTCATTATTTAATAGCTCTCTTTCATACAAAGTCACTATGTTTCAGTACAGCTTCCATCAAGTCCTGTCCAGCAGGTTGTGGTTTGGTAATTTTGCTATACAATCTACTAAGGTGGTGAAACTGTGTTTAAGTGGGCTAGCTTCATTCACTTTGTCAGAATTTCCACTTTAGTAGAGTGTTAACAGTGTTAGAAAGCCCAATGCAGTGACTTGAAGACACTATGGAGACTTGCCATCACTCACACTAAACTCAGTGGATTGAATGAACATAGGTACTGTATAGCAACAGTTCTGTAAATCAATGAGGCTGTTTCATTATCTGGAATATCCAATGGGTAAGTTGGAATCTATGTCAAGTTGGTCGATGTTATTGGATTCATGGAGAGATTTATTTTCATTCTGAAACTTACTCCTTAGGGTTGGTTTTGCTTAACTAATTATTCAAAGACTATCCTTATTTTAAACTAGTATTGAGGGTTTTGTCTCGCTTTTGGAAATAGAGCATCTTAGACACACCCAGCATGCACCCCTGTAATTCTGAACTTGTGCTTGTTACAGGTTAAGAATACTTGTATTCTGGTTTTTAAGCTTTCACGATTTCATTCTCAACTGCAAGTCTTGAGATTCTGATCACATTCCTAGCGGCTCTGTTCCTGAGAGCTGTTGGTCTGGGGTCGACAGACGCTTCAAGATGTTTGCTGTGTATCGACTGGGACCAGTTACAATCAGCTTACCTCGTTTGAGGTCATTATTTTGTTACTAGGAGTCAACAAGGGTCTCTGGCCCATCATTCCCCAGTCTACTTACTACCTGCTCAGCTCTTGAACAGCTTATAGGCTTACTCTTCTGTCTGCCGTCTAGACAACAAACATGGAACCAGGAAATAAAATGCAAATTGTCTTTGAAATAATGATAGCTTAATTTATGATCTGCACGATCCACATGATTGAAGTCAATATATATTGTGAGCTGGGTAAAAGCTGACAAGTAAAAGTTTTTATATCTACATTACCCAGAGTGGTAGAGTCAGTGGATTCCGTGTGTGGCCATGTTGTTTTTACATGTATGACTGCCTTTGATGTAACAATCATTTTGAACGTGCAGGCCGAGTTTTTGCAGGTTGAGCTTCAGTTAATCATGGTTTGCTGTCAGCATCTTCCGTGAGATGGTACAGTGTTTGCTGCAGCTCTGTTGATGCATATTCAGTTACAAGGCTGAATGCAATCTAATAGTGATATAGTGTCCTCGATCAACACTTCTTGCCCGCGGAACACATGGGGATTAGCACATGACAACATATGGATGTCTTTCTGAAACTTTCCTTATTCTTTTGATGGGATCTTTATTGCCTCGCTCTTTGCGTAGTCATGCATCAGAAACTGTTTTCTGTTTTCTAACATGGTAAAGGTTTCTGATCTCAACGGATACTTCTAATGTTCTATGCAATTTATTCATTAATGTATAAATATCTTTCTGGGAGAAAGCAAACATATTCCAATCTGTCTTAACATAAAGAATTATCTAATGCAAGCAAAACAAATATATTATACAAGGGAAAAAAGTGGTTGGTAGTAAAAGGAAATGTTATATATCATTTTACGTTTGACAGTTATCTTTAATAAAATATACCATGGCATTGATACAATGGAAAACATGATCAATTTCTAAAACCCTGCTCAACTGGGGACTGAAATCAACAGCTATTGAAGAGTTCTGCATGAGTTTGATAGGCTTACATGTGAGACTTATAGAGATGAACAAATGAGAGTGAGTGACCGGATGAGATTGTATTGATCACGCCTCCTCTGTGTTCGGGCAGGATGCTCCAGGAGCTGGCTAATACATGCTGATCTATTGACATCCTTGTCAGCCTGCATGCACGCTAATCAAGTGAAGTTACCGCCAGCTGGGGTGACACATGCCTGGTAGACACAAACCTGGAAACACAAACCTGGAAACAGTCTGTGGCAACTGTGTGCCATGTAGAACAACTGTATGTTGACACTTATGAACCTGTTCAGTGTGCAAGTCTCTTATACTAGCCTTCTCTTATACTAGCCTTCTCTTATACTAGCCTAGCCTTCTCTTATACTAGCCTTCTCTTATACTAGCCTTCTCTTATACTAGCCTTCTCTTCACAAGCCTTCTCTTATACTAGCCTTCTCTTCACAAGCCTTCTCTTCACAAGCCTTCTCTTATACTAGCCTTCTCTTATACTAGCCTTCTCTTCACTAGCCTTCTCTTATACTAGCCTTCTCTTCACAAGCCTTCTCTTCACAAGCCTTTTGTACCCATTTCATTAAACCTAAACTGTCATGTTATGCATGACGTTGACATTTCATCTAGGGAAACTGCCATCACGGTAGTGTCAAGTGAATGCAAACAGCTTCCATTATGAAATATCTGTAACTTGATTCAGGATTACAAGTATTGACATATTATTGGTTTGTCAAAGTGTGAAAAATCAGCTTTGTATGATTCCTTTGACAAGTTTTCATATCTACCATGAAGAAAAGAAAAGTAAAGCTAACACATTTTGGACTAGAACGAAAAACATACTCAATTTATTGGCCTCTGATGTTTAACTCGTCCATGATACTGAGTCACCATGATTGCTGTATAGTTGATATTTTATTATTTTTGGAAATAAAACACTAAGGCATCCATCAAATCAGTTACGTTCATATAAGAACAGTAATTGAAAGTACTGCGTCTTATTTCACCTTAAGACATACGATATCAAGCAATACGATTCTGGAATTTACTGCTCCTAATGGATTACAATGGCTGCAAGAAGACTAGAATAAAATGGCTGCCAATTAACCAAGACCTTGCTACATGCACACAATGGCTTTTCATTTGCTAATCCATTTAGCCAAAGGTCTAGACAGACAGACTCTGGAATCATGTTGAAAGAGAGTTGAGAGCTGACTGTGACCGACCATGAAATCACTGTCAGAGAGACAAATTCTGTATGACTAGTCGAGGGATCAGCTGAAGTTAGTCTCCTTGTCTCACCTCACCATTTGGACAGTCTTTTGGTGCAAATAACTTACCTCCTTTTGATAAGTTTTCAACTATCTTCTTGCTGTGAGAGTTTAACCCTATACCTGAGGGTCCTAGAATATTCCCTGATATTGTAGCAAGCCATTTGTGGAGCACGGTGGTGTAGTGGTTAGCATGCTGGCCTCTCGTGTCAATAGCCCAGGTTCGAATCCCGGTGGAGACACCAAAAATTGTTGACCTGTGTCTCATACTGTGTTGTGTCTCTGGGAAGAGACATTTCATCCACATCACATTCAATCCAGCAAGCTGTTAAAATGGGTACCAGAACACAGGAAGTATTGACCTAAATGGTTGTGCAGAGCACTTAGTCGCAGTACGGAAGGTACAATTCCTTCAGGGTAATAATGTACCACCAGTGGGCAGTGCTTGCACTGGGTATTAGGCATTAAGATGTATAATATTATTGCTATTATATCTTGCCCAATCTTAAATGTTACTGCAGAAAATCTGTTCAAGGTCAAACTTTTCCCTGGGAAGGTTTGGCCAGAGGGTAAGTTTGGACTGTTTGGACACCAGAAATTTCAACTCAATAAGGGAATAATCTGAGATTGATCACTCAGAATGGTTTGTTACGATTTATTTCTTCGCCGCTAATGGCTGCAATACTGCCGAAGCGGCGTTAAACAATAACTCACTCACTCACTCACGATTTATTTCAGCATTTTAAATATTATAAAAACTGGGACCAAGGTCTGTTACCAAAAATGTGACTTTTGCAAACCTGTTTTCGATTTTTGGGTAGCTCTTTACTTATGGATATTTACTTATGTCATTAGTTTGTCCCCTCTTGGAGAATTTCTCCTCAAGTAAAAAACGATATTGTCATATATTGGTAAAGGACCACCTGCATATATAGCCTAACTTGGAGGCACCTGACACACTCTTCAAGGTTACAGCTAACCACAGGCAGACTGTCAGACAGATAGCTCTACATACCATGTATTGAAATGTGTTGTTTAAACTATGCCCTGTTGCACATGCTAATGTGAAGCAATACCTTCAGTGCCTGTAGACACCATTCTTCAAGGTTACAGCTAACCACAGACAGACTGTCAGAGGTGATAGGTACAATCTCTCATTGATCATGAGCTCTCGGCAGGGATTTGGCTTACATTGCAAGGTTGATCTGACTTGTATTGAGATCCGTGTTGTTGCTGTCACGTTTGGCTTGCTTCAGTTTGCCTGTATGCACGCATCCATGTCCGCAGGTATTGATTGTGTGTAGGAGACTTCAATAGGGTGGGGAGGAAATCTCGGCTGCCCATTAATTATGGATACTTGAGTGTTCATATGTTGTTGTTCCTTGCTTCATTAGAGTGCATGTGGCTTTGGACTGAAAATCATTGGGGTTTTGCATTATATTATTTTGTCAGGATTTTGAGTTGTTTATATGGTGGTATTTATTATTTACCTCTTCCATCAATTTTAAATTCATTTAGGTACAAATATTTGTGACATTCAATTAATGCTTACATCAGCTCATTGTTATCAACTGGGACAGAATTTGAATCAGATTAAGGAAATCATCTTTAAGTCTTCTCTGGTCAGAACCTACAAGTCTTCCATGACGGCTCGTAGCCTGCTCGTCATTTCATTATCTTTGATCATCATTTTGTCATCAACTTTCAAAGCTTCTTCAAAATGGATCTTTTTGAAGTTCTTTAATGATCTCTTCGGCCCTGCCTTTGAACGTTATAATTTGAACTTAGGTGCAGGGATTTTAATTTCAATTTGAAGGATTTAAAAGTGGTTGGAAATTGTTAATAATCTACTCAAACAAGATTAGTAGATTTCTATCTCTTTTGAGCTAAACACAAATGTCATATAAGGACAAGAAACAACTTGAGGACTAAGAGGGCACAATGTATCAATACAGATTCTTTTGTGCTTTTCAAGTATGGATTAAAATCACAAAATGCAGAATGACAGCTATTGGTTTTTTATACAACTTGTTCAGATTAGAGTCTCCATTGTAGATTTTGTATGCTAAGATTTTGCATTGTTTTTACTGTCCTTTAAGTAAAATTTACATAAATTTAAAATCATAAAGTAATGAAAAATTGTGTAATGTTAAATGTCATCAAATGTGTTGTACTTTTAGTAAAGAAACTCTTTGTAAGCTTCTTGAAAATCGAATCTTATCCCAATTACCATCTTACAAGAAAGGTTTCTTACTATAATTTCAAAAAAGCTTATTTATCTTAATGGAAGTTTAATATTGAAGTTACTTGTATCTTTGTAGATTTTGAAGGTCTCATGAATTATTCAAACCTGATCAGAAAGAGACATTTGAAAACCTTAAGATAACTATTTCTAACATTAAGGAGAAGCTTTACATAGATGGGGTCTTCATCCAGTTGTTGTTTTGTTGTGATTGAATCAATTGTTATGGCAGAGTTGAGTAACTGCAAACATGGGCCACATTAGGTATAATAATCTTTGGGTAAAGCATCTTCTTAGGAGACTATTTTACTGCTGTATTAAAACTATTGCTGAAACCTATGCTGTATGTAAATAATTGACATTTCTGTAATCTATTGCTGAAACCTATGCTGTTTGTAATAATTGACATTTCTGTAATCTATTGCTAAAACCTATGCTGTTTGTAATAATCGACATTTCTGTAATCTATTTGCTGAAACCTATGTTGTTTGTAAATAATTAACATTTGCAAATTGGTTTCAAATCCCTTAACCTCATAATTGTCCTGAGATCATATTTGATATTTTTTAATAAACATTTCCAATAATGTAGGGGAAGTGTGACACTGCCCAGCATGTTTCACAGCAAGTCCAATGAGAGGTGTAGGGTGCTGATACCTGAATCCCCTTGTCTCTCCACTCAGTGGGTTTATCTCTCTCTGGGAATAAACAAGGGTTCGGTTATCAGCAATAAACTAGACCCAATCCATCTGGCAACTGAAACATTCAGCAACCCAGTCACACTGACTGGATCAACACTGTATGAATGCCGGAGATCTAAGAAACATATAGGAGATTTGTCCTGGATTTCTCTCATGCAGTTCATACGCATTGTTAGGGATATAGGCTTAGACTTGGGAGCTTCTTTACCTTGCTTATCTTGCTTATCTTCTGTTACTGAAGTGTCATTTATTTCTTCCAACCTTTGGTGTTGGAGTGTCTCATTATATAGGTTAAATTTTTTCTGTTTAATTTGAATGTTTGTGGGTAACCAAATGGTACCTTTGAAAGTTTTAAATATTGTTTTGCATGAGTTGCTGAATGTCATGCCAGAAGGTGGCGGTGGAGAGATGACAAGTTTTGTGGGTGATAAACTACTTTATTATTAATATACATACATTTCAGTAAACATTCGTCCTTATACCATTATATGCAGCAAGGTTTGGGTGCAAGGCTAAACTGAACTTAAGCACAGTACAACTCATGGTTTGTTAGTTGCAATGGATGCTTTTGGGTTTCACATTAATGCATAGCCATAATGGTGTTACAGGCTTTCTTCCTGCAATAATACTAGCAGCCGTGATAGAAATGAAATACCTTGAAGCTTTGTTCAACCCCATATCACCTCACCTCGTTATACCATTCCTAAGCATGTCTTTACCTTGAAGAGAAACAGTAGAGGCCATGTTCATTGCTGTCTGAGATAAGCTCACTTTTAACTGGAATAAAAACATCCTTAAAACATCACTTCTGTCGATTGAACTCATTTCTCCTTCTAAAATATTCAATTGATGTTTGGTACATTGTAACACTCATTGATATTCTCTGTTATCAAGCATACACCTAAAAAATTCTATGATTTTACATGATTGAAAACAACCAATATTTATGCATATTTGAACAGGAAGTATAATTTATCAGTGAATCATTAGTGCATGTTATGTGTGAATGTGGTGTTTCTGCCTATGAATAAATTTATCACAGAGACAAATAGCGGTGCAAGTCAAGCAGCTTGTTTTAATGTGTAAACCGTACTGCAGGCAAGTCGCTACATGCCCAGTGATGGAGGAATGCTGGGATGACAATCAATACGCAATAGTCCCGTATCACTCTGAACACAATTGTATGCCGACAACTGTTAATTTTTCAACTACAATTGTGGACGAGTTGTCGATGGTTCTGTGGTTGGGTCTGTCATTAACTGCCATCCCTTTGCCATGCTCTTTGTTTCTTCCCTGCAGCAAAGCACCAGGAGTATTGTTAGATTTCTTCCTACAATATAAATCCAGTCAGGGCCTTGGCCTTCTAAATGCAGTTAGAGTATTGGTTGCAATGCTACACTGCATTTCATTGCAGTACCTACCATTATTCCAGGCAAATTTCGAGATGCTAGTTCCAGGTGAAGCTCCCACATGTCACCACAATACATAGCCACAATGGCTTTGCATGCTTTCTCCCTAAATGATGCTATCCACTGTAGTAGAAGTAAAAACTTGTGAAAGCATGAATATCCCAAATCAACTTCAACTGGTCCTGCCATATGCTTCCTACAGTGATATAAAGAATTACATGACAGTGTTGTTACAGAAACCCAAAGCAACCTTCTTCACCTCTGTAGCATAGAGCAGGTTGTTCTCATTATTCTGATGATCTAGTTGTACTGTTACTAAATACGATAATTAAACTATCTCGTTATTCCTGATAATTTCCCCTCGGCAAACCATGACTACCTTCATTATTGATTGAAGTTCTGAAATTAAGGCACTCAAGAATGTCTCATACCTCAAAATGTAGGTATCATGATGTGCTATATAGTGAAGGATTTAGTTATCTGAAATTTAGAAAGTGTTATCATGATGCAGTGAGATGTCATTACACTAAATATCACAGCGTTTGACATCACCTGTACAATGCCATGATGGTCATCATCATATCTGTTGACTGTGACTATGAAACAGTGGTATGACATCCCCATCATTCACAATGTTTTCCGGGGGCGGGATAGCGCAGTGGTTAGCGCGTTCGGCTTCGGATCAAGAGGTCCGGGGTTTGAATCCCGCCAGGGGCACGGCAACTTTGTCTGCAGTAGAGAACTGTTCTACACGCAGTCAGGTTTGGGTGCAATGCTACACTGAATTTCAGTGCAGTACCACCCATGGTTCGCTAGTTCCAGCCGTTGCTCGCAGGTTTCACCGCAATGCATAGCCACATGGCGTTGCGGGCTTTCCCCCTGCCATAATACTAGCAGCCGCGATATAAGTGAAATACTCTTGAAAACGGCGTTAAACCCCAACTCACTCACTCACTCACAATGTTTTCCAGCTCAAAAGAATATATGTGTTATTTTTCTTTTATATTTCCCACCAAAAATATCATTTGAAAATATAACTGTCCAAGACTTCAAGATATAAAGACTCTTGAAAGTATCAAGTAATTGATCCACGGATGCAATAGTGCTGACCCTAAACCTTTCCCAAATAACTTCTAAGATGTCTGACAATCTAAATCCAGTAACCAATGAAAAAGAGGCACAATCACACACACAGAGCTCCATGCAGTGTTAGATTTGTAGCATGATATGTCATGAAGCCCAGAAGAAGCAATACCAGCACACAAACTCTCCCACTAAGGGACCATGTGCAGTATCTTGGCAACACACAGAGCGATCAGCAAAGGTCTTACATTTTAATTCACTATCAGTGTCCTCCCTGTGTTCAATACTCCACAGAGTAGCCACTAGAGACAATTTCGCCACCAATCCTGTTACCCATCCTGATGAGGACAAAAGTAAGCCTTCTCTCTCTGGCTTTTGCTAGATTGATGTCGTGATCTTTTCAGACATTATTTCAAATTACAGAAATTCAGAATTTTTGAATTGGAGTTATTACAATATTTCAAATTGCAATCTTAAATTTTGAGGATAAAATCAGAACATGTCTGCATTAGGTCTTTTTGTCAAGAAACAGAAATTCAAGTTTTGTGTTCGAATAATGAAATTTCAAAGTTTGATTTTTAATTTCGACAACAAAATTAGAAAATGAAAATGAATTCTTAATTTCAGCATCTAATTAGAAGTTCAGCCTTGGATAGCAGATTATAGGTGTGAAAAAACTCAAATTTCAATAATTGCTTGCTTGCAATTTCCTTTTAAAGAGAACAGTTGCTTGTCAATGCTTGAAGCTTAATTGGATAACATGATTGTGGCTCAGCTGTCATATTTCCAGGTTATTTTACAGGAGAATTGCTTTTCATGCATAGTAAATGAGAAGTGCAAATGTCAAACTGTGAAACTTATTGAACTAAAACACAACTAGGTCATGTCATATTGATCTGGTTGAGAAAATTACATTAGCGACAGTCTCTTTAGTGGCCATTGGTTCAAACAGTTATTGTATATAGTAAGCAAGACTTATTAACAGGGAATAGATAGAACTCATTCAGCTCTTACAGGGAAACATTGATGTAAATATCCTGTATTATGAATGGGTTTGCTCTGTGTTACATGGACCATTTAGAACAATGTTGATACGATTAATATTCCTAACAAGTGGTATTTTCTATAGTTAAATTGTTAAATTTTTTAATGGTGACGTAAAGTGTTGATTTCTGAATAGGCATCATTTATATCCAACCTAATGATGGTTCCTTCTTTAGTGTTTCCTAAGGGTACATGTTTCTATTTCATTATCTTAAACCAAGCGTTGCATTCTCTAATGGCAAAGGTGCTGGATTAGTAATAACCTTACAAAGATAAGTTCCACTCTCTGAACACGTCTATAAACAGCACTATTGCAATGGCAATCCCCTATCTTCTGTCCTGATTAGCCGCTAGCCAAGTAGGCTTGTGCGAGATGACTGGGACCATCGCTGACATGATATAGTGGGACCAATACATCTCTTGTAACAGACCTTCCTGTCAGTTGAACATTAATGACTGTTTTATTGATGTCCGAGCATGGTCAGTCGGCTGGCTGGCTGGCGGACTGACTGGCCTAGCCGGGTCTTCCTTGCCGGTCCAGCTTCCTTCAGCCTTTCCATCCCCTGGTCTGGTCTCACTAGGTTATTGGGAGTAGGACAGGTGCTAGCCGATAATTATCATTCTTCCCTCCTGAGGCAGGAGTTAACTTCTGATATTCCACACTCCTACCTTATTATCTGTTTAGGGTTGGAATATTTCCTGCAGGATTTCCTCAATCCATTTCCACTGACCACTGTAAAAGTAGAATCATTAGACCTTTCAATAAGTCCATGAATTATTTGGTGGATTAGCAAAGTCTTGTTACAGCTATTTGCATTAATGAGTTTGATGACAATGTGAATATTTCAATCATATAAGAAGATTAATAGATAAAAACTGTCATATCCATTGTCTTACGGGGAATTATTTAGAATTACTGAACAATGTAAGCACTAATTTGATAACTAACATTTTAATCCTATTTTTAAATGCTTTTGGAATAGCTATTCACATCAAATTTTGAGGACAATTTACATTTTCATTTGTTTGATTCCATTATATTTATAAAAGTAGCAATTAGTTTAACTTCTATCCCTCCAAGCTAAGTAGTTGAACAAAGTAATGAAAGTGATGGACAAGCCACTATGAAGTGACCAAGAGATGCGATTGGCGATTCAATAGCCTCTCCACATCAGACAGCAAGTGATTAGTTATTGATAAAATTCCACTTCATGGCAATTTCAATACAAAAAAACTAAAAAAGCTTCTATTTATGTATCTTGCTCATCCTATCAAGAGTAGGACATTCTCCCAAACTTATCTGACCAGGAGCAAGAGACCAACATCTCTGAATGCCCTAAACCTTTGTGTTGAGGACAAGTGCAGGAGACCAACATCTCTGAATGCCCTAAACCTTTGTGTTGAGGACAAGTGCAGGAGACCAACATCTCTGAATGCCCTAAACCTTTGTGTTGAGGACAAGTGCAGGAGACCAACATCTCTGAATGCCCTAAACCTGTGTGTTGAGGACAAGTGCAGGAGACCAACATCTCTGAATGCCCTAAACCTTTGTGTTGAGGACAAGTGCAGGAGACCCAACATCTCTGAATGCCCTAAACCTTTGTGTTGAGGACAAGTGCAGGAGACCAACATCTCTGAATGCCCTAAACCTGTGTGTTGAGGACAAGTGCAGGAGACCAATATCTCTGAATGCCCTAAACCTTTGTGTCCGGGACAGGAGTCCAGAGTCCAGCAGCATCTCTGATTTCAGTCTGCCAGTCTATTACTGTACATCATTGTGAGAACATCCAGCTCAACACAGTAATTTCAGCAGAGGAAGTTGAGTGCTTGTTGGGAGATTCTGTTAAAGCAGTAATTCGCTGTAATGGTACCTTGGCTTATAGAAAATCAATAGAAAAGGGAAGTTTCTTGAACCTCGCCGACTGTTGAATTTGATTCTATAAATAAGCGAGAGGAGTCTATGGGAATATACAGTATTTCTTGTGAGTGGAGTTGGTCTGACACAGCTCAGAACATCAATATTGATACAGACGCTTCTCAAAACTGTTTGTGTATTGAGAACGTCCAGAATGAATAGCCTATTTGTTTGTTTATTTTTACCCATAAATGATTTGTTGAGCTGAGGTAAAGATAAAATGTTTTTCTGATTTTATAACTGTTTTTTTTGGGGCAAAAATATGAGCCTTGATGGTCGAAATTTTGATTTCATGAAAAAAGCAGACTTATTTTCTTCAGGTTTTTGAAGAGGAAACATTTCAACTGATATTTTCTTTTTCATGTGTTGATAGAATTATCATTTTTCAATAGTAAGAGGTGATCATTTATAACAACTAAAATCATTTCCTGTTTTTGATGGAGAAAACAATGGAAAAAGGAAGAAAATAAATAACTTTTAGAAAAAAGACATCACTGCTGTTAAAGAATATTCGAGGACTCGGATAGATAATTATGACACGACTAGACATAGGTCAAGGGCATCATTTTCAGTTCGTGAGAGATGGGAGGAAGAAGAAAACTTTATTTGAGAATAAGCAGTTTAGAAGTTTATTATGTCTTTTATCCAATAATTTTAAGTTAGATGAATTGAAGTGTTTGAAATCCGATTTTTCTTTAGGCTTCATCGAGATAAGCTGATCGATGTCCATAACCAATTCATGATTAACATACCTCCAGGAAGTGAGTCCAGTAAATTTGACAGTCCTTATCATTTTAGACTTATTTGATGTTGAAATAGAACTCTAATAGATTTAATATCCAATAGAATTAAAATGAGCCCAAAAACAATATTTATTTTGCCAGCTGGCAGTGGATATAAATATTATATTGACTTCCTAAAAAATATTGGAGTCTAATGTAGAGTCTCTAGGGTCTGATGATAGACAGGAAGGTGTTAGTGTGTTAATCATTGAATTCATCTATAAGGAATCTGTTAGGTTCTTGATTATTGTATCTCTAAATTGTTTACTGATAGATCAGTCCTGATGATACGAAAATAAGCTTTGAGGTTGCCAGGTCTCTGTGTGGGCTTTGATGTCTTGGTTCTAGGACATAATGGTTGATTGGGGGTGGCAAGTTACTTCTCTCTGATGTTATGGAAAAAGATGGACATATTATGTAAAGCTTTATACACCATTTTTATCAAGATGAATTATCTGCATTTGGGATGACCCATCCAAATGGTTACCTTGAACATACCATGATTATACTGATACACCAACTCGATCATATCAATATTTTATTATACAGTTTTACCAACTAAATTGAGTAGAAATTGTTTTGTCACTGAGAGCATTATAATTCACTATTTATTACATTTAGTGTTTACTGTGTCATTGAATCCTGGAATGTTATGTCTGGAAGAGTTTCAGTTGAGGAATAAGTTGAGTAGATTTAAGAAATAAGTTGAGATGTGGTAGACAGCTGCTTTGATGTTTTCTCCAGTTAAACTGACAGAAAAAGCTACTGAGATGTTGTAAGGGTGTGTAAAAAATAAGGTTAGATAGAGAGGTTCCACCGACCAATCCAAAACATAGCTGTTGAATTAATTGCCTGGAGCTTGCAGTAGGTTTACCTACATCAGCTCCTCTGGTCTCATCTGTCCGTCTTGCTGAGACAAGCCGGGAGCTTCTGATTATATGCCTCTCAGATAGCTATCTTAATTCCATTCCCAATGGTTATTGTGAGTCTTAACACTTGTCCTCCGGCTAGAAATAAATCACTAGTTTTATAAGTGATTAGCATTTAAAAGAGGCACCAGTATCCGTTAAAACATATTAGCTCAGCAGTAATATTCTGAACATTTCTAAAAGACGTCATATTTCAGAAAGATATTTGAATTTCTTGACAAATAAGCCCACATGCAATTATCAATACTGAAAGTGCAGCGCTGCTGTGGAAGAGATGTTCGTGTTGAGGAGGTAACAGCCAGTAGACACGTTGGGATCAATCATAGCGGTGTTGGTCGTGTAGATCCGCCAGCACACTCAGTTGCTGCTAATGTCTCCTGCCTTGACACTGCAGCTTCTCATGAAACCACGTTACAATACCACACTGTGTGCTTGAGTGTGTGTGTGCATCAAGCCGGGATGTTATTGGTTGTATTCCTCTATTGGCAACAGGTGCTTGTTGCAATCTATAATTCTTCATAACAATGGACATATAATACTTGCAAGGGCAATTGAAATAACTGGAATCATCTGATGAAATGTTTAACATTTTATTTTCCTGTAAGGTATTGTTAAACCTAATGGTTGTGAAAGTTTGTGAAAGCTATTGGCATTTTACAAGTCACTGTGGCATCTAGAATAATTAAATATCACATATTCAAAATATAAGCTGCCGTGAGGGAATGATTCAACATTCCAGTTTACTGGTGGTAAGACTTCTTTAGACCTGGATGGAAAATCAGAAAAATCATGGTGAAGATGGTTTCATGTTTCTATGGTTAGACCCCTTCAGTCCGATCCTCTGATCCTTTTCTGGATGAAAATGGTTATAATTCCCCAAACTCTGCCTTAAATAGTACATTCTAGTATAGTATAGCTGCAATGGTCAAGAATCCAAATAATAATAGATACACCGTTAATGTTATGACACACCAATTTATTCCTGACCTAGGGAGAGAATCCACCATTGATTTCCTGGAAATATGATCAGATTCCTAAAATCACTCTGGACCAATTTTGGCTACTCGTAGAAATAAATTTGGGAGTTGTTGCGGAAAGGAGAATTTTGCAATGCAATCACCTAACCTTTAGACAGAGCTGTATTGATTGAGTTTACACAGAATATTAATGTTGCAATCGCTTCTTGGAAAGGGCAAAGGCAAGCTGCTAAGTCTTCTGCTAGTCAATCAAGGGCACATTTGACAGTTTCGTCTACTCCGACAGCCACAATTGCCACTAATAATCCTTCAGTTCAATTTTGAGGATAATAGACTGTAATCTAGGAATTATTTCTAATAATACCCAAAAGAAAGCTGTGTAACTGTGAAGAAGATTTATTATTACCTTGGCCTGCAACGGTTTTCACATGGTCATTTAGAAAAATCAGCCAATCGTGATCCTCCTTCTTTCTCATTAGGCCAGCATGATCAATCAAATCATTTGTCTCTTTTATAGCCTCTCATTGGTGATGTTATTCAGTGGATGAATGCACGGTAATGAGTGTATTGAAGTAATGATGTATTAGGTTGAGGATATTAACTCCCTACTGCTCTAGTGGGCACTATGAGATTCATCTTGTAGCCATAGCTGCTGCTATACTTACTTACACCGCCATTCAGAAAACATAAATATGGTTCTGGTGAGCTAGGTCAATGATCCTCCAAATTATGAACTCAATTATGCAAATGATAATGTGTCATTCCAAAAGGAGTGACTTTTATTCATAGATAGATTGCTAAATTGACTTGATAAACATGATTTTGTATATATACACTGATATTGTTCTGTGTATTTGAATGTCATATGTTTTTGTGTCCATCGTTGCCTATGAAGCAGATTTACTTTGTATGCTTGCTGAAAAGTAGATTTCTCATTTAATGTAAACAAACACATATTGCAATGAGGCTCAGAAAGGTGATCAAATATTTAAAATTCCTTTCAAAGTTTAGAATACAACAGTTATACTACATACTTGACGAATATAGTAACAGTGTTGGTTATATTTGTAGAAATACATAACACTTAAGCTAATGAATAAATTAGTACCAAACTTATGGTCATTTTAGAGGAATCTTACCTTGTTAAGAGATGGAATAATCCACGATTGCTCAGTGGCTAAAGATAGACTGTCCCAAAATCTTCCGTGATGAGTGGCTAATGTTCCATATTCTTTTCTGTTTATGTTTTCTTATCATAATTCAAAATTTGCATAGGTTAAAAATTTGGCTTCCTTGGCATCTAGTTTCAATAAGTATATATATCATTTTATATCATATATTTAATATAGTTACATTTACTTTCTGCAGATAGTGTGATCCCAAATATAACAATGATATAATAATTGTTCACCATCTAAATGACATGTAATTTTATATTCTAATTTTATGTTTTATACTTGCTTTAACTGAATTTGTATTGTGTTTCAGTCCGCTTACATGACAGTATACAAGACGAAGGATTTCATTATCTAGTGTTTGATTTGTGAGTATGATATCATTGTCAATATTTATTCTTGCAGTAAGTGATATCTGCAAATTCTAATAAATAGTCCCGTGACTAATTTAATTTGTATGATAAGTTCAGAAACTAAAGGAATATGAAATAAATTGTCTATAAGCATATCTTATTTTGATTGTATGATCTGAATCTAGAGGCACATGAATGAATATGAAATGAATATGAAATGAATATGAAATGAATATGAAATGAATATGAAATGAATATGAAATGGATATGAAGACTGAATTCAGAAGATTGAATACTAATTTAATATGCCATGAAATGTCCTTTATCATATTTTGATTTGTTACATGATACAAAATTATGAGCATTTGAGAAGACAGGTGCAATTCTGATTAATGGTTTATGTTGCTGCTTACGAGAGTGGTGGGTTAGCTGTTGCATATCATGTTAACCTTTGTATTATAGTGTGTAAGTTTAATCATTCAGTGTTATGAAGAACTATTAAACTACTGCTACTTTCTTGTTCAATAGTGATTTTAGTGCTTATCAATACTTTTATTACACTAATTTAGGAGAATAAAATTGTCAGACGCTATTTATTGGGCTTAACTGAATTTCAAGTAAATTTGACTTTACATTGAGATTAAAACATGCTTTGGTCTTGGATAATGGTATGATTCAGTCGGAACATTTTAGCAGTGTTATGTTTAGAATTACAATCTCAAAATTGCAGCAATTGTCTGAGAAACACCCAGTTTGGTGTCTAAGTTGCTAAGAAAACGATCCAGGATGTAGGTGTATAAGGGATTGCTTGGTCTTTCATAATATCCGTCATAGCCACCAAGCTGAAAACATATTGTTGATAGAAACCTCCAATCTCAGTGTGCCTTGCACTGATTTTATGTTCTAATTCTTCACATGAACATTTGTTGCTGGATACAGGGTGACAGGAGGCGAGCTGTTTGAGGACATAGTAGCCAGGGAATTCTACAGTGAGGCAGATGCCAGGTATAGTCAAAACCCACTGCGTACATACGTACATCTTTATAATGTCTTCATGTGGGCCAATCTCTATACTACATGCTTTAGAACTAGCAAAGATTACCAAGAAAATATTTTTCTAGTAAAAATACAATTTTAATACAAATTATTTTTACACTATATTTATGATAATTCATTGTCTTATAAAATTATGTTTTGTATAATATCTAGTTAAATATTACCAAAAGATATATATATTTCCTTGGAATTTCAATTTATCAATTTTGATCATAATATTGATTCATAGTAATTTCTAATATTGTATCTCCACGATTCCATCACAATATGGTTGAATACTGAATTAGCTATAAATGTACAGGAAGAAAATGTTATATTATTTCATAGCCGTATGTCAAATATCTATTATTAAAATGTAGGAGCTCTAGAAATATTTCATTTAAAATGAAAGTGCATAGCAACTATTGAACCTTACTGTTGCACTCTAATTTATTCACCAATATATTGAAAACATTTTGGAAGATGTCTATAATTTGAGATAATATCCATATTTTGATGACTTCTTAGAAACAAATTGCACAAAACTGTCTAGAATAATTTGGCCTTTAACTGAGAAATCTGGTCAGGAAGCCGAGGAGGTATGTTTGTTGGGAGAATTACAGTTTGGATCTCTCGATACATGTGTGGCTTTCCATGCATTATTTCAGTCACTGTATACAACAGATTCTAGAAGGTGTTAACCACTGTCATCAAAACCATGTAATTCACCGGGACTTAAAGGTGGGTGGCCGTGCAAAACCAAGCATGGAATCACCTGTGTAGACCAAACTGAGTGTTCTGTTTAGTTTGCTTTAACTTGCCACTCGCTCTTGTCAAGAGAAATCTCCCTTTGGTCAGTTATCTCCCTTTGATCTGTTATCCCCCCTTTCTTCAAGGCGACTGAAAAATATTGTATATTGATTTGATTTTTTTAAATAATAGATTTTCATGTTTTAGATAAAAGTTTTAACATTTCAATCAAAATCACATAATGAAAAATCTTTGTAATTAATGATATAAAACACATTTAGAAGATTCATTCATGGTGCTAGTTCATTGAATATACAAGTAATTTCCACAGTAGGAATGATTGATATAATAAGGTAGATTGCCAGCACTGAAGGGTGATGCTCTTTATAAGAGAAGGTGGCCTAGGTCTGATATCTGAAGTGTAGATGTTTGAGCAAGATGACATGTACCAGCCATATCTGACACAATCTAACAGTATCCGTCATCATTGAGTGGGTGACCTCTCCCGCTATCTTCCTGTTACTTATCTCTCTACCTGCTGCTTATCTAATTGGATCGACAGTATTTCGTTACTGATGAGATAAACAGGAATGTAATTGTAAAGATAGGAAAACAATGAGCTGTATAATCTGATCTGTTAAGTGGTAAAAGAATACATGACTATCTATTATTTGACTGTATTGCAGAAGTAGTAAGTCATATTTGTCAAATGAATAATTGCTGTCAAATGTTATCTGCATAAAGCCAGTTATGAAATTAATTATTTATGTTACAGTTCAGAACTTGCATATAGTCAGGCCTTGGTAATCCGAACGCTTCCGTTTTTCATTAAAAATGTTCGGATAGTGAAATATTCGGAATACTGAAATGAACCAAACAAGATGGAGTTGATCCCCTGTGATTCTACAGACAGACGAGAACGTATTTAGAATATCAAAAGAGTTTGACACATTGGATATTTATAAATATCACACAAAATGAGAAATTTCATTTTATAACAATAAGAAACTCCTGACACACGACGTAAGACAGTTCAATTTATTAAAATAACATACTACTGACACGCTCAACTCCCGTGTCAATCCACTGTCTTTGAAGTTTACCGATCCAATCAGTGTGGCGATCGCTTATGAAGGGGATTTCCCAAATGCTCTTGATGAACCACCGGATTATTGAAGCAGAAATAGTTGTAATTAACTAATCCGTTACAGCTAATTGGCGTTTGGATTAGGAAACGGAATCAATGGATGAATGAATCCACAATTAATGAGTTTATATAGCGATTAGTTTGGTTACAGTTTCCTACTGTTCGGACACTGCGAGATTCGGATTATCGGTGGCCAGACTATCGCAGCTTGACTGTATACATTATCAATGACAATTTCTTCAAATTCCTTGAAAATTCTGAATTAATGGTGACATTTAAATTAGTATCAATGAATCAAAACTATAATCAGACAAAACATTTCGATCTGAATCGTCCCTATAACAAGCATGACTTTCTAATAGTTCTATGTTGAATATGACTATGTTGAATATAAAACTAACCCATGTCTTGTCAGTCTGTAAGATGACAATATTTCGATAGATAACTAACCATAGCCTGTCAACATGTATGGGTAATGATGGTAATGCTGATAATGCTATAATGATGATGCTAATTCTGGAGATGATGATGGTGATGTGGCTGTTGCATGTTGTCTTGTGATGTGTAGAAGTTAACTCTAGACGCTGTCTCCGTCGCAGCCTCCGCCGCTGCTGCCGCCTTCTTCCTCTGCTGATGTGCTGTTCCCATGTTATATTTCAGTCACTGCATGCAGCAAATATTAGAGAGTGTTAATTATTGTCACCTCCATGGTATTGTACACAGAGATCTTAAGGTAAGTCCAACCGGTCATGTGACCCTCACTATTCACGCAATATATGTCCAACTTTGGCGCTACATTACATATATTCTCCTTACAAGTACATCCATAGATATCTCTTTGCACTTTCATAGAAAAGGATTTTGTTTTTTCAAAATTGACATTTTGAAAGGTTATTATTTTGCGAACTCAAAACATTTTCATGTATTGAATAGTTGATGATGAATTTTTGGTTTTGAGTTTAATGTAGGATTAAATCAATAAATTGTTTTCTTGAAATAATTAATTTAATTTAAAAAATCTTCTTAATGGTATACTGAATGTAAAAAGTAAAATTACTTTTGAATAACGTTAATTTACTATGTGCAAGATTATTTTCTTGTAAATTGTTTTTCCAATATAGAAAATACAAAATCACTGATTTCTTTAGCAAGTAGAATGGTTTAGCTTATGTCACTAGAAGCAATGCACCAAATTGTCTTAGTAAATAGCTGATGAGTTGAACTTCATTATATTTCATAATATGTGATTTTAAATTTAATTTCTGTAAATAATCTAGATTTACATGTGGCTTTTTCTGCTGCCAAAGAGTTATTATGGATTGTACTTTGAGGAATATGCTAAATGCTTTATACATTGTTCATAATAATCAAGTAAAAATATAAATTGATAAAAAACTTTAATTGAATACTCATGAACATCAACAATTTGTCATTGAACAATAGTTATCCTATTCACACAACATGTGAACAATTGAAAACCAATTCATGATAAATTTGTAATTCGTGTTATAATGTCACATATCATGCATATTTCTCTTCCATTTGTTGATTATAGTTATACAATCATTCTTTTAGAATAAACTTTCACGAAAATACATAATTTACGTTAAGTTACATTGATGCATATCATTGTGTGTTATTGTGCTATAACGCCGGTTGCTCAATCAATATTGTCCAATAAGAATGCACTGTAGTCATATTCTATGTTGAACCAGTGCTTATTGAATCGTATCAATCACCTCATAATCGATTGATATCATCTATAAGGAGTCAGTCAGTTGTAACAAGTGATATCATCCTTCAAATCTCTGTAACTGATATCTTGTGTACAACTTTTCACTGGGGACTTCAATACCTCCATCGATCATTCAAAATGTGCACATGTTTTGCAATACCATTGATCAATACTTATACAGCTGTCCTTGAATGTAGTTGGCGTTTTCAAACAGTACAAAGATTTGTGTGTTTATCCTCCAAGTTCTTCTTGAAGGAGTATAATTAAGTTCTTGCTCTATTATGATTTTCACCTAATGAAAAGGTTGACATTCCAAAATTAGGAATCTACCTTACATACAGGACCATAACAATTATCGATATAATATTGCATCATTCGTGTCATCTTTTGAATAAAGTTTTTCTCTCTCATTAAACATGTTAGAGATTTTTACTGTTTTCTCAAATGGCTAGGACTTGTCACTTCTGTCAACTTTATTTATGTGTAAATTTTATCTTTAGAAATTATATTCAAATAGCTCAGTTAATGAATTAAATAGTTTCAACCATTCTGAATGTCCAGTTTACAGGAACCACAAAGCAAAACTTTAGGCTAAAGATAGCCTATCATGGAAGACTTCGGGGCCCGCAGGTTTAAATAATTGAGTTTGTCCCAAGTTGATCGAGGCAACACTATTGATTCTCTGTAGAATGTAGGATTTGTAGGATTACTGGATTTAGTTTCTTGTGTATTTGGAGGGGTTGATTATTGGGACCTGGTTTCCTGCAAGTTACAGTGTTTCACATTATCTTTGAAATAGATGTAATCAGATCTTGCATTTCAAAATGAACCTCGAGATGATTTATCATTTCTGTGAGACATTCATTGTTAATTTGTTAATTTTGTCATGCTGTCATGATTTATGAAAGGAAATTTCCCATAGGATCTTCTTGATTATTTTGGACTCATGGGTTGTCGGGGAGCGGGATAGCGCAGTGGTTAGCGCGTTGGCTTCGGATCAAGAAGTCCGAGGTTCGAATCCCGCCAGGGGCACGGCAACTTTGTCTGCAGTAGAGAACTGTTCTACACGCAGTAAGTTTGGGTGCAATGCTACACTGAATTTCAGCGTAGTACCACCCATGGTTTGCGAAATCCAGTCGTTGCTCGCAGGTTTCACCGCAAAGCATAGCCACATGGCGTTGCCGGCTTTCTCCCTGCCATAATACTAGCAGCTGCGATATAAGTGAAATACTCTTGAAAGCGGCTTTAAATACTAACTCACCTCACCTCACCTCACCTCACCTCACCAAACCTCACCAAGGTTGTTGTCAGTAGCAGAAGCTGGCCAACTGAGCACAAGAATATAAGAGTCGTTGTGTCTATCAACACATTCGCTTCACATAAAATCAAAAGACAGTAGATGTGAATATCAGTGAATGAAATGCCCCCTCCAACATTCTCCGACCATTGCTCTGGCCTGGGAACTTTGATGGTTTTTTGTTTAATGTTGTCATATTTATCTACATGGTTACACTTTTGGACTGAATACATTTCAAGCTTCTTTCATAAACTGATGACATAAATATTTTATTAGAGTTCACTTCAACAGGTTCATGATAAATTTAAAGTTTATATGGATATATAAGCAATCACAACATGTACACAATTAGCAACTGGGTACTTGGTCCTGTCTGTTACCATTAGACATGCTGATTAAAAGTATGGTGGATCAATCCGGCAGCAGAGTTCCCTGTCAAACGGCTGACTGCATTAACTAGACTCCATTCTTGCAACTACAGTTCAACTCAGCACATCACCCTATGTACATTTGCTTCATCCATCACGGTTAATAGAAAGGCTGTCTGTTGGTATTGATGTTACAAATAGATTCCAATATAGGGTATCGAATCCTGTAAACATCACAATCATCCACGTCAAGCCCAGTATAAGCTCGTTAAGATTCAATCCAGGCCCAGACTTGTTGTAAACTCATTAACTAGAGTCCCATCCAGAAAGTGGGAGGTATGGACCTAGCTGCCTTGACTGGACTAGACACTGATTCCAGCAAGTGCTTGTTTAGAATTCTGGTCACTTCTTCCAGCAAGTGCTTGTTTAGAATTCTGGACACTGATTCCAGCAAGTGCTTGTTCAGAATTCTGGTCACTTCTTCAAGCAAGTGCTTGTTCAGAATTCTGGTCACTTCTTCAAGCAAGTGCTTGTTCAGAATTCTGGTCACTTCTTCCAGCAAGTTCTTGTACAGAATTCTGGTCACTTCTTCCAGCAAGTGCTTGTTTAGAATTCTGGTCACTTCTTCCAGCAAGTGCCTGTTTAGAATTCTGGTCACTTCCTTCAGCAAGTGCTTGTTCAGAATTCTGGTCACTTCTTCCAGCAAGTGCTTGTTTATAATGCTGATGGACAAAATGGACTTTCTACATTACAATAGATCTTTGAGATGGTTTTGAAAGATAAATGATTGAAGATTAGCACTATCAGATATGTGTGCATTTGGTTTGTTTGTTTGTTTATATTGTCAACAAAAGTCTTCATCTCAGAGAGTATTGTTGTGAAAATTGATGGCAACCTGAAAGCTGGTGCATTAACACTCATATGAATTAATAATGTATAATTCATCACAACCCAGACCTGTCTCCGTGTCATATTGTCTGCATTTGTCATCTCATTGACAATAGCTTAAGTGAAAAATGTACAACAACAATATAAACACTCTTTGTACAGTAGGCACAATATCAGAAACATTTATTGAAACAAATGCTTAACGAAAGATAGGTATCAATATTTAACACACATATCAATTTCTTCAAGACTAATGCTGTAATATGTAATGATTTAATGATGAAAATTATAAACCGTTCAGATGTTTCTAACTTTATTATTGATGTATTATTTTCCCACTTCAGCCAGAAAATCTGCTTCTGGCCAGTAAAGCAAAAGGAGCTGCTGTCAAATTAGCTGATTTTGGCCTTGCTATCGAGGTACAAGGAGACCAACAAGCATGGTTTGGTAAGAGTTGCTTCCCTTTAACAGTTGGGCTTCATTCCGCTATCTCTACTGTATGCAGTGCATGATTTATGTAATTGTTACAGTTACAAGGATGAAAAATTAGTTAGTTTGGTTTACGGAATCTCCTGCCATGATTTGGACAAATTTGAAAATAACAAAATTCTTCTCAGAATCCCTCCAAAATAATAACATTGCTCAATTTTCCCTCTCAATTAAAAATGTTGCTAGATTGCTTCTTCAATTCTGTGCCTGTTTTGCATTTATATTTAATTTTCTATTTAAAATGTTGGGTTTATTTTTGCAAATTTTCTGTTTAAAATGTTTTTTTTATTTGTGCGACTTAATTGGTTTATCTAGCAATTCTTTTTCTAGCAAGTGTGCATGGACACTGCATAATGATCTGATGTCTTTTAAAATGTATTTACAATTCCCAGTTACCATTATTTCGCTTCTGTTAATTATGTCCCCCGAACAAATTTTCAGGAGACATAATGTTTTCGCCTCTGTCCGTCATTCCGTCATTCCGTCATTCCGTCATTCCGTCATTCTGAAATGCTTTCTTTTCCGGGCCATATCTCAAAAAACTTTCAATATTTTTTCACGAAACTTGGTATGTGGTTAGACCTAGTGGTGGAGTGGTGCCTTTTGCTATTTTGGTTATTCTGAATTTATTTTTCTTTCTGGTTTCCATGGAAACAATTTGAACTTAGTGCATATTGAGGGTAGGGACCATTGCCGGTCTCTATCTCCCAAACCATTCAATATTTTTTCACCAAACTTGGTATTTCCTTAGACCTAGTGATAGAGTGGTGCCTTTTGCTACCTTTGCTATTCTGATTTTTTTTTTTTTTTTACTGGTTTCCATGGCAACAATTTCAACTTAGTGCATATTTGAGGTAGGGACGTTTTCTGGCCTCTTTTTCAAAATCTGTCAAGTATTTCTTTACGAAACTTGGTATGTGGTTAGACCTAGTGGTGGAGTGGTGCCTTTTGCTATTTTGGTTTTTCTGAATTTTTTCTTTTTTCTGGTTTCCATGGAAAAAATTTGAACTTAGTGCATATTGGGGGTAGGGACCTTTTCCGGCCTCTATCTCCAAAACCGTTCAATATTTTTTCACAAAACTTTGTATTTGCTTAGACCTAGTGATAGAGTGGTGTCTTTTGCTACTTTGGCTATTCTGAATTTTTTATTTCTCGTTATTAATGCAGTATTGAACTTAGTGCTAAGCATAAGTGAAAAATAAGGGTAATATAACTCGGTTGGATTGAAAGTTGGAGCTGGGGACATCACAGTGCATCACATGCACATATTTCTAGTTTGAAAATGCTCTTAAATAGTAAGTGTAACATACTTGTTTCTAAACTAAAGCATCGCCGCTAATGGCTGCAATACTGCCAAAGCGGCGTTAAACAATAATTCACTCACTCACTCTAAACTAAAGCATATATTCATTGCAGGTTTTGCTGGAACGCCCGGTTACCTTTCTCCAGAAGTTCTCAGGAAAGATCCGTATGGAAAACCTGTAGATATCTGGGCATGTGGTGAGCAGTTATAACATTTTATTATATTACTTACTAGTTGCTTATCAATTTAACATATACATTTGGCCCACCTGAGGCATATTTTTTCAATATTTGAGATTGACATGTAATGTGTTATGGTGATGTAATTTCTGGAGATTATACTTAGGTAATGTATACTCAATAAAAGGAATCATCCCAATTTTCAATGGTGAAGTATTTCATCTTTATTTTATTATATCATATCATTACTAACTAGGTACTTTGGTTTCTTTCTAGTAATGTGATTGGCCAATGATAAACCTTGACATTGCGTGGACTACTTTATTAATTCATAATTCATTTCATTTATGAAAAAATACTTACCACAATGATTGATTAAGTTAAGTGTTTAATCCAGCTTGCGTTCAGCAGACATTGTTCTTTTTCATTTGATCTACTAAAGAAAGCCAAAATGAGACCTATACAATAAAAAATGGAATAAACAAACATTCATTATGAAAAGAAGTGCTTTTGACCGTTTACAATTCTTTAAAAAACAGTTGGTACTTTGTCAATGATTTCATTGCATAAACTATTGACTGGTGTATGTTTCAGGTGTGATATTATATATCCTGCTGGTGGGTTACCCCCCATTCTGGGACGAGGACCAGCACCGGTTATACGCTCAGATAAAGGCCGGGGCATATGATGTGAGTACCCTACAAGAATCTCTCTTTAGCCCATCAGGCTAGAAAAGCCAGATGGGCTTATGGCATGGGCCATTGTCCAGCCTCTGGTTTGTTGTGTCGGTAAACTTTTCATTTTCGACTTCTTCTCCAGGACGACCTCAAAAGCTGAAGTTTTGTTGGGAGACACCTTACACGTGATACATTTGGCCCTGATCCCTCTCTCCCTGACAAGCATTTTTGCTCAAACTTTTAAATGACTTTAGGCCAGTTAGCATAGGAAGTTGAAATTTTCACAATGGCATCTTTAAGTGGTTACTAAACTTTGTTCATTTGATCATGATCCCCTCTCAAATTGAGCTTGGTGGGATTTTCCACATGAAAATTGACTTCCCCCAAGAACCAATAACACTAGCTGAGATTCTGAGAACATGATCTTTAATGGATTGAGATGTAAGATTTGTAAATTACAGCAAACTAAGGCATGACAGGAGTGCAATTAGAAATTACTAAGATAAAATAGTCCATGAAATCAGTTTAAGGCTAACACGACTATCAAAAATAAGTAGTCGACTAGTCAGTTAGTAGTCAACTAGTTGCCATGTGGTTTGTAAATGCTTGATTGACTTAGTGGCATGATTTGTTTGCATAATAAAATCTTCTTTTTTTACATCACTGTATTAAATAAAATGAATAAAAATTATATAAAATAAACTTTAAAAATATGGAAGATTGCGTCGACGATCGTATATCAACATGTTAGCGAGATTTCTGTATCAGTCACATTGACCTTTTTTGCAATGTATTGAACTATTTATGTTGATAATGTTTAAAAATTCAGCTAGCAAATATTATGATAATAAAGACATAGTTAGTTTACCTTCGGTATGATTTTGCTATAATTTGTGCCAGGGCACAGTTTCATTGTTCTGATTACATGATGTTCTGTCACATACACACACAATTGACAAGGGAAGTAACTGCTGTGACATTTGAATATAACAAACACCTGTCATTAATTATACCAAATACAAAATTTTATTTTGATAAATTTATTATCCATCCACTGTCAGTTTAAAGATAAATATTTTGATTATCACAAATGCAGAAATTAATGTGGGGAAATGATCAGTCAATTGACCCAAATGTTTGCTGGGGAGACTTGAAACAGTCCTTTAAGTCTTTGCACAGTGGAATGGTCTATTTTTGAGTAGGGTGACAGGGGTATTGTCTTGTGCATTTTGATTTTGATTTTGATGAGAGTCTGTTTACTTTATTAAAGTTTAATTATTATACCCCCGCTACAAAGGAAGTGGGGTATATAGCGGTCATTCCGTTCGGTCAATTTTCTCAAAAACCTTCAAAGGTACATCAACCAAACTTTGTACAGATGTTAACCATGTTCTTCTGATCGTGCACAGACAATTTTCAACTTTCTGAGATTTAAATTTGTTGTTGTTTCCATGGAAACGTCACTTTTTGGACTTAGTTTTATTGTGTTTAATGGGGACAAGTTTTCTCGGAAATTGTTAACTAGGTGAATGAAATTTTGTTTGTGAGTACTCACTATCATACTCTACTCTACTATTGAGTTCGAAAACCACTTCAGAAATACTATTTTTTACGGATTTATGGCCCTTGAATCCGAAATTGAACTTAGTGCCAAAAGAACTGTGATGCTCGAATGGGGACAAGTTTTCTCGGTGAATGAAATTTAACATGGAGGTAGTCCAGATGATACTCTTTATTGAGTTCGAAAACCACTTCCGAAATATTATTTTTTACGGAGTTATGGCCCTTGAATTCGAAAAGAACTGTGATGCTCCAATGGGGACAAGTTTTCTTGGAAACTATTACATCTAGGTGAATGAAATTTAACATGTAGTTAGTCCAGATGATACTCTTCATCAAGTTTAAAATCCATTTCCAAAATATTATTTTCTACGGAGTTATGGCCCTTGAATCCAAATTTGAACTTTGTACCAAAAGAGCTGTGATGCTCCAATTGGGACAAGTTTTCTCAGCAACTATTACATCTCGGTAAATGAAATGTAACATGTAGGTAGTCCAGATGATACTCTTCATAGAGTTAACAGTCCAGTTCCGAAATATTATTTTTACGGAGTTATGAAGCCCTTGAATCTGTAATTGAACTTGGTACATATTACCGTTGTGATGCTCTAATGGGGAAAATTACCTGAGAAATATTACATCTGGGTGAATGAAATTTTGTAATAAAGCCAGTTCCCAAAATTATTTTGGACATTATTATGCATACTTGAAGCTGTTTTTTAAACATAGTACCCTTCACATCTATAATTCTCAGTGGACGGATAGCATATGGCGGGGGTATGTGAGCCATGCTCACTTTTTTCTTGTTTTTGGATTGTTATGAAAGATGTTAGCTTTTACTAACACAAATTTAACACAAACAGTTAAAAAAAATTCAATTTTATCTATTTGGTTCAAAGTTTTGAAGCTAGTTAATCCCTACATAAATATGGGCTCAACCTAACTTAGAGAGAGATGACTGAAGAGGTTATTGATGTTTTTCTGCTGTCGTTGATTGTGATAAGCAACTTAATATTATCAGAACCATATATGTTGAGGTATGTTTAAAGACAGCATTATCAAGAATGACAAGTTTGCA
Source organism: Gibbula magus (assembly GCA_936450465.1). Classification (NCBI taxonomy): domain Eukaryota; kingdom Metazoa; phylum Mollusca; class Gastropoda; order Trochida; family Trochidae; genus Gibbula; species Gibbula magus. The sequence continues at coordinate 15,982,717 of OW388290.1, read as the reverse complement.
TCAATGTTACATTTCAAAATTAATAAAGTTATTCAACTGTCATTGTTTGTTTGTAAAGTTGTTACAATGCAAACTAAAAATAGCCTTGTTAATATTCTACTTAAATGTCCATGCAGATGCCGGTTCAGAAAAAAAAGTTGACAGAGAAACTTAGCATCCTAATTTGACTTTTACAGTAACAAGACATTGGTTTATGTGATGCATATAAGTTTCACATAGTACTCTTAGTTAATGCAATAATGGCTAAAATTGATGTAGAACTGAAGTTATCGGTCCCTCTGACGACGAATCGACTACAGGAATGTCTAGACAACAGTCAGCAGGTTCAACTAGTCGTTGACCATTCGACTAGTTCTGCTAGCCTATACGTAATCATTATCAATATAGACAGATCAATTTCATGTCTGTAGTACAATTAGTAAGGGAAATAAAAGCAATTGAAATATCATTTACATTAAAGAGACATTGAGTATGTTGTTGGGTCACAGGTCACATTACGTCAAACGTTATGAGAGATGTTATTTTAACGAGGAGTACTGACTGTTGATGAAAATTATCAATAAAATGCCAGTTCATTCAGAATAGTGACATAGGTGAAAGTTGCGATTTATCATTAAAAACCAGGACATGGACACATGCGTATTGGTAAAACGTAATTTTGGAAACCTACATACATACAAACAAAAAGAGAGATATGGGTTGGTAATAGGTAATATAACTACTGTGCAATCTATCTGCAAGACCTGCTTCAATCCCGCAAGTGCCATCGAACCGTACGCTTAAATGATCTTGACCTGCTTAATATGCCAAGGACAAACACTGTCAGAGGAGAGCTCATGTTCAAGTTTGCAGCCTCTAAGCTCTGGAATTCGCTGCCACACAGCATAAGAATCCTACCAACTGTTCAACAATTCAAAAGGACTCTCAGAACCCATCTTTTCAGCCTCTCCTATCAATAGCCATCCATGATTGTAAATCGCCTGTGAACAACCTAGCTGAAACTTGGCGCTATAGAAGTTGATTATTATTATTATTATTATTATAACACATTTAATTTTGGTTTCTGCGATGTAAATTACTGATGCTCAATTTAAATTGGAAACAAGTAATTATCATATATTTGGCGATCGGGTATGAATATGATAGTCATGTGAAATTTATTGAACTTATATCAGCACATGTGGTCTGTCTTTCAGCTAGTATGAAAGCAAATAAAATTTATAAAAAAGTCCATAAAAAATACTCAACGGCTCTTTGAGATAATGATGATGATGATAATTTTAACGCCTAATATCCAGCGCAAGCAGCTTGCATTACATAACAGTACATTAAGTGCATTATTACCCTTGAGCACAGGTTTTGCATGTTTTGTTTTCTCAAATTTGCTGTTTATCATTGAAGTTTATACAATTTATTGTTATTTTAGAGGGTAAAACATCTCATTACCGAACCGATAAGCTGTATCCATAGAAAATGGATATCCATATTAAAAGAAGATGTTGCGACGTATAAACCGACAGTTGTGTGGAGCTCTTCAGTGTGAGAGGTGAATTTGTAGTTGTCATGCGAATTTGAGAGTTCAGACAGCAAGATATTTAATTGAAATTTCTATCATGGTACCATATTCAAAACTCTACTTTGAGTCTTTATAGGTATCACTTCAGCGGTCAGATGGAGAACACTTTAAAATGGCCGCTCAAAGGGAAGTTGACTCGCATGGCTTAACCGAACAATGTACATTCGTTTTAGAACTCTTTTTATTGATTCAGGAGTATTATTTTGCCATTGATAATACTTATTTACCTTTTCGATGAGATCACTTTATTTCATAAAGAAAAACATGCTATAGCGCCTTTAAGGAATGGTAGTATTGATGCCACTACTAAGATCAAGCAACCATACAGATCCACACCTCTCGTGAGAAACCTACATATACCTGAGGTGCTTCACCTTGCTCAAGAGTGTGAATCTAAGATGTATGCAGGTCTACCGCAGAATTTCAAATCTTTCAGTATGTTTTTGGGCGGGATAGGACAATGGTAATCAGAAAGTTTGGAGAGTTCCGAACAGGGGAATGTCAACGTGATGTGCAGTATAGAACTGTTAAATTGTACAAGCAATTAAATATGGTTGCAATCCGAAATTGTAAATCTGAGCATTGTATCTTAGTTTGATAGTTGCTGTTAATAGGTTTTACATCAGGCCATTAGACAATGGTGTTGAGGACGTCCTCCCCCAATGATTCCTACTTGCTGGATGAAAGAGTGGCTTCAAACCCCAAATCACCTTACCTTTATATTGAGAATTCAGATGGTCAAAAGATCTTTGTTTTAAGAAATAAAGAACTAGAAATATGTCATCTTGTGCAGTATTGCTTTGATCAATGTGAATTATTATTATGAATTTGTTAACGTTCAACCAATAAGAGAAGCCACATGGGTAATGCCCTTAAACATATTATTTCATATGTTAATCTTCAACCTTATATGTTAATTCATGCAAAACGACTTCTTCTCCGAAAGTGATATAGGAATGTGAGGCTTATGGCATGGCATGGCATCCGGCGTCCGTCTGTCCATCCATCCGTAAACTTTCCACTATTTCGACTTCTTCTCCAGAACCGACGACTTTAGAGAGCTGAAATTGTATCTGCAGACTCCTTGGCTGAAGGGGATTCAAAATTGTAGAGTTGGTGATCCTGTGGCCCCAAATAAGGGCTATGACCTAAAAACCTATTTTTATCATCATCATCTCCAGAATAAAAAGACCTCGAAGGCTTAATGCTGTGTGCAGACTCTATAGCCAATTGGGATTCTAAATTGTAGATTTAGTAACTTTGTGACCCCAAATGACGGCCTCACAGGCTATATTCAAAGCACCTTTCCTTTGCTTTTCTTATAGAGCACCTAAGCGGTATTTTCTCATCTGACAATACCAGTACATTTCATTAGTAGGAAAAAAGATTTCCACAATCATTTAAAAAATATATATATAATTGTGTTAAATGTTATTCATGTATGACTCATCTGTATATAGCACCAGTTGAATGTCATGTATAAGATTTAATATTATCAATAGTAAATCTAACCTGAAGGGTAATTAATTGAGTCAGTGTTGTAAACAAAATTGTCATCTGGTGTCCATTCGGTGTCTGTCGTCAGTCAACTGAAATTGAATTGTTGGAAGGAGTTCTGTTTTTACGAGTAAAAACACCTAGTTGTACCAAAGTCCTAAGAGTTCTTCACAATAATGATTTCAGATCAGATTCCTACAATAATCTACAAGTCTCTGTATATAGTTTACGAAGCCTGACGTACTGGCTCATCCAGCCCTTGCTTCTTTGTACATCTCCCCAGTACATTACTCTGTCATTTGTAATGATGCTTTATGCAACGATTTGATTTGCAACCATAGAAACGTATTTTTCCATGAAAATTGTTTGATTAAGCAGAGAAGAAGTAAATCATAAAAAAGCAATGTGTCTGATCTTATAATTCTTTGGATGACAATTTGATTTTGTTTATTGTCTCACAATTTGCGATTATCTCGATAACACAGACACCCATTATTCTGAATGTGACATTATTTTATATATTGCTGGAGAAAGTGATTAGTGTTTTAAAAAAATTAGTTTTAACCTCTTAGTGTCGTCATTTTACAAATGACAAAGTAATTTTAAGTTATCAAGTAAAAGTTATTCAGTGTGTTCTACAAACAAGTTAGATGATTCCAGTCTCCATTTCATCATATCTGACATGGAGAAGTGGAATTTATTTTTCATTTTCTAATAAGCTGAATTTGATTTCAAATCAATGTTTGAAGAGTTTTTGTTGGGATTTGTAGTTCACAATAAAATGGCCGCTCGATGGTATAGCACAAGTGATCTATGGCCGATGTAGCAATACCTAAACACCCAAAGTAGAGTTTTAAGGATGTTACAATGATTGAAATATCAACCATATTGCTGTCTGAACTCTCAAAATAGCATGCACCCAACACATCTACCTCACACACTGACCAGTTCGATGGCTTTATACATTGCACCATTTTCTACAGTACAAATAACTAACTTATTGGGTCATGTAATGAGATGTTTTACCCTCTAATGTAACAGTGTACTGTATAAACTTTAATTATAAATGACATATTTAAGAAACAATAATTGCGAAAAATGTGCTACAGTGCCTTAAAGACAACTAGGAAGTGATGGTTTTATTGTATTACCCACATTGTAGTTAGTGGTATCTATAAAGCATTAGTCCATCAATCTGTTTTTCAAGATAATTTACGGAGTTCCATATTCGATGTATTAAGAGCTCTTGGCACTTAGAAAATTGGAATTTGAAATGACCTTATCAACAGTCCAGTATGTAAATCCTTGTATAGTTTCAATCAACATACAGAAAAAAAAAGATGATTATATTCGTATCAATATACACATTTCAAATAAAGGTCAATAAATTTTGCTATATCGTTGTTTATAAATATAATGTAACTATATTCAGATATTGACCTTGTTCATAGGTTTATCATATTAGGCTGTCTAGAGAGGGGACGCTAAATTTTTCTGATTAAAACATTTGGTTGGAGGTGCTTAAAGAGGGTGCTAATTACGTTTAATATGGTATATGACTTTTAAACTTCAAATTTGGTGTTGATGTTTTGTTGTTTAGTTCAGGGTTTCAAAACTTGCCCAAAACATTAATCAAAGACAAAAACATTTCCGGATCTTACATAAAAACATACTGTCTGACTTAAAAACTTCAAATTTGGGTAAGAAGTTGCCAATATGGTGATGTTCACTGTTGTGCCTTTAACTGCTTAATTACCACAGACATAAATGAACTAATTTTACTCGGTGAACCCTTATATTTGTTACTCGCCCGTTGAAGATATTGCAGTTTTATAAATCTACAATGTTATAACACATTGTGTAATAACATCGCGTGCTGCCGATTGATGTGATGTCATAATGGCAAAAATATGACGTCACATTGTCAGCGCCGTGGTCGCAATGGAGTGTTTCCCATTTATCGACGAGTTTGTGGAATTAAGTGGCATTTAAATCCGTGAGTAATAATTAAAATACTAAACTCGTTTCTGTTAAATAACATATTTATGAAACTCGTGAGATGGTTTTTGTATTTAACTAGCTTTCGCTCGTTAAAGGAAGGCAGAATTATATTATTTTCTATTGAATTCTTAACTGCAATGGGTTCATTAGACTATTTTGTGAAAAAAGAGACCCCAGTAAACTAGAGCGACTTAAACTTTGCCGAATATATCGTCTGCTTTTCACCCCCGAGCAACATACTTAAAATGGAGCGGGGCTTATAGCTTTTTAGCTCATCAGGCCTGTAAGGCCCAATGGGCGCATGGCATGGCATGGCGTCCGGCGTCCGTCCGTCCATCCGTCTGTAAACTTTTCGCTTTTTCCACTTCTTCTCCAGAACCAATGACTCTAGAGAGCTGAAATTTTATGTGCAGACTCCTTGGCCAATGGGGATTCTAAATTGTAGATTTCATGACCCCGTGACCCCAAATGGGGTCACAGGGGTCACATCCTTAAAAACCTATTTTCATCTTCTTCTCCAGTTCCAAAAGGTCTAGAGAGCTGAAAAGTTGTGTGCAGACACCTTGGCCACTGGGGATTCTAAATTGTAGATTTCGTGACCCCATGACCCCAAATGGGGTCACAGGGGTCACATCCTTAAAAACCTATTTTCATCTTCTTCTCCAGTTCCAAAAGGTCTAGAGAGCTGAAAAGTTGTGTGCAGACTCCTTGGCCAATGGGAATTCTAAATTGTAGATTTCGTGACCCCATGACCCCAAATGGGGTCACAGGGGTCACATCCTTAAAAACCTATTTTCATCTTCTTCTCCAGTTCCAAAAGGTCTTGAGAGCTGAACATTTTTGTGCAGACTCCTTGGCCAATGGGGATTCTAAATTGTAGATTTGGTGACCCCGTGACCCCAACAGGGGTCACATCCTTAAAAACCTATTTTCATCTTCTTCTCCAGTTACAAAAGGTCTTGAGAGCTGAAAAGTTGTGTGCAGATTCCTTGGCCAATGGGGATTCCAAATTGTAGATTTTGTGACCCTGTGACCCCAAATGGGGTCACATCCTTAAAAACCTATTTTCATCTTCTTCTCCAGTTCCAAGAGGTCTAGAGAGCTGAAAAGTTGTGTGCAGACTCCTTGGCCAATAGGGATTCTAAATTGTAGATTGTGTGACCCTCCGACCCCAAATGGGGTCACATCCTTAAAAACCTATTTTCATCTTCTTCTCCAGTTCCAAAAGGTCTAGAGAGCTGAAAAGTTGTGTGCAGACTCCTTGGCCAATGGGGATTCTAAATTGTAGATTGTGTGACCCTGTGACCCCAAATGGGGTCACAGTGGTCATGATCTAAGAACCTATCTTTTGCTATTATAACTTAAATAACTTAAATATTCAACTTTAGATAGTAAATCAATGAAATCCTGATGAGCTACAGAGCCCATGGCTCTATTTTTTATATGACATGTTATGTTATGACAGCAGTCCCGCGGTTATTTGTTACAAACATACTCTAAATTAGTGCAAAATGCACTCAAATTAAGCAGGGCCCGGTCAGTGTAACCATATGAAATCGCTAGTTGAATAATTAGGTTATCCGTTGAACGAAAATTTGGGTTGATTTGATGAAGATATCTGTCTTATATGAGCAGTTAAAAAGTTAAATTATGATTAGCGGCCATATTGAGATGCCTCTACGTACGTCACAGCAGGATACGCTTCAGTGACCACCCCCGCCCACTTTCATTCTAGTCGCCGGGGCTTAATTGGGCATTATGTATACAAATAATTTATGGGCCGATAATAAAAATTTAAAGTTTAGTAATTGTCTAATTGAAACCCCTTCTCAACGAATCCCGAAAGTGACCCATGGGTACGACATGTAACCTTTAAATACAAACCACTCACTCGTTTAGTAAATATGTTATTAAACGGAACGTCGTTTAGTATTCTCTATTTGTCTCATGTCATACTTCCTCTACAGCTTTTGTTAGTGGTTCTGGTGTATGGTAGCATATGGTGTACAATACAACTTATCAAACATGAAACACTAGACAATTATGATCCCTAGCAATATCTGAGCTGTGCTTGTTTATACTCTTGTATTGGTAATTGGAGTTTCAGAACATTGGATCATGTTATCATGGATGAAGAGAATTTCTTGATGACAATCTAACATTTCATTACTCACGATTAACAATTGCCATTCTGAATATCCTTTTGTGAAAGGTTAATTACCTCTTTTAGATTTAATTTAGTTTAAATTCAACATTAACATCACTTTGGTCAGTCACATCCAACTTTGATAGTTTCATCGACATCAGTATCATAGAGTTAGAAAGTATAAATGTTGTCATAATATGAGAGAGAGAGTTGGGGATATACACAAGCTTTTATAGAGTTCCATACAATGTCATATGACACATTTTGAATCTAAAATCACATATGAATGACCTATTTCTTTTATTTTCTATCCTATCAAAATTGTCAGAAAACAGCTTCTTTAATTCTCTTGTGGCAGTCAGCTGCAGTGTTGCACAAGAATGTTCAATTGTTTTATGGCAGTACAATATGGTGACTAATGACATAACTTATGTTTAGCTTCATTAAAAATAGTTGAGAATATTATGGTTTATTATCTTCTATCTTCTATCAGTAGTTTGTCAAAAATACTCGGGGCAAGATAGCGCAGTGGTTAGCGCGTTCGGCTTCGGATCAAGAGGTCTGGGGTTTGAATCCCGCCAGGGGCACGGCAACTTTGTCTGCAGTAGAGAACTGTTCTACACGCAGTAAGGTTTGGGTGCAATGCTACACTGAATTTCAGTGCAGTACCACCCATGGTTCGCTATTTCCAGCCATTGCTCGCAGGTTTCACCGCAATGCATAGCCACATGGCATTGCGGGCTTTCTCCCTGCCATAATACTAGCAGCCGTGATATAAGTGAAATACTATTGAAAGCGGTGTTAAAGCCCAACTCACTCACTCACTCAAAAATACTCAGAACACAACATTAGTTTTAAAAAAAGGGGCGGGATAATATAGTGGTTATTGCGTTCAGATCTAGGCCTGAAGTTTGAATCCCACCAGGCGTTCAGCATTTTAGTCTGCTGTAGAGAATTAACTGTTCTACATATGGTAGGTTTGGGTGCAGTGTTACACTGAATCTCAGTGTAGTATAACCCATGGTTCTCTAGTTCCAACAGATGCCCACAGGTTTCACTGCAGTGCGTAGCCACAATGGTGCTGTGATCTTTCTCTTTGATATAAGTGACACATTCTTGGAAGCTGCATGAATATCAAAATCACCTCATTCACTTCACCTAGCTGAAAACTAACTTCCAAGTATTGCAGTTCTCAAATGTCAGATGTGTAGAACCTTTGTGACATTATATAATGAAGCTATGCTTGAAAAGCACAAACATATAGAGCTGTAGGCAAAACAGTAACTCTAGTTCTCGAATGAAACAATGTTGCTCAAGTTACAAATCCATCGGATCTAAGTGCTCAAGTTCTGGTTGTGAGTTAATGTCAGAGAATGAAATTTGAAATAAAATGACTTTCTTAACCATTTGATATTTTGTCACCTGATAGTTCAACAATGCTTTGTAATCAGCCGTATGAGTTGTTGACTTATATATTTCACTATATAAAGAGTATAATATTGGATATTTTTCATTTATCGTCATTTATGACATTAAGTTTAAATTCTGAAGTTTGCAGGGTTTAAAAAAACATAGATGATGTAAAGTTCAAATACATTATTTAAATTATTTCATATGTAACACGCCAGTGCTACTTGAAAATCTGAATAACTTATGACAAAATGGTATAGAGAACTTGCAAAATTTCTCAAAACCTGTCTAGTGTGAAATCTTCATTGGTTAGCAAGTTTTATTATGTCTATTACAGCTGAATCATTTTTTGTTAAAAACTGTTTAGGACAAAAATTATTATCAAAGATATCAATTATTTTTCAGTGAATAAATAACACAAGTCTCTCATGGCTTGCTGATGAATTCAAAAGAAATAATGTCAGCTAGCTTCGTTTGATGCTATCCTATTGGGTATATTTATTTCTCTTTAAAGGTCATAGCTATAGGGAATTGAATGCTGTTGGAATTAGAAAGTTGTAATTCAAGACAATACCAATTTTCGTGAGACTTAATTACATGAGTATTTGACTCAATCGGAATAATATTTTTTCATCTGACCTTTTGCTAAGTAAATTCTTGTAAGAAGTTTGTATTTATATTTATAAACTGATTATTTTAAAGTCGAAATTTTATAATTCTTTGTACCCTGAAATCTAGACTGGCATCACCTTGAAGAGTAGTGAATTCTATGGATTTACATTAGTATAAAAAAATTTGTAACAAAAACATTGACTGTTGACATAAAGCTATAAACTGTAAGTCAAACCATGAAAATTAATGCAGTATGCCCTCTTGTTTCCAGATAATTTCTATATACACCAAGTGATGAATTGAAAATAAACTATGATTGGGTCAAACCAGAGAATGCAAAATACCATAACATTTTGTTAATCTCAGTCCAAACCTTTATCACTGTGTTATAGCATCCTCGATGATAACATTATATATTGGTATGTCCCACTCATCTGTCTAGTACTTTTCTGGACTGTTTCATTGTAGGATAGGTAGTCCCACCCTCAGGGTCAGACACCTATTGCAAGCTCACAATATCCAAACTATTCGTTTAAACACAACTCGCAATGTTACCACTTGGCTTTAAAGCAACGAAATCTGTGTGCATGTTATCTATAGTAGAGATTTTAATGAATTTATTAACTAAACCAATTCTTTGAAGTGGTTCCTGGATAAAGGTGATCAGTCATTCCTTTGATAGCCGTGGCGGTTGCAGAGACAGGTTCCCTTATAAAACAAATTTCATATAAATTTGTAGGACTTCCTGTGTGAACCCAAAGGATGCAGAAATCTGACATGTCCGATTGTGAATCCAGTTTGTCCAAATTGAAAATTGACCTATCGGACATCAGTTGACCGATTGAAGAAAATCAAATAAAAACTAAACAAACACGCCTTACAAGCATTAAATAAAGGCAAATAGCCCTGCTTGTGTCTGTCGTAATTGTTTATGAAATTGAAATTGAATTGAAAATACGTTGTCATTGATACAGTCAACAACTCACATTTATTCTTCACACCACGAAACATGACATCATTATCTTCAGTAAATTATAAGTGTCTGCAGAAACAACACTTACTGTTTGATATTTAATTGATATTCTCAGTGTCATTAAGTGATAGAAAGAAGTTTCAAAGATTTTACAACATTATTTACAAAAAAGATTTCATTAACATCGCATGATAAACAATTTTGTCAAAGATAAACATTGCAAGACCATGTGGCTTCACTGTACCGGTACCAGTTTTTGCTACTTTGAATAGTTGAATCTCGATGAATTTATAGTATATCAGTCATAAAACATACGTAACATACTGCTACAAATATGATAGATCAATATCTATATATGGTAAAGCTATTATGCAAGTTCAAAATAAATAAACCTATCAAAAACGAATAATAGGCAGTGAAATCAGCAAAATTATTTCATGAGACGTTATGTATTCAAACACCGTTTGTATGATGCTACAAACACTTGATCGCATTTTCATGATGACACATTATAAAGAGGTACGGTAATTTAAAAACTCCAATTTATCTTGCGTATTCATTATTTCTACTTATTTTATAATTATTCATTTACAATTGCTAAATATATCTCCAAATAAAATATAAAAGTAATCTTATTAGAATGAGTTCAAATTAGTTACTACGTCTTGAATAGTGATATGAAAAAATAGTTGGACCACATGTTCTGCCGAGTTGAGTTTACGTAAGTTGTATCCCGTTTGAAAACATGTTCCTTTGGATTTTTAAATGCTTATTTAGAAGGTACTCATGATTTGAACTTTTAATGAACTAGGTGTGATTAAATTATTTGAAATTCTCGTCTATCTTGACGCAAATTCGCTTGTAAACTCGCTCAAACTAGAACTGTCATTAAATCGTTGGTCCACTGGTAAACATTGATTATGAACTATTTTTAGCTCATAAGGCCTGTAAAGGCCAGATGGGCTTTTATCCAGTGGGTTTCTATGCAATAAATTTAATTATATTTTTATTGAAATGACCCCTTACATAATACTTTAAGTTGTGAATCAGAACACTAGTCATTAACAGGTGACGATTTTCTCTGTTGCGTTTGTTTGTATTTTGATGTTATGGTAGACCCCTTTAATGACTGATCAAATTACAATTTAATACTGTTTCATTTACTAACCGTATCAACTTAAATTGAGCCAAATTCAATTCTAAAAAAATGAAAAGAAAAAGACATAAAAACTTATCTCTCTCCAATGTCATGATTTTGTGTATTACAATTAAGAATAATCTTATTTCAGTCTTCAACATCAAACAATATAATCCCTGATGAGCTACAGAGACCGTGGCTGTTGATAATTTAATAGTTTATTGCAATCATGTTAGTATTTAATAGTATGCAATAAATGAAGAGACAACAAATAGTAATACTTTCTCATACTTTATTCATAAAAAAAGTTTAACTCTAGGGTTCATCTTTTTGGTCAAAGATGAAATGTCCGACTGGCAAAAATTTGAATCTGCAACCTTAGTGAACCCCCTCTAAAATTTCCTGGATGTTTGCCTGTAATTTAAAATACTTACATTTCATTGCAGTATCCATCCCCAGAATGGGACACCGTAACCCCCGAGGCAAAGAACCTGATCAACAGCATGCTCACTGTGAACCCTGCCAAGAGGATCACCGCATCCGAGGCCCTCAAACATCCATGGATTTGTGTAAGTAGCCTTCATGTTGGTCAACTTTCTTCATTCATCCCTCTCTTCTACAGGACATCATACCCATCTCATCTCCATCCTGTATCAACTCTGATGACCATCAGCTTTAGTAGTGTGTAGTCATGAGTTTAATACTTTCTTACCAACTTCCATCTCTGATATCCAAAGTTGTCCTCAATCTATGAGCCAATAACTTTTTCCACCTCCATTACTTAGAGCTTGTCCATTATGATCTTTGAAGCTTCTTTATTGCTTTCATTGTTGAAGCTTCTTTACATATTCGATCTTGAAGCTTCTTTACATCTATGATATATGAAGCTTCTTTATTTCTTTGATATTTGAAGCTTCTTTACATCTCTGATCTTTGAAGCTTCTTTACATCTTTGATTGTTGAAGCTTCTTACCATCTTTGATCTTTGAAGCTTCTTTACATCTTTGATCTTTGAAGCTTCTTTACATCTTTGATCTTTGAAGCTTTTTTACATCATTGTTGAAGCTTCTTTGAAGTCACTTTCTTAATCTATGATGCAAGATGAGATTCAATCCCTTCATCTTTTGGTTTGAGATTGAAGCTTTCTCTATCTATGAGCTCTGAAAACTTTTGCCATCTTTGATCTCAATTTTGATCCTTTCATTGCCTCTAATGGCTGCAATATTGCCCAAGCGTCATTTAACAATAACTCGCTCACTCACTTACTTATTCGATACTTTCTTCTTTGATTCCAAAAATGTTCTCTTTTGAGTTAAACAAATTTTTGAGCATGAAATATTTTTCCATTTGTTACCTTGATAACTTTTACCATCTATGATCTTTGAAAACTCTTCTTTCTTTGATTCTCAAAATATTGATGACCTTGAAGCCTTCTCTCTCTATGATCTTTGAAGACTGCATCTTTCCCTCTTTGATGCTAAAGTTTCTCTATGAGTTTGAAACATTTTCTTTCTATGATTTCTGAAAATGTTTGACATTTGTTTGCTGAAAACGTTGCAGTCTATGGTCTCTTAAAATGTTTGCCATCCATGATCATTGACATCTTTTGCCATCTTTGATCAGTTAAAACGTTTGCCATCTTTGATCATTGAAAACTTTTGCCATCTTTGATCAGTTAAAACGTTTGCCATCTATGATCAGTTAAAACTTTTGCCATCTTTGATCATTGAAAACTTTTGCCATCTATGATCTGTTAAAACGTTTGCCATCTTTGATCAGTTAAAACGTTTGCCATCTTTGATCAGTTAAAACGTTTGCCATCTATGATCAGTTAAAACGTTTGCCATCTTTGATCATTGAAAACGTTTGCCATCTATGATCTGTTAAAACGTTTGCCATCTTTGATCAGTTAAAACGTTTGCCATCTTTGATCAGTTAAAACGTTTGCCATCTTTGATCAGTTAAAACTTTTGCCATCTTTGATCAGTTAAAACGTTTGCCATCTTTGATCAGTTAAAACATTTGCCATCTTTGATCTGTTAAAACGTTTGCCATCTTTGATCAGTTAAAACATTTGCCATCTTTGATCAGTTAAAACTTTTGCCATCTTTGATCATTGAAAACTTTTGCCATCTTTGATCATTGAAAACGTTTGCCATCTTTGATCAGTTAAAACGTTTGCCATCTTTGATCAGTTAAAACTTTTGCCATCTTTGATCAGTTAAAACGTTTGCCATCTTTGATCAGTTAAAACATTTGCCATCTTTGATCTGTTAAAACGTTTGCCATCTTTGATCAGTTAAAACATTTGCCATCTTTGATCAGTTAAAACTTTTGCTATCTTTGATCATTGAAAACTTTTGCCATCTATGATCTGTTAAAACGTTTGCCATCTTTGATCAGTTAAAACGTTTGCCATCTTTGATCAGTTAAAACGTTTGCCATCTATGATCAGTTAAAACGTTTGCCATCTATGATCAGTTAAAACGTTTGCCATCTTTGATCATTGAAAACGTTTGCCATCTATGATCAGTTAAAACGTTTGCCATCTTTGATCAGTTAAAACGTTTGCCATCTTTGATCAGTTAAAACATTTGCCATCTTTGATCAGTTAAAACTTTTGCCATCTTTGATCATTGAAAACTTTTGCCATCTATGATCTGTTAAAACGTTTGCCATCTTTGATCAGTTAAAACGTTTGCCATCTTTGATCAGTTAAAACGTTTGCCATCTATGATCAGTTAAAACGTTTGCCATCTATGATCAGTTAAAACGTTTGCCATCTTTGATCATTGAAAACGTTTGCCATCTATGATCAGTTAAAACGTTTGCCATCTTTGATCAGTTAAAACGTTTGCCATCTATGATCAGTTAAAACGTTTGCCATCTTTGATCAGTTAAAACGTTTGCCATCTTTGATCAGTTAAAACGTTTGCCATCTTTGATCAGTTAAAACGTTTGCCATCTATGATCAGTTAAAACGTTTGCCATCTTTGATCAGTTAAAACGTTTGCCATCTATGATCAGTTAAAACGTTTGCCATCTTTGATCATTGAAAACGTTTGCCATCCATGATCATTGAAAACGTTTGCGATCTTTGATCGTTGAAAAAAATTTGCCATCTATGTTTGCCGAAAACATTTGCCAACTTTGGTCACTGAGAACATTTGCCATCAATGTTCTTTGCAGGTTTTTCTGAAGAAATTTTATCTTATTCATCTGATGAAGGTTCAAGTTTGCATATACTCTGAAATGTCATGTATATTCACGATAATGAAGTTGTTTGCCTTTCTTACGATTTCCTCTTCAAAATGCCTGTGAAATGTGTGCTTCAAATTTTCAACCAGAAAATTTACAGCATGTATGTAAAATAAATCAAATTTCATAGAATATTTGCAATTTGCAGTATAAATATCAAAGTTATAAAAATAGAAAAATAATTGACATTTGACTTTTATACATTGTATGGCATTTTGAAACTTTGGAAAAGTTAATCAAATATATCAGTTTACATATCAGGGTTTGGTTTTAGAACTTTCTTCTTTATGAGTTCATAGTACTTATAAGTCATTTTAAATATTTAGTAATATTATTTATATTGATCATAATAGAAAAGCATCTGACTGAGCTTTTACTTACGTGTTTGGAAATGAAATTATTTTTTATTTTTTTTAAATTACAGAATACTTTCATTTCTATCTATTGTTTTCATCTAAATATATTACAAATGGATAGCAATTTTTGTGTGGAATGCATTCAGCAAAAAAACCCGACATATTCGACATTTACACACAGTAGAATTCTCTGTCGGCCAGCACTCGACACAATAGCAATGAAATCTTAGCTTTAATGATGGAATCTGATTTCAATTTCATGATATTTGAATAAAATATTTAATGAAATGAGTAACAATTTTGCCTCGCCCACGCTATGAAGCGACATGAGTGATGTTTCCAGCAGTGTGAACTTCTACACCATGGACAGACTTTTGTTACATGGTCTACAATCACTTGTAGCTCTCTCCAACTAGGCACATTGCTCGCTGTCAACAGTTTGCCTGCTACATAAAGTCAATGCTTTACTGTAATGCTGCGTGTAGTGTAGTGTAGACCACACTTGTGTATCTGTTTGCCACAAGGAAGATGGAGCTCTCCTAGTGTGATCTCATTTCTTGTGCATTTTTCATCATGAAGGTTGCAGGAGAATCTTCCACCAAAAACGTGATTAATTTTTGGTCATTGACCTCTCCAAAGGTCATTCCGTGGCCGCCATGTTGGATTTATAATTTGCTCAAACTCATAGAGTTGAGAAACTGTTCACAATTACGATTATTATTGCTTTTTAGCTTTAAACAAATCACATTGTTGATTCTTAAGAAATTTTATTTTGTATTTCTTGTTTTGATCTTCAGTGTTTCTCAAAACTTTTGTTTTAAAGATCGTATCATCTTGGCCTTCTTTAAAGTAACAAGTTTTGACTTAAGTTGACTTTACATTGATTTGATATTCATGTAATGCTTGTTTCGTTTGATTTTGAATTGTTTGATTGTATGTCTAATAATGTTGTTTGTTGACAGGTGAGTGAGCTAGAAACCCCGTTCAGGTATGAAGTGTAACATACTGGCTTTCTAACTGATCTAAACTTTTGTATTTCAGCAGCGGGAACGTGTTGCATCTGTTGTACATAGACAAGAAACTGTTGATTGTCTCAAGAAGTTCAATGCTCGCCGGAAGCTGAAGGTAAGTACACAGGCATGATTTTTTTTCAGGTTTTTAGTTGAAAATTATAATTCATCTTTGGATACAATGAAAATAACCTCAAACTATTGCTCTATTTCAAAATGTATTTTCAATTTAGGATCAGCTCTACATACATACATACATTATTTAACTTCTATCAAACTTCGAACAGACTATGTAAGGAGGAGCAGTAGATTAATTTAAAATTATCAACAAGCCCCGAGCCAACTCATATGTTCCACACGTAACAGTCTTAGACAGGGCTGCCTACTTGTACACTTTTGGAGTATTTTGTACACTTTACAGTCCTAGATATGATTGTACACCAATGTTGCCAATTGTACACCTATTCTATGGAAATATCTAAAAAGTTAATTTCATAAATTTCAGTTTGGTGTAATGGAGTTCTGAACTGTTACAGAGTTAAATTATCACTAAGTTCCAGAGTTAACCCCAGTAAACAAGTCGGACAATGATTATTGTTGTCTAACCAGAGCATGATATCCTGGAGCAATAGTATCAATTCAGCGAATTGTACACCTAAGAATTACAAAATATTCCAAAATTGCTCTATATCTACAAGTAACCTGAAAAGAGGGTAGGCAGCTCTCAACAGAACATAACAGAACATAACTTCTGAAACGATTAGAGTTATGGCCCTTGACTTAGGGCACTTGACTTTCCCATTCTAGACTGTTTCAATTCCTACCACAACTTATGGTCGATCTTGCTGTGACGTTACACATGCTTTGAATGTAGGAATCGGTTATGTGCATATTGAAACTTCACAGTGAGCGTAGAAGTATTAGCAAGACCCTTCAATTAGAGCACTTGACCTTCCCCTTTCAAATTCAAGGTACCTGGTTTGTAAAGTAACTCCTCCAATATTTTTTTTCTGACTTAGTCATCAATCCCTAATAACTGATTTGGACCTTTACTCAATGAACTAGAACTTAGCAAATGAGAATCCCAAATTGTAAATCTGGAACTAGTCCACAGTCCCTTATAGCTAGGGACTCATATATCATAATCTGTTAATCTTCAACCTCAGAGGATAAATCATATAAAACCTCATTAACTACAGGGCCAATCAAATAAATGTACCTAATTTAAATTGAGGTTTATCTTAATTTTTAAAACTTCTTTATTTTAACAACTTCTGTTGGCAATAAAAACATAGCATGTTGACTGTTTGAATGTTTTGAAATATTAATTGAACTATACAGATATACAACTAATGAAAGTTTTTGTTTAAACTTTAAAGAATCAATGTATCTGTCTGCTAATGATAATGGTTTTCATTTGTTATTCAAGTGACTGACATGTTGGGTAAATAGAATAAAGGTTTGCTGTACTTATCAAAGGGTTTCTTGGACTAAAATTTCTGTATGATTTTCAAGTAGTATAACAAATAGGGGTGTGCAGTAGCTTAATACGTAAAGATTTGCTTTACGCAATACAAGAAAGGTTTGCTTTAACATATTATATAAAGGTTTGCACTAAGTTACGAGATGAAAAGTTGTTGGAATTAATGAATTAAAGTTTATTGTACTTTGTGCATCAATATTTACTTCATTCAATTAATAAAAGATGATTTTCTCATAACTTGATGGTATTGGTTTGCAGTATCTACATAAATAAAGGTTTAGTGACCGATAAAATAAAGGTTTGCAATAAGTTACTATAGAAAGGTTTGTTTTAATTAATGAAGATTTGCAGTAACTAAATGAATATAGGTTTACAGTATTTATAGTAAGCTTTGGCACATTTTTGCACATGTTGTTTTCTCAAATTTGCTATTTATTATTGAAGTTTATGCAATGTTTTGTTGTGTTAGAGGGTGAAACATCTCATTACACAACCATATAAGCCGTATCCTTATAAAATGGTTATACGTATTGAAAGAAAATGGAGCAAAGTATAAAATAAAGCGATGGTGGTATGGAACTCTTCCACATGAGAGGTAGATTTGTAGGTCTTATGTGAATAATAGAGTTCAGACAGCAAGATGGTTGATCATTCTTTCATGGTACCATATATAAAACTCTACTTAGAGTATTGAGGTATCGCTACATCAGTGAGATCACTTGAACTACCTTTGAGCGGCCATTTTAATGTGAACACCTTAAAATGGCCACCTTAAGGGAAATGAACTCGCATGGCTTAACCGAACAATGTGCATTTGTTTTAGAATTCTTTTTATTGATTTAGAAGTATTATTTAGCCATTGGTAACACATATATTTTTTTTTTTGAGATAACTTTATTTTAGTAAGAAAAACATGCTACTGCACCTTTAATAGATAAATGTTTGTTGTACTTAATAAAAGAGATTTTTGCAGTAAATTAATACTGTCCTCGATAAATAAAAATTTGCTATACTCAATAAAGGTTTGCAGTAACTTAATACATAAATATTTGCTGTAGTCAATAAATAAAGGTTTCCAGAAACCCAATACACAAAGGCCCTAAATAGATAAAGGTTTGCAGTAACTTAATACATAAATATTTGCTGTACTCAATAAATAAAGGTTTCCAGAAACCTAATACATAAAGGCCCTACTCAATAGATAAAGGTTTGCAGTAACTTTATACATAAATATTTGCTGTACTCAATAAAAAAAGGTTTCCAGAAAGTTAATACATAAATATTTACTGTACTCAATAAAGGTTTGCAGTAAATTAATACATAAATATTTGCTGTACTCAAAACTGTTTGCAGTAAATTAATACATAAATATTTGCTGTACTCAATAAATAAAGGTTTCCAGAACCTAATACATAGAGGCCCTAAATAGATAAAGATTTGCAGTAACTTAATACATAAATATTTGCTGTACTCAATAAATAAAGGTTACCAGAAAGTTAATACATAAATATTTACTGTACTCAATAACGGTTTGCAGTAAATTAATACATAAATATTTGCTGTACTCAAAACTGTTTGCAGTAACTGAATACATAAATATTTGCTAAACTCAAAAATGTTTGCAGTAACTTAATACATAAATATTTGCTGTACTCAATAAATAAAGGTTTCCAGAAACCTAATACATAAAGGCCCTAAATAGATAAAGGTTTGCAGTAACTTAATACATAAATATTTGCTGTACTCAATAAATAAAGGTTTCCAAAAACCTAATACATAAAGGCCCTAAATAGATAAAGGTTTGCAGTAACTTAATACATAAATATTTGCTGTACTCAATAAATAAAGGTTTCCAGAACCTAATACATAGAGGCCCTAAATAGATAAGATTTGCAGAAGCTTAATACATAAATATTTGCTGTACTCAATAAATAAAGGTTTCCAGAAACCTAATACATAAAGGCCCTAAATAGATAAAGGTTTGCAGTAACTTAATATATACATATTTGCTGTACTCAATAAATAAAGGTTTCCAGAAAGTTAATACATAAATATTTACTGTACTCAATAACGGTTTGCAGTAAATTAATACATAAATATTTGCTGTATTCGAAACTGTTTGCAGTAACTTAATACATAAATATTTGCTGTACTCAATAAATAAAGGTTTCCAGAAACCTAATACATAAAGGCCCTACTCAATAGATAAAGGTTTGCAGTAACTTAATACATAAATATTTGCTGTACTCAATAAAGGTTTGCAGTAAATTAATACATAAATTTTTGCTGTACTCAAAACTGTTTGCAGTAACTTAATACATAAATATTTGCTAAACTCAAAAATGTTTGCAGTAACTTAATACATAAATATTTGCTGTACTCAATAAATAAAGGTTTCCATAAACCTAATACATAAAGGCCCTAAATAGATAAAGGTTTGCAGTAACTTAATACATAAATATTTGCTGTACTCAATAAATAAAGGTTTCCAGAACCTAATACATAGAGGCCCTAAATAGATAAAGATTTGCAGTAGCTTAATACATAAATATTTGCTGTACTCAATAAATAAAGGTTTTCCAGAAACCTAATACATAAAGGCCCTACTCAATAGATAAAGGTTTGCAGTAACTTAATACATAAATATTTGCTGTACTCAATAAAGGTTTGCAGTAACTTAATACATAAATATTTGCTGTACTCAATAAATAAAGGTTTCCAGAAACCTAATACATAAAGGCCCTACGCAATAGATAAAGGTTTGCAGTAACTTAAAACATAAATATTTGCTGTACAAATTGTACTCAATAAATAAAGGTTTCCAGAAAGTTAATACATAAATATTTGCTGTACTCAATAAATAAGGTTTCAAGAAAGTTAATACATAAATATTTACTGTACTCAATAAAGGTTTGCATTGGTTTATGAGAAGCATTTTACCTGTTGAGGTGACAAGGACGTTAATGGATGATCAACTTCTTTATTTAACAATGGCAATAATTTGGTATTGAGCCTTGTACTGTTACCAAGCATATGTAATGATATGTATAGAAGAATCATATACCTGTTGGTAGGATGTGGTCCCCTCACCTTCTCCTGTAGGCATGGTTTATTGATGAGGACTGATACCTGATTAGCTGCATTGTAGTTGAAACCCAGTCCATAAGACGCCCGCTGATGACCAATTCATAGCCAGTGTCAGAACAGGTGCTTGTGTTCAGGTGCAAACACTTACCATCATGGATACCTTCGTGCAGGACATTTTGTATGAGGTAGTCGCTTTTGTAATTATCAGCTTTATTATTATTTGCCCCGAAAAATTTTTCGGGAGACATAATGTTTTCACCTCCGTCCGTCATTCCGTCATTCCGTCATTCCGTCATTCCGCCATTCCGTTATTCCGTCATTCCATTATGCCGAAATGCTTTCTTTTCCTGGCCATATCTAAAAAATTGTTCAATATTTGTTCACGAAACTTGGTATGTGGTTAGACCTAGTGGTGGAGTGGTGCCTTTTGCTATTTTGGTTATTCTGAATTTTTTATTTTTTCTGGTTTCCATGGAAACAATTTGAACTTAGTGCAAATTGGGGATAGGGACCTTTTCCGGCCTCTATTTCAAAATTTATCAAGTATTTCTTTACGAAACTTGATATTTGGTTAGACCAAGTGGTGGAGTGGTGCCTTTTGCTATTTTGGTTATTCCGAATTTTTCATTTTTAGCTCATCAGGCCTGAAAGGCCCAATGGGCTTATGGCATGGGATGGCATCCGTCCATCCGTCCGTCCGTCCGTAAACTTTTCACTTTTTCGACTTCTTCTCCAGAACCAATAACTCTAGAGAGTTGAAATTTTATGTACAGACTCCTTGGCCAATGGGGATTCTAAATTGTAGATTTGGTGACTCTGTGACCCCAAAAAAGGGCCCCAGGGGTCATAACCTTAAATTCTATTTTCATCTTCTTCTCCAGAACCAATTACTCCAGAGAGCTGAAATTTAATGTACAGACTCCTTGGCCAATGGGGATTCTAAATTGTAGATTGGTGACCCTGTGACCCAAAATAAGGGCCACAGGGGTCATAACCTAAAAAGCTATTTTCATCTTCTTCTCCAGAACCAATGACTCCAGAGAGCTGAAATTATATGTACAGACTCCTTGGCCAATGGGGATTCTAAATTGTAGATTTGCTGACCCTGTGACCCCAAATAAGGGCCTCACAGGCCATTACCTAAAATCCTGTTTTCATCCAGAACAAACTAGAAGGAATATTGTGTTCAGAATGTTAAGATGTTTGGATGAGGCTTAGAACTGATAAAATTGTGCAGAGATTGTTTAGCCAAGGTGATTCTAAATTGTACTATGTACCATGAGATTCATCACATTGCCTGTTTCTCTGGAACAAAAAGATCTAGAAGGCTGTAATATTGTATGCAAACTCTTTAGCCAATGGGGATTCTAACTTGTAAATTTAGTGACCCTGTGACCCCAAATATGGGCCACAGCCTAAAAAACCTTTGAAAATGAATTTTGAACTGATATTTTATGACACTTCAATCACTTTATTTGAATTGTATGTCGACTTGAGATAACAATCTACATTGTCGACATGTTTGTCAAATTGATGAAATCAATGTGAAATGAGAACTATTGAATAGCCTATGAACTGAAAATTGTGACAAGTCATAAAGGACTAAATTGAAGAGGAGTTAAGAATTCTATTATTTTACATGAGATATGTGAACTGCATATGACTGGTGATGAAATGATAAGATAAGATTATTTTCATCTTCTTCTCCAGAACGAAAAGACCTAGAAGGTTGTCATGTTGTGTAATGAGTCTTTAGCCAATGGAGATTCTAAATTGTAGATTTGGTGACGCTGTGGCCCCAAATAAGGGCCTCACAGGCCATTACCTAAAATCCTGTTTTCATCTTTTTCTCCAGAACAAAAAGATCTAGAAGGCTGTAATATTGTATGCAAACTCTTTAGCCAATGGGGATTCTAACTTGTAAATTTGGTGACCCTGTGACCTCAAATATGGGCCACAGCCTAAAAAACCTTTGAAAATGAATTTTGAACTGATATTTTATGACACTTCAATCACTTTATTTGAATTGTATGTCGACTTGAGATAACAATCTACATTGTCGACATGTTTGTCAAATTGATGAAATCAATGTGAAATGAGAACTATTGAATAGCCTATGAACTGAAAATTTTGACAAGTCATAAAGGACTAAATTGAAGAGGAGTTAAGAATTCTATTATTTTACATGAAATATGTGAACTGCATATGACTGGTGATGAAATGATAACATAAGATTATTTTCATCTTCTTCTCCAGAACGAAAAGACCTAGAAGGTTGTCATGTTGTGTAATGAGTCTTTAGCCAATGGAGATTCTAAATTGTAGATTTGGTGACGCTGTGGCCCCAAATAAGGGCCTCACAGGCCATTACCTAAAATCCTGTTTTCATCCAGAACAAACTAGAAGGAATATTGTGTTCAGAATGTTAAGATGTTTGGATGAGGCTTAGAACTGATAAAATTGTGCAGAGATTGTTTAGCCAAGGTGATTCTAAATTGTACTATGTACCATGAGATTCATCACATTGCCTGTTCTCTTTAAGCCTTATACAGTTAGATCAGTGCTGCCAGTGTTTAGTGCAAGCAAGAGTCTATTACATAATATGGCGGTAAAACACAAAAAACACAGCTGACTTGTAACCAGGGCCAAGGGGTCAGAATATTGCATAATCTCCTGTGTGTTGACCTTGCTGAGTGCAATTTCAAGACTAAGATTTGTCAGGGTTAGGGATTGTGCATTTTATTGAGACAACATATTTCTGTCTTCATCATCAATCAAAATAAACTCTGATGAGCTACAGAGCCCATGGCTCTATTTTTTTCTGGTTTCCATGGAAATAATTTGAACTTAGTGCATATTGGGGGTAGGGACCTTTTCCGGCCTCTATTTTCAAAACCGTTCAATATTTGTTCACCAAACTTTGTATTTGCTAAGACCTATAGTGATAGAGTGGTGCCTTTTGCTACTTTGGCTATTCCGAATTTTTTATTTCTCGTTATTAATGCGGTATTGAACTTAGTGCTTAGCATAAGTGAAAAATATTTGTGGGTAATATGACTAGGTTGGATTGAAAGTTGGAGCGGGGGACATCACAGTGCATCACATGCACATATTTCTAGTTGCTTGAAAGTTGTGAAAAATTAAGTCTTTTTAGCTCATCAGGCCTGAAAGGCCCGTTAGGCGCATGTCCATCCATCCGTCCGTCCATCCATCCGTTTGTAAACTTTTCGCTTCTTCGACTTCTTCTCCAGAACCAATGACTCTAGAGAGCTGAAATGATGTACAGACTCCTTGGCAAATGGGGATTCTAAATTGTAGATTTCGTGACCCCATGACCCCAAATGGGGTCACAGAGGTCACAACCCCAAAAACCTATTTTCATCTTCTTCTCAAGTTCCAAAAGGTCTAGAGAGGTGAAAAGTTGTGTGGAGACTCCTTGGCTAATGGGGAATCTAAATTGTAGATTTTATGACCCCATGACCCCAAATGGGGTCACAGGGGTCACAACCTTAAAAACCTGTTTTCATCTTCTTCTCAAGTTCCAAAAGGTCTAGAGAGCTGAAAAGTTGTGTGCAGACTCCTTGGCCAATGGGGATTCAAAATTGTAGATTTTGTGACCCTGTGACCCTGTGACCCCAATCTAGGTCACTGGTCATGACCCAAAAACCTATTTTCATCTTTATCTCAAGTATGTAAAGCTATAGAAAGGTTAAATTGTAATTGTAGGATTGGTGACCCTGTGACTCCAAAGTTGATCTAAAAAAACCTATGTTTTGATTGTTAACAATGTATTACTTGATATAACTTAGATATTCAACCTTAGATAATAATCAATGAAATCCTGATGAGCTACAGAGCCCATGGCTCTATTTAAAAAAAAAAAAATCTTATGTAATAAGAATCCGATTAAAAATGATATTTTAATTTGATGATTGTTATATGAGATAAAATCTCTTAATTTTATATATAACCAAAATATTTTTCAAAAAATACAGAATAAAATATTTCAACTGTAAAATTTCAATAGCTCCAAAATAAAAAACAAAACCTTGTCTTTAATTTCAAAATGAGCTATTGATGCTGCCGCTCCTGTTCAACAAAAACAATTTTCCATGAAAGAAAAATCATTTAATGTTTTACATATGTTTCAATGATCATGTCATATTTAAAAAGGATAACAAAGTTTAACCAATCTATTGTTTTCTTACTTTCTCACATACATTGCTCACACATAGTGTATAAAGCTCAAAGTTATTTGACTGAATCTGAGAAGTGAAATAGGAACCTGTATGTACTAGCTATAGGCCTACTATTGATTATGAAATGTGATAGAGCTTGTGTTATGGTGATTTCCATAGTGAAGGACAGGAAAACTAGCTAATAGAGCTAACAATGCCCGAGCTATGTGGCATTCCTCTCCTGAACTTGCTTCAACCATATGCTAGATGTGGTAGACATCAGTAAACATCATTCTTTTCGAAACGCTGATAGGTGAACTTTGTTCTAGAAGTGAATTTCTATTTCGAACAATGTTCTGAATGTGAAGTACTTGAAATAGTTTTGTATACCAATTGGAATTGTGATTTTAGAGCACGTTAAAATAACTCTTAGACATTTTTCTAAGTGTGAAGTACTTCTTCATGTGAAGAACTGAAATTTCTACAATATTCTGAATGTGAAATATTTGGATTTGCATAATATTCTAACCAAGTTTTTTTTTCAAATTGAACAAAATTCTCTGAGTGTCAAATAATTCACAATATTTCAAATTTAAAATCAGTGATATTTTGATACACTTCATTTTGATCAATGTTGCAAGGTCTGCAATGTTTTAACCTGAAAAATATTTTGAGTGTGAAAAGCTTCCATTTGAATAATAATCTGAATGTGAAATATTTGGAATTAAACAATGTTCTGAGTTTGAGGTTGCGGTACTCTAATATTTTGGTTTGACTTCCAGGGGGCTATTCTCACCACAATGCTGGCGACAAGAAACTTTTCAAGTAAGTGCTATGTCCATGAAATATATGAAGATGAATTCATTATTTTGTTGTTAGGGACAAGTTATTCTCATCGTTGATGTCAGGTTGTATCCTATACTGAACCACTCCTCTGCCGCCACGACTTAACTGTCTGGACATGGCGCCATCTATGTTTGTTACCATGGTAACCTAAACATGTTGTATGTCGCCTTTTCGTCCTATCCTGTGTCTGTCTGCCCGTCCGTCTGTCTGTCCATGTTGATGTCGAGCCTCGCTACTCTGTGTTACAACCCATACCTCCTCCCACTCTGTGTTACATGGATATGTAACCTTGGCAATCCCAAAGCTAATAGCCTTTGATGGTGTATGTATTTATCCCAATTTCATGTATGTCGATCACGTCTTTAACCCTGTTTTGTTTATGTCTGTTATAATGCTGAGAGCTTTGTGATGTCCACTTAGGTCGAAAGATGTTTGTTTCGAAAAAATTAAACATAAAATATCAGTGAATTGAACTCGTAGTTGAAGAAAATTTAACACCAGGATTTTTATTGTCTTTCTGAAAATGTTAATCAGTATCTTAATTTGAGCTTACTTTCTGAAGAATAAACCATTTTATTATTTCATCTTTGAGTGAGGGTGTACATGATTACCGACCATATATGGAGAAGGTTAAAAGATCTTTACAAAGCATGTTTGTTCAATTAGTTGCCTGTTGCCAATAGTGATAGATAAATCCACGTATAATTTGTTGCCAGTTTCCTCGAAGTCAGCAAACCATACACATGACTTGATGGTTAATTCATTGAAAATATTTTTTATATATTTAAAAAAAAATATATAATTCATTATGGAAAATAAGTTGTCTAGATTGTTCGCATATTTCCAATGCTTTATTACATCACAAATTTTCAAAATACAACCACAGAAAAATCAAGTTTTATATTTTTTAAAAAGTTTTTTTGAAATAAGAATGGTTGGATGAAAATCTTTAAAATAATTTTTATGAAACTTTGTTCTTGGAATTAATTGAAAAGACTAATTATTACAATTACAAATAAGTATGTGTGTATACATGTGGAATGAAATGAAAAAGTTTTTGGTCATGGAAATTTAATCAAATATATTTGTTTTAAGTTTTGAAGGAAGGGCATGCTATTTGAAGAAAGCTAGCTAGATATATTTTAAACAAAAATGCTTTTCTGAGTTTTAGAAGGCTAGTGAAAATATAGTAATAATTAGAAATGTGTATTGTACTAGATAGTTTTCCCCCTGCTATGTTTGAAGCCTATATTGAATTCTGTATCCCAGTGCTGGCGTTCAGACACTTGCGTATGGCAGCTAATTAATTTGCTTCTCAATCAATGGACCAGGAGCTATTGCTACTGATAAATCAGATCCAGGATGCAATTACCTCCCTTTAATAGACCAACGTCATGATCCATTAGTAAAGCATGCGTTGTCAACTATAAATAGATGTAATAAGACACTTGTGTGGTTCTGTCATTAGAGACCACCACCATTGGAAACTGTTGTTGGTTCCATTTTGTAAATGTATGGTTGTTTTGTATATATGACACTCGCTTTGTCTCGAGAGGTTGACCCCATTTAAATGTATTGTTTTATTGCTACAAATGTGAATTTCTGAAAGTAATCTGAAAGTCTCTAATGCTTAATCTTCAGAAATTGGAAAATGTTGAAAGAAATTATCGAACCTTTCTTAATAGATTTCTAAGTTATAGACATTTTCTGTAACAAACGTCATAAATGCGTTCCTTCCGAATCACATTATCTGCTCAACTTTTTATCAAGTATACTGATAGAAAAACATGTATTTTCTCTCTGAAAATTGCCTCTCTTCTATAATGTTTAATTTTCATCATAGACAACTTTAGTAATCATTCTTATGAAAGCTTTCAAAAATAAGTCCTGGGCCCTTATCCTGGAAACCTCGTAGCCTTAAGAATTCTTAATTTTACTGGTAGCCCATGTGTTAATGCGTTGAGAAGCTCTTAGGGCTATGAGCGTTTGGAGAATAAGGACTGAGTGCATAAAGTCTTCAATAGGATGGAGGTTTGTTTTCTCTCGAGTAAAGTGAGTGTCGTATATGTCCCTATGTACCGTTACCATAAGGTTATCGATGTTACAACATGGTGCACCTTGAGACTGTACCAGTCAGTGTACCACGGTCTCTCACTCTGCAGTCTCTCTTATGTACCCTGTACCACAGTAACTATGGTATTGTATGCTACTATATTGATGGCTGTACTATACTGCAACCTCACAAGTAAAGTCTCTTCTCATGAAATGTAAATGGGTACTATCTTGAATGTGTGCAAGCTTATGTACATGTACATTGCCACGTATGACACATACTATGTCAACTTCCTGGATTCCACTATTGATACATGTATGTACAATCTCACCACTATTCTCTAGCTTTGGTAAGCATGTCAGACGCCAGTGTAGATAATGTGTACTCTTGTTGTTTTTTTTGTGCTGTCTTTGTGTGCTGTAGTAAACAAAGGTAAGTCCTCTCACCAAATGCATGGGCATGGCACAGGTAGATGAGTAGATACAAATCTTCACTATTCTTTGAATCTTCTTGTTGTTGTTTCTTCATTGGATCATTGTAGTTGAACCTAACCCTTATTGTCAAGTTCCCAGTTTAGCAGTAGCAGCTTTTATCCACCCCTAGTTGCCATCTTCATCTGATCTGAACTAAAGCTGCAAACCTCGGGAAATACAGACTCTCCTACCTGAGAACTGGGATCCTTTCTTGGGCATGACCTGCACGACTGTGGGTGCCTGTCGAGCTGGGTTGTCTCTGCTATTTCACTATAGATCACTGCAATATTGCTTACATACACAGCAAAGGAGCTAACTTGCTTACATGTAGTAGGTAACTGAGGGAGAAATCATTTCGTGGTTACCCACTGTGCCAGTCCCTATATCATCTAGTTGTAGAAGTTGAGAGCCTTTGCATGAGACACTGAACAGTTGTACATCAAAATTAATCATGCACTGTGTTTATTTCAATTAATCCAATTAATATCTATCAAAGTTAATATTTGAGCCTGCCAGATCACTGTTCAAGAGCATCTTGACCTTGCTATTTGGCTACCTTTCATCTGTTTGATAATTATGTATAATAAGATATTTCTAGGGGGTCTGGTATTGTACAAGGAAAGATTTGGTCAAGAAATTGACTCTAGTATCTTCATAATCCCATGAAGTTATTGTTCCATATGCACTGGATAGAAATACCAAAATCCAAAAAACCTACAAATAGAAAAGCTAGTATTAGTTACAGCAACAATTAAATGCAACGGCAATATTATTTGTAAAGGGGTGTATGATAAAATTCCAAAAATCCAAAAAAGTTATTTTTCATTATACATGGGGTAGAAGTTACATGAAATGTCCAACAATCTTACTAATAGTTATATAAATAGCTTAAGAAGTGGGGAGGAGCAATTGAAAGTAGAGACATTTCAAAAGAATACCGGGTAGTCAGGATTTCTCTATTTCCCCAAACCTTATCATTATAGTCATTGGATGTAATTTTGTAAGGAACTGTGTGTTTCGAGTGCCTGCGTTTATTCGTAAACATTTCTTCAATGGGAAAGTTATACAGGAGAACATGGATATAACAAACTCCAAGTGACCAAAGAATTCAGATCGCTATATTGGCATATTATATAGGACTTTTGATGGGACTTATAAATTTGTTCGCTATATCCGTATTCTACTATATAAGCATCCAGCATTTGTAAATACCAATGTCAAGCAGTTTGGTATAGATTAACTGAGTAGAAAATTAGGTCTTCAGATATTGAGATGATTTAGATATCACTACTTTTTCAACTTTTTGTTGTTGATAGATATGACATCGACTTTTGAATAATATGAATAGGTTTAGAAGGTTAATTGAATGAGTGACATGAGAAAGCAAATGTTAATCAAACACATTGACATTTAGTTCACCTATTAACTGTGTAAATGTAGAACTATTCTATGGATATTCAACTTCTTTATCCTGTATATAATGTTTCGATTCGATGTGTAGCAATCCAGCTTATGGACCTCTTCAATGTGGGAAGCTAATATTGTAATAAAGTTTACGATAGATTGTGTGAATGTGAAAAGTCAAACTGCATGGGCACCATGCATTCATAAGTTTGATTTTAAGATAATTAGGATGAAGACAAGGAAGCGGTGAATTGCAAGCAAGCAATTATTTTTCTCTAGTAAATTACAAACTTTTGCGTCATATAGTTTTATATTAAGCTTACTAATTGAATCAAACGGAAAGATTTGTCTCAAAGTCTGGATTCTGAGTTATAAAAAAATATCATGGTTAACATTCCACATTTCTTTGGTCAATGTATCTATTTAGTTGTGGGTTCCAGAATATGGAAGGATGTCTTTATCCAATAGTCATTCCCAGAATTGTTGCCTGTGCTGACAAGTCAGGGCTGCTTACTTGTACGATTTAGGAGTATTTTGTACACATTACAGTCCTAAAATAGGATTGTACACCAATGTTCCAAATTTTACACCTCTACTCTGAAAACAAGAAATGTGCATTTCATAAATTTCTGTGTGGTGCAATAGAGCAGTGAACAGTTACTTGATTAAATTACAACAGAGTTCCAAAGAGTTTTGTTGTTAAACCACAGAATGATTTCTAGGAACTAATAGTATCATACTTACTTCATAATTTGTGTACACCTAAATATTACAAAATACTCCAAAATCACAATATAACTACACAAAACCCGAAAGAAGAAAAAGGGTGTTCTGACCAGTTGTACGGTATTCCTGTGAAGTGGCCACGCACACAAAGCAATCAGCTGTTTTCACATTGGAATCCTTGTTATTTTCACGTACTATAATTCTTGGTTTAAAAAAATCTTTCTCATATATTCAGTTTTTTCCATAAAAACTTTTTCCTAAAAATTATTTTTATTCTTTGTTCAGGAAAATGGTTTATCATCGCTTGCAGTATTTTGATCATTATTCATACAATGATTCTAGTGTTTTGCATGTTGAAATAGTCATTAAACTGCTTTTCTTCATTGCTTTGTTTGTTATATTGTCTTGAATCTCAGAGGTTGGTATTTAATCTTTAATTTATTGCTTTAATTCCAATTAATAATTTACAGGTTTTGAGATATTTCTTCATCTTCTTCTTTATCTGATTGTCTGTTATATTATATGCATTTGAAAACCTTATATATCTTTTCTTTTGGTTGTACCATAATGTTATTCGAAAGTTCAAGGATACTGAAGTCCAGAAAAGTCTGGAAGCAGAATAATGTGTAATTATGAATCATCAATACAATGCAGGGTATGTAATTTATTAGTATGATTGAAATGCAAGCTTTAAAGGAGCTGTAGCAAGTTTTTGCCATGTTATTTTTTCTCAAATTTGCCTGTTATTAATAAAGTTTATACAATATATTGTTAAGTTAGAGGGTACAACATCTCATTTCATGGCCTGCTAAGCCGTATCCATAGAAAACAGTTATCCGTATTGGAAGAAAATGTTGCGATGTGGAAAGTGACAATTGTGGAACTCTGCAGACTGAGATGTTGACTTGTACGTCTCATGTGATTTTGTACATTCAGAGAGCAAGATGGTTGACAATTCCATTATTGTACTGTATTTAAAACTCTGAGTGTTTAAGTACTGTTACCCCAGTCAGATCACTTAAACTACCTTCGAACGGCCATTTTAATGTGAACACCTAAAAATGTCCAATCGATGGGAAATTGCCCCACATGGTTTAACCAAACTATGGTTTAAGAACTCTTTTTATTGATTGAGGAGTATTATTTAGTCATTGATAACTCTTATTTTTCTTTTCATGAGAGAAGTTTATTTCGGTAAGAATTAACAGTCACTTTAAACAAATAATTCACATATATTTTTGTTAATGATGAATATGAGACTTATACAAATGGTTTATGTAAAATACCCATTCCTTGTATTTTAAAATTTGCAAATATTACAGAAATTTACAAGATTATTGCATTTAATTGTCCTGAAGGAGAAATATGAAAAAAATATGGATTTCAGGCCAATGTCAAGATGGTTTTTGTTATGTTTTTAGAGTTAAATAATTTAGTTGTTAATTGTTAAATTAATATTTAACAAGATACAATAGGTAATTTTTGTTACAATTTCGCATATTTGAATATTTCAAGCATTCTATTATTGAAAGTTTACAAATATTTATAAAAAAGGGAAGCTTAAGAAGCTTGTGTACAGCAGATTGTTTGGGCTATGACTGATCCACTCTGTAGGGATGGAGATTACTTTGTGAGGAGGAAATGTCGGTTCAGTTCAAGTCGCTTGGCTTCATGCAGAGTCACACCTACAGCCTCCCAGGCTCGTTACTTGCTGGTGATGATGCACCCACCTCAGGGTGCAAAAGTGAAACCGTAGACTTTCTACATTGTCTCTGTCACTCATTAGAACCTGTTGACAATTTAAAGGTAGGGTTCTGTCGCCATCTTGGATATTTTAGGATACTCCTTTTAAAGGTAGAATACAAGTTTGGAAAAAGAACATCTTCTTTATGAATTTCTCAAAATCATTTTGTAGAATTCTGTTTTGGTTCCAATTAAGTGAAAAAGAAATAATGACATTGGTACAACATTACTAGTTTTGGTAAAACTGGAAGTTTTGAAAGTCATGCTTGTATATCTTACAAATCATTTGCTACAATTATGTATTCTTCCACATAAAAAATATGATATATAACTTTTGAAGTTCTGATAGTGTTATATTCAAATTATCATTCACAAGTCTTTAAGTTTCCTTATTGGAGAATTAGCTGAATGTTAAATGTGTTCAAAATGTCATCTTGTGTCAAGACGACTAGATCAAAGATTAAGGCTTTAAGTTGTTTAGTCCAGGAAAACCAATGTAATCAGGGAGCAAGCAGGTTTATATTTTGAAGTGCTTACGTATCAAGAGACAAGAGATCCCTGCTGTGATAAGAAACAGTAAGACTGGAGATAACAGGAGCTAAACATGGCCACCGAGTCAGTCCAAGGTAATTGTGCTGCATTTCTCTGTTGAAATTGAATATACTTGCCATCAAACGCTGATGTTTGTGCACCATGTACTGTGTCATGTTGGATGGTAAAGTTCAACTTGGCTGGTATTGAAGATGTTGACCCTCTTGTGCAGGGTTCATAGCCTATGACTACACTGCCTTGTTTCAAAGTTCACACCTATCAAATCCATTTCTTCTTTTATCTTGTCTGTAATGTGTAAGGTTATCTGGAAAGTTATGGTAACTCGTGCAGAATATGAATACTGTTGTTAGTTTTGTGTTCTCATTAATGACAGATAAATACAGTGACGATGTTGGACAGTTAGAATTTCATAGTGATTAAGTGTAGTGTTGCCGGAAATTTTCTTCGTAATTTTTCTTAGGAAATTATGATGAGATGGCGATTAAATTTAAGTCTCCTTTGTTGATTTTCATAATGGTACAACACTGAACCGTTGCTAGCTAATTAACAATAAACTGTTAATAATTCTATTGTATATATATCCACTGAAATTCATAGTGAGGCTCATAAATTCGTTGAGAAGTTTAAAAAGCACTTTCCTTTATCTCCATGAGAAGTATGTACAATCCAACAGCCCCCTTGCAGAACAAGTATATATGCAGTGTTTGAAATAGCTGTCTGTTCAACAGCTATTGCTGATTAGTTTTTAATGGGGCCAGTCGCAAAATTGACCAGCAAGCCCTATCGGAATTTTGATAAATCAAGTGTCTAAACATTGCAGGGCCTGGCACATTCTGAGAAGGGCTAGTAGATATTCTAACCGAAAGTCCTGCACTGCAAGTAAAGACTCAAAAGTGTTTCGTACAATGTACTGTCTGGCCCCTTTTATCCGCACAATTAGGTTATAGTTGAAAATCTGAAGATCTGAAAGATCTTCTTGATTCGCTTAACCGCACCACCATTTGCATAGAAACGTAAAGAAAGATGTTAAATACTACCGTGTGGATGACGGGGGTTCTGCATATACGGTGTCTGGTCAAACGAGGACTCTCTGTATACGTATGTTCAAAAGTTGCTCATCGAAATATAAAAATAAATCATCAGATGAAGACTGCATGAATGCAACAACAATGGTTTAGGATTGGCAACCCAAATGGTGCAGTTAGAGTCCTTTTTGTGGTCACACTTCATCTGAATCGGAGGTTTTTTAGCCAAATTAGTTGTAGGAAGTTACAAGTCCTTTATGTGTCTACCTTTAAAATTATTCACATTCACAGTTGGCATTTGTACACTTGGTGAAGACACTTGTAGAGTCTCTACGTGCATGCCTTGATTACCATTTGTGTATTGTTTCATTTTGTACAGGTTATCGTTCAATATATATAGCAGTATCTTAATATTAATTTGGTTCTGTTCAATATGTTAATTGTTTTGCTTGGGCAGTGATCTGACTTCATGACTTCAGTTTGGTTTCATGGTTTATCCAAGTAAATATTGTAGTATGTTGCCTTTAGAATTCCCTTTTTGAATCAAATTAACATGACATAATATATCGGGGGCGGAATAGCGCAGTGGTTAGCGCGTTCGGCTTTGGATCAAGAGGTCCAGGGTTCGAATCCCGCCAGGGGCACGGCAACTTTGTCTGCAGTAGAGAACTGTTCTACACGCAGTAAGGTTTGGGTGCAATGCTTTACAGAATTTCAGCATAGTACCACCCATGGTTCGCTAGTTCCAGCCGTTGCTCGCAGGTTTCACCGCAATGCATAGCCATGTGGCGTTGCGGGCTTTCTCCCTGCAATAATACTAGCAGCCGTGATATAAGTGAAATATTCTTGAAAGCGGCGTTAAACCCTAACTCACTCACTCACTATTTGGAATCACATTCTTGGTAAAAAAAAACGGATTAACTTTGACCATGATGACAATTATTAAGATCCAAACCAAATCACCCCTGAACATTGTTTTCATTACTATTTGTGCTTCCAGTTTTCCTGTAGTGTATTAAACTATTACACAATATTGTTTAACATTTATTGTTTTGTACTTTGTGTCGTTCTAATATGTTATTTGTTCATTTATGTTGAATATTTTTTTGTCTCATGTAGATTGTTTCATTTAGACAAAATTTGAAGTTTTGTTAATGGTATAAAAAAAAGTAATTCTAACGTTATAATAGTTATAAGAGAATGATGTTTGTCATCAAAGAAATCTCAACATATTTGATTTTG
Organism: Gibbula magus; assembly: GCA_936450465.1. NCBI lineage: Eukaryota > Metazoa > Mollusca > Gastropoda > Trochida > Trochidae > Gibbula > Gibbula magus. Next base: position 15,947,928 of record OW388290.1, on the reverse strand, counting down.
TTGTATTTAAGGTGTTATTTTAACTGTTTTATGCATATTGTTTACAACTCTAACAGTCACCGTGAATTTTCAATGTGCATTGTGAACTAACAATGGATTATAATCAAAGTCCAAAGTAAACAATATTTCATTATAATCATTCTTTATTATTAGATTTTAATTTATTAATTTATAATCACATGTCTTTCGTTAAATTTAAGAGAAGATAATTTTACCTAAGTAATGTAAAGCACTGATTTAGTATTGAAATTTGGTTGTTATGTTTTTCAAGTTTTAATCATTTTGTTTACATTTGTTATTCTCTTGTTATTTTTTACCATTTAATCAGAGTTTTTGCATTGAGTTAGACCACTTGACATAATGTTGTTTGTATTGATTTAACCCGAGTTGAGCATGGGCATTCAGTGCTAAGTGTGATGACGTCAGGCGCACAGACAAATATCAATCTGTACATAGATAGATGCCTGTTGTAAACACAGAGGCAATCAAGGGGATCGGGAGGAATTGCCAAAACTTTGGGAAAAATTCTGACATGGGTGAACAAATTTCGACCTTATATTGGACCATATATTCAATTTGTCAATTTTGAAAAAAAAGATTTATAAAGTCAGCTTTTAGAAAATATGTAATTATTTTTGGCATATTTTGAACTCATGAAATGGACTAAATGATTGAGATTAAATACAGAAATTAACTCAGTTTTGAAATTAAGTAAATGAAATGAATCATCCAAAGAATTACTTTTAAATTTGATTCCAAATTTGGTAAGGCGATTGGCTCTACCCTGCCAGTACCCGGGTGTCAACCCGCCCGTCCGTCCGTCCGTACAGCTGGTATAACTGATTGGCTATTCTGTCAACTAGGTAATGTGCTTCAAACAGTCGGGAATGGCTCGCAAGTGTCCGCACCTGCAGGTACGTCTGTCCGTCGGTCTGTCCGTCCGTCTTTTGAGTGCGTGTGTGCGTGCTTGCGTGGTGCGTGCATCCAATCCACAATTGTTCTGCTTCATATTCACACTGACTTGTCTGTAACCTGCTCCAAGTGTTCGTTCCACTGACAAATGCTAACTGTGCTGGTACCTACTCTCATAGTTGTGTTGTGTGCCTCTAGATCTACTCACCACCAGTACCAACATAGTTACCTTTCCTTTGACGCCAGGCTCAGAGAGTTGTTCCCCTTGGTAGCAAGCTACCTTGACCTTGTCATCTCCAGTCAAACTTAGTTACCTCCCCTGAACTATGCTGCGAAAGTTATCCCCCTTGGTAATTAGTTTCCTTGACCTTGGACCGAGTTTTACAAGGTGTGTTTTGTATTTTGTTCGGACAAGTGCACATAGAAACCGTGGCCCGAGGGAGATATGAAGCCTTCCATAACACATCTCCTCTCCCAGCCCTTCAACCTGATTTCCATGGCAACCTTTTCCATTTTAATGACTTTTTCTATTTCAGTCTTCTCCAGATGTGTGGCTGTTTTGCTATGTATATTCAGTCTCTCAAGTTAAAATCCTGTTTACCAACTGTGCTTAAGTCTAACTCATTGTTCTTCTGGTCAGTACGATTGATAACAAAATATCTGCTATCTATGTATAAAGAGGGACTGTTCAATCAATGTTATGTTAAGTTTTTTACTTGATGCTCGTTTGGAACTGATAGAAACATTAATTCTGTTACGAATTTGAAAGGAAAATAAAACGTTAAAAATTCATGAAGACTTCTGCTAGATTGCATAAAAACGGCAGTACTGTTGAGAGATATTTTTTTTCTTCTTTTTTCGTGGTAGATTTGTGGCAAAATGGTCCATCTTTATTTAAAAACATGTCGGAAGTATAACAGTGTTTATGAAAGTCATGGCTGACATAATCAGTAGATGATTATTAGATCAAAGTAGATGTAAAGTTAAGTACAGTACTACCCAACTAGTTCCAGTAAAGGCTTTCAGATTTCACTACAGTGCTCTCTCCTTGCAGAAATACTTAAACTTGACAGTAGTACTCTTGACTTACAAAATTCAGTGTTAAAGCACAATTAACCACATCTAGGTATAAAGCAATGCTGTTGCCTCTTGCCACTTAATTTTGATAAGATAGCTAAAAATGAACTGAAAGATTACATATCCTGCATCTGTGAAAAGAACAGGCCTGACAATGAAACAACTCTAAGGATTAAAAGATGAGAAATTCATGCCTCGTTATACTTTCATTGTAACTAAGCTCTCTTGAAAGTATCAGATGATATTTGTTTATCAAAGACATATTACCTTATATGGAACTATTACAGCAATGCAGCTTCTATATTCTGTGAAAACGACATTTCAGTATATTTTCTATATTCTCCTCTGTAGCCCCTTTTGAAAAATGACATGGTCTTTCAAAATTGAGAAGTTTGACAGTAATGTTTCCTTCTATTCTGTTGTCTCCAAACTTGCCTCTCATCAGTCTGTGTACTGTTTGAATTCTCTTAACTTCAAGCACTTCTAATGTAGTTGTGTTTTGTCAGCGATTTATTTTTCCAGAGGACGTTTTCTGCTGATATTAATGTTGTAATCTAATCTAATGTACATACACTCTGGTTTCTATGTGACATTTATTCAAAGCCATCATGTCTGAAATTAATCATAAATATTTGAAAGAAAATGAGGATTATAAATTCGTTGCTTACTGATTATGTGCCATACAAAATCCTGCTGTTGTCATCAAATGTAAAATGAGTTCTCATATATTGTATTATTGAAATAAAAAAATTAAAATTTCCCTGTACTTCGTAACATCCATGACTTTTTAATTGAACATCAGGTCAGACAAATTTAATACTTGGTTTACGTATCAGGCAGAAGGAGAAAAACTGTAAAGTTCAGGTAAGCAACATAAACTAAGGTTTTTTTTAAGAAAATCATATTTTTTTTACTTCTGAGTAGCATTTTACCTAACTAGTCAGTATCATGTTAGGAAAATCTGTAAACAAAGTTATGACTTATTTTGGCCTCAACTATTATATCTTCATATTACAATATTTCAAGACTTAAAGGAAATATACTATCAACTTTCAGCAGCATTTGTTACAAAATACAGTAACAATTCAAATGAAAAGGTCTGATATTTTGGCTTGCCTATATACAGGTAGAGAGATTACGTTTTACCTGAGATATTTGTTTATTTAATTAGACATATTACTAGTTAAATCTGACAACCAGAGAGTTAGGTTCATGTTTCAAATGAATTGTTCTCTGACATTTCCTTCTAGGTCTGTGTCGTGTTTCAAATGCTGACTTTCTGTTACTGGCAAATTTCTTTCCTTATCGTATTTGAATTTCTCCAGTTTGACATTTTCAGATCATAATTTGAGAGGTTTTTAAATGTTATACTTCTCGTCTAAACAGGTATCAATAGGAACAAAGTCATGAAATTTTAACAAAAGTGATTTAATTTTTTGAAAAAAATATGTTGCTGAAATGACTGAAATATTGCCTAAGTATATCTGGAGAAGTAATTTGCATAGGTCAATGACATCAAAAACAAGTGTCATGACATAATAAGGAGTGACCCTGATTTTCAATTCACGGCAGAATTTACTTCACTAAATTTATTAAAAATTAATATTATTAAAATGCAGCATGTAAAAGAAATAGCCTAAACCTTCATTTGTGTGGCAATAAAGAACAGTTTTGCCCTGAACCATAAATGTCAAAATATTCTATCTTTGCCCTGTGCTTTTACTATTATTTTTCTGGGCAAATCTATACTTGGTGGAAAACTTTTGAACTCTTCCTAGATATTATGTTTTGTCATTTGGATAGAATTTTGATGAAGAAATTAAAAGGGTTATGAGAGTCACGTTTTTTATCAATTTTTTTTAAACCTAATCTATATAATAATTTCAAAGAGATTATAGTTATTGTACTAATTACGTTCTAAGTTAAGAGATGGAAACTATACAAGTAGTCACTAAAAGGTCTTTAGTTAAAGATTCTTCATTTATGTGACACAATCAAATCTTAAAGTTTTATAAAATATCTCGTTTGTCTAAGTTACATTGTAAGAGATTGTAGCTACATGAGAAGTCCCTAAAAGGTCTTTAGTTACAAATGCTTCAGTTATGTAACACAATTGTATTTTCTAAGTTCCCAGAAAGATATATACTTCTTCAAGTAATCGCCTAAGAATGCATATTTGTAGATACGTAGGTGAGTGCAGCTGTTTTGACCATCTGGTGACACAAGCATATGTAGGAGATGTTGGTGTGAGTATGTACGTCACAAGGAGAACAAGGAGCCTCAGATCGGAGAGGCTGGTTGGATGACAATGCTCCTCGTGCTGGTTGAAGAGTCATCGAGCCACACACACAGCAAGCAGCTCAAAAATCAATGTGAGGCAGGCACCATTACATCCAAACAGTGATTTGTTAGCAAGCCTCATTGATTCTGATAAGCAGTGCTATATGCCTTCCGACCCAATTGGTCATTTGAGCGTCACACGCTGTAACTGTGGCTTTACGAACTGCCAGAAATTAGCTGGTCAATGATACGAATCGAGACCTGTTGATGTCCATTGATGTGTCTGTCTGTCTGTTCATCAATCCCTCAGTGGATGCTGGTCGGCCATGTCCAGACATATTCATGCCTAACAACGCAGGACCGATAACTATGCTTCGACTTAGCAGCGGAGCTCAGATTGAAACTAGGCCTATATTACAGCTGGCAGCTGATTCAGCTTCTCATACAGCTAGTCAGCTCTTTCTTCATTAGTTTTCTGCAATGGCCACCTTTCACCGAAGTGATGTGAGTTTGAGGTATTGGAGTTGATTCTGGGATGGATTATACCACTGGGAGGGTGAGGCCGGGCCACACAGCATTTCACCATCTCTTTCATAAGAACCTCAAAGGTAACCAACTTGTTGCTGGTATGTGTTCTGCCTGCCACTGCCTAGCTTCTCAGTGTCATTGTGTATATACATGCAGAGACCACTAGTACTCCAAGGATATATTTGATATATTTATGCTTCTGGACGATATGTTCTCTAACATTGCTTGTATCATGTACTCGGACTGACTGTACTGACATGCCCAAGTCAATGACATTCTTCTTTTCAGGAGAGCTGTTAAGTGTCAGGTATTCACCATTGAGTCAACTTGCCATGTATAAACAGTAATGCTTCACAGGCTGTTATATTATCTTTTTAATCATTTCTATTGATATTTTTTTTTTCAAATAATTTCATTGTTGAAATCCTATTGTCATTTTAAATATTTTTATTCAATCATATCATTTAATAACTTGATTTTGAAATTCATATTCTAATTTCATTCAATAGAGTAAATATGAAATAATATCCAATTTTATTGGGGTGCTAATCAAAGAGTAATTAATTTTTTTGTTTAATTATTGTTTTTATTATGCATAATAAACTTATTATTTATAAGATAATTTCAATCAAATTTGATATAAAATTACGAAAAAGAGATATTTCAGATATGAAATGGGATGGACTATCTTAAGCAAATAATAAATTCTAATTGATTTTTTTTTTTAAAAACATCCAAGGAGATGATGGTTTTAACTAGGCCACAGAAACAAAATTGCAAGATATAATGCAGTGTGTTTGTACTTGCAGGTCGCAGTCTAAATGTGAAGAAAAACGATGGAATCAAGGAGTCTACAGACAGCAGTACCATTGAGGATGAGGACACTAAGAGTGAGTCTACAAGTAATTATCACTTTGCTTTATATCTGGGTGATCACGCACCTCACGCGCACATCAGATCCAACATTTCCAGTTGCTGGAGCTAATCTCTAAGTGTTTGTTTCTCTTTTGAATCTCATGCCACTTGTTGGTGTCAAAATTTAACTTGCAAAATACCATTACAAATTGTTCAGTTTAAAGAATGTAAATAATAATTTTTCATCCATCCATATTGACTGATCTTTCCTCCACCAATCCATCCACCCATCTTTCAATCTTCTTTCATTTATCCACACCAACTATCAATCCACACATTCATCCTTATCTTTGACACACCTTATATACCGCCACCTTCCATTCAATCCAAACCAACAATCCATCCACCCTTACTTATCCGTCCTTATCCACCCAGGCCATATCCATCCATCCACCCATGGCTTCAAACCCTTCCAGTCATCAACATAAACAATCCATCCACCCTCCATCCACATCTCCATTTCCACCCTCCCCTCCCCTCCCATTAATCAACACAATCAATCCATCTATCGTTATCAATCCTTCCATCCCCTTTCATTCATAAAAATCCTTCCACCTCCTTGTTACTCTAGAAGAGAGAAGGTTTTGTAATACAGGAAAATCAATGCTATGAGATGTAGAGAAACAGACACACAAACACCCAGTGCTCATCCTTGAGGAATCATATATCCTGAGCTGTCCGTCAAACCCTAGCTCTCATTTATTGACCCAAACAGCGCTGCTGTCATCTATCTAGGCAACGACTGTGTATTTGATTTTTTTGTTGGATCTTCTGAATGGCTGTGCCTGTGAGGTGCGTGTGTTTGCTCCCCCTTAACCACTTACATGTTGTCATGGCTGTAGCAGTAGTCAAACATCTGTTATGTTAGGTCCAGCCGCTGGTCGTCAGCTAGACGCACCGAGTTAAGCGGCCAGTCTCTAGCTCCTTGTCATTGTGTTTGTGTAGGTTCGTCCTTGAGATATAGAAATAGACTTATTGTTGCTTCCTGACCTGCCCACTGCTAAGAATTCCCAGAACAGCTTGACCCTTCCCTTTTAGTTTGCGGCTAAGCAGGTCTCTTATTTGCAATAATAATTTCTTAAAATTTGTTGTTTGTGACATGAAATAAATACATGCCGATGATGTGCAGGTAAGAATTGAAGGAATGGGTGTTTTCTTTGTGCAATAATCTACTTTTTTCTTCAGGCTCGTAACCAAGCTTTAAAATTATTGTTATTATGGGACAACATATACATGTACATTCTTTCTGGACCCTATGTTGTACTTTAGCTTGTATTTATACATGTGATCCATGATGAGCATGCTTATGTCAACCATATTTAGTTCATATTTGAACTATAATTATTCTTATATGATTTTTGTGACACCTTTGTATTTTTCACATGCTTATCTTCAGTGCCCACCAAAATGGTTGTTTTACCGTTCAGTACTTTATTATCTAAGAAGCCGATTCGATCTTTTAGTTCCTTGATCTCAAAATCAATCAACACTGACAATTGGCTCTCTGAAACATTTGAGAATCAAGAATTCTTTAACAGAGTACTGAAATAAGTATCATATCTTATTTATATGTGAGCACAATAGCAACAAGTGTGCATGGAGATTTGGTTTAGAGATTACGTTGAGAAGATTTTTGTTTTATAAGTACGATGTCAGCACATATTGATGAGTTTATCTTCTTTGTCCCTTGTTCCTTTGAACACATCGATGTGGTTCTTCAGCTATCAGCTCACATCCCATCTCCTTTCCTCTCCTCTCTTCGTCAGGCAAGCCAGACATTGATAGTGAGTATAGCCACCACTTCACCCACCTGAGTGGAAACCCTCCACCAACATACCCAGCCTGCCCGCCCGCCCGCCCGCATTGTTCACTGTCAAACTTGCTTGCACGGAAGACAGACCTGCTTCGCTTCAACTCTTTCTCTTCAATCTAACTAGATGTCTGTATGGAGAGTATTCAGAAATTTCTTCAGGAACGTGCTAGAAAATATGTTCAGAACTAAAAGCTATTTCGAAATCAGATTGGATGTTCCAAAATATATTAAATTCAGCTCTAAAAAATGTTCATGAACTTGTTCAGAGAACTTGTTCACACTTAAAATATAATTATACAAAGCTAAGAAAGCAACAAGATATTTGTTCAGGAATTTGTTCCAAATCATGTTCTGAAAACATCTTTGAAACACATTCAGAGTTTATACAATTTGTTCAGAAATTTCTTTTAAAATCTATATTGAAACACACCAATAGCAGATAACAAATCTATTTTCAGTAATCCGTTCGGAAAACTTGTCTGAAATTTGCTCAGAATAAAATCTTCAGAAACGTGCTCAGGAAAAATTCTGAATTCTCTAAAAACCGTTTCTGAATTCTGTTCAGAAACTTTTTCTGAAATCTGATCAGAAACCTTTTCTGAAAATTGTTCAGAAACATGTTCTTCAACCTGTTCAGAAACATGTTCTTCAACCTGTTCAACCTGTTCTGAACCTCCTTGTTCTATCTGCACTTCTCACTGCATTGAAGTGCATAAAGCATGTCCAAGCAGTTTATTCTGCCTCTCTTTCTGTAATGCATATGGTTATATTTCCATGGATCTTGCATGGTTTCACATGCTCTGTGTTCATTTCACTGTTTTCCATTTGGTTTGTTTCGCTTTGAAGCATCTCTGTTGTCGTTATGTTTTCAGCTTGTAGTTCAAGTGTTGTGTTGTAGCCCCTTTCTCAGCCTTAGGACAGAAACAGCAGTAGTGGAAGGGGCACCTGTTGGTAGTTTCAGTTCGGGGTCATAGCTTTAGTTTTTGTCTTAAAGACAGTTATAACCTTGGTTATTAGCAGCCCCGACTAAGTCAGGGCTGCTATCAGTTTTTGCGCAGTTCCAACGCTGCCACGTTTTGTTTTGGCTATAACTTTTTTTCCAAGGAGGGGTTCAAGAACTCATATATATAACTTCCTACTAATACAACTGGGTAATTTTTTGGACATGTTCACTTTCAAGGTCAAAGGTCAAGGTCATGAGTTAAAAAAAAAAATCCTTGTAAACACAATTACTTGAAAAATATTTGTGTTATCAGGCTCTTATTTGGTGTATATCAACTATGGAGGAAGGCCAAGATTTGAAAAGGTTTTCATTTAATTATGTCAAAGGTCAAGGTCAAAGTGAGGTCACGACTTAAGCATGCTTTTGCAAAAATGCCTTATTTCACCTATTAACACTTTGAATCATTACATGATTGGTTTGCACGATGAAAGGTGATCATTGATTGTGTGACCTTGAAGGTCAAAGGTCAAGGTCACATGATACGTCAACACCACCGGTACCAGTTCTGAAATCACTAAATAACTTTTTTCCAATAAGGTAATAACACATCATATACATAGATTCTTTCTTATACACCTTGGGACTTATTTTGTCATGTTCACATTCAAGGTCAAAGGTCAAGGTCAGGAGTTCTGAAAATGCTAAAATAAAATCCTTGTAAACATGATAACTTGAAAAATATTTGTGCTATCAGGCTCTTTTTTGGTGACTTACATGATTGTTATACACAATGAAAAGTTATGCGACTTTGAAGGTCAAATATCAACGGTCAAGGTCATGAGATATTGGTTAAGGCCATGTTAACCCTTTGATCTAATTGATCCAATCAGAAATAGGTTTATAAAGAACAAGACCTCATTGAAGATTCAACTTGTTAGTAATAACTCCAATGATGAGCAACTTTTTGTTAAAGAAATTTTCCCATTTTATTGTTGCTGATGAGAAGGTGGAACAGGGAAAGCGAGACCCTAAGTTTCGGGGCTGTTCTGCTTTTGCGGTGTCCCGCAAATGCTAATCTAGTTTCTTACAAATCTTGTAAATATCTGTATGTAATAGCATGTAAATATATAGACAATGTCTAGAAGTATAAGATTAGCAAGACAAGGTTTACATATATTGATGATCGACTGCTTGAGTATATATGCTTCAAGTATGTTTCTTGGATCAGCCTGTGTCTCTGTGAATTTAGTCTTGACTGTTGCGTCATTGATTTATCTGTCAAATAAATTCCTTTTGTAGCATGATTTAAGTGCCATCTTGTTTTCATACCTTTGTTTATAATGGAAACTAATGAACAGACACTACTTTGTTTAGTGGTAAGATTAGCTGTCAGTGCTTGCTGGAATGTTATTTACTAAACCTTTATCCATTATTTATCCTGAATCTTTGTAAGCAAGAAGAGGTACAGTATTTTATATTTATGTTTATTGAAAAATGTTTATAAGTCTGATGATTTATGATGGAAATTATAGTTATGAGAATTTATTCAGACATTCTATTTTATTCAGGTATATATCCATTATCAACTCAATTATTATTTGCTTAATTCAACATTATTCACCAATATTTCCTACTTTGTTCACTTTAATTGCAAGCTAAGAGACGAGTGGTTTCTAACAAGGCTGTAGCTGGTAAGACAAGCCAGGGACTTGGTGATGGATCCCGAACATATATCCATCCCATGATGCACTTCCGGGTCCCTTGTATCAATAAATATATCCCATCATGCCCTGCATCCTGCTATATCAGGTTATTTGTATCCCCAAGTCTACTTCAATACAATGCTTCCATATGCACTTTCTTTTTCATACCGTGCTATACAAGTCAAAAAAAGACTTTAAATCCAACTAGGTGAGAAGACAAATGAACAACCATCAAATTTCAACATTTCATTGTCTGAAAAAATACATGCAATAATAGCGATAAGTAATCGGGCTTCAGTGATAAGAGAAAGAAGGTGTTCATGGAATCAGGGTATTGCAGTAGTCTTGCAGCTACCAATACCCTGATGGAGCAGGATGTGTTCCCTCATTACTCATCGCTTGGGTCGGCCCAGCATCAGTCTCTTGTATGTAGACCTTCCTTATTAGTGGTGAAGCTACATCGTGATACTGTAGGTAGAGCTGACTATATATTTCCCTTTGGAATATCCATAATATTATGTAAATATATGAATATATGTATGGAAACCATGTCTTCACAGTTGTCCTACTTGTACAGATAATATTACCCTGTTCACCTCACCATTGAGCACCTTGTCTTGCCAAACCTTATGGAAAGATTACTTTATGTTATGCTGCTGTCAGGGGAATTTGTAATGATTGGTTATTCATTCATTTGGAGAAGGAATGAGAAATTTTATGTCCTATTTCTATAGATTCTAAACAATTTATTCGTTTCGTGATTGTCAAAAACAATTTAACTGTCCAAGTCATTTTGACTTAACAGAAACAAATGTATATGTAAATTGAACATAATTGGAAACCTATTTCATCAGAAGGTTCTGAAATTTTTGGCATATATTTTTTTGTCAGACCAAACTAATTGAAATGTTAAAATATATAAGCAATCAAAACATATCACATCTATTGTACAGATACATCTAGAGAATTGTGATTTGTTCCTGTGAATTGACATCACATCTACCATGAGACTTAAGTTGAAATTCACGAGCACATTTACCTTTACTTGAATGTGAAGGACAGTATTAAATCGGTCCCCATGACATACATTCATTTCTCGGGAAGCAACTACTTCTTGCAAGCTGTATTCAAAATGTGACTTTGAAAGCTGTTAACACATTTGAAAATAGACTGAACGATATCCATATCAGTGTGAAGATTTAATGTTGAGTATTAAAGGTGTTTTACAATACTTTGGATATTCCCTTGACAGCAGTATTTCATCCACATGTCTCGGCGCTAATGGACATTCGTCAAGCTTAGTGTAAAACTTGTCTTGATGAATATCCTCACATAATTAGGGTGATATGTGTCTGACATTAATCCCTCTGCATACGTAGTGCTAAGGAGCACTGGTCGATAAGATTATATTCCCCGCATGAAGATTATAACTCTTCGAGACATTTTTAGCTTGGCATGCAAGAATAATATCCTAATATGCATTCTATTGACATTTGGAACTTTGAAAAATAGTCTGGAAGACCAAATGTCATTTGTTATCTTATCACTTTTGAATATTCTCAATTGAAATTGAATAGGTTTTCATGTGAATTAAAATTGATTGTAATGAAGTTAATCCATTTAAAATAGTTTTAAATGCATTACATAATTTTGCAATGACATCAAATCTAGTTTGTCCTTTTAGCGAAGACAGAAATAGTTGTTTCAAAATCAATAAATTCATAGATAATAATGCGCAAGTGTATAAAGATGAGTGATGGTTTGTATGTGTTTCATTAGGTCATGGTACCCTTGCAGCGGAGTCACTTTGAGTTTTCTCTTTCAACTCTCTCCAAGCATTCATTAAACAACTTCGCCTGAACTTTGAAACCTTATTAAAATATCTTTGACTAAAAGATACTGGAGTACTTGAATTACAACGTCAATCTATTATTTTCAACCGTTGGAATATTTCAAACATAACTTTAAAGAGAAGTAATAGATTTTATAAATTGACACTTTGGCTTAAATCTTACGAAATCAGTGAATATGAATTCTGTGTTTTTCCAAAATAAAGTATGGGATACAGATTCAAGATCAGTTGAAATTCTAAGATAACTTACCTTATCCACTTAGAAAATTCAGAATATAGAAGATAGATACTTGGTATATATATGATATATGGTGTTGAAGGCTTTATGTTTGTAAATATTAGACGATTTGATAAAAGACTGATTAAATTAAATATCTTGAAAGGTGTGATAAATCGCCTCCTCCTGTCTTGTGGAGAGAGCAGTTAAATACTGTAAGGGGCCTGGCAACTGTGTCTCCTGTAGAGAACTGTTCTATATACATATACAGTAAGGTTTGGGTGCAATGCTACACTGAATTTCAGCACAGTACCAACCATGGTGCGCTAGTTCCAGTCGATGTTGCACTTTCACCGCAATGCATAGCCACCATGGCATTGTAGGCTTTCCCCCTGCGGTAATACTAGCAGCCTTTAAATAAGTGAGAAAGATATAAGTTGAAAGCAGAGTTAAACCCCAACTCACCTCACCTTATTACACAACCACTGATGCTAGAATGAAGTCCCTAGGAGAGAAGACACGTCATTGATTATATTATTACAGAGTGATCAATGTAAATGATGGTGCCCAGTGATAGTTAATAGTCAGTCTTCCTTTGAGTGTCTCTGTTCAGTAATCACATGTCAGCTTGATTACCAAATTGAGACATTTATATTAAAATTTTGTTATTTGATCCTTATATATTTGGCTCTTGAAATACAGGCGCATTTATTTATTTATTTGAAGACTAATTTCTGTAGTCCTTCTGCTGTTACTTAGAAAGGCTAGAGATTTAGTGTGATGGATGGTTTAGCTGATTTGGTATACTTATTACAGGACAATGTTGTGAATTCTATTGCAAGTTATGTAACAAATAAAACATTTAGGTACTTAGTTTGATATGACTGTTACTTAAGGTTGAGTTTAAGTTTCAATTTTCCATTCATTATTTTCAATCTTTCATGCACTTTGGGAAATCAGGTGGCACATAGTTTAAGAATTTACAACACCCTGGGAAGTTATTTTGGACTCCTAAGATTTTCCTCTTTGTTCTCTTGTTCTTGATAAATTCAACTGATAATCATATTTTATTATATATCATGTACCGATAAACTTTCAATGTTTACAGTTCAATGGATTATTTTGTTTTGATTTAAACTTTTTATTTAAGAAATAGAGTTTGCTGTACCCAAATGTGTTTTGTAAGAAGGTATAGTTTTACCCTCAACTATTATAGTTAAAGCACAAGGACGTTAGTTGGTTATGCATCTTAGATTCCACAAAGAAAGTAAGTTGGAATAATTTGTCAAACTTAGGTAACCTTCTACCAAATTATCTTGTTTATAGAGGTTAATTAAGTTAACTATAAAAACCTTATGTTCTCAAATAAACTCATGTCTCAAACATATTCTTCAGATAAGTCTCCAGGGACGACTTGTGGAGACACAACTTACTTTAACCATGTACTAAACAAATGTGTTACAAATCAGTAATGTGTTCTAAGAATTTCAATGATGACTGACTGAAACCTTCTTCTATCAATATACTTAAGTAATATTTCTTGAATGAACATATTTATGTTAGTAATGACAAGAACAGCAAGTTATACTATTTTCAATTGAATATCCTTGTAGTTTTTTCAAATCAACTTTCTTCTACTTACAGTACTAATTTCTAATATGCATCACATGATCTTGTTATGATGTCAGATCGGTTTCTCCTTTTCACAAAGACAAACAACAGAACATTCCTTGAATAAGCATCTTAGTAATAAGAAGAACAGCCACTACTTTCAGTCGGATATCCTTGTTTCTATAATTGATAAGCTTACTCTATGCAACCAATATGCATATTGATGTTATATAAAACTCAATACGTGTCCTGTAAGGTATGCATGAAAGACTCCATCCTCTGTTGTAAGCTGATACTGCACAGGACAAGCTGTGGGTTGATGAATTGATTTTGTATTGTAAACAGTCTTGAGTAGGAAGTTGTAGTTTGAGCTGAAAGCTCTGATTTATGAGCCGCGAGTTCAGGGAGAACTGTGGTCACTAACATCCACGATCCATGTGGAACCTACCTCCACAGATAAAAGAGCTCCTAGTCGAATTCTTCGTCAAATGTATTTAAAAAGTTATTCTCAAGTTATTTTCATGATTATATTGTTGATTAGTCAAGGCAGAAATGGATTTTGACTTGTTGATTATGTGGATGTCCGCATTGAAGCTCATGTATGAAATCTGATGAGTTTGCGTTTATTTTTGTTGCAGGCAGGAAACAGGAGATTATTAAGTTGACAGAACAAATGCTTCAAGCAATCACGAGTGGAGACTATGAAGCTTACACGTGAGTAGATCTCTCTCCCTCTCGATATTGAAGTATTTGAAAGTTTATATTTTGATCCATATTATGTTGAAATCTTGAATATTTGGTTTGTAGTAAACTTATGTTTAATATGATTTGATTTAATGTGTTCTCTTACTTTTCTGCATTTCAGTCAAAATTTCATCTGAGGGTGTGTTTTCTAGTTTTATATCCAGTTTATTGACCAACACTTAGATAATAATGATAATGATGATTAGTACAAAGTGAAGACATTATGATATTAAGAAAGAATTAGAAAACATAAGGTCGCTTATATAAAGTACAAGGAGCATGTGTTCCATAGCTCTATGTGACTGATGTTACTGGTGCTGCGATCATGTGTCAACACCAGCTGGTGCTAATAGCTCGTTACATGGGCAATCTGTTGGCCAGCTCATTAACCATCGAAGATGAAGGTTGTCTCATTGATCGAGATTTGGACCAGCAGACACCCATAGAGATCAAGGAATAGCACTTGTTAGAACCATCTTTGGGTTATCAGTCCCGGGTTGAGTATCACCCTTTGTTAACTGTCAGTTTCTCTACTATGTCAAGCCACTATGTTGATACAGCTTTATTCTGCAATTCAAGGGGGCGGGATTGCGCAGTGGTTAGCGCGTTTGGCTTCGAATTAAGAGGTCTGGGGTTGAATCCCGCCAGGGGCACGGCAACTTTGTCTGCAGTAGAGAACTGTTCTGCACGCAGTAAGGTTTGGGTGCAATGCTACACTGAATTTCAGCGTAGTACCACCCATGTTTCACTAGTATTAGCCAATGCTCGCAGGTTTCACCGCAATGCATAGCCACATGGCGTTACTGGCTTTCTCCCTGCCATAATACCAGCAGCCGCGATATAAGTGAAATACACTTGAAAGCGGCGTTAAACCCCAACTCACCTCACCTGCAATTCAAACCATTCCCAGTGGTCAATTTACAGGAAGCACGACTTGTTAAC
Source organism: Gibbula magus (assembly GCA_936450465.1). Lineage (NCBI taxonomy): Eukaryota > Metazoa > Mollusca > Gastropoda > Trochida > Trochidae > Gibbula > Gibbula magus. The sequence goes on along the minus strand of OW388290.1, from coordinate 15,932,391 downwards.
TAAGGAAACCTTGGATTCACCCCTGTTCTTGATAATCAGTTGCCCTGAGGTAAAGGGTTAATGGTTCAAAGCACTGTGATATGAATTTTCTCATTGTTCAAGAACTACTGTCTGTACACATAGCTAGCGACAAAGCTGCCTGATGGAAGCTCTATCATCAGACATCCAGGTGTGATACCTGAGACGGCTGATTGTTACCTGGCTGGTGCTCTTACCTGACAAACAGCTGTTGATGTTCTCAGCTTTCTTGTTCACTCTCTTTCTTGCCTACAGACGTGCGGCTGTAATTAGATAGAATCATATGTTTCTAAATCAATACTGTCATTAATTTGATAACCTGAACTTTGTAAAAATTAGTTGGAAGAAATGAAATCAGCTTGCTTTGTCTATTAAGACTTTTGTTGTGACGAATGGTGTTCAAATGAAAATGATACAGATTTTGGTATTTCTGTTTGGATATTATCTTGATAAACATGACTTTCTACTGAAATGTGTTATTTGTTATTGATATTCTGAGGATGTAAAATATATGTAGAATTTCCAGATGTGACTAATGTTGCAATGAATTCATGCACAATAAGCTTTAAACATCTATGAACTATATAAGCATGTTTAGCCAATGTCCTGGTATTTGTATATTCACATATATTATATATGGCCTTTTCAAGCAATTTTGATTAAATCTTTACAATTCTTACTCTTCTAATAGAATCTATTGATTGAATTGACTGGTGTAAAAAATCTATCACATTTGGAAAAAAAACCTTCGAATTTAAATACAGACGAAAGACAATTAACTGTCAGCATTCAAAAGTCGGATCCACTGCCAAGAGTGAAACTAAATTGCTGAATTGATTTCTCAAGTTATGACTGCATGGTCACAGGCAGAACAGATTCAGTCTACATGCTTGTATAGAAGCACCCAGCTATTTTGGAATACCTCTGCTTGAGTAGAGAGTTATGTTGTTACAGAAGCACATACTCCGTCACCTCACTCAGACAGCAGTCGATCCACCATGAACCTAATGACTTTCTTACAGTGTTTTACATTTCAAAAATACTGCTGGAATATAAACGGGCCATCACTAAACAGTAGTGATTTTTGTTTCCTTTACCTGGTTGGTTGTTTTCAGGTGTTCACCGAGAGCATCAGATTTGTAAAATTGTAACAATTATTATATCACAGTGTTAAAGTCTTTCTCAAACATGTTCTTTTATGTATGTCGAAGGGTTAAAATTCAATAGGTCAACTTCAATTTATCATGTCACCTCCATTTTAACGGAAGATGTTTTAAATATCATGAAAAATGGCTTATGCTGTTTCCATTTAAGGTGTACTAATGAATGTCAATGTAATTTTACTTGTAAAAATTTATTAAAATTATGATAGCATGATACACAAATGAGAATATACAAACGAAATCCATTTCAATAAAAAAAAAAATCCACACCAAATTCCACACAATTCCTTGAAATCACATGGTCATTGTAGTTTGGTTTATGTCAGCATGTCATTTTGACAGTGATAGTATGATAATCTGAAAGGGTTTTATCTCTCTTCCACAGACTTACGATTTATCAGTTAGAAAACTACTGTGTCAATATATAAATGTATGAAAAATCTTTTAAAATATATGATTTGAATTCTAGTCAATGTCCTGTAATAACCTAAATACAAGCTGATGTGGTGAACATTTGGTACCTTTAAAAGTTACAATATATACCTATTCACTGCAATTTCTATATCATAATATTTTCTTTAATTATTGTATTTCAGAAAGCTCATTGACCCCCACTTGACCAGCTTTGAGCCTGAAGCTCTTGGCAACCTCATTGTGGGCATGGACTTCCATAAGTTTTACTTTGATCATGGTGAGTGATTAGAGTTGACGACATTTGGAAACCAATCAACTCTTTTCTCTTGTTTGTTTTTTATATTACTTCTTATCCTGTAATTATCTACTATGAGGGATGAGGTTTAAAAATTATTTACAACAATTTTGGTTTTGTTTGTATTTGAACTTCAGAATGAGATTGTTTCCCATCCCCTTCTTCATATTCACAATTACAAGCAATACCTTGGAGGCGTGTTTTAACCTTTACATGTTATTGCCAACCAAGTATGAAATTATGATACAGGCCTACTATATTTTATATTCTATACTTTATAGCTAGTATCAGGTTCACTTTTAACATTGCAAAGAAATAAATAATTCTTATTGTGTCTTAGGGATAAGTGTTTTGAGAGACTTGTATATCAAAGGTTATGATGGAAATAAACATAAGACTTGATCAAAATTTCTGAAAAATATTGTCAATATTTTTCTTGCTTCACTTAATGTATAACTTCTATATGACTACAAAATATATTTTTAAGTTTCTTTAAAAATGCATATCTGGAGAGCTGTTATGTGATCTGACTTCTTGCCAGTAATGTAAGAGGTTGTATGACAGACTTTTATATACAAATTTGGAAATTATGAATAATGACCTATTTATGTAATTACTCATTAAACATCAATCATAAAAATGTTAATATCCCTAACTGATTTTATGCAGTATATTATCAGTTGGATGAGTTTGTTTAGACTGTTTTGTGTGTCATACCTGTGGGAAATTGTTCCAATGGCCATCTCCACCTTTGTTCATCATCCTCATACTGTTCATGATAAATCAACCAAACATTATTTCTGTTTTTAGTATTGTCAAAAAACAACAAGCCGGTGAACACAAGCATCCTGAACCCCCACGTGCACCTGCTGGGAGATGATGCGGCGTGCATCGCATACATCCGCCTCACTCAGTACATAGACAGGTCGGTCACGTGAGTTACTTTCAGTGTACTTTCAGTTTGACCTCACTCAGTACATAGACAGGTCGGTCACGTGAGTTACTTTCAGTGTACTTTCAGTTTGACCACTTACTTCTAACCTTGCTCACCGTTACTGTCAAACAGACAGGCCGACAGACAGACAGATTATCTATGCTTCTGTCTCTCTGTTGGTCTGTTGATTCGTTCCGTCACCCTCTCTGGTATCATTTGAGTTCATCTTTCTAACACGTGTTTCTGTTCCAGTTTCTCTGTCCTACCCTAGTTTCAGACTTATTTATTGCACATGGATTTGGGTAACTTAGGTGTTGTCAGTGAACTAATTAACTGGTCCTATCTTTATGTAATGTACTCACTCATTAAAGATACAAAAAGATTTGTAATTATCCGTGCTTTGCAGATCAATAATTAGCAGCTCCGACTTAGTTGGAGCTTCTATCAGTTTTTGCACAGTTTCCGTCGCCGGCATGTTTTGTATTGGCTATAACTTTTTTCCTAGAAGCTTTTGAGAACTCGTATACATAACTTTTTACTTATACCCCTGGGGAATTTTTTTGACATGATCACATTCAATGTCAAAGGTCAAGTTCACGAGTTCTGAAATTCCTAAAATAATCCTTGTAAACACGATAACTTGAAAAATATTTGTGCTATCAGGCTCTTCTTTGGTGTATTTAAACTATGGAGAAAGGCCAAGATTTGAAAAGGTTTTTGCTAACGTCCATCAAAGGTCAAGGTCACAATGAGGTCACGACTGAAGCATGCTTTTGAAAAAATGTTTTATTTCAACTACTAACACTTTGAATCATTACATGATTGTTTTATACAAAGAAAAGTGATCATTGATTGTGTGACCTTGAATATCAAAGGTCATGGTCACAAGACAGGGTCAATTTAAGGTCACCAGTTTTGAAATCACTAAATAACTTATCAACACCTCATATACATAGCTTCTTTCTTAAACAACTGGTGAATGATTTTGACATGTTCACATTCAAGGTCAAAGGTCAAGGTCATGAGTTCTGAAATCACTGCCACCATCCTTGTAAACATAATAACTTCAAACTTTTTATTTGGTGTATATATATGAACTATGGAGAAAGACCAAGATTTGAAAAGGTTTTCGCTAAAATCTGTCAAAGGTCAAGGTCACAGCTAGGTCGCAACTTAAACATGCTTTTGTGAATATGCTGTATTTTAACTATGAACACTTTGAGTCATTGCATGATTGTTATACACAATGAAAAGTGATCTTTGATGGTGTTACCTTGAAGGTCAAAGGTCAAGGTCATGAGATATTGGTTAAGGCCACATTAATCCTTTGATCAAGTAACTAAGATTAGTAATAACTCGAATAATGAACAAGTTTTTGTTAAAAAGAATTCCCATTTTATTGATGCTGACAAGAAAGCGGAACAGGGAAAGGCGAGACCCTAAGTTTCGGAGCTGCTCTGCTTTTGCGGTGTCCCGCAAACGCTCATCTAGTTTTAATATAATCTTTCTTACCTTTCCTTTTGCTTATATATACACCCTTTTAATTCATCAGGCCTTTAAGGCCAGATGAGGTTGTAACATTGGCTGTCATCCATCAGGCATTATCCATTTCGAGTTCTCCTCAAGAATTGCTGTAACCCTAAAGGTGATTTTTTTTGGGCGGAACTTTGGAGCTGGCTTTATATTTGGTCCTGCCTCCCCCCTACTCCCTCAAATATGGGTGTGGCAGCCATTATCCCTAAAGCCTTAAAACAACCAATGGGCATGGGTAGTTCAAATATTTCCAAATAGATGTTTTACATGGTTTGCAAATTTGGTCTTGCCCCCCTTCAAACTGTCCAAAAACCATTCATGCTTGGAATTAATGCTCAAATTTAGATAATTTCATCTTTTTTGGATTTATAAAAATCATAATCCTGCTCCCAAAAGATCATGAATCATGGAAAACCTGATGAACTACAGCGACACAATGAAACACATAAAATACCTAATCCTAACAGCATGAAAAATAATGCATGAAAGGTGTACAGTATCATCCTCTGCTTCTACAATAATGAACATGGTCAGTAAACATGTGTTACATGGTGTTCTTGCTGTGTTCCTAGGAACGGCCTGCCAGTGACGATGCAGTCTGAAGAAACGCGTATCTGGCAGAGGAAGGATGGCAAGTGGCAGAACGTACATTTCCACCGGTCCGGAAGCGCTTCGGCTCCACATGCAAAATAGACACTCAATGGCTCACTCACGCTGGTGAGCTTTGGCGAATTCAGCTTTTGGACAATTTTTAGCTTTCTGAGGCGTATTGATGCCGAACTGTCTTCAACTCATCTCTGTTCGGTATTCTGTGATTGTCCATGGAAAAATCTTTATTCCATTTAATTTTACAATTGGTGCATCACCACATGGCAGACCTGGGTGGTAGAGAAGGGTTTGAGCAACACATGTTTCACCGCACAAGATACGGACATTCATTCGTCTGTGGGCAAGAGAACATGTGCTTGAAAACCCAAAACAGCCATGATGTCATCATTGAGTTGCCATGGCAGTTGTTGCTATGGAGATGAGGGAGTCGTCGATTGGCATGTTTGAACAAGAAGAGTTGGAGTTTGACAGGTGGACAGACAGCTGCCGAGTTTGAATCTGTGATCCACAATTGCAAGGGTTTGGCAAAATCATGCAGACCGGTCACTGATATTACATAGGGGAACTGACTATCGTTTCTGTAGTGCATTTAGGAGCTAAGAAATCCCTTTTCTCAGTTAAGTGCAATACTGGTGTCCATGCTGGCTCCTGCTTGGTACTTGGCGTGTGTGTTTGTTTCTTAACAGATTGTTCAGTCTCTACTTTACAGGGCTGACACTCAGTCCATGTGATCTATTTGTTATAAGCCTCACCTTGGATTGGCCTCATTTGTTCCATAATTCAGTTGTTATGGAAACCATTTTAATTCTGTTGTTATGTAACCATTTTAATTCTGTTGTTACGGCAACCATTTTAATTTCAATGCTACGGCAACCATTTTAATCCAGTTGTTACAGCAACATTCTTTGCTTGTTTTTTTTTATTTTTAATGATACCCTATTTAGCTATAACAGACAAATATTTAGCATAAAGTAAAGAATTTGTGTACTTGAAAATGTAAAGCAACTGTGAGCACATGTCACCTGGTGCTCCTACAAGCAGGAAGAGTCATCACTTAACAGCGAGATACCTATAGAACCATCTGTAGGGAGGACGACCTGTAGCATCTGGTCAGGTAACTGCATAATATAGTGTCCACCGTTTTGGTAAGGTTTTGAGGAAGGGATAATGGCTTGGAAGTTTATTTTGCTCTGTTTCACATAGCTCAACATTATTTGGAATTTTTAATACATTTAGCAAGTCTAAGATGTTGACTTGAAAATTCATAGAAATAGAGTTTTCTTTATTTTGTAGACGTAAGCATCCACCTAATGGTTGTCTAGACTGTAACTAAAACGTTTTAGTGATAGCAGGGGCTGGGTTTATGATCGAAGTTGGACAAACTGAAGACAAAGTATTTTCTTTGGTACGTATGTACAAGCTGAGGGTGACTGTTATTCAAAGGCAGTGTGTGTCACAGCGCTGATGATAACCGGCAATGTTGATGATGCCTGTGTGTTTGTATATAAAGGCTTTCTGTAGTCCCCTTGCTTTCAGTTAGGCTATCCTGCTACTCCGACAGTGTACACATTTCTCAGGAAAAGATCTATCAATTTCCACTGTGAACTGATTTTGTTTTGTAATTTTTGTTGAAAATATTACTATCCATAATTTATTATGCATGTCCTTATGTTTTAGCAGTCAGTGATTTTTTAACATACAGTTGAAATGAATTTGTGATTTTAATCAATCTTCTTTATCAGACGTTCATTTGATTTTATTTGCCATGATAATAGGTGAAATACTTTGATGGTTCATAATGTTTAATTTGCTGAAGAAAGTTGTTTCTTTTCCTCATGTACAGAAAGAAGTATAGGAATGAGATATGAACTATCCCATCACAGAGTACATAGCATATACTTACCTATATATATTTGACGACAATGTGTATAAATATTTCCTGATCAAGCAGCTGTTGACTGATTGCACAGCTTGGCATGGCATCTAGTTAACTGGAGTAGTATCATTAGCATTATAATACATATATATAGATATATATATATATATATACACCTTGATACAACTAGGATAATTATCTAGACAAATATATATATTTCGAACATAGGATTAATCTTATAATTGAAATTGAACAATCTGGAATCCAGAGCAATGTTTAAAAAGAAGAGTTGAAATTGATTTGAACTGGGTTTTTTTATTGACATTATTAAATTTTGTCCCTGTGTGTGAGCACAAATTATGTTGTATTGGCGATGCATCAGCAAATCAGTGTTCAAAAAATGCATAATACACTCGTGTTCATTCAGTCAGTTGATTGACTTTATGGTGATTGCGCTTTCCTTCAATACTTTACTTACATTTGTTACAACTGCTCCTGAATCATGAATTATACTTACATATTACTTTAAAGGTGTTCCTATCATGGATACATATTTTAAAGATTTTAATCATCTATTAAACTTTTTTATATAAAATTCTCTATGGTCAGTGAGGTATGGTGTTCTATGGATTGACAGGTTTTACTAATTGTAAATTAATATATTTGTAATGTTTTCAATCTTTTACTACTCTCAATCTGAATCTTTCTGGTTATTTGGTATGAATGCTGAGCCAGCCACGATTTCTATGAGATGTTTTAACATTTATGAATGTTAAGATTTACCTGTGAATAGTTAATCAATTCCACCTCTTTTGGGAGAGTCTATTTACAAAATAAGACTATGATGTTTTTACACACAAACGTAGATGGTTGATGTATTTTAATAATGATTCTAAGTGAAAACTTTTTATCTGTATAAAGCATATTATGATTATGATTATTATATATGATTGGTAAATGTTGAACATAACTCTCTGTATCTATCTCACATGTTGTCATCCCCTGCACTCCACTTGGGCTGTGACTGGTAGGCGAAACTGGGATTGACGGCCCATAAGGAATTATCCGAACTAGAATCAAGTAGCCACAAGTAATTATCAGAACTGAGGGCTCAGGTATATAAGAAATACAGTTGCATGTTGTTCAGAAAATCAGAATCATGTTCATAAATTAAAGTTTTTCTGAATGTTTAAACCATTTTATACAAGTAAAAAAATAAGAGAATTGACCTTAAAAATTAACCTAAATATGATAACAAATAATTGATAATTAATTCCTTATTATCATTATCAAATCCAAATACTTATTTCTTAAATAAACTTTTTGAATGTACCCGACCAAGATTCTAGTACCGGTATGTTATTATCGGTCACAGCCCTATAAACAGCATCCTCACACACACAGACAAATACGGAGGATCTATCCTGATTTTCATATTGAGTTTGTTTGAAAGGAGAAACATTTCAATATACCAATTTTATGATCAATTATTAAAAAATTCCATGATAATTAAAATGGAATTAAGAAGTCTTTAAGGTAGAATGCTTTAATCAAATCATTATTTCCTTTAACTTCAATTCCATGCAATGATTTTCCCTTGATTTTAATACAACAATTTTAGAATGAAAACTTACATTGTGGGAAATTTCTTACATTGATAATTTTACTATTCTCTGTAACTTTGTATAAATTGATAAATCTTTGATTTAAGATAGATTCCCTTTCTGCAAGTGCTTGTGTGTGTGTGGATGTAGACTTGATGTTGAGGGGAGTTTGCTGAGTTCAGCTGCTGCCAATTGTTCCAGTGTGTTTTGGAATGTCTGTACCCCTCACCTCACCTCACCTCACCTGGCTAGCCAATCAGGCGGCTCGGTTACAGGGCCTGGTGTTTGTTCACTGTTGCTCCCCAGGGTTGGTCGAATCTACGTGGTGATAACAGGGGTTTAGAACAGTGAATCCTGTCGGTTGTGTTATCAAACAATTTGAATATTTTCATGTGTTTTTTCTGTTTTTTGAAAAGTTCTAATGAGACTGTTAACAAGTTCCAATCTGCATCACTTACTAATTTTCATTCAAGCTTTGTACAAACACACTAGACACTTTGCAGCACATTTTTAATATATGCCAATTTTTATGCATTTATCATTGTCATGTTTCGACCTCGATGGCCGAGCACACTCTGCTCATATCTGTATTCATGTATCTGTTACCATTGATCTCCCAGCGAGGCTCACTCATTCACTCACTCACTTACTCACTTCATTCTATATAGGTTCTGTGTCCCCTCCCCTGGAATTCCCCTCCACCCATCAATCATTCTGTAGGTGCTACCCGATCATGCTTCTCCCAACCCTTGACAGCTGATCTACCCTACACAGATCAAATCTAAGCAAGTAACCACGTTTTGTCAGGTTGACGATGTAGCTACAAACTTTTCCTGGTACCAGATTTACGATGCTCTCCGCGTGTTAAGAAAATCATAGCTGACATGACTTGACAGTGGCTAGGACTATCTTAGCACTCTGGGAACTGTACAAATCTTGAAACTTGTAGAGTTAGGCTTAACACGTGTCCCCTTCCCCGAACTTGTGTCCATTACGTGACCACAATGCTCCTCACGCCCGGGGTAGACTAAATCCAATCTCAGTTTGTTTAGATTCCATGCAAAACTGCTTTGTATGCACGTCATTGATTCAACCATAAACATGTTGATTTTTTTATATCAGTGTCCAAACAAGTCCGTGATAATTAAGAAACTTGATGACTACAAGATTATTTATCTATATGAAGTTTTGCATTTGCCATTTTACTTACGTGAATCTCGAAATGTCAAGTGGTGGTGTGAGAAATGGACACTAGAGCACATGTAATAATAGGAAGAGTTATCTCCCTTTTGTTTCAGTCTTTCTCACGAATGTTGGGTCACAAGAGATACAAGTGCTTTACTTCCGCAGTTGTCTTTGCTTTGACCTTTCCTTGAGAAAGATAGAACAAAGAGGAGATAACTCTGCCAAACTCACATCTTCATGTTTTGATCACTTAAACAGTGTAGTGCTTTCAATATATTGTCCTTTCAATCTTTGAATAAAAACTCCATTACCAATTTTGTGTTATGTCTTTTATCTTGACAACAAAATATTTAATATGCTAAGCGATTACAAACTCTGTTTTCTGAGGGTGGAAAAAGTAATACATTCACTGAAAATATCAAAAGAATGCGGTTCAGTGATACGACGTCCCCATTACAATGGACATGACATTGTCAGTCTTTACACCCCAAGTGAAATGCCTGCCTTGCTGTGTTACTGGACAGAGAAGTAATGTTACACTGAAGACAAAATATCCTCTACATTATTGCTTTCACAATGTAAAAAAATCAATCCACTGCTGGACCAGGAAAGTAGTAAAGTGTGATATTGTAGTCTCGTTTTCCAAAAGTTACCAAGTGTGTTAATTTGTCGAATATTGCCCTTTAATGCCTGAATCAGACAGTGTACTGACAATTTATCAACGAAGCAATGTAGCAAAGAGGCCAATTGTTCAATGGATCATATAAATGGTGTATTTGTATATGGGGTTGCTCGGTTTCATAGAAAGCAAGGTATTGTCAAATGTTTGGCATCAGGAGATGAATATGTAAGTTGAGCGAGATGATTTGATGTAACTTGGCATTTGTAAATAAAAAACAGCGTCCCTTTAAAGTGAAATATATTTATCAATAATTTACACAATGAACATTCAATATGGATTTCTGAAAGTGTTAAAGGAAAGTTGATCAAACCAATTGATGGAATGTTGCTGGAGACGATTTGGTTAGATTCATACAGTATTGTCGGTTTAAAAAAACAAGACCCAAGCATTGAGAAATAAATTGTTTGTTGCCAAGCGAAGAATATTGTAATATTATAGATTTACACATAAATAATTTTATAGATGAAAGAGAAGATTTCTTGATGACAAATTCTTTGGGAAGATACACAAGCAGAAGTATATGGCTATTTCTTTATTATGCAGACCATCCACATCTCCAGAATAAATAAGTCATTACCTAGAAAATTGTTTTCTCATGTATTCATGATGATACTCTGAAATGAGTTTGAAAGTCAGTTCTGAGTTATGGCCCGTCAAACTGAAGGGCGGCTTCGGATCAAGAGCAACTTTGTGGAGAACTGTTCTACATGCAGTAAGGTTTGGGTGCAATGCTACACTGAATTTCAGCACAGTATGGTTCGCTAGTTCACCATGGCGTTATGGGCTTTCTCTTGAAAGCGGGGTTAAACCTCACCTCACCTGTCAATCTGTATTTTCAATTAGTACAAATAACTGCTGTAATGCTCCAAAGAGGAACAGTTTTCTCAGGAACCAAGGTGAATGAAAGTTCGGGTGCAGAAGACGACAAATGTTGTGGAACTTCATAGGGGCTAAAGAGTCATCAAATCCAACATTTATATAATAAAAAGTTGATGGATGCCATTGCCCATCAGGCTTATACTAATACGCTAAAAAGAAGAAACAAAGTCATTAAGTACGGACACTTTTCAATGCAGGTTTGTTTATTTGAAGCAACATTACTTGAACAAATGATATGGAAAATACAAACCCAGGATATGAGGTATATCATTCATCATTTTTGCCATTTATTTCACAGCTTGCCGGAGAAATGGAAGATCACGCAAAAACAGACAAAAAAGTCAGATATCATCCCTAGGGCCAGGCAACATTAATTACTTGGTGGCAATCCAACTTTGCTTAAGTATAAGTGAAAGGTGTTCAGGTAAGCAAACCAGGCACTGAATAAGAAAACCATAAAGAAAAGTCATTTGTCAATATTGTCATTTTCAGATTGTAAGAGCATTATTTGTAAAAACAATTAATTGAAAAAAATCAATTCGGTTTCACACACATGATTTCACATGTTACTAAACACAAAATAAAAGCACCAAGCACCATAAAAAGTAAAGAACATCTGATACTCATTAGCTACAGAATATTCAACGTTCATATCATGATTTGCTCATAGATGACCTTGCAAAAAGCCAATTGAGATTCTAAATTTGTAGTTTTGTTGGCCCTGTGGCCCCTAATAAGGGCCTCACAGGCCATGAACTAAAAACCTATTTTCATCTTCTTCTCCAGAAAGAAAAGATCTAGAAGGCTGTAATATTGTTTAGATTCTAAATTGTAGACTTGGTGACGGGCCATGATCTAAAAATCTATTTCAGTCTTCATCATTAAACAATATAAACCCTGATGAGCTACAGAGCCCATGGCTCTATTTTTGATAGAAACAACAATATTGTAACTTATAAATTTACAATTGTTAAAGCATCACCATTTAAACAATATCATTCATACTTATGTACAACTGATATTAGATTTTATGACATTCAGCTGCACGATAAGGAAACATATCACACCAACTGTGGATGGAATATTTCTATCACAATAACATCCACATCAGACATTTAAATTCTTTGAATATTGTTAACAAATTAATCAGTTTCACATTTCAGAGAAATTTTTAACACAAAAAATAAGATACGTACATACATCAAAATTCTGTGATAGATTATTGTAACATGATTTCGGTGTATCCTTGATTCTGATTGGTTGATTTGCCTATGTTGAATGACAATGAATACCCGCAAATTACTTGGGGCGAATCACTGCGAACATATACATTGTGTTCACAAGATTCGGTCCGACTCAAAATTTATTTTTTCTATTTCTCATAATATGTGCTCCTTACACAGATTTGACAGGTGGCATTGTCATTTTGTAACTTGTGTATAGCAGTATAGGTCACAAATAACTCTCAAACTTAATTAGTTTCAAGTAACTAAAATGTTTTTAACAAGTAAGATTTGTCCCAGTTTGACGCCTTCTTCCATGCGGCTGTGTTAACGCCGTCGGTTTTAAACTAAATTTGCGGGTGTTGAATAGCAATGAATCCCGGAAATTTTACAAACACCAACTATTTATCTTATAAACTTGTCATGAAAACCTTCATGTGTACCAGATCATTCAACCTTGATTTACAAGAAGAGACAACCAGTACAATGAAGTGTTTGAATATGAAGTAAATATCCTGCATAGGATTTGTCTCGGTAAGTACAGGAATTTCTATTATTTCAGATAGTGCCATCCCAAATATAACCATATACATTTGTTCACTATCTCCTTGGCATGTATTTATGTTCTGATTGTTTTCATTTTTTCAATATATATGTATAAAAGTGTTTAAATGTTCCATCAAATTTCATTTCCACAAAAAATACCCTTCCTTTGACTGGCTACAGATTCCAGGGCCAAGTAGTAGATAGCCAGTAGACACATAACAGTATCTCATACACTGTACTTCACAATTCGTGAAGGGTTACAATATTAACATTAGTTTAATCAAAGCACTCTTATATTAAAGGACAGTGTTGGACAGTTTAATACCTTAGGTTATGAAAAGAATGAAGTATGGTAAGTTACAAAATACAAACAATTTGTGACTTTCAAGAACATCTTTAAAGGGGCAGTAGCAGGTTTTTTCGCTCAAAAAGGTTGATGAAATGTATTTGAAAAATAATGTCACTAATAGTAAAATACCCTTCTCTCTTCAGAAAATCAAGTTAAGAAATGAGTGTACATGGTTCCGTAAAGCCATGGGAATGGTTTATGTCCTTTGAAATAATAAAATGTGTTCACAATAAAATGGCCGCCATGCAATTTTTGCATTATACGCAACACTGTTATTACCAATACGGATAATTGGTTTGTGTAATAATATGTATTACCCTCTAAAGTCTATATAAATGACATAAACTATCATTACAAATGGGTAATTTGAAAAAATATAATTTGAAAAAAAACGTGCTACTGCCCCTTTAAAGAATGACTTAAATTGTGCCACTCCAAAATATATATATTTAACAATACTGACAATCACTGTAAAATGTTTCCTTATAAAAAAAATTCAATAAATCGGGAAAAAGCACTGTACTTCTTGTATATAATTAAGGCACATATACACATTGAAGATAGGTACCCTGTTGATTTGAAACTATTGTAAGTAGATGATATTGATAATCTGCCCTCAATTACTTGCTCTCTTTCAATCCCACACACCCCATGAGGACAAATAATGCTGGTCACATGGCCATGAGGAATGTCTGTAGGTTGTCTAGTTGGAGGAGATAGCGAGAGACTCGGCGCGGCGACATCGGATCCACTGCCAGACAGGATGGACGAATGTGATGGAGACCAGAAAGAGGAAGAAGTAGTTCACCTGAAGACAGATATACACTGCTTAAATAGAGGCTCAACTCTTCCTCTAACTTGATAGATAGTAGTTATGCAGAGAATTGTTACCCTGTCTTAAAAAATGTGGGAGTATCTCTAACAAAACTCTGCTATTGAGAAATAATCAAGTCTATCACCAGATATCAGAGATCAACACAACTTAAGCTTACATCCCAGGCTCTGTGAGCTAAACAGATAAGTATCCATTCTGTTTTAACTATAATAAATGATGGTTTCACAGATCTGAAAGTGATCTAAGTACTATATGTATCAAAGCCTAGTACGCACGTACCTGAGTAAAATCCACAGTCTCCGCCCACCTGAAGAGCCCATACTGCAGGAAGGAGACGACCCCTGCACACACGTACCTGAGTAAAATCTGCAGTCTCCGCCCACCTGAAAAGCCCATACTGCAGGAAGGAGACGACCCCTGCACACACGTACCTGAGTAAAATCTGCAGTCTCCGCCCACCTGAAGAGCCCATAGTGCAGGAAGGAGACGACCCCTGCACACACGTACCTGAGTAAAATCTGCAGTCTCCGCCCACCTGAAGAGCCCATACTGCAGGAAGGAGACGACCCCTGCACACACGTACCTGAGTAAAATCCGCAGTCTCCGCCCACCTGAAGAGCCCATAGTGCAGGAAGGAGACGACCCCTGCACACACGTACCTGAGTAAAATCTGCAGTCTCCGCCCACCTGAAGAGCCCACTGCAGGAAGGAGACGACCCCTGCACACACGTACCTGAGTAAAATCTGCAGTCTCCGCCCACCTGAAGAGCCCACTGCAGGAAGGAGACGACCCCTGCACACACGTACCTGAGTAAAATCCGCAGTCTCCGCCCACCTGAAGAGCCCATAGTGCAGGAAGGAGACGACCCCTGCACACGCGTACCTGAGTAAAATCTGCAGTCTCCGCCCACCTGAAGAGCCCACTGCAGGAAGGAGACGACCCCTGCACACACGTACCTGAGTAAAATCCGCAGTCTCCGCCCACCTGAAGAGCCCATAGTGCAGGAAGGAGACGACCCCTGCACACGAGTACCTGAGTAAAATCTGCAGTCTCCGCCCACCTGAAGAGCCCATACTGCAGGAAGGAGACGACCCCTGCACACACGTACCTGAGTAAAATCCGCAGTCTCCGCCCACCTGAAGAGCCCATAGTGCAGGAAGGAGACGACCCCTGCACACGCGTACCTGAGTAAAATCTGCAGTCTCCGCCCACCTGAAGAGCCCATACTGCAGGAAGGAGACGACCCCTGCACACACGTACCTGAGTAAAATCTGCAGTCTCCGCCCACCTGAAGAGCCCACTGCAGGAAGGAGACGACCCCTGCACACACGTACCTGAGTAAAATCTGCAGTCTCCGCCCACCTGAAGAGCCCACTGCAGGAAGGAGACGACCCCTGCACACACGTACCTGAGTAAAATCCGCAGTCTCCGCCCACCTGAAGAGCCCATAGTGCAGGAAGGAGACGACCCCTGCACACGCGTACCTGAGTAAAATCTGCAGTCTCCGCCCACCTGAAGAGCCCATACTGCAGGAAGGAGACGACCCCTGCACACACGTACCTGAGTAAAATCCGCAGTCTCCGCCCACCTGAAGAGCCCATACTGCAGGAAGGAGACGACCCCTGCACACACGATCATCAAACCATACAGCAATCCGAAGTACTCACTCGGGAACCTGTCGTATAGAGGGTGAACAGTCACAGATAGTTGGTAATATCTGTAACTTAACACTGAAATAATCCATATGCAGAGAATAATGTAGAACACTATAGTTAAATGGATTTTGTGTACAAAAGTGTAGTAAAGTGTGGTATACATACCATAGTACAGTGTAGTATAATGTATCATTGTGAACATCAGTGTAGTATAATGTTTTATAAAGTTCAACACTGAAGTATGAAGTGGTACACAATAAAGTACAATGTATAACACTGTAGTATAAAGGATAACAGTTAGTGTAGCATAATATTGAACAGTGAATCGCAAAATAGAAAGCTATCTTATGGCAACAAAATTAATAGCATAATGTATGACAGTGCACCATAATGTAGCATAGCATAGTATAGCATAGTGTAACACAGTATACTGACACAGCACTGAAGAATGCGGCGCCCATGCAGTAGAGGAAGGAGCGGAAGAAAGTGACTATGATGAAGATGATGTAGAGGACCCACAGGGTGGGTATCAGACACAGCACCGTCAGTACAAGCCCCAGCACTGTCCCCACCAGCAGTGGGATCACAGACGGCATCAACTCTCGCCGCAGCTGGGACGCACTGTCTGAAGGGAAATGACATCTCATTCAAATATATAGAAAATATTAAAGTCCATACGTGTAAGGTGCTCTATATATTATATAACAGAGATATTATCATTACAAAGCTGCATGTAAAACTAAGATATTAAAAAAAATTATCCCACAAACTTGTTCATCTCTATTAGGACCAACTTCTCAGAAAAGTCAATATAAAACATGAGAATACTTTAGGGTGAGGAGAAGAGAAGTGGGGTGTGGTGATGTTGAGTGCATCAAGTTATACTTACTGGTAAAGAATCCTTTCTGCCAGTCATATACTAAACCAGCAAAAGGGGAGGTAACTATGGCTGCCATCATCATGTACATGGACACATTGGTGTAGTAGCTCACTGCAACAGTAGAAGAGGAGGCATTCTCTCATTGATATCAAAGCAGGATGAACTCTTTGTAAATGTAAAGTTATCAGTAAATCCATGACATTAATTTAATTGTTCTTTCTACATACTAAATACTTATCCTAGATTAAATAATATCTAAGCTTCGACAACAAGGAACAGCAGTCCCATTGAAATATTTGCGCAAGCTTTATAAATGAGGGCACATTGCACTGGAGTTTCACAAGCGATTGATGGGTGTTGGGCCATTTTTAACTGAAAAATAACTATTTCAGAAATCTGGCAATATCAAAAGGCATGACTTAAGTAATTGCTTGATACACATGCACATTTCAAAAGGATATACGACTACATCGATTGGTTCCTGCTCTAACATCATCAACGATGGATGACACTGACTTTAACATAATGTGCTCCAACTACTATTCCATACATGTGTTTCACCGCTAGTCCATAAAAAAAACAATGACATTTCGTTATTCTTGACATTATAAAACATTGTGTAAGCATACCGAGATCCTGGTCGCCATTGAGGACGCGGTTGAGTATGGGGTTGAGGGTGGACAGGTAGTAGTAGAAGCGCAACTGGAGGATGCTGAGCCACAGGACGTGCAGCAGGAAGGACGAGGAGAAGATACAGCTCTTCAGACTCGGTAGTCGCTTCTCATTGGTCAGTGGGGAACTACTCTCCTCTGGAACATCAGCATACATACATGATAAATCATAGAGTATGTGTCATATTATGTTTTCGAAAGGAGTGACTCAGTCACTGAATATTAGTTCTCCCAACCGAGAGCGAGGGATATACTGACATTCGAAAGTAAAACATTCTAGTTAATGCCTAAGACATGAAATTGAGGAAAATAAGATAAGTTTTGCTTCATAGGTTGATTAGCCAAATAAAAGTTGTCGCATTTAGAACACAACATCGTAACATTGTTTATGTTGTATTTATGTAACTCACGGATGTGTAAACACCCTCTCAATTCAATCTGTACCCGTGGAATGTCCCAAATTTGTATCAGAGGGCTTTGTAAGCCCAAATAACACCCTGATGTGAGGGCCTTAGTAACATTTACAAGGGATATATCTTAGAATGTCTCTCTTCAAATTCTTTATTTTAATGCTGAGATGATTACTTTGAATAGGAAGTTAGTGAGAAGAACGGGTAGATGAAGAAATCTAACATTGTTACATTTGGGATAACATTGTAACAATGTTATAACGACGAACTCTTCCTGGTGGTGGATAGAAAACTTATTCAGTTCGTAGACTCATATTTGACTGGTGTGCCCCCAAAATGATTGGTATACTTACATCATTAAATAACAATAGTATCATTACATCTCAAGTAAAACTTCTTTGAGTGGCAGTTTAGAAGTTGAAACTCAAATAAGAACAATTATTTATGTATAATCAACTTCTTTCATCTGCATGCTCTCAGAATAAAGAAGTAATTTATCCATGAATTATTCTCCGGTCATAGATATACGTACCCGGTTTGTCCTTCACCTCCGCCTGCTTCTCCTTATCAAGGAGTTCCACGTTGGGCGTGTCCCCATTATCCAGCGTGTAAGCAACTTCACGTTCCATCTCTGGGGGGTCGGGCCTTGGGATGATCGTCTTGGGCAGGAAGAAGAAGGTGCTGACGATCACCATGGAGTGTAGACCAATCAATACGAAGTACGAGTACTGCAGCGAGAACCCACTCTCGTACGCAACCTGTAACATCAGCAGGGCGGAAGGGAGTTTTAGTTTGGGAGATCGGGTGGAGAAAGTGATTTGCAGTTCAGCTTCAGAGTTTTACTGTTTATATCACAGTAGCAAGCATTACTGCTAATGAGGTGACAGTAGGTGATCTGGGACTTGCTGTTTAGTAGAGTATTTTACTTATTATCACAGTGGCTATGAGTATTGCATGGAGAAAGCCCACAACACTTTGTAGCTATGCATGGCTATGAAACCTGCAAGCATGATTTGATTTCAGGATCAATAGGTAAACATGCACTGAATTTCAAGTTAGCATATCACCCAAACCTACGTACCAGCCAGCATGGTAGAACAGTTCTCGACAGCAGACAAACTAACAGGGGGCCTGACCAGATTTGTCAAGCAGCAAGCAACCAGCTTACAGTACACACATATCTCTCAGATATGAACAATCAACATTACTTTTACAAGTGTTTTTATCATCATCATCATCATCATCATCATCATCATCATCATCAATGCAAAGAACATTCTACATGGACTTCAATGTATTACTGAGGATTGTTCAAACTGATATATAATTTTGATAAGTGTATTATACATAAATTCTGATGAAATCAGCACTTAATAGACAGCCTTTCCTCTCTCTGCACGGCAGCTACACATTATGGAGATGCTGCAATTGAAGAGACACATGCGATGAAAAGAAACACTTAATTCATATAATTAATTCATGTCAATATGGAACCATGATGAAAGAACATGACATATTTGATGCTGACCTTTATAAGGAGCTGGACCCCAGCAGACATATCGAACGCTCCACACAACAAACCGACTATGGTGGAGCTGCCTTTACTGAACAGGTTCGACAACTGAAATCAGATGCAGCGTAATTAATCAATCTACTTTCATTGGTCAGGGGTAGACGCTCGCTGGAAATCTTTACTAGTAGTAGTAGTAGTAGCGGACTAGTGCGAGTGTCGATTCCTGTTGGTAAATCCAGAAATTGTCCCTGAACAATCCGGTACTGACTTATTTATATTAACTTCAATTTATAACTTATTAACACAGTAATGGTAAGAGGATTGGGACTTTCTGAATAACAGCTTCACTATTGCAAACCTACATTATCTATACTAGTACTAAATGCCCTTAATAGACTTGATTGTAATGTTAAAATGTGTCCACATGTTCGCCATGTTTCTTTATATTCCTCAAATTTGAAGCCTATAGCTGCAGAGGTTCATGAGGAATCGCAAAAACAACATTTTAAAAAGTGGCCAAAGTTTCATAGTGACCTTGAAAATGAGGTCAAAGTCACCCAAATCCACTGGTGTCTGCATATTCCCCAAATGAAAACTGGTACTAATTTTGAAGACTGGGTGCAGCAGTTCATGAGATATCATGCTAACATTTAACAAACAAAGTCTCGTAGTGACCTTGAAAATTAATTCCCTAAATGAAGTCTGGTACCAAATTTGAAGACTCTAGGTGCAGCAGTTCATGAGATATCGCGCTAACAAGAAACAGAACAGACACATGGACGTACAGAGCTGAATACTTAATCCCCTGCTCCGTGCTTCGCGACGGCAGGGTACAATTATCCAAATGACAAACTCATCACTAGAACGCGTCATCATTACTGTTTTAAACTTATGATTGAAACAAAAATTGACAACAACCTTGGCATAAATATTTGTTTACGCCAATGTGTATTCTTTAATCATCTGAATTTACAAATTTGTTGTAATATAATATGATGAAGAGAAATCATTGATTGGTCTATGTGATTCCACGCTATAACCAAGGGTTGTAGAATAAAGATGTGAGGAAGCCTAGGTAGCAGTACCTGAGTGTTAGTAACAAGGAGTGGGATTCCTCCAACACCGATACAGGTCAACCCTGGGAATATCAGCCAGGGAACCTCTGAAAAAAACAAACAAACTAGTTTATGCTTAATCTTTCAATGAAAATAAACTACGATTTAAGTCACAAGTAAAAATAACAATTGAATCTGACACTAGCAACAAATAACAACAAAAGAAATCTCTCTTTTCTTGATAAATATAATTTTCACCTGATGTAACGAGTAGAAAAGTTATAAATACTGACAGTCAAGGAGGCTGCGATACTTGAGAATCTATTAGAAACTATTTTCTACAACACTCGATGAGTATAAAAAGAAGGAGATCTTCTAACTATTGATAAAGTCCTTCTGGAAACATGTCTTGAAGTTACAACCTTAAATTCAGCAGATAGGCTAAATAAAGATCGAAGGACCAACTACAGAAAACAAGCGACTAAGTGTTTGTCCAGAGAGCCAATCGAAGCACGTGTCATCTTATAATGCTGAGAAGCTGTATTGGTGCCTTATATTCAGCATCAAGGCATAACCACTGTTTTAATGGATGAATCAAAATTTTGAACAAGTAACTTGTATGTATTTGTACCGGACCTAGATTTCAAGTACCATGCATTAACATTGGCTTATGACTATCTTAGCGCAAAGAGAGCATCTAAAATCTAGGTCCTGGGTGCTGTTCCACTAACCGATCTTATCTAATATCACCCGTTGCACTAAACAATGTTACGATCAGATCTTAGTGGAGATTGAGACTCTTAAGTGCGAGTGATAGAAAAATGTGAGACACAAGTTATCTGCCTTGTTAATGTAGCAGATGATGGAATTTACAATCGAGTCGACTTGACAGAAAAGAAACGAGAGAGAAAGACAATTTTTTCCCCCGAGGAAATATCTCTTTTAGTGGATGAAGGGGTCCACCATCACTCGATTTGTCGGCATCATTTGGACCTGGTGTGACAAGATATTAAAAGATTGCTTCAAAGTAAGTATATTGGAAAATGTTACATGTCATGTTATCTATTCTAAAATATATTAATATATATAAATACACATACCGGTACATACATATATTAGTACAATCATTACCATTTTGGGCTTTATATACACGTACAATTTTGGCTCATCTACCTTTTAGGCTCCGGATTGTGGCGCCAAAAAAAACATTAGGCCGTCATCATTACTCATCCATATCTGCACGCCGGATCTTTTGTTAAATTTCTTTTCTGGTATCGGTAGAGGTATGTCGAAGTGAAAAAATTACCTATATTTTTAGTTAAAATCAAGAAAATTTATCCATATATAATTTTGAGTTACCTTTTAGGCTCATACGTTTGACAAGCAAAGCGTAGTGTGGTTAGCATCTTGGTGTCGGCTTGGTAGAGCGTGCAATTAGTACCTCATCCGACAATGCGTCTAAAAGCTGAGAATTGTCCCAAAATACCCCTTCACGATTAAATGCTCTCTCTTTCTCCTCTAAGTTGGTCATTAACAACTTAGACTTTGGATCTTAATTTTACGATTGACTTAGATAAGATTGGTTAGTGGAACGGTATGCCGATCATAACGTTACTCTAAGATTTGGATTTTAGGGATTTACGATTGGCAAAGGGCTAAGATCCGTTAGTGGAATGGCATGTTACTAACATGGTACAGAGACCATAAATTTATGACAGACTTACAAAACATACAACAGCTATCTAAACAACCAACTTACATTTTGAAACAAAAGAAGGGTTATTTTGATACCACTTTATGTATGAAGATTATCTATCAGTTGAAAATTACATATACGGAAATAAGAATATTATGAAGAGATTATTTACAAGAAGGTACCAATGCCAACCTACTTCTAGATACAAAGGCAATCATGAGCGCTCCTGACACAAAGACAATCCTGCAAATAAAACACATAATACATTACAATTACAACCAAAGGTCAGTGTCTGATAAATTGTTTAAAGTATTTACTGTACTTTGTTCTTTTCAAAATTACCAATATTGGTATATAAACGCATATGCCATGTCATATCAGTTTAAGAAATAATCAGTAAAACATTATGTGTTACAAGTTAATAAAATGTTTAACAAAATGAAAATTTCATTTTAGAAGGGATAATAAAGAATTTTACTGACAATACAACCTATTCTCTCATGTCAAATAATGCCTTCTCACATGGATATAATCCTGGTGACGCGAGTGCCGAACTTGTAGCTGACGTGTCCCATAACCGCACAACCAGCACAGAACAGTGATGAGCCCACAGTGAACACCAGACTCAGCATAGCATCCTGCTTCTTACAGGTGAACACTGCAGCCCCTTGTCCATCTGGGGGAGGGCCAACTAGAAACAGAATGGAATAGGAAATGTCATAACTCATTAACTACAGCTACAGCTTATTTTGAGAAAACTGACCTGACAGAGAGAAAGAACACTAAAGACCACTGCCTACTTCGTATTAACAGGGTATAATGAATCCTTATTTAGAGAGGAACTTACTGTTATCTATTGATGTGACGACGGTGAAGTTGCCGAGAGGACTACTGGTGCCGTATACATGGATGGGGCTGCTGGTGTCCAGGTCGGGTCGAGTTACGTTGTATATGCCCGGTTCATTTACTCCAGGGATGTCCTGATCATTTACCTGCTGACAGAACATAATGTATAAAGTATATATGGCCCAGACCATATGATTCGACAACTGGGCCAATACGGCGAAACTGGGCCAATATGGGAAAAACAGGGCCAATACGAGACAAACTGGGCCAAAATGAGTCTGAGCATGCGCAGTTGCACATTTAGTGAAAGCCCAAAGCTGTTGCTTCACAACTTTGACCCGTGCTATCTGTTCACCAATTTTATTAATAATTATTATTTTAATGAAAATGATATGTTCAATGTTGTGCAAATATAATGACATGAAGTTAATTAATAAAATTGTCATTAATGAAGTATTTCCGTATTGGCCGAGTACAGGTCCTCGGTCCGTTGTAATGATCCTCGACTTCCTCTCGTGCCAATACAACGAACCTCGGACTTGTAACCCGGCCAATATGGAAATACTTCATTAATAACATCATATACTATCAATCGTTTTTTCCTTTCTTACTTGGTAGGTTCTATGTTATTGTTTTTCATCTCTCATCAATTGCTTGAGCAATTTATCATAGTCTATTATCAGTTAATCATTTTAAAAGTAGACGTGTCCATCTGAGGCTAAATCTTTGTCTCTGTGTGTGACTGTGTCTGTCTGTCCGTAAGGTGTAGGTGTAGGTCTCTGAGTATCCTAGTGTCTCTCAACCTGACTATCTGTCTGTCTGTTTCTGTCCATCTGCATGTCTGTCCTTGTGTCTCCCTTAAAGAGCCATCAAGGATGTTAGTGTTTCAAATAAAACAAAATTTGTGGAAAATATACTTCAAATACGTCAATCGCCAGAGAAATCTTTTATCTACAACATGACATGTGATAAATAATTTTCATATCAGGACAGTGTCATGCAATTTGGTTTCAAAGAGAAGTACCCCTTCGAGTAACGCACGTTAAGGGTATCTGACGTCATATAAACAGAATCCCCTTTATTGCATAAAACGTACAACACAACAACAAGCATTTCCAAGCGTGAAGGCTCGTCTCTAGCGGAAGTTGCCATAACAACCCACGTGCTGCACGTGCTCCTCTTGCAAGTAACCCTTGTCACACATTACTGAATGTGACGATTGCTTTATAAACAATGTTTCTAAATGTCCTGAGAATATACAAATTATTGCCTGTTTAATGTACTTTTTATTGAGATAAGACCAGCAAATTATGAAAAAAAATTTTATTGTCATTAATTATAAAATTCAAGCAAAATACCTAATTGGGTAAAACAATTATTTTAATATCTGTAGCAAAAACATAATAAAATGAAATGGTAAATAAATAACCGCCAAACATTATATATTTCAATTTCATTCATTGCTCATAAACTTTGTTATTCTTTCGTGTCTTTGTAGACAGTGTGTGAGTTAGACCACAATGCTTTGCGCTTGAAAATAATAGACTGATTCTATATTTAGACTACAGACTATAGACTTAAGACTATAATTAGTGCAATTTCTCGGCTTATTTTGGGTCGAATTTTTTTTTGAAATATTAAGTAATATTTCACGGAGATAGATTTTTGGCAATTTATCTATATGTTTATCAACATCCTTGATGGCTCTTTAATGTACATCCATCACTCTTTCTGTTTATCCCCCTGATGCTCTGTCTCTTTGTCTTCCCATCTCCCTTTGTATCTATGTTTTGTCAGTCCAACCACTCTTCTCTTCCTGTTTGTTTCCATATATCTGTCAGTGTGTCACTCCATCTATCTACCCGCACGTCTGTCTGCACGTCTGTCTGTCTGTCTGTCTGTCTGTCTGTCTGTCTGTCACACAGCCCCCACCTGATCACACAGTTCCCAGTAGATGAACTTGTCCTTCAGGATGAACACCAGGGAGGTCCAGCCATAGATCAAACCCCCGAATATGAGGGTCTCGACAAATGCCCAGGCCACCTTCAGGTACCGCAGTCGGTCTGGCCTTATCATCGTTGCACTTCTTCCTGAAACTATAGAATGAAAGACAGTTAAGGATGTTTACAAGATGAAAAAATAACATAGATGTATAGGAACATGAGCATGAATGTATATAGTGATTAGAAATCAAGGTTAAACAAGATGTGTTTGTAAAGCACTGTAAGCAGAGTTTGGATTAAAAATATCTGTGTTCACAAGGCATGCAAACAATAGAGCCAAAGAGTCTGTAGCTCATCAGTCTCTGCAAGTTTATTATAAAGGGTTGAGGATTAAAATACAAAATAATGGTCTGGGGGCATTATAAAAAGATTTCAAATGTCTGCACTTGAATAAAGTGTTGAAATTCTGTTTAAAAAGCAAAATACCATTCTCTGATTTCTCTGATAGAGTTTCCCAGAGATGATATAGTGGAGAGTAACAGAGCATATATAAAAACCTGGGTAATCGAGGATGGTTTCTGAGATGAAAAATATATATTTATATGAACCCCTGCCAGAAGCAAAGAATCAAAGATTAAGTAATAAAAATTACAAGTCATAATCTCCATCTTTTGAAGAAAACACTCCCCAGGTTTCTGGATATCTCCTATGGCTGGTTCATGAGAAGAAGTCGTTTGAAGGTTTTAGGATGAACCCCCTGCAAAGTTCATATTTCATAATTTATCTCAACCAATTTTACAAACTTATATCTCCATCCCACAAAGATTTTAATGACAAAATTTCACATTCCTATATTAAACGCTTTCAGAGAAGAAGTCGCTTCAAGGTTTTACTTGGAATGCCTCTGGTGGCCATATTTGTGGGCGTTTCAGGCCTGATGAGCTAAAAAGTATAAGGGATTACCTGTAATGAATTATGGCATCTGTTATTTGTACAATTTATAATCTAATAATTTATGTATTTAATCTATTTTTTGCTCAGGTTTATGTCAAAATCCCTTTCTGTATGGCAAAGCACTTTGTGTTGATATTTATGTAAATAGCTTGTAAAGTTAAAGCTGAAACATAGATATAAATTTGTCTTATATAACTGAAAATACTTACAATTTGCTTCTACAAATCAAAGTGCAACTGAATCCAAACAGTGTATGACTAAATGATACAATGTATCTGTTTAAACTCGTATCCAACATCTGCATGTGTAGTATATATAGTTAACAGCATGTTATTGCAACATTGTATAACAATAGCTTCCAACTTAATTGATGCTATAAACCAAGACAACAATGTTATATTTTCATTTGTTTCACTGTCAATCCACCATCCCTTAACTGACTTTTCGTGTACATAATATAGGGTGGATGGACAGACAGACAAATAGAGATAAATAAATATATCTCCTGAACTGAAGAATTGATCCTGAACTGATACATACAGCAGAGAATATGATATATGGAAGCTGTTGAGTGAGAGTCCTGTAGCTCAAACACATGATTGTGTTGACAAACTAGACTGAGATTTCACTATCACACTGACCTTGATACCAGCTGTGATTGACATGTGGCTTACAACTAGTACAGATGGTTTCGGGACAACTCCTGTCAGCAAAACTAACCAAAAAAGCAACTTTGAACATTTGACATAAGGCTTTGTTTACAATGTCTGACTGAAAATTTCCATAATATTTAAAAAACATAATAATTTAATTGCATTTGTGAATTATTTTTGTTTCTATTGTTGTCTATTTCCAATATTTCACATTAAAGAACAGCTGTACATCACATCATTAACAAGAAAGTTCCTTTATTAACTTTTAAAGTAACATTATTTGTTAAATTAGCAATGTTTTGAGTGCAATTTATGTTGGTTAATGTCCTAAAAAATCTCCATTCCTTAAAACAAATGGAGTCAAGGGAGCTAGAGATTGGACGATGAAATCAAATATTTTAGAATTTGTTTATTTTTTCAAAATAGCAAGTGTATTATGTCTTTTATCCAAACATGTAAGAAAATTTGGGGGTCACCGAACGATTTAAAGAGCTATCTGAATTAATAATAATACACCCATCAGCAAATTAAGTCATTTTTGACTGATTTGGTGTATTTAAATTAAGCGCTCGCTTTCAACGAATAAACTCTGAATCCTTTCAGATACATTTCAATCACATACGGGGATCGATGTATAGCAAATCTATATTTTGAAAATTAATGATGCTGGAAAGAGAAACAAAATTAAATTAAGCACCTTTTAATTAAAAACGGCATTTTAATCATCGTGTTTTGCATATTCAACAGGATTTGTCACTAACACACATATTTTAGATATTGCTAAAACTTAAATATGATGTGCGCAGTTAACTGAACAAACGAATTCAGAAATAATAATAGGGGGTCACCAAACGTTTTTCACCACTTTAACGTCATTTTTTAAATTACCTACATAAACGTAAACAGCTGACATCACGGCAGTTTTGATGATTTCAAGTGTAACTTTGACGGCCTACCGTGTAATCATTATTGAAAATATTATCAATCTACGAGTGCACGGTGAAAGAATAACTATCAATTGATTATACCAGGCTATTTAAATTTGTCACTAACTTGAGATACGCATGTAATTCGAATATCACACTTGTTAACATATTTACCGCGAATATAGGTGAAGGTAGCGTTATGCGGCATGTCGTAAAATGACCGTTATAAAGGCGTTACGGTAAATTTAAGCGCTCCCTGTTAGTGTACAGATAAGCCTATGCCCGAAACAACGTAACCCATATATTTTGAGACTTATTCACAACAATAAATTGTTGTCGCAAATTGTTGCTGTAAGCGAGTTCGATTTCTGGGTCCCATCTCTCCTTAAGTCATTATTTCTAAGAAATGGAGAGGTTCTTTAGTCAGTTATATAAATGTTTTCAACTAATTGACTTCACGTATTCTGTCACAAGAATTCATTTCATTATTTGATAACATTGTATTTATAGTTTTTCCTCTTTTATTTTCAAAATTCATTATAACGTTATTTTCAAGGAAAAAAGTAGGTTTGTATAGTGGTTTTGATTTTTATGTATTCTTGATTCTGTACCAAACCAAACAAGAACTGTTGCCTATTCAAGAATTTGGTTTACACCGCTGAGCTGAATATTGGTATTTTCAAATTTATATAAAAGATTTCATGTTAACTTAAATTATCTTTAAAACAGGTGATGCACAGAACTTGAAATCAGAATGAATTATTTCTGCACTGAGGCTTTTTACAAAATATTTGTTGACCATATGCTCCAATTTTGTCAAATTTTACGATTTTCATAAAGGTTGCCTATTAAACACATAAAATAATGTTATTTCAATATATACCTTGAACTTTTTTTTTAGTTCAACATTTAACAATTGCACTAGTCATAACGTTTTGTAAATGCAGTGGACAAACATTAATTCATGACAAAACAGACATAATTTAACAAATTGTATTACTGAATCGCCTTTATGCATGTATAATAATTAATATTGTCTGTAATAATATACTTGTTTATCAAGAACTTAAGCACAACTCATCA
Organism: Gibbula magus; assembly: GCA_936450465.1. Taxonomy (NCBI): domain Eukaryota; kingdom Metazoa; phylum Mollusca; class Gastropoda; order Trochida; family Trochidae; genus Gibbula; species Gibbula magus. The sequence continues at coordinate 15,903,960 of OW388290.1, read as the reverse complement.
CTTTGAATTATTGAAAACAATTATTTACAACTAATTCATACAGTGATACTTTACATTGTCATGAATGTCTAAATTATTATCACAAAGCATGTTTCACAAATGGGATGTGTGACATCTGGGGCCCTTCAACCTTCCACATCAGACATTATAACACTTCATTTCATTTGTAGTGATCAACTAACTGTTATTTCTATAATAATTCTGAATATGTAACAAATGATGTACTGATGTAATCAGTTTTTCTTTCATCTGCACATGCATGTACAAAAAAACCAGGGCAAGTGAAAACTGAGTTAAGCTTCTGCTGTGGCACGTCTCCTTTTAAAAATGTTTGAATCCCTAGCATGTCATGGTTATTATTTTGGTAGTGTGAAGGATAGAACTGATATTGCAATGTAATGAATGAACTCTACATCCTAAATTTTTTTGTATGTAGTTTAAACATTACACATTAGATAAAAGGTATTACAGAAGAATTCAAGTACAGAATCTTACTAAAAAAAATTTACAATTTTCAAATTTTTTTTATGACACATCGATTTCAACAGCCACTGTCACTTGTATACAATCCAACAGCTGTTTTTGCACATCATGAGTATTTTTTGCACCTAAAACTTGCAACTTTGTCTCAGAACAGGATATAAACCATATATTGAGTATATTTCTTAGCCCTATATCATAAGTTTAATGCCTTTAACATCTTGGACATAAGATAGTGTGCAACAATGAACGGTAATTGAATTGAGTATTATAAAAGTACTTGCTGATCCAAAAGGAAGCAGGAAGGATATATGTGTCAAACATAATCTTATATTGAGATTTGTCAAACATAAACACATAATACCTTTAATATCTTTAATATTGACTTATATTGAGATGTGTCAAACAAAACACATCATATTTGATGCATCTGTCATCCTTCATTTATACTTTTTAAATACAATTAATTGATCCATTAGATAATTCTAACTTGAGTAGCACTAGTTCAGATAATCTTAACATTGGTTTCTGTGCGATGACTGTATACCCGTTGGAAGGCGTCTAGCATGCTGGACTAGAGTAACACTTGAGTTACTAACATCTTCTATCTAAATCCATTACCATTGTATGGGACCTGCGTCGACAGGAATTATTTTTTAACGGATTGGTTATGCTGCTTCTTCTTGGTAGGCTGAGATCGTGCTTTCGGAAAAGTTTTAGTTGAACATTTGAAGTCAAGGTAAAGTATACTTTCTATTCTACCATGACATTTTAAAATCCTTGTTTTGATTGGTTTATTTTATGGTCGAACGGTGGTTCGAACATGATTTTTGTGAACGGCGATGTTGCGCGTTGATGCGCATGATGACGTAAGATTCTAGGCCAAACTATGCCATTGAAATAACATGCATGGGTAAATCAGTCATCTCCACTTTACGGTTTCCATCATATTTTCCTTCTACACAATTTTATCTGTGTAGGTGTTTAAGAAAACAAGTAGTTGTCACTAAGGTGACATGATCCCCCGCCGCAAATTAATACTTCAAAATTGAAAAATAATGTCAAGATCAACAAAATTGAGTGTCGAACATGTCTAAAAATTTTAAGTTAGAGTGTCGCTGATTATACTAACATAATTAAGTAGGTTTTGTATCAAATCAGTATCGTAGGACCACTTGTCTCAACCATTTAATCATCTAAAATGCAATTTAGTTGTTTTATTCCGAGTCCTTTAACATTTTAATGTTGTGAATTCTTTTCTAAAATCGTAACACTGTCATTTACTCACGTTCCAAAATGGTAATAGCAAGTTCAAAATATGTAACAGTAAGAAAAAGGGTGCTTGTGTTTTAATTGAAATGTTGAAATAACACGTGAATTAATTAGATTGCAGTCAGTTTTTACATGAAGATAAGAGGTTTTGAACACTATCTCAATAAGAATTATTAAACAATAGTACTTAATTAGTGAATATTATGTCTCGAAAGTCAGAAAATATAAATTTTACACAAAACTGAATTCTACTGTTAAAAAAATTGACCAATGTTAAAGAAATCTTACCAACTTCTTAACAAATGTATAAGTGATCAGCGACCAGTAACAAATATTACCGTAGAAGATCCGTCTCTTTCAGTCACATGTTTTTCTAGTGTAGGGGTACCTCCCCGTTGCAAAATCAGAACAACGGGTGAAGCAGCATAACAAATACCCGTTAAAAAATTATTCCTGCCGACGCAGGTCCCATGTATACTAGTACAGTGATTACAATTTCCCTGACAATCAGACTAATCCAAAGTTACTGGAGAGATCATTATTCCTATCCAGCCTGCTGTTTTTAAGAAAACATCATTATTACATACATATTATTACTAATATCAGCATGAAGTTGAACACTGTAGTTGTCTTATGACGATAAAGTGACCTGCACCAGAATTTCCTACCTATTAGTGACATTGTGAGTTGTGACACATTGTCACTGACAAATGTGTCACTGACAGCTAGCTAGCTATAGGTTACTCATTAGTAAATAATTGTTTCATTACTATGTGAACATTTAAAAAATTGCTTCAAGCTGACACATTTGAATGAAAGCATGGAATAACGGCCAATGCATAAACGCAATAAAATACTATATTTAGTGTTATCTCAGACTCTACTGAAAAATCACATTGACAGTTATATGTATTTTATGCATGACGGACTTTAACCGGTTACTTTTCGTTTACAAACATCCAATCACTCACCAGTCACGTACGTAGTTTCATTAGTTAATATTTTCGTAACCCAGACGTATCCACCATAATAAGAGAATCGCGTAATTTGTTCACAACTGCAACTCTATCCTTTCGTAGCACTCGCAAAACTGAATCCGTCCTTCACCTTGCTCCCATAGCATTCGGATTCCGCTGGGTTATTTTTGTACCTCGGGACTGCTCGTTTGAGTGTTCGATTTTTATGACCAAGTAGATCTAGCACGAAGATGTATGTTCTCTATATTCGCCTACATCTCGATTCGCCTAAATTTGGTAATTTTAGTGGTCTTTTGAAAACTGATTACGCAGTGATAAACTAGCGTTACCACTATGATATGTATATTACTGTTAGTTGTTCACAGGTAAGAATTGAGTTGTAACATTCAGTCGATACAATGGCTATGCTTGATTCGTTTTGGCGGCGTATACACCGGTCACATGTCCGGCGTACGCCGTTCCTCTACTAGGCTCAGTTGAAACAAGTGTATCGGCGTACAGACAGGAAGACGTCATCATCCCTCAAACTAGCTTAAAAAAACATATCATTTATATTATATAACTATTTTTTAAAAATTATTTCAAAACATTGATTAATATTTTATTAGCGTGTAATGCAATGTTTTAAATAAGCAGGGACATTTAAAAATAAATCAGTCAACTATTTAATTGTACAACGCAACTTCATAAACAAAAGGGTTATTGAATGTCGCAAGGGTAACATTTGTCCGCCATTACACGCCGCCTTCGCCGGTCATTTCCAACCGGCGCATTCGGAGTACGCCTAAGGCGTACGCCGGGTTCCAATCAAGTGATTTGCCGGTTGCGCCGCTTCCGGCGGCGTACGCCGGGTAGTGCGCCGGGTCCCGAATCAAGCATAGCCTTTGTCGTGTAGCCCTCTGTACAGTATAGTTACCTTCTCTGTCACTCTGTGATTAAGTAAACTCTTTAGATATCTAAATCCTTTGACTATTAATGTTGATACTTGACAACAACTAATTTTAATACGGTTAAGACGTATATCCATCTAATTCCTTGGTTTACAAGAGAACTAAACCTATTATAACAGAGAAGTGGGTATATAAATTGATCCATTAATTTCCCTTCCTTTTATGTCTAGTGGTGCCAGGTTTTAAGTTTGGATTGCGCTATTACATGACGCTTTTACATCCCATATTATTTTGTTACTATACTTGGAACTCCCCTCCCCTGACCAGAATGAAAACCTGAAGCGATGACTCCCGTGACGTCACTGGAGTATACCGTATTTCCTCTAATTTCCTCTTATTTTTTCAGCACGTTAATAGAATATTGAAGTTTACAAAGGAAACATTAATCTAATGGTTTTGACCCGACGCTTATTTGAGGCCCAGTGCTTATTTTCTCAACTACCCTTGATAATCATCATTAATTAGTTAATGAGGCGCCATGGACGCCAGCTGTCAGACGACCCTCGTCTGTGGTTAAATCAAGCCTCAATGATTGTAGGAGGTGCGAAGTACCTCTCCACAATATTTCAGCTGTGGGGTGTAATGGTTCAGGCCTGATGAGCTAAAAAGTATATTAACTGAATGTATACTTGCAACTGATTTGTATACTGCGGTAGTCATTTAAAATATATCAGATATCATCATCGGTGCATAATTCATCATGTTTTAATTACATATTCTATTACAAACAAAAAAGAAGTCTTGATACTCCTCGTCCTAAGAATTTAATAATTTGAACATTGAAGTACTGTGTAAGGTCCGTATGATGATAGCTAATAAAGGATAAGCAGTAACAATTGCTTGTTAAAGAAGACAGTGTGCCGTGTAATATTTGACCTACATAATATTAGTAGCTTGAACTTTGGATACATTGTACTAGTGATCACACGAATAGAAATCTGCACATCTACTCTTTGTCGTTAGTAAATGAAGACATGTTTCTGTGTGATGTGTGCTACTGTGTTCATTATCAGTGAATACTATACAATGTATTACAATGTCACATTGTATTGTTCGATTAAACAAACATGTGCTTGTAATATGTGATGTATATTATGACTATGTCATTTCGTTAATTTAACTTAAATTACACTTGTGTTATATGAAACCGCTAGATGATTGGTAAAGTAATCCGTTTATCGAAAATATGGGTTGTTTTGATGAAGATTTATGTCTTATATGAGCAGTTAAGAAGTTGGGAAAACGCGTTAAAATAAGATAAGCGGCCATATTGAGATTCCTCCACGTACGTCACAGCAGGATACGCTTCAGTGGCCACTGCCTCGCCCACTTTCATTCTAGTCGCTGGGGCTTATATTAAATAGGCATTTTTTTTTAACTAGTCGTAAATTAATAATTTACGGGCCGATTTTAGAAATTTAAAGTCGAGTAGTTGTCAAATTGAAACCCCCCTTTTCAACGAATCCCGAAAGTGACCATTGGTCAACATGTAACCTTTAAATTACACTTGTTTATGACTGAATTATATCACCAACTCACACGTTCGGTGAATTTATTTCTAATACAATATTTGGTTTAAAAGTATTAAGGAGGTTCCTCACCAATTTACAAAATCTCAAATTTCATAAAAGCAGAAATTGCTATTATTTCGTTATGAAAAACATATGCTAAATTCATTTCTGTTATAAAAATATAGGGGTCACCGTGCTCGTTTTCGAGCTCCCAATGTAGGTGGGGGTGTTGCGAAAAAAATAAATTTTTCACTCCCATTTCACACCATCATAATGAAAAACCAAGAAACATATTTCATAAGTATGGCTTCATCTCAACAAAAGCTTTATGGTTACACATGCATGTATATGCAAGCAGAAAAAGCAAATTTTTGAAGCATGCATTTGGACATAATTTGAAATTTTACAAAAGAAATTTCTTTTCTGTTAAACATTCATATTTATGTCAATTTATCTGAAGATTTGCAGGAACCGCGACTATTTGATAGAAATGCTGATCGAAAACATAATTAAACCAAAGAAAATCATATGCATCCAGGCCAATTTGAAAAATAATTCGAAAAAAACCTTCATAAATTGTCAATTTTCAGTAGCAAGAGAGATAACTCTAACAGATTTTGCATGACCGTTTCCTCTTGAAATGGATTATATATTAACAAAATATATCCTTTTATCACTAAACAAATACTATAGTGTACAATTATATAATACAATATAAGGATATCTAACATTTCTCGTAGAATACCATGTATATATATATCTCATCAAGTTAGCACATTGTTGTGCATGAAAGACGTGAACATGAACTATTCGATGAGACATGCCAAATGTTCTATTCATTAGATTATTTTGTTACGTTGACGTCAAATGATTCAAAGTGGTATTTCACTGAGTAGAATAATATGTCATTTCTATATGTTCATGTTTGAGTATATAATGAAGTAAGATGACATATAGTAATGTTGTTCATGATTTCTAGTTATTAATTATGACTACACAAGGTACGGTTCCTCTTCTTCACTCTGCACGTCTTCAGAAACAAAACTTCTATAGGGCTCCTTTCACAAAGCACCCTTTTAATACTAAGGTCCCATTTTTAGCTCATCAGGCCTGAAAGGCCCCGATGGGCTTATGGCATGGGATGTCGTCCGTCCATCCGTCCGTCCGTGCGTCCGTAAACTTTTCACTTTTTCGACTTCTTCTCCAGATCCAATGACTCTAGAGAGCTGAAATTTTATGTACAGACTCCTTGGCCAATGGGGATTCTAAATTGTAGATTTGGTGACCCTGTGACCCCAAATAAGGGCCCAGGGGTCATAACCTTAAAATCATTTTTCATCTTTTTCTCCAGTCCGAAAAGCTCTAGAAAGCTGAAATGTTATGTAGAGACTCTTTGGCCAATGGGGATTCAAAAATTGTAGATTTGGTAATCTTGTGACCCCAAATATGGATCACAGGGGTAATCACTTAAAACAGCTGTGTTAATGAACTGTGAAGATAATGAGATTTTATGTGCACTTCATATGTCAGCTGAAGAATAATACTACATTATGGACATGTTTGATGTAATCAATGTGAAATAAGAACTATTGAATAGCCTGTGACCTGAATATTGTGACAGGATGCATAGGAAAAAATTTAAAAAGGGTTAAGAAATGTTTTATTTTACATTAGATATGTGAACTAAATATGACTGGTGATGAAGTAAGATAAGACTATTAAAACTAGCTACATGAGTTTGTGATACCACATCTTCTTTTCCAATAAAGAAAAATAAATAAAGATGGGGAAAACAAAATTTAAAATATATAATTTACTGGCTGTGAGTCCAGGGTCTGCATGTTGCATAATTGCAGGTGTTGACCTGGGGAGTGACCCCTCCCTGGCAGAGATGCAAACAGCAGCTAGCTAATACACGGAGGTTTCAGGTTACTTCTCTGCTGTGTTACTGATTTAGTCTTACACTCAGATGCTCAATAGAATTTAATTATTAAATATTGAAAAGGATCCTATGAAACAATGAGCCTATGAGAAACAGGATTTTTAGAAACAAATAGGGGCTCCTTTTCATTATGTAATAAATGTTGATAATTCCAGGATAAATTAGGAAGTAAAACAATAAACTGCAAAGGTCTACATTATTTATAATGTATATTGATTAATGTGTAACCAATTTTGATAATAAATTTGATGACTGAGCAATGACTTATTATGTGATATCTTAACCTTTTCCTTAGGGATAATTAATAACAAGATTCCTGATGAGCTTCAGAGCCAGTGGCTCTATTTTTTAACATTGAACTAAAGTTACCTTTAGTGACTTACGATCACTTTAGTGCTTTGTGAAAGGGGGCCCGAGCCACGTCAACGTAACGATATAACAGTAACCGACCTAGCTGGTGATTGTTATATTTCAGTAACCACCAACTGAGCTGATCACATCAAAATGTCCTCTCCGGTACTGACTGACTCTATTAATACCAAAGTGAAGTATGACAAGAATACTCCAGGTATACGTGACGTCACAGTTCTGGAGGTAGAAGGTGTCCACACAACGATAATCACTGACTGGGACAATATGTGCGTGAAATCCTTCTACTCCAGTAAAAACAAGACATGTCACAGTCGTCTTCAACTCAATAACGGACCGTGGGGTATAACACAGCTAGGAGACAACAAGGTAATGGTGGCTGCCCCGTGGTCCTGTATGTTGGTAACAGTGGCAGTGACTCCTGACTTGCTCCACATATCCACTGTTAACACAAGTAAAGGTTACTACAGTCTGGCCTGCATGGGACCTTCAGCTCTAGCAGCATGCGGCTCTCTGGGAGTTGATATTCTGAACATGCAGGGAGAGGTGATAATGTCTGTCGTGAACCATCTGAAACTGTTTTCCTGTCCCTACTTCATGTGTGTCAGTACCAGTGGTCACCTCCTGGTGTCAGACTGCCTGAAGAAGACAGTCACGTGTTTAACATCAACGGGAGAGATCACCTGGGTATACTCTGGTACAGAGGGGGTTGAACTCCGCTTCCCTAGAGGTATCACAACAACAAATGGAGGAGATGTTCTAGTTGCCGACTGGGAGTTGAAGAAAGTCATTCAGCTGTCCGACTCAGGAGAGTATGTTCGAGATGTTCTCACCCAAGAGGACGGTCTGAAAAGTCCCTTTGGAATATGTGTTGATAAGTGTGGCGCAATATCTGTTATATGTAATAAAGTGTGGGTTTTAAGATTTACATTCATGAACGATTAAAGAAAATATTCGTACGTTTTTGATTAAACGTAATTATTTATATTTACCTGTTGACTGGACCTACTACGCCTTGCCTACCCAAGCATGGGCTATTCCAACCTTAACATAGACGAAATTTCGAAGAAGTGTTGGGGATGGTAAAAGTCTTCCCCAGGGGCAGTAACCCCACGGTCTTGTGACGTCTCTCCCATGATTCCTCACTCTCCGAACAAGCCTTTGACTAGAAGCGGGGAGGTTGGGCGGGACTAGAGTGTAGGTCTAGTCAACAGGTAAGTAATAATTACGTTTACTAAAACGTACCATTATTTAAATACTTATCTGTTGACTAGACCTACTATGACTAGAATCCCTCTAAACGGAGGCGGGCCAGTGTATACTGGGGAGAGACGATATGGGGAGACTACCCCAGAATGTAAGCTAACCTACGAGTCCTCAGACACCTCATGGGTGAGGACAAGAGCCCGGGTGACAGTATGTCTACAAGCTAAGTGGGTCAAAGAGACAACCCAACCACTCAACTTCAGGTTAACACACACCCCCAGGTGGAGACATAACCAAATCAATAAAAAAAAAATTTAAACGATGCGATCAGAAGTGTTTTGACGAAAGCATCGAATTTAGAAGGTCCATCCTCCAAAGAGGACGACCCCTCCTGGGTCTGGAAGCCTGCCGAACCAGTCGACCGTGATATCCCTTCGAGATCTGCCGTAGATACATCTCTCATGTAATGGTTGGCGAAAATTTCCGAAGGTCGCCGAAAACACATCACCATGACATTCGAGACCGCGATGTTACAATGATAAGCCATCGTGGGTGAGACTGCTCGGATCTCATGCTGGTTAGTGCAAGACGGAGGTGGCAGGTCAGAGGCCTTGTAAGCGTCGATAACCTTAGACCTGAGGTACACACATAGTGTCCGTTTGTCTAACTCCTTGGTGCTCGCCGGAGAGTGAGTCAACAAAAGCCGACGTCTGCCATCTCTCAGGCTCTGACCGGACATAGGAAGAGATCTAGCTTTCTGGGGTCAAACCCCAGCGCCGGAATGGAGAAGGAACGTTCCGACTTGTCAGCTGCTTGGTTCTTACAGAAGAAATAGGGAGCCGAACCAAGCAGAGCTGACCCCCATCTCTGACCTCAACCCCAAGAAGGTCTGCCTGCAGCAAGTGCATCTCAGAGATCATGGCCACCAGAAAGATGACCTTGAGTTGAGAGGGAGATGGGGAACGTCGGAGAAAGATTCGTACTTCTCGGACCGGAGTTGATTGATCACCACAGCTAAGTCCCTAGTCTAACATTTAGCCTCTGAAAATAATTATTTTATAAAAACTTTAAAAATAAATAAAATAAAATAAAATAAAAAGGAGCCTCTGAGATGTGTTATTTTTCCTTAAACTGAGCTCAGAGTCTTGTTGTAGACTTGCCTAGGCGCTTAAAAAATTAAGGGGTCTGGATGACAGACTACTAGGTCCCATTCGGGTGGGCGTAGCTTATGCCATACGCCTTCCGTCCACAGAGCAGAAATTGTTCATGAGGTCCTTGAGAATAGACACGTCCACACCTGGCGACCTCTTTCTGAGCACGGAAAGAATAGCCAACAGATTAGTGTTGATGGATGACGCCTTGAGATGCCTGGTATTGCGCAGTTCCTGGTATGCAATCACGCACAATTCACGCATAACCACGACTATATGTTGCATTCTGTGCACGCATTTGTTGCGATGATGGTGCGTTGAAGTTGCGCACACGCATACGCACAGGTATGACTAAATCACGCATGCTTGTCAAGATCATGGCATTTTTAGTCACGCTTGGTGCATGGTACAGCCCGCATTGAAGGTGTCTATAAAGGCAGTAACCCACCTTAAATCAGTTCATCGTCAACTTTTACAAAGTGAACACCATGAACAACTCACAAGATATCGCCATCATTGAAGAGATGAGAAGGCTCATGTGTCTGACAGCGGCTGCACTGAATTCAGGAAGCAAGAAGACGTTGGACCCCACCTCGTAAGAGGAAAGCTAGAATACAGTTTGTTTGGGAATGATTGACCAGAAGACACTCTATCGGACACTATGAACAGTTGCTCACTAAACTTCACCGTGAAGATCGCCCAGACTACAAAATGTTTCTCCGTAGGGCCTATATTCCGAGAGGTATTCCAAGAAATGGTTGATAAGTTAACTCCTCACCTGGAGAAGGAACATACCTTCGTGAGAGAACTAGTTGAGGTTGGGCTAAAACTAACAACCACATTCCGCTTCCTTGCCACTGGTGACAGCTACAAAAGTCTACAATACAGCTTCAGAAGTATTGTTGTAGAATCTGCAAGTTCTTACCCGAGGTTTGCAGGGTTATCATTGATGTATTCAAGGGGGAAGTACTAAGGTGCCCCAGAACCCCACAATAGTGGAAGAAAGTGGCTCATGGTTACTACGCATTGGTACGCACTCACGAACAGTTACACAAATTATTCACGCCGGTTTTCGATGAAGATACGCATTGCCACGAATTAATGCGTGCCAGTGCGGTTCGAAGATGTGCAAGTGTAAACGCTGCTTGAGGATTAATCATGTGGGAGTGACGTCATGAGACCGCGGGGTTCTGCCCCTGGGGAAGGATTTTACCATCCCGGACACTTCTTCGAAGTTTCGTCCGTGTTAAGGTTGGAATAACCCTGCTTGGGGAGGCAAGGCATAGGTCTAGTCAACAGATTTATATTTAAATAATGAATCTAATCTTGGCACGTTATTTCATTGTCACATCCATGTACAACAAATGAGGCACCACTTGTATACCGTCAATGCTGTGCTTGTGTCCAGTTCTCATGGTAGAATTTATGTGTAATTTCTTATGTTGTCATAACACAAAGAACGGAAAACTTACTAGAATATAGTCCCATACACTGTACATTATACCCGATGTACTTCAAGTTTTTATTAACTTGTTTTAATGATGTTTAGGTATTTATAACTGACCGATTCTAACCTATAACCTATAACTAGCGGCATTAATAATCCAATTTAATTTGTTTGCCAATCATTTTAGAATTGAATACAATATGAGTAAACTATTTCTGTATACAAAGAAAACGCCGGGAATGGAATTTAAGTAGGATGTCTCCTCAAAACTCTTCTCCTGAAATGAAATTGAGCACCGTATAATTGTGTAGTAATGTTTGGCACCCCGTGCATAAAGAGGATACCAATCTCTATACATGAGCCCGAAAATTTCTTGCCACATTTATCAGAAATAGTTTTACTTTTGCGCTTCACAAACACATATTTTCTGAAATTTTTAATTATCTGTGTTATTATGAATGTGTATGCTAAAAGTAACACGGAGGTGTGTTTTCAGTCTGAAGCAATCCATGTACGTAGAGAGAGAGGTTTATTTCAGTAAAGGGGCCGCAGACCCATTATACAAAGCATACAATGTGCACATTATCGAAGCGCCAATAAAATCATAGACACATGTAGATATCAAGATATGCATCAGGCATTATAGTTGTTCTAATTTCTAAATAAAATGGACATTCAAGACAAAAATTATATTCATTTTTAATAGTAGGAATTATGCAATAGTAGGTAATGAGGATCTTAGTGTACATAAGACTTTCCATGTCTGCTCAGCCAAAGTCTTTTGCGTGATATACCATGAGCCTGAGCTTGAGAGATGAAGCCCAAGATATGTGTATGATGTATGATTTATCATCCAAAACTGGCTCCCACAGTAGATATCGCTTGTGTGAGATCAAGCGATATCTACAAGCGATATCTACATTGTAGATATCGCTACAATCAAATCGTCATAATCCTATTACATCATCAGTTAATGACATCACAAAGATTTTGCATCACTAAGAACACTGCTGACAATGCTATGACGTCTCAATGGTGATGACGTAACAATGCTATGATGTCATAATGCTTATGACGTCACAATGCTATGACCTCACTGAGATCACTGCTGAAGAAGCAAAATGGCAGTTCTGTGTTTCAGCTATGTCATTCTTCGGCTAATAATTGTTGAAGAATGATTTTGAATGATAAATAGAGAATCTCACCCTTGTGTCTTCTGATATCAAATATATCAACACTCTTTGATTAAAGTAAAAATATTTAAAAAAAATTGTAACTTTAATCAACTCGTGTTGATATATTTGATATCAGAAGACACTTGGGTGAGATTCTCTATATTGTATCCAATCCAATTCTTTAGTTAATGGTATATCTGATATGGAGCATGTATGTTTGCACTGGGACGTGAAAACTGTAGAAAATGAGTACCATGGTTTTGTTTTATATGTCATAGATATTCTCCTCTTCGGAATGAGTATTTCATGAGTATCCATTCAACAATATTGTCAAGCAATGTTGACAGTGCAATCCATTTAACGCACCTGATGTAAGTATACTTCTTCTAACATCTATGTACCTCTTTTAAGTATTCAGTTTAAGATCTTCATTACACAATGATGGCCCTGTGACAACTCATTTATGTTCTTTCTCTAAATATAAGTTTACCATGAGCCAAGAGGCCTGAAATACGAAATAACTAATCGTGTTTCGAAGCAGTGACCTGTTACAAGTAAATGAAATGAAACTATAACTACATTGTACAGTAAGATTGTTTTATTATAGAGTATGTGCAGTCTAGACACAACCTTGAATCAAAATATGTAAAACAAACTTAAAAGGAAATAAAAACAAGATTTATAAAGCTTTGTATTATTCAAGAACATATAGAATACATGTAGATCTTAATATATTTATGATAAAGTAAGGGAAGGTAAAATGGTGATGATGGTCTATAATGGTAATGGTGGTGTCACCTCGTCGGTCCATCAAACTCATATGAAAAGTGGTTGGGGGTTGCTGAATCGCCCCTCTCGATCTGATGGTGTTCCGCTTGCTATGCTGTCTCATGTGTATATATATATATAAGCTGTAAATGTCATCCTAAGGCTCCATAAAGAAAGAACGACTCTATTTGACTAATTTCACAATGGCTTCAGCGGTTGCTGAGGCTGATGCAGGGTTTTGCCCGGTCACGATTCTCTGATCCTCCTAAAAAAGAATAATTGAATATGAAATCTCATCCGAATTTTACTTCCGTTTTTTTTCTCTGCTGTGCAATTTTACAACATGGTTTTTACCAGAAACGATTCTTATATTAACGTATATTCTTACAGACACAATCCAAGATTTACACAGGATATCAATGAAAATCGTATTTCTGCATGTTCTGTTTACCGAGAGAAGAGAGACAAGATGAGTACCAACAATTAAGGCGTGGAATTAATTCATCAAAATAAGACGTTATGTAAGACTCATCACCTGAACATTTGAAGCAAAATCATTTTTCCCTACAAACGTTGCTCCATATTTAACGAGTTGGGTCTCGAGAGGGAATGGCATGGCGTCTGTGAGTTTGACGACTTCCTCCTCAGCGTTGGTGAAACTTGTAACTGTCCTCCCCTTGAGTAGTCGATCCCCATTTGACAGAATGATGGGGAGTAGACCTAAAAAGGCACCCTACAGTCAGAACTACGTTTGTATAGTATATGTGATGGGGCAAGTCTTAGTCTCTGCCAAAGTCCCCATTTTCCCATTACATGTAATTTGAAAATATGTGAAGAAACAACAGCTGTAATATAACCAAAGGAAATTGCAAATACAGATGTATTTATTTAAGAGGCACTGATAAAATATCAATCCTTGAAAATGCCAAATTATATCCCTAACTTGTTGTGTCCAGTATATCATAAATTACAAACCGACAGTGCCGTGGCAGACCGCTCCGACTATCCCACCGTTCTCGTATACATCCTTTCCCAGTTTAGCTATCGGCTCACACGTAGGAAGATCAAACATTGGTCCATGGCCACCAGCATAAAAGATGATTTTATAGTTCCTGAAAAATTTCAAAATATTAAATAAAGATTCCAAGGCGAGAAAGGCACATGTGGTTTGATTTAATCAACATTGGGTAGGCTACTACTAGTAACGAGATGCCACGTTCGGAGCAGTTCAGAAAAGTGGTCAAAGCTTTGTTGTGGTCAATGAAGAATATCTCCATGACTGTGTAAAAAAATAAGAGCCTTTAATACAGTCTAGATATGTATTCAGCAAGTCTAGATAAACTGATTCCACATTAGAAACTTTTACAGCGCTTTGAGCATATGACCTATGGATAAGGCGTTCTATAAATGGTTACAGCCCTTGAAAGCCACATTTAAGAAAATGGTATTGACTTTTATTTACAACACTTGCCTGAAAAGTATCTATTCAATCTATTACACTTTAGACTGTCCAATTATCAGTGGAGTGACGCTTATTTGAGAAACGGTAATCAGTCAGTAATTAATTACGGCTTTCAAGGCAATGAGGACTCTACATGAAATGTTGCTTTCGCGGCAGACCATATTTCTCAAATTTGGCTTTCACGGGTGGACACCCTATAAATAATCATTTATTTATTTATTTTTATTACGTATACCCCGTTATTTATTTATTTATTTATTTATACCCCGTTCCGCGTTGCGGATACTTGTTATCAACAATTGTTGGAGGTTATATATGTGAAACGTTATAAACGGTGTTTTTTTTATCGAGAAGTATTGACTTTTGCGGAAATTACTACGTTAATGATTATCGATTCAGATATGAAGGTTAAAATAGTGATTTCTGATCGAAAACCGGACAATACACCGCGATTGGCGCGTGTCAATCATTCAAACGTTATTTTAGAAACGTGTTTACAACAAACAAAAATAAAAAATTTTGGTTAATGATATTTAATACGTCATACAACTACTGTGCATGTAAATGTGTTGTGTACTTTCGGTGTCTTCACATATATAATGATGTTGCTATATTTTCATTGGAAACTCGCTATATCAATTTATGATATATCTAAATTTGGCGATTTGGAATGAATATGCAAGTTGAGTAAACATATTTGAACTGAAATCAGCAGTAGATAACCAAAACAAGTAACTTTTATTTATGTGCCTCTTGGCCAACATTCAGTATTTAACTTACATGTAATTATCAACATTTTAACCTTGTTAAAGGTACATCCATTGTTCTGTTGGGGGTCACATATTCCAAACGTTATAAATTGTGTTACTTAATAGAGAAATACAGACTGTTATTGAAAACTACCATTTTGATGTTAGTCGGCTCATTACCGACTGTTACTGAAAACTACCATTTTTAGCCCATCAAGCCTGAAAGGCTTCTTTAGCCAATGGAGATTCTAAATTGTAGATTTGGTAATCCATTGACCCCAAATAAGGGCCTCACAGGCCATAACATAAAAACCTATTTTCATCGCCTTCTCCAGAACAAAAAGACCTTGAAAGCTGAAATGTTGTGTACAGACTCTTTCGCCAATGGAGATTCTAAATTGTAGGTTTGGTGATCCAGTGACCCCAAATAAGGGCCTCACAGCCATGACCTAAACACCTATTTTCATCTCCTCCACAACAAGAAGAACTAAAATGCTGAAATGTTGTGTACAGCCTTTTAAGCTAATGGAGATTCTAAATTGTAGTTTTGGTGATCCTGTACTTGGCTCCAAATATGGGCCTCACAGACCATGACCTAAAATCCTATTTTCATCTTTTTTTCCAGAACAAAAATACCTAGAAGGCTGATATATTGTGTGCAAAATCTTTAGCCAAGGAGGATTCTAACTTGTAGATTTGGTGACCCTGTGACCCCAAATATGGGCCACAGCCTGAAAAAACTATTGAAATTGAATTTTGAACTGATATTTTATGTGCACTTCATTCAGTATTTAGTGATCTTTAATAAAGCACTTGAAGGAGAGTCATCTCATCTTTTAGATATGTGGGTTTGCGAAATGCAGAATTGAGAAAAACGTAACTTTGCAGTTAATTTTATTCAGTAGGAATGTAAAATATATGTCGACTTAAGATTAAATCTACATTATGGACATGTTTGTCAAATTGATGTAATCAATGTGAAATGAAAACTGTTGAATAGCCTGTGAACTGAATATATTGTGGATATTACATGTATATAAAAGGTCCTCACAGGTCAAAACATAAAAATCTTTTTTCATCTCATTCTGCAGAACAAACTGGAAGGAATATTGCGTTAAGAATGTCTAGATGTTTAGATGAAAAGGCTTAGAACCGTTAAAAATTGTGCAAATATTATTTAGTCAAGGGGATTCATCACATTGCCGGTTCTCTCTATGCCTTATACAGTTAGATCAGTGCTGCCAGTGTTTTGTGCAAGGCAGAGGCTATTACATAATTTGGCTGTAAAAGCACAGCTTACTTGTAACCAGAGCCAAGGGGTCAGCATATTCGTAATCTCTTGTGTGTTGACCTTGCTCAGTGCTCTCTCTCAATTTCAAGACTAAGATTTGTCAGGGCTAGGGATTGTGCATTATATTGAGGCAATATTGTTCTGTCTTCATCATCAAAGAATATAAACCCTGATGAGCTACAGAGCCCATGGCTATATTTTTATGGCAGTCGAGTCAGTATATTGTCGATATGAAGATAAAAGTTGTGATTTCTGATCGAAAACCGGACAATGCATCGCGATTGACGCGCGCCAAAGAGTCAAACGTAATTTTGGAATCTTATTTATAACAGACAAAATGACAAATTTATGTTGATAATGGTTAACAGGTCATATAACTACTGTGCATGTGAACGGGACGTGCAGTTTCGGTTTCTGCACATGCATAACAAGTGAGCATGGCTCACATACCCCCATCCTCGATAATCCAGCGCTATTGTTCCGATAAATCTACCCGCTTGTGTGTAGATTTATCGGAACAATAGCGCTGGATTATCGAGGATGACATACCCCCGTCATCCGCTATCCGTCCATTGAGCATTATAGATGTCAATGGTACTATGTTTAAAAAACAGATTCAAGCCTCATAATATTGTCCAAAATATTTTGGGGAACTGGTTTTGTTATTACAAAATATCATTCGCCCAGAAACAATATTTTTCAGGTAACTAAATTGTTCACATTAGGGCACCACAGTAGTATCTTGTACCAAGTTCTATTACAGATTCAAGGGGAATAACTCCGTAAAAATAATATTTCAGAACTTTGAACTCGATGAAGAGTATCATCCGGATTACCTACGTGTTAAATTTCATTCATCTAAATGTAATAGTTGTCGAGAAAACTTGTCCCAATGTTTTAATCACCTAAGCAAGTCTACAACAGGACTCTGAGCTCAGTTTACTCTGAAAATGAACACATCTCAGAGGCTTTTTTAATTTTATTTTATTTCTTTTAAATGTTTAAATTTTATTAAATAATTCATTTCAGAGGCTAAATGTTAGACTACTCTTTTGGTACTAAGTTCAATTTCGGATTCAAGGGCCATTACTTCGTAAAAATAATATTTCAGAACTGGTTTTCAAACTCGATAAAGAGTATGATCGTGAATACTCACAACCAAAATTTCATTCACCTAGGTTTAATAGTTACCGAGAAAACTTGTCCAAAAAGTGACGTTTCCATGGAAACGACAAACAAATTAAATCTCAGAAAACTGAAAATTGTCTGTGCGCGATCGGAAGAACATTGTTAACAACTGTACAAAGTTTGGTTGATGTACCTTTGACGGTTTTTGAGAAAATTGACCGGACAGAAGGACGGACGGACGGACGGAATGACAGCTATATAGTATACCGAGCATGTAGGCCTAAATCCCGCTTACTTCTTAGCGTATAATGATGTTACTCGATTTTAATTAGAAACTAATAATTATGATATATTTGGCGATTGGGGTAGAATATGCAAGCTGAGTGAATTCATTTGTACTGTAAACATCACATATGTGTTGGAATGTATTATACAGCCAAATAAAAGTTTGTGAATCACAATGGAAAGAGTCAACGGTTCAAATAATACATTAATACTAATGTACGTATTTACCATATTCAAAGTGCATTTTGTCATAAGAATAACATTTCCAATTGTGTCTTGCCTTAATAATGTATATTACATGTTTACCCACTTCGTCACTTGTAGATTTCTTACTTTCTTGTTATGTATTCTAGCCTTGTAAAATAGTTGTTGATTACCTGGAGAGGGCTTCTATAAGTTTCACAACTTGTGCCCAATTCATTTCTTAAATGAATAAAATATGTTTTCAATCAAAATGGATGCCCCTTTAAGTTAGAAAAGAGAGACGATGATGATTGACGCAACAGTTATGCAGGGTGTCATAAAACTATATATCTCGCATTTAAAATCCAATATCTGTTAGCTTGTTCAATGTTTTGGTGCCGTAGGTTTGTGAGTCTTTCACATGACAATGTCAACTCATTATGAAATCATATAATTGATGATGTCATTGAACAAGTTCAATTTCGTCGCAGAATCATCACACAACATGACACAGGCAATGACGAAAGAGTGAGTCATAATATACTTATCTAAGTATAGGTTTTATACCTGCCATCGATTTCGTGGGGTGGCTTCGTTTCTTTACACAGTGACATATGTTTATTGAAGAAATCCATAGAAATTTTGTCATTCTTAAAGGCTTCGTAGCTACCCGGGTCCTGAAATTTATGAGCAGACATATCACATTAACAAGACGCCATCAAGAGTCAGAAACACAAGCCTAGAACTATCACTTGGTGTCCATCAGTTGAATTTCCTTTTACATTTTTAAAAAAAAAATCTTAGCTTTCAAGCAGAGTCATGAAATGTAATCATGCACCCAGTACATTTACGAAGAAATTCCCATTAATCCACAGAATGCTCACCATAGGTGCTTCACCACCATTCGGACTGACGAAAGTGACGTCATATCCGGCATCTGTGAACACTGCGTACGGATGTGCAACTTCCGGCAGGTACCATCCCGTCTTTCCGGTATCTCCGAGTTTAGAATGGTTGGTAACAACAATCAGTACCTTGGTCATTGCGTGAGTTTAATGTATATCTGGAACAATAATGGAATCATTTATTTCATCAGTAATTGAGGTTTCTCATATCTTAAGATCATTTTCAAATAAAAGTATATGTCTACTTACCATGTATTTATGTGAGTAAACTATAAACGTTTTGTTTACTCTTTTCGAATTAGCAAGGAACAGAACTCCAAATAAATATTTAATTGTATCAAATGGGTATCTTCTTATATTCCATTGAAAATTGAAAGAAATTGAAGACCCGTACCTTTGCGTATTGGGAATGTCTTTTGTTGCAATAGTGAAAAATAATTTATATTCTCAGTTATAAAATCTGATATGATTTCCAACTACAAGGTGTACAAGCTTAGATCAAAACCAACAGAGCCGATCGAGACTTTATCTGCACCTCAGTCAACGATATCAGGCAGTCTGATTAAAATCGACCTTGCTCCGAGCACATGTGAAGTTTAGCGCAAATATGTTGCGCAACAGAGATGAACGACCAGTTTTCCCTATGTGCGAACGAAGTGAGCAAAGGTTGGCAACGTATTTCTCTCGACTCGAATCGAAATAATTTTCAACTGACAAAATTCATTGTCCCAAAAATTCAAACTCGACACCCATTTGAACACAGAGTCGTGCTCTCTTAATCCCAGCCCAATATGTTACATTTACTCACATAAAACATATACAATTAATTATTTTAAGCGCCAAGAGAGGCTTCTAAATTCGTTCTTCGGCACGTTTCTCACTCGCAAACTTCCGCTATACGTCACGTGTATTCAGTCTCACTTCAACGTATACCGACGTACCTATACACGTGTGTCCAAATGTGTCCAGTCTCACCTCAACGTACCTACTATATAACCACTACACGTGTATCAAGTCTCACTTCAACGTATACCGACGTACCTATACACGTGTGTCCAAATGTGTCCAGTCTCACTTCAACGTACCTACTATATAGCCACTACACGTGTATCCAGTCTCACTTCAACGTATACCGACGTACCTATACACGTGTGTCCAGTCTCACCTCAACGTACCTACTATATAACCACTACACGTGTATCAAGTCTCACTTCAACGTATACCGACGTACCTATACACGTGTGTCCAAATGTGTCCAGTCTCACCTCAACGTACCTACTATATAACCACTACACGTGTATCAAGTCTCACTTCAACGTATACCGACGTACCTATACACGTGTGTCCAAATGTGTCCAGTCTCACTTCAACGTACCTACTATATAGCCACTACACGTGTATCCAGTCTCACTTCAACGTATACCGACGTACCTATACACGTGTGTCCAAATGTGTCCAGTCTCACTTCAACGTACCTACTATATAACCACTACACGTGTGTCCAGTCTCACTTCAACGTATACCGACGTACCTACACGTGTGTCCAGTCTCACTTCAACGTATACCGACGTACCCACACGTGTGTCCAGTCTCACTTCAACGTATACCGACGTACCTACACGTGTGTCCAAATGTGTCCAGTCTCACCTCAACGGCCCTGTTAGCTCCTAGTCCAGTTGTAAGGTCAAAGTCTATTTATACGTATAGGCTACCTTCACTTGATCAGTATGGGTGTAGGTCGAGCTAGCTTGTATTTACTTAGCTTGTATTTACTTAGCTTGTATTTACTTAGTTTGCATTTACTTTCTATTAACGCTGTACCTGGGCGGCATACATTATTTGTAAATAACCTCTCACGGAATTCATGCCACACCCAGTTTTACCCAAAGTTGTGACATACCGTGAATCCGTAACGATGTGAATGTTAATTTACTTAGCTAATTCATTAAATATTTATTGGAAAAGAACCATACGGTAAATGACCGTTTCTATACCCTTGCCCATATTCAACACGAGACGAATGAGTTACACTATTCTGTTCAACACATACTATCTATCATGCACACATCAAGAAGCTACAACAAACACACAGAGAAACATAAAGACTTCGTTCTGCCAATAGAGTAAAATATACGACGGCGACTATCTGCAACTCAACACACGCAGTAAAACTAAACAAAGGTAGCGTAAAGTGACATTTGCGAAATACTTGTAGGTTCCCAAATTTGGAACATTCAAT
Organism: Gibbula magus; assembly: GCA_936450465.1. NCBI lineage: Eukaryota > Metazoa > Mollusca > Gastropoda > Trochida > Trochidae > Gibbula > Gibbula magus. The sequence continues at coordinate 15,882,470 of OW388290.1, read as the reverse complement.
ATGTAGTGTATTTGAAAGAAAACTATTTAAAACATAAAATAAGCGACCCCTATACGTTGCAGTTACATGGATTACTCCCCTTACCTGTCAAAGCAGGCCGGTTTCCATGCTTTAAATGATGCAATCTGAAGCGAAACAAGCTTACCCTTTGTCATCACTATGAACACCAAATTAGCGTCTTACATCTAGGCCTGCTCTACTTATTGCGTGTATTTATCATTTACATAAAAAATAATACGACGTACTTGTGCTAGATGAATACTATATAATTAGAAGTATGTTATCTTCCCACAGTTGAATGTAATAACCTGTCACTGTCCAATATAGTTCAACCAATAAGTGCTCCCAAGGAACGTAGTTTCGGGATGGAGTCAACTTACCTCTGTGGAGGCAATGTGATAACAGACCATACAATTGTATGGTCTCTGGTGATAACAAAACTACGGTATTTAGAGTCTATGCAAAACTGAGATAGCTGAATGAGATAACAGCAACGCCAGATAGACCTGCGTTGTTCCTGCATGTTAAATACGTATACTTACCTTCAAACGTCTATGAGTTTTACCAGAATGTATTTCATAAGCGCAAACAGCGTATGTATATGCTAGCGGCGTGGTGTCTGTCCGACTTTAGAGTATGTTGAAGTAGCTCTCACAATGCGACCTGCTTTACAGTGTGACTTGCATTTACTGAAACAAGGTCACGTCATACAATCGGGCATGACTGAATAACAAGTGCACTTCTAAAATCATGCCATGTTATGTAATTGAATCTGTAAGTGCACACATCTTAAAGGGACGATGTCCTAAACAATGGAAGGTCTGATAGGGTTCAAGTATTTGAAAGGCAATTAGGGGTGCAATACAAATTATATAATGGTATGTGAAGCTGTCGTCTTGTTCGTATCCAAGTTACCGGTTCGTTATTCAAACTGTTAAGCTAGCGAATAGCTCCAAGTTCCCAATTCGTTATTCACAACACACGAAATGTAGTCATGTGATTAGTTATTGAACTCTTCAGACGGGTATGAGATGAGCTTATGGCAGACATTTTTTTTATTGAAATCTCACCTCAAGATATTTACAATGCACTAAAAAGCAATAACAGTTGAGCCACCCTTATACGCAGTATATGCAGCATGTAAAATGCACACAGATATAGTATTATATATATTCATACATTATATATTATATACACATATATAATTGTGTCATTAAAATTGATAAAGCTGTCACATTCTGTATTTGATTTGTTTGATGAAAGATACCTACCTCTCAGACGCATGAAATAAAATAAAACATGGCGCTCATCATCATACCTCATCCTTAGAAAATAAACAAACTCTTTCATCTAAAAAAGTTCAATCATACCGCCCAGCATCAACGGAATCGGGACACCACCCCATCTAAAACTAGCCAAAGTCAGGTGGGCAGTTCGACACAATGAGCAACATTAAACTCATTTCAAGAGAACACTACAATCTGAACATATCCCACCAACACCCGTACTCTGCATTGTGATAACACAATGTCATAGATATGTTTTGCTCGTGAAATGCCAAATGCGTATCTAAAGTAGACAACAGTTCACGAGTACTGTCAGATCTCGTATTTATTTATGTCCCTGTTCTAGACCACTGTCACTCCTACATTGACGGAAAGCAGTGTAGAAAACTATTTTTAAAAATCCAAGCCAGACTGGTAACTGAAATAAATAACCAGTCCGGAAGAAAACCTACCTCATGTACCTGTCCGGTTTTCAACATTCACATGTAACGTATAAGTACGAACTGTACTGGGACGTGTTCAAGAGAGGTTTCAAGAAATCGCTCAATTAACGATTACTTGTAAACCTCTCTTGAACGCGATTGCTCAATGTAGCGCTACGTAGAAAGGGGGGCGAACTCTGAGGTTTCTGCACCGTGTCGTTCAGGAGAGAATGAGCGCTAGTCTTGTAAATCTGTTAAATAACAGTTGGTGAAGCAATCATAAATATACTGTCGGCAAACACGACGATGTCGCCAAACAAGGTGATTCGTCAATGAAAACGTCGATGAAAATTGGATTTTGGACTCCATTGGTCCAATGAGTATAAGGTGTTAGTTGATGACAGAGTTCATCTTTGGAGGCTACAACACAGTCATTTTGTACCTACAATATCAAACCAACCAATCCGTGTGGAGGAGCTTCCTTTACGGTATGGCTATGGCGTGTATCATATAGATCTTGTGACTTCTGACACAGTAACTTACACGTTTTTATCAGCTTACTTATTCTTTATAGTATAATTTTAGAATAATCTCCATGTTGTTATCATGCAGCATATGTTTGTAGTCACTCGCCAAGCATTTTGAAATTTAAACGTTTTAAAATGATGGATGTTGTACTTCATGAGATCCAGTCTCACTCTAAAGCTCAGGAACAGAAATACTCGGCAGTCTTGTCCAGTGTTCTCTCTCAGCTGACACAGACTACAGATGAACTGGAGGAGCTGAGGACAAGTAAAAACATCACTGAGGAGCTGCAACAGGAGGTCGAGGAGTTGAAGAAAACCAACAACAACACTCTACTGGAGTATGCTACAGCCATGGACGAGTTGGCCGAGTTGAAACAATCACACAACCGATCTCTCACAGAGTTGGATCTGGTTAAAAGTGAAGTTAAATCACTTCAACAAGAATGTGTTGGCAGCTTCTCCAAATCAAATTCAACTGTAGATGGACTCTCACAGTTGAACTCGACACAGGCCCAACTACTGATGTCACTAGAAGAGGTCGTGGGGAAGATGGACCTAAATGGCGTAAGTCATTTATGAATACAACATGAATCAATGATAATTATTATTTTTTCTAAATATAATTAAACTCATTTGAATACTATACCAAGGACCAATGGTTTGATTTTGTTGTTAAGGTTAACCTTCATTTCTATTTCAGCATGGCTATACAAGGTATGTCTATTAACCCTCCCAACCACTGGACTCTAACCCTCACCTTCGGAATTCTATTACACCTATAATACGCTTATAGTCTCTGCCTATAGCACTCGACGCTGCAGAATCAACACTGACCTAATTAGGCTTAGAGAAAACATGCAATGTAATGAGAGTTTCAGGAACTATTATAGGTGTATTTCCGTCATTTGTAATGCTAGAGACTTCATATTTGGAACATGTGATATCCATTATACAAAGTTGATATGCTCAAAATTTGAACTTTCTAGCTTTACAGGTTCTTGAGTTAAAATAAAACTTTAAATTGCACCCCTGCTATGCCCTTATGTTTTAGAGTAAGGAATTGAAATTTACAAATATGAGACTTCATCCAACAAATATCACATTTCCTAACTGAGAGCTTTCTAGCATTGCTGGTTCTTGAGAAGATGATTACAGATTTGGGAATGGATACCCGCTACGCCCATTTTGCATGTGCGAAGTCCAAATGAACAAACTTCATATAACAAAGATGTTATTCTGGAAATGTCAACTGATTTCGTAGAAAAAGTCGTTGAAAGGTTTCATTTATATTACTGCTTTTGAAGGAGGATGAGGGCAGAATGAATAAGTACCTTTGATCCCCCTCGATGCAAGGTACCTGCCCATAAAATATTAGGGGTGAAGCTGTTCTTGAGGAGAAATAGAAAATATGAAAAGTTTACGTATTCCTGACGGCACCCGACGGACGGACGCCGGACAACAGCCAATGCCATAATCCCATCTGGACTTTTAGTACTATTCTCAAAATTTGAGCTTCCAGGCATTACTCGTTCTCGGAAAGAAGTTGAAAGAAGGTTGACACGCTGTCAAACCCATATTTGAGGGGACCAAGTGAACAAACTTTGCTGTGAAGAAAGGCTGGAGAATATGTCAAATTTTACAGACAACGGCCATCGTTTGTCTGTCAGGCGTCGGGAGACGGCCCTTGCCATAAGCCAATGTGGACTTTCAGGTCTCATGAGCTAAACATTAACCTAGTAATTACAAAAGATATTTGCAAGGTGAGATAAATCCAAATATAACAGTTTTTATGTGAATTTTAAAATTACAATTTCTCTTTTAATTCAAATCTTAGTATTTCTCTCATTAAAAATAGAGCAGTTGGCTGTGTAGCTCATCGAGATTTAAATAATACACAACATAAGTTTAAAAATGTTAATTTTCTAGAAGTTTTTATCAGAGATTAGCCAATATCAAGTACTTTATGTAATATAGAGAAGAAGATGAAAATTGGGTTTTAGGTCATGACCCCTGTGACTTATCTTTGGGGTCATAGGGTCACCAAATCTACAATTTAGAATCCCCTTTGGTCAAGGAGTTTGTACACAATATTTCAGACTTCTAGAGCTTTTCGTACTGGATAAGAAATATATTATTATTATCCATTTTCAGAGGGGTATTTTCTTTGGAGAACTTTTGTTTAAAAACTACCGAAGATAGAACCATATTCGATAGCTGATTTTAAAGCAGACAAACTGATGAAATAACCGAAAGTCCAATATGGAGTTCAAGGTCAAGCAGAAGTCTTGAAGACCTAAGTATTGACGCGTCAATTCTAGTTATTGTTTGTTTTACAATTTCAATAAAGCCAATTCGCCTCCCTCGGTTTATCATGTGTATTTATTTTCTTCTTCAATAAACCCCAAAGGCTATTGTTATTCACTGACTCCCCTGATGTTTGCATTGCAAATCCTCATTTTATACCATTCTCATGCATGTTTATCTCCCTGATTAAGTTTATTAACCATTGTTTTGTTTGCTATATAAATTTATAACATTTTGTTAAAGTATTTCCTTACATTCCACCTGATGAAGGAGTGAGTATATACTCCGAAACGTCGTGTATTTTTTCATTAAAAACGTTGTTATCCAGAAAATATTCCTGTTCGTAGTATACCACCTCTTGTTACTGTTAAAATGACCATGACAATGCGAATGTCGAATTTATATTTGGAGATGTAGTTCAGAAATTTGTTTTCAGCAATCTTGAGCGTTTCATATTTTACAAGTCACGTGTACAAGATACATCAGACTGAAGACCTGCACGTTTTTTTAAGAAATAGATTTCATAATGTAAAATAATTATATTATAAACGGTTTGAAAAGTGCAAGTTAAATTGTATACATGTCAGACTTGTCTACGTCATTTATACAACAGTTTAACTTCCTTTCCGATGACAAATTCTTAGCAACTGCCGCACGCGTGTGATGTCACAATCAAATTCATAGGCATTGATGCAAAAAAGGTTTTGAGCGCTAAACTACTTATTTTCCAACTTAATTTTGTTGTCATATGTGAAAATGTAATGTTTCTACATATCTTCTATTTTGTTCTCCGTTCATTTAAAACAATGCAAGTGTTTACAAGGAAAATGTCCGAACCAGGGTAATTATTTTTACATATTTTTATCAAAATCTCAGTACTTGACCCCAGAATCGCATTTAAAATACCAATATTCTATGTCATTGTAACAAATTTTTGTTTTCTTTTTCTATAGTCATACAATTTGACATACTCTGGAGCGTCCTATATGTTCTGAACTGTGTGCCAACATTTACATTAAAACAAATATTTCTCAAATTTCTTTCGTTCAAACGTTAATTGAACATAATGCAAAAGTTAGCTAATTTAAATCCAGGTTTTATCAAAAGAAATTACAAATAGAACAAATTGAAAAGAACATTTGGAAATAAACATATTACATTTATTGCAGTTATTGGTTGGAGGCGCAAACCGCCTCCATCCTGATACGCAGTTGGATTTCACGCTATATCACTGTTGGAATATTCAAAATAAACTTTCGACCAATCATGCTTGGCCTCTTCAAACTTTGGAAAAAGCATATGACCAACGAACACGGCTGTAACAAATTTGTAACCACGTGACCATGTGGGTTATCCGAAATAATTATCCCCTTTTACTGCGAAAAGAGATTTTGTCTAAACATCTAAAATAGAAACGACCGTTGTGTTATTCTGAGTCTGAATGTTAGTAAACATAAGATTTTTCAATTCAAAGCCATTTTACACCTCCATGAGCAGACATGTACCAATTCAAGTGCATAATTTCGCAATGCAGTTTCGGAAAATCCAAGAAACTTTACAAGCTAATGTTATACGCGCGGAGCAAGCATATACTAAACGATAATAGTGGTTGTCAATCAACACACCAACCTTCCACTCAGTTATCAATATTTTCAATGCCAATCAGACTTGCATAATGGTAGGCCTACTCAATGTACTGTTATTGAATTAATGATAGTGAAGCTTGTACATGTATAAGCACATATTGGATAGAACCATATTTATGTCCAAACTGATAGCACCAAGCATGAGGATACCGGGTCATTATCCTTGAATTAAAAAAGGTCCATATGCCTTCCTTCCACAGATAAACAGAATATGCTTCATAATCAATCGAATTGGTACACTTTAAATTTGCAAATGTTTAATAAATGGTTGACTGCGTGTTTCAGGGAAAATAGGCCTACATATTCTTATTGCTGGAATCTAACAATGACACAACTGTCATCAACGTTTTGATCAAATTCATAATATAGGCCTACTTCAAAATTGGAGCAAAAGCACCCGGCATTTGCGCTTTAAAATAAATCGGGGAAGTTGAATGTTCACTTTAATTTTCAAATGATAGATTATATATAATTTTATTTTATTTATGAATAAATAATGTATGTCAATTGAAAAGCATATACACAACTTAAATGATCGAGGTAAAATTCTTTTATTTGCGACTTTTGAATTGAATAACTAATTGTGTGATTAGTAATCAAAGCTTTTATCCCCCAAAATGACCATAATGCAGGCTTCATTTTGCTATATGTACATATGACATACATATCCTTTTTATAATATATTTTAGCCTTAACAAGATGCCTCCAACCATGCCTTTTTAAAGGCTTTTCTTGTATATGTTTGCGCCCGCTTCAAATGAAAAGTGTCTGGTGACTTCAGGTGGTGTCCGACCTTCGGTCAGTTTGCCCTCTAAATATAATCTTAGAATAATCTCAATGTTGTTATCTAGCAGCAGATGTTTGTATTCACTCGCCAAGCATTTTGAAATATAAATCTATCAGTTGTTAACTAGAACACAGTTAACGTGGTTCATCATGGTCTGGGTTGCGTTCATTGTTAATACTCTTACACCATTCTTGTTCACAGTTGCGTTGTGTACAACCCAGCCAACTAGCAAAGATGTTAATATCACAAGTCTAAACGAATACGTTAAGAAAATGGACGCTGTACTTCATGAAATCAAGTCTCATTCTAAAGCTCAGGAACAGAAATACTCGGCAGTCCTGTCCAGTGTTCTCTCTCAGCTGACACAGACTACAGATGAACTGGAGGAGCTGAGGACAAGTAAAAACATCACTGAGGAACTGAAACAAGAGGTCGAGAAGTTGAAGAAAACCAACAACAACACTCTACTGGACTATGCTACAGCCATGGACGAGTTGGCCGAGTTGAAACAATCACACAACCGATCTCTCACAGAGTTGGATCTGGTTAAAAGTGAAGTTAAATCACTTCAACAAGAATGTGTTGGCAGCTTCTCCAAATCAAATTCAACTGTAGATGGACTCTCACAGTTGAACTCGACACAGGCCCAACTACTGATGTCACTAGCAGAGGTCGTGGTGAAGATGAATGCAACAGGTTGCATACAAACTGATGGACCTAAATGGCGTAAGTCATTCATGAATACAACATGAATCCATGTTTTTCCATTATAATTAAACTCTTTTGAATATTATACCAAGGACCAATGGTTTGATGCTGGTGTTAAGGTTAACCTTTATCTTTCAGCATGGCTATACAAGGATATTGGATTTGAAGCTAACCTGGTCAATACGACACTCGTCTTGAAGTCGGGTAGAGTTGTATTTGACCAGGTCAACCACAACGAAGGAAATGGATACAACAAGACTACCGGATACTTCACTGCTCCAGAGTCAGGGATGTATTTATTTTGGACAAACATCGTTTTCAAAAGAATTACGAATCCTATTGTGTTTTCTATACAAACCAAGGAACAAATCTTCGGCCGTGCATATGGGCATATAAGCGATCACATTGGAGAAGCGACTGTAACAACGAGCTTCCATCTGAACAAAGGAGACCGTGTCTGGATCCGTTCTGGTGTCGAGGTTCACCTGCAAGGCCTTCTCTCATCTGCAGGGGCTGTGTTGATTAAACAATACTGATTACTTTAAGTTTTCTTATGTATGCGCTATTTGGGAACTCACAACATTGTGGTTTGGGATATCAGAATTTTAAGTCTATATATCTGCATGTATTTGTATTTTGAGAGAATGTAGCCTTTATATTTCGAGACTGAAATATTATCTGCTGGTCAATGCATGAATTTTTCAAATCTACAGTTCATGTTCCCCACTAACCAACACACAAACAGTTCAGCTTTCTCAGGCTTTTAGCTCATGAGCAAGAGATGAGGTTTGATGCCTGTTCCTCAGCTCCTTATTATGGATCAACTGTATTGTATTGTACAGCTTCTAGCACCTAACATCTAGCGACGGTTCATCATCCATCTGAAGACAAAATGTCCATTACCGCTAAATTGAAGAACTCAATTTATGCTGTCTGTTACGAATGCATTTAGAACATTATACGAATGCATAAGGAAAAACAGAAAAAGCAAAACAATCCACATTCATAAAGCAATATATTCACTTTATGTCTTAATATTAGATGTAAACACGAGTAGAGCATCGATTGCAGGGAAGGGTTGAATGAGCAATACGCCTACGATAGTAATAGTTTGTAAATTAACATACATTGTTTAAGAAAATGTAAACATATATTTTACTAGGCATAGGGGGCTGAAATCATCGACAGGTTATTTATTATTTGAGAGTTTAGATGTAATACATACCTCTACTTTTGAAATCGGAGATCTGAACATTTTGCTATTTCCCGTGTAAGGTTTATACACAGTGTTATTGGGGTCATGGAGTTTTCTAATTTATACAATTTATATTCCCCATTGGCAAAGGAGTTTGTACCCACGATTTCAGCTTTCTCAGGATTCATGAATAAGAGACGATCGAATGTTAACGCTTGTCCCTCAGGTCCTTATTATGGACTAAATGTTAAATCATCGAATCTACAATTTTAACCTCCCTTGGGCAAGATATTTTTAAGAAACTAAGAGCTCGGATCTTATTCATGGAAAGAAGTCCGACATATTAAAAGTTATAAGGACTCATGTAGTTTGAACCATTGGCATCGTAAATCATCGGATTGTTAAGACGGTGTACAAATGAATCATAATCCACGTTTACCAAGGCGTCCGTGCACAACATTTCAGCTTTCTAATGCCTTCCGTTCTTAAAAAGGAAACGAAAATAGGTATCAAGGTTGTATCCTCTGTGGTTCTTATTGATTATACAACTTTCAGTTTTAGGAAAAAAGATGGAATGACCTTTTAGATCGTCGCCCTTGCACCAAATCAACATGGTATATTCCTCATTGGCTAAGTGGTCTGTACACAACATTTTTATTCCAGAGTTTTATTCCAGTTGTGACCCCTTTGGTCAGTGTTAGGCACCACAGAGTCACTGAAGGCAAAGATGTGATTGTCAATAGTCATTGAGATTATTCTCTTCTTTGTCTGATGGCGGTGATGTCGTTGTCTAGTAATCTTGGTTCCGCTTGATGTATGATCGCCGTGTCCGGTCACGTTGATTCTCCTCCATGCGCTTATGCATCGTGTAGATTTCGTATTATAGTCGTGTGATATTCGTGTGTTCTTCAAGTATGCATCATGTCACCGTCGATTCTAACCTCCCCCAAGATGACCATCGCAACACTACCGGCAGTAAATTCAATGTTTTACATTCGTATGATGTTCGGGACGCTAGGTCCGGCAATGTGTAACGCCCGTATTACGAACTCTCAAAGCTTCCACTGTTTTTTTCCCATTTTGCTGTTTTCCTTTGGTGTATCTTCTTCAGGTCGTCATTCGTCACCACGCACCACACGTAGTTCACAGGAAACGTAATAAAAGTATTAGATGTATGATTCTAACATGCTGTATTAATTTAAATTTTAATTGAAATACAAAGAGATTTTTCATTTGAAGGTTTTTAAAAGGTAAACACAAGAAAGCAGCAAGTGCTGGCAGTGTCATAATTGCCAAAATGAAACAGTAATAAAGTAGTCTTCCAGGTCATACTGTATAAACGCATGTTATAAGTTAAAAGTATGAAGGTTATCCTTTTCAACTGTCAATTTCGTGTTTATAAGAACGTATACCTGTCACAGGACCTTCTTCAATCCAATCAACAGAAAGCCTATCGCTTAAATTTCAAAGCCTGAATTTATATCAGGTTAACTTATTCTTTAGGCCCTCTAAATATAATCTTAGAATAAACTCCGTGCTGTTATCTGGCAGCAGATGCTTGTATTCACTCGACAAACATTTTGAAATATAAATTTATCAGCAAAACAATCCACATTCATAAAGCAATATATTCACTTTATGTCTTAATATTAGATGTAAACACGAGTAGAGCATCGATTGCAGCGAAGGATGAATGAGCAATAAGCCTACGATAGTAATAGTTTGTAAATTAACATACATTGTTTAAGAAAATGTAAACATTTATTTTACTAGGCATAGGGGGCTGAAATCATCGACAGGTTATTTATTATTTGAGAGTTTAGATGTAATACATACCTCTACTTTTGAAATCGGAGATCTGAACATTTTGCTATTTCCCGTGAAAGGTTTATACACAGTGTTATTGGGGTCATGGAGTTTTCTAATTTATACAGTTCATATTCCCCATTGGCAAAGGAGTTTGTACCCACGATTTCAGCTTTCTCAGGATTCATCAATAAGAGACGATCGAATGTTCACGCTTGTCCCTCGGGTCCTTATTATGGACTAAATGTTAAATCATCGAACCTACAATTTTAACCTCCCTTGGGCAAGATATTTGTAAGAAACTGAGAGCTCAGATCTTATTCATGGAAAGAAGTCCGACATATTAAATGTTATAAGGACTCATGTAGTTTGAACCATTGGCATCGTAAATCATCGGATTTTTAAGACGGCTAACTAATTAATCATAATCCACATTTACCAAGGCGTCCGTGCACAACATTTCAGCTTTCTAATGCCTTCCGTTCTTAAAAAGGAAACGAAAATAGGTATCAAGGTTGTATCCTCTGTGGTTCTTACTGATTATACAACTTTCAGTTTTAGAAAAAATATTAACTTTGATCCCCCTAGGTACAAGGTACATCCCCATAAAATTTCAGCTTAAGGGGTGAAGCTGTTCTGGAGGAGAAGTTGAACATGTGAAAAGTTTACGGATGCCGGAAGATGGACGACAGCCGACGGACGGACACCAGACAATGGCCAATGTCATAAGCCCATCTGGACTTGGTGGGTTGGTCTGGCCTGATGAACTAAAAAAACAAGTTGTCGTCTCCATCCAACAAAGGTGCTATTCTCAATATTGAGAGCTTCCTTGCATAACTTGTTCTTTGAAAGAAGTCGAAAGAAGGTTTGAGAGTGGACACGCTGTCAAACCCATATTTGAGGGGACCAAATTAACAAACTTCAGTCTCCATAAAACAAATAAATTATTCTTATAAGTTTAGCTTCCTTTTTTTGTTTTCGAGAGGTAAATTAAAAGTTTGTTTGAGAAAATTTCTGCCACATCTATATTTTAGGATCAAGGGAGGGTGAAGACCAAATGAACAAACTTTGATCCACTAGGTTCAAGGTACCTCCCAATAAAAATTCTACTTTAAGGTGCAGAAAGGCTGGAGAAAATGTCCAATTTTACGGAAGACGTTTGGCGTCAGAAGCCAACGTGGACTTTCAGGTCTCTACACCTTAACACAGTAATTACAAGAGACATTTGCAAGGTGAGATTAATCCAAATCTAAAAGTTTTATGTGACTGTTAAAAAAACAATTCTCTTTTTATTCAAAGCTTGTTTGTGTGTATAAAATAGGATGTTTCTAATTAAAGATAGAGCAATTGGCTCTGTAGTTTAACGAGATTTAAGCAATATACATCATAAGTTTCAAAATTCAAGTACATTTCAAGTACTTTATGTAATGGAGAAAGCAAAATTTAAAATAGGGTTTTAGGTCATGACCCCTGTGACCCATATTTGAGAATCCCCTTTGGTCAAGGAGCCTGTACACAATATTTCAGATTTCTAGAGCTTTTCGTACTAGAGATGAAGATGAAATAGTTTTTTTTAGATTTTGACCCCTGTAATCTATATTTGGGTAAATTTTCTAGAAGTATTTATCAGAGGCATACCATATTTCACGTACTTTATGTAATGGAGAAAAAAATGGAAATAGGGTTTTAGGTCATGACCCCTGTGACCCATATTTTAGAATCCCCTTTGGTCAAGAAGCCTGAACACAATATTTCAGAATTCTAGAGCTTTTCGTACTAGAGATGAAGATGAAATATTTTTTTTTAGGTTGTGACCCCTGTAATCTATATTTGGGGTCACGGGATCACAAAATCTACTATTTAGAAACCCCAGGAGTACACAACCTTTTTTGGTGGCTGTTGAAATTACCATGACAATGAGATTACAACAACTGAACTATTGAATGTACAACAAATGGAAATGTTCTCAAAGTTGTAATGTTTCTATTTAAAATCATTTACATAAATGTACTTAAATAAAGATGTCTCGTATGTTTTTAGTCGCTGTTAAAATAACCATGACAATGCGAATGTCGAAATTATATTCGGTGATGTAGTTTAGAAATTTATTTTGAGCTATCTTGAGCATTAGTTTTAAATAAAAATCCCAAGTACAATATACAGCAGACTCACAAACTTTAAGAAATATATTTCATAATGTGTTTGTTCAATGGCTTATAAACGGTTATAAAAGTGCAAATGAAACTGGTATAAATGCCGGAGCTTGTCCGTACCACATCGCTCATCATATGCAAGAATTCTGGACATAGCTAAGCGTGGCCTTGGGTGATCAGTGGAGCGTGAACATATGATCAATTACGTATAGGGCACGATTTTGTAATTAAAATTACTGATGGCACAAACACAATATCAAAGTGCCTGGTTCATCAACTTATAATACAACCATTTATCTGTAGCATGTGTAATTTGCACGACTGTATTTAAAGTCGCTTCAAAGTTGCTAATTCTAATTGGATTTTAAAAAGCACATGTTTTCTAACCAATGTCACAGCGGATGGAGGCAATATTTACAAACTTTCTTTGACTTTGAAACACTTTTATGATGTTTTATATTAGTAGCAGAATTTACACTGGAACTGTAATTTAACGTTCCGTACCTTAACTGTACATGTTAGCAAATGCAACATTCTAAGTTATGCTTTTGTTGCTTCAAATTAACTTTTAAAACTACCTACATTTGAGAAAATGCTACCCATATTGGGTTATTCCCCTTGGTACGGAGCCCAGATAACCTGGGTAGGACCCGCGGAGCAGCCGAATACATATGTACTGTACACCTATCTCTAGTACAGTTTGCTGTTGCCATCATTCTTATACAAGGACAGGTGCCTCTTTGACCGAATACATTTTAAAAAACTACTTATTTAGAATTTCTCGATGTGGATTTATTATTTGCCAATTGAACACCTAACTATCGGGAAATTGGTTTAAACTTTGACATGTAGGTACTTCTTAATCATGAATAATTAATATAAACGAATTGTTAACTTCTATTTAACTTATTATGCAATCATTATCATCTCGGTTGTATTTATAATTTTTGGAAATGAGAGGTGGTTGTATGGTTGTGTGGAGTGCCCCGGATTTGCCTCCGACTAGAGATATAGTAATATAGTCTGAAATTATATCAGGTTAACTTATTCTTTATGCCCTCTAATATAATCTTAGAATAAACTCTGTGTTGTTATCTGGCAGCAGATGCTTGAATTCACTCGCCAAGCATTTTGAAATATAAATTTATCAGTTGCTAAATAGAACACTGTTAGGGTGGATCGCCATGGTCTCGGTTACGTTCATCGTAAATACTCTTACACGTTTACTTATCACAGTTGCGTTGTGTACGACCCAGCCAACTAGCAAAGATGTTGATATCACAAGTCTAAACGAATACGTTAAGAAAATGGATGCTGTACTTCATGAAATCCAGTCTCATTCTAAAGCTCAGGAACAGAAATACTCGGCAGTCCTGTCCAGTGTTCTCTCTCAGCTGACACAGACTACAGATGAACTGAGAAAAAGTAAAAACGCCACAGAGGAGCTGCAACATGAGGTTGAGAATTTGAAGAAAACCAACAACAACACTCTACTGGAGTATGCTACATCCATGGACGAGTTTGCCGAGTTGAAACAATCACACAACCGATCTCTCACAGAGTTGGATCTGGTTAAAAGTGAAGTTAAATCACTTCAACAAGAATGTGTTGGCAGCTTCTCCAAATCAAATTCAACTGTACATGGACTCTCACAGTTGAACTCGACACAGGCCCAAATACTGATGTCACTAGCAGAGGTCGTGGGGAAGATGAATGCAACAGGTTGCATACAAACTGATGGACCTAAATGGCGTAAGTCATTCATGAATACAACATGAATCAATGTTTTTCCATTATAATTAAACTCTTTTGAATATTATACCAAGGACCAATGGTTTGATGCTGGTGTTAAGGTTAACCTTTATCTTTCAGCATGGCGATACAAGGATATTGGATTTGAAGCTAACCTGGTCAATACGACACTCGTCTTGAAGTCGGGTAGAGTTGTATTTGACCAGGTCAACCACAACGAAGGAAATGGATACAACAAGACTACCGGATACTTCACTGCTCCAGAGTCAGGGATGTATTTATTTTGGACAAACATCGTTTTCAAAAGAATTACGAATCCTATTGTGTTTTCTATACAAACCAAGGAACAAATCTTCGGCCGTGCATATGGGCATATAAGCGATCACATTGGAGAAGCGACTGTAACAACGAGCTTCCATCTGAACAAAGGAGACCGTGTCTGGATCCGTTCTGGTATCGAGGTTCACCTGCAAGGCCTTCTCTCATCTGCAGGGGCTGTGTTGATTAAACAATACTGATTACTTTAAGTTTTCTTATGTATGCGTTATTTGGGAACTCACAACATTGTGGTTTGGGATATCAGAATTTTAAGTCTATATATCTGCATGTATTTGTATTTTGAGAGAATGTAGCCTTTATATTTCGAGACTGAAATATTATCTGCTGGTCAATGCATGAATTTTTCAAATCTACAGTTCATGTTCCCCACTAACCAACACACAAACGATTTCAGCTTTCTCAGGCTTTTAGTTCATGAGCAAGAGATGAGGTTTGATGCCTGTCCCTCAGGTCCTTATTATGGATCAAATATAGTGTATTGTACTGCTTCTAGCACCTAACATCTAGCGACAGTACATCATCCATCTGAAGACAATATGTCCATTACCGCTAAATTGAAGAACTCAATTTATGTTGTCTGTTACGAATGCATTTAGAACTGTTACGAATGCATTAGGAAAAACAGAAAAGGCAAAACAATCCACATTCATAAAGCAATATATTCACTTTATGTCTTAATATTAGATGTAAACACGAGTAGAGCATCAATTGCAGCGAAGGGTTGAATGAGCAATACGATAGTAATAGTTTGTAAATTAACATATATAGTTGAAGAAAAATGTAAACATACATTTGACTAGGCACAGGGGGCTTAAATCATCGACATGTTATTTATTATTTGAGAGTTTACATGTAATACATAACTCTACTTTTGAAATCGGAGATCGGAACATTTTGCTATTTCCGTGTAAGGTTATACACAGTGTTATTGGGGTCATGGAGTTTTCTAAGTTATACAGTTCATATTCCCCATTGGCAAAGGAGTTTGTACCCATGATTTCGGCTTTCTCAGTATTCATAAATAAGAGACGAATGTTCAAGCTTGTCCCTCAGGTCCTTATTATGGACTAAATGTTAAATCATCGAATCTACAATTTTAACCTCCATTGGGCAAGATATTTGTAAGAAACTAAGAGCTCAGATCTTATTCAGGGAAATAGGTCCGACATATTAAAAGTTATAAGGACGGTTAACTAATTAATCATAATCCACATTTACCAAGGCGTCCGTGCACAACATTTCAGCTTTCTAATGCCTTCCGTTCTTAAAAAGGACACGAAAATAGATATCAAGGTTGTATCCTCTGTGGTTCTTACTGATTATACAACTTTCAGTTTTAGAAAAAAAAATTAACTTTGATCCCCCTAGGTACAAGGTACATCCCCATAAAATTTGTGCTAAAGGGGTGATGCTGTTCTGGAGGAGAAGTTGAAAATGTGAAAAGTTTACGGATGCCGGAAGATGGACGACAGCCGACGGACGGACACCAGACAATGGCCAATGTCATAAGCCCATCTGGACTTGGTGGGCTGGTCTGGCCTGATGAACTAAATAAAAAGTTGTCGTCTCCATCCAACAAAGGTGTTATTCTCAATATTGAGAGCTTCCTTGCATAACTTGTTCTTGGAGAGAAGTCGAAAGAAGGTTTGAGAGTGGACGCGCTGTCAAACCCATGTTTGAGGGGACCAAATTAACAAACTTCAGTCTCCATAAAACAAATAAATTATTCTTATAAGTTTAGCTTCCTTTTTTGTTTTCGAGAGGTAAATTAAAAGTTTGTTTGAGAAAATTTCTGCCACATCTATATTTTAGGATCAAGGGAGGGTGAAGACCAAATGAACAAACTTTGATCCACTAGGTTCAAGGTACCTCCCAATAAAATTTCTACTTTAAGGTGCAGAAAGGCTGGAGAAAATGTCCAATTTTACGGAAGACGTTCGGCGTCAGAAGCCAACGTGGACTTTCAGGTCTCTACACCTTAACACAGTAATTACAAGAGACATTTGCAAGGTGAGATTAATCCAAATCTAAAGGTTTTATGTGACTGTTAAAAAAACATTTCTCTTTTTATTCAAAGCTTGTTTGTGTGTATAAAATAGGATGTTTCTAATTAAAAATAGAGCAATTGGCTCTGTAGTTCAACGAGATTTAAACAATACACATCATAAGTTTCAAAATTCAAGTACATTTCAAGTACTTTATGTAATGGAGAAAACAAAATTTAAAATAGGGTTTTAGGTCATGACCCCTGTTACCCATATTTGAGAATCCCCTTTGGTCAAGGAGCCTGTACACAATATTTCAGATATATAGAGCTTTTCGTACTAGAGATGAAGATGAAATAGTTTGTTTAGATTGTGACCCCTGTAATCTATATTTGGGTAAATTTTCTAGAAGTATTTATCAGAGACATACCATATTTCACGTACTTTATGTAATGGAGAAAAAAATGAAAATAGGGTTTTAGGTCATGACCCCTGTGACCCATATTTGAGAATCCCCTTTGGTCAAGAAGCCTGAACACAATATTTCAGAATTCTAGAGCTTTTCGTACTAGATGAAGATGAAATAGTTTTTTTTAGGTTGTGACCCCTGTAATCTATATTTGGGGTCACAGGATCACAAAATCTACTATTTAGAAACCCCAGGAGTACACAACCTTTTTTTGGTGGCTGATAAAATTACCATGACAATGAGATTACAACAACTGAACTATTGAATGTACAACAAATGGAAATGTTCTCAAAGTTGTAATGTTTCTATTTAAAATCATTTACATAAATGTACTTGAAATAAAGATGTCTCGTATGTTTTTAGTCGCTGTTAAAATAACCATGACAATGCGAATGTCGAAATTATATTCGGTGATGTAGTTTAGAAATTTATTTTGAGCTATCTTGGGCATTAGTTTTAAATAAAAATCCCAAGTACAATATACAGCAGACTCACAAACTTTAAGAAATATATTTCATAATGTGTTTGTTCAATGGCTTATAAACGGTTATAAAAGTGCAAATGAAACTGGTATAAATGCCGGAGCTTGTCCGTACCACATCGCTCATCATATGCAAGAATTGACATAGCTAAGCATGGCCTTGGGTGATCAGTGGAGCGTGAACATATGATCAATTACGTATAGGGCACGATTTTGTAATTAAAATTACTGATGGCACAAACACAATATCAAAGTGCCTGGTTCATCAACTTATAATACAACCATTTATCTGTAGCATGTGTAATTTGCACGACTGTATTTAAAGTCGCTTCAAAGTTGCAAATTCTAATTGGATTTTAAAAAGCACATGCTTTTTAATCAATGTCACAGCTGATGGAGGCAATATTCACAAACTTTCTTTGACGTTTTAAACACTTATATGATGTTTTATATTAGTAGCAGAATTTACACTGGAACTGTAATTTAACGTCCCGTAACTTACCTGTACATGTTAGCAAATGCAACATTCTAAGTTATGCTTTTGTTGCTTCAAATTAACTTTTAAAACTACCTTCATTTGAGAAAATGCTACCCTGATTGGGTTATTCCCCTTGGTACAGTGACCAGATAACCTGGGTAGGACCCACGGAGCAGCCGAATACATATGTACTGTACACCTATCTCTAGTACAGTTTGCTGTTGCCATCATTCTTATACAAGGACAGGTGCCTCTTTGACCGAATACATTTTAAAAATCTACCTATTTAGAATTTCTCGATGTGGATTTATTATTTGCCAATTGAACTATCGGGAAATTGGTTTAAACTTTGACATGTAGGTACTTCTTAATCATGAATAATTATTATAAACGAATTGTTAACTTCTATTTAACTTATTATGCAATCATTATCATCTCGGTTGTATTTATAATTTTTGGAAATGAGAGGTGGTTGTATGGTTGTGTGGGGTTCCCCGGATTTGCCTCCGACTAGAGATAATAGTAATATAGTGAGGTAAGTGCATATATGTTTATTTAACATAAAACTGACTTTATTTGTTGAAAAATAACAAACACAACATGCAACAATCCTTTATTCAAGATAATATGTTAAGTACGTGCTCCATTTAACGGGTTTTATGATAAAAAGCATCATCGATTACCCATGGTTTTATATATGCTCCGTTACTCTCCACTATATCACACATGGGAAATACGTTCCCAAATTACCCGCCCTTGGCCAGCGTGACGAAGTCAGTAACCAAAAAAAATGCTCAATGGGATAAGACGGAAATGGCCAAGGGATATAACCGGTGACGGATGGCTAACACAATGACCTCGCTTGCTTTGAAACGAAGTGATATGAATTGTCATTGGCTCGCAGGTCCAAGCTGCGTAGCAGTTTGATTGGCTCACGCCCGCCAAGGGCGGGTAATTTGAGTACAGATTTCTCTGATAAGGTTTCCCATGGGTGATATAGTGGAGAGTAACGGAGCATATATAAAACCATGGGTAACCGTGGATGGATTAAAAAAGGGCATGTTGTTATTTACAATCATTTAAGCAGTATGCAGTGAAACAATTTCTAAACATCTTTAGGGCCCTACTTCAGTGCCTGAAGTAATCTTGGACGAGTTGTTGCCTTTGTTTTTGCTCCTCTCAAGTTGACGTAGACCCACAACTCTGCTATTGGCAGCTCGGATGGTTCAGCTAGATTGTCGGGGACACTTGATATTTCCTCCAGGATTCTCCTCTTCCTTGACTGTCTGATGGCGGTGATCTCGAGGTCTAGTAATCTTGGTTCTGCTTTATGTATGATCGCCGTGTCCGGTCACGTTTATTCTCCTCCATGCGCTTACGAGCTCTCAAAGCTTCCACTGTTGGATCCCATCTTGCTGTTTTCTTTTGGTGTATCTTCTTCAGGTCGTCATTGGTCACCACGCACCACACGTAGTTCACAGGAAACGTAATAAAAGTATTAAATGTATGCTTCTAACATGCTGTATTAATTTAAATTTTAATCGAAATACAAAGAGATTTTTCATGAAGGTTTTTAAAAGGTAAACATAAGAAAGCAGCATCTGATAGCAGTGTCATAATTGCCAAAATGAAACAGTAATAAAGTAGTCCTCCAGGTCATACTGTATAAAGGTATGTTATAAGTTAAAAGTATGAAGGTTATTCTTTTCAATTGTCAATTTCATGTTTATAAGAACGTATACCTGTCACAGGACCTTCTTCAATCCAATCAACAGAAAGCCTATCGCTTAAATTTCAAAGCCTGAATTTATATCAGGTTAACTTATTCTTTATGCCCTCTAATATAATCTTAGAATAAACTCCGTGTTGTTATCTGGCAGCAGATGCTTGAATTCACTCGCCAAGCATTTTGAAATATAAATTTATCAGTTGTTAAATAGAACACTAATAGAGTGGATCGCCATGGTCTCGGTTACGTTCATCGTAAATACTCTTACACCGTTACTTTTCATAGTTGCGTTGTGTACGACCCAGCCAACTAGCAAAGATGTTGATATCACAAGTCTAAACGAATACGTTAAGAAAATGGATGCTGTACTTCATGAAATCCAGTCTCATTCTAAAGCTCAAGAACAGAAATACTCGGCAGTCCTGTCCAGTGTTCTCTCTCAGCTGACACAGACTACAGATGAACTGAGGACAAGTAAAAACGCCACAGAGGAGCTGCAACAGGAGGTCGAGAATTTGAAGAAAACCAACAAAAACACTCTACTGGAGTATGCTACATCCATGGACGAGTTGGCCGAGTTGAAACAATCACACAACCGATCTCTCACAGAGTTGGATCTGGTTAAAAGTGAAGTTAAATCACTTCAACAAGAATGTGTTGGCAGCTTCTCCAAATCAAATTCAACTGTACATGGACTCTCACAGTTGAACTCGACACAGGCCCAAATACCGATGTCACTAGCAGAGGTCGTGGGGAAGATGAATGCAACAGGTTGCATACAAACTGATGGACCTAAATGGCGTAAGTCATTTATGAATACAACATGAATCCATGTTTTTCCATTATAATTAAACTCTTTTGAATATTATAGCAAGGACCAATGGTTTGATACTGGTGTTAAGGTTAACCTTTATCTTTCAGCATGGCTATACAATGATATTGGATTTGAAGCTAACCTGGTCAATACGACACTCGTCTTGAAGTCGGGTAGAGTTGTATTTGACCAGGTCAACCACAACGAAGGAAATGGATACAACAAGACTACCGGATGTTTCACTGCTCCAGAGTCGGGGATGTATTTATTTTGGACAAACATCGTTTTCAGAAGAATTAGTCCTCCTATTGTGTTCCATATACAAACGGAGGAAATAACCATCGGCCGTGCATATGGGTATGCAAGTGACCGATATGGAACAGCGACTGTAACAACGAGCTTCCATCTGAACAAAGGGGACCGTGTCTGGATCCGTTCTGGTGTCGAGGTTCACCTGCAAGGCCCTCTCACATCTGCAGGGGCTGTGTTGATTAAACAATACTGATTACTTAAACTTTTCCTTTGTATGCGTTATTTGGAAACTCGCAACTGTGTGGTTTGGCATATCAGAATTTTAAGTCAATAAACTGTATCTGCATGTATTTGTATTTTGAGAGTGTATACAGTTGATATAACCCAATAGCCCGACCAGTGGTGGATCCAAACCAATTTGAACATTTTCAAATTCGCAAAGGATCGTTATTCGCCGGGCCATTCGTGAACGCATCTTAAGCTTTCGTGTGTTAATCGGCTGAGTTCTTCTCTTTTCGGCGGCAACATCGGGAGAGTGAGCAAAATATTTGCCATGTTAGTTTCGTGGTGCATTGTTGTCCTCGTCGTGCCCTTCGTATAGCTATCGAGATGACATATTATGATTCGTATAATCATCGTATTTGCCTTCGCCCGTCCATCGGGACCATAGGGCAGTTTTCAGATGTGAAGGCCATACGAAAGTTATACGAAGCTGACCGAAGTCAAAAGAAGGAAACGCGACTGCGTTCATACCTCGTGATACTTGCAAGAATGCACATGGTGATTATACGATGTCGTATTGACTAGGTGACGAGGGCATTTACTACATCAAAAGCTTTAAGTCAATTTAAGACATGTAATGATATATAGATTACATATTATAACCTATGCAATGTATGTAACAATACCTCTATGTATGTCAATGAATATGAAAGATAAAGTTTATGTACCTCATATTTACCACGGAGGTATACATGCATCTGGATATTGCATCTGTACTCATTGCATACCTGTATATAAGCATGCACTATATCAAAACACAGATATTGTATATTGTAAGTATTGAATAGATTCTTACTTCGTTCCATCGTGATAGCATCGTACTGTTAAACGATGGTTAAACGCAGGTATCACGAGGATTGTATAGATAGTCGGGTTGCTTTCTTATGACAAACGGGAAGCAATATCTTTTTAACTTGGAAATGGTACCCATGGACAGACGAAGATTATACGATAACTAGAAATATGTGCATGTGATGCACTGTGATGTCCCCCGCTCAAAAGTTCAATCCAACCTAGTCATCTTACCCAAAATGGACAATCCAAAAAGGTTAATATATAAGAAGTAGATTAGCGTTTGCGGGACACCGCAAAAGCAGAGCAGCTCCGAAACTTAGGGTCTCGCCTTTCCCTGTTCCGCCTTCTCGTCAGCATCAATAAAATGGGAATTATTTTTTTTTAAAATTTGTTCATTATTCGAGTTATTACTAATCATCACTGGGGTCATTTTTCACAAGTTTGTTCTTAAAACCTATTTCATCACGTATAACAATCATGCAATGACTCAAAGTGTTCATAGTTAAAATAAGACATTTTCACAAAAGAATGCTTAAGTTGTGACCTCGCTATGACCTTGACCTTTGACAGATTTTAGCGAAAACCTTTTCAAATCTTGGCCTTTCTCCATAGTTGATATATACCAAATGAGAGCCTAATAGCACAAAACAAGTTTGAAGTTTTCATGTTTACAAGGATTGTTGTAGTGATTTCAGAACTCATGACCTTGACCTTTGACCTTGAATATGAACATGTCAAAATAATTCCCCAGGGGCATAAGTAAGAAGTTATGTATATGAGGTGTTGATACCTCCTTGGAAAGAAGTTATTTAAGGATTTCAGAACTGGTGACCATGACCCTATCTCGTGACCTTGACCTTTAAAGTTCAAGGTCACACAATCAGTGATCACTTTTCATTGTGTATCACAATCATGTAATGATTCAAAGTGTTAATAGTTGAAATAAGACATTTTCACAAAAGCATGCTTAAGTTGTGACCTCGCTATGACCTTGACCTTTGACGGATGTTAGCGAAAACCTTTTCAAATCTTGGTCTTTCTCCATAGTTGATATACACCAAAGAAGAGCATGATAGCACAAATATTTTTCAAGTTATTGTGTTTACAAGGATTTTTTGATAGCATAGACTTAGTCGGAGCTGCTAATACATGAACTTTAGTTCAAATTGAGTCCCTTTTTCTGGTCTCTTTGTTGATTTTTGTTCATGGAAACCAGAAACTACGTCGGAAAAGGTGCCTAACCTCCATATGCACTAAGTCCAAATTGTTTCCATGGAAACCAACGAATTTCTTCCACAACTGAATTAAATCTCTCTATTTTGGTAACTCACTCTTGCAGTAGAGAAAATAATCCTAATAATTCTTTCTTTCATGCACGAATATTAATTTTGGCAGAAAGAGACTCGGGTGCAGTTGCCAAACTTTAAATTTCGGATGCAAAAGCGGCATTTTCAGAATATTTTGTGGCGCGGTACGGTTACAAGCCAGCTGTGCTTTTACTGCCAAATTATGTAATAGCCTCTGCCTTGCACTAAACACTGGCAGCACTGATCTAACTGTAACAGGCAATGTGATGAATCTCATGGTACATAGTACAATTTAGAATCACCTTGGCTACATAATCTTTGCACAATTTTAACAGTTCTAAGCCTTTGCATCTAAACATCTTAACATTCTGAATGCAATATTCCTTCTAGTTTGTTCTGGAGAAGAAGATGAAAACAGATTTTTATGTTTTGACCTGTGAGGGCCTTTTTTTATAATATCCACAATATTCAGTTCATAGGCTATTTAACAGTTCTTAATTCACATTGATTACATCAATTTGACAAACATGTCCATAATGGAGACATGATCTTCAAAATATATTTCACATTCCTACTGAATAAGATTAACTGCAAAGTTACTGATTGAAGTGCACATAAAATATCAGTTCAAAATTCAATTTCAAAGGGTTTTTTTTAGGCTGTGGCCTATATTTGGGGTCACAGGGTCACCAAATTTACAAGTTAGAATCCCCATTGGCTAAAGAGTTTGCACCCAATATTACAGCCTTCTAGGTCTATTTGTTCCGGAGAAACAGATAACAACATGATTATAGGTAATGGCCTGTGAGACCCTTATTTGGGGCCACAGGGTCACCCAATCTACAATTTATAATCTCCATTGGCTAAAGACTCTACACACAATATTACAGCCTTCTCGGTCTTTTCGTTCTGGAGAAGAAGATTAAAATAGGTTTTTAGGTCATGGTCTGTGAGACCCTTATTTGGGGGTTGATGGATCATCAAATCTACAATTTAGAATCATAATTGACCAAGGAGTTTGTACACAAAATTTCAGCTCCCTAGACCCAGTGGTTCTGAAGAAGACGAAAAAGCGAAAAGTTTACAGAACGATGGACGGACGGACTCCGGAAACCATGCCATGCAATAAGCCCATCAGGCGAGATGAGCTAAAAATGGAAAAGGTCCTTTGGATGTATATCATCATGATTATCATTTATGCCAGACATGATGCATAACATTATAGACATGCTTGTCAAGAGTAGAAGGTGTACAGACTGTATTGTCAACAAAATGGATATCTCTTTTATGAAACGTTCGATTTCACTCTGACGAACATTTCAGCAATGTACAAACTTCCTATTTGACATTATTCCGACCCTCTTTTTTTTTCTAAACTAGTACTGATCTTTGAGAGGCATTTTAGAGATAAAGGAATTCATGTATTGATGATGGATAACAGTACTGATCTGGCTATTGTTTGTTACCATATTTCAACATTTCTACTAATTTCCAGTCATTGACTGAATCATGGTGGGTATCAACGACTTATGGGACAGGTATGTCTAATTCTTGATGCGTCTGAACAAAGAACACAAACAACTTTATGACTGAAACAGGTTTTTAATGACAGTCATTAATTTCTTGAAAATCAACAAGTATTGGTACACTGTTTGAAGCAATACTTCCTATGAAAATATCCCTTTGACCATGCCACATATGTACAGACAATATTTACATAGTGTATGTATATCATGGCCAATTCTCAACAGGTACCTATATCGATATATGTATAGTATATACATGTGCTTTTGGACGCACTCTACATACCATAGGCTACATGAAAATATACCTGTATCATTTCAATATAAATTCTGTAAGCAAAATTACAAAACTGTGAGAATGGTGAAATCATTTTCAATCGTTCTATTTGTATTATAACACCAAAATATAAACTAGAAAAGTAAGTGGACAAAAATAAATAAAGCTACAAAGCACTTGTATTTCTATTGAATGCCATTCATTTTCAATCATAAATATGTGATCACAGTTCAATATAACACACATAACAGGAGACCTTGGTTCAATGAATGGTGCTGTGTTTGTATAGTTGTTTCAAGCTTACAGTGCACACCTTCACAAAGATATCTCATTAGAACAACAGTTACATTGGTGATATTGATATAACAAAATCATAATTGCAGTCCATATGTAAAACATTATACCTGACACCCTTTAAGAACATGTTAGTAGCCGAATTCAGTGCCAGAAGGACAACAATGCTAAATGAGGACTCAGCTGTTACGGAAAGCCAATACTTGTCTTAACATTGAATACTTCGCCGCTAATAAAAAGGGGTTTGAACACTCTTCTAGTGATATAAGTCAATGATGTCAAACCTATATTTGCACAGTTTGGGTTAATTACAAGTCTATGGGTTTGAACATTCAGTTAGCCATATTGAACTCTGTGCAATTAAATATTAAGCATTTATTTTAAGATAGTCCAATGAATGGTTACATGAAGTATTAATATGGACCAATTGTCCTCTACCTTGGTATGCTAAGACCTTGTTCAAGGTTCTTGGGGTAAGGTATGTAGCTGAGAGTTGTTAGAGAAATATCACTTCAATTATGTTAATCAATCTAATCAACAAGTCCTCGTTAGGCTAACTAGAGAGACGATGAATTAACAAAGATGACCCACACAGAGAACAGGATTGAGAGGTAATTGTGTAGTTTTGTCACCAGCAACAAGAACTGAAGCAAGTTCACCACATTCACAGACACTGATTGCATATCGCCATATTGTAACAGTAATACAAAATCTTTCATATCTTTAAAACCGAAATTATATCTTAAGAAAAATTGTAATACCATGTTTTTGTGGGACCATTACTTTATGATTTGTTACGAACATTTTTTTTAATTCATTGTATTAGATCAACTTCAGTATAATCTGCAAATATTAAGCAAATATTTGTAAATATTCGAGACATAGCTGCCTATACCAATATACCAATATATTATCACATACTTATTTATTGAAATGTACATCATGTATCTTATATACATTACACATCATCATTGTTGGGCAGCATTGTGTTGAGAAAATATAAATGGTTTAGAAATCCGATGTTGGTTTTGAAAATTGTAAATGTGATGGTAATAATAATAATAAAGAGAGTGAGATTGCAAATATATTATTATGAACAGGCATTATTATGTAAAATATGGTTTCAAAATCCACATTATGAGATTATAAATGATAAGGATATTATGAAGTTCCTTTCCTTTTATATTATTTATTAATTGATTGTATATGAACCTAATCAATAAAACCAATTATCATCTAAAATAAAACCTCACAACCAATCAATTACAATGAAAACAAGAACATCACATTTCTGCAACGGAAAACAATACCAAAACTAATTCTAAAAATCTTGTAAACATAAATATATATGTCAAATAGCCAGAGAAGAAATCAAATATCCTTGAACTAATGAAAGTAAACATCAAGTAACTTCAGAGGATACATGAAATGATTCAAACTAGATATATATTATTACTTATACTTCAGTATTGCTTACCAAGAGGTACACTTCAAAAGTTCTAAATGATACATTGTGTTTCTCATCTCCTTGTGAATGAACATTCCATAAAAGTTATCTTTATTTCTTCCGCAATGATCTTCAATGTGTAATACTGACTTTGAGAATAAAAGGATTTCATCAATTTCAATGATGACTACTTTCCAGTGTTGAATTCTTTTCCTAATGAATAAGGCAAGGGTGGTTTGATGAGGACACCCTTCCTACTTTATTTGAATGTCTACAAAAATACATCCAAGAGATGAGAAATGCAACATTTTTATTCATACTATTTTCATAATATTATAAATATAACATATGAGAACCATTTTAAAATAGGAATGTGGTTACATTAAATATGCTTGGTAACTATGCCTGCTGAGATTATTCAATAAGCTATTATGGTTTCGTAGATTATCTCCCCCAGGAGCAGGTTGGTGGGTTTAAAACAGTGGAAAACTTTAATTTCAATAACAAAAGCTAATGCAATATTTACGAAAAGACTAAATTATTATTTCAACACTTTTCAATCTTTATTTCAACACTTTTCAATCTTTAAAAAATACATACAAAAACTTGTATTTTGTGTATCACAGCATATAAATTTCTTTAGATTTATTATGGGATAATCGTTAATGTTCAATATGGAAATGTCTTGTGAACCAACCTATTCACAAAGATGGATCCAACAATGCAGTTGCTTACACCATAACTTGCTCACCACTCTACAAAATGATACAAATGGCAGCTGAGCTAGTACTTATATACAGGTTATGAATATAAAACTATGGCACTCAAGGAACAAGTCTTTTCATTCTTCATCGCTCATGTCACTCGATCGTCAACAAAACAATAACAAGGCCACTTAACATTTCAAGTTTCACAGAATACTGAAACTCAGCCAGAAGTATTCACTGAAACTTGGATAACTGTCAACAATGTCAGAATGATCCCATTCAACGGGTGTCCATGGCAACAATATCACAACCGAATCTTGAAACTAACAAGTCCATTCCTCGTGTCACGTGTAAAATCTTGAGTCAATACTTCCTCCTTTATGAAAAGTCATTCTTAGATGGCATACAAATGTATCTGTTATGTGAAAGCTGATGTTTACTGTGTGATGACAGATCATTTACTATAATGAAGGTATTTCTCCATTGTGTCATTTCACTGTAATATGTTACTAATAACATTCCTTGATGACGTGATCACACATTCCTCCGTGAGACACACAGCCAATACACCTTCACATGATAAAACCTATTCCTTTTTAAGATAACGCAGATCTCTGTTACACGATAAGTTTTCAATACTTCGAAAGGAGTACACTTTCAACCCCCTCCACCAGTCCATCAAATGTCACGTAAATGCTTTGCTGTTGGGTTCACTTCAAAGATCCAACAAATGAGGTCCTGTCCGAAGAAGACGTCCGGTTGGATCCACGAGGTGTGACGTTGAGTTATACT
Organism: Gibbula magus; assembly: GCA_936450465.1. NCBI lineage: Eukaryota > Metazoa > Mollusca > Gastropoda > Trochida > Trochidae > Gibbula > Gibbula magus. Next base: position 15,853,913 of record OW388290.1, on the reverse strand, counting down.
CTGTCTGTAAACGTGTGGTACTTGGTGAGTAATGCTTCCAGCAGACGTAACTTGGCTTTTATTTGCTGAAAGACAAAAATCAATTGTTTAAATTTTGCATTGTGTAGGGACAGTCACATGAGGAACCCTCAAGAATTATGTTATCATACCACCCTGTTGTTTTTATGGACTGTTATTGTCTTTTATTGACAATGTTTGGCCTCTTCATACATAAGAAAACATTTTCTGGATAACAACTTCTATATTGTGTAGATACACTACATTTGGGGTTAATGCTCACTCCTGAACTGCGTTACGCAATTTACAAACAATCTCAAGCGAAATGTACCTTATATTGACTATATTCTCCCTGTAGAGGTGACCGGTCTTCCTTTTGTACCTTTCTGTAATGAGAAACAAATATTTTGAGCAATGACTTTATGTTGATATGTTTGATATATGTGCCATGTTCCCTATGCAATGCATAACTCTTGCCAGTCTTCACTACTGGCTGATTTAATCTTTGCCACATTTCCTCAAGATTTCTGTGCTAGGAAATCAGAGCCCAATATGCATTTTAGGTGCAGCGATCCACTATCTTAGCATGGAAAAGCGAGGAAAATATTGCAAGGCCAGTAATGGAGACTGACAAGAGTTATGCTTTGTGTTGGGAAGTTCTGTATGTGCATGTGTGTCAAATAATCAATAAATATTTTAATCAATTATCAAAAACATGAAATAATAATTGCAACAAGATATTTGAGCTACCAGGTCTACCAAGGACATGCTGAAGTCTCTCTAGTTTCCTATAGGGAGGATTCCAGGTAGAATTAAATCTCAGCGTAAGACAATTTTAACATACCGGCCATGCTGACACAGGAAGTCCTCTTCAAACGTCCTTAGAACTTTTCGCAGCCTTTTCTTGTCTGACTTTGCCTTCTGAAGTTCTTCTTGAAGCTCAGGTCTGTGGCATTAAAATGAAATATCATTCATTTAATTTCAATATTAAATATCTATTTTGTTTCTATGGTTGAGATAAGCAAATAGCAATACACTAGGAGGGGAGGGGGGATGTCTGGTCTTGGTGGTTTAGTCCCCCCTCTATAACATTTCAATGTGTGAACCATGAAGGTTGCTGGATCCACCTTTGAACAAGACTTTAATAGTGTTTTATGACAGCCTTGCAATGGTATATACATTAAAGTCATTCAAATTCTTGCAAATAGTGGTTAACATTTAGGGCAATGAAGCTGAAATTCTGACAGATGTGACTGGCAACAAAGACAAGACACCAAGTCATCTGTTATGCATTCTGTAGCTCAATACCATGAATCAGAACACATCCTATATGGTAGAATACTCACATTGACATGTCATTCACATGGAAGTCAGGTTTGATTAATTCATCCTCCTCGTCAGAATCATTCTTCTGACGACTCAGCACCGCTTTGTTTTTATTGAAGCCTGCATGTCGACCAGTCTCACGTAAGATGGAGAAGTCGCGAGTGACGGCAAACTCCATGGTTCCGATACCTCCACCATCATCAGGATCCGCTGTCGGTACCCGGATTGGATTTCTCTGTAGGAGACAATCAACAGTCTGTCAGTCACATGGTAAACAGGAAATGTATTATGTTTTTCAGAAGTGATTAGCAAGATATTTGAAACTTTGGCTAAGCTATGAATGAACGAGTTATTGTGTAACGCTGTTTGGGTAGTATTGCAGCCTTTAAGGGCAACTTAAGCTATGAGTGAGTCAGTTATTATTCAATCGGTCAGATATTTCACCCATTAGCGATGAGCTAACCTTAGGTTGTTGGTAAATGAGTGAGTGAGCTACTTGGCAAGCATTTCAGCTATAAGCAGTGTTACACTCCTTTTAACACTTTAGTTGCGGAATTAATCATTATCAAATCAGTAGCCAATTTATAGATATCACAACAAGAGAACAATCAGACAATGGCTAAAGAATAATTACTCATGTTATTCAAAGCTAACAAGTCTGTTATGGTATCTGTAGCATTTGAAGGTATTAGTTTCATCATCGTCCAAGCAGAGAATAGAATTAGTCAAAGTGGGTTGTGATGGTAGAAATAGAGATTATTACCCGAGGAAGTGTGTCATATGACTTTTACGAAATGAGTGTGAGTGCTAGAGTGAGGGTTATACATAAATTTGCACGAGTTTCGTAAAAGTCATATGACACACTTTTGAGTGTAATAATTTCTTTATTACCTATTTTATTTCATTTGATTCTCGTAAAAATAACTAGGAAACAGCCCACTTCTCTTGAGGAAGCTACAATGACGTCACAAACAATTTTATGACGTCATAGATGACAAAATACGGGAGGGCGCGGTGAAGCAATGGTTGCTAGGCAAACCAATAATATTAACTCGGTTATTTTCAACCATATTGGTAATAAACAGATATATCTATATGTTCACTTACAAACTTCATGGTGTTAGCAGGTCCAGTTGTGATCTCCTGATCTTCGGGTACAGTCTCCAGATCGATGGTGTTCCGTGGCTGAAAGATGCAATTGTATTGTGACTTTATTACCGGGAATCAAAAATGAGTATGTAAAACAGACAGAAATTCCCATTGATTTGGGTGGGGGGGTTGGAGGAATAGAGCCACTGGCTCTGTAGCTCATCGGGTATTGCATTTTCTATTATCTCTCACAGTACAAACTACAGTACCAAATAATAAGGCAATGCCCTATCTGGCCTATTACAGTTTGCATAATCATTAAAGTTACAATTTATGATAAACATTGGTAAAGATCTACAAAACATGTTCACTTTTGCATTTTAAGGAAGAAAACTTAAATTTAACACAAGGATTACAGAAGCTATAAATAGCATTAACAGCATCTTGATATGTGCGACTACCAACCACCTAAAAATGTACCAAGTCCTTAGTTTTGGCAGTAGGACAATGAAACATCCAATATTGAACGCATTTGAGCTTTAGATCGGACTTATGGAGTTGTGAAAAGTGAGAAATACCCTGAATGAAAAGATGTTATTTTTTTTTACCTTATCATTTAATATCTATCAAAATTAATAAATAACAGGCTTTACCAGGTAAGCCAGTGTCATGTTGCACTTGACTTACCGAGGAAGGTTTAGCAAGAATCCTCTTTATGGATCGGTACCGGTCGTACAGCGGTCTCATCAGGTCCTTCTCATCTCGGGTTGACTGAAACAATAAATCAGAAATCTTGGGTTGACTGACACAATAAATAAAAAAATGTTAGGTCGATACAAACAATAAATCTTGGATTGACCCTAGCAATAAATCAGAAACTCTTGGGTTGAAAGAAATTTCACTTACAACAAAAATTAAAAGTAACATGACTTTAATATTTTTGGGACCTTTACATTTGATCATTCCAGGAATTCTAATTATCTAGGACATCCATCCATTATTATTTTTGAAGCATTTCTTAACCAGAAAGAAGGAATTAACTAACCGGCCGACCATGGATACTCTCGAAGTGTAGCAAGGCTTTCTGTACAGCAAGCTTCTCATCTAGCACTTGCTCATAGTTCATCATCTGCGGAAACAAGACAAATAGCAAGATATTTACAACTTTGTTCTGAAATTTAATGGATTGGAATTTCAGGATGGTACATGTTTTTGACCATTGTAGATTATATGAACTGTCACACTTGAAACTTCTTGATGTTATAAAGTGATTAATACATAACTCTTGCTTTAAGAGAAGCTAGCATCTAGTGATTTCAATAACTTTGCTCCTCAAAATATCTGAGTTGAATATGAATAGCTCTTAGAGATTTTAGTTAGATTGCAATTCTCTTATTTGAAAATCTTAATCCACATTTCATAGAATATTTTAAATCAACATGACTCACATCCCCTATTTCCAATCTAGTTTTTAATCATTCACATAAAATCTCTACTCACAGAGATCTCACGAGGTCTGCGGACGTCTCGCCGCTTCTCCTGCAAGTTCTTCAGGATGATCTCCAGAGTTCCCTCGATGGTGGGCGGCAATGTCGGGATTAGATCAGTTCTCTCCCCTGACGATGAGGCACCGCTGCCATGGCGACTCCTGCTCCCCATTTCAGCTTCTTCTCTCAGCTCTGAGAAATAAAACGCCAAAGATATAATAATCATAGCATATTAAAACTATTTGTTTTTTCACAGATTCAACAGAACAGGTAAATATTTCAACAAATTGTCATTCATCATTGTCAGATCCATCCCTTTGCATCTCTGAGAGATATTTCTCAAACATGTAAATTAGGCTCACTAGAGATTTTTTTCTTCATTAAAAATTCACCACAATTTTATTATTTATCCACGATGTTACACTGATAGGATCTTCTACTCATGATAAATTTTAATTGTTAATTTTATTGACTCACTTTTCAGTTCCTTCCGAGCCCGAGACAACTCCGACATGTACTTCTTGATCTCAGGCTGTGCAGCTTTGTCATGGTGCGAGGGCTGCAACATGTAGATATTGTTATTGCACATCAAGTTCACAGAGTGATAGAAAATTGATGGAAAGTAAATACACTGCAATACAAAGTGAGGTTTTAAAGCTGTCAATAAATGTGTTTTATTTCTCAAATAATGAGTATAAGGTACCAATTAAGTATGAAATTGAATTATCAAGAAATGATTCTACTTTCTACATACCCTATATCCATGCTCCTTTTCAAAGTTCTCATCAAATCCTTTAATTCGTTTCTTCAGCACTGCACAAACAACAAGAACATCATAAACATATTGTCATTTCAACATAAACAGATTCTCTTATAACCTAATTTTGAACTAAATCAAAACATAATACATGAAATACTCTTGCAGTTGTGTAGCATCATAACACAGTCGAAAATTTATATGGTTGATAATATCAGTCACAAAATGGTATACACAAAATAACATAGTGCTGAATAGTTCTTAGTGGCCAAATAACATGACTCACAACTCATTAACACAGGGTACATACAGCAAAGAGCCTATAAGTATTAAGAACCATCACAGACTCTTGTCGGACCCAGAGAAAGATCTAAACCTTTACCGATTTACTTATAAGTGTCAGCCATTCCTAAGTTGCTGACTATCAGGACAACAAAACAAACCTGGACTGACCAGGTCAAAAAGGTTAACCTTAGTGTAATGTTAAAGAATGGAAGTTAACTTTAGTAAAAGTTGCTTTGTGAAAGGAGAGCCAGATATTTTCTCACAAAGCTCCAAGGTAACCCTAACTCTCTAAGGTAGCTTTAGTGCTGTGTTGAAGAATGGTACTGAGGTTAAGGTTGTTAGGACCACACAAGGACATTTACTGCCCGGGTAGGTAAGAGTTAAGAAATCCTAGCTTACACTGTATTCTCTTGGTGAGTTGCCGCAGCTTCAGACTAGACTCATCCTCAGTGCTGGAAACAAAAACAACTCATTAAGCATAATCATATAGAAATTGGTGCTGTTGAAACAAAATTCAAACAGCTGTGTAAATCTTTTTATGGGGTCATGACAGTGAATTATGATTAATGAGGTTTTTTTTTATGGAAAATGGCCTAACATTTCAAAAAGATTAAGCAAGTACTTATTATATAATTGGGCAGCTTCTATGGGAAGCAGCTCCCTAAAGTACTGCGTTCCAATGAAAAATACAGCACATATAGCAGATATCAGATATTTTGTGAATGTATCACGACAGAGCATCAGTATATCAGCCTACCCATGTTTCTTGTACTGATCTTGTTCCACAGGTGGAGATGGAGGTATGTCTGTGTTCACAGCAACACTGCAAGAGAGCGTAACGCTTGGTTAGTAGAGGCAAAGCATTTCATATACCTTTGGATTGCTATTTGAAAATAAAAAATATTTGGGGGTCAAAGCTCTCCTAACACAAGATAAACTAATGTTCATTTACGATAATTATCTTAGTGCTAAAGAGCTTTTTTAATTTCAGGTTGATTGTAAAGTCATAAATTATTTTTCAAATTGAACTACCAACTCATATGTGAATACACTGAGATGTTTGATGTCTAGTAATCCTAAGAATTGTGTAAGATATTTCACATTACAAAATATAGCAAATCTTGACTGATACAATGAAAGACATATGCAATCTTTTTACAAAAAGAGAATGCAAGAAAAGAAATAATTATCTACAAACTATTAACATTCACAGCATCACATGTTTCATGTGCAGTGTACTCATTACTAATAGAGAAATTGTTTGTGGAAAATAACAAAGAAAAGGAAAAGAAAACAATCTGAAACAAGGTGACAACCAAAGCAAAAAAGAAATTATTTCCTTTGAAAAGAGGAAACAAATGAAAACACAATTTTTTTAATGAAAGTTGTTATCTTTCAGGACATTAACAGTCTAATTTAATCCACACATAAAATTCAAATTCATTATTTTAGTATTAGGTGCCCAGGGTACAAACGTTCCAAATTTGGGAAAAACTGTACAGGATTATACACAAAAAGTAATTCACAGAGCAATTAATTATTGATTAATAGCAAAATAATCATATAAATATTGATTTATTTTGTTAAATATTTACGTACGTGATAAAAGACATCACAAGGGCTCAAAAGTGTGTTGAAGATATAAAAGCACAGCAAGTGACAATAGGCAAATCAAAGACTCGAGGCAAGAATACATGATAGAGGCTGAAGCACACATAAAATGACCACCTCCACCATTTCAACCACACCTTTCCGATTCCTATCATTTCTGGTATATGCCTAACATTGTTATTACAAATTAGTGTATCCCATATCCATTGAAGACTTTGCACCAAAGTCTTCACAGATATATCTCAAACCAGGAATATACACTATCTGGCTGAATTACCTGATTATTATCTAAATGATTTTAATTTTTTTTCTCTTCAAAATAAGAGTGGAGTCACTACACTTTTATCATACTTTGGAATAAGATAAAACTTATACTGTTAAACCTATAAATGGTTAAGACAATACATCAAATTTTAAAAGAAATCCTCTGAAAAGTTAAGCTTGGTGGAGTGGCCTCTCCTGAACCCCAAAATGACCAAAGGTCCATTACCACCTCTCGTCGAGGAAAGACGTTCGAGCGCTGGGGGAGGGGGGAGCCTCGAACTTGGAATGTTGTTCCTCGTTAGACATCCAACTAGACAAGCATACAGTACATCAGTGATCTTATACTTGCGACTCGCTGAGGATGCTTTGTAGATATACACACTTTCACAAAGTTGTTACCTCGATCTTATTTTACGTTTAATGATTTACATTTCACACCAATCCCATGACATTAAGGTGGAAGGAGGTGAAACAGCACTATCAGGGCTATTTCACTCATAAGAAGAAGCTCAAACTGCTGCAGAGAGAAAAAGTGCAAAGCTATTTTGTCTGTGTATGTGTAATGGTCAACACAGAAACTGAATTCCATTGCAGTATTACACCAAAAATATCTTGAATGGAAATACATATAATGAAGACTTTTGAGATAAAGTTACAGAACCACCTATGATTTATTCCTATTTATTTATGTTATTGTTACAGAAATTCTATTGTGACTGTGTACGTTCTCTACAAAATACCCCCATTGAGTGTCCCTGATAATCACTATATCCTGTCTTGCTTAGCTTTCACATTCACAAAGAGCTACAAATTACAACATTGACAATTTTTACATATTAGTACCGGCAAATACAACATTGTTAAGACCAAAACAACATTTATATAACGGTACTATAATTATTTTAGGTTTATATTCCATGCTAACAAAATCTATAGTCAAAATATTTTTGCATCAAAATCACAAATTCTGGAGACAGTACAAAGTTCAGCTTTCTCTGTCCATGTCACACCATTTTAAAACGTGTAAATACTCCTTAAACTTTCCATACTAGTTTGCTAGTTATCTTTACATGACTGTCAACACCTGTTACACGATTGATATAATTCAATAGAATTGTTTCAGGTATCTAGCATGTACTACAACAATATTGAAAGTCCATCACACTGAGGAGTTAGCAATCCACACATACCCATTTTTCTTCTTCAGTTTGCTGGACCTGGGAGAGACAATGACAGTGTTCTCCAAATCTTCAGAAGGCTCCTGGGGACAGGGTTTTCTCATCATATAGTTTGTTGATTGTGTCGTCCGTGCAGGGATTGGATCTGGGGGGGGAAAAAAGAGAGACTTTTTCAAATCTTTACAATAATGAGAGTTGGAATTTACTATGAAATCAAATACAATATAAAACATAGAGACTACAATCCGGTACATATGTACATATATATATATATTGAAAACAGGCTGATATGGGTTATCTACTTGATGGCGGGGCTATCATGCATGCAAAATATCCGTTTCTAAAAGCAAGTATTTGATGAAATAGGTCACATATCGAAATGCAGTGTCCACCAACCTGAACTGTCCACGTGTTCATGCAGAATGGTGAGATCCAGGGGAGGGACAAACGGCTTCCTATTGTTCAGTGGGGACCGATCAGGGGAGACAACCTGGTAGGGTTTGACAGAATCTTCTTCATGGAGATCGAGGAACGCAATCCGAGGCTGAGGTTTACTTGGATACTCGTTGTTCTGGTTGGAATCCTCCTCATCCTCACTCTCGGACGAAGACGGACTCATCTGCTTCTGTTTCAGTGTCTGTTTGCGAGGGGCTGGTTGAGGGCGAGGTACAGGGTGAGGTTCAGACTCGTCAGGCGTCACTACCACCATAGCATCGTCCTCCAGGAGCTCCTTCACCTGCTCAGCCAGCTCGGAACTCTCCAGACTACGGCGGAACTTGCGGCTTGGCGAGCGTCGCAGTGGACCGGAAGGTTTCTTGAACTGGAGGAGATGAGGATGATCAAGTGTGAATATTGGCCTGTTCTAAAGTCAGATGCATTTCAGATTACAGAGTAGTCTTAATTCTATGACAGTCGTATTTTGCACATTCAATGTTTCAGGCAAAGAAAACTGTACAATTCTAGACTTGACTATTGTTCTTAAGGTAAACAACTTAAACAGCAAGGTCATTATCAAAATGATTATCAGGGGTTCTTGTATTATTTGTAAAATGCTTACTGAGGACAGAACTTCCGTAGTCCGCTCAATATCTCCCAGCTCAGAAGAGTCACTCTCTGGTGTAGATTCCTTCTTAAATTCAGTGGCAGGAGGTGCCTGAAAGATAAAGAGAAACAATTATAATTTCACTATACAAAGTAAAAAGAATAAATCTTTGCTACAAAATTCCTATTTTCCACTATCAAGTTTATTATACTCTTGATAAATGTATAAGGATCTATACCGCAATGTCGCCATTGCTGGATTAAGAGGTTTTCTTGTCTTCAACATCTAGAAGCCTCTCAAGCTCTCAAAAAGTCATATTTAAAAGTTTAGGATTTTAAAGAATTTCATTTTAAAATTCACAAAAGCATGAGGTTAACATTTAACAGCAGTATAATAGTATTAACAATCTCTGATAAAACAAACATACCTGGGAGATGATGATACCCTTATCCTCAAAGAAATCAAAGACGTCCGACTTGGGTCTCTGTTTGGTGGGTCTCAGCTGGGCCGAGTCCGTTTCGTCCATCATGACAACACCTTCAAACTGCTGGATCCGGTCTCGTACTGGCGGCGCAGCCTCGCTCTCAGATCTGGAGGGAGAGGACATTGCATGAAAACTGACTACATGGGAGACCATTTTGAGCAATCAGGGGACACATTTGTATTCATTTGCTTCTTTTGTTTTTATATAAGATGAACAGGAATACGAAGATGGACAACATGAATGATGATAAATGAACGCATACACAACATTGATATCAGTAAGTGAATAAGTACATTAGCTATTAGTCTGGGAGTTTATATAGCCTAGCCTTATAGCCAGTGGCCAATGTCAGATTATTATCTTTGTTAAAAAGTTGTAATCTCTGGTCACTCAGAATGTTAAGGGAATAATTGTGTCAGTAGCTAGAGATCACAAGCCTGAAGGACAATGTTTGTTGTTAGTAAAGTTACAGTTTAACCATCACTGTCAAGTCCACTTTTTAACAATTAAATGTTATCTTGGATGAGGCAATACTGCTCGATGTTCCATGTTCATAAAATACAAAGTAGTATGATTACTTACCTTTCAGAGTTGTCACTTGGCAAGGAGGCGAGATTTCCATCTGATGCTGAAAACATATGGAATATGGAATTACAATTCTACAAGTAATGTAACTATATATAGTACACTGTATCCTGTCAATATGACATTGACAAGCTGAAAGAGTCTGATCTCCAGAGCAAAAAACTCCAGAATAAATTCAATGTCACCTAAATTTGCAATACAACACATGGTTTAGGTGTAACATGTGCATTTTGATGAGATACCTGTTTTTGTACCAAGGTGAGTCAAAGTTTAAGAATATCATTTCAATAAAAATAGTTTTACATTAACAGTAGCAGCATGTGACATGATATCCATATTTTTTACATTTGAAGGTTTTTTAGCATTCCAAAGTTTTGAACAAAAAGATTTTAAAATTTAAATTCCACTTATATTGTGCAAAATAACAGTTGTGAGATTATGTTTACACATATGAATTTTGTATAACAAAGTTAAATTGTTGTGGTGACGATGAAATATTGCACAATATTTTTTAGATTTTTTTCTTGAAATTATAAAGCATTACATTCTTCAACTAAGATCCATGGCAAGTCGCTCCTCATAAAAATAAGCTTGTGTGAATTGTTGTACTTGTTAATCTTTAAAAGCGGTATTACCGTATTGGTACTTTGCAATACAATTTTTCAAATTCTATCTCAGACAAATCTAACCACTGCACAATTCGGCCTCTTGGAGTACAAGAGTAACGAAAAATCTCCTACCTTATGCAGTATCATAATAGAAATTCTGTACCAAGATTTTCCAAATTTCTCTTAGCACTTAGATAGTTGTAAGCCAATGTCAATGTTTGGTACTTGTGACCATATTAGCATTAAGACAGCTTTGAGAATCTAGGTCCAGATCATTACCCTATCTGTGGACCACGAAAGCAACAAAGCACTATTTATTAAGTATCATAATAAAAATCCTGATCATCATCCTACCTGTTGAGTTGCTGTGAGAGGAGGTTTCCTTCTCCGGACTGACGCTGAATCTGTCTCCAAATATGTGCTGAGTGATGGTCTGGCTAATCGTCTTCTCCACCAACCTGTAACACGAAATGAAGATCTGATGTAGGGGTCCAACCCACGAAACCACAAACATTCTGCTTCTCTTGCAGATAACTTCATGTGTCCTTGGTGGCTTTGTCCTTCTAATATAAGGTCTTATCTCAACATTCTATTTGGAAATCTCCTGTGAGTGTATCCTTTCCTGCTGGCTGAATTTTAAAAAAAAATTCTGGTTTTAATATTGAAGTGTTAGCTCGTTATTATCCAAGCATCAGTATTTCATTAAAACTTTGGACGAAGATTTGAAATTTTAGATAATGAATATTCTTCTTTGATAGACAATACCCTTCGGTGAACAATGAATAGTCTTAAATTTGTTTGCAATGTTCCTTTTCCTAACCATGGTGTTCATACAATAATTAAGTTTTGACTTTGAGAGTGTTATTATGTAAACATAAATAGCAAAACTAAACATGAGCATGAAGATAAATCTTTCACAGATCCAGGTGAAGGTACACTAACTTTTCAATCGCTTAAATCTAAGTGAAGTTACAATAAATCAAAACTTCATCTTTCACCATTTGGTGGGATGGATGACAGAACTAAAACAAGTGAGTTATAATACAGCATCCTTAAGATTAGTTATGTTAAATACTTACTCATGTGTTCTAGCTGTGATGACTGGAGATTCTATTATACTGTGTCCTTCACTGTGAACAAAATAATCAAAATAATATCACATCCAAATTATGGAAGTATATATATTTTTTTAAATTATTAACTCAATAATATAATTAACTCTACTTACATTATCCTTATTATTGTGCAATATCAATTATGAATCCCCCTTAATGAGAAGAAATAATACCAATCCAGAATTACTTGAGCATTATTGTTTATATATTAATGGATCTCTAATTTTCTAAAAGAAGATGCTATAGTGTTAATATCCTTTTCATGGTATCATTATTTCAAAACAGAAATGGATTGCAGTAAGAAATGGTTAATATTCACAAAGTTAACAAAACATTTGTTATCATAGGCAGAAAGCCCATTGATATTGTTGTTACAAGCAGTATGGTGACACTAACCTCTCCGTGATGAAGGGTGAGGGGGACCTATCAGGATAGTCCTCGTGCTGGTAGGGCCCCTGCAGCCCGGCCATGTGGGAGTGTCCTGCCCTGTCCCCGCCCACCTGGGTAGTGATGAGGGAGACGTCGCTCTGATCCATGTCAACACTGTCCTGGTACTGGCTGCTGTCGTAGCTCACCTGGCTCATCTGATCAATAACAAAATGTCCAAATTTCTTATATTTAATTTTTTGTACAAAAACTATTAAATTTTGATATTCAGAAAATAGAGGAGAAAAGATAGACAGCCAGTATCATACCATGTTTACAATGCTAGTGTTTCCTTATGGTATTTCACAAGCCCAAATATATCAATATTCAGGCATAATTATAATGTTCTATCAATTACCAAAGTTGTCATATTCAGGACAATTCACCAAACGTTATAGAAGAAATATGACGACACAGCAATGACCATGATGCAACATCACCATGCCATGCCCTAGGGGTTTGTATAAGATTCTCTTGATATCATTGCTTGCCTTCAACAAGTAAATTCAGCTTGTTTCTCCAAAGACAGGATGAACTATCTGAAGCCGATATTACAAACACACACTGTCAATGAAAATATAGAACGCTGAATGCATGACTACGTACGTTTCTGGGGGAAGACAGATTGAGAGAATCCTCAGCAGTAGTGGCAGCAAACTTGGGTGGAGGAGGCCGAGGTGGTGGAGTCTTCTTGTACCGCTTCTCCTGTACATGTATAGGGGGAGAGTTCCATCATTATCACTGTCTTCATACCATCCAGAAACATGTTCTAATGGTGTTGTTACATCATTTTTTAGGGGACAGATATATTAATACCGTAAAAGCACTTAAATAATCATGAACAATCAAATATAATATTATTAAATGTTCGAGTTTTATTCATTAACTTGTCGGTCCCGAAATACTTTGAGATAACTATAAGATGACCATGAGATAATCTTCAGCCAGTGGCCATTCTCCAGACTATTTATTGTCTTTGTCAACAATTTGTCAGGTTTTTTAAAATGTGGCTGCTCATAATAGTTTGACACTAATTAACACAACTAGCAGAAGTGTGAATGGTTTAAAATTTGTTTCCTTCTGTGTACCTAACATTAAGTTTTTACTTGCAGTAAACCAGAGTACTCACCCAGACCTGGAGTGGAGATTCATCGTGTGGCAGTTGGAAGAGAGTCTCGTACTGGGTGATGAACTTGAAGACGATCTGGTTGGTGATGCCCTGGTCTCTGAGGCCAGCTATACCCTCTCCACACCTGCAATACACAGAACACGTTTCTATCATTGGGACTGCTTTCTTGGGTGGGTATCAAGCAGGTGTCTTTCAGGTTGGGATCTTCTTTAACACAAACTTTAATCTTTAAAGCAAATTTGGACATTGAAGGAAGCAAAGAACTCTACTGTTGTGATTAGAACCTATAGAAGTAGCTTGAACCTCAGTGAATTTATTAGACTATCAGACTATCTGGAATAACAATGTTACATTTGTTCACTATCCATCATTTATAACTAAAGCCATTTTCTCAATGTATAATTTAACTCAAAACTACTCAAAACTATGCAGAACGATTCAGCAGGAGACTCAGATTCAGATGCAAGGTTACATTTGACCAACATCAGAGCGGGGATCCCAAAATGTATCAGTCCTAGTAAGCATTGTACAGGAGGTTGATGGTGAATCTAGCTGGAATATCCAAAAATGCCAATGATCACCTTTAATTGCTAGACAAGACCAATAAGGGGGGGAAAGTTCTGTTGAATAATTCTGAAAACCTTTCAGTTCCATCTAGTTGTGAACACCATCCAAGAAATAGAAAGAAGACTCACTTAAAGAGATTCGGTCCAAAGACGATTGAGAGTGCCATGGGTGACATCTTGTTGTCCTTCTCATGATGGGAGACCACAACAAGGAACTGACAGAGGAACTTGAGCAGGTTGTAGTTCTCCTCGGGGAGTCGCTCCAGGGCCTGCTTCAGCTGGTCCACAACCACAGACACATCTCTGCTGCCTGGAGGGAGAGAGAGACATCATATATTAGACAAAGAGACAGAGGAACTTGAGCAGGTTGTTGTTCTGCAAGAGTGTGAACTGAGGAGAGACACACAGATTTTAGTATTGCTAGAAAGGGGATTGGATTTTTAAAAGTCATAAAAAATGCCTATTATCATTATTATGTGTCTGTCCCAATCCCTGTATAGGTAAGGGCAAAATCTCCTTTCATTCTCAGGAAAAGTCAGAATTTATTCACATCAATATCAGATATGCATTAGACATCACCTTTCTCCATCACTGCACTAGCATAACCCAGGTACTATGGAACAAACACCTATGATGATCTTAACTCACAGAGTACAATGGACCAAATTAGCACTACTAGAATTCCACCACTTACCTTCCTGCAGAGAGACAAATGCTTGGGTCGTATTCTCAGGTATCACAGTGTCTGGCAGTTCCCGTAGGAAGAGCTTGAGGAGGCCAGCGACGGCCATGACATCACACTCTTCATCAATGTCAGCATCCCCCTGCTGGTCGAAGTCATAACGCAGCTTCTCCAACACGCGGGCATTGCCGTTGATGCGGAATATACCCTCTTGTTTCATCCCTGGGAATGGATATAACATTTGTCAAATATGGTAATGGGAGCTTCAAGTATACTTACCCGGTATGTTCTTGGCGGAGGACTGATTCAATGACTAAGAACATACTTTCTCGTTTTTAACTGTGACAATAATATTTGGTATTTACTGAACATATTTCATTGAGGCCCTTCAAATATGCATAAACATTTTGGTGCTTAAAATTCAATCAAATAAAGCCTTATTGTTACTGTACGCAAGAGAGGGGTGAATTTGCTTCAATTGTGGATAAAATTTTAGGGAAGATCTCTCAGTGAAATAAGGCATGCACAAAATCCCTAATCTAATCTTCCCTCAACTGATATTAAAGAATTCACAAGTACTTTTTGTTGCACAGTATATAACTCATCAATGAAAGCAAAATGCATTACTGTTCATAATCAATAACTCAATTTGGTTAAATTATGGTCATTATTCCTTGCAACAGCTGCAGATTTCTATATTTGGCCACGAACAAGTATAAGCTGTTGACAAGACTATCCATTGCCTTAAATGATAGGGATTAAAACTTAGATAGAAAAAACAATAACTTACCATGCCTGGAGATGAATTCGCAAGTTTTCTCAACAATGATGGGTACAATATTTCCATCAGAGTTCCTCTTCACAAGAACATCGAGAGGTGTGGCAAAGGTTTTGTTCTTGTTCTGGACCTGTTTCCTCTTCATTGACGGACTGAGCAGCTTCTTCATACGATCCATCGGGGCGCCGCTAACATTCGGCCCCTTCGGAGATACCTGCAAATAAGACGTTTCGTTAGATGGACAAGAAGCTTTTTTCTCGAGTTTACAGGACTTTTGTTGACATCTATTGGGAAAAGGGGTTTAAAATACCCTTGAAGGTCTTTGAAGGGCATTTAGAAGTGACATACATAAGAACAGGAGTGAGTGAGTTATTGTTTAACGCAGCTTCGGCAATGTCGCAGCCATTAGCAGCGACATAAGAACAGGAAGATTTTATGGATAACAACTTCTTTAATGTGATAATTTTTTGAAGTTGTTATCCAGAAAATCTTCCTGTTCTCAGCCTTGATATTGGATTTCCCACAACCAAATTTATTATTAGTCAGTATCCTCTGGAAGAGGAGAAATAAACATTATTCCTGGAAACTTTACTATTATGAGTCTACGGTTGGCTTAGAGTTAATGATATTCAGGAACTATAAAGAGAACATTCTGTTGAGTAGAGTATACATTACAAGTGTTTTCAGGTAGTAATACAGAGACAATAGAAGAGGGACTAGTTTTTTTCTTTTTTGGTATCCACAATTAAACAATTGATTATTTTGTCTTGCTTCTATCTGTGATCTTAATTATGGACTTGTAACAGAGATTTGTATCATGGAAGTAAAGTCATAACATTGTTTATGACATAACGTCACCATGACAAAGAGAGAGGCATTCTATGAAAATGAACTTTGGTATGACTGCCCTTTGGTAATGGTAACATTCTACACACATTTCCACATTTCAACTGATAGTTATGATCACAATTGTAACAATGACTACAAAACAAAAAACAATACCAAGATGGTGATAACTCAATGCTTCATGCTCCCGGAAAACAAGATGATTTCAAATACCAGTGAAAATCAGTTTGAGAAGTTTCTACTAGCATAGAATCAGTGATAAAATCACAAACCTTACTGTACATTATGCTGACTAAAACAAGCAAAGTGATAATAAAACACAACATTATAGAAACACTGGTATATTCCAAAACTAGCATCATTCTGGTGTATTCAGGTACAACTGGAGACATAGAGAAAGCTGACATTATGTAACATCCAAGCAATGAACAACAGTGAAATGTACAACAGTGCTTCATATTAGCTTGGCTATTGTTCCACACTTTGAAGTAACAATGAAATGTAAAACTGAGATCTACAGTGCTTCATGCCAAGTTGGCTATTGTTCCACACTTTGAAGTAACAATGAAATGTAAAACTGAGATCTACAGTGCTTCATGCCAAGTTGGCTATTGTTCCACACTTTGAAGTAACAATGAAATGTAAAACTGAGATCTACAGTGCTTCATGCCAAGTTGGCTATTGTTCCACACTTTGAAGTAACAATGAAATGTAAAACTGAGATCTACAGTGCTTCATGCCAAGTTGGCTATTGTTCCACACTTTGAAGTAACAATGAAATGTAAAACAGTGAGATCTACAGTGCTTCATGCCAAGTTGGCTATTGTTCCACACTTTGAAGTAACAATGAAATGTAAAACTGAGATCTACAGTGCTTCATGCCAAGTTGGCTATTGTTCCACACTTTGAAGTAACAATGAAATGTAAAACAGTGAGATCTACAGTGCTTCATGCCAAGTTGGCTATTGTTCCACACTTTGAAGTAACAATGAAATGTAAAACTGAGATCTACAGTGCTTCATGCCAAGTTGGCTATTGTTCCACACTTTGAAGTAACAATGAAATGTAAAACAGTGAGATCTACAGTGCTTCATGCCAAGTTGGCTATTGTTCCACACTTTGAAGTAACAATGAAATGTAAAACTGAGATCTACAGTGCTTCATGCCAAGTTGGCTATTGTTCCACACTTTGAAGTAACAATGAAATGTAAAACTGAGATCTACAGTGCTTCATGCCAAGTTGGCTATTGTTCCACACTTTGAAGTAACAATGAAATGTAAAACAGTGAGATCTACAGTGCTTCATGCAAGTTGGCTATTGTTCCACACTTTGAAGTAACAATGAAATGTAAAGCAGTGAGATCTACAATGCAGTACTTCATATAAGCTTGGCTATAATTTGGCCTTCAGATTCTTCAAGGAATTTGACTTTAATCTTTGAAATTAAATTTTTTTGGTTTGAGTCACATATGTTTAAGCTGAAAAAATAACTAGCAATTATAATTGAATTTTAAAAATGTCTGCTTTTATCTAAATGATTGTTCTTTAGAAAAGATATGGTTTTGATATTAAAATGACCACCAGTATTTTATCAAACATACATCATTCCTTTACCCAGGCAACATATTTGGATGTTAAAACATGTAAAAGATGTTTATTTACCAGTTGTTTACTGAGGTTTGATGTGAATTTATCACAATACTATATAATTTAATACTTTTGAATCAACCTTTATTTGTAGATGTCGTCTTGAGGTGGGTGAGGTGATTTTTATTAGATTAACACCGTTTTCAAGAATATTTCACTTATATCACGGCTGCTAGTATTATTGCAGGGAGAAAGCCCATAACACAATTATAGCTATGCATTGCGGTGAAACCTGCGAACAGCAGCAGGAACTAGCGAACCATGGGTGGTATTGCGCTGAAATTCAGTGTAGCATTGCACCCAAACTTTATTGCATACATGAGACCAGTCCTCAACTGCAGACAAAGTTGCCAGCCCCCGGCGGAATACGAACCCTGAACCTCATGATCCGAGGCCGATTGCAGTAATCACTGCCGTATCCCACTCCTTGTCTCGTCAGAGTGGTTTTCATACATTTTGTAAGTTGAGAATACGTTGAGAACATACATATTTAACCATAAAAAGAATTATTGTTATCCAAATGTAAAGACAATCAATATATATTCCTTGACATATGAAGCACTGTAAGATAATATATGCATTTAACAATTAATAAAAAATAATATTTCTGCAGATATTCCTTCAAACTGATCAAAATGTCTTGATTATTCTCAATTTCTTGAAATCTACAAATATGAAAGCATTCCTAAATTCCTAAACAAAATATTCTTACACATCTAATAAGAGGTCAATTGTTGGATAAATGATCACATATAAAAATGTTCCACTCCTTAAAATACACTTCTATTGTTAAAGTTGTTTACTATCCCCAGAGCACATGACAATCAACATTCTTGCAAATTATAAACAAATCCACATGTGGCATTCAATAACAAGACAAATTCACCTTTAATCTCTGATAGGTCTTTCCAAAATGGACACAGGCCAAAATATCGAGCATTCCAACCTTCATAATGTCACGGCGTTGAGGATTCTGGCTGGGATAGGTCATTTCTAGGACTATATAACATTGATGGTGTTGCATAACATTCTCAGGAACAAAACTGATGGAGGAATTAAGCCTTCTCACATCTCATGCTAAAAACACTCAGGATGTAGGGCTCACTTACAGTAATTAAGAAAACATTTAACTTTTTCTAATTCTTAAAAAAAACTGGGTTATTAGGTAAGAAGAGATGTCCTCGTTATCAAAGTTAACGAGCAGAGGAAGTGGTTGTTGATATACTTGTATATGTAGACAAAGAGTATATGGAGAGTGTTTGTGTGTTGATACAAGTTCTCAGGGGAATGATTTTATAAAAAGTGATCAGATTATTGTTATCAATAACACTATAAGTGATCATTTAGACTTAAGTAGAATAAACACTAAAATACTGTCGATATCGACTCGATAATATAATTTATAATTATTGTAAACAAACTGACTTGATCACTTCGGTAGATTATGGTCATGTTGCCTTGATTTAAGAGTTTACACACATTAAATGAGTTCAATGCAGACAACTTCATTTTGTAATTCTTACTGTACATGCTTGTGATGATTATTATCTTGTTCTTATATATAGACTTGCCGCTAATGGCTGCAACATTGCCCAAGTGGCGTTAAACAATAACTCACTCACTCTTATATAGAACTGTTTCTATTTTAGAACATCATTCAGTTTGTAGTTATATACTTGTAGGTAGTTTGAGGAATTAACACCAGCACTGTTTATATTTACATCACTGGGTTTAAACCATTTGGAAATATGTGTAATGAAAAATTGTAATTAAGTCAAATATTAACATTATAATATTTTTTAAATTTGATAATCATGTTCAAAATTGTCAATTAAGATTAAAATTAAACTCTTCATTTTTGTATTATTAACATTTGTGATTATATAGTCAAAGACCTGCATACACTCTACAAGTAATTGTATTGTTAAAACATTTTCGAGATTAATCATTTTGAAATGAAGTATGTCATAGTTCATCTATGTTGACTCTGAAGACACTGAATGAAAACAATTAATTTAATTAACAGTGATGTAATCATAAGAGCAATTTTGTGACTGCTATAGAGGCTATCTTGCTCATCAAGAAATCGTTGAGGCAAAACAAAGTAGACAATATAATAAAACAATGAGGTCGTTTGGGAAAAGGATTACAGCCGTAGGATTAATGACAGTCAAATTTCCAAGATCTAAGAACTTTAATCTGATTGCAATTAGGCTGTGTTTTATTAAAATAAAAAAATAAAAATAAGGGAATGTCAGCTCTAAATGCCTTTATGTCTAAAATAAGATTTATGTACTTCTCTATAGAAAAAAATTCAGTGCAAAAACATTAATGTGATTGTACCTATTTTGCATATAAGGACATTTAAATTCCTTCAGTAGTATCAGTTGATTGACAATGAACCTTTATTAAGAAAGGATTATTCAGTATTTCCCTATAAAAATTTATTTTTAATGTTTACAAGTTTATAGTTTATCACCTGCACCAAATACAGAAATTCTATCAAACATGTAATTTCAACTTCCCCCCAAATGATATGAGTTAGCTCAGGAAGGTTTAAATACTAGTGAATTACTGCCCTTTGCTTGTGAAATTTTAATGATTTCCAACCAACGTATTTAGAACTCAAATCATATTGCTTGTAAATATTGAAAACTTCAAGCAATACAAGTAAGAGATTCAAGGGGATCAAATAACGGAAAGCTAGAATTATCAGGAACCAAAAGCAAAGTCTAGGTATACCCTTGAAACGACAGGAGAAATTCGGTGAAGGAATCCATGGGTGAGCTTATCTGAGGAGGGTTCACAGAGCCATCAGTTGGTGTTTTATTAGGAAAGCTGCGCTGTTGCATGTCTTATGAGGAATCTGTTTACAAGACGAAGCACACTGTGATATTAACTGCCTCGCTGTGTTTGGATTGTAACAAGAACTCACAGTAGCAATACAGGCCGGCAGGAAGGACATAACGTGTATATGTGTGTTTACTTACTTGAGGGGGAAGTATGTATATATGTCTACTAACAGATAACATGGGATACAGAATGAATGAATGAATGAATGAATGAATGACTATACCAGTTGACTGATCATAGAGTAAACGAAACACATTTGTTGAATATAGGCTAGATATTCACTGGTGCAGTATCAACATATATCAACTCATAACTTCAATTTAAAGGGGAAATGTAAACACTGAAAACTACTAACTGTCACATCAAATGGATGTGTATCTACCTCTAATCAAATCTTCAGGAAATATACTGAAGGCATCTACTGCTAGAAAAATAAAACCATCCTTACCAGAAACTTCAAACGTAAACCCATCAGTATCAATGTTAATCCATTTGTCCACAGAGAGTTAATATCCACACAATAAGAACACGCTTCTCCAAATATAAATCTTCATTAAAGACAAAGTATTCACCTTTCCAAAGATGATACACTTATCTAAACGTGAATACTGTACACATAAAATCCAGTTATCCACATTACAGTGGAGATGGTGAATTGTGTGATGTCAATAGTCTACTGTTTCTTGTGATGTCCACATGTGATCGCACTGCTCCTGGTCAGCCCAGTAACAGCTAGGAGATCAACTACCACTTCTTGCTAATTACCCTTGCAGCACTTCTTCTAATTACCTGTAAGTAGCTTCAACAATAGACTGACTGACTATACACTCAATGGAAATGAGATTTGTGCTGCTTCGTTAGTCGCCTTTCAAAGAACTTGTCTACAAAGGTGATGAACGGTGGATTTAATGACCGATTAGTGACTTAACTTCTAGAAGTTTTGCTCTTTTAGATTTATTGTGATCTTGAATCGAGTGATGAATAATCTAGCCTATTGCCTTCCTATTTGATTTCAATTGCACTTAGAAAATAGTTGTGCCTTGAAAATGTGGTTTTGTCACGAGAAAGAGGATTATCACTGTACAGAATTCTCATTGGGTAGTTTTGTGTAACTGTTCAGTTAAAAGCTCAAGAAGTGTCCAACAGTCTGCTTCTAAGGTATGTGAAATGACACTAATGATGTAATAGCCTAATCCGAAATTATATTGAACATGAGAAATTTTAATCTTTTGATCAAGAGGAAATAAATAGCAGTACATAGCAACTCTATCAAGGAGCAATCCAAAGCAGGAGAATCTCACATTCAAAGGGACAGTGCTGTTTGAGATAGAAATGGATAGAAAATATTGGGGGCACAACGCCATTTAATTTGTTTAAATAAGCACAATGTCCTGAAACATATTGTTTAGAATATTGTTTTATAATTCTCATGAATATTCCCTTGAATTGTTTGTTAAAAAAAACCCTCATGAACGTCCTTTGTTTGTCAACTCAATTCAAACCATCACTTTGTCAATCATTCTCCCTTTTCTGTAATCACTTTACCATCCTTAAATAACTATTTCCCAATTCCCCTGAAAGTTACTAAGATGTGAATATATACAGTCAAAATCATCTGTAGTCATTCATTCATCTGTCACTTCCTGGCATTGTACTCCTAAAGATAAACCTCCACATCGCTCTTAGCAGAATGGTCTAACTTCAAGGAAATTTCCACTTAGATTCCCAATTTACTGTAGATCCTTGAATAATGCACTGAGTAATTTCTAACTAATTTAGAACACAGATTTACAATCATAATTTATAACAATATGTTGTACGCAAATATCATACAAATAATGGTATGAAATGTGATCAATTTGAGTAAACTAATATTGAGTGACAAACAAACAAATTGATATCCATCTATTACCATTATAAGACATTGACACATGTAATGCTGTTCTATCATCTTTATTACCAATATGTAATTGCACATAAAATAATCTCTTTTTTCCCAGTCTATTTATGAATCGTACATTTTCATGAATAAATAAACAAACATCCCCACCCCTCCTCCCACAACATCCCTACCCCTCCTCTCACAACATCCCTACCCCTCCTCCCACAACATCCCTACCCCTCCTCCCACAACATCCCTACCCCTCCTCTCACAACATCCCTACCCCTCCTCCCACAACATCCCTACCCCTCCTCTCACAACATCCCCACCCCTCCTCTCAAAACATCCCCACCCCTCCTCTCACAACATCCCCACCCCTCCTCTCAAAACATCCCCACCCCTCCTCTCACAACATCCCTACCCCTCCTCCCACAACATCCCTACCCCTCCTCCCACAACATCCCCACCCCTCCTCTCACAACATCCCTACCCCTCCTCCCACAACATCCCTACCCCTCCTCTCACAACATCCCTACCCCTCCTCTCACAACATCCCTACCCCTCCTCTCAAAACATCCCCACCCCTCCTCTCACAACATCCCTACCCCTCCTCTCAAAACATCCCCACCCCTCCTCTCACAACATCCCCACCCCTCCTCTCAAAACATCCCCACCCCTCCTCTCACAACATCCCTACCCCTCCTCCCACAACATCCCTACCCCTCCTCCCACAACATCCCCACCCCTCCTCTCACAACATCCCTACCCCTTCTCTCACAACATCCCTACCCCTCCTCTCACAACATCCCTACCCCTCCTCTCACAACATCCCTACCCCTCCTCTCACAACATCCCCACCCCTCCTCTCACAACATCCCTACCCCTCCTCTCAAAACATCCCCACCCCTCCTCTCACAACATCCCCACCCCTCCTCTCACAACATCCCTACCCCTCCTCCCACAACATCCCTACCCCTCCTCTCACAACATCCCTACCCCTCCTCTCAAAACATCCCCACCCCTCCTCTCACAACATCCCTACCCCTCCTCTCAAAACATCCCCACCCCTCCTCTCACAACATCCCCACCCCTCCTCTCAAAACATCCCCACCCCTCCTCTCACAACATCCCTACCCCTCCTCCCACAACATCCCTACCCCTCCTCCCACAACATCCCCACCCCTCCTCTCACAACATCCCTACCCCTTCTCTCACAACATCCCTACCCCTCCTCTCACAACATCCCTACCCCTCCTCTCACAACATCCCTACCCCTCCTCTCACAACATCCCCACCCCTCCTCTCACAACATCCCTACCCCTCCTCTCACAACATCCCTACCCCTCCTCTCAAAACATCCCCACCCCTCCTCTCAAAACATCCCCACCCCTCCTCTCAAAACATCCCCACCCCTCCTCTCACAACATCCCTACCCCTCCTCCCACAACATCCCTACCCCTCCTCCCACAACATCCCCACCCCTCCTCTCACAACATCCCTACCCCTCCTCCCACAACATCCCTACCCCTCCTCTCACAACATCCCTACCCCTCCTCTCACAACATCCCTACCCCTCCTCTCACAACATCCCTACCCCTCCTCTCAAAACATCCCCACCCCTCCTCTCACAACATCCCCACCCCTCCTCTCACAACATCCCTACCCCTCCTCTCAAAACATCCCTACCCCTCCTCTCAAAACATCCCTACCCCTCCTCTCACAACATCACCACCCCTCCTCTCACAACATCTCCCCCCCCCCCCCCCCCCCCCTCTCTCTCTCAGCAGGAGGCTCTCTCACATTCCAGTAATATTCTTTACCCTTCTTGTCAATGATAAAGTGCCTTGCTGCACAAAGATGTACAGATAATGTCACAAAATACTTAGAGCATTTGTTAATGTCTACACGTAATGAATGCACACATTGTGTGAGGCCTGTTTTTCAACTAGAACTTCCTAAATCTGCAACCTCCATAAATTACTTTACTGAACAAACAAAATATAGAAATATGAAAATGTTACACTGCTTCCGTCTTGAACTGAAGGTTGTCCATATGGTAATTAATTAAGGTGAGAAGAATGAATTGCTTTTTCAAAAAAATAATGAACTCTGGTTCATTTAATAATAACAAGTAGTTGTCACTAAGGTGACATGATCAACCGCCGCAAATTAATACTTCAAAATTGAAAAATAATGTCAAGATCAGCAAAATCGACTGTCAAACATGTCGAAAAAGTCAAAGCTCCACTGTGACCTTGAGAATAATGTCAAGGTCACCAAAATCTAATCAGTCCTTTGTCTTTGTGTAAGATATGATTAAATTCGGGTGAATGGTTCATGAGATATTCCACTGACAACCTTTACATGTACATTAACATGTGGAAAAGTTCCGATGTGACCTTGAAAATAATGTCCAGTTCACCAAAATCTAATCAGCCCGTCGTCTTTCCTAGAAGGTGCTTTGTGTAAGAAATGATGGAATTCCGGTGAATAGTTCTTGAGATATCCCGCTGACAAGCTTTACATGTACATTAACATGTCCAAAAATTCAAAGTTCTGCTGTGACCTTGAAAATAATGTCAAGGTCACCAAAATCTCAGCCCGTCATCTTTCCTTAGAGAAGCTATGTGTAGAATATGAAGAGAATCCAGCGAAAGGTTATTGAGATATCCCACTGACAAGGGTAAAATGACAAGTCTCGTTGTAACCTTGAAATGAAGGTCAAGGTCACAAACCTCTGTAGGAACATTACTCTCCCTATGATGAACCCATATGCAAAATATGAAACGAATCCAGTGAATAGTATTTGAGTTATTCCATTTTGTACGGACGTACGTAGGTACGGACGCAGCCGTAAACTATATCCCCCGCTTCGCGCTAAACGCGTGGCGGGGGATAATAATAATAATAGAATTTAATATTTCACAGGTGATCTGAAGTTTAAATTCTACATTAATACTATTTCACTAGTAAAATCCAGTATTTTTGCAGGGGGAAAAGCCTGCAACATGAGTAAAGTCTTAAGGGAGAAACATTTTGAGCAAGAGATATGTTCAATCATGAATACAAATGTGTAAACTCTATTTACATTATGATATTTTAAGCATGAAATACGAGTACTATGACCAGCTGTTAGTCACGAGATGAGAACAACATATGTTCAACCTTGGAACATGAGAAGATCAATGGTGTATTACCTATATATAACACAAACAAGCTGTGGTATGGAAACTTTGAAAAAGTGTTCAGTTCAATATGCTATTTGCATGCTTCCTAGAATGCATTAAACAAGTTTTTAAACAGAAATTAAGATTGTTATTCCATTATTAAGTTCAGGGTGTAATTTAAAATTTTTGGGGTATAAATATTTTAAAAATAATATTATTATTTTAATATTCATAGTTAAATCGTTCAATATTAAATTTTTATAGTTCATCGACTCAGACATATTATCAAGCCCTAACAAAAAAATGTCCAATCATTTCTTACCTTACCTACCGATTATTCTTGCTAAAGCTAACTCTCAAAACATGAAATATTATCATCAAATCATATCTCAATAATTGAAGTTTATCATTACAAATACCATCCATGGGTGAGATTTACTATTAAGATATTTTGCTTGGATAAATATCTTTCACACAAAAATATACTTGTATGGTAATAGCTGGTGAATTTCGTTTTTGAATATTTAAATCAATTGTGAAAGGACTAAACCAAATTAACTTGGTTAAACTACTGGTGATCTGCATTCCTTATACAAGAGGCCATGAGGTTTTTAAATCTTCTCAGTGTCAAATGAAGTTAAGAATTTAAACCAGTTTCTGTACTGCCAGTAAGTCACAGAAGCAGTCTTTAAGCTAACGGGATGTTAACAGATATTTTGACTAAAAAACACAAATTCATCAGACTTTCTGGTGATTTTATCAGCGAATTAAATGTAAAATGAAATGACGTCCAACTTGCAAAATTTTAAACGCTGGAGAATAACCTAGGAGAAGCATTGAGCTTCTTGAGAAATTCTATAATTAAAAGTTTAAAAGAGGAAAACACAGTAAGACTACGAACCCATACCCGCAACTGAATCATGCTGAGATGAACAAGTTTGTCTGCTTTGCTCCGACAAGTATAATATTCGTCATCGTCATTCACAGCAATATTATTTTCAAACAAACCAGTCTACACTCAATGACACATTCTAAAATGCTATGAAAAGAATTTTGATGTCAAATTTAGACATGTTTAAAATAAACGTATCACAGTTACAACACATGCAAGTCAATTCGATCTGTTCACTGTGAATGAGCAGAGAATGTTTTTTCACAAACTTATAAAAGTTGTACAATTTTAAAAAATAACATTACAGTTGTTATTCTACTTTTGCATAAAAAGAAACAGTTTTCTGATAAAATGTTCTTTTCACATTTTGGTCAAGAAACGTTAAAGGTTATGTTGATATTCATTATTTTACCTACAAAAGATAGGAGAATTAAGGTCTTAAGTTGTCAAATATATTCTTATGACACAACTTAAGAGAAAAATTTAACCTTGGTTTGACTGAGCATTGTAGCTATTTTATTTTATTTAAACAGATGTTTGCGAATGTTTGTATAAAAAACATCTTGAGGTCATTTTGACACATCAAACCATACAGACAATATCCTTACTTGGAGAAAGTTTTCTACTTGACGAATAAAAACATTTCTTACTGACTTCCTGGTGATTGAAACCTTGTTTTGACTTTGTAAGGAAGAGAATGGGGATTTTATTTTAACTGCACCTGCGGAACATTAAACACATAATGACATTTATTGGACAGGCTGCATTATTTTCTGGTCTCGAAGGATTTAGATTGAAGTTTGAATCAAACCTCGGGGATTCCAAACTGAGAGCTGACAAGATAACAGTATGAACTAGACAATAATGCTTTTTGCAGTTGATCATTCTGCAAGTGCTGTCATTGCACTGTCAATCAATATGAATTAACAAACAACACCTAGACTGGTTTTGCCAGGATGTTCTGGCTTGTTAAAACTTCTGTAGGGTTCAATTATGTCATGTACCAGATACTTAAATTATGTATCTAATGTATTTGAACTGAAAGAATAATGTCAATCAAATTATCCAGAATACATTTTTACAGTTTCAATGTATGATCTCAAAAACAGTTTCAACAAGCAAAAAAGTGAGGGTGGCTCACTAATACCCCCGACTGTCAAAGTTTGACATTTTTATTTTAAAAAGGATTGATAAGCTATGAAATGTTATTGCTAAGTTTAACCCTTAACTTGCGAATCCCGGAATTATCCGGGCGGGCTATAAGCGATTCCGAGGTACCTCAATACGGATCCCGGATCGCTTACTTAGAAGAATTCACGGCTGTCTAAGTACTTTTCTATCCCCCATACCGGGTCCAGAGTCAATTGTTTCCGCGACTCGCTGCATGAGAATGGCTGTATTTATGCCTCGCAGCCCGCAATGAGAATAAAGCTTTGTTCAGTGTCTGGTCAGAACGTCCAGCAAAATTCACACCAATTTGCGTGTTCATTGTTGACCCGTAACGCATCGATAATTAGCTTTACAAAAGGCCAATTATGTCGGGCTTAGCCCCCGAAGCATTAATTCGCTTGAGGCTATTTTCACCCACGTGTTTGCCTCGCCCGAGACTGCTATCTGCCTCGCATCTCGCGAGACGGGAAAAAATCGCTAACTCGCCTTACTCCCGCACTTCATATCATGTGAGCGAATTGTTTGTTTTCAAAAAAAAATACGGCAAAATAAAGGGGAAACAATGGACTACATTCACAATAAACCAAAAAGAATAATCTTTTATTCTATATAAAATGCGCATAATTATTTCACAGAAATAAAGATACAATTTTACCTTTCTGAGAGGCATGTGAAACCAAACGGCACACAAACTAATCAACATATTTTCATCAGTTATGGTTCGAGGTTAGCTTTTATTTGAAAGGTAAAACAACATAACCATATTAGGGTTGACATGTGCTTATTTGTCAACTGGTTCGAGATTATGATTTCTTGGAAAAGTGCGATGAACGACCGTTCGCAATGCCGCATACATGTTGTAAGTATTTACGATTTTATTGGTGGAAATAAAGACAAACTTTACATAGCTATAGAATTATAACAAAAAAAATCGCATTCTAATAATTTTTATATCATTGTGAAGCTAGACATCTTGTCTTCAATTCCGTATATAAATGGAATTTTTTTCGTTTCGTATTTATGATGTTACGAGGCCCGAATTAAAGACAATCTTTCGAAAGTAATAGAATAAAAACGAAAAAACATAAAAAATTCATTCAAAGTTTCGGATGTGAATAAGCCATTTGTGTACGGCTGTCGCTACTTGAATTTGTATTGAACGCCCGTATATAGTCCTTATTCGCCATGTAGATGCGGTATATTTCGTAAAAACGGTACCGGAATCGCCGCCTGGAAATTCCGCCAGCAGAGCTAGTTAGTGCCAAAGCCCAAACTACTGCTGCGAGCTGCGAGCCTGTAAATTCCGCCACAGGGGCTAAAAATGGTAAAATACATATACGCAACATAAGGGTTAAAGCGTTTGTGGAAAGGGTAGGACAAGTCTCTCCATGTAAAAAAGGTGGTTTAAGGAATAATAGTAACTTGAAAAGGTAGCGATAACATAATACACTACTGCCCTTACCACTGATTTCAACTTTATTTTGGAAATTAATCCATCATAATGATTCATTCAAATGACTTGAAACAACAGGTACATGGAAGCACATCCCTGCAAGCACAGTGAGGGAAATACAGCAGTTAATTTATGGCTGAAAGGAAGGAAAATTTAATTTTTACCAAAATATAACCAGTGGAAATATAAAATGGTAAAATCAACAAGAACACAGAAGTAGCTTTACATGAAAAAGAAAATGATAAAGTCAACAAATCACAACACAGAAATGGCTTTATTCATTCTAGCTCCGAATATGACAAAGTAATCAAATAAATAATACAAACAATTGGCCAAAATTCAAAAATTCACCAAATCATGTTACATTTTGCACTGCACCTCTCCTAGTGGTGAAGAAAACATGTGCCAAATTTGAAAAGGATGAGATGAATAGTTTTTCTATTATCGATCGGACAAAAGATGCTCAGAATATGACTAAGTTAAAAAAAAAATTCACCAAATATTAAATATTCACCAATGAATTAGGTTTACATTTTGCACTGCACCTCTCCTAGTGGTGAAGAAGACATTTACCAAATTTGAAAAGGATGAGATGAATAGTTTTTCTGTAATCGATCGGAAAAAATTGTCTTTTGATGGACGGAATCGTTGGTATTACTGTATACCCCCAACTTTTTTAGGTCGTGGATATAATAATAAAACTATTGGACAAAGAGATGTCAATACTTTAATACAACCCTGCTTGATCATTACAATTCAAAGTCAAACCAGTGCCTCAGTGTATCACCAATATGTCACTCAGGAGGAAAAACAATGCACATCACTAAAAATTTCATAAAGTTTTGCTGAAATGTCACAATGTAACCGGATGGTCCACATTTGAATCCAAACCAAAATGAACCACAATCCCATATTCATCCCCTGATATCTACATAGGGACAAATTCCTGTTTACAGACGATTACGATTACAGGTGATAATATTGAGTATTTCTGGAGCGGCGTTAAAATAAGCCTATGGCTTGTTCGCCAATCCAGATTCCTTTTTGGAAATAAAATATGTTTAAACCATAATATTGAGTAAGTTATTTAGTAATAGCAATATTTTCCATCAATTACTGGTAAGTGTTTAAATCCAAATCTTTGATTATAGAAGATTCCACCCAAGGAAGAAAATCATTGCAGTGCACCAGTTGCATGGTGAAGAAATCATTCCTGCCTGTTAAAGATGGTACTTTAGATGTCACTCTGTACTACTGTCCTACCCTATAGCATAAATATCTACCAACACATCCTATTTAACAAATTTGGATTACCATAGACTTCCTGTTTCAGTTGTGTCGAGTTCAACAGCTCGAGTTCAACAGCTCATGTTCAAAGAGGAAAACATCTCAATATTTTTACAATATAAGTAGCCAATAACATAAATTATTGATCAGCAAATACTGTACAGCAAATTTCCTTTGAGTGTACACTCCCACTTTCTGAACTGTTTTACAAATGTTGTTTGAATGTATTCTCCAACGGAAGAGCAATGAAGAGTTCCATTTGTTTTGCCTTCCCTGATTATTTTGCAGTAGGGGTGATGAGAAGTACCTAATAATAACAAGAGTCATCAGAAGATGACATATTCCACCAGTTCCACAAAATTTGTAAAACACATCTTTGACAGATACTTGTGTATCTACTACCGTACTTCAGTTAGTGGGTATTACAGATGCTGAGATTCAGGTATGTTAAGGGTTTTAGACTTCTGCTCCAGAAGCAGTAAAAATCAACAACAACCAACATCCCTCTCATGTTTCTATCGAAACAAAAAAAAATAAAATGTTCAGAAATCTGAAGATATCAAAAGGCACAACTTCAGTTAGTGGGTAATACACATGCAAAGTTTCAGGAAGATATGATGAACGGTTTTGGAGCTGTGCTCCGGAAACGAACCTGTCTCTGACAAAGTCCAAATTCAACAAGTTTCTATGGAAACGAAAAATAATAAAAAATTTAAAAATCTGAAAATATCAAAAGGCACCACTGCAGTAAATGTGTAATACATATGTGAAGTTTCAGAAAGATATGATAAATGGTTTTCGAGTTCTAATCTGGAAACGAAATGATTACGGACGGACGGACAGACGGACGGACAGACGGGGCGTTGACTATATCCCACAGTATTACATACCGGTAGGATAATAATAGCAACCCGGAAGTACGTTACCAAGAAGTAATCCATTTGGTCATGATGACAGAGGACCATCAATAACAATATTTACAACATATACTGTTTAAAATCTTGGATTGGTGTAGACTCGCATTCCCTGTTACTGAGTACAACCAGGCAATGGAAGCCTTCCATCTGGTCAAGTTCCCGCACACCTTGTCTGGCTGATGACAGACATCTTGGAATGGAACTTCAGCTACAACAACAAACCTTCACTCTCCCAGCAGCCGACCTACACTGAATAAGACTGGAACCTAGAATCTTCACAAGTGCACAATAAACAACCCGTCCTTGAATCATTTTACTGACATCATACCAACAGGGTTATTGTTTTCCAAAATTTGATTTCAGGGACTGTTTGTCAATGATTCAATTACCGATTCTAAACTTTCCAATTGGTAAGGTCTTGCTTTTTTCGCTTCAGTCATGTTTGAACAATTTCATCATCATTTCTGATGTTTATCATGTACCTTCCTCAACCTAACAATGCCTTTCAATCCTTCCAAATTATCAAAAATATATCAAAATTACCATTCCTCACACTGAATGTAAAACCCTGAATTAGATCTTGCAGGTAAGGAATGAACGATGAGACATAAGCAATGAATTATCAAAGATGTCCTGAATAAAAAAAACCCCATTCTTCCAAAAGTTATTCCACCCTCAAAGCTAACTAATTGCTCCATCAAATCTAACTAATTCGTCACTCCAATCTAACTAATCATTACTCAAATCTAACTACTTCCTCCTCCCAATCTAATTCCTCCCCAAATCTATCTAATTCTGTCCTCAAATCTAACATATTCCTCCTTCCAATCTAACTAATTCTGTCCTCAAATCTAATTAATTCCTCCCTCAAATCTAACCAATTCCTCCCTCAAATCTAACTTATTCTGTCCTCAAATCTAATTAATTCCTCCCTCAAATCTAACCAATTCCTCCCTCAAATCTAACCAATTCCTCCCTCCAATCTAACC
Source organism: Gibbula magus (assembly GCA_936450465.1). Taxonomy (NCBI): domain Eukaryota; kingdom Metazoa; phylum Mollusca; class Gastropoda; order Trochida; family Trochidae; genus Gibbula; species Gibbula magus. The sequence continues at coordinate 15,821,401 of OW388290.1, read as the reverse complement.
AATTCCTCCATCCAATCTAACCAATTACTCCCTCAAATCTAACCAATTCCTCCCTCAAATCTAACCAATTCCATTATTCCTCCATCCAATCTAACCAATTCCTCCCTCAAACCTAACCAATTCCTCCCTCAAATCTAACCAATTCCTCCCTCAAATCTAACCAATTCCTCCCTCAAATCTAACCAATTCCTCCATCCAATCTAACCAATTCCTCCATCCAATCTAACCAATTCCTCCCTCAAATCTAACCAATTCCTCCATCCAATTTAACATATTCCTCCCTCCAACATAGCTCCCCCACTCTAAAGACCCTGTAAAGAGTGCAAGACAAGCCGATCTGACACAAACACACATCAAAGAGGCTATAACTGTCTCTAATCGCCTGTTTAATAGTCCAGCAGCCTTCCTCCATACAAGGATCTGGTGTGTGGACGGACGGACGGACGGACACACACAATCTATATCACATGAAACATACCGACAAGATACTCTAACCATCTTCAAAGCTACCAGATGAAAATAAATGAAATATCAATAACTGTAACGAGATATTGATTACTGATTGAGAGCTTCAATCTAATCGGTTCAAAATTTATCTTTAACATTCAAGTTTTTCTTTTACATCTGAAAATACATTTCAGCTCAAGTTCTTGGGCCACACTCTCATTTAGTCAAGAAAATCGAAATCTAAATGTGATTTTCGTACTCTAAATTGATAAGTTGCTCTCTGTGTTTACACTTGATTTCCTTCAAGAGCCTTATGTTCCTGTGCTTCAAGACTTCAAAGTTAAGCAATTACAATGGACACAGTTCAAGCTTACCAAGTTTCAAAGGTTACACAGTGAATCTTGAAAATACCAAAAGTCTGTATTTAAACTCACTCTTAACAGTACAAAAGCTAAAATATAACATCTTAGAATTACAGTTAAATCTATATTTACTCTTTACAGTAAGACACAAGACCAAAATGGAATCTGAAAATCCTAACATCAACCGGTAACTTACGAAGAACTTCTCCATCAAGTAATACTTCACGGTTTAGCTTCCAAACAGAATATAAATAGCCATTGCAAGAAAATTGAACATTTACTACTGCAATTATGTAAACTTTGGACAGCACCATGCAGTCACAAACTATTTTCTTTGACGTTTCTACTTCAAATGATGATGGCATATTACGAGAGGCCATGAATAGATCAGACCCAAAAGAGCAGGAAATTACCATTACCATCTACTCAAAGGTCCACCACAAGTCATCAAGGCAAGGCTAACTTTCATTTCAAACACATTTCTTCAATTGCATCTATATGAGTATACTAATTTTCACACATGAGATAATTCTTTCATGTCATAATTCTTAAACATAAAAGCTTTTCAGAAAAACTTTAAAATCATTTGGAATATTTCAACATCAAATTGAAAAACCTGCAGAAAAAGAACACAAGCGATACTTCATGCACTTGTCATGTCAATAAACAATGCTTTCTTCTCATTATACATAAACAATGGAAAACTCTTAAGGAAAAAGCCTGCAAAATATTTGAAATATGAATTATAAGAAAAAAATATGTGCTGAAAAAACACTATCTTTTTTTACAAAACTTCATATCATTCATTACAGAAACAATGGTAAATTATTTTGAAGGAAAACCCTAAAAATAATGAAGAACAAGGCAGGAAAGATACATGCAACCATCTCAATAGCCGATTGTCATCATTCATGACATAAACAATGCTTGAGGTGATATAAGTGATTATATCAGATGGGGAGATGAAAGAATGGATTATCATGCTATATCCCACAGATCAAGATGTGTAATCTCGGATAATGGGCGGGCAGGTGAGAAAGGATTATGATGAAGATTATTACAGCCCATGTTACCTTCGCCGTTAATCTGAACATCATGATACTACAGTTAGTACCATCCACACTGGAAGGTGAAAACATTTCGTTTTGATAATGGTTATTACATTACAAAAGGTGTACATTTTCATTAAATGAATATTAAAAAGCTTGAACATTGCAGAAGAAACAAACATTGTCATCATTGCCAATTTCTGATGAAACTTAATTGAAAATTAATTGCTAATTGAAAGAAAAAATAAAGTTAGAAAATAAAAAATATCACAAAAGCAACAAAAGCACATGAATAACGTTTACAAAATCCCTTCTAAATTCAAAGCAACTGTTAATTATTAATAGCTTGGTTCTATGGAGTAAAAAGCAAAGCTTTACTTTTAGTTGAAGATTTTGAAATGTCTATGAATTGATATACCGGTATGAATTCCAAAAGAGTGATCAATGTTTGGTGATGTTAAACATGATATTTGGATCTATCATTACATAAATTCCAAATAAAGTTTTTAAAATTCATGTAAGAAAACATTATAACAAACTGTGAAAAGTTCTTTTGAATGTTCTTGAAAACTCTTGATTGTCCACAATTCATACTATGTTAATTGACTAAATTCAAAATAGCAAATATCAATAAATAAGGTACAAAATGTCCTCAATCAAGCAGTATCAGTACCTCATAAGTCTGAAAAATTATAGTCTTGAAATAGCAGTCATCATGCAGTCAATTTTAACATTACAAAACATAAACATGCACAAACAACAACTATAGAACAAGATTGAAGAATCTCAAGCTTGGGATGGTGGTGGCATCTTTCACATACACATACACACACACATTCAGTTGACACACACTGGTACTGTAGATGTACACACGTCCCTCTCCTCTACCTTCATGTAATACACACACACATTCAGTTGACACACACTGGTACTGTAGAGCTACACACCTCCCTCTCCTCTACCTTCATGTAATACAGACACACATTCAGTTGACACACACTGGTACTGTAGATGTACACGCCTCCCTCTGCTCTACCTTCATGTAATACACACACACATTCAGTTGACACACACTGGTACTGTAGATGTACACACCTCCCTCTCCTCTACCTTCATGTAATACAGACACACATTCAGTTGACACACACTGGTACTGTAGATGTACACGCCTCCCTCTGCTCTACCTTCATGTAATACACACACACATTCAGTTGACACACACTGGTACTGTAGATGTACACACCTCCCTCTCCTCTACCTTCATGTAATACACACACACATTCAGTTGACACACACTGGTACTGTAGAGCTACACACCTCCCTCTCCTCTACCTTCATGTAATACACACACACATTCAGTTGAAACACACTGGTACTGTAGATGTACACACCTCCCTCTCCTCTACCTTCATGTAATACACATACACATTCAGTTGACACACACTGGTACTGTAGATGTACACACCTCCCTCTCCTCTACCTTCATGTAATACACACACACATTCAGTTGAAACACACTGGTACTGTAGATGTACACACCTCCCTCTCCTCTACCTTCATGTAATACACACACACATTCAGTTGAAACACACTGGTACTGTAGATGTACACACCCCCCTCTCCTCTACCTTCATGTAATACACACACACATTCAGTTGAAACACACTGGTACTGTAGATCTACACACCTCCCTCTCCTCTACCTTCATGTAATACACATACACATTCAGTTGACACACACTGGTACTGTAGATGTACACACCTCCCTCTCCTCTACCTTCATGTAATACACACACACATTCAGTTGAAACACACTGGTACTGTAGATGTACACACCTCCCTCTCCTCTACCTTCATGTAATACACACACACATTCAGTTGACACACACTGGTACTGTAGATGTACACACCCCCCTCTCCTCTACCTTCATGTAATACACACACACATTCAGTTGAAACACACTGGTACTGTAGATGTACACACCTCCCTCTCCTCTACCTTCATGTAATACACATACACATTCAGTTGACACACACTGGTACTGTAGATGTACACACCCCCCTCTCCTCTACCTTCATGTAATACACACACACATTCAGTTGACACACACTGGTACTGTAGATGTACACACCTCCCTCTCCTCTACCTTCATGTAATACACACACACATTCAGTTGAAACACACTGGTACTGTAGATGTACACACCTCCCTCTCCTCTACCTTCATGTAATACACACACACATTCAGTTGACACACACTGGTACTGTAGATGTACACACCCCCCTCTCCTCTACCTTCATGTAATACACACACACATTCAGTTGAAACACACTGGTACTGTAGATGTACACACCTCCCTCTCCTCTACCTTCATGTAATACACATACACATTCAGTTGACACACACTGGTACTGTAGATGTACACACCCCCCTCTCCTCTACCTTCATGTAATACACACACACATTCAGTTGAAACACACTGGTACTGTAGATGTACACACCTCCCTCTCCTCTACCTTCATGTAATACACACACACATTCAGTTGACACACACTGGTACTGTAGATGTACACACCCCCCTCTCCTCTACCTTCATGTAATACACACACACTTTTAGTTGACACACACTGGTACTGTAGATCTACACACCTCCCTCTCCTCTACCTTCATGTAATACACACACACATTCAGTTGACACACACTGATACTGTAGATGTACACACCTCCCTCTCCTCTACCTTCATGTAATACACACACACACATTCAGTTGACACACACTGATACTGTAGATGTACACACCCCCCTCTCCTCTACCTTCATGTAATACACACACGCATTCAGTTGACACACACTGGTACTGTAGATCTACACACCTCCCTCTCCTCTACCTTCATGTAATACACACACACATTCAGTTGACACACACTGGTACTGTAGATGTACACACCCCCCTCTCCTCTACCTTCATGTAATACACACACACATTCAGTTGACACACACTGTTACTGTAGATCTACACACCTCCCTCTCCTCTACCTTCATGTAATACACACACACATTCAGTTGACACACACTGATACTGTAGATGTACACACCTCCCTCTCCTCTACCTTCATGTAATACACACACACATTCAGTTGACACACACTGGTACTGTAGAGCTACACGCCTCCCTCTCCTCTACCTTCATGTAATACACACACACATTCAGTTGACACACACTGGTACTGTAGAGCTACACGCCTCCCTCTCCTCTACCTTCATGTAATACACACACACTGGTACTGTAGATGTACACACCTCCCTCTCCTCTACCTTCATGTAATACACACACACATTCAGTTGACACACACTGATACTGTAGATGTACACACCTCCCTCTCCTCTACCTTCATGTAATACACACACACATTCAGTTGACACACACTGGTACTGTAGAGCTACACGCCTCCCTCTCCTCTACCTTCATGTAATACACACACACATTCAGTTGACACACACTGGTACTGTAGAGCTACACGCCTCCCTCTCCTCTACCTTCATGTAATACACACACACTGGTACTGTAGAGCTACACACCTCCCTCTCCTCTACCTTCATGTAATACACACACACATTCAGTTGACACACACTGGTACTGTAGATGTACACACCTCCCTCTCCTCTACCTTCATGTAATACACACACACATTCAGTTGACACACACTGGTACTGTAGATGTACACACCTCCCTCTCCTCTACCTTCATGTAATACACACACACAGTCAGTTGACACACACTGGTACTGTAGATGTACACGCCTCCCTCTCCTCTACCTTCATGTAATACACACACACATTCAGTTGACACACACTGGTACTGTAGAGCTACACACCTCCCTCTCCTCTACCTTCATGTAATACACACACACATTCAGTTGACACACACTGGTACTGTAGATCTACACACCTCCCTCTCCTCTACCTTCATGTAATACACACACACATTCAGTTGACACACACTGATACTGTAGATGTACACACCTCCCTCTCCTCTACCTTCATGTAATACACACACACATTCAGTTGACACACACTGGTACTGTAGAGCTACACGCCTCCCTCTCCTCTACCTTCATGTAATACACACACACATTCAGTTGACACACACTGGTACTGTAGAGCTACACGCCTCCCTCTCCTCTACCTTCATGTAATACACACACACTGGTACTGTAGATGTACACACCTCCCTCTCCTCTACCTTCATGTAATACACACACACATTCAGTTGACACACACTGGTACTGTAGAGCTACACACCTCCCTCTCCTCTACCTTCATGTAATACACACACACATTCAGTTGACACACACTGGTACTGTAGATGTACACACCTCCCTCTCCTCTACCTTCATGTAATACACACACACATTCAGTTGACACACACTGGTACTGTAGATGTACACACCTCCCTCTGCTCTACCTTCATGTAATACACACACACATTCAGTGACACACTGGTACTGTAGAGCTACACACCTCCCTCTCCTCTACCTTCATGTAATACACACACACATTCAGTTGACACACACTGGTACTGTAGAGCTACACACCTCCCTCTGCTCTACCTTCATGTAATACACACACATTCAGTTGACACACACTGGTACTGTAGAGCTACACACCTCCCTCTCCTCTACCTTCATGTAATACACACACACATTCAGTTGACACACACTGATACTGTAGATGTACACACCTCCCTCTCCTCTACCTTCATGTAATACACACACACATTCAGTTGACACACACTGGTACTGTAGATGTACACACCTCCCTCTCCTCTACCTTCATGTAATACACACACACATTCAGTTGACACACACTGGTACTGTAGATGTACACACCTCCCTCTCCTCTACCTTCATGTAATACACACACACATTCAGTTGACACACACTGGTACTGTAGAGCTACACACCTCCCTCTCCTCTACCTTCATGTAATACACACACACATTCAGTTGACACACACTGGTACTGTAGAGCTACACACCTCCCTCTCCTCTACCTTCATGTAATACACACACACATTCAGTTGACACACACTGGTACTGTAGAGCTACACACCTCCCTCTCCTCTACCTTCATGTAATACACACACACATTCAGTTGACACACACTGGTACTGTAGAGCTACACACCTCCCTCTCCTCTACCTTCATGTAATACACACACACATTCAGTTGACACACACTGGTACTGTAGATGTACACACCTCCCTCTCCTCTACCTTCATGTAATACACACACACATTCAGTTGACACACACTGGTACTGTAGATGTACACACCTCCCTCTCCTCTACCTTCATGTAATACACACACACATTCAGTTGACACACACTGGTACTGTAGAGCTACACACCTCCCTCTCCTCTACCTTCATGTAATACACACACACATTCAGTTGACACACACTGGTACTGTAGATGTACACGCCTCCCTCTCCTCTACCTTCATGTAATACACACACACATTCAGTTGACACACACTGGTACTGTAGAGCTACACACCTCCCTCTCCTCTACCTTCATGTAATACAGACACACATTCAGTTGACACACACTGGTACTGTAGATGTACACACCTCCCTCTCCTCTACCTTCATGTAATACACACACACATTCAGTTGACACACACTGATACTGTAGATGTACACACCTCCCTCTCCTCTACCTTCATGTAATACACACACACTGGTACTGTAGATCTACACACCTCCCTCTCCTCTACCTTCATGTAATACACACACACATTCAGTTGACACACACTGGTACTGTAGATGTACACACCTCCCTCTCCTCTACCTTCATGTAATACACACACACATTCAGTTGACACACACTGGTACTGTAGATGTACACACCTCCCTCTCCTCTACCTTCATGTAATACACACACACATTCAGTTGAAACACACTGGTACTGTAGAGCTACACGCCTCCCTCTCCTCTACCTTCATGTAATACACACACACATTCAGTTGACACACACTGGTACTATAGAGCTACACACCTCCCTCTCCTCTACCTTCATGTAATACACACACACATTCAGTTGACACACACTGGTACTGTAGATGTACACACCCCCCTCTCCTCTACCTTCATGTAATACACACACACATTCAGTTGAAACACACTGGTACTGTAGATCTACACACCTCCCTCTCCTCTACCTTCATGTAATACACACACACATTCAGTTGACACACACTGGTACTGTAGATGTACACACCTCCCTCTCCTCTACCTTCATGTAATACACACACACTGGTACTGTAGATGTACACACCTCCCTCTCCTCTACCTTCATGTAATACACACACACATTCAGTCAACACACACTGGTACTGTAGATCTACACACCTCCCTCTCCTCTACCTTCATGTAATACACACACACATTCAGTCAACACACACTGGTACTGTAGATCTACACACCTCCCTCTCCTCTACCTTCATGTAATACACACACACATTCAGTCAACACACACTGGTACTGTAGATCTACACACCTCCCTCTCCTCTACCTTCATGTAATACACACACAGATTCAGTTGACACACACTGGTACTGTAGATCTACACACCTCCCTCTCCTCTACCTTCATGTAATACACACACACATTCAGTTGAAACACACTGGTACTGTAGATCTACACACCTCCCTCTCCTCTACCTTCATGTAATACACACACACATTCAGTTGACACACACTGGTACTGTAGAGCTACACGCCTCCCTCTCCTCTACCTTCATGTAATACACACACACTGGTACTGTAGATGTACACACCTCCCTCTCCTCTACCTTCATGTAATACACACACACATTCAGTCAACACACACTGGTACTGTAGATGTACACACCTCCCTCTCCTCTACCTTCATGTAATACACACACACATTCAGTCAACACACACTGGTACTATAGAGCAACACACCTCCCTCTCCTCTTCCTTCATGTAATACACACACACATTCAGTCAACACACACTGGTACTGTAGATGTACACACCTCCCTCTCCTCTACCTTCATGTAATACACACACACATTCAGTCAACACACACTGGTACTGTAGATCTACACACCTCCCTCTCCTCTACCTTCATGTAATACACACACACATTCAGTCAACACACACTGGTACTATAGAGCTACACACCTCCCTCTCCTCTACCTTCATGTAATACACACACACATTCAGTCAACACACACTGGTACTGTAGATCTATACACACCTCCCTCTCCTCTACCTTCATGTAATACACACACACATTCAGTTGAAACACACTGGTACTGTAGATCTACACACCTCCCTCTCCTCTACCTTCATGTAATACACACACACATTCAGTTGACACACACTGGTACTGTAGATGTACACACCTCCCTCTCCTCTACCTTCATGTAATACACACACACATTCAGTTGACACACACTGGTACTGTAGATGTACACGCCTCCCTCTCCTCTACCTTCATGTAATACACACACACATTCAGTTGAAACACACTGGTACTGTAGAGCTACACGCCTCCCTCTCCTCTACCTTCATGTAATACACACACACTGGTACTGTAGATGTACACACCTCCCTCTCCTCTACCTTCATGTAATACACACACACATTCAGTCAACACACACTGGTACTGTAGATGTACACACCTCCCTCTCCTCTACCTTCATGTAATACACACACACATTCAGTCAACACACACTGGTACTGTAGATGTACACACCTCCCTCTCCTCTACCTTCATGTAATACACACACACATTCAGTCAACACACACTGGTACTGTAGATGTACACACCTCCCTCTCCTCTACCTTCATGTAACACACACACACATTCAGTCAACACACACTGGTACTGTAGATGTACACACTCCCTCTCCTCTACCTTCATGTAATACACACACACATTCAGTCAACACACACTGGTACTGTAGATCTACACACCTCCCTCTCCTCTACCTTCATGTAATACACACACACATTCAGTCAACACACACTGGTACTGTAGATCTATACACACCTCCCTCTCCTCTACCTTCATGTAATACACACACACATTCAGTCAACACACACTGGTACTGTAGATCTATACACACCTCCCTCTCCTCTACCTTCATGTAATACACTGGAAATTCAAAGTTGTTCTCTACTGCAGACAAAGTTACAGTGTCGCTGGTGGGATTCGAACCCCCGGACCTCTTGATTCGAAACCGATTGCGCTAACCCCTGCACTATCCCGACACCTATATACATTGATAGAATATCCACAAAGTAACAAATAATTTATCGTGAAACTTATCAACATTATCCTGTCATACGGTTACTCACAGCACAGATGAATGGCTTCACTTCTCTCTTTTTTTTTTAAAAATGAATTGGCACTATTATTTGTCAAGTTGTAAAATCTTAAGCGACAAAAAGTTACCTTCAAAATCATTTTCAACTGGATTTGTTATAGTCATGTATTCGTAACATTTTGTCCCCTTGAATTTCGTTTCCACAAAACATACCCCGATAGAACCCTCCCTTTAACATGCCAGAGAGCAGTCCAAAGCAAAATGTCTGTTGTGAGTTGAACATTCTTGACTAAATAACTATATATTGAGCAAACACAAATCACACATGTAGTTATGATGCTACCATAACGGCAGCTATCTAAAATACTCTTGACTGCAGTTCTGTCAATGAAAAATCAAATGCATTTTCTTAATGAACATATAACAGATATCTCTTGCTGTTTTTTTGTTGAGCTAGACAGAAATTTGCATCTCAAAATAAAATAACGTTATATACGTTTATATGCTAAAGTATTATTTCAAATTAAAAACTATTTGGCTTTTAAATTATCCATTGTTCCTCAAAGACATTAGTTTATATAACTTCTTATATCAACATATTTGTAGAATGCTCAACGCTATTTTAACTACAATCTATTTTATTCTTCAGACTGTTTTCCTATTACTTTAATGTAAAATGTCTCAAACAAATGGATCAATACTATTTTAGTTTACCTTTAAGCTATTTACCTTTAATTTTGTCCAAACGATATTAAGCATTTCCGGACAAACGTGTGTCTGAACACAAATCAACTAAAGAACAATGAGATGTTTCGATTCTTGTATTCAACTTGAAGCTTAATTTACAAACAGATGACAAGTTGTTTTTAAATGATTTGCTGAACTCAATAATTGGAACTAAAATATTTTCCTTTTGTCCAAATTATACTGAAACAATTATGTTCATTCTTAGACAAACACTACAGATTTCATCCAAATGAAATATATGAGCACTCATGATTAAGATTAGGGTTTATTCCATTTAATGCATGTTGTACCTGCATTTAAAATAAATATTGTTGAATTTTACCAATAGCATACCTTTCCTTCTTGCAAACCAGATTCTTCCATAATAAAAGATTAAACAACTAAGAGATTGAAGACCTAATAAGGAACGTTGTTATCCTACGGCAATGACACAAGCATATCCTAGTTATTAGCTCCAGACAGTCAAGGTCCCGATTGAGTCACGAGATATAAAATCTCCACATGAATCATGGCTTTCACTGAGACAAATAATTGAATGAAAATTTGATTGTTTCAAAATGATGCTATAAAATGTCTGGATACAATTCAATTAAACTTAATTCATTCTATCAATAAAATCTGTACTTTAATCCCCAGTCTAAAACAGAAGAATATTTCATTACATATACTATACAGCATGTGTAAAAAGTTGTGTCAAGTCTATTAGAAAATATTTGTTTACCGTTTTTTGGATAATAATCTTATATCTAAACATTATCCATGACAATTGCTGCAAAATGGTATTAAATATTAGCTAGCTTACAGTTTTCTTCTTATATTCATTAACATAAAAATATTTTTAGCAGTAGCGTGTAGAAAAATATACCCATTTAAATATTTATTCTATGGAAATCATTTGCCAATAGAATACTTATATAGATCAGGCAATATGGTAATCATCAGCTTTCTGTAAATATTTAACAAATCCAGAAATGTTTCAATTTAGCGATGAGAGCTGTCAAAAATCATTTAGGACACATGTGAAAATGTTATTCTCATCGCGGCGCACTGTATACAATATATATCCCAAGCTGTGTTATTCCCCATCTGCATGTAAGTCTGTTTGTGCCGAGAAGACCATCCTGTCTTCAAAGGCACCTTCGTCTAATCCTTACCTTCCAATTTGGCAATCATAACAACTTAGATTTTTGCTCTGGTGGATCTGTTTTTGAATGGTAAAGCCCTCCTTAAGCATGTACTCGCATTCTCCTTAACCCTTGGACGGCAACATGCAATTAGTGGAGATAATGCTTATAGCCATGGTAGAGTCTACTGTTACAGTTATAATACAGGAATAAAAAGTGATAATCCTTGGAAACACATGAGGTTAAAAACTTAGATCTTCCCAAGTATAAAACCCAAATATTTCAATAGTTAACCCATACAGTGCCAGAGTAGTTTGAGGTCCGCTCTCAGGCTGACACAGATCCATACACAACTGCTTTCAACAAACTTACACATCTCACATTCACACACAAACACACACTCATATCGGTCTTTTAAATGAAATCCAAAACATCTCATAGATCCATAAGATACAAATTAATCATGCTATAACCAATATATGATACGATATGATATGATATCTCATGCTCTGAAAACAAAGAGGTTAATATCCTGCATGCCACAGGCTACCACTCTTGCCACCACCATCATGCACTGGCAGATAAAAGGTTAATGTGGAATAAACAAACCTGTCTTTACTGATGAGGCTATCTCTACAAGTTATTATTATGACATGATCTGAAAGAGAATATTACACATATTAGTATCACACGAGAACAAAACACATGAACATGGCACCGGGAGAGTTAATGTTGACTTTTCAGTAAATGCTGTTATCTGGTATAAGCACAAGGTTAGGGAGGTTGTCGGTTAGGTTACCTTGTTGATTTATCAAGGTTAGATTGTAATATTTAACACAAAAATAGCATATATTTAGAACATTGGAGTTGGGTCACTTTGGTAACAAGCCATGTCAAAATTGCATACATGTTTATGCTCTCATTTCAGGAGAGCAAATTCATAATAAACATTTTATGATGAATGTCAGTAACAATTGTAATGAAAAAAACAATATCTGCATGTTGGAAGAAATGAATAAAACCAGAATTGAATATGTGATAAAATGTTGAATACATGTTATGATGTATTTTTGGATGATTTTTTTTTTTATGATATTGAGAGAAAGTATTTATATGAAAAGAAATTTTCATCACAAATTTTTCAGGCTGAAACATAAGATTCATTTTTAAATATCACGACAAATATACATTCCTTCATTTGCAATTTGATATAATGATGCAAATTGAAACACATAATAAAATCTATTTGTGCATTATATGAAACAGCTGGAAATAAATATTGCTGTAATTGCTAAAAAAAAATTTTTAAAAAGCTGAGAAAATTGTCATATTATATAAGTCACATATGCATTACTTTGCTAACAACAGGTGCAATGAGTGTTGAGTTTAAGCAACAGACTATACAGATGTAAATTTACCCTTTTCAAATACTTTTGCTTTGCACTATTGCAATGACAACTTCAAACAAGTTGCAAACTTTAGTGAAACAGCAATTTTGAAATTCTGCATGACTGTTTTTTAAGTCCTGTACATTAATTTGTGGTTTCTTTTAGAAATAAATGTAGGAACGAATATGCTTTGATGTAATTTAATTGAAAAACGTATTTGAGGTTGAATATCATCATTTTAGAAAACTGGACTGTGGTGTTCTTTCACTAATCACTGCAAACTAATTTCTATTTCAAACCTTGCCCATAATTGTTGAAAAACATGATCTCTCAAACATGGTTGAAATTGACGAGGAAGCAAATATCTGACATACAAATAATACAAACATTACAGGGTCTCTATGCTGTTTGTGTACATAGGTGTACGGAATATTACCTTCCAAGCTTACAGTGGCTTTATGATAGTGTGGTCTTCCACATAACTTAAGTCAATCATATTAATCTGTTAATGTCTTGTAAATTCAATGAGTCTTTCAGGCGGTGATTCATATTAACTTATAATAAAACTTTAATGTCCATACCTTTAGTCACCAAATGAGAAAATTCTTTTCTTGAATGTGTCAAAATAAAGTACCAATGACAAATACATCAAAATATTTTTTCACTGACGTACATTTCAATGATTTAGGTCAATATTTAAATTTTAATGTCCCTGATATATCCATTCAAGACAGATAGTCAAGTAAACATTAAATACAAAGAGGCTAAAATTCACTTACATCTTCGAGCATGTCACAAGTTGCTGTCTTTAACATTGTCAAAATTCTTTCATTCAAAGTGCTAACATATACTGGCACTGTTTTCCAGAGTTGACAATCAATTGACATCCATGTCTCCACTATAGGTAAACGACAGGTATTGGGGACCCAAGAAGTGGGCTCTGTACCTCGCTCATATCATTGATAACATCCATACACTACTGTCAGCAGCAACGTCTGGGTGTCCTTCACATCCATATCCTTTGAAATATGTTCAGTGATGGACAGACAGATAGACTTATTTTAAGTCTCCAAAAAAATTATCATTTTGTAAATAAAAAATATCTGGTAAATATATTGAAGAAGAACAAGAAATTAGTATTTTGGTAAATCAGAAGTTATATAGAGTTGAGAATGATACCACAAAAGACGATTATATTTTTTAATTATTTTTATATAAAGTGACTGTGTGCAGTCTATGCGTCAGTGTATCATTCTGACCTAGGTGCAGTGAATCATGGGAACAGACAACAAAACAATGCTTCATCAAATAAACAAAGAAAACCCTTCATGTCAAGTCTTTCAGACATCCATGCAATTAAATTCGTCTGTTAGAAACTTAATTGAAAATTATTTCATTTTTTCCCTTTCATCACAATCGAAACTTGAAAATTTTTAATTTAAAAACAAATTCATAGAATTTATAATTGTATTTCGATCATGAACATGTGACTTTCACTGTGAACTGGTTAAAAAAGGAATGTATATTTAATTACTAGCAAATTAATATCTCAAATTTGAAAAGTTGAAGTTAACACCAACAGCAGTTTATATGGACATAGACTGACAATATCATATACAGTCATGTTTTAAGGTTGAGTTTAAATAAACGGATTAAAATAACGTACAGTTTGAGTATCATCAGTACTTTTGTAATTTGATGCGTTTCTACTTAAATTCCTTTTTTTTTCATAACTCAAATAAGATTGAGTTATATTATACAATCATGTGAGCAGAGAGGACAAAACTATTTCAGTTCATTGTTGGGAAAATTTCAAGCTGTGCAAGTTTAATTTGAAATTTAGATAAGACTGACTTACATGATCACATGTGCAGATTGCACAGAGGTAGCACATTGACACAGCCAGACCAGATCAACAACAGACATTTACTTCAGATAAGCTACACTCTCCAGTATTCAAAATGGTTGAGTCACCACCCTCAGGGGCATGCAAATTAATCTACATTTTATGTGATTGGCTATAATTCATCCTCTGTATGACCAAATGTAACGGACACTTGATTCAATGCATGAAGTTTATTTGTTAACTGTTTATTATATAATACAGTTAAGGTTAATTTAATTTTTTATTTATGAATATACAAGTAATATTATATACAACATGACATATATCCATAATTAATTTGTTTACAAGAGATAGTTCAATATCTGTGAGATGAGTTAATCATGTCCAATTTCCATTTCTATGAGAGTGTCTAAGATCCCACACGACTTTAACCAAAGAAACAGTTGCCATCTAGCTGTATCTTTATAGCGATATAAATAACAAATAATTTTAAGTTGATGAGCTGAACTGAATGACAATAAATTCAAAAGCCTCCTCTAGAGTATATTTATACTTTACCAAAACTTGGTAACAAATAGATGTCAAATCAAAGAGCATGTGTGATCTTCACTTCAATTCTTGCCACAGCATCAAATCATAGGAAACACATAAGATCAAATTAGTCGCCACAATTAGGTTGAGGTCAGACTGGCCAACACCAACAATCACAGAATTCAACCTCTGTTTCGGCCAAACAACTGTAGAGCATCATCACTTCACAATTACAACTGGAGACAGATCTGGTTTTTTTTCTCAATTTGTGTCTAAACAAAGATTCGACATAAATTTGTTACTAACCTCATTTGATTTGAGGTACATTCCCACTGACAATGACATTTACAACTTCTTCCCATTCAAAGATAATCATAAGTTTATTGACACTCAAATGTCATTCTCGGTCTGGAGAGAGAGCCTTGAAAATCAGTGGGTTGGTGTTCATTATTTTGAATGAGCACTCTTTGTAAGTTTAAGGCTCTTATCACTGGGGTGTTGGCTTAAGAAAAATCAAAGGAGATGACCATGTTCATCCAAAATTGATACTTAATCTGCCCATCAATCAATACGAAACCATTCTGAGTGGACAATATACAAGGATTCCAACTTTTGTTGTTGAAATCTGTCATCATGTATGCACATAATGTTGAACAATCTCCCTTAGCGCTGAGGTAACAGAACGAATGATCATGGTTCTCATTCGTGTTTTCTCAAAGACATCTTGCAAGTTGATCTTGCAGGGGTTTAAATCAAGTTTTATATCTAAACACTAGTGATTTCTGGTTTTGTAATGTCTCTCTCACATATCTCAAAGAGGAGTTCTAAATCTGTACCTATCCATAAACTGTATTGCCAAATGAGTTGATCACAAAAATCTTCACAACACCTTCATGGTAAAACATATACAGTTTATGTGTCTGCAATGCGAGGCGAACAAAAGAAATCCAAATATTTTTCACCCATTTTCATTATTTTATTTTTCAACACAACAGGAATCAAATTCTCACTACGTTCACGATACATTATAAATATAGCCGACTCAAATAGAGAGAAGCCCGGAAACTGTCACCGTGTCGGTGACTGTTTTAGATATCCTGTCTCATGTACTCAGTAACCATCTACAGTCACACAAGATCACTGGTTTGTCTGCTCTCACTCTGTCTGAGGCTTGCATGACATGAAGTCATAACGATGCTAGGAATCAACTGTCTTGGTTGGAATCCGGTGATAATGAGATTACTCGCAAGGAATTATTTCAGTTTGCAAGACATTTTTTATCTTGTTTATAGATGATCATGAATTGACAACATCATTGAAACGCTTTAACTTGTATTATGTTGATGTCATTACAATAGCACATTTATAAATGTTGTAATCTGAATTTTATTTTGGCTTTCAAATTCTGTGCATAAATACTTGGTATTTGAAAAATCATGACTAGAAATAGGATATCCTGGATTATTCTGTGACGTTCAGGTTAAACGTGTAGAATACATCAGAGCCAACAGTATTTTTGCAGTGAGAAAGTATGCAACACTGGGGATGTGGCTCAGTTGGTAGAGCGTTCGCTCATCAACCTGAAGGTCAGGGTTGGATTCCCAGCCGCGTCATACCAAAAGACGTTAAAAGATTGGAGTTGTTGCTTCCTTGCTTGGCACTCAGCATTATAAGGATAGAACAACTCTTGAACTGGTGCTGCACTGTGGCTGCCGGGTGCCAAAGGCACAAAAAGAATATCACAATTTACAATATAATGAGGACAATAAAGTATTGTTTGTTATAACACCAGTGTGGCCATATTGTGGTGTTGGCTAAGCCTACAGAATAATGAGTACTCTAAAGCATTAAATATCAAAGTTACATCACACACAATCCTTAACAAAGGTGGAACAGTTGCCTGAGATTCAAACCCAGGACCTATCATCCACAGCTAAACATGTTAACCACTGTGCTATCCTAGCCTAGGATATAGCAAACATGAGGTGATACTATACTGAATTGTTGTGTAATGTTCAAGCAAAATGCAACTGCATATGGAACAGTCCAAACAACTTGAATACCTTGAAAACAATATGTCAACACAAGTTTCACCCAGAATAATAAAGGTTGAACAGTTGCTAACCACTGTGCTCTCCTATCAAAGAATCTAACAAACATGGAGTGATACTACACTGAATTGTGTATTGTTCCGACAAAATGCAACTGCAAATGGACAATCAATTTGAAAACACAGTATGGTAACTCAAACAAGTTTCGCCCAGAATGATCTACTGTATGAGGGTTGACCTATTTAAATGTCTACAGTACTGGAAGGGGGGAAGGAAGGAAGGAAGGAAGGAAGGAACGAGGTAAAGACATTGATTTCTTCTGTCCTTCATCACCCCTGGGCCAGAGTAAGCCAGAGAGAGCTTAACCAACTATACTAGTTCCGGACCATAGGAAGACCAGCTGAATACTTGCACAGATGGTAGAAACTTGGTCAGAAACATCAGAAACTCTCTGACCTCACTGTAGGTAAATCAATCATTGGAGTCAAGTTGAGATGGAGTTTCATTCAGGTATTACGATTTAGTTCATGGAAAAAGGCAAATGATAGGTATTGATTTAATATTGTTCAGGAATCCAAATCATCATAATAGACGAGGAGAATTGCTCAGATGGCAGAATATGAGGAAATATTTGCCTACATAGACCTCAAAATAACTTTATATCGATTGAAAGATAACTAGCTCGCTCTTACTAACAATGGAATAGCACTTTACTTTAAATGATTTTGCCTTTGAAAGATTTATTCACTATCGGACAGAGAGCATTCGAGAAAGGCTGTACAAAAGTTATCAAATCTAGCCATGTACAAATATAAGTAATTATATCAACATTTATGGCACCTCATTCAAACTCCATAATTTACTTTGACTAACATATATATAGTACAAAGATCTCCAAACCTTACATCACACAGCATTGATGAACCTTTCAAACTACACAGTAATGGGGATTACTCGCATTATATATTGTCTGGACATCAGTGTTACAACAATTTGTGCAAATCGGAATATATGAGGTTCCTCCAGACAGTTACCCCGAAGTTAGAAACATTTCAATAAATCATATATTTAAAGGGGCAGTAGCACGTTTTTTTGCTCAAATAAGTTGATGAAATGTATTTAAAAAATAATGTCACCAATAGTTAAACGCCCTTCTCTCTTCGGAATATCAAGTTCAAAATGAGTGTACATGGTTCAGTAAAGTCATGAGAATCGTTTTTGTAATTCAAAATAATAAAATGTGTTCACATTTAAATGGCGACCATGCAATTTTTGCTTTATATGCAACATCATTATTACCACTATGTATAAGTGGTTTGTATGATAAGTTGTTTTACTCTCTAAAGTAAATATAAATGGCATAAACTATCATTATAAATGAGAAATTTGCAAAATACATGCTACAGCCCCTTGAAGAATCTGAAAAGATAAAAACCATTACAATATTCAATTTATCATGCAACATTACCAACTGCCCTAACCTAACTTTAAATTTGTTTGAGATAAAAATGAAAGGACAAATATTTTATGCAGTCTGCAATTCCAAAGAAAATTACCTATATTTACATATACAAAGCAGGATATTTATATGATATCTCTTGTCCCATATGTATATATTTTTAACAACCGAAAGTTATCTACAAAACTGCAAGAAGTGTCCATGTCAGTAATGTACCTCACAAATCGTCTCCAATTTTTTACTTGGCACTGTGAGTGGCTTAAATAACAATCATGGCACCGCCAATTTCTTGTCTTTCTTTCGCATCTAATGATAATATACTTGCCCATCCTTGCCAAACCATGTTCTGAAAAATTATTTCGGTTAATTGTGTTTTTCAAGCTTTCTGGTCAAGACATTCAAGGTTGTTTAGAATAAAACAAGCACTTATCTTGTTAAGTATAGAAGATATGTCTTAAGCGTAAACAAACTTGAGTGATGTGAGCACTTATGTTTATCACTCTCTGTCTAAATCAAGGTTATTTCACTAACTAGCTTTCAACAATCTTAATCAATCTGTTTACTAATTTGTATGGAGGTATATGGCAGGTGATGGACGTTGTCTGAATCCTTGTTTCCATTTTTATAAAACAATTCTGAATGTTTCTTTTCTTATATTGTATGGAAATGATTTCTTAAATCTTAGCACATTAGCCCCTGATGCAGTGACCACCTTTTATGATTCCTGTAAACAAATCACTCAGAATGGCAAGGCTTAAACCATCAGCAGAGAGAGGGTTAATCTTCTGAAGTAAGAACATACAAATGTAGCTCTTACTGGTTGAATTAATGTAATATTAATTAATGTATATTTTGTTTTAATGTATCTTTAGTGTCTGGTAGGCCTTTAGGCCGGATGTTACTCTTAACAATGTCTTATGTCAATGTCTTTCGAACTGTAACATGTGACACTTTAATAAAATAATTTTCTTCTTTTTTTCTTTCTTCTGTAATAGGACTGCTATGGATACTTGGATACTCAAATAATAGGGATTAACTAGAATAGTATTTGTAAGAATCCAATACCAAAACAGCAAGATATGTATGTTCTTAAGTATAAAACCCTAAACTATATGCATTGCTGCCACCAAGAACAGGTGAGAGGTTGACATAGACATTCTGGCTAAGTATAACATCCTAAAATGTACTGTGTTGTTGATTATAATGCTGGATAAAACTTTAATAAATTGCAATCACTCTTTTCAGTCTTATCGTAAAATTCTAGTCTTATCGTAGAACTCATTGTCAAATCCAATTTGATTAATCTGAAATCTGTAGATGATACAGTTGCTATTTTATTGTGATATAGGTATTTGCACTCACAGCTACTTGATTCCATTTTCTTCTGTCCCAGTCCAAAGGTATGTTATGATAATGGTTATGATAAGTATGTAAGCATAATAGTAGTTGTCCACTTTATTGGTAGACATCAGAGACAGATGGGTAAGACTTAAATCTGAACACTACACAGCACCTGCACAGCTTCATGAGTTACAATATGAAATTCACAAAGACCTTATCTCTATTTGTAACGCTGGTCTAAACAGACATTGACAAATGTGACACTTGGATCTTGCTGCAAGGGCATGTATCACTGCTTCAAGTGATGAATGCCTGCATGCTTTTAAACCTTATGGATGAGATGAACAATTTTCAGAATGTCAGTTTCTTTAGATAGGAAGAAAATGTCATACTTTTAAAACTTAAAGATGAGATAAAGAGTCTCATTAGTAATTCTGACTCAGGGACAGTTCCCATTTAAACAAGTAACACTTCAGTTGCTAAATTTATTAGTGTCAAATCTATCTGATTTGCTTATTTCTTCACTACTTGTCAACAAGGATTACCGACTGGCTGTTGAGAGCATACAAGGAAGATCTGGGACTCCCCAGTAAAAGGTTAAGCATTGGAATTAGATTGAACAGGCAGTTTTCTATAATAACTTGTACAAATTACGAAGAATTTGGCGTTTTTATAATATTTCATGCTTTGAAACTAAACGTAAAATAAATATTTGTGGAAGTCGACTTCTTCAAATGGAGATTATATAATACTATTGATAAGATTGATTAATATAATTGATAATTTGCCTTTTAAGAAATATGACATATTTGATATTTCAAACTCGCAGATGGGACAAGAAGTTGTCGCTGTCAGTATCTCTATATTATCAGATACATATAATCTCTTCTTGCAACTCAGGCTAGCTTATCAAGTTGCCTTGAAGTTGATGAAGCCCAGATAGACAATTTTCAGGTTATTTTCAGAAGAGATGGTTGAAATTTCCCATGTGAGGTAGCTTGTTCAATTTACTGCCTCACCAAATTAATTGTTTCCACATTTATAGAGATTTATTGGTGAGTTCTGATACATACGTGGCACTCTTCCAAAAGTCTCTTTCTTTGTTTAGGTTTTGAGACTAAATCAGATGGTATTGTTTATACTTACATATAATTGGGCTCTACCCTAGTGAGCCTGCTAATTATAGGACAAGAATTTCAACTGCACAGCTGCAGAAGCTTATTAATTATGCCTCATCTTCGTAGGTCAAGAGGAAAAGCTTCCTGGAGTCATCCTAACTCAATGGCTGGATTAACATTACAAATGTTTCTCAATTTAAAAAAAAATCTCATGTTTTTTACCTCCGATGTGAACTTGGTTAAAGTAAATTTTGAAAATGAAAATGTTTGTAAAAGTTTCTATGTTCTAAATGGATTATATTCCAGGTTACCCAAGTTGATTGAGAATTTGTCATGTCTGTACCTTGAGCTTATGGGTGGATTGCCATTAGTAGTATAGCTGTCAATCAATTAGTTTATTCTGTGGGGCCAGTTTACATGACAAACTCATTGACATAGGGACTACAACTTTGGCAACTGGCTAAAGAAGGTCATACTGGAATATTCGGTGACCCACACGTTAAGTGTTAGGTATTTAAGTAAGAGAAAGTTAACAATAAACTGATTGTCATGAAGAACTCTGTTAACCGATATTAAGAAATAATCCAATGACTTGATGCAAATAACTGGAAAAAATGTGCTACACTTACTCACTTACTATATAAAAAGACAATATTTTGTTTACATACATCACAATGTACGGCATGATTTTTACAATGAAATGAACTGATTTAGGAAAACAAAAACGTTCATTATATTTAATCATAATTCATGCAATTTACCACAATAGCTCTTGCCTGTAATTTGGTCAATTGAAGATGATTGCCAAATTACATCAACTCATTAGTTAATGTTTGCGTCCTTAATAAAAATAATATGACATGATTACTTTTTATTTCAATTTTTAAATTATAAAATCATATGAATTTCATGAAGAGAGATTATGATTACGATTTCTTTTTCCAAATTTACTAGATTTATAATTCATCGCGTTTAACTATTGCATTAAATAATCAATGTGCAGCCAAATTATTATCCAATCATATCTGACATTAAATAAGGGACAGTATTAAATCAATGGTAATCACTTCTTATATTTTTCTAAAATTTGCAAATATTATTACAACATAAAAAGAATATGAATAAGTAGATGGAACATAACAAAATTCTGTTAAAATAAATGATTCCGCTTTGCCAAAATTAAAGTAACACTAATCTTCTATCTGCTAAATCCCCTTTAAACTATGAATATTAGACTAACATTTACAATAAGAGTATAAAATATATTTTTATATTTACTGTATCTATTCTCCATTGGGTACTTAGTTTAACATTTAGACTCTGATATGAATTTTATTGCAAGTTTTTAAATTTGAATAAAATAAACATAACATAGAATATAAAATAAAATACAAAGGAGCCTCTGAGATGTGTTCATTTGCAGTGCACCTCAGGTGCTCGAAGCATGGAAGGGGATGGAATGAGGAATGATGATGTTGATGGTGAATACTCACATTGTGTTGAGCCATGTTGCTGCTGACTGTGTACGGTTGTCCTGGGACGGAGGTATACTTCATTTCCTAGAGGGCACTACAACTAGACACACAGACAGACACCCGCGGTCCCTCATAAAACATCCCAGAGGGCACCACTGCATCTGTAATGAACGACATTCAAGTTTTATTCGGTACAGAGAGAAGGAGACACATGGACATCCTTGTACACAATGCTAGAAAGAAGCACTGCACTGCAACGAGGTATTATGAATGAGAAAGATGGAGCTGGAGGTTGAGAAGAACAAGACATTCAGACAGATCCTATAGAGCGCTAGAGTACAGTAAAATCAGTTGCCTATAAACTTAATTTGTACCGACGGACATCTAAGTAATTTGTTATCATTGCTAGAAAGCAAATGGAAGGGATTTTGATGCAGGTAGAAGAAGAATGAGACACACAGACAGACACCTGCATTCCCTCGTAAAGTATCCCAGGGGGCACCTACAGTGATGAATGACAGTGATGATTAATATGAGTGAAAAGAAGTCGATGGGGGGAGTCTTATCACAGGTAAGGACATAAAGATGAGTGCCTGGTACAGAAGCTGTGAGGTGTTTTGGAGTTTTACATCGCTTTCAAAAGTATATCACTTATATCAAGTCAACAACACGATTGTGGTTATGCATTACGCTGAAAGCTGCAAATATTGCCAGACACCAGCAAACCATGGATGGTACTGTGTTGAAATTACTGTAGACCTTTTTGGCAGAATTCGAACACCGGACCTCTTGATCTGAAGTGGAACTCACTAAGAGACAATAAGAGCCACAAGTTTATCCATGATGGCATAACAAGACTTCACTAAAGCAATGACACTGGTAGACATAAAGAGGATAAAGGTTCAAGAACAGAGGCAATGACAAATGCAGATGCAATGGACACTGCTATCAAGTACTGACTATAAGTTAAGTAAGCAGACACTTGGGACAGTAGCCAATACTGATATATCCAACACCTCTGCCTCCTCATTTATTTCTAAAGATGGGTGGTTTTACCTGTATACCGGAAAACCGTGGTTTTTCAATCAAGTGGTACGTACCGTGGTACTTTGGAGAAAACCGGGGTTTTTATCATTAGAAAAAATTACCTTTTACATAATGATATTTGTCAAAAAATTTAATATCTTACAAATAAAAATAACTATTCTTTAAATGGTTCTTTAAACTGTTGTTATCTGATGTAGTTTGAATGTAATACATCTCTAATGAAAGTGTCTGCAATTTGCTAACTGATTGGTTGCATGTTGATATGCTGATATTCCTTAAGAAAAACTTGAAATGATAGTTATGATTTTATCTACTGTTTGAGAGAGGCATTCGGTATCCTTATACCGTTACCTCTTCCATATGCTTGATAACGGTATAAGGATCTATACCGAAACGTCGCTATTGTTAATAAAGAAGTTGATCATCCATAAAATATTTATTTGTCTCCTTCATGATTTTATCTACTATTGAATTTTTCATCTTTGGTCTTCTATTATACTGAGTTCTGAATAAGACATCTGGAACAATTTTACCTGTATAGTATACATAACATGATCCTATTCATTTCAAGCACGGTATATTGTGGTAAATACTGTGGTACTTGGGCAAAAAAATAGGTATACCGGTGTACTGAAATGTTCGTGGTACCCAACCCAATTTATTTCAGAGTATTTTTTTGATAAAGGTAAAGGAGTCCTCTTTTGACCTAAAGGTCCTTCCATCTGACAAACAGCAAAATGTTTGCTTGATTAAAATTCTGTAACAATTTCTGTTTCCATTTATCTCAGAACTATTATTTCAACAACTTTGTAAAGACAGTTTCTTTAATTCAATGACTAAATTATAACGCAACAAGTGAAAAATGTTATAAAAAGGACGAAACACGGAAAGGGATAAAGTTTTAAGTTTGTTGAAAAATATAGAACAATATATCAAATGTGTAGTGCATGACAGATATAGAGTGAGACCAAGTGAAACCCTTCATTGGAGGAAGAAAACACAGACATACAACCAGGAACCGGTCATAAAACATTCCAGGAGGCCTCTGTGCACCTGCATTATAGACAGGTAGATCTCGTGATTGATATGGACGCCAAACCTCACGTGGCAGGTGCAGGCTCTCAATGAAAGAAATTAAGTTTAGTCAAAAATATCTGTCTTCTCAATAGAATGTAAAGGTAACATTGAAAGGAAACAGGCGGACAGACTGCTGCGAGTTTGTGTAGGAAGTGATGGATGATGGGATTGTAGATTACAACCCCTAGGTGGAAATCGTGAATAGAAGCCATAAAAGAAGACATTTTGAGAATGGACATGGAAAAATATTAAAAAGGACTTTAATTACAGCAGCCAAAGAAGTAGAGATTTGTGTTTAGCTTAAATGGATTCCTTTCAATGTATCATGCTTTGAGGTAGCATGTGGGAAGAAATCATGAATGTAATCATACAGTTTTTTGGTTAATTTTTACTATTCGTGTGGGTGGGGGGTAGGCGGATGGTGCGTTTGTTTCACTATAAACTTCTGCCAACTAGAAAGGATTAATATTTCAGTAAAAAAAAGTGTCTCAGTTTTCCATTTTAACTGCCTCTTTTCTCTAGGATTCATTTCGTTGTAATTTATTATTTACCCATTTTTTGTGATACGATATAGTATACCATATATACAAGTAAACAAATGGCTGGAAAATAAAGCTTGTATTATTGAGAAAATGTCTTTTTTTTCAAAGGCATGTTCCGGCCTGTATTCGGTGCAGTATCTTGGGTCAGTGATCACAGTTGATTTGCATATTTTTATTGATCAACTGTCACTAATGATGCACACTCATTCTATTACAAAGTTTCAAAACTAAAGCTTCTTTTGAGTTTGGTGCTCACAGTATTTCCTATATTTGATTTGTTACAGTGTCTGAATATTAGTCTGAACCATCAGCCTGGACCAACAACCTGGTAACTGGTAACTTTTGTTCTGGCCTTGGTTTTTGTCCAAGGTTTCAAAGGTTTGTTTGATTTTATCAAATAAATAAACAAACTTTGACTTTCTGTTTGGATAGTTCTCAAGCATAATTCATACATTGATTAAACATAACAAGGTGTTTAAATGTTGAAATGTGACCAAAACAAGCACTCACTGAGACACAAATGAAATGCATGTGAGTACTTACGTATGGTACGAGTGTCTAGGGTTGCTTGAGGCACCTGCACGAGAGAATGGCCAGTCCCAACATTCAGCCTCTCTCTCTCTCTCTCTCTCTCTCACTGGGGAGGCACAGTGCTGACCATTGACTGACCGAGGTCCACCTACTGGCACTGCAGATACTCTCAACCTAGGTACTGTACTTCACAGATGTCCCACAGTCAAAACAGCTACTTCCGACTCTGAAGAATAAGACAAACATACATGAAATGGACAGCACAACTTTCTTGTCCTGATTGTTTTGTACTCGTTTTTAAAAAGATCTTGAGTTAAGTCTTCAGCATTACCTAGTTATGTTATGGAACTGTGAAGTAGTCATGTTCAAAGTGTATGGGGTTGTGTGGAAGAATTGGTGGCAACATGGCATGGTAGCAAGGTGGCAATTTGAACAGTTATTTGCCCAACAGTTCAGTAGAATCATGATTTAAAGGACAAATAAATCCACTCACAAGAATATTTAAATATTATTACAGCCAGTATACTCAAAGTCCTGAAGAAACGGAATGATGCTATCTTCAAGTAGAGAAAACAATAAAGCCATGCGAAGTAGCAACAATAACTAAATCCAACAGTTTCCCACACTCATGAGAGCCCATGCATTACAACTGCATGACTCAACTGGGAGCAAAACAAACATAAATGATAGTCAGTGATGTCCTGGAAGGAGAGAAAATGAACCAAATGCAAACCATATTAATTGTTCCTTCTTCTCTCTGGCAGTATGCAAAAATCTTTAGCTAAAAAGAGCACCAAGAACAAGCAGAAGAACGTTAAATTTGTAAACAAAGAGGATATAAATCTAGTAGTTTTTGCTTCACATCTTGAAACAACATCATGGCAGTACCAATCAACTATTCACAAAAAAACCTGATGCACCAAAAACAAGAGAGGAAAATGTCAAACAAAGAGTGGTGCTCTATATCTTGTCACAATGAATATTGTGGCAGTACACACCAACTATTAATTAGCAAAAAGGTATGGTATAGGATTGTCAATATACTGGGGATCTCAAACAAGAGAGAAGAATGTAATAATTCTTGCTCAGTATCTCTATTGTCCTTGAAATACAGATTTACCATTAACAAATGTATCATTTTTGGATTACAAATGCTCCAAGAGACCTCATCCAACAAGGTAAGGCTGTCTGATGATATACTACCAAATTGTTGCAAGTGTTAGTTCTTGTCACAATTTTATGGCGGAACAAACCTATCCTCAAATGGATCATAAAGGATTGCCAATGTACCACAAGTGTTTAAACAACAAGAGAGAAGAATGACCGAAATGTAGCCCATGAAGACATATTACCCAGGTGTTGCATCTAATCACAACATCACAGCAGTACAAACCAACTGTTAGCAAATGTATCATGTGGGAGTGTCAATGTACTGAGAGGTTCTGGAAAACAGAATGCAGTTTTGTCATCTCTCATCCAAATGTACCTGGTGTAGCTCTGACTCTGTTGGGGTTATATATATATCTAAATGAGAGAAAAGAATCTCGAGGGAAGGAGTGTAAACGCACTTGGTTATCGGGAACAGAAAGTAATTTGTTTGGACACTGCCTGTTTGTTTTGTTAGAAGTTGTCTCAAGTGTCAGTTCAGTATTATATATGATCAAACTGTTTGTAGTGCTTTTATGTGGGCTTTTCATAACATTTGAAGATATACATTTTCAATTTCCTTTGACAGATTTTTTTTATGATCAAGTTACTTGTAACTTCTCCCTGTACAGGAACTTCAGTGTTACTATGGTTTATAGTACTGTGACAGTGAACTACACCACTTCATCTGAATCTACCTAATGCATGTATTTGATGTTCTCTTTGATCAGCATTTGATAAGGTTTAACTTCTTGCAATATTTTTGTATAGATACTTATTAAACTGTTTTCAACATACCTTCAAGACTTGCCCTAAGAAACGGCATGTCTCCATGAAGTATTTTGGTTGTGTATCTCATGTTTCTTTTACTTAAAAAGTCTACCAGGGTAATACAAGCATGGGGAGCGTCAAAGAATGATCTACATTCAACAAATCTATTTCAAATTTGTTATTAGATGTTGTCTTTGTACTTCAAGAGTATGACGCAACTGTTGGTGATCAACAGCATGTGGGAGCGGCATTCTACCAGAAGATAGTTTTCAGTTTCTGTTATCTGTGCTAAACAAGTTTTTCCTTCATGAAACAAATGGTTATGGAGATCCAGGAACATCTGCTTGTGGTGACAAGACATCAATCCACTCCCATCCATTTGATTGTACCTCATCTTCTGTTCATCTGTCAGTACAATGATATAGTTTAAACAACCAATCATTAACCTGAACAAATGTACTATCATAGCCATTACAAAACATCAAAGAACAAGTGTTTGCCACTAACATGGCATTGTCCCCCGCCGGTGACATTGAGTTAGTAAGACACATCATTGGAGCTACTTGGGTTCATGATATATCGTGTTAATAAGAGTTCTAAAAGTGGTCAAAGTGTTGTAGTGACCTTGAAAATAAGGTCAAGGTCACCAAATCGACGCCGGTGACATTGAGTTAGTAAGACACATCATTGGAGCTACTTTGGTTCATGATATATCGTGTTAATAAGAGTTCTAAAAGTGGTCAAAGTGTTGTAGTGACCTTGAAAATAAGGTCAAGGTCACCAAATCGACTGGCGTCTGCGTCATCCTCCAATGTAGACTGACACCAAATTTGAAAACATTTGGTCCAACCGGTCATAATAAATGGTGATAACAAGAGTTAGAAAAGTGCTCAAAGTGTTGCGGTGACCTTGAAAATAAGGTCAAGGTCACCAAAATAAACTGGTGTCTGTGTCTTTCCCCAATGTAGGCTGAAAACTAATTTGAAGACTTTGGATGCAATGTTTCATGAGATATCGCCTTTACAAGAGTTCAAAGAGTGGTCAAAGTGTCGTGGTGACCTTGAAAATAAGGCCAAGGTCACCAAAAGTGACTGGTGTCTGCGTCTTCCCACAATGTAGGCAGAAACCAAATTTGAAGACTTTGGATGTAACGCTTCATGAGATATCGCGTAAACAAGAGTTCAAAAAGTGGTGAAAGTGTCATGGTGACCTTGAAAATAAGGCCATGGTCACCAAAAGTGACTGGTGTCTGCGTCTTCCCACAATGTAGGCAGAAACCAAATTTGAAGACTTTGGATGTAACGCTTCATGAGATATCGCGTAAACAAGAGTTCAAAAAGTGGTGAAAGTGTCGTGGTGACCTTGAAAATAAGGCCAAGGTCACCAAAAGTGACTGGTGTCTGCGTCTTCCCACAATGTAGGCAGAAACCAAATTTGAAGACTTTGGATGTAACGCTTCATGAGATATCGCGTAAACAAGAGTTCAAAAAGTGGTCAAAGTGTCGTGGTGACCTTGAAAATAAGACCAAGGTCACCAAAAGTGACTGGTGTCTGCGTCTTCCCACAATGTAGGCAGAATACAAATTTGAAGACTTTGGATGTAACGCTTCATAAGATATCGCGTAAACAAGAAATGTGACGTACGTACGTACGTACGGACGTACGGACGGACGGACGGACGCCGCTGAATACAAAGTCCCCCGTTCCGCGTTGCGGCGGGGGACAACAAACTGTGTTTGTTAAACATGGATGCCCCGGATATACCAAAGTTATGGCCAAGGTTAAAGTTTTCTGATGATGTCCACTGTGGCAAGGTCAAGGTCACAAGGTCAAATATGATGACCTCATCTGAAAGGTCTCATCACAAGGTATGCACATGCCAAGTATGGAGCGCCACTCGTGAAAGTATCACTTTCTCACTCCACTCGATGAGATAGAAATGATATTCGGCAAAAACAATGAGTTAGTCTCTATGTACTTGCATGGCACAATCTTAGAGTGCCAAGAGCTTGGAGGTGAGGTGAGTTGGGGTTTAACGCCGCTTTCAAGAGTATTTCACTTATATCACGGCTGCTAGTATTACGGCAGAGAGAAAGCCCCAACGCCATGTTGCTATGGTTTGCGGTGAAACCTGCGAGCATCGGCTGGAACTAGCGAACCACGGGTGGTACTACGCTGAAATTCAGTGTAGCATTGCACCCAAACCTTACTGAGTGTAGAACAGTTCTCTACTGCAGACAAAGTTGCCTGGAGGGATTCGAACCCCGGACCTCTTGATCCGAAGCCGAACGCGCGAACCACTGCGCTATCCCTGAGCTTGGAAACAGGATCCATCATCTGCCTATTCACAGTGGATAACAGGTACGATCTCTTAATGGGCTAATTTGCTGATATGAAATCCTTCTGGGCAAAAATCTTTTCCCCTGCAACGTCAAAATTGTAGCCACACATCATTTCTGTTACTGTTCAGTGACTTTTTTGCCATTCAGAAATGCATTGCAAGGTTTCCCCATAGATCAGACTTTTTTCTTGACCGATAAATTTGCCTATTTTCTCATAATTAGGTACGGTACTGACAGTTTGCCAATTCCGAATACAATTTATTGATCTTCTTCGAGTATATTCCACAATCTTTGAGATTTTTCCTGTTTTTAAAGTGTCTTGTCAAAATAACCTAGACCATAAACTTGCTTTTAAAACTTTCTTTTAGTTGGTCAACTTCCAAACGCAAGGCATAACTCTTGCCAGTCTGCATTACTGGCTGATTTAACCCTTGCAGTATTTCCCTCGCTTTGTTGTGCCAAGATAGTGAATCGCTGCACCAGAAATGCAAAGTGCTAAGTGGGCCTGGATTTTCAAGCACAGATATCTTTAGGAAATACTGCAAGGGCTAAATCAGCCAGCAATGGAGACTGGCAGTATTATGCCTTGCATTGGGAAGTTGTTAGTTGGTTAGATGGTTAGCCAAAAACTCAAGATTTTGAATTTCATTTTTCAAATTTTAATGCATGTTTTTAAATTAACTATAAGAACTTTTTTTCATTTTCAACAGAGACAATAACAAAATTTAAATGCTCAAAATATGTTATCACCTTACATTGTAACAGAAATATATATGCATGAAGACAACGGTTGCTTTACTAAACTTGATAAATGAGAAAATTTCGACTGATGTTCAAACATACTTCAAGACGATGTCTCAAGGCAGTTCCAATTCTGTAACTATTATCAAGTGTGCCAGTTCATGTCCAAGTATGCCATCAAATCATGCTTATTTTCCACACGAGTTGGAAGTGTCCAAACCCAATTACTGTCACAGAGACAGGCCCGGAAAGTCTCAAGGCTATGTGACATCATTGCCTGTCTGGTTACCAGGCTGGGGACGATGCAAGGATTGGTTACTAGGGGACCATACAAAGATGTGACAGTCAGGCACTGTATAATTGGAGAATGGTTACAGTCAGAGTATACTGTAGATTTTCTTTGCTCCTTTGGGCCAAGATGAACACTGTGTTGGGAGACTAAGCTCTGACTTACAATGTAACATAACATGCTAATACATGAAAACCGTTCTCAACTGCAGATAAAGTTTACTCAATAAGGACGGATTCAAACCCAGACCATTTTATTTTACTTTGGTCCATTATAACCAACTAGATGCATGGAGACAAATTAACTTATCCTATTCATATTTTGTGACATTACATACAGTTGTACAGTTTTGATGAAATAAAGAAGAATTCAGAAATACCTGTTTGACTTTAGTTTTAATACTAGCTTAAGAGTTTGACAAAATGTGACTATATGCTTGAGAACCCATAACCATTTTCAAAATTAAAATGGCACAATAGGGACAAAAAGCACTTTTCCCACATCCTTCAACAAATTCATCCAACCGCTCAAGTTCAAGTTCAGTATCATTTGTAAAGTCAGCAAGGTTCTTAGAATCGGAAAATCTTTCTTACCAGGAATTAGAGCAGAACAACATAGGTCATATGATATGAAGCGTATCACCATTCACAATTTAAAGGTTTTCCTTTTCATTGAATTATACCATAATGTTGTACATGTTAAGGTAAAGAAATATTTATGTTGATTCAAGAAACTCCTTTATGGCCAATCTCTCTTCCACCGCAAAAGGTAGCGATTGAATGTACTGATGAGGAAAACAGAAACACTGTCAGCATGAGAACCTTTTTATGCTACAGGTTGTAAGTCTGCCCTATCAGAAGGTTCTATCAGGGCTTAAAAAGATGGCATAAGAATGGTATTGAAATAGAAATCCACTAAACCCTCATATTATTTTTCACAGTATAACATATACAATGCATTAGCACTATGCTATATCTTCACCACCCAGTCCGTCATCTCAAGCCTAATAAAGCTGGAACAAGACAGTAAACATTTCACTAAGTCTTCTCTGCTCAGGTTTAGACTGAAAAGATCTTGGTAACTTCTTATTTATTTCCTTCACTAAAATGTTTCTTATTTTGTGAAATATCTATTTCAGGGACTAAGCATCATCTTTCAGAAAGTTTGCAGACATGATAACGTCTGACCACTCTGTTACAAGGATTTGGCCAAGTACAAAATTACCACTACCAGTAATATTTCGAGACCAAAAGGTTAAGTGTTAACAGAATTAATCTCGCAGATAGAATACAGATCCCCAGAAGGCTTGAAGGACTAAGGTAAGTGGTGCATGTATTTGTCGGATCTGACCTAGGAAGAAGAACTCGGTTAAAGGATTGCATGGAATAGTTTCAGTGCCAGTCACACATTTGACAGAATATATTGGGAAGAACAGGTTAAGTGTAGATAGCATACAGATCTTCAGGACACTTATTGGTCTAACAGAAGTTCCACATTTTGCAGAACTGATCCACAAAGAGTGAGTGAGTGAGTTGGGGTTTAAAGCCGCTTTCAAGAGTATTTCACTTATATCGCGGCTGCTAGTATTATGGCAGGGAGAAAGCCCGCAACGCCACGTGGCTATGCTTTGTGGTGAAACCTGCGAGCATCGGCTGGAACTAGCGAAACCGTGGGTGGTACTACTCTGAAATTCAGTGTAGCATTGCACCAAAACCTAACTGCGTGTAGAACTGTTCTCTACTGCAGACAAAGTTGCTGTGCCCCTGGCGGGATTCGAACCCCGGACCTCTTGATCCATAAAGAACTTACAGGATTGCATAGAATGTCAAACCTATGATTGGCATAGAAACTAGACTCATCTACATGATGGTTTCCATGGCTTATAGAACTTCACAAAATATTCTTTCTTATAGTCTGCCTAAAAAACTCTATCCATTATCAGATATTCTGTTTCTAGATTTGTACAACACTTATCAAACTCATAACTTTCTTGAACATGATGAAGTTTTCGTTCTTGGTTTTAACACAGTATTTCAGAAACATTTTCTGAAATCCTCAGTCTTGACATTAAGTGCCACCTAACTTTCATGTTTTCTTTTTCTTTTCATAAAACTGTCTTCTTAACTTTTAATACCTGAGTAACTTTTTGAATTTTAATTTTAGTGGAAGCTCAGAAACCTCTAGGAAACCTAGAAACCTTCAGGAACTCAGTATAGGGAAGGAACTAGGCCAGATCAAACAACATTCAGTACATTCTAGTATACCAAGAATGTAGCTGAACATCAACATGAACCTCTTTGATATCTACTTTAGCAGTACTTTTTAATGAATTTTCTTCTCCAATCATCAGTTAAGAACATGTTGAACCTTACTATATAAAATATAACTCGTACTTTAAAATCTCTTTGCAAGGATAACAAGGAAAAAAAGAGCTTTTTATATAATATATATTTCTTTGAACTTTAAACATACAATTTTTATATTTTGTGTGTCTTAGGCACTTTCATATAAGTTCTATGTAGGGCTCATTAGTATTAAAAATTATATATTTTTTCTCCAGGATCAGGCTATCAAGAAAATCAAAATTGATAAACAACCACTTTTCAAAAACTTCATGATATAGTAATTTTGCATGAATTTCTTCTCCTTTTCACTTCTACAGTGCAGTTATTTTGTTAGAGCACACTGACTCTAATGCAAATTGCAGTAGACTTGTATCATTAGGCAAATGTCAGAACAATTACCCACGTCAGATTGTGTTAATAATTAAATATTGCCCTAAATTACATGACAAGAAGCTGCTACAATCAATACCACGACACATGTTTGCTACCCAAACTGCCGCTAAATAACTTAAAGTAACACTTGCATTTAGCTTTTAAACTGAATATAATAATGAACATTTGTTTATCTTCAATTTATCGTTGGAAAATTTATTTTTTATCTTTATGTCGGTGAATGATCTGTATAAAGGATGAACTTCATCAGAAAACTGAAGAGACATCTTGACTTTCTGAGGAAATTAAGCATATTTCACAAACTTTTACTCTCCTCATTGTTGGAAAGAAATAGGTTTATTGTATTTCCACAATAATGGATAGCATTTATAAATACAAGAGAATGAACAAAATATGTATACAGGTTTGTAAATATAATTAAACATTTTTAAAAGAATGAATTTTCAAGAAGCACATGGATTTTGAAAGTTTGGAAGAAAATCTATTCTTATCCAAAACAAGACAGTTGGAATTAAGCTGACTTGTTGACAAGTCCCAATTGCCATTTGACTGACACATCAAACTTTGATGGCCTTTTGAGCATAAAGTGTCAGCAGAATTCGGAAAAGTGAAACCAAAGCATCAGAAAAGTTTTCACTAGACATGACACATAGATACTCTAAATTATGTAACAGCTAGAGTCGAGACAATATTTCCAAAATCTGAATGTGTATGGAGTAATATATGTGAAAGTTTGTGTAGACGAGAGTATTGTAGAAAACATGAACCCTGGAGTTCATTGTGACTCTTGAATTAAATTAAACTGTCAGTAACGCATTCTTGACATCTCCACAAGTTTATAACAAACATACCTTAAAATAATTTCAATGAGCAAAAAAGCAAAAAATGAGCATGTTTGAAACAGCATCACGATTCACAGAGTTAAACTTCAAAGTCTTAACAACCCAAGAAATGTTCAAGGAATTAAGACTTGTAACAACAACTATTGTGACTCTACAGGGTATTTTCATTGCATACCACTGTATATGGTGGCTGGTTCACTTGCATAGGAAATCTCAACTACTTGAACGAATTCCATATCACAAAACTTATCTGTATCTCATCCCCACTACACTCCACTTCAAGTGTTCTTAACACACTCTAAAATACACTTTGCAGGTCCAGAACGTTCAAGAGGTCTTCAACCTTGACCTCTTTAGAACATCCAATCCAATCCAAAACCAAGACCTATTGAAGTCACTATTTTAGGAAGGTCTCTTGCATAACCACAGAAGCTACCATATATGAAAGTGAACCAACACCTTTTGAAATCAACGGCAGTTTTTTTAATTATGTAAGAGTATAACTAATCTCTGTCAAAGGAAAGCCAAACATGTTTTTATCAGCACCAGTTATCAACATCCAGTTATTTGTATTCCAGTATTTAACATGGACAGCATTAACTGAATTCTCGACACTAAGGCTGGTGTAGAACACATGACTAGACAGGAAGACAGTCTCTGGTACAGCATGTAAACCATGCAGGGACTGTGGCTGCAGCCAGGAATCAACATCAAGGAGAGATGAACAGGGAACAAATATTCTGTCAGTAGCCTACATGTGTGGCCTTAAACACCAAGAATTTTCCTGTAAATATGACATTGGTATGAAATTACCAAGTATCATTATGTCGGAGAACGGTATGAAGACATTTAACAGTACAGAAACCACTGTTTCTAAAAGAACCAAGCAACTAACATCCAAACTTCTAAACAGCTCAATAACCCGATTACCGATGGTGATGTAGTAATATTCTGAATATGCCTATCCGTGTCTCGGCACTTGACCTATCAAGGTTATTCGCTTTAATAGCAATGAATGATTGCTGTAGGTCTGCCACACAGGAATGGTTCAGTAGTAGTGGTGCACAGTTGTGTTGTGGTTAGCTTGCTGGCCTCTCATGACGAAGGCTTGGGTTCGAATCCTGGTTGAGACACCAACAGTTTGTGGTCTGGGTCTCTTACTGTGTTGTGTCCCTGGGCAAGGCATTTCATCTACATTGAACTCAAATCACCCAGCAGTCTGATTAAAACTGACGGTATTCCGCAGAAAAAATGTGCAAAATAGTGCATCTACCGGGATACGAACTCATATCATTCGGAGGTTTCCACGCCAAACCGTCTGGTAACAGCCCGTAGACTCCCATGTTCTGACGCAATTCAGTTAACCAATCACAAGACGTCCAACAACAGCTTTCGGTGCGAGAAGCTAGGGGCAGATAACTCCAAACAGATATACTTTTGTCTGTTCCGAATGCTTTCAAAACAGCGACCGTTTAAGAACTATGATGTGATTGGTCAGCTATTTGACTGGGCTTTGGCTGTGCTAAACTGGTTCGGAACACACGCTTATACGGGATGTTCTCAGACCTTGTGGCGAGGAATCTACAGAACCTGTTCGTATCCCAGTAGATATATTATTTTGCAAATTGTATTCCTCGGAACAAGGTCGATTTCAATCAGACTAAATCACCCAGCTGTTTAAATGGGTACCTGAACACAGGGAAGAACAGACCTATATGATCATGTGGAGCACTTAGTAGCAGCACCGAGTACAATTCCTTCAGGGTACATATACATTGTGCGCTTTAAGCATGTTAATACATGGAAATAGTGCTTTACAAATGGACTAACATTATCATTTTTACTAAACGGGTACAAGTTTATACATTCGAGATACATATATGCATGTCAAAGATTGGAATAATGATAGAGACTTCTGAGAAGTCAAAGACAAAAGTCCCTTCAGAACAGACAGGTTAAATTCTCAGAAATTTATGGCCCGGTAAATATGACTGATTCCCCGGTAAATATGACTGATTCCCCGGTGGCAAGCATGTATATGAGATGCCTGTAAGCAGTTACTGGGTGCATTACTCTTGTGTTACAGTGCCAGCTCTTCCAGCAGTAGATAAACCAGTGTTTGTTCAGTGTATATCACAAAGTGGTGGACATTTTCATTGCTCCCTGGCCATTATAACCATTCCATGGGTCTGACTTGGTACAATCTGTCGGGGCTTTGTGAAATATGCTGTCATTTGTCGAAATGAGGTTTCACCATCTTCATATAAAGGTACATGATGAGTCATATGAAATGAAATTTTGAATATCTGAGGTATATTATGCCTTTCTAGCAAATAATGTGAGATGTGCAATCCATTAAACTTTCTGTACATCACAAGTTTATAAATGCATTCAAATATCAGAATACTTCTGTTATAATAAATTTATGAATATATCCCTTAAATGAAAATCGAAAGTTAAAACAGCTTGACATTTAGCACTCTTTGAGAAAAAGAGGAATCCAAAAACTCAATTTCAGAATATTCAGTACGGTAGATTTGCTGATATTTTATTGCTACACGGGTGGCATCATGCCTCCAGTTTCTGCAACAATTGCATGTGATGTCTTTGTTTAGTAATGTAAAAGTATGGTACTTACAAACTATCTTGGCATCAAGAGTGCTTACACAATATAAGAGCATGGATCCGTCAAACTTTGGCCACTTGAGAGTTACATCGGCTAAATAATTATTTTTTGAAATTTTTGTCACAAACTAATTGTGTTATTATGTGACTGATTTCACATATATCATAATATACGTGTCCAAAGCACCACCACTGTGTATTGT
Organism: Gibbula magus; assembly: GCA_936450465.1. Classification (NCBI taxonomy): domain Eukaryota; kingdom Metazoa; phylum Mollusca; class Gastropoda; order Trochida; family Trochidae; genus Gibbula; species Gibbula magus. Next base: position 15,783,212 of record OW388290.1, on the reverse strand, counting down.
TGCTCACTAACGATTTTTTCTGTAGTGTAACTGAATGTTACATACATCAACACTCACTAAGGGATGAAGATATGATGCTTTATCCAATCTGCTGAACTAACACAGGTGTGGACTCGGAGATGCCTCCAAGATCATCCATTGTCTGGCAGTTAATCATGTTTATTGTCTTAGTGGGGATATGATAACATAATGTCAACACTTGCTGGGGGGATAACACACTAGAAGCAAGGAGGTACCCTTCAAGCAGTGTCGGGATGAACCACACAGTTATTGTTTGACTGCAAGGTGGCTTAGACTTGCTATGGCTCAGAACAATCTACTTGCTGAATAGGCCAGATTCAGTAGCTACAATTCAGCACACAGGAATTGTTTTTCTTCTAATTATACAAAATCTCACTCAAGTGTCTGTAAATATCAAATTTACATCAACACATGTTCATATATTATAATCAAGAGACACAAGGGCAAGATTCTATTTATCATCCATCATAATTTTTCATTTGTTTTGAATGTAATTGTAATCTGTGGAAATAGCCCTAGCACTAGACTAGTTGTAGAGGGAGATCAATATAGAGCAGTGTCTTCTGGTTCAACATGGACCAACATTGTGTCTTCACTCTCTCCTGCTACAAGTATTTACCATTTCTCTGCAACCATACAAATGCATTGAAACTTCAGGATTAAGGCTGTAGATTAGAAACTAACAATTTCTTTCTTGAGTTGTTTAAGCGGCATTTAAGAAGTTGATGGTATCGAGAAGACAAAGTTTTATGAAGATCAACTTCTTTATTTTCACGACATCAAAGTTGAAATCAGTACTGATCATCAATAAAACAGTGACAAGTCTAATCTCTTAATTGATTTACAACATTCAACATTCCTCCACAAGACATTACTTGCACCAGTCTCCATCATTCGCTAGTTCAAGCCTTGTCACATTTCCTTTACTTTTCTTCACTGGCAAATCAGAGCCCCCTATGTAGTTCAGGTGCAGCAGGCCACTATGTTAGCACAGGAAAGTTTAGGAAATGCAGCAAAGCTTAAATTAGCCAGTGATTGAGACTGGCGCTAGTTATTCTTTGCGGAGGCAATTTGCAGAACACTATAGATGCAAGGAGAGCTATCACAAATTCTTTTCAAATAAATCAGACAAATTTAGGATTTGAATATACCCACACAAATACTTCCTTCAGGCCGACATTTTATTAGCTAAATGAACAACGCTAGACAGAGAAAGGCAATCACCAAAATCTATGACGGCTAATACAGAGGTCAATATCTTAATTCTGGCAGGTCCACCAGGTCTGCAGCTAAAAGAACATAAAACCTGTTTATCAGACCAGTTCTATAGATTTCTGCCTGCAGGCATACTGTACACAAGACTCGCCAGACATCAATTTAACTGTTTTCTGCACTAAACCATCAGATCCTTACATCTGGCACACTTCAAATACAACATTCTTCTGGGAACAAGGAACATGGGGCTAGTCAAGGAGATTTTCTGACTAAAATAACTGCAGCATTTTATTCTTTGACATAAAATGAAAAAGAATTATCTTGAAACTTAACCATGAGTGAGAGAGTTATTATTTATTGTTGGCACTGTTATAGTCTTAGTAGGAGAATCATAATCATGGGAAAATTATCAAATTCAGTGAATAATATTTTAAAAGTATGAAAAGAAACAAAATTTCTTGAATCTTGATCCAGTATTATCATTCAGAAAATAATAGAAGGATGAAATCAAATTGTCTGGAATCTAACAATATAAGAATTTAACTGCATGATGAAAATTGATGAATCGATAAACTATATACTTCATTTAAGCAGGGTTTTATCGATCTTAATAATTCCTTAAAGTTTTAAATGATTAATATGAATACTGAATATAAGGACTTGATGCAAAATGTCAAATCAAGGTTTACTACATAATACATGTGTATTGAATCATGAACTTAATTTTTGTTATGGCATTTTTTAATTTGTATTTTCAAACGCTGAAGTATTATCTATTAAATGAATAGAATATTTTCTGTCACTCATATAAATCTCGGCATTACCCCATATCTAACACAAGTGTATTTATACTGCAAACACAAAATATCCTTCAAATAATCTGTTGATTCAGTGATAAAGATCTAATAAATACCCTTGGACATCCAAGAGACATGTTAACCTTTATCAGAAATAATTCTAGTCATATTATAAGGTCATTTGGTTTAGCTTTAATAGAAAATGCAGGTTAATTGCAAAGGACGTACCTGCATCAGGTACCTCTCTACAATAGGAACAACATACCTTTGTTAGCGTGACTCCTGTAAGTAGGAACAAGGCAATCTGGCTTTGTATCACAGCATCCATTCTCTCTAGACTTGACTTCCTCAGTACAATAAAGCACAGATTCTGTATGGTACATTCATAACAACACATGTTCTGTCACAATTTTTCAATTGTTTCTTGCATATAAGAGGTAGTAGATTCTAAACACCACAGGAAGACTGTCACACTTTCAGACGGTCTTCATCAAAGCTATGTCAAGGACTTAACCAACAATAGCAAATGTTACACTATCAACCGTCTTTCAGCACACTATTGAAGGCAACTATTCCAGCAGTTTTTTGTTCAAACTTACAGAGATTTGCTTCTTAATACAATAGAAGTAGCTGTTATCAGTATAACCTTTGAACCAATTAGGCCATTCCACTTTTATTTTTCAACAGCATAATGTCCAGCATCAGATACCTCCTACTTTATCGAAACTATCTTCGTCATTAAATACAAGCCAATTACATACTGTATGGTATCCGTTTGCAGCAGCAAAACTGTCACACTTATCTAAATCCATTATAAACCAGAATATAACAGATAAATCTCGGTGGCACAAATATCACACTTTTCTCTTTCTACGGTACAACAAACATCATCTTGAAAGAGATACAGCAGGAGCATTACCGATCTCCGAGGCCTCCACAGACTGACTGCCTGACTGGGTGTCTGTGATACGGAGCAAACTGGTACCGCAGTCAGCTGATTCTGCTTCTCAATGATTACACTGCTCTCATTTCCTCCTCACACCTGACTTGTAATGTTACATCATCTACCTGGGGCAGCCATGTTGAAGGGCATTCATGTCGTTGATGGTTAAATTAAAACAGAAATTAAATGGTCTAACATAAACTGACATAACAGTAGGTACCAATTTTTAGGCATTTCACATACCCGTGTTAGTGGCATGCAATGATCAAACTGGGACTAAATGATTGTTGTCAGCCATACTGTAGGGCATTGTAATTGTTGAATCAATATAATCTACCTGAATATTGATAATCTAACACGCTCTTATAGACTTTATCAATCTACCTCCATATCAATCGTTCATTTTATTGTATTTTCAAGATCGTATCATATGGTTAGCATTGGTTACATTTCTGTATCAACCGGTAAAAGGGACTTACAACATTGTACAGAAACAAGTGTAAACCCTGTTAGGGAGGAATTACAATGATTGTAAACCCTGATATGTTTCCTAAGAGGATGATGTGAAAGCATAGATCTGAAGAGAGTACCTGAGACACTGCCCTAGACCCTACCGATCTATCAAGGAGTAAGGCAGAGAGTACCTGAGATACTGCTCTAGACTCTACCGATCTATCAAGGAGTAAGGCAGAGAGTACCTGAGACACTGCCCTAGACTCTACTGATCTATCAAGGAGTAAGGCAGAGAGTACCTGAGACACTGCCCTAGACTCTACCGATCTATCCAGGAGTAAGACGGAGAGTACCTGAGATACTGCTCTAGACTCTACCGATCTATCAAGGAGTAAGGCAGAGAGTACCTGAGACACTGCCCTAGACTCTACCGATCTATCAAGGAGTAAGGCAGAGAGTACCTGAGACACTGCCCTAGACTCTACCGATCTATCAAGGAGTAAGGCAGAGAGTACCTGAGATACTGCTCTAGACTCTACCGATCTATCCAGGAGTAAGACGGAGAGTATCTGAGATACTGCTCTAGACCCTACCGATCTATCCAGGAGTATGGCAGAGAGTACCTGAGATATTGCCCTAGACTCTACCGATCTATCCAGGAGTAAGACGGAGAGTACCTGAGATACTGCTCTAGACTCTACCGATCTATCAAGGAGTAAGGCAGAGAGTACCTGAGACACTGCCCTAGACTCTACCGATCTATCAAGGAGTAAGGCAGAGAGTACCTGAGACACTGCCCTAGACTCTACCGATCTATCAAGGAGTAAGGCAGAGAGTACCTGAGATATTGCCCTAGACTCTACCGATCTATCCAGGAGTAAGGCAGAGAGTACCTGAGATACTGCTCTAGACCCTACCGATCTATCCAGGAGTAAGGCAGAGAGTACCTGAGATACTGCTCTAGACCCTAACGATCTATCCAGGAGTATGGCAGAGAGTACCTGAGATATTGCCCTAGACTCTACCGATCTATCCAGGAGTAAGACGGAGAGTACCTGAGATACTGCTCTAGACCCTACCGATCTATAAAGGAGTAAGGCAGAGAGTACCTGAGACACTGCCCTAGACCCTACCGATCTATCCAGGAGTAAGGCGGAGAGTACCTGAGATACTGCCCTAGACCCTACCGATCTATCCAGGAGTAAGGCGGAGAGTACCTGAGATATTGCCCTAGACTCTACCGATCTATCCAGGAGTAAGGCAGAGAGTACCTGAGATACTGCCCTAGACCCTACCGATCTATCCAGGAGTAAGGCAGAGAGTACCTGAGATATTGCCCTAGACTCTTCCGATCTATCCAGGAGTAAGGCAGAGAGTACCTGAGATACTGCCCTAGATTTACCTATCTATCCAGGAGTAAGGCGGAGAGTACCTGAGATACTGCCCTAGACTCTTCCGATCTATCCAGGAGTAAGGCAGAGAGTACCTGAGATACTGCCCTAGATTTACCTATCTATCCAGGAGTAAGGCGGAGAGTACCTGAGATACTGCCCTAGACTCTTCCGATCTATCCAGGAGTAAGGCAGAGAGTACCTGAGACACTGCCCTAGACTCTACCGATCTATCAAGGAGTAAGGCAGAGAGTACCTGAGATACTGCCCTAGACCCTACCGATCTATCCAGGAGTAAGGCAGAGAGTACCTGAGACACTGCCCTAGACCCTACCGATCTATCCAGGAGTAAGGCAGAGAGTACCTGAGACACTGCCCTAGACCCTACCGATCTATCCAGGAGTAAGGCGGAGAGTACCTGAGATACTGCCCTAGACTCTTTCGATCTATCCAGGAGTAAGGCAGAGAGTACCTGAGACACTGCCCTAGACTCTTCCGATCTATCCTGGAGTAAGGCAGAGAGTACCTGAGACACTGCCCTAGACCCTACCGATCTATCCAGGAGTAAGGCAGAGAGTACCTGAGACACTGCCCTAGACCCTACCGATCTATCCAGGAGTAAGGCAGAGAGTACCTGAGACACTGCCCTAGACCCTACCGATCTATCCAGGAGTAAGGCGGAGAGTACCTGAGATACTGCCCTAGACTCTTCCGATCTATCCAGGAGTAAGGCAGAGAGTACCTGAGACACTGCCCTAGACCCTACCGATCTATCCAGGAGTAAGGCGGAGAGTACCTGAGATATTGCCCTAGACCCTACCGATCTATCCAGGAGTAAGGCAGAGAGTACCTGAAATATTGCCCTAGACTCTTCCGATCTATCCAGGAGTAAGGCAGAGAGTACCTGAGACACTGCCCTAGACCCTACCGATCTATCCAGGAGTAAGGCGGAGAGTACCTGAGATATTGCCCTAGACTCTACCGATCTATCCAGGAGTAAGGCAGAGAGTACCTGAGACACTGCCCTAGACCCTACCGATCTATCCAGGAGTAAGGCAGAGAGTACCTGAGATACTGCTCTAGACTCTACCGATCTATCCAGGAGTAAGGCAGAGAGTACCTGAGATACTGCTCTAGACCCTACCGATCTATCCAGGAGTAAGGCAGAGAGTACCTGAGATACTGCCCTAGACCCTACCGATCTATCCAGGAGTAAGGCAGAGAGTACCTGAGATACTGCCCTAGACCCTACCGATCTATCCAGGAGTAAGACGGAGAGTACCTGAGATACTGCCCTAGACCCTACCGATCTATCCAGGAGTAAGGCAGAGAGTACCTGAGATACTGCCCTAGACCCTACCGATCTATCCAGGAGTAAGGCAGAGAGTACCTGAGATATTGCCCTAGACCCTACCGATCTATCCAGGAGTAAGGCAGAGAGTACCTGAGATACTGCCCTAGACCCTACCGATCTATCCAGGAGTAAGACGGAGAGTACCTGAGATACTGCCCTAGACCCTACCGATCTATCCAGGAGTAAGGCAGAGAGTACCTGAGATATTGCCCTAGATTCTACCGATCTATCCAGGAGTAAGGCAGAGAGTACCTGAGATACTGCTCTAGACCCTACCAATCTATCAAGGAGTAAGGTGGGAGAGTACCTGAGACACTGCCCTAGACTCTACCGATCTATCCAGGAGTAAGGCAGAGAGTACCTGAGATACTGCTCTAGACCCTACCGATCTATCGAGGAGTAAGGCAGAGAGTACCTGAGATATTGCCCTAGACTCTACCGATCTATCAAGGAGTAAGGCAGAGAGTACCTGAGATACTGCTCTAGACCCTACCGATCTATCCAGGAGTAAGGCAGAGAGTACCTGAGATATTGCCCTAGACTCTACCGATCTATCCAGGAGTAAGGCAGAGAGTACCTGAGATACTGCTCTAGACCCTACCAATCTATCCAGGAGTAAGGCAGAGAGTACCTGAGATACTGCTCTAGACCCTACCGATCTATCCAGGAGTAAGGCAGAGATTACCTGAGACACTGCTCTAGACCCTATCGATCTATCCAGGAGTAAGGCAGAGAGTACCTGAGATACTGCTCTCGACTCTACCGATCTATCCAGGAGTAAGGCAGAGAGTACCTGAGATACTGCTCTAGACCCTACCGATCTATCCAGGAGTAAGGCAGAGAGTATCTGAGATACTGCTCTAGACCCTACCGATCTATCCAGGAGTAAGGCAGAGAGTACCTGAGATACTGCTCTAGACCCTACCAATCTATCCAGGAGTAAGGCAGAGAGTACCTGAGATACTGCTCTAGACCCTACCGATCTATCCAGGAGTAAGGCAGAGAGTACCTGAGACACTGCCCTAGACCCTACCGATCTATCCAGGAGTAAGACGGAGAGTACCTGAGACACTGCCCTAGACCCTACCGATCTATCCAGGAGTAAGACGGAGAGTACCTGAGACACTGCTCTAGACCCTACCGATCTATCCAGGAGTAAGACGGAGAGTACCTGAGATACTGCCCTAGACCCTACCGATCTATCCAGGAGTAAGGCGGAGAGTACCTGAGATACTGCCCTAGACCCTACCGATCTATCCAGGAGTAAGGCGGAGAGTACCTGAGACACTGCCCTACTTTCTGGACTGTTCTGAATCTCTCTCCTTGATCTGACAGCAGCAGCACCTCTGCTTCCCCTCATCACACTCACAGTGCCTTCTCATTATCTACTTACACCACTCACTTTGTAGACTTGCACACAACCTCTGTATGGGACTCTGATAATACATAAGAAATACATAGTATATCACGAAATAGTGAAGTTACCCTATTTGTGACAATTTGAACACGAAAAGCCATCTGTTCAAATCACTCACAATATACCTATTACCTACACTGTGTCTCAAGTCTTCCTGGGACAGTCCTTGATGTCCTAGACTTACATTTATTCATATCCCCTTTCAATCCATGAGAAACAAAATCAACCAAACATTTAGTAGTACGTATACAGGTTTAAAGGTGCACATTATTAGAAACTTGCACGTCTTGTCCTATTAATTATATTGACGGTATTATTATCCACATGTTGGAACCTAACTCGTGTCATATTTACATATGTGCAACAGTGAACATATCACTCTATGTGGTTGTAAGTGGATGTCATGATTGGTTTATAGACACTAATCAGATTTCATGAGCTGCAGGCATGATCAGCATTGGTGACTTAGCCACTTCTAAGAGTATTTCACTTATCATGGCTGCTAGTATTATTGTAGGGAGAAAGACCGCAACACCATTGATGCTATGCATTGCAGTGAAACAGTAAGCATCATTTGGAGCACGGGAACTATGGGTACTGCGCTGAAATTCAATGCAGCATAGCACAAAAACCTTAATGTATGTAGAACGGTTCTCTGTATTAGAAAAACTTGACGAATCTCTGGTGGGATTTGAACCCCAAACCTCTTGATCCAGAGCCAGACACATGAAGGATACTCATGTGACATACTTGTTTTAGTTTTACAAATCTGATCCTCTTTGTAAAAATATTTTAAAAATTCAGAAGGCTAAAGGTTAAACCTGCATTAAGTGGTTTAAAATATATTACTTTTATTATTTCATGAAATGTGTGTACCTGTATCATTACAAAACAATGAATGTCATTTCACCTGCAAAAGTGCGTTATCATCATGATACTTACTGTCAACAATCTCGAATGAATTAAATTATTACATCATATCCAACTTTTACAAAATATATGCAAATCTCTATACGGCTTTCATTTGCAAACCAAAAAATGTTGTATGGCATACTTAGTCATGTAGTCAGTCCCCTCAATATCAACTTCTGCTTCATTACACATTCAAGTTTGCACTCCAACTCCCCAGATACACTCCGCTTACAGCAGACATTCTGTTTTCCTAATGTAACTACATGAAAACATAACATGCTTGCAATTGATTGAAAACAAACTCATAATTGATGCAAATCAATTCCAGATGTGACTATTTTCACAGATGCTTGCATTAATAGTATTGCCTTGAATAATGTCAAACCAAATCCAGAAAATTCTTCAGCATTAACAATTAAAATTCCAATTTGAAGTCACTAAATTCTTCACAAAATTGGACTTCTATGATTGAAAAGAATTATAAAAGAATTGTTAATAAAAGGCACTTTAAAAAAACAATTCTCTAAGCATTAATTAAGAAACAATAAGGATTACCTCTTGGAATCTCTACAGAAATAAAATCCAGTGAATAAATGTTTCTCCAGTCAACTTCTCTTGAAATGAAAGTCCAATTATGCCAAGGAAATAGAAAAGGTTTACATCAGATATTTTGGAATCATGGGTAAGGAAGCCTGCAGGGTTAAATACACATTTGTAATCCAGATGATTTTGGTCACATTTCTTGCAATGTTCTTCATCTAGATCCAAGTTTTTGAAATCATCAAATGATTCTCTGATGTGGAAGAAATAATATCAAACCTCAGAATATTATAACAGAATTATTAAATCCCAATACAATCAGGGATAGGATATGCTAAAAACATCTGAAACAAGAAGGAAATGAAATGTAGAGCAAGTTCGTAAAGATACAAAAAAATTAATTTGATGACAAATAAATCACCTTATACCATTTAAAGCAAAGAGACATTTCCTGAAACCAACGAATTCCATTAACTAAAACTGCTGAATCTAATCAAAAGTGTTTTTAATACATGTCGCAAACACAATTTAATTACTTACACCCAACAAAAATAAATCAAAACAGGTTCGCAAATCAAATATTTCATGGAAAGGTTGTCATATACACAGGAAAACCTATTATACATCATAGCACATCAGATATAAATCCTGGTAAAATACAATTTTATGGATCATAACTTAAAGTCAGAATGATATAAAATAGTTCTCTTGACAAGATAAAATCAGACGTAATTCAAAACGAGGTGATTGGTTTGAGGTTCAAGAGTATTTCACTTATATCATGGCAGCTAGTATTAATTACTACAGGGAGAAAACCTGCAACACCAATGCGCGTAAGCATTGTGATAAAACCTGCAAACAAAAAGTGGTACTCCACTGAAATTCAAATTAACATTTACTGCAATAAGAACCATTTTCTACAACGGAAATTTGCTGAACCAATGTGTTAACACTAACGATACAATCTGGTCCCCTAAATCATAATAGACACCCCATCATCGATGAGGTCACATCTTGAAGCTGGATTTAACTTTTTTACAAATTTACAGAACTTCAGCCATTCTATGTACTATTTACCTGAAACTGAGGTGATATCAGTAGGTCTTTCCCATTCCTTTAAACTTAGATAACACAAGTTTGTTTTTGGTTTTCAGTCTATTTAGAGAGAAGACCAAGACTTTTAATCTGTCATAAATGATTGACGAGGTATGAAGAATATTGATCATATGATTAAACTTACAATTACCCATTGCAAAATTGTGACATTTCAGTTAATGTGATAAAAATAACTGTTAAGAATAAGTGGATTTGATGAGAGCTGTGAAAGAACAAGAAGTGTGTTGAAGAGAAAATCAACAATGTCATTTAAATGTCAGGCTATGATCTACCAATCTGCATATTCCAAGCAAAGCATACACTGCTTCAAGGTTAAACAGACCTGTAATGGTTTGTACCTTGACCTTTCCACAATCTTCTCTTGGTTTATATGTCTCCATCAATGTTTGTTCCAACCATAGCTACATTTTGTTGTTATACATTAACTGAAATGCCTTGTTCCAAAACAGTAATCCTAATCATATGGAAATTGTTATGGTAATTTGAGTTTTAAACTTGCACCAACTTAATCTTTTTAAAAACTGTTTACATAGTTCGGCTATATTGCTTTGTAAATTCTTCAATGAACGATTACAACACTTTTATTCATACATGGATAGTTAGGAATTGGGAAAGGTAGGTGCCATGGGCCTTTTTGCACATTGGATGAAAAACTGGCTGATTAAAAGTTACAAATAGGAATGGCCCATTTATGATTCCGAAAATGGTCAAAAGCACTAAAAATGGCCCATTGTAAATGGTGTCTCTCCCAATTCCGGGATAGTATATGCATTCTGGTCGTAATGTCCTCTCTTCAAGAAAAGTAAGAAAGCAGCGATGAATCATGAAGTATAAGCATTTACAACCAAAATAAGGTTTGTTGAACAGTCTAACTTAATTACGATGAGTTGCTCAATACAGGGGAAGTTGCCACACTAGTTGACAGTGTGTGGGCATAAACATGGGGAAACAGAAACATCTAACATAGGACAAGATACACAACACTAACATTGTGAGCTAAATACCAAGCACTGTTCATCCCCTTCAGGTGAGAGGTGCAAGGAGTCAAACAGGGCAGTATACCCCAAACATCTAACATAGGTAAAGGTTAGACCTACAAACACACAGGGGAAGCAATGGCAAACAGAGATAAGAATCACAACATTGAGAGATGTGAGGCTGGCGAGTCAATTTCCTCAGTTTCATATGTGGCTTTAGATATTAGTGAGGCATTCTGGGATATTGCTGCTTTCAAGAAAATATTGTTAATTCTGGCAGCTAGCTTTATGCCATGGAGATCGCCTGTAAAACAATGTCACAACACTTCGGTAACCTGTCATGTGGAAATACTTGAGACGTTCTATAGAAATGATCTGTAGATGTTTTCATTGATATAAATTCATAGTTGAATAGGAGACCATTAAATACGAAGATAAGCTACTTGGCAGAAAACATTTATGCCACTATGCCTAATTGTCTATACATATATCAAGTCAGTCCTCAAGAAGCTATAAATCCAAACAAGATATAGAACTCTCCAGATGAGGTGCACGCTCTCCCAACTACAGATCTGCTGACAGACTTGTACCTATATTGATTCATCTCAAAATAGAGGGTCAGCATATATGGTCTGTCATCATGGCAACTATAATGATCTAGCTTTCTAACATAGAAGATCAACACCAATGAGGTTGTGGTGATCTTAGATGGAGGTTGTGATGATTTTAGATGCACACCCTCTCTAAACTGCCAAAAGAGGCGAGATCCAGAGACTAAATATATAGAAAATCAAAGCCCGGTGATTGATCTTAGACTTGAATAAATCTAGAGCAGAGGAAATGAGCATACACAATATAGAGACAATTCTGAGTGTACAATAGAAGACCAAACATATATGTATAACAGGAGATTTTGCAAGCATATTGATTAACAGGATTAACAACTGTACAGGAGGTCAGTGACCTTCCAGTAACTGACCGTTGGTACATACACTGCTACTACCACCAGCCTGTTCCAATCCAGTGTATCCCACTGATCTTATTGTTAATGTAGTATTTACTGATATAGGTAATCACTCTAGAAGTGTCATCAGGTGGTATAATTTCTGAAGTCGAGAGAAGAACAAAGTTTTTCCCGAGTAAGATTTCTGAAGTAAGAGAGTTTTTACCAGGCCGCACTGCGAGTTTTTACCAGGCTGCACTGCGAGTTATGCAAGAATAACAACTGGTGCTTCCTTGCGTGTTGACCAACAATAAAGAATAGAGCAATATGTGCATATTCATGAAGTGCAGGAAGAATTCCTGATTGTCTTCAACTGTAATGTGGTCTGGAGGGCAGTGAAGGATCCTTATATATTTAATATTTATCATTTGCTTTAATGCACCACAGACAGCTGAAAATAAACGGAAGAAGGAATAACCAAAAACATGGCATTCCATCCAAATATTAGAATCTCAACTTGTTTTTAAATAAATATCAGCCACATAGATATCAATTAACCATATGTAATTAAATTTGTACAAATATGAAAATCATTCATTATTTATAAAATAATAAAAGACAAAACATGGACCTAAAGCAACAGAATGGATGACATTTTTAGAGATGATTCTTGTCATTAAAGTCAATCACGAAACTGTAAAACGCTTAATATTAAGACATTTTATCAGATTCAGAACCCACTTGAATATATGTATGTATCTGGTAAATTCACCTGACCAAAGTGTAGTGTCGACAATGATCCTCTGACAGTATTTAGATATCTTTATTAAATTTTCCCTGTGCATCCCCATGGAAAGGGAGACATTTACATGCTTGAAGGACAGGATGCACTAGATTCAAGGGTAACATGATTGTGGGTCAGATATTGACCAGCTAGCAGCCTCCTGATCTGTATATGCATGACAGGAGACACACAAGATGCTCATTAACCGTGTCCAAAAAACTCTTGTAGTCATCCATGCAACTATTATTGATGACATCTACTCATTCCCCGAACTAATCTTTCATCTTCATCAACATTTGACCTCACTAATGGATTGATTAACAAGTATTTTTTCTCTGATTTGATGGATTGTTACAACTACATGTGACTAGATTAGAAGGTTTCTAAAAGATAATCAATGTATTGGGGTTCCTTGACATCGTTATTTCTCATCAACCATTTTGAGATTTTTATAAATTCAAAGTGTTTCGGAGACCATCAAAGAGAAGATATTCCCTCAAGAACAACATGTTACATAACTTGTATTAAGGGGAAATGTTTGTTCACTTCTGAAAGGTGTAAAATGAGTAATCATATAAGCAATCATTTCATTTATTTAAAAAGAATTTTTTTTTAAAAATGCCTTGAATAGACACACAAATTTTATCTCTATGCTTCAGTTGATTGAAAACAAATTCAAACAAGTTATACAAGTATCTAATAAGAAACACTTTCTCAGTTGCTTTTTAAATCCCATGACTCAGTGTATTACATACACCACTTACTGTGCTTCTCTTTCATAGAATTCAAGAGTACATTCTCAGCTTGTAGAAACATTCTTTGGAGCACCAAGTAGATCTGTGGACCATGTGCCTGAGAGAAAAATCTTTCAGCTTCAATGAGATAGAGAGAGTGGGGTTCTGATGGAATAATAAACTTCATACAGAAATCAGGTTTTTGGTTTTACTACGATTAATTTCACATTAGCTAATAAACTCATTATATTTATTAATATTGATTAGGAAAAAGTAATACTTTAACACATCATTCTGGAATACTCTGAAATTGATGAGATAAAATCAGCCAGAAAGAAATTTAGAGTTTGATGTAGCTTTATTACAAAAACAAACAAAGAGGACTGAGGAAGTAAATTGCAATTATATCATGTCAATTATGTCAATCCTTGAAGTAATGGGACACATCATCCATCTGTTATTGTGAGTGCGGTGACTGGTGACCGCTATGTACTAAACCTGACAACATGTGGCTCTATCAATAATACCTCCTTGACCAGACTCTTGACCGCTACATGAATGTCCGATTTATAATCGAGATTTGTAAACATGTCTGATTGCAATAGTCAATGGGAACATGTGTAGTCCTGTCTCTTGTCTTGGACATCTGTCTGGGTGTGTGTGCTCTTCATATTAGCTTTGTGTAACAGACAACTTTCGAAGATCATAAGGTAGTTTATAAGGTCATAGATCTTACGGTTGTTAACAGATCGTAAGGTAGTTAATAAGGTCATGGATCTTATGGTGGTTCACAGATCATAAGTGTAGTTCATAAGGTCATAGATCTTATGGTGGTTCAGGGTTCGAAATTAGCACTAGTCCGGTAGCCAATGGCTAGTGAAAAAGAAGCTGGGTTAGTAGAGTGTTAAAACTGGTAGTCCAGAGGACTAGTTAAAATTTTAGGTGAAATGATCATGGAGATGTATTTGGCTAGTTGGAATAAGTCTGGACTAGTTCTTTCACAAATGCACTAGTCCGGGTGGCTACTGCATTGAAAAGGTTAATTTCGACCCCTGTGGTTCACAGATCGTAAGGTAGTTCATAAGGTCATAGATCTTATTGTGGTTCACAGATCGTAAGGTAGTTCATAAGGTCATAGATCTTATGGTAGTTCACAGATCGTAAGGTAGTTCATAAGGTCAAAGATTGTATGGTGGTTCACAGATCGTAAGGTAGTTCATACGGTCAAAGATTGTATGGTGGTTCACAGATCGTAAGGTAGTTCATAAGGTAATACATTTTATAGTGTTTCATAAGGTCATAGATCTTATGGTTGTTCATAAATAGAGAATACTTAACGACATTCCCTTTAATAACATATTTATGAAACGAGTGAGTGGTTTGTATTTAACGAGCGAAAGCGAGTTAAATACAAATACCATCTCATGAGTTTCATAAAATTGTTATTAAACGGAAACGAGTTTAGTATTTTATTTATTACTCACCGATTTAAATGCCACTTAATTCCACAAACTCGTCGATGAATTGGACACACTCCATTGCGACCGCGGCGCTGACATTGTGACGTCATAGTTTTGCAATTGTGACGTCACGTCAATCGGCAGCACGCGATGTTATTACACTAAGTGTAATAACACGGTAGATTTATTAAACCGTGATATGTTCAACAGGTGAGTAATAAGGTCATATATCTTTGGTAGTTCAGAGATCATAAAGTAAATGTGATACATGCTTCATTATTCAACATTGTCATGCAAATATGAATTGCTCATTTCCTGTTGTGTCTGTATAGAGTATCTCATAAACTTTTCATGCATTATTGGGAATCAAAAACCGCAGAAGTGTAAGCAGAAAATCACAGAACTGTTGCCATATCAAGTGTCTGTTTGTGGAGGGAGAGTATTCACAATGCTGTGTGAAAACCTCATATATAAGGAGCAATGTTTTGGATTGTCACCTTGCCTGTGATTATCAATTGAACTCCCGGTTAAAACACATTTAAAAATGTTAGGGTATTTTAAGTGCACATAAGACACATAATCATAGAATCATAATTCAATAAATTTCTGTGAGTTGTAAGATTTTTTTTAAATGCCTAAAGAGGTTATTGAATACAAAAACTCCATTAAAACATCAACGAATAATGAGAAAATAACTTCAGCTTGAAGAAATGTTGTTTTTAAAAAAAGATTACAATTAAGGTTTAGAGTGATTTCAGTGTGAAATCTCCTTATATGTTAACTCATCAAGACATTATTCATTAGAAGCATTTGACATCAAAGTCAGCTTATACAATTTGAAAATAACAAAAGACAATATTGATTTATTGATACAACTCAAAAGTCAAAACGTAAATAAAGAGTGAACAGAGGATCTCACCCAAGTGTCTTCTGATATCAAATATATCAACACGAGTTGATAAAAGGTATAAATATTTGAGGGTTGCCAAGGATATTTTTACTTTTATTAACAAGCATTAATATACAGGAGTGTGGAATACAGTTTTGGATGATAAAGACAATTACAAGATTCTCCTAAATTAGGTACTACCATTTAAACAGATATTTTAACAGTATAAAACATGCAGGAGTATTTACTTCATTCATTTCTAATTAAATTATTTAACCACATATACCATAAAACAGATCAATATGAGAACAATAAAAAATATCTCATCTAATACATAAAACTTTGTAAACAAATTTATTGATTAATTCATTGCATCCTTTTTTCACTCTCAATTGTGGAATCTGACATTTTGCAAAAAGGCTTTGTTATATGTGATCCTAAAGTAGAAATATAAAGGTATAAGAAGAATTGTTTTTAATTATTTGAGTGATATATGGCTTGTTTCACCATATTGTAATCTATAAGGATTTCCCTAGTGGATCAATTATTGTATATGCCTAATTTGTGTTGAGCCAAAAATTACATAGCATCCTTTTTAGTTTTAACTAAAGGGGTTATTTATTAATAACATAGGTGACTGTTCTTTAGGGTTGGACTTTTATCGTCTTAAATATTTTGGTTATAAATTAATAAAAGCTGTAAATGTTACATACATAATTTCTTTCTAAACAATGGTCTAATGCATGCTGTGTGAGTAGACTTACTGCAGTACAGTAGGTAGCAGTGTTTCGTAGACCACGGTAGTTCGTAGACGGTGGATTCGTAGACTGATTAAAATAATTTATAATGAAGGTGTTTGTCCTTTCGTTTTTTTAATTGTGTTTAATATGTCGTTTGTTTCTGATTGATGCTGAATATGTGTAGTGTAAAATGGAATATACCATATTTATTTATTCTAAAGAGGAAAGACTCAAACAAAAACCAAGAATTGATTCCGTATTTATATGAATCATATCACATCTCAATACTAGTAAAAGCACAAGCACAACACTTTTCGGACCAAAACATTAAAAAAAAAATTATTCAGATACATTTCATCATTATTAATATAAAATATAAAATAAATTGTTTGTTTTCCTTTGTCAATGCATCCACGCTTATTTACGTCTTGTTTAGTATTACGAATTCTACAGAAGCTACCTTACCACTTCACTTGGCTATGTAAAAGTAAAACCAAATCAACATTGGTCGATCTATCGAAAACTGCTACTGCTTGCGCTAGTAAAACTAAACAAATCCTTGCCTTTCTTCGATTGTTTCATCTGGTAGCAATCATGTCTTCTTTTATAATAACAGTTAAGAAATATGCACATATATAAACAATGTACCAAATTCAAGACACGAATTTCCCTCCACATATGCAAGTGATTGGACATGTTGCATGATTCTAAACTCACGATCGAGAAGGCGTGAATTCATTTATCAAATTTATGTTTGTCGCTTCCTTAACAACACTCACATTTGTGGATTTCGAATGCTATCAGGCATATCTAAAAAGCAAACTTACCTGATGTGGAAGTTATTCCTTAAAACTGCAATATTCTCGTATAACAAACGGAGCAACGATATCCTGACACTGCAAACAATTTTGTTTTCTACACAATTTTGAGGAAGGTCAAGGAATTCGGTTCCTTTCAGCCAATCAGCGCCGTCGAAACAAAATTATATATTGACAAACCGGTGATACACAAATAAACTCCCCGTGGAAATTAGAATTCAACTTTCTTCTGTAGCATGTCTCGAAATAATTATATTTTATATAAAAAAAACATAATTGAGATATAGGTTTTGGTTTTTTTTAAATATGAATATGGAAATATGATATCTTAATATATTAATCTCT
Source organism: Gibbula magus (assembly GCA_936450465.1). Classification (NCBI taxonomy): domain Eukaryota; kingdom Metazoa; phylum Mollusca; class Gastropoda; order Trochida; family Trochidae; genus Gibbula; species Gibbula magus. The sequence continues at coordinate 15,765,363 of OW388290.1, read as the reverse complement.
TTAGCTTAATAAATGGAATACACTTTCATATTTGTTTTATTTTCTTTAAAAAAACGCATTATGAAATAAACCCAGGTTCCGTATTAAAAATCAACATTAGATTACATCTATTGCGAACACCTATGTCGCTATCATTAACGACCCACATAGTCTAATGTTACAAAACGCCTCTTACATAGAGTTGGATATGTTTTCACACCAGCAAAGCTAATGAACAAAATCTATCAACCCCTTGGCCACCTGTCGTCCTCTTGTTAATTACTTTGACGAAGCGTTAATTGATTTGTTAATTAGGTTATTTAACGTCACCAACTACGGTGTGAAATACTAGTATTACCGTAAATGTTTCATGTTAGTAATCAGCTCTGCTGGAAAGCGCTCGTAAAATATTTAAGCAATCATCATGTCAGGTTACAATCTACATCCAGCTGTAATGCGTGTAGCCTAACTATAACTTTCCTTACACATGGTTGACAAATCCGAATACTCGATTTTGAAGAAAAATGGAACTAGATTAATTAGTACCCGAATATCCAGGGACTGTTCAATGAAAAGAAACTCATTGGATTGGAATCATTGCTAGAGCCCATGCATCGGGATTCTGTGTGCCTCTCACATTGGTTTAAACCCTCCCGACCCTGCGACCGATCCTATTTTTTGAGAATTACAAATTTAAGTAAAATTTAAATATATTTTTTAACCAAACTAAAGAAATACAGTATTAAAAGTCATTGATGTGAATGTGATCTCTCCGGCAGATTTTTTGTTCATTATGATTCACGCAGGATCTTCTGTAAGCAACTGGGAAATGCGGGTTCTTAATTTCTTTTACCCTACCGACTGAAATGTTGAGAGAAATACAAAACACAATTTAGATGTTATTTTTTATTTCGATCATCGATCCTAGGTTCTTCGAAAAAAAAATCAATAACCAATTGAAGGTACATCCATTGTTTTGTTTGGGGTCACATATTCCAAACGTTATAAATGGTGTTACTTTAACGAGAAGTACCGACTGTTACCGAAGCATACGTTTTTGATGATAGTTGACTTAGTATACTGACGATATGAAGGTAAAGGTAGTGATTTCAGATCGAAAACAGGACAATGCATTGCGATTGACGCGCGCCAATAAGTCAAACGTAATTTTGGAATAACAAAAAAATAACAAATTTGGGTTGATCCCCAGGAAATTGAGGATACTCAATATCTTAATGTAAACAACAGTGGCGGATCCAAGAATAGTGGAAAGGGCAAAAAAAAGCATGCTTTCGAGCGTGGATATATGCGCTTTATAAATATGCACTATTAATATTCAGTATCCACACCCCTCTATAAATCATGTTGAATAGGTCACATCTTCTGTACATGTATATGAGACGAGCACTTTCGGTTTCTGCACATGCATAATGATGTTATTCGATTTTAATTGGAAACTAGTAATTATGATTTATTTGGCGATTGGGGATGAATATTGAAGCTGAGTTAATGTTTTTGTATTGTAATCAGCACATATGGTGAGTTGGAGCGTATTAAAGCCAACTATTTTTTTATGAAACACAATGGATGTACCTTTAATTTAAAATACGGCCTCATCTCATCTCCACCTAAGTTTAATCCAGAAGATACTAGAACTGTACAATACAAATATTGATTTTACGGTAATTGTGCTTCAGGTGATATAACACGGTACTATAAGTTGAGCATGCACGTGTTTGACATGCAGTGTGGCTCCCACGGACATGCAAAACACCAAGAAATGTTCATGCAGGTGAAAGTCGCCAAGTGGCTTGAAACAAGTTACCCCCGGATATACATAATATACATAAAGTTATGGCCACGGTTAAAGTTTTCTGAAGATGTCCACTGCGGCAAGGTCAAGTGCACAAGGTCAAATATGATGAATTCATCTGAAAGGTCTTATCACAAGGTATGCACATGCCAAGTATGAAAGTCCTACCTCTGAGCAATCCAAAGTTATGGCCAAGGTTAAAGTTTTCTGAAGATGTCAACTGCGGCAAAGTCAAGGTCACAAGGTCAAATATGATGACCTCATCTGTAAGATCTCATCACAAGGTATGCACATGCCAAGTATGTAAGCCCTAGCTCTGAATAATCCAAAGTTAAGGCCAAAGTTAAAGTTTTTGTGGACAAACACACAGACGGACAGGTGCCCAATTCGGGGGCATAAAAAGACTTTACACTGATTTCAGTAGACGTTCTCAGATCTCTGATCGAATGCTAACCAAACTATCATATTGTTTATAGCATCTTATTCAATGACACGATTTTTTTTTGATTGAAAACATATTTTATTCATTTAAGAAATGGATTGGGCACAAGTTATGAAACTTATAGAAGCCCTCTCCACGTAATCAACAACAAGGCTAAAATACACAACACACTATTTGCAGAAGAGAGTAAGAAATCTACAAGTGACGAAGTGGGTAAACATGTAATATACATTATTAAGGCAACACACAATTAGAAATGTTATTCTTATGACAAAATGCACTTTGAATATGGTAAATACGTACATTAGTATTTATGTATTAATTGAACCGTTGACTCTTTCCAATGAATTTATGAACATGGTGAAATATGTTTTCATTGACTGTTTGTGGAAGATTTGGATTTCCATACAGGATTGTATTAAGATCAAATTCTGCCTTTAAATTATAAAATCTTTGCTTTAATTCTAAACGGAAATCAGCATGTCTTGGACATATCAAGAAGAAATGATAAACATTTTCAACTAAAGCACCACAAATGCAAGATTTACTTTCAGATAAATTGACACGATACAGATCACCGTTTAGGGAACTACAAGAATTTCTTAACCTACTGTGTATAATGTTCATCTTCCTATCGCCGAATAGAAAATATTTTGGGATTTTACATTCTTATTCAGATAACTTTGCTTTAAATGACGATAATGAATTCGATCATGATGTTCATAGAAATACGGTGTCTTCTCTGTTGAACCGGTTCCAAGTAACTGGCAACCCCCCCATTGAAACCATAGTCAAAACAATGCTGCACCTCCTTTTGCGAGAAAGATGATGCACTTACACAATATAAGTACAGTTGATGCTCGCGGTGGTCACACTCGATGATGATTTGTGAACGTATGAATGTGTGAAACTATCCTCGACAACGGCAACGTTATACGCGTTACTGTTGACTTTTGCTGAGAATTTATTAATGTTAATATAATGTTATGGTATGTTATAATAATTTATTACTCAACCGTGGTGAGATCACTCATTAGATAACAATAAGTTGGTTACACACATGTGTGATACCACCGCGTGTTGCCGTAACGTCATAGTCGTTTTTGGTTGACGTCACAATGTTAGCCGCGCGACTGCAATAGCGGGTGACCTATTTGCAAGTAAGCGTCATTAAAAACGATTTCCTTGCAATTCAGCGCTATTTACATCATTGAGTAATAAATAAAATACTAAACTCGTGAATGGCATCGGTATTTAACTCGCTTTCGCTCGTTAAAATACCAAACCATCCACTCGTTTGATAAACATGTTATCAAACGGGACGTCGTTTAGTATTCTATATTTGACACTAACCTCGGTCGAGAAACTATAGATTAACACATGAAACAATTTGCTTTGTATACTCATATAATAAATACATTGCATAGTTATGTTGTTCTCCTAATATATATGCATCAAACACTTTAGGCCTACATCAATGATGTTGAAATATCAGTAAATCGACATATGTTTTAATTGTGCACAACATTGATCATCATGAATTTGTTTCTGCACATCAAGTGCATTGTGTTGGTGATAGCCTATACATAAATTGTTTAAAATTAAGACGGCGTGGAGAAACATAGAAACAAATATGGATGGTTCAACGTTGACATCACAACAAAAAAGTCAACCCATTTGATAATTCCGCGTCACCAGATGATCTTATATAAACTATAGTCGTGATGCAACATTCTACTATTTTAGGACATGACGAAATTATAAACTAAAATACATGTAATTGCAATAACACCTTAATTCAAGGAAAGGTACAAAGTACTTGTACAATTTAAGTCATTTTGGGTTGTTTTTTTTAAAAAATGTTTTGAATTGGGAACTGCGGACACCTTTTCACGATTTGCATGTGTGAATATCACATATATCTTTTACTCATAATACTATATAATCTGGCAGGCTAGTTCTCGGTATCTTTTTACCCTAGACGAAGTATACGTAGCCCGTGCACGGTAACAACTTGATAATGATAAATGCGCATGTTCAACATTATTTTTTTAATGGTAATGGGGTGATCTCTGAAATCGAATAAATATGTCTGGTACTATGAAATGAAATGTATATGTTCGACGATATAAGATAGATTGAATGGAATATATTATTCTGTTCCTACCAGTAACAGTGAAACCAACTGAATGTGTTTGTCTTTGCTTAAAATGTTGTTCTGGAATATTACGATGAATAACTCATTCTTTACTGCATAACGACCAATCGTACACAAAGCTAATACCATGGTTCTCTGTGCGTGTTATATTTAGAATGGAACAAATCCACTTTCGCATATGTGTCGTGAGTCAAATGTCACGGGGATTAGAAAAGATAGTCACCGGTTAACGTGATGTTCCTAATAATAAATGTATTTCAAAGTGCTTATGCGATCTACATTTTCAAAGTTTGGAATATTGGCAAACATCTAAACTATTTATTTCACTATCAAAGTTGTTATTTTAAATCATTTCGGAAATGACGAATAAAGTTTAAGGCTATGCTTGATTCGTTTTGGCGGCGTATACACCGGTCACATGTCCGGCGTACGCCGTTCCTCTACTAGGCTCAGTTGAAACAAGTGTATCGGCGTACAGACAGGAAGACGTCATCATCCCTCAAACTAGCTTAAAAAAACATATCATTTATATTATATAACTATTTTTTAAAAATTATTTCAAAACATTGATTAATATTTTATTAGCGTGTAATGCAATGTTTTAAATAAGCAGTGACATTTAAAAATAAATCAGTCAACTAGTTAATTGTTCAACGCAACTTCATAAACAAAAGGGTTATTGAATGTCGCAAGGGTAACATTTGTCCGCCATTACACGCCGCCTTCGCCGGTCATTTCCAACCGGCGCATTCGGAGTACGCCTAAGGCGTACGCCGGGTTCCAATCAAGTGATTTGCCGGTTGCGCCGCTTCCGGCGGCGTACGCCGGGTAGTGCGCCGGGTCCCGAATCAAGCATAGCCTAATTTTGCTACTAGTGTGCATCGCGTCTGCTTACCGGAAGTTAATGCAGAAAGATGGCTGTCGGTGTTTACATGAACTGAAAGAATTATCGAATTTTCGGCTTTGCGGATTAAACAGAACAGCGGTGTCATTTGTTGACGCCAGTAAATTAATGCGAGGTACTTCTTGTTTAAAATCTAGGATAGCTGGCATTTACAAATGTGTATGAAAACACCTGTGAAGCAGGGACGTATGTCAGCTGTCAGCGTCATATGATTTTCAGTAAAAACATGACTCATGTGAGTAGTTACTTAGGTGTTTTGTAGGGTTGTCTTTGAGAACGGCTCGTCTGCAACATCGCTTTGAGGAAGTGTCTGGTGATAATTTGGTGCATGTTCATCCCTGCAGGCTTTGTGACCTGATTGTTCATCAATGTAGTCAAACTGCTGCTTAGAGTAAGAGGTTCATGGAACGCAGGGAATTGTTGCTATGTTTGTGAAGTAGCTTTTATAGCCAAATCTTGTTAATTTCTTCCCACTTTGTGTTTGTTATTCTTACCCACGATCATATTAACAGGGTGACTTAATTATTGTCAATCATGTACATTGCATGATTTGAAATGTTTTAAAAAACTGAATTTAAATGAATAAAGTTTTGTAATTACAGAGGTAACTGAAAGGGCAATTTATGAACAAAAGTTTTATTAAATATGACTTAATAACTATTCATCTGCATTAATACTGTTGCTTTTACTCTTGTGTTGCAGTGAATGTCAGAATTAAGATGAAGTAGATAATATAATAATAATATAATATCATATTATTAATGAATACTGAAGATGATGTAACATTCTACCCATGTAAATGTTGCAAATACAAATATAGTATGGTAATGGTTTGTATCAAACTTTTAATATGTTAACAGAAATTGATGGCCATTCAAATGTTCACCCACATTCATGATCCATCCGCTCGGGTTCGAGCTCTTTGTGATTATGGATCAAAAGTGGATGTTGACAAAACGATCTCACCAAAGTTATATCTTCGATCCGGACGTGAGATGATCCGAATGGCAAATGTGTATCTTGATGAAGGAAATCTAGAGAGCGCATTTATCCTTTATTCAAAGTATATAACGTGAGTATATCAGGTCATTAGGTTCTGGGAATCCATTGATGTATGACATTTATATGTTTCTATCCCCCGCCGCGCGTTTAGCGCGAAGCTTGGGATATAGTATTCGGCTGCGTCCGTCCGTCCGTACGAAATTGAATAACTTAAATACTATTCACTGGATTCTTTTCATATTTTGCATATGGGTTCATCATGGGGAGAGTAATGTTCCTACAGAGGTTTTTTACTTTGACCTTCATTTCAAGGTCACAACGAGACTTTGTCATTTTATCCTTGTCAGCGGGATATCTCAAGAACCATTCACTGGATTCTCTTCATATTTTATGTATAGCGTCTCCAAGGAAAGGCAAAGGGCTGATTAGATTTTGGTGACCTTGACATTATTCTCAAGGTCACAGCTGAACTTTGAAGTTTTCGACATGTTAATGTACATGTAAAGCTTGTCAACGGGATATCTCAAGAACCATTCACCGGAATTTAATCATATCTTACACAAAGCACCTCCTAGGTAAGACAAAGGGCTGATTAGATTTTGGTGACCTTGACATTATTCTCAAGGTCACAGCGGAACTTTGAATTTCTCGACATGTTAATGTACATATAAAGCTTGTCAGCAGGATATCTCAAGAACCATTCACTTGAATTTCATCATATCTTATATCAAGCACCTCCTAGGGAAGACAAAGGGCTGATTAGATATTTGTGACCATGACATTATTCTCAAGGTCATGCAGCAGAACTTTGAGTTTGTCAACATGTTAAGCTTGTCAGGGGCATCGATATCACAAGAACTGTTCATTGGATTCTCATCATTATCTTACATCAGTCGTTCTTTTGGAGAAAATTCATGGCCTAGTCAATTTTGCTGATCTTGACATTATTTTTTAATTTTGAAGTATTAATTTGCGGCGGGGGATCATGTCACCTTAGTGACAACTACTTGTTTACTTTACACTTAACTTTCCAACATAAGAATGTTCTTAACAGTATGAACTATGACTCTATCAGTTATGAATTAAAATGTTTGTTAACTTTGGCATGCTTAAAATATTTATGCCATGATGGCAATATATTATTTCATACAAAAGCAGTTCAAATGAATGTAACTGTTCTTTTCAGATTGTTTGTGGAGAAGTTGCCTAAGCATCCAGATTACAGGTCTGCTCCTTCAACAGAACTTGGAGAAATGAAACGAGTATGTATCTGAAATTACTCTTAAAAATTTACACAACCATGAGCGCTTCAAGGTGCATGGAGTAAAAATATTAATTTTTAGCTCATCAGGCCTGAAAGGCCCGATGGGCTTATGGCATGGCATGGCGTCCGGCGTCCGTCCATCCGTCCGTCCGTCCGTCCGTCCGTCCGTCCATCCGTCCGTAAACTTTGCGCATTTTCGACTTCTTCTCCAGAACCAATGACTCCACAAAGCTAAAATTTTATGTGCAGACTCCTTGGCCAATGGGGATTCTAAAATGTAGATTTCGTGACCCTGTGACCCCAAATGGGGTCACAGGGGTCACATCCTTCAAAACCTATTTTCATCTTCTTCTCCAGTTTCAAAAGGTCTAGAGAGCTGAAAAGTTGTGTACAGACTCATTGGCCAATGGGGATTCTAAATTGTAGATTTCATGACCCCATGACCCCAAATGGGGTCACAGGGGTCACATCCTTTAAAACCTACTTTCATCTTCTTCTCCAGTTCCAAAAGGTCTAGAGAGCTGAACAGTTGTGTACAGACTCCTTGGCCAATGGGGATACTAAATTGTAGATTTCGTGACCCCAAATGGGGTCACAGGGGTCATATCCTTAAAAACCTATTTTCATCTTCTTCTCCAGTTCCAAAAGGTCTAGAGAGCTGACAAATTGTGTGCAGACTCCTTGGCCAATGGGGATTCTAAATTGTAGATTGGTGACCCCATGACCCCAAATGGGGTCACAGGGGTCACATGTTTAAAAACCTATTTTCATCTTCTTCTCCAGTTCCAAAAGGTCTAGAGAGCTGAAAAGTTGTGTGCAGACTCCTTGGCCAATGGGGATTCTAAATTGTAGATTTGGTCACCCCATGACCCCAAATGGGGTCACATCCTTAAAACCTATTTTCATCTTCTTCTCCAGTTCCAAAAGGTCTAGAGAGCTAAAAAGTTGTGTACAGCGTCTTTGTCAATGGGGATTCTTAATTGTTGATTTGGTGACCCTGGCCTGGGACCCCAATTAAGGCCATGACCTACAAACCTATTTTCATCCCCTCCAAAACAAAGAGACCTAGAATGCTGTAATATTGTGTGCAGACTCCTTAGCCAATGGGGATTCTAAATTTTAAATTGATATGGTGACCCTGCGGTGCCCCAAATAAGGGCCCCAAGCCATGACCTAAAATTCTATTTCAGTCTTCATCATTAAATTATATAAAACCTGATGAGCTACAGAGCCCATGGCTCTATTTTTAGCTCATCAGACCTATTTTCATCTTCTTCTCCAGTTCCAAAAGGTCAAGAGAGCTGAAAAGTTGTGTACAGACTCCTTGGCCAATGGGGATACTAAATTGTACATTCTGTGACCCCATGACCCCAAATGGGGTCACCGGGGTCACATCCTTAAAAACCTATTTTCATCTTCTTCTCCAGTTCAAAAAGGTCTAGAGAGCTGAAAAGTTGTGTACAGACTCCTTGGCCAATGGGGATTCTAAATTGTACATTTCGTGACCCCATGACCCCAAATGGGGTCACAGGGGTCACATCCTTAAAAACCTATTTTCATCTTCTTCTGCAGTTCCAAAAGGTCTAGAGAGCTGAAAAGTTGTGTACAGACTCCTTGGCCAATGGGGATACTAAATTGTAGATTTCGTGACCCCATGACCCCAAATGGGGTCACAGGGGTCACATCCTTAAAAACCTATTTTCATCTTCTTCTCCAGTTCCAAAAGGTCAAGAGAGCTGAAAAGTTGTGTACAGACTCCTTGGCCAATGGGGATTCTAAATTGTAGATTTCGTGACCCCATGACCCCATGACCCCAAATGGGGTCACCGGGGTCACAGCCTTAAAAACCTATTTACATCTTCTTCTCCAGTTCCAAAAGGTCTAGAGAGCTGAAAAGTTGTGTACAGACTCCTTGGCCAATGGGGATACTAAATTGTACATTCTGTGACCCCATGACCCCAAATGGGGTCACAGGGGTCACATCCTTAAAAACCTATTTTCATCTTCTTCTCCAGAACCAATGACTCCACAGAGCTAAAATTTTATGTGCAGACTCCTTGGCCAATGGGGATTCTAAATTGTAGATTTCGTGACCCCGTGACCCTAAATGGGGTCACAGGGGTCACATCCTTAAAAACCTATTTTCATCTTCTCCAGTTCCAAAAGGTCAAGAGAGCTGAAAAGTTGTGTACAGACTCCTTGGCCAATGGGGATTCTAAATTGTAGATTTTGTGACCCCATGACCCCAAATGGGGTCACCGGGGTCACATCCTTAAAAACCTATTTTCATCTTCTTCTCCAGTTCAAAAAGGTCTAGAGAGCTGAAAAGTTGTGTACAGACTCCTCGGCCAATGGGGATTCTAAATTGTACATTTCGTGACCCCATGACCCCAAATGGGGTCACAGGGGTCACATCCTTAAAAACCTATTTTCATCTTCTTCTGCAGTTCCAAAAGGTCTAGAGAGCTGAAAAGTTGTGTACAGACTCCTTGGCCAATGGGGATACTAAATTGTAGATTTCGTGACCCCATGACCCCAAATGGGGTCACAGGGGTCACATCCTTAAAAACCTATTTTCATCTTCTTCTCCAGTTCCAAAAGGTCAAGAGAGCTGAAAAGTTGTGTACAGACTCCTTGGCCAATGGGGATTCTAAATTGTAGATTTCGTGACCCCATGACCCCAAATGGGGTTACCGGGGTCACAGCCTTAAAAACCTATTTACATCTTCTTCTCCAGTTCCAAAAGGTCTAGAGAGCTGAAAAGTTGTGTACAGACTCCTTGGCCAATGGGGATACTAAATTGTACATTCTGTGACCCCATGACCCCAAATGGGGTCACAGGGGTCACATCCTTAAAAACCTATTTTCATCTTCTTCTCCAGTTCCAAAAGGTCAAGAGAGCTGAAAAGTTGTGTGCAGACTCCTTGGCCAATGGGGATACTAAATTGTACATTTCGTGACCCCATGACCCCAAATGGGGTCACAGGGGTCACATCCTTAAAAACCTATTTTCATCTTCTTCTCCGGTTCCAAAAGGTCTAGAGAGCTGAAAAGTTGTGTGCAGACTCCTTGGCCAATGGGGATTCTAAATTGTAGATTTCGTGACCCCGTGACCCCTTGACCCCAAATGGGGTCACAGGGGTCACATCCTTAAAAACCTTTTTTCATCTTCTTCTCCAGTTCCAAAAAGTCAAGAGACTTGAAAAGTTGTGTGCAGACTCCTTGGCCAATGGGGATTCAAAATTGTAGATTTCGTAACCCCTTGACCCCAAATGGGGTCACAGGGGTCATATCCTTAAAAACCTTTTTTCATCTTCTTATCCAGTTCCAAAAAGTCAAGAGAGTTGAATAGTTGTGTGCAGACTCTTGGTCAATGGGGATTCTAAATTGTAGATTTTGTGACCCCATGACCCTATGACCCTAAATGGGGTCACTGGGGTCACATCCTTAAAAACCTATTTTCATCTTCTTCTCCCGTTCCAAAAGGTCAAGAGAGCTGAAAAGTTGTGTGCAGACTCCTTGGCCAATGGGGATTCTAAATTGTAGATTTCGTGACCCTGTGACCCCAAATGGGGTCACAGGGGTCACATCCTTAAAAACCTATTTTCATCTTCTTTTCCAGTTCCAAAAGGTCTAGAGAGCTGAAAAGTTGTGTACAGACTCCTTGGCCAATCGGGATACTAACTTGTAGATTCCCTGACCCCATGACCCCAAATGGGGTCACAGGGGTCACATCCTTAAAAACCTATTTTTATCTTCTTCTCCAGTTCCAAAAAGTCTAGAGGGCTGAAAAGTTGTGTGCAGACTCCTTGTCCAATGGGGATTCAAAATTGTAGATTTTGTGACCCTGTGACCCCAATCTAGGTCACTGGTCATGACCCAAATATTTTCATCTTTATCTTAAGTACGTAAAGCTGTAGAAAGGTGAAATTGTAATTGTAGGATTGGTGACCCTGTGACTCCAAAGTTGGGTCACAGGAGTCATGGTCTAAAAAAACAATTTTTTCTTTATAACAATGTATTACTTGATATAACTTAGATAGTCAACCTTAGATAATAATCAATGAAATCTTGATGAGCTACAGAGCCCATGGCTCTATTTTTTAAAATTTAACATTTGACTTACATTTCTCTAGTGGGATTTAAAAATAAAAGAAATAAAAAAAATAGAAACATAAAAAATAACCAAAGGAACTTCTTTCTTCTTCTTTCTTATACATATTCATCAAAATACAAAAAAGTTCTTTTTTGGGGGGGGGGGGGGGGGGGGGGGAGATGTTTACAAGTTGGTTGATATTCATTCATCTTTTGTCTCCACAGAAAGTGAAGCATGTATTTCCTTTAGCAGAAGAAATAAAGTCAAAACTCAAGAATCGTTATGCTGCTCAGGAGGAGAAGAGACAAGCAGCTGAGGTAAGGTGACAGATTATAATGTAGGTTTACCAAGAGGACCCATAATACTTTGTAGTCCTATAAATCAATAGTATCATAATGACATACATCAACAAATATTTGAACAAAATGAAGATAAGATTTATATAAATATTACCATTCACAAAATGTTGGACAGTATATAATGTAGGTTTACCAAGACGACAGACAATCATTTTGTAACCAATAAAACAATAGTATTATTGTGACATACAACAAACATTTATCAGTCTATTTTTCATCTCATTTAATCTCGAAGTTGATGTCTGAAAACATGGCTTTTGGTTTTACAATATCAGGAATGAGAATGTTAATGATTACAAATTTGGGCTCATTTTTGACATCAGTTGACATTTTATTTGGGATTCTTCTTTACATACTTATTTTTACATACCGGTACTTGGTTATTTTTACAACTTTGCATTCTAATTGCTGAAAGTATGGATACTTTGGAATACATTTCAGTCCATTGAATGAGTCACTGCTAGTAATAAAAGTGACACCAAGAAATAAGCAGAATCTTTCTGGTAATGATATAAACAAGAGGGTGCCCAGATTGTACTCACTCTCAATTTAGATACATTCATCTTACTGTACCGTTTTTAACAGCGGAAACGACAAGAAGCAGCAGAAAAGGAAGCTGCTCTTCGACGTCAGGAGGAAGAAAAGGTTTTACAGGAGCAAGCCGTCATTAAAGCCCAGTTGAGAAAGGAGGCAGACGATGAATGGCGACGAGAACAAGAGGAGAGATATCGAGAGCTGCAGAACAAGGCTCAGCGTCAACAGCAGAGACAACGGAGTATAGACGGGGGCGGGACTGTGGCTGTGGCTGGGGCAGTAGCAGGGGGAGCTGTGATAGGTCAGATGGACGCTGGTCCCACAGTGTCACAGTTTGCCTCGGATGTGAGCATTCCATCCGGTCCTCCCCCTCCATCATACGAGTCTGTGTCCAGTCTAGATCAGAACTTCAAGAATATTGCCCTGCCTGATCCTGAGTAAGTCTTTTTAATTATGTTTGTTTATAGTTATTTCTCTTTGTCATCAAGATTAAATTTAGAAAAACAGAAATACAAGGCAAAACCTACACTGCTAAAGTTTGACATCATGCTTCGACCATTAATCTAGTGGATATGTAAGTAAACATAATGTCATTGATTTTAAGGAATAGTCGATGCATCTTGTAATGTTTGATATTGTTTGCAATAATTTGCCAACAAGTTTTTTGGTTGTCATTGACATTTCATGCAGAATGCACTAATTGAATGAGTGATTGACATCTTGATAGACCCACCTGTATTAATGAGAAATTAGAACATTTTATCAACTCATTCGAATACATTAATAAAAATCTGCATCATATCTCTCTTTCTCACATTTTTATTTTCGGGGCTCTTCTTTTCCAGACCAAGTGGACCTCCATCAGTAGACAGAAGTACAAAACCGACAGCGATGACGTTCGACCACTTCACGAGTATTGGAGGAGAAGGAGGGGCAGGGGGACTAAGGGAGGTAACTGTACCGACTGATGTGATGAGAAAGTTCATTGCTATAGCACAGTCCAACACCGACAAGAAAACAGAAACTCTTGGAATTCTGTTTGGCTCGCTTGTAAGCTCCCTTGTGATTTTTTTTTTTTTTTTAAAGATTTGTCAATTTGATATAAATAATTATGTTCAAATTGCTTACAAAATTGTTAGCTCATCAGGCCTGAAAGGCCCGATGGGCTTATGGCATGGGATGTCGTCCGTCCGTCCGTCCGTCCGTCCGTCCGTCCGTCCGTCCGTAAACTTTTCACTTTTTCGACTTCTTCTCCAGAACCAATGACTCCAGAGAGCTGAAATTTTATGTACAGACTCTTTGGCCAATGGGGATTCTAAATTGTAGATTTGGTGACCCTGTGACCCCAAATAAGGGCCCCAGGGGTCATAACCTTAAAAGCTATTTTCATCTTCTTCTCCAGAACCAATGACTCCAGAGATCTGAAATTTTATGTACAGACTCCTTGGCCAATGGGGATTCTAAATTGTAGATTTGGTGACCCTGTGACCCCAAATAAGGGCCCCAGGGGTCATAACCTTAAAAGCTATTTTCATCTTCTTCTCCAGAACCAATGACTCCGGAGAGCTGAAATTTTATGTACAGGCTCCTTGACTGATGGGAATTCTAAATTGTAGATTTAGTAACCCTGTGACTCCAAATAAGGGCCACAGGGGTCACAACCTAAAAATCATTTTTCATCTTTTTCTCCAGTCCCAAAAGCTCTAGAAAGCTGAAATGTTATGTACAGACTCTTTGGCCAATGGGGATTCTAAATTGTAGATTTGGTGATCTTGTGACCCCAAATATGGATCACAGGGGTAATCACTTAAAACAGCTGTTTTAATGAACTGTGAAGATAATGAGATTTTATGTGCACTTCATATGTCAGCTTAAGAGTAATACTACATTATGGACATGTTTGATGTAATCAATGTGAAATAAGAACTATTGAATAGCCTGTGAACTGAATATTGTGACAGGATGCATGGGAAAACATTTTAAAAGGGTTAACAAATGTTTTATTTTACATTAGATATGTGAACTAAATATGACTGGTGATGAAGTAAGATAAGACTATTAAAACTAGCTACATGAGTTTGTTATACCACATCTTCTTTTCCAATAAATAAAAATGGGGAAAACAAAATTTAAAATATATAATTTACTGGCTGTGAGTCCAGGGTCTGCATGTTGCATAATTGCAGGTGTTGACCTGGGGAGTGACCACTCCCTGGCAGAGATGCAAACAGCAGCTTGCTAATACACTGAGGTTTCAGGTTACTTCTCTGCTGTGTTACTGATTTAGTCTTACACTCAGATGCTCAATAGAATTTATTAATTAAATATTGAAAAGGATCCTATGAAACTATGAGCCTATGAGAAACAGGATTTTTAGAAACAAATAGGGGCTCTTTTTCATTATGTAATAAATGTTGATAATTCCAGGATAAAAAAAGGAAGTAAAACATAATAAACTGCAAAGGTCTACATTATTTATAATGATCATGGATTAATGTGTAACCAATTTTGATAATAAATTTGATGACTGAGCAATGACTTATTATGTGATATCTTAACCTTTTCCTTAGGGATAATTAATAACATGATTCCTGATGAGCTTCAGAGCCAGTGGCTCTATTTTTTTTAAAATGGTATGAACTAAAAAAATATATAATCAAGATTGAAATAATTTATAAAACTAAAATTTCAATTTATAATCATGTTTATTTCTAAAGGTGCATTCTACACCATTCTGTTGCAGTCACAGAACCAGTTCCACATCACCCACCTGTTCATCCCCCAGCAGCGCGGCACCCCGGATAGTTGTGATATGGAGAATGAGGTGGATCTCATCAACTACCAGGACCAGTTCAATCTCATCAACCTGGGCTGGATACATGTACGTACCTTGTAACATAATTCACTACTCTCACTTTGCTGTAGATGTCATGAGGAACTATTTTATTCTGCAAGTGACGTTTTGGCATAGTTTTCAATGTCGTTGTCGGTGGCGGGATAGCGCGGCGGTTTCATGTTTCATTGTTTTCATGTTTCCTATATTAAGTGCTATTGCAAAGCTAGTTCAATGCACTGTTACACCCCTAGTATACATGTGAGCACCTCTG
This sequence comes from Gibbula magus, assembly GCA_936450465.1. Lineage (NCBI taxonomy): Eukaryota > Metazoa > Mollusca > Gastropoda > Trochida > Trochidae > Gibbula > Gibbula magus. Next base: position 15,749,705 of record OW388290.1, on the reverse strand, counting down.
ATGGATTAAATGAAGAATTTTTGTTTTGTTTTATTGGTAAGAAACCAAGATTTTCTGGATGACAACATCCAGAAAATATTGTTTTCTTTTGTATTACACTTCTAAACCGCCTCAAAGACTTAAAAATTGATATATGTAAGACCCTCAGAATTATTCTGAATTTCATTTTCAAAGATTGTTGTTAGTCATTGCAGCACTCTTTTTAATCACTTAAATCACTTAATAACTCTACTATATATTCTTTGTTTCAGACCCACCCAACACAAACAGCGTTCTTGTCGAGTGTAGACTTACACAGCCACTACCCCTACCAGATCATGATGCCAGAAGCTATAGCCATTGTCTGCTCGCCTAAATATAACGAGTAAGTTTATTTATCGACATTTGAATTAAACTGCCTTGTTTTAAAATGTTCATGTTCATGTTTTGTTTTTTTCTTCTGAATTCTGGCTTCAGAGTGCACGTTGACAAGCTAGCATGGAAAAGGAAACACAATGCAGCAAGGCTAAAGTTAGCCAGTGATGGAGACTGGCAAGTTATGAATTGGGGGAGAGTTGTTTTTAACCCCACATTGACTCCAAACAAAATGTCATCCTTGATTATTTCCATATTCATTCACTCAGTTTACTCGAACTCCTGACTACAGTGTTGATCCCTGCTTTGTTTTTGCAGAACTGGTATATTTAGGTTGACAAAGGACCGAGGCTTGACAGAAATAGGAGATTGTTCCCAATCTGGCTTTCACTACCACACTAAAGAGCCACCGTTATTTGAGGTTAGTACTCGCAGATCACTTTAGGATGATTCAGAAAAGTGCCTAATCTTTTTTGAAGTATGTCCTGTTTAAATCTGAAATAGCTAAAGAATAATTTATAAAACGTTAGTTGTCCATCTTGAATTTAACTTTTTTTGTGAATCTATGTTTGAATTTATTACGATGTTTGCTCAAAGTTCTATGTTTTTCTAAATGTTCTATATTTATAATATTGAATTTCATTTCAGTCGTGTCCGCACGTGAAGATTCTAGATAATGTAGAAATAACAGTTGCTGACCTCAGGAAGAAGTAAATCATGTCCCACACTGACGAAACAAGGGCATCAATACTTGAAGGACATGTGGTCGATACACTAATAACCCTTTATGGGCTAATGCAGTTATATCATTAGTCTCTGATCAAACACGGATTATGATTCCAGGAATTTTTTCGACTTACCACTGTGCTAATTTCTTTGACTACGTTATAGATATGATGCATGAAACAAGTATTTTATGTCTGCTTCAAGGGAATTTTTAGAACCCCATTAGCATGAGGCTTGCCAAATCTCACTTAGAAAAAGTATTTGAGGAAAGCTCATCATGTTGATAATTGAAGGATATCTCAGCAGGTGGGCATTGGGCAATGTAACAGTCGAATCAAGTCTTCACTGATACTGGATCAACATGGGGGCAGTTCCACTAACCGATCTTAGCCCCAAGATCAGTCGTAAGCCCATCCTTTTAACATTGGCTAAGATTGATCTTAGGGCTAAGATGGGTTTGTGGAACGGTACCCTGCACTGAGACCTCTGACGCTAGGGGAATTGTAAGACCAATGTTATCACTTCGGTGTAAATGTCCGCTTATAGTTGCGCAGAATAAGTAAATAACACAGTTGCTGTGATGTAGCACATCTCAAAGTCTCCACTTGTGGATGTTCCAATACTGGACTGAACCCTGCGCAAATTCTCTTGTCAACACGTTTTATATGATGGTAATTTTCATTTCACAAAATTTTGAATCATATCAGTATAAACATAAAACTACCTAAGATGGTAAAAGTTGAGTATGCTAGTTTGCATGGTTTTGTAGTTATTGTTGGGCTGAAATAGGGCTGTCACTTACTTCCCTGCCAAACTGTATTACAAGAAGAGCTGTGTGAAGTGGTCCCAAGACCTCATTTCACACAGCATGTGGGTGATTGTCAGTTACCATACTTAAATACTGACGAGTGGGATTTGAAGGATCAAGGACATTAGACCAGGACTGCTCACAGTCATCTGGGACCGGTAACTACTTATGTGCGAATATTTTTCCATTGAAAGTGCTATGGAATTATTCCCACCAATCAACTCAAGTGCAATGTCAAAACTACAGTTGTAGAACTTCACCAGGCCTATAGAACCTAATGTTTTGACATGGGCTGTGTCCATTAAAATATAATCCATTTCTGAATCCTGAACTGTTGCTCCATCAAAGCTGAAAATTTGTAGTAAAAGTTAGCCATTGACTTTGTGGCTCATCAGGATTGGCATAATTTATTATCTAAAGTTGAAGATCTAAAAATATTGTTTTCTCATTATACAGTCAAAATGCCTGAGGTGGCATTTAAGATAGCTTAATAGCAGAATCATAAAATAGCTAAAACTCATTTGATTGCCAGCAATTTGCCACCCCCAATTTACCACCCCCTCCAAATGTTTAACAAAGTATGAGGGACAGTAAAGTGTCTCCAACCTCTAAGCCCTCACTTTCTCATTAGTTGAAACTAACTGGACTTGGCAGCCAGCCTTGGGTAGTAACTTAATGACCCCCTCCCCCAATGAACCCGATTCAACACAACCTACCGGTACACCGCTGAGAGCACTGCAAGGTGAAACACAAGCCAATGCCAAGCTTTAACCAATACATGATATCGAAGAAATGCTTTAGAAATGCATTTGGCATTTTCACAAGCTATGAGGTCTGTGAGAGTGTAGCATTGAGTCAATTTGCTAGTCCAAGAGATCCCTCCGTATTATATTTTATTAACCTTTCATTTCAAATGTAAGTCTTCAACCTTAAAAATAAATAATGTTAAAACTGATGAGCTACAGAGCCAATGACATTAAAATGTTAACGCTTCCAAGGCATGGAATGGTGCTGAAGTCTTTCATTCACTTACGTATGTGCCATGTTTCTTCTGTGTAGATATGCTACTGAATGTAACCTCTAGTCAACTCAGTTTGAAGATAGGCGAGTGCATGTGAGAATCAATCCAGTTCTCATTTTCACTATTCTTTGGAAACAGTAGGTGTGCCTTATCTATTGAAATTATTTTGATAATTAAATACATTAAGTAGTATTTTGTTATCTCATTAATATTTATTTCAATTAAATCATGTACATTTCAGTATTACGTATGTCATGATTTAATAATGAAATATGTTAGAACATGTATCAAATGATCAATGTATTATGTTATTAGCAAAGAAAAGGTTTTTGAAGCATACTGTAAGTTTTGTTAGTGACATCAAGGTTGTTTACGTCCATTATGTGAATTTATGTCCCATTTGTTCTGCTATCAATTTTGTTTTGATTAATTGTTCGTTGTTCAAGTTTGATCTGTAATTCTTGTTTTAACAATGATCAACATTCTTGTTATTGTGTATTAGCATTATTTATGTTTTGGTTATTTCTATAACCAAGAATAATACAAAGCATGTATATATTGTGAATTTTGTAAAATTTTGTAGAGCTGTATATTTGAGCTATGAATGTCATCATGTGTATACTTTATGATTGTTAATCTGAAGATAATGTGACAAACTGAAATGTAAATACCTGAACTTGTGTAACTATCAATATGAAGGCAATAAAAGCTCTCTATTGTCAAAAGTAATCTTGCTATCCTTTTATTTAGCCAGACAGCAAGTAAGAAGATGATAAATTCATCATCACAGACCGGTGTTCTAAATTACTGCCTGCCATAGGCCAGGTGCAGGTTAGTTTCAGTTGGGCCAGTTGTGGTACAAATGGTCAGTAAGTCAACTTGGCCTGTTGGATATTTTCATAAAGCAAAGAGTCCACACATCTCTGTGTAATGTCAGATGGACAAATTGCTTTTTACAGAATACAAACTGGCCTCCTGTAAAGATTGATTCCAACACTGCATCAAACTGTGTTATCCATTGAATGGGTACAAATGGTCCCTAACCACATGAAATTGAGGATACCCAATATCTTACTGTAAACAATGTATACACCCTCTATGACAATTTCTTGTGATTCTAGCAGCTAATGGTAAAACAAGCAGAAAGCTTCGTTTGCAGTTTATCATTATATGCTGTTTTCAAGGTGTCTACAGAGGACATGAGTCGACCCAAACATGAACCACAGAGAGAATATCCATGATAAAGAGCACTACAAAGTTGTTATATACTTGCTCGCAAGCTTGCCGTTCACGGAGGTTTGAATCCCGCTTTGACATCGTTCATTTTCCAGTGCAAACACACAAACTTAAATTCTTAAATAACTCCCCAAAAATTCCAGATGTTTTATTTGATACCACATTGACCATAATGCTTATAGTTCAATGTGATTGTTTACTTGAAAGCTGCTTTCAATTGCTTAACAACATCATAGAATGGCCTATTTACTTCTTCAAAATATGGTAACTCTTTCATTCTACTTAACCATGCCAGAGCGTTCTTGTACTTATCAACACCGCCTCTATACAGGGGAGAAGCCAAGAATCCGACAACCACGGCGAAATCTGCAATTGTCAGATCATTTCCCGCAACAAACTTTCGGTCCTTGACTTGATTGTCCAACCAATCAAAAGCATTCTCGAGTTTCTCCTTTTGTTCCTGGGTTGGCTCTTTACCATGTCGTGCCAGTAACATCTGAAATTATTATTTCAGAATGATTGTACATGTTATGGAACATCCTTTATCTTGAAAAATTACTTCCAACGGTAAAATCCGTAGCTAAAAAAAAAGAAAGAACGAACATAAGACCTCCTGCAATCTGTTATCAAAGGCGTGGTAATCCTCCAAGTGAAAGTCCTTATACTATTCAGACATGCAGTCCTTGACATTATTTAAAAACTTACAATGAATATATTTCACGGGATCGTCAGTATATCTGCATATATGGTATATAACAATATCTTCTTATTATGTTTCCTCCTCAGTATACACCCCTTTAAAGGATAAAGGGCGAGTTCTATGGAGATACAACTTCTTTAGCACCGAAACGTCGCACTCCTGCAATAAAGAAAAGTTGTATATCCATAGAACTCCTTCTCCTTCATCTAACCAACTTCTAAATGCCATTGAAAGAAGTTATACCCCTTTACATTGATATATTTACAGACATTGACATGGGTAAGTTGCATGTCTGAGTTTTCTGTTTATCTTCCCTGAATATTCATCAGAGTACGAGGCGTGTCCCAATCGTGTCTGGCCTGAATATAAACACAACTCTCAAACGCAAGCTTATTGTACATTCATGAAGAATGTTCCAATAGAGTGTAAATTGCACGAAACTCACGAGATGCACACACACTCTCAATTGCCTGTAATAGTCTGTCCTTCAATTGAACCCTCACATTGTCTACAAAAATGGACAGAACTAGAGCTGTGATCAAGTATCTCCGTTTAAAAAGTTTCAGAATGAAATGCAGATATATCACAGACATGAGGCGGCTCTGCTCCATCATGTAGCCGAGTTAAACCGTGGTGTGTTGAATTTACTCGGGCTAGGAGTAGAGTATAACCACTAACGACGAGCCACGACCTGGTCGTCCATCTGATGTCACAACATATAGGGAAACATTAACTCTCTGATACAATAATACAGGCGTGTGGCCATTAGATACTTAGCTGCTTCTCACCACATCAGTAAAAGATCAGTTGAACAAATCATTCATAAGCATTGACGTGTATATTACGCAAATGAAATGGGGCAATTACTGGAATTCGTCACAGAGAAACGAAGGGGTAACCACGCATAGGCGTGTGGCTGCTTTATAGGACAATGCTCCTGTGCACACCGACCAGGTTGAAGTCAGTGCGGCACAAGACTGTGGGTTCAAGATTCTTTTCCACCCTTCTTATTCTCCAGATCTAGCCCCTTCAGACTGAAAACAGAGCTTCGTAGCCATAATGTTGAGACCAACGAAAACGTCATTGCGGCAGTAGAGTATTTTCTAGGGTCACGAGACAATAAATGGTTTTCAGATTGGTTGAACATATTAGACAAACGTTGGACCATAGGCATTGAGGTCGATTATGTCGAAAAATAAGTTGTAAACATTTTAAAGTTTCTTCAGTTTTCATGGTCAGGCCAGACACTGTTGGAACACCCCTCGCACACCTACGTTGTAAAGAAAACTGCTACATATAGGTTAAACATTTCCCTTCGTTTGTTGCATTGTCTCAATATTCACATGCAGCGGGAATGTCACCCCATTAGAAACAAGCAGCTACAGCAACGACGACGAGAGAGCAACCAACATATAATTATATTAAGGTGCTCATAAAATGCTCACGATGTTCTCCAGCATGGCCCTGTAGAAGATGCCCGTGTCGTGGTCCAGGAGACTGTCTATCAGAGCCCTTTTCTGCAGGTCCCGGGGGTAGAGACTGTTGTCCTCTCCCCCGTACTTACTCACAAGGTAGCGCATGATGGCCCGGCTGTAACATGCAGGCAACTGATTCCGCATAAATACATACAACTGTATGCACTGTATCTTAAAACATTTTCCTTTTTACTCTTCTAATGCCGAAACATGATAACATATGGAAAGCAAGTCTGGATTTGGGTCTAAAAATCCTATTTGTCAAAGGCTCTTTAACAATAAATATTTTTTTATAAATAAATAATTAACTTTTAGGATTTTTCAGAGACAAAGCACCAGTCTAACGTGAGACTAAATAGTTAATAAACAATGTAGCGATTATTACCCGTTGAAGTGTGTTATATGACTTTTACGAAACGAGTATGAATGTTTCTATTTTGTATTGTATATATATGTATACTAAAATCCATATGGCACACATTATAAACATACAAGGTTTACCTTTCCCATAGTATAAAATCTCCTTCCACAATTGTTGGTGTTTTATGAAGAGGGTTTATCTAAAATGAAACGTATATCCGTTAAGCCAAAACAAAACAAATATTAAGTTGTTTCCTTTTAAATGGCATAGAACAACCCCAATATGGAATTTGAATGTGAAGGTCACATAAGGTAAAACATTCTTTTAAGTCATGCAAAAAATGACGTGAGAGGTGTTCAGTTGGATGAAGGAACACACGTTCATGGAGTGTTCACTCACAAAACCACAAATATGTATTTTAAATGGATACGCAGGATATGTATATATATTGAACAGAATTGTAAACAAGTCGAAATACGACGCATTCAGTCATCAATAAAATGATACCTATACAGCAATTTATTTTTCATATACTCTTACCTCATGCACATGAGCCCAGTTTGCACAGGAAGCTAAAATTTACAGAATAAAAACGTTGTTAAAAGGAAAGTGAAATGTGTTTTTGGTATTGATCTTCTCTAAGGCGGATTTGTTCTCATGAGGAAGAGACTTACCTTTTTAAATTCGTCCTGCAAATGTTCACCTTTTGAGTAATCAAGATGTATCAGCTCTAGGGGAAAGTCTAACGCCTTTGCTGTAAGCAGGACAGACCGACATGGTAGACTCGGTGGAAACAGGTAGAGTTTTACAGAAGACATGTTGTATGTACGTCCCTTATAGTGAATGAAGACTCCCACAATGACTCGGCATAAATAAATCAATTTACACGAAACGACAACTAGACTTGCCTATAGTTTTTTAACGGAATATTTTTATTTAAATAACCTAAAATAATATATTTGAATTATGTCACTTGCAAATTTGATTGAGAGTGAAACCTATTTGGAGTATATGGTAAGTTATCTGAGAGTGTAGAGAGACGGGCTAAGGTACAGCGCTAAAGGGCGCCCTGACATTGTATCTGACCTACATGTTCGTATACCAAACAACCCTAGTAGCAACGACGTTCAAGTCAATATTGATATAATATGGCCTCTTTCGCGGACGATATATATTGAACATTACACTCCTCTCGTCCAACGTTACTACTAACAAACACTGGCTAACATGTGAATCATGGTGCATGAACGGTGCATGAATGATGTGTCAGAGGTGTATGAATTGTGGTTCAATGGCGTATGTGTCAATTGTGTATTAAAGGTGAATCTATGGTGTATGAATGTGTCAATTTTTCATGAATGATGTACGTATTAGTGGTGTATGAATTGCGGTTCAATTTTGTAAGAATAATGTGTATGAATGATGTGTCAATGATGTATGAATGATGTGCCAATGGCGTGTGAATGGTGTGTCAGTGTATGAATGATGTGTCACTGTTGTAACAAGTATGTCATTTGTGTATAAAAGGTGGGTCTATGGTGTATGAATGAATGATTTATCTATGGTGTATGAAGGGTGTTTGTGACGTGATGCACGAATGATGTGTTTATGATTATATGAATGCGGTGTCTGTGGTGTGTGCATGGTGTGCCGATGATGCATGATAGTGTGTAATAGCTACTTCAGAAATTGTACCGTTTAGTTTCATGGTTTGGTGGATTTACCTACACAAGTAGAACTGGATAGGTTTCCTTTAGCATTTGTTGAAGATCATTGCAGGATGTGTGGTATTGAGACGACCATGTGATCGATATTCCTTGCAATTGGTGTCCAGTCATGTTGGTCTCATGCTCTGACACTTGCCAGTTTTGATGATTGTTTTTAAATTTGTTTAAGGGATTGTGTTTTATCTGCAGAACTGCCTAATGTAATAAAGAAACGAGCTTCAGAGCCCTTTGCTATACATTTGTTTCATAAGCAAAGTGTCTCAACATTGGATGTTCTGTGCAATTTCAGATGGACTAATGGCCTTTTACAGCACTGCAACCAACTGTGCTAACCATTAAACGGACTTCCAACAGCTGAGGATAGAACAAGCAGAGAGCTTCAATTGTAGTTAGTCCCTGTATGCTGTTTTAAGGTGTCTAGAAAAAGGACACGAATTGACCCAATTAACCATGAATCACAAAGTGAATATCCCTGATAAAGAGCACTACAGAGTTGTTGTATAGTTCCAAGAATCGACATTGCCTTTATTAAACCATCAGTATATGATCATAATACAAAGAAGTCATTTGACATTATATGTGTAGAGATGTATAGTCTTGACATTTCAAATAAATCAAATTCATTAAAAAATAAGTTTAGAGGCGTTATCTTAAAACGCCGTTTAATACTACACCCATCGTATGTCCCACACGGCTCGATGTCATTATCTACTTTGAGTTTGGAGCCATTTGGCCCTTCTTCATCTTTTCAACAAGTTCATAGAATGGCTTATGCACTTCTTCAAAATACGGTAGTTCCTTCATTCTGCTAAACCACGCCAGAGCGTTCTTGTACTTATCAACACCGTCTCGGTACATTGCAATAGCAGTGAAACCAACAACCACGGCGAAATCTGCAATTGTCAGGTCATTTCCCGCAACAAACTTTCGGTCCTTGACTTGATTGTCCAACCAATCAAAAGCCTTCTCGACTTTCTCCTTTTGTTCCTGAGTTGGCTCTTTACCATGTCGTGCCAGTAACATCTGAAATTAATATTTCAAAATAGTTGTACATGTTAAATTGTACATGTATCTTGAAGATCGAATTACTTCCAACAGTTTAAACATTGTAGTTATACATAAAGTTCGGGCCTCCTGCACTCAGGGACACGATGATCGCCAAGGGAAAATACTTATATTCAGACAACCAATCCCAGACAGCGTTGAGAAGTATTAGACGCTTGCAGTAAACACATTTCACGGCAACATCAAAATACATGTACTATCTATAGCATAGGCGTAGGAACACTTTTCACCCACTTTTCACCCACGAACAAAAATTCAATAGCGCTTTCTAGGAGCAAATAGTACGTGTCAATTTTGAAGAAAATTTCTTTTCTCATACTACCAGTATTTTTTCAGAAACAGATAATATGACGAGTACTTTTCACACTAAATTTGGACAGAATTTTTAGCTTAACAGGCTTGAATGGCATGGCATTGCGTCAGGCGTCTGTCCGTCGGTCTTTAAACTTTTCCCTTCTTCGACTTCTTCTCAATAGCCACTGGCTCCAGCGGGCTGAAATTGTAGGTACAGGCACCATCGTCAATAGGGGTCTTAAATCATAGATTTGGCGACCCCGTGGCCCCGTAAAATCTCTTTCCATCTTCTCAAGAACGAAAAGGCCAAGAAAGCTGAAATCTTGTGTACATACTCCTTAGCAAATGGGGATCTTAAATTGCAGAGTTTGTGGCCCTGGTGGTCCTCAGATGCCATGGCCCATAAAACCTATTTTAGGCTTTTTTCTCCAGAAGTAAGAGCTAGAAAGTTGAAATATCGTCTCCTAAGACCTTTGGGATTGAAATTGTACATTTGGTGACCATGTGACCCCTAGTAAGGGCCTTGGCCACTCCTGAAAACGTTTTTAGCTCATCAGACCTGACCTCAAAAACCTAGTTCGTCTTTCTTCTCTAGAACCAGCTCTGTAGTGACTACAGACAGTTGGCATCTCGTGTATATACTCCTACTGTCACTCCTTAGATCATGGATATCTTGATTAATAAGGGCCCAAGGAATCACAGCATTAAAACCTATTTTCGTCTTATTCTCCAGAACCACTGATTCCAGAGAACTGGAATCATTAGTACAGTTAGCTTGGCAAGCGGAGATTCTGATTCATATATTTGGTGACCTTTTGATCCCTAACAAGGTCCTCAGGGGCCACAAACTCAAGGACTATATTTGTCTTTGTCTCCAGAACCAGTAACTCTAGAGAGTTGAAGTTCTGTGTACTGGCACCTTGGCAAGTGGGGATTATAATTTATAGATTTGGTAACTTTTGGGTGTCATGATTTTATAATCTTCTACAGAATGAAAAGTCTTTGTATTGGTCTCTTGGATTATGAATTGTAATTTTTCAAACAATATGTCTAGTGTTTATTTAAAACCTGATTCTCGACATCATTTTGGATGCTATTTCAGGATTAATTCTGATCGAACTGAGATATGAATGTTCTTTCTCAGACTCTGGAACAAATCAAACTTGTCGACTTTATTTCAATCCTATTTTATTTCCATTTAATCGTGACTTCCGTTGTCTTGTCTGCAAATATTGAAGCTCATACAGATCCCTTGCAATTACAACTATATGGTCCTGAGTACCCTAACACACGCACTCAAAAATTCCAAATTGTTGCCATTATGGACTAATCGTGGCCTAGTGTAAACGCAGCATATGCAGATTAAACATTTGTAATGATTATTATCCGAAATATTAAGAAGAAAGGCACTATGAATATGATACATGCTAACCTTCTCGCGAGTATAGGTCTCTGTCCCTTTCACAGCTAGCACATACTGTCTTTTCTCTCAAAATGAATGATTTCTATTATAATTTTTTAAATTTCCGCCTTTAAAAATATGTTAACGGTGCTTATTCTATTCAGGTGCATCTATCAGTTCAAACACATTTCTGATTTGATCTAGGTAGATTTTTTACAGCCACACCAAAGTAAGGTCACGTGACTTTTTTTTGGCCCCAAAGGAAGGTCACGTGATTTTAAATTTAAATAATCGGTGAAGCACACTTTAAACCCCATCCAAAATGACTAAGATCCCCCCCCCCCCGTCATCATGAGAAGCTAACCCCCCCCCCCCCCCCCCCCCCCCCCCCCCCCCCCCCCCCCCCCGTCTTCATGAGAAGCTAATCCCCCCCCCCCCCCCCACTTAACACAGACGGGGTATTCTGACCCAAGCTCGATCCACCCCCCGCTCTCAAGAAAAAAATTTGACATCAAATGAAACCGTTCCTACGCCTATGTATAGGCCTACATGTAACCTTTCAAACAGTATATTCTTATCACGTTTCATCTCAGTTTATCAGAGGCAGCGTCATATTTGTTTTACACTGATATCTTCACATTGATATAGGCAAGCTGCATGTCTGCCTTAATTTTCCTTTTTACCTTCACTGAATATTCATTTTAGTACTCCGACGTGATAAGAAAACAACCACTATATTGGTAAACGTAATTAAACACAGACGTGTGTAGATATCGGTTGGTATTTGTCAATGGATCATATAAATGGTATACGAGTAAATAGGGTGCATGAAGTTGGTTTCTCGTCATGCATTAAGCCGTGTTCGATTTTCATAGATATGCTTTGGGCGCAATAGTTTGTCATGACATCTGTATCAAAGCTAAATAAATCTTTACGAAAAACACTTAGTGTCCCTTTAATGAAAACAGAACACTCACAATCTCCTCCAGCATGGCCCTGTAGAAGATGCCCGTGTCGTGGTCCAGGAGACTGTCTATCAGAGCCCTTTTCTGCAGGTCCCGGGGGTAGAGACTGTTGTCCTCTCCCCCGTACTTGCTCACAAGGTAGCGCATGATGGTCCGGCTGTAACAGGCAGGCAACTAAATCTCATTCCGCATACACCGTATTTTATAATATTTTCCTTTTGACTTTTCTAATGCCGAAACATGATAATCATTGAGAAGCAAGTCTAGATTTGAGTTTGAAATTTCCATTTTTCAAAGGTTCGGTTCTACGATATTCCTGAATACATATGAACAAATACCATGTTTATATCAACTAATGAGGTAGACAAGTTGAATATTCATTCATTCATCATCCATTTATGACTACGCAATGTTTGATATCACAAGGTTTCTGCCTCATTTGATGTGATAAAGATAGTATTTATAAAAAAGGAGGCAAATATCCTCTAAATATCCATTGTAAATAAGTACAGAAGTGAGACTACCCTTCTGTTTGTCAGTGTCGATTGGTTCACAATGACAACTGGGATGAATCTCACGATGTATAGAATATAACACGTTATTCATACAAAATTTACCTTTCCCATAGTATAAAATCTCCCTCGACAATTGTTGGTGTTTTATGGAGAGGGTTTATCTGAAACAAAAAAAGGAACAATGTCCGTGAAGTCGAGGCAAAAATAAGTAATGCGTTTTATTTCCTTTAATGACAGAACCTATTAGTAAACGTTATACAAGACCGCCACGGACTTTACATTAAGATTACAGCTGTTATAACTAGACTGTTAATGACATAGAACAACCCAAATATGGATATTAAATATGAAGCAAGGAAAGTTACCACACCATAATTATTATGTTGTCATGTTTCATGTTAACATTAATGTTTCATGAAGTTACCAGCCCGGCCAGGCTCAAACGTGACCAGGAAAGGAAACTGTGATAACATGTGGTGAAACTATGACAAATTACCATATCTATTTTCAAGATTTGTTGTTTATAAATGAATTCACGCCGATAAATTAGCATAAATTATTCATGTGAGGTATATGTAAATATGAGTTCTACTTCAGGGGATGAAATATACATAGCATCCAACGATAAATATCAAACGTTCTCTTTATCAAATTTTAGAAATTTAGTTCTTGGATGACGTTAATTTTATGAATGCAGCATCACAAATCGATTTAATTTAACAATAATTGTTATTTCACTGAAATAAGGATTATTTATATTGGATTATATCCCGGTTTATCTATAAGGAGGATTTGATTTTAAGAATAAGAACATTATCTTACCTTTTTAAATTCGTCTTGCAAATGTTCACCTTTTAAGAAATCAAGATATATCAGCTCTAGAGGAAAGTCTAAAGCTTTTGCTGTAAGCAGCACAGACCGACACGGCGGGCTCGCCCCAAAGAGGTAGAGTTTTACAGAGGACATGATGTATGTGCGTCCTTTATAAAGTGAATGAAGACTTCCACAATGACGAGGTATAAATCCGTGTACTCGAAACGAAATCTAGACTTGATTATAGCAATAAAGGAATATTTTAATTACCAACAACAAATATATATCTACGAAACACTGACAAAATGAAATTGGATATCTGAATGATGTCATTTGAAAATGTGTTTAACATGAAAACGTAATTGTGTTCCATTTGTTTCTTCAAGTACGATAAGTACCCAGAGAAAGTGTACATGTGAGATATGGGACAAAGTACAGCGATATAGTGTGCCCTGACAGTGTCTGACCTACATAGTTAGTATACCAATCTACCCTGGTAACAAGGACTTTCAGATCAAATATTCAACAAGAATGATAGTCTCTTTCACCGAATAGTTCTGTCGTTAACTAACCTATATGTTGGAATTGATAATTCTCTAGTCTAATGTTACTGCTTACAGATACTAAATTAGTTACTAGGTGAATCCATTTCACAGTGATCTTTCTACTTTCGTTGTATGAAATGAGTGGCTATGAGATATTTCATTGAAATCTTGGATACATATTTCCATGTTCTCTCTAAGGATTTAGACATCTTCATTTGGAGAAAGAACATGTCTTGATATTCAATTACACCGTCGACCTGAACCGTGAAAACGAGTGCAAAAAATGCCAATACATACATACGCATACAAAACAATACACATCTATAAAACAACGAACAAAAACTTGGTGAAATTTTCTGATTTCAATACACAATATTGTATCAGCTGTATCATAATATCAAGTGTCATGTTGGTGGACGTAAGACTATTTTGAGTATTCAGACGTAACTCAATATCCCCTTTACGTCTCATGATGCTCTGCACAATGGCGTTGATGTCCGTATATAGAGATTATTACCCGAGGAAGTGTGTCATATGACCTTTACGAAACGAGTGTGAATTTTTGTATTGCCCGAGCGAGAGCGACGGTTATACATACATTCGCACAAGTTTCGTAAAAACCATATGGCACGCTTTTGAGTGTAATAATCTCTATTTCAAGTGTAATAATCTCACAGACGACACAATACGGGAAGTGAAACAATGGTTGCTAGGCAAACGTGATATGTGCACATGTGCTCATATCAATACTATTAACTCAGTTATTTTCAACCATATGGGTAATAAATATATGTTCTGAACATTGTTACCATGCTGCATAGTTCGGCACCCCATAATGAAAAGCAGTATCAATCTCTGGATCTAAACCAGGGATATTTCAGAACATACAATATTGAATCTTCTAAGGTCATTGCTAACGTCAACAGACCCATCGACTAAGAACGCTCAGACTGATAAATACTCAATTCGGCATTAAGCCAAGGGATATTGAAGTCTCTCGATGTCCGGAATGGCTGCACCACTGTGAAAGACTATATGTGGGATCTTAGATTGAATTAGGTGGTACGATTGCTCGTATAAAAAGTATTATCTGTTGCACGACAAAGTCAGTGAAACGCGTATTATTCCTAATCATCTAAACCCAACCATACAAATTGTTAGTGTAAAGCTCATTACTAAACTGTAAGGTTTTACCGTCACGCTTCTGCAGGATCTTGTCTAATAAATTATCAAAATATTTGTCAGTTAAGTATGTGTCATCTTAAGACATTGCACCCACATCAAGCATGGGACCAATGGTGATGCCTTTTCACTGAACTTCCAAACATAACGCATTTTTCATAAAATTCACCTGTTTAGGTCTGTGTCATTTGTGCAGACAATGCCTGTAGTCCTGAAATATTCCTTGCGATTCCAAACGCCGTGCTACTAGCTCCTACTATGCAGGTTGATTGAAGATTGTGCGAGATTCTGTTCCTCCTTAGTTCCCCTTGACTTAGAGCTTCCGCGTTGGTTTACCAGTCTGATTGAAATAGACAGTTTTCCAAGAGAAGTTGCTAAATAATACATGAAATGGTCTTTTAAAAGTGGTGTGTGCCGTCTCGTATATATGATTCAAATGGAAATGACTACACTCTCATCGTGTTGATGTAAATAGGATATTCAATAGGACGTTAGTGTTATTTTTCTATATTAGGTTTAAAAGCTTTTAGGGGGGATTGCGTTTAATACATAATCGTTTCACCATGTGGTGTTCTTTGTGATTGAGAAGTACTTACATGGTTTAAATTTACTGTTTAATATTGCTGATTGTTCCTTAGTCAGGGAAGCATGGAATCTATAAACAAAGCCAAATTAGCGAATCCCTGGGGAGGAGAACCTAAACAGAAAGAAGAGTTGGTAGAAAGGAGCATGGTATGTTAGTCTTGCTGATGGTTGGACCTGGCTTGGGAAGATGGGGGGAAATGGTGGTATAGCAGTGATTATATATATTGAAATGGGGTGTATATACTCATTAACATATCTTGCAGTTTTTGGTACAGGCACATGTTGATTCTCTTTCCTGTATAAAGGAAACATAACACTTGATGAAACCTCAATAAATTAGTTTATTTATTTTTGTCAAACACAAGAATTAAATGAAAAAGTGCAATACATTGTACAAAATAAGTAAAACTTGGCACACAAAAGATAAATTCTCTATGAAGCTCATTAACAGAGCAATCATTCACCCCTATGATCAACATAGGTGTTTATTTTGTCTACATTTGCAACATAATTAAGTGAACCATGTTTACAAAATCATGTTTATGTTCCAAATGAAGTTAATGATACTTATTTAATTAAAAAGCTTCTGAATACTTCACAGGGGAAGTATTTTCCTACTGTCGTATGCTAGTATCATAAACTTGTGTGATTTTACCCAGACATTCAGATTTTGGTTGTAAAGAAAGAGATTATTAAAAACTTCTGAATAATTGAATGTTTCGGAAGAGATATAATAAAAGAAAGAAAAAAATAATACTTAGAACTAAAGATATAAATAGATCTATAATGAGCAAATAGATTCACAATAACAAAATCTCAAATATGATAACATTTATATTAAAAATGTACGGTACATTTATAACTTAGATGATCGAAAAACACCTGATCTTACCACAAAATTTAAACCTTAAAACACCATAAACTAACTTATAACAAAGGACAAATTCCTTAGATGCTAAATACATTTAAACCTTAACAGAAATACCACAGTTCTATTAAAACCTCTTGGGTATGATATACTTAGATCTCACTTGTTTCACAATGAAAAAATAATTTGTCAAAATATGCAGCTATTTTTCAAACTTCAGTTACCCGGTAAGTAAAATATATATGAATCCTGCAGATAATTTAATGAATGAAAGTACAAACTGAATTTATAAACAGCAGGATAAAGTTGGATAGTTTTTAATACAAAAGTGCAAATTAAATTGTCAAATCATTCAATTTACATGAAGAGTACATGAAGACATTTATGAAACACCTGACATTAATGATGGAATGTAGAGATAACTTTCACTTACACAATTTAATAGAAAACACTGTGATCTAATGCATTAAGGCATGAAAAATTATCAACATTATAACAAATTATGTGACACTTCAAGACTGTCGAAAATAATATAAAAAAACACCATCCCAAATTAAATCAATTATCAACTTTATCCATACCATTTTCTAAATGACTACCAAACATCTATTAAAATTTTGTTGAATATCAAACCAGTATTCACAAGAAAACAGTGGCGAAATTAAGACTTGTTACCGAAGCAGTATCTTAGGAACATGACATTTCCTAACCAAAATGGTAACTTACCTGTAAATAATTATTTGAAAGTTATTCAAGCAGGAGTGAGAATGTGTTGTTATACATTCCAGGCAGCTAGCAGTTCATTGAAATTAAATTAATATCTAAAGCATAAAACACAAACTCAAGACCCTAAATATACATACATGTGGATATATCTAATTTACCCACCCATATAACATGTAAAGAAGATGGGACACAGTCGCCCATCTTGGATCCTGCCATAGGACCGGAAATGGTTAAACTGGTTTGCTGGCTCAACTACGCTTTGTAATATTTGTATCCAAGTTTCCATGTTCGGTCCTACAGCAGGATCCAAGATGGTGGACCGTGTCCCACCTTCTTTATAAGTTATATACCCCGGGTAGGTAGGTATACGTATGTGTATATTTAGAGTCTGGCCCTGTGGCATAAAACTGTCTCAAAAAGCAGCCCCTGAAAAACATCTCTTAAAGTTGTATGTTAAAATCACTCCTTTAATCAGATAAATAACTGAACATCTCCTTTAATCAGATAAATAACTGAACATCCTCATCCCTGCATTTGAAATCAAACAATTTGGTTATTTCTGAAAGCATGCTGACCGTCCTGAATGCCTTAATTTCGCACTCTACGTTATACTTGAGCCTACTAAACACCACAAACCAAGGATACACACCAGTTTACTATATAATGTCTAACCCAACTACATCTTCACAACATAGCAATCAAATTGTGCATTTATAGGAACAACTAGTTCTTATTTTGTTCAATACATGAACATGAAATGGAAAGATGATTGAAGTTATTTGATCGTTTTAAGTCACATGTAATTTCTACTGTTCCAAGATACAAACTTATCTATGTATTAAGTCACAGTAATTTGAACAGTGTTTGAAGTAGCTGACTGATTACTCAATTATGGAATATTTAAGATGACAGAAAATTATTTACAGGCTATTATTCATATGTTACTGAGTTATTACTTACACTGATAATTTTGAGAAAAGTTTATTGATAATTCATAACAGCCTCACTGGTTTATATTGGTTGAAGTTGTGTCATTCACTGCCTATCAACAATGGTATCTATGCTCATGTCTGATCTCTGTACAGCTAGTTATTACAGTAACACAGATCGTATCTCTACAGCTAGCTAATACAGTACAACGGATGGAAAAGATGATGTTATGAAGTATAATTTCACCAATATGGTCTTGCATATTCCAAGTATTGCTCCCGCTTTATCCACTGAGAAAATATACATGTATATTGCTATAATGTCAAAGAAAATTATTTTAAGACTTTTAATCATTAGAAATAATAGAAGTAAATGTCATGAAGAGCAATAGCAAATGTATGCTAGATGGTAAACTTCCTCGCTGGAATCATGAAGGTTATGGAATAATATTCCAGCAAACCACCCCATTAACTCCAGGAAAAGAGCCTCCCCATACCCAGGATATATGACAAGATCTAAGCTCAGTATATTTCTTTTATAGTCAGTATCTCGCTGATTATACATTTGAAATAACTAATTGTATTCTTCTCAGTAAACCAAAATATGGTCATCTCTCCTGATTGTAAGGGGAAGTTTGAGCTGAAATATGATAGTATATAGGCTAGGCTAACTAGGTAGACTAAGAAATATGTACTTAGTAAAACTTGATATTAAGTCAATTCATGACACCGAGGCCTTAGATTTAGCAGGATGGCAAGATAAAGAACAACTTTCCCTGCAGGGAAGAACTTGTGACAGTCTCTATCACTGGCTAAGTTAGCGTTTCGTAACCTTTTCTGTGGAAGATATTTCAAGCTTCACTGTCTAGTCAAGGTGGTGCTGAAATACATGCTAGCACTGAAAAGGTGATAGAGAAGTTGTCTAACGGATAAAATGTCTTAAACCACATGATTCCAATGTAGATATTATTTACGATACATGCATGATTCTGGATGATGTAATGATACCTAGCTTGTTGAGTAAAAGACAGATTTGAAGATAATGGTAAGGCAATACAGGTAAAGATTAGAAAAATGACATGCATACACATAAATATTATTAGATAACAATTACAGAAAAAACATTAGAACTAATTTATTTTATAACCTTAAACATGTATATCAAAACATTAAAAACAGACATAAAAACATGGACCAACCTGGTTTGACGATAAATTACGAGTTTGTTCAAGTGTGTGCATGACAGCTAGATGAGTATTTTCAGTGATACCTAATGTATCATGGGAACTGATATAAACATGACAATATCTGAAAACCCTTTAAAACAATTCAACCATGATTTATAAATATAAGTATATATGTACAATGAAGGGAGGAATTATTAGTGCAATACAATTGCTACCATAACCTGATGATTGAAACATTTCAAAATGTTAAACACTATAGACTAAAAGATCCTTCTCTATGATATACATAAATGTAACCTGAAATATCATTGTATCATTCCTATTTGAAAGAGTTTATTAAAATGAAAACGTACCTTAGTTTTAGTCTCTTTTAATCTCTTCCTATTTTACATGATGTTAAACTTGTAATTAAATTTTGTTACATCTCTACCATGAACTCAAAAGAATTTATTCATGACATTTGCAACAAATACTACTTGTACTTCATATTTGTTGATTTTTAGTGGGGCAGGAGACTTGTGTATTTGAATTTAGGATGGATTAGGTGGAATCGAGTTCTGTTCTCAGGAATCGAGTTCCCGGAATTCCCGAAATGTTTATATTTTGTATGTGAAACCAATCAAAGATCAAACAAGAGTTAATACAGTGGTCTCTTCCATGCATCTGACAGGTGAACAATGCCTTAATTATAAGATAAATAGTTGTGTTTGTAAAATTTCCGGGATTCATTGCTATTCAACACCCGCAAATTTAGTTTAAAACCGACGGCGTTAGCCGGAGGTTTTAATCGCTGAATTTACAAACGCAACTATTTATCAATATTGTAACATGACCGTTAGTTATCAGGCGTTTTGAAACGAACTCTCTTTTTGCGTACCTATCTCTGAGTGGAAAGGACTTTGCGGCTCTTCCATTTTTGTAAGAGGTGTGGTCAGGTCAAAACAATTGTAACTATTCGGCGTAATATGTACATTAGCAACAATTTACACATAAGCTCAAACAGTGTCACTCAACTATGTTCACTTCACAATATTCACTTATCCTTTAAGATGGCGATAAACATTTATCTACGACATCAACACAGCAAAAGACCTAGGAACAAAAATCTTAAACTTGCCCTAACCCATTGTGACAATGACGCTAGCATTGTGACGTCAAAACGGTTGATCACTATGACGTCATGCCATGGCAACGGCATTCGGTAAACACAACCGCATGGAAGAAGGCGTCAAACTTAGACAAATCTTACTAGTTGAAAACATTTTAGTTACTTGAAACTAATTAATTTTGAGAGTTATTTGTTACCTATACTGCTATACACAAGTTAGAAAATGACAATGCCACCTGTCAAATTTGAGTAAGGGGCACATATTAAGAGAAATAGAACAATAAAATTTTGAGTCGGGCTGGATCTTGTGAACATGATGTATATGTTCGCGGTGATTCGCCCAAAGTAATTTGCGGGTATTCATTGTCATTCAACATAGGCAAATCAACCAATCAGAATCAAGGATCCTACGAAATCATGTTACAATGTTTGATCACATTCACCAGCTTAAACTTTTTATAAATCTTGAATAAATTATCTCAAATTCAGTATTTTTTCCAGGTATTTGATTTTGCTTCAGGTAATTGCTTCCAGGGAACTTGATTCCACTTTCACCTGATCCATACCTCTCCTGCCCAAGATCAATCTAAACACTCTCACAATTCAGCCGACTATAGGTGACGTTTTGAAATGATTATCAATTATTTGTCTTTGGTCAATCTCTGGATAATTATCAGCTCTAACCCTTTGGATTACCTTATTTAATGATTTACTTTGTCATTTTGTCTGTTAAAAAGGATAATAAAGCGATCAGGGTGAGAGTAACAGACATTGCTAATTCCAAAATACCTCTTGTAGCACATGCAGAGTGTTCAACGTTACGAGAGGATCAGAATCCTAGTACTGGCTGGTCATGGACAGAGTGAGATATCTTACATAAATAAATGTATTCTTCATAATAGCTTTAAAACCGTCGTCTCTTTTTTGTAGCGAGACCTTTCCCAAACCAGCCTGGAACTGATGCGGATGTGAGTCTTTTCTTTGTTCGGGGCGCACTCTTGATTTCAGTCTCTTCTTCTTCTTCTTCTTTCACATCTTCACAAGAATTTTCACTTGATGTCTTTTCTAAATCTGGTTCCTCTTTAGAAAGCACAGAACTAGAAGAACTCACTGTTTCAGATGCTGGAGATGCCACTCGAGTGTCTTGTTGATCGTCTGTAACCATGGTTACACTCTGCTCATCTGTAGAGGTCAGTTCATGTTTGATAGTGTGTAGATGTTGGGTACTTGTAGACTGGCCTGAGCTTGTATGGGAAAGGGTTACAAGTCCATGCACGGGTGCTTTCAGTGATGACGGTAATCCCATCATGCAATACTGTTGAAGGTCTGCGAATGTGTCGAGGGTGGGAAGGTTCTCCCTGTGCAGAGAAGCTGCTAATACTAATCCTGGTGGCTTACTCTCATCAAACGTACTCACTGAGGGATTGTACTTAACTACACGGACTGGAATAGTAGCACTCTGCACTGCCTTTGTTCTTGGTGACAAGTCTAACGGTTGATCCTGTGTGGGAAGTCTTGACAAATCCATTGCTTCATCCTGTTCTTCATCCCTATAATCACTGCTAGTAGATAGTTGTGGAGTTTCAGACTTTTCTGGCGAAGTCCGACACTGTCCCCTACAGTTGATCTGCTTGCAGTAACAATGATCAAGAATGACACTTCCTGGGAGTTTGGGTATGTCGTGGACCTGAGGTGGGTGTTGAGCAGGACATGGGTGCCCTGTTGGGACCTGAGACATGAGTCCGGTCACCAGTTTGAGATCGTGAGCACCAAGGACCCGAGACGCGAGCACAGCATCCTGGAATGGAGGTAGAAGTGGGCTGACTGAACCTGAGAGAAGTTGAATGCACTTGACTGAGTCTTGCATAGAAGAAGCTGTGATCTCACTGTCCAAGCTATCACAGGAGATGCCATAGGGTACATAGTGGGGACCAGGGGTACCTCCCCCTTGTGACAAAGTTGAAGACAGAATTGACTTGATGGCAGAATATTCTGGCTTGCTTTCAGCATCGACTTTAACTTTGTGTGTCATTTTTCGTCGAGGTTTGGATGGTTTAATATATCCTGAGGGAATTTCAAGAATTTTCTTTGAGGTAGTTTTGAACTCCTTCTTCCTTAGCGGTGAAGAGAGTGAAAATATCGGATCCAGTTCTCTGGAAACAAAAATTTGAAGTGAAGAATCATATTAAAAAACAATGTGAAATGCTCTCGATAACTTACAGTTGGTAAATCTAATATATTTTGAAAATGGTGTCATAAAGCGATAATTGTATTAAAATACAACTGAAGCCTTCAGTCCTCATTTAACAAGATGTTATTTTGAAATTTCAGTTTCCTATGGCATTTGGTTGAGGAGAAGAAGTCTAAAGGTTTTAAGCGATAATTTCATATAGTCCATATATGCGGTAGGAGTGGGGATGAAATGTTATAATTCAAGGTAAAGATTTTGATCCCCTTGATGTTTCGTACATCCCCACAAATTTCAGCCTGGGTGATGCTACAGCCGAGTTTATGAATGCCGACTCAGGCCTGCTGAGCTAAATATGAATTATTTCATGGCGTTGGATATAATCAGTTCAACTCACCGCTTGTACATTGGGACATCATAACCAAGACAGGCCATAATTTGTTGAATGACATCGTCACATCTTCCTGAAGAATGCAAAACATTGAAATTTACATAACAGTCTATAACGACAATCTCAATAATACCAGATCTTAACAAACAGTCCTATCTAGATCTGACCAGTGCTCGCGTCACATCTCACGTCCTTCCAATCAATGTCACGGCTAGAAAACTGACTGGAAGGAAGGAAAGTCAAAGCAAAAGGGCATGAGGTATATGTGATAGGTAAGATCTGTTTTTTAAGTGATCATTTTTTACCACAAACATTCATCAAACGAATTCATTTATCATTCGATACTTACAAAAGCAGATCCAGAGGTGGGTTCAGGGAGTTTAAATCCCCCCTTTTGACAAATTTTGCATGTACATTTTATGAGCCCATAGAGTGAACCCCCCTTTCAAAATACTTGCATCCACCTTTGACAAATTCTGTAAAAGAAACCTTTCCTGCTGAATAAGTATAACTATTCCAGGTAGAAGAAGGTATGATATAGAGAGAAGAACCACTTAATAACAAACTATTCTGGCAGAGCATACACAAGGTCACAAACTAATTGACGAACCATTGATCTTCAATGTGGCGCTGTCATCTTTTGGCGTCCACTGAAGATTGACGATGTAGAGTTTGGGCCTCTTCTGCACTCGTCGATCCATACACCACAGACAGGTGTACTTCTTTAAGAGCTACAGGTGAGAAGAATAGAGTCACTAATTTATTTGAAGAATCTTTTGATACGCTTTGCTTAAAAACTTCTTGAACATAAAGTACTTCAATCAACCACAAGATAAATCTATCATGCCGTTATGCTATATTATGCATATTTGAACTGAATTTCTTAGGATAATTCTTCATAAGTAGAGGCAACTCAATCTATTTTATATATATGCTTGATGCCATTGGTTTGTAAACATGGCGTCAATTTGCAAAGAACTCAAGGTAGCATTATTCATTAAGTTACAATGTCAAGTGATAAGGTTGTTTGTGCAATGACTGCTGTCTAAACATTAGAGGCTACTAATAGTTTTGTTACTTCTCTAAATAAGCAATACCTTGAGACTAGATCCAAGACAAAGAATGAGATCTGAATTGTTTGCTGCCTTAACTGCCTCCTTCCAGCGGTACGGAGACTTGAGTCCGCCCTTCTCCCCGAAGTGTACGATGGTGTCCTGTAGCGCTCCGTTACACTTGTGACACTTGCGGCCTGTCTTGTGTCGTCTCACCCCTGTCTGTTCCGTCACGTCAAACAGGCGTACATATTCTCGGTTTGGTTTGCATTCCTTGCATTGCTGCAATAAAGCACTCATTTACTTAACTAGGTTAAAATTTATCCTGGTGATTTAATTTTGAATAAGCATGTTTGCCATTTGGCAATATACATTTACAACAACTTTAGTGCAACAATACATCAATTAAATGTCCAAACAAAACTTTTACTTTGTGTGATATTCATAAGAGTGATATATACTGCAGGACCTGTTCATCAAAACAAATAGATCAGATGTATCACTTTAAAAACATTTATATTCTTATCAATTAATATTATATTTTACTGACAGTTTCATGTTTACCTCAATGAACATGTTGCCATGGACTTCAGACAAGATTTGTCGAGGGAGACCACTCCGTATGTGCAAACCGTCACAGTTCTGAGATACTACATGCTTTAACTGGAAGAGAAATATCAAGTATGGTTTAATAATGTTTGCATCTTCAGCAATCCTGCTCCATCAGTGTATTTGTATCGGCAATGTCATGAAGGATGTATTACAAATGAATTATGAAGAAACTGTTTCAGTGAAGTCTGAATACAACTCACATGTCCTTCCTTGTAGAGTTTCACTATTCCCATGTGTGTATATGTCGGCTCTGCATCGCACAAGTCCTGGGCTCTGTAGTCATAGAATAGAAAATTTAAATGTGTAAAGAAACTAAACTTCAATAAACAGTACACTATACTTACAGTTGTTTTTGTTTTTATATACCGTACAAATAGTTTTCTTTTAAGTTGTTATCAGTAGTTACTTACGTGAGTTCCTTCCCTTGTTTGAGTAAAGTCCAAACACCATTAGGACCCCTATAATCTGGGATGGAAGCAGCCTGAAAATTTAAAACTATCTTTAAGGTCCACTGATATAGTAGAAAGAATTTGCTTTTAACACATCTATTTTAATATGAATCCTACAAAATCAAAATTTCTCTGGACTGAAATCATTCCTCATTCAGGTAAAATGGAATACAGTAGGTTATGGGTTAAAGTTAAAGTTAATAACGTGTTGGACTTTGCGACTCTCAATCACATGGTTCACTTACTGTGCTTATACCAGCCCCTGTATATATGACCACTTTATTGGAAGTCCTTATAGCAGCAGCTAGTTGAAGACATTTTGCCTTCAGCACTTCTGCTTCATCCTCAATCTGCAAGTAGAAACCATAATTTACAGCAATTACATTTAGAAAATCAACATTTAGAAAGAACTGTGTCTTTTCCAAATCCCCTCCCCCCCTCCCCCCCATATATATAGCGTTTATATTCAAGTATATAGTGTTTGGATAAACTATGATTGGCAACTATGGGATATGCTGATAATATTTTTTACAGGGCAAAACTATACTTTATTACAAAACACATTGGGGTACAGCAAACTTGATTTCTTAATTATTTTTCAATATTGCAGACTTCTGTGTAAAAGCCACCTGTATGTAATGGCCATTTTGAGTTGGTCTATTCGATGACCGTTATACACAAGTTTGGATGTAGTTGCCATAGTTGATAAACAAAATAAAGAAAGATTTAAAAAGAATGACATCTAAATTATGTCTAAACAACACTATCAAAATTATAACATAATTTTTTTCCGAAACTTAATCTATCATTTTTGATTTAATTGTTCATATTTTTATAAGACTGGGGTTCATACTAACTCTGTTTAGAAATTTTAAAAAGATCGAATGCATGGTTAATAAACAAAAGATATAAAATTGGTTTCAATGTCAGATGAGTGCAGCTTTAGTAGGAAGTGTTGTCGGGACTGGAATGTTGTAGACTGCATTGGTATCCTGAGTAAAAGTCATTATTTGTCATTGTCTTGCTTCCAAGTACATGCCAAATACATCAGAATCTATGTAGAAAAAATTTCTTATAGTAAAGAAGTTGTATCCTTAAAAAATTGTCTTCATTATTCATTTCTTTCATTATTCATCACTGCAACTACTAGAATGAACATCAAGTTGTAACACTGTAACATTTCTGATATTCACCTCAAAATATTTGTATTGCACTTTCATATCATTATTGTTACAATAAAACAAATTAAAGTGAATGTAAATTGAGTTACCTCCAAAACCCTCTGCTTCTGGGCATGCTGCACTTTTACCCTTTTCTGCACTGCCTTTACCACTTCTGGGGATTCTTGTAAAGTATCCAACTCTTCCAAAGTTCTGTCGCCTTCATGTTTCTTCAGAATATCACGAATCTAAAATAGGAAAATTAGCTTGTATTAATAAATTGTTTTCAGCATAATCAACTACAATACAGCTAAACCGAGCTGCGCTGCACTGCACTACCAACCCTTATGCTAGAAATATAACCCTAAAAGATCATCGAAAGGGATCCAAGGGATGAAAAAGATAGTCTACACTACAGACATGTATCCTAGGGCTAAAGAAAACAGTGTAACGGGAATCCAAGGGCGAAAAAATGCGAAATGAACACGATCGATGTGCAGCTTTTAAAAATCCATTCTTACCTTTACAGGTAAAGTCGGGAAAATTTGAAAAAAATTCCAAGTTTCTACCTAATTTATGTGTAAATGTAGACTAATTGCTCATGAACATAATTCAAATTAAATAGAATTTACATCTGTTCATCAAACAACTATATGAAAATACCAGAATGATATTTTGGAGGACAAAATGATAACTAAATAATGCATCGCACACTGTATGTTGAATGTTATCAAATCGAAAAATGTTTGTTTACAAACACACCGCCATATTCGGCAACATTAAACTATAAATACTGGTCGAAAAGTAAAAGATTTGGTAATTCTTTTGACGTATGTAACTGCTTGCCTGTTTGGACCTTGCTCTTATTTCATCTTTCACTAAAACCTGTCGCGAAAATTTGCATTTTCTAGATTTTCTTGTTGATTTGTCACTCTCAGCATCCTCAACCTCCGCCATTGTCAACACTCGCTTCTAACATAACATGCAGAACAAAATCGAATGATTTATTGATATTTAATATAAAATATATACATAGAAAAATAGGGAGAAGATATATACAATTGGTTGTTATTTTCCCAATGTAAATGTGTAATTTTAACTGATAATGTGTTATTGTTTTGGATATAAGAGGCCATTTTCTTTATTTAACTGGTTTTCTCAGCGGAATGCGCTGTTTCTTTGCGATATTAGTTCCCAGTCTGACCGAGTTCAAACAAGTATACAGGACATGGCTGGACATGTTGGAACTCGTTTTATTGGGAGACGATCGTGTCGTTGTTTATGTTTTGTCTTATGTCCAATAGATTATATTGTTGAGTTATATATTTTTTAAATAATGTAGATAAGCATGTTGGTGTCAACGTTGTGTAAAGATCAACAGGAAGCATAATATTCAGTGACTTAATTTCAAGTATGAGTATAATTTATGATTTATACACATCTCCCCCGTTTTTATTCAAAGAGATCAAAGCATATGGGCAACCTCGCAACAAAATCGTAATACCTGCAATATAGTAAAACCCACTGTCTCCATGCAATGGCGTTGAAATATTCAGAACTGATCTCATCTCGTATTAAAACTGGGTTATAAAACTGTTATGACTTGCTCTTCGCATTATTGTTTGTATCAGTTATAAACAAGTTTTGAAAGAAAGATTTCCAATATTATTAAATCGCAAACGATCGCTATCTACATGTTGTTTCGTAAGGATCGCAGATATTTTATGAGCGCTTCCATCAATGACAAGACTTTTTATAATATCTATCAGGTAAAGGAAGCTATGGAAACTACAAAAACATTTATCTTCAAAGATGGAACTGGCAGTTTACAAGTTCGTATACCAGAGGTACGTAACTATGTCAGTTATTTAGTGAAACAAGGCCATGCCCAACTATCACCGTTTAATAATAATACATATTTCGCTTTTGCATGAAAGAAAACGACATCTATTTTTTTATTGGTCACTCTGGAAATAAGAAAAACAGTTTTTGTGGAAAATTAAAAAAAAATTACGTTTTTGTAAGCAAATGTCTTATTTTTCACACCGTGCGGAGTGCCCTAGGTTAACACGCGAAACAGTAGCACGAACATTGACTAAAGTGGGAGTTACTCAAAGGCAATACCACCGAATCTTGATTGATTAAGGTTTTTGATTTCTGTAGGTGGTGGATCCAGCATATGGGATGTACGTTTGGTCTTGTGCGCCAGTACTAGCGCAGTATGTTTGGTTTCATCGAGAAAAAATTCGGAACAAAAATATCTTGGAGGTTTGTATCATTGTTTTAATACAAACGCATATAACAATGAAAGTCATGGTTGAACTGACAGAAACATGTCCAAGGTCTATAATCTTAAAGAATTCTAGAAACACCTTAATCCAGTATAGCAGATTGTTTCCGTCCATTTGTATTTATATTACATTGCATGGGCTTAGTCAAGGTAAACTGTGAGGGAGAAAAATAACTACATTAATGTATATGTGGACGAGGAAATGATGTTTAAAGTTCTCAGAGACATTTGGTCGTCAATCTTTTGTGGTAGACCCTACACTTCTGAAATCCATTCATATATAATAAATGTATGTCTAAAATTGTTTCGAGAACAGTTCAAGAGCACGACCCTTTATACGCACGATCTTCTCAGACATACGAATCTCAAATATATCAGACACAATGGATCACCTGCATGCAACGCCATTTCTTATTTCCAGATCGGTGCCGGGACAGCCCTACCGGGGATAGTTGCTGCTAAATGTAGCGGAATAGTTACACTTAGTGATAGCGCATCATACCCGCGTTGTCTTGACAACTGCAGACGTAGCTGCTCTGTCAATGACGTCACCGATGTCAATGTTGTTGGGTTATCCTGGGGAGAGTTTCCCCCTGAACTTCAGAACCTACCTCCTCAAGATGTCA
The DNA here is from genome assembly GCA_936450465.1 of Gibbula magus. Classification (NCBI taxonomy): domain Eukaryota; kingdom Metazoa; phylum Mollusca; class Gastropoda; order Trochida; family Trochidae; genus Gibbula; species Gibbula magus. The sequence continues at coordinate 15,720,345 of OW388290.1, read as the reverse complement.
TCCTCGCTTCTGATTGTTTTTATGCAACTAAAGGTAAATGGAGCCGCTATGAGATCCCCTTGACTGGACTTATTACTGTGTCGTGAACTCTTTCTGTTAGTTTTAAATCACATGGTACTGAAAAAACGCACGCACGAACACAATAACTTGGCAATATGCCGAAATCCAAATTTTCCAAAATAAAGTGCGAAAACTCAGTTCAAAGCTACGTTGCGGGCACTGACATCACACATCGTTATCTTGTGTTTCATTCAACCAGCTTACTACGTTCAAATTGTAGATTTAGACGCACCAAAATGACGTAAACCAACCATGCACCCAACAAGGTTTAAATTGGATGACGTGTTCTCAATCCTATCACAAGAGTAAACCTACGAAGTATCATCGCTGGCCGCAGTGTACCTTTAACTTCCTTTGTCACATTATCAAATTGGTTGCTTCCACCTCCCTTTTCCTGATCGTTAAAGACAATATTTCAGATTTTGAGGATATCATTGCTACGGTCAGCTACCTGCTGGAACAAAACCATGCAGCGGAGTTTTGGACATCTTACCAAGAAAGGAGGTATTAAAAACAGTAGAATCACCCATCAGGCATCACTTCGTATCAGGTCGAATGTTTTGATTCTCGATTGTGTAAAGTCATGTGTCATTTATTTAGTTCAGCTGTGCAAAAGAACTAATCAAGCCTTCAAGCGGAAGTTTTCTGAGATTTTGCGCCGGCTGCCAGTTCTATTACCATAATATATCATTATCAAATTGGTCCATTTCCGTTTATGTCTATTGTAATTTAGAGCTAAACTGTTCCCTTTGACCCGGTACTACATCTCTTATCACACATTTGTATCATATTAATCGTATATTTGAGTCTCTCTGTCAATGCTTGGTTGTAAATGTTTCAGTGCCGACCGCTCCATCGAGTATCTGCTGAGGAAGTGGGAGCTGTCCTGCACACACGTGCCTCTATCCTTGTTCCATGCAGACAGTCCGTGTTTAGCTGGGTCTGAGTTGCCAGGAGACCACACCATACACATGTTGGTTATCAGGAGAGAAGGTTGATGCATGTCGTGAAAATTGTGATTTCACGATATCTGAACAGTACACGTAGCAAGTTAAATGTGCAATTGTAATTCAGTGCAATGGCGCCGATGGATCGCTTGTGACTTTATGGCGGTATCCAACTTCCCAATGCAAGGCATAACTCTTGCCAGTCTCCATTACTGGCTGATTTAGGCCTTGCAGTATTTCCTTAAAAAATCTGTGCTTAGAAATCCAGGCCCGCTATGCATTTCTGGTGTAGCGATTCACTATCTAGGTACAACAGAGCGAGGGAAATACCGCAAAGTAATGCAGACTGGCAAGAGTTCTGCCTTGAGTTTGGAAGTTGGGCGGTATCCGGTTCTACCACTATGAGGGTCACCTTGAGTTTACTGATTTGGCCTTAAATAAAAATAATTTGTTTCTGGTTTCCGCCCGCGTCAGTTTCAAACCTACGCCTCCGGTATTTGTTTTAGGTTTTAACAAAAGAAAGGGGAAGATAACTTTAATTTTGTAGCCTGAAAAAACGTTGGACAATGAAAATGTCACTCGTTTTTGTTGAGATTGAGTTTAGGGATGAGATTATTGGCCATTTGGAATAGTAATACATATTTAAGAGGGTTTGTGCTTTATTTACATAGATAATTGTGTTAATTTTGTTTTTTTAACTGGTGAGAGGTTTGTATCAAATGAAATTTATCTCTCTATTCGAAAAACAAAATGTCGTACCGTATTCGCCGTAATAAGCGCCCTGCTCCAATAAGCGCCCCCCAAAGGGTTTTGCAATTAACTCTAATAACCGCCCATGTACCAGCGGTACTAAATAATAAATTCAACTTACCTAAATTCAATCCAACAACCCCTTCAGACGAGAAACTAGTCGCTGAGAGCCCTTGAACTTTAGTTTACAGGGAATTTCCAACCCCAGTGTTCCCGTTTACTGGTAAATACCGGTATTTTACCGGAATTTTTTAAGCTGGACCGGTATTTCTCATTACTGTTGGTCCCAATTTCAAAATTGTGTATTTGTTCAGAAATGATCCTAAATAAGCATATATAATTAATAAGTCCTTAATTTGGTATTAATGCTAAATAAGCACTTGTCAATCTTATAATTACACCCAAAACAAATCATAAACATCAATACAAATGCTTATCAGTGCTGCATGGCAACTTCAGACAGGAAACGTCAATCAAGGTGTTGACCTAATTCCATGCAATACTCCAAGAAGGAGGACTGGTTTATTTTTGTATGGGGGTGACAGGATTTGCATAGTTCAAATAGGATAGAGCACAATAACTTATTAACGATTATTACTGATAGAAAATAAAGATTGATTTTAGTCTAAACTTAAATAAAATAATAAGATAATAGATTTGTCAAACCAAGAAACAATAATCAAATTTGTTTGAAGTTTTTTTCAATTGCCACCCCTGTGTTAAAAATGGATTATCCGGGAGGTCTGAACTGTTGTCAACATGCAGATTTTCTGTTTTAAATGTCGTAGTTTTAGACAGCCATGCAGCTCAATGTTACCAAAATCTGTATGTGTAGGTATGTTTCAAAATATCACTGATGAAATGTTTGCAGGTGTAAAATATTTGAAAAGCATTACAAGTTTTTAGTTTAGTAGTTATTGTATGTTATGTACAATTCCTGCCAACGTGTGACGGCTAAAAATAGCACTGTGTTGATAGGATACTACGATTGCAATTGAGAAATTATCAGCATAAAATTATAATCAAAATGTGGTTTCTGTTTCATTTTAAGGAATTAAAGGATACATTTAGCAGCAATATGTGTTATTTTCAACTCGATAATGTGTAAGTATGTTTTGAACGCCTGTATCAATTATCAAAGACAACCTAAACACAGTTCCACGTGAATAGTCTTTATTTTTCGTTCGTCACTCATAGGCCATGGGCCGAGGACTGTTTTTGTTCATTTGAGGTCCAAGTTTTTGGTGAAGGGGAAAACTTTACTTTATATTGTAGAAAATGGTTATTTTTCACAAAATATTCAATGTTTCACCAAAAACACTTGTTCATTAATTAATAAACAGTAATAGAAGGCCCTTGAGAAATATGCTATTTTCAACCAATCAGAGAGCAGCTAGGTCAGCCTGCCCGGTACAACAAAGATGGCCGCCCCCATTATAGATTGTGTGTCTGTCTGTTTGTGAGTCTTCAACTGATTAAATTGTGGCAATATCAGAAGTTTCCAGGGGCCATTTATATGGGTATATTAAAAAATGGCTACTTCTGGATGGAAAACAGAAAAATAATCATAATTTTGATTATTAACACTGTGATACTGCAGAATAATGTTCAGGGGAGAGGTTTTTGTGGTCAATTTTCGAGTTAGAAGAGCTACTAAAGTTATCTGAAGGGTGACATATGTTTGAAATCAACTGGGTTTGTGGAGAAATATATAGTTGATTGGTTCGTGCGTTTATTTGTGAATGTCACCGATTCTTAGCGTTCATTTTGACCTGAAGTTGAATGGGTCGCTTCCTTAGATCGGCAGTATGGCTGACATTGTTCCTTTATTCTTTTAATTTGATATAGGGTGTAGGGTTTTTGTTTACCTTCATTTAACCTTCGTTTTACTTACAATATCGCGTTCCTGCATGAGAAAATGGATCATTTGCCCAAATTAAATGGTACACAAGTGAGAATTTCTTTTTAATTTTAACTTTAAAACTGTCTTCATGGCTTGCCTAACAGTTAATTTGGTATTTGAGTAGAAAACATTTTTGATGATGGCATGTAAAACACTTAATTGGTAGTAAATTTTGTGGCCATTAACATCAATCTGGTAACTTTTACTGACACCTATTATTATTTATCTTTGACAACAATAGACTGATGACATGTACATTTTTGTTTTGTATGTATATTCTATGTATTTGAAATGAAATGGAATAAAAAAAAAAAAAAGACAAAAAAAGAAAGAAAGAAAAAGAAGAAGAAAAGTGTTCACACCTTTTGAAAAAACACACAGAAAAAAACTTTTACCTTTAGCAATATCTGTAATATCTTCAAAAATGACAAACAATCCTGAGCAAACAATGTATTACTTATTACATGATTATATTTTATATGCAAATACTAAGTTGAATTTTGTTGGGTGTTCATATTGACTCTATGCATATATCTACCTATCTACTGTCGATGAAACTGACGTGTAGATAAACTTTGCAAGCAGTAGAAAAAAAAATATGGGTCCCGCACAAAATGGCTCCAGGTCTCACTTCTTTTCATGGAAACAAATCAAAATTTGAAAGTTTTGAAACATAAAAGGCCCATATTTTTAAAAAGGTATATTGACCTTTTGTGTTGGGAAATGAAAGAAACCAATCCCTCAATAAAAGTCCAGTTCGTTTCCATGAAAACACAATACTTATATATTAAAAACAATTAACATGTCATAAGATACCACCTTTAATACTGATTACCACCTATTAAGTTTCAAAAAGATAACACAAACAGTTCTGCTCCGGAAATGAACTAATTCACAAGGTGGATAACACATATTAGGTTAAAAAAGATAAAAGATAAACCTTTTTTTTTATAAATTTCTTATATGGAAACGAACCTGTCCCTGTGTCCAAATCCAAACCATTTCCATAGAAACTAAATTAATAATTTTAAAATCTTAAAATAAAAAAGGCATATGGATAATACACCTAAAGAGTTTCAGAAAAATAAAATTAACAGGTTTTTAGTTATGCATTGAAAATGAACTTATCAGTCTTGGTAACACATTTGAGTCAAAACAAAGTTATCATTGAAAAAAGTGATAATATCTTAAAGCAACTCTTCAGTATTTGTTTGGTTACTTTAAATCCCCTGGTTCCTACGGCAATGTTAAAGATACTACGGAACATAATATTGGACGATAAAAGGTGATAGTGAGATCTCCGTGTCCATTGGAACCTTGATCAAAAGTGTATGAGGTCTGATTACAGAGGAGCTCAATAGTTTTTTGTCTAGAAGGGCAGTAACCGTACAAATATACGGTAGTATATATTAGAATTTAACATTGTTCTAAATGCTCATCAATTGAGAATCTTACCCATGTGTCTTCTGATATCAAATATATCAACAGGACTTGATTAAAGTTACAAATATCCCCAGCATGCCAATGAAACAAATTTCCTCCGGGATATCTTATCTTAATGAATGAACATATCTGATTATCTTTTAGCTTCTTTGTCAGTGATCTCAGTGAAGTAGAATAGCATTGTGACGTCATCAGCACTATGGCATCATAACATAACATTACATCATCAACTTTGAGGTCATAACATTGTCAGCAGTGGCGGATCCCGGAATTTTGAGAGGGGGTGGGGGGTCAATACCCGCTCATGCCAAAGAGAGAGATGAAAGTATGTTGTCAATTAATAGTTTGATGTCATTAGTTCAATCCATAATCATGACAGATGGTATAACACTATTTGGATTGATGTTTGTGGGTAGTAAGAATTGTGGTTTGTAACCAGTATGTTTTCATTGATAAAGCAAATAATAATTTTTTTTATATTTTTATGGTCAAGAAAAGACAGAATTTCTCTATTTATCTGTTTGAGAAAACGTTCTCACCAGTACCACTGCAGTTTGATCTCAGTTCTCAACACAGTGAAAATATCACACAGGGAATGACATCATGTCCACAATAATATGACGTCACGTCTACTATCAACAACGTCAGCGTATGATATCACAAGAACTCCCTAAGTTTTTAACTTTAAAACACCACATTTTTTTTAAACACAGAAGCATATAATATATAGAATATTTTGTATTTACAGTGTAATGTCACTTATCTCATCTTGTATATATTTTTCACTCTGCGCCACTTAAAAAATACTGGCACTTGCTGAGCGGTAAACTGCAACATTATACTGAAAACACTGAAGAATCCTCTATTTATCTGGCCTACCAAACACATAAGTTCTTTTGAATCAAATTCTCGTAATCAAAAAATTATGAGCATTCAAAGGATTCAAAGAAGTAAGTAAAGGGGAAAACATAATTGTTTTATAACCATTTTTTAAATCAAAGATATTTTCATTCATATTTTAATTTTTTTTAAAAAGCTCAAACCTTAACTACTTCTACAGAAAATGGGTATCTTTAGCGAACAGACTTAACACACCTTTAATAAAATTTTAATTTCTTATGTACAATTTTGTATCGCTGCATTATTGTAGTTGTTTGAATTTTTTTTTTTACATATTTATGCCATTGCCATTTATACATTCTTCTACATTTTTGTAACATATCATTCCATAATGTGTTTTAGTACGTTTGTAATAAGAATCACTTGTTACTTGATGGCAAATTCTATGAGAAATGTTAAAAAAAATTAGAAATACTTGCAAGAGTTACCTCCCTTTGCTCAGAAAAAACTCTCACCCCTGTTATGAAAATTCATTTAGCTCTCTTGGAAATTTATGTAGTTTAAAAATTCCAACTTCTCATTGTTGTAATTACATCGGTTTCTTACACTATGAATTGAATTAGGGCTAAAATTTAATTTTCTTTTTAAAAACATAAACGAAATGGGACGGTTTGAGAAAAATTAATTTTTTCAGAACATTTTTTGCAGAAATTTCACATTTTTTGAATAGGAAACCCAGTTGGATCACACTATTTAGATAGAACAACATATTCTCTTTCAACAGATATGTGATATGTGGAAATATATTAAAAACTTTTGTCAAAAATCAGTTTTTCCGTGGCTAAGAAGACCGTTTGCGAAACTGCTGATTCATCACTTCAACATGCCTTAATTTCATAATGAACAAGTATCCTAGGTGAAACATTGCATTTTTGGAAGCAGTAAACACTCAGGATTAAATTGATATATTGTTTCTGCCTTCACCAAAAACTTGGACCTAAAGTCACTTTAGAGACAAGCTACGGCTTTCGGCCCATGGCCTATCACATCATTTTAATAAGCGCCCACCAAAGTCAATTTTTTAAGCGCCCTGGGCGCTTATAACGGCGAATACGGTAAATAATATTAAAAAAATCGCGTCATCGCATCATTTGTGTCAGCCTGTAAAGACCAGAAACATTTTTAGCAGCTCCGACTTAGTTTTTGCGCAGTTTCCGCCGCCGCCACCGCGTTTTGTATTGGCTATAACTTTTTTCCTAGAAGGTTTTGAGAACTCATATACATACTTTTTTGACATGGTCACATTCAAGGTCAAAGGTCAAGGTCACGAGTTCTGAAATTCCTAAAATAATCATTGTAAACACGATAACTTGAAAAATATTTGTGCTATCAGGCTCTTCTTTGGTGTATATCAACTATGGAGAAAGGCCAAGATTTGAAAAGGTTTTCGCTAAGGTCCGTCACAGGTCAAGGTCACAGCGAGGTTACAATTAACTTAAGCATGCATTTGCGAACATGCCTTACTTTGAATCATTACATGATTGTTACAGACAATGCAAAGTTGTCATTGACTGTGTGACATGGAAGATCAAAGGTCAAGGTCACGAGATATGGTCATGCTAACCAGTTATGAAATCACTAAGTAACTTTTTTCCATGAAGATAGTTACACCTCATGTAGATAGCTTCTTTCTTGTAAACCTCGTGAATGATTTTGACATGTTCACATTCAAGGTCAAAGGTCAAGGTCATGAGTTCTGAAATCACTACAACAATCCTTGTAAACATGATAACTTCAAACTTTTTTTGTGCTATCAGGCTCGTATTTGGTATATATGAACTATGGAGAAAGACCAAGATTTGAAAAGGTTTTTGCTAAAATCTGTCAAAGGTCATGGTCACAGCTAGGTCAAAACTTGAACATGCTTTTGTGAATATGCCGTATTTTAACTATGAACACTTTGAGTCATTGCATGATTGTTATACACAATGTAATCATTGATTGTGTGACCTTGAAGGTCAAAGGTCAAGGTCATGAGATATTGGTTAAGCCCACGTTAATCCTTTGATTAAATTTTGAAATAAGAAATAGGTTTTGTGAAAAGTGACCCCAGTGATGATGAGTAATAACTCGAATAATGAAAAAAATGTTGTTAAAAAGAATTCCCATTTTATTGATGCTGACGAGAAGGCGGAACAGGGAAAGGCGAGACCCTAAGTTTCGGAGCTGCTCTGCTTTTGCGGTGTCCCGCAAACGCTCATCTGGTTATTATTATTTTGTTGGGCCTTTTCTGGCTGCATTAAAACTATCCACCGTGATACAATTCAAACCTCAAATATCAAATCATCTGCTCTACTTTGATAACTAACATGCGCTCATTAAGAAGAGAAGCTATCAACGTTAAAAGTCATAACTGATGGTTACTATGTCCAAGTGTAGAAACGTTGGGAAATCAAACCACCAATCTCACTGTCATATTTGAAGTGGAAATTTGGAAACAAACTATGTATTGCGATGATTAATCGTAGATAATTTCACAATTGACTTAAAGGGGCAGTAGCACGTTTTTTCGCTCAAATAAGTCTATGAAATGTATTTGAAAAATAATTTCACCAATCTTAAAACACCCTTCTTTCTTCGGAAAATCAATTTAAAAATGAGTGTACATGGCTCAGTAAAACCATGGGAATCGTTTTTGTCATTCCAAATAATAAAAAAGTGTTCACAATAAAATGGCTGCCATGCAATTTTTGCTTTATACGCAGTACCGTTATTACTAATACGGATAATTAGTTTGTGTAATAAGATGTTTTACCAACTAAAGTAAATTTAAATGGCATAAACTATCATTATTACTAGGAAATTTGAAAAAATAAATTTGGCAAAAAACGTGCTACTGCCCCTTTAAATGATAACTTTATGCACATAGAATTTGTTAATTTTTTGTTGTAAATATGCTCATAATGTTCCTGTATTTGTCGATGTACATTAGCTTGATTTCATATTAAAATGGTGCTAAGAAAACGAAACATAAACTCCGAGTTTATAACAGATTTTTTCCAGGATTGAAACGTCCAAAAAAGCTGAAATCTTGTGTATAGACAACTTAGTCAATGAGGATGATAATTTTATAGCTGGTGACCACAGGCGCCAGACCCTAAACATACACATATACGTGTACAAACCTATACTTACCTATATGTTATACAGATAGATAGGTGCAAGTATTTGGTATATCTAGGGTCTGGCGCCTATGTTGGTGAGTCTGTGGCCCCAAATAAGACTCACAGTGGCCTAGACATGAACTTTTCTTCTTCTACAGAACTAAAAGAAGCCCTACTGTAGACAGATTTTATACACTGACTGCAAACGGGGGTACTTGATTTAGGTTTGTTGACTCTGTGATCTCATGTAAGAACACAGATGCCATGCCCTAAATGCAATATGTGTCTGTGTCAAAAATGAAATGCACCAAAAAGCTGAATTTTGTGTATATATAGGCCTACATTTTGACAGATGGAGATTACAAACTACTGATTTGTTTACCCTCTAACAAATACTTCTAAAATATTTAAAATTTTAACCTATGCAGGCCTACTTTTTAAAGGGCAGTGAGCTACACAGCCAATTGGCTTTATTTTTTACGTGTGGTTTCTCTTCCAACAGAGGTTTTAAGAGTGTCGGCCAATGGTTAGATATAGTAGTAATGCATTATGCATTGATTGCAAGAGAAACGAATAATATTTAGAACTTTGACACTTTGATATAACATTGTTTACAATGTATACACAGTATCTTAGTTATTTTGATTTAATATGAATGCACAATAGTAACATCAAAGGCAAACATCGCAATTTAGATATGAACAAAACCACGGTATTTTCAAATCTGTGGTTTAGATTTTTGGAATATTAAACAAATTGTCTTTTCGTTTGTTTTTATTTTTGTTTCTTTTTTTTATTACAGAAGTTATACATATACATTCAAAAACATCGACATATAAATTAGCATTCATTTCCGAAAAATTTTAGCATTTTATTAAATGAAAGTTTTAAATATTATAAGAACAAAAGAGATTGGATTGGTTTGGATCAATCTACGTACATTTGCAAGGGGCCTATTTTGGGATTAATTCACTTTTGTCTTCTGAATTATTTGTTTCTCTCAATATTATGATAAAATCTTATTTGCGATAATTGTGCAAATATGGGAATAGTTTTATTGTATTGGCAAGAATGAGGAAAGTGTATATATTCAGGTCTAACTTTAGAGATGTCCTACTTTCATACCAGGTCGAAAGTTCATCACAGTCTGGACTACGACATGAAAAAAATAACTTCTATTCAAGAGTTTCAGTTTCTGATTGACAAATGTACAGAGATTATCATCTGTAAATCCTATTTTAAATAGTAGAGATTTCGTTGGTATTATACGATGGATGAACTTATATTGGAAGTTCTGTGTCTTACTGTCCCGCACACAAGTTCATATTGTTTTAAAACATTGAGAAAGATTATTGTCTGATATGTGTGCATCCAACCTCGAGTTCAATTTAGAAGTAAGGTCTTCAAGAGAACAAATACCATTGTAGGAACGAACAAGTTTACAGAGAAATTTATAATCTGGCGATATGATGTCACTTAAAATCTTAAATCAATACTATCATTGGTTTTGATAGTCGGGTTACTTGATGCAATTGTTATCCATGAGTTAGGTAGGAAACTTATCAATTTGAAATAGAAAGAAAATTATCATTTAATCCGAAATCGCATTTCAAGACATTGAATTCTTTTACGTGTTCCGAATCAGTGAATAGGTCTCGAATACGTCTTATTTCACATTGACACAATTTACAATATGTTTTAAAATCGCCATTAGAGACGTATCTCATGAAAGGGGGACTTATGAATTCATTAACGTTTCTGATCCCAAACGTTTGGAGATTGTTATCCAGAAGTCTTTTTGAATGTTTTTAAGTAACTGTTTCAGTTGATGTTTTGGAAAATTCAGAACGTCAATATTTTTACCATTGAACATTTGGCCAAGTGTTGCTATAAACCATCTTTCAATTTCAAACGTTTAATCCATTTCAATTCCATGTATTTAGAAAAAGTTTCCACATCAATCATGTCAAGTCCTCCTTCTGAGTAATCATTCATCAACATTCGTCTCTTTGTTTTATCTCGTTTTCCATTCCAATTGAACTTAAACAAGATTGAATTTAAAGATTTGAAAGAGGGTCTGTCCGGCAATGGAAGGGCTGGAAATAAATGTGTAAATAAAGGTATGATTGTTATTTTCCCATTCAATGTCAGAGATCTTTTTGACCAAGAAAAGCAAATGTGTCTTGCTTTGCTAAGTTGTTTATCAAAGTTTATGGGAGTTATTTGTTTTGGGTCTGTCGAAAACATAATCCCTATGATTTTAAAGGCTCTTTTGACCACTGAAGAGGTAAATGTGGACAAAGTTGTTCATTTGAATTCTTTTTTGAGCCAATCCAAATAGCGTTGGTCTTGTCCCAATTAATTTTTAAACCGGATGCGATGGCGAAATCTCGTAGTGTTCGTATAAGTTCTGAAAATCCCTCTTGTGATCCTTCTAAAGTGTAATTTGCGTCATCAGCATATTGGAAAGTTAAATATTCATCATCCTTAATGTCTATACCTTTTATCTGAGTATCTTTCTTTATAGATATGGAAATAAATTCAATACACACGATAAATAGAGGGGAAGGGGAAGATCGTATCGCCTTGTCTGCAGCTCTTTCAAGATTAAACTAATTTGAAGTGTGACCTGTGCTTATTATTGCGCTATTATCGTTGTATTGAAATAATTAATAATAATAATAATTGGCATTTATAAAGCGCTATATCCATACACAAGGGGCATGCTCAAATCGCATAGGAAAGTAAGAAATTGAAGGTAATGATTAAAGCATATGAATAATTACAGAATTAAATTGGCGAAGAAATTAAGTCCATATGAGAGAAGGATTAAATACAGTCTATAAGAAATAGCTAGAAAATAGGTGAGTTTAAGAGTTGAAATTTAAAAACAGTCAGTGAGAAAGTCATGATGAAGTTGGTTCCAAAGTATTGGCGCAGCACAACCGAACTTTGTCCATAACTGGTGCTGTTGCATTTTGGCATCTTGAGAAGATTCAAATAATGGGAACGAAGGGTTTTTGCAGGGGTATAGACCTCCAATATATCAATCTCATTAAAATCAAATCGTTGATTCGTTCTCTATATTTTATTTGGCTGCCGACTGGTCACTTATCTACGTAGATGAGTGATAATAAAATGTAGCCAAATAAAATATAGAGAACGAATCAGCGATTTGATTTAAATGAGATTGTCAAATATATTTGAAAGATATGATGGAGGCTTGGAGCCATAGTATGATGACATTTGTATGTGATACATAAAACTTTAAACTTGATTAAACAAATTGCGGTTAATTAAATTGATAACGAATTTTTAAATGGGACTATATTTTAAAACATTTAAACAAATGTTATTTAGTTTATTCTGCTAGCCACCTCGCTTCTTCGTCGAGCCGTAAAATTCCGTGAAAGGGGAGGTAATACACGAATGCGGCTCTTGACGCTGCTTGTGCTGTGGAGTCACTGCAAGGAGCTCCGATCTAGTCACATGATCCAAAAATGGCCTCCTCTTTTGACTGGTATGTTATTCTACATTTTCTAAGGGGCGTGTCTGCTCCGAATTCAGACATCATCATATTCTTATTGATATTGCTATAATATGACGATTTAAATTGATAGCTGAACTATAAATGTCAATTTTTTATTACAAAGTTCTATGTCACTAAAACCGCTGAAACAGGTGCTTGAAAAATGTAATGCTAAATCATCACATTGGGATTTATGGTTTTTACGATACATTATTTTAACGTTTGAATATGTATAAAATATACATTTTATTCTATGAAATTATTCAGAATAGATATTTATATATTGATACACAAATAGGCCTATTTATAAATATAACAATGATAAATTCAAGTAGATTGTACATAAACGAATAAATAATGCTAAACCATGTATTTTCCCACAAGTTATTGGAAACTCAAGTGTTTGTGAAATGTATAACCATTACTGTTATCATTAATCATTGTTTTACGTACTATGTATGAAATGATCTTATTAAAAAGGCACCCTCGTCCTCGGAACTATGAGGCAGAGAGAAGAGCCGAGCAACTTCAAAGCCAACCAACAGTTGGACATCCTCTCAAAGCTGTGACAGTAAGTATAACGATATACATCATTAAATATTACTTGAAGTATAGATGAAATGACATATGGTCAAAATCGGATTCATTAAAATGGGATGTCAATTTGATAATTGCTCGATTTTAAATTTCCGAAATCGGTCCATAAATTACTTATATATGGCTTTTTAAAAAACGCCTTATTTAGCCCCGGCGACCAGAATGAAAGTCTGCGGGGGTGTGGCCCCTGAAGGGATGACTTCTGTGACGTATCAGGAGGAATCTGATTTTCGGCGATAGTCATAATTTAACATAATTTCGCAACATTTTGATTGTTAATTTCACAAAGAAATCTTCATTAAACCAACTTAAATTTCCCATATATTGAATGTTTAGATATCCAACTAGGTAATTCCACAGATGACAATTACACAATTATTACATAAACATGTCTTTTTGGTGATGTAATACACCTCATAAATTAATTTAGCGGCAGGAATAATCATCATTAATTAATAAACGAGACTCGGCGGAGTAGCTGTCTAGCCGGCCCCGTCTGTCACTTATCACAGTCACGCCTCAGTGAGCATTTACTCAATTGATTCCGATGTACAATATACGTAGAGGTAATCATCTGTCATTCTTGAGAAAAATGCATTTCATCAGATCTTTAATGGACAATCTCTGTATAATATTTAATGTAATATACAATAAACTATAAGTTTGTGTAGACATAGGCCTACCTTGAGGCTTGACAAATGTAAATTTGATGACTGTCCAAACTGTAATAGAGACCACATGGGTGATGTTCTTAAACATTATCATGTGTTTAATATGTTGTCTTAAAGCTTTAATAGATATCATAAATCATGTAATGTCTGTTGAGCTATTTTCAGTTGAAATAAACCTTTTTCTCCTTTGACCAGGTCACCCAAGTAACAAAGGTAGAGAAACGAGGGTCAACAAACCCCAAGTCTAGTGAGAAGGTTTCTGAGTTTGTTGACCCCCTTAGTTCGGGCCCTTTAGGTCAAGCATTTGAAGGAACTGACCCCTTGTCTCAGTTTGCGGCCAGTGCAGAGGTCAAGCCAGTTAGAAGTCGCAGCTTCCAGGTATGACTTGTTACTTGTCAGCAGATTTCCACCATTTTCTGTTTGGCAAAGGATCTTTTGCTTTGTGAGCTTTATACCAGAAACTATAATACTGGTTCCAGGGATGGGAAGGAAGGGAAAAAGTTCGGTGAAAGAGAAAATGTCAGTTAAATTTTTAGCATGAGTAGGGGTGAAACGGTACATTTTAGCTTAGGTTTGGAACCCTCAGAATGCATCAAACTAAAATCAGGTGTTACTTTGTGAATAATCTGTCAGTGTATGTCTTTAGTTATTAAAAAGTTGCAAAATAAGGTACAATATAACGTGTTTTCATTTCACGTACTGCAAAAAGATCCAAGATGGTGACAGCCTAGAACTCTCCCTTTAATTGAATTAATAACATATATAGAGGTCATCATGCTCGTGTGTTTTGGGATGGTCAATATCCTGCATTAGGAATAAACATTGTATTTTGTGAGCCTTATTCCTAATGCAGGATATTCACCATCCCAAAACACATGAGCATGATAACTTCTTTATCATACAATGTCATTCTTCATTCATTTTGCGCAAAACAGCTTGACAACATACATTTCAGTGTTGAACTTTTCTTTAACCAAACGTATTGATATATGCAAATGAATAGCATGCTATTCTCACGGTAAAATGACACAAAATAATGCCTCCTAAATTATGCTTTAAGTTCAAATAATTGTTATTTTTGCATGTTCATAATTTTCAATGTTTTATTACGTTGCCAAAAGCGTTTTTACCACATTTTCAGGAAAACATTCACAGACGTATAATGAAACACACTTGAACCTATTTGAACTCTGCAGAATGCAAACAAATCTCAAGGCCTCTCACAGTAGGAAATATCATGTGCTTATCTTTTTGTTCACATGATCAGGAGAAGAAATTAGCACAAGAAGATGAACTGGATGAGACATTTGAGCCGTGGTCCGCCAAGAAAGGGAGCATCTTGGCCAAATTCACCACATCTGAAAAACTCTCAATCACTACCAGCTTCCTGTCCGCATCAGACAAGGAAAGAGGTAAAACTTTCATTCGTTCACTGCTGACAGTGTTTCTATCTATCTATTTGATGATAGGTGTAATTGATAATATTTGATAAATAAGTCTCTTTTAATGATTAAATCCCTCTGTTCTCAGCCACAAATGAAATGAAGTAATCCTGAAGTGGTGAAAATACTATATAATACATCTATCTTTCAGTTGTGATGAAAGCGCAGACAACAACTGTCAGTGACAAAGTAAAAAACAGACTGGAACAGCTTGATGACTTTGAAGAGGTGTGACTCTCAAATTATTGTTGTATGTGAATAATATTAATACCATAACCCAGTGTAAATTATATTAAACAAGTGTAGCTACATTTTGAATTTATATACAAAGTCATATATTCGTAACAGTAGAAAAAGATCTATGGATAATGTTTGTGGATAGACTTCATTATCTCCACTGTTGTACGATCCTCCAGGGTTCAGTGCAGGAGATGTTGAATCTGAGCCAGCAGGACTACGTGAAGCGGATCGACGAGTTGAACCAGGCTCTCATCAGTGCGTGGGATCAGGACCAGCGTGTCAAGGCTCTCAAGATCGCCATACAGGTACACTATAATATCCAAACTGTTCACATTACAGGAGTCATGATTCTCAACCCACAGAATAAGAACATGTATGCTTGATGATCATCTGGCTGCTGTATTACTCACATCCTATATAATCTTATAATAATGATGAAAAAAATCAAATCCGTGGTTTTCTGTCATACAGAAATAAAATTGAGAAGCATTTTGTTACTATTTCAATGTGTAGCTATGACAGAGCATCACAATTCATAGGTCTCTTCCTATTTTACAACAATCATATCTGTTAATGATGACACTTGGCAGATATAAATGCTGAACTAATGGATTCATGAAAAAAAAAAAAATTCCTTTTTTGATTGGCATTTGAAGTAGTCAGGGGTTTATAGGTCTCCATGTATCAGTGCATCTGTCCAAAATCGTTTCTGGATCATAGCTTAAATATTTGAACACTATATGACTTGGAAACTTAAAATTTGGTATGGACATTACCCATGTGGTGGTGTTGTCTGTTTGAGGGGTTTCAGGTTCAAATAATTGTTGAAATTTAGACCCCAAAACACCAAATATTCTGACTTTTCATTCTTGTAGTATAACTTGATAGGACACAAAAAGCAGGGGAAAAAATTAGTACTGGCAGCTTTGCAATATATGGAATTGACCATACAATATGGAAATCAAGCAGAGAAATCATATTGTGTAACTGTATTACTTTCTTATTAAAGTTCACTTTGGTATATAATGAAAGCCAAGACTACTAGTTCAGTTTGCAAGTTACATCTCCGATGATTTCAGTGTTCCAAGTTACTGGCTGATGTGTCAGTGATTCCATTCTACCCAAGCAAGTTTGTCCTCATTACAGACATTCTCGACACATTTGGTGAGTAAAAAATTTCAGTGATCGGTTAGTATATAAATGTTATCCAACAACCTCAGGTAACTTTTTATATGGCTGTTAAAATTTTTGTGATTTTTCTCTGAAATTACATTAAATTGACATAATTACACTTTAATACGGGCTAGCTAATTTTCAAACTTATTCATATAGATATATTTTTAGCGGAGTCTTAAAATAGTTTTTGAAATTCTCTCCCTTTACTTCAATAAAGCTTCATACAGCATTTCAGCAGCGAACATGCCATAAAGCGCTATCTGCGGTAATTGTTGCTTAAATATTTCTGAGATAATCTCCTCTGGTATCTCCTGCCAGGACGACTGGTGTACGACAGACTGAGAGAGAAGGCACAGTACTATCCTCCTGGCAGTGGCGTACCCGTCAAACTACCGGGTAAGTAGTTTCCTCTCTGATAGTGACGTACCCGTCAAACTACCGGGTAAGTAGTTTCCTCTCTGATAGTGACGTACCCGTCAAACTACCAGGTAAGTAGTTTCCTCTCTGATAGTGACGTACCCGTCAAACTACCAGGTAAGTAGTTTCCTCTCTGATAGTGACGTACCCATCAAACTACCGGGTAAGTAGTTTCCTCTCTGATAGTGACGTACCCATCAAACTACCGGGTAAGTAGTTTCCTCTCTGATAGTGACGTACCCGTCAAACTACCGGGTAAGTAGTTTCCTCTCTGATAGTGACGTACCCGTCAAACTACCAGGTAAGTAGTTTCCTCTCTGATAGTGACGTACCCGTCAAACTACCGGGTAAGTAGTTTCCTCTCTGATAGTGACGTACCCGTCAAACTACCGGGTAAGTAGTTTCCTCTCTGATATTGACGTACCCGTCAAACTACCGGGTAAGTAGTTTCCTCTCTGATAGTGGCGTACCCGTCAAACTACCGGGTAAGTAGTTTCCTCTCTGATAGTGACGTACCCGTCAAACTACCAGGTAAGTAGTTTCCTCTCTGATAGTGACGTACCCGTCAAACAACCAGGTAAATAGTTTCCTCTCTGATAATCATAAGCTTATTGGATTATATGTTATAAAACATTCTTTCATTCTCCCTCCCTCCCCCTCCCCTTCCCCCCTCCTAATAGCTCCCCCCTTATTTAAGATATTTCTCTGTTAAGTGCTCATAGCTCTTATTGGGGCACTTTGATTCTTCTCTGCACTGAATTGTGAATGATGTTTACTCCTCTGTCACAGAGAGGTTCACACCAGACCAAGTTCCTGATTCAGCGAAGGAGACGACACGCAACTGGTTCTTCAAGATAGCTTCTATCAGGGAGCTGATCCCCAGGTTCTATGTGGAAACTGCTATACTCAAGTGTTATGGCTTCTTCAATCCAGGGTAGGGCACCACTACAACTGTCTCTTTGACACAACAGTCAAGTATTTTCTGATGAAGAACTCATGTCTTAAGTACTTAATAAGTGTTGAGTCATATAAGCTTTTCTTTTGTACACATGTTGTAATGTTTGGGATTTATTGTTGTCTCTAAAACATGTTGATTACTTGCACACTCTACTTAATGAGATAATTTCACAGGTAGTTTCAATGTCATAGGTAATATATTTTGCTTTCAGTGAATATTCTGATGCCCTGTTCCGCTTGATTCACATGAGCCGAGGTATAGGAGATCCCCTCGTGGCCAGCTATGCCAGGTGCTACCTCTCTAGGGTCAGTGTGTGTTTTAATTGGTTTCGTTTTATGTATGTTATTTGTGAAATTAGAGTCAACTTATTTATGTCAAGCTCCTAGAGGAAAGTCGTCAATTTCATGTCATTTAATGGAGAAATGGTACTTGTGGTTCTCCAGAATGATGCTTCCTTGCTCTCTCGATAGAGAACAGGCTTCTTTTACATCGTAGCTGTTAAATTTATGAAAGCCAAACCATTCTGAGTGGATACTCTGGAATATTTTTTGACTTGCAGATAATAGTTAAAATGGAATAATGTGGATTTTCGCAAGATCTTTCCTATTAAAATCTGATGATTTATTTCAGGTTGGAATAAAGATCGCCCCAAGTATCAGACACCATCTGATGCCGAGCTTCGATGATTTCCTCACAACGTTCCATCAGGTCAGTCACGTGAATGGAGCTAACAGAATGCAGTCACGTACACATCCTTTGTATTATCAGTCTCTTAATTGCAATGAACGCAACTTTACTGTAATATCTTCATCAAGCGCATAATATGGGGTTGTCATAATGATAATAATAAAAATAATACCTTTGTAGTTTCTTCGGTCTTTCCTCACGTTGTATGCAGTAGATTTTAGTTTATATGAAAAATCTCTACTTTGTCATAGATGATCTCTAACTTTTGCATTGGTGATCACAAGTGTCATCCACTTCAGCAAGTAGGATTTCATGCAGACCACACCACTCAAAAGGCTTTTGATAATAACATAGATTTAAACTCTCTCTCTCTCTCTCGCTATCCTGCACTGACAGTTGCAAGGGGACAGTGTACAGAACATCCTGGCGATGCAGAAGCTGGAGATGCCCCGGTATCTGACCCTCTTCTCCCCGGCTCTCGACTGGCTCCTCCAGTGTATCGCTAACAAGTCGTCGGAGGCCGTACTTACTGAGACACTTGAGAAGTGCAAACAGCAGTGCAACAGGTCAGCTCAGCTTTAGTTAAGCATCTTAATAAAGTATCAAGGAAGGGGGGTTGTACCGTCCAACATATAAACCACCGAGAGAGGTTGCGGAGCATCAACTTGAATTACGTTTTTAGACTCATTAGCGCCGCCCTCATTTTATGTCCTTCATTTTGTTTGTATGGTTATAGCTTAATGTGTTCATTTGTTACTGCTCATTACACCGCACACTGTTAGCTCCTTATAAGGGATTGCTAGGAAGCAATGCTGCTACAAACTCAAGTTAATTCTCCACTCCTCATTTGGAGATTATTAAAGTAAATTATGATTAAATGGTAAGCTATGTGAAATAATGAATGTGCTGTCAGTTTCTTGACCCCATTGCCAGTCTTATAATGAGGTAATACTGTACAATAATGATAACATCCCTCCTGATATCAACATGCTCCAACAATATAGATAAACCAATTTCATTGTGCCTAATTAACGCCCCCTCAAAAGATGTATCTGAATTAGATTTATTATAAATTAGATTAAGCTAAGGATCCTTGGTGCTTTAATATTAAATGGATTACTGTACTTGTGCAGAGTAAGTGGCAATATTGACTTTCTAGAAGGGCCACTACCCTTCTGTGATTATGGTACGACTGTAGGTGGTGATGTATTCTCCTGTTGTATTGCAGCCCCCTGCTGTTGAACTCCATCATGTCAGCATTCCAGCCCCAGTTCATAGCTCAGCGAGCCGTTATGTTCACAGAGATGATCAAAGAGTGTGAAGACACAGGCTTCCCTAAGGTCAGACATTTTGAAGGGGGTACTTAGTTGAACTAAAAACTCTGTTGTTATCAATATCAAACTAAACCTATGGGGAATCTGATATCAAATGATAGAATGAGAAAATTAATGAATGAACACTAAAATGATTCAACCCTGTTTCAGCTGTATTTTACAAGTTATAGTTCAATGTTTGTTTGGGTTTGGTTTAAGAACATAATTGATATCCTTAATCTAACATCATCTCCAAAATCTTAATTATAATCCTTGACCTAGTGTAGGTATTATTTCAGTAATTCAGTCACTGAGCTCATATTTGCTAGTATGAAAATATATTTTTTTGTCTCATATAGTCTTAATTATCTATTGATATATGTAACCCTTTGTCTCTAAGACGTAGCATAGTCAGAATTGTCTCTATCAAACTAACAGCCAGTCCATGATTATTCCCTTAATGAATGAGTTGTGATTCCTGTAACTTGACCACCCAGAACGGTTTAGCACTAAATAGTTCAGCAAGTTAGATGTTAAACTAGCATGTCTGTCTATACCCAGGACCAACTGTACAGAACACTTGGCCTGTGTCTCGTAGTGGCAGACCCACCCCCTGAACAGAGACTGTCAGTTCTCAACGAGGTCTGGAAGGCTGTTGTCAAACTCAGGAACCGCAGTGTGAGTATCTACAAGCAGTGAATCTTCCTCGGATTATTAGTTCTTTTATGTGACCAGTTTGTGCATTGGGGAATCCGTGAAACCCTAGTCTTTATTTTCTTTTAAATTTTCAAATCAAAATCTTAATCAAAATCAAAACTAGATAACTAAATTATTTCATGATGAAAGCATACATTTTTCTCTATTTGGATTTCAGGATTACATCAGTTGTGCCGATATTTGGATAGAGTATGTTGTCAAGCATTTTGGGGTAAGTATATTGATTTAATGAATTACAGTTGAAGAGTTAAGAAAATAGTGATGAAAAATAAAATCCTGTATATTGTTACATTTTTAACCAAACGATGAACAACTTATAAATATTAAATATAAGGTAAGTGACAATGACAATTGAGATTTTATAAAAGTGTTTTAGCCTAGTTTGATTCTCATCCAGACCTGTTATGGTCACCTCTTTGTGAGCAACAGAACTAAATATAAAGCTCTTCTGCTTATCAGCAAAAAGGTGACATTATCATACAAGAGACCAACCGTAACTGAAAAAAATAATGTGTTCAATGATTGGTTTTTGAACAGAAGCAAAATCATGTTTTTTTATATCACTCAATGACAGATACTTTGATTGTATAACAGAAGCGAGAGGTGAACACTATCCTGGCGGACATCATCAAGCACATGACGCCAGACCGAATCTTTGAGGAATTCTACCCTCAACTGCTGTCGGTCGTCTCTAAAATCCTTTGTCATCAACACGACTTCACAGTGCTCTTTTCTCTGGTAACTTATCTCTTTTTAACATCCCTGAAGTGATGTTTATATTTTGTGCTTTCACTTTTACACAAAAACCTACAACATGGTAACAAAATATTTTCTTTCTATTTAAGCCTCATTGTCATCTTCACTGATTCCAGTTCTAGGGTGAATTTGAGCTGCAGAAAAATGTTTCTTGTAAGTCTTTATAAATGAAACGATAATGTTTTTATTTTGCAGGAGAAGTTCATGCCCTTCCTAGACATGTTCCAGAGAGAGAATGTTAAAGTGGATGCATGTAAAACTGTAGCAGAAGCTTTTGCCAAGTAAGATCACATTTCTGAAGTGCCATGATTTTGCTTATCTTTTGGATATATAAACATTTTTTAATATATTAATACCATGAAGACTAAATTCACAACTTGTTAAAAATAAATATTTAGCTATTTTGTATTAATATTTTGATGTATTCCTTTCCTTTATTAGATTCCAGACTGAGTCACTGAACGACCCTATTGTAATCAACGCCATGATGTTCATCTGTAAAACACTACATGATTCTGTCAAGTAAGCTCATCATTCAAATCTATGAATACCATTTGAGTAATATAGATTTCTCTCTGTCATCAATTAATTAGCCAAGTGAGCACACTGTTCAACTTAACAATATCATTTGTAATTCTTTCTTTACATAGTGAATATTGATTGATATACATCAATACTAGACTGATTTTTTTTTCGTGAAAATTTTGAAAAGTAAAGTATTCAATATGTCTAACTTCCTTTATCATAAGAATGCAAGAAAGAATAATTGCCCTAGCGACTGAAATAGGTTTATTCTATAATTTTGACCGTTTCAGTGCTCTAACACTAGAAGACGAGAAGAGAGTCATCAGCCACCTGATATGCTGTTTCATTCGACGCATCAGTTTTAACCGAGATTTTGAACAACAACTGAGTTTCTTTGTGGAGGCGCGGGCGTCCTTCAGTAACCTCGACCCAGTCCTTATACAGCTCGTACAGGTGACACTCATTCTTTGATTAGTTTTGTTTGTCAAGATCATCACTGATATCCACATGCTAAATGTATGTGCAGTTTGGTAATCAACAATACTCTGATGTTGTAATTGCAGTGTGTTAACAGCCTTTCAATTGAAACAAGGAAAGTCGTGAAGGGCAACCACTCCAGAAAGACAGGAGCTTTTGTGAGGGTAAGTTGATAATGATTTGAAAACAAAAGTTTTACATTAAAATAACTGTCCAATAGTTCTACAATTTGTATGTATTATCTTCACATTCTAATACTGTAGTTTTTGTATTTATGTAAATTTCAAAACAGATTAGATGTGGAATTAAATATTTTTGCCGAACACTAAGTCAACTAACTTCGTCCTTTGTAAGAGAACCATCATTTGTTGTATGATTACAGGCGTGTTCAGCATACTGTTTCATCAGCATTCCATCACTCCAGTCTACCATATCACAGCTTCAGCTCTACCTGGTGTCGGGACAAGTCGCAATACTCAACCAGTGCTTCTCACAAGGTATGGCTTCCAATCAGGTCTCCGTTCATTGGAATAAAAGTATGACCAACTAGTTGAGAAATATTCAGGGAAAATAAATTGTTTCAGGCCAGTGCTATCATGAATATGTTATAGTTTGGCTAGGAATTTCAATATTTCGAAAAAAATCAACAAAAATCAAGAGCTAGAGAATTTTTAAAAAAGTTATTGCAATGATATATCACTGTCCAGGCGACTCGTTCTTCAAGGCTGCTATATCTCTGATCCCTGATGTGCCACGCATGATGGAACACGACAGCAAGAAATCATCGGAACCCTTTCTCACGGAGTATATCTACAACTTCCTCTCCACACTTCTAGTCACACCGGTATGCATTTGTTGATCTTATTTGCACTTTTAGCTTCATTTATATGAATAAGATTATTGAAAAATGTTTGTTCTAACAATGTGTGACGTCTCAGTATGAACAATCTTTGAGAAGCGCATTTCTTTTTTGGTTACCATTTTGTTAGTTTGGGACACCCAAAAAAAGTGTTCGAAATCAGTGCCTGCTCGCCCATCAGTCTATTGCTGGTTTATTTCAGATGGGGGAAGCTTCAAAAGCAGCAAGTCTGTCTAGCTTTTGTTTATTTTAAACTATAAACTAAATACATTTCAAAATGTAAATTTTCCAGGTGTAACACATTTGAAAATAGTTGTTTTAGTTTGTGACTAAAGGTTTTAAAGGTCATGACCCCCTGTGACCTTATTGGGGGTCAATAACAAATCTACAATTTATTATCCCCAATTGGCCAAGGAGTTTGCACACATTTCAGCTCTCTAGACCTTTTGGTACTGGAGAAGAAGATGAAAATAGGTTTTTAAGGTTGTGAATCCTGTGACCCTATTGTCACCAAATTTACAATTTAGAATCCCCATTGGCCAAGGAGTCATACAAATTTCAGCTCCCTGATGGTTCTGGAGAAGACGACGAAAAAACTTTACAGATGAACACCATGCCATGCCATGCCATTGTTTTCAAACCACAATCCCCAGTGCTTGGAGTCTTAAATGAGAATTTTAAAATTTTAGTTTGTGCAACAACAGGCATATATTTTTATTATCCCCCGCCGCGCGTTTAGCGCGAAGCGGGGGATATAGTATTCGGCTGCGTCCGTCCGTACGAAATGGAATAACTCAAATACTATTCACTGGATTCTTTTCATATTTTGCATATGGGTTCATCATGGGAAGAGTAATGTTCATTTCAAGGTCACAACAAGACTTTGTTATTTTACCCTTGTCAGCGGGATATCTCATTAACCAATCTCTTGATTCTCTTCATATTTTACACATAGCTTCTCCAAGGAAAGACGACGGGCTGATTAGATTTTGGTGACCTTGACATTATTTTCAAGGTCACAGCGGAACTTTGAATTTTTCGAAATGTTAATGTACATGTAAAGCTTGTCAGCAGGATATCTCAAGAACCATTCACTGGAATTCCATCATTTCTTACACAAAGCACCTTCTAGGGAAGACGACGGGCTGATTAGATTTTGGTGACCTTGACATTATTTTCAAGGTCACAGCGGAACTTTGAATTTTTCGACATGTTAATGTCATGTAAAGCTTGTCAGCGGGATATCTCAAGAACCATTCACCGGAATTCCATCATTTCTTACACAAAGCACCTTCTAGGGAAGACGAAGGGCTGATTAGATTTTGTTGACCTTGACATTATTTTCAAGGTCACAGTGGAACTTTGAATTTTTCGACATGTTAATGTACATGTAAAGGTTGTCAGCAGAATATCTCAAGAACCATTCACCGGAATTTCATCATATCTTACACAAAACAAAAGGACTGATTAGATTATGGTGACCTTGACATTATTTTCAAGGTCACAGTGGAATTTTAAATTTTTCGACATGTTAATGTACATGTAAAGGTTGTCAGCGGGATATCTCAAGAACCATTCACCGGAATTCAATCATATCTTACATAATGCACCTCCTAGGAAAGACAAAGGGCTGATTAGATTTGATGACCTTGACATTTTTGGCAAGGTCACAGTGGAGCTTTGACTTTTTCGACATGTTTGACAGTCGATTTTGCTGATCTTGACATTATTTTTAAATTTTGAAGTATTAATTTTCGGCGGGGGATCATGTTACCTTAGTGACAACTACTTGTTTTACTTATTAATAATCCTTTCTATGCTCATTCCTTAGTTTATTGCATTTCATATTGACCATTATGTTTCCGTTTTTTTTGTATCATTGTTTACTGTCAAAGTTTTAATTAACCGGAAGTATGTCACAACTTTTCTGTATTAAAGCTGTGTCACATGACCTCTGCCTCCTCTTGTTTACATGCCTCTTCACCAAACATTTGTTTTTTATCGCCCACCCACTATCCCCATCGGAGCTGGCTCGGTTCTTTCCACCTAATCCATTGCTGACCCACACACATAGCTGACCAATCACATACCGGTAGTATTTTAACGGTCGCTGTTTTGAAAGCATTCAGAACAAGACAAAAGGATAGCTGTTTGGAGTTATCTGCCCCTAGCTTCTCGCACCGAAAGCATTAGTTGGGCATCTTTTGATTGGCTACCTGAATTGTGCTCGAACATGCGAGTCTACGGGCTGTATTCAGACGGTTTGGCGTGGAACCTACGACCGATATGAGTTCGTATCCCGGTAGATGCACTATTTTGCAATTTTTATTCCACGGAAAACCGTCGATTTTAATCAGACTGTTCATTCCAGAAGAATGTTTTGTGCACTTAAGCTCTTGTAAGCCCTAGGAGAACTCACTTTTGTTTTCAAAATACATTTCTAAAGAATAAGATCGGATAAGCTAAAGTAAATGTGGTCAACTCCTCTACCGCAGGACAACCCTGAGGCTGGAGTGCTGTACCTACTGCGAGGCCTGCTCAACGTGCTGCAGGACTACACCTGGGACAACAACAGCGACACTCGTGCAATCGTCTACACACGGGTCATCATCATACTATCTGCCGCCTGCCAGGAGTCCTTCATCTACCACGTGGATAAAGGTACAGCTTCTGAATGTATTTTGAAGTTGATCATATTATCTTGCAAACATGTATCTTGTATATATGACTTGCCATTAAGGATCTATTACGAAACATTGCCACTGTTGATCATCCATAAAATATCCTTCTCTAAAAATGGATTGTAATCTTGTTCCGTTTCTTGTTTCTAGGCACATTTCTCTGCTAGATGATGATTTCTAGTATAACAGATTTTCCTTTTGGTTTGGCACTGATTATAAAGTGTCAACATTGGACATCTATTTCAGTTGACTCCAACGACTCCCTGTATGGGTCGGACCCCAAGTTTGTGACTGAAGTGAGGAGCATGAGCAGTAAACTGGTGGATCAGATCCTCACTCATCTGAAAACTCTCTCGGCCCCCGAGGTATAATCATTTCTTTTATGCCGAGTCTCACAACTGTTTGGAACAATAAACAAAACTACTAAAATGAATTAAAGATGTATTATAATTATAACCATCTCAAAGTAAAGACATTTTATTTCAGAATGGTAAGCGTCAGAGTGTAGTAGCAATGGAGTTGGTGAATGTGATCATAGCTCATGGAGATTTGAGCAACAGCTCTGTAACCTCGCTTCTTGTCAACCTGTGGAATCTCACACAGAAGAATGGGCAGCAGGACAACAAACTTATGGTAATTTCACTAGTTCAGCTCCATGTTGAATCTAAAACTTGACACATAGTACCCATCTGTTGAATTGCAGAGATTATCTTTGATTTTACCTCATAATACCTAAAGTAGCATGTAGATCAATTGTTTATATTGCACAGGATTGTTTTACAAACTTATTTTTCATGCCATAAAATACTTATTTTTTTTCTCCCCAGAATCGTTTAAAGATTTATGTGAAGCAACGCGCTGCAAGTGGAATTCCAGGATTCCAAGATATTCAAGGAAAACTCACATGACATATGTGAAATAATTCAGACGTTTAGAGACAGAGATTAACATGTATAGAGTAAAGTCTGACAATTTCGTCCACTTTTCAAAAAAGGCGAATTGACAGCCTGTCCTACCCTCAAATCGTTGTCTCGTTTGTTATTTTTCTTACTAAGAATAGCAGTCAATTGATATTAGTCACATGGTACATACAGCATTGTTGAATGGTTGATACAACGTGATGAAGCTGTTATGTCATGACCTTCCCGCCCGGGAGACTTGAAAACAACAAACAGGTGGACGAAATTATAATACAGTGTCTCCAATACTTAAATCTGTGTGGACGAAATAACACGACGCATACCCTTGCTTTTACGCTATTTTATTCATAGAGTTACCCCCCTTAGAATATCAGCCAATCATTTTTCTTATAACAAAGACTCTTTGCCTCGGGCTGATTGTTGACCAAGAAGTGCCGAGTGAGGGTTAGAATGCCGGCAAGCGAGGTCACTGTTAAAGTGGACGAAATATGAGGACTTTACTCTACCCTGTGAAATTGTACATGCTTTTACCAAAACAGAATCATGTAGGTGATTTATATTTATTATTATGGTAACATTCATTTCACCTGTTAAGTCAATCCTTGATGCTACTGCGATGAATGTTCGAGATTTTGGAAGTACAAAATGACCAACACAATTAAATTGTTGTGCTGTTTAATACATACATGTAACAATGAAAATGCTTTCAAATTATGTCAATATTCTAATTGTAAATAAAGCTTGTTTAAATAGTGGTTTTCTTGTTCAGTGCTACTCTTCAAAGCAGGAATCAAACACTATACATGGACCAAAACATTAACTTGAAATAAATTTATTTCATATGGCAATATGTACAAACATATCTACACTTGTAACAAAAGAGGTCTGTTAAATTAGTTTGGTAACGATCTAAGGTTATCCTAAGTCACACTCAAACTTGATATTGATCTGGAGCACAACGATGGCAAAAGCGCCTGTTCTTGATACACATCTATTATGACGCCACATACATCTCTGTCTGAGTCACCGAGTAACAGCTGAGTAGATTTGTCTCTTCAATCACACACGATCAGTTATACTGTTCATACACTGGTGATGTTCCAGATCACTTGACCTCGGCCATCCTGTTGAGAGCACTGCCTGCACGGAACCACAGTATCTGGCCCTCGTTCATCGAGTGTGTCAGTTCAATTTTGTCTACAGATCCGTCCTGGTGCTTCACTTCACACATAACATTCTGAAAGAGGAAATACAAAATGAAGTTCTGTGACAGAATATTTTGCATTACTACATATAACATTACAAAAGTCAGCATTGTCCACATACCGAAGGCGTCCAACTATCAAAATGAAGTTTTAAAAAAGATTCAAGCAAAATTATTTTTTACAAAAAATATCAGAACTCTTTTTGATCTTTATCAAGAGTATTAACTAAAGGGTCAAATTACATAATCACTGCAATTGTTTTACAGATTAAGGGTCAGAATTCGATCAAAAACGAATTCACATTACAGCTTTTTAACAGTCATTTTCATTCTTGATACAAAAAGAAGTGAGTTACCTTTCCTGGTTGAAGATTTTTCAAATCGAGAAGGGAGATTCTATCTGAAGGCTGGATTTTATCATAATCACTTGCATTACTGAAGGTAAGGGGAAGCATTCCCTGCTTCTTCAGGTTAGTTTCTGTGAGGAAAGAAACTCAAATTAATCATTTCATGGATATGTTACATTGTCAACAATTCTATTTACAAGAACTTTTGGAATGGCTGATTTTTATAATCTGGCTCCTTTCCGAAAGTGTTGCATATCATATATTGGACAATCTAAGATAGGGATGTTTGAAGTTTTATGATTAATATTTCATTAGTATGTCAAGTAATTAATACACTGTTAGTCATAATTTCAAAATATCCCTTTTGTCCACTATAAAATATCCCTAACTATTTTTGTCCAGTATATATTGACTAAAGATTGGTTTTTAATGCAACATAGATGTCATCACAACAATACTTTTCATTATTCCAATACTGATTATTAATATTGCAAGTAAGGTAGCACATCAATTGTTTCCCGATTAGAGGGAAACTCACACAGCCTGGATAAAACACTATAACGTCTAAACCATTTCAACAAGGAGGATTACCATGGATTCTAGCGAAGCTCTTGACAATGATAGCTCTTCCACCAAGATGCCTGGGCTCGAGTGCAGCATGTTCTCTGCTGCTGCCTTCGCCGTAGTTCTCGTCTCCTACCACCACCCAGGGGATCTTCTTCGCCTGTTGACAAATACGTACATCATGTATATTTATTGTGAAATAACACTATAGTAAATTGATCAATATTTCTCAGGAGAAATTTTTGTTTTAAGTTGGTTAACAGATCCTCCTCCTCCTCCTAAGATTTGGACTGAATGCTACTCAGAATCCCTCCCAAATGAAAATGTCGCTATTTTCCTATTCAATTCTGTGCCTGTTTTGCTTACCTGAACACTCTTAATCTACATCCTAGCAACAGTGCTTCCCTTTTCTTTTGCCTCCTGGTTTAAGACATTTTCACCAAGAAATTAATTATGAATGGTCTTGTCTTAAAAAACTTTTCTTGTAAATGGGGTACAATGATTTAAGACTTGGAAATCCTTGTAACTATGTTCGGATTGCCACCTACCTTGTAATCTCTGGCAGTTTCTGGTACACTGCTGTACTCTCCAGTCATCTGGTTCTTCACTTTGTTGATTTCTCCATTCTCAGAATTTACAGCACTACAAATCAATGTTTTATATATGATAAACATATGAATAAAAATACATGTGGGAAAATTCAGACTTTAACTGCAGTTAAACCCCTTTATTGTACATAAACCCCTAATTGTAAATTCACAGATGTCTAACATCAAATTATAAGATAAATAGTTGTGTTTGTAAAATTTCCGGGATTCATTGCTATTCAACACCCGCAAATTTCAGCGTTTAAAACCTCCGGCGTTAGGTTTTAAACGCTGAAATTTGCAGGTGTTGAATAGCAATGAATCCCGGAAATTTTACAAACGCAACTATTTATCGATATTGTAACATGACCGTTAGTTATCAGGCGTTTTGAAACAAACTTTTTTTGAGTACCTATCTCTTGAGTGGAAAGGACTTTGCGACTGTTCCATTTTTGTAAGAGGTGTGGTCAGGTCAAAACAAATGTAAATACTCGGTGTAATATGTATATTAGCAACAATTTACACATAAGCTCAAACAGTTTCACTCAACTATGTTCACTTCACAATATTTAGTTATCCTTTAATATGGCGATAAACATTTATCTACGACATCAACACAGCAAAAGACCTAGGAACAAAAATCTTAAACTTGCCCTAACCCATTGTGACAATGACGCTAGCATTGTGACGTCAAAACGGTTGATCACTATGACGTCATGCCATGGCAACGGCATTCGGTAAACACAACCGCATGGAAGAAGGCGTCAAACTTAGATAAATCTTACTAGTTGAAAACATTTTAGTTACTTGAAACTAATTAATTTTGAGAGTTATTTGTTACCTATACTGCTATACACAAGTTAGAAAATGACAATGCCACCTGTCAAATTTGAGTAAGGGGCACATATTACTAGAAATAGAAAAATAAAATTTTGAGTCGGGCCGGATCTTGTGAACATGATGTATATGTTCGCGGTGATTCGCCCAAAGTAATTTGCGGGTATTCATTGTCATTCAACATAGGCAAATCAACCAATCAGAATCAAGGATACACCGAAATCATGTTACAATACTAATTTCAAATGTTTGGAATCTCATTACAATTACCTTATTTTTTTCCTTGGCAGATGATAAACTAGTTGAATCAATCAATCCTTTAAATAACCCATCAGTTGAATATTCATTTGAATTTATGCAAGAAAAGAGTGATACCCCTCCCAAAGTGCCTGCATACTCACCCGATAAGCATGTTGTTGGAGATGTTGTCAAGATGGCCGCGGTACTTAAGCCATTGTCCAGCAGCACTGATGTGGTCAGTTGTGCACTTGCCCTTCACCTAGTAGTAATCAAATATTGTAACAATTTACAAATAACTTACACCAGTTTGAGGATTAACATCTGGAAAGCCCACACGTTTGTACTGCAATGTATAAGACAAGGAAAACAAACTTACTGTCTCCATGTATTAAAGCTTTATCCAGAACATTTCAGCTTTCTAGGATTACCAGTTACAGAATTGTTTTTAATTTAAACAAATATTTGCAATGCGCTTATTTTATGGGTTACTCTTAATCAATTGTGAAAGAGCTTTACCCAAAAGCAATTTCATGTTAACCATAAAGTCCCTTCCAAACAAAATCAAAGAATTGTAATGGGGCCAACAAAGAAATTAGAGAACTGATATTGCGCACTATATAAAGCTTTTCTTATTTTAGATATTCTTCATTTTGGTCTAAATTCCTAATACTTTCTTGGAAAGGAAATGAATAAACAAAGTAAATTCTAAATAATATTATCATTCAAGACAATTATAACCAAACTCTACTAATCTCACCTTGATTAGAACAGGCATGCCTGTCAGGTCATTGCCGTCCCACTTGTCGAATCCGGCCAAGAGCTGGAGTCTCTTGCTGTCTGGAGCAACATTGACCTTCAGACTAGTGCCGTCACCGGGAGGGGGCTGGTACGTGTCCTGTCCGGGATCAAACCCTTTAGCTGGGAGCTCGTCTCCATAAGGACTCTCCAGCTTGAACTTCTTGCCTGAAGAAATGTTGAAATTTGTCAAATATATCGTGAATTGAACTCTTGAAAAGAGAGGAATTTTACAATAAATGGCTTAAAAGTAGAAAGTTTCATCTACGTCTCAATCACTGGCCAAAAAAGTTGAAAATTGACAAGACAAAACAAAACAAAACTCAACTCAAAGTTCTGATGTATCATGATAACTGATAAAATAACATGATTTTATATTTCTTTCAAGCCAGTATTTCAACTTTATGAGAATGTATCAACTAACCGTCAGCTCCAACGAGTTCATCTGTGACAGGGTTGAAACCCAGATCACCAGCAATAGCCATGGCTGTGACAAGTTCAGGAGAGGTAACAAAGGCGTGAGTTGCGGGGTTGGCATCGTTCCGTCCAGTGAAGTTTCTATTGTACGAAGTGACGATGGTGTTCTTCTCGCCTTTCTTCACATCCTTTCTGTCCCACTGTCCGATACAGGGACCACAGGCATTGGCCAGGACCATGCCACCGATATCTGCCAGATCTTTGGCCTGAATATGTACAGACAAATTGAATACTGGATACTGGATTCGGAAACAAGGGTTTTTGATTAATTTAAAATATTCACTTTATTACTAGGTTGTTCACATTTGCATACTAGTCCTTTGACATACTTCTCATATTTCAAATAAACCAAATCAGTAACATGAAGACAAACCTGTCCGTCCCTTTCAATGGTGGCTCTGATTTGTTCTGATCCAGGGGTTATGGTGAACTGACTCTTGGATTTCAGTCCATGTTTGAGGGCCTGGCGAGCAATACTTGCTGATCGACCCATGTCCTCATAGCTGCTGTTGGTACAACTGCCGATCAAACCTATCATGGAAAACATTTCAACAGTCAGTGACAGTTCACAATGTCTCAAGGTTATGCAAGATATACAGGAGCTCATTTTTGTTATGAATTTGTAAATTGTCTTATAATTATTTACAGGGTACCTGCACAAACTTGTTGATAAAGTTGACCAAGTACTAAGTTCAGTAAGTTCAGTATACCAATAATTCTATCAATCCTTTATTTACTAAACAATTTACATTGTCTTCTAATACATACCAACTCTAATGTCCATAGGCCAACCATTTTCCTGTGCAGTCTTGCCTAATTTGGAGATAGGGTGAGCAAGATCTGGAGTGAAGGGACCGTTCACATGTGGCTCGAGCTGCAATACAGAATTAACACATTAGAAGATTTTGCTACAGTTTGATCTTGTACACCTCTCAGGTTCCAAATTTGGAGGGGATGGTGTTGCTTGGACAAAGATCATACAATTAAATTTATTACTCAAGCGTGATGAGATCACTCAGTTGGTTGCACACATGTGATTACATCTTGTGCAAACATTCCGATGACGTCGCATAACGGATGCCCAATGTGTAGAAATTTTTAGTTGCTTGTTATTGTTGCTTATATCAATTAAATTTTTAAATTTTAAATACTATTTCACCAAAAATGATTTTTGTTTTATGTTTGTAGACGTATGATCAACCAATTAGCGATATATTTTGTTTTGAATGATTGATACTCATATGTGTTTTTCCCTATCAGCTGGTTGTTATTTATTTAGTAAAATATTGATACATAGGATTGAGCGATAAATAAAATACTAAACTATCGTAATGTGATAAAAATTTTATGCAACTCGTGAATAGAATTTTGTATCAGACTCACTTTCGTTCCGTCTGATACAAAAATCTATTTAGGAGTTGCATAATTTTTGTTATCACATTACCATGAGTTTAATATTCTATATATTCATAACTGAATTTCTTTTTAAAAATAGCCGTACAATAAGTAATTGTCACAAACGTGACCATGTCCCCCGCCGCAATTAAGAAATGAGCTAAAAGAATGGACAAACAGCTTGTACCGAGTAGTGACATTTACATGTTTGATTCAATTATTGTTATACCGGGCAAATATTTTAAAATGGTCAAAGTCTTGTAGTGACCTTGACAACGGGGTCAAGGTCACCCAAATCAACTGGTGTCTGCGTATTCCCCAAATGAAGACAGGTACCAAATTTGAAGACTCTAGGTACAGCAGTTCATGAGATATCGTGCTAACAACATTTGACAATCAGTCTTGTAGTGATAAATAATTTCAAGGTCAACCAAATCGACTGGTATCTGGATATTACCCAAATGAAGACTGATACTAACTTTAAAACCAATAGTTCTAGCGCTTCATGAGGAATCGCACAAACAACATTTTCAAAACTGGTCAAAATCTCGCCTGACCTTGAAAATGAGGTCAAGGTCACCGAAAACTTTTCAGGTCTACGTATTCCCCAGATGAAGACTGGTACCAAGTTTGAAGATTCTAGGTTGAGCGGTTCATTAGATATCGCGCTAACAAGAAGCGGGACGGACGGACGTACGTACGGAGCTGAATACAATTAGCAACCAAGAGGATCATTGTTAAACTATGACATTTGGTGACTCGGGTTAATCATAAATCATTGGCTTATGTTAGAAAATATGTGGACAATGACAAAACTTCAGAATAAAGGTGGAGAAAAAACCCCATTAAATAACAGAATTACCATTTTAAATGAGCTTACCTCACTAAGGTTGATTTCGATGACTTGATCATATTTGGCATCATTGTCGGCAGAAAGCAAGTGCTGGTATTTACTGGCCAGGTCAGCGATGTCTGTACATGAGAAAGAAATTTAGTCAGACAAAGATTTCCACTAAGCAAATGAGCAAGATCTTTTATTTGACCATGTCAATGCCATCAGAATGGAGCAAATGATTATTGACACTACTGCTGCAACTACATTGTACACTCTGTCATTACAATATTTACCTCCTCTGTTGGTGGCCTTAAGATAGTCCTGCATCCTGTGGTTGAAGGGGAACACTGAGGTGGTGGCTCCGATCTCTGCTCCCATGTTGCAGATTGTGCCCATGCCTGACAACAATGGTTTTTGAGTGACAACTCTTTCATATATTTGGAATATAAACAACTCATTTCATCAAGTTCGGGTACAACTTGGAGTCTAGGTTTTCCATTGTCATCTCATATAATGTATGTTGAAAACATTTTAAGTTAGTCATGCGTTTTATTTGTCATTTATTTAAATCCATCTAACAAAGATCTACAACACAAAATATAACGAACTGTTTCATACAACCACTCCACATACCTGTGCATGAGATAGAGTCAACACCCGGCCCATAGTACTCAACGATGGCTCCAGTTCCTCCTTTCACTGTCAAGATGCCGGCCACCTTCAGGATGATGTCCTTAGGGGATGTCCACCCTCCTAGCTTGCCCGTCAGCTTCACGCCAATCACCTGCATGCACACACATAACGTTACAGAAATGGAGATGCATGTCCAGATA
Organism: Gibbula magus; assembly: GCA_936450465.1. Lineage (NCBI taxonomy): Eukaryota > Metazoa > Mollusca > Gastropoda > Trochida > Trochidae > Gibbula > Gibbula magus. Next base: position 15,685,159 of record OW388290.1, on the reverse strand, counting down.
GAACATTGTTTAGAGATGGAAATAGGAATAGTTGACATACTTCCGAATGCAAAAAGTAAGAATGCATGAGAAAATCAAAACGCCCGTCTGCTAATGGAATCAATGTTTCGCCAAACCATAAGCTGTAGGACTACTGACCTTTGGGCACTTCAATTCCCATGGAATGTCTGCCATTACATCGACCGCATCAGCACCTCCAACTCCAATACACAGACCTCCAAGACCACCTGCAGCGAATCTTATAAATGACTTACTCTGCAACACCCTTGAAGGCTGAGATGGTCAAAGGGATTTTAGCATCAATTTTGATAAATTTACAACCATCCATTACAAACCAATTCTCTGGCTTAATAGCATAAAAACTACGAACAGACATTCAAAGCTAGGCTAAGTAATTATATAAAATGCATTTGATTCAATATACAGAAAAGTCTCAGGGCATATCACAGCATAGCATTGTCACAAAAGAGAACACTAAAGGGGGCGGCGCTTATCCACGGTGGTTCAGATGTAGTGGTTATCTATTAGGTATATGGATCCACTAAAGGATACGGGCGGCTACGGCTAATGCGTGAACATTAGTAGAAAGTATAAAGGGGTACAAGTACCCGCCAAACATATACAAAACAGAAGGGCAGACATTGTATATGTTTTGTATATGTTTGGCGGGTACTTGTACCCCTTTTCACAAAAGAGAAATCACTAGCCAGGTACATACCTCCATTTGGTGTATGACTGTCTGTTCCTATGAGAAGAACTCCAGGGAAAGCATAGTTCTCCAAGACAATCTGTAAACATTGTTTCACTTGATTACTTTTTAGTCGTTGGAAATTCAGTAAGGTAATCTACACACTTGCTTTAAAAATGTTGGACATGAACCAGGAGAAAACAACAACTGTAATAGCAAATCTAGGACTGCAGACAATGTATCTTTCGCCAACCATCAGAAGACAATGAAAGTGATTTTCTGGACAACATTTTCGTGAACATAAACGTTTCGGAGTACATGCTTACTAATTCTTCAGGTGGGTATTTGTGAACAGATGTTACTGCATCATCTCCATGTTGGCGTTGGATCAAGTCTTTAGAGAACATTTAGAAGTGGAATACATAAGACATGATTAAAGGTAGATAGTAATGATTTACCTGATGAATGATACCACTTCCTGGCTTCCAGAAGCCAACACCATACTTAGCACTTGCTGAGGCTAGAAAATCATACACTTCTTTATTGATGTCCTGAGAACAGATATTACACAAAAAGTTTTAATAATGGCTTTGAATTTGACAGTTTTATAACGCAATCAAACGAAGCCCACTGGCCAGTAAATTACAATCTGGATAGACCTTTTTTAAGACTTAATTGTATTTTCAATTGTTTCTGATTGATCAAATAATTTGTTATTGTCTATGAGAATGTAAGCAGCATTATACACAAGGACTCCACCCTAGAGAGCCTTGCACCTGTGAGCTGCTGTTGAGGTTAGTTTATCTAGGTCAGCCTCTGCCTGCATCCAGGAAACACCACACTCGTGTCAAATAGACAGTGGTGACAGGACTCGTGAGGGAGTGACCCACTGTATTGTGTTCTTCCTCCTATTGTCTATCTTGCAAGTTATAAAAACTTAGTTACTTTAACATGCTTTTTAAGTTCTGCTTTTGTACCATTAATATTTTGATCATCAAGGTCACATAACACCTGTGTAAATGTGGGATAGACCTTTTTTAAGACTTAATTGTATTTTCAATTGTTTCTGATTGATCAAATAATTTGTTATTGTCTATTAGAATGTTAGCAGCATTATACACAAGGACTCCACCCTAGAGAGCCTTGCACCTGTGAGCGGCTGTTGAGGTTAGTTTATCTAGGTCATCCTCTGCCTGCATCCAGGAAACACCACACTCGTGTCAAATTGACAGTGGTGACAGGACTCGTGAGGGAGTGACCCACTCTATTGTGTTCTTCCTCCTATTGTCTATCTTGCAAGTTATAAAAACTTAGTTACTTTAACATGCTTTTTAAGTTCTGCTTTTGTACCATTAATATTTTGATCATTAAGGTCACATAACACCTGTGTAAATGTAGGAATAGTCTCAATGTTTTTTTAAAATATTTTTTATCAAATTTTACTTCATTGTGCATATGTTTTAAAAGAGGACAAATGTTTAGTTACAAATGAATTACAAATACTGAAATTCATTTCAAAATATCTCCTTAAACTTAGTACTTGTCAAAGTGAAATTATCAGTTTTAGGATAGACTTTTAGAGGATTAGTTTCAAAAACACTTGCCTTGGCTCTTGCAAGATCCTTTTCACCTCCGACCTGAGCCTCGATCAAGTGATCGCAGTGAACTGTAGATGGAACAGCAACCTTTGGCAAGCCACTTGATATGAACTGGAGAAGGGCCATCTGGACAAACAGAGTTGTTTTTGCAATGAAAACTATTTCTTAAACCTTGTCAGATATAGGATTAATTTTTTTTAGATTACCTGATACCAAAGTACAACTAAACCACTATTAACTAATACAAATTGCCTATAGGCAACCGAACAGGTTACAGGTATTATTAAACTGTATTTTATCATTTATTTCCAAATATTACTTTGATTTTTCGTAATAATCCTAATTACCCCACAATTAGTCAGAGTCTGATGAGTCTTACAATAAGACGAAACTAGTAACTCAAAGCAATCGAATCCAATTGCCCCTCAACAGTTGATAGGGTCACCCCACCCTTACCCAACAATAAACAAATTCAGAATCATGTGACAGGAAATAAGTTGAAAATTTCCATATCAAGGGATTTATCTTCCATTTATGCCCCATGGTACAGTCAAGAATTGAAGCATTATTAATGCAAGAAGAGTAGGGGTGTACCATACTAAGTTGACAAAAAAAACGGGTTTGACTTGATGGAAAATATTGAATACGTTTCGCTGCCCAATCCGCCGACTGCATCTGACATAAGGGTAAGAAGGAAAGTATTTGTGTCACATTTTACAAACCTGAGCGGTAGCATCTTGCATAGCCACACGGTCTGGTCTCAACTTGAGATAGCTCTCACCTCTGACAATATCCTGAAAACATCATTTGTGAAGAAAATTTTTCCAAATAATTATACTGCAAAAAAAACAAAATTATGACTTTACAGTCGTTTTGTTACATTTTAAGAACTCTATCAAAACAAGGGTAGAAATAAACTTAAAACATTCCACATATTCCATAGTGATTGAGGGATTTAACAGGCCCACTGTGCTAGCAGTATCAATTTTGTTAGCAGACGGTAATTTTTAACCAGCTTTGCTCAAGGACCGGTGTTAACTCAAGCTCTTCAAACTTAAGTGCTTCTTGGGTCACCTCATCTCCATTATTACATCTGATGCACACATTGTGAGTGTAGAAGCTGATGATTTATAACCGTCACATTTACCTGGTCCTTTGCATTATCAAGATGGCTGTAAAGAATCTTTTCCGAAAGTGTCAGAGGACGATTAAGTCTGCAAAAATAAAGATATATTAAGTAAATCTTTGAGAAATAACAATCATACAGCTGGACAGTAAGAGCACTTAATCATTATACCAGATCTTATTTGCAATAAACAAATTTATCTGCTTTGTGCATGACATCTTTTTCAATATGTTTACAACCAAAACAGGGGTTCATAAATCCCATTGTCCGACGCCCGGGACAAGTCAATTTTCATTACGGGCAACCAAATTATGATATCTTACTGGTCCGTGGGCAACCAACAATTTCTGTGAAGAAAATGCTTAAAAAGTCATCTGAATAAATTTCGCATGATGCAACTGTCATTTACCGGTACCTTTCATTTACTTTAGATTATCAGTAAAAAACAAATCTAAAGCTTGTAAACATAGTGCAGTCAAACATTGTGTCTATTTATAGAAATGAGTAAACGCACTCAACACATGTCGGTTTTCTTCGACTGAAGACGGCAGCCAGTAGAAAAGTATCAGTATTTCAAGGTTCAGTTGACATTTGCAGTTCTTCCGAATGATTAATGGCCTAGACATTCAGTCTTCCGAATGAATGACCAGTGACAAGTATGCAAGTAGCCGATTTACGTTTATAATTAACAATGCTACTGGAGAATGTTTTTGTTGACATTGAGAGGGAACCAAAATATTTCGAAAATCTTCATATTTACTTCAGAAGTAGAGAAAGTGACTGACATTTGGTGACAGCCTGATTTTATCAATGGATAACTGGGATTTACGAATGGACAGCTGTAAATACTAAATACTAAATGAATTTGTGAGTTCAAGTTGTAGTTCAAATATTATAAAAATAAAAAATATATTTAAATGATAACCTGGTTGTTCAGTTTACATTAAGCAAGTCCTGATATTGTTCTCATGATAGCATGACATATGTTTGCTAGAGATTAAAATGTTATAATTTGCTTGATACAGAAATTAATAACAAAAATATTTCTGTTTGAAACAAATTGTTTCACAGTACATAACTGAAAATCTTATTTTGTTTTACATTGATAATTTGTTATAAATCAATTGAAATTTTCAAGTGATAGAATTAGCATTCATTTGGCTAAGTGAAAATGAAAAAATGAATGATTAAATTGAAATTAATTTAGTTATATCAATCATAATCTGTTAATATATTAATATTAAAATATATATGATAAAATTTAGAATTCCCGTGAGTATATTCATAAAATTGGTATTTTAAAACACTACCTTCTACAATATGTGTCACTCAGGGAGACTGTTATTATATAAATTAATGAAAGTCATTCAGTATTCCCTCTAAAGCTGTATATAAAGCATAAACAACACTGACATCAATGTTCAATTGTTTTATTTTGTCTCATTACATTATGATCATGAAAAATCAGGGCAAGTGAAAAATGAGTCAGGGCAAGTGACTTTCTTTATGTCACTTGCCCTGGGGCAAGTGGCTTTTCAAAAAATTTATGAACCCCTGCAAAAAGTTTCAAAAGATGAAAAATGAAATCTCTACATCAGCCTTTGGAAATATTAAACATTGTATAGCTGTCAAATAACACTCATTGGAGAAAAAAAAAGCTCAGATGAAATGCTTGCTTTAAAAAGCTTTACGGAAAGGAAGCCTACCCTTGTCTTGGACAAAGTACAACTTTTTTCCTTGAAAATTGGATATATTTTCTACATTATAGCAAAAGAAAGGCTACACTACTTGCTTGACCCATGTACAAAGTCTACATTAGTAATACATAAAATAAATTCTGGTCCGGAAACGAGGTATACCATCTTCTCTGGTCTAAGTTCACCTTATTTAGATCATGGAAAAGAAAAACACGGGAAATTCCAAAATACCAAAAGGCATATCAAATCTGGGCAGAGTTTGTGTGATTCAAATTGTAAGCAATTGCTAACTGTTGTTAACTTGGGAGTCGGTTGAACGCGAGATAGCCTGACCATGGTTCGCTGTAGCATGGTTGGACTACTGGAATGGTTTCCTAGTTCAGTTGCGCTACAGATGGTCCAACCGTTGCTTTCCAGTTGTCAATTGGGTGAAATAGTTGGGGTTAATTGTGTTATACAATGATAATTATTCATAGGCCAACATGTACACAATTTCATAACACATTGAACTGGTTTTTCCCACCCACTTTGCGCTGGGATGATTTATTAATGTTTGTAACGGGACCTACCTGCCCTTAACTATGTTGTAGTTGTAGTCCATACGGTCATAGTCTAGAGAGTTGCTGGGCTCCAGTCGACTCATGGCCACCTTCATAAGTAAACTGAACTAGTTTAGGTGAATGAATTGTAAATTCTATTGCTTAATCTTTTAAGTCATTTTAATAACATTGACATTCACACTCTTGTGATAACACAACAACAAGATTTCCAACAATAATGTAGTATGCATTATTTTTCCCAAATTCATGAAGAATTTCAATTTCTATTTAATATTAATTCAGAGGTGTGTAATTCCAATATCACTGACTTCATTGGACTTAATTTGACTCAACAAAACATCACTAAAACATCAGAATATTTGCTTCTTTAAAAACAGTCAACAACCAAAATGGTTACAAATTCAGCACAAGTTTTGTGTCTTAGTGTAGAAGCAGGTGTGAGTCGATGACCATAATACTGACACTGGAAATACTTTGTAACCTCTGTAATTTCATCAATGAAATTATACTGATTCTATTGACAATGTGACAAAACTGATTTTTCAATGTTTCAGTGTTCTGTCAGATGTTTATCTTGATGAGATTGTTCTCATTTCAAATTCAATTCATTTGTCTTTAATTAAAAGAGCTAAAGAACCTCTCAGAATATTACCAAGAAACAACCATATCCAATTGTTTTTGATGAAGCTATATTACTTCTATTGCACACTTACTTTCTGGGCAGCCGTGACATGGATGAGCCGGGCTTGGCCTGCTACTGAAAGCAGGTTCCATGCCTGAAAGTAAACCGCACTTCATTCATTAATAATTAATCATGAATAGAACCATTGGCTCTGTAGCTTAACAGGATTTGCATGATTTATCATCTGTAAATGAAGATCTTAAAATATGTTCTACATTTTAAAACATTGTTAGTTTTTTTGTCAAAAGGTCTGAAATAGATTTAAAAATAGCTGAGAATTTGCCTCATATAAGCATCATTCTTGTACTCTACCCAACCCAATGAAACAAAACTCTCAACAAAGCTCTAGCCAGCCTATTGACCCCCACACTCAGCCAGACCACTCCACAATACACACCTGCCATTCAACAAATAATGCACAAATATCAAGAGCAGAGCACTGTATTCATACACAACCAATAACTAATACACAATGCATGGCTGTCACTGGAGACAAGCCAACCAATTATAAACAAGCAAAAAAGTGAGCGTGGCTCACTAATACCCCCGACTGTTTAAGTTTGACATTTTTATTTTACTTAAAGAGAGAGGTGTCTGCACAACTAAGGATTGATAAGCTTTGAAATGTAATTGCTAAGATTAAACTGTTTGTGAAAATGGTAGGACAAGTCTCGATCTTTATGTGAAAAAGGTGGTTTAAGTCAAAATAGGAATAAAAGTAACTTGAAAAGGTATTGGTAATATAATACACTACTGCTATTACCACTGATTTCAACTTTATTTTGGAAATTAATCCATCATAATGATTCATTCGAGTGACTTTAAACAACAGGTACATGGAAGCACACCCCTGAAGGCACAGTGAGAGATATACAGCAGTTTATGGCTGAAAGGAAAGAAAATTTAACTTTTCCCAAAATATAACCAGTGGAAATATAAAATAGTAAAATCAATGAGAACACAGAAGTAGCTTTTGATGAAAGTTACATGAAAAAGAAAATGATGAAGTCAACAAATCACAATACAGAAGTATTCATTCATTCCAGCTATGATAAAGTAAAAGAATATAAAAAATCGCCAAAAATTAAAAAATTCACCAAATCGTGTTACATTTTGCAATGCACCTCTCCTAGTGGTGAAGGAGACATGTGCCAAATTTGAAAAGGATGAGATGAATAGTTTTTCTGTAATCGATCGGACAAAAAATGCTCAGAATTTGACTAAGTTAAAAAATAAAAAAAATTCGCCAAAAAATTCACAAATTCACCAATTCGGTTTAAACTTCGCACTGCACCTCTCCTAGTGGTGAAGGAGACATGTGCCAAATTTGAAAAGGATGAGATGAATAGTTTTTCTGTAATCGATCGGACAAAAAATGCTCAGAATTTGACTAAGTTAAAAAATAAAAAAAATTCACAAATTCACCAATTCGGTTTAAACTTCGCACTGCACCTCTCCTAGTGGTGAAGGAGACATCTGCCAAATTTGAAATGGATGAGATGAATATTTTTTCTGTAATCGATCGGACAAAAATTGCTCAGAATTTGACTAAGTTAAAAAATACAAAAATTCGCCAAAAATTCAAAAATTCACCAATTCGTTTTAAACTTCGCACTGCACCTTTCATAGTGGTGAAGAAGACATGTACCAAATTTGAAAAGGATGAGATGAATAGTTTTTTTGTAATCGATCGGACAAAAAATGCTCAGAATTTGGCTAAGTTAAAAAGTTTAAAAAATCACCAAAAATTCAAAAATTCACCAATTCAGTTTAAACTTCGCACTGCACCTCTCCTAGTGGTGAAGAAGACATGTACCAAATTTAAAAAGGATGAGACGAATAGTTTTTCTGTAATCGATCGGACAAAAATTGTCTTCGGACGGAAGGACGGACGGACGGAAGGACAGACGGACGGAAGGACGGACGGAATCGTTGGTATAACTATATACCCCCAACCGTTGGTCGGGGGTATAATAAAATGCCTCTATTTCCCTCATTTATAGTGCTACAGGCATGAAATTGGGTTTGTTTGAAAGATGTATACAGCACCAATATGATAACCTTGACCATTTGTTAAAGTCACCAAAGGGGTATACCACTATAAATTTATAGGCTTGATGAGGGCTTGATGAGCTAAATATTTAGACAAATCACAAGGACACAAGAGATAAGTTTTTATATCCAGTATTTTGTTCCTTAGAAGATGAAAATAGGTTTTCAGAGCTTTATTTCAATTTTAAGGCCACATGATCACCAAATGTACAACTTATAATCCCCATTGACAATAGACAAGAGTTCAGCTCTCTTGTAAAGAAGTTGAAAATGTGAAACCAGATGGATGGATGGATGCCTTGCCATGTTATGATGTTATTAGTCCATTCTGCATTTGAAGCCTGATGAGCTGAAAATGTTGACATTCATATCTATTAGTAATTAACTATCCCTGAAATACTTACAATTTTTTTTGGAATATAATACACAGAAGAGATACATGGGTTTAGAGAGACATTTTTCAACAAAAGCAATTACAAAACTGCTGTTTTTTTATGTTTTCAAGTCATGTCATGTAAATGTTGTTCTTCCATTTATTATAATAAACGCTTGTTGTTATTTCTAAATCATTGGTTTGAAAAGCAAATTTAAAAGGAACAGAAATAAGTAGGAATTAGCAGCAGGCCTAAAAGAAATGCTTCAAAATAGGCTACTAAATCCATCCATTCATATCTTATAAATGATTAATAAATTGTTCTTTTAAAATCAAGTCATTTTCGATAGAAGTTTTGTTTCCTCTTTTTCATTTTACAGTTTGACTTTCAAAGGTCCTCAGTGAAAATAAACAAAACAGAATTGTTCTTTTTTTAATTAATGAACACTGAATGAACTTATTTGCAAACTCGACACTGGACATGAGTGTCTTCGACCAGTTCCTCCTTTAGTTTCTTTATGCAGCTGTCCAAAACTTGACCTTCAAAACATAACTGTTATGAACCCGTTATTAAAGATACTAACTTATATGTCAGTAAAACATATATTACAGATACCGCATGCTGTCATTTAGAAATGATTTTGTTACATTTATCTAGTAAACCATTAGATAAATGGAAATTACCTTCGGCGTCGCAAATCTGAGAGCATAAGCCATGCTGTTCAATGTTGGAGACGTCCACTGCACCTGCCAAACTCAGCGCATGCGCTTCAGCTACGGGAACGAGGCTGTTGGAGTTACCTCCCCTGGACCATTTCGTCAGAAATAAATCACCACGGCAACAAATGAAACAATATCATCTAAATCTCAATACAAACTTGACATAGATGTGTCATATGACCATATGACAATGAAATACATATACTTTTCCGAATTTTGCGTAATTTATTATTCATAAAAAAATAATTGGATAGAAGCCAAATGACAATACAATTATCATTATTTTGATTTAAAAATGCAATTAAACAAATCTCTTTAGATATTAATTTTTTTCTGTTAAAGTATGCTGTAACATGTACATTTTTTAATTTAACTTAGAAAATAGTATGTCGTTTTTCTTTCTCAAATCGCACACAGCAGTTTATATTTAGCACGTGCAGCATGAGAAGGCGGTATAGATCAAAGGGTTGAATAACACCCAAGGTATTGTACCAAGTCAACCGACGCGTGACTAAAATGGTGGCAATAACCTGTTATGTAACAATTCAGATACTGCCAGATATAGAAGTAAATGCTTCTGCGCGTATATTGTTGTAAACAACAATAGTTTAATTTAATTTTAAATCTCTACAATGCTTAATTGTTCATAATAATTTATATATAGGCATATTATAAACATATCACATGCGGTATTAACAAAATAAATCATATTTGTTTTACGGCGTCGATTCGATATAAGCCAATATAGGCTGGACTTTGCTTTTTAATTTTCTGTGATAATTTTATGCCCCATTATGAACACATGTACAAATAAACTAAATGTTCTTCTTCTATATTCAGTTATATTTCTACGAGTTCATTCATATATGTTATTCTCAACTGCGCAATTGCTATGCCAACGCATGGGAAAATATATCTTTCCGTCTATAAAATATTGCCGTTTGCTCTTGCCACTCATTAATTAGTATGACTTTAACCATTACATGTTTCTAAATGTGTTATAAATATGTAATCTATAAACGTATTTTTATTTTATATTATATGATTCAACCACAAAACCTAGTTGAGAGTGCATCATGGCTAGCGGATCAACATCTATCTAGATCAAGTATATATAGTTAGTCTCGCGTATTTCTGTTTGCGGGTACAAAAGTTACATCACATGCTAGGGAAATATTACTTCATGCCGATTCATGTTTATGGTCGGCATTGAGGCCTAATATCAATAACTGTGCATTTGAGTTTCGTGATTTCATAAGAATTTTTACAAACTATTACAACCAAACAATGAACAGGAGAATGTACGTTTATGCGTACACATATAAGTCATTGACTAATTCTTAATATACATAAAAAATAATTCGTTAACTTTCACTAATAATGTTCAACATTATGAAAGGAACATTAAACATCGACTTCGTACTTTTCACATTCCCGATCAAATTTAAAATATGGCGACGACATAATATTGATTATTGTAAGTCCCTGGGGTACCAATATTCCATTCTGTTGGGTGTTACATTATATAGCAGAGAAGCTCAGTCATATCATTTCTGACTACGATACTCAAGTTGAAATGTATTCATGACACATACGTATAGGGTACTACCGGTGCCAGTAATGCATATCCCCTGGGTTGTCGAGAATCAATTTCTGTATATATATAATTGTGATCTGATTTTAATGAGATTGGTTGATGACAGACAAGGAGGAGAAGTCATGCAGTTCTAAAAGACAATGTATGGGTATTATTGAAAAAATATCTTCTCAGCAAAGATAAATCAAGAAATGAATACTAAAACGATTAATGCTAAAATCAATATTACGATTAAAAAACTAAGTAGAATCAGCTAGTGACCATAACATAAATGGTCTCAGATAGAATAATGTTTAAAATGTAACAAAACTTAAAGTTTGTCTCAAAAGGACGACACGATAGAAGGCAACAAGTAACTTGTAATTCATCGTGTAACAGTATGCATTGATTGGGGTACGGGGACACAACACTAGAAAAAGTCTCGTTGCACATTTTTACCATGATGTTATGTACCACGGTACCAGATACAAGTGAATTGTTTATAAACACCAATAACCCAACATGAAAACAATGAATAACATTGTTTTCACCCATGCAGAGGCAAAATAATCAAAACAAATATCTACATTGTATCCTATCCGACAACCTAATCTGGTATGCATTATAGAACCATATCGTACAGTAACGGGTTCGGGTTATGGAAGCAAGGGCGGTAACTCTGTCTGATATTAACGGTGGTAAATAAACGACCATGATGGCCTCTCTGAAAGAGTTCGACATGACGGGGGATTATCGATGTAATTTATCTCCATGAGCAACTATGTTGGAGATAGTTGAAAATGTTTACCCCCGTTGATAGCAGAAAACGTCGATGAGTGGGAAAATATGGATAAACTGAGCATAATATCCGGTGCTTTGTTCTTTGCAGCAGATATTTTTGCTGTAACGAGTTTGGCGATGCCAAATTGGATCGTCTCAGAAATCGGAGGTGGGCCTACTATTTTTATCTTTTTTTATTTGTATGTGTGTGTATTAATTTAAGAAATATATGTATTACTCGAAGATTGATGTGTAACTATTTCTTGCTTGCACCGTTTTGAAGCTTATGAGAACATGAAAATGTTTTGAATGTTACCATTTTTTGGAATCTTGAAATGTGACCCAATTTGATTGTCACAATTATTGTGGAGTAAGCATTGTATTTTCATTTGTATAATTACAACATATAGATAAATAACATTTGGGTTTGTATTTGTGTGAATAAACAGTGTTGGATCAATAATAAATTTGTAATGGTGTGTGTGTGTGTGGGGGGGGGGGGTTCACCTTTGGGATTCATCAAAATTACATGCACAAATTTCAGAAGGGGAGGGGGTTTGGACCCAAGAACACCCCCTCTAGATCACTGGATAAACATGTTATTCTTTTAAACGCATCAAGAGTTACTAGTTTATAATACATATTTATTCAGTTGAAAGGATTAGGTACAAGTTTTTCAATTTTTTATAAATAGATATTTATGATTTTGAAGAAAATATCAGTTTTTAAATCAACTGATCTATATGTTTACATATTTACTGCAGCTGATATTTTGGTATCCTGTTTTTAATTTGACAGTGTACATCTGACTTCTTATCTTAACATGAAGTAAATGAATGTCTATTTCATAACACATATCTCTATAATCTGTTGGTCTCGCATGACAAATCACCTTGGCCAAAGTGTTGATATAGAATCAATTTGGTTTCATTTCATAACCTGCCTTAGATTAATGTCTTTTACAGAAAACACAATAAACTGCATATCATTTAAGATAACTTAACTTGACTAGCTTAGATATTAATTCCTATGAATGAATCATGACATTTAATCCATTTCTTGATTAATAGGTGATACGTACATTGGACTTCTACAGACATGTTTGACAATATATGGACGTCCCACCATATGTTTCACGCCGGATCCAGTGCGGGGAGAGTGGTTGTTGACGTTTATCTGTATAGTGCTGGGGATACTGTGTATCAGCGTCACGATTGTCCTGTTAGGCGTTTCCTATTGGGAGTACAGAGTCATGAAATTTGCACGCTGGCTTGGCTTTGTTGCAAGTGAGTTGTTTTTAGGTTTCAAACTGAGCTTTTGCATCAACCTTTGCATTGATAGTAATGACCACAACAACAGGTTTCTTGAAATTTGCAGTAAGTGGCAATAAAAGTGTGGTTTGGAAGTTAAATCAGCATTTGGGTCACATTGATCTGTAATATATAATGAACTGTTCAGATCCTCTCTGTGCAAAATGTGACTAAACAGCAAAAACAGTCTGTGATAAAGATTGCAAAAAGAATATTGTGTGTTTGTGGGTATACAACTTTGTTGCTATTTTAGTTATAAAAGGCCATAATGTTGAACATTTTATGTTGATACTCGCTGTTGAACATACTGCAACCGGACTGAGGGAAATCTTAGTTCAGTTGCACTGTTGGCAATTTCTCTTGACTAAAATTGTCGAGCAATAAACAGAATACTAAAATAATTACTCTTCATACAATACTTTTTTCACATACCAGTATTTCACATATTTCACATATTTCACATATTTCACATATTTCACTTGTTAATTTTGTTTTAAATTTAAAGGTTGTTTAGTAACCTATAGTCAATGTTCTAAGTATCAAGCTGTTTAAAAAGTATATCATTATCATAGCAGAAATAGATAATTATATGTTATGATTTTTTCTTAGTCTGTAATTATTATAATCAAAACAAATTTGAGATGTGCAATGAAAATAATTTTTTTCACTGACTAAAATATTCAAAATAGATCTTGTACCTTTCTTAGTCTTTTTTAAAATCAATTTTAACCACTGTGATGCCATATGACTAAATATGGTCCAACTGTTTTTATTTTTGTGTTTAATCAATCTGTTTCTGTTCAACATAAATATATTTCAACATGTAATAAAGCACATTAATGTATCAACTGTTTCTCTTTGGTATAGTTAGCATGTTCAGCTTTATCAAAGAATTACCTCCCTTTGATTTCAGTGATCCTGTTCTGTTTGGCTGCTGTCATATTCCCGATTGGGTTTGACATGGATCAGATAGGTGGCGAAGCATATCAACTTCCGAACAACTTCAGAGTTGGGATATCCTACATATTCTTCGTCCTAGCTCTCTGGATAACAGTCGTCTCTCAGCTCTTCGCAAGCAAAGTCTGTCTCCCTCACTTCTAACTGGAGTTACTTCCCTTGGGATTTACACCAATATTTGCATGTTGGCTAGTCATCAATCTGATGAACATTGAGACCTAAACCTTTTATGTATTATATATCTGATGACACAACTATTACAGCAGTGTGAAATTTGTATTCACTTTCCTTTCATAACTTGTATGTCATCAGATGTGGAATACACAGAAAGTTGAGGTTGACAGTTTAGCAGGTTGGTTAGTCATGACATTGTGGTCGTGTATTACACAGTTATCAGTGTCCTTCTGGACAGTAGTTCTAGAGGCTGAGAAACCTTTTACCAGTTTTAAAATCAACATTTCATACTTGGATGTAAAAGATTTTATATCAGTATTAGGATTCTTCAAATCCATATTTGTCATAATATTTACTTGGTGTTGATAAGCCTGTTTTGTTTGGTCCTTTATTGTGTCCACGTTTTGCAGTATTTGTTATTAAATCTGCTAATAGGTTTGGGAAAACGATAAGCCCTATGTTTAAACCAAAAGTTGCGATAATATTGGCCACCCTTTTAAAAACATATTGTAAAAGCTTTAGAAATAATATCCACACTGTACAATTTGATGGATTTCTGTTGTAAAGTTATTCTTCAGACATTAAATTTATTTGAGGAATTATGGTGACGTGTGTTAATATCTGGTTTTGCTTCTGTGTAAGTAAGGCATTTATTTTAGAAATATGGTGTCAGGGCTTTTAAATATCTAATAAGAAATTTATTTACAAAACAAAAGGCCAAGTCAGCACAATTTACTTTGTGTAATACTTGACAGGAATTTCAAGCAATTGGCATTTATTCTCTACACAATTTTACATATTTGTCTATAAGTTATCATCAATTTTAACTGTTTCAAATTGATACGGTACAGTCGTGCATGTTCACATCAGTAGATTAGTTGCCCAAATTGGAAAGTTAGCCATACCTGGGCGTCGAGCAATGATATGTTTGAAGCAATGTCTGGTCTTGCTAATGTATAACATCACTATGCCAAGGAGAGTGAAATAATGAATGTATGTTCATCGTTGATTTTAAATGAATACATGTTAGGTACCATCACACCGTCCCTGAATAGGTGTCTGTAACACATTCATTTCTTATAGTTTATTGGATTCCAAGAATTAAACAAATATTTATTATAATAGAAATTTTTTTTTCAAATATATCCAGGATGGTTAAAAAAATATCACAACTAAAAATAATGTATCTAGTCATAGTGGAATCATAATATATCAGCAACCAAATTGTTTTATACAAAAATATGTTTACAATGGTGGTTTTGTTTGTGGTGTGCATCTTTCACTGTCCATTGAAACTGCTCTCTGTGTAGCAGGGGTTACACATCAGTAAGTGACAATCTAAATATATTTAGATTGAAATTTTTTTTATAATATTATTTGTCAATATTATAAAAGAGTTGTTGATCTAAATTCATTTAGATTGAGTAAGTCAGCACTTTTTGGGGGGTTATTGCAAGATTCTCTGAATGAAAGCAAGTCAAGTGGGTATGTAATTTTAAAAAAGGTGACTGTCAGTTACATTTTGGTGATTTTTGGGAGAATAAAATTGTGTAAATCAGTGACCTCAGACTCACAGATATTTAACCCCTGTAACATGGGGACTACATAGCAGATTTCCAGATCATTTATTTACAAAGTGCCAAATGTTTTCATTTAAACACTGTATCTTACTATATGGTTAGTCAGTAAATTTAGTCATTTACTGGGTACTATCATAATGTTAAAGACAAATTTACAAGGAATAGTTTGTATTGTCTTAATATTACGTGGATTTTATTAAGAATAATTACAATGAAAGGGATTTTTTCCAGTAAGTGGCTTTAAAAAAATATTTTACGTTTCTGACATCGATTTTGTATATGAATCTCAAAGAGTGCAAGTTTTCTCGATAACAGTAATATATGAATTCTGATCTCTTTTTAAACAATGTAAAATGCAAGTGAATGAGAAAGTATGTCAAAAGCCTCCAAAAATTATCAGAAGTATTTAAACTATTTCATGAATTGAAAAATGTGGTTACCCTTTTCAGTGAAAAGAATTTGATACATCGGTGTCACAGTTTATATATTATTATTTTAAATATATTTAATATATATTAATATTAATTATGTTAAGATATCAGCTCTAAACATTTGACAAAATGACTTTCTTTAGATGTGGTTTGTTTTTATTTAAAATGTGATGTCATGTCTTATGTTTTTTTGAAAAAACCACCTTTGCTTGAATTTGAGGATGTTGGTGTTTTATGTTTGTTAAAAATAATTTTGGTGCACATTTCGTAATGTCAACATCAAGTAAGTCCTCTATTCAAGATTTTGTTGTTTCTGAAGAGTTTGAAAGTAGAATATTTTGTTTTGTTAGTTGTTATACATTTTTGTGGGTCGTCTGATGGTGGAAACGTAAACGCATTACATGTACTTGTTCATTATAGAAAAATATGCATAACCCAAAGTAAGTAATAGAATAAAATTTTATATAGTTGTTTGTCATAATGATTTTCAGTGATGAATAAGAGCTTGGCAATTTTATTCTTTTGCTTCCACGTTTTTATATAACATGTCCCATCATCTGAATATTTGAAAAACTATGTATATGTTCGGTCCCATTGAATGGAATATGTTTTTATGAAATCTTTCTTCACAAAGATTTGATCGTTTCAATCTGTAAATATCGTATTATTGCTATGCAGCACCAAAAGCATGGTTCTAGTCAGATTTGTAATAAATCGTCATATTCGTATAAACGTAAGATAATGTTTGCTTACACTCTTGGAAGAGAGAAGGATGGAAAAATGTCAGACACTGAGAAGGGTTTTCTTTTCAATATTGCAGGGATCACTTATATTTACCCAAAATTGATATATCTAGATATCCCAGTAGAAATATTGTCATTGTGAATTTTAAATTTACGAATTAAAAAAAATACTTTTATTATTTTGAAATACTGCAGAATCCCCTTATCAAAGCGAGGTTCTATTGGGGTATGTTGGTGAAACAAAATTCGAGAGGACATTCCTGTTATTTAATACATGATTATTGCACAATCCAGTTGAAACATACTGCTGAGGAGAATATATTGATGACTTTATGTCTGACAGTAATATTTGATACAGACTAACATACATTCATTGCAAAATATAAACAATGATAAATGAAGCTGTTCTTCGGAGCTGCAGGCTGGAAAGCTTTGCTATGGCATAACACAACATTGTGGATCAGTCTAAGGATAAATTCCTTGTTACTTTGTGGATATTCTATCAATACATACGTCTAAAATACAGCATTCTTCTCATATAACATTGTTACATTTGGTATAACACTACCTTCAATAGTACAAACTCTTGTACTACGTCGTGGCGAAATGGTCGTGTGGTAAGCTGTTGGTACAGTCAGTGCTGACAACTGTTGCCTTACTCTGAAGGTGTGTGTTCGAATCCCGCAAGGGACTCTGCCCGAAAAAGTACAAGAATTGTACTACTGAAGGTAGTGTTATCCCAAATGTAACAATGTTATATATGTCCACTATCTAAATGGCATGTTTTTCTAAAGCATTCTTCTCATTTCACATAATGCATAAAACAAGATGACAGATACTCTGATAGAGCCTTACCTTTAAGATAAATGGGTGATTTTCTATCCTTGATTGTTTTCTCCAGAGGGATCCCTGATATTGTCTCAGAACGAATTGGAAACTATTGATAATTTGATGATGATTGAACTTGTTTATTTATGTCAAGACGTATTTGTTACATGACATTTTTGCAAAATTTATACTTTAATATAAAAATTGAAATTATTTGCGGTCAGCTGCAATCCTTATGTGTTGTACAGAGACTGGTTTTGAATTAAAGAGAACTGAGATGATAAGAGGTGTCACTAGTGCAATATGTCTTTATAATCTGTCCATATTTGATTTTATGTAGGAATTGATATTGATCACCAAATACAATCATGTTTAGTGCTTTTAGCTATTGACATGAATAAGTTATGTCATACCATGCAAGAAACTACAAATCCCCCCAAAAAGGTATATCACATTGAGTGCTTGTCCATTTTTACTTTCATATATTCACCCAAGGAAGTAGTTCATCAAATTTAGTTGCACCAAGTCAACAATTGTGTATACGACTGAAGTGTTGCTTTGATGCTTTGTAAAAATTCATTTTAAATTGAAATGTTTCACCGCCTGATGGGAGTTTACACGATTCATTCTGATTTTTTGCATTGGATGACGGATGAACTGTCAGTCGTAGATGTTGTCAGTGACGTAGGAGCACTCAATGTGGTAGATATTGTTATGGATAATGATGAAGGGAAGGCAACAAGATAGAAGGGATTTCTTCTGTGACCTTTTAGAAGTAACGAGATCTCATTTAAAGAGTTAATTTTACATAACAACGGTTGATATATGTATATGTGAAATGTTTGTTGGATGGAATAAATAACATTCAGAAGTGCTTGAGTTTTTTTTTGAGAAGTCATTTCTGATGGTTTTGCAAAGATTTGGACCAAGGTTAAACCTTCGTCGTCAGTCGCTTGGGAAATTTTGAATGTCTAAAGTATCTACATTAAACTCCTAGTAAGTTTAAGTGGAAACAAGATGTGTTTGTTCAACACGGAAGTTATGGCCAAGGTTAAAGTTTTCTGAAGATGTCCACTGCGGCAAGGTCAAGGTCACAAGGTATGCACATGCCAAGTATAAAAGCCCTAGCTCTGAGCAATCCAAAGCTATGGCCAAGGTTAAAGTTTTCTGAATATTGTTCACTGTGGCAAGGTCAAGGTCAAATATGATGACCTCACCTGAAAGGTCTCATCACAAGGTATGCACATGCCAAGTATGAAAGCCCCAGCTCTGAGCAATCCAAAGTTATGGCCAAGGTTAAAGTTTTTGTGGACAAACATACAGATGGACAGGCGAAAAACAATATACCCCCGGAATCTCTGATTATGGGGCATAAAAAGAAACCCTTTGAGATCATACTTTATTTATCCAGTCATTGCCTAATCAGATGGCTAGTTAGCTTTTGATGTGACTTTGTGCATGTGCTTATGCAATGTTATAAAGATTTGAATACTTTTATCAAGCCTTTGATTGGTCAATGTTGGCAGATCACTTGATTCATATTGTCCCTGATAATCTCAGGGCTGATATAGTGTAGATCGGAAAATTGGCACTCTTGCCTACTACCGGTACGTGAGTGCCAAACCATTTCAAACTAAAAATATGTGCATGTGATGCACTGTGATGTCCCGCGCTTCAATTTTCAATCAAAACTAATCATCTTGCCTCAACATTTAATTTTTTGGCAGGTCCCTACCCCCAATTTGCACTTAGTTGAAATTGTGTCCATGGAAAACGAGAAATAAAAAATTCAGAATAGCCAAAGAAGCAAAAGGCACCACTCTATCACTAGGTCTAAGCAAATACAAAGTTTGGTGAAAAAATATTGAACGGTTTTGGAGATAGAGGCCGGAAAAGGTCCCTACCCCCAATATGCATTAAGTTCAAATTGTTTCCATGGAAACCAGAAAAAAAATAAATTCAGAATATCCAAAATAGCAAAAGGCACCACTCAACCACTAGGTCTAACCACATACCAAGTTTCGTGAAGAAATACTTGATAGATTTTGAAATAGAGGCCTGAAAACATCCCTACCCCCAATATGCACTAAGTTTAAATTGTTTCCATGGAAACCAGTAAAAATAAAAAAATAGAGCCATGGGCTCTGTAGCTCATCAGGGTTTATTTTGTTTGATGATGATGATTGTCTCAATATAAAGCACAATCTCTAACCCTGACACATCTTAGTCTTGAAATTGAGAGAGAGCACTCAGCAAGGTCACCACACACAAGATTATGCAATATTCTGACCCCTTGGCCAGCTGTGTTTTTTGTGGTTTACCGCCAAATTATGAAATAGACTCTGGCTTGCACTAAACACTGGCAGCAGTGATCTAACTGTATAAGGCTTAGAGAGAACAGGGAATGTGATGAATCCCATGGTACATAGTACAATTTAGAATCCCCTTGGCTAAATAATCTCTGCACAATTTTAATGGTTCTAAGCCTTTTCATCCAAACATCTAAACATTCTGAACGCAATATTCCTTCTAGTTTGTTCTGGAGAAGAAGATGAAAATAGTTTTTATGTTTTGAACTGTGAGGGCCTTTCTTTTTATAATATCCACAATTTTCAGTTCATAGGCTATTCAATAGTTCTCATTTCACATTGATTACATCAAAACAATGAAAACAGGATTTTAGGTAATGGCCTGTGAGGTCCTTATTTGGGGTCACAGGGTCACCAAATTTACAAGTTAGAATCCCCATTGGCTAAAGAGTTTGCCTACAAAATTTCAGCCTTTTAAGTCTTTTTGTTCCGGAGAAAAAGATGAAAACAGGATTTTAGGTAATGGCTCTTTGAGGTCCTTATTTGGGGCTACAGGGTTACCAAATCTACAGTTTAGAATCTCCATTGGCTAAAGACTCTTTACACAACATGACAGCCTTCTAGGTCTTTTAGTTCTGGAGAAAAAGATGAAAATAATCTTATCTTATTTCATAACCAGTCATATGCAGTTCACATATATCATCTAAAATAAAAGAATTCTTCACTCCTCTTTAATTTAATGCTCTGTCGCTTGTCACAATTTTCAGTTCATAGGCTATTCAATAGTTCTCATTTCACATTGATTACATCAATTTGACAAACATGTCCACAATGTAGATGGTTATCTCAAGTCGACATAGTGAGTGAAGTGTCATAAAATATCAGCACAAAATTCATTTTCAAAGGGTTTTTTTAGGCTGTGGCCCATATTTGGGGTCACAGGGTCACCAAATTTACAAGTTAGAATCCCCATTGGCTAAAGAGTTTGCATACAATATTACAGCCTTCTAAGTCTTTTTGTTCTGGAGAAAACGATGAAAACAGGATTTTAGGTAATGGCCTGTGAGGTCCTTATTTGGGGTCACAGGGTCACCTAATCTACAATTTAGAATCTCCATTGGCTAAAGAGTCTGTACACAACATTTCACTCTTCTAGGTCTTTTCATTCTGGAGAAGAAGATGAAAACAGGATTTTAGGTAATGGCCTGTGAGGTCCTTATTTGGAGTCACAGGGTCACCTAATCTACAATTTAGAATCTCCATTGGCTAAAGAGTCTGTACACAACATTTCACTCTTCTAGGTCTTTTCATTCTGGAGAAGAAGATGAAAACAGGATTTTAGGTAATGGCCTGTGAGGTCCTTATTTGGGGTCACAGGGTCACCTAATCTACAATTTAGAATCTCCATTGGCTAAAGAGTCTGTACACAACATTTCAGTCTTCTAGGTCTTTTCATTCTGCAGAAGAAGATGAAAATAGGTTTTTAGGTTATGGCCTATGAGGCCCTTATTTGGGGTCACTTGATCACCAAATCTACAATTTAGAATCCCCATTGACCAAGGAGTCTGTACATAAAATTTCAGATCTCTAGATTTATTGGTTCTGGAGAAGAAGTCGAAAAAGTGAAAAGTTTACGGACGGACGACGCCATCCCATGCCATATGCCCATCGGGCCTTTCAGGCCTGATGAGCTAAAAATCAGAATAGCCAAAGTAGCAAAAGGCACCACACTATCACTAGGTTTAAGCAAATGCCAAGTTTGGTGAAAATCATTAAACGGTTTTGGTGATATGGAATAACGGAATGACGGACGGAGGTGAAAACATTATGTGTCCCGAAAAATGTTTGGGGGGAAATAATGACCTGCTAATCAGCAAACATTTCAATGAACATTCTGAAGGGTTTCGACTCGATGGATGCCAGGCAAAAGTGAACAAGAGACACCATGTTAGTGATCAATGACTGCGGCTCTCATTGTTGTCAGATTTTCATTGTTGAGTGTTTTTCACATGGCGAAGAGAGACTTTTACAGAACTGATGTAAAAGCGCTTCAACAACAATGTCGGAAGTGTATCATATTTCAGGGCGACTATGTTAAAATAAATGAATTTGATTTACACAATTTATTATTATTTTCCTGTCTGAGACTCACGTCTTATCACTTGTCCCTGGATTTCATTGAAAATGTACGAAACATAAGTGTCGAAGTTTGCATCATGTTTTTTACTTTATGCCTTTGTTACTTGTATCTGTGATAATTCATGGGATCTCCACATTTTATTCAACCATTTCTTGATTTTGATTCACGTAATATGACACCTAAGAGAAATCAAATTCACAGAATAGAACAAAAACTAGATTAGCGTTTGCGGGACACCGCAAAAGCAGAGCAGCTCCGAAACTTAGGGTCTCGCCTTTCCCTGTTCCGCCTTCTCGTCAGCATCAATAAAATGGCAATTCTTTTTAACAAAAGTTTGTTCATGATTCGAGTTATTACTAATCATCACTGGGGTCACTTTTCACAAGTTTGTTCTTGAAACCTATTTCTTCTTTCAAAATTTGATCAAAGGATTAACGTGGCCTTAACCAGTATCTCATGACCTTGACCTTTGACCTTGAAGGTCAGACCATCAATGATCACTTTTCATCGCGTATAATAATCATGCAATGACTCAAAGTGTTCATAGTTAAAATACGGCAGATTCACAAAAGCATGCCTAAGTTTTGACATCACTGTGACCTTGACCTTTGACAGATTTTAGCGAAAACGTTTTCAAATCTTGGTCTTTCTCCATAGTTCATATATACCAAATAAGAGCCTAATAGCACAAAAAAAGTTTGAAGTTATCACGTTTACAAGGATTGTTGTAGTGATTTCAGAACTCATGACCTTGACCTTTGACCTTGAATGTGAACATGTCAAAATCATTCACCAGGTGTATAAGAAAGAAATTAAGCTATCTATATGAGGTGTTAATATATTCATGGAAAAAAGTTACTTAGTGATTTCAGAACTGGTCAGCATGACCATATCTCGTGACCTTGACCTTTAAAATTCAAGGTCACACAATCAGTGATCACTTTTCATTGTGAATCACAATCATGTAATAATTCAAAGTGTTAATAGTTGAAATAAGACATTTTCGCAAAAGCATGCTTAGGTTGTGACCTTGCTATGACCTTGACCTTTGACAGATGTTAGCGAAAACCTTTTCAAATCTTGGCCTTTCTCCATTGTTGATATATACCAAATAAAAGCCTGATAACACAAATATTTTACAAGTTATCGTGTTTACAAGGATTGTTTTAGCAATTTCAGAACTCGTGACCTTGACCTTTGACCTTGAATATGAACATGTCAAAATAATTCCCCAGGGGCATAAGTAAGAAGTTATGTATATGAGGTGTTGATACCTCCATGGAAAGAAGTTATTTAGTGATTTCAGAACTGGTGACCAAGACCCTATCTCGTGACCTTGACCTTTAAAATTCAAGGTCACACAATCAGTGATCACTTTTCATTGTGTATCACAATCATGTAATGATTCAAATTGTTAATAGTTGAAATAAGACATTTTTGCAAAAGCATGCTTAAGTTGTGACCTCACTATGACCTTGACCTTTGACGGATTTTAGCGAAAACCTTTTCAAATCTTGGCCTTTCTCCATAGTTGATATACACCAAAGAAGAGCCTGATAGCACAAATATTTTTCAAGTTATCGTGTTTACAAGGATTTTTTTAGCGATTTCAGAACTCGTGACCTTGACCTTTGACCTTGAATGTGAACATGTCAAAAAAATTCCCCAGGGGTATAAGTAAGAAGTTATGTATATGAGTTCTCAAAACCTAATTAGGAAAAAAGTTATAGCCAATACAAAACGCGGCGGCGATGGAAACTGCACAAAAACTGATAGCAGCTCCGACTTAGTCGGAGCTGCTAATAAAGCCATTGGCTCTGTTGCTCATCACCGGAGGCCATGCCATACCAAAAG
This sequence comes from Gibbula magus, assembly GCA_936450465.1. Lineage (NCBI taxonomy): Eukaryota > Metazoa > Mollusca > Gastropoda > Trochida > Trochidae > Gibbula > Gibbula magus. Next base: position 15,660,981 of record OW388290.1, on the reverse strand, counting down.
CTCATTGGGCCATTCAGGCCTTATGTCATGAGCTAATAAAAACAAACAGATACTGTTTAGATTATGTATTTATTTTTTAAGAGCATCTTTAAATGATCCAGCAGTTTTGAGTACAGTTTTACAGTGTGTAAGCAGAAGTTAGGGCTTACTTAAGCTGGTTCTACTGACTTCATGCATATGAAAGAAAATTGACACCGAGTTGTCGATCGATCGATCTAATGGATCAACAAAGAGCTCTCCTGAGGTGGAGGTCAATACTACAAACTGACATATATATATGTACATGCATTGGAGTACATTGCTTTGGTTATGAGGGGATGTTCCATCTCATCCAGGATTTCAACAGGGAATGGTCTCATTACAAAATCTGTACAGCTTTCTTAGTTGATTTGCATTTACATATATTTTCCATCATACTAAAGCAATTAGTGTGCAAAATATACAGACAAAGCACAATATACAAAATTCTTTGCTTTTATGATCGTTGAAGGGAATCTTTTAAAGTTGGATATTTATCATGCACATATACTGTCAAAATTGAAAACATGCACATGATCTATTACATAACTTGAACTTTGTGAACATTGCAATTTTAATGTTCAGGTGAATTATCTAAGTTCAAGCAGAAATCTACTTTTAACATACCCGGGTAACAGCAAAAATGGTATTTTCCTGTGGATACGACAAGTAAGAGATATATCATAAACCATCATTTCTTTGCCACAATTAACAACCTAAAAACTTTATTACATTGGAGAGACATGTAAAGCACCATGTGGCAGTCATTCATCAGAAAACATTAAACCATAAGGCTGGGTTTAAGTTGCTCACAAAAGTTGTGAAAGTTGTCTGCTTCCCCTGTTCTGCACCTCACACCTTGATACAGTTAGTTACACACTATCCTATCCAATTCTTTGGTGTTAAATGCACACCAGTGCCAGTGGCACCAGGAAGCAAGTACACAGATTTATTCTTACTGAAAGACTTGCTCGTCATGGTCTTCTACAAATGGACCCATCAGACTAGCAGATAACACTGCCAATTACAATCAAGATGGTTAAATTCCTGCTCAGCTATTTCCACTTAACCTTTGATGTTACTGTAACTCAAAAATGGTCCAAGCGACGGAGGCAAACATGGTCATTTACACACACTACACTGACTTAAAGTTATAAGATAAGAGAGAGTGCATGGATATTCAAGTGCAAAGACAAAGACCTTTAGGTCCAATTGCTTATTGAAACCAATTATTTCTTCAATACATTTGCATAACCAATTTCAATATAAACAATTGGGGCTGACCCTTCAATATATACATAAGGACTACGACCATCCTGGACGAGATGGAGTCACTAGGAGGGGAAAGCAACATCGGACAATACTCACACCTCTGTGGAGGAACATGCTTTGAGAAGTGCCAGAAGCACTCTGGGCTGGCTGTCAGTCAAGAAGGTACCCTGATTTCCAACGCTTCTTTAAACAGTATGTATTGTACTTCATCTTGGACTGGTGTTAATATACTGAATCAATGGATTTCAGATATGATTTACAAGCAGGAAAGTCAAGAAGCAGGATACTTTAAATGCAAATCAATCTACCGTATTAGTATTAGTCCCTATAGTTGAGCAAGATGGTAAGCAACTCGCGTAAACAATGGAAACCCGTAAAAGTTGTTATATGCGTAACATGTGATATGATTTACAATTTAGGATTTAGCATCTATTAAGAATCTATTCTTAATATTTACAATACAAAAACATATACCATCTTTATATTAATAATTTCTGAAGGTTGAATAACGACATGATATTGCAGGGTTTCGTCTGGTAACTTTAAACCAAAAGATGTGAATGCAATATTTTTATAAGCAAAGTTAAAACCTAAAGAAAATCTACTTTTGATCATAATGATACAAATCTGAAAAGAAAAACCTATAACAATAATGAATACGAATAAAATACTATTACATAGATGCAACAAAAAGGAATGTCTGCAACTGAAGACATTCACTGAGCTTAAGTATTTAGTTTAATTGTATTAGACAGAATCAGAATGAGGTAGAAGAATCTAGACAAAACAAAACAATTAAATATCTATTTCAGCTACTTAACAGGATTTCTCATCCTTCTATACTACAGCAATATCATGTTAAGATTCCAAAATCCATACAAGTATTTTAAATTGGAATAAATATTTGAAATGAACAGGCAATTTCACTTGTAAATTAACAAATGGGAGCAAAATTTAAAACCAGCAGTATTTCAGAAATTGTTGATTTTATCTAAACTTTTATAACATACCTTCAGATTATCAATATCATATAATTATATATATTAGTATTTGATGATAAATCCTAACAATGCACTAACATTTATTATTTTTTTCATCTCAAAATAGCAAAGAATATTACAAGAATATTAAATCTTCAAACTGCTGGTCTTATTTCTGTTTCCCGAAGATTGAAAAGAATGAAAACACAAATGTCATGACAAACAAGGAAACTGTTTTCATACAATAATTCTAGTACAAAAGATTAATCATTGTCTTGGAATTGGAATTTGTCTGAAGAAAAGAGAAAGTTGAAGTCTTCAATTCCTGCCAGACAGCCCTGCGAGTGTTGAGTCTTGAAATACACGGATGAAAATTGTTCCTCAAATCATGAAGTCTGGCAAAACTGGCAAGTGTATTAGACACTGCATGAATCATATAAAGATGCTTTTGTAAAAGATTAATGAGTTTAAATGACTTAAATAATCTCAGCAGATATCAAAATGGTAGAAATGTACATTTAAGTTTGTCATTAGAAACAATGGTTAACAGCTAGATCTAGGACTTTGATAATGTTGGTTAGTTATGGATTAGTATAGCACAATGGGTGTTAGTGGCCTTGCAACCAAATAAATAGTAATGTGTATGTACACAAACACAATGAAATGAGAATATAGTAGATAGGTTTTTGACATTATTGGAGCTTGTCTGTCATCAAATTTTCTTTGGCAATGAGACTGTCTTTCTTAGGGCCGGATCAAGTACATTACTGACTTTTAAAGTACCAAAAATCAGAACTATGACATATCAATAAAGAAAGAATAGCAATTTCCAAATAAGATGACCAAATATGTATGAATTAAAATTCATAGGAAAGTTTGTAATAGACTTCTAGATGGAACTACATGCAGCTCTAAAATGATAATATCCATAGAATGTTGAAATGATTTGCTACACTATACTTTGCAACAAATATTATGCTTGATATTTTAAAAATGTGCAATCAATAATAATCTTTGAGGTAAAACATGCCAAATGCGGAATGTCAAGATAATAAGTTTTATTATTTTTCAACTGGATTAAGTCCCGGCAAATGTTCAATAAGATCAGAAACAAATTTTCAAGTATAAACAACTTAAAATTTACCGTTATAACGTTTCATAATTGATAAACACCGATAAAACATTACTAACCAATTGAATGAAAATATTATCATTAAAACATGGAAATTGATATGTACAGAGCACAATTCAAATTGCCATGATATTTTATTTATCTGATTACTGTTGTGCCAAACAACATGCTAATGTTGAATTTAAACTGAAGATGATTTACAATAAATAATTAGCAACTAAAAAATCCAGTTAGAACTTTGGAATATCCTGATTTGCCCAAAAATTTACATCACCTCGGTCATAATACAAATTTGTGTTAAAATCAAACATGTTCATGTATGAAATACTAAAAATAAAGGATCATTTCCAATACATTTGATCAGTTAGCTACACAACATATCACAGCTAAGACAGTATGTGAAGCTATTTCTATTAATTGCTAGCTACTTGATTGGTTGGACTAAATGTAACAATGTTAACCCAATTACCATAACTACCACCCTTCAAATCAAATACAATGTTTGCCAGACTCCATGATTCTATAACAGTTAAGACTATGTCATCAACATCATCCAGGCATTGATATCAACACAATTTACACGAAACATCACTGCTAAAAAATAACACATAAACATCAAAATCTTAAAATGTAATGAAACCTACTTGTATATAACATTTATAGCATAATTAATAATGGAAACATTAAGATCTGAAAGACTCTTGAGTTTCTGCACTCATTCAATACAGCAAAGTAATTCAGTCCCTTCGCTTGCTCAGTTTGTAATCCGTCTCAAGCCATGGCCAACTCTGACGTCCGTTTAAAACAAAAGTTGATGAGACAAATGAAAACAACTGTGGTGTCGAGTGACGTGTCTCCATACTTGGTCACATGATTACAAGTGGGTGTCAACTGTTATCCAATGATTCCAAGCACAATGGGCTCTACCCAATGACAGTTCCACGCAAATGAGCATTCCTTCATGGTGCCATGCCAAGTGGGTGTCCAAGTTAACAAATGGTTTCCTGTCTAATGGATTTTGCCCCTGGATTATTTCATGTTAAGTTGATGCAGTTCTGCATAATTCCTTACCAAAATGGGATTTGTCCCTTGTTAAATGAAACTGCTCTAAAGATAAATTTTCATAATAGAAAAAGCTTGTTGACAAATCAATTGTCAATAGGGATGACATCCTTTACATGCTTCCATGTCAAATTTGATGTTGTCCATTTATAATTTCATACTAAAATAGACGTGGTCCCTTAACAGTTCCACTTGAAATGGGTGTCACCGCTGACCACATGTTGAGAGTAAATGCACTGGTTGGTGTGACTAGACACGCTACTATTCCTCGACAAGCGAGCGTCTTCACGACACAGGTATCTTCATCGTGTGCTGGGAGGCAACAGCACCGCCACGACTCATCCTCTTCACTCTGTAACACAGCCAATAACGTCACATACATGTGAGAAGATATCCTTAAGTAACTAAACGTAGCGACATAGTGTGTATTTTCTAAACATGAAATCTATGCACTTCAACCTAACACACACACTGTGTTCTTGTATAAAATAACCTCATGATCAATGTTCATTCTAAGAAAGCAAATGGACTCACAAGGAAAGAATGAAAATGGAGCTCACTCACCTTGGAGAATCCACTGCACTTCCAGGGACACCTTTACCACTGCGAGGCTGATCTTTTACAAAATTTCGACATGAAGCTAGTTTGGTTTCGAGGGCCTGCAAACAGAGGTTAAAAACTGTGATCTGTTTTTATCAGGGGAAACATTTGGAGACTTCATCATCTTGAGTAAATATTGACATGTTAAACACAAATCTTGAACATCATTTATTGCTTTAAAGGCATTTGCATGTTAAAATAAAAACGCAATACCGTTACAACTTAATATGTTTTACAATGACAAAATAATTTAATAATTATTAGTGTGAAAAAATGCATTTAGATTTCTGCAATCATCATTAAATGAAGATAATTGAATATTTTTTAAAACTGTAATTAAACTATTTAGAACGGTTCATATGAAAATTGTACTGTGTCATACTCCATACAGTGAAACTTTGAATTGGTTTTAATGATTTTAATATATTTACAAATCTGGGAGGAAAAATCTGTAGAAATACCAAGAGTATTTTCCCTCACAGACACAAAATACACATATCAATATAACCAGTATTATCAAACAGTTGTTCAGCTAATAATGTCTTTATTGTTACCAAGTTGTATTACAACAGAAATATTACCATCTTACAACATCTAGTCCAAACTACAGATACAGTTATAATCAACAGTTAGTTTTATACAAGACATAACAAGAAGAAACATAGTACCCTCCATAATTGACAGATTAGATAACAAGGCCAATCCTCAAGTAAAATTTTGATTATATATCAATTATTCAATACCATGCCAGATGTTTAAGTTGTAACTAATATATGTCATCTAGACTAATGAAATGTTTTGATGAACTGATGAATGATATGACAATGAGAATGGTTAGTACCAAAATGCACAATATAGCAGGAGCACTGAGCAGCATTCACCAAGATACAACTATATGTTAACATTGCGCCTGTGGAGTTGTACAGTGAAGTTAATTTCTCATGCCTATATATTAGAGACGCAACAGAAAAGATACTTGATGACCCAAGCGGTTTATGTAAAATATCAACACGGTGTCATTTCAGTAGGTGAAGCCCATGAAAAATGCCATATTCACCCACTTGTATCGATCATTTATCTCAGTGATCAACATTTTAAATATCTATTTTGTGTAAAACAAAAATCTTGTTAAATCGGTCACTTTTTCTGAAGTTTCAGGGATAAATTTACCTGTGAGTCTTGCTTCATTTACTCACAAAATTTGAATTTTTTTAACTGCGAGTCCCTGAGATGCAAGGTTTTTATTTATACTAATAGGATTACTATGGAGGGACTCGCGTTTATTTTCTGGGACTCATAAAAGCTTGTGATAGTGAGTCCCTGTACTCTAAAAGTCATATTTGTAGATTAATCACTGAGTTTTAACAATGTGTCACATATACATCTGCCAGCTGCTTCTCTCTCTGCAAGCCATCCCATCCCAAGGACATTGAGAAAACAATTGATGATATCTTCGTGGTTTGAATGATAAAAAAAAAGATTTATAATTTGGAAAGATCAAAGGTTAAAAAAACCCAACAAACCCCATTTATTTCAAACCAAACCTTTCATAATGGCAGCATTTCTAATGTTATTTCTGATGCATCATTCAGGATTAGGCTGGACAATAATCTACTTTCTTCATCAGTCAAAACTTGTGCCAGATATCGATTGTTGGCCGATTCAAGCTTTGCTGCACTTCTTCAACTTTTCTGTGCTAGCATACCAGAGCGCACTATAAAGTTCAAGAAATGCAGCAAGGCTTGAGTAAGCCAGTTACGGAAACTGGTGCAAGTTATGATTTGCGAGAGAAGTTGGACAATATCTCAGTACAAAACAAGATCAGCAGGCTTCTAAGAGCTATTCATAAACAGGCAATCCGAAAGATGAAGACTAAGACAAGTCCAAAGACAAGACTAGGATGGGTTGAGAACAAGCACAAGAGGTGCAGAGGTGGGACATCACCGATAACTACTTACTCCAACTTTCCTCAACAAATCTCCAACAATGTTGAGGGCCGAGATTCGCGCAGATGGAGTAAGAGGCGTGCCGCCCGAACTGGTGCTGGGTATACCTGAAAGGCAAATCAGGTGTCATTCAAGCTGGCTGAAACTAGGCTTATACAATACATTACACACATCCAGTGTGCAGGCGACCCATGCTGTGAGTAGATGGCGATTTATGTTAATGGCTGATAAAGATATTTCAGTAATTCAAAGCAGTGAAGAATTCACAAGGTTGGATTTGCTTTGACTCGAACAGGGGTCGAAATTAACCTTTTCAATGCACTAGCCATTTGGATTAGTGAATTCCTAAAAGTACTAGTCCAAACTTATTCCAGCTAGCCAAATACATCTCCATGATCATTAAATCTCAAATTTTAACTAGTCCTTCGGACTATCAGTTTTTACACTCTACTAGCCCAGCTTCTTTTTCACTAGCCATGGGCTACCGGACTAGTGCTTATTTCAAACCCTGTCTAACTTAACATATCATGTTCAATTGGCATTTTGCCCTTCCATGTGAGAAATAATGGGTTTTTTTTGTAATTATATCTGTGAATGTGAAGATATGATAAACACTATTAAATATTAAATTGATTTGATAGATGTGCCGTAATAAGCTCAACACTTGTTGGTCAATAGACATGGGACAAAGTAATTTTTTTCATACAACTGAAAAAATATATATGTCAATGTACATTTCATAAGAATTCAGAAAGTAAAGATCATGATAAAGATATTCAACTAAAAAAAAAATACAATGAAATGGTAATACCATTTTAAAAGTGAAAAGGTATGCCATAAGTATGAGTAAAAAACCCAACTGATTTGATTCTTATTGTGGGAATAGGTGACGTCGGTGAGAGAATAAATGAACTGACTACCATGCAACTACACAGGACAAGAAGGAAAGTTACAATGTTCATGCTTCAAATTCGCTGGGCCACTCTTAGTCGCCAGCATATCAATATTTAACTGAAATCATTAAAAACGCCAAAAATTAAAAATAACAGACACTTGTTCATTTTGACAACAGTTTGAAAAAGAAAAAAGAATATCAATAATTTCACCATTATGACCATAAGGAAAGAATTAAAACAAAACCTCTGCAGTACCGGTAAGCATCAAGATAAATACCCTGTCCAGTATGTTATTACACATATAAATTTTAAACAATTCTTATATCGTACCTTATTTTGCCATTAAAAGCCAAAAGAATTATTGAAGCTGACCTTACAACTTCTGAACAGAAAATACAGGAATTAAAACACAGTCATGCAAAAAAGTTCAATATTTATTTAACTTGTATTCAACTGTTTTAAAATTAATTTTTTCATTAAAAACTCTCTGGACAGGGATTATTTCAAACAATTTCAGATACCTATCCCTCCTAAAAGTAGCCCTGATTTACATGCACAGTTACTTAAAGCAGTGAACAGAAAGTCATGCCACTTGTGAAAGAAAAATGCATGAGGGATGAACAACTATTTATATATTCAGTATTTGTATTAAAGAAGGTGGTAATACCTATGGAATCAAAGAGATTAATTTTACAGGAAAGTAGTTAATACTTTAATAGCTATCTACGTCACCTGTCATATCATTGCATAGTGTATTTGTTCCATCGTAATAAATGTGTACATTCTAATATAATACATTCACTACACCACTTTTCAAACAAAATATGTATGTATTTTAATTTATGTCAACTAACTTCAAATCTAACTTCCAGTAACTTTTAGTAACTGTCAAGACATATACAAGTACATAATGTTGATGGTATCATTATAATTTGAAATCCAATCAGCTGATATACAGTTTTAGCTCATTAATTTATTGTAATTTTAGATAAAATTAATTTGACTTCATCTTCGAATATAATATGTTTTTAAGCATTGGAACATTGTTCTTTACAACAGTAAGGCCCAATTCTTAAAAAGGCCTAATGGAGATAGAAAATCATTACTGATGACTCACATATTGAAATACCTAATTATTCACTTACCTGTAATATATAAACATATTTTGGCAAAATATGAATGAAAATAATCATTTCTATAAACTCCTGAACTCCCTATAATAAAACCACACCCTCCCATCATGTATGAAAACAAATATTGATGAAAAAATCAGACTCAGTGACACATAAACAACAATACTCATGAACCAAACACACATTTACACACGAAGAGAAAGCAGGCTGGGACAGTGTCTGTATCTTACCTCTACCCACAGGAGTAGAGGGAGACATAGGCACTGTGGTAGAGATTTGCGACCCACTATATCCACTGTCTCCCATCCTGACGGGGGTTGGTTGCTCTGTGCTGCTCTCCGAGCTGGGCAGGAGAATCACGCTTTCACCCATTGACTCACAACTTGTGCTCATCAAACCCTGCTTCTCTCTCACATCGATTTCCTGTCGCAAATCTGGACAAAAAGTTTAGGGAATGAGATGAAGTGTCATAAAAAACTTGTCTTACCAATGTTTTCACCGTTTTCTCAAATGTGTATTTCTTTGCATAAACGTTAATAAGAAGGGATAATTGTTCTTAGAGAATAATGTAAATTATTGACCTTAGTCAGTACTGTGATCATTCTTTAAACATGTAATGTAAGCATGTATTCACTTTTTGATGAAATCACCCATTTGGTTACAAATGAATATGCATTTTTTGACAAATTGTCTATGTCTGATGAATTTACTATACCTGATGCAGAGATAGTCGAGGTCACTATTCAACATGTACATTCAGATTTTGATAAGCTTTCTTTTGTAAACTAACATCTATCATGTCAATGTGACCATTTTCCCCCTCATATTTTGACCATGTAATTAAATCTATTAAATTTTATATTTTTATTATTGGGTAATGCCAAGCGTACAAAATATTGTAAAAGACAAAACTAATCTTTGCTACGCATCTGACACAAAGCTCTCACCTCTTGCCTCATCTTTGAGTCGTTGTACTGTCTCCGATAGCGTTTCCTTCTCATCTAGCTCACTCTCCAGGAATGCATTTCTCTCTATTGCCTGAAAACATTGTTTATAAATATCTCAGTGTATGCAAGAACACAGCTACTTTTTATCTAGGGACTTGGTTTCTTCATGCTTTCATTAATCATACGGTCATCAAAAAGGTTTTAAATCATTAAAGGAAATGAATATGACATTAAAATGTGTCTAGAGATAACTATGAATAGTACACATGCGATTAAAATAAACAAAAAAACATCAAACTTACTGAATTTAATCTTGATTCAAAGTCTTCAAGGGATACTACTGTAGCTCTGGAATAAAATTTGCATATGACAACACAATATTTTGAAAATTGACAATTTCTTTGCATGTGAAATGGTGTCTAAAGATAAAATAATTTTAATTTCTTTATCACACATGCATTCAAAGATTAAACATCTTGGACAAATTGAGTAGGACAGTTCAACCACAATCTCTCTCTTAATAAATAACGTAAAGCAAAATGTGTTTGTTAGATAAGGAAATGATGCCCCAAGGATATTACAATAGTTTTGAGTAAAATAGAGTGTTCTCGGATACTAAAATGATTTTCAAGTCTTCAAAAATCTTCCTAGTCTTTTATCGGATATATTGTAACAGAATTTTCATAACAAACCTCTTAGCTCTTTCTAAATCATCATTTGCTTGTTCAAGCTCACGTATATAGTTCTGTAGTTCATCTTTAAATGCAGAAACCTGAGCAAGTTCATCTTCTAAATGGGACACCTGTTTGTGGCTGCTACCTTGCAGCAATTCTAACTTTTCCTGAAAATAAAAGAATATATAAAAATATCAAGTATACATTTGAACATTTGACATATTGTCCCAATAAATGATATCATTTGATCTTGACAATGCATCATATCAGTACCTTGTTAAAGGCTCGGCTTTCAAATAGCTATATTACATCATTGAACAATGAATTTTATGATAAAAATTATTTCGAGGTAAATGGAAGTGCATTAATTCACTAATTTATAACTAAACAAAAACAATGAATGGAAATTGTAATAATTACTTTAAGTGATTCACATTCTAACGTGAGTCTATGTTTGTCAGCTCTAAGTTCCTTGTTCTTGCTTTCTAGCTGTTCAAGTTGGGTCTCTAACTCGCACTCCAACTCTCGACTGCTTATCTGGAATTCCTCCAACTCTTCTTTTGTTTCTTCAAGTCTGCAAATAATTCAAATAATAATTGTTTTTATCATTTGCCATTATGTACATTTACTACAGCGGTTATTTCCTATTAAAATATATTTCATATCCATGTTAATGTCAATTAATCAGATTCTATTTGTAATATTAACAATAGAAGATGTAATGCTCGCTGTGACAACCTCAGTTGAACCTCTGTTGGTAAACAGCAAAGCGTTGGAGAGCAAGACCAAGGAGAGCATGAACGTTGACAACAAAACCTAAACAATGATGTTTACTTTCATAATAATTGTGAGTTTAATCAATTAATGTATAACAGTAACAATATCGTGAGTAATCATTTTACTGCAAAATCAGATTTCCTTGCTGTCAAACGAACTTACTCCTTCTTGAATTTCTCTGCCAAACTCCTCCAGTACACCAACTCCTCTTCTTGAGTTTGAAATTTCTTTGAGTCATCTGCCATTTTGTAGAATTGCACTTTTTTTACAACACTATTAAAACGATTATGTCATTTCCAAAAACTATCTGTCATTCATTGCATGCACCGTATATCATGTCAGTCAAACACTGTTTCACGTGTACAGCAATGTGGGCTTGGCTTCTTGTTGAATTAACAGGTGTCCTTTTTGCCTGAGAGATTTCGTAGGTCAACAGATGTTGATTGGAGGCAGATGCTCTATTTTCAACCTCTTATTTGTAACAGAGTCTTTCGAAACAATAAACACAGCGAACAAAAAACGTTGTTCATGTTAAAACACTATATATACAAGGGATTGTAACAAAATTTCAAAATATTTACGGCGATGGATGATATCACCAAACGTCTGACAGCAGGGCACGGCAGATCAAAATGATAATTACCGAAAACACATACGACAAATAAGGATCAAAGAGACACCATATGAAAGTAAACACTTGCAATTTCGAAATCTAACTATATATTACCGATTTTTGGGTAAACAATACTAAAATCTTATTTTTCTTTTCCTAAATTAGATGAATAAGCCTAGCGGAAGTTGGTCTTGATCAAATATGGCGTTTAAAGTAGTCCGTCTATTGATACGCTTCGAAAAATATTTTGAAAGGGTTATAAGTATGCCATTTTGAGAGCCGAATAATTAGAAACATAGCACCATACATCGAATTGAACACATTTTGACCCCACTCTACATCGACGAACTGGTATATAAAATAAACATTATAGAATTATATTTTTGAAAAGGGAGGTAATTCATTTTCAAATGAATGAATGAATTGCTCTGAAGCTCTCATAAAATATGCATAAATAATGGTCTTTCAAAAGATTGACAAAAGAGAAAGGTACAGTTACATTTAGTTTAAGGTTTAACATACAATTTTCCGCAAGTAGATGATATATTATTTTTTACATGTTTTTTTCCATCTTTTCATTTTTGTAAATTTTGCTGATTTTAGTAAAAATGTAACTCTTTTAAAACAATAATATTCTAATGCGGTAAGGATGTATTGGACATGTTCATATCCACTGAAATAATGTCGTTCCTACACTTGTTAATTTAAAAAATTAATACTTGAATCTGTTATGTATGCTAGTCTTGTCAACTAATTTGTTAATTAGGTGGAGATGGCATCTTTAAGGTGTATAACATGTGCCTAATCCGTTTTTCAAATGAATAAAATATGTTTTCAATCAGTCTGTATTCGCATGTATCACTAGTTGTTTAAATACTTTGCAACTTTGTTGGTATCGATTCTTTTACCCGCAGTAGCATACTAATTGCCACAGAAAACTATTCAACGTATAAATTGAATCAATATGCAGATGACACTGAATTATTTCTTGTTGGCTCAGAACAAAGTTTAAGGGCTGCTATTGATGAAATTAATACATTTTATAAAATGTCAGGGCTTAAAATAAATATATATAAGACGAAAGCAATATGGATAGGCTCTAAGAGAGATAGTATTGAACAACTGTGTAAAGACATTAAATAGAATGGCAAAGTGGGGTATTTGAAGTACTTGGAATCAAATTCCACAATGATCTTGACAATTTGTGGGTAATCAATACAAACAAAGATAGAAGAAATTAATAGATTGCTTACACAATGGAGGAAAAGACACTTAACTCTGATTGGTAAAATAACTGTTATAAAAACTTTGGCTATTTCAAAACTTATTCACATTTTAAATACCTTACCCAATCCTTCAACAAACTTTATCTCTTCATTAGATAGCATATTCTTCAGATTTATTTGGAATGGAAAACCGGATAAAATCAAAAGGGATAAAAAGGGGGTAAAAAACAATGCAAAGATAATCCTTGCAATATTCCCTTTGAAACTATTTTTAAATTGGGTGCAAATGTTGAGCAAATACTTAGAATTGATAACCCATACTGGAGGGATGTTCTAAAAGTTTGGAACAGATACTGTAAAAAGAATCATGTGAACTCTGAAAATATTGAAGAAATTCTACCCCAACCACTCTGGTTAAATCATAAGTCCAAAAACCCAACTCTATACATTAAAAACTTGGTAAGGAAAGGTATACATACAGTTAAGGATATTTGTAACAGTGAAGATTTCAAATCCGTTAACGATTTGAAAGTAACACATGGCATTAACGGTATTTATTTGAATTATCTTCATGTTTTAAACACAATACCTGATTCTTGGGAAAATACCATTAATCAATCAAGGTATATCCCAATTTTTTTATTTACATATAGCCCATTGTCACTTATATTTATTGAAATCCTTAAAAGGATCTAGATTATTCTATAATATTCTGATTTCTAATGAGCAATTACCCAAAGTATGTCTTAAATGGAAAGCCTCTTTTGTGGATGTGAACTTTGATTGGAATAAGATTTTCATGAATTACAGAAATGTTTTGAAGGATGTAAAACTACTTGAATTTCAATACAAGTTCTTACAAGGTATTATTTATACCAAAAAAGAACTATTCAAAATGAAACTTGTAGACAACTTAACTTGCTGTTTCTGTAATGAGTTGAATGAGAATATCTCACATGTTTATTGGGAATGTAGAGAGTACAAACTTTTTGGAACAATATTGAACTTTGGTTTAATCATCGAATATATTTCAGAATCAAAATAACAAAATACCTCGTTTGGTTTGGAACAATTGACATTGATAGACTACTGAATCATATAATAATATCTGCCAAAAAATAATTCATATATGTGGCATTAGACAACAAGTTCCAAAACTAGAAGGGTATTTGGTTGTGTTTTGAAAGAAATTTTCAATGTAGAAAAGGTTATTGCAACTAAAAACAATAAACTTCATAACCATGATAACAAATGGTCTTCTATATTCCCAATCCACTAATATATTAAACCCAATGTGAATACCATTTTCCGAAGGAGATTGACAAGACCTACTGGTGTATGAACTGATGTATGAACATGTACTCTTGGGATCAATAACATAAAAAAACCCAAAAAAACAAAACTTTGTCGGTATCGATTCTTTTACCCGCCGTAGCATACTAATTGCCACAGAAAACTATTCAACGTCATACAAAACGTAGGGAGTAGATCTATACGCTGTAAAATGGTATCAATATTTTGTTATAACATTTCGATGTATAACATTCTTTATTCTTTGGCAGTAGTGACCCTCTGAAATGTATAAGAAATATCAATGCATACTAGTTGCTTTAAAAAAAAAAAGCGGAACAGAGGATACAAGTAGACACAAATTACCATATTTCCTCCGGCGTCTATTTTTTCAGACCTCCTTCAACCCGGCGTCTATTCGAGGCCCTGTGTCTATTCGAGACCAATCTAAATAAAGTTAGATCACTTAAATATATATATACCTGATGAGACCCGTGATGGTCGAAAGCATGATTGTGAATTATGAATAAATTATCTTGATTTCTTCGACAATTGTATTTTCCAATATGAGACCTGAGGGTTGGACAAGTTTGAACTGAATTTTTTATATATATATATGTGACCATAATACATATATACATATACGACTGTGTGACCATAACACAGGACAGTCGATCTAAATTTATTTAGATTGATTCCAGACCGCCGTCTATTAAGTTTTTGGAATATAAACCATCCGACTAAAATACATATATAAATGCAATCATAACAAAGATGCATATTGAATATGAACTTGTTTTGGTGAATATCTATTTTTTATTGAACGGGAACCGTGTCTTCTTTAAGAGGTTTACATGAATGTATATATATATATATATATATATATATATATATATATATATATATATATATATATATATATATATATATATATATATATATATAAGCTTGCTGATACTAACACCCGGCGTTTATTCGAAACCCGGTGCCTATTAGAGGAAATACGGTAAGGTGATAAATAAAAATGAATTGTGATGGAGGTATTTTTAAACTGTAAGTTTCCAAAGAGGCATACGATGCAGATATAGTTTATACATTGTGTATTCAGTTGACTTGTTATAGATTTTATTTTGAAAAAATTATAAGCAATACTTATTACACATTCAACAGAAAAATAGGAGAAAATCCAACCATGCACATACGATTGTGTGTTTATCAGAAAGAAAATAATGGATCATGGTTTCTATTATCCATGATATTTAATTGGAATAAACTATCATTTTTTTCAGAAATATTTCCCAGCAATATTCAGGTCTGTACAGGGCTGTAATATGTTTGCAAATTTATCAATATAAATCCATATTATATCTTACTATATTCTATTTTTGTCTACTACTGCATATTTTGTGTTTACATCATGCCTTCCTCTGTCGTAAATTGTGTAAATGCATGTAACTGCAAAATCAATTGCATTTTTTAATTTAAAAAGGAAAGGTATTATATATAACTATTATCCCCCAACTGGTATAAAGTGACACGCTGGTATGAACTACTTCCAAGGTATCCAACCTGGGCAGTGATCACCTGGATCCTTGAAGATAAGAGGCTGATACACTGGACAGAAAACAATGAAAGTGTTGTCATAATCATTATTTTATTCTTGTCAAGGATTTTGTACTCAGCAGCCTCTGCAAAAACACCTCTTACGTCTTTAGATTGATCCACGTGTATTTACACGCCGAGATGTCAGACTATGTCTTGCAGTGTATTGGAGAAGTTGAAATCAGCTGTAGGCCTAATGAACTTCATATTAGACTAGAAAAGCATCTTATTTCGTTTAAATATTTCGATTTCTACGCTATCTCTTGAACACAGTTCTATTACATATTATTGTGCACCAAAGTGGATTTACGTACTTCAGTGACTCGGACCATCAGAGCATTATGGCCATTAAAGAAGATCAAATCAGCGATATGTCGCCTCAAACTAGACTATACATGTATTTGGGACTATCAAGGACTTTGATTGGTGAGCTATCTCTTTATACAACTCGTCTTACGTATCTAGATTAGCCACATCGAACCAAGGCAGCTTTACGTGGCTTGATGACTATCGAGGATGTTAGCCATCAAAGTGGATGAAATGCGTGATATCTCGCCTTATCATATGACGTGAAAGACATTTTAATGTTTAACGGTTTACTAGCCATGCAGAACACGACAGAGCACTGCTGGTATCTACTTGTATCGATAACACTCACAGACATTCGAATTGATCGCCCTTTTAGGAAGCTTTTAAAACTTTTAAAACTATAAAAACGTTTTCATGCAGTGTCCAATTTAACTTTCATTTGGAAAGTATGGTATGTGAGGAGTGCGGGTTTTAAAAGGGGAAGGAAGACTAACATCAAATGGTCTCATTTATAATGGGTGCAGAAATATTCATTTCAACCCCCCCCCCAATTCCTGGGCTCCATTTAGTGTTTAAAACCGTCATTTGGGAGCTGACAGACGCGGAATATATTGTCTGAAGTGTTTCAAGGATTCACTCCAACGAAAAGACGAGATCCCCTGATTTGCAACCGGATTTTTAATAAACATCACTTATGGATAAAATCCATGTTTTAATACTATTGTAAATACTATTCCAGTATCCAGTCTTCTGAATTTCATTTAGCTATTTTGTTGAGATTTTGGTTCGAAGTTGGAGATCATAAAAATGTCAAAACATTAAAATGCAAAAAAGTACTTGCAGTTAGATTAAATAGTAGAATTTACATTAGACTGATATGTTGTTTTGTTCATTTCCTCTCATAAGAGCTCTTGTTGCTGACTCTTCCAATTTCTTTTCTGAAATTAACCTCGATCATCATTTCAATAAAGTGAAGGTTAGATTTTAATGTAATATAACTAGACCTTTACCTAGACATATTTACTTTATGAGAATTGGCATTATTGTTTGGAAGAGCAATAAATGTTTTAATATCTAAAAGAAATATACGGGGTGACATTGGTATCTTGGTAGATTTATTATTATATATGCAGATTTTATCCCTAAAAATAGCGTCATTTTTAATCCGACAACTGGTGATGATCAACAGTAAGGCATTAACGGAGAGTAATGCAGCCTAGTCATATCATTATTTCCACATGTAGTTTCATGTTCTGTATTTACTCCCACACAATTTCTGATCATTTATGAAAGCATATCAAGATGAAATGTCATCTCAAACAAGCAGTGTTATTTGTATGCAGGAATTGATGATATCGAAGTACAACAGTGCTTCAGTATTTGCAGAAGCGTGACGGAGACAGTATTGAAAACGAACCACGCCCTAGATGGTCCTCGAATCCATGATCCAGTACTGAATTACCAGCGAATTTAAAGAAAGTTTCATCGCTGGTTCAGTTGGCATTTGCCGATATTAGTTCATTCCGTTATCAGTGACACTTTGGACATGAACATGGTTTCAGTTCGATGGGTGTCAACGATTTTTCAACTGATCACAAGTAACCGAGAGACACCATTTTAGCGATCCATGATCCATAACGTCTTCAGCACCCACTCCGCTCAACTGATCTAGTTCGGAGGACTTTCATCTCTTTCCAACTCTGACAAATCTCTTTGCTGTAGACATCTCTATTTCCACTATGGAGTATTTACTAAACACTAATAACAGCGACTTCTTCAGACATGGGACCGTATATATAAATATAATATATTCCAAAAATGTTCTACAGTTAATAATCTTTTTTCACTCTTAGCATTTAACGGCCCCAGTTAGAAAACGTCCCTAAACTGATGTCCGGACAGCATCGCATCGCATGTTGAAGAATAAATGGAATTGATTTTTATTTTCTATGTAAAACTCACTACTCACAAGTCACTCATCGTATATATGGATATTTAAAAAAGATGGTTCATTAGAAGAGATGAAGTTTGCATTAGAGTCATAATGAGGAAATGTGTCATTCGTCATTCATAGAGATGCCGAGCTGTAAATAGCCGTCAGTTTCACAAGCACTGTGTTGATGGTAAATCAGATTCCTTTAGGCGTGAGATGGAAGAAACTAGAAAGAAATGAGAATGCAGCACTAAGCATATCCGATAATAGACAGGAGTTAGGTTCTTGTCGTTCACAGGCTATATCTTATCTAGAATTCAAATAGGCCTTCATACCATCTTTATCTGCTGGTGGAGACCCTGCAGTGTGAAACAACGGTTTGTAATTGAGAATAAACAGAGCCTCGTGTCGGCAAAACATTAACCTCCGCAGCAAGTAAAATATGATAAACGAAAGCACTTTAAATTCAGCCAAATGTTGATAAAAAAGGTTTGTTAAAAGGCGGCATTACCAGCAGAAAGGCATTAGGAAGAGACGGGATGATTCGGAGTGTGTGTTTACTCCTTCAGTGTGACGTGAGAACCGAATACCTTCTGAACGGATGCTGTAACTATATATGTGAAATAAGTGTATCTCTTTGGATATCGACTACATCATCTCCTACCAGTATATTTCCTCTTTAATGTTAAAAAAACATGTAAATGTAAATGTAACTCGATATTACTGAACTTTCATGAAATCTT
Organism: Gibbula magus; assembly: GCA_936450465.1. Classification (NCBI taxonomy): domain Eukaryota; kingdom Metazoa; phylum Mollusca; class Gastropoda; order Trochida; family Trochidae; genus Gibbula; species Gibbula magus. Next base: position 15,641,828 of record OW388290.1, on the reverse strand, counting down.
TGAATAAAAGAAACTAAAATGATTAATCATTTAAAATAATTCATAAACCATCTACCTTCATGTTGTCAGATATCATGACACATTACAATTTCACATTACGTTTTCATTAGGTTTCATGTAATTAGACCCATTGGAAACGTCCGTGATACGATTTACCCTGAGATGTTGCTAATATATCTCGCTGTAGAGGAAACATGACCATTACTGCTTGCATGTGTAATATCCCGATCAAAGGATTGGATTTTCAGTAACATTTTCCAAAAGACACCAAGTCGACGGTTCTCCATTAAAATCTAAAGTACTGCGTCTGTTTCCTGTGCGAAGGAAACTTCTACAATGGATTGTATTTCCAAATGACATGCAACCAGTAAACTAGAATCGAAAAAAAAATAGTTGACGAACACATATATAGATAAAACTCTGGATAGGGTCTAAGGCCGTTGCAGATATCAGTGGCTATACGAGGATTAAAAGGAAATAGTTTCTATTACTTGCTATTTTAAATCTTGCTGCATTTCGACATTTTCATTTGTTTTTGAGTCTATCCAGTATTTCCTAGCCATATTCTATTTACATCATGTACAACTGATATTTGTAAGATCCTCAAAATTTCCTGAAGCACTAAACCAAAGAACGACATTTCTGATCAACTCCCTTGTGAGAATACAACGTGTGTTGTTTGAAAGTCTCTTATAATTTATCTATGATACTTGTCTCAGGTATCACATACTTGTCTGTACACTATAACTGCTTAGTCTTAACACGAACATTTCGGACTATCAAGTTGTGTCACTGACTGTTGAATCTGAATAGCTTGTATTAAAAGAACCTGTTGAAGAAGACAAGGAATTTATGGATGATCAACTTCTTTATTTAACAATTGCGACGTTTCGGTATAGATCCTTATACCGTTATCAAGCGTCGCCATTGCTGAATAAAGAAGTTCATCATCCATAAATCCCTTGTCATCTTCATCTTACCAACTTCTAGAATGCCTCTCAAACAGTTGAACAAACATGTTTATAAAGTCAAAATCACTTTTTTAAACATAGCAAATACATTTTAAATTTACTCTTTAATACCCGAGTCAACATATGTGGATAAAACTGGAATTGTTTGAGGTGTAACTTTGACATGGCACGAATGACAATTACCCTGGTGGACGCCGGGTTAAAGCAAATAAAATATTTTGATTAACATTTATGTAACTAACTGGTACATACAATGAATAGACATTATCATCATCGGTTGACAAGTACAACATAAAACCATACTGAAAAACGAAAGCATAGAAACAATAAGGACACAATGTAGGCCGAAGCTCGTGTTGGCCATATGAATCCATTTAAGGGTTAAACACACCAGACATGCATACCCCACGGACAACACTCACGTATACAAGGTTACAGTACTTAATTTCACAATTTACTTGTTGCAGATTTTAAAGTCAAGATTTTGAAATTTGACCTAATTACCTAAGGTAACTGTCTTCATTCATTCTTTGACATTAAAAACGTGATGTCCCCGATTAGATTGTACACACTGGAAATATTGTCACATGATGCACGAACGATTTAACAACCGAGTGAAGATGAAGACATTCCTGATCTAATTGACATTATCTGCTGTGACATATTGGCTGATCGTAAAGTACAAACCCGAAGCATAAAACAGCTTCAGTGGTGATTGGTTTACTAATAAGGACAAAATATTCAAAATGCTGAAAAGCAAACTAAATACTGATTGACATTGGAGAACACTCAAGAAGAATCTGACATGAAACGAGAGAGGTACTTCAGCGTGGCGGAACATAGATTAAATCAAAGGTCAAACGCTAATCTATTGGAAGGTTAAGTTCAGACTGAACAGAAACTTCATCTGCCGGGGCGAGGGAGCGAGGTGTTGATACAGACGCTCTATAGCTGTTTAATATGGTTATCTGTACAGAGGTGTGCGTCCTGGAGTTACAAGTGTCACATAATCTCTAGAGAAGCTTGATTACACAGAAGAACCGGTCTCTGAAGAAATGAGAACGATTTCTACACCTTCTTCAAACACACGGGAAATACAACAGCAGCACAATATACTTGACTTCCAGCTGCTATTGTGGAGTTGTTTTCACAGCACATTATTCTTCAAATTCAACTTTACAACGCCCTTAATACCTTGATCTTCTGAATTAACTTTCTGGATGGAAATATATTAGAGGATACCAACACATCTTTGTGAAATATCGCGTTTATTTCATCAAGTTACATGGGTAAATTTGGGATATGTAAACTATAATACAATACATGGGATATATAACATATAATACAATACATGGGATATATAATATATAATACAATACATGGGATGTATAATATATAATACAATACATGGGATGTATAATAGTACGTTTTTGATTAAACGTAATTATTTATACTTACATGTTGACTAGACCTACTATGCCTACCTCCTCTCTAGGTATGCTATTTCAACGTTAACACAGACGAAACTTAAAACAGTGGAGTAGGGGATGCGTAAAATCCCTCTCCAAAGGGCGGTAAGTCTGCATGGTCTCGTGACGTCACCACCGGAAGTCTTCGAACAGGCCCCAAAAAGGCAAGACAGACCAATCGGGGAGGATGGGCGGGCCTAGCGCGTAGGTCTAGTCAACAGGTAAGTATAAATAATTACGTTTAATCATAAACGTACTATTATTTAAATACCTATCTGTTGACTAGACCTACTATGCCTAGAATCCCACTGCATGGAGGCGGGTTAGTCGATATGTGGTAGAGACGAGACCAGCAACAAGCCCTGAGTGTAAACTAACCTACGAGTCCTCCACACTGTGGTGAGGACAAGGTACAGCCCGGGAGACGCCATCTCTACCGCTAAGCGGATCGAAGAGACAACCCAGCCACTCAACTTCTGATTAACACACTGCCCCTGACCCCAACGGGGAGGGGGGTTTAAAGCGAAGTTAAAGAAACAAAAAACAGACAAGGAGCAAACGATGCGAACCAAAGTTAATTTCAAGGAGCATCGTAAGCCACGCGGGAACAACCTCCTAAGAGGACTGTCCCCTTCTCGGTCTGGTCGGGGGGACCACCTTCGCCTGAGCGAACACCTGTGGACCCAGCCTAGAGATGCCTTTGAGATCTGCTGTGGAGACATCTCGTAAGTAATGATTGGCGAAAACCTCTGAAGAACACCAAAAAAACCCTGCCATGACGTCTGAGACCGCAATGTTACAGTGGTAAGCCATTGTGGCTGAGACTGCTCGGATCTCATGCGGGTTGGAACGCAATGGAGGAGGCAAGTCAGCGGCCTTGTACGCATCAATGACTGCCGACCTCAGGTATACACCCAACGCTCGCTTGTCTAGCTGTTTGGTGCTCCTCGGCGAGTGAGGCAAGAACAGACAACGCCTGCCATCTCTCAGCCTGCGGGTATGCTGCGCGTACACACTCAACGACTAATCTCTCCCGAGTCAGAGCCCAGAGCCGGAATAGAGAAGGTACGGCCAGCCTCATTAGCTGCCTGGTTGCAGACAAAGTCGGGAGCTAAACCAAGTAAGGCTGACCCCCCCTCCCTGACCTCAAAACGTAGAAGATCCGCCTGCAACGCATGGATTTAAGAAATCCGAGCTGCGGAGGCCATGGCCACCAGAAAAAATTACCTTGATGGTGAGAGGGAGGAGGGGAACGTCGGAGAGCGGTTCATACCTATCGGAGTGAAGATGGTTGAGCACAATGGCTAAGTCCCACTCGGGTGGACGAAGCTTAGTCCTGCCGTCCACAGAACGGAAGGTCTTAATGAGGCCCTTGAGGACCGACACATCTAAACCTGGCGACCTCTTCCTGAGAACGGAGAGGATAGCAGACATGTTGGTATTGATTGATGACGTCTTAAGATGCCTGGTGTTGCGTAGGTTCACTAAATACTCAGCACCTTAGGAACGGAGGCCTCTGCCGGGACGAAACCCAGCTGAGCACAGAAAGAGGCGAAGGCCTGCCACTGAAAATCATAGAGTTTCCTAGTGGTCTTCCTATGAGAGGTAGCTATGGCATTGGCGACGCACCTTGAGTAACCACTGCTCCTTAACCCTCTCTTAATGCAAGCCAAGCTTGAAGGCAGAACAGCTGAGTGTTCTAGTGTAACCTTCCGCTTGGTCTGCTGAGGAGCAGATCTGTCCACCAGGGGGCAACCGGACTGAGACCAGACTCCCGACACCTGCTCGTGACCTAGATGCGCCACCCACCCCTGAGTGGAGGCGTCTACGAACAGGTGTGCTGAGGGGGGCCGAGGCAGAAGTGGAACCCCGGAAAAAACATTGTCGTCCACCCGCCACCAATCTAGGAAGCGATGCAGATCTGGGGTCAGAGCTATGGCGTGACGGCAACGAGTCTCCCTGATGTGGGGGTTCAGGAACACCTGTAATGGGCGGAGGAAAAACCTCCCCCTGCGGGTCAGGTCACTCTTGCCACTGACGTAGGGAGAGCGACGTATCAAGGGCGCGATCCATTAAGTGATCGTAACGAGCCATCTGCTCCCTCGTGACAAACCCGCGGAACAGCTGAGTGTCTAGGATAGCCCCTAAGAACTTCAGACGAGTCGCCGGGACCAAGTCCGACTTCTCTAAGTTCACTAACCACCCTAGGCGATGGAACAGGTCTATTGTGAACCTGAGCTGTCCTCGAGAACGACGGGAAAATGGTTGTGAGAGTGCCCCTCGTCCAAATGCATTAGAAACTGAATGTCGCATTGGTGTAAGAATTGGACGATAGGCTGAGTCACACGTGTGAATAGCCAGGGGGTGGACGAGATCCGGAACGGGAGCATGCACCACTGAAAGTGTCTCCCGTCCAGAATGAAGCGGAGTAGGCTAGACGAGGTGAGTGACAGGTGAGAGACAGTCGAGTCACTTACCAGGTGAGTGACAGATGAGCCACTAACGCTTGTAATCTAGACGAGGTGAGTGACAGGTGAGTGACAGTCAAGTGACTTAACAGGTGAGTGACAGACGAGCCACTAACGCGCGTTATCTAGATGAGGTGAATGACAGTTGAGTCACTGACGCGAGACACCCAAGTAGAGTAGTGTAAGAACTAAGAAGCAACCCTTCCGAAAGCTAATTACTCCAAAAACACCAAGAGTGTAAACTCACAAAAACTTAGACGACCAAACGCTTAAGTGAGGAACACGCAAGACTAGACGAGGGAGGCTATCGAGAGTGTTGAATACCAGAGGCTCCGAACCCGAAGGGTGCTAAGTCAATGTCGACTACTGGCTAGACACTGGCGAACGAGGCGAACGGCCGAAGCCGAGTGACAGGCGAGTGACTGGCGAGGCGAGACACTGGCGAAGCGAGTCACAGGCGAGTCAAGTCGAGTCGAAAAGCCGAAGGCGAGTGACTGGCGAGGCGAGTGACTGGCGAATCGAGTGACTGGCGAGGCGAGTCGAGTCGCAGGCCAAAGGCGAGTGACAGTCGAGTCAGTGACGAGTCTAGACGAGTCGAGTCGAAGGTGAAAGCCAACCGAAGCAGACGACGAGCTATCGGAAGACCCACCTGATCTAGAAGACCAAGGGACTGGCGGAGGGCACGACCAAGGCCGTGCGAACCAAGCAGTCACCCGACGAAGACGAGAGAAAACAAAAGACACGAATTGCACGTGCAAAGCATGCAGCTACCAGCTAGGTAGAGCACACCTAGCACATGTCAACAAGGCCCCTTATTAACTCAACACCAACATAAAATAGGTTGTCTAAAACAACCTGTTAACGACGAACGTAGATAAGACGTTGATACAACCTCTTAAATGAATAAGAGGTAGCAGGTTAGCAAAGGTAGCGAAAAAGCGCTTAAAATACCCAGTGGCAGAGCGAAAACACACACGTCTGTCTTGCTCTGCAACTGAGAGGAGAGTGAAGACTTCCGGTGGTGACGTCACGAGACCATGCAGACTTACCGCCCTTTGGAGAGGGATTTACGCATCCCCTACTCCACTGTTTTAAGTTTCGTCTGTGTTAACGTTGAAATAGCATACCTAGAAAGGAGGTAGGCATAGTAGGTCTAGTCAACAGATAGGTATTTAAATAATATAGAATACAATACATGGGATATATAATGTATAATACAATACATGGGATATATACTGTATAATACAATACATGGGATACTTTATGAGTGGGTCTGCCACAAGCTTAAATAAATGAACCAACTTTCAGTATTCTATTAATTATATAATTTAAGCAATATTATATTATTTGAGTACTATGTATTTTAGTGATTCACCAAGCATTCCCATGTTTAAGTAACCCGGTAGTAACAGTTAAACAGTGAGTATTGCCTAGCAGTTGATAATTCACGTTCCCCGAAAATCGTCTAATTAATTACATTTGTAGTAGAGTATTTATAGCTGCCTAAGCTACTTACTCCAGATCAGGTAATTCTCCATGTCTCCTCTCCAGCATGTACTAGCTGATAATGAGTCCACTCACGTTAGCTTCAGATCCACCTCTGTACATCTCATCAACTGTGTTGACTCAAAGGTTTCTTTATAAGGTTCAGATATTTTCCAGACATTGTACAATTGATCATGTATTAATGAACACGAACAGGGATATTTACTCGTGAATCTCAAATCTCTTTACTGCGTGATATACAGTATAAATGATTTATGGAATGAATTAAAGAATTGTGCATGCATGCATTGAATGATGTCATGAATGTAATAGATCATTTTCAATTTAGATTCGATTTTAAAGGATACAACAAATTCAATTTTATTCAATTGCGCAATGGTCTGAATCCCTGTTATTGACAATCTGTTATAGATTTGAAATATGATTACACAGATCTGTATTCTTCTTGTTTCAATGTAAAGTCAAGATTATTGTTAAACACTGTACGTATTCCTCATTTAGACTTGTGTGATACTCTGTGTTGTCTCAGATACATCTGTCATCCATCGCATTGATTCATCGGCTGATGATGAGAGACTTGCTGGAGTATAACTGAGACTGAATGTATAACATTTATAGTAGCAATTTCAGCACCACATGTTTTAGACAGATATAAAATATGAAGTATCTTATTCTAATGAATGAAATTGTCACAAACATTCACAATCGCATTTATCCGGCAGGAATATTTTGTGTTTAACTCTGTTGAAAATAAGATATACTTACTTTTGTCCGTCAGTGTAGTTAAAATGTTTCATTGTGGTTCTGGAAAATCAAACACTTTTCAAAACTCATCATGAACTTGATATGGCAATGTTAAGTTTGTCTTGACAAAGTTACCATTTCCTGGGTGAACCATTCAATGTTTGCTGTGACTGTGAAAATAATGTCAAGGTCACCAAATATACTCAGTCATAAGTCTTCGATCCCCTGTCAACTTCCCAATGCAAGGCATAACTCTTGCCAGTCTCCATTACTGACTGATTTAGGCCTTCCACTATTTCCTTAAGAAATCTGGGCTTAGAAATCCAGGCCCACTATGCATTTCTGGTGCAGCGGTTCACTACATCTAAGCACAACAAAGCGAGGAAAATACCGCAAGGCTTAAACCAGCTAGTAATGCAGACTGGCAAGAGTTATGCCTTGCGTTTGGAAGTTGATCCCCTGTAGATACTTTGTGTTATGGCATGAAAAAAAATACTTTCCAACTCACCATATGTTCTGATTACAGTACAAATAAATTCACTCAGCTTGCTTATCAATCACCAATCGCCACATGTATCATAATAACTAGTTTCCAATTAAAATCGAGTAACATCATTATGCATGTGTAGAAACCGAAACTGCACGTCTCATTTACATGCGTAGTAGTTATATGACCTATTCAACACTATCAACCAAAATTTGTCATTTTGTCTGTTGTAAATACGATTCTAAAATGACACTTGACTCATTTGCGCGCGTCAATCGCCGCCGGTTTTCGATCAGATATCACTACTTTAACCTTCATATCGTCTATATTCTAAGTCGACTATCATCAAAATGATAGTTTTCGGTAACAGTCGATACTTCTCGATAAAGTAAAACATTTTATAACATTTGGAATATGTGACCCCTAACAACACAACGGATGTACCTTTAAATACCGAAAAGAAAATTTCGCCGTGATCGTGAGAATTAAGTCAAGGTCACCCAAATTTAATTCGCCCTACGCCTTCCCTAGTTGAAGCTTTGTGTAAGAGAATCCAATATATGGTTCTTGAGATAATCTCGTTGTGACCTTTAAACGGAGGTCAAGGTCACACAACTCCATGGAAACACGATGCTGGAGCTGTATGCAACACTTGAACAGAATATACAGGGGAAAAGTTCATAAGTTTTTCCATTTCTTACATACGTACGGACGGATGTACCGAATACATTAACTCAGCTCCACATGCCTAGCTGGCGGGTATAATAAGTTTCTGAACTTTCCTCAAGGAAATCTTGAATGACAATGGAACTTTGTGATTGCAAACGTTAACTGAATGTTATCTATGAAACCTGGCCAGGGAATGATTCCAAGCACAAGTAATTGCTGACTGCCTGAAAGATTGGAAGTTTGAAAAACGTATAAGAAATCATCTCTTGAATACGAATGGTTGATTGCGAATATTACTTCAATGCCAGTGGCAAAGTCATGGCCTAAAGACGGAAATAGAACGATTTGTCTATGAGAACTGAATAGGAAATGATGCAATTTAGTCAAAATAGCTTACTTTTAGAATGAAGAAGTTACACGTAGAATATAAATAGCTAAATTAGATGCTGAAATGACGATGACAAAATTACAGTCTGAAGAATTTAATAAAAACTGGCCAGTCGGAAGGTGTTAGATGTATCAACAGCGTCTCGCAAAACACATTGCGTAGGCATTAGAAAGAATATACCATAAATATATTTGGTTTCCTAAACCAATATTCATGCAAGCTTCTTTTTCTGTTAAAATTGACAAACTGTCTGTCAACGTTGAACGATATGTCTTGTAATGTGTTGGGGCGGGATAGCGCAGTGGTTAGCGCGTTTCGCTTCGGATCATGAGTGTTCGCATGTTGCCAGGGGCTCGCCAACTCTGTCTGCTGTACAGAATAGTTCTTCATGCAGAAATGTTTGGATGTAATGCTACACTGACTTTCAGCACAGTACTCGGCTAGTTCCAGCTGTTCAAGTGTGTGACCTGTGCTCTGTGGGTTTGGGGTGTGGGGTCTGACCATGAGAGGTGTTATGTGTGCCATGAGTCAATATAAGAAATCCATCCGTGAACAAACCACGAAGCGTCTCTTTATTTTCAAATGGCTATTTTAAAAGTATGAATGGATCCATGGCTAAGATGTTTCTTGTTCAAGTTCTGCAATTGTCATCATTGATGCATTTGGCCTTTATTGAATCCATTAAAAGGCTGTTGAGGGCCGGCCAAATCATCCAAATCCCTCCTGTCTCAAATGAAAAGTTTAAACAATCAATCGATTAACAGTTAAATATGAAGGGCAATCTTCTCCGTACATCTTTAACTTCAACAAGACAACCTTCCAGAGTAAACTAAGGGACCGGGGGGTGGGCCGGGGGATTTTTACTTGGGTTTTACTTGGGTTTGTACATAAAAATAGTACCCTCCCCGGCTTGTCGTAAGTTTTTAAATGGCCCTCCCCATTTGAGTGTATTCTTTTCACGACCCTTCCCCAACATACATCTATATATCGTCTTGAAATATTTTTCTTTTGACACTTTAAAGATAGGTTCTCTCTCGAAATAAAACAGTTATAGAATATAAACCAGTTATGGGTTTAACATGTGTAACATCTAGTGTTAAAAGTATCTGTAGAACAACAGATTCATTGGCTATGTAGCTCATCAGATACACATTATTACAGGTATTACGTTATCTCTCTTAGGTAAAAACTATTAACATCTTAAAGAGCAATCAAGGATGTGATAAACATATCGACAATTTTAATGTTTTTATGTACAAACCCTAGTAAAATTTTTTTTTTATTAATATTTAGAACTCTCCCATTCCTATGCACAATTTTTATTTGTTGATGTGTCATTTGCTTTTAACGCCATTCAGTCATCATATCCTAATGTAAAGATTATGTAACGTGTCAGACATCCAATTTATCATGAAATGGATAGAATCTTTTCTTGTAAATGAACCCCTGTTTGTAAATGTTAATAACACTAAATCAGCAATAACATGTTGAATCCATCTATTTCAAATTGAGTCCCGCAAGGTTGTATTCTCTCTCCTGTTTTATTTATTCTATACACAAAGGACTGCATCAATACATGTAGTTTTACATATTTTCTTACACTGAAGTTAGCAGATGACGCCGTACTTGCTGGAGTTATATGGCACTCAATATGCCTATCCTTCAGAAATAAATAAAACATTTTAAACAGACAATAATTGATTTGAGTTGAAGAAGTTGAAAAGAAAATTGCTGCCAATTACCATCGACAGCGAAACTATAGATATCGTTGAGGAATGCAATACTGCAATACTGAAACAATTAAAAGAAAGAATTACAGCGGCTGTACATTATTCGCCGTATACGCTATTTAAAAATTGACACAACCATAATCGTCATTTTACAAATATTATATTCAAAGTATCTTAGACTTTAAATGGACAGTAACACGTTTTTTTCGCTGGAAAGTCGATGAAATGTATTGGAACAATAAAGTATAACACCATTCTCTCTTCGGAAAATCAAGTTAAAAATGTGTTTACATGGTTCCGTAATACCATTGGAATAGTTTTTGTCATTCTAAATAATAAAATGTGTTCGCAATAAAACGGCCGCCATGCAATTTTTGCTTTAAACGCAACATGGTTATTTCCACTACGGATAATTGGTTTGTGTCATAAAATGTTTTACCCTGACATGACATAAACTATCATTATGAATGGGAAATTTGAAATATTTTTTTGGCAAAAAACCTGCTACTGCCCCTTTAATGTGCATTGCTGGTAACGATGGCTGTCTGTTCAAAATCGATGTAAACTTCCCAACATTGTCCATACAGCAAATCAAATTATTGGACTTACAATGCAAGATATTGGCAGCATTTACAAGCAGCAAATTGAAAGAAAGGACGAACAATCACAGTACTTACGCCCTCTCTTCGGAATTTCAACTTCTTTCTTCTGGCCGTCGACTACGCACGCCAATATTCAGAAAAACAGGGCTCGAATATATTTCATTCCAGCAAGCATTAGTGTTTTATGTATGTATTTCCAAATTTATATTGAACGGTTTCGGTAGCTATTTTAGTAACCTTTAACATGATATATTGGTGTTCTTACATTGTATGACTGTGTACATCTTTGTTGTTTTGTGCATGTGTTTATTTTATACTAACAAATTAATCGAACCATGTAAACAGTGTATTCCTTCGGGATAATACAGCATTATCTTAATTTTTTACTTATTTATCTGACTAATCAACTTTTAGATCTAAAATTTACAGAATATGTCCTCATTAATTCATGCCTTTATAAAATTCTACTATTGATATATTCGGCTACTCCTGGATTTATACTTTGACTAATAGCTTTAGTTATTGTCAAGTACAGTGAATATTTAAAAAGGCATTTTAGCACAAATACATTATTAATATTAAGAGGTTGCTCTCAGACGGGCAACAGCAATCATCACTTTTAACATGCTGTTTTACTTAAGGATCGTTCACAACATACTTCAAAATGAGAAATATTTACACCTAGTGTACATGTGAAATGGTGATATTACTTCGAAGAGTAAATGCTGCCTTGAAAACGTTTGAAACTGACACAAAGTTCGATTGAAGAAAAGGCGGAGTATTGTAGGAATTAATTTTACGAAATATATTTGTTATTTTGTTGCAGATATATAACGAAGCGCGAATATGAGTCTTAATAACAACAGAAGTAGACTTTTCATTGGCTACGACCTACGTTATTTCATTATTTCAAAGTATTATATATTAAACATTTTACCCTCCTTCGTTTCAATAACAATTGTTCTAAGATAACTATTTGTAATGTGAATCATGATGCTAAATATGTGTTAGATATTTATATCATCTCAATTATTGCCTCACATGTATATCCTTGACAAATATTTGTCGTTTATTTATTGCAAAACATGAATCACGTGTGGATGAACCAGACCATTGCCAATAAAAACTACCTTCAATTAAATTTTAAACAACGATGTAAATATGTATACTTCTAAGAATGGAACCATGAAATATCCATATCAAGCTCTCTTAAATTGTATTCTTTGATACAACATGACTACTTTCCTGAGAAATATTTACCCATCATTAATGCAGGTTTGCGGTATAATATATATTATAAAACATGAAACACTTCATGTTCATTTTGTAAAGCACAGCTTGAAGATGATCTACATGTCACCCTGGTATGTTCAGCATATACAAATGCGAGTTGAATATCTTCCATCATATTGCCATCACCATCCACGTATGTTAAACTGATTTACCTGTTAACTATGATTGATTATGATAACCTATTCAAACTTTTCTTTTGTTTAAATGTCACTTGGAGTAAGAATAAATGCTTATAGCAAAATAGGTTATTAAAGACAGTTAAGAATAGCTTTATGATGATTGTCTTGCAATTTCCAAATAATTAGTTTCATGATCTCTTATTCCCATTTGGAATATTATACAATTTTATTGTGATTGAACCTCTCTGTTTATACAGTTAGTAACACGCATTTACATTTGATTAGAGTGAGTGAGTGAGTTGGTGTTTAACGCCGCTTTCAAGAATATTTAACTTATGTCGCGGCTGCTAGTATTATGGCAGGGAGAAATCCCGCATCGCCATGTGGCTATGCTTTGCGGTGAAACCTGCGAGCATCGGCTGGAACTAGCGAAACATGGGTGGCACTACGCTGAAATTCAGTGTAGCATTGCACCCAAACCTTACTGCGTGTAGAATAGTTCTCTACTTCAGACAAAGTTGCCGTGCCCCTGGCGGGATTCGAACCACGGACCTGTTGACCCGAAGCCGAACGCGCTAACCACTGCGCTATCCCGCCCCCATTTGATTAGAACAGTAAGAACAGAAGTTGCATAATGTGAAGTCGTCCCTGTCTGAAGAGGTTCATGAACTAATAATCATAACACTTTATTGTCCTCGCGCGCACTACGATGAAATCGGAAATTCCACAGTGCAGCGCAAGTTCAAGCGTTGTTAGATTCTTATAATGCTGAGCGCCAAGCAAGGAAACAACAACACCCCATCTTTTAACGTCTTGGGTGACGCGGTCGAGAATCGAAGCCCGACATACCGGGTGATGAGCGGACACTGTACCAGCTGAGCTACACCCCTTGGTTTCATCCATGAAAACGTTCATTTTCAGTCTAATACTGAACGATCTATTTTACAGGATATAGATGTCCAGAACAAAGGTAAGCCAATACAATATGCACCTGCTCTCTTAAAGAATGACATTTCCATCTTCAAAGCGTCACATCTTTTCCTGTGTGAATTCACTATTCCGCAATTTCCCAAAGAGCGCCGGTTCACAAAGTTGACCTTTCTATCACTCTCATTTGAAGAACGTTATTTCCATAACCTTTATTTTCAACACTAACGGCAAATAATTTGATATCATTTCAACGGTAATGACAAAACAATTTGATATCCTTTCAACAGTAAGGACAAAAGAATTTGATATTATTTCGACGATAATGACAAAACATAGAGAATAACTGTCTAGGTAGGGTCTATATAGGTATATGTCTTTCAAACGCTCTTTCTAAGCGATACACGCCCCTGTGGTACTGATAAGCTGAGATTGTTGATTTGTAAACTATACTAGACTGTATTGTGTACACAGCAGAACGAATATTCCACAAGTTTCATAAGAGAATCCGAATGATAAACACAAATTCTGACTTTTAAATGAAGCTAGCCTATGTATGAATATTCAAATGTATGCAAATTACGACGTCGAATGATTAGAGAACCTGGGACAATTGTAACTTAATCATTTGTCAACCAGCGCTAATCACTAACGATAGTGCTTTGTATTACAACATCACCTTTGCAGTGTGTTCCTCCAATACATCTTCAATCAAATGAACAATCTGTTTCCTTCCAAACGTCCAATGAATCTGTCCTTTTTGTAAACGGCTCTCACGACTCAACCATTTGTGATATTAACTCTATGAACTAATCATGGAACAAGTCAAACCACAGAACAGTCCTGACTGTGTTTGAAAGTTTAAAAAAATGTAAATAATTACTTGAACATAACTACACATCTACATATCAACTTATACGAAAAAGCATCCTACGAAACCACCTTTACATGCTCCAATTAATAAGTCAACAACAGGAAATGGCCAGTTGAAAAATCAAGCTGTCGATGTATCGAAGATTTGAGTCGTTTGGATGAAAATTTGTATGTTTAACGAGCAGATAAAAAGTTTCTAAAACACGTTGAAATATCAGAAGCAGGCATTTGCCGGGTGTGACGTTATACCTTCAGTGACCACAACAACCCTTTTCAATTCGTCAGTCGGCTACAATTTGGCGGTGTTTTTAAAAAGCTGTATATAAGTAATTTATCTGGCGATTTGTTAAATACAATGTCGAGTAATTTTCAAATTAGAATCCTTTTGAACGAATCTTTTAATGAATGAAGATGGCCATGGAGCATCACACCTACCTTTCAATGTTCATTGACATTACAGTTATAACTGTTCATTTGAAAAGTAGAAAAAAGTAGAAATACCGTTTATATGAATGTTTAAAGTTGATAGATACGTACAGATAATACATCGCTGCTATTCTTTGTCCAAAAGTCAATAAAGACGTGACAGCTTTTGTACAGCTAAATAATCCAAGTGATTTGAATCATGTACATTAAAATCACCATGACCCTCTTATCGGTTACTGACGCTAATACCCTGTGACTTTCAATATAATACTATATAATAACTTACAACAATACCATATACATGATATATTACCATTCTACCTAAGCTTTATTACGAAACTTTAAAATAATACCGATAAGAGTATATATGCTATCGTGTATATCCTTTACTAGTAACTTGAAGATAAGCTCCAGTATCTAAAAGAAATATAAGAGGGATTTATTGCACCCCAAGACCACAATTTCTAGTTAATGACTGACAACATATGTGATTATGAAACGCTAATCCAATTAACAGGTTTATTGACGTTAACCAGGTCTAAACAAATTACCGAGTCAGTGTTGGATCCAGTACTTCCATTTCAGTATGACTGATGTTGATTCTAGCGAGATTCTAGGAGATCTAAATAATGCAATGTTTAATGGTCGAACCACCTGAACTTTCACTCTCTCAATTTATGAAGCTGTGTTAAGAATTTGTCTCTAATTCTGAATAAGAATATTATATTTTTTATGATGATTAAGCGTCTCCACTTTTACAACAATGGACGGTATTCATGCTTTATTAGAACAATCAATTTCTAGCAATAGCTGATTAACACCGAGTCGTTATTTTTTCTACTGCACTAATTAGGCTATTCAAAACCGATTCAATCATAGGTGGAGGATTTTGAAGCTTGTTTCACAGAACAACTCATTTTCTTTTAAGTTAGTGTCATCGTGTTTACAGTGTAGCTCATTAGATATATCTCCATAACACAAATATTTATTTGAAAACAAATGCTTTTTGACCTTATTGGTTATTTCCATTCTTTAAGAAAAATAAATTAAATATAAGCTGTTATTTCCCTAAGATTATGTGTACACGTTTTAAATTATATTGCTCATATTTTATCTCGACAAATATATAAACGAATACAAAACTTGACGATTTAGAATATATCAATTCAATTAAGATGGTTATATATGTGAAACCATAGAAAATTGAAAAAAATGATTATAAAGCTGAGAAACCAGAGAAAGAATTGGAATATAATCTTTTTTGTTACGCTGTCCATGATAGAATGAATCTATAAAGCACAATACTCATCTATCTTTGTCTGTAAATGTGTTCTTTATTCAACTCTTACACAAAATTAATTGCTTTTTGAAACAACTTACATGTTAAGAAATTGATTTTTTTACTCTGAAGTGTATGGCATTATAACTTTGTTGCAACATTGCGATCGTTGCAGTTATAATTGTGTATTTTTTTGTATCATCGATATCGATTCGAATTCTGTCGATTTGTCCGTCTTCCGCACAGATAACGTGAACATATTACAAGGACACTCAATCCTTTGTTTAGAAACGTTTAGACAGAATGTTATAAAATTCTCTTGACATTTATCAATTAAAATCTGCTACACATTGCGCGCATATACCGTCTTGTGATCAATCCAGGAAGGTAAACTATTCTTCAGACGCTGTAACAACTATTAATGTGTATATAGCTAGCGGCGGATCCAGAGGTGCAGTTCAGGAGCTTCGATCCCCGATCAAGTGTATCAGCCTATATAATAGCTTACGTGCTATCAATATCGTTATGTCTTTGTTCAAGAAATAGATTTCATAACCTATACACGTATCTGTATCAATAAATATCAGTTTGTTTGTTTTATAAATGTAAATATGTTTTTATGTGCTTCTAATGTTGCAGTTTGCAGCCTGAATTAATAAAAGTTCAGTTCAGATAGATACATACTGATAATTAAAGATACAGGATAAAAGGGAAACTGTAAATGTAGTTTTGGTAATTTATGAACATGTCAGTTTCAATTTAGTTGGTTTAAAAGGATTTACATGCCATAGAGCCTACAAACATATGTAGCAATAATAAAGATAAAGCATTATTCCTTTATAAGGTGACCATTCATCAGTATCCCATGACAGTATCCTGTTACTTAGTTCGTTTACCACCTTTATTAGTAGATACAAGTTCTTCAACGTAATCCAAGCTTTTTTCACCAATAACGACAAACTAATTTGATATGGAGCTCATCTTGGGAGTATCAGTTAGCGAAATCCCCTTGAATCAGCAATTTGTGTCACGTGATTTAATTATCGAGAATCAGGAATATATGTGAAATAGACCAAAAAGGAGGCATCTTGAAAAAAACACTCATTAGGTCTATTCTTGTTGTCTTTGAAGTATTCATTGATAAGGAATGTTCAAGGAAAGTCGATCAAACTATTCATTGAATTTGGTTTTGTCAATTTTGAACCAATATTTCCAGGTAATGATTTTATCATAAGAAAATGATGATTTGTATAAAGTTGAGAAAATTCATTATATATGTTGATAAATTTGGATGCAAACCAGCATCATGTTATTGAACGGCGTATTTGTCAGATTGGGTAAAACTATTCAGTCTTTGAATTTCCAACAAAATAGCAAGGACATTCTCGCTATGGCCCTGACCTTGTCAGGGGGCTTCTGGCAAGCGCGACATGTCTTTTCCTAAATCTGAGAGTCAAAAGGTTCCTGGGAAGATTTCTTTTAGTTTTCTTTCAATGGAAAATAGTGATGAAATAACCAAACTTTACACAACAATCTGGACACCAAAGGTTTTATAAATACAATTTCTTTCTGTAAACAGTTTACTTTCTGCAATCCTGAGTTTGAATATTAAAAAAATTCTCAAAGTTATTGCAGTCGTATCCATTTTATTGTTGTAAGGGATACTGATGGCCTTAATAAATATATAATTTCTTTCATAAGTTTAAAATGGATTCAATCATATGTATATTAACATTGGATATACGCCATAATTTTATATGTTAAAGGTAAAAGCCTGCAGGAGAATATGTGTAATACGGCACCAAACTACCAACTGTAAGGTTTTGACACTTCGGGCTGGGCATAATGCTTTGGAGAGATGATGCTAGTGAAATGGAGTAATGCTGTACACAGTTTGTGAATTTGTACCTATAAAAGCATAAACTAGCGTCCAAAAGAAACGCTACACATTTCCAACAACTTTGACTGGTCTTTGATAATCATATATTTCTCCATCAAAGATTCACGTTCTCCTCTGCACTCTCGCCTCCATCGACATAACAACTCAGATTTCTAAACACTACACTGTCGGCCAAAAGAAACGCCTACTTCATTTCAGTTATGCTGAAAACAAATTGAAATAAAAGTCCTTTGAAATCATGGAAACACTGTGATTGGAGTCAATAACATTCATGAAAACCACGCCAAATGAAGACCGCTATTTCCGATTGATTCACTTGCGCACCGTTCCCACATACATCGGTAGCGCCATCACCATTTTAATGCGACTGCGTACCTGTCGTGTTGCTCCTGGTTGTATGAAAATCAAGCACTGATCGAAAACTGAGCAATTCATTTGTCTCATTTCAATAATCACCATTCTTTTGTGACATGACAACTTCTGAAATTTTAATATATTAACAGAAATGTTGCAACTTCATAATAATAATATTGCTAAACTACTCATAACAGTTTTTTTACGAAACCTGATAAGATATCTTGTTCATTGTGTCTCCAAAGCTAGGGTTGTTGCAAATTTTAATGATAATCAGTTTGACGGGGTATGTTGATGACCATGCCTGCTTGTTGGACTGTTCATTTCTTAATATTGCTGAACTTACCAAACAAATTATAAAACCTGAAAATGTACATTTTGGAAATTTTGGAAGCTTTATACTTATCAATTAAATTTATATTGACATGATAAGAAACATGCTATGTCTTTTATTCCTGATAACCTGCAAATACTATTTAAGGCCACCAAAGGATAAAAGAATTTTACACGAACCTAATTAAATCAGATTTGATAACGAATCAATTTATTAGGGAAAGAAAATGGAGTGTACATTAAATCTCGATATATATTATATATATATATTAATATTCTGTTAATTATAAATTGAGATGTTTTAAATGTCGTATAATTCATAGTATACTTACAACGAAGAGAAGTGCTTCCAGTGCCTTATATTAAGCATGTGACCGTTGATGTCAGTTGACACAGTATTTAGGTGTCCCCGGAAGCGATCATCTAAAGGTACGCCAATTATTGTTATAGAGTAAATGCTGAAATATTCCTTCAAATGTGAAAAAAAGTAGAGAAGTGATATTTATGTTTCTTGGAGAATATATATGTTATTCATACTAAAAAAGTACTGAAAATAGTACGGTTATAGAATAACATCGTCTGAAATGTACCAGCTTGTTATACATGTATATCATACACTAAAACTGATAAATAACAATGTCAGTAGAATTGCAAGGTAATTCAATATAATTAATTTTATAATTAAATCATAGTTTGCATCTTTACATTTAATTTTGTTTAAAATTTATTCATTTGAAATAATCAATCATTGAGAAATAAAGACATGAAATATATCTAATTATGAAATTAAACATCCAAATGTCACACTTCTTTTGAATGAAATCTATCTTGTAGGGTACAAAAGGTTACCAATAAACTTTTGCTTTTATAACTTTCCTTGTAAATTTTGTGTCAAGAATAAAGTTCATCTTGAGGCTATATATGAGGATTCACTAAAGAGTTAAATGTACCAAAGAGTGGAAATCCACGTGACCTTTCCAGACGGAATGAAATTGAATTACGCATTTCATTTGGATGAACTGAATTATCTCGTATAATTTCGTCTCCTATCAATCAATGAACGTGTTCCACTGCGATCAAAGTGAAAACAAGTTTGTCTAATGCATGCAATGATATATCACACATGTACATTCGTTGGTGGTAAAATAAAAGTGATCTTGCTGCTCCGTCGATATTAAGCCCTAAAATGTTTGACTGGAGTTGGCAGTTGAAGCAAGTAAATCTCTCAGGGATCTTCGTGCTATAAATGGAAGTGGCAGGACATGGTCATGTGTAACTGTAAGTATGATTATCCGTAAGACAGTTCATGTGGCATCATATTACAACATACCTCACATAACAATGATAAGTAATTCAACAAATTAAATTTGATACCTATAGCATTATCGATCATATAAGATTAAATCCTATTTCAAAATTTAAGTTCTATTCTAAAACCTGCAATAGACAATTGACCATGTGAACATTATCTGTTTTAAAAGAACATTATATCACATACCTACGTTGTGAGACAGACAGACATCTTCCTTATCATATAATTTGCATCATTATTCATTTAAAATCAGTTTATTGCATAAGAATCTGCAATCGATCATTAATTAATTAATTCATTGAACACATATGTTTAATAGATTAATTATAACATTTGATATTTCCCATGGATATTGAATGATTGTACTAAAAGATGATAGAATATTTCTAAGGGTTTTACTTTTGATGATATTTTTTGATACTTTTTTGAGATATTTTAATCTTTATTCTTATCATTGTTTTATTATTAAAAGATCGTTTGGGTTTCGTATTTTCTTTTGACATTAGTTCTTTTAAACCATTTCGTTCTCCAATTATTGGGTTGAAATTAAAAAATATGATATTCTGTTCTTGATATCAAAGCTGTCTGACTTCCCGATTTGATATGTTTGGCTTAGATTATATGTATGTAACAGAAGACAAAACCAGCATTTTACAAATTCTTGGAACTGCTCTTTAAGCATGATCATGAAAGCAAATAAATATAGAGTATATACTGTACAGTCTACCAAATGTTTGGTTTGATCACTAGCTTCCTCACCACTGATGCTATATTTACTATCTTCATGTCACTGTTATCTCTGTTTCTCTGGTTTCACCAGACAGATGGGAGATTTTCTCTTCTGTTTGCACTATACATTGTACTTTCCGCACCAATTTAACAACACAAATTATGTAGCAATATGGTTTTTGAAGGCAATTCAGATTTCAGTCAAATAATTTCACTCGACTTGCGTATTCAACGCCAATCACCAAATATATGACAAATGTTGGTTTACAATGAATTTAATTACGATATTTACAATGTTTTAATTGATTAGCACCAGCCGCGCTACATTTTCGGGTGTCCAATCATATATTGCTACTTTCACCTTTATAATTGTTGTCACTATTTTGAATCAACTGTCATTTTTAACAATAGTCAGTTCTCCTCGATAAAATAACTCCATTTATAACGTTTGAGACATGTGACTTCGTCAATACACTGTATGTTCCTTTAAAAGTTTGCAGTTTCAAAATATTGGATTTATTTCACAATCAAATGAGTATGTGTATGTTGATCAACATAAAACAACCATTTCATGCTTAAATGGAAAAAATAATGACAATTTTGTTTCATTTTGTATATGCATGGCTTTCATAATGGAAGTCATTCATGACTTTTTGTAAAATTCGAATCATTTCTCATTTCATTTCACACGAAGCGACTCTAAACAGCATCTCCCTCCATCATTATATTTCTCTGAACAAATTCAACGTTTGAAATGAGCATTTCTGTTTGTGTAATTGTAACATTATAATTCGGACATGACATTTTTTACTTTGTCTCAATTTTCTTCCAGTTTTCGTTGCTTCAGAATAGCAATTGCAATTTGGTGCCAACTTTCTTTTGATGTTCAGTTTATTATAATAAAGAGACGACTTAAATCTATTATTTGTTCCTAGTGAATTCTCTTCATCTCTTCTAATTACGAAGTCGGTATTTTCCTCTGTCAGTGTGTCAAACATAATAACGGAGTTAATGATCTTTTCTGTATTTGCATTGATTGACAGTGTCAGCCTACATGTCCAGAGATGTGCCATTGGGCACACCGTGCTCGCATTACACAGCTGATATGGCATACAGATCCCGTTCACAGACTGTACGTCGGGGCAACTCATGTTGCAGTGAGTCTTTGGGTAGCAGATTCTGTGGCAGGCGCAGTACTCATGTATTCAACAGCCTTCCGAGCAATACAATACTGGAACATATAGACAAATATATAGTGAAACAGAAAGGTGAAACTATTTTTCAAATTGTGATACAAGCATCAAACTTGGCCTATATACTCTCCAGGTGTGACATTATGGAAAAAATATGGTTGCCGCTTGAAATCGAGGATGGCTGGCATTTTTCAAGATGGCTTATTCTACCAACACTAAAAAAGTGACACCTCAAATGACATATTACCAAAGAAGGACCTTTGAATAATCCAGACATGACGTTGACACTTTTCACTTTTACACTTCATTAGCGTTTACTTTAACTCATTAATGCCAACACATTGGACACAAATACCTACTTTGAGAGGCATACAGACATCTTAGGTATCATATCATTTTAATTTTCTGAGGTTTAAAAAAAAAACAAAAAAAACAACAGTATGCGCATTCATGGGTATAATGAAAAGTACGGTAATAATGTATCACGTCTTTGACGGGTATTTAGAATGACACATTGAAGGAGAAGGATATACTGTGAAATGTCGTGTATATACGCAATATAAGAAGGTGTTATCCAGAAACTCTTGGTTTCATTAAGACTGCATGTATTACCAGTCACTATTTCAACGTATTGTTGTAAAGTTTTAAAATCATATCACAGCAAACACAATACCACCATAATGTAAAGAAAAAGTACTTTGTCAAAATTATTATATATATGAATGAATAGAATGAATATAAACTGAATGATGATTTATAATCTATAATGGTGTTAATAATGGCAACGTCCCGAGTAGTCAGTCATAAGACATAATAACAGATGGTGACAACTGACAAAACATCAATGTGAACAGAATCCAGTAAATAAATAGTTACAGCTTATGGTAATGTCATGTTCACCAAATATTTCGAGGTACTAGATCTTCCACTATCATTTCTGTGTTTTTGAAATGGTCCAAATTAATCAAATTAAGTCTGTGTTAAAACCCTAAATACCTGTCAGCACGCCTGTTCTCACGTTCCCCTCAGCTCCAGATGTAGGTTTTCATCAGTTGCATTGATGCCACCACTAACGAGCTGGTAGTCGATTGAGGATGTTCCAGACATATGATGAAACTTAATGAGGTCTTGAAGCGCAAATTGAAAGTAACTATATAGATTCTCTGCGATACTTTGTTAATTTTGAAGATTTCATTACTTAGTCGATCGACTTATCCGAAGAATTTTAGCTTTTGATCATAAAGAATATTTCTAATTAGCATATTCTTTCTTATATATGTACCACAATTAAACTATTTTCATTTTTTCTCTCCGGTTTATCAGTACAATTATGGTCAGTTTTATTTCACAAATTCAAAAAGCATACACTCAACCGCAAAGAAACGTCACCACATATTCAACAGTGTAAAAAACAAAATACTGCTGCCGTAGAATGTCCATTTTGCATGTATTCGATAGACACATGTTTAATAAAGAAGTACTCACAATGTTATGCATCAGAGTATGATGCTTTTAATTTTATGTTAGTTCAAATACACTTGGGGTGCTGAAATTACTTTTTCAAAATGGTTTTTCGCCAGAATGTATGGCATTTAATTTGAAAATTGAAAAAATGTAGAATTTTAATCAATCAATGATGTAGTCGACATATATACATCCTTGGACTTAAATTTGTTGATGCGTCTTTACTGTAGCACGTGATAAAACAAGCAAAAAAGCTGTTTCTGGCTCTCCAATCTCGTCTAGTTAAGGAGATTAAAAAAGACGATTTTTTAAACGTGGGATTCTCAGAAATTTTAACAGATAATTTAGTTTAGTTTAGTTGGCTTCTGAAGACATTCTGTATCTCTGTTTCAGTCGTGTTTATCACTCGTGGATTGACTTATCTTTCGTTTTGTATGCTGAAATTTCATCTATGGTCACGACTGAAGGTGCTCAAGTTCACACTTCATTACCATGCTCTTATGTGAGAAGTAAGAACAATATAAACTTGCCTACAGGTAAAATATTTTATAAAGATCAAAGAAAAAAAAAATACCTGGATATGTCTTAACATTATGTTTTTCTCTGGTCGGTGATTGGTTATTGAATGAATGAATGAGTTTATTCCGTAAAGAGGCCACAGGCCCATTATACAATACATTTGCAACACTTTGAGAACAGTATCTAGCGCACATTATGACATATTGCTCAAAGTATGAAACAATTAATTTTGTCTACAGTGGTATACCCTTAAAGAATAGTTCACGTTTCTTAAATGCTAGAACAATATATTTACCTAGTTTGTTAATAACAGTATGGTTTGACAGGACATGAGGTTGTACATAATAGTAAGAAGGTAGTTGAATCTTCTTAAATCGCAATAAAATGGACACTCCAAGCAAAAATGGTATTCAGTTTCAGTCACATGTACCATACAAAATGGACATAATGGTAAACATCTTGCTAAACCAATCTTTCGTCCTCTTCAATCATCAGACTATGGCTAGAACATCGAAAAGCGCTAAGCGCACATTGATATAATCTGACAGAGATGGTAGTTAAATACTTTTCAAAAACAATATATGATTTAATCTGCAAATACATTTAAAGTTTAGAGTACTTTTCTAAGTTACACAGCCACTCTTGTTGATCAATATCTAAACATCTTTGTTTAAAACCAGCAAAAAATTTATTGACATTTGACACATCCTGATTGCACCACACATTACCAAAACCATACGATGTTAAAAGCTTTTGTACACTATATGCCCAGCATCCAATACCTTTATTAGCTAGTGATACCTGGTATGCATATACATGCTTTAAAATTGGATTTTCAGTCTGATATAGCAATCTACACCAATATTTAACAATTTTTAAGTACATATTCACTTGAAGGGAATGACGGCCCAGTTCACCCTCAGCAACAATATTAGGGGTTCCTCTTCTCAGACACAATAAATGTTTACAAAACCTGTCATGAAATTTTTTTACATCTGGTTCGGGATGAAATCCCCCAACTTCACTGCCATACAATAAAATTGGTAAAATTTTAACATCAAATAAGTGAATCAAAATATTAAGAGGAAAATTTGTAACCTTGGATTTCAAAAGTTGTAAGACTTTGTTAGCGGTTACGTTTGGTTACGACAGAAGCTATAGTATCAAAGAGTTGTTCGTCTGCATGGTGACTTGAGCCTTCTGATGAATAGTACACAGTTCCATGGTATACATTATCATGGTTGGGAACTGCAATCTTAACCCACAGTATATTATCAGAGACACTTGGAAGTTGAGTGCAATATTGTATAAAACAGTTTTTGATATAAACTTGAATACCACCAGAGTTCCTTATGGCACCAACAGTTTTAGTACGTAGTGAATTAAAGTCAGTATAATTATTAATGGTCACACAGTCTTCAGCACTGCACCATGTTTCAACAAAGGAGATCAGGTCATACTTGTTAATAAAGTCAATAAAGTCAGTTTGAGAAAGATATTGTTTCAATCCTTCTATATTCCAAGTTAAGCAATAATTGAAAGAGTCACAGCTTAAACTAGGACCCTGGCCACACCATTATTTTTTAGATTTATGCGTGTTCGGAAATGTTTTAATGAGTTTTAGGGAGTCTGTATCCTCATTCCAGGAGTACAGATTATTGTCAATAATTAATTTGTCTGACCTGAGTACGGAGAACTTTCCATAGATTTTCCGGTGATTTGGTTATTTAAAATACTACTTTCTGTTATGCTGATGAAAGTCTTATCTTATGGTATTACATGGTTATTATCGTGACTATCTTCTTCATGTATTGATTTCGTGAATAATTCAGAATTCTCTCCACAGAGGGAATTTGAAGCATAATTGTCCATAGGTTGTAATGTTGTTTTAAACGTACACACACAGCCTTATGTTGCCATGTTCGTGTTCTATAGGAAACAATTTCCGAGCACACACTGTGTTCCTGCAGTGTCATTATATTATTATTGATTCCAGTGGGTATATGGAGGTATTGAAGTTCTTACTAGTATTCTGTGACAGTGTATTATGTACTGTTCTTGGAGGTTCATATGAAAATGCATGAGTTGCAAAAGCAGTAAAACAAACATGCATCTAAGATGTAAATCTATTTAAATTTAAATTTTATTTAATATTTATTCATGTGAAATAATGAATCATTGAAAAAGTAAGACATCAAACATATCTAAATATAAAATTAAGTATCTAATTGTCACACTTGTATTGAATAAATATATTATGTAGGGTACCAAATGTTACCAATACTGATGTTTCGCTTTTATAATTTTCCTTGTAAATTTAGTTTTAAATCATATAGTTCATCTTAAAGGCACAAGTGCACGCTTTTCGCATTCAAATAAGCTATTTTAGGTCACACGAGGACATATAAACTCACTTTAGCTTCCTGTCGGTGCAATAAAATACTTATTATTCTTTACAATTGACCTGCAGTCAATAATTAAATAGTTGAGACGGCCAAAGTCACTCAGGGATATCACGAATAGAAAGAGTCGCTGATGTGCAAAATGGGAAATATAGATTGTAGAAAATGGCTGAGCTAGGATTTTATTCAGCTCTTGCATATACTGTATTCTCTTAACTTGTTGTTACATTAACGATAGCGACTGTCGATTTTGGTCTTCGGGTTGGGTGCAATTTCTTAATATTGCTGATATTTTAGTTCGTGCAGATTTAATGCAACGTTGCATTAAATATTTCCGGTCTTTTAAAACCTGAATACGTACATATTTTCCAGATAACTAATATAATACATAACCTGAGGATACATAGTTTGTAATATCGAGAGATCTGGATTATATATATTATATTTATATTTATACTCTTTTTGGTCTATATTAATGATATTGTTGAAGATATCCATTGCAATATCAAATTATTCGCTGATGAAACATCCTTATATGTGATACTTGATGATCCTGCCCTATCTTCTAATGTGTTAAATGATGACCTTAAACTTATAGCAACATGGGCAAAAACGTGGAAGGTAGATTTTAACCCAAATAAAACAGAAACTATAGTTTTTTCTAGAAAGAAAGCGATAATATTAATGCCTGACCTTGTAATGAATGATACAATTATCAAATCTGTTGATTCTCATAAGCATTTTGGGTTGACTTTGCAAAGTGATGGCCAGTGGAATAAACATATTGAAAATATTATATCCCAGGTTAGTCCTATGATTAATTGCTTGAGAAGCCTAAAATATCGCCTTCAAAGGAAAAGCCTTCAAATCTTGTATAGTTCATTTGTTCTACCAATTTTTTATTATCGTGATTACATTTGGAATAGTTGTACTAAGACATAAGAAACTTTATAAGAAAAATTTCATTTGGATGCCTTAAGAACCATATGTGGATCCGTTAGAGGAGTAAGACATTGCAAAATTCATATTGAAACTGGTTTTTCGTCATTGTCTGATAGACGAAAACTTCACAAGATGAGCGTTTTTCACAAAATGTTCAATGAAAAATCTCCGAAATACTTATCAGAATTAATTCCAATAAATATATCCTCTACATCCACATATGAATCTAGGACATCCAATATTCTTCAAAATCCTCTTTGCCGCACAGAAACATATAAAGCGTCCTTCCTTCCATCGTGTGTGCTTGAGTGGAATATGTTGGATGACAATGTAAGAAAAATTGATTCCCTTGCTACATTTAAGAAACATGTTGATCGAACCTTACCGTGCAATGCGCGTCATGTTATTGAAAAACACAGGTACAAGACACAGTCAAATTATCCATTGTAAAATGAGATTGTAGTGACCTAAATGCCCATAAATTTGATCGTTTTCTTCAAAATTCTTCCACTTGTGAATGTGGCTATCACTATGAGGATACCATTCATTATCTATTTATATGTCCACATTTTGCTGGAATTCGATCAAAGTGTTTCTTCTATGAACATGGTTTTGACTTAAAATCCATTTTACATGGACATTATTCACTTTCTGATGAAATTAATCACAATATCGTCACTTCACTGCATTATTATTTTACCCAGACAAAACGTTTCTAATTCAGATGTCCTTGCTTAATCTTTGTTATAGAATACTGTCCTACTAGTATACAACTATGTTTATTGAATGTTGTGCGTTTCTCAATATTGATGGA
This sequence comes from Gibbula magus, assembly GCA_936450465.1. NCBI lineage: Eukaryota > Metazoa > Mollusca > Gastropoda > Trochida > Trochidae > Gibbula > Gibbula magus. Next base: position 15,613,915 of record OW388290.1, on the reverse strand, counting down.
TGATGTTGTGTCATGTATACTGGAGAGGTATATATAGGCGTAATGCCTGTTTACCAATCCACTCATGAATAATGAATAAATATTGTTTAAATCACATTATTTATATTTTAAAACAATTGGTGTGACATAGTGCCTTTAAAACTAAATATGAGAATTCACTGGAGAGTTACATATACCTAGTAGTGGAAATACATGTGACCTTTCCAGACGGAATACAATGCAATGAAACTGAATTAGGCATTTTATTCAGATGAGCTGAATTATCGTGTATAATTTCGTCTCCTATCAATCAATAAACGTGTTCTACTGAGATCAAAGTGAACAAATATATACATGCAAGGATACACCACACATGTACATTCATGGGAGGTCCAGTAAAAGTAATATTGCTGCTCGGTCGATAGGCATTCTCTTCCCACAGAGGTTACTCCCTTAAGATGTCCGATCCTAACCTCTGTTGTTTTACGCTTGAAATCGAGGGCAGAAAGGGAGGGATTGGTTGCAATTGAATCTAGTTGTGCAATCAGCGACGCCGTTGTAAAAGTGACATTTGCCAATGACGCGTCTTAATGATAAAATAAACGTAAGACAAACGTTTTCTCCTGTGATGTGTTTTCCTCGAAATATGCTATTTGATTTTGTGAAAACTATTGATCATAAATATGCTTATAAATAAAGAAGAGCAAATCAGACACAAAAACCAAAAATAGTTCATTTGTGTAATTACATTAGACATATTCGAAGGACATATGCTAATGAGCAAGACCCTTAAGAGTAAAATGCCTCGATCTTTGAAGTCACTCGGTCGACAAGGCCAGTGAAAGATGAGTTTTCATTGGTTCAGAAGCAGGGACACAGAATGAAATGGTATCTGCACATGACGCAGATCTTTAGGTTGTAGCACATTTACATCGAGCAGACCTTTTTTCCCTTTGATGTCCACCGATGTAGTCCTACAACTAATTGGTGTTTGCTTACTGGCTTAACGATGAGACCTCATGATTAGCTAATCAGTTCAGTGAATAGTGGTCAATCAAATTTAATTATATTCACCTCCAAGAGTAAAAGGTGTTCACTCTACAAGAGTGAACAATGTTCGAAATGACAGTACAAATATTTGATGCAAAGATATATCCTATTCTTGTATATGGGTCGAAATTTGGGGAATAAACATAATTGCAAAATTAGAAATGGTACATTTGTATTTTGGTGTTTTTGGTTTTTGGTAATACTCCAAATGTCAATATATATGGAGAATGTGGCAGGTTTTCCTTATATATAAACTCATATTGTAAAGTAATTCGGTATCGGATAAAGTTATTATATATGCCATCCAATCGCATACCAAAGAAATGCTACAATATGATGTTTTTATGTGATAAAGTTGGACATAAAAACTGGGTAACAGACGTAAAACAACTTTTATTTACGACCGTATTTGGAAATTTTTGGCACAACCAAGAACATGGAATATATCCGGAATTCATGTAATCCATTACTCAAAGACTAAACGATATTTTTTTTGCAAAATTGGCATGCGAAATTATCTTTCTCAAGCGAATATGACACTTACCTAATGTTCAAAAGCGATATCCATACCGAATTATATCTATCTTGTTTAAATGTTAAAAAGCATAGAATATGTTTGGCACGATTTAGATGCTCATCCATGCAAATGTTTTTGTAATGTTCTACAAGCCCGAGGCCTTTTGAGTACCAGTAATAAAGATTATTATGAATTCGTTCTCTTGTTTTCTCTCGTTTTCCGTTTACCAGTTTGTAAGCAAGGTAGACAAGGTAGACCTTACTCCTAATGAGCTGATCACCCAAGCAGAGAATCCGGATATACCGGATTAGCAGACTGAAAAAACATAATTTACATCAGCTTAACACTACTGGCCAAACTAACATAAGGCATACATTAATTTCCCCTTCAAACGTAGGAAACTCTGCTTTATGTGCATGAACCAATGAAATTCCGCTTTCTTCCTCCAGGGGATTTTGCTTCTGCTCTCGATTTCAAGCGTAAAACAACAGAGGTTAGGATCGGAAATCTGAAGGGGGTAACATCTGTGGGAAGAGAATGGTCAATATGAAGCCCTAAAATGTTTGATCGGATTTGACAGTTGAAGCATGTGTATATATCTCAGGGACCTTCGTGTTATAAATGGAAGTGACGGGACGTGATCATGTGTAACTGCAACTATCTGAATAATATGAAACTAAGCTTATCCATGAAAGAGTTAATATGGCACACAGTTACAACACAACGTCACATAACAACGATATAAATAATTAAGCAAATTCGATTATAGATTATAGCATTAGCGATAATAGCATTAAGTCTGATTTCAAATTAAATTATATTCTAAAACCTGCAATAGAATATGAATTGACTATAAGAAAGAAACATCATATCATATACCTGCTTTGAGAGGCATACAGACTTTTGCATCATTATTCATACATTTTATCATTTATATGTTTTATTTCATGAGGTTCTTTAAAGGAGTATGCACATTCATTTATATAATGATAAGCACAGTAATTATGTATCACATCGTTGGGGGGTATTTAAAAAAGCAAATGGAAGGAGAGATCATATACTCTGAAATGTTGTGTCTGTCCACAATAAAGAAGTTGTTTTTCAGAAAATATTGGTTTCATTAATACTGTCACTATTTCAATGTATTGTTGTAAAGTTTAAAAACATAACACACTAAATACAATATCATAATGTAAAGAAAAAGTACCTTGTCAACATTAATATATGAATGAATAGAATGTGTCTAATTTATTTACATATGTCATACATTGTATAAACTGAATGTTATCAATGTTAAAATGATGATTTACAATCTTATAATGGTGTTTATAATGGAAATGTCCTGAGTAATAAATTCATAAGAGATAATAACAGATGATGACAACTAACAAAACATCAATGTTTAATGAAATCCAGTAAATAAATGGTTACATCTTATGTTTATTTCGTGATATCTAAGGTACTAAATCTTCTACTATCATTTCTATGTTTTTGAAATCGTACACATTCATTAAATTGAGAAAAGGTCTGGAGTGTTGATAACACCAACGATACTGGTCATCATGCCTGTTCTCCTGTTCTCCTGTTCTCCTGTTCTCCTCCGAGCTAGTAGTTGATTGAGGATGTTCCAGACATATGATAAAAGGTCTTGATGGGCAAATTGAAAGTAACTATAAAGACTCTTTGCGATACTTTTTAAATCTTGAAAATTTCTATGCAGGTGGGACTTTTATTTCACAATAGTTATCATCGTCATGATAATCGTCTTGATAATCGTCATGATATTCATGTCATCATCACCATCATCATCATCAGCATCATCAGCATCAGCATCACCATAATCATCAATATCATTCTCATCATCTTCAGCACATTTGTTTTCACTGAATCAAGAATATTTCTTCAACACGATTGACTATTGGTGGACAGCAGTTACTCCCTTCAGATTCCAATCGTTACCTCTGTTCTAATACGAGCATAATAATTTCCCCGGTTCTAGCAAAATCCCCTAGCAGCAACATGATTTTCACATATTACATCCCTGCATTTTATCCATGACAGCTTTCATCGATAACGTCAACCGACTAACTTAAAGGATAAAAGCTTTTGGTTGTAAAAGGTATTTCTAATTAACATATGTCCTCGAAAATGTTGGATATATATACTACAAATAAACTATTTTTAAGTTTTTGTCTCTGAAGAGAGTAACTTCTGTGGGAAGAGAATGATGTTTTCTCTGAATCATATATATTTTTTATAAAATGATGGAATATTTCTAAGGGTTTTGCTTTTAGTACACGCTTTTTGTGAAATTTAAATCTTGCATAGCTTTGAGAACATGTGGAAATGTCGTTTTGCATATTTGGTTTCAGTTGATTCTTGCGTAAAAAACATTTTATCATTTTTATAGTATACATGAATCGTTTGGGTTTATATTCTGATTTCTTTTGACAGAAATACTTTTAAACCATTTCTTTCTCCAATTAGTGGTTTGAAATAAAAGAAATATAATATTGAGTTCTTGACATCAAAGCTGTCAGGCTTTTTGATTTGATGTGTTTCGCTTAAATTATATGTAAGTTACAAGGGACAAAACAAGCAAAGTAAATACACATATACTGCTCGTTAACCATAATCATGAAAGCAAACATATAGATATATGTCTACTGTATATAGGATATGTTTGGTTTGATTACAAGGTTGCTCACCAATGAAATATTTACGATCTTCATCTCACTGTTATCTATTTACTTGGTTGCATCCGCCAGATAGGAGATTGTCTCTTCTCTGTTTGTTTCTGTTATGACTTCTTATTTCCTTACTATGATTAAAGATCCCTTAAGTCATGTAAATGTGTATTCTTTTCAAAACTCTAATAAGTTAGTAAAATACCTACCCAGTGCAATAACAGTATTCTCTCTGATAAACAATATTTAATATTGATAAGGGAAGAACTTAAGATTCGAAACAGACATTCTATCTGGCTAATTCGACCAGTACATTTAACACGACAGTTGACTGTAGTGTACTGATGAAAATACAAACTGCGATTCTCATTCTTCTTAGTTCAGCTGTCAACTGAAAGAACACCTAATCCAGCAAACTTTGTTCAGAAAGGACGACACGCAATATCCCAGTATATCAGTCTAGTTGATTAAAACACATTGAAACCAAATCTGGCTAGGTCTGAAATACATCACCTGATATCTCTAATGGGAAGATTTGTGCAAATGTCTCTTGTGAGACATTCAGTTAATCAAAATAAAATTAATCACAATAAATCACAATAAAATTAACATATGCCCTCGAAAATGTCAGATATATATATTACAAATACATTATTTTAAGTTTTTTCTATCTCCGAAACTGCTCCTATGTCTTGTTATTTGTGTATTCTGTTATGACTAAGATGTAATAATGAATGAATACAAAATGAAATATGTGGATAATTTATTAGAAAAAAACACATTTCCTTTTCATAAAAAAGCTTCATTTACAACTTTTCATTTCATTTCATGGGTTTTATTCATGTATACAACAGCATTTCGAGCGGTACCGATACTGAAACATACAGACAAACGTATAATGAGGCAGAAAGGTGAAACTATCTTTAAAATTGTGATATAAGCATCAAACGTGGCTTTATACACACTATGTGTCACATTCGATGGCCACTTGAAATTGAGGATGGCTGGCATTTTTCAAGCTGGCCACCATTTTTGCGAAAAAATTGCCTATTCTACCATAGAATCTCAATATAGTAAATGTAAAAAATAATGGCACAATAGGAGGAATCCGGCACCTCAAATGACACGATAGAACATATTTGACACTTTTTTTTACATTTTTACAATGTATTAATTTCAACATTAACTTTGACAACACATTGAACACAAATGTTAATAAATCCATTTATAACTCAGGAACATTTCAGACTGTGCACAACATTATTTTTCAAATTGTAAACATTGCAAACATTACCATTGGATAAAGTTTAGATGGAATAGAGTTCGTGAATAATGCTGTCTGAGCCAAAAACGAAAGTGGTTTATCTTGGCCAAGAACTGCATATGTGTCATGTCTGATCCCAACACTGAAGTAATTTTTTTATCTCGGCTAAGAACAGAATGTGTCAGAGGTCAATACCAGGTTGATTGTCAATGTCAAATAATAAATCTGATCTACAGAGAGAGACGACAGAAGATGCTAAAGTTGACAATATCTTTCCATGCTCTTACCTAAGAAGTAAGAACCATATAAACTCGCCTTCAGGTAAAATAGTTTATAAAGATCAAAGGAAATATATATATATATATATATATATATATATATATATATATATATATATATATATATATATATATATATATATATATAGTTATGTCTTAACATTATGTTTTTCTCTGATAATTAATTGGTTATTTGAAATATTAATTTCTGTCAGGCTGATGAAAGTATTATCCTATGTTATTACATGGTCATAGCGACTATCTTCTTTATGTATTGATTGCGTGAATAATTCAGAACTCTCACCACAGAGGGAATTTGAAGCATAATTGTCCATAGGAAATGATGTTGTTTCAAACGTACATACATGTACATAGCCTTATGTTGCCCTGTTCGTGTTCTTTAGGAAACAATTTCCGAGCACACACTGTGTTCCTGCAGTGTCGTAATGTTATTATTGAACCCAGTGGGTATATGGAGGTATTTTCGTTCTTACTAGTATTCTGTGACTAGAGTATTATGGAATATTCTTGGCAGTTATGTGTTCATATGAAAATGCATGAGTTGCAACAAACTATCAAAAGCAGTGAAATATTTATCCATATTCTAATTAAACCCTTGGTATTTCAGTCAATATTGAACCTGATTTACGTTATATAAATATTTGATTTGTTTACACAGAGTAAGAAAGGTCGAAAGGTATAAGCTTATTATAATGGTTATCATATCATTTCAAAGGTACATGACTGAATAATCGGAAGTTGCCAAGGTTAATTTCCCCATGAAATGCATCCCAGGTCATGTTGAAGGCCAGAAGGTAAACACTGTGACTTTATTTGAATATTCATGACATTGGATACAAATATCAAAGATCAAATGCCTATCACTGAACATTCACATTGTCATGGTTGAAGTTTATCCTTTGTCTGAACTGGACATCTGATGGGCATCCAACGTTTTAGATAGACTAATACTAATATTGGGAGGGGTTGATTTCGCAAGACAGGCTTACAGATATCATTATCATATCATTTGCATCATTATTCATACATCTTATCATTTAAAAGTTTTATTTTCTGTGTTCTTTTGGACGGCAGTATGAACATACTGATGATAAGATGATATGATAAGAACATGTATCAAGTCTCTGAGGGGCATTTAGAATGGAACATGGAAGTTGTGAGCTTAAACTTCGTTTATCTGCACAATAGAAGTTGTTATCCAGAAAATCTTAGTTTCATTAATAATGTATGTATCACCAGTGACTATTTCAACCTATTGTTGTAAAGTTAAAAAATCATTACCCACCAAAGTCAATACCATAATGTAAAGAAAAGCTCTAATTTATTGACACATGTCATACATAGCATAAACTGAATGATATCAATGTTAAACTGATTATTTATAACATTATTACGGTGTTTTTAATGGAAATAAGTAATCAATTCGTAAGACATAATCACAGATCCATTAAATAAATGGTTACAGCTTATGGCAATGTCATGTTCATCAAACAATGTTATTTTGAGATATCCAAGCTACTAAATCTTCATTTATTTCCTTCAGTTCTGATGTTCTTATATTATTAATACAGCTGTACCATTAATTTACTTTGAAGATTGCTCTGACTTAAAACAGTAAAATATGATTGATCTCATATGAAAGAGAGCAAACAATGATTAATTTAGGAATTCAAAATAATTTTCTTGCATAAAAATCTACCAACGATAATTATTTAAGTCACTGAACAAATGCATTAATATAAATTAATCACAACATTGGATATTTTCAATGAATAGTGAATGATTGCACTATATGATAACATGGTGTCTTATTATTGACAGTCTTCATTTTTCGATTTCATTTCCATTCAAGGATATATATTTTGTTATTTCTATGTTCTTGAAATCGTCCAAATTTATCAAGTTAAGACTGTGTCTGTAGTGTTTATTTCCCCATCGATACCCGTCATCACGCCTGTTCTCGGGTTCTCCTCAGCTCCAGATGTACGTTTTCATCAGTTGCATTGAGTCGATTGAGGATGTTCCAGATATATGATGTAGCTCTTCATCCCCAAATTGAAAGTAAGTTTGCAACTCTTTGCTTATACACCATTATTACCATCATCATCACCATCATCATCATCATCATCATCATCATCGGCAGCAGCAGCAATTGATAATGGTTTCACTGAATCAAGAATATGTTTTCAATATTTTTGACTTTTCTTTGCAGGTTGATCAACAACATTATCATATCATAAACTTGCATTTATGCCACCACTAAGGAGCTGGTAGTTGATTGAGGGTGTTCCAGACATATGATGAAACTTAATGAGGTCTCGATGCGCACATTGAAACTCAACCACAAAAGAAACGTCACCATACAAAATACAAGATAATTCCACCAACGAGTGATAAACAGGACTGAAACAGATACATATTATCTTATGATGTCATATGCAATTTCGAAAATGATCTGTTCTTATCTTATTAAAAGACACACGTTTTAATAAATCGTCCTTGTCGAATCAACGTAACTAGACCAGATAGGAGAGCCTAAAAAGACTTTTTAACATATTCTATGACGTCTTATAGTAATGATGGGTCAACAAATTTAAGTCTAGAAACGTTATTTACATCGACAACATTTATCATCAATTTAATTTCTACATTTTATTAATTTTTAAATTAAATGCCAAACATTCTGGCAAAACACCCCATATGTTCTTGACATATATAATTAAAAGTATTGTATGACAGCATTGAAAGTCAACTTTTTCCAGCAGCAGTGATTCGTTTTTTACACTGTTGGAAAGTGTTGACGTTTCTTTTGCAGTTGAGTGTGTGTACTCTTTAGGATACTTTGTTAATCGTGTAGATTTCTATGCAGGTTGGACTATTCTTTGAAAACACTTATCATCGTCATGATAATCGTCATGATAATCATGTCATTATCATCATCAATATCATCATCATCATCATCATCATCATCATCATCATCATCATCAGTATCAGTATCATCATCAACATCATCAACATCATCATCATCAATATCATCATCAATATCATCATCATAAGATGATGTTTTTATTGAATCATTATGATGACTATTGGTGGACAGTAGTTTCTCCCTTCAGATTTCCTATTGTAAACTTTATTCTAATACGATCAGTTTCCCCGGTTCTAGCAGTGAAAAAAATAGTACCACATATTACATCCCTTGACCGATATTTTCGAGACTCTCTTAGCACTAAGATAGTTGTAAGTGAAATACATTAACATTGACTTACAACTATCTCAGCACTAAGACAGCTTCGAAATATGGGCCCTGCTTTTTATCTAATAAGAAAAAATCTTTCATCTACTACAACGACGAGCTATTTAAAAGATTTTAGCTTTTGATTGCAAAGGCTTAGGATATGTCCTTCGAAAATGTCGGATATATATACTACAAATATCTGTCTGATTCCATTTTAATGTCTTTCGCTTAGATTATATGCATGTAATAGAAGACAAAACCAGCATTGATAAGCACATATTCTTTGGAATTGCTCTTTAAGCATGATCATGAAAGCAAATAAATACATAGTGTATACTGTACAGTCTACCAAATGTTTGGTTTGATCACTAGGTTCCTCACCACTGATGCTATATTTACGATCTTCATATCACTGTTATCTCTGTTTCTCTGGTTTCACCAGACAGATGGGAGATTTTCTCTTCTGTTTACGATATCCATTTGTCCTTTTCGCACTTGCATAACAACACAAATTATGTAGAAATAAAGTTTTTGAAGCGAATTTAGATTTCAGTCATATAATTTCACTCGACTTGCGTATTCAATGTCAATCACCAAATATATGACAATTGATAGTTTACAATGAATTTAATTACAATATTAACAATATTTTAATTGACTAGCACCAGATACATTTTCGGGTTTCCAATCAGATATTTCTACTTTCACCTTTATACCTTTTGTCACTATGAATCAACTGGCATAAAAAGGTAATTTTTAACAATAGTCAGTTCTCCGCGATAAAATAACTCCATTTATAACGTTTGAGACATGTGACTTCGTCAATACACATCTCCCATTCATATATTCATAATCGTTACTGTGAACTATGGCAGATCTCGTAAGTAACATACTTACCAGTGCAATGACAGTATTTTAGTGAAATTCGAAAATGAACGATTTATAATATTGATAAATGAAGAATTCAAGATTCCGAAGCAGATATACCATCTGGTCAATTCGACGAGTTCCTTTATCAAGACAATAGACTGTAGTGTACTGATCAGACTACAAGCTGCGGTTCTCATTCTTCTTAGTTCAGCTGTCAACTGAAAGAACACCTAATCCGGTAGACGTCGCACTGAAAAAGGGGGACACGCAATATCTCACCAAATCAATCTATTTGATTAAAAACACATTGAAACCTCATCTTAGCAAGGTTTGAAATACATCACTGGATATCTCAAATGGGGAAATTCTTGTATATGTCCCTTGTGCTGCAAGCAGTTTAAGGGACATTGAAATCAGAAATCACTACTTACACCTTTATAAATTATTGTCACTATTCTGAATCGAATAGCATCAAAAGGATACTTTTTAACAATAAACAGTTCTTCTCGATAGACTAACTCCATTTATAACGTGAAACATGTGTCACCAACACCACATTGAATGTCCCTTAAAAGTTTGGATTCATTTCAAAATCAAATGAGGGACTTTCTCAAAGTGTGTGCATGTTGATAAGTAGAAAACATCCATTTCATTCTTAAATGGGCGAAACAATTACAGTTTGTTTTGTTTTATATATACACATGGCTCTAATAATTGTAACATTTGAATCATTACATTGAATCTAAACAACAACTCCCTCCATCATTATATTTCTCTGAAATTCAAAAATATTGAAAATGAGGTTTTCTGTCTGTGTAATTGTAACATTATAATTCTGACATGAACAGTGTTGTGCGTGTGTTTATAAGATTTGCTTGTTTTTGCTTAGTATTTTTATTTAATATGTTGACATGAGAATAAAGCATACAAATTGTTCTCATAATATTAAACGATTTAAAACTTGAACGATTTTATTGCTTAGTAACTGTTAAAATGAACATCTGAAACCGTTTTCAAGCCCCTACGAATTGTGGATTTCTAAATTAAAAATCTGCTAAATAAACTAAGCAACTATGTAGTTTGATTGGTTGATTTACTAGAATTACTTTATCTCAAATTTCTACCAGTTTTCGTTGCTTCAGAATAGCAATTGCCATTTAGTGACATCTTTCTTGTGATGTTCAGTTTATTAGAATAAAGAGACGACTTAAATCTATCATTCCTAGTGAATTCTCTTCATCTGTCCTCATTAGGAAGCCGATATTTTCCCCTGCCATTGTGTCCATCACAATAAAAGAGTTAATGATCTTTTCTGTATTTGTATTGATTTATAGCATCAGCCTACACGTTCATGTCTTGTTATTTGTTTATTGTTTTATGACTAAGATTTAACAATGAATGAATACAAAATGAAATATGTGGATAATGTATAACAAAAACACATTTTCTTTTAATAAAATAGCTTCATTTACAACTTTTCATTTCAGTTCATTGGTTTCAAAAGGGACCTTCCATTGCGGTCGACACACAGTGTATTGCCGATGTCCAGGTTGTATTGGCAAACTTCATAGCCCAGGTTGTGATGGCAGGTACAAAGATATGCCATCGGGCAAATCATGCTAGCATTGCACAGTTGATAAGGCATACAGATTCCGTTCACACGCTGTCCGTGATGGCAGTGGGTCTTGGGGTAACAGATTCTGTGGTAGGCGCGCAGTACTCACTTTGTACAAACTTCTAGCTGTACTGATACTGGAACATATAGGCAAACGTATAGTGCAGCAGAAAGGTAAACTATCTTTAAAATTGTGATATAAGCATCAAACGTGGTCTATATGCACACTATGTGTCACATTCGATGTCCACTTGAAATTGAGGATGGCTGGCATTATTCAAGATGGCCACCATTTTTGCGAAAAATGTTTTATTCTACCATAGAATCTCAATATAGTAACTGATAAAGTCAAGCAAAAATTAGTGACACGATAAGAGGAAATTCGGCACCTCAAATGACATGATACAAAAGAAGCACCTTTGAATAATCCAGACATAACATTTGACACTTTACAGTTTACATTTTTACAATTTATTAACTCTAACGTTGCAAACACATTGAACACAAATTTTAATAAATCCACAGGAACATTTCAGACTATTCAAATTATTTTTCAAATTGTAAACATTGCACACATTACCATTGGATACGGTTTCGATGGAATATAAGTTCGCGAACAATCCTGTCTGAGCCCAAAAACGAAAGTGGTTTATCTTGGCTAAGAACTGTATATATGTCTGAGCCCAACACTGAACTAATTTCTTCATCTCAGGTAAGTACAGAATGTGTCAGAGGTCAATACCAGATTGTTTGTGAATGCCAACTAAATCCCATCTACAGAGAGAGAGAGAGAGACGATGCTCAAGTTGACACTTTCTTACCATGCTCTTATCTAAGAAGATAGATCCATATAAACTCGCCTTCAGGTAAAATAGTTTATAAAGATCAAAGGAAATATATATGATACCAGAATATGTCTTAACTTTATGTTTTCACTGATCGATGATTGTATGGTTATTTGAAATATTACTTTCTCCCAGGCTGATGAAAGTATTATCCAGTGGTATTACATGGTCATCATAGTGACTATCTTCTGCATGTATTGATTGCGTAAATAATTCAGAACTCTCACCACAGAGGGATTTTGAAGCATAATTATCCATAGAATATGATGTTGTTTCAAACGTACATACATGTACATAGACTTATGTTGCCCTGTTCGTGTTCTTTAGGAAAGAATTTCCGAGCACACACTGTGTCCCTACAGTGTCGTAATATTATTATGATTGAACCCAGCGGGTATATGGAGGTATTTTCGTTCTTACTAGTATTCTGTGACAGAGTATTATGAAATATTCTTGGCAGTTATGTGTTCATATGAAAATGCATGAGTTGCAACAAACTATCAAAAGCAGTGAAATATTCATCCAAAGTCTAATAAAACACTTTGTATTTCAGTCAATATTCAGAACCTGATTGACGTTATATAAATATTTGATTTGTCTACATAGAGTAAGAAGGGCCGATAGGTATAACCTCATTATAATGGTTCTCATATCATTTCAAAGTTACATGACTGAACAATCGGAAGTTGGCAAGGTTAATATGCCCATAACATGCAACCCAGGTCAAGTTTAAGCCAGAAGGTAAACACTGTAACTTTACTTTAATAATCTTATGACATTTGATACAAAGTACAGTTCAAAGTTTCAGATAGACTAATATTGGAAGGGGTTGATTTCGCAAGAGAGGCACTCTAAATTTGAAAAGTAAAGTCAATATTTGCACATAATTTAACTGAAGCATTGTTTATCATATAGCATAACCTTTACAGTCGCTAACTTCCAACGCCACCGATTTCAAGGATTGAGGAAGAAGAATATTGTCTCAATTAATCAATAATAAATTTAGAAAAGGTACTGAATGACAGAAAATAAAGCTTCCGATTTTTAAAATGGAGAAAATACAACTAAACAATGCAGATTTAAAAAAATGATACAGAATAACAATAGGCAAATGTCTTATGGTTTCATCTCTATTTACAATTCAATTTTAAAATTGATTGTAAACAAGACAGGTAACATTGAGGCATGTGAACATGACTGTGCCATGTGTGTACAATTTTCCTTTTCCGTTATTCTCCGATAGTTAACATTCTGACAATCAAGTTCTAATCTAAATTTACGATTTTTAAAATAAAAAAATTCAAAATGATGAGTTTTGTAGCTATAGCATTATGGAATAGAAGTTTAAACTTTCTAATGACCACGTAATACAATCTTCGCAATTGCAATGCTGGGTGAACAGAGGCACTCTTTGAATAAAGTCACTTGCCGAAGGTAACAACACAAATTTCTCAAATCATCTCTCTGTGTAGCACAGGGTATCCAGTCTTCAAACTCTTAGTTTATCCAGCAATGAAGCGAGTCATCCACCTAATCGACGAAGCACGCCGATTCTTGTTGAACTTCACTGATAGCGGTCAACTGAGCAATACACAGGACCAGGTGCCACCACAGAATAACTCAACTACGGGATATGACAGCACGTCGTTTAATACCTCATCAGGGAGGGTGTACATCACTCTAATTGCGAAAAAGCATAATTATTTTGATAGAATAAATGATAAACGAGTTACAAGCGTTGATTTTAAACAGTTTTCTTTACGTAATCTAATGAGTAATTATTCATCTTTTCAAATAAAGATAAATGCGATTTACAGCAAGATAGCATCTGTCTTTTACTGTTGCTTTGAGCATGTCTTATCATCATAGAGCACTGAATCCTTTATCGCTAATTTGAATTGTTGAAATATCAAGAAATAAAGACAGAAACATGTCTTCTTACAAAATTCAAATTTCGAAATTATATAAAAAATTCACTGGATGATGAAACTGCACGTGACTTTTCCAGATGGAATAAATGCGCTGAAATTGAATAAGGCATGTCATTCAGATGAACTGAATAATCTGGTATAATTTCGTCTCCCTATCAATCAATTAACGTGTCCCGCTGTGATAAAAGTGAAAAAAGTTTGTCTTATATATGCAATGATATATCACACATGTACATTCGTGGGTGGTAAAGTAAAAGTGATCTTGCTGCTCTGTCGATATTAAGCCCTAACATGAGTGATCGGAACTGACAGTTGAAGCATGTGTATATCTCTCGGGAACTTCGTGTTATAAATGGAAGTGACGGGACGTGATCATGTTTAACTGTAACTATTTGAAGAATAAGAAACTAAGCTCATCCATGAAATAACTAATTTGGCATACAATTACAACACACCGACACATAACAATGATAAACAAAATTCAGCAAATTCGATTTGATCTCACAGCATCATCGATCATAAGATAAAATCCTATTTTTAGAAGTTCTATTCTAAAACATGCAAGAGACAATTGAACACCACGTGAAAATTATGTTTTAATAGAAACTTCATATCACGTACCTACTTTGAGAGGTATACAGACATCTTAGGTAACATATCATTTGCATCATTATTCATAAAGTTTATTATTTATATGTTTTATTTTCTGCTTTGGTTTTACAGCAGTATGCGCATTCATGGAAAAATGACAAGAACAGTCATTATTGCCTAGGAAGTAAGGTTACTGCCTGATTCTCCTCATTTTCGCTGCCATATATATATATACAATATATAAATTGTCATCCAAAAAATGTCAGTTTCATTAATAACGTTTGTATAACCAGTCACTACTTTAACGTATTTTAAGATACATAACACACCAAACACAATATATTATAATATTACAATATAATACACAGTATTTTGTCATCATTAATATATGAATGAACAGAATATCTCAGTCTATCCAGAACCCTAATTTATTGACACACAGTGTATAAACTGAATGATATGAATATAAAAAATGATGATTTATAATTTTATAGTGTTGTTTATAATAGGAATGTCCTGAATAATCAATTCATATGACATCATAACAGATGATGGCAACTTACATATCGAGTTGTAATAAATCCAGTAAATAAATGGTTACAGCTTATGGCAACCTCATGTTCATCAAACAATGTTATTTTTTTAGATATCCAAGCTACTGATTCTTCATTTATTTCCTCATTTCTCCTCCATACGTCAAATTCTGATGAGGCGCTACACGTGAGGCTTATATTATGAATACAGCTGTATCATTAATTAATTTTGAAGATTGCTCTGACTTGAAACAGTAAAAGATATTTAATCTCATATGAAAGAAAGTAAACCATGATGAATTAAGGAATATTTAAAATCATTTTCTTGCACAAAAGTCTGCCATCAATTATTAACTAATTCATTGAAGTTAAGTAATTAATACATTAATTATAACGTTTGATATTTTCCATGAATATTGAATTATCATACCCCTACTACGAAGTAGTCGGTGGTGTATAGCGGTCAGCACGTCCGTGCGTCTGTCCGTGCGTCCGTCCGTGCGTCCGTCCGGTTTTTGTTCCGCTCATGATTCTTAAACCAGTTGTTCAAATTTTACGAATCTTGATATTTCAATCACCATGATGTGTACATCTGGCTTTTGTATGTTTCATATCCTCATTTGCAAAATTTATGCAAATTCTCCGATTTTCGACTTCTCCATTCACACTTTTTGTTCCACTCATAACACAGATACTAATTGTTCATATGTCTTGCAACTTGATATGTACAATCACCATGATGTGTGCATCTGCCTTTTGTATGTTTCATACCCTCATTTGCATAATATATGCAAATTTTCTCTGTTTTTCAACTTCGCCATTCGCACTTTTTCACTCACTACTCAATATAACTCAGACAGTAATTGTTCAAATGTCTCGCGATCGTAACTTGATACATATAATCTCCACGATGTGTACATCTACCTTTTGTATGTTTCATACCCTCATTTGCCTAATCTATGCAAATTTTCTAAACTTTTTGACTTCACCATTCACACTTCTCTGTCCCTCTCATAACTCAGATTTTTCAAATGTTACCAAACTTGATTCTTATAACCACTAATGTGTACATCTGTTCTTTGTATATTGTATACCCTCATGTGCATATTTGTATATTTCATACCCTCATTTGCATACTTAATGCCATTTTTAAATTTGTTTTCTACTTTTACTTCTAAAACACAATTCCAAGTGTATCTATGAAGACATTCTTACTCTGCTTTAATAATACTTCTGTGGTCTGTTCATACAAAATTCTAAACATTTTCTTTTTCTTGTCCTTTTGCTATTTTGAAACAGTTTTTATTTGACCAATGTTAAAGCGGGGGTATATGCGTGAGCTGTGCTCACCAATTCTCTTGTTACACCATATGATGACAGGATGTTTCATTATTGAAGGTATCTTAGGTTTTCGAATTTATTGCCTTTAAAGGGGCAGTAGCACGTTTTTTTGCTCAAATAAGTCGATGAAATTTATTTGAAAGATAATTTCACCAATCGTTAAAACATCCTTCTCTCTTCAGAAAATCAAGTTAAAAATGAGTGTCCATGGCTCAGTAAAATGTGTTCACAATAAAATGGCCGCCATGCAATTTTTGCTTTATATGCAACACCGTCATCACTACTACGGATAATTGGTTTGTGTTTTACCCTCTATAGTACATTTAAATGGCACAAACTATCATTATAAATAGGAAATTTGAAAAAATAAATTTAGCAAAAAACGTGCTACTGCCCCTTTAAGGAGTTTATTTTGTTATTTCTATGTCATTGAAATCGTCCGAATTCATCAAGTAAGGGCTGTGTCTGGAGTGTTGATTTCGCTCTCGATTGAACACATGCTTTTGATATTTTCCATGAATATTGGACGATTTCATAATATGATGACAGATTTTTGTTTTTAATGGTACCTTAATTTGTTTAATTCATTACCTTTAAGGAGATTTATTTGGTTATTTCTATGTTATTGAAATCAAGTGTTGATATCCTCCTCGCGATCGATACCTGTCAGCACGTCTGTTCTCACGTTCCCCTCAGCTCCAGATGTAGGTTTTCATCAGTTGCATTGACGCCACCACTAACGAGCTGGTAGTCCATTGAGGATGTTCCAGACATATGGTGAAACCTAATGAGGTCTTCAAATTGAAAGTATTTGTGTACACCCTTTGCTATACATCATCATCATCATCATCATCATCATCATCGTCATCGACAACAGCAGCATATGATGATGGTTTCACTGAATCAAGAATATGTTTCATGGATATCCGCTATGATTATGCAAACAAGTGGCACTTAAAATTCAATGCAGGCAAACGTGCAATTATTTTATTTAACAATATTTCCAATGGCACTTTTCCAGACGTCCACATAGGCCGAAACAGTATTCCTGTCAAAACAAGTGTTGTTTACGCCGGTGTGAACGTTTCATCCAAACCCACCACTGCACACACGCTCAAAAATTGTGAAAAATTACGTTTACTAGTAAACCATGGCTTATATTTTGGTGGTCTTAACCCCTTACATGCTTTACGTATTTGGCAAAATTTAATTCTACCATGTGCCTTGTATTGTTGTACTGTTTGGTGTGAATGTTCTCCTAAGGAGTATGATGTGCTGAAAATGGTACAAAAATATTTCTGCAAAAAGGTCCTATGGTATCTATCCTAAGATCAACGCCTATGTTTTACTGATATAGCAACGCTGCTGCACATCAGCACTTATGTAATTAAATCCAATGAATGTATCTGTGGTATGTTTGCTTATGATTTTGTCAACACATGTATTCCTTTATTGTAACGAAACGCAGTATGAGAGATATATACTTTTAGAAGATCTAATTGATATACTTGATGTTACAACTTTTGATAGTCTTTGGAAGGATGATGATGTGTTACTATGCTTTATACTCGGAGGCCTCCCGACTCCGTGCACGAGGGTTCTCGATTATGAAACATGACTGGTATGTATCCGTCGGATATGTAAAACTGTTAAACTGTGGAAACGACATTTCTTTAAATGTTTCTGATGTCTTGCAATGTTTTAATACCTAAATTATGTATATAACCTTATATTGATTCACTTGTTGTAATGCAATTCTGAACTTTGTATTGATCTTCATTAATATGGAGGAAGTAAAGCATATCTATCTATCATAACCTCCTTTCTTATACAAGCAGTTTCCCGCTACTAGCAAAATCCCTCAGCGGCGAAAAAGAGCACCATAGACTATTACATCCCTGCATTTTATCCAATGAAATGATATCTTTCATTGACTTCATTGACCGAGTTACTTAAAGATTTTAACTTTTGATTCCAAAGGATCTTTCTACTTAGCATATTTCCTCTGAAAATGTCTGATATATACATATTTCTAATAAACTATTTTCAGTTTTGTCTCCTATTTAGTCTTCTTTATTTATCAGTATGATTATGGTCAAAATTGCAGATCGTGGAAAACACATTAAACATGAACACATTTATCATACGTTTCTGTTTCCAAAAATAGCATTATGACGTGCCATTGACAAATGTCACTTTTAAAACAGCGTCTCTAATTACAAAACTAATTTCTGATGCAACCAATTAGGATCCTCCCATTCTGGCCGAGACACTGCTCCTATGAGAACAGAGGATCCGAAAGAAAACCTATACTAAAGGTTTTGCTTTTAGTACACGCTCTTTTTATCATTGCTATAGTACAAAGGAATAATTTTCTGATTTCTTTTGACACCAGTGTTTTCAAACCTTTTCGTTCTCCAATTACTGGTTTGAAAATAAAAAAAAGGGTATTGTGTTATTTTTTATCAAAGCTGTGCTTCGCTTAAATCAGATGTAAGTAACAAAATATATTCTTTGGAACTGCTCTTTAACAATGATCAGGGAAACAAACACATAATTTAGATATGTGTGTACTGTATATTCAAGCATATGTTTGGTTTGATTACAAAGTTGCTCACCACCAATGAAATATTTACGATCTTCATATCATTGTTATCTATTTACTTGGTTGCAGGATATATATAAGAGATTGTCTGTTCTGTTTGCACTATATTTGTTTTCTTATGATTTGTACTTTTCCTACCTGTTTTACACAATACATAACGGGGTCATACTTTTTTGGAAGCAAAATAAGGTTCAAATATAACATAACTTAAAAAATGTTGAGAGACGCAAATGTGTTCTCAAACTAAACTTGTTTTTGGTTCCATTTGGACTTGTTTATTGATTTGATTTGACTGAAGCGTCAATAAGTGTGTCGGGGGACATTCATCAAATGATGACGAAGATCCCTTAAGCTATGTAAATGTGTATTCCTTTCAAAACACTAATTTCTCATTGCGTGAACGGTGAATTGTGGCAGATCTGGTAAGTAAAATACTTAAATAATTTTAGTGAAATAACAAAATTGGCGACTTCCTGATATATGATTTATAATATTGATAAATGGAGAATTCAAGATTCCGAAGCAGATATACCATCTGGTCATTTCGACGTGTTCCTTTATCAAGACAATAGACTGTCGTGTACTGATCAGACTACAAGCTGCGGTTCTCATTCTTCTTAGTTCAGCTGTCAACTGAAAGAACACCTAATCAGGTAGACCTCGCTCAGAACACGCAATATCCCAGCTAAACAATCTATTTGATTAAAAACACATTGAAACCAAAAGTTTAGCTAGGTCTGAAATACACCCCGGGTATCTCTAGTGGGATGATTTGTGCAAATGTCAGAATGTATATTCACTTTAGGTTCTGCTTTTCATACCCATTCAATAAAGCCAATTGCCCTCTCCAGTTTGATCAATTTGTATTACTCACATCTTTTTGAAAGCTTACAGACCACTGTGTATTTACCAATAATATTGACTCTCCCCTCATGTTTGTACTACACATCCCCATTTATTACCATTTCCAAGCATTTTCAATCTCTCTGATTTAATTTCCTCATCATTGTTTTGTTTGCTTTATAAATGCATCACAATGTGTTATTTCCTCACATCCCACCTGATGAAGGAGTGAGTATATACTCCGAAACGTCGTGTATTTTCACATTAAAGAAGTTGTTATCCAGAAAATATTCCTGTTCTTACATGTATTATTTACATAGTAGTATATTTAATTTAATAAACATTACTAACCCAGTTCGTCTTTTTGTTTGTCATAGATAAGTTTCTTAAATTACGTTCTTCTCATTGACTAGCACCAGTCGCGATACATTTTCTGGTTTGGTATGCTACTTTCACCTTTATAAGTTAGTGTCACTATTCTGATTCAACTAGCATCAATAGGGTAATTTATAACAATAGTCAGTTCTTCTTGATACAATAACTCCATTTATGACGTTTGAGACATGTCACTCCACCAACACACTGAATGTCTTCTTAAAAGCTTCCAGTTTTAAATATATTGAATTTATTTCAAAATCAAAAGACTGTCGGTTAAAACTTGAAGGATTTTATTACATAGTAAATGTTAAAATGAACATCTAAAAAACAGTTTTCGAGCTCCTACAGATTTTGGATTTCTAAATTAAAAATATGCTAAATAAACTTTTCACTAGATCTAATTTATTTCAAATTTCTACGAGCTTACTTCAGAATAGCAATTGCAATTTGCTGATAACTTTATTTTGATCTTCAGTTTATTAAAATAAAGAGAAGACCGAAAGCTAGTATTTGTTCCTTGTGAATTCTCTTCATCTGTCCTCATTTGGACGTCGGTATTTCCACTGTCAATGTGTCAATAACAATAACAGGGTTAATGATCTTTTCTGTATTTGTATTGATTTATAGCGTCAGCCTTGCCGTGCACGTCTTGTTATTTGTTTATTGTCTCATGACTAAGATTTAAAGGCGCTGTAGCACGATTTTCTTACTGAAATAAAGTGATTCCACACAAATATAAATAAGTGTTACCATTGGCTAAATACTATTCCGGAATCAATAAAAAGAGTTCTTAAATGAACGTAGATGTTCGGTTAAGCCATGGGAATCCATTTCCCATCGAGCGACAATTTTAATGTGTTCACCTCAAAATGATCACTTGAAGGTATTTTGAGTGATCTGATGTAGCGGTACCTAAACACTTCGAGTAGAGTTTGAATACGATAAAAAGATGGAATAGTCAACAGTCTTGCTGTCTGAACTCTCAAATTCATATGAGACTTTCAAATCTACCTCTCACATTGAAAAATTCCACACAACTTTCGCTTAATACGTCGCACCATTTTCTATGGATACGGCTTATCAGGTCATGTAATGAGATGTTTACCCATTAACGTACCAATATATTGTTTGAACCTTAATAATTTATGGCAAATTTGAGACAATATTACATGCGAAAAACGTGCCACAGCGCCTTTAACAATGGATGAATACAAACAAGAAAAGAAATATGTGGATAATTCATTATTTTTAATAAAATAGCTTCATTTACAATGTTTCATTTCAGTTCATTGGTTTCAAAAGAGACCTTCCATTTCGGTCGACACACAGCGTATTGCCGATGTCCAGGTTGTATTGGCAGACTTCGTAGCCCAGGTTGTGATGATAGGTACAGAGATGTGCCATCGGGCATACCGTACTCGCATTACACAGCTGATAAGGCATACAGATCCCGTTCACACACTGTCCGTCAGGGCAGCCCATGTTGCAGTGGGTCTTGGGGTAGCAGATTCTGTGGTAGGCGCAGTACTCATGTATACAACAACCCTCCGAGCAGTACCGATACTGAAACATGGACAGACATATAATGAAGCAGAAAGGGGAAACTATCTTTCAATGTGTTATATAAGCATCAAACGAGGCATATATATTCTCTAGGTGTCACATAGTAGAAAAATACACTGGCCACTTGAAATCGAGGATGGCTGGCATTTTTTTAAAGATGGCCACCATTTTTGCCGAACAATTGCCTATTCTACCATAAAAGCTCACTATAGTAACTGGTAAAGTTGTTCTATAAACAATCCTTTAAAAAAATCAATTAGATATCTTTGGAGCTTCTTTATACCAATTCCAGCCCAAAATAGTGACACAATAAGAGGAAATTCGACACCTCAAATGTCATGATACAAAAGAAGGACCTTTGAATAATTAACTAATATAATATACAATAAACGAATAATTGACAATACAATTGTCACTTTACGATTTTGTTTATCAACTGTAACTTTAACTCATAAATGCAACACATTGAACACACATGATAATGAATCTGTTTATAACTTCTGAACATTTCGGACTGTGCACATTAAAATGTTGTCAAATTATATTTCAAATTGTAAATATTGCACACATTACCATTTGATGAGATTTAGATGAAAATAGAGTTCACGAACAATCCTGTCTGAGCCCCAAAACAGAAGTGGTTTATCTTGGCTAAGAACTGCATATATGTCTGAGCCCAACACGATAGTGTTTATTTCGACTAAGAACAGACGAATGTGTCAAAGGTTAATACCAGATTCTTGTCAATGCCAAACAGATCTCATCTACTGATCTAAGTAAATTGTTTGTATTCCAGTCAATATTCAAAATACTGATTTATTTCATACCAATACTTGATTTGGTCTACATAGGGCGAGAACACAGCCCTGCCATGACAATTTTCGAAGAATCAGATCTTGCAATCTTTATGCGATTTAGGATGAAAAGGGTTCATCGTAATAATCTGATTTCAAGCATAAAAGGTCTTTCATTGACCACATCGATCATTGCCATGGTTTTGGATTTTTTTAAAGAAAGTGTGTCCTAGGGTCCTAGTTAAAATGCCCACACAATACACTGGTCAAAATGGCCACAAAAAAAGTCAATATGGCCACAAAAAAAGTCAAAATAGCCACACCAAAAAGTCAAAATGGCCATAGAAAATGTCAAAATGGCCATACAGTTAAACAATGCCCCCACCTCCACATAACAACTATTAGAAACAGTAACTATGAAAAGTTAATAATATTAAATCGTATCCGACATCTTTAATATGTATTCATATCATAAATATTGTAAAAGCTGGACGCTAAATAGTAAGTAAATACAATAAAAGCAGACTAAATATTTCTTCAGTTGGCAACAAGGTGGTATTTATTCAATGATTAATTAAATGTCATATAAAATCAGTGTACAATATTACAAAAGTTTCCTTTACCAAATTTATAGCCTTTGATCTGTATTACTTTAGCTTAGTTATCAATCAGTAGGACTTTATTCATTATATCTACCTTATTGGTCTGCTAAATCTAGCCCTGCCATTTGCGTCACCAAGAGTAGTGAGTGTGAATGCCGGAATTTGAAAGCTGGCGCGCTTATATAAAGGCCAAAGTGGTCACGTGATTATGGAATTAGCCAATCAGAGGTGACGTTACGTCTGAGAATTTCGGACAAGGGATCTGCTTGTACAAGAAATTATGAACTGACATTGACATCAAACATGCATCAAGAGAGCAATTACAGTTACTAATTGCTTTTCGTAAAAGTAATTTATAGCACTTTACTGTGTTAAAATGCACATTATAATTACGTGGAAAACAAGATTTCATAAGGTCAGTCGACAGAACAACAGTGCAATTGGGATTCACCGTTAGCAAATTTTACGTTTCAATAACTGAATATATCTGATGTGCACATAGATAATTAATTAACCCAAACGTATAATATATAAGTATATACCAAAATATTTATTTAGTTTCAAAAATATGATCAATTAATTATTGGAGGAGGTGATTTTGCAAGACAGGTATCCCTTTTGTTGAACAGACAGACCATGTCATCTGCACCCTAGGTGATAAAGTAAGATACTATGGTATACTAAATGTTTAAATAAAACTTCCTAACTTGATATATGATAAAATGTGTGAGCATTTATGAAACATTAGATTAACAAAAAATAAGTGTGTCTTCTTCTAGCGTTCAAAGGCAAACAAGTTACATACACGTCTTCCGGAAGTGGTTTCCATGATGACAAGGACCAACAGAACGATAACCTCAAGTGTTCGAACGTCCATCTGAAGAATTTCCCGAAGGTGAAGGTCGCTGGAGATACGGACTCAAGGCCAATGTCATCCCAATAGAGGTGGGTAACTCTCTGTAAATATAACCAAACGTTTTGTGTATGAAAACCTACCAAGACCTATCTTTCGTCTCCAAATTTTCACAAATGACCAAACAATTATAATAATTCTTTTTTTTCCTACAAATAATAAGTGTTATCATCTATAATAGATATGCGTATACGAGTGTATTAAATCAAGCATAATCGCAAATTCACATTTTCAACGAAATTTAATGTTATACTCATATATCCTGTATATGATTGATTATACATTGATAACATTAAAATTGTATAGTTTGTGATAAAAAATTACTTATCCCTATAGTGATATTTAGTTATTCAATTTATACTTGTAATCTGCCCCAAAACAACATTTCTACAACTGAATCTAAAACTGTTAAGTATTGGTTCAGTCATAGTATTATCAATTTATGTGATATTTTACATAGAATTGATTTTACTTAACAGTGTACAGAAGCATTAACTGCCCCGTACGTAACTCGATATCAGGACGCAATTACTTTACATTAACTGCCCAGTACGTAACTCGATATCTGGACTCAATTACAAGTTTCAATGAAAAAGAAAACGGGGAAATTTGGAGTAGCTGCTATATTTGCAGCGAAATGAAGAAAATTACTATTAAAAGCATCGATTGAAACCGAGTGTGTTAAAACGAATCTCACTGAAGAACACCACTCGGATATTAACAGGACAGAATGTCTTCTCTAAGTGCAATTTACTTTATCTGACATTTAAACAGATTTGCTTTTTCAATGCAAATAAATAATCAATTCTTGAATTATTTTAAATGAATTAAGAGCATCTTGTTATGTTATTGACCTTACAGAAGACAATATCTTAAAATAATAATTACTGCTTCTTGTTACATGGAATATCTATTTCGTTCACCAAATATATTAATTTTCATAACATCGACCACATATGTCAAATTTATCTCCTATAAACCAAACACTGATATTTTTTTTAGATATTATTACATTATATATATATAGTGATGTTAAGACGACAGAGCTGAAAGAATCTGCATCAATGAGTAAACAAATTATATATACATGCATACGGGATCAAACCGCTGCAGTTTTATGCAGCAATATTTACAATTGTAAGGTGACCTTTCGTTATAGATAAAACTTCTTAATCTTGTAGTTTACACGGGATGACTTTCCTAAACATACCCAAGATAAAATTTATCATTGTTATTATTAGATACATGAAAGTGTTCTTTAAGAACCTTAATACATATACATGCATTACCTATACTGCTACCAACGAAAGATAGTCTACACCTCTGGGAATAAAATATGGTGACACTATATAAATGTGTATTGTAATTGTTCCCAATATTACTTAATAAATTATGAATTAAATGTACCAGCTTACTGAATACCATTCAAATAGTTGAAGATGGAACACTGAATGTTTAATAAACCTTCACAGTGAAATGACGCTGCATGACTAAGTGTCTACTTGCAGTACGGTATTACACAAACTCTCAACTTGCCAACTTGCCAGACATATAAAGTATTAATCTGTGTTTTGTATTACAACTACACGTCTAAAGCCGAATTCTAGTGTATTGAATCAATATGAGACAGTAGTATTAGGACATTGTTAAGGAAGTATATGGATTCTGGAAGATGTTCAATACTTAACGGTGTTATGAATTTAGCAGCTTACATGTAGGTCATTACAAGTATCATATTTATTTATGAAAGATTCCATTCCCTCCCTTAAATATTTCTGTTTTCTTCTGATTTATTTAAATACACAATTGCATCCCCTAACATATTTCAGATTTAAACGGTACAGTATTTTTCTTTTAAAAGAGTAATTAAAAATATGTATAGATGGGTGGACGATTGCATTTATTGATAATGAATTCGTATATCTGCAAAAAGTCAACTTCAGCATTAGATAACCGAAAACGGCAAAGAGAGCTGTACGGATACCTCTTGTCCTAATAAATCCGTCTAATGTCTCTTATGAACCTACGAAGAAATTATTTTTTCTACCCATTTATTGCCAAATTATTGTTACTAATGCAGTATTTGCCATTGTAACCGTTTCGCACAAATCCTTTTCCCACCGTAAACATGCCAATTTCAATAGATGTCAGTTTTCACCATCCTTCACAACTGAAATTTTCAGCATTGATTACAGGTATCTCATCAAGAAAATCCAGATCTATCAGACATACAAACGTATCGACTTGACCAGTTTTATATCTAGATCTGTCAGACTTATTTTCTAATTATCTGAACAAGTTTTATGTCTAGATCTGGCAGATGTACACACGTATTGACTGGAACAGTTTTTTTTCTGTAAGGACCAGTTTTAGACCTAGATCTCTCACACTTACCAACTTATCGACTGACAGTTTAAGAGCATAATCTGTCAAACTTAATTCTTTTAAGGTATCAACTGCTTTAACCTAAACGTTGAAAATATGGATTGTATAGAGGCCATAGCAAACAGTTTGATGAGTATATACGTTACAGATCAGAATGTTATTCTTTTTATTATTTTTTAAGAAAACAGTAAGTCGTGTATGGCTCTGTGAAACACCTAATTGCCCCCTAAATTTCTAAAATTTGGCCTTTAACACCTCTTTGAGAGAAAAATATGCACTTTTATTACATAATTTAGTCTGAGATACTCAATTCTATCAGTGAAATAAACCGTTTATGATCGTAAACTTTATCGCCACTCGCGTGACGTCATCGGGATAAGGTTATGACGTCATATTGTCAACTTGCGAAGGCTGCACGATTACCGTTTACCGTTGAAATTACTCCATGTCAAAATAAAACACAGACATTTCCTTGACAAATACCATCTCGTGAGGTAGAAAAGTTAATATATTTCACTCGTGGCTGCACCACACGTGAAATTTCTACTTTTCTACCTCCCTAGATGAGATAAAGATGGTATTTGTCAAGAAAAGACAGATATCCTCTATATATTTTGTTCTCACCCATAGGAGCCTGTATTGTTGAAATAGTGTCAGTCAATATGCGTGATCTGATGCACCAAGTTCTGGGCTTTGTAACTGGGTTACTTTAGCTGACGGGATATTTTAAGCGATTTTATATAAAAATAATTCAAGCGATTCAGCACTCAGTTTGGTGGACTATATGCTTGTGGGTCCCTTCTGCAGTATGTTGATATTTAAAGCTTTGAAAATTCATATATTTGTAAATACACGTTTTTTAATTTTATGGCTTATTTTAAAGGAAACTGTATTTGCTGTGATGTGAATTATATTGAGGGACAATATGATGACAACTTTCTGAAATTTTATTTCAAACTGACATGGGGTGTTGACCTCGTTTCATCCCTTTACTATTTTTTATAGTAATAAATGACTTGATCATCGATTTCATGTGCTTACTAGTCGCCTATTTTTGACAATACAGACCCCCTAAGGGCGCGAACAAAATGTTCCTACGCCTATGCTACACAATCAATCCATATGTTAAGTCAATAATTGATTACGTACAAACGTCTGTTTACTTTCCAAATCCGTTGTACTCAAATCATTCCAATGTTTTTTAAATGTTAGTGTCGAGAAACAACTTCAGGACGTGACCTACAAAACAATTCCTTTAATTGGGTGAAAACAGACGTCCATGTCTGACTGAATCGAGCGTACAGCTATGCTGTCAATGAAAGTAATACGCTGATCAAACTGCTAGCTGCCGTTCCTGTTTGTCATAGTTCACAATGTCAACAGAAGGAACACCTAATCTCGTACGACGAGGCTTTGCGAGAGGTACACGTGATGCCCCAGTGAATCAAGATCTCTTATTAAAACACACTTGAATCTTCTCTAGGGCTTGAATAAAAACAGCTGGTATCTCTTGTGAGTTGGTAAAGTTGGTAAATATTTCATTTGCGTCAGAACCTTTCGAATTTGAAATGTTTGATTGTTTTTTTTCCACTTTCTAGATAAACAAGAAGTTGTAAAGCCATAACCCAGGTTGTTGCATGACACTTTAGTAGTCAATGTGTCAAAACGGACAATATCGTCTGCTTGGACAATCCTACAATCAAGAGTCAATCAAAGTGTCAATAAGGACAATTTCTCTTCCTATAATGACATTTCAACTACAGTGTTACTTAGAACTATATCGTTCACTATGATGAAATCCCAACATGAAGTGAACTTTATTTACACTCAGGTCCAGGAAGCAATATGTATGGATACATCATATTGTTTACATACATACATACATACATAGATACGTAGATAGTCACTTTTGCTTAAATGGAACTCTTTTGGAACTCTACACCCTAATATGTGTAAGACTGAACATTTTCCAGAATACTAGTTCCAATTTTGAATGGTATTTTGTAATCTTCGATCTGCCAAATATTAATTACTTTTGTTTTGACATTGAGTTTCCATGTTGAACAATAAGCAATAAAAAATCCAACATCTGTTGAAGATAATTGGGATTTGAAACCAAAAACACTACGTCATCTGCATATAATAGTTGTGTTGATGTTGATGATATCGTCAAATATATCATTAAAAATTGCCAGGCTTGAGCTCTACGCCCTTACAAAAATCTTTATTTAAACACACTTAAAAAGCATTCATAAAAATAGCAATTAAAGTGGTTGATAGATTCTCACCTTGGTGTACGCCGAATTTACATTGGAATAAATCACTTTAACCATCTACATGCTTGTATATTTTTACACATACATGTATTTTGTATAACCTTGAAACATTTACCAGGAATTCTATTTGCAAGAAGTGTTTGTCAAAGTCCTATACGCCAGATGTTATCCAAGACTTTTTGAAAATCAACTAATGCACAGAAGATCTGAAAGTTTTAACAATGTGATTGGCTGTAGAATAGCCTTTTATAAAACCGACATGACTCTCTGATAAAAGTTTAATATTTTCTAGATATGAAATCAGTCAATTACTTACTAAGGAAGTAACTTAATAGATGGTAGTTTTCTGGCTCTTGTTGGTTTTCTTTTCTTTTATATATAGTCTTAATAAAACATATTATAATATAATATAATACTATAATAACCACGATGGCAATTAGGACAATGCCACTAGCTCCCTTAAATCAAGTCTTAACCACGGTGTCAATTCAAACAGTTTCTCTTCCAAGAAACAAGTCTCAACCAAGGTGTCAATTAGGACAATATCT
Organism: Gibbula magus; assembly: GCA_936450465.1. Classification (NCBI taxonomy): domain Eukaryota; kingdom Metazoa; phylum Mollusca; class Gastropoda; order Trochida; family Trochidae; genus Gibbula; species Gibbula magus. The sequence continues at coordinate 15,584,248 of OW388290.1, read as the reverse complement.
CTTCCTATAATCAGGTCTCAACCAAGGTGTCAATTAAGACTATTTCTCTTCCTATAATCAAGTCTCAACCAAGGTGTCAATTAAGACTATTTCTCTTCCTATAATCAAGTCTCAACCAAGGTGTCAATTAAGACTATTTCTCTTCCTACAATCAAGTCTCAACCAATGTGTCAATTAGGACAGTATCTCTTCCTACAATCAAGTCTCAACCAAGGTGTCAATTAAGACAATATCTCTTCCTACAATCAAGTCTCAACCAAGGTGTCAATTAAGACTATATCTCTTCCTACAATCAAGTCTCAACCAAGGTGTCAATTAAGACTATATCTCTTCCTACAATCAAGTCTCAACCAAGGTGTCAATTAAGACTATATCTCTTCCTACAATCAAGTCTCAACCAAGGTGTCAATTAGGACAATATCTCTTCCTACAATCAAGTCTCAACCAAGGTGTCAATTAGGACGATTTCTCTTACTACAATCAAGTCTCAACCAAGGTGTCAATTAGGACAATTTTTCTTCCTACAATCAAGTCTCAACCAAGGTGTCAATTAGGACAATATCTCTTCCTATAATCAGGTCTTAACCAAGGTGTCAATTAAGACGATTTCTCTTCCTACCGTCAAGTCTCAACCAAGCTGTCAATTAAGACTATATCTCTTCCTACAATCAAGTCTCAACCAAGGTGTCAATTAGGACAATTTCTCTTCCTACAATCAAGTCTCAACCAAGGTGTCAATTAAGACTATATCTCTTCCTACAATCAAGTCTCAACCAAGGTGTCAATTAGGACAATATCTCTTCCTATAATCAGGTCTTAACCAAGGTGTCAATTAAGACGATTTCTCTTCCTACAGTCAAGTCTCAACCAAGGTGTCAATAAGGACAATATCTCTTCCTATAATCAGGTCTCAACCAGGTGTCAATTAGGACAATTTCTCTTCCTATAATCAAGTCTCAACCAAGGTGTCAATTAGGACAATATCTCTTCCTATAATCAGGTATCAACCAAGGTGTCAATTAGGACGATTTCTCTTCCTACAATCAAGTCTCAACCAAGGTGTCAATTAGGACAATTTCTCTTCCTACAATCAAGTCTCAACCAAGGTGTCAATTAGGACAATTTCTCTTCCTATAATCAAGTCTCAACCAAGGTGTCAATTAGGACAATATCTCTTCCTATAATCAGGTATCAGCCAAGGTGTCAATTAGGACGATTTCTCTTCCTACAATCAAGTCTCAACCAAGGTGTCAATTAGGACAATTTCTCTTCCTACAATCAAGTCTCAACCAAGGTGTCAATTAGGACAATTTCTCTTCTTACAATCAAGTCTCAACCAAGGTGTCAATTAGGACAATATCTCTTCCTATAATCAGGTCTCAACCAGGTGTCAATTAGGACAATTTCTCTTCCTATAATCAAGTCTCAACCAAGGTGTCAATTAGGACAGTATCTCTTCCGATTATCAGGTCTCAACCAAGGTGTCAATTAGGACAATTTCTCTTCCTATAATCAAGTCTCAACCAAGGTGTCAATTAGAACAGTATCTCTTCCGATTATCAGGTCTCAACCAAGGTGTCAATTAGGACAATTTCTCTTCCTATAATCAAGTCTCAACCAAGGTGTCATTTAGGACAGTATCTCTTCCGATTATCAGGTCTCAACCAAGGTGTCAATTAAGACTATTTCTCTGTCGATTGTGGAAAACCTGCCTTAAACACACCCCACAAGACGTCAATACGATCATGTTTTACAAATAGAAGACCTCCTGGCAGATGAAGTCACTTCCGGTTCTATTTAGGAAGTAATTTTGAGTTTTATACGTTAAAGTGAAATGAAAAATGTGCACTGATAGTTGGCGATTTTACAAGTTGGTTTAATAGATTAAATGTGAAAGTCGATTTTAGCTTTCAATTTTGAGATGTTTGAAATAAACTTTAGTTTAAATTGTAAAAATCGAATGGAAGAAATAAACTGAACGCTACGAATTGACGTCTCAGTTTTTCATTGCTTCATTGTGCTCAAAAACTGACACAGATCTCTTACAACAACAGAATCAATAATTAATTTCCGTCAGTTTAAAAATTAACGGAAGTATGGGTTTTCTATCGGAACTTTGGATTACTTTATTCGGAGTAGAAGTCAATCTCATTTCTTCAAGTGTTTGTGTGAAACATCATATGGCCACATTTGGATTTGGAAACTTTTAATCTGAAGAAATATATTTCCTTGAGGCGAAGATTACTTTCTTATTATGTTGTATATTAAAAAAGGCAAAGTGATAAGAGAGATTATGTTATTTAAAGCTCTGCTGGCTGTGTTTGGACACTATTTCTGTTCTTTATCACTGTCAGTTTCATTTATGAACTCGCTGTCTTTTTAAATTCGGAAATAACTTGATAATGAAATCAATACAAAATACAAGGCCTTATTCACAGCTTACTACTCCTGCAGGGGCATTAAACTCGTAAGTTATACCATTTAATACGAGTATTACAGTAATATATTTTCAGAAATTGGTTCATCAAAATAATACCAATGCAAATGTTGTATTTACTCACGAATCCCAAATCGCCCTGCTTTAATTTCTGAGAGATTGTCAATATATTATATTTGAAGCCTTTTAACGCGCTATGGAAATATTCAATTTTTTTTTTTATCAATTTCAGAAAAAGAATTTGATTTGTTTTCACCGAATGCATTAAACTCTATTTAACCAGACATTCAAATTACCATTCGTCGGTTATTAAAATCCAATTCCTCCATTGCACTGAACTGACAATGTATTCAATTTACATCATAAATCACTGATACCATTCCATTATTCAGTAGTATCACATCTATGTGTTGCTTTATGACATTGATAAACTTCAAATGGGTCGCCTGGGAACACTTTTGCAAAGTATAAACCGTCCAAGTCGTACCAACGAAATCCAGTATATGTGCCATTTAATGCAGAGTTTATTGCCGATTTTATAATAGGCATAATTAAGTTTGACTGATAGAATTTCAGCTCCATAAGCTCAGCTTTCCCTCGTATTTCAATCGTTAATCTATTCTTTGACATTTAAAGATGTGAATGTTTTTAGGTACGCAGAACGTTTCAAATGTCAGACAGTCAAATAACATGGTAACTGCTTGTCTCCTAAACAGTAGCTTCCGATATTCAATTTGAACATATTACAGAGAGTACAGTACACATGTACTTATATGCACAAGAAGTTAAATGTCCCGGTGTATGGCAGCTTCAAGTTATCTAAAAACTAAAAACATCGCCGAGTTCCTCTCCCCTACCGAGATAATAAAACGTTATATATATAATTTATGTATATTCGGCTATGTGAAGTATATGATTTCATGAATTCCTTTACAAAATCTTTACATTTAAGTACGATTTAAACGAATAGGAAACTAAGGCAAATAAAAAATAATTAAGACTAGCCTATAAACACAAGCAGCAGTTACCTTTTACAGGCACTATCCTCAAATGATGAAGCACATGAAGTCTTCTGTTGAAGCACGCACTAACAGTACGTATCCCGTATATGTCCACACACTCAGGCAGTTCACGTCAATAAACTTAGTGTGATCGCACAGAGAAATGTGGAGGGGTCCAATTGATATGACGAATATATTACTGCTATTAAACTAAAATTGGATCCACTGATATGATATACAGTGAAATGTTATTCCTCTAGAACTCTATCAGTTAAACATTCACTTCCATTCCCCAGCTGCAACATATCGATCCGTGGACATCAGAGAGGGTGTGGTCGGTACTGCCACTGACAGACTGTCGATATCAAACTCAAGTTTCAGGCAAGACTGCCAAGGTGTACGTGGTCACACTATTTACCATATGTTCCAAATTCAAGCCACTGCATCAACTCCTAGACATTTGCATGCCATGTTTCCAACACGATTAAAGTATTATCTAGACGTTCACCGTCAACTGAATGAAATCTCAGACACCGCAGATGCTCCAACTTTATGCACTGTCAGAAACAAACGACAAGGGACAAGTGCACGTCTCAATCACACTTGTCTGCTTCCAAACTAATTTAATTGAGACACCCTCAGTATAATTTACTCCAACGTCATACAGCTGGATCCAGTTTCAGACGACACCTGGCGCATTATCCTCAACTTCGGCTACCGACGTCTGCAGCCTGACAACTTCCCGCATAGCAGACGACAATTACGAAGCAGGCGACCGCCCGACTTGGAATATATCACGATGAAGGAAACGCTGACACTTAGCACGAATATCTCCAATAGGCTGAAACACGTGAACGACTGTGTTGCAGTTCATTTGATTGGTTGAAATGTAATGGGACCGTCTGCACGTGAATATATGCAGTTGGTTCACACAAATGGAACCGTCCGTGTCTGAAAGCAGTCAATGTATTTCCCCCAAATAGAATCGTCTATTTGTAAATCCATTCGATTGGTTTCCAAATGAAACCGTGTGTGCGTGAATTTCTCTTGTATAGTGACAACAACACGTGAATTGTTCCACGTTGATACAGACATACGGCTGCTTCCTGGCCCGATGGCTGATAAAAGGCGGTCTATAAGACGGCATGTATCATTAAACATGGCACTTTGTAACACGTTAACGTAAACAAACAAGTCAGTCTCGCTTGCCACCTTATCGCTATGGAATGATCATAGCGACTTCCCATTGTACATTAAACTTTCATGTTGGTAATAGCAACATGGAATCACAACCACTAATCAATATGTGCTAATGCTGCTTTCTAAAGCCTGGTGCTCCTTCTTAAAGTCGTGAATTAGCACGCTTGTGAAATCAAGTGTTAGACATACAACCAAGTTGACGTTTTACTAATTTATTCGATTATTAATATGATGAAACTGTACAATCACAATTTTAAATTGTCAAGTCAGTAGACTATTATGTTTGTATATGTTCTACAATGTAAACGAATTTAATGAATGAATGAATGAATGTAAGATACGAATTCGTCTTCTGCACATCTTCATAAGCATCAGGATGACGCTGATTCATAACGTATACATCATGATATTGATATTGAACAGCAACTAGGAATAACAAACAAGAAACATTCATTGGTGGACATGATGGTTTGGGCATGATCTGATATTAGTTAGATATTCGCTTACCTAAGGTCATTTGTACGTACTTTCAATAATCACACATTATGAATTTCTAAAAAACTGTTCTTATTAAAAAAGGAATGAAACGTATCAAACAATTCACATGAGTTAAATAAGAATATCCGCCATTAAATAAAAATAACATTACATAAACTTATCAAGTTTAATAATCGTAAACTGAAATATCATGACAATTGTCTCTTTTGTTCAGAATTATCTGTTTCGTTGCAATTTTTAAAAACAACTTAACTGAAAAATTTAACGAATTTATTGATTTCATTCTTGAACATTTCTTTATAAGATATGAGTAAGGACACCCCTCCAACTGTCTCACATATATCACTGTAGATATAGCATCATCTATATTTCATGATCGTTACGAAGGGAGCCAGATGCTTTTGACACTCCACTGTCTGGGTTGTGTATAGAGCGTAGGCGGTCACCGCGAAACTGACTGCATCAACATGTATATACAACATGTACTCCATGAACTGCATGAACCGTGGAGAACAGATGTTCACAGAGGTTTTAAAGATAAACAAGTCAACATTTGAATCGTCATTTTATAATAAATTTTATCAGTGCGTTTCAAAAGTTATATATTCAGGCCCATTTGATTTACCTTAAAGGAAAATATTGTTCATTTCGTAGTCTAGTGTCCACTTTCTCTGAACTTCTGAAACACGTTCGAAACAATAGTATGTTCTTATTTTCTCTGGGAGTGAACGTATTCAACACATGAGTTTATTTTGCATAAACTCTAAACATAGATGTGTTCTTTGTTTATAAGTCTATAACGGTAGATTGGATGACAATAGATTCGAGGAAAGAGCGAAACGCACCTGATAGGCAGGTACAACAACGAAGGCAAATACATGTCCGCGAATACCATTGAAACATGTTTCAGGTATACTTTGGGATATTGGGCAGATACTGTTGAAACATGTTTCAGATGTGAAATTGGGATATTGGGCCGATACTATTGAAACAAGTTTCAGATGTGAAATTGGGATATTGGGCCGATGCTATTGAAACATGTTTCAGATATGAAATTGGGGTATTGGACGAATGCTAATTGAAACATGTTTCAGATGTGAAATTGGGATATTGGGCCGTGTCTATTGAAACAAGTTTCAGATGTGAAATTGGGATATTGGGCCGTGTCTATTGAAACATGTTTCACATGTGAAATGGGGATATTGGGCCGATACTATTGAAACATGTTTCAGATGTGAAATTGGGATATTGGGTCGATGCTATTGAAACATGTTTCAGATGTGAAATTAGGAGGGCCGATGTTATTGAAACATGTTTCAGATGTGGGATATTGGGATCTTCTGTGGTTGCTTTAAAACGTTTAAATGCATTTTTTATGTCAATTAAGCATGATTTGATCAGTTTTATTTTAGCACTACAGACTATTTTAGTATGAACTTTAGTGTCTTACGTTGTTGCTTTTGCACATACAAACCTGAAAAGACCAACAAAAATAGTTCCACTGCAACATTGCGACATTTCCTGCTCCAATGTGAGTGTCAGGCCTCACACGACACAGGCCCCTTAGATCATGATTACTGGTTCTAATTTGTCTATCAGGTCCAGAAATAGGCTCCCCTCAGATGGAAACAGCAGACTAACTGATTCATTGATGGACTAATGAGAGAAAGAGAGAAAAAGTCAATTCATTATGCCATTGTTTCTGAGACAGCAAATAACTATAATCTACATCTATGGATGAAGTCACTATACTATGTCTTTATAAAAAAAATTATTGGGAGCTTATGATTCAGTGTATGGCAATAGTTTATTTTCAAATTATGAAAAAGTGGTGTCAAGGGGAGAATAGATCTTCAGAAGATAGTTAGAACTTTCAAAGCATGTGTCTATCAAGATTATTTTTTTCATTCTTTCTACATCAATGACATAGAGGAGATGGCGTGTGAAGCCCGTGGAGTTACTTTGAACGTTTATCTTATTGTTTGCAGGTGGCATCATCTTTATAATACCATCTGTGTTGGTCTACAAACGCGTCTCGACAAGTTGTTTGCCCATTGTTATGGATGGAATTTAAGGTGAAATAATTTAGAAATGGCGGGAAGCTTAAGTAAGAGGGACATTTTTAAATTGGCAATGAAGTCTCAGCAATATATCATACACATGGCAGCAAGATGAATAATTACATTATCAGACTCGTTTTGAAATACTAATGCTCCCCACATACAGACAGATGTACATTATGAGTCATGGATAATAATGATATCAAGTACTTCTGCAAATAGTAAGCACTCTATGGTTATGCGAGACTCTCGCACAAATGGTCATCTTTTACACAACAACATTCTTTCATTAGGTTTAACTTATTCAATAAACAAATACCGTTTTAGATACATGTAAATACCGCAAAACGTCTCAGATGCCTAACAATAACATCGAACAATTCATCGGAATTTGCTTTCTTACGAAAACCCAATAGCATGTGCCTTCGAATTTGACTTGTGATGATTATGTTGTAAATTTAATCCGAAATCCAATGGTTCGTGCTAGACCGGTCGAACTAAACTGTCATGGCATGTTTATTCTGACATGGTGATAAATGATTCCACAAAGTCGATATTTCTGCAGTTTCTTGCTGTGTTTATAAATATGCATTGTCTTGAAACAAGAAGTAAGGAGGCTATCCAATTTCAAAACATAATTACAGCAAACAGGTAGTTATTTCCGGATAATAAATAAACGTGAATACAATTCGTAAAATTAACAATTCAAGATGAAGTCTTCGAACATTTTCATCACTTATCATTTTCTCAAATTACGTCATACGAAATTAGATTGTCCTCTCCGATATTAATGATCATGTTTGCTTATAGTACATATACTTTCAGGAACGTAATATCTTCTCTCAGTATTTAAATAGAAAAAATCCTGACCTAAGATTAAATCATTAATAATTAAAAATACAATTTTAAACGTGTTAAGTACATGTTTATGAGCCGTTGTGAAGGGTGCGGTTTTTCAGAACTACTTCTTATGGCCAAAAACATGACATAATTAAATCCCTGGATTTGGTATATTATGAAATCTAATGCAGTTGGAGGTGCGTTTCCCAATCGTGTTAAAACAATGAAATTGATCTTGTCGTTATGGTTATCTTTCGACACAAACAATATGTCGTAAACCAATTATTAAATGACAAAACTAATGAGCAATAATATAAATAATTGAATTAATTTCTATATTAACTGTTTAAACTATCTATGTTCAAATGAACCTGTACAGTCATTTGCCGTGTGTAATAATCATTTACTCAATAATTTAGGAATCAAATCTCCTGTCTGTCTGTTTGGTGTAAACGTAAATATCGTTGGTTATCGTGTATGACAGAATTGAAGCTTAATTTATTTTGTTGAGAGGAAGGGGTTTGCAATTGTCTAAGGATGTTGTGGATAATGAAGCTCGTGTTCTTTACATTGCCCTTTGTATAAAAATGTTACTAAAATATGTCATCGTTATGTTCATCGTTAAATGCTGGTTTTTAGTATATGTCAGATGTGGAACAGTTATGCCATGCTCATTTACTTGTAGAATTATTGCCAAAAACCTGCATGAATGTTTTAGATGTAATAGAATATATATGGGTCTGCCTGTCTGTCTGTGTGTGTTTTACAATCGCTAGTTCAGATGACCAGACCATTTACATACTACTGTTAATCTATAAGCTCATGCAAATAAAAACACCAATACCTCATTAACATTATGAAAGTTATAAGACGAAAGTATGTTTGTGTAGAAACGCTTGTTATCATTCTTGCTGAAAAGACCGAACAGATGGTTTATAAAACGGTTTCATAATAATTCGATAGAATAAATGTCCAATCTTAAAAAAAACCCAAATACAATCATCTGCTGGCAGAAATACCATCAACTGCTATGGTGTACACAGAACGATAATTGCTTCCAATATGGCAGTCTGATTAACAATAGCTCTCCTGTAATCGACACACTCTGAGTTAACAGATCAGTGGAGGAATCCTGACAACAGATTGTAAAGGTACAAATGTGTACAGAAATGGGGGGATTGACTTAGAAAGAGACATACGTCTGTGGTGTAAAATTATCAAAGTGTTTCAACAAAAATCGCAACCTCCTTCTGAGTTGTATTAATAGGCGTTTTTTCTTGGCAAGATCGTCGACAACTCGGTGAGCATGGTACACTGTTATAGATTATTCTGTATTAAAGGTGTTTTATGTGACATGTATAACTTTTACTGGCATCTCCTTCATAAAACTATTCAAAACTCCTTCGTTGATACAAATTAACACTTCTCAATAAATATACACATAGTGCTGATGTTTATGAGCTGATCAATGTGTGAAACAGTTAGTATTTCAATATAAAACGGTAAAACGCATTGTTGTGTTTTATACCTGGATCCTGATCCTGACTTTAGGTAACATTTTACATTATGGAGAACTTCATTATATAAAATTCTGTATTTCATCTCATTGTATGACATTTAACAAGAATAAAACTGAATATTTCCAATTGTTTCATTATCGTTGTCCCATGCTTCTCTTGTCTTTCAGACGTATTACTTTATAAATATTCTAATCCTTGGTTTATAGCTTGTCTTTGTCATCTGTACGTTCACTCTTTAGACATCATTCTAGGCAATCCTCGAGTATCGTCTTCAAAGGTGAACCATTTATGTTTATCATTTCCAAGGTAATTTATCTCTCTTCATTTGAAGTCCACTTCTGAGATGGACAGTTTATCCTTGCAATTTACTTCATCACCAATGAACCTCTTCTGAGTGATGGCTCTCTCTGGTCTTCGAGGTAGCACAGGGAAAATCTGTAGTGATTCTCTTCTGGACTTCAGGAAGTTTCCATACGATTTGGATTCTGCTTCCTTCATCTCGCCACACTTGTCAATTGAAATATATAAAGAAGGAAATAAAACCTACCGATGACAATCATTATAACAACGTCAAAAGATATCAATAGAAATTTACAAGAAGAAAACGAAGAACTATTTTTGGGATTTGAAGATGCACTATTCGTACCTGATCATGTCAGACGAGATCTCGTGTAGTTCGTTTGTGTTGGTAATCCCAGGCAGAGTACACTGTAGAGTGGACTTCAGATCTTGACTTCGACATCTGCGCATGTAGTCGATACAGACAATCTGAAGATCTGGGAAGTGGAACTCAGTAGATTCACAAAGTGGTCCTGATAATACAAATACGTAAACATTATAACAACAGGATCTGTGCGTAAATGAACACATTACATGTACGTAAATACAACGTTCCCGTCTGCAACTGCGAAGCCATTCTGCCAAATGAGTTTACGGTCCATGGTCTGAGAAAATCTGAACAGAGAGCTCGATGCATGTTGCTGTGACGGTATCAAGAAATGGAATGTCTCCCCTCATGCTACGCACTGTCACACAGTGCCAGTGTCAGTGTTGACATTGGGGCTTCCCTCACACGCTCTACACGGTTACCTTACTCTAATTAGCAGCAGTGCGTTTACACCTTTAGCTAAGAAGCTTGTTCATATTCGGGATATGGATTGTACATTGTTGAAAGACAGATATCATCAATCCAATGGCTGTCCTGTATTTTGGAGACTATAACCATTGAATCCAGGGGTTCTGGTTGATTTCCCGGAACATAACCCATGGGTAACAGCTGGTATATGGACTGGATTCATTTCTTTCTATTTTCTACTTTGATGTGGATGAGATCAAAATATGTAGATATCCAGATAATGTTCTTCCCAGCTATGTTGACTTATTTAGAATAATAAAACTAATAAACGAGACATTAAGAAGTTTAGCTTTAAGGAATTCTTTAAAAAAGATAATTTTGGTACTTGATAGTTGTTTCTTTAAATGTACACTTGCCCATGATTGTGATTTGTCACTAACAAAGCATAATTGATAAAGTTTAGGAGTAAGAATTGTTAATATATTTATAAATATTTATCTTCAAAACCTAATATTTTATATCATATATTTTAATCCCAAATAATGAAATATTTTACTTTGCACCGTATCTAACGGGCCGTATCTAACACCTTAACACTTCGTATGTAGCAAACTAAACATTTGGACAGGTGAAGTGTTATTGTTGAGAAAACACATGTTGTAAACACTTCTTAATTAGGTTAATTACATCAATTAGATGACACTTACCTTGTTGTCAACACAGTGTTTGATCAAGGTGATAACCGTTTTCAAAACACCACGCATGTCAAGAGGAATGGGAGTCGAGGAATTTATTTGTGTATTTTTTAAACTGAAAACCTGTTGTTAAAGTTGCTTTGAAACATTTTATGTTTAAATATTTTGCAATTTATCTAGATTTATCAGGAGTTAATTCGAAAGCTAATAAACTCGCCAATAAACTAGAATGTATATAAAATTGTCATTATATATTATAAGTATAATAAGATGGGCTCATAGGCCAGTATCTTAGTTCGGTTGGACTCAGGGTTTATATAATTGTACAGTGTAATGTATTTAAGAAATAGATTTCATAATGTGTTTGTTCACTGGCTTATAAACGGTTTGAAAGTTAAACTGGTATAAATGCCGGAGCTTGTCGACGGCATTTATACTACAGTTAACTTTGAACCTTGTTTAATCCAATCAGCAGAGAGCATATCGCTTAAATTTCAAAGTCTGAATTTATGTGATGATATTATTGTGCTTGAAATATATAAATACAATAACTTATTATTCTCTTATACTTACTCACTATATGAACTCTACTACTACGTAAACTGGCAATATTGATATCTTTGGAGTAAATTCTATGCAACACTCTTACGGATTCACACAGCAACATCAAAGCAATATGTTTACAATTCATATATATTCATATCAAGTACACATTCTAACTCCATTATATCACAATCACTTTCTAGACATGAAAATGTTTAGATCTCATGTGAAAACGAAGTCCTTGTCAAAAGTAGTCAAGAAAAACAAATGAATCAATTCAGCTTTATCTGTGAAATCAATCAGATTCACTTCATTCAGTAACATGGTAACTGCCCTACCGAGCAACATATCATAGTGAGAAAACCTGACTTTCAACAAAGGAAACTCTAAATCCCAAATATAAACAGGCAGAAATAACAGTTACGTGCTTCTGAGCTTAACTTGCAGATGAATTGCTGCAGGGAATTGGCATTCAACGCTAATTAGAGTCACGTGACACTAGCAGAGGGCGTAGGAGAAGCCTCAATGTCAACACTGACAGCTTAGTGAATGGTGCAATGAGAGTGACACGTGTGTTGACAGTCAGCTGTATATAGCAGGAGGAGAGGAAGGGAGAGTCATTCAACTTCTGGACACACTCACAGCAACATATAAGAAACTATCTATTCAATATTATTCAAACCATGGACCGTTCTGATTCCCGAATCTGTTTGTTGGATGGTGATGTTTTGGATAATCTACATCAGAAGCTTGAGGAGGACAATGGTACAGTTATTCAACACACAATTCGCAACGTATTTCTTATTTGAAGATCAGCATAAATCATTTTTTAAATGTGTTTGAAATTTATAAAGTTAGTTATCAATATGTATAACTATGTAGGTTTTCCTTTTTCAGGAGAGAGTTCCTCCTCTGGCTACGACTCAAGCGACTTTTCTGACGAGGAAGCAACTCCAGTCACTTCCCGACCTTCCCGACATACCACCTCCTCCAAACCTGCAACATCTTCTGTGAGAGGAGACGTCATGATGTTCAGAGGGACTGGAGACCTCCAAGACAGCCTCGCTTTCATCCTCAACATGCCTGAGATGTGTGACGTCACCTTCTTGGTGGGCAAGAAACAGGTTCCCGTCCATGGAGTGAAAGCTATACTGGCCACAAGAAGCAGATGTCTGTACCAGTTGATTCTGCAACACCAGAGGAAGAGGGAGGAGACCATCAGTAAGAAGAAGTCCAAGAAACACGCTCACTCACCTCTCTCTGATAAACTCGTCATCAACATCATGGACTACACGGCCGAGGACTTCAGAAAGTTCGTCACCTTTGTACACTCTGGCAAAGTCAACATCAATATCAACAGTGTATTAGGTACGTTAATATTTTCGTATTGATTCGAATTTTTTTTATGTGAAAAGGAAATGTGTTATTAATCGCTATGAGTTAAGTTAAGTTTATAATTTCAAACCACGTATTACATTGTAAGCATACATTTTTATTTTAATTTGAAGACGTAAAATCACAATGGAATATTTCATTCATTTTTATGTATTTGTATTTTCAGGATTGCTTTGTGCTGCCACAGAGTTCCAATTCTCAGAACTTCAGGCTGCCTGTATGGACTACATACGCAGATGTCGAGGTCAAGGTCTGAGGTCAACTCTACTGGACTCTGCCTGGGATTACCAACACAAGAGACCTGCACAAAAACTAATCTGTCAGGTACGAATAACTCATCTTCAAATTAAATAAAAATGGTTGATCTTTTCCGTCCTGTGGAGCACAGCAGTGTAGTGGTTAGCGTGCATGCCTCTCACGCCAAAGGCCCGTGTTGGAATCCCGGTGGAGACACCAACAATTGTGACCTGGTTCTCAAACTGTGCTGTGTCCCTGGGCAAGGCACTTCATCCACATTGCACTCAGTCTACCAAGCTGAAAAACGTCTGTACATGACGAAGGGTAGCGCTATCGGCAGCTTCACAAGTACAATTCCGTCATGGTAATAATGTGAAGCCCATTGAGCCTGCATTCGTATGTGGATAACTTGAACAGGATAAATATCCATTATTATAATCTCTATTGATACATCTTGACTTTGACTCTCAGCAGTTTGTTATATTTTCTATGTGTCTATCTTACAGTTGACCAGCTTGGCGAGATGAAGGAATGTACTGGAGAAGAAGGATCCAGTCAACGTTGAGACTTCCTGAAGTCAAGAGGAACATCGCTGCAGAGCTCAGTTGCAAGGTGACACGGATCAGAAACGGTTCCTTGACGATGAACAGAATTGCAGATGCCAAAGATAAACGGCCCAAATCAGAAGAGGAAAACAGATGAAGAGAGAAAAAGGATCATGGAGATGACAAAGGATAAACGGTTCACACATTAAGTTGATATCCGAGGAAGCTAGAACTATGACCTATGATGTCTTCTGAAGAGCGCAAGTGCAGATGACAAGAACGAGCTGTTCATCTCAGAAATTAACATCAGGAGATGTGAAGAAAGAGACTCATGCATGGGACAATTGGAATATAAAACATGTGAAATGTTCAGTTTCAGTTTCCCTCTTGTTAAAATGTTCTATAATGAGATGAAATAAAGCATTTAAGATAATAAAAAAGTTGTTTTATGTGGAAATAGATAGTGAAGAGAAACGTGAATGTAATGTTTTACACAACTTCATGATTAGGATACAGGTACAAAACACCACAATATATTTTACCATTGTATATTACAGGACTGACTGTTTCACACATTGATCAGTCAGTTCATACATATATACGAGCTATTTATGTAGTTTCTAAGAGTGTTCATTTGTATTTTAAAGGAGTTTTGGGTTGGTTTTGTGTGGGAGAAAAGAATGTATCATATACAACACATTTATTACAGAATATATAATACAACTGACTGTATACCACTTAATTGATTTCTCCAAAACAATGTGTTACAGAATATCTCACATATCACATACTTCAATATCGTGAGGACCACTCAGAATACACATCTTCTTCTAGAATGGATAATTCTGAAAACAGAGCCCATGCGATATACATATTTCATTTTGCATTCCTTGGAATCTTTATATCCCTTTGTGTCTTTCATATTGCATTTAAATTTCCCTTCTTGCAATGCACAACGTGAATGGAAGATAGTTTTTGCCAGGAATTTTAGATATGGGAGTTGAATTTTTTTAAATTATAGTAACGCTATTTTGATAACCATCTGTAAAATTTACTTAAACACATGAAATATCATTCAGATATTATATGTGTAATATATGTCGTTGTGTGGTCTACGATTCAAAAGGATATCAACTTTAAGTATCATATTAGCATCTATATAAATCCGCTTTTCGGTTAAATAGTGTATACTCTGATAAGGTTTCGTTAATAATGGACAAATCTTCAAATGATCGTATCTGTCATCGAAATGTGGATGCAAAATGCGTAGCAATGCAAACTTGATCACTAAAACAACTTGCGATAAACCTGAAGCAAATAATTTGCACATAGTAACGTAATGGCAAGGTCTTCCACTTTATTATATTCGTGTATATGAAATTTTATATTACAAAGGACGACTTAATGAAATATAGATTATTTGACTGTTGACTTATCCTCGATAATGCTAGCCTAAGGGTAATTGTTACTGAATATAAAGTTACGTTTAATTTTGTTCATGTGTTATAACACGATCCTGCCAATGGAAAGCATCTAATAATACAAGAAAGTTGAGATTTCTTTTGAAACTGCTTAAAATTTTACACCACAGATGTTGGAGTATCTACGTCATTCTCGCCATTTCTGTACAAATAATGTACGTGACGTTTAACCGCTGCTGTCACTATTCCTTCACTGATCTGTTTACTCGGGCTGTTCTCGTTATGGGGAGCTATTTTTGAATCAGACACTCAAATTGGAAGCAATTATCGGTACCTGTACATCATAGCAATTTGTGGTATTTCTGTCAGCAGCTGTCGGTATTTGTTTTATTGAAGTTTTATATATCCTGAAACTATGAAACTGTTATGAAATCGTGTTATTAATCTTCTGATCGGCCTTTACCAAAACACTTGTCTTATAAATTAACGAAAGTTTCTTCCCAAACATATCTTCTTCGAATGCTTCGTGATATTGATGACGCAATGGTGGTTCATATACATGCGTAACAGTAGTTTGCAATTCATCTGGGCTACAGATTTAGCGAGCGACAAACATAACTGCAAACCTCTTCCTCTAAACAAATATATTAAGCTGAAATTCTGCCATACACGATTACCAGCAATATATAAGTTAACACCAAAACGACAGACAAGAGGTTTATTCACCAATGGTTGTGAATATGAACTAAATATACATGACAAATGAACGACAAACGACTGCATGGGTTTATTTCAGCATTACCATTATCTTTAAATGCTTAATTATTGTATAGCATAATAAATCTTTTACACTGAAAGGTGTGTGTTGAAAGATAAATGTATAATTGTTTTAGACCGATTCACAATCTAAAATGAGAAACAAACGCATCTCATCAGCATAATCATTTCAAAATATATTTGTTACACAATCTTTCTTCTTGGCGGATTTAATGCTATAGGCTGGTTTCCGTTGATAAAAAAATATTTTTTACAAGTTATAATACGGGAAAACAAGACACAAGTTTAATTTTAGTAGTTTAATAATTTACAAGTGCCCGGGAGTATATCTTCTAACTTCTATCTGTTGTGAAATTAAGTGTTTGATAAAAGATGTCGATGTCTACAGAAAGCTGTGGATGGATCTACATTCAACCAGTGGTAAAGCAGTTATGTTTTGAGGTGAAAACGGTCCCTTTTGGCTCTACTATCCCTTCCAGTTAAGGAGATTCGACAACGACGATATCTTAAAACGTGTATGAAGTAATGTTAAAAATGAAAAGTTAGATTTGCAAATTATATTCACATGCAATTGTCATACTGAAATAAACTTTTTATTGTAATAATGTTTGGAGGTTGGATAGTTTCTCTCTTCTTTTTTCCAGACAATTAATATTAAAGTACACGAAGCAGCTGCAGAAATATCGACCTTTTAGAATCATTTATCACCGAATTATTTGAATAGGTTTAACCCCATTCATATAAGAATTTTTGATGAAATTTACCATTTCTTCACGAACGTAACTTCATAACTTTACAGTGCTTACTAAATGTATTTGCGGACCATAATGGTTTACTTTGTTAATGAACAATTATAAATCCGGATTATATATGAAGCTCATTTACATTTTTCATCCAAGTTTTGATGACGGATCTTTAATACAGTCATTTAAGGATTGAGGTTATCAACCTAACTAAGATCCCACATGCACTGAGAGTCCTCGCGTTTTTAAGTATTGTGGATACCCTGTAACACATTGTTTTTTAGAAATCAATTAAGCATGGTATGCTGTTAGATTTATTATCATTTTTGTATAAAAGGTATTTTATGTGATATATTTAATAATACTTAACAGACATCTCCCAGGCAAAACCATCAAACAAAGTCCTTCTAACATACAACTCAACACTTTTGAGTAACCAAACACGCAACACTTATGTTATGAACTGATCAGTGTGTGAAACAGTCAGTGTACAATGGTTAAACGCATTGTTATGTTTTGTACCTGTATCCTAATCATGGATTTGTATATTTCGACGCAATAAAGAACTCACTTTTCTTAAATGTTTTAATTTCATGCCAATCTCATTGTAGAACATTTCTAATAAAAATAGAACTAAACTGAATATTTGCTTTAATCGTGGTGTCCCATGAATCGCTTGTCTTTTCAGACATGTTCTTTTCTTCACATCTCCTGATGCTAATGTCTGAGATGAACAGCTAGTCCTTGTCATTTGTACTTGCTCTCTTCTGTGGGGAATCGTGTAAGCATGCATAGTTCTCGCTTCCTCGTATAACAACATGTGTGAACCATCTATCTTCGTCATCTCCATGATCATATCCGGCTTTTCTCTCTTCAACCCGTTTCTGAGGTGGACAGTTTATCCTTGTCATGTGCAATTGTGTTTATCGCAAAGGAACCGCTTTTGATCCTTGTGACGTTGTCTGAGTGATGTCTCTACTTTGCACTTGACGTGCAGAACAAGAGAGGCCTGTAGGGGTTCTCTTCTTGACTTCAGGAAATCTCCATACGGATTGGATTGTGGGTCTCCTGTGACATTATTCTTCATCACAGGAGGAACTTTTCCGATCCTTGTCCTGTGGCCTGAGTGATGTCTCTCCCTAGTCTTCGAGGTGCAGCATTAGAAATGCCTGTTGTGATTCTCTTCTTGACTTCAGGAAGTCTCCATACGGATTGGATTGTGGTTCTCCTGTGACATTATTCTTCATCACAGGAGGAACTTTTCTGATCCTTGTCCCGTGGTGTGAGTGATGCCTCTCCGTGGTCTTCGAGGTGCAGCACAGGAGAGATCTGTAGTGATTCTCTTCTTGACTTCAGGGAGTCTCCATGAGGATTAGATTGTGCTTCTCTCGTTCATTTCACACTGGTCAACTGCAAGTTACAAAGAAAGAAAACATAAAGTGACTGATAACAATCATAAACAATACTGATATTTAACAAGACACTAAAAGAAATTTACACTATAGAAACAAACTATCATTTGGTTTTGTTTATCCCGTATCATTCGTCTATGAATCATAGTGGTATTTAACAAAACAAAAGTAAAAAATGTTATACAAATCTTTATCATTTGTGAATATGTGAATTTCAGTGATGTAGCAATCGTACCTGACATATGAGCTTTTGTGCAGCTCGTTTGTTTTGGTAATCCCAGGCAGATTCCAGTAGAGTTGACCTCAGATCTTGACCTCGACATCTGCGGATGAAGTCCATACAGGCAGCTTGTAGATCTGGGAAGTGGAACTCGGTGGCAGCACAAAGCAGTCCTGGAAACACAAGAACATCATATCAGATTGTTGATTAGTGGTTTAAATATGATTTATTCACAAAACTAAAAGTGGTGATCAAGTATGTTTGTTATGTATAAAAGTTGCTTTAAAGTGTTAAGGACTTTCAGCGTCGTTAACAGATAATTGTTAAGCGTATATACCATACTATATATTTACGAGGATATAAATATTTCAGTACAATGTTATATTTTAATCAAAAGGAAAATGTATGCCGAATACAAGATCTTAAATTGAATGTTTTCATGTGAACATGTATCAGCTTACAAAATGTAAACTTACCTATAACGCTGTTGATATGGATGTTGACTTTCCCGGAGTGTACAAACATGATGAACTTTCTGAAGTCCTCAACCTTGTAGTCAGTGATGTTGATGACGAGTTTATCAGAGACAGATGAGTGAGCGTGTTTCTTGGACTTCTTCTTACTGATGGTCTCCTCCTTCTTCCTCTGGTGTTGGAGAATCAACTGGTACAGACATCTGCTTCTTGTGGCCAGTATAGCTTTCACTCCATGGACGGGAACCTGTTTCTTGCCCACCAGAAAGGTGACGTCACACATCTCAGGCATGTTGAGGATGAAAGCGAGGCTGTCCTGGAGGTCTCCAGTCCCTCTGAACATCATGACGTCTCCTCTCACAGAAGATGTGGCAGGTTTGGAGGAGGTGGTAGGTCGGGTAGGACGGGAAGTGACTGGAGTTGCTTCCTCGTCAGAGAAGTCGCTTGAGTCATAGCCAGAGGACGAACTATCTCCTTCAAAAAGAACATATACATTGTTAGAGGCATTGATTAACTACCATTACATGAATTACATGCATTTCAAATTGTCTTCATAAACAAATATCACAGGGACAAGTCTATAGAGATATTGTACTATTATCAAATGAAAGATTCTATCCCAAAAATACTTTACCGGATTTGACACCGACATTAGAATGTCAAAAATACCTTATACAGATAAAGATGTTGTATGTCCACAAAATCTTCTTCATTATTAATCAATTATTTTTATCTACGTATACACTTTCTGAATGTTCAAGATGTAATTATTTGGAATTGTAATAACTAAATCTGTATTGAAATGATTTACCATTGTCCTCCTCAGGTTTCTGGTGTAGAGTATCCAATACATCACCATCCAACAAACAAACTCGGGAATCAGAACGGTCCATGGTTTGAGAAAACTAAACAGTTAGCACGAGAGCTGTGAGTGTATCCAGAAGTGGAATGACTCTCCCTGCCTCTCCTCCTGCTATATACAGCTGACTGTCAACACACGTGTCACTCTCAATGCACCATTCACTAAGCTGTCAGTGTTGACATTCAGGCTTCCCTCACGCGCTCTGCCTGTGTCACGTGACTCTAATTAGCGTTGAACAGCACCTCCCTGCAGCATCTTAACAATGTAAGATCAGAAGCACATAACTGTTATTTCTGCCTGTTTATATTTAGGATTTGTATTTCTATTGTTGAAAGTCAAATTTGCCCATTTTAATTTGCTATTAGGCAGTGTAGTTCACACACTTCTGAATAGAGTGGCCCTGTTGAGGTGAAAGGTGTAAAACTTCTAAATTATTTATTTAAATGTCTTTTGCATGAGATTTCTAATATTTGTTAACAGAGTAAATCAAAGACAAAAGGTAAGTCCACCTGTTATCTAACACCTTAATGTACCGCTCTGACAGGTGAATCCTTGTAAACACATAGGCTGGAAACACATGTTAATTAAGATAAATTGGATTATTTAGAGTCAATTCATTTAGTTCAGTGGAAGTACTTAGGCTTGTGTAAACAGTCTATTTTTAAAAGCCTTTATATAAACATCAGCTTGAATTAATTTTGTGAAACTATCAGATTGGTCGATATTTTGTTTAAATCAATTTTATAGGTGCATTTGAATGTAAGCACATTGGCAAGTCCATCACGTATTTTCTACCTTTATTCACGGCAATTTACTAACTGTACTGGACGATACCGAAACATCGCAACTGAAATAATAATAAACTGATTACATTACTGAGGACAATTTCCTTGCTCAGATATAAATGTACATCTCCTACAAGACAGATTAACGGACGTTCCACAAATTGTTCTCAGTTCTTAATATAAAATATAAAACATGAATGTTAAACGTTGCCACAAATAATTTGAAAAAAGTGATTTGACAGTAAGACACCTTTTGAAAAACCCCAACAACCCGTGACATGTACAATGTTTTTACAGCAGTTATCAGCTGTTTAAAGTATCCATAGACTGTGTTCAACAAGCTAAGTGTCTTATAATTGATGTAATTAACTAAGAAGTGTTTACAACATGTGTTTTCACAACAATATCATTTCACCTGTCAAAATGTTTATTTTACTACCTACGAAGTGTTAAGTATATAGAAGAAGAAAAGGGAAAGTAAAAAGGAAAGTACATACTGACACGTTAGAACAATATCACCTTGTATATAAAACAAAACAAAATTAAATTTTAAAAATGTATTATACTCCTAATCTTAACTATATTTTTCTTATACCTTTTAGATAACAATGTTTTATATGTTTTTATGTACTTGACATATATATATTTTATTTATAGTCTCTCATAATCCCACTAGTGGATTGCCCATTTTATGTGTGTATATTCATTCAACCAATTGAAGCATTTACACCAACAATAAATAATAACTATATATACTGCTATACCACATGTTTTTGTCTTACCACCAGTACATTAGAGATTAGACAACATGTGAATATATTTATATGTCGAGTGTTATATGTATAATAGGCGAAAACATGCAATCAGCCCCTGCAATATATCATTATCATAACAATATGATGTCTTGTACATATTTGTGTTGCAACGTGTAATATTATTTTTATATATGTATATTTTAGACATTTATGGGTCTCATAGGCCGTATGGCCGGGTGGTACGTTCTTTTATTGAATGTATTCTGTGTTTTTTTAATGGATATTGTACCACGTGACACAGACATAAACAATTTTATTCTTTCTTCTTCTATATGGATAACAGGTTGATGTTATAAGTTATTTACATTAATACAAACCATACAGGTGAATTGAAATTGAGGTATGAAGCAACTAATATTTCATAATATCATTATTATCAAATTTATGCTTTTGCTAAATTTCCATTATTAGTCTGAAGTTGTTTCTTTATAAAGAATGTTTTTTATTGATTCTTTTAACAAATACGTATGTGTCTACATATATTTTTTCCCCCATAATACTGTATTTTTAAAAAATTAACCCTGTTAGCAATATTCTGACTCGCATCCAAAAGGAAAAGAGAAACCATGAATCCAGTCCTTGTCGGCACTTATCTTTAAGCTATGTTCAGTGAAATCAAACAAGACCACAAGGTTCGGTCAACTGTAACGAGATAAAAGGGTATGAACATTTTTAAATCTGACTTTTAACAAGGAACAATCCGGAGTAGAAACAAACAGGAGTAACAGTTGCGTGCTTCTGAGCTTAACTTGCAGATGCATTGCTGCAGGAAATTAGCATTCAACGCTAATTAGTCACGTGACAGGAGCAGAGCGCGTGAGGGAAGCCTCAATGTCAACACTGACAGCTTAGTGAATGGTGAATTGAGAGTGACACGTGTGTTGACAGTCAGCTGTATATAGCAGGAGGAGAGGCAGGGACAGTCATTCCACTTCTGGACACAATCACAGCAACACATACCGAGCTATTTGTTATATTATCTCAAACCATGGACCGATGTGATTCCCGAGTTTGCTTGTTGGATAGAGATGTTTTGGATACCTAACACCAGAAGCTTGAGGACGACAATGGTACAGTGTTTCTCCACATTTCAAACAATTTGTTTCTTTTCAAAATATTGTACATGTTTTATTGTAAAATATTTCTTTTTCGAGACATACAGATTATAAAGACAATTTGAAATGCATGTAATTCATTTAATGGAAGTTTATCAATGCCTTTAACTATGTAAATGTTCTTTTTGAAGGAGACAGTTCGTCCTCTGGCTATGACTCAAGCGACTTCTCTGATGAGGAAGCAACTCCAGTCACTTCCCGTCCTACCCGACCTACAACCTCCTCCAAACCTGCCACATCTTCTGTGAGAGGAGACGTCATGATGTTCAGAGGGACTGGAGACCTCCAGGACAGCCTCGCTTTCATCCTCAACATGCCTGAGATGTGTGACGTCACCTTCCTGGTGGGCAAGAAACAGGTTCCTGTCCATGGAGTGAAAGCTATATTGGCCACAAGAAGCATATGTCTGTACCAGTTGATTCTGCAACACCAGAGGAAGAGCGAGGAAACCATCAGTAAGAAGAAGTCCAAGAAACACACTCACTCATCTGTCTCTGATAAACTCGTCATCAACATCATGGACTACAAGGTCGAGGACTTTAGAAAGTTCATCACTTTTGTACACTCTGGCAAAGTCAACATCCATATCAACAGTGTAATAGGTACAGTATATTTTTTCTTGTCGGGTCAAATGGTGAAATGTGTTGTCTTATTCCATTGTAAGCATATATCTTTCCTTTAATACAAATTGAAAATCAGTGAAACCTACTTTTCATCCGAGAGTTAACATATTTCAACGCAATAATTCATATAATTGTGTATGAGCTCAGTGTAAGCATAGACGTGTACTAAGTGAATATGTGATATAACAAGGATATATTTGTGTTTCTAGGACTGCTTTGTGCTGCCTGTGAGTTCCACTTCCCTGATCTTCAGGCTGCATGTATGGACTACATACGCAGATGTCGAGGTCAAGATCTGAGGTCCACTCTACTGGACTCTGCCTGGGATTACCAACACAAACGAGCTGCACAAAAACTTATCTGTCAGGTACGAAAGACACCTTCGATTTTCACAAATATCAAACACATAAACGATCAAATTGAGTCTGCTGAATTTATCAAATATAAGTATCATTCACACATAATCAATATTTTTTCTCATATGGTTGAATTAACTTTTGTTTACTTTTTTAATACAGTTATCAATCTCTTATATGTTTTTCTCTTTGTGCCTTGCAGCTGACAAGTCGACCTGATGAATGATCACATTGTAACATTGCAATCCAGTCCTCATTGAGACTTCCTGAAGTCCAGAAGAACATCGCTCTCCCTTGAAAAGGAAGTATCATCAACAGTAACATGAACAACTGCAGAAAGGAGCTTTTAGTGAAGATGCAGATGGCACGGATAGAACTGTAAACCTGAGAGTCGGGAGAATGAGTATGGTGAAGAAGAACTCTGAAGAACCAAGTCGACATTCGTCACTACGGGAAGAAAGACATGTGAATTCTAGCTCGTGTATAGTTATATGCACACATAGCTGTAATGTCTCTTCTTTAAAAAGTCTACGATGTGTTGAAATAAATGTTCACAAACATATCTGCTCACTTATTTCTTTGATATATTGGTTACGAACGTTGTCTGACGAACAGTACGTACACCATTGCTATACAGAGGTGGTACACACTACTCGATCCAAAGTGTGAATATTTACTCCGAGGAACCTTGTTTATATTGTATATTAGCAATGAGAAGCCACCATTAAGCTTATTCGTACATACTAGATAGACAATAACAACACTGTGAATGCAGACAGACAGATCAATTATTTATTAAAGTCTCACTTCACATGTACAAAACAAAGATGAAAGAATGAACATATATTACAGATTGTTATATGGGTGATTCAATTCGGTAAAATTAAAGAGTTTTTGTTGTTGTGATTTTACCTTTATATATATTAACTATTATATCAATATTTCAGTACCATGTCTGTGTCTCACATTTATTACAGCATGTGATATGTTTGTTTCACTAAAGTAAGAACTGTTTTCAGAAGACTGTAGAACCTAGCCAATTAGATTATTGTAATTTAGACAGACTTCTTTATTGGGAATCGAAATTTGTCATCAGATTACAATAGAACCTACACAATATATCGTCGTAATATATACAGACTATATGTTGTGAATAGCTAATTGTCCCCAGAAGACTATATAGAACCAAGACAAAAAATATAAGTGCAATACTGGGCGACTGTTTGAACACAAACCTGTATGGCACCAATCAAAACATAATGATTTATCATCTTGTGTACCTTAGAGGTAACATTAGTTTCAATAACAATGACGATCGAGTTATCGGAGATAACTACTTTCTTCTGTAAATATGGCATCTCACTTGTGAGTTTTATAAATATTATATAATCGGTTTGGAACATAATTTAATGTCGATGTTAATTATATGACCAGACTTCATTAAATCCTAGGATTGTAAATTAGAAAAGGAAATGGCAGTTTGGGCCCCAAAACCGCAGCATCATCAGGAAGAAATGTTGTATTAAGTCATAATTTCTAAACAACTTATTTAGTAGTATCTCTATCCCCTCCAAAATACCTGTTTTCAAAAGAAGTGTTATCCGTTTATCAAGAGAGAGATATTGTTAATTGGATAAATAGGTAAAACATGAGCATAGGAAAAGAAATGGATCGAACTAGGATGGTTCAATTTACGATTTTTCATGTTTGTAGCAAAATGGTCTATCGAAACAATATTAAGTCAGGCGAGGTTCTTGTACTTTTCGGCCGGAAATTTCAGATATTATCAATACATGGACATTCTAATCGTCATTGTCGTTTAGGTTTGTAGGTCACATTTCACTACAGCTATATGCCTCTTTCCAATTGAAGGTAAATTTGAAACAGCAACAATAATTTTACAAGGTCTATCTTTTTCTCTTGAAAACCCACGGGGGAATGTGTAATCGGCTGTTGTCGGCCCTTTATATAGGTAGATATTACACAATTTAACCCAGACGTTCTCCGACATTTGTCAAGAAAGTCGCAGCTGAAAATTAGGCAAAAGTCGGGAAGAGTCTTCAACATTTTGGCAAGTCGTAGCTCAGTGAAGTGAGGACATTAATCAGATCTGGTTGTATGATATCGTTGTACTTAGTGAACAGTTGTATGGTTGCAAGAAGAATTATACATCTTACATGATTTTTGACGAAATTTGGATACATATATGAACAATACATCTTACATGATAATTGACGAAATTTGGATACATATATGAACAAAGTGGTAGTGTTTAGGAAGACAAAAGACTTTCTATTACTAGTAATATAAGTCCTTGGGAGGACTAGATGCATTGCTAGAAGAGAAACGGGACTGTGTAATGTAGAACAGTTATCAGAATAGATTTCTCAACCCATCAAAACTATCTGAAAATATGTTGTTGAATAAAAAAAATTAAAAAGGTAAATAATTTTGAATGTTTAATCCTCCTTAAGAACAAGTGCTAGTTGTGGAATGTTTGCCTTTTATAACAGGTATAGCAAGGTAAGATCTTATAATGCAACTAGTTTATATCTGTGCCATAAGAATGTTTTTCAAAGAAAATTTGAGAATTATTTCACTTATAGGCCAGGCCTTGATGTACACAGTTTACAGTTAGCTTTCATATTTTAATGTCTAAAGAGGGTTTTGGACTTACCCTTAGTTACATTTGTATGACTGGAAATGCCAAGTGTACATGTAATACCGAATTATTTTTTTTTATAACTGGTGCACCGAAAACAAAATAGATTTTATTCAATTTTAAATTTTAATTCAATAAAGAGAATTTATTTGTGAAACGACTAATTTCTTATCCAGGATCTTGATAAAACCGTTTAAGTATAACTTGAAACCAATTATTTCAACCAATGTCTCTTTCTTTTGATCAACCCATGTTTACAACAGCTGGAATATCTTTTACCTTGTTCTCGTTATGAATTTGTTCAATGCAGTACAATATTGTTTCTCATCATCATATATACAGTTTTACATAATAAAGAACTAACTTATTTTACATGCTTTATTTCATCTCACTGTAGGGCCATATTAAGAGGATAAAATGTGTACAGATAAGATGGTTTCATAGAGGTGATAGTCAGCCATATTTCACAGTTGTGTAGTTTTCGTTGTCACCAACATTCTCTTTGTTTTTCAGGCAGGTTCAGACATAATCATCTCTGATGTCTTCTTCTTTGGTGGGCAGTTTATTTTTCATCTGTACTCCTGCTCTTAAGTGAGAATCGTTCTCTGATTATGCCTCTCCATATATTGGACATTTAAGAATGGGACAGTTTCTCCTTGCCTTCTGCATTCCTGTTCACCACACATAGATTTTCTGACCCTTGTCTTGTGGTCTGAGTGATGCCTCTCCCTGGTCTTGGAGGTGCAGCACAGGAGAGATTATAGTGATTCTCTTCTTGACTTCAGGAAGTCTCCATGAGGATTGGATTGTGGTTCTCCAGTGCATTTCTTCAGCTTGCCACAATGGTAAACTGCAATATACAGAGAAGAAAAATATAACTAACTGATAACAATTACAATGACAATTTTTTTTATATAAACATTGACACAATGTTATCAATAAATCTTTTGTTACTTAATGTCGTATCTCTTGTCTGTTTATCCGAAGAATATTTAACAACAAGAATCAGAGTAAGTTTGAAAGTCATTTATGAATCTCGGTGATGGATGAATATGTAGCAATCGTACCTGACAGATGAGTTTTTGTACAGGTCTCTTGTGTTGGTAAACCCAGGCAGAGTCCAGTAGAGTTGATCGCAGATCTTGACCCTGACATCTGCGTATGTAGTCCATACATGCAGCCTGAAGATCAGGGAAGTGGAACTCAGTGGCAGCACAAAGCAGTCCTGGAAACACAAGAACATCATATCATATCGTTGTTAAGTAGCTTAAATGTTTTTTTTATTCACAACAATGAAATTTAAATTTGCGAACAAATATACTTGTTATGTACTTTCCATGAAAATTGGTTTTTCATATACTTCCAACATATTTAATAGTTATTTGTTAAGACCATTCTTGAATGAAAGAAATTAATATTTCAGTGACATGCTGTATTTTCAGTTAAAAGGAAAACGTATGATGAACATGACATCTTGACAAATTCAATTCAAAATTCAACATTTCCCTTTAAAATTGATCCACTCACAAAATATAAACTTACCTATAACGTTGTTGATATGAATGTTGACTTTGCCAGAGTGTACAAAAGTGATGAACTTTCTGAAGTCCTCGGCCTTGTAGTCAGTGATGTTGATGACAAGTTTATCAGAGCGAGGTGGGTAGGCGTGTTTCTTGGACTTCTTCTTACTGATGGTCTCCTCCTTCTTCCTTTGGTGTTGGAGAATCAACTGGTACAGACATCTGCTTCTTGTGGCCAGTATAGCTTTCACTCCATGGACGGGAACCTGTTTCTTGCCCACCAGGAAGGTGACGTCACACATCTCAGGCATGTTGAGGATGAAAGCGAGGCTGTCCTGGAGGTCTCCAGTCCCTCTGAACATCATGACGTCTCCTCTCACAGAAGATGTGGAGGATTTGGAGGAGGTGGTAGGTCGGGGAGGACGGGGAGTGACTTGGGTTGCTTCCTCGTCAGAGAAGTCGCTTGAGTCATAGCCAGAGGACGAACTGTCTCCTTCAAAAGAACATATACATTATTAGAGGCATTGATAAACTACCATTACATGAAGTACATGCATTTCAAATTGTCTTCATAAACAAATATCACAGGCACAAGTCTATAGAGATATTGTACTATTATCAAATGAAGATTCTATCCCAAAAATACTTTACCGGATTTGACACGGACATTAGAATGTCAAAAATACCTTATACATATAAAGATGTTGTATGTCCACAAAATCTTCTTCATTATTAATCAATTCTTTTTATCTACGGATACACTTTCTGAAAGTTCAAGATGTAATATTTGGAATTGTAATAACGAAATCTGTATTGCAATGATTTACCATTGTCGTCCTCAAGCTTCTGGTGTAGAGTATCCAAAACATCACCATCCAACAAACAAACTCGGGAATCAGAACGGTCCATGGTTTGAGAAAACTAAACAGTTAGCACGAGAGCTGTGAGTGTATCCAGAATTTGAATGACTCTCCCTGGCTCTCCTCCTGCTATATACAGCTGACTGTCAACACACGTGTCACTCTCAATGTACCATTCACTGAGCTGTCAGTGTTGACATTCAGGCTTCCCTCACGCGCTCTGCCTGTGTCACGTGACTCTAATTAGCGTTGAACAGCACCTCCCTGCAGCATCTTAACAATGTAAGCTCAGAAGCACATAACTGTTATTTCTGCCTGTTTATATTTAGGATTTGTATTTCTATTGTTGAAAGTCAAATTTGCCCATTTTAATTTGCTATTTGGCAGTGTAGTTAACACACTTCTGAATAGAGTGGCCATGATTGATTTCACAGATAAAACTGAATGGATTCATTTCTTTCTCTTACTTACTTTCGATGTGGGTTTCCTTATGGCAACAACATATTTGCATGTCTAGCAGTTTAGTGAACTTGATCAGAATTCTTCCCTTTGTGATATAAAAAGGGACATGATCTTTGATGGTTAAATTAACAATACATTAGTTTATGGTTGTGTTTTACTTGATAATTATTTAAGAAAGTATGGATATTTGCATTTGTAAGTATTGTACCTAGTTTTAATCAACATGCAAAACAAGTTTATACAATTGTATGGATATGATGGAAATTGAACACAATTGTATTTCAAGAAGATCACAAAGTATATCAATTGTTTGAAAAAGTTGAACAAATTAATACAAATAACTTTTAATATTATCATTTAAAATAATCGTATCTTTCTAAGTATATATTAAAAGCGTTACTCCCTTTTGTGACAAAAAAGTTGACATTCTGCGTGGAATCGTTGTGAAAACAACACGTTGTAAACACTTTTTAATTAAAGTAAATTACATCAATTAGAAGAAACAAGATTGTTGTCAACACATACTGCGATGAACTTAAAGAGCTGCTGCTAAGTGTCAAACATAATTTATTCGTGTATTTATTTAAAAATCCTTTTAAGCTAAAAAAAAAAGCCCCTTTCTAAATCATTATTTGTTGCAAAATTGAAGATGTCATCAATTGTATTGCAAGTCATTGAAAGTCGTTCTAGATAAATCAAAATACGCTCTGGACCCTGGAATCCAGTTGTTACTATCTAAAGGCTTCTGGTTGATTGCTTGTTTAGTCTAAAGACAGTTTGATAATTTATGCATTTGTAAAATTGCAAAAAGCAAATGACTTCCATGAATTTCACCTTTTTCATAAATACCAATTGGTGTTAAAGTACATATATTGATAATTGCCCAAGCACCATTTCATTGCTACTGGCACTTAACTACATTGTGCGTCATTGTTATACATCAGACAAAGTACGATCATGTAAGTCACACAACAAATGTATCATAGACGTACTTCACCTTCATGGAAGTTTGGTATATCTAAACTTAAATCGATTCATTTTTTTGCTTCAGCATATCGAAATTTCATACCTACTAATGTATTTTTTTTAAAAACTGCACCGTTTCACTAATCGTGTTTGTGTTTGTTGCATTGATATCAATGTGTATATTTGTTTCACTCAGTGTTATCATTTAATGATATGTCAGGAGAATAAACTTAATTTTACTGTTCATGTGAAAGGTGTAAAACTTCTAAATTATTTATTTAAATGTCTTTTGCATGAGATTTCTAATATTTGTTAACAGAGTAAATCAAAGACAAAAGGTAAGTCCACCTGTTATCTAACACCTTAATGTACCGCTCTGACAGGTGAATCCTTGTAAACACATAGGCTAGAAACACATGTTAATTAAGATAAATTGAATTATTTAGAGTCAATTCATTTAGTTCAGTGAAAGTACTTAGGCTTGTGTAAACAGTCTATTTTTAAAAGCCTTTATATAAACATCAGCTTGAATTAATTTTGTGAAACTATCAGATTGGTCGAAATTTTGTTTAAATCAATTTTAAATGTGCATTTGAATGTAAGCACATTGGCAAGTCCAACACGTATTTTCTACCTTTATTCACGGCAATTTACTAACTGTACTGGACGATACCGAAACATCGCAACTGAAATAATAATAAACTGATTACATTACTGAGGACAATTTCCTTGCTCAGATATAAATGTACATCTCCTACAAGACAGATTAACGGACGTTCCACAAATTGTTCTCAGTTCTTAATATAAAATATAAAACATGAATGTTCAAATGTTAAACGTTGCCACAAATAATTTGAAAAAAGTGATTTGACAGTAAGACACCTTTTGAAAAACCCCAACAACCCGTGACATGTACAATGTTTTTACAGCAGTTATCAGCTGTTTAAAGTATCCATAGACTGTGTTCACAACAAACTAAGTGACTTATAATTGATGTAATTAACTTAATTTAAAAAGTGTTTACAACATGTGTTTTCACAACAATATCATTTCACCTGTCAAACTGTTTATTTTACTACCTACGAAGTGTTAAGTATATAGAAGAAAAAAAGGGAAAGTAAAAAGGAAAGGACATAATGACACATTAGAACAATATCACCTAGTATATAAAACAAACAAATATGAAATTTTAAAAATGTGTTATACTCCTAATCTTAACAGTATTTTTCTTATACTTTTTAGATAACAATGTTTTATATGTTTTTATGTACTTGACATATGTATATTTTATTTATAGTCTCTCATAATCCCACTAGTGGATTGCCCATTTTATGTGTGTATATTCATTCAACCAATTGAAGCATTTACACCAACAATAAATAATAACTATATATACTGCTATACCACATGTCTTTGTCTTACCACCAGTACATTAGAGGTAAAACAACAACTGAATATATTTATATGTCGAGTGTTATATGTATAATAGGCGAAAACATGCAATCAGCCCCTGCAATATATCATTATCATAACAATATAATGTCTTGTACATATGTGTGTTGCAACGTGCAATATTATTTTTATATATGTATATTTTAGACATTTATGTGTACGTTCTTTTATTGAATGTATTCTGTGTTTTTTTAATGGATATTGTACCACGTGACACAGACATAAACAATTTTATTCTTTCTTCTTCTATATGGATAACAGGTTGATGTTATAAGTTATTTACATTAATACAAACCATACAGGTGAATTGAAATTGAGGTATGAAGCAACTAATATTTAATAATATCATTATTATCAAATTTATGCTTTTGCTAAATTTCCATTATTAGTCTGAAGTTCATGTTGTTTCTTTATAAGGAATGTTTTTTTTATTCATTCTTTTAACAAATACGTATGTGTCTACATATATATTTTTTTCATAATACTGTATTATTAAAAAATGAACCCTGTTAGCAATATTCTGACTCGCATCCAAAAGGAAAAGAGAAACCATGAATCCAGTCCTTGTCGGCACTTATCTTTAAGCTTTGTTCAATGAAATCAATCAAGACCACAAGGTTCGGTCAACTGTAACGAGATAAAAGTGTATGAACATTTTTAAATCTGACTTTTAACAAGGAACAATCCGGAGTACAAACAAACAGGAGTAACAGTTGCGTGCTTCTGAGCTTAACTTGCAGATGCATTGCTGCAGGAAATTAGCATTCAACGCTAATTAGTCACGTGACAGGAGCAGAGCGCGTGAGGGAAGCCTCAATGTCAACACTGACAGCTTAGTGAATGGTGAATTGAGAGTGACACGTGTGTTGACAGTCAGCTGTATATAGCAGGAGGAGAGGCAGGGACAGTCATTCCACTTCTGGACACACTCACAGCAACACATACCGAGCTATTTGTTTAGATTATCTCAAACCATGGACCGATCTGATTCCCAAGTTTGCTTGTTGGATAGTGATGTTTTGGATAATCTACACCAGAAGCTTGAGGACGACAATGGTACAGTGTTTCATAACATTTCAAACAATTTGTTTCTTTTCAAAATATTGTACAAGTTTTATAGTAAAGTATTTCTTTTTCGAGATATACAGATTATAAAGACAATCTGAAATGCATGTTATTCATTTAATGGAAGTTTATCAATGCCTTTAACTATGTATATGTTCTTTTTGAAGGAGACAGTTCGTCCTCTGGCTACGACTCAAGCGACTTCTCTGATGAGGAAGCAACTCCAGTCACTTCCCGTCCTCCCCGACCTACCACCTCCTCCAAATCCTCCACATCTTCTGTGAGAGGAGACGTCATGATGTTCAGAGGGACTGGAGACCTCCAGGACAGCCTCGCTTTCATCCTCAACATGCCTGAGATGTGTGACGTCACCTTCCTGGTGGGCAAGAAACAGGTTCCCGTCCATGGAGTGAAAGCTATACTGGCCACAAGAAGCAGATGTCTGTACCAGTTGATTCTCCAACACCAGAGGAAGAAGGAGGAGACCATCAGTAAGAAGAAGTCCAAGAAACACGCTCACTCATCTGTCTCTGATAAACTCGTCATCAACATCACTGACTACAAGGTTGAGGACTTCAGAAAGTTCATCATGTTTGTACACTCCGGGAAAGTCAACATCCATATCAACAGTGTAATAGGTACGCTATATTTTCTTATATATTCAAATGTTTTATGTTAAAAGGAAATGGGTTATCAATCGATATTGGCAAATACAACTTAAAATCAGAATGGAACTTTTCATTCGAGAATAGTTCTTCTTGTTATAATGTTTATGTATTTGTATTTTCAGGATTGCTTTGTGCTGCTATCGAATTCCACTTCCCAGATCTTCAGGCTGCATGTATGGACTACATCCGCAGATGTCGAGGTCAAGGTCTGAGGTCAACTCTACTGGACTCTGCCTGGGATTACCAACACATTAGAGCTGCACAAAAGCTCATCTGTCAGGTAAGGACCCATCAATATTAACAACAAACAATATCAAATGAATCGCTTTTCTGCTCGGGTTAATATCACATATATTGACATCTTTTAATATTGTTTAATATTGAAATATGGCTGTTGTCGATTTCTTATATTTTCACTCTTTGTATCTTGCAGTTGACCAGTGTGGCAAGCTGAATAAATGCACAGGTAAAGGACAATCCAATCCACATGGAGACTTCCTGAAGTCAAGAAGAGAATCACTATAATCTCTCCTGTGCTGCACCTCGAAGACAAGGGAGAAGCACCACTCAGACCACAGGACAAGGATCAGGAAGATCCTCTGGTGATGAAGAAGAATGCAGATGACAACGGAAAACTTTCTATCTCTGGAATCGAAACCTCTTAGAGATTGTTCCTAGTTCTGCAGGGCTCGCCTGTGGTGACTTGTGGTTGCAAATGCCAGGAGATGAAGAAATGCGTGGAACACCCTTACCCAGTCTTCTTCCAGATTTACTGAACAACACCGTAAAGCTCTCTCGAATTGAATGTTGTAGGTTAGGAGGACACCGCACTGTAGATAACAGATCGACTATCTCTGGCAGGGGGAGAGCTGGGATGTACATGTCAACTTCAAAATGTAGAGGAGAATCACAGATAGACAGAAGAGTTTATTACTCGTTTCCAAATTTTCCTTTTTAAAATGTTCTTACATTGTGATGAAATATAGTTTGAAATAAACATACATGTGCCCAGTTTGTCTTATGTTGTTTATGTCATTATGAGGAGGAATTTAGAGAAATAACATATTTGAATACTTCCATGAACGACCCCTCAAAGTACGAAAACATGCTCATTCCACACACTACGTTTTCAGTAATTAAAAAATCATCTTTCTGACAGTTGCTAATCACGTGAAAGAATCAATGAAATGAACTTTCTTATCCCCTTTAAAAGGAAAATGAAAGCCAGCCCCGAATGTGATATGGTTAGATTGAAGCTATCACATATAAACATCCTGGTATCCTGATTTATTTGAAACGGTGATACATATGTACGATACTTTATCTGAATACTTAATCCGAAGTTGGGGAAGGTGAAACTAAACCATACATAATTTATGAAGAGCTTAAAAAAGAATTTATTGTACAAGATCATTTGAAATGTCTGACGGTTCCGTAGGACTTACATGCTTAATGATTTCACTACCATATGCTTACTTTCTTCATTCATTCATTATCAAATGAACAGGATCTTATTTAACGGTACTGCATCAAAATGATTAAAAAAACCAACTGTAAGGTAATCCGAAAATAAAGGTATTTACAAGAACCACGACATGCCAACAAACGTAAAAACAGTATGCATTCTATTGGTCTCGTCCTGCATAACACCTACACAACCTTGTTATTTCAGAAAATGCCGCCTAATTGTGCAGAAGTCAATATTTGCAGACTGTCGGTTTCCATTGGATTTCCGTTTCCGTTGAATTCGAGGCAGGTTATTCCTTACATTACAATTATAACATATCACATAACATCTAAAGTTCTTAAAACATTTACATGATTTGAAGATTTAAAGGTTAAAATGCTTACATTATGTACAGGTTATAAAGTGGGTGGGCGGTTTAAAATAAGATTTGATGTATAGATAAAAACTTAAAGGTTTCACGTTGTCTTCTAAAAAAGAGAAGGCAAATCACTCCCAACCAAGAGCAACACTTTACGCATCTATCATCTCTATACACATACAAGACTAGCATGGGGCCTGCTATGATCCTGGGGACTGTAACTCGAGCTCATTGTGTTCACCATCTGCTCAGAATGACCAAACTGACCACTGTCCATAGTCAGTGATTGAAGGGAAGCAACTCAGTGAGGCTAATTTCATTCTTGAATTTTTAAAATATACTATTTTTGTTTCGTCTCGGGCAACGTTAGTTTTCAACACACAATATTAAGCAAAACGCTTTGCATATTCTTTAACATGTCTAGTTAGGGAATTGATGGGTTTGTAGAACATATATGTTTTCAGCAAAGTAGCATCGAAAATGGAAAAAATCACTAAAAACGGCCTAATGCTAGTAGCAACTTGTTAGATTAAACAGGGCTCCGTTCCATAACAGCGAGCGCTTAAATTGCCCATTGATCGCTCAATGTAGCCCTCAAGTAGCGCTCTTTCTCTCTTGAACGACACAGTGCAAATTCCTTGAAGTTTGCTCGCCTTGCAACGTAGCGCTTCATTGAGCAATCGCGTTCAAGAGAGGTTTAAAAGTAATCGCTAATTGAGCGATTACTTTGAAACCTCTCTTGAACACGGCCCAGGTGTATTTGTTTTATTAATAACAACGACAATATAAGAGTGAAAAATAGCGCAAAATATCACTATATAGCCAAGAAATTGAATTTAGAGAATTGATGTTGGATGGTATCATAGCTGTCATCACAGAGACACTATTTATATTCAAAGATCGGTCCTTTAGTAATTATCACCATATCACGCTTCACTGATTTCACAGCCAGCAGAAGGCTATGTCCATCACAGTTTTTTACAACCTGATGTAAATTGCTGTTTCTCTAAAATGAAATATGTTCACATAACTTAATATATTTGTATTAAATGAGAAGCCAGCGTTTCGTTTGCCCGTGGTTTTAGGTACGATTGTTACAAACGATCTGAATTTAATGAAATTCCATTACTAAAATGTTCTCGCTTTGCCTTTTCTCTCTAGTTAATCATGTGGAAAGACAGCAAATAAAAAAGACACAATAGTAATGATTATTCGTCATCTTTGTTCACCTATATTATAAATATTCATATTATCTTACCACATGATTTATTCTAGATATGATTTTATATATTTTGTGAATATAAAGAAAGATACATTTCACACATTTATTCAGTCAGACATTTATCCTTTCCATACTGCTAAACTTGTTATAGCTCATCAGAACTAATATAAAGTCTGTCCGTCTGCCCGTCTGCCTTTCACATCTTCATCTATTCAAGTACCAAGTGTCTGGTGAAATAGGACAATATATAATTATGAATAGATGGTTACAAATATCTCCATAACACATAGAAACATGATATACAGCTCCTATGTTTAATGTATTAATGGGGTAAATGTCAACTATTTTAGATAATAATTTGAGAATCGTGAGCTTTAGTTCAACGAAACGTAATATGTGGTATGAACATAATATGTAGATTATTATTTTTATTTTAGCCGTTTCCATGGAAATGCAAGTTTCGTTTCGTTCCCGGAACATAAATCTAAACAAAGCCTATTTCATAGTTATGGAATATGCGTCATATTCGCATTGAATAAGCAATGATTGGAATATTTGATAACAAGTGTCAATTCCAAAAAAATGAGTGAGTTTGATTTTGATTTTGTGATTTTGGCAAGATAAATGTTTGAATATGCCGGGTAAATATTTCATCCTATACAACAATCTATCCTCTTGCATTTGCAGCATTTTTCATGATTTTCAATGTACATAAACATAAATATAAACATGATTATTGGATTTCAAGCAACAGTACTCATATCCACTTTTTTATCCATGTTTTACCTACGTTTTAATTACGATATCGAGTTCCTGTGTTCTTCGTCCACACGTACGTTAGTGGCGGATCCAACAATTTTGAAACGGTGTTCACTCATTGTAAAGGGTCCACCAAATGTACATGCAAAAAGGCAGCGATGTGTGCGTCAACGTCAAACAGTCCCACAAACGCTTGGAGAACTTGCAGGAGGAAATTCGGAGATTTCCCTCAGGTAAGGATCCAAAGTCTCACCCTGTCTGTTCCAGGAGGTATACAGCTGCATACTGAAGGTTTGTTCGCCTCCTTGTGTTTGTCAGTGCAAATATCATGTACTTTAGCATGTCTTTGAAGCATCGTATCAACGCGAAAACTAGACCGATCACTTTGCATGTTTGCATTATAAGAAGACAGTTGAGTGTTCCACAACATAATCTGATTAGATGCCTCATTGTAAACAGTTACAGTTTTTGCGGTTCTTTGAAATGACCAGAGGTCAATCTTTTCAAAACTAGATTTTAAACTATTCAGTAAGAGATCAACTGGGTCAAATATACACCATATATTGCCTCCTATACCAATTCAACGTATTTGTGATTAAATTGTTCTAATTCAGTCGACATGAAAGATTTTATTCGAAAATGAATGAAATTTGAATTTTAAATTTTGTATCCCTTCCGTCTATTTCATTACGTCAAATTTCATACGCTGACTGATCGCAGGATCCGTTAGAGATTATTTTACTCATGGATATGTGATTAATTAACTGTTTGTGATGTAATTTTATTAGTGTTACAATGAACGTCATTTTACCTGATATTTGCACGACGATACATGCAGGTGAACAAACTTTCGGTATGCAGCTGTATACCTGGTTATACATTTCCATAAGAATTGAATTCATACAACTTTTTAAAAAAAAAAGGGAGTGTCCTGATTGGTTGCAATTGAATCTAGTAATTGTGCAATCAGCGACGCCGTCATAATGATTAAATAAACGTAAGACCAACGTTTTATCATTTAATGTGTTTTCCTCGAAATATGCTATTTGATTTTGTGAAAACTATTGATCATAAACATGCTTATAAATAAAGAAGACCAAATCAGAGACAAATACCAAAATTAGTTCATTTGCGTTATTTACATTAGACACATTCGAAGGACATATACTAATAAACAAGGCCCTTCAGAGTAAAATGCCTAGATCTTTGAAGTCACTCGGTCAACATGACCACTGAAAGATGAGTTTTCATTGGTTAAGAAGCAGGGATACAGTATGAGATACCGTTTTCCACCGCAAGGGGACTTTGTTTCTGCTCTCGATTTCAAGCGAAAAACAACAGAAATCTGAAAGGAGTATAACCTCTGTGGGAAGATCATGCTTGTCTGCATGAAAGTAAAAGTATATTTCATTGCAGTAATACAGTAACTGTATACTTTCTCTCTGATTTTTCAAACTACCCAATCAGAACCTACGCAACGTTATGGAAAAAATATGGTGATATTGTGAAGAAAAAGTAATCGAATGGTCATGTTCTTCATGTCTCATGGTTCTAACAGAGGGATGTATTATTCAAAGACAGATTGTCCTTACTGGAAGTTGAAACAGTTTTTACATGAAGACCAAAAAACCTTATTTCCACTTACTCGATTCTGCACTGAAAACTGCGATGGATTTTACATTTTGCTGTAATTGGCGTAGTTGTATTGTGAGAGTTACTTCACATCTAACTATATATCCGAGACCTGTCCAGGTTGAATTAACCCTTTGTCATACACTCTACACTAACTCCACCTCGGTTACCCAGGGTTTTATATAATCCGTTACTCTCCACTATATCACCCCTGGGAAACTCTATCAGAGAAATCTGTACTGAAGTTACCCGCCCTTGGCTCCTTAAGTACAAACAGTAATGTACCGTTGTCCGTCGGAGACACTGACTGTATCAACAATACGATTTTAGTTCTGTGATATCCGAATGACCATGAACTAAAGAGCATTATTGTTTCGAGGAACTAGAAAATTTTAGTTCTTTGAAATATGATACAATTTGGAGATAAATGTATTTACAGATGTCTCTCACAAGGCACTCTATACATGCATAGTTTCAGGAAGATATATGATGAAAGGTTTCCGAGTTCTGCTTCGGAAAAGAACATAATCCAACGCGTTTCTGTTGAAACGAAAACATTTTTTTCAGACATCTGAAAATAAAAAAGAGGCAACTTCAGTAAGTATATAATACACAATACAAAGTTTCAGGAAGATATAGGATGAAGGGTCTTCGAGTTCTGCTCCGGAAAGAAATATATCCCTTAACAATGTCCATATTAGAAGTACTTGCCATTTAGATAGTGAGGAAATATAACATGGTTATATTTGGGATAACACTACCTTCAATAGTACAAATTCTTGTACTTTTTCGGGCCGAGTCCCATGCGGGATTCGAACCCACGCCCTCAGAGTAAGGCAACTATCGCTAGCATTGACTGTACCAACAGCTTACCACACGACCATTTCGCCTCGACAAAAATCGAGGTCCAACAATCGATAGTTAAGCTAATTTTTACATTCAATACCTCTCTGATAGACGTAAATTTGGCACAGCTCCCTAGGCTGAATGCATTAGAAGTACTTGCCATTTAGATAGTGAGGAAATATAACATGGTTATATTTGGGATAACACTACCTTCAATAGTGCAAATTCTTGTACTTTTTCGGGCCGAGTCCCATGCGGGATTCGAACCCACGCCCTCAGAGTAAGGCAACTATCGCTAGCATTGACTGTACCAACAGCTTACCACACGACCATTTCGCCTCGACAAAAATCGAGGTCCAACAATCGATAGTTAAGCTAATTTTTACATTCAATACCTCTCTGATAGACGTACATTTGGCACAGCTCCCTAGGCTGAATGCATTAGAAGTACTTGCCATTTAGATAGTGAGGAAATATAACATGGTTATATTTGGGATAACACTACCTTCAATAGTACAAATTCTTGTACTTTTTCGGGCCGAGTCCCATGATGTCCATATTCATTGTGGTTTTTTTTATGGAACAAAAAAAAAAAAAAAAATTTTAATCTGAAAACTATCAAAATACACCAACACACGTGGAAAGTGTCAGAAAGATATCGTGAATGGTTTTCGAGTTCTAATTCGGAAAGGAAATGATTACGGACGGACGGACGGTCAGGGCGACGCTTATATGATGGCACGTGGTCCTGTGCATAGCTCAGTCGACCGCTATCAGTGAAGTTCAGCATAAACGGGCGTGGCTCGCTGGATGGGTGGGTAACCCGCCTCATTGCTGAATTCAAAACTGAGAGTTTGAAGATGATTCTCTGCCCCACACTGAGACATGAGTTGAGAGGCCCATGGTGTCACCTTGGGCAAAGGATTTTATTCGAAATGTGCCTCTGTTCATTCAGCAGCACAACTGAGTACCTGGTTTGGAAGTGCAGGCAATGTGACAGATAACCTTCGAGCGCCTTAATTGGTAGCCCAGTTTGCATACTCCAAAGGGAGTTGAGAATGAAAAAAAGGAATGATGGGTAATAATGTGTGTAGCGCTTTGAGCACGGCCCTATGTGTTGTGGAGTTCAGCGCGATATAAGTATCATTATCATTATTATTATATGATACATAGTATATCACACGGTATTAAACACCGGTGGAATAAAAATCAAACAACTGCATCCCAAAATCGTGTTCACATACCTCTCATTGTAAGCGAAAGCATTATGTCATTAAGGTTCTTTTGAACAATCAGATCGATATGTACCGTGATAACTTACCTGAATTGGTTTGAAAAACTTTTAACAACGATGAAGTCATACAATTTATTGAAAGAAAATATGTCACCTCTCAATTGTTCATGCTTACTCGATGAAACAGATATATCGTGATATGTTTTAAGAAAACAGTCAGTTATTTTTATCATGTTTATTCAAAGATAGGTGTAACATACAACGTTTCGATAAAGAGAGAATATAACTTACTTATGTTTTACAGTCATGTTAAAAACTCGATTTCTTCATGAAGATTTATATGAAAATGTGTTTAAGAAGGATTTTTTGCAAAAACTAATATCGAAATATGCATATTTAGATCCAATAGACCCCTTTTCGGTTTACAGGAAGCTAAAATAAATGTTCTTTATACACAGAGTGCATGTTTCACAGACAGTGTGGCTATGTTGATTATAGAACATCACACTACGTCCATTCGCTTGTACCCACATATTTGGGGCTTTAACAAACATTGGGCTTCCGATAAAACAAATATTCAAATATAATACGGGTTAATAGTTTTGAATCGTACGCTTTGGGACTTTAAAATGTAAAGACTAAACACATTAAGATATTTTATGAGTGACTATATTGCATTAAAGAGCCATGAAGGATGTTAGTGTTTCAAATGAAAAATAATTTTTGGAAAATATACTTATAACGTCAATCGCCAGAGAAATCTTTCATGTACAACATGGCATATGTTAATTAATTTTCATATCACGACAATGTAATGCAATTTGGTTTCAAAGAGAAGTATCACTTCGAGTAGCGCGCGCTAAGGGTATCTGACGTCATATAAACATAATCCTTTTTTTGCGTAAAACGTACTACACAAACATTTAGGGCTTCCGAAGCGTGAAGGCTCGTCTCTAGCGCAAGTCGCCATAACAACCCATGTGCTGCACGTGCTGCACGTGTCTCACTTTACCCTTGTCACACATTACTGAATGTGACGATTGCTTTACAAACAATGTTTCCAAATGTCATGAGAATATACAAATTATTGCCTGTTAATGTACTTTTTATTGAGATAAGACCAGCAAATTATGACAATTTGTTACTCATATTTGTTAACATTCAAGAATATTCCAATATCTGTAGCAAATACATAATTAAATAAAATGGTAAATAAATAACCGCAAAAACAATTATATATTTCGATTTCTGTCGTTGCTCATAATTGTTGTTATTCTTTCGTGTCTTTGTTTACTGTGTGTGAGCTAGACCATAATGCTTTGCGCTTGAAAATAATAGACTGGATCTATATTTAGACTGGAAAACACCTTTACATATTAATGCAATTTCTCGGCTTATTTTAGGTTGAAATTTTTTGGGGAAAATTAAGTGTATTTATTTCACGGAGATAGATTTTTGGAAAATTGTCGATATGTTCATCAACATCCTTGATGGCTCTTTAAGTGATATGTGATAACGTGTTTATGACAATTACATAGTGTATTAACTAAACTAAATAAGTTATATATTTCTAAGAATAAGAAACGTATTCATAACCGAAGTGTTGGTTATTGGTCGGATCTTGATATCTACCTATGTTTGCCTTGGAGGAGATTCTTGATCGTAAAGGATTACAGCAAACATTTTCGCAGGTGAATTTAGTTCGCAAGAGATGTCGTCATGGGCACATGCAAATGTTGTAGCAGTTCCCCTAAAATAGGAGAAAGCAGTATAGCTATCTGAAGGCATGTTCCTGATTACAATCGAGTGACTGTCACTTTTAAATCCCTTTGAACTAATTACTGAAGGTGGCAACGTGGTCATGGGACATGCAGTCTAGCTACATGTAAGTTGAACAAACCATCATGCTGTGTGTTTAAACGAATAGGAAAACCAGTTTTGATTTACAAACAAAACGTTAGGAACAAAGAAGGTTTTGTTTGTGACCTATTTTCGTGTTCTGTGTGTAATGAAGGGCGCTCTATCAAAATCTGATAAAATTGCCTCTGTTCCGAAGAATAAAATTTGCTAATATGGAATCTACCAGGATACGAATTCATATCACTCAGGCGTTTTTTCCCCGCACGGTCTGTTGTCGGTGCGAGAACGTAGGAACATTTAACTCCAGACTGACCCTTTCGTCTCATCATTCCGTAACATTATGAACCTGCTAACGAAAAATTCCATATGTATTCAAATAGTTCGCTGATTTAGTTCGATAAGGACAGGATTTTGTCTGTACTAGACTGGCAACAGAACATTCGCCATTACAGCGTCTTCAGGGAAATAAGAGCGGAGTCACTCGAACTAGTTCGTATCGAGAGATGCAATACCATGTAACTGTTATGTTTCGATACAGGGTCCGTGTTAATAAGAGTGCTATCAGACAGTGGCACAACATCATCAGAACAAAGAGAAACAAGTTGTCACTAAGTCGGACGAATCTTCATTGCCGTGTACTTCATAGAATACGAGAACCCACCAAGGCTCTGCCAGTTAAGACCTTTCCCGTAGCCAGTACTTCCGTACAATCCATTCAGATTGGCCCTATGGCAGTTCCTGTACCACCAGCCTCCATAGTAGAGTGAAGAACAAAAATAATACCAAGATTTGTCGTTGTCTTTGTCTGTTGCACTGAAGTACATTCCGTTGTGAAAATACGCGAAGGAGTCGCCTGCAATATGCAACATGCAATATACATTATTATCACAAGTATTACAATGGATTGATTGAGTTAGATAGGCATGCAAATAAAATAAACATGCAATATACATAATTGTCACAAGTATTACAATGGATTGATTGAGTTAGATATAGGCATGCACAAAACAAGAGTTCAACATATACATGCGAAGAAATTCAAGCGATTGGTGTTAACGACAAGGCCTTAAAAGGTATGACAAGCATAAATCGATGAAAACATAACAATCGACTGCTGCAGTTTACAAGATCTACAAATAAACCATAAATCAAATAGATTATTAAAATAATATTGGTATAATCAGTTAAGCCTGCAAATAAGTTGTAAGTTGGAAGGAAACTGACCATCTGTCAATATTAACCATATTGGTCATTGCTATTTACACGCTTTTTCAAATAAAAGCTAAAAAACAACCTCCCCTATTAGACCAGGGCCTCCTTTCACAAAGCTACCTTCACTAAAGTAAACCTTAAACTCACATTCTTTAAGGACTAAATTTACGAATATTAATGCATAGCAATTAGATCAACGAATATCTAAGCAATAACTGAAACCTTTGACCAGTTTATTTGACCAGTGAGTATGTTACCTGCTGTTCCGCTGTATCCGCTCACTTCCAGCTTGTATTTCTCTGATTCGTCGTGGACCTTAAAGCGACTGTAATCTGCACGGTAGTAGTTGCCACTGTAGGCTTTCAAGTCAACCCGGAGAGTGTACGTCCTCTGTGTGGTGATCCGATTTAAGTACTCATTGCCTTGCAATAAAATATAGAAAAGTAGGTAAAGAGTTCTGAAAATAGGCCTGATATAGTCTGATATAGTCTGATATAGTCTGGTCTGATATAGTCTGATATAGTCTTACATAGCCTGATATAGTCTGATATAGTCTGATATAGCCTGATGTAGTCTGATATAGCCTGATGTAGTCTGATATAGTCTGATATAGTCTGATATAGTCTGATATAGCCTGATGTAGTCTGATATAGCCTGATGTAGTCTGATATAGTCTGATATAGTCTGATATAGTCTGATATAGTCTTACATAGCCTGATATAGTCTGATATAGTCTGATATAGC
This sequence comes from Gibbula magus, assembly GCA_936450465.1. Classification (NCBI taxonomy): domain Eukaryota; kingdom Metazoa; phylum Mollusca; class Gastropoda; order Trochida; family Trochidae; genus Gibbula; species Gibbula magus. Next base: position 15,539,610 of record OW388290.1, on the reverse strand, counting down.
CTGATGTAGTCTGATATAGCCTGATGTAGTCTGATATAGTCTGATATAGTCTGATATAGTCTGATATAGCCTGATGTAGTCTGATATAGCCTGATGTAGTCTGATATAGTCTGATATAGTCTGATATAGTCTGATATAGTCTGATATAGTCTTACATAGCCTGATATAGTCTGATATAGTCTGATATAGCCTGATGTAGTCTGATATAGCCTGATGTAGTCTGATATAGTCTGATATAGTCTGATATAGTCTGATATAGCCTGATGTAGTCTGATATAGCCTGATGTAGTCTGATATAGTCTGATATAGTCTGATATAGTCTGATATAGTCTGATATAGCAATGGTACATCTAACTGCCTGATATAGTCTGATATAGCAATGCTATATATATAGCAATCTAACTGTCTACTGATCCAGTATCAAGTACGTATTACTAATTTCGCTGAAACTAACTATTGATTTGTTTGTTTGTTTTTAAATACGAGAACATATCACGTTTTCCTGGCAGCCATTGTTTAACTTGAGTTTGTAACGTCATTAAAATTGTTCGTGACGTGAGAAGTGCGATTCATAGAACGGGTAATATATACATATAAATTTATATTACACTAGAAGCTCGAGGTTAAACTCGGGTATAATAAAAATTCAGATTTGTTTTTTTTTAAATGATACGACGCATTTCCTCGGGTAATGCAAGTCGATATTAATCAAGCACATCGAGCAACCATTCACATTGACTTGAAACACTGAACAATGTTTCAATAGATCATTCACCTTGCTGTTTAGAAGAGTATATAGACATGGACAATTTGCAACTAAAAACATTATTTTCTTACAAAACAAAGTGAAGTGTGCTTGTCAAACTTTAGTGTTGATTATTCAGATACGATGATCACAACGTTTGGTTGCCATGTGAAAAATAACCCAAATGCAGATTTGGTACCACACCGAGAAACCCCGTTAAAGACCATACTTCCCCCACAAGAAGAAGATGAAAACAGAAGTTTAGGTTGTGTCCCTGTAACACTTATTTTGGGCCTGTACACAAGATTTCACATTTCTGGGGCTTTTGATTCCGGAGGTGTGGCCCCTGTGGACCCTGTGGCCCCTGTGGCCCCTAGGCCCTTATTTGGTTCTACAATACAATTTGGTAAGGAGTCGGTACAAGAGATTCCAACATTCCAGGACTTTCCGTTCAAAAGAAGCAAATGAAAATACGTGTTTAGGTTGTGGCCCTTACATGAACACGGTCAAAGATATAAACAGTTTAGTGATACATCCTCTGTTGATAGAAAGTCGTAGTATAACGCAGTACCAGCAATTTGAACATACTTTGAGGCTAACGACCATGGGGGGAAAATTCAAGGTTAACAGACACATACCGAGCCAGAACTCCCCTTCTAGGTCTCCAAATCCACGCTTATATTGTCCCCACTTTTCATGGAAATCTACTGAACCATCTTGCCTTCGTTGAAGGACCTACAGAAAAAACGCAAATTTGTAAAATTGAATCAATTCATTCAAATGTCAACTGTTCGATAATAACATTGAATGTTAAAGGATGTACTAAACGTTAATCATAATCACATGTCGACCTGTGTGACAGAGACAGGTGAACTGAACAGACAGAGGTGTCCTGCACCCGAACAACTTCCCCCTCTAGTCATACCTCGCGTCGGTCTCCTTCACTGGCTAATTTCAGCCTTGCTGCATTTCCTTACCGTTTCTCTGCTAGCTTGTCAGAATTTAGGTGCAGGGCGTTCACAAGCACAGAATGGGTAACGAAATGTAACAAGGCTTAAATTAGCCAGTGATTATAACTTGCAGGACGGATATTTAGAATTGCACCAAAATCTAAAACAAATGAATTGCTGAATTCTACCTGTTGTTTTGACGTCGACGTTTACGCAATCCCATGTGAGCGGGTTATAAAATTTAGGCAAATGAACATGAAAATAGTATTATGCATAAAATGAAGTCAACGACATGGCTCACCGTCCAGCCGCCTTCGGTCATTTCACAGTACACCTCGACAAGTCCATCGTCCTGAGGGTTAATTTCGTACACACCGTCTTGCAAACTGTTATCTGCATCGTACAAGTCCTTACAGTCCCGTATATCTGTAAAATCAGTTGAGTAATAGAGACATCCTTTCATATGTAATCTGACAGCGATAATCAATAGCGAAATAATTAATCGTACACTGCAAAACATACGTATATATATATATCATTGAACAATTTTTGACAAGTTAGTAAATACAAATGTTAACAGGCTAACAGAGTCGCTATGTCCCCCGTCACTCTCGCTCAACCCCACCCGCCCCGCCAATCCCGCGGAGCAGTTGAAGGAGACACCCTTCTCTTGACTCCTGATATCCCGCAAACGTTAATCTAGTAGGTTATACACCATGGCTCACAAACATTGATGACTATTAGTAAGATAAACAGGCCTTGGCGGGTACTAATTGCTAATTCAGATAGCACCAAGTGTCAGAAAGGAGGTTTATTCAATTAGATACAGTTAAAATGTTGTTAGAGTCACACATTCCCTTACTGTATTACTGTATTACTATATACCATGTCTCCCATGTGCACCTAGTATCAGTCTGACCGTTGAACAGGTAGCCAATCAAAGAGCGTCCAACAAAAGCTTTCTGTACCATTAGCTAGGGACAAGTAACTCCCAACAGCCTTACTTTCGTCGGTTTCCGTAACAGGAATGATTTAATGAATGATTCCGAATGCTTTCAAACCGGCGACCTTTAAAAACACAGGAACTTGATATCGTAAGTAAAATGTAGGTAAAACGCAGGTAAAAAAACTACCCCCTATATAACATATATATATATAGGGGTTAACTCACATTCGCAATTAGAAGGAAGGGCTGACCACTCCCCGTTGGCCTTGCATGTGACGGTAGTGGACACGCCCACGCCCCGGAAGTGAAACCCGTCGTGGCACGTGTACTCTGCAGTTGAGTCGAAGGTTAGGTCATTGAAGTCGACCTCTCCGTGAGGGACATCGTGAGGGTCGGGACACGTGACAACTGGAACAGAGATGTACATTTTGCAAATCTGTGATTTTGAGTTTTTTGTTCCGGATCAGGACTGCGCATTCATTTATGATTGTTAAATGACGAAATGATGTTATCGTATCGTATCCCAAAAGACAGGTTCAACTGTGCTTAAAGGATAGATGTAATGACATATGGTCAAAATCGGATTCATCAAAATGGGATGTCAATTTTACAATTGCTAAATTTTAAATTTCTGAAATCGGTCCATAACTTACTTGTATACGGTGTTTTTAAAAAACGCCTAATTTTGCCCCGGCGACAGAATGAAAGTGTGCGAGGGTGTGATCCTTGAAACGATGACTCCTGTGGCGTCATTGGAGTAATCTCATTATCGGCGATAGTCATAATTCAACGTAATTTCGCAACATTTTGATTGTTTATTTCACTAAGAAATCTTCAATAAAACAACTAAAATTGTCCATACATCGAATGTTTAAATATCCAACTAGGTAATTCCACAGGTGACAATTACATAATTATTGCATAAACATGTGTTTTTGGCGATTTAACACACCTCATAAATTCATCTAGCGGCAGTGATAATCATCATTAATCGATTAATGAGGCTCCACGGAGCGGGTCACAGACGACCCGTCATCTGTGGTTAATCAGTCACGGCTCAATGATTCTTTTCAAAACGTTTCGCAGCGGTAATTGCGGCATTGTTAAAATTGATAAATTAAAATCGTCATAATAATCAAATGCATATATATTGTCTCGAGTTTATACTCAATTGATTCCGATTTATAATGTACGTAGAAGTAATAATCTGTCGATATTACCCGTACGGGTTAGGATACAGAGGTGATTATTTTTGTGATATTCGAAAATATGCTCTTTAGTGATTCTCAACGCTGATTGGTCAGTAGCCATAAAATGACGCGACGATTGGCTGGAGGTACTACTTTCTTGTTTCATTGATGAATAGAACGTGCCGAACTAGGTCACACATCTCGACTTTTAAAATAAACAGAGATCAAGAAATTAAAAATATTTAGTTGATTACATATTCTGTATTCGAAATTATAATATATATTAACAACATGGGCAATATTACTTTAATTGACACTTATTGACGATTATTTTTAATAATTACAACGGCTACACAGGAGGGGGGGGGGGGGGGGTCATTTACTAAACTTCTAAAGTCTAGTAAAAAAATAACGGTTGTGAAAGCGTCATGTAAAAGCGCAATCCAAGCTTAAAAGCTGCCTTGCACATTTCACGGGATCTTTAATTGACCTCCTATACTACGCTTTTTAAATTCTTTTTTTAGGGGGGGGGGGGGGGGGGGGTCATGTTTTGAAGAAACCTACGAAAGTCTAGGGTCCGCCCCTACTGATTTTATAATATATAATACTTACTCTCACAGCTCCCACTAAGCCCCTCCCACTCCTCGTCAGCGTTGCATCTGGCAGAGTCACTTGGTCCCGAGAACTCGTATCCAGTCTTACAGTTATATTCTGCGTGGGAGCCATACGTCACCGATGCATACCTTACCACGGCGTTGTCAAGATCATCCGGGACACCGCAACTTACCACTAGAAAATAATTAAATAACTATATTTTACCTTAAATATGCTCAGGTTTAGAACACCATAAACCATTTGTGAGATTATAACATTGTCATGTTTGGGTAAACACCATCTGAAATACTACAAATCGAGGTCGAGGTCACAGTATTAGCTTGTTGCTACAGATAGTGCTGGCGGTTGGTGCTTGACCATGAGGGTGTGGGTCCCGAGGAAATTACAAGATCTTGAGCTGAATATTGCAGATATTGCAGTGTTTTCATTTTCTAAACCGAGGATACCTTTAATAGAAGGGTGTTGACAAGATAGGTTCTGCTATGGTGTTATCTTCGTTGGATGACAATCTGATCTGGTTCTTGCAACTGATAAATTACGCTGAAAGGAGACTGTACTGGGTATAAACAGGAATTGTGATGTTATTGTGATGAAGTTTAATTGCAGGACCATGTGCCTATATATACATTGTCGAGGACCAACAGTTTCCCTACGAAGACGCCATCAACGTCAATGCGCATGCCATTCCGCAAAATTTGGAAATGATTCACATATCAAAACGAAAAAGAAACTTTTATATTTTCTTCACTGGAACAGAAGTTCTTACTTCTAATGAATTGTAAAGTATTTTCAAATATTTGAGATGATTGTAAGTTTTATTCATATTCTGGTTTGCTGTGAATATGTCGTCACTGACCAGAAGATATTACAATAGTATATTATTGTTGAAATCTCCACTCGTCAATCGCGGCATGATTTCGCACATGTGTGCCATATCATTCAAAGTGGGCACCTGTTATACCCTGTAGAAGCATTCAGTTCATGCAAATGCTGCTTGAATTTTGCTACATTTGAGTGATAATGCGTTTGGGTGATAAACAAAAAATGAAAATTTTTCATTTTCAAGCAAAAATGTTCACAGAAATAATCGTCTGTGTTCCTAAATACTATTAAGTCATTTGACAGCACAAAGTAAACTCGTTTTTACTAAGGTAAATTACGAGAAAAGATCTTAAATTACTAGAAAAATATATTTCATAAGTTTCACACTTAAACTTACTCAATAACAGTATTTGTCATCGTTTGTAAAGCATTGTACGATGTAAAGCATTCAACCTTTTTGTCTAGTCACAAAAGTAAAATTTTACTTTCAATTTCTTCTGGACATCTAAACCACAGTAGGTAGTGAGGTAACGTTTCTTTTGGCGTTTAATGTGTATATATCCATCGGCCGCACTGACGGGTACCAAAATCATTACATCACTTAGATCCCATGGATGTTATGAAAAGATGGAATGATTTCGCGATATTGAAGTTTTAAATGGTTTGTCTGTGACGTGCAAAACATTCCAACATTAAGTTATTTGAGAAACAAGGTTTTCTGAATAACATCTTCTTTAAAACGAAGATACACGACAAGCTTATGCTTTCACAGGTGTAGTAGTCCCATTCTGCCTGATGAAGGAATAATTATATACTCCAAAATGCCTTGTATCTCAAATTCACAAATGTATATAAAAAAAAGTCGTTATCAAGAAAAGACATAACTCTTACCAGTCTCCGTTACTAGCTGATTAAAGCCTTTGCAATATTTCCTTTAAGTTTCCGTGCTAGAAACTCAGAGCCCAAGTGCAGCGATCCACTATATCTTAGTACGGAAAAGCGAAGGAAATACTGGAAGGCTTAAACCAGCCAGTGCTGGATACTGGCACGAGTAATGCCTTGCGTTTGGAAGTTGCCTCAATGCGCCACAAAGACTTGGTTAATATATTGGAAGGATGCAAGTGGCCGAGTTGCTTAAGAATCGTATACATATTTGTATGGTATGATCCCATCATGACAGGATGCAGTTTAAGTTCATATTATGATTCAATGGTTAAATAATAGTTGTAATATTGGCGATCCTAAACCAATGGTGGAGACAATATTCGAAATTACAACAGTTCATCTTACTGTGGCAAGCTGGCAGAGTGGCTGACCATGCTCCGGTTGCTCCGCACGTGGCTGTAGCTGTTAGTGTGCTGTCTGGAAAACGGTGCCCGTTAACGCACGTGTAGGTCACGGTGGAACCGAAGGTCAAGGTCGTAGAATCCAAATCAGCGTTCGTAACTCCAGAAGGAGGCCCACAAGAGATAACTGCAGGAAGATGATATGATAAAAAGAAGTAGGTAGAAGACTATGTACTATTATCATTTAATCAAGATAGTAATTACATAAGTACATATCAAGTGTATATATATAGTATAATGTTAAAGATGCATACAATGTGTTTCATACACTTTTATTTGGCTTTAACACGTGCCAAAATACCATTTGTACTGATTTCAGTTTCACTAAATTTGCTTATTCATTGCCAATTGCTAAATATAATTACTAGTTTTTAATGAAAAACTAGAAATATTGTTATACATGTGCAAAAACCGAAATTCCACGTCCCATTCACATGCACAGTAGTTAAATGAACTAATAAACCTTATCAACACAATACCTTGTCATTTTGTCTGTTGTAAATAACCATCATTTATTACGTTTGGCACAGGTGACCCCAAACAACACAATGGATGCACCTTTAAACATACACAAGGTTGATACTAATATGTCAATCTAGCATGTCATAAATAATATATTCCTGCTTACAACTGGGAATCTTTTATCTAGGGAAATTACGACTTACCTTAAATATCGGGGGGAAATTTCAACATGGAATATATTTTCAAAACAAAATGCTGATGCCAGTAAATTTTTTATTGCGCCTTGAAACCTAAAAACCTATAAGAACTTAGCTTTCGTGTAAGAAATCATAATGAAGGGATTGTGAGACGACATTCTACTTAGTTCTGTAAGGAAATATTAACGGTTTCCTTACGTGTTATTACATGTTACATAGAGTAAGTCCAGCTTTTTTTATTGGCCGTTATTTAAACGTACTTGTACAAGAGCCACTGAATCCACTCCAACTTCTGGTGACGTCACACGAGGCCTGTTCGCTACTTCCGGTGAACTCGTAGCCTACATCACATATGTATGTGGCCGTTGAGCCATAGGTTAAGCCTGTGTGAGATATCTGCGAATTTGGTCCCGGACTCGGTGCGACGCATGTTATCACTGAAGATAAAGCATCAACGTTTAAAAAAATACATGTAGTTTTGGAGACTCAAAATGTAAGCAAAATAGATCAAATGACGTGTCTAACACAATCTGAGAGCGATGACCTCTAGGGTGCAATAAATGTCCGTCATACTTGACCCTAATGGCGGCATAACGTGAAACAAGTGTTCGGTCGAAACATTGGGAACTCAGCAACCGGGAAACGAAGGTACAATTTGGATGATTGACAACTTTGACAACTCAATAAATAAATTGTTGATAAATTAGGAATGGGTATATTCGAGGCACATGTCAACAGGAAAAGACATCTTTGATTGACAATCTAGAAATTATATTAATTGTGACTAAGTTTGACAACAAATAAGGGCCATAACTCCAACAAAATAAAGCTTTTGAACTGGTGTGTGTACTCTTTCTAGAGTATTAACCGAATTGTCAAGGCAAATTCACTCAACTTGATGTAATACCCTTTTTTTAATAGAAAAATTGTCCTCATGGAAGTTCAATTAAAGATTTAAAGGCCATAACTACGTAAATATGTTATATAATAATTTGGAACTGGTTTTCGACCTTGGTCAACAGTTCGCTATGGAATAACCATACCTAAAATTTAGAAGAAATTTTTTTAATTAAGGTTTAGAATTAAAGCAAATATTTCAAAATTTGAAGGCAGAATTAGATCTAAATACAATAATAATATTCATAATGACATTTCTAATTGTTTAAAGCTTTAATAATGGATATAACATGTTAACCCACTGAAACTATGTCTACTTCACTTGTAGATGTTTAAATTCTCTTCTGCATGAGTTATTATTTTAGCCGTGTCAAATATTTGTTGATTATGTGGAGAGGATTCTATAAGTTTTATAACTTGTGCCCAATCCATTTCTTAAATGAATAAATATGTTTTCAATCCAAATTTGTTTTAGGTTTAACAAACAATATAACAAAGTATAAAAACATGACGTTTCAATAGAAACGAAAAAAAATTCCGGAAATTTGCAAAAAGCTCAGAACTTACTAGAAGGGTAGCAATAAATGAACACATTTTGAGACAACTGACCGGACGGACGGAACGCCCCAAATACAGCCCACCCCTTTTCGTAGAAGGGATGTAATAAACTATTCATTATTTATTTCACTGTAGAAATGATAAACATGATAATTCAGAAAAAAACGATAAATAAAATTCCCATGAAATTGTGTCCATATCATAGAATATTCTGATACAAAACGATAGTGTAAATCATACGAGAAGGCATAAGAAAGTAACAAACCTTGGCAAACCCCGCTCAGTCCGGCCCATTGGAGGTTGGGTCCGCACGTCGTCTCTTTACTTGACCCCTGGAAGGTGTATCCGACGTGGCACGTGTACGTTGCGACGGAGTTGACAGTTTTCAGTACGTAAACGACGTCAGCGTTAGCAAGGGGAAGCGGGTTTGGACACAAAGGTATAACTACAAGGAGATATAATATATATGATAAATGCATCATATTCACGACAGAAATGAACACACTATATTTAATAAGTATAGAAAAGAAGCGTTCGTTAGAATTGAACGTTAACATTGATTAACTCATATACATATTGTCACTTGGTGTGTTAACTGTTGATGAATTGTCCTGAATGTTAACGACACGAGTGTCATCCATTTCAGATGAGAGATATGCCGAGTTATGACAATATGAAGACAAATCAGCATTGTCATATGTTTATAATAGAGGCACATGTATGTGTAGTAGCACGTGTTTCAGTGTGAGTTCCCGTATTTCATCGTCTGTGACGTGATAGAACAATAGAACGTAACGGCACTCACGTAGACCGTTATCTCTACTTATTGTGGAGTTGCCTTCAAAACCTAAATGAATAAAATGGGTACTCGATTTATTACACTCGAAATTAGTCATATGATTACTACGAAACTCATACAAGTTTATGTTTATACTGTTACCTTCATGTGGGTAAATAAAAACTCGTTTCGTAAAAGGCATGTGACGTATATCTACCACAGGTTTCAAAACTAATGTTGTTATTGTTAAAGCAGTCATTGAATCGTACAAATACAGAAACAATATGCTTTGCTGCAACTGCATTGAGCCACATGATATGAATAATACACATGGCACGCGTATTCATGGAAACTCACTGTCACATGTTCCTATAAGCCCCGCCCACACACCATTTTCGTCACAAGTAGCAACGTTACTGAAACCGGTGAACTTGAAACCGGAGAAGCAGGTGAACACGGCAGTTGATCCATACGTAAAACCGTTCGTGTTCCTAATGGAGTTCGGTAAGGTCGGAGGAGCCGCACAGGTCACCACTGGAAGAAGGAGGTACATTACAAGGTAGTGTTTAGCTCCGCTGAGCCAGAATGAATCATGCCATGACCGCCATTAATAAACTGACAAGCAAAAGAAAGTATAACACTCTCTTGTTTTCGATTAATTCAATATTTTAAAGAAATGAGATGCATTTGATTATGGCACGATACAATAACACCTTTAATTTCGGCAGTAGTTTGAATGACTTAATGGGTGCCTGTTTTATTTTTTATTTAAAGTAGACAGGGGTAAGACATGAAATTTACACCACCATGAGCTCTCCCATGTTTAAAATGTTGTAAATGTGTGCAGGACGAGGCACATTTATTGAATTTTACACAGTATATGTAATATGTCGATCGATGAACAGTTGTATTTTATCAAAATTAATTTGGGGGAAATTCAAAATTTTAATTTTAATTTTTATACAAAAAAAATCAAACCGCGTAGAGGTATTCTTTGACTGATTTAATGTTTTGGACTAATTTCTCAAACTAGTCAGTTTTTGAATACGACGTCAAAAACTCGAGATAATGGACTTTGAGAATTATAAATTACATTTGTATGATAAATACCATTGAGTGATATACTTTATTTTTCCCGTCAGTGTATGATAACAAGTTCATTTTGTTTATAAACAATCATGATGTGAACACATTTCGATAAATTCAGAATAATGCCTCTTATATTCATAAAATGTATATATTTTACCACACTGGGAGGGGGGGAGAGCGATGACACGGGGGGGGGGGGGGGGGGGGGGGGGGGGGTCTTACTCATTTTGGATGGGGTTTTAAGCGTGTTTCACCGATTATTTAAATTTACAATCTCGTGACCTTGCTTTGGGGCCAAAAAAAGGTCACGTGACCTTACTTTGGGGCCAAAAAAAAGTCACGTCACCTTGCTTTGGAAGCCAAAAATGTCACGTGACCTTGCTTTTGAGGCCAAAAAAAGTCACTTGACACAGATGTGGCTGTAAAAAAAATCGATTTTATGTCAAGAAAATACACCAAATTGTACCCAGATCAAATCAGAAATGAACATTTGATATGTGTTTGAACTGAAACATGCACCTGAATAGAATAAGCACCGTTAACACATTTTTAAAGGCGGAAATTTAAAAAAAATCATAATAGAAATCATTCATTTTGAGAGAAAGGACAGTATGTCCTAGCTGTGAAAGGGACAGAGACCTATACTCGCGAGATAGTTGAAAGTTAGCATGTATCATATTCCTAGTTCTTTTGTTCTTAATATTTCGGATAATAATCATTACAAATGTTTAATCTGCATATGCTGCGTTTACACTAGGCCACGATTAGTCCATAATCGCAACAATTTGGAATTTTTGAGTGCGTGTGTTAGGGTACTCAGGACCATATAGTTGTAATTGCAAGGGATATGTATGAGCTTCAATATTTGCAAACAAGACAACGGAAGTCACGATAAAATGGAAAAAAAAATAGGATTGAAATAAAGTCGACAAATTTTACTTGTTCCAGAAACGGAGAAAGAACATTCATATCTCAGTTCGATCAGAATTAATCCTGAAATAGCATCCAAAATGACATATTGTTTGAAAAATTACAATTCATAATCCAAGAGACCAATACAAAGACTTTTCATTCTGTAGAAGGTCATAAAACCATGACACCCCAAAGTTACCAAATCTATTAATTATAATCCCCACTTGCCAAGGTACACAGAACTTCAACTTTCTAGAGTTACTGGTTCTGGAGAAAAAGACAAATATAGTCCCTGAGTTTGTGGCCCCTGAAATTAGGGATCAAAAGGTCACCAAACATATGCATCAGAATCTCCGCTTGCCAAGCTAACTGTACTAATGATTCCAGTTCTCTGGAATCAGTGGTTCTGGAGAAAAAGACGAAAATAGGTTTTAATGCTGTGGTTCCTTGGACCCTTATTAATCAAGATATCCATGATCTAAGGAGTGACAGTAGGAGTATGTACACGAGATGCCAACTGTCTGTAGTCACTACAGAGCTGGTTCTAGAGAAGAAAGACGAAATATGTTTTTGAGGTCAGGTCTGATGAGCTAAAAACGTTTTCAGGAGTGGCCAATGTTGCCCTTACTAGGGGTCACATGGTCACCAAATGTACAATTTCAATCCCAAATGTCTTAGGAGTCGATATTTCAACTTTCTTGCTCTTACTTCTGGAGAAAAAGCCTAAAATAGGTTTTTTGGGCCATGGCATCTGAGGACCACCAGGGCCACAAACTCGGCAATTTAAGATCCCCATTTTCCGATTTTTGAAACGTATTAAAAACGTATCAAAGCACCCTCCTCCCACCAAACACAGCTATAGGAACAACATTCTTTTCAATTTCGTCTGAAAATTGGGGTTGCCATGTCTTATTTTCACGAGAAGATGCTGTAGGATAAAAATTTTCATCCATATTAGTGTTAAAAATAGGGTGAGGACTCGTCATATTATCTGTTTCTGAAAAAATAGTATGAGAAAAGAAATTTTCTTCAAAATTGACACAGACTTTTTGCTCCTAGAAGGCGCTATTGAACTTTTTTCGTGGGTGAAAAGTGGGGGGGGCCGTGCCCCCCCAGGTTCAGAAGTGGGGGGCCCGGCCCCCCCCCCCCCCCCCCCCCTGTTCCTACGCCTATGCAGCAGGATGACGGAAAGTTCCCTAGTGGTGTGTGATGGAAGCGGACGTATTGGAAAGCATAATAGAATATTCATATCACAATTGTCCTGATAATCCGGATCTAGATTTTCTCAGCACAACGACCGGCATGAGGCAATGGTTATGTAAATATGGTTCTTACGACTATTTAAGCGCTAAGAGAGCTTCGAAAATATAGAACCTTGATGCTATCGGAATTATCGTTGAAAGATCGCGTCGCCGCGTAAAAAATTAAAACTTTCCATCGTTAACGAACACTATTCTTCAATAGACATCCAAGGTGCATCCAAGCATTTTAGGAGGGATGAGGAGGTAATTTTTCTCCATCCGTAACTGATAATGTGTATTTACCTGTACACGTCCCGAGCAAGCCGACCCAACTGAGAGAGACAAGACACGTATCGACACTGCTCGACCCGGTGAAGGTGTAGCCCACATCACAAGTGTAGGTAGCCACTGAACCAACTCTCAGTGAGCTGTAGCTTACCTCAGCGTTTTGTGGAGGGTTTGGAGTCGGGCAAACAGGCACATCTGGAAAAACAAAAAACATTTCGAAAAATGAACACATATGTATTTGAAAGGAGTATGCAATACATTAATTTTGTGACATTATACATTTGATCTTATTCATATTTTAGATGTATTACACATTTTGATTTATCTCAGAGAAAACTACTTATAGACGGGGTAAATAGATAGATAGATAGATAGATAGACAGTTATTCTTTAGAACAATTCTGAAAAATTATCGTCATCGTATCCCTTTTCCCTGTTGTTTATACAACGCGAAAACAGTACCTACAAAAGTAAAAAATATTCAAGGTCGGAAATTTCGGTATGAAAATGGGCAATATGAATGGCTTCATTTATTCATCATACATGTTACATTCCTTATCGTCAAGATCAAATGACTTCTTGAAATGATAACTTATCCAAACCATCTAGTAATTCTCTTTGAAGAAGAGTGAATTTATAGAATAAAAAAATTATTGTGTTGCTCATGTGACTAATTGTTAATGCTGGACTAGTAAAGTTACATTGTGTTCGATACAATTAAACCCTTATAAACCTTGCATACTGAAAGTCACAAAATCCATTGAACCGTGACATACTCACAGTCACAAGATCCATCGAATCATGACATATCCATAGTCACAAGATCCATTGAACCGTGACATACTCACACATGATCTATTGAACCGTGAGATACTCACAGTCACAAGATCCATTGAACCGTGACATACTCACAGTTAGACTATCTATTGAACTGTGACATACTCACAGTCACAAAACCATTGAACCATGACATACTCACAGACACAAGATCCCTGGAAGCCACTCCAGTTGGCGGTCTCGTCACAGGTTGACGTACTGCTGGATCCTGTGAAATCGTAACCTGCGTCACACGTATACGTCGTCGTAGAACCGTATGTAAGTGTCGTGAACGACCTCGTAGCGTCGGTTACGTCAACTGGTGTACTGCATGTAATCACTGAATTAGAAATGGAAGAATTGTATCAGTTCATATCAATCTTCACTGGAAGAGAATTTGAAAAAGAATTTGAATCAATTCATTACAATCCTCACTGCAATACAATTGGCGACAATCACAAATATATTTTTTCACTTAAAACATCACTAAAATAAACTTGGAATCAAGTGTATCATTTGTATTTAAACTTGTCACAGATATGTGGTGTATTGGATTTGATAAATACAATGTTATGTCTTCTTGCTACACAAGCTAACTTTCAAAGCTGCAGACCTTGACAAGATCCGCTCAGACCACTCCACTGTAGGTTAGACCCGCAGGTTGCCACGTTACTGGGTCCCTGGAAGATGTAGCCCACGTCACACGTGTAGTTCGCGATACCATCCACAGTCAACGTGTATGCGATGTCAGCGTTTTGGAGGTTAACGGGAGGGCCACAGTAGCCTTCAATACAGAGATGTGTCTTCAGATTTGCAATAGGGGAAATACTAATATCGCATATCCCATACTTCATCATACATCCATCATCTAGTAAGTGACAACTTTCATCTGATCTTTAGTTTATGCATCCCTGCGGCAAATCACTGTTAAAATCACTATGGTAAATCATCGTGATAAATAATTATGAAAGATAAGTATGATAAATCACTAAGATAAATCAAAATGGAAATCTTTTTGGTAAATTACTATGATAGATCACTGTGGTAAATTATTATGATTAATATATAAAATACATAGGTATGATAAATCACTGTGGTAATCACTGTGGTAAATCACTGTGGTAAATCACTGTGGTAAATCACTGTGGTAAATCAATGTGGTAAATCACCGTGGTAAATCAATGTGGTAAATCACCGTGGTAAATCATATTATAATTCGCTATGGTACAGCACTGATAAATGACATTCTTACCGACGCACTCTCCATGAAGACCGTCCCATGTTCCAGTAGCTCCACATGTCGCCGTGTCGCTTGACCCAAGGAAGTTGAAGCCCGAGTTACAAGTGTAAGACACTGTTGAGCTGTAGGCTATGCCCGAGTGAGTCTCGGTGGCGTAATCAAGAGGAGACGGTTGACCGCAGAAAACAACTGGAAAACAAGGGATAATTATAATGAAACCACTGTTCTTGAACACATTCTGACCACTTGAGGACAACATATGTGATGCTAAATGGTGCTGATCGTCTCATCTCTGAATGAACTTGTAACCCACTGTTTTACTTATCTTTTAAGCAAAGAACAAGACACATGTTATAAAATATATACAAGTTTTGATATCGATTAACTCAGCTACCATTACTTGGGAATTGTGATAAATGGTGTCCCTTTTTAGGAATGTTTAAAACGAAGTGTCGTGTTTAAGTGTATTCATTTGAATTGCTACGATATGCATATAAATACATTTATTTATTTACATCACTTCCGGTAAATCCAACAATGGCCTCGTTTTGGTTTGTCGCAGGATGATGTAAAACAGACAATGTTATGCAATGTTTAAATAGATTTAGTTTAACAGAGAAACTACATATTCGTGTTCTTTTATTTCATTTTGACAAAATATACTTTATTGCCAAATTGCTGATTAAAAATATATAGAAAACATGTATACAGTCTAACTTTGATACATTTCAAATGTGGGGAAATGTGTTTGTCATTTAAAGCATATAACATCGCTTTTTTCAAATGCAAATACAATGGAATACCAAAGTCGAAGACAGCCATAAGTAAGACTTCATTACTTAAACAAGAGCCACTGAATCCTGTCCAAATCCCGCTCAAGTCACACGTGGCGTTGTTGTCCCCGATGAGGTTGTAGCCCACGTGACAGCTGTACTCAGCGGTAGAGAGGTACGTCACGGTGCTGTATGCGACTTCACCATTAGCCAGAGGATCTGGGGATCCACATGATACGGCTGAAAACGTGAATCATAAGTTTCATGTCAATGCGAGTGGTATTCAAACCTTTGGAACGAGTGGAATTGTGGTACATAAATATTTGTCCATGCTTCACAGTGAAAGTATTGACTTATCCCCGTCAGGAGCGGTGTTCACTTATTGAACAAGAGCCATCAGGAGTCGACAGGAGAGATGGCTTAATCAGTTTTAGCAGTATATAATTAAGGTCTTTTGCTCGTAAAACAGATGTATTTCAACGTATTACCTTTATAAAAGACAAATGTACAAAATATTACCATGGAAACAGAAAAAAAATAAAAGGCACATCTTCATGATATTAGCAGGAAGTACACAAACTTTTGTGAGGATTGGTCAATCAGTTTTAAAAATCCTCTCCGGAAAGAAACTCTACCCTTCCAATAAACAAGGTCAAAATTGTTGACATTGAAACAGAACAAAATACTTTTAAAAAATTCAAACCCAAAAAAGGAACATCTACATGATACACACAATTTAGAGGATTGGTCAAGTAGTTTTAGAGATCTGTACCGGAAACAAACCCTACACTTCAAATAAACAAAGTCCAACTTGTTACCATGGAAACAAAATTATCAAATTTTGAAAAAGTTGAAACCCCCAAAGGGCAAATCTACATGATACTGGGAGGCAGTATACCAAAATTGGTGAGGATTGGTCTAGTGGTTTTAAAGATCTGCTACGGAAACAAACCCTACCCTTCAAAAAGACAATGTCCAAATTGTTACAAGGGAAAACAAATCAAAATGCTGAAACCCCCAAAAGGCACATTCAAATAAACTCACGGGCTAAAGAAAGTATAGGTACAACAACGCAAGATATTTTAATCAACGAGTGATGAATACGATTGAAATATATATAAATACACCATGTATCTAAAAGCAAACTAACTTTGTCTATAAATTTTGAAACATTATCTGTTCATTATTCTGAAAAACACGGATTTTTAAAAATCGTCGTTATAGAGTCTCCTTAAACATGCGAGATAGGGGAGTGAAATATGGCTTTCAGGCTTGTTTTTAGACGTCCTACAGCAACGATGCGTCATTGATTTAAAGTCAAAGGAAGTGCATTATGTCCATACCATCTTGTACTAACATAATTTCCATATTTCATAACATTTGACCTTAAATATCCAAAATTATTTCCCAAAATACCCTTTGAAATAGCTATTTCAGCACCCTATGTGTGCTTGAACAGGTATAACATATTAAGTATCATACTCTCATGAATTAAATTGTGTATATCTCTTAACGAGATATATCCTCATCACAAACATTCAAAACCGAGTTTATCCGGCAGAAATATTTTGTGTTTGACTCTGTTGAAAAGAAGATATACTTTCTTTTGCCCGTGAGTTAACATGATACGAGGAAGATGTATACCAAATTTGGTGAAGATTGGCCAAGTAGTTTTCGAGTACTATTCCGGAAACGATGTGATCACGGACAGACGGACAGACAGGCGGAGCCAACGACTATATATCTATGTTTCGGTGGTCCTCTATTTGGTCTGTATTAAGTATTGAAGCGATAATAAGCGGGATATAATGCCATCTCAGTGACAATTGCTTGTTATTTATGTTGTGGGACATGTGGTGCGTTGTGTTGGGATACATTTTTATTGACATCTTTCTACGTCATGCCATTGTTGAAGTGTCAATTAGCAACAGCGATGATGTTCTGTTGATTGTAGAAGAGACACAGTTGTGACTAGAATAACGAGAACATTATGATCAACATTTCTAATCAAAAAGTGCTTTCACATCTGCTTCGATGGTTTCCTATGTACGTTTGTAAGAACACCGTGCCGTATCATTGGTGTCGCACTCGAGTAAAATATTGATGACAGCGCCAGGAGTGTTACGCTCACCTCACCTTATCGCTCTGTATTTATGTTCGTCACATTTCATACAAGAAGGTAAACATAGTGATGTATTTATTATTTAGATCATAGTTTTATAAGATCCGTACAGTTATGATATGCTTCTATTTGACCTGTCATTGACGTAAACGTTAATCTTTGGCATTGTCCATTCTGAACACCCAGGGATGTATACAGACGAGGTTCAAGTCAACTTCAGTTCAATTCTGAGCGAAACTTCCCTACCCAAGGCATAACTCGTGCCAGTCGCCATAACTGGATGATTTAAGCCTTACAGTATTTCCCTCACTTGTCCGTGCGTTAGATAGTGGAGCGTTGTACCTGAAATATATTGTGGGCTCTGATATCCTAGCACGGGAACCTTATTGGAATGCGGCAAGGCTTACATCAGCCACTAATGATGAATGGCAGAAGTTATGTAGTGAAGTTGCTCTGAACGTTGATGTGAATGTTGGCAAGAGAGCCACGATAGTCCTGGTCGGGTGATACCGCTAAGTCCAATAACAATTGATTAAAGGGGTAATTATCCACACTACCTACGGCACAGTTATACACTTTACCCGTAATATCACCAAAGGTTAATGCCTGTTCAAACCTTTATAGACGGGAGAAAGATACTTTAACCTTTACTGTGAGTATACAAATACAACAAGCATTACCTACCAGCGCATTCACCACTCAGCCCTGACCAATGTCCAGCCTCATCGCACCTGTTGACCTCGCTTGACCCCTGGAAATTGTAGCCCACGTGACAGGAGTAGGTGGCTGTTGAGTTGAATGTAGTGTTGCTGTAGTTGACGTCGGCGTCATCGATACTGGGGGGTGTTGGGCATGTGATCTCTGAATGATTGAACATTGGAATTGAAATTAAATGTCACATAATAAGGCAAAGACAAACGTTTATGTGTTGAATATTGATTGCATATAGGTTCACAAATATACGTGATGGTGCCATCATGAAGCGTTTGGCGATTACCTGGCGTTGACATGAATATCATTCTCATCAATTCTAACTTTGATCACGTTGTGATGAATATTAAACTTTATTTTGTGCTGATAACCTTTTGTACCAATAGAAACTAGTCTTGATAAAACTGTTCTCAGTTCAAGTCCATTTTTCACGTATGCCTCCGTTTTCGTTTGCCAAAAATGGGTCATACTATGCAAGAACATCCAGTCACAAATGGAACAAACTTAGGTGTGCATAAAACTTGGCAAGTCCGACGAAAAGGGCAATTTTTATTCGTTTGGGTACGCTCGTTGTTAAAGATTGCATTCTAAATAAGCATCACTGTAGTGTAGACATTATTGATTTAATTAAAGGGTTAGTATTAACGAAAGACAACTTAACCATGTTAGTTCAGTGCGTTATGATGTGTATACAAAACTTTACATTGTACCAAGTTCCAATAGGACTCTTTTTACTCACTATCGTTTTGCACGAGTTCGCGTGAATAACAATCAAACCAAGTATACCCGTGTTGCATAAAACATTCGAATGTCATCACAAAAGGTGACTTCTCATTTTGCCTACAGTTCCAATCTGCCTACAGGTCAAAACAACATGTTACGGTCATGAGTGAACCTCACCAAAGAGATTCCAGTACCCGATAACTTTTGTTTTTTAAAATACAACATGATCTTACGATATTATAATAATGATTGTTGTTCGTCCTTACCATGCTGCAAGCACATATATTCTCCTTTTTGTGACACGCATAACGCCCCATGCGCGCATGTATATAGGCGGCACCCGCTTGTCCACTCCTACAAGAATACAATTTGTTCAGTTTAAATAATAATTTAAATCAATCGAGAAAAATAAGGCCAGCTTTAGCATAACTATAACGTAAAAATAAGAAGGTAAAATCTTAATCACATTGAACCCACTTTTTATGTTTTACAAAACTCGTGATATGTTTCATACCTGAATGACAGTATTCAAATTTGAGACATTTTATGTCAAGGTAATTCAAAGGTTACTAGTTACAAGACATAATTTCTTTGGAATGCGAGTTATTGTTTGACGTATATTTTACTTTTAAATGCTCTATTCTTTTAACAAATTGAATAATGATTTCTTCTTGTTTTAAGTTTGTCTGTATTTAGTAATTGACTTACAGTTGCTGCACTCTTGGTGGCTGAGGAAGTGATATCAGTTCTGCTGGGCAGAACATCAGAGGGTCCGGGCACATCACTCATCAGGGAACAGAGCCTTGTGGTCGTGGAGAAACTCACAGACGCACACTGTGGAGTAACCCAGCATAATCGTTGGCATTGATACATGTTCCGAGTTTCCATGACTTTCATCACGGTCCCAGCCGCGTTCTCGTGTCTGAGAGACCAGTAAGGGGGCAGTCCACTAGCTGGGACTCTCTGCATCACTGCTATAAGTGCCAGTGCTAATGCTATGTAACTTGTTGGAGTCATAGTTAAGATCCAAGTCTTGTTTCGGTGAGTGAACGTTTTGTACTTAAAGTATTAAATCAACTAAAAAGCACCAAGTCACAAAACATCATGAGAAACTGAATGTTCTTCAAAACTTGCGCTACCGTCTTGTAAGTTCCAGTCATCAATTGTTATATGAGATAAATGCCGATTTGGCGATTGCAATTGTGATCCAGAAACCAGGAACAAACAGATCGCTATGATTTCAAGTGAATATAAATTTGTCTATACTGGCCAATTATCTTAAATAAAGATCATCAAAACACATAATCTGTTCTACTTATTTAGCATAAATAATAACTTTGATCAAAATGATTTTAAAAATGAAATTTACTCGTTATAAGCCAAGCATATAAACAAAGTGATTGCTCGACAAGCTCATAAGATCATATTAGTGATGTAGTCCCACAATGATATGAAATGAAATCCAGTGGACAATCGTCACATCATTCGGACTGTATTACACTGGCTAAAACGTTTTGTCGTTTTTAACTTCACAAGTAAAGGATTTGTTAGACAGAAAGAGTTGTTGATAATAGGTGAGGTTTTCCGGAATGAAATTCAGTCGTCAATCTTTACAAGTTCCGAAAAGTGTTCACCGATATTACACGCCTGATGTGACGTCAGAAGAAACTTCGTCAACTGAAGATCAGGAATAGTCCGCCGTCCTCATGAATCCTAGAACCGGAACTTCATCCATTCCATGCGGCTTGTATGGATTGATCATGAACAAGTTGCCAGTTTATGTCCCGGTGTGTTGAGTCTTGCAGGAAAATCCACTTTCTTGGATGTTTTAAAATGCCAAGTTTTATTTTAATCCGGAACAAAAATGATGCCAACAAGTCCAATCTACTCCAAGCAACACCACTGAAGTCAGTATCACAGTATCTTCCGCTAAGTGTTCTTCAACAGTGTCATAGTTCAACAAACATCACATGGCATTTATTCTGCTCCCTTCGATACGATCAAAGATCTGTTTTGATCTCAGTGTGTGTCGCTCTGTAGGGTAGTTGGTCCCGTAGCTTCTGTCACGTCGGTCTCTTGTCTTCGCTTTGTTGATATTGAATATCATGATGTATAATACATCATTGAATTGAATACATTGACTCGAGATAGTTTTCTCCAGAGGATGGAAGGTCTCTCCAGGTGTATAACAGGGCAATTAATATACCGTATTTCCTTCAATAGGAAGGGGACCTTAAACAAGGTCTCTCCAGGAGTATAACAGGGCAATTAATATACCGTATTTCCTTCAATAGGGAGGGGACCTGAAATAAGGTCTCTCCAGGAGTATAACAGGGCAAGTAATATACCGTATTTCCTTCAATAGGGAGGGGACCTTAAACAAGGTCTCTCCAGGAGTATAACAGGGCAAGTAATATACCGTATTTCCTTCAATAGGGAGGGGACCTTAAACAAGGTCTCTCTAGGAGTATAACAGGGCAATTAATATACCGTATTTCCTTCAATAGGGAGGGGACCTTAAACAAGGTCTCTTCAGGAGTTTAACAGGGCAAGTAATATACCGTATTTCCTTCAATAGGGAGGGGACCTTAAATAAGGTCTCTCCAGGAGTATAACAGGGCAATTAATATACCGTATTTCCTTCAATAGGGAGGGGACCTTAAACAAGGTCTCTTCAGGAGTATAACAGGGCAATTAATATACCGTATTTCCTTCAATAGGGAGGGGACCTTAAACAAGGTATCTTCAGGAGTATAACAGGGCAATTAATATACCGTATTTCCTTCAATAGGGAGGGGACCTTAAACAAGGTCTCTTCAGGAGTATAACAGGGCAATTAATATACCGTATTTCCTTCAATAGGGAGGGGACCTTAAACAAGGTATCTTCAGGAGTATAACAGGGCAATTAATATACCGTATTTCCTTCAATAGGGAGGGGACCTTAAACAAGGTATCTTCAGGAGTATAACAGGGCAATTAATATACCGTATTTCCTTCAATAGGGAGGGGACCTTAAACAAGGTCTCTCCAGGAGTATAACAGGGCAATTAATATACCGTATTTCCTTCAATAGGGAGGGGACCTTAAACAAGGTCTCTTCAGGAGTATAACAGGGCAATTAATATACCGTATTTCCTTCAATAGGGAGGGGACCTTAAACAAGGTATCTTCAGGAGTATAACAGGGCAATTAATATACCGTATTTCCTTCAATAGGGAGGGGACCTTAAACAAGGTCTCTCCAGGAGTATAACAGGGCAAGTAATATACCGTATTTCCTTCAATGGGGAGGGGACCTTAAACAAGGTCTCTCCAGGAGTATAACAGGGCAATTAATATACCGTATTTCCTTCAATAGGGAGGGGACCTTAAACAAGGTCTCTCCAGGAGTATAACAGGGCAATTAATATACCGTATTTCCTTCAATAGGGAGGGGACCTTAAACAAGGTCTCTCCAGGAGTATAACAGGGCAAGTAATATACCGTATTTCCTTCAATGGGGAGGGGACCTTAAACAAGGTCTCTCCAGGAGTATAACAGGGCAATTAATATACCGTATTTCCTTCAATAGGGAGGGGACCTTAAACAAGGTCTCTCCAGGAGTATAACAGGGCAATTAATATACCGTATTTCCTTCAATAGGGAGGGGACCATAAACAAGGTCTCTCCAGGAGTATAACAGGGCAAGTAATATACCGTATTTCCTTCAATAGGGAGGGGACCTTAAACAAGGTCTCTCCAGGAGTATAACAGGGCAATTAATATACCGTATTTCCTTCAATAGGGAGGGGACCATAAACAAGGTCTCTTCTGGAGTATAACAGGGCAAGTAATATACCGTATTTCCTTCAATGGGGAGGGGACCTTAAATAAGGTCTCTCCAGGAGTATAACAGGGCAAGTAATATACCGTATTTCCTTCAATAGGGAGGGGACCTTAAACAAGGTCTCTCCAGGAGTATAACAGGGCAAGTAATATACCGTATTTCCTTCAATGGGGAGGGGACCTTAAACAAGGTCTCTCCAGGAGTATAACAGGGCAAGTAATATACCGTGTTTCCTTCAATGGGGAGGGGACCTTAAACAAGGTCTCTCCAGGAGTATAACAGGGCAAGTAATATACCGTATTTCCTTCAATAGGGAGGGGACCATAAACAAGGTCTCTTCTGGAGTATAACAGGGCAAGTAATATACCGTATTTCCTTCAATGGGGAGGGGACCTTAAATAAGGTCTCTCCAGGAGTATAACAGGGCAAGTAATATACCGTATTTCCTTCAATAGGGAGGGGACCTTAAACAAGGTCTCTCCAGGAGTATAAGGGCAAGTAATATACCGTATTTCCTTCAATGGGGAGGGGACCTTAAACAAGGTCTCTCCAGGAGTATAACAGGGCAATTAATATACCGTATTTCCTTCAATAGGGAGGGGACCATAAACAAGGTCTCTTCTGGAGTATAACAGGGCAAGTAATATACCGTATTTCCTTCAATGGGGAGGGGACCTTAAATAAGGTCTCTCCAGGAGTATAACAGGGCAAGTAATATACCGTATTTCCTTCAATGGGGAGGGGACCTTAAATAAGGTCTCTCCAGGAGTATAACAGGGCAAGTAATATACCGTATTTCCTTCAATAGGGAGGGGACCATAAACAAGGTCTCTCCAGGAGTATAACAGGGCAATTAATATACCGTATTTCCTTCAATAGGGAGGGGACCATAAACAAGGTCTCTTCTGGAGTATAACAGGGCAAGTAATATACCGTATTTCCTTCAATGGGGAGGGGACCTTAAATAAGGTCTCTCCAGGAGTATAACAGGGCAAGTAATATACCGTATTTCCTTCAATGGGGAGGGGACCTTAAATAAGGTCTCTCCAGGAGTATAACAGGGCAAGAAATATACCGTATTTCCTTCAATGGGGAGGGGACCTTAAATAATGTCTCTAATTGCAGCCGGGGGTAGAGGTACCTAATCGTTTCTTTTGCCCACGAGTATACAATATTGTTAAAATCATGTCATCACGTCACTCGAACTCAAACCCAGACTTTTCTTTTGACGTTTTAAAGATAATTATCTCAAGATCAATTGGCCATTGTTGCACAAGGAGCATAAACATACAAAATACAACATATTTCAATCCACGAGCGGTGCATATGACCAGCAGAGTTATACCATGTCTTCATAAGCCAACAAAATTAAATTTGAATTTTCAAAACATTATCAGTTCATATTTCCGAGACACGTGCGTTTTATGAAATAGCATTCTTTCCCACAAAGAGTACTCCTAACAGGCTAGGAACGGAAATCTGAAGGGAGTAAACTCTGTGGGAAGAGAATGGGAAATAGTCGTTTTAGAATCTCTTTAAACAGAAGAAATATAGGAGAGAAAAAAGGCTTTTTGTCTTGTTTTATGACGTCCTAGAGTAATGATGCGTCAATAAATTAAAGTCCAAATAGGTTATTTATGTTAATTAGGTTTACATTTTTATGAATTTTAGCTTAAGTGCCAAACATTCTGACAAAAAACATTTTTGAAAAAACCGCGCGCTGTCATAACCCAAAGTATGTTTATATTATCTTAAACAGGTGGGCACGTTTCTTTTACACGTGAGTTTATGTGAATTACATCAGTTATTTGAACAATAACTCAAACAATTAAGTAACACATGTAGGTAAGTGACAGTGGCGAGGTCATGTGCATCTCTACATTACTGAGCATTAATGGATAGGAAGAACAATAGGATGACGTCACAATTGCTTCAAGGAGGCCGAGCTTGTTTTGGTTTGGTTTGCTACAGTCCAATGATGTACACATTCCTGACATTCATTAACATGAAAAAACATTTATCATGACCATAAAAAATATGGTTCACGTGGTGAAGTACATTTATATGATGCTGAGGCCGGATTTCCGGTTATGCGGGGTCCGGTTAAACGAGGTTTTACTGTATATATAAACATGTATAGACACCCTACATTTAATTTTTTTTTAAAAACTCAGAACGTTTTCAAATTTTCAGTGATAAGTAGATGTTCTCACCACACTCACTAACACAATTAAACGATCGTTAAATAAGTCACCCATAGTTTACAAACAAATATTGTCTGGACAAAAGAAAATGGTAGCTGGAAGGGAAGGAGAAGGTTGGTTGGGCTTGTTAAGATACAGACACAGTCGACATCAGCGGGACAATGGAGCGTGTTACGCTTCAAAGATGGGCAACCATACAAATATATAAAGACAATTACTCATGATCACAAGACATTTTTAATTAAAGCTATCCTTCAGATATCAATAAGCACTAGGGAAATCAGGATGGACAATAACGGAGAGTCATCATTATTGACAAAAGTCGACAAGAATGTCATACTTCAAGGGCGGATTCGTCCATAGAAAGATAACTGATGAAGATGAAACAGCACCGACGCCTTGATGCCAGGATATGAATCCCTGGGGTCCTTACGTGGGAGAAAGGATAGCTCTTAAAAAACATCATATAACGCGTACCAAATAAAAAGTGTGAAAAATAGTTTTATTTTCAAATGTAACATTTGAAGTAAATGTAAATATAAAACATTGTAAAAGTAACAAGCACCCTCATGGCAGATAACTAAGATACATGAATATTGATACATAACATAGTCTGATTCGTATCATACGAGCCCAATTGCATCATGAACTTGAACTTCATTCTTTCACACATTCACTCCGCATCACTTCAATCCTCAGATATTCGAACTAGAAGAAAAATAAACTATGAGATACATAAATATAGATTTTACGGTAATGGTGCTTTCAGATGATATAATTACGGAAATATAATTCGAGTTGTGTTTGACATGCAATGTGACTACCACGTTCTTTTCACGTGCAACACGTCAAGAAATGTTCATAAACGTTACAATAGCCAACTGACTTGACAAAAGGCATTACACTGATTTCAGTCAAACGTTCTGTGATCGTTAATCGAGCGCCAACCAAACAAATCACATTATATATTGCATATTTGCTCCAAGATATAGCTGTATTATCAGCATGCCAGCAGAAATGTAGATTTAGACGGTGCCAGTAAAAAACCTATATGAAATTATTATAACATATTCCGACATTGTTAAAATGAGTAAATCAAAATCGTCTTAATAATCAATTGCAAGTGGATATTGTCTCGAGGTTATGCTCAAATGATTCCGATATATATTGTACCTAGAGGTAATAATCTGTCATTCTTGAGAAAAATGCATTACACGGGATCTTTAAGGCTCTTCATCTATTTTTGCCATAATGACGAAGCATTCTATGACCAAATGTCCTTAACGTAACTTGATTTCCCAGAAGCAATGAACTCAGACCGATATGCCATAACTCTCGCTGACAGATGTGGTGTTCTCTCTCCGTAGATCCTCTCGTTTAAAAGTAATTACAGCAGACCGTCTTGAAGTGAGAAACTTCGACAATGATTTGATTTGCGTCCAGTCAACTCTCTGCACTTGACTGTTATACTTTACCTGACAGATACTCGTATGATACACAAATGACGAGTACATACACATGTTTACAAAAACAGCACTGACATACTATTTTTCTTATATTTGTTTCGCTCATGTTGGATTTATTAACTGTGTTACTTTCTTTATAAATAAAAACGATTATTTATATAGAAATATTTGATATTTGATGAAATTAGGAAAGTAGATTCATCTGACTTTCTTCATTGTATATTATCAGAACTCAATGGACTTCAAAGTTCTTTAAAACTGTGTTAACAATATTTATTTATTTTTTCATTTGAAGTTATGTACATAGCCATATTTAATTAAACTTTAGAAGCCGTGTTCCAATAACCAACAGAACTGTACATATCATTACTGAATGTAAACTGTGTTGAAAAATACTTTAAAATTACATTTTGGATTTACGCGTAATTTGCACATTATGGATATCGCAAAATACGAAACAACGATTAAAGTTTTTTTAAATGTTCAATATGAAAAAAAGTTTTTGGGTATCTTTTCAAACTGATGTATCGATTATCAGATATATAAGTAGATGAATGATGCCGTGATTAGATCAACAGATGAGGAGATGATTGTTGATGTGTCAGCATTTTCCGGGAAGTTTTCCTTTCACCAACAATCATTGATATGTATTTAATATAGGAAGACATAATGCTTCATTCATCAATTAAATCAGATTTTAGCGTAGCATAAAGATTGAATGACAAGTTTCTCCCATGCGCGAAAGCAGGTCACTTTTTGCACACTGGGAAACAGGTCAATTCATTCGTTCGTGTTTAGGAAAAACTCGTAATTTCATTTCTACAGATGTTGCGTAACCTTTTTGCACTAAATGTATATGTGGATGTGAACAGATCCATGATCAATTATTGGTAAATATAAATATATTGGATAACAATAAATGTTATCAGTTTTAACTCGAGATCAAAAGGCTTATATGGTAGGGATTAGTTTTCTCATAAATAGTATACAAGTACATATTACAAATGTTTGTTGATAAATGAGACAAATTGTCATATTCTTGGTTAAAATGCCTCTTCATAAAGATATAAGAACATCATGGTTAATATACATATGTAGCTTTAAAGTGTATGTTATCACTGTGTAGTATGTTAATATGAAAGAAATATTTTCGTCTGTCTATTATTTCATTTAGTCAAGGTTGAATTCTAATCCATCGACACATGGACACAATCATCAGCATGTTATGTGAAGTTTCACAAAAGAGTAATTATTTATTTAACTCGTCAGTCTGTGTACTCGACATGATATAAGGCTATTGCATGGTAGATACATTAATCTCATCAACTCGACATTTTCTATCTGAGAACTTCTAAAGAGCAATCGACATTGATACTATGTTAACCTGAATTGACATTACTGACCTTTTCCATCTTTGTTCAGTCTACTGGTTGTCATTTTCTTTAATCTTACATTGTGTCTTTCATTACGTTGATTAAATCATAATTATAAGCATGCAACTTTGAGGATGAAGTTGAGATATTGAACCAAAGCGTTTAACCGTGTGGCGAGTTGTGGTGAGTTAGAAATGGTGACAGTTCATACACGTGGATAAACCCAAGATTTTGATTACGATATTTAATTCCAGGAAAAGGTTAACAATATAATGATTAAATATCTTACTGAAATATATATCGCTTATCGTTAGAATCTGCAGCCATATTCCTTCCATCAAGTCTTTGAAAAGTCCTTGATGATTCTTGTTAACCTGCTGATGGTTCATGATGGCCAAATAACGTGTTTTGTTCTGGATTTCACTAGCGTACCACCTAATGACGTCATTAGCAAGTTCTATAACTGCCTTATTATCCTGAGAGTGCGTGCATGAGACTAAACTGATTGCATCAGAAACGCTCGGTGTCAGTGACATGTCCATCTCTGTAGACCTCTATTGCAGTATCACGCAATACGAGGCATACAGCCAGAGTGTTTCCTCTTTGTGTTCACTTCTCTTATGATATGGTCTAATTGGATTTCATTGCTTTTTATGCTCTTTTGGAAGGTAAAATGCACCAAACTTTCTCATTAATATTCTCCAGCGTGAACTGTATAACCCTCAGATCCACTGATTAACAAAAAGGTTAATCAATATTAGTTCAAAATTGGTTCTCCTTAGAGCAGAATTAATTTTGACAATTAATTCTTTGTAGGAGGATTTCATATTCATCATCTGTATCTCATCTCTATTTGGATAGAAACTGCAAATGAAATGGGCAAATAAACATCTATCCTTGACATGTGCTATCTTCACTGCTAAAAAACATACCATTACTTGTAGGACAGCTGGATAACCTATACATGTATAGTTCAGAGCCATGAAGGGTGTTATATAACACCGTCTGTACGGGGACTGTTCCAGGCACTATCAAGAAGTTGACCGAACAGTACCCCCGCAAGTCACAGGTCTGTCTCACAGCTAGGCATGCACCAGACTGTGATGCTCATTAAGCATTTGGTGCGACATCAGTTTGATAACACCAAGAACAATATTACCCCAGTTGCACCAATGTTGTTGTAGTTCGTTACTTTGACAAAGTATAATGTCAATTATTTAATTGTTGTTGATTGTTGGAGTTCATTACAGATGGGAAACTTAATTATCCAGTTGTATTCTGTATGGAATTCATGTTCAATGATCGTCTTTTGCGCTGATGAAATTCCATGCGCTGGTGATAAATAGTTAATGTTGTCTGGCGGGTTTAGGCCTACTGTGGCAGGTCCCGGTGTGACACACATCTTCTTAATTGGTCTGGATCCCAACTCCAGGTGTGACAAGCATGTGTTTCTTGTGTCCCTGTTTGGCACTGGGCAACAAGTCGTAACTTATTGAGCGTTAGAATACCAAGATTCTAGGGGTGAAACGGTTCACAACTACAGTAGTTGAACCGCAGTGTTTTGCTTTCGGTTCGGTACACGGTACATCAACGTGATTTTTCAGTATATACCGAATATATAACTTAATTAAATAACTATGTATTATTAACACAGATGTAATTATATTTTCAGTTGAACAATTTTAAAACCAAATGATTTCTACACTCAACAAACTTGCTTTCAAGAAAACATGTGATTTGTTAAGGTTTTAGTTCGTATATTGAAAGACATTATTGGTTGTGTACCGAACCGAGGGTCCTAGGCTGTACCGCAATACGTACCGAAGCCCAAGCGTACCCGTTTCACCCCTACCAGATTATATATACATCGCCACAAAACAGTTAAAAAACTCTTGTTTTCTGTCTTCTTTGTCGGACTTGAAAGCCTGAAATTATTATATCTAGTCCCCTCTGTCTACTGTTCACAATTTCTTCCCTACCCTTCATGATGTACACTCAGCGGCAAAAGAAACGTCACAAAATTTTCAACAATATAAAAAACGAAATACTGCTGCCCGTAAAAGTCGATTTTAATGCTTTTTATAGGGACTTGATTTGAAGAGGTAGCCACAATTTCATACATCAGAGTATATATCATTTGGGATGATGAAAAATGGGGTTTGCCCAGAATATTTGACATCTAAATTGATGCGTCTTTGCTATTTGGACGTCATACAAGCTGCCAAGAAAGCCCCATCGTCTCAATAAGGGGATTCGAAAATGATGATATCTTAAAACGTGTGTTTCTCAGAAATATGAAAGATAATGTTATGAAATTTCAAATGTGGCTTAATTATTATTAATCCAGTATAACATGTCTCTGATACAGTAGGTTTATTTCCTAAATATCGACTTATTTCCTTTTCATGGTGAGTGAAACCAAGATAACTCTCTCAAGATAGACTCTGCTATTTCAATGAAGCACTCATACAATACTTAAGGATAACAAACTTCAAACTCCCTTTGTCCATTACCAAACCATTACTATTTATATCTTCCATATGCTAATTGGATTCTCCATGATTTTTGCATGTTTTCACTTGTATGTATTTTTATTTATCTGGCTGCCAACACAAGCTAACATTGTCATATAATGGACATGTTGTCTGAAAAGGGAACCACAATTATTTTTAAAAGTTTTCAGATCTCATATGAAGTTTGGAATATTGTGCAATGTAGGTTTGGAAAACATATAATTATTGACGACACACTCGTACCTCCAATAACTGAGCTCTCCTGTCATAAGCTGTAGGGGAGCAAATTTTCTTAAACACGAAACTGACAGATACAAATATAAGATGTATATTTCGAGGTTTATCCAAATAACCACTGACCTACATTACTACAGTACCATTGCGCAGTTATGGCAAAGCTATCGTATGTTGTTATATATCTATTAAACTACTGAAATGAGACATACTATTCATTGCTTGCTTTAAAGTTTGACAGATGCATCTCATTAGAACAGAGTATTGCATATCGTTTCGTTCGAAATACGCTTTACTCGTATTGTCCTAACTATAAGATATATTCTGGTTTAATGTAATGAAACCTCACATATTTTCACAACGATGGACATTGCATTAGAATACTTAGTTAACTATATAGTTCAAAATTTTTAATTTGTAATCAATGCTGAATAATCAAAACTGAGAGGACAATCTATCATCATCCTATCAAGACTGAAACAGTAATCAGACTCATTATTTCACGGAATATATCCAAAGTGGTTTCAAATAAAATTAAATGTCAGACTTCTAAATTCTATTTGAGAAATATTGATGGTGAAATTTGATTAAGTTTGCATCTTGAGACAGATTATTCACATTGGAAAGGTTATTGAAGTTGCATTACATCATTAGTATACGACTGTCAAACACAATTTGAAAGTGAATCACGAGAAAATAGATATAGAGGCTATTAAATGGGTGACTATGTCATACTATATTTACGACACGAGTGCCTGAATATTAGTATTTACGAGGAGAGATATACCGATAATCAGACACGAGTGTCGTTAATATTGTATGACATAGATACGAATATAATATTCTGTTTATTACCTAAGTCGTGAAATTAATTAAAATACACTTAAATCCACTTTTAACCATGGGATGGCGACCTGCCGTCGCCGCATTTAGAATGCAACGTCGTTTGTCAAAGCGTGAGGTCATAGCATTGTTTATGACGTCATGTAACCAGGACAAGAGATATTTTGCCCAAGGGCATCGTATGAAAGATATGAACCCCGATATGATTGCCCTCGTAGGCATTAAACATGCTTTTCTCGGTTGCATAATTCTACCAAACACTAATTTTGAATTGTCAATTTAACAATGGATATTTTGAAGTGTGTTGTTTCATCTGAAAAAAACTCTGTGACAACCTTTAGATGTGATTCATACAAGTTAATTAATAGTAAATTGGGAACTGGAGAGACAACTACTCATATAATACTATGGTGATCACAACATTATACGTAGCAGGGAGGTGTTTATGACGTCATAGGTTGAGAAAATCACTCTTGCAGGAACTTTGATTATTATCAATGTTTAATTATTTTAAAGGCGTGAATTTAAGCGGCCTAATGTCATAAACATTCATTTCATCACTTTAATAATGTCATTCATCTATTTGAAAGCACATTTAAAATTTCTGAAAGATGTTCACTTACATTTTTTTCATACTTATCAGGTTTGAAAAACCAACATTGCCCAACGCTTCCCCCTGAAGCGTTCCTCAACATATACCACACAGAATTAAAAAGGGACGCTACCCGGTATAGGTGGCGCTCGTGCCACGTGACATCGGTGACGTCATCATTCCCTTATTTGTTGAGCGAGCATACGGTCACCCGTGTGTTCTTCTCTCGGCTATTTCGCTACTTTATAGGCTTTCTAAGTCTTTCTAGTTCCTCATATCTTCAGAGTTATTGTTATAAGTACCTTTCTGTCCTTTCCTGACCAACTGCTGAACTAATTTTCGCCAATTAGTTGACTTTTGGGTCGGGTTTGGAGTTGGTGCAGTTTGGTGCATTTCTCGCCTTGCCAGGCTGCCTGTCTTGCTCGGGCTGCACGTGCTAGTCGAGCGGGTCGTGCACGTGTATATTGCTTGACTGACTGACTGACTGTTGGTCTCTCGCCTCTTGGTTGGCGTAGGCTCTCGCTAGCCTTCGCTTTCAACTTGGTTCACTCACCTGGTGGGTTAGTGAACGGGGTGGGGGTACGCCCTCCGCTGTGCGAGCATACGCGTGTGAACGAGCACTCGCCAAGCGGGTGAACGAGCATTCACCTAGTGTTAGCTCGCTAGCTAGGCTTACATTCGCCTAGCGAGTGTTCGCTAGCGAGTGAGTGTCTCCTCACCTGTGTTTGTACAGGTGTACGTTCGCTAAGCGTGAACTCATTAGCGAGTGAGTGGTTACTCTCCGGCCCGCGCGTGTCAGGTGTTAGTGCCTGGGGGAATTCGGGGAAGATTATGACGACGAGCGAGGGTTCACGTCTAGTCCCACTGGGGTCAGGTCGACTGTCTCGCGCAGGTCACGTTCTCCTGTCCGCTCCTCTCCCCTCCGTCTTAAGAACAAGATTCTTGTTAACCTGCTGATGGTTCATGATGGCCAAATAACGTGTTTTGTTCTGGATTTCACTAGCGTACCATCTAATGACGTCATTAGCAAGTTCTATAACTGCCTTATTATCCTGGGAGTGCGTGCATGAGACTAAACTGATTGCATCAGAAACGCTCGGTGTCAGTGACATGTCCATCTCTGTAGACCTCTATTGCAGTATCACGCAATACGAGGCATACAGCCAGAGTGTTTCCTCTCTGTGTACACTTCTCTTATGATATGGTCTAATTGGATTTCATTGCTTTTTATGCTCTTTTGGAAGGTAAAATGCACCAAACTTTCTCATTAATATTCTCCAGCGTGAACTGTATAACCCTCAGATCCACTGATTAACAAAAAAACCAATTTAGTGGCAAAAAGAAGAGAGGTTAATCAATATTAGTTCAAAATTGGTTCTCCTTAGAGCAGAATTAATTTTGACAATTGATTCTTTGTAGGAGGAAATCATATTCCTCTCATCTGTATCTCATCTCTATTTGAATGGAAACTGCAAATGAAATGTGCAAATAAAAATCTATCCTTGGCATGTGCTATCTTCACTTACATGTAACCAATGCTAAAAACATACCATTACTTGTAGAACAGCTGGATAACCTTTACTTATAAATGTATAGTTCAGAGCCATGCAGGGTGTCATATGACACCGTCTGTACGGGTGTTCCAGGCACTAACAAGAAGTTGACCGAACAGTACCCGCAAGTCACATGTCTGTCTCAAAGCTAGGCATGCACCAGACTGTGATGCTCATTAAGCATTTGGTGCGACATCAGTTTGATAACACCAAGAACAATATTACCCCAGTTGCACCAATGTTGTTGTAGTTCGTTACTTTGTTAAAATAAAATGTCAATTATTTAATTGTTGTTGATTGTTGTAGTTCATTACAGATGGGAAACTTAATTATCCAGTTGTATTCTGTATGGAATTCATGTTCAATGATCATCTTTTGGTCTTATGAAATTCCATGCGCTGGTGATAAATAGTTAATGTTGTCTGGCGGGTCTAGGCCTACTGTGGCAGGCCCCGGTGTGACAGACATCTTCTTAATTTGTCTGGATCCCAACTCCAGGTGTGACAAGCATGTTTTTCTTGTGTCCCTGTTTGGCACTGGGCAGCAAGTCGTAACTTATTGAGCGTTAGAATACCAAGATTCTAGGGGTGAAACGGTTCACAACTACAGTAGTTGAACCGCAGTGTTTTGCTTTCGGTTCGGTACACGGTACATCAACGTGAGTTTTCAGTATATACCGAATATATAACTTAATTAAATAACAATGTATTATTAACACAGATGTTATTATATTTTCAGTTGTACAATTTTAAAACCAAATGATTTCTACACTCAACAAACTTGCTTTCAAGAAAACATGTGATTTGTTAAGGTTTTAGTTCGTATATTGAAAGACATTATTGGTTGTGTACCGAACCGAGGGTCCTAGGCTGTACCGCAATACGTACCGAAGCCCAAGCGTACCCGTTTCACCCCTACCAGATTATATATACATCGCCACAAAACAGTTAAAAAACTCTTGTTTTCTGTCTTCTTTGTCGGACTTGAAAGCCTGAAATTATTATATCTAGTCCCCTCTGTCTACTGTTCACAATTTCTTCCCTACCCTTCATGATGTACACTCAGCGGCAAAAGAAACGTCACAAAATTTTCAACAATATAAAAAACGAAATACTGCTGCCCGTAAAAGTCGATTTTAATGCTTTTTATAGGGACTTGATTTGAAGAGGTAGCCACAATTTCATACATCAGAGTATATATCATTTGGGATGATGAAAAATGGGGTTTGCCCAGAATATTTGACATCTAAATTGATGCGTCTTTGCTATTTGGACGTCATACAAGCTGCCAAGAAAGCCCCATCGTCTCAATAAGGGGATTCGAAAATGATGATATCTTAAAACGTGTGTTTCTCAGAAATATGAAAGATAATGTTATGAAATTTCAAATGTGGCTTAATTATTATTAATCCAGTATAACATGTCTCTGATACAGTAGGTTTATTTCCTAAATATCGACTTATTTCCTTTTCATGGTGAGTGAAACCAAGATAACTCTCTCAAGATAGACTCTGCTATTTCAATGAAGCACTCATACAATACTTAAGGATAACAAACTTCAAACTCCCTTTGTCCATTACCAAACCATTACTATTTATATCTTCCATATGCTAATTGGATTCTCCATGATTTTTGCATGTTTTCACTTGTATGTATTTTTATTTATCTGGCTGCCAACACAAGCTAACATTGTCATATAATGGACATGTTGTCTGAAAAGGGAACCACAATTATTTTTAAAAGTTTTCAGATCTCATATGAAGTTTGGAATATTGTGCAATGTAGGTTTGGAAAACATATAATTATTGACGACACACTCGTACCTCCAATAACTGAGCTCTCCTGTCATAAGCTGTAGGGGAGCAAATTTTCTTAAACACGAAACTGACAGATACAAATATAAGATGTATATTTCGAGGTTTATCCAAATAACCGCTGACCTACATTACTACAGTACCATTGCGCAGTTATGGCAAAGCTATCGTATGTTGTTATATATCTATTAAACTACTGAAATGTATGATGGCCGAGAGGGGACATCGCTCTTTCGCCCTCTGGTATCAACACGACAAAGCGATAAAGCGATATAGTCACACGACAAAGCGATAAGGCTGCACGACAAAGCGATAGAGCAACACGACAAAGCGATAACGCCGCACGACAAAGCGATAACGCCGCACGACAAAGCGATAACGCCGCACGACAAAGCGATAGTGTCGCACGACAAAGCGATAGTGTCGCACGACAAAGCGATAACGCCGCACGACAAAGCGATATAACAACGCGCTAAAGCGATAATAACAGCACGATAAAGCGAAAGAGCGATAAAGCGAAAGAGCGATAAAGCGAAAGAGCGATAAAGCGAAAGAGCGACAAAGCGAAAGAGCGATAAAGCGATAATAACAGCGCGATAAAGCGAAAGAGCGATAAAGCGAAAGAGCGATAAAGCGATAATAACAGCGCGATAAAGCGAAAGAGCGAAAGAGCGATAAAGCGAAAGAGCGATAAAGCGAAAGAGCGATAAACCGAAAGAGCGATAAAGCGATAAAGCGAAAGAGCGATAAAGCGATAAAGCGAAAGAGCGATAAAGCGAAAGAGCGATAAAGCGAAAGAGCGATAAAGCGAAAGAACGATAAAGCGAAAGAGCGATAGAGCGAAAGAGCGAAAGAGCGAAAGAGCGAAAGAGCGAAAGAGCGAAAGAGCGAAAGAGCGATATTGACATGTCGACCGTAATCTTTTACATAACAATAGAATACTGGTTTCATTCAATTTCTTTTCATTTCACTTGATATTTGATTCACATAACATAAGAATGATTTTGATAAATGATTCCACTTTAAATCCCCAAAGGTCGCTATTATATAAATATAATTAATACAAGTTTTTTTTTATTAAGAATTTGAATAAACATATAATGAGATTTCTCTATAAAACAACTTACGGTGAATAATTGAGAAATCCATGACAATTAAAACTATAATAGATTAATTCAAAAAAGTTGACATCGTGTGTGTAAACCTGTACATAGATACTTCCTTAGACATACTTATGTGACTGAATATGATAGATTTAATCGAGCAAAGTAAAGTTTATATAAATCGGCGCACTTTGATTACTTTTGATATATATTCATCAACATAATAAGGATGCAGGTTAGTAGGAAGTCTATGGTATAAACACTTGTATATTATTTAGCCATTCAATAAAAAATTAAAGGAAAGAATAAAATCATAATAAAAAAAACTTGTTTTACTTGGTTTTAATGTACACATCAAATTGAAGCAGTGTGCGAAGAGTATACTATATAAAAATATCACAGTAGAATATTTGTATGACACGGAAATAGTTCTAAAGGGAGAAAAGACGTTTTGAGAAAATTTACTAATAGTGAACTCAGCGCAATGTCATGAATCATTAGTATGACTATAATAGGATTAACGCCTTCAGTGTATGGAGCTTAGCTTACATTCGGATAAGTTAATGGGACTTACACAATCTTCCCTTTAAGACTTCAATGGTTTTGCTCATATTTATTAAATTTGAAAAGTAATTATTGTAGATTATTATAGATATGTAGTTTATTATTAGTTTATTAATAATATCACTGTGTAAACGTAGTTTAGCAATAATTTACCACTGATGAAATTAATTAACATATTTTAGCTCTTCAAGCGTAAAGGTTTGGGTGTGAGGGCGAAAGAGGAAGGGAGCTTTACTTGGTTTAGTTTAGTAGTAAATGTCTTTTTTCACTGTTTGTCTCATGATTTGAGAATATGCCTTCCCCACTTGCATTCGATAGGATTCACTTACTGTGAGAATGTGTTCAATCATCATTATATGTGTTCCACCTATTGAGTCTGGGAAATTAGTTAGTTTCCATTTGCCGTCATAGCCTATTATATATTTCGATATCATCTTGTTTTAACTTTTGAAACCGCAAACCATTATGCATGGCATGGTATGATTTGGTATAATTGTACCCTTCTCAGCACACGGATAGCCAACAGACTTCCAATGGTGAATAATAGGATCTGATTGAGGGAATAATACAAAAGGGGAATAACTAAAAGAATTAACATTAACCTTTCTGCATTTGAGTTTTTACACACTCTGCTAATCACTCACTCGCAAATTTGCTAAAACATACATGTTAAGATATGAGAGCAGCATGAGTAGACCCAGATTGTTAAAATGTGAAACTTTTAATTCTCTGTATCAAATCGTTTTGAAGAAGAAGTCTTTTAAAGATTTTAGGTTGGACCCCCTGTCACATCCATATTTGGTGAGGGGTCAGGACCAAATGAACAAATAAAATTTTATATGTAAAATCTGAAAATGTCATCTTCCTATGTCAACTGGTTCCGGAGAAGAAGTCGTTTAAAGGTTCTATTAATAATGCCTGCCACGCCAATATTTGATGGGTGGCGAAGTTCAAATGAACAAACTTTGACCCCCTGTGTGCAAGGTATCTCTCCGCAAAATTTCAGCTTTGGGTGTGCTGCGGTTCATGAGGAGGAGTCGAAAATGTGAAAAGTTTATGGTTTGACGACGGATGACGGACGGACGCCGCACAACGGGCCATGTCACTTACAAGAGAGATCTGCAAATATTATCGATAATTGACAACGTTGACCCGGCGTGTTTATACCCGTACACGTAGATCCTCCCATAGACATACTTGTGTCAGCTCTCTTTTACCATTGTTTCATTGAAAGCATATTAATTTTTTATTTCCAATGGCGGCATGGTTCTTTGTCTAGTAAATAATTATTTCGCTTGGAAGAAGTTCTTCTAACGCCAGTAAAATAGCAGTTTCGTTAACGACAAAATAGTTTTAAAATTATCCCTGAAGATTTCTGTTGATCCAGATGAATACGTCAAACTTTCTTCTTACTTCCGCGTTTAAAAACCAATAAATTCAAAATACACCTATTCCTCCAGTATTCGTCCTTTAAATGATGTTGAAGTTGATCAAGTGTGATTGTTCTCTGTATACAATGTATGTGACTTCTATTTTCTTTATTGTAAACGAGGTTGTCGTGAAATGAATTCATTCGTGGTAAACACTTATTATAATTATTATTAAATGAGTTATAAGTTTTATTGCGCAAAGTTCAATG
The DNA here is from genome assembly GCA_936450465.1 of Gibbula magus. Taxonomy (NCBI): domain Eukaryota; kingdom Metazoa; phylum Mollusca; class Gastropoda; order Trochida; family Trochidae; genus Gibbula; species Gibbula magus. The sequence goes on along the minus strand of OW388290.1, from coordinate 15,500,465 downwards.
CAGTTTAAATAAAATAACGGTCTATGCAAAAATCAGAATATCTGACTACTCTTAATCAATATATGTTAATCAGAATAAGCAATGTGAAAGTGCAAGTGCGGACACTATTGTATCAACATTGGTATAATATATTTACCCATTCACTATTTTAACAATGTATTATCATCAATATAATATATATTTGTCTTACATGTTTAACTTATGTGAATGAAATTGATTCAGTTTTTGGAGTACATGTATATAAAAAAGTATATCATAGTGGCATATTTGTGTGACATTGTTTATCGAAATATGCCTTGAAAATGGTTCTTAATGAAAATAAACATGTATTTGCATATGTACTAATAGAGTGTGAGTCACCATAAATTATTAGTGTCATGATAATTATATGTTCGCCTTCAGTTTACGTAGTTTACAATAGGATAAGTAATTGGAGGTTAAGAAATCTTTTCTTAAGCACTTAAATGACTCCATTCTGCTTACATTTATGAAACTGTAAGATTACTTGTTCAAATAATATGTCACTACATGTATGTCGAGACACCCATTTTGTTTCAAGATACTTTATTTGGCTTAAATACGTGCACGTGCTGAATACGATATATGCTGATTTCAGTTCAATTAATTTCACTTAACTTGCAAATCAACCTATATCGCCCAATATATATGATTACTAGTTATACCCCCGCTACGAAGTAGTCGGGGGTATATAGCGCTCAGCGCGTCCGTCCGTCCTTGCGTCCGTCCGTCCGTCCGTCCGTCCGGAACACTTTTGGTTCCGCTCATAACTCAAATACTACTTGTTCAATTGTTATGAAACTTTATACATGTACACTTTATGGTCCCTAGTTGTGCCTTTTCTATGTTTCCCTCAGATTCCATGATTATTTTTTCAGATTTTCCACTTTTAAGCGTCTTTGTGTGCGCGTCTATGGTCACACTTTTGGTTCCGCTCATAACTCAAATACTACTTGTTCAATTGTTATGAAACTTTATACATGTACACTTCATGGTCCCTAGATGTGCCTTTTCTATGTTTCACTCAGATTCCATGATTATTTTTTCAGATTTTCCACTTTTAAGCGTCTTTGTGTGCGCGTCTATGCTTACACTTTTGGTTCCGCTCATAACTCAAATACTACTTGTTCAATTGTTATGAAACTTTATACATGTACACTTTATGGTCCCTAGATGTGCCTTTTCTATGTTTCCCTCAGATTCCATGATTATTTTTTCAGATTTTCCACTTTTAAGCGTCTTTGTTTGCGCGTCTATGGTCACACTTTTGGTTCCGCTCATAACTCAAATACTACTTGTTTCCAAGAAGGTATTAACACCTCATATACATAGCTTCTTTCTTATGAATCTGGTAAATGATTTTGACATGTTCACATTCAAGGTCAAAGGTCAAGGTCATGAGTGCTTTAATTACCACAATAATCCTTGTAAACATGATAACTTCAAACGTTTTTGTGCTGTCAGGCTCTTATTTGGTATATATCAACTATGGAGATAGACCAAGATTTGAAAAAGTTTTCGCTAAAATCTGTCAAAGGTCAAGGTCACAGCAAGGTCACAACTTAAGCATGCTATTGTGAATATGCCTTATGTTAACAATGAACACTTTGAGTCATTGCATGATTGTTATACACAATGAAAAGTTATCGTTGATGGTGTGACCTTGAAGGTCTAAGGTCAAGGTCAAGGTCATGAGATATTGGTTCAGGCCATGTTAATCCTTTGATCCAATTTTGAAATCAGAAATAGGTTTTAAGAACACACTTGTGAAAAGTGACCCCAGTGATGATTCAACTTGTTAGAATAACTTGAATAATGAACAAAGTTTGGTCCAAAAAAAATCCCATTTTATTTATGCTGAGGAGAAGGCGGAACAGGGAAAGGCGGGACCCAAAGTTTCGGAGCTGCTCTGCTTTTGCGGTGTCCCGCAAACGCTCTTCTAGTTGTTCAAATGTTACGAAACCACTTTGACTTTTACTTCTAAAACATGCTTAGAGGTGTAATACTTACTCTGCTTTAATAATATATGTTATGGTCTTTTCATACAAAAGTTTAAACATTGATACCCTTTTGCTATTTTCAAACATTTCTCTTTGACCAATGTTAATGTAAAAGCGGGGGTATCATGAGTGAGCTTTGCTCACTAATTCTCTTGTTTCAAATGAAAGTCGAGCAACATCTGAAACCGAAATTTCACGTCGCATTTACATGCACAGATGACTCAGTAAACATTCTCAACCAAACTTTGTCCTATTGTCTGTTGTAAATAAGTTTCCAAAATGACATTTGACTGAATTACGGGCGTCAATCGCGGTGCATTGTCACGTCTTTTAACTTTACATAATTACATTGTTACGTTAATGAACCGATAAGCATTAACATTGTAATTTTCAACAACAGTACATGTACTTCAGGATTCAAATTGCTCGACATGTATTACAGTTTTCTGATAAATTTCCGCATAAATAAAACAGCCATTTCTTTAAACTGTTTTACATATCAAGTAGCATCATTTGCTTCATATATATGTAGACTATTATCGTTCTAAAACTCATTATATATACCATAGAAGGAAGTATTATCTATGCAGTTAATAAATAATGGTAACGAGGAATTTTGTAAAACAGAGAAGGAAAATGTGATTCACAACTGTTATCAACTGGTGGTGTGTAAAACTATTTTGCAATAAACATACGAATCTTAGTATCACTTTGGATAACGGCCGTCTTCTCTTTTGGTTTTCTCAGGTCAAGATGTTAAACCACTCAATCGTACTGCGCACAATGCACATCTTTATAAGGGTTGCAATCCGGCAGAGCCACATGTAAGAAAATAAGGTTACATACAACTTGGCGCTCCCGGTTTTTGTGATCGTATGAATGTGGCTCTCCCGGCAATGGTCGGGAGTGCTGGTCCATGTTACGGTATATAATAAACTATGATGTGTCTTGCAGTCTTTTACTTTGTATTATCATATTGTAGGAAGGCACAGGACAGGGGAGTTTCATATTTCATTGATGTTTTCACCCCATAGCAACATATTTTATTTTATGTAATGTACACGTATGTGTGTCATGTTTTATATGTTATTTGGTCAGATGTAATTTTATCGAATACTGAACGTTGCTGAAAATCATCATTTTAATGCTAACCACTTCAGAATAGTGACAGATATACAGTTGAAAAGTCGTGACCTAAAGAAAAACTACTACAACACTTTATTTAAAACTAAACAAACAAGATTAACTCCATATTCACTTTATAATAAGCTCATTATCTATCAATGGGTGGCGCTAATTTGATAAACGGTATCATCCCGAAATCAATCGTGGGCTTCGCGGCAACCAGGAGTTTACACGACGTGTGGCCCTCGCGACATTTTGTAGTTTTCTAGTGTGGCTTTCGCGGCAACGAGGAGTGTACATGTCGTGTGGCCCTCGCGACATTCTGTAGTTGGCTTTCTCGGCAACGGGGAGTATACATGTCGTGTGGCCCTCGCGACATTCTGTAGTTTTCTAGTGTGGCTTTCGCGGCAACGAGGAGTGTACATGTCGTGTGGCCCTCGCGACATTCTGTAGTTTTCTAGTGTGGCTTTCGCGGCAACGAGGAGAGTACATGTCGTGTCGCCCTCGCGCCATTCTGTAGTTTATTAGTGTGGCTTTCTCGGCAACGAGGAGTTTACATGTCGTGTGGTCCTCGCGACATTTGTAGTTTTCTAGTGTGGTTTTCCCGAGCAGACAACCTTTCGAATAGCCAAACTCAATTCATTAACTTTATGTTTATAATCATAGAAACCATGTCAAGAATGAAAACCAAGATTACACGTACAATGCTAAAATATTGACACTATATTCCGAGATTATATAGACGGTTGAAGTACACTCAACATTTGCATTATTATGAGCATTTATGTAGAGTTTACACCTTGAAAGTCAATATGTAAGTTTCTTGTGCAAGCTTTACTATGTAGATGAATAGTAATCTCAACAAGGTGACGTACAGACTTGGATATCTACTGAACAGCAAAATAACGCCAGTCCACTAAACAATTTCGTAATTACTGATAACGCTGTAATGAGAAAATTTATAACATCACAGCATTCCAATTTTGATGACATCATAATAATAACGTGTTGAACACATGCAGACGTGACGATAAGTCAATACTTGTATAGAACTTCTGGATAACATTATATTGTGCCATAATCATTCTCTGGGAAAATAGCCACATTTCTGTTCAGATGATGAAGGGCAAAATGTGCTTTTAAATGCAATTAGAACATGTGCAAACACTCCCGTGAAGTTGTTTGATGCAAAACCCCTGTCTTTGCTGATGTTGATTTGACGTTATGGCGTCATTTATGAATTTCATTCAGAATGGTTCTATTGGTCTCATTTTGGTAAAACTTCAAGGTATTGTATTCCTTGTCGGTACCAAGGTGTTCCACGAGCACATTTATAGTAATTGCAAACTGTACAGCATGCAGTAAGCCAATATCCCAGTTTCCGAAAAAAATTCACTTTTATTTTGCAAAGCATTTACTTCTTAAACATTGAGGCAAGAGTCACAATTTTGAGTCTTTTCAAAGAGCAAATCTCGGATTACAGCACGAATAATTGATTTTTTCCCAGGCTCATGCAGATCATGTTACTATGACAACATGTGACGTGCAATTTAGGGAACTGATACCATTTGACTTTGCAATGGTTACCAACTATACTCTACAGTATCAATAGCTCCACATGTTCTCTGACATTTACTAATGATATGAAAAACCATAGGTTTAAATGCAAACAGAAACTATAATCAATATACAGTCAGGCCTCGATAACCCGAACGCTTCCGTTTTTCATCAAAAACGTTCTGATAGTGAAATGTTCGGACTACTGAAATGAATTAAACAAGATGGAGTTGATAACCTTTGAATCTACAGACAGACGAGAACGTATTTAAAATATTAAATGAATTTGACACGCTGGATATTTATAACTATCGCACAAAATGAGAAATTTAATATATTACAATCACAAAGTACTGACACACAATGTAAAACATTACAATCTATTAAAATCACAAACTACTGACACGCTCAACTCCCGTGTCAATCCACTGTCATTGAAGTTTACCGATCCAATCAGTGTGATGATCGCTTGTCACCGGATTAATGAAGCAGAAATAGTTGTTATTAAAAATCCGTTACGGCTAATTGGCGTTCGGATTCGGAAACGGATTCAACGGATTAATGAATCAACATTTAATGAGTTTATATAGAGATTAGTTTGGTTACAGCTTGCTACCGTTCGGACACCGCAAGATTCGTATTATTGGTGGCCGGACTATCGCGGTTTGACTGTATTATAGATACGTAGTATGAAATTTGAATATTTATTTCACATACTTATAAATTACTTTACAGTGTGTCATGTTCTTAATACAGGTCAATACTGGTAATTTTGGTGATATGGTGATTTAACCATCAAAACTAAGTTACTCACACGAATTAAAATAAAATGGTTTCCGGTATTTAGTTATTCATTACTTGATAACGATATGTGAATCCACTCACAGGTGAAGTTTAGCGCAAATATGTTGCGCAACAGAGATGAAGGACCAGTTTTCCATATGTGCGAACGAAGTGAGCAAAGGTTGGCAACGCATTTCTCTCGACTCAAATCGAAATAATTTTCAACTGACAAAGTTCAATGTTCCAAAAATTCAGACTAGACATCCATTTGTACATAGGGGTGTGATCTCCTTATCCCAACCTTTTATGGCACAATTACTCACGTAAAAGATATTTAATTTAAAATTTTAAGCGTTCGACACTGCCTCTGGAGACGTTCTTCGGCACCATTCTCACTTGAACTTCCGGATTTAAGGAGTGAATGAGAACAGGGGAGTTAACTCGTGCTCGCCAGGAAAATTCGCAAATGATTATAGATCTATCGGCTTCCACACAAAAGGAATGCGTCTAGCTGTCACCTGTATAGATCATATCTTTGTTGAAATAAAATGTATTGTAAACAATTTGCAATGTAGATTTAGTTAAACATGAACATGTTTGTTAAATTGTAATTATATTATGTTTCATGTTATGGAAAATAGTATATACTAGTATGGTAGAGGTTTAAGTTGGCTGACAGTTGCTGACATCGGTGCTGACATCGGTGCATTTTAATTTTAAAAATGAAAATAATCAATTCTTAGTTGATTTTTCAATCACAACAGTATATGATCGGCGGTCATAATAATTGAAATATTCTGAAATTAGACCTACTTGTAGTCTATCACTTAAAATTATTTTATTTTTTTAATTTCACATTATGATTCGTGTTAAAATTGTTTTGCGATACAAGACTCACGAATAATCAAAATCCCTGTAGGTTATATCTAAAGCCATTATCTATACAGCCATTATCTCTGTAGTTCACTACGTATCACATTATTTGTTACCTTCATAAAATCTATCTAACATATCAAATAGGATGGTATTGTCCAGTAACCAAATTATAATCCACATTGGTGGACAAAACAAAACAAAATTGATGAACAAAATTAATTTTATTGGCCATTACATTCTAAAATAGCAGTGAAGCCGATTGATATTCCCATGCCCAGCAACCTCTAAGACCCTAACCCCATGCACTCTAGGTGTGCTCTTTTTGTTAAACCATACACAAGGGACTTTTAATTATAGACATTAATTCATAAATTAAGTCCCTTTTTAAACAACCTTACTGCCAGGCAAAAGAAAGTACACACATCAGTTGGTCTCGGTTAATTCAATAATCAGATCCATTTGACTGCGGCACGATACAATAATACTTAATATTACTTATCCGCAGTAGTTTGGTTGAATTGTTTGGTGACTGTGGTTAAAGTTTAGAAATATATTAAAACTTCAGCTGAAATCCCCTTTTTCGATCTTTAATAATTTTCAAAAAACAATAAATACGACATGCAAGGACAGATTTGTTTATTATTGATTCAGAAAGAATTATAAATTAGATTAGAGTAAATACGAGTTTGCAAATTTATTTATTTTAAATTTGAATTTTAGAAAAAAAAATTGTCGGTTTCATAAGTACAATACTGTGAACTTTCTTTATTATAAATCAGTAACTTGTGAATGTATGTATGAATGATTGTATTAAAAAGTTTGATTTTGGAAAACAATTTATATAATTCATTTTGGTGTTCTAAGCTGTCCGACCCAATTTCCATTTTGTATTCGGCCCATGTTATTGTATATCACATTTTTTTCGGGAAATAAAATACCGTTTTAATACAATACAAGCCGACAACATTGGTCTGTCGTATGCATATCAGGAGTTACCTCCCTTGCTTTCATTAACACGCTTCGTTCGATTGTTTTTTTAAACAATGCTTTACAAATTTAAACAATGCGAGGACAGATTACATAAAATAAAAGAAAAAATATGATGGTGAACGGAGGCAAAATGGCATTTCCTTTTAATTTATACTGTAGAATGTTCATTCACACCTTAAATCCGGAAGTTCAAAGTGAGAATGGTGCCGAAGAACGTCTCCAGAGGCAGTGTCGAACGCTTAAAATTTTAAATTAAATATCTTTTACGTGAGTAATTGTGCCATTAAAGGTTGGGATAAAGAGATCACACCCCTATGTACAAATGGATGTCTAGTCTGAATTTTTGGAACATTGAACTTTGTCAGTTGAAAATTATTTCGATTTGAGTCGAGAGAAATGCGTTGCCAACCTTTGCTCACTTCGTTCGCACTGTGGAAAACTGGTCCTTCATCTCTGTTGCGCAACATATTTGCGCTAAACTTCACCTGTGATCCACTAAATGCTGAAATATATACGCTTTTGGTTGAATAATCTTATATCCAAAAAACTTATTTACAGAAAAAATGTAAAAATAATGCATATGGATAAAACATTTACAAATATGTTTTAAAGAGCCATTAAAAATTTATAGGAATATTTACTTTGCCTTCATGCATGCCGACAGACCAGATATTCTGATTTATTCTGAAGTACAAATAATTTCACTTTACTTGCATATTCATTCCCTAACGCCAAATGTATGCTAATCAAATAAAGTCGAGCAACAGCATTTTGTACGTGAAGAAGCCGAATTTATACGTTTCCTATATGTGCACAGTAGTTATATGACCAATTACATATTACCAACCCACATCTGACTGTCTATTAAAGGTAAGTTTCCAAACTTACATTTAACCAATTAACCCGCATCTTTGTCAAGTTTTCAATAATAAATCGTGACTTTCACCTTTATAATATCACTACTAAATGAAATAGCCTTAAATTGATAATGTTCATCAGCAATCAGTACTTTTCGATAAAATAACTTCATTTATTACGTTTGACATAATGTGACTCCAACAACATACTCAATGGGTTTTAAAAGGAACACTCAGTGTTGCATTGTAGTATTTTATCAAGAAGTATTGACTGTTATTGAAAATTAACCCTTAAGCGCCAATCACTAAATGATATTAATTAAAGGGAATTATTTTGTTATAATGATTGACGTTCAATGTCCGCAATTATCATTGTGATGAACGTCACACCAAAAATATAATAAAATCCCTTTTCACGACAAGAATAATTGTTGAATTATGATGAAACGGGAAAATTACCCACGCTCGGATAAAACCCAAAGTTCATGGGTATTGAAACACGTTTGACAGAAAAGTTAACAAAAAATAGAAGCTGACTCTTTGGTTGTTCCGTATTAATCAGTTTGCAAATTTATGTGTTTACAAGCACTACCGACAGGGTCAAAACGTCTCATTTTTATCAAGAACATATACTTTTCACTGAGTCAGAATACCCTTTTGTATTATTTATCCATTTCTCAATGTTTTAAAAAAGACTTTACCCATATATTACATTGAATTCCTGGTTATGAAAAATATATTCAATTGTTTAACTCTTTAGCGAAATAGACGTAAACAACTAGGATGTCCTCAACAGTCAGGAAAATGTATTTTACTACTATGCACTGTATAATGCCATGGGCCTCCTTTCTGATTAAAACTATTTCTTTATGTGAGCAGAATGAAGCCATTCAAGTGTGAAAGAGACGATTTTGTAACCTCAAATACGCATTCGAATGTCGCTGAGCTCCATGCACTGAAGGCGTACAACCTATTACCATCATACTAATGCTTCATGGCGATGCGCGGAGTTCGCATTTTCAATAAATTTACCCAAAACGTGCTTTTTCATGAATCATACCCTTTAGAATTATTCCAGTCGCACATATCAATACACAATGTCACACAAATATTCTACTGTGATATAGCCTAATAGTGTCTTATACGTTATGATGTGCACAATGTAACCCAGTAAACAAATTTATATATTTTATTTTGATAATGATAGATTATTTTATCCTTTCCTTTGATTTGTTAGTGAATGTTTAAATAATATACCAGTGTTGTTACAATATATTTCCAAACTTGTTTCTTACATTATGTTGATGAATATATATCAGAAGTTATCAATTTCAATTCTTTATTTCTGAAGTGTAGGTCATCGGCCCGTAACTACATATCGTATATATGACAAGACATGATGTGTACAGCAACAGTCATTCAATTAACATTTTTGGTACATGGCATGAAAAATAAAGCTTGCTAAATTACAAGTTTACAATTCGATATTGACATGAGGATTTTAAATTTAGTTTTATTTGGATTTGTACAAACAGTTTCCGGCAAATGATTCAGGCGGAGCTCTTTAAATTTGGAACACACAAGAAGGAAATGGTTTTCATCCTCAATTATAGCCGTCGTCGCATTGTAAACATAATCTATCATTTCTATCTATATTATAAAACCGACCCGTTTCAATTCTTAAATGAAAAACACGTAAATTGCCCGAATACTCTAAACATTTTAACAACAACCGCATTCAAATATAATTTTTTAGACAGTGAAGCTTTAGAATAAGAGTAAGATATGGAGTTGGTGCCGTTTTGAAGTGAACTATACCAATTCAGTTCATGAATACATTTTAGACGACACAGAAATTTTGAGAAACACGAAGTAGGAAGATAAACAAATTGTTGGTCCCAAACAAAACCAAAGCCCAATTAGCCAATTAGCTAATTAGCCAGTTTGGAGACTGGCGCTAGTTAGGCCTTGCGTGGGAAGATGAAGCCCAAACTGTACAATAAATCTGGAAACTTCGAAGCCCAATTAACTTTATTATTTTCTATACCTTTTAACATCATATATAACATTTTTTGGGATGCCGAGTGTCAGACATATTTAATGATTTTAAGCTATATTTGACAGCTTTTTCAGTAAAAATATAGAGTAAGTAGAAGAAATCAGAGTGCGCCGATTTAAATTTATATAAACTTTGTTTTGCTCAATTAAATCAATAATAACCAGTCACATAAAGTATGTCTAAGAAAGTATTTATGTACAGGTTTACACACACCATGTCAGCGTTTTGAATTAATCTATTAGAGTTGCAGATGTCTGTTTTAATTAGCATGGATTTCTCAATTATTCACCGTAAGTTGTTTTATAGATGTTTATTCAAATTCTTAATACAAAATAAACTTGTATTAATTATATTTATATAATAGCGACCTTTGGGGATTTAAAGTGGAATCATTTATCAAAATCATTCTTATGTTATGTGAATCAAATATCAAGTGAAATGAAAAGAAATTGATTGAAACCAGTATTCTATTGTTATGTAAAAGATTAAGGTCGACATGTCAATATCGCTCTTTCGCTCTTTCGCTCTTTCGCTCTTTCGCTTTATCGCTTTATCGCTTTATCGCTCTTTCGCTTTATCGCTCTTTCGCTTTATCGCTCTTTCGCTTTATCGCTCTTTCGCTCTATCGCTTTATCGCTCTTTCGCTTTATCGCTCTTTCGCTTTATCGCTCTTTCGCTTTATCGCTCTTTCGCTTTATCGCTTTATCGCTCTTTCGCTTTATCGCTCTTTCGCTTTATCGCTCTTTCGCTTTATCGCTTTATCGCTCTTTCGCTTTATCGCTCTATCGCTCTATCGCTTTATCGCTCTATCGCTCTTTCGCTTTATCGCGCTGTTATTATCGCTTTATCGCTCTTTCGCTTTATCGCTTTATCGCTCTTTCGCTTTATCGCTCTTTCGCTTTATCGCTTTATCGCTCTTTCGCTTAATCGCTCTTTCGCTCTTTCGCTCTTTCGCTCTTTCGCTCTTTCGCTTTATCGCGCTGTTATTATCGCTTTATCGCTCTTTCGCTTTATCGCTCTTTCGCTTTATCGCGCTGTTATTATCGCTTTATCGCTCTTTCGCTTTATCGCTCTTTCGCTTTATCGCTCTTTCGCTTTATCGCTCTTTCGCTTTATCGCTCTTTCGCTTTATCGCGCTGTTATTATCGCTTTATCGCTCTTTCGCTTTATCGCTCTTTCGCTTTATCGCTCTTTCGCTTTATCGCTCTTTCGCTTTATCGCTCTTTCGCTTTATCGTACTGTTATTATCGCTTTAGCGCGTTGTTATATCGCTTTGTCGTGCGGCGTTATCGCTTTGTCGTGCGACACTATCGCTTTGTCGTGCGACACTATCGCTTTGTCGTGCGGCGTTATCGCTTTGTCGTGCGGCGTTATCGCTTTGTCGTGCGGCGTTATCGCTTTGTCGTGTTGCTCTATCGCTTTGTCGTGCAGCCTTATCGCTTTGTCGTGTGACTATATCGCTTTATCGCTTTGTCGTGTTGATACCAGAGGGCGAAAGAGCGATGTCCCCTCTCGGCCATCATAGAAATGAGACATACTATTCATTGCTTGCTTTAAAGTTTGACAGATGCATCTCATTAGAACAGAGTATTGCATATCGTTTCGTTCGAAATACGCTTTACTCGTATTGTCCTAACTATAAGATATATTCTGGTTTAATGTAATGAAACCTCACATATTTTCACAACGATGGACATTGCATTAGAATACTTAGTTAACTATATAGTTCAAAATTTTTAATTTGTAATCAATGCTGAATAATCAAAACTGAGAGGACAATCTATCATCATCCTATCAAGACTGAAACAGTAATCAGACTCATTATTTCACGGAATATATCCAAAGTGGTTTCAAATAAAATTAAATGTCAGACTTCTAAATTCTATTTGAGAAATATTGATGGTGAAATTTGATTAAGTTTGCATCTTGAGACAGATTATTCACATTGGAAAGGTTATTGAAGTTGCATTACATCATTAGTATACGACTGTCAAACACAATTTGAAAGTGAATCACGAGAAAATAGATATAGAGGCTATTAAATGGGTGACTATGTCATACTATATTTACGACACGAGTGCCTGAATATTAGTATTTGAGAGCGAGACATATACCGATATTAAGGCACGAGTGTCGTTAATATTGTATGACATAGATACGAATATAATATTCTGTTCATTACCTAAGTCGTGAAATTAATTAAAATACACTAAAATCCACTTTTAACCATGGGATGGCGACCTGCCGTCGCCGCATTTAGAATGCAACGTCATTTGTCAAAGCGTGAGGTCATAGCATTGTTTATGACGTAACGTAACCAGGACAATATAAGTCGTATTTATCTCGACGAGCACCCTCAGTAAATGCCTTAAATCTTGTGTTAAAGAAACAGAGAATCAAAATGGCGACAGAACATGCCAGTGTAACTTTTTTATTACTCTACTTACAAATTTGTTATTGATGTCAGTGTATTCAGCACACAAAGTTTGGTCTAGTACCGTGCAACGGTTCTAGACAGAAAGCACGGAATTTTACAAATTAATCACAACAGTAGCTGAAACGGGAATTTCTCATATCCGTTGCAACGGTCACGTGACCTTGCATACACATTCCACCTTAGAGACGTTCGAGAGAGGAGGCGTAACGAAACTGTTGAACAACACCTAGACAGTCTACTTGTTAAAGTGAACTTGGAGATTGTTAATAGTACACCGGTAGAGTAGTGGCAGGTGTAGCAGTTGCAGTGTTTTGCCAATGAATTTTCAACAAGGTATTCCATGCTGACCCCTATAATCAACGCCTCAAGGCCGACGCTAGGAAGTGTAATGGCGGACTTCGGGACCGGGCGAGAAAGTATGACGTTTTGAAACGCTGGCATCAAAGTCGAGCTAGTACAAGATGGGGGCAGATCGAGCAAGTGGATTTACAGAAAGTATACTCTGGATGGCTTTACCAATGTGCTCTTTCTCAGAATCATCTACTCGCTGATAAACGGAGAGAGATGAAACGCGCTTGTGCCAAGTAACAGCTGCACCGAATTGACACTTCGATGGGGCCTAGACATTTAGATCTACAAGGGGAGACTTCAAGTAACGATGCCTGATGCTCACAAGGGAATTTACAGTGTAAAGTGACCCGTCAGTCCGACTGACATTCAAGGTAAAAACTGACAGAACGCCATTCAATCTCGCTTCATTAAAATCCTCGAAACTTTCATTCTCACTCATTTTTTTAATAAAGGATTCTGTCAACAGACGTGCACTTTGATCGTTTGCCTTGACCGTGCTTTGAGAATGTATTTTCCCCCGTTTTTCATTAATTTACTCCGTACTATGAGATGCGAAATGCCTCATTCACTGTAAACATTCGTTTGATCTAGCGCTAGCGTTTGTTTACATACAATGCAAACAAGGGAGATAACTCTTGAATGTATATTGTTGCTAGGGGCGCGCGAGACCCAGTTTAACATAGTAAAATATACCTACGGCACGTGACCGGTTTTGACCAATGGGTAACCAACATTGCTGTGCAAGTCGAGATAAGAGATATTTTGCCCAAGGGCATCGTAAGAAAAATATGAACCCCGATATGATTGCCCTCGTAGGCAATAAACATGCTTTTCTCGGTTGCATAATTCTACCAAACACTAATTTTGAATTTTCAATTTAACAATGGATATTTTGAAGTGTGTTGTTTCACCTGAAAAAAGCTCTGTGACAACCTTGAGATGTGTTTCTTACAAGTTAATTAATAGTAAATTGGGAACTGGAGAGACAACTACTCATATAATACTATGGTGATCACAACATTATACGTAGCAGGGAGGTGTTTATGACGTCATAGTTTGAGAAAATCACTCTTGCAGGAATTTGATTATTATCAATGTTTAATTATTTTAAAGGCGTGAATTTAAGCTGCTTAATGTCATAAACATACATTTCATCACTTTAATAATGCCATTGATCTATTTGAAAACACATTTAAAATTTCTGAAAGATGTTCACTTACATTATAGACAAAGTGAGAGATTTTAAATATTAAATTAAGTATATGTTATTGTGTGGGATATCCTTTGGGAATCTCATTTATAGTGATACAATTCCATAAATGTTCGCGTAATATTTTGAAATTGCAAAAGATAGAATATTTGACTACTATATATTAATTGTCTTCTTAAACAGAACTAGACTGCACATACAGCAACAGGTAAAGGTCAACAATAAACGATAAAGGTCAGTAGTCATTGATTCCATTGGTGATTGTCTCTTCTTTTAAGTATGTTTATAGTCCTTTTATTTATTTGATAGCAAATAATAAGTGTTTAATATGGATATCTAGCACAGTCATGTTGCAGACTGTATTTCAAATGTCAACAATAAAGGTTAAACATTGGTATCTCAGGTATAACTCGATACTATATGATAATTAAACAATTGGTCTATTTCATGGAATATTGATCTTCATTCAGATTAATAATATAATTAACCATGAAAGGGTAAGCTTTTATGTGTGACTGTGAAAACTTGATTTTAGAAATACAGTTCGTAACGGATTCTGATAAGAAGATTGATTCAATCAAAAATATCTATGTTCACCTATAAGTAGAAATGACCACGTTAATATTGAGGTGAAGTGGACGATGTTTAACTTATATATTACTTTGACAGTTTTATGTTGACATAATTACCCACAGTTTGGTACGTAGGTCATGCCAGTTTATAACATTAGTTTTATTGTATCCCAAACATAGGTAGAAATCGGTGTTTTAGACGAAACCATTTAGCGGTTTATTTATTAGATTTGAACTTTTCCGAAAATTATTTATAAGTGGATTGTTCCCACATGGTAACATTTGGAGGCAGATCACAAAAGTTACCAAAATAAGTAAATTTGACTAAAAGAATAAAAATATGACAAAATATTGGTCTGTTGATTCATGTCCATGTTATTTGGTTAGCAAGGTTTGCATCTTGGCTTATTGGTAGCGTTTGCCTTGATTCCACCGAATGGCTTACTCTTGCTACATGACCTCGGGTTCTGGAACTTCGATGCTGCCATTTTATCATTTATAAATATTACTGAAAGAAACGAAACTTGGTACAGTTATTAGTCTTTCTCTACATAGGCACCACACTCTGTGACATATTTCTCCCATCGCTTAATGCAGTCTTCTAGGCCTTTCTTGCAAAAGGCATCAGATCTTGTAAAAAGCCAGAACTTGACCTCATGAATGAAGGTTTTATCAGGGAAACGAGGGCTTTTCATAAATGACTTCATGTTTGGGAAGAGGAAGAAATCAGATGGTGCAAGGTCAGTAGAATACGGTAGGTGAGGAAGTATTTCATAGCCGTAGGTCTACGCTTCCGTTTGAGCTACACGTGAGTTGTGGACAGGAGCATTGTCCTGAAGCAGGCGGACACATTTAGTGAGCATACCGCGCCTCTGGGTTTTGATTGCTTTCCGCAATTTGTGCAGCAAACAAGCGTAGCACGCCCCAGTAATTGTGGTACCCCTTTACAAAATAATCCATCATGATTACACCATGCTGGTCCCAAGATACGGTGAGCATAACCTTGCCTGCCGAGGGCTAGACCCGTGCCTTTTTAGGGGTAGGTGACTGAAGATGCTTCCACTGCTTTGACTGGATTTTACTTTCAGGGTCATAGTGATGGACCCATGTTCATCCTGTGTGATTAGTCTGTCGAAAAAGTTATCCTGATTTTCTTGGCACATTGCTCAAAGAGCTTTTGAGCAGTCGACTATTTTCCTGTTTTTGGAAAGGTGTGAGCAGTCGGGCTATCCACCGAGCTGACAACATCCGCATGTGCAAATGGTTATGAAAGATTTTTTCCACAGACCCCACACTTATCTTGACATCTTGGACATATTGACATTTCCACTTGCCTGATAGAGTTATCATCAATGGCTGACTGGGGTCGACCTGGAATTGAAGTCCGACCACACTTGAACTGACGATGCCAGTATTTGACGTCATACGATGGAGCATCTTCTCAATAAGTTTCTTTCATCTCATCAAAAGTCTTCTTTGGTGTACGACCCTTCAAGAATAAAAACCTGGTAACCGCTCTGTACTCAACAGCCTCCATTTTTACACCTTGCTCTACTCTTACGCCTGTGCTGACAGAAAGAATGAATATTTTAAAAGTATGACACATCACTTGACCTATGGAGACATGCTACATATCACATGTGAAATTTCTACTTCTTCCGGTAAAGAGAAGTTGGTCAGGGGAAATCTTTATTGAACGCCTCTCGTATAGTGAGCAAAAACGTTTAGGACCATTTGATTTTTTAGTTATTTTGACATTATTTTTCGATTTTGAATTTTGCAATGTAAGCCCCTCTCTACCACCACTGCTTCAATGTCGCATTTCAAAATGTCCTGTGTCACCAACAAGCCTAGATGAGCTCGCTAACTCCCTTGTTGATGAATGACATCGGATTCCATATCATGAACCATTTAAGAACCTTTTCTTAGCTTTTCAAGACGTTCTTAATTAAGTCGTAATTAATGCACCAAGTGGGCATACACGACAATGAAGTTGATTTCAATCCAGTTTCAGATGATTCAATAAATTGTGATTCCGAGGCAACGTATACATATCTTCAAAAAACGTCTGTACATTTCTGATTAAAAACATTAGAATTCTAATTTTTGGTTCATTTATTTTTTGTTATTATCGCAATGACGTTCATCAGATTATTATTCACAATCTTGTTTTCATGACACACATTTTCAAAATATGGGAAAAATCCAATGGTCCTTAACTTAATTTGCTCAGTGTGTATTATACACCCTAAGATGTGAACACAATTTTTAACTGATGAAATACATAGTTGAACTAACCTGTGATGTGGATACTGATACATGTTTAACTGTACAAATATAAATTCAACATCGATTTGCCCATGCATATAGCTGTCACATTCTTACTGTCACAAATATCAACCAAACTGTTCGTGTTGCCGAAGAAGATGACAGGTATGTTAGAAATGTCGTCCAAATGCTGGTGATAGTCATGATTATGATAGCGATTTGGAGTGCTGGGTCTACTTTAAGTACTTAGGTGACCGTAAGAGAGCTTATGTTAACTTTCATAAATATTGCTCTGTGACATAAGGCTAAGCTTGTTCCTCTGGTTTTGAGTAGTTGCCAAGGGTCATGCCACTGAAAATGTAACATCAGTGTGGGCTTTGTTCTTTTGGGGAAGCCCTCATGGTTGATGTGCAATGAGGATTTGCAATACATTCTAATGCATTTTTATCTCTCTAATTAAGTTTCCTCACCGTTGTTTTCACTGCTATATAAATGGTGTCAACCCATAACCCCTCACTCTCATTCACCTACACTTATTTGGATCAAAAAGTGAAGGGGAAATGGGGGGTCTTAAATAAACACTGGGGATGATGTATTCCCTCAAATGTGAAATGAACTCAACCAATCAATTACCTAATAGAGGTTTATTGATGAAAGTTTGGATATGTAACTTAATATCAGTTTGAATGATACATAAAATAAATGGATATACTGTAAATTTGTTAATATGAAAAGGAATTTCAGCATTAAATCATGTTATTTATAGGGTATATTTCAAATATATAAGAATAGAATCACATAGCCAAAAAAACGCAACAGTGCAAAATTGTTTGAAAAGATTAAATCATGTTTTTATGGTATATTCCAAATATAAAAGATTAAAATCACATTGAAAAAAAATGTAACAAAATGAATGATAAAGAAATGCAATGTTAAAGACATTAAACAGAATATAATTATGAAATGTTAACAGTTAAACTGACTTACAATACCAACCTAACTAAATGGATATATTGTATTAAAGATACATTTTAAGATTAAAAGGAATTATGACATGTCAAAAACAAATGTTAGATAATGTGAGCAAATAAGCGATAAGCTGCATGACAGTCATTTTGATTGCATGTAAATAGACAACAAATGGTGCTCACTTCACTATTACAAAATCATAGCCTGTGCTTATTGTCCACATCTAATCGAACTTTTCCCAGTAATTAACCAAGCCAGTTCGCTAATTGGGAAAGTCCACTTGGGAGCAGGGTAGAAGTAAATCAAAGTGTAGGGGTATTGTGAAAACAAGCACTGACCAAGTGTAGTTGAAATTGGGTGTAGGGGAATTGAGAGTGTAGTGGAAATGGGTGTGAACCATATAAATGTATCCCATTTTGTTCTTCTTACATTCCACCTGATGATGGGGTGAGTATATACTCTGAAACGTCGTCTATTTCCACATTAAGTTGTTATCCAGACAATGTTCCTGTTCTTAAGTACTTAACTGTAAATGTCCTGTGTTTCTAACATGTAACACACTAGGTGGACACTATATCATTATGCATTATCATTGAGACTCGTGTGTGAGTCTCTAGTCTCGAATGCTACGTTTGCATTGCATGTTGACCAAATAAAAATTCATACTTCAAATATCAATTTCTTGTATTGGCGATTATTGACCCAACGCACCAACATGGAAACATACGAATATATATATATATATATATATATATATATATATATATATATATATATATATATAAAAAGTCAAAATGCTTAAAATAACAAACAGTTATATGTTTGTTGGTTTTTAATAACGATGATGTGAAATGTTAGTGAAAATGTAATTTTTTGCGACACCCCTACCTACATAGGGAACTCATATCTCAAACACGAACACGGTGACCCCTATTTTGTACAACAGTAATGGAATTAGCATATGTATTTCTTGTATAATGAAATATTAACATTTAAAAAAAAATTAAATTGGTAAGGAAATGCTTTGAACGGAAAGTTTAATCAAGTTCAGTAAATGATATATTTAAAGCATTAGATTTCAGAATATCATAAAAATAGCATTTTCAGATGAAAACACATTAGCATAACGTTTGGAATTCACGTCTCATTTATCTAAAGTGGGAAAGAAGAGAGCCAATTCTAAACCAAAGTGCTGAACAAATTACAAAGTGAGTAATAAATTTTGATTTCCCACAAGACAATACAACAGTGTGATTGGAGACGACAAGTATTGAAAATACAATTTATAATTTGAGATTGATAAAAATCCAGAGTATTATAAAACAACTGTCTTTAAATGTCATGATTTACAATAAGCAACGCATATTCATATGGTGTCAATTATATGATTGGATTCTCATAAAAAAGAGTTAATAAAAGGCAACATATTTTCTTTTATCAAGGAATAGGTAATTAAAATTCTTAGTAGTGATGTTAATGCTAACAATCCGTTAATAATGCGAACAACAAGTTACTAGTTTACTCCTTGCTCGAATCTAAAAGCTTATTATTTTTAAAACATACATCCTCTCTTCTCCCTCTTCTAACTCAGGTGAGTTCATCCCAAATTTTATATTTTAAAATTCCCCCCTTCTCCATTTCGTCTCGGCTTCATCCAACCTTCTCCTCTTGGACGCTCTAAAACAAGTTCTGCGGTACCCAAGTGCGAAGGTTCCGGTGAAAGCGCTTGTAAAATGTCCAAATTGAGTAAGTAATTAAATTACTAATGCCAACGACAAGTTACTCATACTGACATAATCAGGTCCCTTTATAATATATATATATATATATATAATATTTCAGACGACACTTGCTGTAGATATCATTTTAATGATGACTGGATGCGTCACATTTCGACTTGTTTACAAGTCTTTTCAACAGTGTGGAGTATTTTCAACATGGCGAATATATAGGTAGCTTAAACAATGTACAATAGACATTGATTGATTGGTAAGTGACAAGTGGTTAGCTTGATTAGCACACAATAAACTATTTACGAGGGATTAAAATTTGAGTCATTGCAGGTCTCACATCCTGGCCCACAGTCAATGAATTGATCATTTGTTTCAATTGCATAATTGACATTTCTAGCATACATGTAGTTTCGGGGAGTATACGATTTTGTGCTTCTTGAAAAAGTTCTTCTTCTAAAATCAAATTTACTCCAAAGACCTTTTTTCATGGTGTTAGGAGAGGAATCTAGAGAGGTGTTATAAAAGTCAATGTTTGTTGTTTCTGTTGGTGAGACAGTGGTTTGGTCAGTTGCACATGTACTGGTTTGGTCTAAGTCCTCAGTTGATGATAACACTGGGGACTGATTCATCCCCTCTATTGAGAAGGACCCATCTGATTCGTAGTGATGATAATCAGTTTGATCCATATATTTGTCTCTGTTTGGAACTGCAATTGGTCTTCTGTTACGATTTTCTCTCTCCTTGCGAACTCTGTGGTTTCCGACCTGCTTACGTCCGTTGTATGCAATGTTTCTTGTCTTCTTCTGTACATTTGATTGTCTTGCCAAAGGCAGATTTATTAACCAATCTTCATTTTTCATCCACAATTTAACACTTTTATTTTCTTCCCTTATAATGTCATTCTTCCAGATGTCCAACAGTTTATCCTGCAAGGCATCACTGGAGGCATTTGTAATATTGTCTGACATGTATTCGTCTATCCTATGGTATGTTTGCACATATCTTACATGTTCATTCAGAAGATGGTGGGTCTCCTTTTCCACTTGCTGTATGGAAAATTGCTTCCTCAGTTCATCTGATGTAAATCCTATTCCCTTTTCCAGAAATTTATTCGGTATGTAAGGGGTTGGCATTTCTAGAAAGTCACTGTATATTTGTATATATAGAAAAGAGTAAACATCAGATGGTTTTGCCTTGATCAATCTTCTTTAATACATTGAGCTCATTTCGACCAGTGTATTGGTCTTTTCAAGTATGTCTTGATATGTGGAATATTGCATTTATTATATATAAATATAAAAGTTAAAACTTCATGGTTTCTGTTTAAGATATTCTTAAAAATGACATATAGACTAATACTGAAGATTAACGTTCATTAAAGGTTATTTCCGATCGGTTTCACAACATAGTGTTCATCAGGTAAACTTATACATTGTGTTGCTAATGATGTAGCGTCAACAATGACAAGGGAAGTAATTCATGACGTAATATGCATACCACATTAAAAAAATATATAGTAAATGCGACGTCAACATGATTTCATATTAATAAAGTTAAGGTAGGGCCTATATCCTTCAATAAAGAATCTTTCTTTGATTTTCCTCAGCTCTTCATTCTTTGTGCGTTTTTTGTAAATTGGACATATTGTAAACTGGGGACTGCAATTCTTTGCGCATTCATCGATATGTGCGTTGAGGGGGATACATCTATAGGTTTGGGGTTTCATCTGTTGTTTGTGTACTCGTACTCTTGCTCTAAGTACATCCCCCGTTTGCCCAATATACTCTTCACCACAACCAGCGCATGTTATTACATATATTAGGTTTCTAGAGGCGCGAGATATATTTTCCATTATTTTGAATTTGGAAATATTTCTAAAGGTGAATGAATTTACCTCCAAAATGTGTGAACATGTGCCGCAACTTGGCCTTTTACATTTCGTGATACTTCCACCTAATGCAGGATTGTGGTCAATAAAGCACGCTTTTGATAACAGTTATTTATTCTGCCGTTTGCTGTTTATCATGTTGGTACCTTCCAGAGCGTACGTGTTTTAATTTATTCACGTTCTTTGACTTTGTTACGAGGTAGAATGTCATCTCTTTAAAGAAGTGTTGAACTTTACAGTATCATTATGTACTACCATCATATCGAATCCTATCTCAACTGCGTTTTACGACTATTGAATATGAGAGTAAAAAATGTATCTTAGACTCTTCGCTTTGTGCTTTGTCGCCTGCTTGAAGAGAAGATCACAGGTCATAACTGACAGGAACTCATTAAAACACCTCTCATCAATCATAGCTGACAGGAAAGAGTTTTTCCTCAATTGTTAATATCAATTGTTACTTCCAATAAAACCCTGAATGCCAAAAATAGAAAATAATGATTTCATTTATAGATATTATATGCTAGGCTAATTTTCTCGACGGTGGCTCAGCTGCATTTGCAAGACACTGCACGTGGGTATTAGATGTCCAATATTACAATGCAATTTACAAACTTAAGGCATCATATTCCTATAAGTATACTTCTTTGGAACTTTCCTGAGGTACGGGGGTAGTTCACAAGCAAACTGTCAGCAGCAAAGAGCAAGGCATTTAGGATTCTAAATATAAATAACAATAGCGTCAGCTGTAATTCATATAATATGAGGCCCTGGTCGGATTTCATAGAACTTAGGAATAGTATAACCCTATAAAAGATTACTTCTTGGGTGGTTAACACACTTCAAGCCAAGAATAATTTCAAAACAACCAGCAAAGTTACACTGATGTCAAGTGCTGGTCAAATGTCATCATCCTTCTATAGCAGAGCGTCACCATGGCCGGTAGCTGAGTGCGGACCTCAGAGAAGACACATGGAAGGCGAGACGTCCCCAGACAAGGAAAAGCCTTTGTAAACAGGGCCCTATGTTTGTTTGTATATTATTATAAATGGCCCTAACCCAGTAACAAATAGAGCTACAAAAAATTGATCCAGTCAAAACCATCTGACGTTTATATACGAAGTAATGGAGAATGCATTCGGAGCCGTGGATTCGTTAAAAATAATCAACTCGCCCCTTCGGGGCTCGTTCATTATTTTTAACGAATCCACGGCTCCGAATGCATTCTCCATCTTAATCCATGTCTGACGTCACGAAACATACATATGTGATTATCTAGCATTATAGACAATACATTTCAATAATGTAACCTAAAAAAATATTATTTTGCAAATGTCGGTGCCCATTCATCGGATATGGTACACGTAGCTTCGACCCTTATGAAATGGATTCTTCCACGCACGTGCATGGTGCTAATCTTCCACGCAAAGCGATTTGACTGACAGCCAAACTCCTGCATTTCATGTGTTTCTGCACGATCCCCATGCGTTTCACACTTTACCAGTCTTGTTTAGAATACAGGGATCTTACTGACAAACAATCAAATGATTACCAGCAGGCCTGGTAGCCTAATAGGTTAGGGCGTTGCGTAACAGTCGAAGGGTTACATGTTCGATTCCCGGGTCAGACATTACAAAAATAATCAGATATTTTAAGATTCTAATCAGATATTCTAAGACAAAATACATCATTCTTGAACAAATTACTTTGTGAGCCATTACGAAAATGTCAAAACCTGACAACCCTCCTTGCTGGATTAGTCAATGACCAGTAGATTCTTAAAAATAATCCACTGTTAACACAATAGAGTGACGTCATCACCATTGACTATGATATTAATCCTCTTTGAGGACACGTTTAATAACGTTTTATGTTAGTTGAGTTGACTTCAATTTGACATTTGAAAGCTACTTTTAAATAGTTTTAATTTTTTATAATGACACTTTCTTGATTTGATTTTGACATTCATCTTACTACAATTTCTGTACAAATTCTGATTAACTAGGGCCGAAAGGTTAGTCTATCTGTCATATTTCTATCTATGCTATCATTTATATCAAAAATAGTTTCAAATCAAAATTAATTGCGATACTTATTAATTTTATTTACAAAATAATTTGAGAATTATTGCAGATGAAATTCAATAAATATCGTAAATTGATAGCTTTTGGTGTTTCATTTATAACCTTTATAGAAGTAAAGAAAGAATTTGAAATCAAGTTTTATACATAGTTAATAGTTACTAAGATATAGTATGCACGGAGAGGCAACTAATCAACTTAAAAGTGTTTCGTTCACCTTGTTTGTATCTGTGTGAAATGTTACTACGTAAAGGAACGTGATACTAAATCATCTAAACCACTTTGATTAATACAACGATGTTGTTTCCCAAACAGTGTGAACTTGAGCTGGTCAGCCAGGAGTCGTCCACTGTTTGAGTAAAACCATGGACACATTGTTTATTAGTAACCGGAGGGGATCGGAATTTTAATTTGAGTTCTATGAGAATTGACAGGGGGCGGGAGAAGAAATCACACAACATTCAGATTCAAGTTGCTTCTGCAGTGAAAGATTTCATATTGGAATTGGAAAACCACTTGTCGTGTAAAACAGCATTTTCCTTCAAATTGAAGAAGAGTTTTACAAAAGATATAATTGGTTCGGTAACAAAAAAGATGTTAAAATCATTAGATTTCTCAATAACAAAGATATTTTGAAAAAATGTCCATCAAATTTGAAATTATTTATAGAAAGAGTAAATACAAGCAATAATCAGAAACCAAAATATGTTAAAAATTAACAATAGTTGATAACAACTTTTTGTTTCCATTAGGACAATAGCTATATAACAGTGTGATCGGAGTATGCAAAATATTGATAATACAATGATAACATGAGATTTAAGTAAAACAATCATTGTGCAATGATACACATTGTCTTAAAATGTCATGAGGCTTTTGATATGACGTAAGCAAAAACGTATATTATATAGATAAAACCTTGCATTGGCGCACATTGCAGATGACGTAATCAGATAAATGACGCTGGGCGTGATCTATGCCATTACGGCAGCTTTTTCCAGTTTTTGAGTTTTTGCCAATTTGTTCGTATTGCCATTCTGACCTGTACCCGGCACTAACATTCTTCTGATGTGCTGATGAAGTCCGTACCGTACCACACAGCAAACAGCTACGTTAGCGTTATGCAAAATGTTATTTGTCAGTCTATCTATGACGTATGCATAAAAAGTATGTTATTTTTAGTACGAAATGAGGAAATGTATGATTTGCTTCTGTTGTCTATAATAATCTCAACAATACCTGGAGAATGCAACTGAAAGAATCCTTAAAGTGCCAATGTTCAAATGCTCATATAAGCCCATATTGGAGCCACAATGAAAGTATCTTCAAAATAGTAATTTCCATGTAAGCCCATATTGCAGCTAGCGCATATCACGGTGAGAGGACATAACACAGCATGTCCAGCTGGATGACCTCCTTTCCTCACCGAATGGTCAGTCATGGTCAGTACCATTCCTGTTATATCGTAACTACTAATAGAATATGCTCACTGGGAGAGTATGGTTATTGACACAGTAATTTCGAAGTGAAAATGGAGCTTAATGTATCTACATTTTCAACATGAAATGATGATATCCCTACTTCGATATTTCAAAACAGAGATATGGAAAATACTCTTTTTGTGAAATTTTCTATCTGGCCTGATGAAAGAGTAAATACTCCCTCAATTATAATAATTATTAAGTAATAAAGGAAAGTAAATCCTTTGATATTGATATTGATTTTGAAAATGCCTGCAGAAATTTTACTTTAAGCATTTCCAAATGAGTTTCGACATGGAATATGATAGACAGACACTTTCATGTTGAAACATTGTGTACTTGTAACGTATGTAATATTAATACAAGCCATTTTTTAAATAGTTTTTAAAATTGTTAATGATTATTATTTTTAAAGTAATAAACATGAGTTGACGCATGTTACCAGTTTACATATTTAGATTTTATGGTTGAATATGTTCAAAACGAACATAAATGGACACAATGTAAAAGCGCATCATGGAGCCACACACTATATAGCGGCAAAATAGCATGATGTGAAAACTCGGTGCAAATATATGACGAGGGAACAATGAACTCAACTTTTTCATGAAAGAAGACGAAGTGAGAGAGCCCATTGCGTGATGCTTAATGGAGTTTCAAAGAGATGCACATCAAATTAGCGTTAATAAAGAGTGCTAGTAATACCCGCGTTGACATCTCGTGCAAATGTTAGGGAGACAGAACACGCTGATAAGTACACCATGTTAGTGAAACAGGCCGCCCTGGAGAAAACAATATGAAACATTAATTTCTGGTTTGAGATCAATTATTACAAGTTTTATGTTGTAAATATTGTTGTGGCTTATGATATTTTAATGTTTAATTTTTATATATCTTATGAAACCACCACCAGTTCTAAGGTATATAGTTTCAAATTGAGAGATCTTATATATATAGGTTCAACGAAATCAAAGAAATATTGGTTAACATTTAGAGGTCTTTGAGGTTTAACATTCCATTGAGTTGACAGTATATGCTGAATGTTTATAGCATGAGTACATTGGAACATACTTCAACTTTAGTATTGTTTTGTTAGAGTATTTTATATTGAATACTGTAACAGGTAATTTCATTAGCTCTTGGAAATGTTTTTGTGATATGGAACTCACACAAAAAGGGTTTTGCGCTGGAATTAGTTAATGAATAAACCTCTCTCGTCAATCACTGCTGACAGGCAATAGTTATTGTACTCTTTGGTAATATTAATTGATTCATCCACCCTGGTTTTGTAGGACAGAATGCAAACCGTTAGTTTATTTCCGGAAATGAAAAAAGGTAATAATCAATATTCTCATAACCTCCGGTAAAGTGCCATCATGCGAGAGGATATCGGAAAGTAAGTATTTCATCTATAATAAAACTTGCGCTAAAAGAAAGTAAACATTGTGCTTAACCACTACGAAAAGAAAAGAGAAGCAAGTATATAACAACACATGTTAGGATTAAAAGAATATCCAATTCTATAGTAAATTCTGTCATTCCACAAAAAGACAACTGGGGCCCCGTTCCATAACAGCGAGCGCTTATAATCGCTCATAGATTGCTCAATGTAGCGCTCAAGTAGCGCTCAAGTAGCGCTCAAGTAGCGCTCATTCTCTCCTGAACGACATGGTGAAAAACCTCAAAGTAGCGCTACATTGAGCAATCGCGTTCAAGAGAGGTTTAAAAGTAATCGCTGAGCGATTACTTTGAAACATCTCTTGAACACGACCCAGAATTTATTGACACCGACGGAAATTGTGTTTCATAATCTGTAGTTCAAGAGAAACAAACAGGTTTGCATTTTTTGAAAACTGTTATCATACGTAGAATGTATAGTAACTGTAACAACCGTATTCGGGAACATACGCCAAACGGTGGAAAACCAATATTCAGACACCCAATTAGTTAGAAACTATATTGTATGGGTGAGTAAACAAATAGCACAAGGCTGTTACTCATTAGGAAAATGAAACAGTCCAACTCTAACCCCACTTGTTAGACAAAATGACAAATATTAGTGTTAAGCACAGTACTAAGTAAACAGTTTTATATTTGAAAGTATCATTTCACTGAGTAGAATAAAATGTTATTTCACTCAGTGAAAATACGGATTTTATTTTAACCAATAAACGCCGTATTACACCAATGAAAAAGTAATGAAATACTTTTAATTTTATGCCTGTTGTTAAAATCGCTTTTTCAAAATGTGTTTTTACCAGAATATTTGGCATTTAACTTTAAAATTCATAAAATGTACAAAGTTACTTTTGAAAAATATGTTGTCAATACAAATAACCTTCTTGGACTTTGTTGACGCGTCTTTACTGTAAGACATCATGAAACAAGCTAAAATGCCCCCTTTGACTTTCCTATCTGGTCTACTTTAGGAGACTCGAAAACGACGATTTCTTGTTGCACAGTGCAGATGACGTAAACCGTTGAATGACGCTGGGCGTGATCCGCTGGCATTAAGGCAGCAGACCTTATTCCAGTTGTTAAGTTGTGGCCATTTTTTGTATGGCCATTCTGACCTGTACCATGCGCTAACATTCTTCTGATGTGCTGACGAATATAGTCCCGTACCGTACCACACGGCTATACAACTTGCTATACATAATGATTCATTGCCGCGTTTGGGAGGAGCGTCAGTGGGCATTGCCATTTGTTTGTGTGTGTTTTTAACGTGATATTTAAAGGAATATAATTTTGGTGTCGTTTGACCACTACATGTAGTCTTATTTTTAGTTATTATAAATTGTATATTTATAATAATTTCAAAGTAAATTTTTCAAAAAAATATATTGTGGTTAATCTTATAGGGATTTTTATATTCATATTCATACAGTCTGCAAAATGTAGGTCCTCATTCAACAAATTTAGACAAAATAAGAAATAATTGCATTATTTTAAAAAAAACCAATCCTTTTCAAGATATGAGAAGTAAATTCTATTAGACAAATTAACTGCTAAATTCTATATGACGTAAGGAAGTCGTAGCTTTTGTTATTTTCAATTTTCAATTTCCTTTCAGTCTTGGTTATCCGCCTACAGTATAATATAATGTCTGGATAACATTGATGAACGTTGGAAAAAAGGAATCATTATGAACCATTAACATCAAAATGTAAAGTTGCATTAAATGGCAAATCGGACTCTACTCTTCAGTTAATTGAACATATCGCATGTATGTGAAACGTTTACGTTTACAATTTACATTTTTATTTGTTTTCTGTAAGAACTGTAATAAGAAAAGGAGGTATTAATATAAGCAAAGGTTTTAGTTGTTCACCAAACCAGATTCTCTATGAATAAAATTACGTTTAAACCAAGAAAAGGAAAGAATTTAAATGAATTCCTGAAAATGGAAATTTTCCATGAAATACACTTCATGATAATATTCAATCATAAAATTTCACAATATCATGTTTAAATGCATTATCAAAGGTTAACAACAACTGCAAAACGTTTTAAAACAACGTTTAATTTACATATCTTAAGCGAAACAGACGAAAACATATGTTATGAGAAACCATAGCAATGAAAGTTAGAAATTACTTAAAATTTGTGATTAAATATACACTTTTGAAAATAAGATAGATAACATTAAATATATAAAAACAGTTTTTGCATAATGAAACCAATTGTCTTAAATGGCTCAAGGGGTTTGGTTTGAATGTTACAGAGTTGATTAAATCGATTGATATATGATATATTTTGTAGTATGTTGATATTTCTGACGAATTATTGTCTCTAAATGTTTTTAAGTCTAAAATGATTATGAAGTAGTTTGATAGTTCTGAATTATGGACTATTACCATGTATTAAACTGTGATCCGCATTGACATAGTCATGCTGTGTTTTTCCTCCAATAATCCTATTGCATATACATGGCGACCGAGTGACTTTAAAGATCTAGGCATTTGGTAGCATATGTCCTTCGAATATGTCTAACACAAATGAACTATTTTGGGTATTTGTCTCTGATTTGGTCTTCTTTATTTGTAAGCATGTTTCTGATCAATAGTTTTCACAAAATCAGATTGCATATTTCGAGGAAAACACATTACACGAGAAAAGGTTTATATTACATTTATGTTATCATTTTGACGTGTCAATGGCAAATGTCATTTTTACAACGGCGTCGCTGAAAGCACAACTAGATACAGCTGCAACAAATCACGACACTCAGAGGTTAGGATCTGAAATCTGATGGGAGTTACCTCTACGGGAAGAGAATGCTTTTGTTCATATTGCTGATAGTTTCAATGAAATTCATCTCGCTAGGTGTATTAGGACAAACCATTTAATGGTAATGTTATTTGTTTTATTACATAATTTTTTAGTGAAATTTTCGGTTCTATCAGTGAAATAAACCCTTTATCAAGCTACAGTGGCGATAACCTTTATCACCACTCTAATGAGTGACGATAAATTTTATCGCCACTCGCGTGACGTCATCAAGACAATGTTATGACGTCATATTGTCAGCTACCGTCACTCCACGTCAACATAAAACACAGAAATAATGATATAATAAATAGAATATCTGTTTTCCTTGACAAATACCATGTTTATCTCATCTCGTGAGGTAGAAAAGTTAATATGTTTTCACTCGTGGCTGCGACACACTTTTCTTTTTCTCCATCACTCGATGAGATAAACATGTTATTTGTCAAGAAAAGAAAGATATCCTCTATTTATTCAATATTAATTGTTAAAGTGCCGTATGCATGTGATGAATTAACTTAATTTATTGTAAAAATATATTTAAAAAATCCAATTTTTAAAAAGGTTTACAATCTGTGACCAGATTGAGTCCAAACTGTTGGAACACAATAATAGCTTGAGGGTGTTTCCTCATCTCCCTAATCTTTTCCCGAATCTCAACTCCTACATCTGTGGTCTGCACTGTGCCAACAACGATAAGTTGATCCATGTTGACTTGTTTGGAAGTGTTGAAAGTGAGGAATTAACCAAGTCTATTCCACGATGAAATTAATGTCTTAACATTGACAGAGAACGTGTATTACCATGTCGGGATATATGTTGAACCATTTCTTCAGAACTTTTGAAATTGCCTTCGTAAATATGATATTTTGTTACATAGAAATCTGTTACTTTGATATTAATGCTCAATCATAAGATCCATTAGTCTTTGATAGTATATTGTACAATATGTATCAATTAGATTAACTATAAACTCGACTGAGATGGCATTTTACTAGGTGCAAATAGCTATTAATTCTTGACCACTTGAGTGAATTTACTCTTTGATCTCGTTATTTATAATCACAGAGTGTGAGTATCGTCGGAAGACGGGTTATCATATTTCTTGAAGGCATATTTCATACTTTTATCAATAACTTTGGGACGACTGCTTGCCTAAAATTGTTTGTTGATTCCTGTATTATATGTAATGGTGGGTAACATTCTTCAAAGAAGGATATTTTACGATGTAATCAGATATACATCCCACGTATAGAGATGTAAGTTGACACTCAACCGAGAGTTTGTTCACCCCACCAGTCTAGTTCTAAAATAACGTTTATTGTCATATGTGCAACGTTGCATATGTGAATAAAGTAGACTTTTTAAAAATAGTTTTGTTCTTTAGAGAACATGTTAATGTACAACAAGAAAATGTACTGTCCTAGATAGTATTATCCTAAATACGCTACCGACTGTATCGGGCAAATACTAAAACAATACGGAAACAATATTCAAACAAACACGATTTCCGTATAGAGACATCTTTGAATGATTTTGTTAAGCATATGGTTTGTAGAGATGATTCATTCATTTCATTCGTCAAGGTATGATGCGTTTTATTCTTATAGCTTATATCTGTTCATATTGGGTACTGAAACCGTTTTTTTAAAAACCGTTTTCCTCTCTCTATTATCTCACCATTAAGGACATTCCAAACCGACGCTTTTATAAGAACAAATGTTCCAGAGACTTCAGTAATTTACCCAATAAAAATAAGTTAAGTTGACTTTTTTAAAAGATATATTGTATTTATTGGTTTTCATTTTTGGCCAATTTACAACAATGTTATTTTCTTCACTACTTAAATGATCGTAAATATTCAGTCACGTAAAATGTAAGCAAGTCTTCTTACTAATGATACTAATGTTTTATTGAAAACAGTCTTGACTGGGAAGATTTATGTTCTTTGTGTGACCTATCGTCATCATTCAAGGTTCCTTTCTTCTTTGATTTGTATTTGTGTCAGGTCACAACGACACCCAGACATACGGTGTGGCCACAGTGTCACCTATATAGGTATCTTGAGACCAATTTGTCTCTTAAAAGGTCGGTTATATTACATTTCATGAACTGTCACATGTGTCTGTTATTTTGACAAGCATTGTTTGTTAATGACATTATGAGATTGTTGAGTTAACCCTTGGGATAAAGGTTAAAATAAGGATTTTATAGGAAGAGACATTTGGTTGGTAGCTTGTTGAATATTTTTCATAAACCTCACAAGTTAAGACACAATATGTAGCGCTTGTCTAATATACTCTTTCGCCGCAGGGAACTTCAACAACGAAGTACCGTAAATCCTTGAGTAGTAGCCCATGGATTTATATTAATTTCAAACACGGGAGATTGACAAGGTGAGTATTCAAGGCAGGCGATTATTTTTTTTGGAGACGTAATATCTATATTTACAAACCTCCAGTGACGTCACACCACTATACTGCCTATAACATGATACTCAATAATTCCTATGTATTATCCCAGGAATTATCACATAATCCCCGGGATTCTAACCCTCAACCCAGAACAATTATCTTAATAATGCCACTCTTCAAATATCTGTATTTAATACTGAATAGTCGGCTTAAACTTAAACGTTAAGTTTAGTTGAAAGTTAGTGTACGTTATGTCTAACTCTATTGGAAAACAACTGCTAATTCAAACATCGATCTCCAAATGTTTTTTGCAATAACCCGTCTCGAACCCGAAACGAGTAAGTTAGTTGCGGGTTTTAAATCTCATCAACACCCTCTGGCATGTTTTATCCTATACACATTCTATGCAGACGTGAGACAAAAACACATTATCGGATATAAAGGGATAGGCTAATCACTGGGTTTTTTTTTGCTAAATTTATTATTCAAGGCAGGCGAGTATATATTTCAACGAGCGCTTATAGGCCAGCCGACTATTCAAGGATTTGTGCAATACTCTCAGTCTGCGAACTTAAAATGATCAGCTTTATTTGCCTGAAAAGTCCGTTTTCCATTTAAACGTAATTGTCAAGTGTCAAGAGAAATATGTTGAATGTTTTCTGAAAAAACACCTTTCAACATTTGGATTAATGATACTTTTGCAATAACCAAAGCAACGAAATGATACTAAAGGCTTGAAAATTTTCATTTTATTGCAAATTAAACTGATCGGTGCTCATTTCAAATGTCAAACAAAGCGAATTTAACAGAAATACGATGCCAATATTCATCAGCCTCAATTGTTGAATGCCATGTTTAAAATGATTTTCAAATAAATATATTGGCAAAGTAATTCTTCAAGTTTCAAGAAAGTATCATGCGTCAATCATTCATATAACGCAAAGTTGTAAATGTCAAATGAATCATAAAGAAACATATATTGGTTGAAATTGAGGAACTGGTATCATGTGTCATTTTTCAAACATCTTTGAACGATTTGCAATTTTTTTAGTAAGGAACTTAATCCCTAGCAAATCACAAAGAAAGGAAGAAAATGGTTCACCTGATCCATGTATTTAGTCATACTGTGAAATACGTGTATGTAGGCCGATATATTTAAACACTGTCACCTACCAATAGCAATAGTGTCTATAACAGGACAGAGGAATAATCACTTAAGAACTTTATCAGGTTTATGAAAAGTAACACCAGAAAAAAGAGAAACGAGTTATATGGATTAACTTCTTTTTTTGCAGGAGTGCGAAGGAAGATATTTTGAAACCGGAAATGACAGCATCGGGTAGTAGACTAGGTAGTCACAAAGCTTTATACTAAAACTCAGTTGAAGTGATTATTTTGAAAAATAGTGCTTAAGAACTATTGTAGTTAACGGTCGGCTATCGTTAGCCATGTTAAAGTTGATAATCAGAACCGACTATCCAGTGGAAACTAAGTAGAATTTAGCTTGCGATAATCACTGGGGGACATATTCTGCATCATGATACGCACTTGATTGAAATGAACTTAATTTGAAATGTTAATAGTCCTTGTATCATTATTGTTTGAATTCATCAATTCGTCCTTTCACTTTCATTTATTAATCATATACAGCTCCATCCTGTAAGTTTGTTCACCAACTTGGTTATCTTTGTGTAGTGTATTGTGTAATTTGTGGCATATTATAAAGTTTGTGCTTTCACTTCAGAAGTGACGATATACTATACCATAAGATAATCTAATGTCAGACCTTACAAGCCACTAATGTCAGACCTTACAACCCACTTATATCAGACCTTACAAGCCACTAATGTCAGACCTTACAACCCACTAATGTCAGACCTTACAAGCCACTAATATCAGACCTTACAACCAACTAATGTCAGACATTACAAGCCACTAATGTCAGACCTTACAAGCCACTAATATCAGACCTTACAACCCACTAATGTCAGACATTACAAGCCACTAATGTCAGACCTTACATGCCACTAATATCAGACCTTGCAACCCACTGATGTCAGACCTTACAACCCTATAATGTCAGACCTTACAAGCCCCTAATGTCAGACCTTACAACCCACTAATATCAGACCTTACAAGCCACTGATGTCAGGCCTTACAACCAACTAATGTCAGACCTTACAACCCACTATTTTGGCAGCTCGTTGAAGTAACCTGGGATCAACATTTAAAAAAACTGTATCTTTCTTTGTAAAGTTTCCAATAAGTGATCAGCAGCGTGAAACATTAGTCATGTATTTTCTTTTATACTCAGTCAACGTACTTGAGAGATATTATATCAAAACTCAGGAATCCAGAGTTTTGAAAATCCAATTCTTTTGTCTGTTTATCCTGCCTAAGTTTGAAAACCTGTAATGTTAATACTCTTTATTGTCCGAATACAATGTACATTTGAAATTCGGGGTTGCCCTTAGCACCGGGCAGTCTTAGTGCAGTGGAGGTAAAGCTTTCTCCTGTCCTAATAATGAGTGTCAAGCAAGGAAGCAACAACTCTCATCTTTTGACGTATTTTGGTATGACGCGACCAACTGAGCTACTGCTACAGATTATTATCCACATGGTGAATGACTGGTTCTTTATCAGTTTGTCAGCGTAGTTGAAGTGACGCAATTGACATCCAAAAGAAATCCAAATTGCATGCTATTTGCACCTAGATACAGCGGGAGGTGAACAGACTTTCGGGATGCAACTAATCAAAGGTCATTACTATAAATCAGGTTTATTAATTTTTTAAATTGTCTTTTATGGGACGTTAGGTCTCTTTGGCATTTCCCAATCGAATCAATGCTGTTTTATAACTTATACCCAAACTCGCATGGTCATATTACATCAAGGTCATGGGCTTCTAATCATTCGCACTGAAGCTGGCTTCATGTACATAACACCATTTGCATATGATATATTATATTTGTTATCTGTTGTGTTCCCGAGGTAACCTTTTATTTTATTTTGAGACACTTGTCTTTCATTTAATAAAATGATTTAACAGTTTTCCTATGTATGTTGATTGTCTTTATTAGTGACGAAAGTAACAGCTTTGTTTGGTAAGTGATGTTTATTATCATTTTGTTATCACATTTCAAACTCATCATTGAGGTTGGACGTCATTGAAGAGATTGCACTTTGGACTCAAAGGGGGAATATTTAACAAAACTCTTGACATCTGTCAATGGAGCTTTACGACACTGTCATGTAAACGTTAATAGGATATTTTAAACAGTCCCATTCATCCTGTCTCAGGGTAAAACGTATACGCTCTGCTCCACGTTCATACCCTGGGATAAAACCAGGTCAAAGCACGAAGGTTTTAGTGGGGTTTTAACCAAGGACATGAAAGCGGAGCAGAGCTTATATTTGTTGTCGAGACAGGATGGAGTCCCATTATGATGTTTGACAAACCCCTTACTTCTTGCAATTCTTCTCAATTTCTGTTCATATCCCCTAATGTCGGCACCAACCCATCTAATCTCAGACTGTGTCTGCATAGTGCCTAAATATGTCATAACAAGCTCCAGAATAGTGTTATTATGTTGTTTAAGCAAGCTCCACAATTTCTGCTCCTAAATCCTGATTTCTACACCTGACCCCATTTCTATTTTAAGCTCGAACATATGTCAATGGAGCTTTACGACACTGCCATTTAAACGTTAATGGGATATTGCACCTCGTCACAGGGGAAATAACCCCTGATTAAACCCAATGAAAGTGAAAGTAACAAATAATAATGCCAGAAAGATAATCTTTGGAATAAAGCACTCTTCGTGTCTAAATCAAAACAGATATACATCCTTATTATAAATAGAAATGAAATACCAGTTTGACCTCGTTAGCGGAAGTTAAAGGCCTCATCAGTGGATATAGCAGCTATGGCGTTGGAAAATGTGCATAATAAAGTTGTAAAATAGGAAACCTGTCCACAATGGGTGTTCATTTATTTGGTTGATACTGTCATCAATGAACAAGTTATTGCTTCATAAATCGAGTATTTTGACTAATGATCTTTTATTGCACCCAGGAGTCCAGTACATTGCATATGTACCATTATATTTAAACGGGAGGTGAAAGCATCCATCTGATCATTGGAATCACCGTCACAGCAGCTGATAAACACTTCATATTTATAGACAGTTCTGTCTCAACTTCCTTATTGATCAAAGTGATATTCCAGTTTGTTCTGTATGTATATCATTATGGGAAACCAGTGAGAATTGGCTGGAACTAGTGAACCATTGGTGGTACTATGCTGAAATTCAGTGAAGCATTGAGCCAGAACATTACTGTCTATAGAACAGTTCTCTATAGCAGACATATCTGCCGTGCCCCTGGTGGGATTGAAACAACGGACCTCTTGATCCAAACCCAACTGTGCCAACCATTGAACTATCTTGCCCCCAGCTGTCCTAAACCTTGTTGTAAGAGTGTCAAAATGCGCAGAATCACAGGCAATTTCCTCCTCCTGGTAGACAATGTGTGACATCACAAGCAGAAGATCCCATTTTCCATGGCAACATCTACAACTGTCCAAGGTCGTGTCAGCATAAACCATATATCACCTGTAAACTGCTCACCTTCACGTAGAACGACCATATCATACACCCATTTTGACATCCTTACACCAATGTCAATGCAGCTGAACATTCAAAGAACATTAAAGCTTCAAATAAGTTTATTTCTACAGAAATCAGGTGGATGTTTTTGAAATTAGGTGGATTTTGCAGAAGTAAGACTACTTGTGATCCTGCCCACTAGTTTATGCATTTGTCTGCACTGGTATCCCTGATCTCTGACCTTGTCCTCGTAAAGGGGCAGTAGCACGTTTTTCTGGTGAAATAAGTCGATGAAATGTAATTGAAATATAATGTCACCAACAGTAAAACACCCTTCCCTCTTCAGAAAATCAAGCTTAAATATGAGTGTACATGGTTCCGTAAAGCCATGGGAAACTTTTTTGTCATTAGAAATAATAAATTGTGTTCACAATAAAATGGCCGCCATGTAATTTTTGCTTTATACACAACATCGTTATTACCACTACGGATAATTGGTTTGTGTAATAAGATGTTTTACCCTCTAAAGTAAATATGAACGATATAAACTATCATTTTAAATGGGAAATTTGAAAATGTAAAATTTGCAAAAAACGTGCTACTGCCCCTTTAAGTCCCCACAACAGTCCCATTCATCCGGACTCAGGGTAAAACTCACATATATGCTCTGCTCCTCTTCACTACCCTGGGTTGAAAACATGGATGTAGTACCATTATGATGTCTGTACAAGCCCCTTACTTCTTGCATGTGTGCCCCATGTTGTGTTCATGTCCCTTAATGTCAGCACCAACCAATCTAATCTCAGACTGTGTCTGCCTTGTGCCTAAATATGTCATAACAAGCCCCAGAATAGTGTTATTATGATGTTTGAACAAGCCCCTCAATTTCTATTCCTAAATCCTGATTTCTACACCTGATCCCTATTTCTCTTATTCTGCCCCCAATGTCTGCATCAGATCCCCCAAACCTCGGTCTGTGTCCACATAGCAGCTAAGCACCCTAGGAAGTCCTATTCCTTAATCTTTGCACAAATGCTTATGTTCCTCGCCCCTAAGTTTCTACTCCTGTTCGCATTTGCCTGAACAAGCCCTCTAATCTCGGATTGTTTTTTATTATCTGCATAGTATTACATAATTTTCGTTGTAAAGTAAGTTTTTCTATAGGGTTTCTTTAAACTACATTGATATTTCTGAAGAAGTGTTGGCTAAGCTAAGAAATAAATATAAACAAAATGAAAATGATTTTCTCTTTAATACAATTATGAAATATACAATGAGTTATATTTATTTTGACAATGCGTTCATTTGTTTGTTGTTGCACAGACTTAGTTTATGATGTACAGTTTCATTCATATAACACACATAATTTGTTTGATGACAAAGATATTTCTAAATAACAATCTTTTGTTGATCCAAATTTTTCTTTGATCTAAATAATAAATCTTACTTTTATCAACATCCTGATATATATGATAGCATATTACTTATCAGTTGAAGTAAGAAATTCTAACAGAAAGAATAAGTATCTTACATCAGGAGTATCAGGTGCATATATCATAATGGAGATGAATAGTTACAATCTATACAATTAAGCATTTAGAAAAAATAACTTTCCTGAAAATATTTACAATTTTCATAAAATTAGAAAACAGTTATCATGCAATGTATAGTTGATCTGATTATGGACATGAAACAACATTACAGTGGCTAAAACCTACATGTAAACAATAAAATCATGACCTAGAAATTGAAATTCATTGAGAAATAGAAATGAAGACAACACACACATTGAACAAGTAATAGAAACAATCTTTCATGCAAAAATCAAAGACACTAATTCAATATGTTTGACCAATTTGTATGGATAATTATGCTTTAGTTTAAACACTGTGCATGCAAGAAGCATGTCATCTTGTAACATATCTTAGATAAGTACACAAATAAATATACCTTGAACTGTCATTTAAAACATATAAACCTTAATTTAAAAAAAACAGTTATGTTTATTACACATACCGGTAAGTATAAATGACACGTTCAAGTCATCAAACATATCTATAGTTATCTTTCATTCACACTACAACTGTCAGTTGACGGAGTATGTAGAATAACTTACCATTTGAACATTTAGACACACTGACACTTTCATATTGACTTTTGTTTATTATGCCTTGTATAAATGAACGATCCATTTCACACCAAAAGAACAAATTTCAATTGTTCACAGATCATCGCAAGTATTATTTATTTGGATCAGCAAGTTCCAGTTGCTTGTATTTAAAAAAGACTTACCACTCTTCCCATTTTAACATTGATTATCTACCCTTCTCACATGGCTATTTAACATTGACACATGAGCTAAATTCACACAATTAGTTGCCCATAGTCTCATGTTGCACGTGTCACTGCAAATACCTGTATTGTGGGGATGATGTTTAAACAGCAACAAACTTAAGCTCTGATATGGTAAGCTATGTTATGTTAGCCATAAGTCTTTCCTCAGTTCCCCAGCACTTCTCTCACTGTGTGAATCATCTCTTGTTTCCAGATTTTCTCTCTTCTGTAACATTGTAACCATGTCTACTTCCAGATTATAAAATATTTATTACTTCAAAAGATCACATGTGTCTGTCTTTAGGCACCTTGTAGGCGTAGCTGATATAGTCAAAGATGTCCTCCTCACAGGAGACAGGAAGTGGTTCCCCCGGCTGACCGGTGCTACCGACGGGACGGAGACAGTACTCGTTGAGTGTGAAGCCTTCGTCCAGGGCGTGCTGTCTCATGGTCTTGTTGAACACGTCCGAGCCCGTGAAGTACAACAGGGCGCAGTAATACTGGTCATGGGGGATCAACCTGGGAAGAGAATCAGCTGAATGTGACACAATATTTCTGTGTGTTTGACGAAATGCATCAAACACCAAAATCATTGTCAAGCTTCAGGAGTTATGAACAAACAATAACCAGGGATAGGCAACTGACCAACTTCGATGGCAAGTCATAACTCACTTCACTGGCTAATTTATAGCCTTGCTGCATTTCGCTACCTTGTCTGTGCTAGTGTATCAGAATGTTTAGGTGCAGCGTAGGGAAAACTAACTTCCGATGCAACCAATCAGGATTATATCTTTTTCTAGCCAAGAAAGTATCCTAAATTAACAGAGGTTACAATAGAAAATATGAAGGGATTAATATCTGTGGGAAGAGAATACTCCTACATAAACCAAGTACTTACCTAAGTTAGAAGGGTCAATATCCCTCTCCTTATATCAACTTTATTCAATCTGAATGGAACTAATGGACAAAATAAATACAAGTCAATCATCCATTACCTAATATCTATTCTTCTGAAGCTTCTCTCTTCTTCATCATCTTCTGTCTTCAGTTTAATACAAACTCCCTGAAACAACGCAATGCAAATCAATGTTTTAAGTGTCAAGGATTATTGATTGTAAGGCTGTTCCCACTTCCCACGGTGAGAAGGTATTAATAAACTCTCAAGAATTTAAAGCCACAGCACGGAAGTCAATGAGATGTTGTTTTTCCTACTCTTTATTAGAGAATATATTATAAGCAATATTTTGCTTTTGTTATTGGAAATAAGTATCCACAAAGAATTAGTCATACTTTCTAATTTTGATGAAAAAGGCACATTGTCTATCTGGATGTTGAAAGTTAAGACCACAAAGTCAAATTGGAAACATGATTCTTTGGAAGCATTATTATTACATCCAAACAACCTTAGGAAACAAGATATTTTGACAGTGACATTTACATATCATGATTTGTATGCTTACACCTCCATCAAATGAAATGAGATCTTTCAATTGTCTGGTGCCAGTATGGCACATTTACATAATAATCAAAGAAAATGATTTTACATTTCAATAAACCTACCATAAATTTGGTATCACCAAGTGATATTGTATCTGTGATAAACTTGATGGACTCGAGTCGTTTGACAACGTTGTGCAGTAGATGGGGCTGTAGAGTAGAGAGGGAGGGCAAAGTGACATACATGGATAGGAACAAACATTCATGTAGACTGGGCTTGTTTAATATCAATGCATATTGTATAGTGGCTAACACAGTAGGTAGTTATATGGAAGGGCAGTGTGACATGCATCAAATAATAACAACTATTGAGATTGTTTTATACCCAAATTGAGTATATAAACATTTGATTACACCAGTAGAATGCAAAACAAGTTAATGAAAACACACAAAAAAATTCTTGAATTTTCTATAATAACTATTTGAAATAGTATCTGTTCGAGAGGCATTCTAGAAATTGGTGATGTAGAGAAGACAAGGCTATCTTCTTGAAAAAATTTGTTGTAAGTGCTAAATCATTTTACTTTTGAAAAGATAGTCATGCTTGTATATATTAACTATTTTCTGGCGAGATGCTATGTAAATCTTACCATTTTCTTGCTACCACTAACATATGAGGGATGGGTGAGCAGGATATCTATATCACCACTGGAAGTGGCACCTGTAACATTGAAAATATATGTAGATCAGTTTGAGAAAACACATTAAGATAGTGATTGAAGCATTCATAAAATATAACTATATGCAGCCATATAAAGAGATAAAAGATGAAAACATTTAGTGACAGAGCTCATTGCATCAAAAATCGTTTATATCTCCTCTTGAACATGTAATGATTCATTTTGGTCAAGTGTCAACGTTTGGACTACCGTATTCGCCGTAATAGAAGCCCTGGGCGTTTAAAAAATTGGTAAAAGGGGGCGTTTATTAAAATGACTTTTAAAAAATCATAAAAAGGGAGCATTCATTTAAAAAAATATCTGTGGATGTCCAAAAGAAAAAGAAACATCGATTTTATTTCAGATTTTTAATCAAAATAAGTGTATCAAATAAATGTAAAGAAGAGTTAAATTAATTGTGGGACATCTTCCAAGAGAGTTGAGCAAGACATTTTCCATGGCGGTCGCATAGAATGTGTAGTGACTGATCGTTACAGACATTCGACAGTCGCCGGGGGACTGGAAATACCATGTACCTTACACTTTACTGGACATAAGAGTGAAACATCAGTAAGGTAAGTCGATACAAAAGGGGGGCGTTTATTTTCCGCGAGTCAAAAATGGCTTAGGGGGGCGTTTATTAGGAGAGGGCGTTTATTAGGATGAATACGGTATATGTAACGGTACAGAGTATACACGGTCACCGGTAGACAATTGCTCCTTTCATCCCAGGGATACAAGCGTGTTGTAGCATAGTACAATTTCAACCATGACAGTCACTATGAATAACCTGAACATCCGAACACATTACTTACAGCAAATATTGTATTTGTAAGTAATACATATGCAGCTATTTTATGAGCAAGTTATGTGCTATTAGAATCATTATGATCTTAATAAAGAATACATTTAACTAGTATTTGGTCCTATTTATTGCTTCTAATTCATTTGCAAGGGTCTATATTTCATTGCAGTATTGGTATTTACTGCCTGTCAACATGTGAAGTGTCGTTGCTAGGCTACATTACAAGAGGCTATTCAACTCCTATTTCAATGTATATGATCTTTTTCAAGTTACAAAGTTAATGACAGAGGGTACATAGAGTCAGTAAATATCGCCTGGAAAACTTCCACATCTCGAAACTATATATCCTAAAAGTTTCCATACTGAGTCGTAGCTATAAGAACACAGTACTATAATATTGCAAGGTACTTCTGGTTTCACGTGTACAGCCCTGTTCTGAGATATAAATAGAAGTTTATTCAAGAATAGCTCAAAGACCAGTTACAGATTATAAACTGTTTTTCATTCATACCCAAGTAGGTATTAGCACTAATATGATTTTAAATAAACTCATTAAATACAATGATGAGTTAAGCCCGAGGTTTCTACTTGACATACAGAATGATGATCAGATGATCATAGCCATACAAACATTACGCAAAAACTAGGATATTTCTTTCTTTGAAAATGTGTAAAAATACATTTGGATAAATTCACTGGTATTTAGAATGGTCGTGTGGTAAGCTGTTGATACAGTCAAGTTGGCGATAGTTGCCTTACTCTGAGGGAGTGGGTTCGAATCCCACAAAGGACTCGGTCCAAAAACGTACAAGAATTTGTACTATTGAAGGTAGTGTTGTCCCATATATAACCATGTTGGTATTTAGAAGGTTGATAAATTAAACATGCTTGGGTTATCATATTTATCATTATACATGTTTATCTAAATATCTTTCTCTCAAAATATAATAATTTAGATGAAAACATTAAAACATGATAATCGTCTTCCACATCTTGAGTACATACTGGCCATTTTCTATCAATCAAATTAGGCTTGGCCCAACAACCTCTTTCCATCATTAAAGTATGCAAACCAAGTCTAAACTTTGTAAGTGTAGTTCTGTTCTTAATAACATGTATGTTAATTACATACTTCTCAAATTGTAAAACACAAGATAACTTAAACTATGCTTCCATGATATAGCACATACCCTATACACAGTTAAGGACACTGATGATTAATATGTGTGAAATTATATAATGCTGATGCTAGGGTAAAGAATGGTTAGAAGGTTAACCTTAGTGTTAAAGGTACATCCAGTGTGTTGTTGGGGGTCACATATTCCAAACGTTATAAATGGTGTTACTTTATCGAGAAGTACCCACTGTTACTGAAAACTACTATTTTTATGATAGTAGACTTAGCATATTGACGATATGAAGGTAAAAGAAGTGGTTTCAGATCGAAAACCGGACAATGCAGAGCGTGTGGCACGTGTCAATGAGTCAAACATAACTTTGGAATCTTATTTATAACAGAAAAAAAGACAAATTTGAGTTGATAATGTTTAATAGGTCACATAACTACTGTGCAAGTAAATGGAATGTGCAGTTTCGGTTTCTGCACATGCAAAATGATGTTACTCAATTTTAATTGGAAACTAGTAATTATGATATATTTGGTGATTGGGGATAAATATGCAAGCTGAGTGAATTTATTTGTATTGTAGCCAGCACATGTGGTGAATTGGAACGTATTAAAGCCAAATAAAATTGTATGAAACACAATGGATGCACCTTTAAAGTTGTTATGTGTACCAACACTCTGAGCCTGATATCAACAAGCATGAAGAATCTTAGGCTGCTTTTACTAAGAAACCAATACAAAGATG
The DNA here is from genome assembly GCA_936450465.1 of Gibbula magus. NCBI lineage: Eukaryota > Metazoa > Mollusca > Gastropoda > Trochida > Trochidae > Gibbula > Gibbula magus. Next base: position 15,456,754 of record OW388290.1, on the reverse strand, counting down.
CCATTATCTGACATTTCACTAAGACCGCTTTAGTGTTTTGCGAAAGAGGGACCTCATAGATCATAGGGAGGGTCTTATCTGGGTAATTTTTGTGAAAACAAAATATCATGAGGACATTCCTGTTTATACATATATGTTATTATAACACAACATATACATATACATGATTATAACATAACCAATTTACTGGGAGTAGTATTTTGGCTTAAGACATGACAAGGAATAGTGCACACTCTCATGCTTTACCCTCTCATGTTTGTATTACAAATCCCCATTGTATACCATTCTCATGCCTGTTAATCTCCCTGATATTTTCACATTAAAGAAGTTGTTGTTGTCTTCCTGTTCTTATGTATACGACTTCTAAATGCCCTTCAAAGACCAGTGCACACTAACTGAAAAAACAAACCCAATGAACGTGAACCTGTTCATTAGGTGTAGATTCTATTTGGAGACATATTTCGCAATTGGAGATAAATAATTATAAAATAAAAAGAACTAATGTAAACGCAAGAGAAATTGGAGTTTTTAAATTAGCATACCTCTTTATAACGTGTGTCATCATGTAAATGCGATCGCGTGTTCGTAGCGTCATAAAAACGGTGTTTGACTACATAACGCCTCGTGAAATAATATTGCTAATTATTCGGTTTTTGATAGGTTTATTTATTTTGAATTTGTATAATAGCTTTACCATACATCGATATTGATCTATCATATTTTGTTACAATATGTCACCTATGTTTTATGACTGATATATTATTAAATTTATCGAGATTCAAAGTAGCAAAATCTTAATCTGTAACAAATTCATGAATCACCGGTACGGTGAAGCCACACGTTCATGCAATGTTTATTTTTGACAAAATTTGTTTACAATGCGATGTTAATGAAATCTTTTTCGTAAATAATGTTGTGAAATGGGTCACATCTTTCAGTCACTAAATGACACTTAAAAATTCAATTAAATATCAAACGGTAAGTGTTTTTTCTGCAGAAAATTTTAATTTACTGTAGATAATGATGATTGATGTCGTGCCTCGTGCTGTGAAGAATAAATGTGACTTCTTGACTGGATCAACGTATTTCAATATCATAAACAATTATGACCGACACAAGCAGGACTGTTTGCCTTTATTTAATGCTTGTAAGTTTAGTTTTCCTTTTATTTTCTGCAATCGGTCAACTGATGTCCGATAGGTTAATTTTCCAATCGGTCAAACTGGATTTACAATCGGACATGTCCGGCAAATAGACCGATTTCTGCATCCCTGGTGTAGAAGTGTGTAGAGCTTTTATATGGCATAACATTCGGTCTGAAGATAAATTATTTTGTTACTTCATTACTCTCAATATATTTATGTTGATTTTATTACAAAGGTGTAAAGTTTGTAAAAATAAAGCTTTTCTTCCATTTCACATATGAATGCACGAAAACAAAAATGTGTATGCATGCCCCGATAGAACCCTCTCTTTAAGGTTAACTGCTTCCTTAGTAAAGGATGGTTAGGATCATGAGGACCTGTGTCAGATCAACTGCAATGAAGCTTGATGGAAGTGATGACTCTTCTACATAGCTGTGTTGCTACTGTGTAACTCCTACCCATCACAGGAACACTGCTGTTATAGACAGACAGGCAGACAGACAGACAGACAGACAGACAGTTTATTTGTCTCACTTGTTTTTACAACCAATCGCTTAGCGATTTATGAGAGACACTCATACAATGTAAAATACATATAAAGTAAAACATAAAATGTACACTATATTACATATATTATTTGTATAATATTACATGTGAGTCTGTGTTACATCACTCACCTCTCCTGTAGCTCCCACACACCTTGGCGGTGTACTCCTCGTCTAGCTTCTTGATCTCCCCCACTGATGTACCCTATATCCCAATAGATATGTACACATTAAGGGAATAAATAAGTAGAAATTAATTCTTTCTCAATCAATTCTTGGTGTTGAAGCGAAAATGATAGAAGAAGAAGTGTCTGTCTATCATATTAATTAATGAAGTTGAAGGCCCCAAGTCCAATGAACATACAAAATATAGTTGAATATACATGACCAGTGTGTCTTGGTTAGGAATTAGGACAAGGTTTGTAGATTCACTAAGGGATAATGTGATGGTCAACAGAGTTGCAACAGTTATAAGTGGCCAAAAAAACCATAAACCCTGCTGATGTCCTGTCATCGTCAACCACAGGACATCATTTTTAGATTATAAGTATTGACATCACAATGCTATGACATAACTGTATACTATAGCTTGCATCAGAAATGTTCATTTTCAATAATTCCATTTCTCTCCTGTAAACTTGTCTTTTTCAGGGAACATTAATAGAAACTTTAGAAACAAAACTGAGCTATATTTGTTGAATATTTCGCCATCACATCTTAATTTTATTCAATGAGATAAAATAATTGCTAAAAAATGTTTTAATTCTCTTTTCGCAAGTACTATACAGCTTATCAGATGTTAACTTTTTAAAATTAAATATACACTTTTCTTATTTGATATGTGAGACAGATAATTGAATATTATTCCTTTTATTGTGTTAGCCAATCAATAAATTTCTACTCTTGAAAAAAATTAATTTGTGACTTGTGAGTGGTGCATACTTTTAAAAAGTCTTGAAAACAACATGACCTTTTTAAAAATATGCTTAACTTATATAACTTTGAAAGGCATACAACAATTCTGCCACATGAAGCTGAAGGTAATGCAGCTAATCCTATATTGTCAGGCCAGACATCCACCTCGATGAGAAACCAGTCTGACTAGTGTATGCATCACCCTGATTCTCAAACTCCATTGTTGAGTTGTATTTTCTCCACAAAGGCCTTGGTGTCCTTTACTAAGATAGGTAAAAAAACATTGTTAAACTGACACTGTCACGGACCAGTGGCACTGGGTGGTAGACAGTGACAATAAATTTGGAATAATACTAGGAATTTGAAAAGAAAGAATTAGCTCTGCACCCGGATATCCGTAAACGCTTCTATGAGTCCTTTCAAAGTGTTCCACAATTACCATGAAACCTTCACACCCAAGTCCTTGTCATCGCCATTGACTACGTCATCAGAATGTGAGGACTTTTACATGTTGATGTTAAGGATTCACTTTAATGTGAAAACTTATCATTTACTCCTTAAAGTGAAGTCTGATATCCATGTAATTGTGAAGATGCTTCATGGTTGTCTTTTGTGAAGAATGAATTATGTTTAGTTGATTTATTCCTTTAAATAATTTCTTGTAACTTCTACACTGCTTTTGAAAAGGCTTTTAATGAATTGTTGGACATGTTGTCATTGAAACAGAAAAAAATCATTCTTCTATTATCCAATGATGATAAACTTCAAGAGTATGTATGTGGGATTTTCAAATCTTGAAAATAGAATATTTTAAAAATAAAATTTCACTTTTTACAGATGAACTTATTTACTTATTTATGTCTAAGATTATAGATAAAAAATAATAAAAAGAATGTCCCTACTTGTACACATGTAAACTTTCAAGTGAAAATTAAAGATCATTTTTTAATTACCAAACAATGAAATAATTATGATAGGCAATAATTATATGAAGTACAAGATAAGATATCCCATTAAAATATTTGTCTCTCATAACTTAGACAGATATCCTCTGTATATCATGGCTACTAGTATTATTACAGGAAGTCATTAAGTCAATACCATTGTGGCTATGTATTGCATTGAAACTTGTAAGCATTGGATGGGATTAGGGAACCATGGGTTGTGAAACTTTGTTTTATGAAAATCCTGTGAGTCCCTGGTCCAGTGTAAACCTAAGTGAAAGGCGAGATGACATACACAAGACTGACCAGGATACAGAGGACGGGTAGGGTCTCATTATGGTGTGCAGTATCAGTCCCCTCCCACTCAACGTGAACCTGACCAGGGGGGCCCACACTGACGTGTGATCACATCTAGGATATTGTACACAATGGGGGATTTAAATATGTAGAAAATAACACAATGCCACTTTAATGTTAATGTGATTCATGTTGAATTTCGAGGATGATATTGATGTCCTGCTTGTTCTATTCACCCACCTCCAGTTCTGTCATTTCAGCTCTCGGTATCCTCTTCTCAAAATCTTCAAAGTGCCTGATTTGACAAAAAACATATAAATATATTCTATCAAAATTAAATCAAGGATGTAAAATTCATGTGGGAAGTCATTTGAATATCTACATTAATTCAAAATATCGAAAAAACTAAGAGATGTCTTCTTCAACACTGCCTTGATAACCTTGTTAGGTACAATTATAAGAAATATAAGACACTATGACATATATGATGTTAAAGACTAAAGAGCATATAGAGATTATTACCCGAGGAAGAGTGTCATATGACTTTTACGAAACGAGAGTGAATTTTTGTATTACCCGAGCGAGAGCGAGGGTTATACTAAAATTTGCACGAGTTTCATAAAGATCATATGGCACACTCTCGAGTGAAATAATTTCTTTATTACCCAATCTATTCCCATTTGAATCGTGTAAAAATAGCCAGGAAAAGGCACACTTCTCTTGCCACGGCAAGCTAAAGTGACGTCATGAACCATTGTTTTATGACGTCACAGACGGTAAGTCGCGGTGAAACAATGGTTGCTTGGCACATGTGCTCGTATCAAAAATGTTAACTTGGTTATTTCCAACCATATGGGTAATAATTGAGATTACTCACTTCACTCCTATCCTCTGAGCATTATTCAGTTTGTCAAGATTCTTTCTTAGATCTGAAAATAAAAATACCAAATAACGAAATGAAATTCTGAGAAAGAAACATTGAATGTCTGAAGACATTAAATCCTGATGATCATGAAGATTCTAATTTGGAAGAAATAGCCACTGGCCACTATCCCATCATTCAGTATCTCTATGGTTAGGGCTAACATTTCAAATAATAAGGCCATTCCCATGTGACCAAAATTTACAATTTATGATCTACGTTGGACTTACACAAATTTCAATTATTCTTCTAAGACTTTTGCATTATTAAAACAAATTAAGAATTGGTTTTCAGGATGTAACCTCTATTATTTTGTCTCAAGTTGAGACTTCTACAATTTAACTGAATTTCTAAAACAGTATTAATAGTAGCTTGAAAGGCACAAACCCCAAAAACCCCGAACTAAATGTTGATCAGAACCAAGTGTGTAAACGTTGATCCCTCAGTTACAAGGTACAATAACAATTTCTCAATTTCAGTTCTGGGGAGAAGTCAATAATGTGAAATGTTAAAAGTAAGATGCCCAGTGGACAGCAGATGTCCGACAACGGCCTATGCAATAAATTTATCTAGATTTATAGGCCTGATGAGGTAAAAAAAACTTGAACACACTAAAATATCTTAGAAAGTGACTTATCCCAGGAAACAGTTTGAAACTAACCGTCAATGTTCATTATTCCTTCTTGGACAAACTTCTGGGCAGCTGCAGGACTGCAAGAAAATAAGTTTTGATAGACATAAGATCTATTATGCATGTTTGAATTTGAACATTATGGTGAAAAAAATGTTTAGTAAGTTTTTCTTCTATAGAAAGGCCTTTGATAGAAAATATGGTAAGACAATTTAAAGTCCTCTTTTATAATTGATCTACCGGTAATATTTTTTTATTCACTTATTTTAATATCTTGCTGTTATACAACCATCAAGGAATGATAAAAGCATACCTGTTAAGTTTTGAAAGAACTGTTTTTATTGTATTAAGTCTTTCTGGTCATTTGGCGTATAGTATTGCCATTTATAGAAAAAAAGATCATAACAAAAAAATTCCAAACTTTTTTGGTGATTTCCAAACGATGCTTAAAACTTTACATACACTTTACACTTTACAATATTGGCCGTGCCTGGATGGGTGACTGATGAGTGATTTCAAGATTTAAGATCATGGCTGACAACATACATACTATACATATCAATGAGCAACCAACTTTCAGCAATACGAGGCAAAATGTGGTGACACCATCAGGGGACTGTTAGAGTCATGCTGATACAAGTACACTGATGGAGCAGGGTGGTTACAATTAATGTTCAGAAATTTCAGATTTTCATCCTCATATAATTTGTCATAAAACATTTCAATAAATGGGCAGATGCACAGATCTTCGCTTCTCTCATTTCCTTACAGGAGACAAAAACTCGAAATGACCTGTATAATCAAACTGAGAAACAACTGATTCGTGTAAGTTCATGGTCAGGCTGAATATGCAGTACAATCAATGGAGAGCAAAGTGAGGTGTTCTCATCAGTGCTTGTAATCAATACAGCCACACGTGTTACAGCATAGCATGCTGATACATGATGATTACAAATCAGTTGTTTGTGTCCTGCAGGTTTAGTTTATTTTTGTTAAGCGGGTGAGATTTAACAAATACCTAAATCAGTCTTCAAAACTTATTGAAATGATTTTCTGAAGCCATTGAGGACATGTCTGATTTAAGTTGCTGACAACATTTTAATTTTCATTATTATTTGTTTACTATTTTTATTCATCATATTTATTTTTGGACAAATAGCACTCTCTTATCATTGTGTTTCCGAACTCTGAGCGTTATTTTAAAAAAAAGTTCAATATAAATTGCTTCTAAATATTATTATATATCCAGTAAAGGAATGATGAAATATTAACACCTGTTGCCCAATGTCAGATTTAGTTAGATGAAATAAGCCACTAGTCAGCTTCACTGTTCAAAGAATGATGATCTTATTTATTTAAATTAGATTTTCAAATATAAATAATATCTTTAAATTAAATCATCAAATCAATATTAATCAAATAATAGTGGTTGATAAATGGTCAATTTTATGCTAAGTAATTGTAAATAGGTTTTTGTAGAAAATATTTTTCGAATGTCATATTATGTAGCATATTTAGTTTATCATAATTCAATTTTCACAAAGATCTAAAATACTGATCAGCTAAAACAGTATAAAATGAATCAAAATGACAGCAACTAATATGTTTCAAAAACATACTCAATTTTGAATTTTGAATTTTTTAAATATTAAACTATAAAGTTAAGGGATTGACTTATTCAACATGCCTAAACAATCAGGTCCAACAAATAAAACAAACACACTAAGGCTAAATAATTTTTTTTAAATGTTTCTCAGGCGTTGGCGCATCACTTTTATTTGTGCGCGTGACAATTTTTATTTCATTTGAAAAAATAAATTAAGAATTTGCTGCATCACTTTTGGTAAACCCCCATATCCCATTTGTCCAACAAATAAATGAGTCTACAGGAACGGATGTGCTTCTGTTATGTATGCTTCTACCACTTTCAGGATATATTTTGATGGAAAAGTAAAATGTACTCCTCCCGTATCTTTAATTTTTCCAACAAAAAATAAAAATAAAGTCCTACCGCCCTCGTCACTTTTGAAAAAAATGTCACCAAAGAAACATTTAACTTTTTTATGCAGCCTAAAACATAGGATATAATAAGCCAGACAGACACAACCAACATATCAAAACACCCCTACAAAATCTGTAAGTACTGTAAATGAAGAAGTTACACAATATTGTTTATTTAATCAGAGACAAGGATGCTGATTAACGAAAAACACTGAAATGTTTCTGCTCCTGTTTTATCAATTTAAGCTTAAAAGTGAATGTGAAAGTTATAAAACTGAGCAAACATAAAACAGATAAACTAAACTGTGTCCAAAACAACCCTAAAAAATTATCTTTTTTAAATCCCTGTTTATAAATGAGCATACAATATACGTTTTCTCAATACTAAAGCTGTTATATAATATGCAGACATGATTGATAAGACTGTTTCTTATCACTGCTATCTTGTAACAGAGAACTTCCTTGTCTAGATAACAGGTGCTTGAATATACTAGAGTAGTACAGTAATCACTACCTAGACAGCACTTGCAGATAGCAAAAGATAAATGATTTAAAAACAGAGTCATTGGCTCTACAGCTCAATGCATGATTAATTATCTTTTTTTTTCAACCAGAATTTATTTGAGAAACCCTAGTACATAGAAGGACTTCCATCTAGGATAGTTTGAGCTCCCATTGAAATAAAAGTATGAAGAATTTAAGATTTCCTATTCGCCCATTAACTCTTTATCTCTTGATGTGCATATAATAAAACTTATAAAGGTTAAAATCAAACATTTCATTCATATTGACTACTGTTGAGTTATAAATGACAATCAACTAATCATTGAATTGATACAAGAACACTCTGTGGTTATAGAAGTTTGAAGTTTAACAATTTTTTTTTCAAGAAATACATTTTACACACTTTTGTCAATATACCTTAAATGGCATTATAAATAGCTACTGGTAAATATCCAAGACTTCATGTATGTGTTGTCCAAACCACAAAGCAGTGATCCCCTGTCTACTGTACCCCTTCCTCACAAAGCTAAACAAAGTTAGAGGGACTGTAAAGTCAGGTTCACATTAGTTAGTTTGTTAGTTAGTTAATTTGAGAGGGATCAGTACAAACTTTGATACCCTGGGTACAAGGTACAAGGTACAAGGTACAAGGTACAAGGTACATCTAAACAACATTTCAGCTGTTCTTGAGGATATGTATAGGTACATTTACAGCTGTTCTTGAGGAAATGTATAGGTACATTTACAGCTGTTCTTGAGGATATGTAGAAAATCTTAATAGTTATCGGACGATGGACAGTGACCTCGTAATTCTCATAAGTCTATCTATCTAGCTTAACACACCTGATGTCACAAAAATGTCCAACCCAAACACTAAATGCAAATAACACTTGTGTGCCCTCCAAACTGAATGCAACATTCTCAAAATTATCTCAAAAATATCCATGAATGCACTGCAAAATGGTCTTTCACAATTGATTGCCATAAGAAAGCTCAATACCTGAATAAGATGTCTTATGTTTAATGTATTAATCAATAGGGAGGGATAATATAATTTACATTTATTAGTAACAGCTGATGTGCTAGCATCGATTGTAGGTTTTATTATATGCTTAGCGATGTGAGATTGTGTTTTCTCAGTTTGAGAAAATGTGTTCTCATCAATGCACTTTGATATCACTTTCTCAACACAGTGAAATATCAGAGAGGGGATGACGTCACGTGTACAGTGGTATGACGTCGCATATACAATCAACGCGACATCATCGACGTTGCTAAGCGACAGAGCAACAATGGTATAACGTCACCAGAACTCGCTCAATTGAAGCAGTGTTGGCCGTAAAACATCATATTTCCGACCACAGAAGCATATAATAAACAGAATATTTTGTGTTTTTCAGTGCGATATCACATATCTCTCATCTTGTTGGCAAAGCCACTCATGAAAATATCAGCTTTACCCAGTCACTCGATGAGAGATAAGTGATATCACACTGAAAACACAAAATATCCTCTATTTAGGACACAATATGTTCAGAAAACATTTTTATTTCAATGCATGAAATAAGCAAGTTTTTTTTCCTGGGTTACATTGACCTTTGATTTAATCGTGCAGTAATAAACGTTATGTTAAAGGTCCATCCATTGTGTTGTTGGGGGTCACATATTCCAAACGTTATAAATGGTGTTACTTTATCGAGAAGTACTGACTGTTACCGAAAACTACCATTTTAATGATAGTCGACTTAGTATATTGACGATATGAAGGTAAAAGTACTGATTTCTAATTGAAAACTTGACAATGCACCCCTTGTGGCATGCGCCAATGAGTCAAACGTAATTTTGAAATATTACTTAAAACAGACAAAATAACAAATTTGGGTTGATAATGTTGAATAGGTCGTATAACTACTGTGCATGTAAATGGAATGTGCAGTTTCGGTTTCTGCACATGCAAAATGATGTTATTTGATTTTAATTTGAAACTAGTAATTAGGATATATTAGGAGATTGGGGAAGAATATGCAAGCTGAGTGAATTTGTTTGTATTGTAAACAGCACATATGGCGAGTTGGAGCGTATTAAAGCCAAATATTTTTTTATAAAACACAATGGATGCACATTTAAACTTTTTTAAAAATGACAGTATATTGGACATTTGGTTTATATCAATCATGGATTCAAGTAAAGATTAAGATTTATCACATTATCACTGAAGAGTAAAGCTTATGGTGGTTTCTACCAATATACTTCTTCAGGCAGAAAGTAAAGAGTTAAGTTCACATCACTACAATCTGGGTGGACAGAGTACATGAAGCAGTAGTATTTGACTGACAACTGACAGTAGACAAGGACTAGTGCTAGTTGCCACACACTTTGACAGAATGGGGACAATAATATTGTACAAAGGTTACAGCAAATTATAAAACAAGCAAAGATAATTAATTACATTTTCATCAAGACATAAGTTAAAATATTAAATAAATCTGAATATTTGACAGAAAATTAAAAATCTATTCAAAAGGGCATGTGTTTATTCATTAGCTTTATATATGCTGTGGTCTTTCTCTTTGAGATTGGGTGATGTAATTATGATTTACCGCTACTTCTTTTCTACCTATGAGTCTTGTATCAAGGATACAGGGGCCAAGCAAAGAGTATTATTTTGTTAACAAATTCCCATAAACAGGCCATTCAGAATGGTTGTGTCAATAAGTGTAGTCTGGTAGGTAGCGAAATAATTGCACGGGTTGGCTGGGAACAAGATTTTAATATATATATAATTCCAGACCGGCAGCCCACACCACCGTTTTGGTGATATGCATTGACATGAAACTTATGAGTTGCCTAAAGACAAGCAAACTGTGGATGCAACTTAACGTCACTACTTATTGATAATAGAACACTTATGTACTGCATACAAAGCTTACCACCCCTGATTCAACCTCTGAACTTTGGATGCAAAGACTAACTCTGCTCTGCAAATATGGCTTGGTAATATTCACTCAGAGCACTTAAGATTCCCGAGTCAACTCATGACTCTCACTTGAAGGTATATTTGGTAATCCACAGTAACACATAAATGCCTGCACTGATACTTTGTTTATACCAAGTGTCCACATATCATAATTATATGAGTTTGTGTTTCAATGTTGATGGCTTCCATGACTTAATAGCTAAAACAATGTGAATATTCAAACCTTAACCTTTTGACTCAAATATAAAGCTTCGTGAAAAGCAATTATGTATTTGATTTTAGATGAAATATAGATGGTACAGAAATTAAACTTGTATATTCAGACATTTTAATATCATTTTGTTTGATTATTCCTATATCAAATTATTGTAAATATTAAATAATATATATGGTTTGGAAATATTTGTTCAACAGTTCTGATAGGTTGAAAGTAGTCTATTTAAACTATACCTTATATGAAATATGCTTGAACATAATCATAAACATATTTGCTTTGTTTAAAAAAGATAAGGTGAAATCATTTTAGATCTAACACCAATTTCCAGATTATTACACATATTTTAAGCAGCTAATCATACTGAAAAGTATGATGGTAATGTAATACAGTAAAGTCTGCAAGTGTCAACTCCAACCTTGCAAACAAGTGTTGCTACTACATTCATTTACAATGTAGCCTTACACTCGTGGCAAACTGGATGTGGAAAATCTCTGAACTGCAAATATGTTGCCAAGGTCTTGGTTGTTTCAACAAGTATATATATTTATATGTATGTATAGGGAGGTTACACACTTTGATAAGAACCGTTGAGATTTCTTCTTGTTTAAAATATTGAAGTTAAACTTTGCACTTACCCAATACCATTGACCTTTGTTAGCTCAGTGATTGCAGTGTTCGTGTCACTCGCTCTTATCTGCAATTTGAAAAAAAAGATTCAGGGGAAGTACAAAAGAAAGTCCTATCTAAATCTCTAAATGTTACTTTTACTTATTCATATCAGAGATTTATAAAACAATAAAATTGTCAAATTAACATGGCGACTTAAATATGATTAATCTTAGCAACTGTTGAAATAAAAATATATCAAATATCCTTAATACCAGTATATTTCTTTCAATTTAATTGTAATATTTTGCTGGGGAAAAAGACAATCAATTTCTCAAATCTATCATGACAAATTTCAAGAAACCCAAAGACATTACATAACAAAGTATCCTAACATTCATAAATTAACATTTATGGTTATAAAAATTTCCCATACAAAATATGGTACTTGTATTCATGACAAAATACATTAAATCATGACCAACCTTTTCAAGTTTCTGTAACTTTCCTGTAGCAATGAACTCATCAATTTTCTTGGAGATCTGTAAGCCCACACCATCCTGTTGACAGAAATAATATTTTAAAGAGCGAGTTCTACAGGCACTAACCACAATATTGTTTTTGTGCTTAATAGAAACGATAAAAACGCTGTATTTTTACTTATTTTACAATGTTTTAATTATAAAACATACATATTGACAGGACATCGATAAATCCAGCAAATAATTTATCATTAGATTGATCAACAATGTCATGTTTAGCTGCAGTAAAACTCTCCACATTCATAGTAACGATGTATGGCGACGCTTCTCATTGATCTAATTTGTTCAATGAATGTGTACTAGTCTTTAACAAGTTGTCAATTATACAGTCATCAACACATTACCCTCAGTATTGTTTCAACTGGAATGTGTTATAATCATGTATCGATAACATATATATATATATATATATATGTGAAAATATATATGTGAAAACAGGAATATCCTCTCGAAATTTCGTTACATAGAAATACCTCCATAGAATCCTCTATTTTATCACAGATCCTGTATTTTATCATTTCCTCTCTTCTATTACATACCCAAACCTTACGATATGAACAACCTTTTGATGGACAGCATTTTGTTCTTACAGCAGTAATAATGTATATTCTAGGATTTATTCTTGAGAGGCAATAAAATAGATAAGTAATAGATAAAATAGCGAGTTTTCCAAAGATAAAATATGAACATGACAGAAGAAATTCAGAAGAATACAACCTTATAATTAGTCTATGCAATAGAAATAGTAAGTTACATATCTTGTTAAATGACAAAAACTATCATAACTCAAGAAATATAAATAATAAATTATTGAAAAACAATAAGAATGAAAATGAATTTTAAAGAATTTAAGTTTAAAATGAAAGTTAGAAAATAGACATACCAGTTTTTTGGCCTCTGCTCCACTCTTGATTCGTGTGCCATGCTTTGCAATAACTCCAGCAGCCTTTCTGTAGGCATTGTACTTGTGCATCGCTCGGTTGACGTTCTTCTCATAGTTGGCCAGTTCTACAAGGAAACACAATATCACATGACATTACTATTTACATATAAGATGAGCTAGGATGTGGAACTTTCAAGCTTGTGTATTATAAGAAAAGAAGATTTTCAGGATAACAATGTTTCGGAGTAAATGTTCACTTCTTGACCAGGTGGAATGTGAAAATCTTATTTTCTAATGTATGCCACTTCTAAATGCCCTGAAAGACTTGTGTATCATGGCACTGTTACAGCTATGCAGTATATGCAATGCAATGATGCAACAATCAGCTGTAACTCCATATCTTGAATGTTACTACTGTGAATTCAAAGCATCACTGTATCAGCGCTGTGAGAACAATTCTAGAGATAATTCTGCATAGACCCTGGCAACATTCAATTCCCAGATCTCTTGAAGCAACATCAAACAACTGCACTAACACATACATCATATATATTATGTGATAAAGTCTCCTAAAACTTACATATGTGAAGGTTTCATATTTATTTTATCCTCTTAATGTTGAATGCAAAACAAAGAAACAAATACCATTTCAAGAAACCGGTATTTCTTGAAAAAGCATGGTGGAAAAAACAAATACTAAAATCAGTTAGTGTAACTGTAAATTAAAAAGGAATTATGAAATATATGTATCCAAAGTGTAAATGTAGTCATCATGTAGATTAAAATATATAAATCCAGAAAAAAAACCTTCTATTTCCAACACAACTCTTCTCATCAACTAATTTAACTGCAAAAAGGCCCATAGCAACAGGGGGGCTAGGGGGGGCTAAGCCCCCACAAATTTTAGGGAGAAACATTTTTTGGGCTCTCTTTTCAAAAGTGTTTCTCAACCTGAAAGATATTGCAAATTACTTCGTGAGAGAAGTGAACACAGAATTTTCACTTATGGAAAATTCTGATGATGTACGTAACGTTTGCATGTAAGTTACAAGTATCGTGTCTGATGTATAAACAGACAATGACAATGAACACAACAGGCTCTATAGACATTGTAAGAAGTGAAAATTGGATGTTTATTTTTGGCAAATTCTGATAGTGCAAGTGGATGTTGAGTATAACGCATACAGAGTAGATAAGTTTTGCAACGATTACCCAACGTACCTATGTGAAGCTGGGTCCTGTCTTTCAGTATATTTCATTGTACATGCAGTAGGAGAGTGTGAATGACAACTCCATAGGTTTTGCTTGGGCACTCGGTCATTAAAAGGTGACATAGTGCTTCCCAACTCCCGAAATTGGTGCTACAGGCCTGATTATTGATATTTCTTTTCATGTTAAGTTTCAGATATTATAATCATAGGGATCAGAAAATGAGTTTCATGTGGATGAACATTTGTGAGGATGTTTAAAAAGTGAAAGAAGCTGTTTCATCATTATATACTGAACAGCAAAAGAAACGCGAGTCCACTGTAACAATTTCATAATCACTAGTAACGCTGTATTGAGCAAATTGATAACATCAGAACATTCAAATTTGTTGACATAATGTTAATAATGTGTTGGATGCAGACATAACGATAAGTCAATACTGGTGTGGAGAGCATGATCTTGTGCCATAGTCATTATCTGGGAAAACAGCCATATTCCTGTACAGATGATGAAGGGCTCAACTTGCTTTTAAATGCAATTGGAACTTGTGCAAACACTCCCTTGAAGTTGTTTGATGCAAAATCTCTGTCTTTGCTGATGTTGATTTGACGTTATGACATCATTTTGGATTTCATTCAGAATGGTTCTATGGGTCTCATTTTGGTAAAACTTCAAGGTATTGCATTCCTTTTTGGTATCAAGGTGTTCCTAGAGCACATTCACAGTCCTAGTAAACTGTTCAGCATGCAATCGGCCAATGTCAGAATTTCCGAGATTTTCATGGTTTTTTTGCCAAGCATTTACTTCTTAAACATTGAGGCTGGAGTCACAATTTGGGGTCCTTTTCACAGAGCAAGTCTCGGATTACAGCACAAGTAATTTGAATTTTACCAGGCTCATTGAGATCATGTTACCATAACAATATGTGACATACATTTTCGCGAACTGATACCATTTGACTTTGCAATGGTAACCAGCTGTACTCTACAGTACCAATAGCTCAACAGGTTCTCTGACATTTACTAATGATATGACCAAACATGGGCTGATATGCAAACAGAAACTATATTATCATTAAAACTCGCGTTTCTTTTGCTGTTCAGTATACTTGCAAATTGATATGATCCATTTGAGTAATGTTCTTTGTTCTAAAATCATAGTTGGACATTTTATTGAAAACTAGTTATTATTTGATTATTTATTTATTTATTTATTTTATTTCCATTTTTTTCGGTACATTTCTATTCACTTATAACAGCATTGACATAAAATACATACGCATATAGATACACATACATGTGTCATTCAGATGTCACATTTAAGTTATTATACAGGATTTTTAAAAAGCATATGGAGAGATGACCAGAAGGTGTGAAAGCTTGCATATTTACAGTTGGAGAATGCAATGAATTGTTTGATAATATCTGAATATTTCATGTTGTATAGGTTTGAAATTTGGTTTCATTTTCTTAATACTGTATCTAAAAAGTATCAATTTTGTTACAAGAATTATAGCGTTCAAAGGTTTGTTATTAATTCCCTTACCGGTAAATCCAAACAGTATATTTTCTTCATTAAAATCAATATTTCTTTCAATGTAATTATTCAATTATTGAGTTTCTCAATACATTTCAATGTTATTGTAAAACAGCGGTGAATTGCAATATATCATATAACAAGTTTGAGAGCTATAGCCAGTTCAAATAATGTACGATGGTGGGTGTTATATATATTTAATACCCATATGTTTGAAAATAACCGAGTTAGTATTATTGATATGAGCACATGTGCACATATCACGTTTGCCTAGCAACCATTGTTTCACCGCGGCTTCCCATATTTCGTCATAAAACGATTGTTCGTGACGTCACTGTGGCTTACCGTCGCAGGGGAAATGGGCCGCTTTCTGACTATTTTTTACGCGAATCACATGGAATAGAACGGGTAATAAAGAAATTATTACACTCGAAAGTGTGCCGTATGACTTTTTACGAAACTCGTGCAAATTTATCTATAGCCCTCGCCCTCGCTCGGGTAATACAAAAATTCACATTCGTTTCATAAAAATCATATGACACACTTCCTCAGGTAATAATCTCTACAATGTATCATGCAACAAGCATAACACTCCTTATTGATAAATGAAACATCTTGACATAAAGTAAAGCCTTCAAAATAAGGTAATGCAGTATTTCTGCACAAACAAGGGGAACCAAAATATTGTTTCTTATCGATCCATGAAATTCAATATGATATGAAATGTAATTATTCACATCAACCAAACGTCTAGATGATACAAAACATTATTCATTTGACAAATTTGGATCTAATACATATAATACTTGCAATAACTTTGCATAAACGTTTCAAAATTATGTAACTTTCTAAAATTCATATCATTTCCATAAAAATCTTTATGAATTTTTCGAAATGTAAGAAAAATTTCAAATTACATGCATGTGTTCACTCTTTTATGCATAATTTATTGACCAGACTCAAAACACAGCTAAAAATACTTTCTAAAACAATGTTATGACATGACTTCTCCTTATTCATAATTTTTAGCAGAAGAAAAACAACTGTAAACTCCTTTCCAAAGCAGCTAAATATATCACAGACAGTGTATTACCAATCCCAGGTGGAGGAGATTGGTTGATAACAACAGTAACCAGGATGTAGCTAGATAAGCTATGGTATACATGCTATATCCTCACTGGGTCAGGGGAGTAACTAACTCTGGCCACTGTGGGTGGGTGAATGAGCTTCGTGACGTACGGTCATGGTTTAAACACTTCCTGGATATCACTCCTTGTAGGCTCAGTCCTTGTGGACTTGTTAGTGGGTACATGTAATTATTTGATAATTAATGACAGGTAAATGTCTTGGCTCAGTAGGAGGTAATAACAGTTGATTTGCTTACCATTGTAATGTTAATTACATTTTCATAGAATATATCCCGAAATAAACATAGGAAGAGAACTGTTGTCTGATTGATATAGTCATGTTCATTCAACTTTAACATTTTACAATAAAATAGAATAGCTGAACTTTTAAAATGAAATTATTGCAATTAAAAGAGCAATATGTAAAATGCAAAAATAATAAAACCCTTCGATAAACATATATTAACTGCATTCTGAATTGACATGAAAAGCGAAATTTAAAAACACAGATCCATTTTAGACTACTATCACACTGTGAGGGTTCAAAGATATGTTCGCCCAGGTCAGTCATTTAGTTAGGTTTAGGAGTGATGGGACGACAAACAAAATATTTTAGAATTCTTATACCGGGTATTTTTTAATTAGCAAGTTTGTCATGTCTTTTATCCAAAAATACAAGAAAAATTGGGGGTCACAAAACAATTTTTAAAGTTATCAATAAAATAACAATACAGCTGTCTGAAAATAACGCTTTGTTTTACAGATTATGTCTAATTAAAGCGTGCGCTTTTCATTATTTAACTCACAATCCTTTCATATACATTTAAATCAAACAAGGGGATGTCCATTTTGATAGATTGATAACAATGAAAAGAGAAATACTTATATTTAGCTCTTTTTGAAGAAATGCGTCGTTTTTTATTATAGTTTTTGCATATGTAACTGGATTTTTCACAATATAACAAATTGTGTGCAGGCAGATATACAAGTGAATTCAGAAATAAAAAGAGGGGGTCACCAAATGTTTTCCATCACTTTAATGTCACTTTTTAGATTCCTACATTAACATAAAAACCCTAAGTCACAATTTTTTTTATAAATTCAAATCAACTTTTACAAATCTTGCCTGAAAAACATTTCATCACATTATTTTGTCTTAGTGATTTTCAGTGTCTTCAGATATCGAAAGTTACAAATACAGTCAGACCTTGTTTAACCGGACCCTGTATACCCGGAAACCTGGCCATCTGCACAAAAGTATTTCAAATCCTCTCTAAGCATTTCTATGCAAATGATGATACACTTAACAAAACCACACAGATCAACATAGAACCATCCCTTTAATTTGTTGCTCTGTCCCGAGCAAATTGTTCTCAACAGTCTCTTTTTTCAAATATTATCTTCTTTATGACTGGCATTTTAAAAGTTACAAGTCAAAAAGGATAATATTTTATGGATGACAACTTCATTATTCAAAGAGGTTGACATCCATATTCTGACAATATTGCCAATCCAATACTTTATAGATATCTTATCATCTGTTTTCCTATAAGATTCCATGTTATTTTAGTGTAGCATTTTAACAATTTTCAAGGTCATGACAGTTAATGAAAACTTATAAAACTTGATTGTAATCTAACATCTTGATACTATGTTTATCATTTTCAAATTCATTAATTTTGAGCACTGTTTTGGAAAACGGCAAAATAATGACTGGGTATTTTTACCATCACTTTTCCAATGCCACCATCATGTAAGCAGACCAAAAAGGCAGAAAGAATGGACATATGAAGGTGGTTCCTACCTTTTTTGGGTCTTACCATTTTACATGCATATTTCCATGAACATTTGTAGAATCTTGATCATCTTTTATATTTTTAAAAAAATGGGTAAATATCCTCAAAAAAATGTAAAATTAAACTCATAATTATCCTTGGGAAATTTTTTTTGGACATGAATGGTAAAATCATTGTCTATGAAATGAATTTCAACTGTACAGTGCTGTCTGGTAAAGCTACGCACCTAAGAGATGACGGACCATTTATATCAGTAAAATATTATACATGTGAAAAATCCATCTCATCACCAAAGTTTAGGCTTTTATTAATCACATTAATGTAGAAATTTTAAGTAGATTTGTAAAATGCATTGAAACTGAAAGTAATCAGATGACTACCCCCATATTTCCATAGGTCAACAAAAGTAGGCTAAAGATACGCAGTCAGAGTTTGATTACATCATACACTTCCAATTTTTATGATAATCATAAATGTTTAAAGGGACACTCCGTATGTTATTGAAGTAACATAGGTCAAAATTTACTAAGGGTCACAGTGTTATTTTATCGAGAAGTAATCCTTTTAGTGCCAATCTGTTCAGTATAGTTACATTATTAATATGTTTAGTCGTGGATATGATCGAAAACAGAATATGTTCCACGGCTGGTGCGCGTCAATTGTTCAATGTCATTTTGAAAAGTTTTAGACAGATATTGGTTGGTACAGTTTAATGGTATATATAACTAGTATACATGTAAATGGGGCGCATGAATTCAGCTTCTCATTGTGTATTAAGCCGCTGCTCGAGTTTCATTCATTCAAGTTACTGTAAAATATTTAGCATTAGGGGATACATAATTATGCAAGTCGAGTAAGATGATTTGGCATAAATCAGGACATAATATTAATATTTTTGTATGCATCAAATCGAAATAAAATTTCATGAAAAACACAGAGTGTTCTTTTAACATATTTCCAGAAGCTGTTGAAAGGAATACTAGATGGTAGGAGAAGTATTTTGGTTTCCTTTGACATTTGGTATGTGAGAGAGCAAAATGTTTTATGTTTTCATTGCAATTTTTAAACTTTCCGTAATTCGTTACTGTTTTGGTCAATAAACATCATTCTAAAAACTTTCACCTGCTACAAATAATGCAATATCTTCTCAAATTTGCAAAAGTAACAATAATTTAAGTCAATACACTCTCTACATTTACTTATGTTCTATTTGTGGTAGTGCATATCTTACCCTCCCCATATCTTTACCCGACACAGGTGTACCTCAGTTTTACCTAGGCTTATCATTTAAAGGTAAAGTTCTATCACCTATCAATCGGCAGCATCCGCCATCTCGGTTTTCTTGACATTTCATGAAATGAAAACACACCATATTTAACACATGATGTATTATAAAACTTATAAACGCTATGCTGTTAGGCCATAGCAAAGTATTCCCCACTCACAGCGCCGATGAATGGCTTCAATTCTCATTGTTTTTATCTTTCAACAAATTTGCGCTTGTCTTTATCAAGTTGTGAAATGTAAAGTCATCAAACTATTAACTTCATTACTATCTTTCAATTTGACTGTGTATTAATAGCATACAGTGCTGTCGGGTAAAGCTACGCACTTAAGATACAACGGACCATTTTTACCAGTAAAATATTTCACATGTGAATATCTATTACAAGATTGAAATTTAGGCTTTTAGTATTAACATTAATGTTGAAATTTTAAGTAGAAATGCTAAAGTGTAGGCTAAAGATACGCAGTCAGAGATTGACTACACCACACATTTTCAATTTTACGATGATTATAAATGTTAAAAGTATTTCCAGGAGCTGATGAAAGGACCAGTATTCGTATTCCCCAGATGAAGACTGGTACCAAGATTCTAGGTTGAGCGGTTCATTAGATATCGTGCTAACAAGAAGCGGGACGGACGTACGGAGCTGAATACTATGTCCCCCGCTTCGCGGCGGCGGGGCACAATAAATACGTATCATCTATTATTCCATATGAGCTTTATCTAAAATAAATTGGAGACAATTCGCTGGAGAAAATGTTTGATCACTATCTCGTCTTATTTAGTGAGTACATGCAGAATTTTGACAGTCAGCGAGTGTTTGATTTGTTGATACCAAAAAGGGATATCCCAAGCTATTTATGTAACTTCCGTTAACCCAGAATATTACAAAAACGCAAGGACAACGCGGAATTTTTTTTGTAGCTGGTATGACAAAATGAGACAATTAAAATTATCCATGCTACAGTGACGTGCAGTCTGATTAAAATCGACGGTTTTCCGTGGAATAAAAAATGCAAAATAGTGCATCTACCGGGATACGAACTCGTTCGTGGGTTTCCACGCCAAACCGTCTGAAAGCACCCCGTACACTAGCGTGTTCGGGCGCAATTCAGCTAGCCAATCAAAAGATGCCCAACAAATGCTTTCGGTGCGAGAAACTAGGGGCAGATAACTCCAAACAGCTATCCTTTTGTCTGTTCCGAATGCTTTCAAAACCGCAACCGTTTAAATACTATGATGTGATTGGTCAGCTATTTGACTGGGTTTTGGCTGCGCTAAACTGGTTCTGAACACACGCCTATACGGGGTGTTCTCAGACCTTGTGGCGAGGAATCTTCAGAACCTGTTCGTATCCCGGCAGATGCAAAATTTTGCAAATTTTATTCCTCGGAACAAGGTCAATTTTAATCAGACTGCAGTGACGTGCCAAAAGTATTGCAACAATCTCCGTTTTCCCATAGTATCCCATGTTATTTCAGAGTAGATTTCCTGTTTCCATGTAAATTTTCAGTGAAATATTTTGAAAATTGAGATAATTAAAATTATCAATGCTACACTGAATAAACATGGGATCATCCTATGGGAAAACGGAGATTGTTGCAATACTTTTGGCACGTCACTGTACTGGCTCGCGACCAATTATCGCCGCATACCAATTATCGCCAACACATTGCTACAGCGCTTGTGCAGACAACTTAATCCTATGGTTCCCTATTATTTCACACATTAAGATATCACCAAACTGATAACCAACAAAAGTTCAATTCAACTTAAGTATTTAGCTATGTAGCTATGTGTTGGCGATAATTGGTATGCGGCGATAATTGGTTGCCAGCCAGTACACTGAAAAAAAACCCCATGGGTTCTTATGGGAAAACGGTCATTCTTGCAACACTTTTGGCAATACTTATGATCAGTTATATTAGTAAAACGTTAACTAAACAGTAAACAAGTAGATAATGTGTAAGTAACATTAAGGGTCAAGTATTATTTTGGAAAATAGTCTAATTATATAGTTGATTTCACTTGGTATTCAACATTCGGGTACATTCTTTGTTTACAATTCTGACACAAAACAAAACGTTGCCTGCTAAAAAAAATGTCTACATTTGTTTTAAAATCGATAAAGAATTTTACCCATTAAAAAGTCGGAAAACTCGGCATTTGGATTTTCCGAATCCACCCCCTTTCGTTTACTCATTGTGGTAGAAAACACAACTCGTGCTAGCTTATGGGGGTTCGTGAGAAAAAACAACCGGCTTCTACTCAAGCACGTTAGCATCTGTTTACATATCCCACAATCCTCTTTCTATTTCCGGTATCTTGTATTCGAGCTTGTTTGGCTTAAATTTTATACCACGTCCATTTTCTTTATTTCAAATAAACACGATTAAATACTTATTATATTAATCTTTGATTTAGAATATCTATCTTGCCGACAGTAGCATCTTCTTATTCATTTTCGCGCATTTCCCTCGATGACTTTCCTGACCCGGAAGTGATTGTAAGGTCACGGGTACCTTATAAATACCACTGTCCGTAACGTGGCATAACTATTGACAGAACGTCGTGGGAAGAGTTTGACGTTATCACTCCCGTTACAACTAATATCTTGAAGATGTGTGGTAAGTACAAGCATGCTAAGAATGATCTAAAACTGTAGTTACTGAAGTAGATTATTCCAAGCACTGATCACTGTCAAGGAAAGGTTATGCAGCGCCAGTGTTTCATCATATTTTACACTCATTTTATAAATGTTGTACTAGGTTTAGTTTTACTGTACTCAGTCAATCGCTCTACTCTATAGATATACTCTGTATTTTTCTTTTTATAACGAAAGTATTTTTAAAGTTATATCTTGGTACATTAGTTTTTTTTATAGAGAAAACGTTAAACTGTTTAAAAAATTTAATGTTTTAATTATTCTGACTTCAAATGTTCTTTTCATTTTATTGATCTGAGTACTGTACACTATAGTACAGTAACACTATTTCAAGGCAATGAATAGATTATTGTTCATGAAAACACCAAAATTACTTGAATAACGATAGACTCCCACTAAAACCATATGATTTGTTGCATCATGTAGTGCAGTAATGCTTCCACATCAAGAACATGAACATGTTATCAAAACAGTTTAACACAGAATTTGATGCATGTTTTAAATCCTCTTTATTTCTGACAAAAATATGTTATAACCTGAAAAAATGAATGCAAACAAAGCTTATAATGCTTATGATATATTTGGTAATATATAGTTTGATCCCCAGGTTCAGTCATGTTTTATCTTTTTTATATAGATTTATACTTAGTCCATTCTCTATATTTAGACATGAAGTTTACATTCATTTTGAAAAATCATTTCAAAATAGTTTATCAAAATATACATCAGTTGGAAATATTAACAGCTACATTAGAGTGTTTGTAATGAGCTACACAAGAAATTATTATCAATTCCTCTTTTAAAATTCAACTTGCCCCTAAATCAAATTTGTTGTGATCTTACTTTCTTGTTGAGCGGTCCTGCAAACACCGTCCTTAAGCAAACGGTTTCTGTTTATAGAAGATCGACCCACACAGACATTTATACATGGCTGCCAGTGTCATCCTGTCATGTTAGTGCCTACCAGATAGGGAGTTGAAATTTACGTGAAGTGAAACTGACAAGATTCTCGTCAATAACATTTGACTGCCAACTTTCATTTAATCCATGCGTGGGATTGACAGATGCTTATCTCGTCACCCCTCCTTTGGGTGAGCTTAGGGAGGAAACTTACTCATCATGACTATTTTTTAAGGATGCATGTTCATACGTCACACATAGTTCTTCTGGCAGGTTTATTTTCCATTTCCATTGGTGCAAAAAAGTTGGTTAAATTTGAGTCACAGCTCTGACCTTCATTACCTGAAAATTAAGACTACAATGAACCAAGAAAAGTATTCCCAAATGTAAATATACACTTTGTAATTATCACTATTATCATATTTCTTCTTATGAAGTTGTTATCTGGAATGGCCGTAGAATTATGTTTTCATATAGTATCAATATTTATTAAATTTATTTACAGTTAGTGATGTACTTTCCAACAATGTTGATTTTATGGGTTAAGTTAATAGTTCTCTCATATTTGTTACAAGACCAGAAAGTATGTTAGAAAATACTAGCATATAAACAATATAAACAAACAGAAAGACTGTGTCAAGTTAACCTATGCTCGGTATGTGACATTAAGTGGTTTTATCTCTCCTCTGGTAGTTTGTAGGTTAACTAGGAGACTTTTTCATCACACCTGAAACATGACGCTGACTGTCTCTAACTCAGTGGAAATCATATACTGTACGCTCAGTTTCATTGTCATTGTCATTTTACCATTATCAGCTGTTATTAATTAACTATATGTTACTGAGTAACTTCATTCCCTCTTTCATGGTCAACAACTTGAAAGTCATTTTAACCCCATTTCAACCTTGTGATTAGTGATGTTTTGAACATAACAATTTTAAATAAAAATTAAAGCATAATTTTGTTTGAACTAGTTTTCATCTTGCATCATATATACACTGCTAATGTGTAAGTTGTTTCTTTTTATCTTCAGTTTTGTTTTGTAACACCTGTGGCAATACATTGACATCTATTATAATGAAAAATAGTGTTCATAAGAATTCAATAGGATGCAGCCTGAGGGAAACATTAAGAAAACAAGCTTCAAGCTCTTCTAAAATAATACAATAACACTGTATGGTCATGCCTGAAGGGCCAGACATATCTATATGATAAGTAATTGATGTATGTATTCAACTGTTTTATGACAATACTATTATGTAACACTAGTGCTCTTTACCCAGGGGCATGTGATATATGGTATTAGTGTTACAATGTGTAACAAAAAATGCAATATTTTGTAACACAATGTTACCTTGTTTTACATAGATTTATTTGTGTTTTTATAATTCCTTTGTAAGGACTGATATCTCTTAAAAGAATAAGTTGTCTCTATTCAATTGTGTTAACTATAATTATCCAAACACAATTTAATTCACGATTTGAATCGGTTTAATAGTCTTGTTTTCATTTCATATTTCAAACTGATCTGTTTGTAAAGAATTTTGATTAATGTAATAAAACTTCTCTAAACTAATTACACAAAGATAAACCTATATAATTTTATCAATAAAATGCCCCACAAAAACATCTTGTTTGCATGATTAGAGAAACATCAATAGGTCCACTGATTGATGCTTGAATCCATTTTGAATCGTGTTATTCAATATTAAATGACCAATAAATTTGTGCAGTTAGCTTATTTAAGATTGTAAAAATTTACAAAATAATGTAATTTCTTAGCCTTATAAATTTAATATTATTAAAGATCCTGTGAAATGAGTTTTTCTCAAGAATGGTAGACGATTTGCTCTACGTAGATTACATATCGGAATCAATTGAGCATAAAATATATAGCCTACACTTGCAATCGATTATTAAGACGATTTTGATTTACCCATTTTAACAATGCTGTAATTACTGCCTCGATACGTTTTGAAATAATCATTAAGGCATGACTGATTAACCACGGACGAGGGGTCGTCTGTCACCAGCTCCGTGGAGCCTTGTTAATTAATTAATGATGATTTTCACTGCCGCTAGATGAATTTATGAGGTTTGTTTATGCAATAATCATGTAATTGTCATCTGCGAAATTACCTAGTTGGATATCTAAACATTCGATATATGGAAAATTTAAGCTGTTTTATTGAAGATTTGTAACAATCAAAATGTTGCAAAATTCTGTTGAATTATAACTATCACCGATAATGAGATAACTCCAGTGATGTCACAGGAGTCATCGCTTCAGGGTCCACATCCCCGCAGATTTTCATTCTGGTCGCCGGGGCTAAATCAGGCGTTTATAAAAAAAAGCCTGTATATGCCAACTTATACCCGGTAATATACGGTAAGTAATTTATGGACAAATTTCAGAAATTTAAAATCGAGCAATTGTCAAATTGATATCCCATTTTAATGAATCCGAATTTGACCATATATATTACATCCATCCATCTATGTTGAAAAGCCACCAATAATTCTCATTATTTTACCATAAATTTAATTTACTTTAGAATTTCTGAAATAAGAATAATTTGTACATGCAAATTGCCTAACTAGTGGTTTTTACTTGAACACTAGTGATTTGTGAAGTTAATTGACTATTTAAACGGCTATTGTTGTAGTTATTTCACGTCCCCATGTGCATATATAAAGAATTCCTTGTTCTCTTTGTGTAGAATCACAACATCTGTGTGACACATGTTTATTTCGCACCAGATTCTTTTCAGAATAAAATGTCTATGTTGAAAACAATATTTTGTCTTAAAATAAAGGGATTTTTGTCGTATCAACTAAAATAAAAATATATAATTTAAATTTTTAACCTATATTTATCCATACCTGTATAAATTTGTATCCGGCACTTACTGAAGTTTATTTGGTAATTAAGCATTTGACCTAAATATTTCAATATCTGTGGGAAAGTTTAGTTATGAGAATGTTAAGCAAGTGCTAGCACTAGAAACTGAAATATTTCATACATTGCTGATTGAAGAGAGTAATAAATTCATGTTATTGTTTTCTCTTTCTCTCCACGCTGACATGGCAAACAGTAAACCTTGTAAATATCAACTTTGATGACGTTCTATAAGTC
This sequence comes from Gibbula magus, assembly GCA_936450465.1. Lineage (NCBI taxonomy): Eukaryota > Metazoa > Mollusca > Gastropoda > Trochida > Trochidae > Gibbula > Gibbula magus. The sequence continues at coordinate 15,429,968 of OW388290.1, read as the reverse complement.
ACATTCAAGTATTTCGTAACAGAGTTCTTCACCTGATTGATATAAGTACTTTTGTATAACATGATCTTTCTTTTAACCTCTGAAAATTGTCACGTTTGTATATTAACATTAATATTTAATTAAAAATATTTCCCTTTGACCATTTATACACTTATTTCAGGAGTCAGATTTGTTGACTATTCAAGGCTTATGATCACAATTCACATTAAACACCATTCTGAAGAGGAAATTGATTACCGGTACATGCATAAAGTTTCCAAAGCATTAAAGATGTTTTAAAATTGTTTTTGTCAATTTCTGAGTCATCTGTAATGATGATTAATTGCAAGATAGATACACAAGTAATTTTCTGATTTAAATATTCAACATTTAAAACTGGTCCAAATTATATAAAAATAGAAGAATGGAGACAATTTCAACAGATAAAATTTCAGTACCAGTTTATCATTTGAGGATTATTTCAGTCCCTTGAAAAAGAACACTTTGGTGAAATCTAGTTAATTATTAAAACAATTTTGATATACATATTTATTTATTGTGTCTATATATCATAACACCAATAAAGAAAGAGAATTTTGAAGGGTCAAATTTATAATACTCTATTTAGAAGAATATAATATAAGTCATGTACTAAAGAAAGTGTGTTGATACGGTCTAGTAGATTATCACCCGGTACAGGAGATCTTCTCAGGTTGCACTGTAAGTCATGGGCTGGCTCCTCTACCAGTGAAATGTACTAATCTGTCAACAAGAGAAGTAAAACCAAACCTCTCTTGTCTTTTACGTAAACTTTGCGATGTCACTTTTGTTTACAAGGCAGATAATCCATTTTACCACATACTGTGATCTAACACAACATTTGTTGAAATGTTTAAACTAAGTTTGAGGGCTTATTTCTCTGTTTTATTTTCATGGTCATGGCAACCTGAAGATTCAACTATTTGCAACTCAGCTCATACACGACATTCTAGCAATCGACATTGATCAGCTCATACAGTATTCTAGCAATCGACATTGATCAGCTCATACAGTATTCTAGCAATCGACATTGATCAGCTCATACAGTATTCTAGCAATCGACATTGATCAGCTCATACAGTATTCTACCAATCGACATTGATCAGCTCATACAGTTTTCTACCAATCGACATTGATCAGCTCATACAGTTTTCTAGCAGTCAACATTGATCAGCTCATACAGTATTCTAGCAATCGACATTGATCAGCTCATACAGTATTCTAGCAATCGACATTGATCAGCTCATACAGTATTCTAGCAATCGACATTGATCAGCTCATACAGTTTTCTAGCAGTCAACATTGATCAGCTCATACAGTTTTCTAGCAGTCAACATTGATCAGCTCATACAGTATTCTATTTTCATGGTCATTGCTAGAATACTGCTAGTCAACATTGATCAGCTCATACAGTATTCTAGCAATCGACATTGATCAGCTCATACAGTATTCTAGCAATCGACATTGATCAGCTCATACAGTATTCTAGCATTCCACATTGATCAGCTCATACAGTATTCTAGCAATCGACATTGATCAGCTCTTACAGTATTCTAGCAATCGACATTGATCAACTCATACAGTATTCTAGCAATCGACATTGATCAGCTCATCAGTATTCTAGCAATCGACATTGATTAGCTCATACAGTATTCTAGCAATCGACATTGATCAGCTCATACAGTATTCTATTTTCATGGTCATTGCTAGAATACTGCTAGTCAACATTGATCAGCTCATACAGTATTATAGCAATCCACATTGATCAGCTGTTACAGTATTCTAGCAATCGACATTGATCAGCTCATACAGTATTCTAGCAATCTACATTGATCAGCTTATACAGTATTCTAGCAGTCGACATTGATCAGCTCATACAGTATTCTAGCAATCGACATTGATCAGCTCATACAGTATTCTAGCAATCGACATTGATCAGCTCATACAGTATTCTAGCAATCGACATTGATCAGCTCATACAGTATTCTAGCAATCGACATTGATCAGCTCATACAGTATTCTAGCAATCGACATTGATCAGCTCATACAGTATTCTAGCAATCGACATTGATCAGCTCATACAGTATTCTAGCAATCGACATTGATCAGCTCATACAGTATTCTAGCAATCGACATTGATCAGTTCATACAGTATTCTAGCAATCAACATTGATCAGCTCATACAGTATTCTAGCAATCGACATTAATCAGCTCATACAGTATTCTAGCAATCGACATTGATCAGCTCATACAGTATTCTACCAATCGACATTGATCAGCTCATACAGTATTCTAGCAATCGACATTGATCAGCTCATACAGTATTCTAGCAATCGACATTGATCAGCTCATACAGTATTCTAGCAATCGACATCGATCAGCTCATACAGTATTCTAGCAATCAACATTGATCAGCTCTTACAGTATTCTATTTTCATGGTCATTGCTAGAATACTGCTAGTCAACATTGATCAGCTCATACAGTATTCTAGCAATCGACATTGATCAGCTCATACAGTATTCTAGCAATCGACATTGATCAGCTCATACAGTATTCTAGCAATCGACATTGATCAGCTCATACAGTTTTCTAGCAATCGACATTGATCAGCTCATACAGTTTTCTAGCAGTCAACATTGATCAGCTCATACAGTATTCTAGCAATCGACATTGATCAGCTCATACAGTATTCTAGCAATCAACATTGATCAGCTCATACAGTATTCTAGCAATCGACATTGATCAGCTCATACAGTATTCTAGCAATCGACATTGATCAGCTCATACAGTATTCTAGCAATCAACATTGATCAGCTCATACAGTATTCTAGCAATCAACATTGATCAGCTTATACAGTATTCTATTTTCATGGTCATTGCTAGAATACTGCTAGTCAACATTGATCAGCTCATACAGTATTCTAGCAATCGACATTGATCAGCTCATACAGTATTCTAGCAATCGACATTGATCAGCTTATACAGTATTCTAGCAATCGACATTGATCAGCTCATCAGTATTCTAGCAATCGATCATATCATATATATTTAACATAATTGTCTTCTTTCATTGTTTATCATACACATAATTACACCTTTTGTATATATACAATTTTAATTCAATTATTTATCATTTGAAAAATAGTATCATATAAGTTCATGGAAAAGGTACTAACTTACTTACTGTTACACTATGGAAATATTGAAAATGCTGAAAACTTTCTTAAATTAATTTTGTTTGAAAAATAATTTCATGTCGTGATAATAAACTGAGATTGAGGTACGTTTTTTTTTACACATGTTGTTAAATTTTCAGTAACAGTTTTTAAAAAATAATGATTTAAAAAATCCATTTAGGAATGCATGTCCCAGAAAATGGACTCAAGTCCAGCTAAACCCGACTTGTATCAAGTACTTGAGTACACATGAAAGCCCTAGTGATATGTCAATGTATTAAACAGATTATATATTTTATTCTTTCCAATGGATGACTAGTTTTTCCAGTGACCTAGTATGAAAGGAGTTGTGTGGATCATACTGTTTATAGGCACATCATATTGGGAGTGATGGGTGAGTGTTTGAAGGGTAGTCTAGATAGACCTGGCTCTGAAACTTCTCAATACCATGCAGGTAGGATTTATCTATTGCATGTATATCGTAAGTACCAGTGATCACTTTGCCAGGTATTTAAGGATTTTGAACCAGCAGATAGTGCTTATGTTCACAATGTTTGGGAGAAAATACAAATGCTAATGTGTACAGTTGAGATCTTCTAAAGAAAAGGATATGCTCCCATTTAATAATTAATGAATATAAATATCATAAATGGGTAATTTGAGCAGGGTTTGAAATAACTGCTCATGATACTCATCCACCAAACTAAGATGGTTAGTTTTTGGCCGTTGAAGAGAAGAAAAAAGGTCAAGGTCAAAGGTGGCGTGCTTTAGACTGAAGGAGTGACTTTCTCCACCAGTCAAACCTAGACGTGTTAGATGTTACCTCTGTACTTGTAGTTAATATAGATGCATTGATCTATAACTCTTTGGGAACTTAGTTAAAACTATTGGGAATAAGATTTCCAAAAAGAATCAAGAAGTGTTGTTAAGGATTATTGAAGAAGAATTCATTCCAAGTTTCAGGCGACAGACCCATAGGCTCAGATACACATGATGCAAAACGTATAGAATTGTGAATAACATTAAACCTATCATTAATGATTATTAAATGGTTCTTGAGTTATATTCCACCCAGTGCTTCCAAAAAGATGTTCTGTGCTGACAGAGAACCATTAGTAAGTGGCAGCAATGGAATGCCAGGTTTTCCTCATGCTTCTACAGAAAACCCAGAAAGCATGCTTTGATTCGTTGTTCCATATTTAGCATGTCAACACTTAATCAACTCACATATCACGCTTCTATGAATGGCAAATCCTTGTATATAACCTTTGTTAATTGTAGATGATTCCTCAGAAGTGGCCTTTCTGACTATTTATGGCACTTATTAGCTTATTAAGTCAGACAACTGACAACAAGACAACTTCAAGTGTTTAACCACCACAAGCAAAGCAATATGGCTTGGTTGACATGATACACCCAACCAGGCTGTTCTGCTTCTATGACCATGAATGTTAACTCTCAGTTTACTTTTCCTTGAATGCTCATGTTCTAATGACCTTTTTCTGTTCCCTAAGCCAGTTCCAGTATTCAGGCTTGTTTGACATGTATTTTGGACATCAGTAGTACATCATAGGTATCATTTAAATATCTCAAAACAATGACAATCAATCCTACTATGGAATATGGCCGCTAATGGCTGCAATACTGCCGAAGCGGCGTTAAACAATAACTCACTCACTCACTCACTACTATGGAATACCTCCCAAAAAATTTATATTTAAAATTATATTAATCTTCATATACTATAATACTAGTATAAAAGCAAAGTCTGTTGTCCTGTCACATTCGTTTGTCTCTGTTTACCTTTAAGATGGTGAAGTGATTTCAAAGGTTAAAGTTCCTCTTACGAGTCACATATTTCTCAACATGGGTTGAAATATATCCCATTTAAATCCACCAGCTTACCTCATTGTTAGTTTTCAGTAACGGAAAACCACCAGTCTACATACCTGCATAATTATACAGTGAAGAGATACCAACTGCTACATACATGACATGATAGTTTGTGTGTTACTGAGAGCCTTGACCATATATCACTAGTGTAAAGAGATTAATTCACGTACATTGGTGTTATGTTATTTCTCTAAGATGATTGTGAATGTTGTGCAAAAATTTGCACTTTATGTAAAATCTTTTGACACTCGTTCAAATGTATAAATTTATTTCTTGAATAACTGATTTTATTCGTGCCCTGTGTGATACAGACAGCATGACAGCGTCTCTTTTAACTTGTTTTAGTATGTCATGGATAATGAAAAATAGATGATAGAAAAGAGAACCGACACTGAAACTATTGTTGCCAAATAAAAGTTCTATATGATATGTGATATATTTAGACTTCCTGATTAATGTGGACAAACAAAAAAGATAGGTAACTCAATTCTGTATTAAACCATCTTTTTTGGAACTCATGAAATTGAAATTTTGTGTGGATGTAATATGTTGCAAACGGAACAACTGTATTCATCTAATAGACTCTGGTCCTTGATTTGACCTTGGGTCTCTCATAGATGCCGGGGTATGACCGATTGAAGGAAAAGACGACAGATCTCGATTAGATGACAGATGACAAGATGAGAAAAGATTTTAAAAAATGCTATATGTATATATATGTTAACTTATGCCTCTTAAAAGAAAACATTGTTCTCGTTCTCGATAATAAATAAATATTCACCAAAACTAATATTCAAGAAAGTTTGTCATGATTGCATTTCTGTTATTTTGTTACTCTGGTTATTTATATGCCAAGAAATGAAGACAACGGGTCTCAAATAGAAGCTGGGGTTTAAGGAGATCTGAAAAGATAAACGCCAGGAGCGTATATAAGAGGAAATACGGTATTTATCTTTTAGCTTTTCGCGAAAGTCTCAAGTCCACGGCTTTGTTTGCGCCATACTTTTTTTTGAGGGTCGGGAGACCCCTTTGGCCTTCGGCTCACGGGTTCTCCCTCTCCCTCATGTTTATATTTTCAACCAAAACCTTGGGAGAGTGTTATATCCTTTACATGAGTTAAAAGATAAGTATATATCCCTGGAGGCTTTTTCATTTCCTTGTAGTGATAATTACGGTAGCCAAACCAATCATGCAGATCGAACCTTATTTCTCTATAATTAATGAATGTATTCAGTGTACTACTACTGGCCGGCTGTCAACTACAGCTTGTTTCAACATACACGAGAATGGAATAGGTTTCAGTTTTACTACTGCTGACAGATTTACTTACTTTCAAGAATATATCTAGATACTTTTTCCCACTTACATGAATAGCAACAATCAGTTATTGATCTGATGACCCTACTAGTAAAAAACCCTGAATAGTGACATTATAACAATTGTAGGTAAGCTGCCGTCTAGTTTAAAGTGAGAGTTCTATCGGGTTAAGCATTGGGAGTAACTTGCATTTGATAGTTTAAAAATGTTGCATCTTGAAATTGTAGCTGTTTATAAATCAGTGTAAAACTGTTGATGACAGAATATCAGTTATCACCTGTTAGGTTAAGCAGATGTATGCTGAAGGCAAAATTGTCCATTAGTTATTCATGTCAAAATCAACATAATATACGCCTTTGCTAAAATATGTTAAAACGGGGCACCTTTAACATTTTTCTTAGATTTATTGTTTATGTTTTAGAGAGCAGCTTCTATATTTTTCTCGTTATTGAGATAGACATTGAACTTTTACCCTATTTAGAAATATTATGAGTATGAATTTACCTATTTTCCATTATTTCTCAGATGTTAACTTTGTCAATTTGTGCTCAAATCAATGTGTAAATCAACTTTAGTTGAGCTTCAATATTTTCCTTTATTTCTTGAAAGCACAGTTTCATAGACAGTTGACCATGAAAACAAAATATCTATTTTATGGTCTCCGAGTTGACCAACTAGCGTCTTGCTCAACTCTGTTTATTTTGTTTCAGGTATCTTTGCGTATTTGAACTATTTAGTTCCAAGCACGAGACGTGAGATTCTTGAGATCCTCATCACCGGGCTAAAGAGGCTGGAATACAGAGGCTACGATTCTGCAGGTTGGTCCCGTCTATTTGAATCTCTCACACTAGGCTATCAAAACCTAGTCAACAAAACTCCAGACAGAAAGTGAAAGCAGAAAGAACACGTCCTTGACACACACCTCAGTGTTGTAAAATAAAAGTGCAAATTGCTAAAATAGAAAAAGGCTTAACTCGCCTTCTAAAGATGTATGTTTATTTTATTTTTATTTTTGTTGGAAAGGGGAATTAATAAGTCGATATCTTAAACTTGGAAATAGTTATTTTAAGAAGTAACTTTTTTAGAAATATTAATCCCGATTTTGCTTGTTTCTTTGAAGGAGGAAAACATGTAGATTTTTATTAGTTATCTCAGTGTGATTTGCAATTACTCTACCTTATATTTTTAAAAATTTGTCAAGATGGAAATAAAAAATGAAGGGCATACAAGTTAAGACTTGCTTTCTATTAAAAAAATTATTTAAATAGTTAGTGTCAATGTCTCATGCTTCAATGGACCGAAGCACATAAAGTAAATGATGATAAAGGATCCTAGTCTTCACCTATGCAGGGATCACCACCTTAAAAGGAGGTCATTGACCCAACTAGGGGTCAGTGAGGTCAGAGGTCAATTGACCACATGTTCGAAATCTGGTTTTGATGGTGTCAACATCCTTTCAGAAAGGATCTGCCATGTTCTGGACATGTGATAATTTTTTACTGCTTAGGACCTAAAATATTATTCTTTGTTTTTCATTTGTGGTTTGAGCTTGAAATGTAGGTGACTAAAAAATTTAAGGAACTGTTATACTAGACAAAAGTTCATATCTGACTCCTGTAAATATTTCATAATTGGTTACAATTCTTAAAATAAATGTAAGAACATAGTTTATATAAACTTAACCGTAACATGATGCAGTGCAATTCTCTCAAAAAATATTTAAATCTTTTAAATTTCATAGAAAGTAAGTGTTTTGGACAAGAATGCCAAATCTCAAATATGCTTTATGTAGTAGATTGTTGAACGTTGACAAACCATCTCATGAACAGTTTCCTGTCATGTGGCATTGGAGTTGATGACTTGACATTTTTATCATTCTACAGCAAGATGAACATCGTTTTAAAATAAGGTCATTCCACATTATAATGTTATACAAAGTTATGTTATATCCAATTTCAACATTTCAACAAAATGTCAGCTTGTACCATTTACTTGGCTTTCAAATATAAACTGTCAGCGTATATAAACAGGTTAGATTGATGTTAAGTACTTGTTAAATAACTGGTTCATTCATCATGGGTTTTCCTGCTGTGGTCATGTGAAAGGAAATTCAAATGACTTTCATTTTACAGTTAGTATTTAATACTATTTATGATTTAAAAATTTAAAGGAAATATTTGGCCTATTTGTATACCACGTTGACTGACTGGGGAAGACACTATCTGATTCTAAATGTCCAAGTCCAAGTGTATTTCAGGTGTTGCATCTAACCAAATCACTTGTTCAAGTCCATGTGTATTTCAGGTGTTGCATCTAACCAAATCACTTGTTCAAGTCCAAGTGTATTTCAGGTGTTGCATCTAACCAAATCACTTGTTCAAGTCCAAGTGTATTTCAGGTGTTGCATCTAACCAAATCACTTGTTCAAGTCCAAGTGTATTTCAGGTGTTGCATCTAACCAAATCACTTGTTCAAGTCCATGTGTATTTCAGGTGTTGCATCTAACCAAATCACTTGTTCAAGTCCATGTGTATTTCAGGTGTTGCATCTGATCCATTCACTTGTTTAATTCCACGTGTATTTCAGGTGTTGCATTTGAAGGCAGTGACATTGACAGTAAAGAATGCAACATCAAGATGATCAAGCGTACTGGAAGGGTTGCAAACCTCGAAGAGGCAGTCAGAAGTAAGTATAACTGTTACCTACAAATGTTAACATGTCTGTGTTCATAAAGAACATAGTTGCACTTATACAATATCACTTTTCCCAAACAGCCATACTTTCTGCTCATGTTGACGCAGTTCATCAACTGTGATCTTAGTAAAACAATTAAAAATCATATAAAAAGATATTTATTGCATTCGATGTGGATAAAATAGACATGAAAATATTCACAGGGGGTAAGCCCTGTTCATGCTAAACCGAGAGTTGGCAGTCGTTGTAATATATAGTTTCAAATTTCAACATTTTGAAATGAGTCAATGTTTGTTTCTCTAAATAAGGATCAACCATGAACTGATAAGCCTCTGTCACAAATCTTTACACTTACCTATCATGATGTCAACTGGTGCATTTTGTTTGATTGTACGTGCGAAACCTTATCTAGCTTTATAACACAAGACTTTGAAGTTACTGTCTACTTATGAGCACAATTATATTCTGCAAATCTATCTCGAAAATTAAACTACATTTATTTTTGTTAGGTCAATAGTCAAAAGTTTTTAACAAATGAATGAGAAGTAAAAGTTCTTGTCTGTAATTATTCAGTAACGACTAATATCATTTAGAACATTAATAGCTTTAATGCTGCAATTAAGTTTGATTATATACCTTAGTAAGGAAAAGTATGGAATTTGGGATCTGCTGTATCAAAAAGTATAGAAAATTTGGATCCACTGTATCAAATAGTATAGAATATTTGGGATCCGCTGTATCAAATAGTATAGAATATTTGGGATCCGCTGTATCAAATAGTATAGAATATTTGGGATCTGCTGTATCAAAAAGTATAGAAAATTTGGATCCACTGTATCAAATAGTATAGAATATTTGGGATCTGCTGTATCAAATAGTATAGAAAATTTGGATCCACTGTATGTACAAAAGGAATAATAACACTTTTTGGGTTCAGTCACTGTATGTATGTGCAATAAATACCCAAATGCTTGAATGTAAGTGTTTGGACAATATTTGCAGAGGCGGAGGATCCACACTTCGACAAGTCTTATAACATCCACCTCGGTATTGCTCACACAAGATGGGCTACACACGGAGAGCCGAACGAAACAAACTGCCACCCCCAGAGATCAGACCCCGATAATGGTAAGTTAACTCTGAACTAACTAAAGTTTTCTTCAAGACCATTCTAAAGGGGTCTGAATTACAGGAATCGGACATGTTCATCAAGAGGGTCATCTTCGTTGGTTTGAGTGGGTTAGTAGAAAGACCACAATGTCAGTTATTTAGATGCAGAGGTCTCTATGTGCCGAGTTAATTTGCTTTGAAAGTGAATAATATTGTTGTGACCAAATCAATATTATAGTAAACACCTGGCCCCTGCTTAGTGTCCAGTCCCCTTCTTGTCGATATCCCCTTTACAGTATTTCCTCGAATACAACCCCGGGGTTCTATTTCGTTCAGCACCCCCTTACAACCCCGGGGTTCTATTTCGTTCAGCACCCCCTTTCAACTCTGGATACTATTTCGTCCAGCACCCCCTTACAACCCCGGGGTTCTATTTCGTTCAGCACCCCCTTACAACCCCGGGGTTTATTTCGTTCAGCACCCCCTTTCAACCCTGGATACTATTTTGTTCAGCACCCCCTTACAACCCCGGGGTTTATTTCGTTCAGCACCCCCTTTCAACTCTGGATACTATTTCGTTCAGCACCCCCTTACAACCCCGGGGTTCTATTTCGTTCAGCACCCCCTTACAACCCCGGGGTTCTATTTTGTTCAGCACCCCCTTACAACTCTGGATACTATTTCGTTCAGCACCCCCTTACAACCCGGGGTTCTATTTCGTCCAGCACCCCCTTTCAACTCTGGAGTTCTATTTCGTTCAGCACCCACTTACAACTCTGGCGTTCTATTTCGTCCAGCACCCCCTTACAACCCTGGATACTATTTCGTTCAGCACCCCCCTTACAACCCCGGTGTTCTATTTCGTTCAGCACCCCCTTACAACCCCGGGGTTTATTTCGTTCAGCACCCCCTTTCAACCCTGGATACTATTTTGTTCAGCACCCCCTTACAACCCCGGGGTTTATTTCGTTCAGCACCCCCTTTCAACTCTGGATACTATTTCGTTCAGCACCCCCTTACAACCCCGGGGTTCTATTTCGTTCAGCACCCCCTTACAACCCCGGGGTTCTATTTCGTTCAGCACCCCCTTACAACCCCGGGGTTCTATTTCGTTCAGCAGCCCCTTACAACCCGGGGTTCTATTTCGTTCAGCACTCCCTTACAACCTGGAGTTCTATTTCGTCCAGCACCCCCTTACCACCCGGGGTTCTATTTCGTCCAGCACCCCCTTACAACTCTGGAGTTCTATTTCGTTCAGCACCCACTTACAACTCTGGCATTCTATTTCGTCCAGCACCCCCTTACAACCCTGGATACTATTTCATTCAGCACCCCCTTTCAACTCTGGATACTATTTCGTTCAGCACCCCCCTTACAACCCCGGGGTTCTATTTCGTTCAGCACCCCCTTACAACCCCGGGGTTTATTTCGTTCAGCACCCCCTTTCAACCCATGATACTATTTTGTTCAGCACCCCCTTTCAACTCTGGATACTATTTCGTTCAGCACCCCCTTTACAACCCCGGGGTTCTATTTCGTTCAGCACCCCCTTACAACCCCGGGGTTCTATTTCGTTCAGCACCCCCTTACAACCCCGGGGTTCTATTTCGTTCAGCAGCCCCTTACAACCCGGGGTTCTATTTCGTTCAGCACTCCCTTACAACCTGGAGTTCTATTTCGTCCAGCACCCCCTTACAACCCGGGGTTCTATTTCGTTCAGCACCCACTTACAACTCTGGCGTTCTATTTCGTCCAGCACCCCCTTACAACTCTGGAGTTCTATTTCGTTCAGCACCCACTTACAACCCCAGGTTGTATTTGAGGCCCAGGTTGTATTCGAAGAAATACAGTAGGCCTTAAATTCATATTAGAAAGCAGTGTTGTATTAACCTCGCCACCCCATGACCCCCCAGGTTGTATTCCAGGCCTAGGTTATAATCGAGACCCAAGTTATATTGAGGAAATATGGCATCTCATATTCATGACTACAGAGACATGACACGTAGTGTAGCATTTATCATTCTGCATTATTTTCAACACTATAAATGATATACCATAGTTTTGCTTTAACACTTTGAGCATGTAGAAAGTTGGAACCATTGATATGATTGAACAAAATATTCTGATTGATACTATTGTCCAGAACATCCTTTGATCAATGCAGACATTGTTGCTGATTGCAAAATGGAACACTTTAAATGTTTTATGATCTAGTGTTGTATAACATAACTTGTGATATCAACTGCTTTTAAGAGCTATGAAAAATGGTGATTTTGTTGCAAGTGTTTTTATGTCGATAAACAGTATGTTTTATGATTTTAAAAGTTGTCAAGTCTTATTTCAAAATGGACTTAAAGAATCCTAATGAGGGTGGAGCAGCAATTCAAGAACATAAGTTTATAAACATGATAGTAATAACCAAATATATTATTGCATCAATCCACCTATTGGTATGTTTCCCATGTTTCTATTTATTCAGGTATATGTCAGTTTATATATGTGTATATATATATATAAACCTCTACTGCATGTAGTTTTTCTCCAACATGCTGATTGTAGTGATAACTCGGTGTGAATCTATCATAAATGGCAGCCGAGCGTGACATTAATGGCTTCATACATGGCCATCAAGTGGATGCAATATGATTATAAATATAATAGCTTAGATTTGTGAGTCTTTTTAAGCTGTCATTGGACATTTAATGCAAATCTCTTGATTTAGATTTGTAATGATAATGGAAGATAAGGAATTTTAGTACTTTAGGATAGGCAAAGCAAGATTAGTTCCTGATAAGTTGTAACAAAATATGAAATTTAATTGGCAAATATTTTGATATTTGCAATTTGAGGTACCTCCCTAGAATTATTTTAGTTTGCCAGTTGAAATTTGAAACACTGTCAATATCCATGTTCTTATGCATGTTTATAAAGTAAATCAGATTCTTGTTTAATTAATCATTTTCTGATTTAAAACCTGGTGTAATCAGTTGATTATATGAACTAATTAACAATTTTATATTGATAATCCTCTCTTGAATGAATAGTTTGATACAAACAAAAGGCAATTGCATACAAAAAGCAGTCTAAATAACTTGACAATATTTTTTTAACACTACATGTGTGTTTCCCTAGTTAAACCATACCCTGATTGAAGAATATTTAGTTTGTCAGTTAGGCTAGACAAAATTAATACTTAGTTTACAGATTGTTTGGGCCAAAATGTCTAAAAACAGGTGGCACAGAAAAAAACCAACTTTGCTCAAGTGTAGATCAATAATGATCAGGTACTCAAAACAGGCACAGTTGATTGAGTAAATCATCATGTTTATCCCACCGGTATGTAGGTAGGTTCGTTTCCAGAACAGAACTCCAAAACATATTTCATAATATCTTTCTGAAACTTGTTTATTACCCACTAACTGAAGTGGTGCCTTTTGATATTTTAAGATTTCTAAAAATTTTGTATTTATGTTTCCATACAAAAGTGTCAGATTTGGACTTCATTCGGGGAGAGGTTGGTTTGTGGAGCATGTGGGTTACCCATGTACTGAAGTGGTACTTTAAACATATACAATTATCTGTCAAATATGTGTTTTACAAATGTGGGACCAGTAGGATATGTCATCTCCTGATGACTCTCGTTCACTTACATATTTAGGTGGCTGGTCAAATCTGGCAACATTTTAATTAGGAGGGAAAATTTGGCAGCATTTATATTTTAAAGGGATTCTGAGTAGCATTTTCTTCTCCATATTTATCCAAATCATGGTAGGAGGATCTTTAAATATAAAAACTCAATATTTTTGTGCCTTAATTTATAATGATAAGTTGTTAAATTGCACTCTCATACTCTTCTACGTCTTGACACCGCCTGAAGCATGTTTTATATAATATATCAAAATTGACAACCATGTTTTATGAGTCTGATGACATCAGTGCACTTGTATGAACCAGCAATGATAGACAGGTGAAATGAGAAAACCAGGCTTTCAAAAACATTCTGAAAGAATATAAGAGACTTTGATGAAGGTAATCTGTCATGAAATTTGGGAAATTAGTTATAAAAAAGTTAAAAACATGATTATTAGGTTCAAGTGTCCTTGCATTCATAGAAAGAGTTAAGTTTGAATTTTTCAAATTTTCATATTGAACAAAGTAAGTTCATAGATTTTAGGTAGGCAGTTATGTTAATTTGTGAAAGTTAAGTGCCTCACCATCAAGGCTTCATGTATAAACTGAATCAATTATACGTTCAACAGTAAATCATTGTTTACTGACTACTTTAAAATTGATGATAAAAGACACAGTTTAATGATTTACGATATATGATATGCAATGTCAAAAGTGAAAGATTCTTGAAACAGACTAACCAACAAATACATGTTTTTTACTATTTTTAATCAACAGTTGACAAAATTTAGTATGTGTGTTAATTAATTATATATATATGCAAAACAGGGCTATTATTAATACTTATACTGAAATTATAAGAAATGGTATATAATAGTTACACATCAAATAAAAAAAAACTCCTACACAAAGCACGTTTTTTAACTACAAAGACGATACTGAACTGAAAGATTTGAATTAAGGGGATGGGCCTCTCACCAGGATATGCATCTGAAACTTATGAAAAATAGAATAAATTATATTGTAACAGGACAGTTATAAATAGTTGATATGCTTACATCAGGAAGGCAATTAAGAAAGGTAGGTCTAGGGAAAGTTTTGTTTGTGTGGGAGTGTAGTAAAGACATTTTGCGAGGTCATAGTTGAAAATGTTGGATATTTGAAAGAAAACGTTTAATGGAGTAGAAACATTTTGTAGTGACAAGTTATTATTTAACAAGAAAATGTTACTTAATACTTTGTTTAAATTGATTATTTTTAAAGAATTTAGTTTTTAAATTGTACTATTTTATATAATTAATGAAAATGCATAAGACATGAAAGAAGCTAATTGATTCAAAATATACATAAGCATTAAACCAGATACTTATATGTATCAATATAATTATGTGAATAAAAGATAGTTAGTTAAAAATTGAATATACCCAAGATATTACATCTGTTGTCAAGTGTACTGACACAGATGAAACTCTACAAACCATAAAGATAGCCTAGAGGTCACATGTTAAATTGATTGTTATTTTGTTGAGATGAATATGAAATAAATATCATCTCCTGATTACCTACCTTACCTATATAATTAAAGACACCTGATGATAAATGGTCTTACTAGAATAATTTTGCAGGAAGAAATAAGCATGTACAGTGTTATGCTCACAAGGGATTGCTATTAGTTCTAAGTTGATTTGTTATACAGCATTGTTTCACCATAGAGCCAAAGACATTTCTATTGTAGGTCTACATCAAAACAAAGGTCTCTTATGATGAGAACATCAAATACCATATTGCATGACAAGTACAGATCAACCTGTACTGTTTTCCTTTACTGCAGAGATCTGCACAGTTAACTGTCAGTAAGGAGATACGTGATAGGGGTCTTCTGCTGATTAACTGAACAATGGGACACTTCTTATATACCTTTAGACATTGTTAGGATCACAGGCTTGTGGTATGTAGATATATTGTCTATTGTATTTCATGCTAGTTTCACCACAGAAACATGAGAAGCACACCTTTGAGAGATACTCCTGTTTGGTCTGTTTTGGATGATAGCTTTATGTTTATAAATACTTATGCATTAGTGATCCCTGTTTATGCCCCGAATCGGAGATTCCGGCAGTATATAGTTTTTCATCTGTCTGTCCGTTTGTCCCAAAAAACTAACTTGGTTATAACTTGGTCTAACCATTTGATACTTCACACTATCTTTTGTAACGAGAGCGAACAGATGGGCTCATAGTTTGACCTTGTGATTTTGACCTTGGAACATGAACTATTTTATTAAAACTTTAACATTGGTAATAAAATTTGCTTGGTCATTGATAGAGCTTTGTGCATCTATTGTGATGAGACCTTTCAGATGACCTTGACTTGGGCACAGGTAGCATATCATAAAAACTTGGCTTTTGATAAATCAAAGATAATTAACCAAACCGTTCACACAAAGTAGGATATTGTTTACTTTGAGAACACTGAAATGCTTTTATCGAAACTATGATTATTTCTGGCGGCATCAGTGTTTAACAAACTCATTTTGTCAACTCTTGACCAGTCACTCAATGATGGTGCGTGCTGTATCTCAGACCAAATTACCATTTTGTTTTTCAGAGTTTGTACTGGTACACAATGGTATCATCACAAATTACAAAGACATCAAGTTCTTCCTGGTAAGTGATTTTTGTAAATATGACTTAATAAAATGTACTATTTTCTTTCAAATTTCACCCTAAAATTAATACCCACCCCTTTTACATATTTGTCAACTTCCTTTTACACTAAATGGTATATCAGGCATATTGAAAAAGGCATTGAAACTGTCTCTTGCAGGAAATAACAAAGACAAGAAGAAAATCATGATGGATTTTCATGTTTAATATTCTCCAGATTCTCCAGATTCAGACAAACACAAGAAGATTATTTAGGCTACTCTAGCATGTTTGATTCTCACTTGTTTTACAGACACATACAGATGGAAACTTACATTCATATTGGTTATTATTTCATTAACATATATCATCAAAAATAAACATTTCCATTTCATGCAAAATAATTTAGCTTACATTCTCCTTTTGAATATATGTTTCCATCCCAAACTGGCATGTGTCAAAGACAGACACAATGACAATTTGTATTGTTTTTCAGCAAAACAAAGGGTTTATGTTTGAGTCTGAGACCGACACAGAGATCATTGCCAAGCTCTTGAAGCATCTCTGGGACACACACAAGACCTCCAAGATCTCCTTCCGTGAACTCGTCGAGGTCGCCATCCAACAGCTGGTGAGGTCACAAATTATATTGGAACATGCCGTGTGAAAAAAAAACAAAAAAACTCTGAGCTCTTGCTTTAACTACAATTGTTCTGGGCAAGGCAGTACAATTGCAAAAATCGTGCTAGGTGTTGTTTCTTTTTCTGGTATTTTATTTGTTTTAACAATTTTTGTAATGACAATGAATGTGTATCTGATAAGAAAGTTTAGCAAAATCCTTGATAAGGTCTCTGGATATCATGACACCATTGTTTTTGACATGATGGACAAGTGTTCTGTGACATCACTCCAAAGCAGTATTTCATTGCGTAAAGATAATGACCGGCTTCTCTGATCTCAGGCAAAAGCATGCTTAAAAAATAGTACATAGAGTGAAATAGCATTGAATAACAAGTGGTTTGTTTAGCCAAGTACCAAGTGTCCGTGTTAACCTAGTTATAAAAGTACAAAATGTAGTTAGTACAAGTTAGTACATTCAGGTATGTGTCGGTCAGAGGAATAAACTGTTTGAGATGGCTTCTAGAGGTTGGTAGTCTGCAGAAGCCGAGGATTCTATGGAGAAAGAAGTTGACCATCCATAAAATTGTCTCCTCAGAGAAAGAAAGGCATTAAATACTGTATATCCTTTTCAGGAGAACATCAATAGGTTCTTAGTGAGGTCTGTTTATTACGATCTGGGTCAGTGAGCAGATCTCTCACCTGAATGACCTCGGAGTCACATTTACCTTGTGTCGACAGTTGGTTATTGTAAAAATTGTTGATTTATAATATTGGTTCGTAAAATATGTTGAAGATCAAATAACAGTTTCCTGTGGAATTTAGTTAAGAATGTCAGGTGAAATTATCTAAAAAAAATATCAGAAGATTGCAAATTACTCAGTAAGAAATGATCTTCTCTCACAATCCATATTTACATTTCAAAATTATACATTTTTGTCGGGGTCTTTAGTCTTTCTGTCTACAAATTGTAAAATAAAACTATCATAAAACTGAAAACCAATACTAGTTCAGAATTGTATTTTATAATGTAGAGAATGAGTACCCAGTAATTTGGATCACTATTTTAAAGGTAGTTGTTGCAATTTTTGTCTCCAAGAAATCAGAATAAATGATAATGATCTTAGGAACAGGTATATTTTAAGGAAAATATATTCAATGAGTATTCAGTTCGTGCCTTTAACAATGGCAAACACTGGAAACTCAAAGACACACTGACACAAGACTGAAAATCTTCATAAATGGTGCTGCAAAACAAGTGTCCGGTGTGCGTATTGACAAGAAGATCTTTGGCGTCTGTTGCCTATTTGAGCAGTGTGGTGAAAATCTCGCCTGTCGGGCTCCCATGGAGGGTCATTCCACAAACCGGGGTCACAATGTGCCCCGAAGAAGAAGTGCCACGTCGCTGTGAGCTGTGATTGGCAGTGAACGCGACAGTAATCCCTCATCATTTGCAGAGAGCTTGACTCTTGACAATCTAAAGAAGTTTCATGTGGAACTTCAAAGAGAGGCTTTACCAAGATTGTTCTTGTGAACTTCTCCGTAACGAGTTATAGACAGCAAGTGGAATTAAAAGTCTGATATATTTCCAATGTTTCATATTATTTTGGAATCGGTTCATTTAAGCAGATTTTTTATTCATAAGGGAACTGAACTTCTCCATTTATAAATTAGAACTAAATCTATTATAAGATTCAAGAATGATATACACTTTTCATGAGTGACTATGTAGTTTCTATCAAGCATTACTCATGGAGTAATAAACACTTCACAAGCATCCTGTTAGTGCAACACAATACTTGTATCTGATCCATGCAGTGTCATCATGCTCCGTACAGAAACATGTCATTTATCACTCCCAGCTTTACCATAAACCCCTTTATGCTTCTTACAATCATTGGAATGAGGAAGTTTTTTTACATTATATTTTACATGCAAACTATAATCATCTCTCACGGTAACACAAATCAGGTATCTTTAACCCAGTAATGTGAATTATGTTGTTAATATGCTTGAATGAACAAATTAGTAACATGAACATTGAAGATAAAATACAAGTTACAGAAATACTTTAACTGGCCAAATGCTTGAGTATGAACATTTCAAATCTAGTGTTGGTTAATGTCAGTTTAAGGGTTACCTTTCAATGTAAGATATTTTGAATCAGTCTCAGTTTCTCAAATGGATGAACATGCATTCACACTATCCTTTTAGGAAATTCAAATCCTGGATATGCATGATTCAATGGAAAAATAATCCAGACACCTTTAGAAACTTCCAAAGATTTGCTGGTCATATTTCTTTTATGCACAAAATGTTGTACTGCAAACTTTAGAGTTGAATATACATGATGTACATGGCCCAATAAGAATATACAATATTATACCCAAGGGGTGATACAATTCGTACACTTTGAGTATGCTTATGCATGGAACTAGCTCTGTACAAGTGGACTTTCACTATATGAAATGTTATATTGTTTTCTTCCAGGAAGGTGCGTTTGCCCTGGCCATCATGAGCACACACTTCCCTGGAGAGTGTGTTGTTACAAGGTTAGTAGAACAATAAAAAGAATTCACACAACAGAAGGAATAATGAAAAAAAAATTCAAGAATGAATTTTCACAATATAACAAGGAGTATAAATATGAATATATGAAAATATGTAAATAAATGAATAAAAAGAGATACAGAACAAAGTAAGTGAAGCAGAAATGAAAATTTAAATGCAAGAGTAACACATAGCTTGAAATTAATAAATTAAATGGCAACTCAAGAACTCGAATGTTCATTCAATCAAGTTTCACCTCAACATAGTCCATACCATATGGAATGATAAGAAAGGTTTATAATTTCAAGTCTAACTATACACCTTGACAAATACTGTCTACATTGAAAGGGTCAATAAGTAAGTCACTGTGTTCCGGGTACAGTGAAATCAATACTACTTATTTGTGTACCTATACTGGCAAGGGTATTCAAATCAGGAAGTTGTCGCTTGGATAAATAATTCCTTAGGAATGTCTTCTCTATGGAGACACAAGACACGTCAGAGATCATACACTATGCATGTCTTCTTACAAATGTGTTTTTAGATTTTAGTAACATGGGCTATTATAATCTTTGTATCGTACTGTATTGTATTCTTTGAAATCCCCCCCCCCCCCCCCCCTATTAATCCACCACTGCATGGCTTACAATCTGAAACTTTTAAGTTAATTTTTAAGTTTATGACTTATGGGAGCCTTCTTTCTACTTTGGATGTAGGTCAATGGAACAAAAGAAGTGTTTCAGTAGATCATCCTACTGACGAATAATAGGAAAACTGTTACACAAAGCAGGGCAGCACATCTCCATTTCAATTCCCATGACACTAACTATGCAGTGAAGCTTGCAGAAAGTTAGCAATGTATCCACGTGCTGAGACAGTGGAGTAGTTAAGTAGCACACACTGTGCAGTAAACTGATCGTTCCTCATTGTTGTCCCTATGTCTATCTTCAGCACAAAGTAGCTATATGTCTAGGATCTCCGGTCTTCTTTCATAGTTAACCCTTTACCTACCAAGAGGCTTGCGTCTTTAGGAGATGACAGTCTTGTTCATGATGTGTAAAATAAGCTTAAAAATCAATTTTCCATTATTAGGAGCCATATTGGCCACCAAATCTACAATTTATAAAACCCATTGGCTGAGGAGTCTGTGTATATGATGTCAGCTTTCTAGACTTTTTGTTCTGCAGAAGATGAAAATAGATCTTTAAGTTGTGGCCCCTGTAGCCCTTAGTTGAAGTCACAGAATCACTAAATCTATGATTTATTATCCCCATTGGCCAAGAAGTCTGTACAGAATATTTCAGCTCTCTAGAGCCAATGGCTCTAGAGAAGAAATCGAAAAAGCAAAATGTTAACAGAAGGACGCCATGTCATAAGCCCATCAGGACTTTCAGGCTAGCTGAGCTTAAATGTAGAAGAATATATTGCTTACTAAATAATAGATACAAAACTTGCTTAATGTCAAGAAGGTTGGGGTTTTGAATCTCAATCCCAAATTTATCTACTGTTCACAAATCTGCTACATGCAGTAAGGTTTGCATGCAATATATGCTGCACTGAATTTCAGCACAGTATCATACATGGTTCACTTGTTCCTTCTGTGCTTGCAGGTTTCACTGCAATGCATAACCATAATGCTGTTTGAGGCTTTCTCCCTGCAGTAATACTAACATCCGTGATATAAGTGAATTACTTGTTCAACACCAACTCTCCTCACCTCAACTAAAGTCTAATAAGCTAAGAGTCAATGGCTCTAATTTGTTAATCTATGATAATTACCTGACTTTACAGATAGTCTTTCCAAATAGACATAGAAATAATGTGTGATATCTTACATAACGATATTTATATGTCACATATTGTATGCTTGTCGAAACCATAACTCTTTTCAGATGAAGTTGTACAGAGTATAATAAAATAAAAACTGTTACCCCTTTTGTGAATCAGAGGTGCATGAACAAATTTTATGTGTTGTCAAGTTTGTGATCTTCATTCATTAAAATTACTTTCTGTTAGTGGTCCACTGAACACCCTAGGTGATGGATTATTTAATTCTTAAAAATACTTTTCATTGAAGTGTGATACATTGCAAACTTTTTTTTATATATTTTAAACAATTTTTTAAAAACAATTCTTACTGTAACTCTTATTATAAACACAATCATATTAAAAATAATATGATAGTTTGAAATATTCAGTGTGCCTCATCATTGATTATAAAAATGTAACTTTTTAAGTGTTTTGGTAGATCCATCTACCGTATTCTCTCGAGCCTAAGACCATCCGAGGGTTGTCCTGGTTGGGGTTATTCTCAGGTTATAGCCCAGCCCAAATTTTGCCAGATGTTCCATGGTCATACATTACATAGATCTATAACATTATTATAGTTAAGTGTAAAAAAAACCTACATAAAACCTATTCTGCCTGTCTGACGGTCTCTGGTATGAATTTTCATTTGAGTTGGGGTCTCTCCCTTCTAAAAGCCAAGCCCATGTTTACAAAGAATACGGTATGCTTTCCTAACTCTATTGTATACATATAAAAGAGAATATGTTCATAGAAGGTAACTCTTGTGTTGCAAGCTGTGTAATGTGTGCAGTACACTGTAGACTGTCAGATTGAATACACAGGAGCAAGGGCAAAAGTAGGAAATACAGTAAAGACTGTAACCAAAGGGAATTTGTCTTCTATCTGTTGAACATTTTAAAATAGGTATCAACTTGGAAACTCAAAACAGAAAATAATGATAATGGATCTTTGTCTCTTCCCAAGAAGGTTACCGGGGCGAAACAGTTTTTGGATAGAAGAAATATATTCCTTAAAGTAACACCGCGTCGAGAATAAAAATCAAATCATGTGTATCTATCTATGCTGATTAACATGTCTGCTAACAAGTCACAGACACCGAATTTCAGACAATTGACGTAATTTGTAATAAAAACTACTGAATGTAGACCGTGAAGTGAAGCGTAACTGGTTAGCAGACACTTCAATCAGCTTAGTGAGATAAAAATGAGACTCATTTTTATCCTCGACGCTGTGTCCCTTTAACCTTCTCTCATCCTTCCCTTTGAAACTGTATCACTGGCCGTGATGATGTCTGCTGGTGATTTGTGAGTTTTATAGTTCACACAAAGTATTATTGCATGGAGAAAGCCAGAATACCATTGTGGTTATGCATCGTAGTGAAGCCTGCTAGAACTAACATACCATGACTGATGCCACATAGAATTTCAATATAACTTTACACTGGAAACCCTGCTGATGTAGAGGAGATCTTGCAGTAGACAAAGCAACTGAGCCTCTGGTAATACTCTATGCAGTCAGGCCTCGATAATCCGAACGCTTCCGTTTTTCATCAAAAACGTTCGGATAGTGAAATGTTCGGACTACTGAGTATTGAGGACTACTATAGAGATTAGTTTGGTTACATCTTCCTACCGTTCAGAAACTGCGAGATCGGATTATCCGTGGCCGGATTATCGCGGGTTGACTGTACAATACTTCCTGTGATGGGCTGCAGTAACAGTGCACTATCTAGTTACCAGCGAGCAGCAGGTCTATAGATACTTCCTGTGATGGGCTACAGTAACAGTGCACTATCTAGTTACCAGCGAGTAGCAGGTCTATAGATACTTCCTGTGATGGGCTGCAGTAACAGTGCACTATCTAGTTACCAGCGAGCAGCAGGTCTATAGATACTTCCTGTGATGGGCTGCAGTAACAGTGCACTATCTAGTTACCAGCGAGCAGCAGGTCTATAGATACTTCCTGTGATGGGCTGCAGTAACAGTGCACTATCTAGTTACCAGCGAGCAGCAGGTCTATAGATACTTCCTGTGATGGGCTGCAGTAACAGTGCACTATCTAGTTACCAGCGAGCAGCAGGTCTATAGATACTTCCTGTGATGGGCTGCAGTAACAGTGCACTATCTAGTTACCAGCGAGCAGCAGGTCTATAGATACTTCCTGTGATGGGCTGCAGTAACAGTGCACTATCTAGTTACCAGCGAGCAGCAGGTCTATAGATACTTCCTGTGATGGGCTGCAGTAACAGTGCACTATCTAGTTACCAGCGAGCAGCAGGTCTATAGATACTTCCTGTGATGGGCTGCAGTAACAGTGCACTATCTAGTTACCAGCGAGCAGCAGGTCTATAGATACTTCCTGTGATGGGCTGCAGTAACAGTGCACTATCTAGTTACCAGCGAGCAGCAGACTCCAGCCTTGATAAAAGCTTACTAGCTGTCGGCTTATCAGACTGGCTGTATTTATAACAAATTAATTAATTAATTAAAATCTGTCTTAATTTCAGACGAGGTACCCCGCTATTGATTGGAGTGAAGAGCCTGGCAAAATTGACAACTGATCATATTCCCATCCTCTACAGCAAAGGTGAGAAAACAGTTTAATTTTTAAAATGAAATTGATACCTAACAAATCTATCCACAGGGTTAAAAATCGTAAGCGCTGTTCACTATCCAAAAATACTTTGGGTGTTAAAAGTTGGCAATAAGCCTAAAGTTATAGAACAAGTGTTGATTTTCAAAATAAGCTGAATCATTTGCATTTTGAGATTCTACGCATGTATTCAGAAGATGAGAAACCAGAATTTTTATTGTTATAGTCTTTCAGAAGATGATTTGAGTGTTGTAAATTGCTTTCTAACCATTTTTCCTTGAATACAACTTTTCTAGTCTAACAGGTATGAAACGTAACAATTAAACCTATGAAGCAACCCCTGAGTCATGTCTTCGTTTGGATGGCACCCCCCTGTTCTTTTTCTAGTCTAAGTCAGCTTCTGTGATTTGTTTTATCCTAAGGCTGGTTAGTATTGGATTTCCAACTTGTATTAACAAAAATACTGTACTAGAGTCTAGATGACAATCAAGTTCTCAAATTTGCATTTCTTATATTTAAAAAAATTGCTTTGAAAAATCTGGTGTACTTTTCAAGATTTTCAAATGTTGCCAAATTGAAAACTAATAGAGATGTTTTATCACATACTGCTCAAAGTTTGTGCATGAATTTAATTTTTGTCGTGTTTTATATTGTAGATTTGCAATGAAATAGTATGATATAAATGGATATTCAGTATATTGGTTATTAGTGTTAATTTGACTGCTGCATGTTATTGAAAGTTGATCTAAGTCTGTTTATTTATTTTTATATTATTTTTTTAAAAATGCATGTCACACATTTTTGATGATTACACCTCAGAGAGAAAATTCATGACACGGGGCAGTGTTAAACATTTATTCAACATGGCATTGGAAAACATTTTATTGTGTACATACCCCGGTTATCACATTGTTTTGTAGAAATGTTTTCAAGCTTGAATGTTTAAAGGATATTTGTGTATTGTAGTCTCGAGAGTCAGTGTTGTCACCAAGTTCATGGGGAATGATACATGTATTCAAAATTGGATAAAGTTAACTTATACAACTGAGGTTTAAACCCAGACTACCCATGGTTTACTTGTTGTTTTCAGCCAATTAAATTGACAGAATTACCCTTTCTAGATCATTCATTTTTAGCTCATCAGGCCTGAAGGCCAGCTGAACTTGTGACTTGCTTTCATCTTCGTCCATAAAATTTTCACATTTAAGACTTCTTCTCCAGAACTGCTTCTCCCACAAAGCTACATTTTGTAGGGGGGTACCTTGGGGATCAAAGTTTGAACATTTTGTAATGATATGGGAAGGTATTAAGCAAAACATTTTAACGACTTCTTCTCCCAAACTAGTTGTCATAGGAAACTGAAATTTTCATATTAACAACTTTGATAAATGGAGACTAAAGTTTGTTCATTTGGTCTTGATACCCCTCTGGCAGTGTGATGATGCTGAGAGGTAAGGACGAGTTAAATGCATAACAGCCAAGCCCAGTTAGAGTAGGAGTGATGGGTATATGTTTGGAGAAGGAACAAAAATGCCTTGATGCTTCTATGATGCACATTCTAAGTTTTTACATTTATTACATTTAAGCATCTTCACATGTAGATCTTCAATCTTAGAGTAACCATAAATCATGCCTATCCTGATGATCTACAGAGCCGATGGCTTTGTATTTAGGTTTTATTATATACACTGATCGACCAATATGTTATGGATATTATCAACTTTATTACTTTCATAGTGTTACAATATAGGATTGTGTTACACATTGTCCAAATTGTATGCATATGGCTGAGGACCCCTTCACAACACAACACTGCAGACCATTTTGATAAGTTTTGCACTGTTAATCTAACCATTTTTTCCCCTTCGTCTCATGCATGTAGGTGGCAAAGATTTGACACCAGCCGAAGGTAGCTCTATTCTCTTGCCATATAACATGATCTAGCATGGCTTCCTATTCATTCACAAGAAATTATTCTTCTCTATGTATCAAGTTAATTCTTTTAGTTAAAATGGTCATAAATTTAAATGCCTTTTGTAAATGCAGAGGACATTTGACAGAAATGCCTCTCTTTCTACCTCAAACAGGAATAACTGGCATGGCTAACGGATTGATAGAGGATCGTCTTGATGAAAGTGCGAAGGGTTTAGTAAAACGTGTCAGCAAAGCGCATTAACTGCAAAATTTAACCTTATCAACAAAAATTTAAATTTAAGATTAACATTTTCAGAATTATATTAAAAGTGTTTAAATTTGAAATATTTGTTTAAATCACTGTTTTCTCTCTAAGTTAGACATTTTTTTGCTTAGCTTTCTTTTCCTAGATATTTTGAGCATGGAGCTATGAGATGATGGCTGCTTTTATAACCCTTTACTAACACTCATATTTTATATCAAAGCTCTTGCAATTATCATGATTGCAAACAGAATGACAAAGAAAGATTGCTTCATTTTTCCTTTGCATTTTTCTCTTGATCATTGATTGATGTTATTTTCTGATGTTGCAACCACCTTCCCGACCCGCCCACACCCACCCCAACCTTCGGAAAATACGTCAATTACATGAGTCTTTGAGTAAAAATGGAAAATAAGACCAAGCAATCTGAAATATTTATTGCAAATTCAAAATTGAAAATTTATAACCTTTTCGGCATTTTGTTAAATGAGAGCGGATTGAAATTATAATTTGAAATTTGTGTTGATAATTTTTTTTGATCTGTTGAAGGTGATCACCGAGGGTTTGTTGGACAGACACATCGTAACGACGATCAGACAGAATTCCACCCGGTGGGGCCCAACAAGGAAGTCGAGTACTTCTTTGCTTCAGATGCAAGGTAATTCACACTCATAGCATAGTATTCAAGTATTAGAAATATGTGTCACTAAATATAAACAAATGTTACATTGTTGAACTGCTTCTGAGATCCGGTTGGCTGATTGGATATGCCTTTAAGACACTAAGTGCTGGCAATGGGTGCATTGAGTCCTGCTGGGGACAAAGCATTGTAATTGTAGTTTACTTAGGTGGCAACATACATTGCAAACCAGTGCTCTACAAGTGATAATAATCATATAAATAAACAGTTTTGTTATTCTTGAAATTGCCCATGACCTCCAGATTAGCTCCCCACACAGCTGTTGCTATGGATACTGAGTTGTTTGTAACTATCTCCCTCTCAGCGCTATCATCGAGCACACAAACCAGGTGATATTCCTGGAAGACGATGATGTAGCGTCGGTGCACGACGGCTCTCTCTCCATCCACCGCATCACCCGCAGTCTTGATGATTCCACCGTCCGTGAAGTCACCACTCTCAAGACAGAAATACAGGAGATCATGAAGGGTACGTTCAGAATTGATTTGAATAGCAGAGTTGAAATTAGGCTTTTGGAAATGATAACTTATGAAGAAGTTTATCATCCTTAAAGGGGCAATAGCACTTCTTTTCGCTCAAATAAGTCGAAATGTATTTGAAAAATAATGTCCCCAATAGTAAAACACCCTTCTCTCTTCGGAAAATCAAGTTAAAAAATGAGTGTTCATGGTTCAGTAAAGCCACGGGAATCGTTCTTGCAATTCGAAATAATAAAATGTGTTCACAATAAAATGGCAGCTATGCAATATATGTTTTATCACCATTATTATTACTATGCATAATTGATTTGTGTAATAAGATGTATTACCCTCTTAAATAAATATAAATGACATAAACTATCATTATAAATGGGAAATTTGAAAGAAAAAAAAAGAATTGCAAAAATGTGCCACTGCCCCTTTAAAATAACACCAAACTCTAGAATGTCTCTTATTGCTTATGATGCTGTAGATTGAAGAAATTACAATCAGGACCAATCAATACAGGAGAACATCATGGATGAGTACTGGTGAACATATTATCTTTAACCTATATGTGTACATTATTTATCCACAATATTTGCTGTGATAAAGAATATAATCTGATTCAGGAGCAAGGTAGGAGAAATCATGAAGCATACAACTAATTCTGTATTGAAGTTGTTATTTAGTATCTCTCTTTCTCTTAATAAGCTGGAGATCTCATTCAGTGGGAATCTTATTTTGTGAGGGTTGATAGGTAGTTCTTGAGGAATAGCAAATTTCATTCTCTGCTTAAAGGGGGATAACTCTTATAGGTTTTAGGTACACTATGTTTCTATTCTCAAACTCTCTGAATCAAAGTAAGTTATTGAAGTTATTAAGAACATCTGCTGTGTTACAGGAAGTTTCAGCTCGTTCATGCAGAAGGAGATCTTTGAGCAGCCCGAGTCTGTAGTGAACACGATGCGAGGCCGCGTCAACTTTGAGAAGGAGCTGGTGAACCTGGGCGGGATCAAGGACTACATGAGTGAGATCCGCCGCTGTCGACGTCTCCTCTTCATCGCCTGTGGGACCAGCTTCCATAGTGCTGTGGCTGTAAGTACTGTATCGGGACCACAAGTTGATCAACGTGTCTACTCTCGTGGCTTCCTTTGTATTGTAGCTGGAATTATTAGGAATTCAACATTTTCTATGCTTGTATACATTTCTCAGAATAAATCAAGACATATTCATCATTTTGTCTGTTTGAGATAAAAATTCAAGTCATCTTATTCCTTTGCATAACTGTATCTGATGACCCACAGACTCGCCAGCTGATGGAGGAACTCACGGAGCTCCCGGTCATGGTCGAACTCGCCAGCGACTTCCTGGACAGAAGCACCCCAGTGTTCCGTGATGACGTGTGTTTCTTCATCAGCCAGTCCGGGGAGACGGCCGACACCTTGATGGCTCTACGCTACTGTAAACAACGTGGGGCACTCATTGTGGGTATCACAAACGTGGTAGGCAGCAGTATCTGCCGCGAGTCGCACTGTGGCGTGCACATCAATGCCGGCCCGGAGATTGGTGTGGCCAGTACTAAGGTGAGTCTTGCAGTTGCTTTATAGAAGAATGAATGATGGATTAAGTTCAGGTGAAGTTGATGGATGACTGATGATTTGATTTATTTCCCTCTAACATGTGATAGGGTTAGAAACTCCTGAATGTCTGTGTAACATAATGTTTCAGTTTGATTCTTATTGCCAAGGATGAACGTCTTTCACAGCCAAAAGGGAGTTGCTTACAAATCTTGTATAATATTTACAATACGTTTTTGCCTTCCCCAAGTGTGACATTTTGCTACAGATGTTCAGTTACACCCCTGATTGCATTACAAAGAAAGTAAACTGAAGACAGGTTTATGATTCCCTACAATCTTTTTAAATAGAACTTGATTACATCCTCAGGCTGAAAGGCAACTTACTTTTACTGTATTTGTCAGTATAGATTCTTTTCAAACGGTATCTTTCGTAGTGTGCTTATTGTAATTTCATCTTCATCTTCATATTAGGTAAAAACTTTCAGCACAAAACATATGTGAGTCACTGTCCCCCTCTAGCTTGCAACACCCAACTAGGCAATAAGTGAATCCAGGGCTTGAAATTAGCACTAGTCCTGTAGCCCATGGCTAGTGAAAACATAATTGAGCTAGCAAAAGGCTATTTTGAATACAATTTAAAGATAATATGTTCTTGTAGATGCATTTGGCTAGCTGAAAATCTTTGGTCGAGTACTTTAGGAAATTAACTCAAAAGTTGAAAAGATAGGTTTGACTGCTGAAGGGAGGTAACTCCTGATAGGTGAACCCCACTCACTTTCTAAACTATCATTGAACACATGTTCTCTGAACTTTCTCCGAACTTTCTCCAAACTGTCCAAGCCAAGTTCAATTGCAATAAGTACCCCTCGGAAGATACTCTTTAAAGAAGACACACTGCTTCTCACATAAACTAGTAGAGTGCAACTAACAAGAACTACATTACTCCCTGTAGGCATATACCAGTCAGTTCATCTCGCTGGTGATGTTTGCACTCACGATGTGTGAGGACAGGATCTCCATGCAGCCTCGTCGCTGTGAAATCATTGACGGACTCCAGAAACTTCCAGGTAAACAGGTTGTCATGATAATATATGATATAATAATGTATAATGACACTATAAACTCTTACGCAGTGCTCACAAGTGATACTATTACATAAACTCCTGCCAAATGCTCACAAGTGATAAACTATTACAAAATGCTCACACATGAATTACGGTATACGTTTAGGATAAAACATTATTTAAAAGTATGCCCGTTGGTATTTCCAAAGAGAGGAGGGCATATGGGTATATACTTTTAAATAATGCCAACGTGTAATGTTTTATTCAACTTATAAAACGAGAGAAACTGTGGATTAATTAGAGTTTAAAGAGCCATCAAGGATGTTAGTGTTTCAAAAACAAAATTATTTGTGGAAAATATACTTATAACGTCAATCGCCAGAGAAATCTTATCTACACGAGACATGATAAATAATTTTCATATCATGACAATGATGTAGCTTTTAAGTATGAGGAATGTGATATTACAATTATTACAGTTTTTTCCATACAAGAGAGGTGATATCTCGTCTATTCATCCTAAATCTATATAACTGTCTCCTCGTCCTTCGAATGTAAGTCATGCACTTTTTGACAATGTAATGTAATGTTATGTCATTAATGGTTCATATCAACTGTTGCAACGATGGTAAAGTGATATCACGTCCCTCATATATAAATGACATGTAACTAAAATTAGGCTCGTATGGAAGGGCTTCAGACGTGATATCTCATCCTTTGTATGGAAAGAGTAACGGCTGTAGGTATAATAGAGGCTTACAAACTCCCAACTATCAGCACATCCGCCTTGGAGTAGTGGTATGATTGCTGGGTTCGATGTGCAGTACTATGAAAGTTTCAGGTATGAGAGTGCTTATGAGCAAAACATTTGCAGATTCGTATTTGAATTAATAGTTAATTAATGAGTTAGACATCACACATACACAGTTTGGTTTCAGCCGTTAACTAATGACATTTGAAGAGGGCAGTATTCAGATAAAAGCCTGGGACAATATTAAGATAATTGCCCAGGGCAGAGGGACATTATTACCGTATTCTCTCAGGTATAAGCCAGGCAAAAGAACATCTTGAAAACATGGGGGTGGGCTTTTAGACGGGAGAGACCCCAACTCAGATGAAAACACATACCGGAGCCCTTCAGACAAACAGAATAGGTTCGTTGTAGGTTTTTGACACTTAAATTAAAATAATATTATAGATAAGCTGTATATGTAATGGATGACCATTGAACATCTGACAAAATTGGGAGTGGGCTATAACCCGAGAATAACTCCAACAAGGACAAGAGTCTAAAAAGTGGGGGTGGTCTTAGCCTTGAGAGAACACGGTAAGATAACTCCTTGAGGAAGTGAGATTCTATCAGATTTGAGAGAAATTACGAGAAATAGTGAAGAACAATAAAGTGAGTGCACTGGAGGTTTATAATATAAACTATTGGCCAATGCTCACAAGTGAATAATGGTGTACTATGCTGTACCTGTGTGTAAACTATACTGTACAAGTGTAATGGTGTACTATACTGTACAATGTGTATACTATACTGTACAAGTGTGTAACGGTGTACTATACTGTACTATACTGTACCGTGTGTGTATACTATACTGTACAAGTGTAATGGTGTACTATACTGTACAATGTGTATACTATACTGTACAAGTGTGTAACGGTGTACTATACTGTACAATGTGTATACTATACTGTACAAGTGTGTAACGGTGTACAATGTGTATACTATACTGTACAAGTGTGTAACGGTGTACTATACTGTACAATGTGTATACTATACTGTACACGTGTGTAACGGTGTACTATAACGTGTGTGTATACTATACTGTACAAGTGTGTAACGGTGTACCATACTGTACAAGTGTAACAGTTTACTATACTGTACAATGTGTATACGATACTGTACAAGTGTGTAACGGTGTACTATACTGTACCTGTGTGTATACTATACTGTACAAGTGTGTAACGGTGTACTATACTGTACCTGTGTGTATACTATACTGTACAAGTGTGTAACAGTGTACTATACTGTACAAGGTGTATACTATACTGTACAAGTGTGTAACAGTGTACTATACTGTAGAATGTGTATACTATACTGTACCTGTGTGTAAACTATACTGTACAAGTATGTAACAGTGTACTATACTGTACCTGTGTGTAAACTATACTGTACAAGTGTGTAACGGTGTACTATACTGTACATGTGTGTAAACTATACTGTACAAGTGTGTAACGGTGTACTATACTGTACCATGTGTGTATACAGACCAGATCAAGGAGGTGTTGAAGATGGATGAACAGATCCACAACCTGGCCCAGGAGCTGTACCAGCAGAAGTCTCTCCTCGTCATGGGCCGTGGTTACAACTACGCCACCTGTCTCGAGGGCGCTCTTGTAAGTGGTGATTTTTTACATTCAATATTTCAATCCTAGGATCACTCTGAAAAGTTTGGAGAAATCCCCCTTTTGTCTTAGAAAATGAGATTTTTGAGAAAGTAATATATTGATAGATATAAATGTGTATGGTTTTTATTTTTTTTCATTTCCTCAAGAGTGTTTTGCCTCCATGGCAGTATGTAGCAATGTGATCCTGGAAAAACAAGCTTACTAGATTTAAACTTCTTTATTGGGAAAACTGCAACCTTTCGAAGCATTTACTGATAATGGTAATAAAATTAAAACTGTCTTAGCAGGTGGTGAAGGAGAAAGCAAATATTCCAAAGGTTTTTGACATACAAAATATTTCTACATTTGATGCAATAACTTTTGCATTTTTTCTTTTTCTATAACTCTTGTAATAAATTAATCGATGAGATTATGTCCCACTATTGTCATTACACGTTTTATATTTTTATTCGAACAATTCTTGAAACATGTTTTTTAAAAGTTGTTAATATTTTCACATAAAACAACTGAGCTGGTCTAATGATATATGAATTAATTTACTTTTTAAACCTTAGTCAATAATTGATCTTCTCTCTACAGAAAATCAAGGAGCTGACCTACATGCACTCCGAGGGTATCCTGGCTGGTGAACTGAAGCACGGTCCCCTCGCCCTCGTCGACAGAGCCATGCCCGTCATCATGATCGTCACACGTGACAAGGTCTTCTCCGTGAGTACCAGCTTGTATAGTTTAGTGTGTCTCCAATGTGTATAGCATCTAGTACAAGGGGAGGTGATGGTGTTTATATTTGTTGCATTTCTGACTTACACCAGTTGTGAGTACCGGTAGTCTAATTGTACTGAGCGGGCAGGATAGCGCAGTGGTTAGCGCAATCGGCTTTGGATCAAGAGGTCTGAGGTTCGAATCCCGCCAGGGGCACAGCAACTTTGTCTTCAGTAGAGAACTGTTCTACATGCAATAAGGTTAGGGTGCAATGCTACACCGAATTTTAGTGCAGTACCACCCATGGTTTGCTAGTTCCAGCCATTGGCCTTGCGGGCTTTCTCCCTGCAATAATACTAGCAGCCATAATATAAGTGAAATACTCTTGAAAGCGGCGTTAAACCCCAACTCACCTCACCTCACCTCGTACTGTGTATGGCTTATTGTGTATCCAATATGTATAGCATTTTAACATATATATACTATTTCAGGGAGATATGGTGATATGAGCTACGCTGTACACTAATGACAAGACATTTGTAATGGTTGTTATTTTGATGATATATCGTTGTGATATTAATGATAATAGACTGTGATCATTTTCAGAAATGCATGAATGCACTCCAGCAAGTCAAAGCAAGACACGTGAGTCAATGTATTTCTTTTGAAATTCCTTTTTTATCACAAATGATGTCACTTTATGATACTTGCCTACTCAATATGGTAAAATATATGCAAATTTTCTTTCCAAAATTTGATTTACATCTGAACTTTGAGGAACTAAAACTATTCATACAAAGATTCAAAACTTCAAAATCTATATTGGTAGGCAACATGGATTTGTACTGTTTTGAAATGTTTGTTCATAAATGATATTTCAATAATCATCATATTGTAAATTCTTTCATGTCAGTTAATGAATATTTTTTTTAAATAATGTCAAAAATGTGTTAATGCAAAGACGTATATCACATCTAATTCCTTGGTTAATGCATGCACTTTATATGTAAAAAAAGATAAAGTATGTTTGTTGTGGATTTTTTTATTGATACTCTTTAAATAATCACATGTATAACTACAATATTGGTTTGCAGCACTTCACCAGACATATCTGCATGAGATAGATACTCATGAGCACACAACTTGAATGTTCCTTTTATTGTTCTATCTTTCTTTCATTGTCATGCACTAACTGTTCATCTTTCAGCACGCATCATGCATTCAAAAACTTCAAAACGTTTTTTAAAAATGACTCATCTTTTAAAGTCTTTACTGGCATTGTCATAAATCTTTGGTCTTCAATTATTTGCCTAACGATCACCAGTATCACTTGCAGCAAAGGCATGAAGGTGATCTAATAATCGAAAATCAATTTGAGCTTTATTCACGTAATGCTTGGTAGCAATTGATGTTCAATATTTTAAACTGTTTCTGAATTAGTTTTAATCTTTGATTGAATGACTGAAATTAAAAAAATAGACTCATATTTAGTCTATGAAAAGGTCCAGTATTTGATTGAAAGTCTGGCAATGAATTATATTACAATTTTGAAAGCGTCAAGTTAGACACTGATATTCGCTTGTTGAAAGGACAAACACAATCACACAGTTATTAGCTGATGGACCAAGACTGCTACACATTATATTTTCAGTGGTGAAATACAGTATTACCGGTTAAAATAAATCTGTGTTTGCACTGACTGGATTAACATGTTATTCTTCTTTGAAATAACACGTTCAATCATTTGACAATAGTTATTCGTAACAATAGGATGAAATAAAAAGGTAACCATGGCAACCTAATTACTTCATTCACAAACTGAGCAAATAATGAGCAAATTATTGCATTATTTTCGGAATATAATAAATAGAACATGTGAAGTAGAAATCATATATAATTATTGATATGCCATTTATATATAACTCATCAGGTGCGCCAGTCGTGATAATATAAGCTTTCTACCTCACTCAATGAGATAAACATGGTATTAGACAAGAATATCCTCTCTATATATAATTACGGCTAATATAACTGTCAAGTATCCTCCATTTATTTGTAAGTTTCTGTTGACATGATGCTGTGTTTCTTGTAGTTTAGTTAATCTTTAAGTTCAACATAGCTTTTATTTTTAAAACATTAGAACCTGTGATTAACAACTTCAAAGAGTTCTTCACTTTGTGGTTTATTTGCTTAATATTGCTTCCCTACACTGTTTTATCTTCCTGTTCTAGAAATTAAAGTGTTTCTTCTTTGTCTTAGTCCTCGAATATCATGGTTTCAGTTGATGAGAACTCTGTTGGGATTTACACCTTGAAGCATGATCTTGATTATCAACATTATGATTTCCTAAATATTTTCGATGATTATTTAATGATACCGAGAAATCCATTTTTAGCAAATATTACCATTTTCAGTCTAAGTGTCATTATCATGGTCATATCATATGTGTGCAAATCATTCAAGAAATTAACTTAATCAAAATGAAAAAATTCTGTCTAACGCTAACATGCTAACTATACCGTTATAAAGAACTGACAATATGTTCATTAACCTGGCAGTCCTTAGTGAAGCACAAATATCAATACCAGTATGTTAGTATGTTTGGTGTTAGATAGTATCACTATGCTGTGTTTTGATGACCACATTCTATATTGACTGTTCAAGATCTCGAAGGAACCAGTGCCATGATGTTTGATGATTTTACTGCCTCTTCTGATTTCCTCTCCTCTGTTGAGCATGCTCACTTGTTTTTTTATCGGTAAACTGCATGACGTTTTGTGTTGTAGGGCGAGCCTATCTTGATTTGCAACTCAGGTGACAATGAAACCCAGAATCAAGCGTTGAAATTTGTTGACGTACCGCTGAACATTGATTGCCTTCAAGGCATTCTCACCATTATTCCATTGCAATTACTATCGATGCACATTGCTGAGTTGAAGAAATATGACGTAAGCATGATAACCCAGTGTCTCCTACAATGCCTTGGACTCTGTTCTATCAGCTTCCCCTCTGCATGCCGGTCACCGCTACGTACACCTGCCTGAGCCTACATCTAATATGCATACACCTTTGAGTGGGTCGTGAACATCAAGTGAAAATATTTGGAAATTTTAAATACTAATCATGGTCTTACACTTAATTTCGACATGCTGATATTTTTTAATTACCGGTACTTTTTGCTTATTCTAAATCTGATACAAATTTAATTTTTAAGGTACTTGTTTACCATGACACATTTGAAAGTGATTTATAACTGTAACCTAGACTTTAAATTATAAGAGGAATATTCCACTAATATTTCAAACATTCTTCACTTAGTTTCACACCCAGTCCAAGGCCCATAACTGCTACTAGCCTGTGTGACAGAGTTGCCTCCCATAATAATCCATGATACGAGTTTCTGAACTTTCACTTATAGGGCCAGCCGATTCTCATATGTAACAAGACGGATGTGGAGACTCAAAATCATGCATATAAAACTGTGGAGGTCCCCCACAATGTAGATTGTCTCCAGGGAATTCTAACTGTTATCCCAATGCAGTTACTCTCCTTTCATATTGCTGTCCTACGGGGATATGACGTAAGAATTCTTGCCTGTGTCTCATTGGATAGAAATAACAGGGATGAAACTTTGGATATACTCTTTCGATTTTTAAAACAAGATCAAATTACTTTACATGATTTAGAAAATTTGTATATACTGGCTCGAGACCATAAATAAGTCTCTGATACCAGTAACTTTTAAAATTTTATTTTATTGTTTTCATTGATAAAAATTGTGTTGAATATAATTGACCTGATTTATTAAAGACCTTTATCATATTTAGATTTTCACTGGTCAATGTGAGACAATTTGTTCGAACAATGTTCCTCTAGTTGGTTAAACAGTGTTCTTCTGGTTGGTTAAACAATGCTACTTTACTATACCCTTTTCCCAATGGGTCAAATAACGTATATACACCGGTAACAAATTATTTCTACAAATATATAGCCAATCAACACCCTTAGTAATCATTGAATCTCTCACTTCTCATCTCTCTGATCCAGGAAATTTCCACAGAGATCGCAACTCTACGATCCCCTTGTGGGTCTGCTACTGTCTTGCTAATGTCTTAAACAATGCTAAACAAACCTTGCAATCAGTGATAAGGGTTGCATGAGTTTAACAACAACATATTCAAGAGGTCACATATTAGGAAAACCCTGTATCCCTTAAATTAGAAATTATGCAATTCAAGTTTTTCATTCATGTTTTAAAAGGACATTACATGTTTTTCATAATCTTCTATTTAGCTTCAATACATGCAAATACCATATGTGCTGATTTCAGTTCAAGTAATTTCACTCAACTTGCATATCAATCCTCAATCCAAATACACCTCTCGCTTCGGCATGTCATAGGGATCTTTACCGCCGATCAAACGTATCTTCTCAAGATAACGTGCTCGAACTACGGGCTCAAGTGTATCAACATACTTCTTTCGTGTTTTAATAGACTTGTCGGTGTTCAGATTCTTCTTCGATGCCATTTCAATTGCCCTGTTTCTAAGGTAAACACTGAGTAATGGCGGGATCTTAACCCCGGCAATGGCGGACGCGCAAAGGATCATGGGAAATTTCGAATTAGCTAATGAGACCTATTACTTGTTTTCCAAAGAAAATTTAGCCGTTTTGATGATAGTCGACTTAGTATATTGACGATATGAAGGTAAAAGTATTGATTTCTGATTGAAAACCGGACAATGCATCGCGATGGACTCGCACCAATGAGTCAAATGTAATTTTGGAATGTTATTTATAACAGACAAAATGATAAATTTGGGTTGATCATGTTTAATAAGTCATATTACTACTGTGCATGTAAATGGGACGTGCAGTTTCTTTTTCTGCTCATGCCTAATGATTTTACTCTATTTTATTTAGAAACTAGTAATAATGATATATTTGGCGATTGGGGATGAATATGCAAGATGAGTTAATTATTTGCACTGTAAACAGCACATATAAAAGCCTAATAAAACTTTATGAAACACAATGGATAACCTTTAAAATGTTCTCACTCTACTGAATTGAATAATTTTTGGGAACTGTCAATACTTTCCGATAAAATAACACCTTTTAAAAAATTATACAAAATACTACACCGGATACACTGAATGAATATTAAAAGAAGACATCAGCAAAAACTGGTCCCTAAATATGGAGCTGCTTCCAACCATTCTAGTGGTGGTGTGCAGTGAATCTCAGGAACTAACAGTGTCAAAGATGAAATTAAAATAAGTTTTATTCCTAGTTAAAACTGAAAAAGTTTTTGAGTGAGTTTCATCCTTGTTAGTTTTGAGAGTTTGTTTGTATTAATAAGTCCTGTAGGTGTGATAGACTAGCTGTGACAAGCATGACCATCAGTTGAACAATAACCTAGATCAGACTTGTTTTACAAAATATGTATCTCAAATTTCCCCCCGTTTGTTGTAAGAGTTTGGTTCATTTGTTCATTATAGATGTGATGTTGAACATTTAATTCCTTAAATAATTAGTCAGTTAGTCAGCCCAATCATACAAGTAGATATTTTCCATATTGATTACTTTCTCCACTGTCCTAATTCTGATCCCACCATCGAAAACGTATTGAGCTTTTTAGTGTGCTCCGAGTGGGGATGAAGATTTACAAGAGAGCAGTTACATTCACTTGTTTGCATGGTAGATCTTACAATTAAATTTGGTTATGGTGTTGTAAATATCAACAGTAGAAACCTTGACA
Organism: Gibbula magus; assembly: GCA_936450465.1. Taxonomy (NCBI): domain Eukaryota; kingdom Metazoa; phylum Mollusca; class Gastropoda; order Trochida; family Trochidae; genus Gibbula; species Gibbula magus. The sequence continues at coordinate 15,391,057 of OW388290.1, read as the reverse complement.
CTGCACAGTTTAGGTAGTATTTGCATGAACAGACCAACTGGTCAACAGAGCATGTATACACACACTGCCGCCATCCATTCCCTGCTTACAACTTAGAACTAGCTCTGGAGTGGGTAACTCTACAGGGAAATAGTCATGTAATTGAATTTGATGGTTAAATACATTCGTTCATATGTTATTGCCCCATTAGTTTTAATGTTTATGTGTTTTGAAAAATTGCTAAAACTGATGCTAATTTGAGCAAGGTGGCAAAATATATTTTTATGTGCTCTAATTACAGAATTAATATTGCTGATTGTTTGTCCATCTAATAGTTGCTTGATGGTATTTATATGTGTATTTGGTAAATATTGTAACACATTAATTTCTAATTCTGTGTTATACCTCATGAGCATAGCATTGTATAACAATTTCTTTTGACCATTAAAAACATGTATTTATCTCATATTTAAAGAAAATATCCATTTGCAGGGGAAGCAGATCAAATTTGAATTAATATTATTTTATTGTGAACAATTTAATCCATAACCCTCCATCCTTAATAACTACTCTTACCTCAAATAGATTGTATTATTTGATTACAGGTATAGTCAAGTTTTATTTCTTATGCACTTAATAAAAACACATACCTTTTGAACAGATCATTATCACATAAACTTATTTTGTTTACATTGGATATAGTATGAACACAAAACAATGATTTTTTTATTAGATATTTGTGCTATTCATTTAGTAAACAGTCATACTTATCTCATTTTGTTTCTTTTTTAAATTCATAATATGGCAGTAGATAATTACAAAATTATAGTTTATCAATATATCATATAATTTGACATTTGTCCCCTCAAGTAATGAAATTAAATCACTGTATATAACGTTTTCAAAATATCAGATTCATTTATATTCATGAAATAAAAATAAGAATTTATAAATAATTTTGTAATGATTGGACACATTTTCCATCATGTGTCTAATGAAGATTGTTTCTGGTTGTAGGTCGATTGTCCAAGAAACCTGGCCAAGAGTGTAACAGTGGAGTAACCATGACAATCACCACACATGTCAAACATTTGTAAGTATTTCATCATACCTCTCACAGTTTTTTCTTTTAGAAGATCTGCAACTCTTTCTTGTTCAATATCTGAGAGATTTCCTCTTGCCACCAAATATTAATTTGTAATTTAATTGATTGATTATAAAATGATTGAAAGTACGTCTGATTGTCAATACAGCCAATAGTCAAATGACTGAAAGGACCTCCCATTGTCAAATGATTGAAAGGACCTCCCATTGTCAATATATCCCATTGTCAAATGATTGAAAGGACCTCCCATTGTCAACATATCCCATTTTCAAATGATTGAAAGGACCTCCCATTGTCAATATATCCGATTGTCAAATGATTGAAAGGACCTCCCATTGTCAATATATCCCATTGTCAAATGATTGAAAGGACCTCCCATTATCAATATGTCCCATTGTCAAATGATTGAAAGGACCTCCCATTGTCAATATATCCCATTGTCAATTGATTGAAAGGACCTCCCATTGTCAATATATATCCCATTGTCAAATGATTGAAAGGACCTCCCATTGTTTATATGTTCCATTTTCAAATGATTGAAAGAACCTCCAATTGTCAACATCTCCCATTTTCAAATGATTGAAAGGACCTCCCATTATCAATATGTCCCATTGTCAAATGATTGAAAGAACCTCCAATTGTCAACATCTCCCATTTTCAAATGATTGAAAGGACCTCCCATTATCAATATGTCCCATTGTCAAATGATTGAAAGGACCTCCCATTGTCAATATATCCCATTGTCAAGTGATTGAAAGGACCTCCCATTGTCAATATATCCCATTGTCAAATGATTGAAAGGACCTCCCATTGTCAATATATCCCATTTTCAAATGATTGAAAGGACCTCTCATTGTCAAATAATTGTAGCGCCCTCCTTTGTCACGTGATTGTAAGTATCTCCAATAGTCAAAGCGTAATTTGATGTTTCTTTAAAATTTATATTAGTTTTGTACTGTACACTTCACAATGTTTCACATTTTACAGACTGAAGCACAAATCCTGTTGCCGTTAGTGATGACTCACTGACCTTGAACAAAGGGAGAGCACCCTCACAACCATCATTGTTATACAACATTTGGGAATCTCAAGAGATCAGCCTATAGGGACTCAATTTTACTGTTTATTTTTTAAAACAACTTCAATGGGTTTTCAGTTTTATGTTGAAGAATAACATAATTGGTGTCTTTAGTTTGTTTGTTATTGGTTTTCTCTGATTTGTTTCTCCATATTGGGAGAGATAGTGTCTGGGACCAAATGTTGTTTATTTATGCAGGAATAATCTCTCCATATCAATCACTTTTTGAAATGAATGCTTGATGTCAATCATTTTGAAGAATTAAAGATAAATATTTTCCATTCTTGATTTCATTTGTCAAGTTTCATTGATGATGTATTTTGAATAAACAATTCAAACTCTCTAAATTCAACATTTATATTTTCACTTATATTTCATTGATTTATGTAGTAAGTGGGGTTTATCTCTAAATGATTTGAAATGAGTGTATAAGATGCCATGTTGGAAGTTGGTATATATATGTATATATATATAACCATTATTGTGATATTTTTGTTTAACATTATGTAAATATTTGTTCATTATCACATCATGATTGCTTATGAAATATGCAGGTGCAAATAAAATATATCTGAAATTATTTGGAAGATGTTTAATTAAATTTGATATATGAGATATTTCACAAACTTTTCTTTTTATTTTCTAACGGAAACTTCATTTAAGTATGTTACAGAGATATTAATGGATCTCCAACATTGAGTCTTTTGAATTGTAAATATATTTATGAAAAGCATATACCTTTTCTCATTCTTTAAGATCTCAACCAATTGACCCAGAAGCTTTACAACTATTTTGCAATGTTCTATGTTTTAATATTTAAGTTAGTTAATCCTTCAGATTAAACTAAATGCTTTGATAGACAATCCCTATTTAAACATTTTTTATCGGAAGAATATTACTCCATGTTATAGCCTGCTATGTGATCCGATTCAGTTCTGAACTGTAGTGAGTAGCAGTGCGTTATTTGTGCCAAGTCATAAATCAGTTAATATATAGTTGATATATAGAAAACAACACATATGTTGAAATTATTTATGCCTAGGACAATTTTAAAAAATAAATGTGTGTGATTTTTTAAATATTTGTAATATAAACAATATCTCTCCTGATTTTTTTTCTATTAACTTCATTTTTGTCAGGTAAAATTAAATAGGTTTATTCATGATTTTAGGCCGTTGGCCCATATACATGTACATTTCAACACATATTTCACATATAATATTTTCAGTGTAAGGCTATGAGATACATTAATTAATAATTTGTAATTGAAGTAATTTTTTTAAAATAAATTGATTAACCTATTAACTTAATCTAGTTAATCAATAATTTATTTTTAACATAGTTATGTATACTTTACACAGAAAAGTGATTCTAATTGTGAACATTGCTGATTGAAAGTCAAACTATGCAAGCTGTATTCATGTGTCAAACACTTTCTATATTTCTCTTTCATACCAGATGTATCAACTCGAAACATCATTAGTGTTATCCCAAATATAACTATGTTGTATTTCTTCACTATCTAAATGGCAAGTATTTCATTTGATTTGTTTTCATTATCGCAGTTTCAAAAGTTTTTACACAAAGAAATCCTATACCTCGCCCATATTTCAGAAAATATGCATAGAAAGTAATATTAAAGTTAAAGGAAAAGAATTGTGATGTACTTACAAAGTTACCTATATCTTTAAAGGATATTTTTTTAAAATGTAAATTAATGGAAAATCTCTTAAGACTTTATATTTGCATAAGGATAATGGTTTATTATGTTCTTTACATGTGTGTGTGTCAAATATATTTTGGTTAATTGCTTCATGCTTGGGTAAGAATTAAACCCATTATGATATTAAGAGTATGATTTGCTCTTGATAAAATTACTGAACCATGACAAATAAAATTGTATATCTCTCCTGTTGGTGAATGTCAAATAAGAAGTCAACTTATGATTGTCAATAGTCATACTATCCAGTTTTACATTGTATGCATTCAATTATTGATTTGAATAGAAGAAAATAAATTTTGAAATAGTTAATTATGAAATACATATTAATATTTTTTTGATGTAAAGTTATTGTAACATATATTGAATGCTGATATATCACACTGGCATTGCACAAAGCAATCTTAGACTAAAGAGCTGTGTAACTCAATCATTGAGCTTGGGTTGTTATACCTTGGTGCTATAAGTGCTTCATAAAGGCGACCAGGTAAATGGAGGGTTTTATACATTCTAAATACACGACAATATATGTGTTTCATGCTGTTGTGTCTTGATAGCAACAGTATGTGCTTTAGCCTGGACCTGAGAACAACTTGTATAAAACCAGGCGCCAGTGCTTTACTGATGATGAACAATGTAAACTAAGGGAGGTAACTGGTATTTGGAATAAAATTATATCTGTCAACCTTGTTGCCTTGTGAAATTGACATGTAAAAACCACAGGAAATTGAGGATACCCAATGTCTTGCCATTAACAATGTATATAAGAGTATCCACACCCCTCTATACCAACAGTCTAAGGAGCGACACCCGCCATGTTGGATTCGTTTCCAAAACTCTGACTCGACTGCATTCGTGGCTTGTATCTCAAAGTATACACATTGTCATCTGAAACAACTTACTGCCGATCCTTTTTTCGGTTTCATACTAATAGGAAATTACCAAACCTCTTAATAAGTTTCTTAGTTTTTGCCAAAACTAAGCCGATAAGTCGACTCCATTATCCTCAATTTCCTAGGGTAAAAAACAGTAAACTCAATGTGTACTGGCTGAGGAATTAATGAATGATTTTAAAACGATCCCAAGAGAGTGTGGTATGTAGAGACATCTGTCTATTTGCATTTTCTAATTCTTCTTAAAAAACACTCCCTAAAGAGATAAAAACATTGTGTACATATTCCTTAGCCAATGGAGATCATGAATTACTGATTTGGTGGTCCTTTGATGCAAATAGGAAACAAGATCCCCATAAGAATCTTTTCAGTAATTAAAATCTTAAGAAACCTTATACAAGAGCTAATAGTGCTTGACACTTAAGTTTTCAACCTTTGGTGAAACTGATATCTACAAGGAAGGTCTTCAGTGTCTCTTTTTCTGGGGGGTGGGATAGCGCAGTGGTTAGCGCGTTCGGCTTCGGGTCAAGAGGTCCATGGTTCGAATCCCGCCAGGGGCACGGCAAAGTTGTCTGCAGTAGAGAACTGTTATTCACGCAGTAAGGTTTGGGTGCAATGCTACACTGAATTTCAGCATAGTACCACCCATGGTTCACTAGTTCCAGCCGATGCTCGCAGGTTTCATCGCAAAGCATAGCCACATGGCGATGCAGGCTTTCTCCCTGCCATAATACTAGCAGCCGTGATATAAGTGAAATACTCTTGAAAGCAGCATTAAACACCAATCCACTCACTCACTCTCTATTTCTGTGTAAAAGAGTGAATCATAGCTATCTGTTAGATAAAAATCGAAGCTTTATCATAATAAATGGGAATGTAGACTTGCTTTTCAAGCGAAAACTTTGAAACGCCAGGAACAGATGCTTCGTCGATCTTTATTTTCGCAAAAACGTGATGTCATGCTCGCTTATGACCAATAGTTTGTAATGATCACTTGGCCCATTTCTTGGATGAGCTCGTGAACAGAATAACGAATAACTGCATTGATAAGGATCAACAGTTCCTAAATCTGCAGCGGGCATTGGTAACGTTCAGGAACTTTTATCCCTAACCATCTGTACATTTTCCTCGCCACAAATGGATTCAATCTTGCCCAAGTGGCGTTAACGACTCACTCTTAGCATATAAATAGCGATCTACTTACGTCAAACTCACTTTGTAAATTATCGCCAGATAATGTCATATTTCTCTTAAATATCCAGATGCCAATTTGATAACATATAGATAGACTATAGATCCGGACACGCTACAAACACGTCATGAGGTATTCCGAGAAGATTTAACTGAAGCGCGTCGGAGTCAATTATGCTAACAGCTGCTCTGTCCTGATCTTGTTAAAAGCTGACTACCACACGGTGACGCAAAGCCGACAGTGTCAGAGTGACGTTGAATCAAAGTCAACTGAGTGAAACGGTAAGTACGAACGAGTATGTACTAAAAGTTTCGGTAAATACACGTATTTACTCATTTCACAGATTAACTGACGCATAAATATTTGTAATTTAAAATCTGTGCCACGACAATTTGTTTGGATCAGTTTCAAATGTTTAAACTATTGCATTGCATGTACATACATATTGTATACGATATTGTTTCACTTCGAAATTCGAATCTTCATTACAAACATATACTCAACATCATAATTTAATTAGTGATCCTCCCGGAACATACAGTATGACGCAATTTCAGTATATATCTATAAAAATGGTAAGTAAAAGGTTTTAAGGTGAGATTGTAGCCATTTATCGGTCTTACGGTATCATTTTGCGACATTTTATTGTTGTGAATACCTCTCAAAATGTTGGTGAAAGATCCTGATGAATATGCGTAAACTGAATGATACTAAAATGCAAATTTTCTTCAAAATTGTTTGCATTAATTCTGTTTTTCATCTAACATTGTCACATAATTTTCGGAATATAGACTTGTTATACATTCCCGTTTACATGTGATTAACTTTCATCTGAAAGGATTTTGAGTTTATTCATTGAAAGAACGTGCTTTTTATAAGTGGACACAATCGATAAGAAAAATCGCGTAATTAAAAACGTGCTTATTTTTTAATAATAAACGAATTCCGAAATAGATTAATTCTTTCCCCCATTCTTATCTCAGGCCTGAAAGTTTGACCAATGTCGGTTATGAATTGTAAATTTGTTAACTTGGTATAATGCCTTATTTTTTGGATTTCATAATTTTCCCCATCAGTTGTTAGAGTGTACACGTCTGAAAGCTGTATTACATACATGAACAGAAACTAGTCTGATGAACCAATTGCAGATAAGAATTCAATAGAAAATAATATATTTCGTCCATCCTTTATATATTACTTCAGTTTCCACAAGTTGTAGGAGGTTAATGAAGCTGTATCTGATACCATTCCAGGCTTACAGTTTTACAAGAAAAATAAGGTTTACAATTCAAACCAATTCTGTAGTATATAGTGTGTGGAGAAATGATCAAAATGCAAAAAAATTAAAGTTGGGTATTGTAAAGGCTGTAAATTTGAAAGCCTGGTAATATCTTGATATCCTATTCTATGTAAATAGTTATTTGTCGTTAAGATGTTATGAATAATTTGTACTAAAACCTTTGTTTAAAATAACACTTTGAGTGTTTGTATACTAGCTATTAAATTTGTTTTTCATCAATTCATTCTGTTTAACTCTCTCTTAAATAGTTCTAACCATTTTGATTGCCCATTGGCTTCCGTAAAACTTAGACGACATAAAGCTTTATAACAATATTTAATATTTGTTATTTTAAAAACAATTGTATGGAAAGATATGATATAAATGTGTTTTTACAAATTTAAAAAATCTTTTTATAAAATATTGAGTAAAGGTTCTCTTTACACCTTGACATGTAAAAAAGGTATATTCCAATATCATATTTACAGTTTAATTGTTCTAAAGTCAGTTTATTGCCGTCGTCATTAATGATTTATATAACTCAAGTATGTTATTCTTTGATTCATGTATGTTAGCCTTTACCTTAGAGATAATGGACAATGTAATACCCGATGAGCTACAGATCCCATGGCTCTATTCAAATTCATACCCTTCCCTTTGTATCCTCTATTTTGCCCTTTGCTCTAGTTTAATGTAAGTTCTACATATTAGCACGACAGCTCACACTGATAGGAAGAAAATATCCGCTAAGAGTATAGAAGTGCAGTCTCAGCATATTAACCATCGCTACTACATGTATTAATAATGCGAGATCTAAAGAATATGAACGTTGGTGACTATAAACACGAAAACCTTGAAATAAAACACCGGATAACCATATTAATCATTGCTGCTACCCGTATTAATAATACTGGTCCGAGTAAAATAAATATAATATTAATATAATATAAATAAATAGTATTACATAACTATCCTTTCTCATTTGTGCAGTTTTGAAAACAACTTTGGAATAAGAATTTCAATTCAAGAACATATTTTACGATAACGAAAATGATTGAACAAACATGTAGAACTGTAAACATATATATAGAGAACCGCTATTTACACACGCGCTACGAAGTCTATCTGTCAACCCTGTCGTCGTAAAAATGCCAAATATGTTAAGGAAATTAAATAGTATATATCCAGTGGTCGATATTTATGGAAATGGTTATATCTATAAATATACCCCAAAATATATATTATTATATGTATTATAAATATGTTCAACAAGAGACAGAAGGTGATTTGGGATATTACAAGAGAATTTAAATCCAATATCAAGTATGACATAACGGGGCTTTAATATATCAACATAAATGATACCCTTCTTCCTATCATAAAGGATGACATCATTCTCACAGTCGATTGCAACTTACATTATTGTTCATACCATTGTCAAGTTATCTGGCGTATCATGTTTCTTATATCATTTTGTTATATATGTTTTTCATTCCTCCGTGTAAGGGAATGGAGTTAAACAAACATAACTGATGATTACTATAACGTATTGATAAAACGTTTCAGTAAATATAAGCATCTATGTCTGTCTTCAACAATAATTGTCCCCCGCCGCAACGCGGAACGGGGGACTATGTATTCAGCGGCGTCCGTACGTCCGTCCGTCCGTCACATTTCTTGTTTACGCGATATCTTATGAAGCGTTGCATCCAAAGTCTTCAAATTTCATGTCTGCCTACATTGTGGGAAGACGCAGACACCAGTCAATTTTGGTGACCTTGGTCTTATTTTAAAGGTCACCACGACACTTTGACCACTTTTTGAACTCTTGTTTACGCGATATCTCATGAAGCGTTGCATCCAAAGTCTTCAAATTTGGTTTCTGCCTACATTGTGGGAAGACGCAGACACCAGTCACTTTTGGTGACCTTGGCCTTATTTTCAAGGTCACCATGACACTTTGACCACTCTTTGAACTCTTGTTAAGGCGATATCTCATGAAACATTGCATCCAAAGTCTTCAAATTAGTTGTCAGCCTACATTCGGGAAAGACACAGACACCAGTTTTATTGGTGACCTTGACCTTATTTTCAAGGTCACCGCAACACTGAGCACTTTTCTAACTCTTGTTAACGCGATATATATCTTTACCAGTTGGACTCAAAAACTTCAAATTTGGTGTCAGTCTACACTGGGGGATGACGCAGATACCAGGGGATGTTGGTGACCTTGACCTTATTTTCAAAGTCACTACAACACTTTGACTACTTTTCGAACTCTTGTTATCACCATTTATTATGATCGGTTGGACCAAATGTTTTCAAATTTGGTGTCAGTCTACATTGGAGGATGACGCGGACGCCAGTCGATTTGGTGACCTTGACCTTATTTTCAAGGTCACCACAACACTTTGACCACTTTTAGAACTCTTATTAACACGATATATCATGAACCCAAGTAGCTCCAATGATGTGTCTTACTAGCTCAATGTCACCGGCGGGGGACATTGCCATGTAAGTGGCAAACACTTTTTTTTTATTTTTTTTTATCATTTATTTAACTTTTTTCCAGGTATACATACAAGGTGACATGTAAAAGTATACATTTGCATACAGTCAAACATAGAAAACAACGATACAATGCTATCAAGAAACAATTGATTGTCTACTCGTTAGATCTAAGTAGTACATGTAAAATAGACCACAATTTTAGGAAATAGGTTTCCTGGTCAAGATTGATATATATGTATTTTGTGATATTATAATACTGGATGATTTGTCGTTTGATATAAATTATATTTGGTATACATCCTTTTTTACTGCAGTTGTATATGTTGTTTTTTGCTAATAGGATCATAGCATTTAATGCATAGTTATTTTTTCCTTTAACTCCAAACAATACCTGAGAAATTGTAAAACTTAGTTGTACATCTACAGTGTTGAGCCACAAACACTTGTTGATATCATTTTCACTCTCAAAACTAGTATGTCCATTTGACTTCTCCACAACTTATCTATTGTAAGTACACTTTGTACATCAACCTACTTTATTGTAAAAATATACCTTTATTTATATATATTTGACAACAGGGTTGATGTCTGCCACCAAAAGTCGCATGTCGCTGGAATAAAGAAGTTGTAACTTCATGAACTTGTATTTGTCAACATTGCAGTATGTCCTCTAAATGGTAGCACCAGATTAATGCTATAACAGTGTTGCTCCAAATAGTAATAACAGAAATTCACGCTCAGGGGAACCTTATTTAAGTATTTATTTATGAAAACGTTTAACATGAACGACCCCAATGAGTCACCATTGTTTGCCAGCGGCTTCTATATAGAACTTCTCTTACGGAGGAAGAAATAGCTCAAGTATGAATAAATGACACGAAGGAAAGAAGGGTCACGTTTCGGCTACTGTCTCAAATGTTCTTTCAACTCGTCACCTGAACAACTTAACAAGAGGATATATAAATGATATTACGGACATAGTTATTACGTATTCTCTCGAAGCAGGTAAGTTAAATGTAGTATTCATTTTGGAATTGCTCAGAAATGTTGAAATACAAGTAAATTTAATTAAATACATATCTTTACACGAAATTAAAGTGAGAGTTTCAGATATCGGTTCTAAATAACAGTGTTAGTCTGGCTGCCAAACCAAAGATTTTGGGAAAACCTTTCAAAACAATATGTATACAAAGTGGATGTTTCTGTACTCTCTTTAAGAGTCTGAATGATGCCACTCTAGATCTGGGTAATCCGCACAATATACAAATTGAGTCCGCCATTACTAAAAATCTTGTTTTCGTCAATATCGCAGTAACTGTGCATGTCATCATATTAATGTCCTTATGTTTTGAGGCAGTTGCACGGGAGACGTTAGTAGCTGCTAGCAAGCATCCGAGGTTATTTTAGAAGATCTTGAAAGAGTGTTATTCTTTTAATGGTCTTTCCCAGTCTGTAACTAAGGAACATTAGGTTAATCACGTTATGTCTACTTGGTGTTGATCATGATGAGTCCTTCCCTACAGACGAGGATAGTGGTGTGTATTTGTCATCTCAGAGATCAGAAGGGCTTGATGATACAATTACTCAACAGGAGGTTTTTATGCCAGATAGTTCAGCCTACTTATGATAAACCTCTGGTAAAATTCCACCTTGATGGGGTGAAAGTAATATTTGCTCTACCTATAAGTCTGGTTGCAGAGAGGATACTAATGACTAACATTAATATATATGACTTTCTCTCATAGACTCTTCTTGTAAAGTGGTCATGTCTATTCAAAATTGTAGTGAAGATCATGATATTATCAGTGAATCACTAACTGATTTCAGGACTGATTATTCAACAATTGACCAAAGTTGTGGTAGATTCTATTGTGTTTTTGGAGGCTTTGCCTAGACTTTTGGATACTACAAGGCATGATTTCCTTATAAAAGCTCTCAATGAAGTTGGTATAAAAGTGAATTTTTATGTTGCTAAGACATGTAAATGAGGGTGTTTCAAATAGTTTTTGTTGTAAAATTGGCTACTTGAGTCCTCAGATATTTGTCAATTTTATTAATTAGTTGTATGAAGTTGGAAGGCGGTAAGGTATTACAGTTTCTACATCTCTCAGCAATCTCTGTATTATTCTGCTTACTGGGGATGTTTCAGCAACATCTGATACCTGTGCATAATTGTCAAAAAAGATTAATGTACTTAGCATGTTTCTGACCTAGTATGAGTGTAAATGTGCAGAAAATTAACTCATATCATATGGTAAAAATGGTAACAAGATATAGAGTGTATTATTCTATAAGTACCTCAGAATTATGTTTACTCCGAAGTAAGTGTAAAGTACGATCTTTCTCGTCTTCCATCCTCCCCCCCCCCCCCCCCCCCCCCCCCCCCCCCCAAAAAAAAAGTTTTAAAAAAAACAACAAACAAACAAACAACAAAACTTGGCTGAATTAATTGGACAGATCTGTTTACGATTCCTGACAGGAAGATATCACCTAGCTTATGTTATGGATCTGAACTATGGGGTACATTATACTGTATTATACTGTTATCCATGTTAAGCTTTGTAAATGTGTTTTAAAACTTGATAAATCATCGTGTAACAATATGACCTTGGGAAATAGAAAATAAAATAGATTACCAAACAACTTTATTTCATGTTGTTTATCACTAGACAATGTAGATAGAAATGCGAAGGCAACTAAGATTAATAACATTCTATTCAGTTTGGTTTCTGTGTGGATAAGCAGGAAATTGGTGGCCATGAATTATTCATTGAATGATTTATACTGAGATATACTGAGATTTATATCTGACTATCATATCTGAATAACAATGATAAATGTCATTTCTATATGCAATCACGGACTTAAATTAAGTCCGTGACGCAATTAAAATCCATGTCAAATACAGAAAGCTATTGTATGAGCAGTGCTGTCCCTCAATATTTAAAAGTTAAATGGGCGAGATTTCGGTGTTGTAACTTTGAATTAGCAGTTAAGACTGCTAGATACATAAATGTCACACATAATGAGAAGCATTGTCTGTTCTGTATATTAAATGTTTTCTTTCTGTTGTTAAAGATGAGTGACATGTATTTCATATCTGTGATTTATGCCCTGATATTAATTAAACAAGAGAATTAGTGAGCACAGCTCACTCATGATACCCCCGCTTTTAACATTGGTAAAAAAGAAATGTTTGAAAATAGCAAAAGGGCATCAATGTTTAAACTTTTGTATGAACAGACCATTATATATAAGTAATTTATTAAAGCAGAGTAAGTATTACACTTGTAAGCATGTTTTAGAAGTAAAAGTCGAAAAATTTGAAAAATGTCATTAAATATGCAAACGAGGGTATGAAACATACAAATATACAAATGAGGGTATGAAATATAAAAATGACAGATGTACACATCAGTGGTTTCGTAACATTGAACAATTAGTGTCTGAGTTATGAGTGGAACAAAAAGTGTGAATGGTTAAGTCGAAAACGGAGAATATTTGCATAAATTATGCAAATGAGGGTATGAAACGTACAAAAGGCAGATGTACACATCGTGATGATTATATGTATGAAGTTACAAGACATGTGAACAATTAGTACTTGAGTTATGAGTGGAACAAAAACTGTGAATGGCAAAGTCGAAATACGGAGAAAATTTGAACAAATTATGCAAATGAGGGTACGAAACATACAAAAGGCAGATGTACACATCATGGTGATTGTACATATCAAGTTTCGTAAAATTTGAGCAACTGTGTTTCAGAATTATGAGCGGAACAAAAACCGGACGGACGCACGGACGGACGGACGCACGGACGGACGTGCTGACCGCTATATACCCCCGACTACTTCGTAGCGGGGGTATAATAAATCTCCAATTATGATCAATTCTGTATCCATTTTACAAAGTAATAATGTCAGTATAATGAAGCGTGTATGTCGGTTTTATATTTATATATGTTGATATAACACATCTAAATGGAAATATATTGTAATGTGGCCTTATCATTATACAAAGAATTATATATATGTATTTTGGACCACAGGCCTGATACTGGATAAATATATGTCTGTCTATATATGTATAACAAAACATATCGATAAATATGTCGTTTTACACTGTACACTTTATTTAACGAAACCTTACATTTCACTTAGAGTTTAATGTACAGTGTTTCAAGATTTTATTCAAACAGTCCAGGGTCTCCATTCACAAAGCAACCATAACTACGGTTAAACGTAAACCCCAGCCCTTAACATTGCAGTAAGGCAATCTTAGTGACTTAGTGATCACCTTAGTGCTTTGTGGAAGGGTCTGTATGTATTCGTCCACGTACAAATAAATAAGATTATTTGGCTGCCCCCTTCTGTACTTACAGAATAGTCAACTTCACTCGAACTTTGAACAAAAGACATATATCGGGAATAAAGTAGATAAGTTATACTCGTTTACTCTCTGCAGACATGGAAAGAAACATAATCGAATATAAAGTCAACCCTTGCTGTATCAGCACCGAGAGGAGGACATCACTCGGGTAATAAACAAACATGTAGGGTATTCAGTTTCATAAATAAAGTTCTCATAAAAAATAAGCACTTTTATTTCTATCTTTAAGATATGGAAAAAGACAAACATTAGATGCAGACAGGGTATTCCTTTTCAGAATTATATATCTAAACATATGGAGTGAGTGAGTGAGTTGGTGTTTAACGCCGCTTTCAAGAGTATTTCACTTATATCACGGCTGCCAGTATTATGACAGGGAGAAAGCCCGCATCGCCATGTGGCTATGCTTTGCGGTGAAACCTGCGAGCATCGACTGGAAATAGCGAACCATGGGTGGTACTACGCTGAAATTCAGTGTAGCATTGCGCCCAAACCTTACTGCGTGTAGAACAGTTCTCTACTGCCGACAAAGTTGCCGTGCCCCTGGCGGGATTCGAACCACGGACCTCTTGATCCGAAGCCGAACGCGCTAAGCACTGCGCTATCCCGCCCCATATGGGAAGAGAAACATCCGGTAAGATGAGGATGGTGTAATAGTCTCCATAAATAAAAGTAAAGACTTGAAAAGAGAAATTTCCGGTAAGATGCAGATATGGTTTCCGTCTCCATGAATAAGTATGTTGATGAAAAACGGAAGTGTTCGGATTATCGAGGTCTGACTGTATACATGTGGAAAGAGAAATATCCGGTAAAAGGCAGATAGGATATCTGTCTCAAGGAATAAAAGTTAACATATGGAAAGAGAAACATTCGGTGAGAGGCAGATATGATATTCACTTCAAGCAATGGGCGTAAATATGTGGAAAGAGAAACATCTGGTATGATCAAGCCATAGTAATAGTCTCGATACACATATTCCAATCAATTCCAAAATGGTATGGTTGTGGGTTTTGAGCCTTAATATGTTTTAAAAGAGATGAATGTCACCCTATCTTACTATATATATGATTCAACGGTTTGAGAGTGAGAGTCCATTTGGTAAAATATTTATCAGATACCTTAACATACTGTCGTGTAATTTCAGCCTAAGGACACTAAGTCTAGTGGATTGTTTGGATAAGAAATCATGACCATCACAATTGTTTTCAATTTTAAAACATCAAACGAATAAATGTTTTTCATAAATTTGTCACTACATCAATTTAGGATTCCGTCATGCAGACACTTTATGAACACTTTCACAGAACTTCACATTTTACTGTCAAAACTAGCGAGTGATTGAATAGTGTACGGGTCTATATTTGACATTATGTGCTTTTAATCTGTAATTTTCGTTGAAGTTTCCTATGTTTCTGTCTGTCCGTCCGTGCGTCCAGAAACCATTCTTCTTCTTAGGAACCACTGGCTTTAGAGAGTTGCAATCGTGTGTACATTCTCTTTGGCCATTATGGATTATAAATGGATATTTAGTGGACCTATGGGCCTAAATTCTTCTCCGGGACGAGAAGTTCCAAAAAGATGACTTCTTAGCAAAATGGGATTACTATCATTATAATTATTGGTTTGCACGATGGTTACTTTTTAACCCTTTTAACATTATCAGCCCAAAATTCTATTTTTGTCTGTTGTGCATAAGTTTCCAAAATTGCGTTTGACTAAATGCATTGTCCGGTTTTCGATCAGAAATCACTTATTTTACCTTTATATCGTCACTATACTGAGTTGACTATCATCAAAATGGTACTTGTCAAAATTGTACAGTCAGTACTTCTCGATAAAATAACACCATTTACAACGTTTGGCATATGTGACCCCCAACAACACAATGGATGAACCAGAAGCCAGTGATAGAGACTTTTGCAAGCCATGCCTTGTGGGGAAATGTATAGAGAACATACACCTGACATTATACAACGTTTGGCAAATAACAGAAGAGTTTACATCAGTTGCTGGGACTCAAAACGTGTTCACTTATTTAATGATTATGAATGAAGGAATTCAACTATGGCCATCGATGCATATCACAGAATAAAAATCTAAATGTAAATTTTATTGTATTCATATTGAAGTATAAACGTCCTTTGTGAGAAAGCTCTAATTCTCATGCCGTAGTTGAACATTTAGTCATAATGAAATGAAAAAAATAGCCATAAACATAAAATTAATTCAAACTCAAACGTTCTCTTGAACTATGATAAGCGCTGCATGAGGACGACATAAACTACATAATACAAATAAAAATATGAATTTACATAATACACATTTACTTTACAAATTAAGTATATAATGTGTTTGTTCACTGACTTACAAACGGATTGAAACGTGCATGCAGACTGCTGTATGAATGGCATGACTAGTAGTCTAGGTAGTTTAACTTGTCCTTTCAGACCGGTTTTGTGTAAGCAAGGTAACAAACACGTGATACTTGAATCCCTGACTTGATTACAGATTGAAAGAACATGCCAGTAAGTTATTATCATGACAACTTTACTTTCTGTCAATGTCATATAGATCATGTGATTTACTCAGTGATTATGTATATTTCCTGAAATTTTCAGGGATTATACAAATTCCATGAAAAAATCCCAACAAGTATGACTGCATGAAGACAACGCCTCCTGACATCATGCATCCAGCCAACATTCTGGTTACTCAAAATTGATGACACCTTTGCCATTAGCCTTGATCAGAAGAGCAAAGAACATTTGCTCTATCACCTAAGCCTTAGAAGTCGAGATAACTCACCTTCAATACGTGCTTACCAACTATAAACAGTACCTTTCCAAACTAGTCAACAATACCATCAAACACCACCTTCAACCCAAGAGACAAACGACCACGTCAACTGTCAGCCCTCTTCATCATCTTAATCACATACGTCCCAACCGTTTGCCATGCAATCCTCTGTTAAGACATCAAGTCCTGGAAATCAACCGATCAGACTACACACATATATATTTAGAGTTTAGTATTTTATTTATTACTCAATGATGTCAATAGTGCTGAATTGCAAGAAAATCGTTGTTATCTTATGAGTGATCTCACCACGGTTGAGAAATAAATATGGTTTTAATCCTGTTATGAATCGCGACCAAGGATATTATCTCCCTATCGCCACCTAATTAAAACCAATCAGCAATAGCTCTAGCTGTCCATCCATGCATGTTCGTGTACCGTAATAACAGCCTACAAGACTATTACCATGTACATCAACCTACGTACCTACATGCTTTGTGTCACGAAATAATTAGTGAGCTGTAAAACAAATGACTTGTTTCTCATGATTTAGCCAACCATACAGTTTCTGCAAATATTATCCCAGGGTACAATTCAGATCATTCAGTTGTAACATTAACCCTCTCTAATGTTTTAAGTAAGAATAGAGGAATGGATACTGGAAATTTAACACATTGAGGATAAATGAAAATGCTGATTTGGTGAAAGAACTCTTTTGGAAACTAAGATAGAATAGGCGAAGAATCATTATAATGGGTATTCGCTGGAAGACGAAACTTTTATTTCACCGGTTTGCGGGAAGACGAAAAGCGGCACTCTTTGATAATCGGTATTGTTTTTGTATTGTTTGTATAAGGGATTAGAGACGGATTATCGTCTTCCCTGTGGTGAGCAAAATGGTGAACTGTTCTCATGAGACGAAGAGGTTTTCAAGGTTTTTATTAACTCAATTCCACCATCGGTGGTACATGAGCATACTACATTCACATTTATATACAGAATAGATTGATCAAGATGGCATATGCATATAAACATGTCATGCAGATACAAAATACAAGTAGGGCAATAAATATGTACAATGTACAAATACTAACTAAGAGTTTTAGTAATCTTAAGGACATGGTTTATAAATAATGATAACTGTTTTATATACTTAATCTTTTTTTGTGGTCAATAATTGTTTCATTGCTAAAAGGTTAGACAATTTTATAAAATGGTCTGGGATATACTTGATACGTTGTTGGAGAAGAGCTTCACATCGAAAAAGATAGTGAAACTCGTCTCCTATAGGTGGTGAATTACATAACTTACATAAACGTTCATGTTTTGGAATATCTTGCTAGCGTCCGGTTTCAATCGGGAAGTTATGATTATTTGTCCTAAATTTCAAAATTGGATAGTATATAGAACGAGGCATGAACAGATAATTTTCAAAACACGGGGATATCTTAAAGATTTGGTAATATATACCTTTCGAACTATATCTAACCGAACTTTGCCATTTTTGTAAGTGTTGATCGGATAGCAGCTGTTTAATTTTAGAAGTGAGATCAGACGTTGCATACAGCCATGGTTTGCTAAATACCAAGGATAAACCACAATCGTTTAAAATCTTTTTAATAAATGAAATCCATCGTAGATTCCTCACGAGGTTTGAATTTTCTTGCGATATGAATGTATATAATAAACTAGATATCTTTAATGTTTCGTTATTAGTAGCTATACTATGCCAATAATGTATCATTCTTACATACATTCTGATATATAGAGCTTTAGTTTTGATAAGCTAGGAACTTTGAGATAACTCTAAAAAAAATTTTAAAAGTTATCATTATGTCTTTGTTAAAGAAATAAGATTTTTGGTCCTCATATCTACCTTTAATCAATGCACCAGCTGTACAAACCTACTTTATTGTATGCTGTATGTTTTTGTACCTTTATGCTGCCGTTTGCAACCTGAGTTCAAGTAAAAGTTCAGTTCAGTGATATGGTCGACAGGGAATATGGTCAACACCCCTCGTGGGTCGAAGATGTTTATACTGACACCTATTGTTTAATGTAGATTAGGTCTAATTAGGAACGGGCTACCGTTCGCGCAAAGACGAAAACGAAATTCGCTCAATGTTTATACACGCCGAGAAAATTCGTCTTCTCGCGAATGAACCATTATAGTAAAGAAGAAATGCCTGAGGATAAAGATCTGGAACTCACTCTCAGTGACCAACTTTTTTTGGAGACCTTCCTCATGAAAGAAAGAGGCAAAACTATCTCTTTATAACATTCTATAACATTTAGTTTCCTTTTTGTGAGAGCACTGCTGCAGCGTCCTAGTTAACAGAGTCCCACGTCACAGTCTGCATAGACAGACAGACAGACATATTGTTTATTAGCGTCTCACCATATGTACATTAAAATATATATAAATAAAAAGTATACATAGAATCATAAATGAACATATGCCACTCCAAAGGAGTTATGAGAGACGATTAATATATATACATGACATAAAAGGCATAAAATATAATTAAAACGAGAATTTGAGTTAAATACTATTGGTACAAACATAAAGTAAAGGGTAGCATTAAAATAAGAGACTAAAAGTTTGCATAAACATTATTTATATAAAATTTGTTGGCGTCTTGAACGTATTTTAAAGCAGTTTTTGGCACTAATTCTTATAAGGTCTTCAGAGCTTAAAAGGAGTGATAACTTCTCAGAATCCGATAATAGAGTAAAACGTGGAATAAAACACTTCGAACTTCTTCAAAGTTCTTCTCTTATGTCGTTGTAAAGTGGACACTCGAGTAAAACGTTATGTTCTGACTCAACTTGGTTAGGGCAATGAAAACATGTTCTATCTTTAAGTTCGAGTCCTTCATAGCGGCCGGTTTCAATTCGTAAGGGGCAGTACCAGTCCTGAACAGAGCAAGTGCACGTCTGTGTGATTTTGGCATTTGTATTAACAAATAAGCTTCTGTTTCGAAAGTTGATTTATGACTTCTGTAGTGCCTCAACTTGTTTTTGCCCGGACCTCTCTTAGCATTTTCCCGTTGTAATTCTGTTTCCCATGTTCCGATAAAAGCTTGGAAGGACAATTCTTCACAGTCTCGTACAGTAATGGTGTTGGTTAAAAGAGCTTCTTTAGTGATCCCCAGGTTATCCATTCGACGGTAGAAAGACGAATGCCAAGTCTTGTTGCGTTTCAATAATGGATTACATCCCAAATTAAAAACATAGGAATTTAAACGTTCTTGGTCCATATTCATCATTCGTCTCCAATACCGAATCAAACATAAATCTTGTCGTACCTTCACAGGGGTCCATCCCATATCCCATATCACCAATAACTGCTTCATTTGGAGCATATTTTCCTAAGCATAAATAAAATCTCATCGCCCGGTTTTGGATTGCGTTGATTGAAGTAAAGTCTTCTGTCCCATAGATAGATATACCATAAGAAATAACTGGCCATACCAGTGCATCGTAGAGTTTTGTATAAGTTCTAAAACCGATGTTACCGAGAGTCTTACACTTGGATATGACAAGACCGAGAGCACGACCAGCAGCTGCGGCCACGTGACTAGCTGTTACCTTGTAGTCGAGGTGTTCCGTTATTGTCAGTCCCAGGTAACGGTACTGGCTCACTGTAGACAGGATCTTCTCTCCGCACGTGAAGGTGTGTTCAGAAACAGGAGCGCTGGCTTGCCGAAAATGAAAAACTTGTGATTTAGTGCTATTTAAAGTTATGTCATTTCTGTCACACCACAGATTTAGCTCATTTAACATAGTCTGTAGATCCTCTTCACTTTCAGCTAATAGGACAACATCGTCCGCATATAATAAAATACCAATACGTTGATCTCCTACTTTTACTCCAATGTCTTTGTCCTTTATACACGTGACTAAATCATTTATATACATGTTAAATAACAGTGGAGATAGGACACAGCCTTGCTTTAAGCCACAACGCACATTAAACCAGTCTGTAGTGAAGTGGTTTATCCGAACACAGCAACTGACAGATTTATAAATCCCCCTAATAGCACAAATGATCTGGGAGTTGACTCCGAAGTCTTTCAGTTTGTTAAAAAGTAGATCCCGTCGTATGTGGTCGTAGGCTTTTTGAAAATCAATAAAAGCGGCATATGTTGGTAATTTTCGTGCTTTCCGTGATTCGATTATGTTGGTAACGGTAGATAATTGATCGATGGTAGAGCGTCCTTTTCTGAAACCGTTTTGCTCGTCGGCTAAAAGATTATTATCTTCACACCATTTGGACAGACGATTATTTAAAACTGAACAATAGAGTTTGTAGCCGACTGGAGATAAAGCAATTCCTCTATAGTTTTGCGGATCACGACGGTCACAATTAGAGTTCTTCACAATCGGTTGTAGAACAACTTTAGACCAGCACTCGGGAATCACACCATATTTGAAGCATATATTAAAGGTTTTATGAAAAAATAAGATACTTGTTTTATTTCTCAGTACTTCTATAGGGATTTCATCTATTCCTGTAGCTTTTCCAGATTTGCTTGTAAGGATGGCCATATTGATCTCTTCCAAGGTGATAGGCTGGTTCAGTGGATCACAGTTGGGTTCTATTGTTTCATCCTGTGGTTTTCCAGATATTTGATAAGGCTTCTTATTAGGGTTAAGTAACAGGTTAAACTGTTCTTTCCATGTATTTAACAAAGTATCTGTATTTTTAGTAAACACGTCACCTACTTTCACTTCTTCCGGTATCTTATTGTGTTTCTCAAATCCAACTCCAATCTTCCCAATTTCCTTCCAAAATGTAGATTGTTGTTTCTCGGAAATGTTATCAAGCATATTCACAGTGTCACTTATGAACTTCCTCTTTGCCTTCTGTATAGATCTATCAAACTCTCTCCTCTTTTTCACAAAGACAGCTTTAAACGTTGGTTTGTTTACAGTCTGAGTTCGAGTCCACTTGCGTTCGGCGTCACACATATCATTCCATAAAAATGTTAATTCCTGGGTCCACCAAGGTTTACCAGGCCGTCTTTTCTTGTTGTTAACACCTGATTTCGTAGTTATTTTTCTGCTTGGTAGTGATGACAGCATTTCTTTATGTATAAGGCTATTGAATTCGTTAAAAGCATTATTTATGTTATAGTTTGTACAATATCTTCACTTTCAAGTTTCTCAGTAAGATCCATAACCTGATGAAGAACATTTTCACTGCACATGAACGAAGTTGGCACATTTCTTGTATCTATCTTAACACGAGACACAGTATGGCTTTCAGCACAATTATCAGTATTGAGATCCTCCGTGTAGTTCCTCTCCCAGCTCCATGATAGTAGGGAGTAGTCAGGTATAGCACTTGATGAGCTTAACATATTAAACGCTTTGGCATTATCACACACCTCAGACGCTCTGATAACTGTGAAATTAGAAAAAGAGTTTAAACTTTCATATGGTACTAGACAGTAATCAACAACCGATAACCCTTTGGATGACACACTCGTAAAATCGTCCTTCAATACTTTTCGTCCGTTTAAGATACACATATTTGCATTTCTAGCAAACTCACACATCAGTTCACCGTGCCTGTTCACTCGCTCGTCTATTACAGTTCTTTCAGATACATCATCTACACCTGCAATAAAATCATTTAATCTACCACAGCGTGCATTGAAATCACCACAAATATAAAATGAACCATATTTTTGATAGTCATAGACATTTTGTAACAAAGAGTCAAAAAATGTTTCGGCACTTATATTACGAGTTGAAGATTCTGGGGGCAAATAGCATACACAAACAAGGAATACATCATCGTTGTCCTTATTTTCACACTTAAGCCACAGTATACCTTCGTTCTCAGAGTCCAAGATCGTCACATTATAACATGTCATAAAATCATTCTTTAAAAACACACCGATACCCCCTGAGCCTTTTTTCGCATTCACATGTAATTTGGGTCTATTTTGTCCAAACCACTGATACCCAGGTATCGAGATAGAACAGTCATGCTTTAGATGAGTCTCAGCTATACATACTATGTCATGGTTGATATCATGTATACAACGTTCTCTTAATAAACTGTTTATTGAAGTTACATTATCACTCCACCCATTAACGTTCCAAAAACTGCAGGAAACCTATCTTCGTCTGTGTTGTCGAGAGTGATCATCACTAGTGTTGCTACGGCGGTCTCGACCTCTCCAGGTGGATCGAGGTGCACTCCAATCTCGCTCGGCGTAACGGTAGTCCTCTACCGCTGGTTCACGTGCACGCTCCGGGTCGTCACGAGCTTCCCGCTGGTTAGCGGGACTCCTACTAGCGTTGTTCTGCTCTACGATACGCCGACCTCTGACCGTGAGGCGGCCCCCACCAATTGCTGACACTAACGTCCGGATGTTCGCCGCGTTTGCTCTCTCTTCCGGGGATAGGTCATGCATGATGTAGATGTCTTTGTAGACTCTGGATTCCTTGAGTTTCTGCTTTGCTACCATGATGTTCTTCTTGTCTGTGTCGCATCTGCATGTAGCAATAACCAGACCGGGGTAGCGACGATTGTGAGATTCTTTCCTAACTGCGGATGTAACCTGAATGTCATTCAACTTCAGTCCTTCTTTTAACATAGCATTCACCTTCCTTTCTACATTCTCATTCTGTCCTTCTGGAAGGTTACGCACAACGACGTTAAGTGATCTGTCAGTTCTTACAGCATTTGTTGTGTTTCGTCTTACATCAGCAATGTTTGTTTTTAGGTCATGTTTTAACTCACACTTGGTCTTCTCAAGTTTATCACAAAGAGATGACACTTTATCTTCCACTGTTACAGTTCGAAGATCTAGTTTCTCTAGGTCATCAGATATAGTTCTTCTAAAATCACATAGCTCTTTATCTACTTCTTCCATAATTTTCACTGTCAATCGTTTTTCTATATCTCGTAATTTCTGGTTGAAAGAGTCTTCCATTTTACTAATTGCATTTAGAATAAGCTTGGTATCAGCATTATTGTTGATCTCAGAGCCGCATGTCTCACCTCTGTTGATAATGTTGACATTTTCTTTCTCCCGCGTAATGGCGGCCATCTTGTCCAGTTCATTAGTGTGGACGATTGCTGTATGTTCCAATGTGTGACCATCTGATCGTATTTTCTTCTGTACATTGGATGTAACTTCATCATACATACAGTCATTCTCCTTGCTGTAACTTCTCTTACGTTCGTTGGTAACTGACCTGACCCGGGTGGCTTGTTGTGGTGACATGACTGCTTGCACATAGTCGTCCGAGTCGGTGACTGTCAGAGATAAACTATCCATATCTGACATCTTGGCGTCCGGTAGGTTGAAATACTATTTCATATGGTAATATGACAGTTCAGTGGAAGTAACTTACTTATTGAATACCTTTGTTAGTGTATTTTGTAGTGTCTTTTTTTCGCTATTCGTGAGCACATTCAAAAGACGACTTGCCAGTTCACACGCATGCGCAAGGCCAAAAATACATATTTTCACATTCTTTACTGAATCTTCATGTTTGTCGAGGGACGTCTACACATGAGGTCATTTTCCAAGCTCTTGCTGTCAGACTTTAAAAAATATACAAATTCCTGAAGGACAGTCATCCGAGAAGACCTTCAAGGTACGTTTACGAACCTCCCAGCCTGTCGGAGTCAACAACTTACGTACGTACGTACCCAAATAAGTGCTTCCTGGATCTGTTGAGCTCACATTAGTTGATTAAATGAAGAAAATATAACTCGAAATAATTATCGACAACATTGATCAATAAAGTTGAACAATAAATAAGTTACGATTTCTAGACGTTAAGTAGGCATAGAACAATGGTACTATATATAGGATATTTGACATGTCTCGTCGAATACCATGTACATCTCATCTCGTGAAGAAGAAATGATATATACATTTCTACTTCACTCGATGAGATATACATGGTATTCGACGAGAAATATCAAATGTTCTATTTATTAGATTTATGATTAGATGTATAGTTCATCTTATGACGTCATCCTATTGTTGTGATGACGTCATACTATCGAAAGTGTTATTTCACGTAGTAGGATAACATGTTATTTCACCAATGAAAATATAATAAATAGAGACTATATTTCATTGTTTTTGCCGAATATCATTTCTATCTCATCGAGTGGAGTGAGACAATCAATTTTTATTCACTCAAAGGGACCGCCAACGGCAGTATATGAGTTACATGAAACAAACATAAATAAATTACAGCAAGATGGCAAAAATGTTTTTGACTAAACGTGACAGATTCTTAATTACTTTGATATTTCTATTGCACAATAGTTTCTTATATTGTAATACAGATGGAAACAGCAGGAAGCGTTCATTTATCAGATTACAGCGTTGGTTTACTAAAGCATTACAGTTAAATAGATAATGATATTCATCTCCGACTTCGCCGGAGTTACATTGTGTACACAATCTTTCATGACGAGGGATATAAGAAAACGTCCTTTTTCAATGGGTAGGTGGTGGTTACATGTTCCAAAGTATAATAATGGTTTGTACACATTTTCATTCAATAACAAGTATTGCTCAAAACATGGAGAGTCTTTGATGATGGCACAATAGAATCCTTTAGACGAATTGGCAACTATCCAATTTTTACAGTAATTCTGAGGATTATCGAAAACACATTGCTGTCCACATGTTGAGAATATAGATTTAACAAAGTTCAACCATGAATACGATTGACCATGAAAACTCTTATGATACATATAGCTAAGCATAAAGGCTGCAATTTTATTATCTGGTTGTGGACCAATTTCGACCAATATGAGATAAAATGTTTGGCTATTTGCAACCGCAGTGGCTCTCTACCAAATTCTCCATAAACCATGAAGTTTGGCGTTGACATCTTTAAACCTGCTGCCATATTTAAGAACTTCAAGTGAACTCGCTCAATGATATTAATGTTTTCCATCCCCCAAATTTCACAACCATAAAGTAGAATTGGGAGAACAAGGGTATCGAAAGCGGAAATAAGGCAATCCAAAGGTAAATTTAAATTCCTCGCACGTTTGAGTAAAGACATTGAAGCTTTGTTACCCATGTCGGCAGCATGTTTAATAGCTGTTATCATTCTACCATTTCTATGAAATGTAATTCCAAGGTACTTAAAAGTATCTACAATATCTAAAGGTTGATCTTTATAATAAAATAGGTTTTTACTTTTGCAAGCTGGCCCAGATCCCAAAATAATTATTTTAGTTTTATCTGAATTTACTTCCAGTTTCCATAAATCACAGTAACTTGAAAACCAATTTAAGGTTTTTTGAAGTTCATGACTATTTTCAGCTAATAGCACCGTGTCATCGGCATACAATAAAACTAATAATTTTATATACATATGTACAGCATCATTATCAAGCTCGAGACTCAACCCCTCACATTGACTAGAGCTAAGATAATCTTCAAGATCATTCAAATAAAATGAAAATAATAAAGGAGAGAGGTTTTCGCCTTGACGTACTCCTGAGAGGCATGGGAAAAAACTTGATTGCATACGGTTGACAAACATGATTCAATGTCACTGTACATGTTTTAGATAAGTTTAAATAATTTCCCCTTGACCCCATGACGAAGTAACTTTATCCAAAGTCCTGTCCGCCACACTTTATCAAAGGCTTTAGAGAAATCAATAAAGGCACAAAATAGTTTCTTATGTCTATTTTTCAATGAGTTTATAAAGTTGTGTATAATAAAAACATTGTCAGTGGTAGAAAATCCTTTACGGAAGCCTGACTGTGTATGCGATATGATATCAAACGATTCACAAAATTTAGTAAGACGTTCATTAATTATGATGGCCGAGAGGGGACATCGCTCTTTCGCCCTCTGGTAACAACACGATAAAGCGATATAGTCGCACGACAAAGCGATAAGGCTGCACGACAAAGCGATAGAGCAACACGACATAGCGATTACGCCGCACGACAAAGCGATAACGCCGCACGACAAAGCGATAGAGCAACACGACATAGCGATTACGCCGCACGACAAAGCGATAACGCCGCACGACAAAGCGATAACGCCGCACGACAAAGCGATAAAGCGAAAGAGCGATAAAGCGATAATAACAGCGCGATAAAGCGAAAGAGCGATAGAGCGAAAGAGCGATAAAGCGAAGAGCGATAAAGCAAAAGAGCGATAAAGCAAAAGAGCGATAAAGCGAAAGAGCGATAAAGCGATAAAGCGATAAAACGATAAAGCGATAAAGCGATAAAGCGATAAAGCGAAAGAGCGATAAAGCGCTTTAACTGCGCGACAAAGCGAAATGTTTTTATCGCTTTGTCGTGCGGCAATATCGCTTTGTCGTGCCGCCTTATTGCTTTGTCGTGCGGCCTTATCGCTTTGTCGTGCGGCCTTATCGCTTTGTCGTGCGGCCTTATCGCTTTGTCGTGCGGCCTTATCGCTTTGTCGTGCGGCCGTATCGCTTTGTCGTGCGACACTATCGCTTTGTCGCGCGACACTATCGCTTTGTCGTTCGACGTTATCGCTTTGTCGTGTTGCTATATCGCTTTGTCGTGTGTCCATATCGCTTAATCGCTTTATCGCTTTGTTGCCAGAGGGCGAAAGAGCGGTGTCCCCTCTCGGCCATCATACTTTGTCGTGCGGCGTTATCGCTTTGTCGTGCGGCGTTATCGCTTTGTCGTGTTGCTCTATCGCTTTGTCGTGCAGCCTTATCGCTTTGTCGTGCGACTATATCGCTTTATCGCTTTATCGTGTTGTTACCAGAGGGCGAAAGAGCGATGTCCCCTCTCGGCCATCATACTATTCAATGCAGACAAAACTTCGTGTTCAGATATCTCGTCATTTAGAATTGAATCATCTTGCTTAGGGAGATCGTCAAGCACAAAGTCATCTTCGTTCCCGATAACTTCCGTTTCATTAATCTGTTTAAACTGTTCATACAAAACCTCAAGTGAAATAGCTTCAGAGTTATTTTGATGTTTTGGGTTAAGTAACTTCCAATATTGTTTCGGCGATGATCGCTTACTGTCTCGGAAACACTTGCGAAGATAAGAAATATTCTTTTTCTTGTATTTATTCATAAAAGTGATATTTTCACGAGTGACGCAGCTGGACAAAGGGTATTTACTTGTCAAAACACAACCTGCAGAGGTGGTGCTTATCAAAACAAACTTGTTTAATTGAGAATATGCCTTTAATAGAGTAAGCATGTATTTTATTAAGAAAACAGAAATCAATCTATCACCTTTATTACCATAAGTTTACAAATACATGCAAAAAGATCATGGGGTAGTTATAACAAATATATGACATGTGCGTCTATGGCTTGAGACAATCCAGCTCAGCAGTAATGTGTTGATAGACTAATCATGTAACATTTGCAGACATATACTATAGAATATATAATTATATAGAGGAACTTTCTGGAGGCATTAAATTTGGTATATTGGAATAAATAATGGAATTCATCTCCGATTTGGGAGGGACATGATGGGCAGAATCTTTCCTTTGATTTAATATCTTTCCAGCGACCTGCTCCGATTAATAGTTTATGATTGGCTGTTTTGAACTTGATTAAAGTGTTACAGATCTTGATTCCCAATTTACGTTGCAGAGTAGAGATATCATTATTAGGCATAATGAGATTTCATACATTCATAAATACATCCTTTAGAAGAATTAGAAGAAATAACATCTCTTGTGGAGAAATTTATTTAAATTGCAAACTGAAACTGAACCCACACATGTTTTGTGATGGCAAATGGCAATGTAAATTATTATTAACCTGTGGATTGATGGTTGCGACATATGAGTGTATATATATGTGAAAATGTTATTTGAACTTTACACAAAAACTGAACTAAACGCTCAGTTGAATCACATTAAATTAGACGAAGCTGACATAATCCTGTCTTTGTTAGTTGTTCAATCAATCAATCGAGTTGTTAATTGTGTTCATTCACCCAAAAAGTCTCGGGTTATAATCCTTAGGTGATGAAGTACCGCCACGTATAAAAAATTGTCAATTTGACAATTAAAAAGTTGTAGTCTGACGGTGCCTGAGATGAATATGCAAGTTGTCAATTTGACAATCGACAACATATTGACAACCCATTTAGGTTGTCATTCTGGACTGTAAAGGTTGTCAATTTGACAATAAAAAAGTTGTAGTCGTACGGTGCCGTAGATGAATATGGAAGTTGTCAATTTGATAATCTCATAAGAAGAAAGAGTAAATCAATTATATGATAAAACTTGCATTCACACAGTTGATCAACGAAATTATCACATCCTTATGTCATAATCCAGAATGGTCCATGTTAGTGTTCATATTCCAAGGTGAATTCACAACTGGAGGTGTGAGTTTATTGATAATCAGTTCGACCTAAGCAATGTCAATCTTGCTAACATGTGACTTGCTTACTCCAAAGAAATATGCTTCCTCAAACCGTCTTCTGGTAGAGTAAACAAGACATCTCTCACTGTATTGCATGTACTCTTCCATAGCCGCGATGGTTCCTTTCTACATATGGTGGTTATCATTGAAATATTTCCAGTGTGTCGCGTCTGATCGCTCCTTTGTACCTGTGAATTGAAGTGAAATCCTAGTAATGGAAATTTACAATCAAATATAGAAAGCATTTAGATGTATAAACGTGTATGTTTATCCTACATTTCACATATTTTGATACAAATTATGTGAACTATTTATCTATTACATTCTAATATTCATACTTAGACTAAAAACATGCTTTAAATATATAAACAGTTAAAAACAAAAAAACCCAGTTATTATTAACTTATTATCACAACTCACCCGATATATTCAGCCGGGATGTGAGTACCAAGAGATATCTATGTTCTTCCTTCAGAATCTTCTATAAAGTGCAGTGGTCTCATGGAAAGCTCGCCTCCCAAGAACACCTATCAGTGAAAAGTGGAAAAATAGAAGACAAGTATGATTATAATTGGAACTTTTGAAACATATCATAATCATCTGACAACAAAATGCATAATCATCTGAACCTGAATTTGTTTCATCCCAAGAGAAGACCTACAATTTGAAAGAATTGAGACATGCATTCAAGCCTATGAGAAGACAGGGGGATAGTTCTAAAAGGTTGTCATCACGTTGTCAATTCGACAATCACGGTTGTTAAATGAATCCTGGGAAGCGTATGACAGTGTTTTACGACTTTAAATGTATATTTTACCTGTTCAATGTTTTCTAAACATAAATATCGTTTCAATAAGGCTAAATATAGCGAAAATTCTCCTTTAAACTAACCAAAATGATGTAATATCATAAACTTGAAATGGACACGTCAAATGCATCAGTATTTCATTCATAAAAATTATTTAGGCTTGAAATAAACTCATAAAACTTTACATATGTATTCTTTGTTCAATATTGATTATGGATGCAAGAAATTTTAATTACAATACTTACTATGATCTTCGATATCTTCTGATTACCGTTGTTGAGTTCGTTACGTTTCTGTTGACCTTGAAGTGAAAGGAAGTAACGACGACGCATGCGTCAGCGATTTGACAACTTTTAGGTTGTCAGAATGACAACGAACACTTGTCAACTTGGATCAAGCACATTTTGTCATCAAATGTAGCTGTAATGAAGTAATGTCATCGATGTGTGCCTTTCAAACTTTTTGTTCGTATAATAGTGAAAGACAAAGTAAATTTCATTGTCAAATTAACAACGCTCATTGTCATGATAACAACATACAGTTGTACAATATGACAATGCTCATTGTCATACCATGACTGACAATGTAAAAGGTTGTCAAAACGACAATTTTATTCTTTCAGTTGGAGCTTGTCTGGTCATTCGATTATACGCCGCGGGCCATAACCGCTCCTCATGCAAGTTTTATACTGTACTTGATAACTTTTTTATTTTATTTTATTTTTTATTCTTTTTTTTTATTTTTATTTTTTATTTGTTCCCAAGGGTATCATACAAATACAAAGTACATAATACAGAGTACAACAGAGTTCAAAGAGATGGTACAACAAAATACATCTGCAGTTGATTATACAAGTGTAATTATGAGCATGGAGCTATGGAGGATATTATTAATTAAATTTGTTAACTAAAAGTTTCCATTTATTCTCAAATTTATACATTTCATCATTTCTTTTGAAAATGAATTTTTTCAACTTTATAAATGTCCTTTAAAATATTTAAATAATTGCTGAAATTCAATAGCGAATTCTTTATATTACATAAATTGATGTATTTCTTTGCTGATAAGATGATATGGTTGATCAAAATATTATTACCAAAAGTAACAAACCAGACCGAATATTTTGAAAGTGTTATCTTATTATGTAAATTGTCATTTAACCACAGCTCCAGTTCATTCCAAAATTGTTTTGTAACACAACAATCTCAAAATACATGACAGAGGCTTTCAGATTCAGCATTACAAAAACTACAAACATCCTTATCAACAAACTTCATTCTTAACAGTTCCTTTTGTGTGTAAACAACTCTTTGTAGAAATCTATATTGAAAATCGATCAGTTTCACATCTTTCAATCTATATCTATATGAATA
The DNA here is from genome assembly GCA_936450465.1 of Gibbula magus. Lineage (NCBI taxonomy): Eukaryota > Metazoa > Mollusca > Gastropoda > Trochida > Trochidae > Gibbula > Gibbula magus. The sequence goes on along the minus strand of OW388290.1, from coordinate 15,359,536 downwards.
CAAAATATTTTTCCAGTCGAAGCGATAATCATCAAAAATGAATTCCCATTTTTTGCAAATTTCAATGTTTTCATCATTGTCAATCAACCTATTGTAAAATAATTTTGAACCTTTTGTACATTTCATAATATTCCTTTGGTAAATACTTATGTATAGATTATAAATAGGAATGCTTCTGGTACATTTTATAACAATAAACAATTTGGGGTACTTAATAACTTGATATTATTTAATGGTGTAAATATATACATATATTTTTTAATATTTACTCACTCTTAGTTTTATACATATATTATATTACTTTTCACCTAATGTATTTTATTACAATGCTGTTTTATATTTATTTACGGGTAATCTATGTTTACCTAGTAATGTGTACATATTTTATCACTATAGTCTCTCGTAACCCTAAATGGGTGGCTCACTGTTTTAAATTGTACCTGTCTATAAATGTATCTATTTAAACTATGTATTGTGAGGTGAGACTTAAATAAATTATCTGTCTGTCTGTCTGTCTGCATTCTCCATTACTTACGCGACAGTTACGCTTCTGTGACTTTTAAGAATCGTTTGTTGGTACTAATTATTAGGCTGTATAATTCGTCGTATGAAATCACTTGGGCTTACATAAATAAATAAAAAATAAATAAAATAAAAAGTTCGTTCACCTGCGAGTGTACCTTAGGGCAAAACTTTGCGCATCGTTTCAATATGAAACCTAAACTGATCAATTCCTTCTTTTCGCTTCAGAAAAGACGAATTAATATACCAAACAGATTGACAGACAGAACTTCATATCTCACAGTTTAAACGAACCAGTATTGGCAGCTCATTGAATTCACACAAACTTCGAAAACTTCCGTTTTTAACACCCGGCCGGGTAAAGCCCAAGGATTTGATGTCGTGGCGCAAGTCGTCTGTCCCTCCCCCCGTCCGCCCCGAAATAGTTCCTTTTTTTCTGAAATCAACTCCTCCCACAGTTTTTGACCATTCTTTACACTTTATTCTTTCACTTTACACATGCTTTGGTTATACATTGATGTGTTTTTTCCCTTAACATAAGACCATTGAAATAGTCACATTTTTTACCTTCTAATCTTGACCATAATGAAAAACACACTATTTGAAACTTAAACTTTCACCTTAACTTTTAATTTGTCAGTGAAAGTGTTATGTTTCCAATGTCATAACTTTTGACCTTGACCTTTGTGTAAGAGGGATTTTCTGAAATACTTAACCATGGCCATAATTTTGTTATTGATCGGTGATAGGCCTTTGACATTTGACATACTTATGTATGGTCGTTATATGTCACACGATGCCATAATATTCAAGCTCATCAGAGACTTCGAATTCTCATGTCAAATGCAGTTCTAAGTGAGGAGATCTACTCCTATGTTACACTTACATTTAAACTGCTTATTTTCAGGATAGTTTATGCATCCCCGGGATTCTTGTGCTCCCAGAGCACTCTTCTAATGTTACCCCTGTAAAAACTCCAAGCTCAACCATTAATCATGAACTTCCCCTTGTACTAATTCAATATACCTGTGATAAAAGTTTTATCATTTAGGAATTTAGGAATTTAGGAATATGGAATAATTTGTTTCAAAATTAGGGATTTAAAAAAATTGGACCCGTAATATTTCAAACTTGCAACACTAACGTGACAATCACATTGATTAGTGATGATCATTATATATGTACAAAGCATTCTCCTTTATTATTATATATGAAACAATTTAATCGGAAATTATATCACATATTTCACTTCAACACTTGTAGGTTAACGTACACGTACTTTATGGATGCGGCTGTGTATGTCTTTTAACGACATTTCTCAGCGATACAAGCCGCTGTGCAGAAATGTACTTGAACAATTGATATCTTCTCGTGCGAAATTATTTGAGACTCAAATCATTTAATGAATTTCAAAGCACTTTGTCTAAATACGCCGGAAAACAATTATTCTAAAGTTGTGATTCATATACATGTAAAATTGTTTAAATATGATAGAAAGAAATAATTATATTCTAACCTGCTTCGCAGTTTACATAGATTCGAATTTTGATAAACCGCTACGAGCCATGAAAGCTTTGAATTACGTTTAGTCATTCATTTTATTTCACTTACTTAATTAACACTAAAAGTGATGTTCTCATCTATGTATATATAAGCGCTGATATGCAAGTTTTACCTGATCCCCTAGCTGAACAAAGGTGTATACACCTTGTTGTACTGATATACTCACATGACAAGCACACACTGCGATTTGTACAGCATTCTTCATGTGTGACCATCATGTGATTTCCCAGTTATATAAGACATTTTTGCTTTGTTACATAAATGCTAAATAAGATTGTCAAATAGTGACAAAAATATAACCCCAAACCATTACTTGATAACCTAGGCTAGCTGCGTGTATATATATATAATACAACATGATAACGTATGGTATGGGCATACAGCGATTCAAGACCAACCCGTGCCACTCTGTTGGTAAATACAATTCAGGCATACTAAACAATATGATACTATCTACTAATTTCTATATACCAAATTTAAAAACTGGTTGACAACGAAGCTGAAGGTTTACATATCTTCCGGTTAACAAATGAGTTACTTATGGACAATGTATCTGAAAACGTACATTATATTACTGTACAGCAACAATTTGTTGGAGAACGAATATTCATTGACAACGTATATAGTGGTTGATGTCTCACTTAATTTGAATAGCGTATAACTGAACTGGTTGATGTCTCACTAAATTTGAATAGCGTATAACTGAACTGGTTGATGTCTAACTAAAGTTGAATAGCGTATAACTGAATTGGTTGATGTCTAACTAAAGTTGGATAGCGTATAACTGAACTGGTTGATGTCTCACTAAAGTTGGATAGCGTATAACTGAACTGGTTGATGTCTAACTAAAGTTGAATAGCGTATAACTGAACTGGTTGATGTCTAACTAAAGTTGGATAGCGTATAACTGAATTGGTTGATGTCTCACTAAAGTTGGATAGCGTATAACTGAATTGGTTGATGTCTCACTAAAGTTGGATAGCGTATAACTGAACTGGTTGATGTCTCACTAAAGTTGGATAGCGTATAACTGAACTGGTTGATGTCTCACTAAAGTTGGATAGCGTATAACTGAACTGGTTGATGTCTCACTAAAGTTGGATAGCGTATAACTGAACTGGTTGATGTCTCACTAAAGTTGGATAGCGTATAACTGAACTGGTTGATGTCTAACTAAAGTTGAATAGCGTATAACTGAACTGGTTGATGTCTAACTAAAGTTGAATAGCCTATAACTGACTGGTTGATGTCTCACTAAAGTTGGATAGCGTATAACTGAATTGGTTGATGTCTCTGTAAAGTTGGATAGCGTATAACTGAACTGGTTGATGTCTCACTAAAGTTGGATAGCGTATGATTGAACTGGTTGATGTCTAACTAAAGTTGAATAGCGTATAATTGAACTGGTTGATGTCTCACTAAAGTTGAATAGCGTATAACTGAACTGGTTGATGTCTCACTAAAGTTGAATAGCGTATAATTGAACTGGTTGATGTCTCACTAAAGTTGAATAGCGTATGATTGAACTGGTTGATGTCTCACTAAAGTTGAATAGCGTATAATTGAACTGGTTGATGTCTCACTAAAGTTGAATAGCGTATGATTGAACTGGTTGATGTCTCACTAAAGTTGAATAGCGTATAATTGAACTGGTTGATGTCTCACTAAAGTTGAATAGCGTATGATTGAACTGGTTGATGTCTCACTAAAGTTGAATAGCGTATAATTGAACTGGTTGATGTCTCACTAAAGTTGAATAGCGTATGATTGAACTGGTTGATGTCTCACTAAAGTTGAATAGCGTATAATTGAACTAGGTGATGTCAAACTAAGTTCAACCGTATAAACTGGACAGTGTCTAAAAACAGTTTAAAACACCTAACCGCTGGTTGACTGGTTGACATCTCCTTTTGAAGCTATTCTCTTGTTCGACATATATGTACGCTCTAAACGTATCGTGTCCGTTGATCCATCGATTGGATCGCGTGGCTACTTGTCTTTTTTACATATTTAACGTTTGGTTGACTACGATGTTTTAAGTAACCTCCTTCGTCCTCAACGTCTTCACGTCTTCTTGACCAATGATTGATAAGGTTATAAATTGTTAACAAAGTAACCTATGTACAATGTCTTCAATCGTGAACAAAGTAACAATTTGTTAAAGAATGTCTTCAATCTTTAACACAGTGGTATTTTGTTTGACAGTATTTTAATCCTTAACAAAGTCATACTGATTGCAAATTGTGTTTAGATGTTAGCAAAGTAACCTTAGTTGACAGCATTTCCACTCGTTGACAGAGAATATACAGTTTGACCGAATACCTGTAACAGAGACTTACTGGTCCCGAATGCCACTTACGTAAATTTATTAACACGGGGTTCAGGCAAGTTAGAAATAGAAAGGTTAAAAAGTAGTGTTTCAAGATTCCTCGATGATCATGAGTTTTAGAGTGGCGCTGGAGTGAAGGCGGGACGCTAGAATTTCAGGGGGTTTAAAAAGAATGATTTGGTTGGCTGGTAGATGAAGGTATTTTAAATTATGTAAGATAACATCCCCCTTCATTAAATACTATATTTAGACACTCCAAATGAGTCCTAGGTGTCATAAACTACATGTATGTTGTATAAGCATGACACATTGTATGTATTGGCCGTAAAGAACAGACGTTTACGGAATGTGGTGAGTTTTCGTCTGTTAGATCCTTTTCACTATTACATGCATATTTTCAGTTTTGAATAATTTAGTAAGCGTAATACTACCATGATTAGAACAATTTATTTCTAATTTCGAATTTATGGTTTCTTTCTAATTTGTGAAATAAAAATGTTATCTACTCGGAACGAACATCACACTTAAAGAAATCAATTGAATGAAGGACATTGTAATTTGGGGATTTCAACCAGAATATATCGTTGTTTTTCCACAATTAAGAGTAAATGCAATTTTGCCTTTAAAATAGTCTCACCCTTTTAAGTTTTATTTTCCCGACGAAATATGGAAATGTTTTCGCTCAAAACCCATTCTTATTCTGACATCAAACAGTTAAAGTGAAACTAATTTTTAAGCTATATGTTTGATCTAAGTATGAATCATGTTTCACTATTAATTAAGTATAAACATTCTTTATCAAATCAATGCAAGTATAGTCTACAAATCGCGATAAAGATATATCCGCTCCAACTGTTATCAAACATATAAAACAATTCAATAATTAAAAATATAATGTAACAAATACATGATATTCAAATTATAAAACGTATACAGCGACTAGGGTATTATATCATTTAAATACTAAAAAATATTATTTCAAACTATTCTACATTGCATTATATCAGTGGCATGTCAAAGGTTGTTACACAAACCCAAGGCTTGTGAAGTAGAAGAGAGAAGGAGAACAAGAAGTAGTTTATTTCAATACTTACGGTTAAAAGTATATGAACACTTCGTTGTACGGTAAAACGTACCGTGTATTCTTTGATAAGGAAATGATCCAGCAGGACAATGGAATAAATAATCATAGTATCCTCTCAAGACAGAACCTATTTTGGGTTTCCCAGCATTACTCGTAACTGGATAGGAGTCGTTATTTAAACTTTGAGGGTGGACACCCTTCAACGCCCCTGTTCCGGGGGTGCATCATCCATCGGTATTTGATTTGAAATCTCCATTATGAATACCTGGCACGTCCGGGGCTTATTGGAGGTCTGTCGGGGTTCGGGATGCATTTCCCATGAATGTAAGCTGGATCTTGTCAATGCACGAGGAGATCTAAATGGAGAGCGATACATCCGGAACAAACCTCATTTTGACAATAACGCTTTAGAAACTCGTTCTTTATTTGTGGATGGCACCGTTCCCGTGCCATGAAGGTCTATGTTCAGAACGGCGCCATCACAAAACTCCCCTGGTAAGTATAAAAAATGACATTGACTCAAAAATGTTAAATTATACAATATATGTAAAGATACTTTTACATAACCTCCAGATGTAATTCAATATACTCCTGCGCAATATTATATTATACAATGTAAAGATACTTTTACATAACCTCCAGATGTAATTCAATATACTCCTGCGCAATATTATATTATACAATGTATGTAAAGATACTTTTACATAACCTCCAGATGTAATTCAATATACTCCTGCGCAATAATATATTATACAATATATGTAAAGATACTTTTACATAACCTCCAGATGTAATTCAATATACTCCTGCGCAATATTATATTATACAATGTATGTAAACATACTTTTACATAACCTCCAGATGTAATTCAATATACTCCTGCGCAATATTATATTATACAATGTATGTAAATACACTTTAAATTGTTTTTACATAACCTCCAGATGTAGTGCAAATACACTCCTGCGCAATATTATATTATACAATGTATGTAAAGATATGTTTACATAACCTCCAGATGTAGTGCAACTATACTCCTGCGCAATAGTATATTATACAATGTATGTAAAGATATTTTTACATAACCTCCAGATGTAGTGCAAAAATACTCCTGCGCAATATTATATTATATACACACACACACACACACATATGTATACAATACATACATATACGCACATACCCATACATTAGTATACATTAGTGCATTAGTACCTGTCTACACCACATACATACACATACCCATACATTAGTTCATTAGTATATTAGTAAATGTAGATATGTCACAGAGTCTTTACATTATTGTACAGGGTTTTTGCCTTGTGACATGATGAAATGAAAATAACAGCTTTAGTTCCTTGTATTTTAGATTATAACTTTCCACATCAAGACATAATGTTTTCTTAAATAAATTGTATTCTCTTTGACAAACAAATCTAACGCATAGCTTTATTCAAATCCCAAACTGTAATTAAAGTCGTTTTCGTGAGAAATATGAAAAAATCAGCAATACTGATAACATATATACAACAATAGAGAAATATAAAATGAATGTCCTGCAAGATTAGCAGTAAAATTCCAGCACAAGGATGTATGCTAAACTTAACAAACATAGTTCATAAATGTCACAGAGTCTTTATCACTGGTAACGGAGAATTTGTGATGGCAATATGATGGTAACCGAAAATTCTTAAATTATTTTCTTTTCAAATAGGAAAACTCAATAGCCACATGCCTTGTTTAACAACATTTCGTTGGGGCGAATACCTCATGTAATACCCATTCACTATCTGAATATACCCATCCTGTTTAAAAGGGTTTCCATCTTACGTAATGTTTGGTATTTAAGTAAGAATATTATCAAACACGGAAATCATGTTAGTCCAAGATATCATCATCACAATGTTCCTTCTTGGACTTTAAAATCGACGAGGCATCATCGCTGTATGATGTCATAAAAAGACAAAAAAGCCATATTCCATGAAATATCCTATCTCACTTGATTAAGGAGATTTCAAAACGACGATTCCAATTCCTTTTTACAAATTAAGGTTCGTTGGCTTTAAGAGACATGAATTACATGTAGGCTGTCTTTGTTTCAGTCGTATCTATCCATCTTGAATTAAACTACTATATCTTGCATTTTTGTTGTATATAGTTTCTTTGTCCATGGGTGTAGAATTGTATATTTGTTCCATGTTTATATACCGCGTCTCGACAAGAACATACGTTATTCAGATGTTTTGTTTAATTATCTGTAGAGAGATGATCGTTTTAAATAGGTATGCATTATTTTTTGTTCTATGGTAAAAAATGTATTTTGCTCTGTGATGTTAGATCTAATTAAAGGTCAAAATAAATTAATATTCCCTGTTTTTAAAAAAATAAATTTGTTTAAAAGATATCTCATCTATCCTTTGTGACATATTTTGATAAGTGTGAAAATATAGTTATTTTATCAAATATTGTGACTAATAAGTGATGAATCAATATGTTTGGATTGTTTTTTTACAGTGTAATTAGTGTCTGTGAATATCTACAGATTGTCGTGACAATAATTACTTCTGTTTATGTTATATCGTCTCTTTTAACAAACACGGACTGACTAGAATAGTAAATACTTTTATGAAGACCTTATATTGACGAAATGCTTTCACACGCGGTGTCATAAGGGGGTGCCAATTGTTGAACAAATACAGAGTTGAATGACTTAAAAAGATACATCTTTCTACAAAATAATACCAAATTATAAGCATTTTTCTGAAAGTATGTTTGTATCGTACCTATTCAATCCTAGAATTCATGTATTATAAGAAATGTTGCCTTATGTAACACCTTATGTGCATTAATAAAACAAACTGGAGGAATGGACATCTCTTTGCAAGTGGTGGTTGACGCGAAAATAACATTTCTACTCAGTTATTTTCTGATGTAGGCACATTTCATCAAAACAGCAACATTCATGCAATAAGATTTTCCAATGAAGAAAAACAGTTCCGATGGTCTTCTGCTTTCAGAAACAGGTTCAGGGAAATATCTGTATCCAATTCGTAGATCATATTTGACGAATCAAGCCAATTAACATCTATTTTGAGATTTGAAATAATCTGTGACAATGAAGAAATTGTCCGTTACATCAATTTGTAATCACACATTTTCTGTGAGACATTAGAAAATTTCAAGGTAACTGATATCTACGTTTTTGTACTGATAAAACGACGAATGCTTTATGGTATAAGAGGATGAATCATAATCGGAGCAACATGCTTTGTTTTGACAAATCTATGTGCACTGTTTACTTATATTGTAACGAAAATTTATGAAAAACTATGAACTTTGTGGCAATTACTGGCTGAACGACATTTTTAGTGGTTATTTGGTCATCATAAATTTGGCTGTCACTTATGGATATATGTGTTAACTAACTGTTACTTCAATTCTCTGACAACGTTGAATTTGTATGTATATCTGAAACTCATTTATTGCTCATTACCCTTGACCTACCGAGGCTAAAATCACAATGACTCTGTCGCATAATCACAAATACTCAACCTCACTGTGACCATGTTCCCTACCAGTGGGTCTAAGTTGACTCCGCGGACGCTATGCAATTGGGGTATTGAACAATGTTAGTCTTCAGTTATAAAAAAAAATGCCTTCTGTTGCTTGTCCTCGGTGTCAAATAATTTTAATCAAAATAATTAATTTAAGTAAGCTTTCATTTATTTTATTTTAAGATGGTTTCAAATGTTTATAACAGTATTCGTATTTACGGTTTTATTAAACACGAACATATTAAGGTTTTGATTTTATTCTACGATTTCAGACATGAAGTGCAATGTCCCCACCATGACGACTGAGCGGACAATGGAGATGTGGCACACTTCAGATCAGGTGTGGATCACCGCCTGCCATGTAAATACACGTCTATACTTTCTTCTTACAACAGGTGAGTTTGGTATAAAGATATATTTCCTTCATACCTTATTTTGATCAGAGTACTCGTCATGCACAGTTAACTGTAGACATGTTATTATAACGATTTGTTGTGAAATGGAAAGACATTTAACTCATTCACTTACTCATTCATACCTGTGTTTTCTCTACAGCGTTAACGTATCAGTTATAACTTTAACCTTTCTCGTTTTTGTTCCAATTTAAATTTATTCATGTATGAAAAATGTTCTATAAAATAATGATGCTTTAAAAGTCACGTGAAGTGGGGTAAGAAAGGTGTTATATTTTTCAACATATTTCATAATATTAATTGCTAGTAGTAGTATAAACTCATCTTGTTGAAATATCGGTGAAATCGGAAAAAGATCAACTCACATTATATATGACGATAAAAATATCTACATAAAGTTGTACACATAAACTGCCAGGCAAAAGGAAGTACTCACCTTGATTTTTTCATATGTATGACTTTAAATTGCAAATATGTCATAATCTAAAACTGAAAAGTACAGGTTTTTAGTCACCAGTCAAAGCATACTTCTACATGTTTTTTAATTTTAAAAAAATAATTTTAAATTTCTTAAAAAATTATGTTTGATTATACACATCTGTTAAGTATTGTGCCTGATTCTGCACACATTTACAACATTATTAACATGGCATGGGTAATGTTAGTGTAAATTACATTTCTTACCCATGTCTTCATTAAACAAAGATATTTTAACTAAACTTAACCCACAGTCACAGATTAATTCATTCAAACTACTGCAGATAAGTATTATTGTATCGTGCCATAGCCAAATGCATATGAATTCTTTTAAATATTGGATTAATCGAAACCAACTGAGATGAGTACTTTATTTTGCCTTGTTTATATGGAAATTAATAATAACATTGCATTCATCTTGAAAAAAATAGTTTCTAAAATAACATGAACGTTTAGATAAATGTCTAACATTCACACCATTCGCTTTTAATTCTGTGACAGTATAGTACTTATGTAAACATATTTGTTTCTTATGTTTATATTTCGTAGTGCAAAACATGATCTAGATTTCTATTTTCCTTGAATTCAGGTTCACACTCCACGCCTTTCTAGCCAGTGTTATAAACACTTTCAGCTACACACAAGCCTGTGACGAGCTTCCAGGAAAATACTAAACAAAAATGGACCCCAATTTAAGGAAACAGTACGTATTTTGTTATAGGTCTCATTTTACGAATTTCCGGTGTGGAAAATCAACATCTGAAAATAATAAAATAAAACGAGTCGGGAATTATTGTTATATATAAAAAAAATATTAATGTTGCCTCATTAAGTTTAAATAATCAATAGAAATAATTATCTTTACGTTAGCAATGATGCATAATTATGTATAATTATCTTCGTTCACCTGCCGTCTGTTCCATAACATTGAGCGATTATAATCGCTCAATTGAGCGAATTGAGCGCTCATTCCCTCCTGAACGACACGCAGCGATGCCTCGAGGCTTGCTCCCTTTGCTACATTGAGCAATCGCGTTCAAGACAGGGCCGTGTTCAAGAGGGGTTTGGGTCACATATTCTAAATACTATAAATGGTGTTATTTTATCGAGAAGTACTGACTGTTACCGAAAATTACCATTTTGGTGAAAGTCAACAAAGTATATTAACGATATGAACGTAAAAGAAGTGATTTCTGATCGAAAACCGGACAATGCACCGCGATTGACGCGCGCCAATCAGTGAAACGTAATTTCGGAATCTTATTTGCAACAGACAGAAAGACAAATTTGGGTTGATAATGTTGCATAGGTCATATAACTACTGTGCATCTACTTCTTGTCTGGAAAATATTTTAAATGATAAAGATGTGTCATTGGAAAAAAACAAAACAATCGAAAATGCTTTTTTTCATTGTCAAAATTCGGAATTAAAGTTGGGGTATTCATATGTAATCAATGGCATTGTTACCATCAAATTTAATATATATATATTTCATACTAATCATACTAAACTTACGTCTTTTAACTTGTCTTGAACTGACGACAGGGATTCGACCCATCAATCTTCCGAAATGACCTCACACTGACATCACCTGTGAACAAGCACCTGTCAACATTTATTTCTGATGCGAACATAAAATCGTGAATTGTTTCAAGATATACATAATGTATGTTACTACCTGTAAGCGTCTTTCGGGGTTGGTAACAACAATCAAATCCAAACCAATCAAATTGTTGTCATATAGCTTACACTTTTGGCCTCTAGCATTAATTTATAAGTATAAGCCTGACCGAGTTTGGTTATGTATGCTTGTAAGTTGATCATAGACGTGGGTCATCCAGTTAATAAGTCGAACAAAATTGAAATTGCAAGTCATAGAAATGATGCAAATATCTTGTCAGGTACACAATAATACTTATCAACTAATCAACGGTTATGCCCCTAATGCCTACAGGGAAAGAGAAGCATTCTTTAGTTGTGTCTTTGACACCATGAAGACCAGTAATGCTTGTATGAACACTATTATTGGTGGAGACTTTAATACTGTTTTAATATCTTCTAAGGATATACTTGGAAAATCATCACATACAAGTTCAGTACTCCACGAAATTATTGAACATTTTGACCTTGTTGATATTTGGAGATCACTTAACCCTATGAAGAACTCGTACACCTGGAAGCTAAATAACCATACACAGGCCAGGTTAGACTTTTGGCTTATCCCTCCTTCGTGTGATAAAGAGGTGAAAGCTTGTGAAATAGTGCCCAGCATCCGGACAGATCATAAAGTAGTAACATTAGAACTGGACCTACATCATCGCGCCTCACACAACTACTGGAAATTTAACAACAGTTTGCTTAAGGATGAAAAGTATGTGGAGATGATAAAAGACTACCTTGATAGTTTGGAAAACACTCAAGAGGAAATTTCAAATGACAGCACAAAATGGGATTGGATAAAATACAATATAATGAAAATCACTACTAAATATTCCAAGACGAAGTGTAGAGAAAAAGAGAAGTTCACCAACAGTTTAATGAAGAAACTTGCCATCTGGAGGATGAGATGTACACAAACCCTGCTGACAGTCTGATGTCCGAATATGAACAGTGTAAATGTGAACTAGAATCTGTATTCGCCAGTAAGGCAGAAGGTGCCTTGTTAGATCACGTGCTACCTGGGCAGAACAGGGTGAACGCAGCAATAGATATTTCTATAGCCTTGAGAAAAGTAGACAAAGCAAAAAGAAAATAACCAAGCTACACACACAGACTGGTTTTGACTTTATCTAATGATTGTGAACTTATGAAGGAAATAGAAACTTTCTACAAATGTTTATATCAAACCAGAACTTACAAGACAGAGGATGAGATAAAAGACTTCTTCAGTCAAGCCATTCCAAAGGTCTCAGATATAGAAAAACCCACACTAGAAGCGCCTATCACAGAAGCTGAACTGTTTAAAGCCCTCCAACAAATTAAGAATAACAAATCCCCAGGATGTGATGGACTTTCATCTGAATTCTACACTTGTTTTTGGGACGTTATTAAGCAATATTTTATAGCCTCATTGAACTGTTCACTGGAAACTAATAATCTTTCTTCATCACAATTGAGAGGGGTTATATCTTTAATTGAAAAGCCAAATCGAGACCCCATGTACCTAACAAATTATAGGCCCATTACACTTCTTAATGTTGATTATAAGATATTTGCTAAGCTATTGGCCAATCGTTTGAAGTGTGTACTTCCTAGTTTAGTGGATGAATCTCAGCCAGGCTTTATGACAGGAAGAGTTATCCATGAACATGTCAGAATAATAGCTGATTTGATTGAGTCTTATGAGGAACAGGGTTATATTTTATTCCTTGATTTTGAAAAAGCATTTGATTCTCTAGATCATACTCTTATCCTTAGCAGTTTAAAAATGTTCAATTTTCCAGCAACGTTTATTGAAATGATATCATTGTGTTACAACAATACTACTTCATGTGTTCTGAATGGTAGTACTTCCTCTCAAAGTTTCAATAATTATAGAGGTGTAACACAAGGATGTTATTTGAGTCCATATATATTCTTACTCTGTCTTGAGGTTATCAACTCCAAATTTAGGTCTATTAGAGGTGTAAAAGGCTTGAAATTTGGTAAGAAAGTTGTAAAAGGGATCTACTTTGCAGATGATTCTACTCCCCTGTTGAAGGATAAGCGGTCTGTTCTGAAAACTATCAGATTTTATGAAAAACAATCTTGTTTCACAGGTCTCAGGTTGAACTTGGACAAATCTGAAATAATGTGTCTAGGTAGTGATATATTCAACATCCCATATGGCATAAAAAGATACGTCGGTATAAATACCTTGGTGTTGTTTTAGCAAAGAATGACTGTCTGTGTGAAGAGGACAATTTACTCACTATTTTTGACAAGATAAAGTCTAGGTTTGTTGTCTGGAAGCAAAGGAATTTAACTATTTATGGGAGGAGTCTATTGAGTAAATCTGAAGGTTTATCAAGACTAGTTCATATTGCAAGTTGTTTGAATATTCCTAAAGATTTTATCAAGAAGGTTAACAGAGAAATGTTCCAGTTTATATGGAAAAGTAAAACAGCGAAGGTAGCAAGGAATAAAGTTATCCAAGACTTTAATAAGGGAGGAATTAAGGCTATTGACATTGGTCTCTTCAACCAAGCACTCAAGTTAGTTTGGCTTAGAAGGTATCTGCAGGGTGAAAAAACTTGGTCTGCTTTGATAAGAGAGAAGTTTGATGCCATAGGTTCTCTCACTTTCCTTCTACATTGTAACTATAGAGTGAAAAGACTCCCTGTGAAATTACCTAGCTTTTATGAAAATATTTTAGACATATGGAAAAATGTTTACTGTCCTAATGAAGTGGATATGTTCAATGCTATAATATGGAACAATACATATATTGTTGTCAACAAAAAAAGTCTTTTTTACCAAGACTGGGTGAATGCTGGTATTGTTCACATTAGAGATGTGTTTAATGATGGAGGTCATGTTGATGACAGGATTGTACTGTCACAGAAATATAACATCCAAATTTTAAAACGTAAATATAATTCATTTATAAATGCCATTCTTAGACTAGTAGGTCAAAATTTGTATTTTAAAGATTAAGCTCAGCCAGAAAACTGCATGAGCATTCCTCATATAAATGGTGAGGCAATCAATAACATTCCCGCCAAGGCAAAGTTTTGGTATTCTTTTATGCTTAACTCTAAGGAAGTTAATCTCAAAAGATATGAAAATATAAACAAAATATTTTTTGAAAATAAGTACAAACAATTACAATTTAAGATCTTGCATAATATTTATCCATGTAATGAATATTTGCATAAGATCAATGTTAAAGCCTCAAATCTTTGCAATAATTGTAATGTCATCGATACAATTCAACACAGCTTGATTTATTGCCCAGTATCTTTACAATTTTGGCTGAAGTTTTTTAAATGGGTTGTACTAATTGGTGTTCACACATCACATGATGATAATATTATTCTAATTTTTCTAGTAATGTTTGCTAAATTCTTCGTATATAAATGCAAAGTTACCGACCAAAAGTGTTTATTTAACATTTGTTACAACTTCATAAGCAAGACTTTTTATTAAACCAGTATGCTTGAACGTATTACATGTAATACTATTACGGCTTAAATTCAATTACGGCCTGGTGATCCCAGCCACGTGGAGTGTACAGGCTTGATGTGAAACCTTGGCAAATTTTCATGTGAATAAATCCTCAAAAAAAAAAAAAAAAAAAAAAAAAAAAAGTCGAACACGGATATAACGAACTCCCAAGGGACCAAATAATTCAGTTCGCTATATCCGCTGTTCGCACGTTTGGCATATTATATATAGGGCTTTTGAAGGGACCTATAAATGTGTTCGTTGTATCCGTTTGTTCGCTATATCCGTGTTCGCTTTATCCGTGTTGACTGCTTTCTTACACGTTAAATGAGTCCGTTTTGACTACTTTGAGGTACGGTAAACCTTTTTATGCTACAAAACCATATGACAGACCCACGGTGATATTCAAAGAAAGAAAACCACAAGTTTAGCAGAGGCAGTTTCTCCACGAATCCTCCTTTTAGATTGGTTCAATCCGATGTGTGAGAGTGATCGATAGAGACGCCTACCCACCTGCTAATTGTAAACGGATTCACACAGGCTGTACGTTTAATATGTAACATCGAATCATCAGGAAGCATCTAGGCATTCGGATATACTGCATATGCGTTTACGTTGATATAACACTGAAGCGTAAGTACAATTTATATATAACCTGTAATTAACCTTGGTATTTTCTCAATTTTCGCAACAGATTTTACTGAATGATGATGTTGTCAAAATGTGACCCGAGGCTTAGAATAATTCAATCGTTTTCATAATCGATGTCCTGGAAATTGCTTATATGCTCCTTATCATGAGTTTCAATGCACCGCCATCAAGCACTGAAAATATATTCAAAATATAACAATATTTCAATCAAACGTGTATATATAGTCATTCTGTTTAAGAACCTATTAATTAAAAAGTCTCATTAGGTTCAATTCGTTTATTTCAGTAAAAGGCCTTAGGCCCACGTACAAAAACACATTTTATACAAAAAATAGACAAACATCAGAGAGAAGAATAAATAAAGTTTACATTTTGAGTTAAATTTATAATAAAACCTTCGAGCGTAAGGCAAGTGCATCTCTTATGAAATATGAATATGATAAAATGATTTCTAAGTTTTGACATTGTAAAATATTTTGCAGGTAATAAATATCAACATGATAAGGTAAATGTGAGAAATATTTTAGTCTTAATTCTTTAAAAAATGGACATTTGAATAAAAAGTGTATTTCATCTTCTATAACATTATCTTTACAAAGCTTACAAAATAAGTCTCATTTGCCAGAAACAACATCACAAATAAATCTTAATCCAATTATATCATAGTACATTTATGCATATTGATAATGATAGACCTAGACTACTTTTACATTCAAGGGGCAATGATTCAATGAATTATCTGCATGTAATATTTGAATCTGTTTCAATTCCGATATAAATACATCGAAATATCAAACATTCTGGCGAATATACAAGTGTCCATATTTAATGCATTTAATGCTGTTGCTTGTGGGGATGGAACGCGGGAGGGTATACCAATGAGAAATGTCTACTGTGTAAAATGTATCATATTTACTGAAAGGATAAGTAATCGTTCTAGACAAGGGATCACTCTTGCCTCGATGTTTCTTCGGTATCATTCTTTAATTCGTATAAATCTATGTTAGCCTGTGAAAAGTATGAAAACATGTCTACATTAAGTCAATGTTCAGGCTGTTGTTTCCTTGCGATTATACTATATATATGTGGAAATTTCTAGATACCAGTTCGAAATTTCGAGATAATAAAAGGACATATCCGTATACTAAGTTGAAATGTCTACATTTTAAGAGGAAACTTACTACTTAGTAAGAATAACTTATCACATATTAAGTGGAAAAATACAAAATGAAGTGAACATTTTTGTAGATATGAATTGGACATGTGATACCATGTTGATATGTTCTATTTCGAGTAAGTACCCCTCAAAGAAACACCATATCCCTAATATAGCCTTCTCGTTATTTAACCTCAAAATACGCCACCACCGCCAGCTCGCGTCGCGATACCGTCCATTTCTGAATAAAACGTTCGCCTTCGTGATTGACATGACCCGTGTGTCACAGTCATACGATTTCATCAATTAATTTGGAAACCCTACCCAACCTCTCCCTTAAATGATTACTAAATGGCATGGTTTGACATTCGAGACTCACTATAGGCCATTCGTGTACATGTGTTAACTCATTGTATAATACCACGACTATTTCAAGGTCAAATGACAACATTCAGTTGTGAACAACTCCCAATATTTATTTCATTTCTGGTTCACTTATCTACCTTTGCTCTTGGCAGCAAACATAGTGTTAATTAATTAAAATATTCAACACTATTCTCTGACAAAAACAGCTTTATATAGTCACATAATTCATAATAAATAATTAATATTACTATTTTCATTGGGAAATACAGTCTATTATGAACTCTTCGAGCTACGCAATGCAGACCCATAATTTGAAAATTGTGGAGTATGCAAATTAAGTCCAAAAAGATACATTTCTTCATAGGGTACAGTTATGCCTTCATGAACTATATTTGTATTCGCACAAGATCAATACTTATGGCAAAACATATTGGTAGACATACAATGCTCAGACACACACACACACACACATATATATATACCCCAACCGTTTCGAATTATTATGTTATTAATAAATTATGTCCTTATTGAACTAGTGGCAAGTCCGAGGTCCAATGTATTGGCACGAGACGAATATCAATATATTGAGCCGACGACTTCAGTTATTCGGCCCAAAAATAATGATTAAAAATATTAATTAACGATGTATAGCCAACTCTAGCTATGTGCCCCATATCAAAGAGTTCATTTTCATAGAAATTCACATTAATGTGCCACTGAATAATAAGAGGTATGTTATAAGTTCAAAATATAAAACTCTACACCAATGATCGTGTGGTCTGAACAAATGACAGTCTATGTTATATGCGAGGGGCGTAAAATAAAATTTCCCCTGACCAACTTCTCGTTACCAGAAGAAGTAGAAATTTCACATGTGATATGTAGCATGTCTCCATAGGTCAAGTGCTGTCTCATACTTTTAAAATATTCATTCTTTCTGTCAGCACAGGTCTTAGAGTAGAGTAAGGTGTAAAAATGGAGGCTTGGTGAGTGCAGAGCGGTTATCAGGGCTCCGTTCCATAACAGTGAGCGCTCAAATAGCGCTCAAGTTGCGCTCTTTCTCTCTTGAACGACATAGTGCAAATTCCTCGAAGTTTGCTCTCACCTTGCTACGTAGCGCTACATTGAGCAATCGCGTTCAAGAGAGGTTTAAAAGTAATCGCTTATTGAGCGATTACTTTGAAACCTCTCTTGAACACGGCCCAGGTTTCTATTCTTGAAGGGTCGTACACCCAAGGAGACTTTTGATGAGATGGAAGAAACTTATGGAGAGGATGCCCCATCGCATGACGTTATCAAACACTGGCATCGTCAGTTCAATTGTGGTCGGACCTCCGTGGAAACAGCTTCAATTCCAGGTCGACCCCGGTCAGCCATAGATGATGACTCTATCAGGCAAGGGAAGCTGCAATTTTGGAAGATCGCCGAATTACTGTCCGTCAACTTGCCAAAGTTGTGAAGATACGTGTGGGTTCTGTGGAGAAAATCATTCACGACCATTTGCACATGCGGAAGTTGTCAGCTCGGTGGATACCCCGACTACTCACACCTTTCCAAAAACAGGAACGAGTCGATTGCTCAAAAGCTCTTTTAGCAATGTGCCAAGGAAACCAGGATAACTTTTTCGACAGACTAATCACACAGGATGAAACATGGGGCCATCACTATGACCCTGAAAGTAAAATCCAGTCAAAGCAGTGGAAGCATCCTCAGTCACCATGCACCCCTAAAAAGGCACGGGTCCAGCCCTCGGCAGGCATGGTTATGGTAATCGTATTTTGGAATCAGCATGATGTAATCATGATGGATTATTTTGAAAGAGTACCACAATTACTGGGGCATACTACGGTAGTTTGCTGCAAAAAAAATGCAGAAAGCTATCAAAACCGAGAGACGTGGTATGCTCAGTAAAGGTGTCCGCCTGCTTCAGGACAATGCTCCTGTCCACAACTCACGTGTAGCTTAGAGCTGCGGCTATGAAATACTTCCTCACCCACCGTATTCTCCTGACCTTGCACCATCTGATTTCTTCCTCTTCCCAAACAAGAAGTCATTTTTGAAAGGCACCTGTTTCCCTGATGATGAAACCCCTCATTAATGAGGTCAAGACCAGGTTTTGACAAGATCTTTACAAAAAAGGCCTAGTAGGCTGCATCAAGCTATGGGAGACATGTGTCACACTGTGTGGTGCCTATGACCTGTAGAGAAAGACTAATTACTGTACCAAGTTTCGTTTCAGTAAAGTAGAAGTCTATCAGGGGAATTTTTTATTGAACGCCCATCGTAACTTCAGAATAGAAAAACTCTACGTCAACATACGCATGTTTTGAAAGAGGTAGTATAACTTAAGAATAGGTAGCCCTACGTCAACACACGTGTATTCAGAAAAAAAGATAGCCTTTGTTATATAACAATAATCTACCCCAATATACGCGTGTTCTGGGAGAAGTATGTTATATAACATCAGAATATTAAACTCTACCCCAATATACGCGTGTTCTGGGAGAAGTATGATATATAACATCAGAATATTAAACTCTACCCCAATATACGCGTTCTGGGAGAGATATGATATATAACATCAGAATATTAAACTCTACCCCAATATACGCGTTCTGGGAGAGATATGATATATAACATCAGAATATTAAACTCTACCCCAATATACGCGTTCTGGGAGAGATATGATATATAACATCAGAATATTAAACTCTACCCCAATATACGCGTTCTGGGAGAAGTATGTTATATAACATCAGAATATTAAACTCTACCCCAATATACGCGTTCTGGGAGAGATATGATATATAACATCAGAATATTAAACTCTACCCCAATATACGCGTTCTGGGAGAGATATGATATATAACATCAGAATATTAAACTCTACCCCAATATACACGTTCTGGGAGAGATATGATATATAACATCAGAATATTAAACTCTACCCCAATATACGCGTTCTGGGAGAGATATGATATATAACATCAGAATATTAAACTCTACCCCAATATACGCGTTCTGGGAGAGATATGATATATAACATCAGAATATTAAACTCTACCCCAATATACGCGTTCTGGGAGAGATATGATATATAACATCAGAATATTAAACTCTACCCCAATATACGCGTTCTGGGAGAGATATGATATATAACATCAGAATATTAAACTCTACCCCAATATACTCGTTCTGGGAGAGATATGTTATATAAGACACAAGAATATTAAACTCTACCCCAATATACGCGTTCTGGGAGAGATATGATATATAACATCAGAATATTTAACTCTACCCCAATATACGCGTGTTCTGGGAGAAGTTTTGATTGAAAACATATTTTATTCATTTAATAAATGAATTGGGCACAAGTTGTGAAACTTATAGAAGCCCTCTCCAGGTAATCAACAACTATTTTACAAGGCTAGAATACATAGCAAGAAAGTAAGAAATCTACAAGTGACGAAGTGGGTAAACATGTAATATACATTATTAAGGCAACACACAATTGGAAATGTTATTCTTATGACAAAATGTACTTTGAATATGGTAAATACGTACATTAGTATTAATGTATTATTTGAACCGTTGACTCTTTCCAATGAATTTATGAACATGGTGAAATATGTTTTCATTGACTGTTTGTGGAAGATTTGGGTTTCCATACAGGATTGTATTAATATCAAATTCTGCCTTTAAATTATAAAATCTTTGCTTTAATTCTAAACGAAGATCAGCATGTCTTGGACATCTCAAGAAGAAATGATAAAAATCTTCAACTAAAGCACCACAAATGCAAGATTTACTTTCAGATAAATTGACACGATACAGATCACCGTTTATAGGGAACTACAAGAATTTCTTAACTTACTGTGTATAATGTTCATCTTCCTATCGCCGAATAGAAAATATTTTGGGATTTTACATTCTTTTTCAGATAATTTTGCTTTAAATGACGATAATGAATTTGAACATCTTATTTTCGAGGAAAGATTATTCCACAGATAAGCACAGTCATAAATAAAAGACTTTTGAAGGACTGCAGTTCGAAATTTTGGAATAGATAAATTTGATTTGTTAAGCAAGTTGTAATGAGAAATAGTTTCAGTGGCTGGTGGAAGTAAATTAATCAGATAATATTTACGCGTTCTGGGAGAAGTATGTTATATAACATCAGAATATTAAACTCTACCCCAATAAACGCGTGTTCTGGGAGAAGTATGTTATATAACATCAGAATATTAAAATATACCCCAATTTACGCGTTCTGGGAGAAGTATGTTATATAACATCAGAATATTAAAATCTACCCCAATATACGCGTTCTGGGAGAGATATGATATATAACATCAGAATATTAAAATCTACCCCAATATACGCGTTCTGGGAGAAGTATTATATAACATCAGAATATTAAAATATACCCCAATTTACGCGGTCTGGGAGAAGTATGTTTTATAACATCAGAATATTAAAATCTACCCCAATATACGCGTTCTGGGAGAAGTATGTTATATAACATCAGAATATTAAAATCTACCCCAATATACGCGTTCTGGGAGAGATAGGATATATAACATCAGAATATTAAAATCTACCCCAATATACGCGTTCTGGGAGAGATATGATATATAACATCAGAATATTAAAATCTTCCCCAATATACGCGTGTTCTGGGAGAAGTATGTTTTATAACATCAGAATATTAAAATCTACCCCAATATACGCGTTCTGGGAGAAGTATGTTATATAACATCAGAATATTAAACTCTACCCCAATATACGCGTTCTGGGAGAAGTATGTTATATAACATCAGAATATTAAAATCTACCCCAATTTACGCGTTCTGGGAGAAGTATGTTATATAACATCAGAATATTAAAATCTACCCCAATATACGCGTTCTGGGAGAGATATGATATATAACAACAGAATATTAAAATCTACCCCAATATACGCGTTCTGGGAGAAGTATGTTATATAACATCAGAATATTAAACTCTACCCCAATATACGAGTGTTCTTGGAGAAGTATGTTTTATAACATCAGAATATTAAACTCTACCCCAATATACGCGTTCTGGGACAGATATGATATATAACATCAGAATATTAAACTCTACCCCAATATATGCGTTCTTGGAGAGATATGATATATAACATCAGAATATTAAAATCTACCCCAATTTACGCGTTCTTGGAGAAGTATGTTTTATAGCATCAGAATATTAAACTCTACCCCAATATATGCGTGTTCTGGGAGAAGTATGTTTTATAACATCAGAATATTAAACTCTACCCCAATATACGCGTGTTCTGGGAGAAGTATGTTATATAACATCAGAATATTAAACTCTACCCCAATATACGCGTTCTGGGAGAAGTATGTTTTATAACATCAGAATATTAAACTCTACCCCAATATACGCGTTCTGGGAGAAGTATGTTATATAACATCAGAATATTAAACTCTACCCCAATTTACGCGTTCTGGGAGAATTATGTTATATAACATCAGAATATTAAAATCTACCCAAATTTACGCGTCCTGGGAGAAGTATGTTTTATAACATCAGAATATTAAACTCTACCCCAATATACGCGTGTTCTTGGAGAAGTATGTTTTATAACATCAGAATATTAAACTCTACCCCAATATACGCGTTCTGGGAGAAGTATGTTATATAACATCAGAATATTAAACTCTACCCCAATTTACGCGTTCTGGGAGAGATATGATATATAACATCAGAATATTAAACTCTACCCCAATTTACGCGTTCTGGGAGAGATATGATATATAACATCAGAATATTAAAATCTACCCAAATTTACGCATCCTGGGAGAAGTATGTTTTATAACATCAGAATATTAAACTCTACCCCAATATACGCGTGTTCTTGGAGAAGTATGTTTTATAACATCAGAATATTAAACTCTACCCTAATATACGCGTTCTGGGAGAGATATGATATATAACATCAGAATATTAAACTCTACCCCAATATACGCGTTCTTGGAGAGATATGATATATAACATCAGAATATTAAAATCTACCCCAATTTACGCGTTCTTGGAGAAGTATGTTTTATAGCATCAGAATATTAAACTCTACCCCAATATACGCGTGTTCTGGGAGAAGTATGTTTTATAACATCAGAATATTAAACTCTACCCCAATATACGCGTGTTCTGGGAGAAGTATGTTATATAACATCAGAATATTAAACTCTACCCCAATATACGCGTTCTGGGAGAAGTATGTTTTATAACATCAGAATACTTAACTCTACCCCAATATACGCGTGTTCTGGGAGAAGTATGTTATATAACATCAGAATATTAAACTCTACCCCAATATACGCGTGTTCTGGGAGAAGTATGTTATATAACATCAGAATATTAAACTCTACCCCAATATACGCGTTCTGGGAGAAGTATGTTTTATAACATCAGAATATTAAACTCTATCCCAATATACGCGTTCTGGGAGAATTATGTTATATAACATCAGAATATTAAAATCTACCCAAATTTACGCGTCCTGGGAGAAGTATGTTTTATAACATCAGAATATTAAACTCTACCCCAATATACGCGTGTTCTTGGAGAAGTATGTTTTATAACATCAGAATATTAAACTCTACCCCAATATACGCGTTCTGGGAGAAGTATGTTTTATAACATCAGAATATTAAACTCTACCCCAATATACGCGTTCTGGGAGAAGTATGTTATATAACATCAGAATATTAAACTCTACCCCAATTTACGCGTTCTGGGAGAATTATGTTATATAACATCAGAATATTAAAATCTACCCAAATTTACGCGTCCTGGGAGAAGTATGTTTTATAACATCAGAATATTAAACTCTACCCCAATATACGCGTGTTCTTGGAGAAGTATGTTTTATAACATCAGAATATTAAACTCTACCCCAATATACGCGTTCTGGGAGAAGTATGTTATATAACATCAGAATATTAAACTCTACCCCAATTTACGCGTTCTGGGAGAGATATGATATATAACATCAGAATATTAAACTCTACCCCAATTTACGCGTTCTGGGAGAGATATGATATATAACATCAGAATATTAAAATCTACCCAAATTTACGCATCCTGGGAGAAGTATGTTTTATAACATCAGAATATTAAACTCTACCCCAATATACGCGTGTTCTTGGAGAAGTATGTTTTATAACATCAGAATATTAAACTCTACCCTAATATACGCGTTCTGGGAGAGATATGATATATAACATCAGAATATTAAACTCTACCCCAATATACGCGTTCTTGGAGAGATATGATATATAACATCAGAATATTAAAATCTACCCCAATTTACGCGTTCTTGGAGAAGTATGTTTTATAGCATCAGAATATTAAACTCTACCCCAATATACGCGTGTTCTGGGAGAAGTATGTTTTATAACATCAGAATATTAAACTCTACCCCAATATACGCGTGTTCTGGGAGAAGTATGTTATATAACATCAGAATATTAAACTCTACCCCAATATACGCGTTCTGGGAGAAGTATGTTTTATAACATCAGAATACTAAACTCTACCCCAATATACGCGTGTTCTGGGAGAAGTATGTTATATAACATCAGAATATTAAACTCTACCCCAATATACGCGTGTTCTGGGAGAAGTATGTTATATAACATCAGAATATTAAACTCTACCCCAATATACGCGTTCTGGGAGAAGTATGTTTTATAACATCAGAATATTAAACTCTATCCCAATATACGCGTTCTGGGAGAATTATGTTATATAACATCAGAATATTAAAATCTACCCAAATTTACGCGTCCTGGGAGAAGTATGTTTTATAACATCAGAATATTAAACTCTACCCCAATATACGCGTGTTCTTGGAGAAGTATGTTTTATAACATCAGAATATTAAACTCTACCCCAATATACGCGTTCTGGGAGAAGTATGTTATATAACATCAGAATATTAAACTCTACCCCAATATACGCGTTCTGGGAGAAGTATGTTATATAACATCAGAATATTAAAATATACCCCAATTTACGCGTTCTGGGAGAATTATGTTATATAACATCAGAATATTAAAATCTACCCAAATTTACGCGTCCTGGGAGAAGTATTTTTTATAACATCAGAATATTAAACTCTACCCCAATATACGAGTGTTCTTGGAGAAGTATGTTTTATAACATCAGAATATTAAACTCTACCCCAATATACGCGTTCTGGGACAGATATGATATATAACATCAGAATATTAAACTCTACCCCAATATACGCGTTCTTGGAGAGATATGATATATAACATCAGAATATTAAAATCTACCCCAATTTACGCGTTCTTGGAGAAGTATGTTTTATAGCATCAGAATATTAAACTCTACCCCAATATATGCGTGTTCTGGGAGAAGTATGTTTTATAACATCAGAATATTAAACTCTACCCCAATATACGCGTGTTCTGGGAGAAGTATGTTATATAACATCAGAATATTAAACTCTACCCCAATATACGCGTTCTGGGAGAAGTATGTTTTATAACATCAGAATATTAAACTCTATCCCAATATACGCGTTCTGGGAGAATTATGTTATATAACATCAGAATATTAAAATCTACCCAAATTTACGCGTCCTGGGAGAAGTATGTTTTATAACATCAGAATATTAAACTCTACCCCAATATACGCGTGTTCTTGGAGAAGTATGTTTTATAACATCAGAATATTAAACTCTACCCCAATATACGCGTTCTGGGAGAAGTATGTTATATAACATCAGAATATTAAACTCTACCCCAATATACGCGTTCTGGGAGAAGTATGTTATATAACATCAGAATATTAAAATATACCCCAATTTACGCGTTCTGGGAGAATTATGTTATATAACATCAGAATATTAAAATCTACCCAAATTTACGCGTCCTGGGAGAAGTATTTTTTATAACATCAGAATATTAAACTCTACCCCAATATACGAGTGTTCTTGGAGAAGTATGTTTTATAACATCAGAATATTAAACTCTACCCCAATATACGCGTTCTGGGACAGATATGATATAGAACATCAGAATATTAAACTCTACCCCAATATACGCGTTCTTGGAGAGATATGATATATAACATCAGAATATTAAAATCTACCCCAATTTACGCGTTCTTGGAGAAGTATGTTTTATAGCATCAGAATATTAAACTCTACCCCAATATATGCGTGTTCTGGGAGAAGTATGTTTTATAACATCAGAATATTAAACTCTACCCCAATATACGCGTGTTCTGGGAGAAGTATGTTATATAACATCAGAATATTAAACTCTACCCCAATATACGCGTTCTGGGAGAAGTATGTTTTATAACATCAGAATATTAAACTCTACCCCAATATACGCGTTCTGGGAGAATTATGTTATATAACATCAGAATATTAAAATCTACCCAAATTTACGCGTCCTGGGAGAAGTATGTTTTATAACATCAGAATATTAAACTCTACCCCAATATACGCGTGTTCTTGGAGAAGTATGTTTTATAACATCAGAATATTAAACTCTACCCCAATATACGCGTTCTGGGAGAAGTATGTTATATAACATCAGAATATTAAACTCTACCCCAATTTACGCGTTCTGGGAGAGATATGATATATAACATCAGAATATTAAACTCTACCCCAATTTACGCGTTCTGGGAGAGATATGATATATAACATCAGAATATTAAAATCTACCCAAATTTACGCATCCTGGGAGAAGTATGTTTTATAACATCAGAATATTAAACTCTACCCCAATATACGCGTGTTCTTGGAGAAGTATGTTTTATAACATCAGAATATTAAACTCTACCCCAATATACGCGTTCTGGGAGAAGTATGATATATAACATCAGAATATTAAACTCTACCCCAATATACGCGTTCTTGGAGAGATATGATATATAACATCAGAATATTAAAATCTACCCCAATTTACGCGTTCTTGGAGAAGTATGTTTTATAGCATCAGAATATTAAACTCTACCCCAATATACGCGTGTTCTGGGAGAAGTATGTTTTATAACATCAGAATATTAAACTCTACCCCAATATACGCGTGTTCTGGGAGAAGTATGTTATATAACATCAGAATATTAAACTCTACCCCAATATACGCGTTCTGGGAGAAGTATGTTTTATAACATCAGAATACTAAACTCTACCCCAATATACGCGTGTTCTGGGAGAAGTATGTTATATAACATCAGAATATTAAACTCTACCCCAATATACGCGTGTTCTGGGAGAAGTATGTTATATAACATCAGAATATTAAACTCTACCCCAATATACGCGTTCTGGGAGAAGTATGTTTTATAACATCAGAATATTAAACTCTACCCCAATATACGCGTTCTGGGAGAATTATGTTATATAACATCAGAATATTAAAATCTACCCAAATTTACGCATCCTGGGAGAAGTATGTTTTATAACATCAGAATATTAAACTCTACCCCAATATACGCGTGTTCTTGGAGAAGTATGTTTTATAACATCAGAATATTAAACTCTACCCCAATATACGCGTTCTGGGAGAAGTATGTTATATAACATCAGAATATTTACCTCTACCCCAATTTACGCGTTCTGGGAGAGATATGATATATAACATCAGAATATTAAACTCTACCCCAATTTACGCGTTCTGGGAGAGATATGATATATAACATCAGAATATTAAAATCTACCCAAATTTACGCATCCTGGGAGAAGTATGTTTTATAACATCAGAATATTAAACTCTACCCCAATATACGCGTGTTCTTGGAGAAGTATGTTTTATAACATCAGAGTATTAAACTCTACCCCAATATACGCGTTCTGGGAGAGATATGATATATAACATCAGAATATTAAACTCTACCCCAATATACGCGTTCTTGGAGAGATATGATATATAACATCAGAATATTAAAATCTACCCCAATTTACGCGTTCTTGGAGAAGTATGTTTTATAGCATCAGAATATTAAACTCTACCCCAATATACGCGTGTTCTGGGAGAAGTATGTTTTATAACATCAGAATATTAAACTCTACCCCAATATACGCGTGTTCTGGGAGAAGTATGTTATATAACATCAGAATATTAAACTCTACCCCAATATACGCGTTCTGGGAGAAGTATGTTTTATAACATCAGAATACTAAACTCTACCCCAATATACGCGTGTTCTGGGAGAAGTATGTTATATAACATCAGAATATTAAACTCTACCCCAATATACGTGTTCTGGGAGAAGTATGTTTTATAACATCAGAATATTAAACTCTACCCCAATATACGCGTGTTAAGGAAGAGATATGATATATAACATCAGAATATTAAAATCTACCCCAATTTACGCGTTCTGGGAGAAGTATGTTTTATAACATCAGAATATTAAAATCTACCCCAATTTATGCATTCTGGGAGAAGTATGTTATATAACACCAGAATATTAAAATCTACCCCAATATACGCGTTCTGGGAGAGATAGGATATATAACATCAGAATATTAAAATCTACCCCAATATACGCGTTCTGGGAGAGATATGATATATAACATCAGAATATTAAAATCTTCCCCAATATACGCGTGTTCTGGGAGAAGTATGTTTTATAACATCAGAATATTAAAATCTACCCCAATATACGCGTTCTGGGAGAAGTATGTTATATAACATCAGAATATTAAAATCTACCCCAATATACGCGTTCTGGGAGAGATATGATATATAACAACAGAATATTAAAATCTACCCCAATATACGCGTTCTGGGAGAAGTATGTTATATAACATCAGAATATTAAAATATACCCCAATTTACGCGTTCTGGGAGAATTATGTTATATAACATCAGAATATTAAAATCTACCCAAATTTACGCGTCCTGGGAGAAGTATTTTTTATAACATCAGAATATTAAACTCTACCCCAATATACGCGTGTTCTGGGAGAAGTATGTTATATAACATCAGAATATTAAACTCTACCCCAATATACGCGTTCTGGGAGAAGTATGTTTTATAACATCAGAATATTAAACTCTACCCCAATATACGCGTTCTGGGAGAATTATGTTATATAACATCAGAATATTAAAATCTACCCAAATTTACGCGTCCTGGGAGAAGTATGTTTTATAACATCAGAATATTAAACTCTACCCCAATATACGCGTGTTCTGGGAGAAGTATGTTATATAACATCAGAATATTAAACTCTACCCCAATATATGCGTGTTCTGGGAGAAGTATGTTTTATAACATCAGAATATTAAACTCTACCCCAATATACGCGTGTTCTGGGAGAAGTATGTTATATAACATCAGAATATTAAACTCTACCCCAATATACGCGTTCTGGGAGAAGTATGTTTTATAACATCAGAATATTAAACTCTACCCCAATATACGCGTTCTGGGAGAATTATGTTATATAACATCAGAATATTAAAATCTACCCAAATTTACGCGTCCTGGGAGAAGTATGTTTTATAACATCAGAATATTAAACTCTACCCCAATATACGCGTGTTCTTGGAGAAGTATGTTTTATAACATCAGAATATTAAACTCTACCCCAATATACGCGTTCTGGGAGAAGTATGTTATATAACATCAGAATATTTACCTCTACCCCAATTTACGCGTTCTGGGAGAGATATGATATATAACATCAGAATATTAAACTCTACCCCAATTTACGCGTTCTGGGAGAGATATGATATATAACATCAGAATATTAAAATCTACCCAAATTTACGCATCCTGGGAGAAGTATGTTTTATAACATCAGAATATTAAACTCTACCCCAATATACGCGTGTTCTTGGAGAAGTATGTTTTATAACATCAGAATATTAAACTCTACCCCAATATACGCGTTCTGGGAGAGATATGATATATAACATCAGAATATTAAACTCTACCCCAATATACGCGTTCTTGGAGAGATATGATATATAACATCAGAATATTAAAATCTACCCCAATATACGCGTTCTTGGAGAAGTATGTTATATAACATCAGAATATTAAACTCTACCCCAATATACGCGTGTTCTGGGAGAAGTATGTTTTATAACATCAGAATATTAAACTCTACCCCAATATACGCGTGTTCTGGGAGAAGTATGTTATATAACATCAGAATATTAAACTCTACCCCAATATACGCGTTCTGGGAGAAGTATGTTTTATAACATCAGAATACTAAACTCTACCCCAATATACGCGTGTTCTGGGAGAAGTATGTTATATAACATCAGAATATTAAACTCTACCCCAATATACGTGTTCTGGGAGAAGTATGTTTTATAACATCAGAATATTAAACTCTACCCCAATATACGCGTGTTAAGGAAGAGATATGATATATAACATCAGAATATTAAAATCTACCCCAATTTACGCGTTCTGGGAGAAGTATGTTTTATAACATCAGAATATTAAAATCTACCCCAATTTATGCATTCTGGGAGAAGTATGTTATATAACATCAGAATATTAAAATCTACCCCAATATACGCGTTCTGGGAGAGATAGGATATATAACATCAGAATATTAAAATCTACCCCAATATACGCGTTCTGGGAGAGATATGATATATAACATCAGAATATTAAAATCTTCCCCAATATACGCGTGTTCTGGGAGAAGTATGTTTTATAACATCAGAATATTAAAATCTACCCCAATATACGCGTTCTGGGAGAAGTATGTTATATAACATCAGAATATTAAAATCTACCCCAATATACGCGTTCTGGGAGAGATATGATATATAACAACAGAATATTAAAATCTACCCCAATATACGCGTTCTGGGAGAAGTATGTTATATAACATCAGAATATTAAAATATACCCCAATTTACGCGTTCTGGGAGAATTATGTTATATAACATCAGAATATTAAAATCTACCCAAATTTACGCGTCCTGGGAGAAGTATTTTTTATAACATCAGAATATTAAACTCTACCCCAATATACGAGTGTTCTTGGAGAAGTATGTTTTATAACATCAGAATATTAAACTCTACCCCAATATACGCGTTCTGGGACAGATATGATATATAACATCAGAATATTAAACTCTACCCCAATATACGCGTTCTTGGAGAGATATGATATATAACATCAGAATATTAAAATCTACCCCAATTTACGCGTTCTTGGAGAAGTATGTTTTATAGCATCAGAATATTAAACTCTACCCCAATATACGCGTGTTCTGGGAGAAGTATGTTTTATAACATCAGAATATTAAACTCTACCCCAATATACGCGTGTTCTGGGAGAAGTATGTTATATAACATCAGAATATTAAACTCTACCCCAATATACGCGTTCTGGGAGAAGTATGTTTTATAACATCAGAATATTAAACTCTACCCCAATATACGCGTTCTGGGAGAATTATGTTATATAACATCAGAATATTAAAATCTACCCAAATTTACGCGTCCTGGGAGAAGTATGTTTTATAACATCAGAATATTAAACTCTACCCCAATATACGCGTGTTCTTGGAGAAGTATGTTTTATAACATCAGAATATTAAACTCTACCCCAATATACGCGTTCTGGGAGAAGTATGTTATATAACATCAGAATATTAAACTCTACCCCAATTTACGCGTTCTGGGAGAGATATGATATATAACATCAGAATATTAAACTCTACCCCAATTTACGCGTTCTGGGAGAGATATGATATATAACATCAGAATATTAAAATCTACCCAAATTTACGCATCCTGGGAGAAGTATGTTTTATAACATCAGAATATTAAACTCTACCCCAATATACGCGTGTTCTTGGAGAAGTATGTTTTATAACATCAGAATATTAAACTCTACCCCAATATACGCGTTCTGGGAGAAGTATGTTATATAACATCAGAATATTAAAATCTACCCCAATATACGCGTTCTGGGAGAAGTATGTTATATAACATCAGAATATTAAACTCTACCCCAATATACGCGTTCTGGGAGAAGTATGTTATATAACATCAGAATATTAAAATCTACCCCAATTTACGCGTTCTGGGAGAAGTATGTTATATAACATCAGAATATTAAAATCTACCCCAATATACGCGTTCTGGGAGAGATATGATATATAACAACAGAATATTAAAATCTACCCCAATATACGCGTTTTGGGAGAAGTATGTTATATAACATCAGAATATTAAAATATACCCCAATTTACGCGTTCTGGGAGAATTATGTTATATAACATCAGAATATTAAAATCTACCCAAATTTACGCGTCCTGGGAGAAGTATTTTTTATAACATCAGAATATTAAACTCTACCCCAATATACGAGTGTTCTTGGAGAAGTATGTTTTATAACATCAGAATATTAAACTCTACCCCAATATACGCGTTCTGGGACAGATATGATATATAACATCAGAATATTAAACTCTACCCCAATATACGCGTTCTTGGAGAGATATGATATATAACATCAGAATATTAAAATCTACCCCAATTTACGCGTTCTTGGAGAAGTATGTTTTATAGCATCAGAATATTAAACTCTACCCCAATATATGCGTGTTCTGGGAGAAGTATGTTTTATAACATCAGAATATTAAACTCTACCCCAATATACGCGTGTTCTGGGAGAAGTATGTTATATAACATCAGAATATTAAACTCTACCCCAATATACGCGTTCTTGGAGAAGTATGTTTTATAACATCAGAATATTAAACTCTACCCCAATATACGCGTGTTCTGGGAGAATTATGTTATATAACATCAGAATATTAAAATCTACCCAAATTTACGTGTCCTGGGAGAAGTATGTTTTATAACATCAGAATATTAAACTCTACCCCAATATACGCGTGTTCTTGGAGAAGTATGTTTTATAACATCAGAATATTAAACTCTACCCCAATATACGCGTTCTGGGAGAAGTATGTTATATAACATCAGAATATTAAACTCTACCCCAATTTACGCGTTCTGGGAGAGATATGATATATAACATCAGAATATTAAACTCTACCCCAATTTACGCGTTCTGGGAGAGATATGATATATAACATCAGAATATTAAAATCTACCCAAATTTACGCATCCTGGGAGAAGTATGTTTTATAACATCAGAATATTAAACTCTACCCCAATATACGCGTGTTCTTGGAGAAGTATGTTTTATAACATCAGAATATTAAACTCTACCCCAATATACGCGTTCTGGGAGAGATATGATATATAACATCAGAATATTAAACTCTACCCCAATATACGCGTTCTTGGAGAGATATGATATATAACATCAGAAGATTAAAATCTACCCCAATTTACGCGTTCTTGGAGAAGTATGTTTTATAGCATCAGAATATTAAACTCTACCCCAATATACGCGTGTTCTGGGAGAAGTATGTTTTATAACATCAGAATATTAAACTCTACCCCAATATACGCGTGTTCTGTGAGAAGTATGTTATATAACATCAGAATATTAAACTCTACCCCAATATACGCGTTCTGGGAGAAGTATGTTTTATAACATCAGAATACTAAACTCTACCCCAATATACGCGTGTTCTGGGAGAAGTATGTTATATAACATCAGAATATTAAACTCTACCCCAATATACGTGTTCTGGGAGAAGTATGTTTTATAACATCAGAATATTAAACTCTACCCCAATATACGCGTGTTAAGGAAGAGATATGATATATAACATCAGAATATTAAAATCTACCCCAATTTACGCGTTCTGGGAGAAGTATGTTTTATAACATCAGAATATTAAAATCTACCCCAATTTACGCATTCTGGGAGAAGTATGTTATATAACATCAGAATATTAAAATATACCCCAATATACGCGTTCTGGGAGAGATAGGATATATAACATCAGAATATTAAAATCTACCCCAATATACGCGTTCTGGGAGAGATATGATATATAACATCAGAATATTAAAATCTTCCCCAATATACGCGTGTTCTGGGAGAAGTATGTTTTATAACATCAGAATATTAAAATCTACCCCAATATACGCGTTCTGGGAGAAGTATGTTATATAACATCAGAATATTAAAATCTACCCCAATATACGCGTTCTGGGAGAAGTATGTTATATAACATCAGAATATTAAACTCTACCCCAATATACGCGTTCTGGGAGAAGTATGTTATATAACATCAGAATATTAAAATCTACCCCAATTTACGCGTTCTGGGAGAAGTATGTTATATAACATCAGAATATTAAAATCTACCCCAATATACGCGTTCTGGGAGAGATATGATATATAACAACAGAATATTAAAATCTACCCCAATATACGCGTTCTGGGAGAAGTATGTTATATAACATCAGAATATTAAAATATACCCCAATTTACGCGTTCTGGGAGAATTATGTTATATAACATCAGAATATTAAAATCTACCCAAATTTACGCGTCCTGGGAGAAGTATTTTTTATAACATCAGAATATTAAACTCTACCCCAATATACGAGTGTTCTTGGAGAAGTATGTTTTATAACATCAGAATATTAAACTCTACCCCAATATACGCATTCTGGGACAGATATGATATATAACATCAGATTATTAAAATCTACCCCAATTTACGCGTTCTTGGAGAGATATGATATATAACATCACAATATTAAAATCTACCCCAATTTACGCGTTCTTGGAGAAGTATGTTTTATAGCATCAGAATATTAAACTCTACCCCAATATACGCGTGTTCTGGGAGAAGTATGTTTTATAACATCAGAATATTAAACTCTACCCCAATATACGCGTGTTCTGGGAGAAGTATGTTATATAACATCAGAATATTAAACTCTACCCCAATATACGCGTTCTGGGAGAAGTATGTTTTATAACATCAGAATATTAAACTCTACCCCAATATACGCGTTCTGGGAGAATTATGTTATATAACATCAGAATATTAAAATCTACCCAAATTTACGTGTCCTGGGAGAAGTATGTTTTATAACATCAGAATATTAAACTCTACCCCAATATACGCGTGTTCTTGGAGAAGTATGTTTTATAACATCAGAATATTAAACTCTACCCCAATATACGCGTTCTGGGAGAAGTATGTTATATAACATCAGAATATTAAACTCTACCCCAATTTACGCGTTCTGGGAGAGATATGATATATAACATCAGAATATTAAACTCTACCCCAATTTACGCGTTCTGGGAGAGATATGATATATAACATCAGAATATTAAAATCTACCCAAATTTACGCATCCTGGGAGAAGTATGTTTTATAACATCAGAATATTAAACTCTACCCCAATATACGCGTGTTCTTGGAGAAGTATGTTTTATAACATCAGAATATTAAACTCTACCCCAATATACGCGTTCTGGGAGAGATATGATATATAACATCAGAATATTAAACTCTACCCCAATATACGCGTTCTTGGAGAGATATGATATATAACATCAGAATATTAAAATCTACCCCAATTTACGCGTTCTTGGAGAAGTATGTTTTATAGCATCAGAATATTAAACTCTACCCCAATATACGCGTGTTCTGGGAGAAGTATGTTTTATAACATCAGAATATTAAACTCTACCCCAATATACGCGTTCTGGGAGAAGTATGTTATATAACATCAGAATATGAAAATCTACCCAAATTTACGCGTCCTGGGAGAAGTATGTTTTATAACATCAGAATATTAAACTCTACCCCAATATACGCGTGTTCTGGGAGAAGTATGTTTTATAACATCAGAATATTAAAATCTACCCCAATATACGCGTTCTGGGAGAAGTATGTTATATAACATCAGAATATTAAAATCTACCCCAATATACGCGTTCTGGGAGAAGTATGTTATATAACATCAGAATATTAAACTCTACCCCAATTTACGCGTTCTGGGAGAGATATGATATATAACATCAGAATATTAAACTCTACCCCAATTTACGCGTTCTGGGAGAGATATGATATATAACATCAGAATATTAAAATCTACCCAAATTTACGCATCCTGGGAGAAGTATTTTTTATAACATCAGAATATTAAACTCTACCCCAATATACGAGTGTTCTTGGAGAAGTATGTTTTATAACATCAGAATATTAAACTCTACCCCAATATACGCATTCTGGGACAGATATGATATATAACATCAGATTATTAAAATCTACCCCAATTTACGCGTTCTTGGAGAGATATGATATATAACATCACAATATTAAAATCTACCCCAATTTACGCGTTCTTGGAGAAGTATGTTTTATAGCATCAGAATATTAAACTCTACCCCAATATACGCGTGTTCTGGGAGAAGTATGTTTTATAACATCAGAATATTAAACTCTACCCCAATATACGCGTGTTCTGGGAGAAGTATGTTATATAACATCAGAATATTAAACTCTACCCCAATATACGCGTTCTGGGAGAAGTATGTTTTATAACATCAGAATATTAAACTCTACCCCAATATACGCGTTCTGGGAGAATTATGTTATATAACATCAGAATATTAAAATCTACCCAAATTTACGTGTCCTGGGAGAAGTATGTTTTATAACATCAGAATATTAAACTCTACCCCAATATACGCGTGTTCTTGGAGAAGTATGTTTTATAACATCAGAATATTAAACTCTACCCCAATATACGCGTTCTGGGAGAAGTATGTTATATAACATCAGAATATTAAACTCTACCCCAATTTACGCGTTCTGGGAGAGATATGATATATAACATCAGAATATTAAACTCTACCCCAATTTACGCGTTCTGGGAGAGATATGATATATAACATCAGAATATTAAAATCTACCCAAATTTACGCATCCTGGGAGAAGTATGTTTTATAACATCAGAATATTAAACTCTACCCCAATATACGCGTGTTCTTGGAGAAGTATGTTTTATAACATCAGAATATTAAACTCTACCCCAATATACGCGTTCTGGGAGAGATATGATATATAACATCAGAATATTAAACTCTACCCCAATATACGCGTTCTTGGAGAGATATGATATATAACATCAGAATATTAAAATCTACCCCAATTTACGCGTTCTTGGAGAAGTATGTTTTATAGCATCAGAATATTAAACTCTACCCCAATATACGCGTGTTCTGGGAGAAGTATGTTTTATAACATCAGAATATTAAACTCTACCCCAATATACGCGTTCTGGGAGAAGTATGTTATATAACATCAGAATATGAAAATCTACCCAAATTTACGCGTCCTGGGAGAAGTATGTTTTATAACATCAGAATATTAAACTCTACCCCAATATACGCGTGTTCTGGGAGAAGTATGTTTTATAACATCAGAATATTAAAATCTACCCCAATATACGCGTTCTGGGAGAAGTATGTTATATAACATCAGAATATTAAAATCTACCCCAATATACGCGTTCTGGGAGAAGTATGTTATATAACATCAGAATATTAAACTCTACCCCAATATACGCGTTCTGGGAGAAGTATGTTATATAACATCAGAATATTAAAATCTACCCCAATTTACGCGTTCTGGGAGAAGTATGTTATATAACATCAGAATATTAAAATCTACCCCAATATACGCGTTCTGGGAGAGATATGATATATAACAACAGAATATTAAAATCTACCCCAATATACGCGTTCTGGGAGAAGTATGTTATATAACATCAGAATATTAAAATATACCCCAATTTACGCGTTCTGGGAGAATTATGTTATATAACATCAGAATATTAAAATCTACCCAAATTTACGCGTCCTGGGAGAAGTATTTTTTATAACATCAGAATATTAAACTCTACCCCAATATACGAGTGTTCTTGGAGAAGTATGTTTTATAACATCAGAATATTAAACTCTACCCCAATATACGCGTTCTGGGACAGATATGATATATAACATCAGAATATTAAACTCTACCCCAATATACGCGTTCTTGGAGAGATATGATATATAACATCAGAATATTAAAATCTACCCCAATTTACGCGTTCTTGGAGAAGTATGTTTTATAGCATCAGAATATTAAACTCTACCCCAATATACGCGTGTTCTGGGAGAAGTATGTTTTATAACATCAGAATATTAAACTCTACCCCAATATACGCGTGTTCTGGGAGAAGTATGTTATATAACATCAGAATATTAAACTCTACCCCAATATACGCGTTCTGGGAGAAGTATGTTTTATAACATCAGAATATTAAACTCTACCCCAATATACGCGTTCTGGGAGAATTATGTTATATAACATCAGAATATTAAAATCTACCCAAATTTACGTGTCCTGGGAGAAGTATGTTTTATAACATCAGAATATTAAACTCTACCCCAATATACGCGTGTTCTTGGAGAAGTATGTTTTATAACATCAGAATATTAAACTCTACCCCAATATACGCGTTCTGGGAGAAGTATGTTATATAACATCAGAATATTAAACTCTACCCCAATTTACGCGTTCTGGGAGAGATATGATATATAACATCAGAATATTAAACTCTACCCCAATTTACGCGTTCTGGGAGAGATATGATATATAACATCAGAATATTAAAATCTACCCAAATTTACGCATCCTGGGAGAAGTATGTTTTATAACATCAGAATATTAAACTCTACCCCAATATACGCGTGTTCTTGGAGAAGTATGTTTTATAACATCAGAATATTAAACTCTACCCCAATATACGCGTTCTGGGAGAGATATGATATATAATATCAGAATATTAAACTCTACCCCAATATACGCGTTCTTGGAGAGATATGATATATAACATCAGAATATTAAAATCTACCCCAATTTACGCGTTCTTGGAGAAGTATGTTTTATAGCATCAGAATATTAAACTCTACCCCAATATACGCGTGTTCTGGGAGAAGTATGTTTTATAACATCAGAATATTAAACTCTACCCCAATATACGCGTGTTCTGGGAGAAGTATGTTATATAACATCAGAATATTAAACTCTACCCCAATATACGCGTTCTGGGAGAAGTATGTTTTATAACATCAGAATACTAAACTCTACCCCAATATACGCGTGTTCTGGGAGAAGTATGTTATATAACATCAGAATATTAAACTCTACCCCAATATACGTGTTCTGGGAGAAGTATGTTTTATAACATCAGAATATTAAACTCTACCCCAATATACGCGTGTTAAGGAAGAGATATGATATATAACATCAGAATATTAAAATCTACCCCAATTTACGCGTTCTGGGAGAAGTATGTTTTATAACATCAGAATATTAAACTCTAGCCCAATTTACGCGTTCTGGGAGAAGTATGTAATATAACATCAGAATATTAAACTCTACCCCAATTTACGCGTTCTGGGAGAGATATGATATATAACATCAGAATATTAAACTCTACCCCAATTTACGCGTTCTGGGAGAGATATGATATATAACATCAGAATATTAAACTCTACCCCAATATACACGTTCTGGGAGAAGTATGTTTTATAACATCAGAATATTAAACTCTACCCCAATTTACGCGTTCTGGGAGAGATATGATATATAGCATCAGAATATTAAACTCTACCCCAATTTACGCGTGTTCTGGGAGAGATATGATATATAACATCAGAATATTAAACTCTACCCCAATATACGCGTGTTCTGGGAGAGATATGACATATAACATCAGAATATTAAACTCTACCCCAATATACGCTTGTACTTGGAGAAGTATGTTTTATAACATCAGAATATTAAACTCTACCCCAATATACGCGTTCTGGGAGAGATATGATATATAACATCAGAATATTAAACTCTACCCCAATATACGCGTTCTTGGAGAGATATGATATATAACATCAGAATATTAAAATCTACCCCAATTTACGCGTTCTGGGAGAAGTATGTTTTATAGCATCAGAATATTAAACTCTACCCCAATATACGCGTGTTCTGGGAGAAGTATGTTTTATAACATCAGAATATTAAACTCTACCCCAATATACGCGTGTTCTGGGAGAAGTATGTTATATAACATCAGAATATTAAACTCTACCCCAATATACGCGTTCTGGGAGAAGTATGTTTTATAACATCAGAATATTAAACTCTACCCCAATATACGCGTGTTCTGGGAGAAGTATGTTATATAACATCAGAATATTAAACTCTACCCCAATATACGTGTTCTGGGAGAAGTATGTTTTATAACATCAGAATATTAAACTCTACCCCAATATACGCGTGTTAAGGAAGAGATATGATATATAACATCAGAATATTAAAATCTACCCCAATTTACGCGTTCTGGGAGAAGTATGTTTTATAGCATCAGAATATTAAACTCTACCCCAATATACGCGTGTTCTGGGAGAAGTATGTTTTATAACATCAGAATATTAAACTCTACCCCAATATACGCGTGTTCTGGGAGAAGTATGTTATATAACATCAGAATATTAAACTCTACCCCAATATACGCGTGTTCTGGGAGAAGTATGTTTTATAACATCAGAATATTAAACTCTACCCCAATATACGCGTGTTAAGGAAGAGATATGATATATAACATCAGAATATTAAACTCTACCCCAATATACGCGTGTTCTGGGAGAAGTATGTTTTATAACATCAGAATATTAAACTCTACCCCAATATACGCGTGTTCTGGGAGAAGTATGTTACATAACATCAGAATATTAAACTCTACCCCAATATACGCGTGTTCTGGGAGAAGTATGTTATATAACATCAGAATATTAAACTCTACCCCAATATACGTGTTCTGGGAGAAGTATGTTTTATAACATCAGAATATTAAACTCTACCCCAATATACGCGTGTTAAGGAAGAGATATGATATATAACATCAGAATATTAAAATCTACGCCAATTTACGCGTTCTGGGAGAAGTATGTTTTATAGCATCAGAATATTAAACTCTACCCCAATATACGCGTGTTCTGGGAGAAGTATGTTTTATAACATCAGAATATTAAACTCTACCCCAATATACGCGTGTTCTGGGAGAAGTTTTGATTGAAAACATATTTTATTCATTTAATAAATGAATTGGGCACAAGTTGTGAAACTTATAGAAGCCCTCTCCAGGTAATCAACAACTATTTTACAAGGCTAGAATACATAACAAGAAAGTAAGAAATCTACAAGTGACGAAGTGGGTAAACATGTAATATACATTATTAAGGCAACACACAATTGGAAATGTTATTCTTATGACAAAATGTACTTTGAATATGGTAAATACGTACATTAGTATTAATGTATTATTTGAACCGTTGACTCTTTCCAATGAATTTATGAACATGGTGAAATATGTTTTCATTGACTGTTTGTGGAAGATTTGGGTTTCCATACAGGATTGTATTAATATCAAATTCTGCCTTTAAATTATAAAATCTTTGCTTTAATTCTAAACGAAGATCAGCATGTCTTGGACATCTCAAGAAGAAATGATAAACATCTTCAACTAAAGCACCACAAATGCAAGATTTACTTTCAGATAAATTGACACGATACAGATCACCGTTTATAGGGAACTACAAGAATTTCTTAACTTACTGTGTATAATGTTCATCTTCCTATCGCCGAATAGAAAATATTTTGGGATTTTACATTCTTTTTCAGATAATTTTGCTTTAAATGACGATAATGAATTTGAACATCTTATTTTCGAGGAAAGATTATTCCACAGATAAGCACAGTCATAAATAAAAGACTTTTGAAGGACTGCAGTTCGAAATTTTGGAATAGATAAATTTGATTTGTTACGCAAGTTGTAATGAGAAATAGTTTCAGTGGCTGGTGGAAGTAAATTAATCAGATAATATTTACGCGTTCTGGGAGAAGTATGTTATATAACATCAGAATATTAAACTCTACCCCAATATACGCGTGTTCTGGGAGAAGTATGTTATATGACATCAGAATATTAAAATATACCCCAATTTACGCGTTCTGGGGGAAGTATGTTTTATAACATCAGAATATTAAAATCTACACCAATATACGCGTTCTGGGAGAAGTATGTTATATAACATCAGAATATTAAAATCTACCCCAATATACGCGTTCTGGGAGAGATATGATATATAACATCAGAATATTAAAATCTACCCCAATTTACGCTTTCTGGGAGAAGTATTATATAACAT
Source organism: Gibbula magus (assembly GCA_936450465.1). Lineage (NCBI taxonomy): Eukaryota > Metazoa > Mollusca > Gastropoda > Trochida > Trochidae > Gibbula > Gibbula magus. Next base: position 15,317,041 of record OW388290.1, on the reverse strand, counting down.
CAGAATATTAAAATATACCCCAATTTACGCGTTCTGGGAGAAGTATGTTTTATAACATCAGAATATTAAAATCTACCCCAATATACGCGTTCTGGGAGAAGTATGTTATATAACATCAGAATATTAAAATCTACCCCAATATACGCGTTCTGGGAGAGATATGATATATAACATCAGAATATTAAAATCTACCCCAATATACGCGTTCTGGGAGAAGTATTATATAACATCAGAATATTAAAATCTACCCCAATTTACGCATTCTGGGAGAATTATGTTATATAACATCAGAATATTAAAATCTACCCCAATATACGCGTTCTGGGAGAGATAGGATATATAACATCAGAATATTAAAATCTACCCCAATATACGCGTTCTGGGAGAGATATGATATATAACATCAGAATATTAAAATCTTCCCCAATATACGCGTGTTCTGGGAGAAGTATGTTTTATAACATCAGAATATTAAAATCTACCCCAAAATACGCGTTCTGGGAGAAGTATGTTATATAACATCAGAATATTAAAATCTACCCCAATATACGCGTTCTGGGAGAAGTATGTTATATAACATCAGAATATTAAACTCTACCCCAATATACGCGTGTTCTGGGAGAAGTATGTTTTATAACATCAGAATATTAAACTCTACCCCAATATACGCGTGTTCTGGGAGAAGTATGTTATATAACATCAGAATATTAAACTCTACCCCAATATACGCGTTCTGGGAGAAGTATGTTTTATAACATCAGAATACTAAACTCTACCCCAATATACGCGTGTTCTGGGAGAAGTATGTTATATAACATCAGAATATTAAACTCTACCCCAATATACGTGTTCTGGGAGAAGTATGTTTTATAACATCAGAATATTAAACTCTACCCCAATATACGCGTGTTAAGGAAGAGATATGATATATAACATCAGAATATTAAAATCTACCCCAATTTACGCGTTCTGGGAGAAGTATGTTTTATAACATCAGAATATTAAACTCTACCCCAATTTACGCGTTCTGGGAGAAGTATGTAATATAACATCAGAATATTAAACTCTACCCCAATTTACGCGTTCTGGGAGAGATATGATATATAACATCAGAATATTAAACTCTACCCCAATTTACGCGTTCTGGGAGAGATATGATATATAACATCAGAATATTAAACTCTACCCCAATATACACGTTCTGGGAGAAGTATGTTTTATAACATCAGAATATTAAACTCTACCCCAATTTACGCGTTCTGGGAGAGATATGATATATAGCATCAGAATATTAAACTCTACCCCAATTTACGCGTGTTCTGGGAGAGATATGATATATAACATCAGAATATTAAACTCTACCCCAATATACGCGTGTTCTGGGAGAGATATGACATATAACATCAGAATATTAAACTCTACCCCAATATACGCGTGTTCTGGGAGAAGTATGTTTTATAGCATCAGAATATTAAACTCTACCCCAATATACGTGTTCTGGGAGAAGTATGTTATATAACATCAGAATATTAAACTCTACCCCAATTTACGCGTTCTGGGAGAAGTATGTTATATAACATCAGAATATTAAACTCTACCCCAATATACGCGTGTTCTTGGAGAAGTATGTTTTATAACATCAGAATATTAAACTCTACCCCAATATACGCGTTCTGGGAGAGATATGATATATAACATCAGAATATTAAACTCTACCCCAATATACGCGTTCTTGGAGAGATATGATATATAACATCAGAATATTAAAATCTACCCCAATTTACGCGTTCTGGGAGAAGTATGTTTTATAGCATCAGAATATTAAACTCTACCCCAATATACGCGTGTTCTGGGAGAAGTATGTTTTATAACATCAGAATATTAAACTCTACCCCAATATACGCGTGTTCTGGGAGAAGTATGTTATATAACATCAGAATATTAAACTCTACCCCAATATACGCGTTCTGGGAGAAGTATGTTTTATAACATCAGAATATTAAACTCTACCCCAATATACGCGTGTTCTGGGAGAAGTATGTTATATAACATCAGAATATTAAACTCTACCCAAATATACGCGTGTTAAGGAAGAGATATGATATATAACATCAGAATATTAAAATCTACCCCAATTTACGCGTTCTGGGAGAAGTATGTTTTATAGCATCAGAATATTAAACTCTACCCCAATATACGCGTTCTGGGAGAAGTATGTTTTATAACATCAGAATATTAAACTCTACCCCAATATACGCGTTCTGGGAGAAGTATGTTTTATAACATCAGAATATTAAACTCTACCCCAATATACGCGTGTTCTGGGAGAAGTATGTTTTATAACATCAGAATATTAAACTCTACCCCAATATACGCGTGTTAAGGAAGAGATATGATATATAACATCAGAATATTAAAATCTACCCCAATTTACGCGTTCTGGGAGAAGTATGTTTTATAGCATCAGAATATTAAACTCTACCCCAATATACGCGTTCTGGGAGAAGTATGTTTTATAACATCAGAATATTAAACTCTACCCCAATATACGCGTGTTCTGGGAGAAGTATGTTATATAACATCAGAATATTAAACTCTACCCCAATATACGTGTTCTGGGAGAAGTATGTTTTATAACATCAGAATATTAAACTCTACCCCAATATACGCGTGTTAAGGAAGAGATATGATATATAACATCAGAATATTAAAATCTACCCCAATTTACGCGTTCTGGGAGAAGTATGTTTTATAGCATCAGAATATTAAACTCTACCCCAATATACGCGTTCTGGGAGAAGTATGTTTTATAACATCAGAATATTAAACTCTACCCCAATATACGCGTGTTCTGGGAGAAGTATGTTATATAACATCAGAATATTAAACTCTACCCCAATATACGTGTTCTGGGAGAAGTATGTTTTATAACATCAGAATATTAAACTCTACCCCAATATACGCGTGTTAAGGAAGAGATATGATATATAACATCAGAATATTAAACTCTACCCCAATTTACGCGTTCTGGGAGAAGTATGTTTTATAGCATCAGAATATTAAACTCTACCCCAATATACGCGTGTTCTGGGAGAAGTATGTTATATAACATCAGAATATTAAACTCTACCCCAATATACGTGTTCTGGGAGAAGTATGTTTTATAACATCAGAATATTAAACTCTACCCCAATATACGCGTGTTAAGGAAGAGATATGATATATAACATCAGAATATTAAACTCTACCCCAATATACGCGTGTTCTGGGAGAAGTATGTTTTATAACATCAGAATATTAAACTCTACCCCAATATACGCGTGTTCTGGGAGAAGTATGTTACATAACATCAGAATATTAAACTCTACCCCAATATACGCGTGTTCTGGGAGAAGTATGTTATATAACATCAGAATATTAAACTCTACCCCAATATACGTGTTCTGGGAGAAGTATGTTTTATAACATCAGAATATTAAACTCTACCTCAATATACGCGTGTTAAGGAAGAGATATGATATATAACATCAGAATATTAAAATCTACGCCAATTTACGCGTTCTGGGAGAAGTATGTTTTATAGCATCAGAATATTAAACTCTACCCCAATATACGCGTGTTCTGGGAGAAGTATGTTTTATAACATCAGAATATTAAACTCTACCCCAATATACGCGTGTTCTGGGAGAAGTTTTGATTGAAAACATATTTTATTCATTTAATAAATGAATTGGGCACAAGTTGTGAAACTTATAGAAGCCCTCTCCAGGTAATCAACAACTATTTTACAAGGCTAGAATACATAACAAGAAAGTAAGAAATCTACAAGTGACGAAGTGGGTAAACATGTAATATACATTATTAAGGCAACACACAATTGGAAATGTTATTCTTATGACAAAATGTACTTTGAATATGGTAAATACGTACATTAGTATTAATGTATTATTTGAACCGTTGACTCTTTCCAATGAATTTATGAACATGGTGAAATATGTTTTCATTGACTGTTTGTGGAAGATTTGGGTTTCCATACAGGATTGTATTAATATCAAATTCTGCCTTTAAATTATAAAATCTTTGCTTTAATTCTAAACGAAGATCAGCATGTCTTGGACATCTCAAGAAGAAATGATAAACATCTTCAACTAAAGCACCACAAATGCAAGATTTACTTTCAGATAAATTGACACGATACAGATCACCGTTTATAGGGAACTACAAGAATTTCTTAACTTACTGTGTATAATGTTCATCTTCCTATCGCCGAATAGAAAATATTTTGGGATTTTACATTCTTTTTCAGATAATTTTGCTTTAAATGACGATAATGAATTTGAACATCTTATTTTCGAGGAAAGATTATTCCACAGATAAGCACAGTCATAAATAAAAGACTTTTGAAGGACTGCAGTTCGAAATTTTGGAATAGATAAATTTGATTTGTTACGCAAGTTGTAATGAGAAATAGTTTCAGTGGCTGGTGGAAGTAAATTAATCAGATAATATTTACGCGTTCTGGGAGAAGTATGTTATATAACATCAGAATATTAAACTCTACCCCAATATACGCGTGTTCTGGGAGAAGTATGTTATATAACATCAGAATATTAAAATATACCCCAATTTACGCATTCTGGGGGAAGTATGTTTTATAACATCAGAATATTAAAATCTACACCAATATACGCGTTCTGGGAGAAGTATGTTATATAACATCAGAATATTAAAATCTACCCCAATATACGCGTTCTGGGAGAGATATGATATATAACATCAGAATATTAAAATCTACCCCAATTTACGCGTTCTGGGAGAAGTATTATATAACATCAGAATATTAAAATATACCCCAATTTACGCGTTCTGGGAGAAGTATGTTTTATAACATCAGAATATTAAAATCTACCCCAATATACGCGTTCTGGGAGAAGTATGTTATATAACATCAGAATATTAAAATCTACCCCAATATACGCGTTTTGGGAGAGATATGATATATAACATCAGAATATTAAAATCTACCCCAATATACGCGTTCTTGGAGAAGTATTATATAACATCAGAATATTAAAATCTACCCCAATTTACGCATTCTGGGAGAATTATGTTATATAACATCAGAATATTAAAATCTACCCCAATATACGCGTTCTGGGAGAGATAGGATATATAACATCAGAATATTAAAATCTACCCCAATATACGCGTTCTGGGAGAGATATGATATATAACATCAGAATATTAAAATCTTCCCCAATATACGCGTGTTCTGGGAGAAGTATGTTTTATAACATCAGAATATTAAAATCTACCCCAAAATACGCGTTCTGGGAGAAGTATGTTATATAACATCAGAATATTAAAATCTACCCCAATATACGCGTTCTGGGAGAAGTATGTTATATAACAACAGAATATTAAACTCTACCCCAATATACGCGTGTTCTGGGAGAAGTATGTTTTATAACATCAGAATATTAAACTCTACCCCAATATACGCGTGTTCTGGGAGAAGTATGTTATATCACATCAGAATATTAAACTCTACCCCAATATACTCGTTCTGGGAGAAGTATGTTTTATAACATCAGAATACTAAACTCTACCCCAATATACGCGTGTTCTGGGAGAAGTATGTTATATAACATCAGAATATTAAACTCTACCCCAATATACGTGTTCTGGGAGAAGTATGTTTTATAACATCAGAATATTAAACTCTACCCCAATATACGCGTGTTAAGGAAGAGATATGATATATAACATCAGAATATTAAAATCTACCCCAATTTACGCGTTCTGGGAGAAGTATGTTTTATAACATCAGAATATTAAACTCTACCCCAATTTACGCGTTCTGGGAGAAGTATGTAATATAACATCAGAATATTAAACTCTACCCCAATTTACGCGTTCTGGGAGAGATATGATATATAACATCAGAATATTAAACTCTACCCCAATTTACGCGTTCTGGGAGAGATATGATATATAACATCAGAATATTAAACTCTACCCCAATATACACGTTCTGGGAGAAGTATGTTTTATAACATCAGAATATTAAACTCTACCCCAATTTACGCGTTCTGGGAGAGATATGATATATAGCATCAGAATATTAAACTCTACCCCAATTTACGCGTGTTCTGGGAGAGATATGATATATAACATCAGAATATTAAACTCTACCCCAATATACGCGTGTTCTGGGAGAGATATGACATATAACATCAGAATATTAAACTCTACCCCAATATACGCGTGTTCTGGGAGAAGTATGTTTTATAGCATCAGAATATTAAACTCTACCCCAATATACGTGTTCTGGGAGAAGTATGTTATATAACATCAGAATATTAAACTCTACCCCAATTTACGCGTTCTGGGAGAAGTATGTTATATAACATCAGAATATGAAAATCTACCCAAATTTACGCGTCCTGGGAGAAGTATGTTTTATAACATCAGAATATTAAACTCTACCCCAATATACGCGTGTTCTTGGAGAAGTATGTTTTATAACATCAGAATATTAAACTCTACCCCAATATACGCGTTCTGGGAGAGATATGATATATAACATCAGAATATTAAACTCTACCCCAATATACGCGTTCTTGGAGAGATATGATATATAACATCAGAATATTAAAATCTACCCCAATTTACGCGTTCTGGGAGAAGTATGTTTTATAGCATCAGAATATTAAACTCTACCCCAATATACGCGTGTTCTGGGAGAAGTATGTTTTATAACATCAGAATATTAAACTCTACCCCAATATACGCGTGTTCTGGGAGAAGTATGTTATATAACATCAGAATATTAAACTCTACCCCAATATACGCGTTCTGGGAGAAGTATGTTTTATAACATCAGAATATTAAACTCTACCCCAATATACGCGTGTTCTGGGAGAAGTATGTTATATAACATCAGAATATTAAACTCTACCCCAATATACGTGTTCTGGGAGAAGTATGTTTTATAACATCAGAATATTAAACTCTACCCCAATATACGCGTGTTAAGGAAGAGATATGATATATAACATCAGAATATTAAAATCTACCCCAATTTACGCGTTCTGGGAGAAGTATGTTTTATAGCATCAGAATATTAAACTCTACCCCAATATACGCGTGTTCTGGGAGAAGTATGTTTTATAACATCAGAATATTAAACTCTACCCCAATATACGCGTGTTCTGGGAGAAGTATGTTATATAACATCAGAATATTAAACTCTATCCCAATATACGCGTGTTCTGGGAGAAGTATGTTATATAACATCAGAATATTAAACTCTACCCCAATATACGTGTTCTGGGAGAAGTATGTTTTATAACATCAGAATATTAAACTCTACCCCAATATACGCGTGTTAAGGAAGAGATATGATATATAACATCAGAATATTAAACTCTACCCCAATATACGCGTGTTCTGGGAGAAGTATGTTTTATAACATCAGAATATTAAACTCTACCCCAATATACGCGTGTTCTGGGAGAAGTATGTTACATAACATCAGAATATTAAACTCTACCCCAATATACGCGTGTTCTGGGAGAAGTATGTTATATAACATCAGGATATTAAACTCTACCCCAATATACGTGTTCTGGGAGAAGTATGTTTTATAACATCAGAATATTAAACTCTACCCCAATATACGCGTGTTAAGGAAGAGATATGATATATAACATCAGAATATTAAAATCTACCCCAATTTACGCGTTCTGGGAGAAGTATGTTTTATAACATCAGAATATTAAACTCTACCCCAATTTACGCGTTCTGGGAGAAGTATGTAATATAACATCAGAATATTAAACTCTACCCCAATTTACGCGTTCTGGGAGAGATATGATATATAACATCAGAATATTAAACTCTACCCCAATTTACGCGTTCTGGGAGAGATATGATATATAACATCAGAATATTAAACTCTACCCCAATATACACGTTCTGGGAGAAGTATGTTTTATAACATCGGAATATTAAACTCTACCCCAATTTACGCGTTCTGGGAGAGATATGATAAATAGCATCAGAATATTAAACTCTACCCCAATTTACGCGTGTTCTGGGAGAGATATGATATATAACATCAGAATATTAAACTCTACCCCAATATACGCGTGTTCTGGGAGAGATATGACATATAACATCAGAATATTAAACTCTACCCCAATATACGCGTGTTCTGGGAGAAGTATGTTTTATAGCATCAGAATATTAAACTCTACCCCAATATACGTGTTCTGGGAGAAGTATGTTATATAACATCAGAATATTAAACTCTACCCCAATTTACGCGTTCTGGGAGAAGTATGTTATATAACATCAGAATATGAAAATCTACCCAAATTTACGCGTCCTGGGAGAAGTATGTTTTATAACATCAGAATATTAAACTCTACCCCAATATACGCGTGTTCTTGGAGAAGTATGTTTTATAACATCAGAATATTAAACTCTACCCCAATATACGCGTTCTGGGAGAGATATGATATATAACATCAGAATATTAAACTCTACCCCAATATACGCGTTCTTGGAGAGATATGATATATAACATCAGAATATTAAAATCTACCCCAATTTACGCATTCTTGGAGAAGTATGTTTTATAGCATCAGAATATTAAACTCTACCCCAATATACGCGTGTTCTGGGAGAAGTATGTTATATAACATCAGAATATTAAACTCTACCCCAATATACGTGTTCTGGGAGAAGTATGTTTTATAACATCAGAATATTAAACTCTACCCCAATATACGCGTGTTAAGGAAGAGATATGATATATATCATCAGAATATTAAAATCTACCCCAATTTACTCGTTCTGGGAGAAGTATGTTTTATAGCATCAGAATATTAAACTCTACCCCAATATACGCGTGTTCTGGGAGAAGTATGTTTTATAACATCAGAATATTAAACTCTACCCCAATATACGCGTGTTCTGGGAGAAGTATGTTATATAACATCAGAATATTAAACTCTACCCCAATATACGCGTGTTCTGGGAGAAGTATGTTATATAACATCAGAATATTAAACTCTACCCCAATATACGTGTTCTGGGAGAAGTATGTTTTATAACATCAGAATATTAAACTCTACCCCAATATACGCGTGTTAAGGAAGAGATATGATATATAACATCAGAATATTAAACTCTACCCCAATATACGCGTGTTCTGGGAGAAGTATGTTTTATAACATCAGAATATTAAACTCTACCCCAATATACGCGTGTTCTGGGAGAAGTATGTTACATAACATCAGAATATTAAACTCTACCCCAATATACGCGTGTTCTGGGAGAAGTATGTTATATAACATCAGGATATTAAACTCTACCCCAATATACGTGTTCTGGGAGAAGTATGTTTTATAACATCAGAATATTAAACTCTACCCCAATATACGCGTGTTAAGGAAGAGATATGATATATAACATCAGAATATTAAAATCTACGCCAATTTACGCGTTCTGGGAGAAGTATGTTTTATAGCATCAGAATATTAAACTCTACCCCAATATACGCGTGTTCTGGGAGAAGTATGTTTTATAACATCAGAATATTAAACTCTACCCCAATATACGCGTTTTCTGGGAGAAGTTTTGATTGAAAACATATTTTATTCATTTAATAAATGAATTGGGCACAAGTTGTGAAACTTATAGAAGCCCTCTCCAGGTAATCAACAACTATTTTACAAGGCTAGAATACATAACAAGAAAGTAAGAAATCTACAAGTGACGAAGTGGGTAAACATGTAATATACATTATTAAGGCAACACACAATTGGAAATGTTATTCTTATGACAAAATGTACTTTGAATATGGTAAATACGTACATTAGTATTAATGTATTATTTGAACCGTTGACTCTTTCCAATGAATTTATGAACATGGTGAAGTATGTTTTCATTGACTGTTTGTGGAAGATTTGGGTTTCCATACAGGATTGTATTAATATCAAATTCTGCCTTTAAATTATAAAATCTTTGCTTTAATTCTAAACGAAGATCAGCATGTCTTGGACATCTCAAGAAGAAATGATAAACATCTTCAACTAAAGCACCACAAATGCAAGATTTACTTTCAGATAAATTGACACGATACAGATCACCGTTTATAGGGAACTACAAGAATTTCTTAACTTACTGTGTATAATGTTCATCTTCCTATCGCCGAATAGAAAATATTTTGGGATTTTACATTCTTTTTCAGATAATTTTGCTTTAAATGACGATAATGAATTTGAACATCTTATTTTCGAGGAAAGATTATTCCACAGATAAGCACAGTCATAAATAAAAGACTTTTGAAGGACTGCAGTTCGAAATTTTGGAATAGATAAATTTGATTTGTTACGCAAGTTGTAATGAGAAATAGTTTCAGTGGCTGGTGGAAGTAAATTAATCAGATAATATTTACGCGTTCTGGGAGAAGTATGTTATATAACATCAGAATATTAAACTCTACCCCAATATACGCGTGTTCTGGGAGAAGTATGTTATATAACATCAGAATATTAAAATATACCCCAATTTACGCGTTCTGGGGGAAGTATGTTTTATAACATCAGAATATTAAAATCTACACCAATATACGCGTTCTGGGAGAAGTATGTTATATAACATCAGAATATTAAAATCTACCCCAATATACGCGTTCTGGGAGAGATATGATATATAACATCAGAATATTAAAATCTACCCAAATTTACGCGTTCTGGGAGAAGTATTATATAACATCAGAATATTAAAATATACCCCAATTTACGCGTTCTGGGAGAAGTATGTTTTATAACATCAGAATATTAAAATCTACCCCAATATACGCGTTCTGGGAGAAGTATGTTATATAACATCAGAATATTAAAATCTACCCCAATATACGCGTTCTGGGAGAGATATGATATATAACATCAGAATATTAAAATCTACCCCAATATACGCGTGTTCTTGGAGAAGTATTATATAACATCAGAATATTAAAATCTACCCCAATTTACGCATTCTGGGAGAAGTATGTTATATAACATCAGAATATAAAAATCTACCCCAATATACGCGTTCTGGGAGAGATAGGATATATAACATCAGAATATTAAAATCTACCCCAATATACGCGTTCTGGGAGAGATATGATATATAACATCAGAATATTAAAATCTTCCCCAATATACGCGTGTTCTGGGAGAAGTATGTTTTATAACATCAGAATATTAAAATCTACCCCAATATACGCGTTCTGGGAGAAGTATGTTATATAACATAAGAATATTAAAATCTACCCCAATATACGCGTTCTGGGAGAAGTATGTTATATAACATCAGAATATTAAACTCTACCCCAATATACGCGTTCTGGGAGAAGTATGTTATATAACATCAGAATATTAAAATCTACCCCAATTTACGCGTTCTGGGAGAAGTATGTTATATAACACCCGAATATTAAAATCTACCCCAATATACGCGTTCTGGGAGAGATATGATATATAACATCAGAATATTAAAATCTACCCCAATATACGCGTTCTGGGAGAAGTATGTTATATAACATCAGAATATTAAAATATACCCCAATTTACGCGTTCTGGGAGAATTATGTTATATAACATCAGAATATTAAAATCTACCCAAATTTACGCGTCCTGGGAGAAGTATTTTTTATAACATCAGAATATTAAACTCTACCCCCATATACGCGTGTTCTTGGAGAAGTATGTTTTATAACATCAGAATATTAAACTCTACCCCAATATATGCGTTCTTGGAGAGATATGATATATAACATCAGAATATTAAAATCTACCCCAATTTACGCGTTCTTGGAGAAGTATGTTTTATAGCATCAGAATATTAAACTCTACCCCAATATACGCGTGTTCTGGGAGAAGTATGTTTTATAACATCAGAATATTAAACTCTACCCCAATATACGCGTGTTCTGGGAGAAGTATGTTATATAACATCAGAATATTAAACTCTACCCCAATATACGCGTTCTGGGAGAAGTATGTTTTATAACATCAGAATATTAAACTCTACCCCAATATACGCGTGTTCTGGGAGAAGTATGTTATATAACATCAGAATATTAAACTCTACCCCAATATACGTGTTCTGGGAGAAGTATGTTTTATAACATCAGAATATTAAACTCTACCCCAATATACGCGTGTTAAGGAAGAGATATGATATATAACATCAGAATATTAAAATCTACCCCAATTTACGCGTTCTGGGAGAAGTATGTTTTATAACATCAGAATATTAAACTCTACCCCAATTTACGCGTTCTGGGAGAAGTATGTTATATAACATCAGAATATTAAACTCTACCCAAATTTACGCGTTCTGGGAGAGATATGATATATAACATCAGAATATTAAACTCTACCCCAATTTACGCGTTCTGGGAGAGATATGATATATAACATCAGAATATTAAAATCTACCCAAATTTACGCATCCTGGGAGAAGTATGTTTTATAACATCAGAATATTAAACTCTACCCCAATATACGCGTGTTCTTGGAGAAGTATGTTTTATAACATCAGAATATTAAACTCTACCCCAATATACGCGTTCTGGGAGAGATATGATATATAACATCAGAATATTAAACTCTACCCCAATATACGCGTTCTTGGAGAGATATGATATATAACATCAGAATATTAAAATCTACCCCAATTTACGCGTTCTTGGAGAAGTATGTTTTATAGCATCAGAATATTAAACTCTACCCCAATATACGAGTGTTCTGGGAGAAGTATGTTTTATAACATCAGAATATTAAACTCTACCCCAATATACGCGTGTTCTGGGAGAAGTATGTTATATAACATCAGAATATTAAACTCTACCCCAATATACGCGTTCTGGGAGAAGTATGTTTTATAACATCAGAATATTAAACTCTACCCCAATTTACGCGTTCTGGGAGAAGTATGTTATATAACATCAGAATACTAAACTCTACCCCAATATACGCGTTCTGGGAGAAGTATGTTTTATAACATCAGAATATTAAACTCTACCCCAATATACGCGTGTTCTGGGAGAAGTATGTTATATAACATCAGAATATTAAACTCTACCCCAATATACGCGTTCTGGGAGAAGTATGTTTTATAACATCAGAATATTAAACTCTACCCCAATATACGCGTGTTCTGGGAGAAGTATGTTATATAAGATCAGAATATTAAACTCTACCCCAATATACGTGTTCTGGGAGAAGTATGTTTTATAACATCAGAATATTAAACTCTACCCCAATATACGCGTGTTAAGGAAGAGATATGATATATAACATCAGAATATTAAAATCTACCCCAATTTACGCGTTCTGGGAGAAGTATGTTTTATAATATCAGAATATTAAACTCTACCCCAATTTACGCGTTCTGGGAGAAGTATGTTATATAACATCAGAATATTAAACTCTACCCCAATTTACGCGTTCTGGGAGAGATATGATATATAACATCAGAATATTAAACTCTACCCCAATTTACGCGTTCTGGGAGAGATATGATATATAACATCAGAATATTAAAATCTACCCAAATTTACGCATCCTGGGAGAAGTATGTTTTATAACATCAGAATATTAAACTCTACCCCAATATACGCGTGTTCTTGGAGAAGTATGTTTTATAACATCAGAATATTAAACTCTACCCCAATATACGCGTTCTGGGAGAGATATGATATATAACATCAGAATATTAAACTCTACCCCAATATACGCGTTCTTGGAGAGATATGATATATAACATCAGAATATTAAAATCTACCCCAATTTACGCGTTCTTGGAGAAGTATGTTTTATAGCATCAGAATATTAAACTCTACCCCAATATACGCGTGTTCTTGGAGAAGTATGTTTTATAACATCAGAATATTAAACTCTACCCCAATATACGCGTGTTCTTGGAGAAGTATGTTATATAACATCAGAATATTAAACTCTACCCCAATATACGCGTTCTGGGAGAAATATGTTTTATAACATCAGAATATTAAACTCTACCCCAATATACGCGTGTTCTGGGAGAAGTATGTTATATAACATCAGAATATTAAACTCTACCCCAATATACGTGTTCTGGGAGAAGTATGTTTTATAACATCAGAATATTAAACTCTACCCCAATATACGCGTGTTAAGGAAGAGATATGATATATAACATCAGAATATTAAAATCTACCCCAATTTACGCGTTCTGGGAGAAGTATGTTTTATAACATCAGAATATTAAACTCTACCCCAATTTACGCGTTCTGGGAGAAGTATGTTATATAACATCAGAATATTAAACTCTACCCCAATTTACGCGTTCTGGGAGAGATATGATATATAACATCAGAATATTAAACTCTACCCCAATTTACGCGTTCTGGGACAGATATGATATATAACATCAGAATATTAAACTCTACCCCAATATACGCGTTCTGGGAGAAGTATGTTTTATAACATCAGAATATTAAACTCTACCCCAATTTACGCGTTCTGGGAGAGATATGATATATAGCATCAGAATATTAAACTCTACCCCAATTTACGCGTGTTCTGGGAGAGATATGATATATAACATCAGAATATTAAACTCTACCCCAATATACGCGTGTTCTGGGAGAGATATGATATATAACATCAGAATATTAAACTCTACCCCAATATACGCGTGTTCTGGGAGAAGTATGTTTTATAACATCAGAATATTAAACTCTACCCCAATATACGTGTTCTGGGAGAAGTATGTTTTATAACATCAGAATATTAAACTCTACCCCAATTTACGCGTTCTGGGAGAAGTATGTTATATAACATCAGAATATTAAAATCTACCCAAATTTACGCGTCCTGGGAGAAGTATGTTTTATAACATCAGAATATTAAACTCTACCCCAATATACGCGTGTTCTTGGAGAAGTATGTTTTATAACATCAGAATATTAAACTCTACCCCAATATACGCGTTCTGGGAGAGATATGATATATAACATCAGAATATTAAACTCTACCCCAATATACGCGTGTTCTTGGAGAAGTATGTTTTATAACATCAGAATATTAAACTCTACCCCAATATACGCGTGTTCTGGGAGAAGTATGTTATATAACATCAGAATATTAAACTCTACCCCAATATACGCGTTCTGGGAGAAGTACGTTTATAACATCAGAATATTAAACTCTACCCCAATATACGCGTGTTCTGGGAGAAGTATGTTATATAACATCAGAATATTAAACTCTACCCCAATATACGTGTTCTGGGAGAAGTATGTTTTATAACATCAGAATATTAAACTCTACCCCAATATACGCGTGTTAAGGAAGAGATATGATATATAACATCAGAATATTAAAATCTACCCCAATTTACGCGTTCTGGGAGAAGTATGTTTTATAACATCAGAATATTAAACTCTACCCCAATTTACGCGTTCTGGGAGAAGTATGTTATATAACATCAGAATATTAAACTCTACCCCAATTTACGCGTTCTGGGAGAGATATGATATATAACATCAGAATATTAAACTCTACCCCAATATACGCGTGTTCTGGGAGAGATATGATATATAACATCAGAATATTAAACTCTACCCCAATATACGCGTGTTCTGGGAGAAGTATGTTTTATAGCATCAGAATATTAAACTCTACCCCAATATACGTGTTCTGGGAGAAGTATGTTATATAACATCAGAATATTAAACTCTACCCCAATTTACGCGTTCTGGGAGAAGTATGTTATATAACATCAGAATATTAAAATCTACCCAAATTTACGCGTCCTGGGAGAAGTATGTTTTATAACATCAGAATATTAAACTCTACCCCAATATACGCGTGTTCTTGGAGAAGTATGTTTTATAACATCAGAATATTAAACTCTACCCCAATATACGCGTGTTCTGGGAGAAGTATGTTATATAACATCAGAATATTAAACTCTACCCCAATTTACGCGTTCTGGGAGAAGTATGTTATATAACATCAGAATATTAAACTCTACCCCAATTTACGCGTTCTGGGAGAGATATGATATATAACATCAGAATATTAAACTCTACCCCAATTTACGCGTTCTGGGACAGATATGATATATAACATCAGAATATTAAACTCTACCCCAATATACGCGTTCTGGGAGAAGTATGTTTTATAACATCAGAATATTAAACTCTACCCCAATTTACGCGTTCTGGGAGAGATATGATATATAGCATCAGAATATTAAACTCTACCCCAATTTACGCGTGTTCTGGGAGAGATATGATATATAACATCAGAATATTAAACTCTACCCCAATATACGCGTGTTCTGGGAGAGATATGATATATAACATCAGAATATTAAACTCTACCCCAATATACGCGTGTTCTGGGAGAAGTATGTTTTATAGCATCAGAATATTAAACTCTACCCCAATATACGTGTTCTGGGAGAAGTATGTTATATAACATCAGAATATTAAACTCTACCCCAATTTACGCGTTCTGGGAGAAGTATGTTATATAACATCAGAATATTAAAATCTACCCAAATTTACGCGTCCTGGGAGAAGTATGTTTTATAACATCAGAATATTAAACTCTACCCCAATATACGCGTGTTCTTGGAGAAGTATGTTTTATAACATCAGAATATTAAACTCTACCCCAATATACGCGTTCTGGGAGAGATATGATATATAACATCAGAATATTAAACTCTACCCCAATATACGCGTGTTCTTGGAGAAGTATGTTTTATAACATCAGAATATTAAACTCTACCCCAATATACGCGTGTTCTGGGAGAAGTATGTTATATAACATCAGAATATTAAACTCTACCCCAATATACACGTTCTGGGAGAAGTATGTTTTATAACATCAGAATATTAAACTCTACCCCAATATACGCGTGTTCTGGGAGAAGTATGTTATATAACATCAGAATATTAAACTCTACCCCAATATCGTGTTCTGGGAGAAGTATGTTTTATAACATCAGAATATTAAATTCTACCCCAATATACGCGTGTTAAGGAAGAGATATGATATATAACATCAGAATATTAAAATCTACCCCAATTTACGCGTTCTGGGAGAAGTATGTTTTATAACATCAGAATATTAAACTCTACCCCAATTTACGCGTTCTGGGAGAAGTATGTTATATAACATCAGAATATTAAACTCTACCCCAATTTACGCGTTCTGGGAGAGATATGATATATAACATCAGAATATTAAACTCTACCCCAATATACGCGTGTTCTGGGAGACATATGATATATAACATCAGAATATTAAACTCTACCCCAATATACGCGTGTTCTGGGAGAAGTATGTTTTATAGCATCAGAATATTAAACTCTACCCCAATATACGTGTTCTGGGAGAAGTATGTTATATAACATCAGAATATTAAACTCTACCCCAATATACGCGTTCTGGGAGAAGTATGTTATATAACATCAGAATATTAAAATCTACCCAAATTTACGCGTCCTGGGAGAAGTATGTTTTATAACATCAGAATATTAAACTCTACCCCAATATACGCGTGTTCTTGGAGAAGTATGTTTTATAACATCAGAATATTAAACTCTACCCCAATATACGCGTTCTGGGAGAGATATGATATATAACATCAGAATATTAAACTCTACCCCAATATACGCGTGTTCTTGGAGAAGTATGTTTTATAACATCAGAATATTAAACTCTACCCCAATATACGCGTGTTCTGGGAGAAGTATGTTATATAACATCAGAATATTAAACTCTACCCCAATATACGCGTTCTGGGAGAAGTATGTTTTATAACATCAGAATATTAAACTCTACCCCAATATACGCGTGTTCTGGGAGAAGAATGTTATATAACATCAGAATATTAAACTCTACCCCAATATACGTGTTCTGGGAGAAGTATGTTTTATAACATCAGAATATTAAACTCTACCCCAATATACGCGTGTTAAGGAAGAGATATGATATATAACATCAGAATATTAAAATCTACCCCAATTTACGCGTTCTGGGAGAAGTATGTTTTATAACATCAGAATATTAAACTCTACCCCAATTTACGCGTTCTGGGAGAAGTATGTTATATAACATCAGAATATTAAACTCTACCCCAATTTACGCGTTCTGGGAGAGATATGATATATAACATCAGAATATTAAACTCTACCCCAATTTACGCGTTCTGGGAGAGATATGATATATAACATCAGAATATTAAAATCTACCCAAATTTACGCATCCTGGGAGAAGTATGTTTTATAACATCAGAATATTAAACTCTACCCCAATATACGCGTGTTCTTGGAGAAGTATGTTTTATAACATCAGAATATTAAACTCTACCCCAATATACGCGTTCTGGGAGAGATATGATATATAACATCAGAATATTAAACTCTACCCCAATATACGCGTTCTTGGAGAGATATGATATATAACATCAGAATATTAAAATCTACCCCAATTTACGCGTTCTGGGAGAAGGATGTTTTATAGCATCAGAATATTAAACTCTACCCCAATATACGCGTGTTCTGGGAGAAGTATGTTTTATAACATCAGAATATTAAACTCTACCCCAATATACGCGTGTTCTGGGAGAAGTATATTATATAACATCAGAATATTAAACTCTACCCCAATATACGCGTTCTGGGAGAAGTATGTTTTATAACATCAGAATATTAAACTCTACCCCAATATACGCGTGTTCTGGGAGAAGTATGTTATATAACATCAGAATATTAAACTCTACCCCAATATACGTGTTCTGGGAGAAGTATGTTTTATAACATCAGAATATTAAACTCTACCCCAATTTACGCGTTCTGGGAGAGATATGATATATAACATCAGAATATTAAACTCTACCCCAATTTACGCGTTCTGGGACAGATATGATATATAACATCAGAATATTAAACTCTACCCCAATATACGCGTTCTGGGAGAAGTATGTTTTATAACATCAGAATATTAAACTCTACCCCAATTTACGCGTTCTGGGAGAGATATGATATATAGCATCAGAATATTAAACTCTACCCCAATTTACGCGTGTTCTGGGAGAGATATGATATATAACATCAGAATATTAAACTCTACCCCAATATACGCGTGTTCTGGGAGAGATATGATATATAACATCAGAATATTAAACTCTACCCCAATATACGCGTGTTCTGGGAGAAGTATGTTTTATAGCATCAGAATATTAAACTCTACCCCAATATACGTGTTCTGGGAGAAGTATGTTATATAACATCAGAATATTAAACTCTACCCCAATTTACGCGTTCTGGGAGAAGTATGTTATATAACATCAGAATATTAAAATCTACCCAAATTTACGCGTCCTGGGAGAAGTATGTTTTATAACATCAGAATATTAAACTCTACCCCAATATACGCGTGTTCTTGGAGAAGTATGTTTTATAACATCAGAATATTAAACTCTACCCCAATATACGCGTTCTGGGAGAGATATGATATATAACATCAGAATATTAAACTCTACCCCAATATACGCGTGTTCTTGGAGAAGTATGTTTTATAACATCAGAATATTAAACTCTACCCCAATATACGCGTGTTCTGGGAGAAGTATGTTATATAACATCAGAATATTAAACTCTACCCCAATATACGCGTTCTGGGAGAAGTATGTTTTATAACATCAGAATATTAAACTCTACCCCAATATACGCGTGTTCTGGGAGAAGTATGTTATATAACATCAGAATATTAAACTCTACCCCAATATCGTGTTCTGGGAGAAGTATGTTTTATAACATCAGAATATTAAATTCTACCCCAATATACGCGTGTTAAGGAAGAGATATGATATATAACATCAGAATATTAAAATCTACCCCAATTTACGCGTTCTGGGAGAAGTATGTTTTATAACATCAGAATATTAAACTCTACCCCAATTTACGCGTTCTGGGAGAAGTATGTTATATAACATCAGAATATTAAACTCTACCCCAATTTACGCGTTCTGGGAGAGATATGATATATAACATCAGAATATTAAACTCTACCCCAATATACGCGTGTTCTGGGAGACATATGATATATAACATCAGAATATTAAACTCTACCCCAATATACGCGTGTTCTGGGAGAAGTATGTTTTATAGCATCAGAATATTAAACTCTACCCCAATATACGTGTTCTGGGAGAAGTATGTTATATAACATCAGAATATTAAACTCTACCCCAATTTACGCGTTCTGGGAGAAGTATGTTATATAACATCAGAATATTAAACTCTACCCAAATTTACGCGTCCTGGGAGAAGTATGTTTTATAACATCAGAATATTAAACTCTACCCCAATATACGCGTGTTCTTGGAGAAGTATGTTTTATAACATCAGAATATTAAACTCTACCCCAATATACGCGTTCTGGGAGAGATATGATATATAACATCAGAATATTAAAATCTACCCCAATTTACGCGTGTTCTTGGAGAAGTATGTTTTATAACATCAGAATATTAAACTCTACCCCAATATACGCGTGTTCTGGGAGAAGTATGTTATATAACATCAGAATATTAAACTCTACCCCAATATACGCGTTCTGGGAGAAGTATGTTTTATAACATCAGAATATTAAACTCTACCCCAATATACGCGTGTTCTGGGAGAAGAATGTTATATAACATCAGAATATTAAACTCTACCCCAATATACGTGTTCTGGGAGAAGTATGTTTTATAACATCAGAATATTAAACTCTACCCCAATATACGCGTGTTAAGGAAGAGATATGATATATAACATCAGAATATTAAAATCTACCCCAATTTACGCGTTCTGGGAGAAGTATGTTTTATAACATCAGAATATTAAACTCTACCCCAATTTACGCGTTCTGGGAGAAGTATGTTATATAACATCAGAATATTAAACTCTACCCCAATTTACGCGTTCTGGGAGAGATATGATATATAACATCAGAATATTAAACTCTACCCCAATTTACGCGTTCTGGGAGAGATATGATATATAACATCAGAATATTAAAATCTACCCAAATTTACGCATCCTGGGAGAAGTATGTTTTATAACATCAGAATATTAAACTCTACCCCAATATACGCGTGTTCTTGGAGAAGTATGTTTTATAACATCAGAATATTAAACTCTACCCCAATATACGCGTTCTGGGAGAGATATGATATATAACATCAGAATATTAAACTCTACCCCAATATACGCGTTCTTGGAGAGATATGATATATAACATCAGAATATTAAAATCTACCCCAATTTACGCGTTCTGGGAGAAGGATGTTTTATAGCATCAGAATATTAAACTCTACCCCAATATACGCGTGTTCTGGGAGAAGTATGTTTTATAACATCAGAATATTAAACTCTACCCCAATATACGCGTGTTCTGGGAGAAGTATATTATATAACATCAGAATATTAAACTCTACCCCAATATACGCGTTCTGGGAGAAGTATGTTTTATAACATCAGAATATTAAACTCTACCCCAATATACGCGTGTTCTGGGAGAAGTATGTTATATAACATCAGAATATTAAACTCTACCCCAATATACGTGTTCTGGGAGAAGTATGTTTTATAACATCAGAATATTAAACTCTACCCCAATATACGCGTGTTAAGGAAGAGATATGATATATAACATCAGAATATTAAAATCTACCCCAATTTACGCGTTCTGGGAGAAGTATGTTTTATAACATCAGATTATTAAACTCTACCCCAATTTACGCGTTCTGGGAGAAGTATGTTATATAACATCAGAATATTAAACTCTACCCCAATTTACGCGTTCTGGGAGAGATATGATATATAACATCAGAATATTAAACTCTACCCCAATTTACGCGTTCTGGGACAGATATGATATATAACATCAGAATATTAAACTCTACCCCAATATACGCGTTCTGGGAGAAGTATGTTTTATAACATCAGAATATTAAACTCTACCCCAATATACGCGTGTTCTGGGAGAGATATGATATATAACATCAGAATATTAAACTCTACCCCAATTTACGCGTTCTGGGAGAGATATGATATATAACATCAGAATATTAAACTCTACCCCAATTTACGCGTTCTGGGACAGATATGATATATAACATCAGAATATTAAACTCTACCCCAATATACGCGTTCTGGGAGAAGTATTTTTTATAACATCAGAATATTAAACTCTACCCCAATATACGCGTGTTCTGGGAGAAGTATGTTTTATAGCATCAGAATATTAAACTCTACCCCAATATACGTGTTCTGGGAGAAGTATGTTATATAACATCAGAATATTAAACTCTACTCCAATTTACGCGTTCTGGGAGAAGTATGTTATATAACATCAGAATATTAAAATCTACCCAAATTTACGCGTCCTGGGAGAAGTATGTTTTATAGCATCAGAATATTAAACTCTACCCCAATATACGCGTTCTGGGAGAGATATGATATATAACATCAGAATATTAAACTCTACCCCAATATACGCGTTCTTGGAGAGATATGATATATAACATCAGAATATTAAAATCTACCCCAATTTACGCGTTCTGGGAGAAGTATGTTTTATAGCATCAGAATATTAAACTCTACCCCAATATACGCGTGTTCTGGGAGAAGTATGTTTTATAACATCAGAATATTAAACTCTACCCCAATATACGCGTGTTCTGGGAGAAGTATGTTATATAACATCAGAATATTAAACTCTACCCCAATATACGCGTTCTGGGAGAAGTATGTTTTATAACATCAGAATATTAAACTCTACCCCAATATACGCGTGTTCTGGGAGAAGTATGTTATATAACATCAATATATTAAACTCTACCCCAATATACGTGTTCTGGGAGAAGTATGTTTTATAACATCAGAATATTAAACTCTACCCCAATATACGCGTGTTAAGGAAGAGATATGATATATAACATCAGAATATTAAAATCTACCCCAATTTACGCGTTCTGGGAGAAGTATGTTTTATAGCATCAGAATATTAAACTCTACCCCAATATACGTGTGTTCTGGGAGAAGTATGTTTTATAACATCAGAATATTAAACTCTACCCCAATATACGCGTGTTCTGGGAGAAGTATGTTATATAACATCAGAATATTAAACTCTACCCCAATATACGCGTGTTCTGGGAGAAGTATGTTATATAACATCAGAATATTAAACTCTACCCCAATATACGTGTTCTGGGAGAAGTATGTTTTATAACATCAGAATATTAAACTCTACCCCAATATACGCGTGTTAAGGAAGAGATATGATATATAACATCAGAATATTAAAATCTACCCCAATTTACGCGTTCTGGGAGAAGTATGTTTTATAACATCAGAATATTAAACTCTACCCCAATTTACGCGTTCTGGGAGAAGTATGTTATATAACATCAGAATATTAAACTCTACCCCAATTTACGCGTTCTGGGAGAGATATGATATATAACATCAGAATATTAAACTCTACCCCAATTTACGCGTTCTGGGAGAGATATGATATATAACATCAGAATATTAAACTCTACCCCAATATACGCGTTCTGGGAGAAGTATGTTTTATAACATCAGAATATTAAACTCTACCCCAATTTACGCGTTCTGGGAGAGATATGATATATAGCATCAGAATATTAAACTCTACCCCAATTTACGCGTGTTCTGGGAGAGATATGATATATAACATCAGAATATTAAACTCTACCCTAATATACGCGTGTTCTGGGAGAGATGTGATATATAACATCAGAATATTAAACTCTACCCCAATATACGCGTGTTCTGGGAGAAGTATGTTTTATAGCATCAGAATATTAAACTCTACCCCAATATACGTGTTCTGGGAGAAGTATGTTATATAACATCAGAATATTAAACTCTACCCCAATATACGCATTCTGGGAGAAGTATGTTTTATAACATCAGAATATTAAACTCTACCCCAATATACGCGTGTTCTGGGAGAAGTATGTTATATAACATCAGAATATTAAACTCTACCCCAATATACGTGTTCTGGGAGAAGTATGTTTTATAACATCAGAATATTAAACTCTACCCCAATATACGCGTGTTAAGGAAGAGATATGATATATAACATCAGAATATTAAAATCTACCCCAATTTACGCGTTCTGGGAGAAGTATGTTTTATAACATCAGAATATTAAACTCTACCCCAATTTACGCGTTCTGGGAGAAGTATGTTATATAACATCAGAATATTAAACTCTACCCCAATTTACGCGTTCTGGGAGAGATATGATATATAACATCAGAATATTAAACTCTACCCCAATTTACGCGTTCTGGGAGAGATATGATATATAACATCAGAATATTAAACTCTACCCCAATATACGCGTTCTGGGAGAAGCATGTTATATAACATCAGAATATTAAACTCTACCCCAATTTACGCGTTCTGGGAGAAGTATGTTATATAACATCAGAATATTAAACTCTACCCCAATTTACGCGTTCTGGGAGAAGTATGTTTTATAACATCAGAATATTAAACTCTACCCCAATATACCTGCATGTGTTCTTGGAGAAGTATGTTATATATAACATCAGAATATAAAACTCTACCCCAATATTCGCGTGTTTTCGGGGAGGTATGTTATACGTTTTTAACATTAGAATGTAGATTTCAACGCCATAATAAAAATACGCGTGTGCTGAAAAATATAGGCTGTGTTTTATAAGTTCAGAATATTAAACTCTACGTCAATATCTACGTGTGAACATTCTCATATGCCACAATCTGGCAGAAGCGTAGAGCTGTGACATGTGCTAGCGACACTCTATACATAGATTCTAATTAAGATTTCAAGATTTCAAGATTATTTATTGCACAAACACCTCATTCAGGCAGAGTACAAAGCTAAGACTAACAAAACAATAATACCATCAACATAATAGCATGGCAAATATTTAACATGATGGAAACAATAGTTATAATGAATGATTATACAGGTGGCATATATTATATCTCAAATCATACATTGTAGATATATAGTAGATGTTATCAACCTGATTTCTTCTCTAGGCTGCAGCATTATTTTCATCAGGTCCAACTTCCCTGGTAGATTATTAATATTGAGTCCAAGATCCTTAAACAGTGTCTCCCTGCGTGACTTGTAGAGGGGACAAGTGAGGAGGAAGTGTTCCTCATCTTCCACCTGCTGGAGGTTAACAGTGGCAGCACAGTCTCTGCTCAGCAGGGGTGTGGCGATACCTCCCTCTCTCTTGAAATCTCCAGGACGCGATACCTCCCTCTCTCTTGAAATCTCCAGGACATGGGCGCTCAGTCGGAGTCTTGTTAAAGTCTTCTGATGGCTTTTATTTTTCAATTTGAGCAAGTAAAATTCCTTCAGTCCAAAAGTTTCACCTAATTTACCAAGAAGTCGTACTTTATGATTTTTAGGAGAGGGTGTTTGATCAGTTTCCAAAAGATGAAGTTCTTCAAATTTCGATTTCAGTTTGCTTGAGAATTCGGCAACTGAGATATGCTGCTGAAAGGTATTTGGAAATAGCATTTGTTTCAGAGTTTCGATGTTGGTAGTCCATGAATTTTGTAGTTTGGTGTCCTCTTTAAATGCAGAAAGCGGTCTTGGTGTAATTGGAGTAGGCGGGGGTAATACTTGTAGGCACATATTTTCATAGATAATTATACTAATGGGATATAGACCAAGTTCACTGAGGGAACCAATATTTGATGCATTCCTTGGTAGACTGAGGATTAGAAAGTCCCTACTACACAATGTCATGCGCAATTATTATAGGCCTACTCACAATTTTGCAAAATGAAATTGCTATGATAAGATTTTGTCAATCATGAATGTTAAAAATTAACCCTTATTATATAATTCTTATATAAGTGGTGTAGGTTAGCCAATGAATAACATAACATCTATGCTCAATGTTACCATTTCTTTCACATGCTGTTGTCATTGTCAACAACTCTCTGATTTATGTGACATATGCGGAAATTGTCATTAAAATACAATTTATTTTTTTGTTTTATTATTATTATTATTAGTATTATTATCAACAACATAACACTTTCATCTTGCTGCTCTCTGGTAGGTGTTTACCCATCCTCATGATCCTGCCTGCAGGAGTTAATCTTATACATGTAGCCTACATTTGAAAATATGTTACGGTGCGGTGATAAGAAAGTCAGGTTAATGTTCTAACCTAATTTACTCATTCAGAAATGAAGGGTAAGGGTCAAGAAATCCCTGATGATTGTCAACTTTAACTATTCACTCAGAACGTATTCATTGTGTATTTATAGGCCTATTGAAGCAGTATTTCAATCAAATTGAGAATATTATCATTTTGGTGCGAACAAAGCTTTATCTGGAGTATGTGAATCCTTGGTGCAAGTTATTGTTATTTCGAGGTGAATTATCAAGCTAAGAATCCATGATAATAAATGGTTACGTAAATGCCCACTTGACCGTATTATCGACCTCGTTTAAACTCCGAGCGACACATGCGTTTATTCTGCCGATGTTCGGAGCTCTACGTTGACCGATTTCTCACTCCACTGACAGAAGAGTGACTACATAAACAGCAAGCTGAATAACAAGGGCGTTTGGATTTTTGTCTTGGCGAACGATTTGTAGTGTCAAATATGACGTGACAGCGATTATGAACAAACGCAGCGTTAATTATTCTGTTAACAGCCTATAATTTCTGCACATACTTCACATAATCTATCATATTTTTCTCACTGAAAACATCGTGTGCCTGTTCACTCACTCAGTCTCAGTGTTCACTACAACGGGTTCAGGTGTTGTGTTCAGGTCCCGATTGTACCTGAACTGAGGCTACCGGCCCTCAAGGAAAACAATCACACCAAGGCAATATCTGAAACCGTCGCCTTGATTACGATTACCCGAGGTCCGAATTCTCAGTCTACAGTGACACTGTTACATGACAGTATGACAGTTGGCTTGTTGACCTGTTTCTTGAGATTGCTATCGCTTGTCGACTAACCTGGAGAGATGTTTTCTGTGTGTTGTTGAATCATTTTGACATGTAGACATAGATCTACAGTGTACTAATGATGTGAATTTGACTGTAAATTCCAGAACTCTACGCTATATAATGCATGTGTTGGGTAAACCGCTGTCTTACAAACAGACCTTACAGATGAGGAAAAGCTACATTGGGTAAGTATTAACAACAGAACACAAAATACCATATATTTTCAGCACCGGTGTCTGTTCAATTTTTAGCAATAAGAATCATCCGATTGAAATTCAATCATGAGAAACTTTCTTGAATATCAATTTTGTTTGATGTAACAAATATATTAAATACAAATTCTTTTGGTGAATATTTATTCATTACTGAATGTGATCACTTTCTCTGTAAGAGGTAAAAATATATACAATGCATTTAAAGAAAAATCTTTGAAGTAACATATAAACTATAGAGATATTCAGCAGTTTGATATATGGGAATTATATTCTTGAATTCATTCATGTAATTTTGTTTAAACATGTTATTCTATCAATAGATCTGACACTTACTGGCCTGACTGCTGTGACTAAATGGCCACATAATATTTTCTTGCTTTTCTTTACCGTTGCCATTTCTGGCTTATATTTTCACCTGACCAGAGTTTTTTTTTTATCATTTTTTAACATTTAAGAAGATGTGTCTTTGGATATCTAAATTTGTGTATAAAATGGTGTCACTCCTAGGTTTGATTTTCCCTTTGGAAACAATGTTACAGATTCCACATAAGTTGTTGATATTTTGACATTTGTTTAAATAAAACCTGTGTACCTAACCAAAATTGTTTGGAATAAGTGATGAGGAACAAGACTAATGTTTTTGTGCCTAATCAACTTGGTTGGTCTGAGTACTTGGCCTAGTTATAACTTTATTCCGATTATTGCAATGGCTGTGCCTAGGCCATAAAATTCATGCGAGCGAATCTTATGTAAACGCAAAGTTATGTAAGTCCTTTATAATTGTTTTTGTAATATTTAAGTGCCATTTTGTTTAAAATTCTCGCTTCTCTACCTAAGCATTGCATCACCACACAAGGCTGAAAATTTGTGGGCATGTACCGAGCACCAAGGAGATCAAAGTTCGTCCATTTGGCCCTGACATGTTATAAGCCTGTCCTCAGGATATCTCAAGAACCAATTGAAAAGATTCTCATCATATCTTACACAATGCTTCTCCAGGGAAAGACAATGGGCTGATTAGATTTTGATGACCTTGACGTTATTCTCAAATTCACAGCGGAACTTATATATTTTTGCGGCATGTGACAATTCATGTTAAACTTGTCAGCAAGATATCTGTTCACTTGATTCTCACTCATATCTTACATCAATGTTCTTTTTGTCAAGATTCCGGCCCAGTAGATTTTGGTGGCCTTGACATTAATTTTTAGCTCATCAGGCCTGAATTGCCAGATGGACTTATGGCATGGGCTGTCATCCATTGTCCATAAACTTTCACTCTTTCCACTCCTCCAGAACCGCTAAACCCCCAAAGCTGTAATTTGGTGGGTGGGTACCTGGCACCTAAGGGGTCAAAGTTTTTTCATCATGAATTACAACGCTCACAAATATGGCCGCCAGAGGCGTTATAAGTGAAACCTTTATGCGACTTCTTCTCTGAATGCGTTTGATATAGGAATGTAAAATTTTGTCATTAACATCTTTGCGGGAAGGAGATACAATTTGTAATTTGGTTGAGATAAATTATGAAATATAAACAGGGGGTTCTCAAGAACCAGCAATAGGAGACATCTGGAAACCTGGGCAGTGTTTTAAAAAATGGTGATTATGATTGGTAAATTTCATTACTCAAACTTTAATACTTTGGTTGTGGCAGGGGTTCATATATAGAGGATATCTGTCTTTTCTTGACTAATACCATGATTATCTCATTGAGTGAGGTAGAAAGGTTTCCTACTAACTTTTCTACCTCATGAGATGAGATAATCATGGTATTTGTCAAGAATTGACGGATGTTCTATATATTATATGATGTTATCCTTGTAATTACGTCCGAAAAGGGTCGTCTTTACGCGAGCGGCCGCTAGGAACAGCCCGTTACCACAGTAACACTGTGACGTCATAAGCCAATTCGCTGCATTAGACCATTGTTGTATGACGTCAAATAATATCAGTCACTGGTCCCAGTGAAAATATAAGTTATTTTAAATGTAGCTTGATAAATCCCAGTATTTCATTGCCCGTCATATAATAAAAAGGTATATTTTTCATCTCAGAAGCCAATGACCCTAGAACACTCTACTTTAGAGGATATCACCTATGTGTAGTGAATATCAAAAGTTCCAAATTTCAAATCTTTTTGATAAAAAGTAAGGGGTGGGGGGTGGTGGTGTTGGGGAGTGGAGTGGGGAGGATCAGGTTTCACTGTAGTCCACAACAAGGCTCCGACAGAGAGAGTAATTGTAATGTTATGTAATAAGAGTTCAGGTTTCTGTAAGAGGCCAAGCTCAGTTAAAGTTACAACTAAGTGAGGTACTGCAGACAACTGCATGTTTGTTAAGCATTTGAAGGATTGGTTCAATGGTTAAAGGTTAGATGAAATGACATATGGTCACTTTCGGATTCGTTGAAAAGGGGTTTCAATTTGACAATTGCTAGATTTTAAATTTTTGAAATCGACCCATAAATAACTTATATACGGCTTTTTTTTAAAAGTGCCCAATTAAGCCCCGGCGACCAGAATGAAAATGGGCGGGGGTGGTCACTGAAGCGTATCGGGCTGTGACGTACGTGAAGGAGCCTCTACATGGCCGCTAATCATAATTTAACGCGTTTTCCCCACTTTTAAACTGCTCATATAAGACAGAAAACTTCATCAAAACAACCCAAATTTTCGATAAACGGATTACTAAACTATTCAACTAGCTATTTTATATGGTTACAACAACCGGGGCGTGCTTTATTAGAGTGCATTCTGCGCTTTTGTATAGTATGTTTGTACCAATTAATCGCGGAACTAGAAGGGAAGGTATGACAGTTCAAGTGACACTGAAACAAGGGAAGAAGATTATCGCGGGAATCGGGTGAACAGAGATTAAGTAGCATCAATTGATCAAAGTATGTTGAATAATCGGCATGTTAATTTTGTTTGTATGTATTAATAAATAAATATATATGGTAGGTATAACTTCATATACACTGAACGATTGACTGTTCAAACAAGCGAGACAACGTTGCAGATTTATAAATAACATTTTGTATTTAATATAAAAGATAACTGTATTTTAAGTTTGTCAATTAAAATATTCTATATATGATGTAACGGAATGCAAACCATTTTCACTTCACTTTCATGAATAAATAAATGAACTGTTTTGGTCAACAAGCTCAATGAAATTTACATGAAGATTGCTCTATTGTGCACGCTAAACATATACACAGATTGATATAGACAACGAACATTATCGAATAAAAGAATTATGTTACCAGAAGCATTTTAATGAACATATCGTTAATGAAAACGAAATGGTTTAATTAATAGTCTGATAGCTTTTATGTGTCACTTCTGCACATCAACACACAATTCTCAGTTTAGCGGACCATATAGATGTTTCTTCCAGATCAAAGGGGAGAAGTGTTGTTACAGCACATTAGTTTACGCAATTAAGAAGCTGAGTATGTGAGAAGGAAGGAGTGTAATTATGTTTGTACAGATAACAAGTTTACTGGACCGACTTAATTATATAACACAAGTCGGTGACCAGCATGTCATGTTTATTGCCAACGTCCTGTCTTGGTGACACACAATACACTTAACGCGACATTCAGTCTAGAAATTTCAGCCAATGAACATATCTCTATCAAGTTATCCAATAAAAACTCTTGTTTAAATCTAATGTACCAATGAAATTATTTTTAGTGTAAAATCATCATAACTATTTGGTTTTCTATCTTGCCATTTGCGAAAAGACTTTTGCTGAAAGAGGGTTATTATTTGACCATCTTCTGTTTCCAAGTACTGTCATTGATGGAATTATAGGTTAACATTTTGTCTCTAAAGTGCATTTGGATATTCATATTGTCCTTTTGGATACGGTTATAAGGTAAGTTTCTTACATTAATTGACACTCTTGATGAATTGTCAATTTAATACGATGTTTATTTGATTATATTTGATTAACCACACATTTTATTGAAACCATTATCTTATTAACTATGAAATTCTGAATGTTTTAATGTGTAATAAGTGATAACTAAATCGTAAAAGGTAACATTGGGATGCGATGTTTCGTAGGTGGATTCGTAGACGTATTATTCTTTTGATGTTTTAAAATATGTGGTGAGTTATTTTGATTTTTGTAATGTACAGTTAGTAAATTAGGTTGTCGGTTGATTAACGATGTTTAAAAACAGGATGTTGTAAAGTGCTTTTATTGTCGATGGCTCACAATAGGGTCTACTTCGCCGGCGTGCTTATCTCACGTTTGTTTTTTTATTTTAAACACAAACAATCTCTAACAAAAAATAACAACAACACCGACTATCTGATTTCGTTGTCTAAACTGTACTTCGTTCATATTATCATATCTTGGTTTCATTTTGTCATCTTATATATCATTAGCATTGATTTATCCTATGTCTACGAACGTCTATGAATCCACCGTCTCTCACTAGTTATACCAATTATATTTGATTTGATATATATAACGATATTTTGGTGCATTTGTAAAGTGAAACTTGATAACTAACATTACTCGAACAGATTACACAGCAGAACAGCGATGTGGCATCATTGCAAAGCGTAGATATAACAGATTAACTGACCGATTCCCCAGTGTTTGCCATTGTAAATAGTAAGCGAATGTTTACACCCCGTCCCTTCACGTACGTCACTTCCGGTATCTTCCAACTCTCTAAGCCCCGCCCCATTTTTGGTTTTTTGGTCACGGGTGAAAAGCAGACGATGTTTTTGGGTGTTTTTAAGCCGCTCTAGTTTAATATAGGAACAACATATGGATTTATTTTTGGTTTCTTTTTGCACAAAATAGTCTGATGAACCAATTGCAGTTAAGAATTCAATAGAAAATAATACATTTCAGCCTTTCTTTAAGGACATTCTTTCAGTTGATGAGAAAATGCTTTTATGGCTTTAAAAGACTTTGTCTAAACTATTTCAATTGTAAAATGTAGCCGTTTTTTGTGAATGAAGAATTATGCTTGACCATTTGACACCATATTGTAATGCTTCTCTCTCCCTGTCTTCCCCTCCCCCTTTCCCTCTCTCTGTAGGTGGATGTTTTGGGCTGATGAAGGGTCAGGGAAAATACAGATGTAGGGGAAAACATGGTAAGAATATGTTACGGTTGCTCCACTGAATTTTTTTATAAAGGTTATAAGGAAACCTGTATTGAAAGCAAAACCATGAACCAAAAATGTGTTTATATATGTATAGTAGCTATAGTACCTATTGAGCTGCAGAACCCATGGCTTTATTTTTATTTTTGTGCCTATACTGAAAAGCAGATACATGCTTCTATTTACGTGCAGTAAGATTTGAGTGCAATGCCACACTGAATTTCAATGCAGTACCTTACACCCAAAGTTTGCTAGTTCCAGCCGATGCTCGCAGATTTCACTGCAATGGATAGCCACAATTGTTTTGCGGCCTTTCTTCCTGAAATAATACTAGAAGCCATGATAAAAGTGAAATAATGAAAATAATAATCCATTTATATAGCGCTATTTTCATTTTCATTAGCATGTCTCAGCCCTTCGGTGCAACTGCTAAGCATTTCACTTGTTACTAATTGGAAAATATAACTAATATCAAATCATGAATAATATAGCTTAAATTATGGAAATGGCTCAATGTTCAGAAGAAGAAATGATCAAAGAGTTTTCTGTATAAATACATGTTGATAATTCTTCAAATGGCGTCCATAATTACGACACATACTATATTGATTAATTATTCAGTTATCAACTATTGTTTTTACTTGTTTACCAGCTGTTGTCTGCAAGATCAGTAGGATGATTAATCATAAACAAAACTATGATTTTGACTTGATTGGGGCCAGAATTATAGATATCTTTTTCTGGGTCATTGAAATATTTAATTCTCTTTATTTTGCTTCGTATTAGATTAACCAGTATCCTATGTTCACTAAAGGATATCTGGTTATATATTATTGCGGTCAAGACAAAATGTTGTTTTCCATAAAACCGAAAACAGATTCTAATGATTGTATTTCTGATTGAATTTCATGAATATGATAGGGGAGAGTGGGAATCATTCGGATGAGTTTCAGACAAATCCTCCTTGACTATTAAGTTCTAAGATCTGAAAGCCATGATACATGTCTCAATAAAGCTTAATATCTTCTCTATGTATATGCCTTGGATGAGAGTGCTGTCTCTAGTGGCAGAGGCGTAACTACCAAAAAGCAATGTGCTTACTGCTTACACTTTCAATAAAGAATTCAATAACATCGTTTCAAAGTTTATGTTGAGGTTATTGCAATTTTTTTTGGATATTTTATTGGTGACATTCAAGAGAAGGCATGGTTGTGGAAAACAATCTTAACCAATCATATGTCAAGGACTAGTTTATCGTAGGAATGTTTATGGGAGTGTCAACAAATTTTAACATTAAAGGCGCTGTAGCAGGTTTTTCTTACTGAAATAAAGTGCTCTTACAAAAATATGTATGTGTTACCAATGGTGAATTGATACTCCTGAATCAATAAAAAGAGTTCTTAAACGAATGTACATGATTCGGTTAAGCCATGTGAGTCCATTTACTATCAAGCGAAGGTAGTTTTAAATATGGTTCAGTGATGGAATGGCCTTGGCCTCTCGGACAAACTATCCTGCTTTTTCCCGATACAACTCGGAAACTATGGTAGTAACTAAATATTACATGTCACATGATGAGCTAAAAGCAGAGATACAGTATGAGGTTCCCATTTCCCCGGTAGGGAATTTTGCTGGAGTCTAGAAATTCAGACCAGGTAGAACAGAGGTTAAGATTGGAAGTCTGAAGGGAGTAACCTCTGTGGGAAGAGAATGCGTATATCATATTGTGTAAAATATTTAGTTTTCTTATTCCATAGGAAAAGCATACAGGTGCACATTTTACTTTGACATGAATATTGGATTTAAATGTTACAGAATCACAATATCTTATTGCTAAAGGAATTTCGTTCCATAATTTGATTGGTGATGGAATAAAAGATGATGGAACGATACATTTATACAATGTTATTGATGTGAACATGCTACCGGTGTTATTGGTCATTCATTCATTTGCAAATCTTGATATTAATTATAAATTATAAATTTGATATTATATAATATATGAATTATTATAGATATTGTGCCTTTGTGGCCAATACGAAAGGCCACAGGAGTGACACCTCAAAAATCTATTCTTATTTTCTTCAGAACGATTGGTCCAAGAGAAAGGAAATCTTCTATACAGTCTCCTTTGCTAAGTAATAGTTAGAACCTTGACGGAGCGAGCGAGCCCCTTCTTAATCTCGTAGATTTCTCTTCATAGGTTCTAACTGACTTAGAACTCCACCTACTTTTGATTGACAGGTTCAAAGACGTCACTGTTTCCGTGATTTCCTACGTAATTGTTTCTTATGACGCGATGTTGCCAAGCTGTATGGACGTGTTTTTATGAACTCTCACTTTTCGAAAAACGTATTTGATCGTAACATTTGTAATGGTAAAACTAGAGATAATCTTCCGTCTGACTTTGAGGTGAGCTCATTTTCCTCTGTTAATTGTATTCGAAAATAGGTTATTTTTAATCATGTAGAAACCGTTGTCTAAATCAAATTGTGGAATGTGCGAGTCATTAAAATTAACATTGTTGTTTCATAATTTAATGCAGATGGAAGGACATATCTATTTAGTTATTTATATGCTTTGTGTTTAGATTGCAGAAAAATAGAATATAATTAATTCATAATTTTATAATAAAATTAAAGTCGCCTTTTTTGGTTTTAGTTCGTTAAAAGACTGTTTGTTTGTAAAACGACTTTAATAAGGCTGAAACAAAGTGTGTACTTATTATGCTAACTAACAAAGGCATGCTACATGCAAAATATTTCGAAACTCATTTGCCAGTATCTTTATACCACCTGTGTAGCGTGGTGTCGAGGTCGTGTTTACTTCGAGTCACGTGGTGCACATGTCAATAACAAGTTGTAAAACATTGTTGTCATTTATTTTTGACCAATCAGGCACAGAGAGGGAGTGTCATGAAGAGCGTTTTAGCGTTGAGTTCTTAATCATTAAGAGTCTATTTTGTCAGGAAAATACGACCGTCTGATTGGCTGAGAAGTAGGTTGAGTTCTAATGAGGATTATCAGTTGTAGATTTGTTGACTAAATACCCTAATACCCTAAGCCCTAGAAAATTGAATCATGTGTAGACTTTTTTGTCATTAGGGATTATAAATTTATGGACTCTGTGGTTTTTTATTGTGGGCAACATATGTTAAAGGTACATCCATTGTGTTGTTGGGGGTCACATATTGCAAACGTTATAAATGGTGTTACTTTATGGAGAAGTACCGACTGTTACCGAAAACTACCATTTTGATAATAGTAGACTTAGCATATTGACGAAATGAAGGAAAAAGTAGTGATTTCTGATCGAAAAACCGAACAATGCACAGCATGTGGCGCGCGTCAATGAGTCAAACGTAATTTTGGAATCTTATTTATAACAGACAAAAAGACAAATTTTAGTTGATGATGTTTAATAGGTCATATAACTACTGTGCATGTAAATAGGACGTGCACATTTGGTTTCTTGACATGCATAATGATGTCACTAAATTTTGATTGGAAACTATTAATTATGATATATTTGGCGATTGGGGATAAATATGCAAGCTGAGTGAATTTATTTGTATTATAAACAGCACATATGGTGAGTTGGAACGTATTAAAGCGAAATAAAATTTTATGAAACAGAATGGATGCACCTTTAAATCCTTGAAACCGTACAGCCACTTCTTTTCAACAACTAAAAGACTGAAAGACTAAAAGGTGAAATTTTGTGTACAGACAGCAAAATGTCTACATACAGAGACATATTTATCACATCCATACAGCAGTCTTTAACAAGCCTATTATAGCCTTGAGTTTTGGATATGTCATTGATTTATGTACAAACCCAAGTGCTTATGATTACTCAAGTTTGTAGGCTGTAACCATAGCAACAATTGACGACTTGTTGATTATTGTGAATCTCTTTCATTAAAAGAGGTTAATGAATGCATTTTGATGCACCAAATTTTTCTTGTTTGTGCTTAAATGCTTTTGTTTGATCTTCCATCACACTAATAAAGCAATAAGTAGAACTAAACAAATTAACCAGTTTCTTTCAATTGACATTTAGTTTGAGTGATTTCCTCTTTTTTCAAATGGTTGTAAATGTAATTTGCAAAATTTGTAAACTGAATTACAATAAATTGAAAGCACAGTTGATGAATATTTGTTGAAACACCTATCATGAGAACAGTCTTGTTATTCCACTGAAGCATTTCATTTGAGATATTATATATAACTTATTTTGCTAGATTTGGCAAGTGTAGATGCTTTACTGTAAAATAAAAACAAGTGGAATGATGTTTCAGTACTTCAAGTGTGAAGAACAGTGTTATGTCATGACATTTAAGAAATATAGAATTTTCCCCCCTTGCACATTGTATGAATTTAGATGGTTTGTTATCAAATATGTGTGCATTATCAGCTGTACAATTGTGGACATAAACTAAAGGGAATGAAAGTTTTGTTTTGTTTTTATTTTTTTATATTTTTTATTTAAACTCTTTTTACAGGTACAGGGAATGAAAGTTGATTAAAAAATAAATATATTTAAATTTGCATCTCACTCCTTCTCGAGCCTCACCTTTAATTGGTTGGTGAACAGACAGATTTTTCCAACATGGAGTAGATGTGTCGTATAATTGAACCATAATCTAACAATCCATCCTCAGTGTATGTCGGGGGTGGGATAGCACAGTGGTTAGCGCGTTCGGCTACGGATGAAGAGGTCCGGGATTCCAAGCCTGCCAGGGGCTCGGCAACATTGTCTGCAGTAGAGAACTGTTCTACACACAGTAAGGTTCGGGTGCAATGCTACACTGAACTTCAGCGTAGTACCACCCATGGTTCGTTAGTTCGAGCCAATGCTCGCAAGTTTCACCGCAATGCATAGCCACATG
Source organism: Gibbula magus (assembly GCA_936450465.1). Taxonomy (NCBI): domain Eukaryota; kingdom Metazoa; phylum Mollusca; class Gastropoda; order Trochida; family Trochidae; genus Gibbula; species Gibbula magus. The sequence continues at coordinate 15,279,667 of OW388290.1, read as the reverse complement.
GCGTTGCGGGGTTTCTCCCTACCATAATACTAGCAGCCGTGATATAAGTGAAATACTCTTGGAAGCGACGTTAAATCCAAACTCACCTAACCTCAGTGTATGTCCTAACACTTATTGAAGCAGTAAATACAAAGATATGATTTTATGATTTATGATAATTTCCATTTTTGTGTTCCAGTCGATCGTGCAAACTCCACTTCGAGGTGTCGCCACTGAAGATCGTGCGAGGATCTCGACAGTACTTGTATGATGATGTTGGAAGTGAATATCTCGACTGCATCAATAATGTTTCTCACGGTCAGTGTTAATATTCTGGGAATGATCATGATGATGATAATTATGGTAATGAAAATCAACTTTGTACTCTGTATTGATCAAATATCAGTATGCAGTGTAAAAAAAAAGGGAATTGTATCACATCAGGTGGTCGATTGTAAATTTGAATGGTGAAATTAACTGAGACAATATATAGAAAATCTTACTTAAGGAGGGTTGTATCGAGGTATTTTTTGTGGAAACACAATGCGAGAGGATATTCCCGTTTACACATGTTAGCTATTTATACATCATTAAAACACAGTCAAATTGAAATATATTAATTAATGAAATTAAAGATTTGATGACTTTGCATTTCACAACTTGATAAAGACAAGTTCACATTTGTTGAAAAATATAAACAATGAGAATTGAAGCCATTCATTCATCGGCACTGCGAATAGGGAAAATTTCGCTACGGCCAAACAGCATATTGTTTAATAGTTTTATGATATGTTATGTGTTATAATGTCAATATTCTATCAGTGTATGTGTTTTATTGTTACAAAAAAATAAAATTTGTTTAAATATAGTGTGTTTTCATCGATAGATCAGTGATAGAACTTTCCCTTTAAAACACAAACAATTATGTTAATGTACTAATTTCTGGAGACTATTTAGTTGAAAGTCAGAACGTGTTTGCCATGATCTCATGAAGCCAGTCATCTGTTGGTTGCGAACAATTACCCGGTACTGTCCTTGTAGTCAAGAGCTATAAGATGCATTAGCAATGATATTTTTTTGTCAGAACCGACTTTGTGCATGTTAGAAATTTGTGTCATGCTTTCAATATTAGTCCTTGATCCCAGAAGCAAGTAGTGTTACTGTATACTGGGAAATTTTCAATGCTAGGGCTTGAACCTAGAAAATTTCCATACAACGAAAATTTCCCCACAAATTTCAGAGAGAAAAACTTTCACCAGTCATTCTGCAGTCCATCATACATTCCTTAGAAATAGCTCATGCCCAGAATTAAATACCCACTTGCAAGTACTTGTGAACTTTGGTTAAGCATGGGTTCGATGAATTTCTTTTTCCAATTGTGTAATTAAGTTGTCTAGAATTTTTAATCATTGAAAAACCCTTTTTGAGACAACAATACACTACAGGTATCAATCTACTATTTTTTTAAAAACATTTCTGTCGACAATTGTGTCTAGCATTTCTCTTGACATACGAGGGGCGTTCAATAAGTGTTGCAAGCGGGGCATTGGTGTTTACATAAACAGTGTCAGCTTATAGCAGGTGTTACTTTAGTCAAAACATAACATTGACACATGTCAAAACAATTTCTAGACATAACAATTATTTAGATATAATAGCTGCGCTGACCTAGGGGTCTCCATAATCATGGATTCTCTCAAACATGAACAACGCGCTGTGATCAAGTTCCTTACTAAAGAGGGATGCAAAGCTACAGAAATACATAATCGTATGTGTAATGTGATGGGTAAGGATGCTCCTAACTTTTCAACAGTTTGTCGCTGGTCTCTTCAGTTCAAGCGGGGCAGGGAGTCCTTAGACGATGACCCACGGTCAGGCAGGCCATCTGAAGTCGCCCGACCGGAAGTTATTGCCGCTATCGAAAGACGAATTTTAGCTGACCGCCGTGTTAAAGTTTCTGAACTGTCTTTGGAATTCCAGATATCAGTTGGAAGTGTTTAAAAAATAATTCATGACCATCTTGGTATGTCCAAGGTATCTGCAAGATGGGTACCCAGAAACCTCACAGCACAAGATCGCCAGAAAAGAACCGAAAGCATGGAGCTCCTGGATCGGTTTAATGCGGATGAAGCCAGAATTTTGTCTCGTCTGGTGACAGGTGACGAAACCTGGATCCACCACTGGGACCCGGAAACTAAACTGGAATCCAAGCAATGGAAGCACCCAAGTTCACCGCCTCCCCTGAAGTTTCGCACTCAACCATCAGCTGGCAAGGTTATGGCGACAATCTTTTGGGATGCAAAAGGCATATTATTAATTGATTACTTGCCAACCAAAACTACAATGAATGGTCAATATTATGCCAACCTAATGCAAGAATTGCGAAAGACAATTCGACAGAAACGCCGTGGAATGTTGACACGTGGTGTTCTGATTTTGCATGACAACGCTCCAGTCCACAAGTCAAGAGTTGCACAGGCCGCTATACGTGATTGTGGATTCGAACAGCTTAACCACCCACCCTACAGCCCAGACCTAGCCCCCAGTGACTACTTCCTGTTCAGAAACCTGAAATCCGCCCTACGTGGAAGGCACTTCCTGGATGACGAAGACGTCAAAGCTGCCACAGAGGCGTGGTTAGGGGGGCAAACGGAAGACTTCTACAAAAGCGGCATCAAAAGTCTTAAAGAGAAATGGAATAAGTGAAGGGTAACTATATTGAACAATAAAAGTAAAAAATTGACTATGCGAGTTGGTTTTATATTGAAGTTGCAACACTTATTGAACGCCCCTCGTAACACAATTAATGCTCATCTATACAAGAAGGCTTATACAAATCATCAATAGTTTCCCATCCCTTGTCTCTGTGAAGGGCCTTAGAGTGGTTTATTTGTAAAGCCATATAGGGCGCTATACAAATTTTGTATATTATTATTATTATTATTAATGCATCCTATCGTAACAGGCTTTTCAAGTTCAAATGTGCGTGTCAGTTTAGGGCAGGTTAGAGTGATAAACATATTAACTTAAAACAAGTAATTTGGATACCTTCAAATAAAAATTCCACAAAAATGTACATTTTTGACAACTCCTAACCCACAAAAATTAAAATCCACAGAAGGTTGTGAGGGCCTGCACTAGGGGTGTAACAATATATGAAACTATCGATTTATCACAATAGTTACTGTGTCAATAGTACTTTATCGATAGTAACTTTAAAAAACGATCAATAGCATTGATAGCATGGCTAACTATCGATAGATTCAATAGTTTATTCAATCCAATTATTTACTTGAACCTAAAAGCAAATTTGCACACAAATGCGGCTTTCAGAATCGAAAAATACTGGAACAATCCAAACAGATCACAGATGGCTAAAAATAACAACAGGAAGATGTAAGAATTATCATTAAGGATTCAGCGCTAAAGCGCTGAATCCTTATTATTATTGGCGTGTTTTTTATTTTTTTTATTTGCACCAATCTTGTGTACAACTTTTAGCGAAAACGGCTACAGATAATACAACCAAACTTTACAGTCTGATAGCCCTTACTGAGCACACGCCAGGCGAAGCTTTTGGGCCTGATCGATTCAGTCATTAAAGGTCCAGTTCGAATCAAAATTTCGATTTTTAACATGGGAATTTTTTTCAAAATGCACTTAGAGACTTCGAAATTTTTTTAAAAGATGCGCATTGACAATTCGATCAAAAAAGTAAATCGCAGTGAAATCGTAAGTCACGTGGTTTAGCCGCCATCTTGGATTTTGTAACTTTTTCAAAATTTCTGACCCCATGTACCTTTGCGGAAACACCACTCCGAAGATATTAGCACCTAAGAGCTGAAACTTTATTTATACATAGCTGACACATTGGGGAATAACAAGTTTGTTCTTTTTTGTGCGAATTCCTAATACTTTTTTCACAGTGTCCTTTCAAAGTCAGGCAATTTTTTAAAAATGCAAACTTCATCGGGACATAACTCAAGTACCTACCTATCGAATTTCATGATTTTTTCAGGAGAGTAACATTGGACTATGGTCTTTATGAATCAATCATAAAATCGCTCGCGAACAGTCATTTCCGGTCATAATAAAGAACAACTTTAACATGGGAATTTTTTGAAAAATGCACTTAGAGACTTGAAACTTTTTGCAAAAGATGCGCAAGAACAATACAAGCAAAAAAGTAAATCATGACATATTCGATGGTCACGTGGTTTAGCCGCCATTTTTATTTTCTTTAATTTCGTCTGATTTTGACATGTTAAATTTGGGTCTAAATAATCCCAGTGACACACAAGAGACTCGCAACTTGTTTTAAAATATGCTTAATAACTAGACAAGCAAAATATGTTACCATTGCGGAGTCGTAGGTCAAGTGGTTTCGACGCCATATTTAAATTTTAACGTTTTCAAATGTTTTGACTCTGTGCATTTTTGCGGAAACACCACGCCGAAGATATTTGCATCTGAGAGCTGAAACTTAGATGTATAAGCAGCTGAAGCATTGGGGAACAACAAGTTTCATATCTTATTAGCGAAATCCTATTAACTTTTTCACAATTATCTTTCAAAAGTATGATAACTTTGAATGTTTACCTAGGTTCTTAAACAAATCGAATTTTCTTATTTCTCCAAAGATATACAATTTACAGAGCAATAAGTCATACCAGTTCGAGTTAAATTCTATTCTTCGCGTAATGTGAGGTAAAACCTGTTGGAAATTCATATGATATTTATACAATAGTCGATTTAGAAGATTTTGCAAGTGTAAAGAATCATGCTAAGACACGAATAACCGGACACCAGTCTCAACACTGTCTGGTTCATCGTGGCCTTACTGGAATTCTTTAAAATTCTTATTTCTCCAAAGATACACATGCTATTAAGCTTTAAGTCATGCCAGTTCGAGTGGAAATGTATTCTACGCGAACTGAGATATACATACTGGAAGGAATTCATATGATATTTACACACTAGGTGAATTAGATGATTTTCAAGTGAAAAGACTCATACTTAAACTCGAATAACCGGACAACAGTATCGACAATGTTCGGTTCATCGTGGCCTCCCGGAAACCTTTAAAATTCTAATTTCTCCACAGATATACATGATACTATGTACTAAATCATACCAGTTCGAGTGATAAGCTATTCTGCGTGGACTGAGAGATACATCCTGGCAAATACTCATACGATATTTACACTGTAGTCGATTTAGATGCACTAAATCACAAGTCAAGCTCAGAAACCGGCTCCAGATCCCATCTTTTCAGTTAAGCTAAATTGTGACGTCAGTTATACGGCTCGAAACATCGAAGTTTTCCTTAAGTGAAATTGGTGGTTTTGGATCCGCTTTTGGATTTTTTTCAACGTTGCAGTTGAAGCCGTTGGGGCCTTCTGTTTGGTGTAAACAACATAGGACATATGTCTTAATTAAAACAATTAAAACTGCTGAATCCGTTTGTCGTCGCTTGCGACTATATTTCTTGTTGCTTTTACACTAAATTCTGTCAGGAAAGTTCAAAGTAAAGACAATAAAACACTGTTTATTCTAGAATTTTTTTTATTTTTTTTGATGAACTATCACAATAGTTATGGCAATAGAAGGTCACAATAGACTATCGCTATCGCAATAATAAGTCACACGAGACTATCGCTATTGCAGTAGTCCTTGTGGGTCAAAACTCACCCCAAAGCCTGCACCATGAACCTCGAACATTTATTGGTACATTGTAGTTGGTAAGTTTTGTTGGTGGTGTTGACAAAGGAAGACCTACTTTTTCTAACAACCCTACATATTGTTATTATGCGTTGATGTTATAGCTAGTGTTTCGTAAAAGTTGTATCACAGATGTGATCTCTGAAGAGTGTTTGAACTAAAATTAGTGTTTTAGCTTATCAGGCCTTCTCAGTCCAAGAATTTGAACTATTGCAGGCAGATAGTGAGATCCCAGTATAACAACGGTACAACTTTAATACCATTCAAACGGTTACATGTCATAATACAGAAATAGAAAAAATTGAAAAGTAAAATTTAAATATCGGAAACATTTCAGAGACTATGTATTAGTGGTGTGGGTATTTAAGCTGTGTATATGTAATTTGCAACTTGATATTCATCTGCCTTAAAAAAAGATTGCTTCACATCATTATGACAGCGCTAGTTTGGCTTGAAATCATTCAATCAATCACTTTGTTTGAAATAGGTCAAACCATTGCTTGTAATTGATCCCTGAAATAGCACTAAGTAGGGCATGGCCTCAGATTCTGTGTGTGACCAGCATGACGTGAATCTCCTCAACAACACGGTCAATATTAGATACATCACACAGAGCTTCATCATCTTCTTTCAATAGGCTCTTCCTTGGACATTTTTAGAAAACATTTTTTAATCCAATTCTATTGATCGCTTTTCTTTACCTTGACCTAGTATTGGACCTAGAAACTGTTGTTTTTCATCAATAGAAGCCCCTGTGACCTTGACAAAATATAATTTTTCAAATGTTTCATTACTGAAAAACTTAAGAACTCAATTAAGATAACCTTATAAATCCAAACTTTTTAAACATTAATGAATCAGAGAATGTTTTACTTCTGAATGAAGAAATACTTCGTTCAACAACATCCAAAGATGAATGGTATTTGTATCAATATTGCTCTGTATCTTCTTTAAACTGATTTTTTCCTCTGCCTGATATATCTAATATCACAAGATTTGTAAATATTTCATTTACATTACGTGTTTCTCTCTAAATGTTTCTTGTCATCTCCATCAACAAGCTAAAGGGTGGTGTTGCAATGAGCTCTGTGTGTCTGTATGCTCGATTATCTGTTACCAGACCAGAACTTAAAACTTTCCCAAGTAATATTAATGAAACTTTAAACATGTACTTCATTTATGTGTAGAGCCAAAAATGTACTTACTTTTACCATCTGTGTCCATATTGTTACTTTAAAGGGGCAGTAGGCTGAGCAGTGTTCCCGCTGACTTTTGAAACTCTCGGTACAGTGTACCGGCAGTGGTAATTTTTACCGGTACATACAGAATTTCACCGGTACCATACAATCTCGAAAATAAATATAACACAATAATGACATGGCTTCAAAATTACATAGTTCGCGTATTCCCTAGTGTTACCTGTTTTCGTGGTAATAAAATACACGCCGTAACACGGTACTATCGTTTTGTGATAACGATAGGCCTACATGTTCATTATACGAATTATCACTAGGTTGCAAAGTATATATCACAGTACGCGGTGGTATTATAAAATGGTGTCTGCGAAAGAATTTTGTATGGAAATACTTCTCACAAACTTTCTCTTGTGTGCAGGTAACGCGCGATCATAAGGGGGTTGGTTTCAAAGATTTTTTTACGAAATAAATCCTTCAATATTCATTAAAGAATATAATTGCTTATGTAATTTTCCTATATTTGACTATAGTACTACTACAAATAACTTGCCTACATAACGAGTGTAAGATGAAATGCGTAATTAATACAAGACTATTCAAACAATGCCTTTACTTTCGTCGCAATAAAGCTCAAAAATGAATGTATACAGCCCCCGCTATTCAACCAATCGGATTGAAGAAAGCCGCTCAGTGCATGTCTGTTGTAAAAGTTGCAGGGTGTTTCGTTTGTCAAACTGAATGATGATAAAGTTTTAAAATGTACACTAATTATGTGATATAATGATATTGTTCGTAGAAAGATAACAATCTGAAAGCTTTCATGACTCATATTATGTCTGAATTGTGGATACTGTACGGCCTGACAGAAAAAAAAATAATTTCATCAGTGATTCGGAAATGAATTTGTTTTCATTCACACTCGCCGATTGATCCGTGATGAACTGACCTTTTGACTGGTATTTCGTTTACATTTCAATTTATTTGAGGAACTTCATAATTATTGAAAATTAACTGAGATATTTTGATTTTAATTCATGACGGAAAAGTTTGTAGTTTGCCGTGTGGTAAAAAGGATCGTTTCATGAAAATGCCGTGAATAATGCACCTGAAACACAAATATTTTTTTTAAAGTTTTACATTATGCCATTATTAAAATAACCAAATCTGGAAATATATAATATCTGTAAACTCTACACAAACACAGACTGACACAGTACCATATCGGACACAAATCAAGTTGGCTAACACTCGCGTGTGGGAAATCCTGTTTGGTTCTCTGCCATTCGATTGGTGTGACGTCACAATATTGTCCTTATACTGACCAATGGGCGTGCCGTATTGCTCGATCGCTACGTCAAAGGATTCCCCTTCATGTTCTGACATCTTGTCTTGGTTGGGGAATCAGGTTGAGTTTAAAATGTCAAGAAAACAAATGAAGATTGCAAACAAATTCAAATGGTTTATTAGTCAAGGTTCAGATCAGTGATTAGATTTTACCGGTACACTGTACCGACAAGGTTATAAAATACCGGTACACCCCCAAATTTATCGGTAAAAAAACGGTAATTACCGGTTAACGGGAACACTGGTAGCACGTTTTTAACACAATTTATTTTTTCAAATTTCCTATTTTTAATCATAGTTTGTGCCATTTAAATTTATTTTAGTTGGTAAAACATCCTATTACGCAAACCAATTATCCGTAGTAGTGATAACGGTGTTTCGTATAAAGCAAAAATTGCATGGCGGCCATTTTATTGTGAACACATTTTATTATTTCGAATGACAAAAACGGTCCCCATAGCTTTGCTGAGCCATATACGCTCATTTTAAACTTGATTTTCCGAAAGAGAAGGGTGTTTTACGATTGGTGAAATTATTTTTCAAATACATTTCATCGACTTATTTGAGCAAAAAAACGTGCTACTGCCCCTTTAAACAAAAATAAGGTAGATTTGATGACTCTCAAGCTCCAAGTAAGGGTCACAGGTGTTACACATGAAAATTTATCTTTGAGATCCTGGAGAACGAAAAACCTTGTAAAGCAGTTATCTTAGGTAATGAAGATTATAAATTGTAGATTTGGGGACTCTGTGTCCTCAAATAAAGACCATTGGGGTCATGTCCTAAAAACTCATTTTCATCTTCTTGTAAAGAACTAAAGCCCTAGAAAGCTGACGTCTTGTGTAAAAACTAATAATTGGCCCATACTAAAGGGATTATAAATTTCCATTTGGTGACTATGTGACCTCAAGTTAGGGTCATTGGGGCCATCCCTTAAAAACTCATTTTCATCTTATAAAAAACCAAAAGCTCTAGAAAGCTGACATCATGGGGATTATAAATTGTCAATTTGGTGACCCTCTGGCCTGTACTAAGGGCCACTGGGTTGGTTCACATCCTAAAAAGATTAAGTTAGTCTTAAATCTTGTGTGCAATATCAACTGTAGATTTGTTAAATGACTGATAACTGCTTCTGAAAAATGTGTATTTCACGATTATTTTACCTTGGTCCTGAAAACAATGACTTTATTGCTTTGTTTACAGATTAGACCAAGGATACATTCTATCATTTCCCTCTCATAACAATCTGGTTTAAATCTTGCTAAATTGCACAAGAATATTCATTTAGGCAAGGTTGCTGCGATGACATTGTCACATCATATTTAGCAATTGTGACATCATGTTACCCGGTAATCAGAAGCGTGCATTGTTTCAAAAAGTATTAAAAACATAGTAATTTATATATATAATTAGTAAAACAGTTGTATCTTCAACAGGCAAGTAATAATTAAGCCCTAACTTTCTGACCATTCCAGTTGGTCACTGCCACCCGCATGTGGTCAGTGCTGGGCGGGAGCAGATGGCCAAACTGACGACCAGTGCGGGTTTCCTCAATGATCAGATGTCTGAGTACGCCAAGAGACTCATCTCCACACTCCCTGAAAAACTATGTGTGTGCTTCTTTATGAACTCTGGGTAAGTTGGTTTATTAATGTTTTTTAGCTCATCAGGCCTGAAAGGCCGCATGGGCTTATGCATGGCGTCCAACGTCTGTCCATCCATCTGAAAACTTTTACATTTTTGTACTTCTTTTTCGACCAATGACCCTAGAGAGCTGAAATTTTATGTGCAGACTCCATGGCTAATGGGGATTCCAAATTGTAGATTTTGTAACCCCATGACCCCAAATGGGGTCACAGGGGTCACAGGGGTCACAACCTAAAGAAAACTATTTTTATCTTCTCCAGTTCCAAAAGGTTTAGAGAGCTGAAAAGTTGTGTGCAGACTCCTTGGCCAATGCGGATTCTAAATTGTAGATTGATGACCCCTGTGACCCTATTTTTGGGTCAGGTTGGATTGTTATACTTCTTCATGAACCCATGGTGGGTTGTTGTTCTTCTTCATAAACTCAAGGTGGGTTGTTTTATTTCTTCATGAACCCAGGATGGGTTGTTTTACTTCTTCATGAACTCAAGGTGGGTTGTTTTATTTCTTCATGAACCCAGGGTGGGTTGTTTTACTTCTTCATGTACTCAAGGTGGGTTGTTTTACTTCTTCAAGAGCACTGTAGGCTGGCTGGGGCAAGTTGTTTACTACCCAAGGCGTTACACTGCATAGTTGCCATATTTATATACACAAAGAAAAAAGTTAAGCACCCCCTGATATTTGTGATGATATCTTTCCGAGAATATTTTAAATAATTAAACAAGGTTCATTTATGAGAAGAGTAGTGTTGGTGTGATATTTTATAATCAGTGATGCGTGACAGTCACGTCTACATGTTTGGGGCATGCACGTGCAGCATGCTACGCTTGAGGATCACAAAAAGCAGTATGGCACAACTGCATTTAGTGGTATGTAACATTGTTTTCCACAGCCATTCAAGCATATCTATTTAAAATGTCACGTAGACGTTTGTCAATGGGTCTCAGAAATCAAATTATTGGTATACACTCTGCAGGAATCTCCTTTGAGGCGATAGGACGAAATCTGGGCAACCATTACACTGTTGTTAGTCGTTTAGTCCGGAAGACAGGAAGTGCAATGGACCGTCCAAGGTCTGGAAGACCTACCGTGACTACACCTCGAGAGGACCGGCACCTTCTTTGACATGTATGCCAAGAACCCTTCCTGACAAATCCTCAGCTGAAATGTCTGTGGTTACCAAATCGAAACATGCAAGTTTTCAGGAACATCCAACCAACTGTTGCGTATGGAGGTGGCTCTGTTATGGTATGGGGATGCCTGTATCATGACTGCAAGCTGGATTTGGTCACCATCAGGGGCAACTTAACGGGAGCTCAATACATCCGGGACGTGCTACAGCCGGTCGTTGTTCCTCATTTCGATAACCATGCACTTGCTACACGACCGCAGTACATGGACGACAACACCCGGCCTCACCGATCATGTGCCGTTGTTGATTACATGCTAGCCAACGCAGCTCTGCACGCTGACTGGATGTTATTGACACAAGAACAGATCAAACGTCTGACTGGAGGCATGAGACGTAGGGTGCAGTGTGTCATCCGAGTACGTGGCGGTCCTACCAGATACTGATAATTCTTATTGAACATGTACACTAGGGAGTGACAATACCAATGCGAATGTCTTTTCTTTCACTTGCAGCTGCATACTTTTCATTGACATTGTTTCATGGTAATAACAGTACCTGTGTAAACATGATGTCATCGCTATTAAATAATGATAACAGCTACATATTGTTGCGTTTCTGTCTTGCCAGATGGCTGTTCTATCTAAAAAATCTAATTTATGGTCATAGCAGAGCTTACTTGTTTCTGACATTCAGCTATATGAAAATATCAGGGGGTGCTTAACTTTTTTCTTTGTGTAATATACACTTTATCAAGTAAGATCTGCAAATGGGTTTCTAATAATAGTGTATAAACAATTAGGAAATGTCTAAGTCCACCTATATTTATGTTAGGATTAGAAAATACATCAACAAACAAAGTGTGTCAGTGGTCAGGTTTGAATATCAACATAAATATGCCACGAAAGTACATGATAGTAGAGGGTTGAAGCACAGTTTTCGTGGCAGTGAGGGAGCTAAGTATAATTTGCATGCAGCTGTTGACTATGCCGTGGGTAGATGACCCGAGACAAGACTAGTCATTGTATCATTGTACTGAAAATTCCTTCCAATGCATTATCATTTTGCTTTTGCATTATTTATGGATTTACCTTATTGTGTGTATCTTTCATGTATTTATGCAGCATACAAGTCTTTTTAAAGCATATATTAATAAAGTCACTTTTGGATGATATTTCCATTTTTTTGCATTAAAAAAAGTTGTGACCAATCTTATTTGATTTATTCAGCAGTCTCTACAGTAGCTGGGGAGTTTAAGTAAAAGATTAACACCCTTCAAATTGAAAGTGATAAATGAGCACATGAAATTAACCCTTAACTTGCACCGGCATGGTCCTGGTTGGCCATAGACAATCCCAGGTGCCCCTCCGCAATTCCTGGATGGCGAACTTAGAAGCTGCCCCTCCCCCCCACGAGATGCGAGTTGACGATGTCCCTGCGAGTCGCTCCATGAGAAGCTTTGTATCAATGCCTCACAGTTTGCTACAAAAATGAGTCTTTTGTCAATGTCCAGTCAAAATGTCCAGCAAAAATCACACCAAATTGCGTGTGCATTGTTGACCCGTAACACATCGATAATTAGCTTTACAAAAGGCCAATTTTGCTCCGTAGCCTAATCTCCCTGGGGGCTAATTATTACCCACGTGTTTGCACTGCCCTCTGGCCCAGTACTCTGGTCCTGTATATAATCCCGTCACGCAGACCGAGAATTTATAATGGACCCCACCTTACTTGTGCACTTCAGATCTTCTGAACCAATTGGTTGTTTTCAAATATTTTTACGCCAAAATAAAGAGGAAAGAATTGCCTACAATCCCAAATAAAAATGTCAACAACAAAAATAAATTTAATTTTCACACTTTATATATTTTGAAACAAGCGGCTCTTTTCACAACTTCTTGCACATATTATTACTGCTGCACTACTGAATGCATTTTCAACCTTAAAAACCTATTTTCATCTTCTTCTCCAGTTCGAAGTGGTCTAGAGAGCTGAAACGTTGTTTGCAGACTCCTTGGCTAATGGTGATCCTTAATTGTAGATTTCGTGACCCCATGGTCTCAAATGAGGTCACAGGGATCACAACCTTAAAACCTATTTTCATCTTCTTCTCCAGTACCAAAAGGTTTATGAAGCTGAAATGTTGTTTACAGACTCCTTGGCCAATGGGGATGCTAAACTGTAGATTTGGTGTTCTGAAACATATTTCAACTTTATATTCTTGGAAGAGGTGACAAAATAATACATTTGTCCCTGATGTCAAACTTTGAAAAAATAAGGGATGGCTTAAAATGATTCTCAACCTTGGTGTGATGGAAAGAATATTTGCTAAATGACTTATGGAACTTACAAAGTGATCTTAAAATTTCATAATAAAAAAAATCATTTATGAGTTGTTGATTTTAGAATTCACATTGAAATGAAAGGGAAAAGAATGGGTAGATCATCTATTGAATTTATAGTTCGGCTGGAAAAGTAAATAATTGATGGATTCCAAAAGTAACTTATGTCGAGGAATGAAGTTGAGATGAGAGAACTAAATGATTTATCTTTAAACAGCCATGTAAATAAATTTGAGAAGAGCTAATGAGAAAAATAATTGATTGATTTCAAAACTTTAGTTTAAAATGATGTTAAGAAGAAGAGTACTTCATTAATTCCAAAACCTAAGTTAAAAACGGATAAAATGATAAATGGTAAATGATTGGATTTTGTTACTTGGCTTATTGATTTTGATTGTTTTCCAGATCGGAGGCAAATGACTTGGCATTGCGACTCGCAAAGAGCTACACGAAGCACGAAGATGTCATCTGTCTTGATCAGTACGTTCTTGGACTATAGAAAATAAACATCTAGTTTTAATGTCAGACGAGAAAGAAGCTCACAAAAAGTTTGATCGTATAATTTGTCAATTTACAGTGAATCATTTGTTGTATTCATTATAATTTTATTTTATATCAACTGATCAATTTCATAATTTTCAAAGTTACTTCACAATGTTTTGATAATAATCACAGGTTCAATTGTGTTCATCATCAACCTTATATTAAGAGGATTATAGGTGAACATTAAATTTAAAGAGGATGAACTTCCAATTACCAGTAATTTGCATGTTTGACTTTTCTGCAACTTTATGAAGGGACCGTACGTGGTGCATAACTAAGAAGTCGTATGAAACTCACTTTCAGAGCCTACCATGGAAATCTTGGAAATTTGGTTGACATAAGTCCCTCTCGCTGGAAGAAAGCCGGAATCAAACAGAAGGATTATGTCCATGTGGTAATCATTTCAACTATTAACCCAACTTGCCTCTCAATTCATAATAATCTACAGTGTCCATCATTGGCCTTGCTGCATTTCATTAACTTTTCTGTGCTAGCATAGTAGCATGTTGATCTGACTTTAGTGCACACTGCTACACCTGTGGTTCCTTATCAACAATATATATATATGTCATAGTTAGTACCCGTCAACACAATGTATGTATTCATGTATTGTTATTTTGTATTGTATACTACCAAAGACTCTTTGAATGTAAGAAGAATTTCCCATCTGGGATAATAAATTTTATCTTATCTTATCTAAATAAAGGCCTCACAGGCCATTTTTTAAATTTTAATCTTCTTCTCTAGAACAAAGTGACCTAGAAGGCTGAAATGTTGTGTGCAGACTCTTTAGCCTTTGGAAATTCTAAATTGTAGTATTGTTGACCCTGTTGCCCACAACCTAAAAACCTATTTATTTAATTACCGCCAGTATGAAAAGTAAATTTACATTTTGAACATTGCATAGTATATTTTTTAAATGAGCTACAGAGCCCATAGCTCTATTTTTTCAGTGTTTCCTTGTCTAATCATATAACTATTTTCTCGCTGTGTTTTCTTGTCCTTTATGCAACCTTTTCAACATGATATCACTTCTTATGTATATGCTTTGTTACTAGAAATAGACTGGTATGGAAGGGTTATATGGCCCTCTAAACGTGATATCTTATCATTCATAGAATTAAAACCTGATGAGCTTCAGAGCTAATGACTTGACAAATTTGTTTGTTAGTATTTCATTATATTCATGAAATAAAAAGGCAATACTTCAGTAATCTCTATATCATAGCCTATAATGATAATTGAAGGAATTTTGCTCACATGATTAGTTCTGGATACCCTCTATCTGTGTATTATAATCAAGGAAAGTGACACATTTCTTGTTTGAACAGCTGACCATGTAGGAACTGCATTTATTATACATGTATATTTACACCACTAGGGCAAGTTTTTAGAAATGGTTGTGGGACATAACTTGCCTTAGTGGTGTAAGTCGTTGTGATTAACCTATACATAACCGGCTATGGGTTAACATGACTCCTTTCTTCCAATCTCAGTACTTAATCATTTCTATAGAATAATTAAGCAGCTGAATTGTCAGCTAAACTAAATATCATTTGTATCTGGTACATATACTCCTGAGGCTCTATAGCAAGCATGTTTTATACTCTGTTTGTAAACCCAATTTGGATAGTTATCTAACAGGTGGAGAGACCTTGTTTTTGAACCAGGTCTAGTAAAGAAAGTGTTTATATATAAGTGATTGTATAACCCCATGTAATTGTAAACTGCGACTCTTTCTCTTCTGTGGAATGTGGAACTAAGAATCCCTAGTGGATGTTATATGACCACATGAGGGTGAAGGCCACAAACAATTCACAAAATGTTGGCTAACTTTGAATCTATTTTGCTACATATTAGCATTAATTATTGTTGTATAATGTCGGTGTATATCATTTACATTCCTATTTCCATACCTTATAAAAATGAGACAGTGCCTAAATAAAAAAAGTATAACAACACATAAACTCTGGCCTGGAAGACCTGATGGGCTTATGGCATGGCATAGTGTCCGGCGTCCGGCCGTCCGTCTGTCTATCCGTCTGTAAACGTTTTCGCTTTTTCGTCTTCTTCTCCAGAATCACTTGGTCTAGGGAGCTGAAATGTTTTGTACAGACTCCTTGGCCAATTGGGATTCTAAATTGTAGATTTTGTGATTTCTTTATCTCAAGTATGTAAAGCTCTAGAAAGGTAAAATGTTGTGTAGAGACTCTTTGGTCAAAGGTGATTCTTTATTGTAGGATTGGTGACCCTGTGACTCCAAATACGGGTCACAGGGGTCATGATCTAAAAACCTATTTTTTTGCTTGTTAACAATGTATTACTTGAGATAACTTAGATATTCAACCGTAGATAATAAATCAATGAAATCCTGTTGAGCTACAGAGCCCATGGCTCTATTTTTTTACATGAAGAGACTTGTCCTACCCTTCACAAATAGTTTGATCTTAGCAATTACATTTCATAGCTTATCAATCCTTAGGTGTGCAGACACCTCTCCCTTTAACCCATTTATGCATGACCTCTCAGATTTTCATTTAATTGTGAGAATTTATAGTTCATAACTTGCAATGAAGTGAATCAATGGTTATTTTTACCTCAAATAATTTTGTCCGTGTTATTTTGATGATTTAATTAGCGTCCCATATATGGGACGTCATGCACGAGAGGGTACAGGTTTTTTATATGCACATGAAAAAAACAAATTGTTTGACAGATAATAAATTTTGGTTGGACAACATCTTGGGGACTTCCTCTTTCTGAAATGCAAACCATTTCTGAATTTCAGATTACAGGTGTACTACAGCAGAGCAATCAATAGATTTTTGCGTGAAAAACGCAGTATATATCGTATTCAAACATTTAAAATTTCTGCAGAGAGCGGGAAAAGGAATATTGACCACCACTTTTGTTTCTTCATGAGATACTGTTAGCAAATGCAATGCTCTGATTTACTCATTTCCTCCTTAAAACCGTCCTCATCTTCCAAATAATCTGTGGCACCAGAAAAATCTGATATGTCAATATAGATATATGTCAGCAGAGGGCTAGTCAGTCACTTATAAATTTGTAATTTTGTTATTACCCTTCCACTGATCCTTTCCAATAAATATCAAGACAAGAAATTATATTTCGCCACAAAAATAATTTCTGTGAATCACCAAAAAACCTGTACCCTCTTGTGCATGTCGTCCCATATGTGGGACGCTAATTTGACAAAACTTTGAGCATGGAAAAAAATATAGTTGACAGAAACTCTTATTTTTACTTAAACTATTTAACATTGAAAAACCTTAAAAACAAATCAATTGAGTTCAACTGGAAAGTTCAATTATTCAGTAATACCTCAAACTTTGGCAATTTGCTAAATTAGTATCTCCTCTGTTTCAGGTTGTCAGATTTAACCATATTTAAATCTACAACTATTTAACTTGGTTGACATATAAATACAACATCTTCCCTTTAAAAACAGCTTACAGCAAATATTTATCTTATATATCAACAGAGAACCAGATCATTGATTTAGCGTCCCATTTATGGGACGTCATGCATAAATGGGTTAAGTAAAATAAAAATGTCAAACTTTAACAGTCGGGGTATTATTAGTGAGCCACGCTCACTTTTTTGCTTGTTTCCAAGAAGGTTCCGAGAACTCATATATACATATATAGCTTCTTACTGATACACCTGGGGAATTTTTTGGACATGTTCACATTCAAGGTCAAATGTCAAGGTCACGAGTTCTGAAATCGCTAAAAAAAATCCTTGTAAACACAATAACTTGCAAAATATTTGTGGTATCAGGCTCTTCTTTGGTGTATATCAACTGTGGAGAAAGGCCAAGATTTGAAAAAAACATCTATCAAAGGTCAAGGTCACAGCGAGGTCATGACTGAAGCATGCTTTTGCGAAAATGTCTTATTTCAATTATTAACAGTTTGAATCATTACATGATTGTTATACACAATGAAATGTGATAATTGAATGTGTGACCTTGAAGATTAAAGGTCAAGGTCACGAGATAGGGTCAAGGTCACCAGTTGTGAAATGACTAAATAACTTTTTTCCAAGAAGGTATCAACACCTTATATACATAGCTTCTTTCTTATACACCTAGGGAATTATTTTGACATGCTGACATTCAAGGTCAAAGGTCAAGGTCATGAGTTCTGAAATCACTACAAAAATCCTTGTAAACACAATAACTTCAAACATTGTTTGTGCTATCAGCCTCTTACTTGGTTTAATCAACTATGGCGATGGACCAAGATTTGTAAAGATTTTCGCTAAAATCTGTCAAAGGTCAAGGTCACAGCGAGGTCACAACTTCAGCATGCATTTGGGAATATGCCTTTTTTCAACTATTAACATTTTGAATCATTACATGATTGTTATGCACAATGAAAAGTAATGAGATATGGTCATGCTGACCAGTTCAGAAATCACTAAATAACTTTTTTGCAAGAAAGTATAAACATCTAATAAACATATCTTCTTTCTTATAAACTTGTTGAAGGATTTTGACATTCAAGGTCAAAGGTCATGAGTTCTGAAATCACTACAAATATGCTTGTAAACACGATAACTTCAAACATTGTTTGTGATATCAGGCTCTTATTTGGTATATATCAACTATGGAGAAAGACCAAGATTAGAAAAGGTTTTCGCTAAAATCTGTCAAAGGTCAAGGTAACAGCAAGGTCACAACTTAAGCATGCTTTTGTGAATATGCCTTATTTTAACTATGAGCACTTTGAGTCATTGCATGATTGTTATAAGTAAGTAGCTCTGTCATTGAAAAATAAGAGTCACTATGGAAGAAGTCATTTCAAAGTAAAGACATTTAGACACTGTTAATTCTGGAATTTGTTTCATTTCGTTGATAAACTATAACTATCGCAATAGTTAGTCATAATAGACTTTCAGATAACTACCGGTAGATAGTGTTTGAATGCCCTAATGAGAAAAAGGTTTTAGCTGCCATTTTTAGTTTCTTTACAATTAATCAATCTTGGCATGGAAAATTTGGGTCTCATTAATTCTAGGGACATGCTATAGACTTGCAAATTCCTTTAAAGATGCGCAGTAACAATGGAACGATGCCGGCTTAATTCATTATATTCAAAACAATTCAGTAATTTTTGCGTTGAATCGCTTGAGACTATATTATATATTGTGTAGACAGACTAATGTGACTTATAATTTCTAATGTTGACTGACCAAACTAATAGAGATCACATGGGTAATGCCGCATTATTTGATATATTAGTCGGTACCTTAGAAATGAATAATGAATAATGAAATACCTAATGTCTCTAACTATTACATCCTTTAAATCTTCCAGTGTGCCTCTGTCCTGTACAACCTTTTATTTTGATATTTTTATAGTATTTTCTCTTTTACAGGCACCTTGTCCGGACCCGTATCGAGGCAAGTATCGAGAAGACACCCCAAATCCAGGAGTTGCTTATGCTAAAGAGGTTCTGCATCTGATAAAGAGGGCTGAGGCTAATGGTCGAAAGGTATGCAACAAGACTTATGAATATATATATGAATGGATTAATTGATGTCAATTCTATAGTAAAGTTAATATGAAAAAAGATATCTACCAGCTGGAATCAACATTAGTGGACCAAATTATTCTCATTTCTAAATAATAATTAAAAGTACTTAATTGCAAAAACAAAATTGTTTTATATATCTTATTGTAAGATACAAGTGTATCTTCAGTAAAATTGCTTAGTCAGAATTAAGTCTATATGATTAAGCTTTGATACAGGAATTGCATGAAGAATATGAGTATTTCTAAAAGAATTTAAGTCTGATCACAAAAGAGGTGATGGTGAACAATATACTGTCCGAACTGTAAACGAAGGAATTGGACAATAAAGTTCATTGTCCATATGCAACCATTGGTTGTGCCCAAAATCAGAGTGGGTCTAATAAATTTCAGATATTGCCTGCAAGATTACCGGTACTTGCATTAAATTAGCACGGTTTATATACATTTCATGTTGGAGCAGTTCGTAAATCATTATCTTTTTTTGTGATTTGATTTGAATCAGCTTGATATTCAACTTGCAGATTGGTGCTTTTATCTGTGAGCCGATGATGGGAGCAGGAGGAGTGATTGTCTACCCTAAACCCTTCATGCGTCTTGCCTACAGGTCAGTCTTGAAACCTTCCCTGTAGTATATGGCCTACACTAAACCCTTCATGCGTCTTGCCTACAGGTCAGTCTTTAAGCCTTCCCTGTAGTATATGGCCTACACTAAACGTTTCCTGCGTCTTGCCTACAGGTCAGTCTTGAAACCTTCCCTGTAGTATATGGCCTACACTAAACGTTTCCTGCGTCTTGCCTACAGGTCAGTCTTGAAACCTTCCCTGTAGTATATGGCCTACACTAAACGTTTCCTGCGTCTTGCCTACAGGTCAGTCTTTAAGCCTTCCCTGTAGTATATGGCCTACACTAAACGTTTCCTGCATCTTGCCTACATGTGAGTCTTTAAGCCTTCCCTGTAGTATATGGCCTACACTAAACGTTTCCTGCGTCTTGCCTACAGGTCAGTCTTGAAACCTTCCCTGTAGTATATGGCCTACCCTAAACCCTTCATGCGTCTTGCCTACAGGTCAGTCTTTAAGCCTTCCCTGTAGTATATAGCCTACCCTTAACCCTTCATGCGTCTTCTCTACAGGTCAGTCTTTAAGCCTTCCCTGTAGTATATGGCCTACACTAAACGTTTCCTGCGTCTTGCCTACAGGTCAGTCTTTAAACCTTCCCTGTAGTATATGGCCTACACTAAACGTTTCATGCGTCTTGCCTACAGGTCAGTCTTTAAGCCTTCCCTGTAGTATATGGCCTACACTAAACGTTTCCTGCGTCTTGCCTAAAGGTCAGTCTTTAAACCTTCCCTGTAGTATATGGCCTACCCTAAACCCTTTCTGCGTTTAGCTTCCAGGTCAGTCTTGAAACTTTTCCCTGCAGTATATGGCCTGTCCTAAACCCTTCCTGCGTCTTGCCTACTTGTCAGTCTTGAAACCTTTCCCTGTAGTGTATTGCCTGTCCTAAACCCTTCCTTGTTCTGGCTTACAGATCAGTCTTTAAACCTTCCCTGCAGTATATATGTCAACTTCCCAATGCAAGGCATAACTCTTGCCAGTCTCCATTACTGGCTGATTTAGGCCTTGCAGTATTTCCTTAAGTAATCTGTGCTTAGAAATCCAGGCCCACTATGCAGTTCTGGCGCAGCAATTCACTATCTAGGCACATCAAAGCAAGGGAAATACTGCAAGGCTTAAATCAGCCAGTAATGCAGACTGGCAAGAGTTATGCCTTGTGTTTGGAAGTTGTATATAGGTGTACTTAAGACCTGTTGTCACTGTGTGATTTGTTGTAACAACAGTTAATATTCACCTAAACTATCTACATCTGGATTGACTTTTTGCTTGCTGGGTGAATTTGATAAAGTATTATAGGAATGGCATTGAATACCTGTCCGTATCATCCGCATCCTCATTGACAGCTTGACAATGCTAGACTGTGTGTGGGGACACACACGATACTGAATTTTGACTTTTAAAAGTAAAATTTCCCTCACATTTGACATTGATAACTGTAAAATTAAACTGGAGTATTTGTAGTTGATGCGATGTTCCCCTATTTTTTTAACTGCGTATATATATTTCACTAAATGGGATATACATGTATACTGGATTTTCAAGAAATTCTAATGCTTCTAAAATGTCATGAGTATCCACATCTCGGTCATTTTAAGCAACATCCTGTTGTTGTAGTATTTCAATGACAATGTCATCATTTATAAAGTTATATGACAATGATATAAATCAAATGTTATTTCACTCTTACAGATTTGGTCTTGGTTATGATATAATGTTGTATTTCACACTTTAAAACAATAAATGTTACGCAACATATGCATAGAGAAAAACATTAAGATAAGACAGAATAGACTTTGAAAAATACTAGAACGCCAAAACTGATTAATTCATGGAAAAAAGGGATAATTTAATGAAGGGGTAATTTAGTTTTACGTGAAATTGGCATGAAATTATTGAGCTTGCATGTCTGTGACATGAGATGACATTAGTCTATGAGATCATATAGGGTGTCCACAACAATGTGCAATCAATAATGAGCTTCAATGCTGTAATTGACACACTAAATAAATTTTACCAAATATCAGGACTAAAAGTCAACACAAACAAAACAAAAGTTATATGGATAAGTTCAATGACAGATAAACTGAGGTACAAGAGAAAGTTTACACCTCAGTTTGTTTTATCATATGTTTGATTTTCAATTACAAAGATCTTATGTTTTCGAAGTCGTACACTAAAACTGAAAAGTGCACGCGTTAGTCATCAGTCAAGGAATAATTCTATGTGGTTTAAATTTTGTTGAGAAAAAATGAAATTTTATATTCATAAATTCTTCCAAAATTAATTTGGATAAAACACAACTGTTCATCGACACATTCTAGTTATCGACGTAGATGTGCAGATGATATAGCATTGTATTTCCTATTGCATTGGGATTCTGGGTAGTATATATATTTCAAACTGCTTTTCATGCTATTCAGAGCTTCTATGCTTTTGTGAGAGGTGGTCTCTTGAGAGGTAACAGAAAACTATTTGTTTCTCTTTTCTTAGAATGCAATGGTCAAGCATAATAAAAATTTCTGTTGACAAACCTTGACCAATGTGTATTATGATATGTAAATTTGGTGACTCTCTGAAGCATAAAATAGACAATATGGGCAGTATCTTGTTGTTTGACATGTGCATAATGTTTTATCTGATGAGCTACAGAGCCAATGGCTCTATTTTTACCAGGATATGCAGAAACATCCATTTGAATGAAAGTTAAATTTCATTTTTAAAACTTAATGTGTTATTAATTGCATAAACAAAATGGAGACATCTCCATTAATCATTCTGACATTAAGGAAGCTTTAAGATAATCATTAATCACTTTCTCCCTCTGTTTTCTCTTGACTCTGTAAGAAGTCTCTGCTTATGAATCATCTCATTTATCTTCATACAATTGTTTTTAACTTTAAAATAAATAGTATGATCTTGGTGTTTTTATGGAAGTGAAAATGAAACTATTTCATAATGTGTGCTGCTATAACATGACAATTACATCACAGGGGAATCTAGGAAATTACAATGGTTGTGGATGGTTTCACTGAAAATGGCGTTTGGAGAGTGGGGGTCGGATATGAACCTACTGTACCTTGGTTGTAGGCAAGTTATGTGACAGGCTAAAACAAAAGTGAAATATCTGCTAGCGAAAGTGGAATTATTTAGAGAATTTGAATGATAATTAAGTTATAATTACAGGTAGAATTAATAAAAGTATATTTGGTATGTGACGGCTGCACCAGGAGTTGTTGAAGGTGATAAATCCTGTCCACTGTACGTGGTTTGTACTTGAAGAGGTCCAGGTGCTGTATCCTGTAGATGTCTGATGGGGTGTGGTTGTAGAAGTGGTGTCTATCAAACAATTTATATGCAAGAGACTTGGTTTGGCTTTACCATTTACTAAACTATTCCTGACTATATCTCCTATACAAGGCCAGAGGAGGGGATGTACCGTCAAAACACATCAAGGAATTTATAGATTTAATTTACATTAAATCTATGAATTCTTTGATATATTTATTACCTTTATTTTGAATTTACACGCCCCCCTCTAGCCTCATAATTGTCCCCCGCCGCAACGCGGAACAGGGGACTATGTATTCTGCGGCGTCCGTACGTACGTACGTACGTATGTCACATTTCTTGTTTACTCAATATCTCATGAGGCGTTGCATCTACAGTCTTTAAATTTGGGATCAACCTACATTGTGGTAAGACACAGACACCAGTCGATTTTGGTGACCTTGACCTTATTTTCAAGGTCACCATGACACTTTGACCACTTTTCGGAATCATGTTAACGCGATATATCATGACTGTTTGGACCCAAAGTCTTCAAATTTGGTGTCAGCCTATATTGTGGGATGAAGCAGACACCAGTTGATTTTGGTGACCTTGACCTTATTTTCCATGTGACTATGACACTTTGACCACTACTCGAACTCTTTTTAACCAATATCTCATGAACCTGAGCACCCAAAGTCTTCAAATTTGCTGATCATCATGACACTTTTTACCAGTAATACAATATATGAAGTAGCTCATTTTGACCAATTGATGTGTCTTTTAAACTCAATGTTACCGGCAGGGGACATTGCCATGTTAGTGGCAAACACTTGTTCTCCATGTGCCGTTTTGAATCATTTATTTGATCCACATTTGTAACACATAACCGTATGCATGTATTGTCTACGTGGTTAGCACCTCCCCAGCATACTAGTTATCTCCTATGCAAGTTCTTATCTCTACCCATGTGTCTATTCAAAAATATTCTCTGTTGCAGCTATGTGCGGGAGGCTGGAGGGGTGTGTATAGCTGATGAGGTACAGTGTGGATTGGGCAGGAATGGTGAACATCTTTGGGCCTTTCAGTCTCTAGGTATATACACTATTGAAATTGGTATTCCCATGACTAGTTAGTTCCAACTGATGCTTGCAGGTTACATTCAATACAAAACCATGATCATGTTGCAGGCTTTCTCCTTGAGGTAATACTAACTGCTGTGATGTAAGTCACATGAGTTGATGTAATTTATTAGATTATAAAGGCAATTTTCAATCAAACTATTCAGATCTTTTCTCAAACAAATCCAGCTTCTCGTTGAGTGTTAAGATGAAAGCACATCTTTAACACCACAGCAGTGAAAAGTGATTTAGTTACATTTGTGTATATATAGGATAATTATCACAAATTACTTTTTGTGCATTTTCATTTGTAGACTCCATTAATGTAACTTTACATTCCAATCTTTGAAACTGATTGAAGCAGACATAAAATATCTTTCTTGTCCCTCTGTGTAACAGATGATATGTACAGAAGTCAAGCTTTGCAATATGGGATGAGAAAGAGTTTTGATGAAATGTGTAAAGTTCATATTTGTTTGTGCTTGTGTTGAGTGTCTGTCTATCCAACTCAGACATGGTGCCGGACATAGTGACGATAGGGAAGCCGATAGGTAATGGGTACCCGATGTCTGCTGTCATCACCACCAAGGATATCGCAGACAGTCTCAGGGAATACAGCTCTACAGTGAGTACTTAACTGCTTTTGAACATAGAACAAAGAATACTAAATCTATAAAAAAAAACTTGTTGTTAGTGTTTATTCTTGTAAATTTAGTGTGCAAATAAAATATGTATTATAAGATTTCTACTCCCAATGATACAGTAATCATGTGAGACAGCAATTATGATGACACTATATTTGGTTTCCCTGCAGTTCGGTGGCAACCCGGTGGCTTGTGCGACAGGAATGGCAGTAATGGATGTGATACAGAATGAGAAACTGCTATCCAGCGCCAAGTCAGTGGGCAAGTGTCTGATGGATGGCTTCAATGCTATACTCCCCACCCACCCCATGATGGGCTGTGTCAGGTAACATAGAACATTCATTTTGTGTCTTCTGCTTTCATGTAAGGATCATACAAGTTCAAATCAATGGTCATTTGTCAAGGTTCATTTTACCTGACTTTACCTTGACTAAAATTAGATCTATGAAATTTAATAATTACCGTACCTTCATTCATGTTTTAAAATTATTTAAGCTGTGTATTCAGTTTGTCTAGATTTGCTTAATAAAGATCTATTCTCTATTTGAGACTCTTATTTACACACAGTCTTAGGGCACATATATCTTGTGCAATTTTAATTTAATTTGATCCCTAGATTCTAAAAACATTTCCGATACCTGTTATACAGCAACAAAAGTACACCAAAATCAGAAAATCAGTATATAAAACATATGCAATTGAATGATAAACAAAGATTGATACACTTTTAATAGTTGAAGTTTATGATACTGTATCTCGAATTGTCTCAAACTAAGGGTATTGACTGAGTTGTCTTTCTTACAGAGGACTGGGGATGCTGATTGGTATAGAGATCGTTGCTGACAAGGAGAGTCGCAAACCAGCTGGGGAGGCTGCAGAGATACTTGCATATCAGTGAGTCTGTCTGTCTGTCTGTCTGTCTGTCTGTCTGTCTGAGTATGATTATCCTGATGATATGTGTACCAGAACATATAGCCTGATCAAGGTTTTTGAAAAGCATTCCAACCTCATGGTAAACTTTGACCAATATATAAGATAATATAATATAACTATATAACTATGATATAATAATATAACTCTTTTTTCTACAGGATTTGAAACTTTGGACTCTTGTTTATAAGAACTCTTTATTGGCCCATTACATTGTACATTGAAAATTCTGTTTCTGAATTTTGCACCTGGCAACCACAGTGCAGCGCCAGTTCAAGCGTGTTTTGTCGGGAAAGGAAGTATCAATTCTCATCTTCTAACATCTTTTGGTATAACGCGACTGGGAATCGAACCTCGGTCTGCCCGGTGATGAGTGGACACTCTACCAACTGAGCCATATCCCTGGCTATGTAACCACAGATGATTTGAAATAATTTCTGTTACCTTAAGTATCTTCTATAATTCAATCAATATTTCAGTTGAATGAAATGTTCTAATTGTTACTATCTGATAAAGACAGTTCAAATTTCCCTTTCTCTGCAGATTAAAAGAACAGAAGATCCTGATAGCGAATGATGGACAAGACAAAAACGTGATGGTGATGTCACCTCCAATGTGTTTTACATGTGACAATGCTCGACATGTGATTCAGGCCTTTGACAAGGCACTACGTGACATCGAGATCGGGGCAGTTAGTGTCGGACTTACCCATGCGGGGGACAACTTCACAGGTACGCCCAGTGTTGACGTTCCGCTGCAGGCTCTATCTGAATCTCCAGAGGACCAGTCGGACGAGGACAGTGACGATCCATCAGCCAAGAGGCCACGTTATGAGGAAATGGATTAATTGTGACAAAATTAATCCAAGGAAATGCAGTCATTCCAAAATCATAATTTGTCACTTTGACTTACAAGAAGATAAACACAAAAAGTGGCCAGTCTTGAACTTCAGGTGTCATGTTAGCAAATGTCAGATTTTATTTTATCCAATGAGTTTTGGTGAAAATAAGGACATTCTGAAGAAGTATTGAAACCATAAGAAGATACACTGTAGGAGGAATGCTTGTTATCATTGACAATGTGTCGTAGAGAAGAGAATTCATTTTGAAGGATGTTGAGGAAGACACTTTGTGTAGAAATTGATGAAGATCTTAAAGAAGATTGCTTTATCATACTAGGCAACCTATGGCACTACCATTCTACAGCAATGAAAGGAACAAGTATATTGAAGTCATTCAAGACAGAAAGCAATATATTGTCTTTATAGATCACAAGTTAAATAGTGAATTTATTGTTGGTACTTCTATTACAAATATGTTACATGTTATAGCCATTTAAGTTTCACATATGTTTAATGGTCACTTCTTTTATTGTAACTTTTGACAATCATTAAAGAGTGAGTGGATTGAAAGTATGCATCCAAGATTTGACTAAGAAAATGCCAACATAATTTTGTTTGAAGGATCTATACAGATTGTCAGTATAAAAATTGTACAGCAGTATAAATGCTTGTCAAATATTTACCTGGTTTACTGTCCTTATTGTTTACAATAGAATTAATGGTATTCAAATTTAGCTGACACATCACTTTTCACATGCAGTGTTCACATTAAGTCATGTGTAGCTCTGTAAGCCAATGGCTCTCTGTTTGTGTAATTTCTGCTGAGTTATATGATTTTACATTATGAATCAGTTTTAAATTGTTTTGTGTTGTTTTAAAGGTGAAAAAGGAATGTGAAAGATTTAAGGTAATTACATTTGATTACATTTTGTGTCATTTGGGTATTTGTTTCTGTTGCCATGTTTATAACATCAATACTATGAGCATATTAGACCTTTAAATATAATTCTTGTATATCAATATCTACATGGAACAGGGTTTGTGCACAACAAATTCAATTAATAATCAATATATTTTAATGATTATAGAAAGTGAATATATTCAGTGTACAGCCATCTAAAGAATGTGTGACCCATATTCAAAGTTTCATCAGGCTCTCATATTGGGTGCCGCTTAGACTTGTGAAAACGAATTTCACTTTTTCTTTGAGGTATTTTTCACAACCGTGTGTAGATAAAAATCTTGATGTTTTGTCAAGTTGCTGATTCTGAATTACTTTGAATTTCATTCATACATATACAAATTTTCTTCAAAACGAATTTAAAATTCCTCATTATCAGTATCCTTATAATTATTTTATCAACACCGCCATTTTCTTTGGATGTGTACAACTTCAATCAATTAGATATAATGATCTCAGTAATAGTTTTGTCATGACTGTTAACACGTCAAAATATTCTATCATATCATTAATATCATACTTTAATCTTGATTGTTGTAAACATATATATGTGTTTATTGATGATGTATGTGATATATATATAATACAATGAGAAATTGACGTTAATATTGTTAATACAACCATTGCTGATGTTGTTGAATTCTCCCATAGTTTATGTAAATGTTAATTGAATGGTTGAGATGTTTTGTCAAAGACGTTTATGCATTTAGTTGATATGTCACTTTTGTTTCATTTATCTGCCACCACAATAAAGTTGGTGGGGGTGGTATATAAATGACCTCCGTGCGTCTGTCCGTCTGTACATCTGGTTTTTGTTTTCAGATTTTAACTAAAACTGTAAAGCTGAATTAATGTTGGTATGTGGAACAACCATCATGTACCTTTTGAGTTTTTCAACTTCTTTGAATTTTATTGCCAGTTGTGTTCATGGAAATTCAACTAACAATTTCATTTCCAGATCAGTACTAAAAAAAATGTGAGGAAAAGCTCAATGACATTTTAGTGATAAAAGATTTGTTACAGAATAAATCTCATTATACATAAATGATAATTGTTCAGTATATTTCACACTTTCCCACTTGGTGGGGGATGAAGCCGACAATTCCTTTAGCTCAGTTCTGTTTTATGAAGTTATTTAATTGTGTGTTCGGGATGTTTTTAGTGGTTGTAACTTTGTTTTTGCAAAGTTTCTGGTTTTAATAATTGTAGTCATCAGTGTTTTTAGCTACATTTTATGTATATTCTAATCTAAGGCTGGTCGAGGAATAAGTGTCATTGCCATGCTATGAATACTACTGTTCACTGTAATTGACACAACTTGTGACTATTCAAACTGTCTTTGAAGTGAAATAGATTTTGCTTTAAAAATGCATTTATTAGGGTATCATTCAATTTAAGAGAACTCGATTTTAGAACTTTAAAATTATAGTTATATTCTTTAATTATAATTTGGTTCAGATCAATGAGTGCAACAAACTAAAGCCACAACAAAACTAATTTTTACTTCAAAATAAAGTCTTATGATTGAAAAAATGGAAAAAACTGAAAATATAAACAAAATATAATAACTTATATAATAACATAGATATGCAGTACAAACTGAAATACACTTTTATTCATATTGACAGAATCGACATCGGTTCATCTATTGATGTTGTGAACCATTTCACCCCTGATTAATTCATTTTACACAATCTGTTATGTACTATATACTCAGGGAAGCTGGTGTACAAAAGTGTATGTCAGATTAGTTAGCAGCTCCGACTAAGTCGGAGCTGCTATAAGTTTTTGCGCAGTTTCCATCGCCGCCGCCACGTTTTGTATTCACTATTAGGCACTTATTTGGTATATATGAACTATGGAGAAAGACCAAGATTTGAAAACTTTTCGCTTAAATCTGTCAAAGGTCAAGGTCACAGTGAGGTCAAAACTTAAGCATGCTTTTGTGAATATGCCGTATTTTAACTATGAACACTTTGAGTCATTGCATGATTGTTATACGTGATGAAAAGTGATATTGGTTAAGGCCATGTTAATCCTTTGATCAAATTTTGAAAGAAGAAATAGGTTTTAAGAACAAACTTGTGAAAAGTGACCCCAGTGATGATTAGTAATAACTCGAATAATGAACAAATTTTTGTCAAAAATAATTCCCATTTTATTGATGCTGACGAGAAGGCGGAACAGGGAAAGGCGAGACTCTAAGTTTCGGAGCTGCTCTGCTTTTGCGGTGTCCCGCAAACGCTAATCTAGTTTGTTAAAATATTGTGAGTTAAGTTGACGATCCAGTGGTGGACACAGATGGGGTTGTGCACCATCCCTTTTCATGTGAAATTTACAAATTTACCTCTGAAGCTTTAGTCAAGACAATGGTGCTCTCGCCCCCAGACCCCCCCCCCCCCCCCCCCCCCTTTTCAGAAGAGAGGGTGCACATAAATATAAGAAATAGTAGTAATATTATACTTATCATAAATAATAGTGCGGAATCTATATTTTTGATTAACAAAAATGTCATGCAGTATCCTACTCCAACTGAGACCATTTTCAAGTCCTGGTGGTTGGCACCCTCTCTTTATAAATAAACTGTATCCGCCCCTGTGATCGCATGAATTACCATAAGCACTTTCAACACATATTGTCGTGATGATGGTGTTCAACAATAGATGTTCAAGTTTACATAACAATTGTTTCATTTTTAGCTCATCAGGCCTGAAAGGCCCGATGGGCTTACGGCATGGGATGGCGTCCATTCATCCGTCCGTCCGTCCGTCCGTCCGTAAACTTTTCACTTTTTCGACTTCTTCTCCAGAACCAATGACTCCAAAGAGCTGAAATTTTATGTACAGACTCCTTGATTGAAGGGGATTCTAAATTGTAGATTTTGTGACCCTGTGACCCCAAATGTGGGTCACAGGGGTCATAACCTAAAAAGCTATTTTCATCTTCTTCTCCAGAACCAATGACTCAAGAGAGCTGAAATTTTATGTACAGACTCCTTGAGTGAAGGGGATTCTAAATTGTAGATTTGGTGACCCTGTGACTCCAAATAAGGGCCACAGGGGTCCCCACCTAAACAGCTAATTCTTAATACTTACCCTACCTCTAGTTAGTGCATTACCTATGCTCATTCGATACAAGATTGGAAAACGTGTTAGCGATGTTATCCTCCATAGAAGAAGTGAGATGTGAGGGTGACTAGCTGCTAATACGTGGCTGGTAGACGGAAGTACTGCCCCCCAATCCCGTCACGTGACCACGTGAGCTAGTCACAATTCCTTTCATTGTGTCCTGAACGGACGTGTTTTTGATGGTTTTTGTATAGAGAATTCGTTATTTTCCAAATTCCCTACCCCTTTGTATTGTGTTTGGTATGTATTACGTTTTCCTTTTTCCTCCCGTGAGATGTACTGTCAAATAAATTTTTTGTACTCACCGTGGTTTTCCTTGCCGTAGTTTGCTTTGTGCAAATTTTCGTCTTGTCGCCCTTTGACCTGGTTTCAGCAAGGTTTGGGTTTCCCCTCCCCTGCTTGGGTCCCTTACCCTCCCTATTATCAAGTAATTTCTTACTTTTTACACCTATTTTCACTATATATCTGTTTTTTTCGTCATAGGATTACCAAGGTATCCATTATGGCGTCTCCTGTTGGTACTTTTTTCACCTTCGTCTTGTCTTGTCACGAGGCCTAGTTTTTTTGTAATTTTTCGTAATTACTTCCTTAACTTTGTTTTTTCCCTTCCCTGTACCTTCCCTCTTCCAAGGAAATATGTTTCTTCCCTTGTTTTGGGTTTGTTAACCTTCGGTTTCCTTTTTTGTCTTGGTACTATTTTGTTTATCTGCAAGCCACCCGTTCGACGCACGTGGGTGGTAGCGCTCACGTCCCTTTGGGTTTGTTTACACTTGACAGGCTTGCTACCAGTCTCCTTTGGTAGAGTTTTAATTAACTCCACTGACTTTGTTGTTTTACTTTCTGTGTTTTGACATTGTTTGTATTATAATTATTCATTGTGATTATTCATAATTTAACTTAGTAAATTTGTAATTGTTTTCAAATTTTAATATTTTTGAATTCATTCATGCTGAGTTTATTCCTGCATTGCATTACTATAACATGATTTTTTGCTTGCACTTTAATCTTGTTTTTGTTTTGTGCTGCAGTTTGTTTGTGAGTTTTTATGACAAGGGTCTTCTGTCATAACTGTAAATCTCAGAAGTCGGCCAAAGATCCGCCCCTCTTGTGCCCCGACTGTCTACGTGCCGACGAGTGTGATTGGGCCAGAAGGTGTCACCTGTGCAAGGGCCTCTCTGACATCGCTTTCAAGGCCTTTCTCGTCGCTCGGAGGAAGAGGTTTACTCAACGTCGCTCCAGGATGTCGTCTTCGGACTCGCACCCGGACGCATCTGCTCCTCCTACGAACCCTCCTTTGCCTGAGGGTGACCCACCGCAGTCCTCTCAGCCTCCCCCGCCGAAGGAACCTTCCGGTTCTCTTCAGACATCAGCGCAGGTGCAGAGGACCTCCCTCTCGTCTCCACAGTTTGACGCTGCCTTCAACCCTGGAGCTCCGCCTATCCTTCGAGACCCCCGCTTCGCTAGTTTTCTCCTTGGAATTATGGAGGACCCCAGCAAGTTGGACCAGTTG
Source organism: Gibbula magus (assembly GCA_936450465.1). Taxonomy (NCBI): domain Eukaryota; kingdom Metazoa; phylum Mollusca; class Gastropoda; order Trochida; family Trochidae; genus Gibbula; species Gibbula magus. Next base: position 15,247,187 of record OW388290.1, on the reverse strand, counting down.
GATCAGCGCCCCCTGCCTGAGCGTCCCACCTCTCCTAGGAAGGATCGTCGTTCGCCGGCGCCCAGGGATCGCCGCTCCTCTCCTTCTGCCTCTCAGAGCAAGCGGGCTCGGTCCCCGGCTAGGGACGATCATCGCTCTCCAGCGCCCAAGGACAGACGCTCCCCTGCACCTAAAGACAGACGCTCTCCTGCTCCGAAGGGCTATCGTTCGCCAGCGCCCAGAGACCGATGTTCGCCGGCACCTAGAGATCGCCGCTCGTCTTCTCCAAAGGATCGTCGCTCGCCTGCGCCCAGGGACCGTCGCTCCCCGGCGCCCAGAGACCGGCGCTCCCCGGCAAACAGGGACCGGCGCTCATCGCCTAAGGACTATCAGGATCGGCGCTCCTCGCCCTCTTCGTCCAAGCGTCGGCGCTCTCGCTCTCCCTCTCCTAGGGACCGCCACTCTCCTGCAAAGCGCAGGGATCACCGTTCCTGGACTGAGGACAATCGCTCTAGGATTCAGGTGTATGAAGATCGTCGGGACTATGATAAGCGCAGCTCTCCCTCTCGTGTTCGCGAGTATCGGCGCTCTTCTCCTAAACATACAGAACCGTCTGCCACATCTCAACGTCGGGCTTCGGAGGATAGTAGGCTCTCTGAGGACAGACGTCACCGGGCGGCTGACTCTCCCTCCAGGAGGCGCTCTAGGTCTCCTCTTCGTCGCCAGTCTCCTTCCACTGTGACATCCGGTTCCCGACGCTCTAGGTCCCCTTCGTTTAGGGAGGAACATGAGTTTGTTCCAGATTACCAGGAGGAAGTAGAGGACCCGGATCAGAACCACCTGACTTTGCCATTGGTCTACTCTTGGATAGCAGATAGGTTGACCTCATGCCCTTCGCCTTCGACGGAAGCTAACCGGGCTGCTGCTATTTGGGATGACCCTGAGGTGATGATCCCCCCTCACCCTATGGTACTGGATGCCTTAGCCTCCCTGGATGAGGACTTCCAAAAGTTGTCCCTCAACCCCTCGCTCCGCGCCGCTAAGAATACTTCTGCGGGCTTTAAGATTCACTCGTTTTCCATCTACGATAATGGTCCTGCCCAAGATGACTCTGCTAGACGCCTGTCGGTTGCGTCGCAGGCTCAGTACAAGGTGACGGACTCGAAGCTCTTAGCGATTCACACTGAGTTACGCCGTATTCTCAAGCCTCTCTCGGGTCTGGCCTCAGCCACGGAGGCGCTGGCCCAGGATTTGGCAGAGGACAATCCGTCAAGATTAGACCATCTTCAGACCATGTACCGTTGGCAAGCCAATTCGTTGGGGACAATCATGGACCATGTGGCTGTTGGCTCCTTGCTCATGGGAGGAAGAATTCAGGAAGACCCTAATCCGTGCTCCTCTGTCTTCTGGTTCGCTGTTTGCCGGCAAGATCCCTGAAGTCTTTAGGGAACACTCTACGTTGGCGCAGACCGACTTTACGTTTCGTACCTTTAAGGTGCTCTCCACCAAGCTCATGCCCCAAGAACGGCGTTCCAAACAGATCTACCAGGGTCGTCGTCCCTCAGTCAGGGCATCCCTTCGGGGACGTGGACGAGGTGGCAAGACCAACACTGGTAACCAGCGCCCCCGCAAGGACCAGGACCCCCCTGCCTCAACCAAACCAGTGTACAAGCGCCGTTGAGGGCCAGGACAGTCACGACTGGGCCCTCCCGCCCCCAGTCGTCCATATCCGCGATATTCCCGTAGGCGGGAGATTAGGGGTCTTCTGGCCCAATTGGACAATTCTAGAAGACCCCTTCGTCTTGAACATCCTTCGATCAGGTTACAAACTGCCAATAGCCAGGTCGCCGCCTCTGACCAACCTGCCCCGGTCACGCGAGTACTCGAAAGCTCAACTAGTGCAGCTATCCACGAACATCCAGACGCTGCTAGACAAGAGAGCGTTAGAAAAGGTGCTAGATCCCAATCACTCCCCAGGGTTCTACTCTCCCATCTTCCTCGTCCCCAAGAAGAACTCGGACAAGATGCGGATGATTCACAACATGGCGGTGTTCAACGACCGTTACCTGGAGGACCCGCCCCATTTCCGCAAGATTTCCCTGGATCTACTGCGTTCAAAGCTTTCCTCGAACGACTGGCTTGTCAGTTTAGATCTGCAGGACGCCTACCTTCACGTCCCCATTTACGCACCACACAGGAAGTTCCTGCGTTTTTACTTCCAAGGGGAACATTACCAATGGAAGGTACTCCCGTTTGGTATTTCCACGGCCCCGTGGCTCTTCACTCGCATCACAGCGCTGATTGCTCGGTTTCTTCACCTTCGGATCCATACATCGACGACTGCCTGATGAGCCACGCGGTGCCGTGGCAGCTACACAAGCAAACCCAGTTTGTTCGCAAGCTTCTTCACCAACTGGGTTGGTTGTTTAACGAAGAGAAGTCCCACCTGGTTCCGTCCCAGCGTCTAACCTTCATCGGAGGACTGTTCCTCACGGACTTAGACCTGGTCAAGATTCCTCCGGACAGATGGACCAAGATTTTGCGACTGGTTCAGGGTGGACTTCATCGAGCTCTGGCGCTCAGGGAGTGGCAGTCCCTGCTCGGCCTCCTCTCGTCTGCTCAAGCGTTGACCCAGAGGGGGCGCTTGATGCTGAGACCCCTTCAGGTGTTCCTGTCACCTTTCATTCGCCAGGAAGACCTGAAGGCCAGATACAGTCTTCCACTTCATCTTCATCCCTTTCTGAGGTGGTGGTTGAGCCCATCGAATGTTTGCGAAGGAGTCTCTTTGACAGAGTTCCTTCACTCGCACGAGATGTTCGTCGACGCCTCTCTTCAGGGCTGGGGAGCCCATCTGAACCACCTCACTACGTCGGGGCTGTGGTCCGACGCTCACGCTTCTTGGCACAGCAACAGTCTCGAACTACAAGCTGTCATCCTGGCAGTGACAGCTTGGATTCCGACGCTACGCGGCTCACGTCTTCTGATTGCTTCGGACAACTCAACTGTCGTGTGGTTGATCAAGAATCAGGGCACGACAGGATCTCGTCAACTGCTCGATCAGACCCTGGACTTGTTTCGTCTCCTCGACGAGAACGACATTCAAGTCAGAGCAAGGCACATTCCGGGTTGCAAGAATGTGTTGGCGGACGCCTTGTCAAGGCCAGACAAGCCCTCTCCCACGGAGTGGATGCTCCACCCGGAGGCGTTCGCCCTCATCTGCAGTCTGCATCATCGTCCGCTGGTAGACCTGTTTGCCACCAAGTTCAACTCTCAGCTCCCGGTGTACGTCTCCCCTCTGCCGGACCCAGCTGCGTGGGCAGTGGACGCTCTTTCACTCTCGTGGGAAAATCTAGATGCTTACGCTTTTCCTCCACCTGTGCTTCTGCCCAAGGTCCTTGCCAAACTCAAGGAGACCAGAGTGATCAGTCTGCTTTTGGTCTGCTTTTGGTCGCGCCCTTTTGGCCGGCGAGGACTTGGTTTCCGGAAGAGAACCAGACCCACTTCCTCAGTGGCATCATCTTCTGCGGCACCCCCACAGTCGTCAAACTCATCCGGACCCAGATCGCTTCCATCTGTGCGTTTGGACCATTTGCAGAGGGCATTGAGATCGAAGGGCTACTCGGCTCAGGTGGCAAGCACCATTGCTCGGGCTCACAGGACCTCCACAAGGTCTCTTTACGACGACAAGTGGTTGTCTTTTGAGGGTTTTTGCAAGAAGCATAACAAGAGTCCTGTTTCAGCCTCTCCTCAATTCATCGCGGAGTTTCTTCTGTATCTTCGCACTGATCGACACCTTAAAGGAGGCACCATCTCTACGTACCTTTCAGCTCTCAACTCTGTCTTGGCCGTCAAGAACAATCGGAAGATCTCAAAGGTTCCGGAGCTGGTGGCCATGCTGAAAGCCTTTAAGGTTGAAGACCAGAAAGCTAAGTTTCGCCCTCCTGCTTGGGACTTGAACGTGGTTCTTCGACACCTTAGAGGTCCTCCGTACGAGCCGTTATCTCAGGCTTCCTTCCAGGACCTCTCGTACAAGACCGTGTTCCTCGTGGCCCTGGCTACTGCTGCTAGGGTTAGCGAGATTCACGCCATTGACGTCACCAGAATTCGCTTCGAACAGTCCCGCCATGGCGCAGTTCACCTGGGTCTTCTGTGGGACTTCGTAGCCAAGAATCAACTTCCAGGTCAGCCGGACAGAGTGTTCATCATTCCCCCTCTGTCTTCGATCGTTGGGAGCGCAGACGCTGAGGAACTCTCTTTGTGCCCTGTGAGAGCCATCAAGGAGTTCATCGCCAGATCTTCAGCTAGGAGAAGGTCTCGCAAGAGGCTCTTCATTCCCCTGTCTGCGGCAGCCAAGGGTGAGGTAAACAGGAATACCATTGCGTTGTGGCTTCGTACGGCCATCCTGGCGGCCTACAACGCAGCCGGTTTACCGCACCCTGCTGCCAACAACCCTCATGAGATTCGGGCCTTGGCGTCTACGATGGCCCTTCACAGGAACTGTTCGGTACCATCGATCATGGAGGGCTACTTCTGGAGATCCACTTCTGTCTTCGCAAGCCACTACTTGCGCGATCTAGCAGTGGAGGATGTCCAGGGCTTGCAGTCCTTTGGACCCTTGGTAGTTGCCCAGCAACTCACCCGTCCCTCTTCTCACTAGGTAATTATCCCTACCTCGGAGGCTTTTGGTTAGGGCTAACCCACTCCTTGTTGTGGTGTTCCCCTGCTGACTGGTGTGGTACATTGTCCCATGCTTTCTTCTTTCAGAAAGTAAGGCAAGGCCACCTCTCCTGGTGCTTTCGACAGTGGTCCTCGTCTGAGTCCAACCCACCTTCCTACTGTCGGATCAACATGCACTAACTAGAGGTAGAATTTATTAAAATCTAAATATTTTAGATATTTAAAAATACTTACCCTACCTCTAGGGTATATTTCCCCCCCATCGTTGGATCTCTTCCTCCCCTCTTGGCGGCCTCTACTCGGACTTGGATTCAGGAATTGTGACTAGCTCACGTGGTCACGTGACGGGATTGGGGGGCAGTACTTCCGTCTACCAGCCACGTATTAGCAGCTAGTCACCCTCACATCTCACTTCTTCTATGGAGGATAACATCGCTAACACGTTTTCCAATCTTGTATCGAATGAGCATAGGTAATGCACTAACTAGAGGTAGGGTAAGTATTTTTAAATATCTAAAATATTTAGATTTTAATAATTTTGATCTTTTTCTCCAGTCCCAAAAGCTCTAGAAAGCTGAAATGTTATGTACAGACTCTTTGGCCAATGGGGATTCTATATGGTTGATTTGGTGACCTTGTGACCCCAAATATGGATCACAGGGGTCAGCGCCTAAAACACCTGTTTTAATAAGCTGGGAACATAGTGAGATTTTATGTGCACTTCATATGTCAGCTTAAGAGTAATACTACATGTTATGGACATGTTTGATGTAATCAATGTGAAATTAAAACTATTGAATAGCCTGTGAACTGAATATTGTGACAGGATGCATAGAACAAAATTTAAAAAGGGTTAAGAAATGTTTTATTTTACATTAATATGTGAACTAAATATGACTGGTGATGAAATAAGATAAGACTATTAGAACTAGCTACATGAGTTTGTGATACCACATCTTCTTTTCCAGTAAAGAACAATAAATAAAGATGCGGAAAACAAAATTTAAAATATATAATTTACTGGCTGTGAGTCCAGGGTCTGCATGTTGTGTAATTGCAGGTGTTGACCCGGGGAGTGACTGCTCCCTGGCAGAGAGATGCAAACAGCAGCTAATACACAAAGGTTTCAGGTTACTTCAAACGTCTCTGCTGTGTTACTGATTTAGTCTTAAACTCAGATGCTCAAGAGAATTTATTAATTAAATATTGAGAAGGAGCCTATGAAACTATGAGCCTATGAGAAACAGGATTTTTAGAAACAAATAGGGGCTCTTTTTCATTATGTAATAAATGTTGATATTTCCAGAATAAACATAAGAAGTAAAACAATAAAATGCAAAGGTCTACATTATTTATAATGAATATGGATTAATGTGTAACCAATTTTGATAATTACTTTTAAATTTGATGACTGGGCAATAACTTATTATGTGATATCTTAATCTTTTCCTTAGAGATAATTAATAACATGATTCCTGATGAGATTTTTGCTCAACTCTTTGGAACAAAAAGTGGTTTTTGTTTCCACAATTTGTCCTTTCAGAGATATCTAAATGCCTTTTGTCAACTCAAGTGTCTTACATATTTAAGTACCGGTACTGATAATTGGTTGTAAACTCAGTTTACAAATTTAAATTTTGAGAATTGCAATGCTTTTGTAGCAAATGAAAGTCCTTTAGTCAGTATGTTAGTCCCTTCATCTGTAAATTTTGTGCTTTTTCAACTTCAAGAATGATTGGCACTAGAAAGCTGAAAACTTGAATTCATACTCCTTGGTCAATGGGGAATATGAATTGTAGATAGGTTAACCTATGACCCCTGATAACCACCAACAGGGGTCATGACCTATATCGTATCTCGATTCATTTTCTCAAGAATAAAGGATCCTGGAAAGCTGAAAACTGGAATTAAAATTTTAGATGAATCTATGGCAAATTGCTTGATTTCTCACATTTTGATTTGGTCCTACTATTACAGGTCAATTGGATCAAAACACCACTTAAATAGAACTGAAATTAAAGAGAAGTTTCGCCATATATTTCTACTTGAGGGAAATTTAGATGTTGTCAAATTTCCCATGCGCATTTTCAAACCCCTCCAGAGGATGTTTCATGAATAATGAGTTATATGTTTTAATTGTGCAATGTGTTCATAGTTAACTAGATGATATCCAGATACACATTTTTTGTTGAACATGCAGAAACACTTAACACTAGATGAAGGGTATTTTCTGACTAGGGTCAGTGATGGAAAAGACATACCGGTAAGTGTCTAATAGTTGTGCCTTAAATGAAAGAATAATATGTTACAATTATTGTTATACATTGTAAGTAAAATCATGATATTATTTCACAAAGTGCTTGATATATTCATAGCAGCATAAAGGTATTCAACTTCCCCCCGCAAGTCATACTCTCACCAGTATTCAGGATTGCTAATTTAAGCCTTGCTGAAGTTTGTTATATGTTCTGTGGGTGCACTATGAATTTTAGATGTCGCTGCTATGCTAGCACAGAACAGTTGACAATATGAAGCAGCCAGTGACACTGGTGGCAGTTATGACCTGCTGGGAATGGTTTCCACCTTTTCATGTACATTTTATTATTAAGTGTTCTATGTAATTTAATTTTGCTATCTCTTGTGAGGTGGAAACAGAATGTTTGTATTATGGTCATGTGAAGTATGTCAATAAAATGTTGAAAGATAAATGTCTTCTTATATATTTAAAGATAGATGTTACATTTTCAAGTTAAAATAAAAGCATTATTTTCACGAAGTGAATAACATTCGATCAATCATGGTGAAGGAGCTGACAAAGATCTGCTATTCACAGGTCCTTTATGGATATGATATCTATGAGAAAGTAAGCATTTTCTGCAAATGTGCATAAGAAAAACCTTCTTTGTGGAAATGGTAAGATATGGAACCTTGTTCGCTCCTATTAAATATTCACCAATATATCTCTTATGATGACATCTTTGTCTTGTATTATTGGGTGGAATCTCTATGGAACTCATGAAATAAACCAGTCCTGTAATACATGATAATGTCATGGAACAATTGGATAACACCAACACTGCTTGCTTATAAGAAACACCTTTATGCAATTGATATCCCAGTAATGTGAAACCATTTCCTACACTGTTTAATACCACATCTATGGAAATGGTATGTGGAGCCAACATCCAAGCTTATTTCTGGCCAGATGCTATAAGAATATGAAACCACCAACAATTACTGTAATGCCGCCTGACATTACCACTGGTACTACTGAGAGCTTGTGTTCCGACGGTTTAAGTCGAGAAACATGTATTGTATTTAGCCACCGCTTTCCTTCTCTTTACACGAAGGCCATGGGTCGCTAGTTCGGCATAGCTCGGCTTTCTGAACATCTGAGGCGCTGTTGTCGTAGGTTGGATCTGATTATCCACTCGTGTGAACCATGCATGCTTCACATATGTAGATCCCCCGTGGAATGTTCCAGACCGACGTGTCTGGATTATCGACCGTTCAATTTGAAGCTCATTATTGCATCATTACTGGTTATAGGTCACCGCTGACAGACAGGTCATAATTCTGGAATTTGAAGAGCACGAGGCATTTTAAATAGTGCGAGGTCTGTTTCAATAAGTCTCAATAAACCTCATTCCTGCATGACACTTTTGGAATTTAAATAGAATTAATTTATCATTTATCGTTTGTTGTCAAATGCGACGTTTCAAGTATTATTCCGAACATCTATGACTGATGTTTGATGTGACCGCATTCTCAAGAACAACCTTGATTCCTTGGTTCTCCTTCGTGAGGTTTATTATTCCATCTTGCTTAAAATAAATTCAGAGCAACAGAGTATAAACCGAATTTAGCTTTACTATTGATCAAACCCCCACACACAGCGCAACTATCGATATACAAGACTGTCAGTATATACTGTAGCAAGCATTCGCAGTGTAGAATGTCTGTCATACGATGTTTACGGGACAAGTGTCCAGTGGCTCTATTTTTAATTTATATCTGAACGTCACCAACGTACATGTGAAAATAAAGGAGTCCATAATACATGTATTGTCTGTATTACAAACTTCTAGAATGACTCTTGCAGTTTAAGCCAAATTTATATTTCACAAATTGTTCAGACACACTTTTCCGAAACAACCAAAGTTTACAGTACAGAAGAAGGTTTCTTCTCTTCTGAATCAACCAAAGATTAAAGTACGGAAGAAGGTTTGTTCTTTTCTGAATCAACCAAATATTGCAGTACGGAAGAACGCTCTGAAACTCGCTCCGTAGTACGTCATTGAATAATTCTTAAGTAAGATTATACCCGAAGTAACCGACTCGAGAAAATGTTAAAAGAATAATCCATTTCCTCTGGGAGACCAATATATATGGACACACTCCAGATAACTTCATATCGTGCACCCAGTAGCTGGATGTACGTATGGTAGATGTACTTTTTGTTTATCGGAGATGCCAGGGTAATTAATCTGCATACTTAAAGCACTCATGTGAAGGCATTAATGAGAGAGTTGATTGATGTGGGGCAATTAAGAGTAAGAAGCAGACTTGGCTTATCTCATCGCGGCGTGCATGTAACGCGTCCATCAGTGTTCCAGAGAACTCGCTAGTCTGAGTTACATCAAATTCAGTTGATCCCTTCCAAGGTGTTTGATACTATTTGATAAAGCTTGAAGTCATATTCATCACAGAATCATTGAAATATGTCACTTTAATTAAACATACACATAACACATATAATATCAATTTAAAACAGGTTTTCACAGAGGTACAGTGGTCTCAGAATTACCCTGTAATCTTAAAATTGTCAATTTACATCTAACTTGTTTTAAAATGACAACTTGTTTTTATAGAAGGTCGCTTCTTATTTCTGGACCATTTCAGAACCGGATTAAGTTTGTAATGTTCTTATATATGTTGTATCCACGTGCACTAGACCGAGAAAGGTTTGTGGTTTTCTTCTAAATCAACGCAGTTAGCAAAGCAGTCTAGAGATTGAATATCTCTATGTACCATTATCTGAGATCAGCCTCATTGAAATCTGATCTAACCTAGCACTCGCACATCAGTACGCTAAGGCATTAACGTTCTGAGTTGTGAGCGTCAGCTAAGATCTGATTTTAGTGAGATTGATCTATTGATTTTGCTTTCTTTTACATGAAGCATTTATCAATAATTATTTCAGCTACAAATAGGTGCATTAAATTTGTATTATGGGTCGTAGAAGTAAGATAACGAACTAAAAGGGCTTGGTTCCCAAGGTGATTCTCTTCACGCTATCTTCAAGGGTTTGCCTTTTCTGACTTGAACTGCTATGCCACATATAATGTAATGGTCTAGACGACACAGTCATGCTGCTACCCCTATCCATGCATATGTATGTGAACTGCGTCTGCATGTGCTAATGTGTGTAAGACAGATTGAGTGTACGAATGTGTGTAAGACAGATTGAGTGTACGAATGTGTGTAAGACAGATTGAGTGTACGAATGTGTGTGATACTTCTACGCATGGCTCGATGGATTAAGGTTAACTTGCAGAGCTAAAGGTTCCCCTCCAACGTCGCTGCTTGCCATATGATCCATAACATGTGGATTGAGTTCAAATGGCTTATGCTAATTGCTTGCCCCAGCAACAAACACTTTTTTGATGTCCCAGAAAAAACAGCTTTTCAAAAAGTTATAAACGTAATTTTTCGCGTTGTCTTAAGGTTGGTTTGAATGAAAATATTTAGACCTTTGTTAAGAAAAAAAACTATTCTTTAATTGGTTAACATGAGAATAGTTCTGTCAAATGGACAAATTCTTGAGATTCTAGCAACTTCAATCTTTGATACAGATATTCTTGATTTTCTTTAAAATAATCCACGTCCTTTGAATTGAATCTAGTTTCTGACAGACAAAACCATAGTGCTACAAAACTATTAGCGTGGATATGATCTTTTTTCAATATCATTGCAATTAAACAACTTCAAAACAAATATAGCATATTGCCAACAGTGTTTCCTGTTGATGTTGATAAACTAAAAGGAATCATAGTGTGATTATTCAAAGAAAGATAAACATTTAATAAAGATATTATTATTACTATAATAAGTTACATTAGAAACATTTCCAGAGCGAATGAATGAATTTGATATCGATGCATGTTTCATAAACAAACCAAGTAAAAAAGAAAGTGTAACACTCAGTAGTATTTATCATATGTATAATTTTCAATGTTGGTGTTGGAAATAAGTCCAAAAAAATAAATCACATAAAACGCATACTCTATGTGAATAGCATTAAATATGCCTCTATTTGCACACATTTTAAACTACAGTTTAAACATTGTACTGGTCATGTTGGTGTAAATTTTATTTCTTACCTGTCTACTGATATTGATATTTTAATTAAAAAATTTCAAGTCACCAATTAAGTCATTCAAACTAGCGCCGAAAGGTGTTATTGTATCGTCCCATAATCAAAAGCATCTCATTTCTTTAAAATATTGAATTAATCGAATGAATTAATAATGAGTGTTGTGCTTTGTTTTGCTCGTTAGATTACATATAAGCGAGTCTATGTGATGATCTATAACCAGAATATTTTGATGTTTTATGGTGTGTTGTTCAGTTGAGTTCAGTTAGAGGACCTTCTTATTGCATAACTACTCTCAATAAATGAACCGACCATGTCTACATGTAGTTTGGACGAGAGCGAATATGAAAGAGCGTCTCCCTTAGACTCAACGTTAAAGTGACACTTCTATCAGTTCTTACTCGGTCATGATGACCGGTTTAATTAATACATTTAATACATTGATAAATACATTTAATCATTCGTCTAGTCCAGACACTTAATGTTAACCTGGTAGACACATTTATCTTATTCTTTACAAAAGATAAGTATGTAACCATATGTATCTGTTCACGTTAAGTATCAATTAAACCCACAAAGGAAAGGGAAGTAGAGGTTCCCTGTATCACGACTGCGTTTATCGCACAACTGTCTCAAAGGAAATTAACTCCAGCCAAATGTGTGCTCTACTGCACTATAGAACAAACGTGTGCTCTACTGCACCATAGAATAAATGTGTGCTCTATTGCACCATAGAACAAATGTGTGCTCTACTGCACCATAGAACAAACGTGTGCTCTACTGCACCATAGAACAAATGTGTGCTCTACTGCACCATAGAACAAATGTGTGCTCTACTGCACCATAGAACAAATGTGTGCTCTACTGCACCATAGAAGAAATGTGTGCTCTACTGCACCATAGAACAAATGTGTGTTCTACTGCACCATAGAAGAAATGTGTGTTCTACTGCACCATAAACAAACGTGTGTTCTACTGCACCATAGAACAAATGTGTGTTCTACTGCACCATAGAACAAATGTGTGCTCTACTGCACCATAGAACAAATGTGTGTTCTACTGCACCATAGAACAAATGTGTGCTATACTGCACCATAGAACAAATGTGTGCTCTACTGCACCATAGAATAAATGTATGCTCTACTGCACCATAGAACAAATGTGTCATCTACTGCAACATAGAACAAATGTGTGCTCTACTGCACCATAGAACAAATGTGCCATTTACTGCACCATAGAATAAATGTGTGTTCTAATGCACCATAGAACAAACGTGTGCTCTACTGTACCATAGAACAAATGTGTGCTCTACTGCACCATAGAACAAATGTGTGCTATACTGCACCATAGAACAAACGTGTGCTCTACTGCACCATAGAACAAATGTGTCCGCTACTGTACCATAGAACAAATGCGTGTTCTACTGCATCATAGAACAAATGTGTACTCTACTGCACCATAGAACAAACCTGTGCTCTACTGCACCATAGAACAAATGTGTGTTCTACTGCACCATAGAACAAACGTGTGCTATACTGCACCATAGAACAAACGTGTGCTCTACTGCACCATAGAACAAACGTGTGCTCTACTGCACCATAGAACAAATGTGTGTTCTACTGCATCATAGAACAAATGTGTACTCTACTGCACCATAGAACAAACCTGTGCTCTACTGCACCATAGAACAAATGTGTGTTCTACTGCACCATAGAACAAATGTGTGCTATACTGTACCATAGAACAAATGTGTGTTCTACTGCACCATAGAACAAATGTGTACTCTACTGCACCATAGAACAAATGCGTGTTCTACTGCACCATATAACAAATGTGTGTTCTACTGCACCATAGAACAAATGTGTGTTCTACTGCACCATAGAACAAATGTGTGCTATACTGTACCATAGAACAAACCTGTGCTCTACTGCACCATAGAACAAATGTGTGCTATACTGTACCATAGAACAAATGCGTGTTCTACTGCACCATATAACAAATGTGTCCGCTACTGTACCATAGAACAAATGTGTGTTATACTGCACCATAGAACAAATGTGTGCTCTACTGCACCATAGAACAAACGTGTGCTCTACTGCACCATAGAACAAATGTGTACTCTACTGCACCATAGAACAAACGTGTGCTCTACTGCACCATAGAACAAATGTGTCATCTACTGCACCATAGAATAAATGTGTGCTCTACTGTACCATAGAACAAATGTGTGCTCTACTGCACCATAGAACAAATGTGTCATCTACTGCACCATAGAACAAATGTGTACTCTACTGCACCATAGAACAAACGTGTGCTCTACTGTACCATAGAACAAATGTGTCCGCTACTGTACCATAGAACAAATGCGTGTTCTACTGCATCATAGAACAAATGTGTACTCTACTGCACCATAGAACAAACCTGTGCTCTACTGCACCATAGAACAAATGTGTGTTGTACTGCACCATAGAACAAACGTGTGCTATACTGCACCATAGAACAAACGTGTGCTCTACTGCACCATAGAACAAACGTGTGCTCTACTGCACCATAGAACAAATGCGTGTTCTACTGCATCATAGAACAAATGTGTACTCTACTGCACCATAGAACAAACCTGTGCTCTACTGCACCATAGAACAAATGTGTGTTCTACTGCACCATAGAACAAATGTGTGCTATACTGTACCATAGAACAAATGTGTGTTCTACTGCACCATAGAACAAATGTGTACTCTACTGCACCATAGAACAAATGCGTGTTCTACTGCACCATAGAACAAATGTGTGTTCTACTGCACCATAGAACAAATGTGTGTTCTACTGCACCATAGAACAAATGTGTGCTATACTGTACCATAGAACAAACCTGTGCTCTACTGCACCATAGAACAAATGTGTGCTATACTGTACCATAGAACAAATGCGTGTTCTACTGCACCATATAACAAATGTGTCCGCTACTGTACCATAGAACAAATGTGTGTTATACTGCACCATAGAACAAATGTGTGCTCTACTGCACCATAGAACAAACGTGTGCTCTACTGCACCATAGAACAAATGTGTACTCTACTGCACCATAGAACAAACGTGTGCTCTACTGCACCATAGAACAAATGTGTCATCTACTGCACCATAGAATAAATGTGTGCTCTACTGTACCATAGAACAAATGTGTGCTCTACTGCACCATAGAACAAATGTGTCATCTACTGCACCATAGAACAAATGTGTACTCTACTGCACCATAGAACAAACGTGTGCTCTACTTTACCATAGAACAAATGTGTCCGCTACTGTACCATAGAACAAATGCGTGTTCTACTGCATCATAGAACAAATGTGTACTCTACTGCACCATAGAACAAACCTGTGCTCTACTGCACCATAGAACAAATGTGTGTTGTACTGCACCATAGAACAAACGTGTGCTATACTGCACCATAGAACAAACGTGTGCTCTACTGCACCATAGAACAAATGTGTGCTCTACTGCACCATAGAACAAATGCGTGTTCTACTGCATCATAGAACAAATGTGTACTCTACTGCACCATAGAACAAACCTGTGCTCTACTGCACCATAGAACAAATGTGTGTTCTACTGCACCATAGAACAAATGTGTGCTATACTGTACCATAGAACAAATGTGTGTTCTACTGCACCATAGAACAAATGTGTTCTCTACTGCACCATAGAACAAATGCGTGTTCTACTGCACCATATAACAAATGTGTGTTCTACTGCACCATAGAACAAATGTGTGTTCTACTGCACCATAGAACAAATGTGTGCTATACTGTACCATAGAACAAACCTGTGCTCTACTGCACCATAGAACAAATGTGTGCTATACTGTACCATAGAACAAATGCGTGTTCTACTGCACCATATAACAAATGTGTCCGCTACTGTACCATAGAACAAATGTGTGATCTACTGCACCATAGAACAAATGTGTGCTCTACTGCACCATAGAACAAACGTGTGCTCTACTGCACCATAGAACAAATGTGTACTCTACTGCACCATAGAACAAACGTGTGCTCTACTGCACCATAGAACAAATGTGTCATCTACTGCACCATAGAATAAATGTGTGCTCTACTGTACCATAGAACAAATGTGTGCTCTACTGCACCATAGAACAAATGTGTCATCTACTGCACCATAGAACAAATGTGTACTCTACTGCACCATAGAACAAACGTGTGCTCTACTGCACCATAGAACAAATGTGTGCTCTACTGTACCATAGAACAAATGTGTGCTCTACTGCACCATAGAACAAATGTGTCATCTACTGCACCATAGAACAAATGTGTGCTCTACTGTACCATATAACAAATGTGTGCTCTACTGCACCATAGAACAAATGTGTGCTCTACTGCACCATAGAACAAATGTGTACTCTACTGCACCATAGAACAAACGTGTGCTCTACTGCACCATAGAACAAACCTGTGCTCTACTGCACCATAGAACAAACGTGTGCTCTACTGCACCATAGAACAAATGTGTGCTCTACTGTACCATAGAACAAATGTGTGCTCTACTGCACCATAGAACAAATGTGTCATCTACTGCACCATAGAACAAATGTGTGCTCTACTGTACCATAGAACAAATGTGTGCTCTACTGCACCATAGAACAAATGTGTCATCTACTGCACCATAGAACAAATGTGTACTCTACTGCACCATAGAACAAACGTGTGCTCTACTGACCATAGAACAAATGTGTACTCTACTGCACCATAGAACAAATGTGTGCTCTACTGCACCATAGAACAAATGTGTCATCTACTGCACCATAGAACAAATGTGTACTCTACTGCACCATAGAACAAACGTGTGCTCTACTGCACCATAGAACAAATGTGTACTCTACTGCACCATAGAACAAACCTGTGCTCTACTGCACCATAGAACAAATGTGTCATCTACTGTACCATAGAACAAATGTGTGTTATACTGCACCATAGAACAAATGTGTGCTCTACTGCACCATAGAAAAAATGTGTCCTCTACTGCACCATAGCACAAATGTGTGCTATACTGCACCATAGAACAAATGTGTCATCTAATGCACCATAGAACAAATGTGTCCTCTCCTGCACCATAGAACAAATGTGTGTTCTACTGCACCGTAGAACAAATGTGTCCTCTACTGCACCATAGAACAAATGTGTGCTATACTGCACCATAGAACAAATGTGTGTTCTACTGCACCATAGAACAAATGTGTGCTCTACTGTACCATAGAACAAATGTGTGCTCTACTGCACCATAGAACAAATGTGTGTTCTACTGCACCATAGAACAAATGTGTCCGCTACTGTACCATAGAACAAATGTGTGCTATACTGCACCATAGAACAAATGTGTGCTCTACTGCACCATAGAACAAATGTGTGCTCTACTGCACCATAGAATAAATGCGTGCTCTACTGCACCATAGAAGAAATGTGTGCTCTACTGCACCATAGAACAAATGTGTGTTCTACTGCACCATAGAACAAATGTGTCATCTACTGCACCATAGAACAAATGTGTCCGCTACTGTACCATAGAACAAATGTGTGTTCTACTGCACCATAGAACAAATGTGTGCTCTACTGCACCATAGAACAAATGTGTGCTCTACTGCACCATAGAATAAATTCGTGCTCTACTGCACCATAGAACAAACCTGTGCTCTACTGCACCATAGAACAAATGCGTCATCTACTGCACCAGAGAACAAATGTGTCCTCTCCTGCACCATAGAACAAATGTGTGCTCTACTGCACCATATAACAAATATGTCCTCTACTGCACCATAGAACAAATGTGTGCTACACTGCACCATAGAACAAATGTGTCCTCTACTGCACCATAGAACAAATGTGTGCTCTACTGCACCATAGAACAAATGCGTGCTCTACTGCACCATAGAACAAACCTGTGCTCTACTGCACCATAGAACAAATGTGTGTTCTACTGCACCATAGAACAAATGTGTCCTCTACTGCACCATAGAACAAATGTGTGCTATACTGCACCATA
Organism: Gibbula magus; assembly: GCA_936450465.1. NCBI lineage: Eukaryota > Metazoa > Mollusca > Gastropoda > Trochida > Trochidae > Gibbula > Gibbula magus. Next base: position 15,230,103 of record OW388290.1, on the reverse strand, counting down.
GAACAAATGTGTGTTCTACTGCACCATAGAACAATTGTGTGCTCTACTGTACCATAGAACAAATGTGTGCTCTACTGCACCATAGAACAAATGTGTGCTCTACTGCACCATAGAACAAATGTGTGCTCTACTGCACCATAGAAGAAATGTGTGCTCTACTGCACCATAGAACAAATGTGTGTTCTACTGCACCATAGAAGAAATGTGTGTTCTACTGCACCATAAACAAACGTGTGTTCTACTGCACCATAGAACAAATGTGTGTTCTACTGCACCATAGAACAAATGTGTGCTCTACTGCACCATAGAACAAATGTGTGTTCTACTGCACCATAGAACAAATGTGTGCTATACTGCACCATAGAACAAATGTGTGCTCTACTGCACCATAGAATAAATGTATGCTCTACTGCACCATAGAACAAATGTGTCATCTACTGCAACATAGAACAAATGTGTGCTCTACTGCACCATAGAACAAATGTTCCATTTACTGCACCATAGAATAAATGTGTGTTCTACTGCACCATAGAACAAACGTGTGCTCTACTGTACCATAGAACAAATGTGTCCGCTACTGTACCATAGAACAAATGCGTGTTCTACTGCATCATAGAACAAATGTGTACTCTACTGCACCATAGAACAAACCTGTGCTCTACTGCACCATAGAACAAATGTGTGTTCTACTGCACCATAGAACAAACGTGTGCTATACTGCACCATAGAACAAACGTGTGCTCTACTGCACCATAGAACAAACGTGTGCTCTACTGCACCATAGAACAAATGTGTGTTCTACTGCATCATAGAACAAATGTGTACTCTACTGCACCATAGAACAAACCTGTGCTCTACTGCACCATAGAACAAATGTGTGTTCTACTGCACCATAGAACAAATGTGTGCTATACTGTACCATAGAACAAATGTGTGTTCTACTGCACCATAGAACAAATGTGTACTCTACTGCACCATAGAACAAATGCGTGTTCTACTGCACCATATAACAAATGTGTGTTCTACTGCACCATAGAACAAATGTGTGTTCTACTGCACCATAGAACAAATGTGTGCTATACTGTACCATAGAACAAACCTGTGCTCTACTGCACCATAGAACAAATGTGTGCTATACTGTACCATAGAACAAATGCGTGTTCTACTGCACCATATAACAAATGTGTCCGCTACTGTACCATAGAACAAATGTGTGTTATACTGCACCATAGAACAAATGTGTGCTCTACTGCACCATAGAACAAACGTGTGCTCTACTGCACCATAGAACAAATGTGTACTCTACTGCACCATAGAACAAACGTGTGCTCTACTGCACCATAGAACAAATGTGTCATCTACTGCACCATAGAATAAATGTGTGCTCTACTGTACCATAGAACAAATGTGTGCTCTACTGCACCATAGAACAAATGTGTCATCTACTGCACCATAGAACAAATGTGTACTCTACTGCACCATAGAACAAACGTGTGCTCTACTGTACCATAGAACAAATGTGTCCGCTACTGTACCATAGAACAAATGCGTGTTCTACTGCATCATAGAACAAATGTGTACTCTACTGCACCATAGAACAAACCTGTGCTCTACTGCACCATAGAACAAATGTGTGTTGTACTGCACCATAGAACAAACGTGTGCTATACTGCACCATAGAACAAACGTGTGCTCTACTGCACCATAGAACAAACGTGTGCTCTACTGCACCATAGAACAAATGCGTGTTCTACTGCATCATAGAACAAATGTGTACTCTACTGCACCATAGAACAAACCTGTGCTCTACTGCACCATAGAACAAATGTGTGTTCTACTGCACCATAGAACAAATGTGTGCTATACTGTACCATAGAACAAATGTGTGTTCTACTGCACCATAGAACAAATGTGTACTCTACTGCACCATAGAACAAATGCGTGTTCTACTGCACCATATAACAAATGTGTGTTCTACTGCACCATAGAACAAATGTGTGTTCTACTGCACCATAGAACAAATGTGTGCTATACTGTACCATAGAACAAACCTGTGCTCTACTGCACCATAGAACAAATGTGTGCTATACTGTACCATAGAACAAATGCGTGTTCTACTGCACCATATAACAAATGTGTCCGCTACTGTACCATAGAACAAATGTGTGTTATACTGCACCATAGAACAAATGTGTGCTCTACTGCACCATAGAACAAACGTGTGCTCTACTGCACCATAGAACAAATGTGTACTCTACTGCACCATAGAACAAACGTGTGCTCTACTGCACCATAGAACAAATGTGTCATCTACTGCACCATATAATAAATGTGTGCTCTACTGTACCATAGAACAAATGTGTGCTCTACTGCACCATAGAACAAATGTGTCATCTACTGCACCATAGAACAAATGTGTACTCTACTGCACCATAGAACAAACGTGTGCTCTACTGTACCATAGAACAAATGTGTCCGCTACTGTACCATAGAACAAATGCGTGTTCTACTGCATCATAGAACAAATGTGTACTCTACTGCACCATAGAACAAACCTGTGCTCTACTGCACCATAGAACAAATGTGTGTTGTACTGCACCATAGAACAAACGTGTGCTATACTGCACCATAGAACAAACGTGTGCTCTACTGCACCATAGAACAAACGTGTGCTCTACTGCACCATAGAACAAATGCGTGTTCTACTGCATCATAGAACAAATGTGTACTCTACTGCACCATAGAACAAACCTGTGCTCTACTGCACCATAGAACAAATGTGTGTTCTACTGCACCATAGAACAAATGTGTGCTATACTGTACCATAGAACAAATGTGTGTTCTACTGCACCATAGAACAAATGTGTACTCTACTGCACCATAGAACAAATGCGTGTTCTACTGCACCATATAACAAATGTGTGTTCTACTGCACCATAGAACAAATGTGTGTTCTACTGCACCATAGAACAAATGTGTGCTATACTGTACCATAGAACAAACCTGTGCTCTACTGCACCATAGAACAAATGTGTGCTATACTGTACCATAGAACAAATGCGTGTTCTACTGCACCATATAACAAATGTGTCCGCTACTGTACCATAGAACAAATGTGTGTTATACTGCACCATAGAACAAATGTGTGCTCTACTGCACCATAGAACAAACGTGTGCTCTACTGCACCATAGAACAAATGTGTACTCTACTGCACCATAGAACAAACGTGTGCTCTACTGCACCATAGAACAAATGTGTCATCTACTGCACCATAGAATAAATGTGTGCTCTACTGTACCATAGAACAAATGTGTGCTCTACTGCACCATAGAACAAATGTGTCATCTACTGCACCATAGAACAAATGTGTACTCTACTGCACCATAGAACAAACGTGTGCTCTACTGCACCATAGAACAAATGTGTGCTCTACTGTACCATAGAACAAATGTGTGCTCTACTGCACCATAGAACAAATGTGTCATCTACTGCACCATAGAACAAATGTGTGCTCTACTGTACCATAGAACAAATGTGTGCTCTACTGCACCATAGAACAAATGTGTGCTCTACTGCACCATAGAACAAATGTGTACTCTACTGCACCATAGAACAAACGTGTGCTCTACTGCACCATAGAACAAACCTGTGCTCTACTGCACCATAGAACAAACGTGTGCTCTACTGCACCATAGAACAAATGTGTGCTCTACTGTACCATAGAACAAATGTGTGCTCTACTGCACCATAGAACAAATGTGTCATCTACTGCACCATAGAACAAATGTGTGCTCTACTGTACCATAGAACAAATGTGTGCTCTACTGCACCATAGAACAAATGTGTCATCTACTGCACCATAGAACAAATGTGTACTCTACTGCACCATAGAACAAACGTGTGCTCTACTGCACCATAGAACAAATGTGTACTCTACTGCACCATAGAACAAATGTGTGCTCTACTGCACCATAGAACAAATGTGTCATCTACTGCACCATAGAACAAATGTGTACTCTACTGCACCATAGAACAAACGTGTGCTCTACTGCACCATAGAACAAATGTGTACTCTACTGCACCATAGAACAAACCTGTGCTCTACTGCACCATAGAACAAATGTGTCATCTACTGTACCATAGAACAAATGTGTGTTATACTGCACCATAGAACAAATGTGTGCTCTACTGCACCATAGAAAAAATGTGTCCTCTACTGCACCATAGCACAAATGTGTGCTATACTGCACCATAGAACAAATGTGTCATCTACTGCACCATAGAACAAATGTGTCCTCTCCTGCACCATAGAACAAATGTGTGTTCTACTGCACCATAGAACAAATGTGTCCTCTACTGCACCATAGAACAAATGTGTGCTATACTGCACCATAGAACAAATGTGTGTTCTACTGCACCATAGAACAAATGTGTGCTCTACTGTACCATAGAACAAATGTGTGCTCTACTGCACCATAGAACAAATGTGTGTTCTACTGCACCATAGAACAAATGTGTCCGCTACTGTACCATAGAACAAATGTGTGCTATACTGCACCATAGAACAAATGTGTGCTCTACTGCACCATAGAACAAATGTGTGCTCTACTGCACCATAGAATAAATGCGTGCTCTACTGCACCATAGAAGAAATGTGTGCTCTACTGCACCATAGAACAAATGTGTGTTCTACTGCACCATAGAACAAATGTGTGTTCTACTGCACCATAAACAAACGTGTGTTCTACTGCACCATAGAACAAATGTGTGTTCTACTGCACCATAAACAAACGTGTGTTCTACTGCACAATAGAACAAATGTGTGCTCTACTGCACCATAGAACAAATGTGTCCGCTACTGTACCATAGAACAAATGTGTGTTCTACTGCACCATAGAACAAATGTGTGCTCTACTGCACCATAGAACAAATGTGTGCTCTACTGCACCATAGAATAAATTCGTGCTCTACTGCACCATAGAACAAACCTGTGCTCTACTGCACCATAGAACAAATGCGTCATCTACTGCACCAGAGAACAAATGTGTCCTCTCCTGCACCATAGAACAAATGTGTGCTCTACTGCACCATATAACAAATATGTCCTCTACTGCACCATAGAACAAATGTGTGCTACACTGCACCATAGAACAAATGCGTGTTCTACTGCACCATAGAACAAATGTGTCGTCTACTGCACCATAGAACAAATGTGTGCTCTACTGCACCATAGAACAAACCTGTGCTCTACTGCACCATAGAACAAATGTGTGTTCTACTGCACCATAGAACAAATGTGTCCTCTACTGCACCATAGAACAAATGTGTGCTATACTGCACCATAGAACAAATGTGTGTTCTACTGCACCATAGAACAATTGTGTGCTCTACTGTACCATAGAACAAATGTGGGCTCTACTGTACCATAGAACAAATGTGTCCGCTACTGCACCATAGAACAAATGTGTGTTCTACTGCACCATAAAACAAATGTGTGCTCTACTGCACCATAGAATAAATGCGTGCTCTACTGCACCATAGAATAAATGCGAGCTCTACTGCACCATAGAACAAACCTGTGCTCTACTGCACCATAAAACAAATGTGTCATCTACTGCACCATAGAACAAATGTGTCCTCTCCTGCACCATAGAACAAATGTGTGCTCTACTGCACCTTATAACAAATGTGTCCTCTACTGCACCATAGAACAAATGTGTGCTATACTGCACCATAGAACAAATGTGTGTTCTACTGCACCATAGAACACATGTGTCCTCTACTGCACCATAGAACAAATGTGTGTTCTACTGCACCATAGAACAAATGTGTGCTCTACTGCACCATAGAAGATAATGAGTCAATATTTATTTATTATTTAATATCTTTTTCATGAAACCCTCCCACTTTTATAATACATTTATAAACTCAATTTCAAAGCTTCCATATTAGTTACACGATGGTTGAAGGTTGTACAGGTTTGTTAGTGTATGACCCTTGCAGATTTCATAGAATTCATGTCATGTATTGGTCTATCGTTTATATATCCTCGAGATCCGCAAGATAATCCACCAATATTCGTCCATCCCCTCATATAGCTTTCACTCTCCAAGCATCCAAGTATACTGCACGAGATATTCGATGACACCATGTTTGTTTTTACTCAGAACATAAAGTGAATATAATTGCGGTTTGGACACGATGTCAGTCTATTTGAAGAAGTAATTGTTGATCTACGTACATCTATACCTTGTCCTGTTGTTTGATTCTCCGACTCGTTACACGTTCAGTGTTGAGTTGGAGTGTATCGCAGAAGTAAATAGGACAGATAACCCTGTGGAAACTCTGTACACTGTGTAATATTGTACCCCTTATCTTGCCCTGAGAAATTAGAAAAAAACCTGCACAGCTTACTTTCAGAGATAAATGTAGAAGGAGAATAATGTTTTATTGTGGCCGAGGTGACCGAGTACATTAGTCACTCCCTTCTTAATTAGTTACATATATAAACATGGTCGTCCACGCTCTTTAACTTACTGCAACTATATTTAATAATGTAAACAGCAGTAAATTAATATGGGAGTAGTATGCCTTGTTACTGCATGATTGACGAGTGACACCCATAGAACTTGACAACTTTTACCCATTCCTTTTCGTGACTAAATGAAATATGTTTCAATCAGCTGAACATGTTTATCTGTTTAGCTAAGGACATATAAAGACATACACGTCCATATTTTAGCGAAAATTGTCATCAATGTTTCTTCATATAAATGTCTCATTTCAATAGTATAAATAGTTTCCCCAGGTTTTCATTAAGGACTTTACATTAGTTTGATATATCGTTCTTATTATTCGAAAATATAATCTGATACTCTATTCTCTGTCCAGGAATTAATAAAATTGATCCAAATGTTTCAAGCATAAGAACGTGTTGTATACATTCTGTTTGTACGACGTATACCTGGAGACGTACAGCTTTCAATATTTACACCAAAGACGCCAACTACGGGAAACAGATCTACATAAAAGTGCCAAACACACTGTACCAATACCAGATTATAATACCCAGCCCAAGGAGCATCTGGGCGTTGTCTAAACATCCTTTACCCCACAAGGGTTTATAGACTTTATCTATCTCGACTGTCCATCGTGTTTATAGGCTCGTGACTTATTATATTCCAACACATATATACGTCCCTACACTCTAAATCGTACCAACGACAATACATTACGAGCTATAGGCTAATCATAATCCAATTTAGATTTTGACAAAGATTCTGGAAATGTTTTGTTTTAGTAAAGACTATGTAAATACACTGAAGCATGTTCTAAAGATGATCACCCTTTCGATGAACTGTACGTGGCGTCAGCCCAAGTGTCCAGATAGTCGGAGGTTATTAACAGCAACTAGTAGCCCAATACTCACCCTAATTAATATGAACATTTGGCAAGTCTAGATGTCTTTAGTTGTAATTGTATACTTTGAGTTTCTTTTTCATTTGGCTATGATTTCTTTTTTAATTTTAGTGTAGTCTGCCTAAGTCACACTTGAAATAAAATTCTTGAAAGAAATTCCTCAATATTATTTAACTTTTTGGCCTTTTATAAGTCTTCAAATGTGAAATCTCAATATTCAATCGGCTTGAGTTTAGGTTAGGCCTCGTGGAAGATACAGATACATGTGAAGAGACGGTCATAGACTATGAGTTGAGGTAAGTTTCATTTCTTGAATCTTGAATATAATTCATGATCAGTGGTCAAGGAGACGGACGAAGACGACTGTGGTGTGAGGAGACAGCTCTGAGACCAACTCACAGTAGCCCTGGTCCCGGCTGTCTGTCTGTCTATCCACGGGTCTCTCTCTTCACTGATGCCGCCACAGCTCCGCGGGCTACAGGCTATGATAGTTTATTCTGCTGGGATGCTCCTACTTGAATGGACGGATTTCATTAACACTGGTACCCACAGAGGCTAGAGATTGCACATGACTGCAGTCTTCACACGTGTTGCGAACACCGAGTGTAGCGGCGGGATTTAAGACAAAGCATGGATTTATTAGAGTACATGTAGTGTTCACTGCTTTCATTCATTGGAGTTGGATAATTTTATTCATTGGATCGGATCCTTTATTCATTGAAGACTATAACCATGTATACGTTGGTTGTCTCTGTGTTGAAGAGGACGAGTCATCGGTTGATGGTAGCTGTTTTACTGTTAATGTGCAACACAAGGTGTTTGACTTCCCTCACACCCAGCTCGTGTGTTCCAGTGACGTTACCTCACTGTGTCCGGGTGGTCAACACAACACAACTGCCCAATATATACGGTCACTTCACACAGACTGATGTAGGTCAAAGTATTGGTCAAATTTTTAATGTTCTTGGATCAGAGTGTCCCTCATTGACTCAGTTCCTCTGTGTGCTGCACCTGCCCCCGTGTCCTGGTCCCTCCCCCACCACGCCCGGGACCCCTCTACCTTGCAGACAGGTGTGTGAGGGGGGTAAGAAGGAGTGCCACGCCCTACTTGACGACGCTGAGGGGGTATGGCCAAACGAGGTCCAATGTCAGAACTTCCCTACAGAGAACTGTCTCATGATAAATGGTGAGTAAGAAGTAGTTAATGTTATTTTAGGTATTTTACATTATTGATAGTTAATTAACGTTATAGTTAAACAGTCACTGAAAATATGTTTTTTTTATCACGGTAAATAATTAAACAATCATACACTTGCCACATCTGGTCTAACACTTTCTTGATACCCACATGTTTTTTGATCTAAGATCACTGAATACCTAACGAGACAATCCAGAAACAGCAGCGATCAGCATCAACATCCTTATACCTGCTATTCTATTTGTTCGTTAAGAAGACGGATCAACATGCCTGATACAGACAATGCTACACACATCTCAAAGTCAGTAAAGTAAAGAGACTGCAAAGAAGATGAAATCTAAGAAACACAATTACTCCATTGATTTTATAAGTAAAGTGGACGTTACCTTTCTTATTCAATATGTACATATGTATATGACATACTATTTTCCAACTGGAAATTGACAAATAAATTCAAATATTCGCATTTAAATATGCTATCCGTAACTATGTTTATTACACGTATATAACATCAGTGCATCTGGTACACGTACTCTACATTCTATTGTTGGCAACCGTGAAATGTAGGCGAATAAAGTTATCCATTTGGGTGATTTGGTAATGGTTAACATTAGATACATTAATGCTCTTTTAAACATGAAGAATATCCACATGTCTTATGATACTCTTGCCACACTGTCCGTACAAATACATGGGTTTGATAGATGGGTTGTTAATCATTAATAGAAACATCTATATGTAATCCATGTACACTAGTACTGGCCCAGGTGTACCCCTTCTATGGGTCATGTTGCGATAAGTATCTGTGCTCCATGGCCTAGATTATCGAAACTGGTATGGTAGGAAGTTCCTTATATTAACATTGCTTTACGGGTATCTTAGTGCTAAGAGGCCTTCGAGAATCTGGGTCTTGGAGATTATCATTGATAATGCTCTCATTGAGTGCAACGGGATGCAAGAACAGGTCTAAGTGTTGCTCTTGATAAGGTCTTGATGAAACGTGGCTCATGATCAAAGATATGTAATATCTTCAAGTATCATATCTACTATTTAGCAATGCTCAAGTATCCATTCGATAATGCTATTATGTGTTATACTGATTAAGGAGTTAGTTCCTTTGATGAAAGGGTGTGTTCTACTTCCGCCCTATATATACAAATATACATGACAATCAAGTCATTATACATCCTGAATAGAAAGTGATGATTGTATTAGTTCTCTTAAAACTGTCGTATAAAAAATCTTGAATCTTTAGTCGTTTCAATATGGTATATCGAAATGTTATTCTTATTATCTCGATAACTGGCACTGGTACTAGAGAATCTGGAATCTAACGCAGGATGGATAAAAAGCTAAACATTATTACCAGCATGTTCTTCTTTTATATATAAACTTATATAAAACACACCATATCGATCTTAGTTTAAATCGTCTTAAAGTTCGTTTATGAAATTGTCTTCATTTTATTTCGCTTGCAATTTCATATACAATGTACTAAGCTATCTCTGGACTAGATAGTGGAAGAAGAATTCTGGACTGTATTCTTATCCCACAAGAATAAAGTGTAAAACCTGTACGAACTAAACATGTAGAACATGACCCTACAATATTGACTCGATAGTATTTTGAAATATACATATTCGTCATTTCACCGGATAGGTTCACAGTGTAACCAACTTCAACTTCGACATATCTTACTATAAAACTCATGTTCTTATCCCACCAAACCCTTTCTTCTTTCACTTCCTTATGCTATTCATAACAAAAGGGGGGAGGGGGTGTTCCTGTGTTTATTTGTATAAAGACTCTTCTAACCAACGCCAAAAAGACCCCCATATTTTCAGTCCTCTCCCTGGTTGATCTCCATTGTGTCGTCACCATGTAAGAAGTGATAGTATACCCTCCCTTCCGTCTAGAGCCTTACATCGAATACAGTCAAAGCAAGTTTATCATCGCAAATCTAGTAAGTTAAAGAGTCTACAAGTGATGAGATCTCAGAGGCTCATTTTTCATTTGTAAAACAATTACCTTAAAATCTTCTTTTATAAAATAAACTTTAATTTACCCACTGCAATGTCGGACAAAAGAAATGATAGCAAATTATCGTAACTTAACATTTGCAGTTTTTGCTATTGTTCTTGCTTTGCTTCTATCTTGATTTCGAGAAAGTGGATTAAGCCTCTTTTGGGTGACAATTCCCTGTTGAAAATCGAATACTTCGACTTTCAAGTTCAAGTCTACGTTTTGTTATTACTGAACTTTAACTTGGAACAAATGTTTGGTATTTGGGAACCTTTATGATAAATTCAAGGAACATGTACGTAATTGGGCACACAAAGACTTCAAGGAAGTGTACAGCAAACAAAAGTGATCTGAATGTTTTGATATGTTGATGCATCATAACACAAAGGTCAGATATGATTGAATCATCGTGGCCTAGCGCCTTATGGTTGTATAACGACTTGCAAGTGTGGTGTAAATTTCTTTTAGACCCTGTTCATAATTATCTATCAAACATGACTGAACCGTCATTAGCTGAATATCTCTAAAGGCTTGAAGGTGGAACGTTCACATTACTTAATGGTTCACAGTCGCGGTGCAGAAGCGAAAGATTTAGGTGATTTATCCCTTATGATGCACTAGATTTTACTTGGCTAAAATGCTTCCCCGGCATCCGAGGTAGCTAGACTTTACTGGGACTACAATTTAGTCAGTGGAACTTAATAATTATGCTACCTTCATCCATGCTAATTTATTTCTTGTAGCCTTTAGTTCCATGTGTATTCACTCTGTATCTAATGTGTGTATCAAAGGGCTTATAATGTACAGTTAGCAGCACTAGATTGTACTCTGTTAAAGAGTTTCCTCCACCCAGATCACATCGCAGTGTAATATACTTGCCGGACAGCTCACGGTCAGAATGTGCAACATCTTCCATGTCATGATGTCATTCCTCAACCATGAATCTCGATTCAAACCCAGTGTTTATTTGTTACCATATTGAGACTAAAAACGTGATTGTTTGACCATAGAGACACTTTACAGGTATACATTGCTTATATATAACACGTGCCACTTCATGTTGTTAATGTCCGAAACCAATGTGATATGTTAGTGATGGTGAAAAAAACGATGGTGACGACCATGGGCCCCAAAGACTTCATGTATGCATTATTAAATATACCCACGACTACGTAATCTATAATCTAATATAATTAAAGGATAGTCTTATCACATTTTATGAAACCAAATATATTAAAGACAAAGTTATTCATATAAATATCACATTGTCATGTTACTTTATTTTTAAAAACCTTGAAATTTATTATCACATATTTATTTCTGAAATGTAAGCTTTTACCTTTTAGAAGTTGTAGAGATGAAGGAAAACCAACATGGAAACACAGCTTACTTCTTTATTACAATAAATTAAAATGATGTAAGTTTCCACTATGAACATCTTACAGTGCTGGTGGTATACTTCAAACCGTGCGTATATCAGAATTGGCGTTGATGTTAAATAAATGTCAATGTTTTCAAAGGAAAAAAAACTGACAACTTTAACACATCACCACCCAGTCACTTCATCAAGCTTTTTGTCTAGACGCTGTCAAGTTTCTTGTTACAAAAACATTTGATTTCCGGTGACACTCTGTTAAAAAAATCTAGGATACATAATTTCTTCTAATGAGGAAATGACTGAATCCTTTGATCTGAACTTTTTGGGAATAGTTTTTCAAAATTTCTAACAAAGAATTCATCTATGATATTCGTAAACTATGCCTCTTGACGTTTTGACAGCGTTGTTCATTTCATGCCTGTTTCATCCTGAAATGTATTGACTCCAAGAAAACCGTTGTTGTTATACATCAGGTAACTTGACATTTTAAGATAATTTTAATCTTCTTCTACAAGAAATGAAACTCGATGCTGAAAGATACCCTATATTTATGAAGTTTTGTCCTCAATTGGCCCTGTAAGCCAGGCCACATTTTTTCTGATGGCGACGAGATGACGGGCACCCTTAAGGAGGAAAGATGTATGTAATATATGGCTATACTGTAGTGATAAAAATATCTTCGTGGCAGTTCCTATGTTGGAGATTTATATTTTTTATTGCGTGTTTATACTTTACTAATTTTCTCTTCAGAACAAGACATTTCAAAACATCTGGTAGCAAATGTAGGGTATGGGTCCATGAAATCTCATTACCGTCAAGTTGATTAAGGAAATATTTTGGATTTTTTTATGTCGACAATTTTCCTTACTTCGTGTGGCTTTTAAGTTTTTAATTACATCAGTAGTGTCGACCGTCCGTCGGAACCATTTACAACCTAATCCCTTCAAGTTCCCACAATGTTTGCCAGAGTTCAAAACCGAGATATGCTCGAGTCCAAATGTGAAATAATTTTGTGAAATGAGGGAAAACATATGAAATTCATTTCATGAAGTTAGAAAAGCATGTCTTTAATTTAGCTAATATGTGACCGTCCTGAAGAATGTGAAATGAAGTATTTAGGGTAAAACATTCAAGCATGAATAGCTGGCCAATACATGTGAAATGTGTATACTGTTATTGATAATACAGAATCTCTAGTACAAGAATACGACCAGATAACAATGTATGCAATGATACGAGATGCATATGTACGAGTAATGTATACGGTCAAACTTCCATTACCGTCAAACGTTGTCGATATCTCGGAACACATGTTTTTACCTTTTACGAGATTTGAATCAAGCACATGTAGTGTCTGTCAGTGATACATACAAGCTTTCATCCTCATGTGTACATGTTATGTATCTCAAAGTACGTTCACGCTGTATGCGTTAAAGGGTTTACATACTGCACAGTCCAAACAGCGCAGAAGTCTCGAACAGTAAAGGAACAGTACACAAAGACAGACATGGTGCCAATCCATCGTTTAGATATATTATATTAGTGTTGAAAAAGACGAGTTTCGTCATACTATGTCGATGATCTGTCATCCAGGCCCTAGAACAAAAATAAATGGAGCCTTCTTAAGTCTGGAAATGTTGGCCAGTCTAGATTCCCCAGCTCCTTGCCTGAAACTAAGTATTGTTCAGAACTCATATTATTATAGTTCATATCACATGTTAAAACGAAATATTTCAGTAGGAAAACATTAAAGAACTATAAGGTAGTGTATGCCGATACTAATGGTAAGTAACGTATTACTTTTAGCCTTGGATCAATTATCACGGAGCATTCAATTAAAATTAATGAAATAATGTGAATATATTTTCGAACATAGATTAACACGAACAACAGCGATTATTTATTCATAAATCATTTTTATTTTATGACGTTGCCAAACTATACTCCAATTTATAGTTCGTGGGTAATTGATAGAGAACAAAAGTACTGACATAACTGTCAACTATCTCTCCAAATGTATAGAATTTATGATCAAATTCAAATCAGCTTCGAAGTTTGTATACATGTATATACATGAGTGCATTTAAATGAAAGAAGTACGCACGTGTATTGACAGTTTATAAAGTTATCATGTTTTTGGACCCGAGTATATATTAGTATATATTCAACAATAAAGTAATGAAAAAGGAGCTGAACCTTAATTGATCAAACTTTCAATAACTATCCATACTGCTTCTAGGCGCTAAACTTCCAAACGCAAGGAATAACTCCTGCCAGTCTCCATTACTGGCTGATTTAAGTCTGGCAGTATTTCCCTCTCTTTGCCGTGCCAAGATAGTGACTCGCTACACCAGAATAGCATAGTGGGTCCGGATTTCCAAGCACAGAGATCTTAAGGAAATACTGCAAGGCCTAAATCAGCCTGTAATGGAGACTGGCAATGCATTGGGAAGTTACTAGGCGCTAGGATAATGAAATATGGAAAACAAGAGAATAGAATCAACAATTGTATACAGCCTTATAACATTACCTCGAAGTTGGTCCAAAGGGAAATAACATTCTTGATATTTCCATTTGATACCGCAAGTCTATTCACATTCTGCAATATCGACTAACATATTTTCAATATCTTCATAAATGGGTATACCTTCTATGATAACCAATTACATGTAACTACAGCTGGATCCCGAAAGTTTGTAAAGTCATGTAAAATGGCTTTAGTTCTCGCGTTGATAAGATGTTTTAAAGACATCCCATATTTACATGATATTTGCACTATGAAACACAATTAGGTGAACGAACTTTCGCGATGCAGCTGCATTCCCTGTTGATATAGTGTATATGAGAAGAATCAACAATGTGCAATGTGAGCGAAAAACAACAGTTAGTACCGATATACAGTTCCCATATTGTACTGAGTGATCGCTGCCATGCATTCCTATGGCGAATATGAATTCAGTTATACAGTTAAACATAGAGGAAATACCAATGATTACCCTAATCCACTGCGCACGTGAACGAATACTCCTTAATCCCCACTTCCCTGTATGAGTTGCATACTTGCGTGTCTATCTTATATATATTTGTAGGTAGACTTGCTAAAAGCCTATTAAACAATAGCTTAACAAACTACTGTAAGAGGAATGATAAAGCAGCATACACGATAAGACAGCGTGTTCATGTTAGTGTGCACTACAGTTCACGGATTAAGGGGTTGTCCATAACTTACTTTTAGTACCCTATGACTTTTTATGCGCATCCGGGCTAGTTACAAAGTGGCTTTATACATGTGGGAATCTCTTCGTATGTAAGTCTCAATATGCATCCAATTTGATAATGTACATAAACACAACTAAAGTCTTTTAATAACAGGTATATATGTAATTGATACTGATTGAGTCATTTGGGCTGTTGATAAACGGATGACAAAGTCAGTAAGTTGATATTGTTCAGAACTGTGTATATTTTATGTAGATCGACGTCAAACTTCGTGACTATAAAACACAACAGATACCACTCATCCACAGAACAAACCCTCTCTATGTTTACAGATAATACGATGAATCTCGTGTCACTCCCTTTTCTCTGCAGGAATTAAATGTTAAATGTCAAAATGTCAGAAATAACATAATCAAGTAAATATATCATTCATGAATGACGATAAGATCGCACAGTTTCAGTCATGACAAATTATCCCGAGACGTCAAAGAGATGTTAGACTCTCCCACTGCCCATTGCATTAATATTTCTCTTTCAAATAACACACAGTGATAATGGTATACCCAAATCGTTGCTATTGAGCTGATCAGGCTGGATGTGATACTTGAGATTGACTAGATCTTCAACCTCAGATAATAATTAACTGAATATATTAACAACATGTTTGAAGTTTAAAATCTGAATTGAAACTATTTGAAAGAAATGATCTTGGAAACTATGAGATACATGAATAAGGTAATCGGAATTGTAAGGCTAAACTTAATTCATCCAGATTAAAACCTTAGAAAACCTACTATCAACAATTCACAGCTGCAAACAGAAAGTCGAATTTCTTACATTTCCAAAGACAACCAATCTACTTCATAGTGCAAACAACATGTTATCATACTAATATTCCATAACTGACGTGTAGTTCACGATTTTAATAAAAAGAAATTCAGAACATTGAGGTAAGTCAATATGTTTACTGACAATGTTTCATAAACTAAAGGTCAAGGAGGTCCACTGTTCCACTAAATGCATTCTCAGAGTCTGTGAGCTAGTCTAGGAGAAAATGCATTCTCAGAGTCTGTGAGCTAGTCTAGGAGAAAATGTAAGAGACTTTGTTTCACATAATGATGACCAAACAAATGTCAAACATTTCTCAACCACTGGACGTGACTAAACGGAAACAAATACCTGTTTAACAAGTTTAATTGAAGTACCACATAGATGGCACTGTAATAGCTTTGCACTCATTGGACTGCACTTCAAAATGTCTCTTAGTACATGTACTATAAAGTACGAACTTAGATAACAATGTTAATGTTAATCCGTGTACTAATTTAGTATTTAGTTACATTAGTACTAACTTACAATTATGTTAGTGTTAAGATAACTTCATGTATACAAGTCCCTGTTATGGTTATTGATTTAATGCTTTATGTATCATATAAAATCTAATATATTATGTTTTCGTTGAACTATATGAACGTAACCAAATACTCAGAACATGCTTATATGATATTAAAGTTTTCTAAGAGGAGATAATGGCCATACAGAGAATATTGATCAATTTGGATATCATGAACAACTTTTTAAAAATAAATATTAATATTTTGAAACAATAGCACGTTCACAATGCTGGAGAAGCAATGTAATTATTTGAAAAACCGAAACCAAATGAACGTTATAAACTAATGTAGAGCA
This sequence comes from Gibbula magus, assembly GCA_936450465.1. Lineage (NCBI taxonomy): Eukaryota > Metazoa > Mollusca > Gastropoda > Trochida > Trochidae > Gibbula > Gibbula magus. Next base: position 15,213,177 of record OW388290.1, on the reverse strand, counting down.
AAAGGAACGGTATTTAATATTTCAAATGTATATTTTCCCAAACATGGAGAATTTCTCTCTGACTATTATATTTGACATAATAATAAAAAAAAATATAATTTGAAGAAAGCTAACCTGAAGTAAATTATAAAATGCCCCATATCAATTAACGAAAGGGACATAATGAAAATGCAAGATATTCATATTTAAAACATTTTATCTCCATGCACAAGTCTGTAATTACGAACTAATCAAATGGTGATAATTAGAACTAATTAGCTTGATGTAAATGTGCCAGTAAATGTCTCCCAACATCTGGTCACCTCATGTTAGTACACGAGTCACTATTAAGCCACGCCCTCTAATGGTTAACAGTTCCGGTCTCAAACCACATGACCTCTGACCCTTGACATGACATATAGGACCCATGAGACATATGAAAGTTTTAATGCTCCAAATCATCTGTAGAACTATTAAGAATGTTATTCTTCTTATCATGTAATGGAGACTTTGAAAATGTTTGAAAATTCTAGATATCCTCGATGAGCTCCTGAAATCAAGAATGTTTGGTTCCTTTCAATTTAATTCCATATTATTAAAATCTTGATATATAAAATTGCAAATAAGATAAGTGTAATGAATGACTGTATACGCAAGTAGAGAATCTTATAAAGTCCAGAACTCATTCCAGCAAGTCGCGTGCTCTGCATGTATATGAGGTTGTTGGTAAAAGTAAGAAAAGGTTATAGTTACCAAATCTTTGAAATGGAAAGTAATCGCCAAGAATGAAATTGGTCTCACATTAATTTTGAATATTGACTCATATTTCATTCTTTACCCTTCCAGATTGTGTTATAGTTTGATACAGTTGATACAGTCAGTGACCTTGTGTCTACAATTAATTCTAGTTATTCAGCTATTGTATGTAACCAATTTGATTGAATTATTTCATATATGCAGTTATTTTGCTGTACATTCTATGTATTTTACATTATTTACTCATATACCACCGATGGTGGATCTTTTTGAGTAATAAAACGAGTGATGATGCTGATATAACATCAATTAACGACCAAGCTATAATCTAGACGTATACTTTAATCAGTCTCAGACAGGTTTATGTGTTGACTAACCCTTACAAAATAACTTATATATACAACTAGAAGTTACGAACCACACAAATCGTTGGAGATCCTTATCAAATCTGGGTGGTCGGAACGTTTTTGCTGTGTATATACGTTAATTTGTACATATTTTGATTTTTTTGTTGCTAAAACAACGTACAAAGTATTAAATCGTGTCGACAGTCAGATCGGAAGTGGGGAGTAATAAAAAAATCCTAGTGAAACGGAAGAAAGTGATTAAGTGATGCTTCAACTGTTACCTCTTGTCATACAGTACGTTAGGAGAACATACATAACTGACAATTTTAAGGGAATTTATAACAGCTTTTGAGAATTATAGGGGAATTTATAACACAATCTGGCAGGAAACGTTCATATATCCTGCGCGTTAAATATAATGAGAAAAACAGTTTCAAATTTGACAAATTCAAAGGAATCGGAATGACGGAATGACCCAGTTAATTACATGTAAAATATTATCTAAACTTGATTCATGTTTGCATACGCATTAAGTTTTTTTAATCAAAACATCTGTATATCGTTATTCAAACAAATAGGCTTTTCCCATGTTGATGAGACCAAGTATTTATATATAAATATAGACTTATAAACAGCTTAATAGCTTTGATGTCATTTTCGTTTCCAAATCCAATTAATTTGGCATTAAAGCTTCGCTTTGCATTGGCTAAATTAACAAGAATGCCAGATTCACGTTGACTTATAATAAGGTTAGAAGGGCTTCATACAGTTGCGAGTACAGTGTAAGTTGTTTGGTGTTATAATAAAAGGCAAACGACTTTTGATCTGCGATATCTAAGGGTCATGGGGTAATTTAGCTTGGTGTATATACTCAATTGAAGAACAGCTCACGTATCACGATCAGTAATACCTTTGAACAAACATATAAACATGTTTTTGCCGAATATCATTTCTATCTCATCGAGTGGAGTGAGAAAGTGATATTTTCACGAGTGGCGCAGGTGATATTTGCAGGTGTGTTGCTTAATGAATCATGTTGGAAATTTCAAAATGCATATTTTAATACTGTTGTCTTGTCCGTGAACAGCAATTGTTCTTGCATATACATGTATTAAATGTAGTAAAATGCATATAACGAAATCTCGTAACCATTGATTGTAGGAAGGCAATACCCATAAATATGCTGGATTATCAAAATAAGTCTACTGACAAAAGAAATGGTACTAAATTTAGAATAACTCTCACTAAATTGTCTAAATAAATCTAAATTATATTTTCAAAATTAAGTCACCACAAATTCGTCCATTAAATTATTGATCTCAACTTGATTCTACAAATTGATGGCACCAACTGGTAAAACAGTAAAGATTTTAGGCACGGGGCCAAACAAATATTAATGAGGAGACTGTTAGAAAGTCTAGACGTGCTGTCCAACTTGCCAGATGTTGTAACGAGTGACCGGGATGTACATGTGACCTTTAGTTCCAGGCAAACAGGAAGAGGCGGTTCAAAACGTTTAGTTCACTGACCTCAACCCAACCCCTCGCATGTTCATCTATTAGTGTTACTTGACTTTTCTCAACCGAAACATACGTTTGATTGTTTTAGATGATGTTTTAAGGCAAACTCGAGGACACTCGATAACATCGCTTTCAGTAAAAGTCAGGAGCCAGTCTGAGGTTGCGTTCAATTGTGAAACAGTTTGGATAACGAGTAACATCATACATAGAGTTTGATATATACACGACCGTAAACTAGTTTAACGAACTTACAGACTAAGGCCCATCATTACGCACCATACGGTGAGGGATCAAGCGTATAGCGGTACACAACATTCCCTTCCACTCATATCTACTTATCTAAAGGAAACTGTGGTCACTCATCAATTATAAAAGGTAGGCCTAATGATTTTATGTCTCTTCATTTCAGATTTAGGTATTCAGACCAAGAGGATGACCGCAAATACATCAACACATATTAACAATTTGTCTGAAATACTCTCTTTATTATTCTCTGATTTATTGAATGACGATTTTACGGTTGCTTCATTTCAGATTTGGGTATTCCAGTTCTAGTAGAGACATCACTTCGAGCCACCAATAAACCTAAACACACGTACAGCCAGCCTGAAATATTAGCACCTCTAGAGGCCGAGATAGGAGATAACGAGGAGTATGCTATAGAAGTAGTATCCATGTCCTCCAATCAGATCCCTCAGAGACGCTATGACGTCATAGAGCTTGGAGATGAAGAGTTGTTCCATGGATGGGCGGATATACAGGGGTTAGGTGCTGCCAATGATTACTGCAGGTAAGATCTCATCTGTACCTGTGATCTGTGGAGTCGGCGAAAGTATCTTAATTATATAAAGATTTATTAAAAGTTTGTCACATTTGCAGGAGATTTGAATACTGTGGATTTCCATATTTGCAGCTAACATAGATACACAAAACTTGATACTACATATAAGGACAGAAATGAAGATTGAACGAGGACATGTGCTGATTTCTATGAAGCAAACTTGTGAAACTTGTATTAGAAGAACAAAAGTTTAGTACAGTAAATTGTTATACGACCATGTGCACACATGGTACATACGTCACATGACGTATGACGCGGGTTATGTTTAAATAGATTTAACGTAACATTACAGTAAGGACCGAGTTATGGGCGAATTCGAACAAAACATCCTTGCGTCATTTCTTCGATTTATATCTTTAAAAGGAAAGACATTTTAGTGAGGACCTGTGTATAAGAATAGTCACTCTATTTGACATGCTACGTATATTTATAATAATAACGAAGGGCCTGTCGCAAACCATTCTCTTCCCACAGAAGTTACTCCCTTCAGATTTTCAGTCGTTACGATATAACATCTTAAGGGAGTAACCAATGTGCGAAGAGAACAGTCGTAAACAAACTCATGCTTAGTTCAAGGCGTTACCGACACGCGTTTCATTTTGGGTACAAATCTACTATAAATGCACCTCTAATGCAGCATGCGGTAACTACCTATAAGATAGTTGAAATTATCCAATGATCTTTTATCAAACACTTATTTTGTTCCCTTTTTGTTTCAACAAAGAGTCCTAGGCCGAGGAAGACGGAGGTTCCTGTCCTGCGCAATGGCGGGTAGTTCTGGACAAGCTCACCACTACGTCTCTCAACTGGGATTCGACATGGGCCACCCCAACACGTGGTTCATGCGGGACGTGGATAATGATGGCAGGGATGATTATTGCAGGTGCGAATATTGGCAAAATTAAAAATATAATCTTCAACTTGTTCCAAAACCCTTCAACCTTCTGATACCATCATAACTGAAAGGAAATCAGTGTCCGCAGTCCGATTGAAATCGACCGTTTTCCGAGGAATAAAAATTACAAAAAGATGCATCCACTGGGATACGAACTAATTCAAAGGGTAACTCGCAAAACCGTCTGATAACAGCCAGTAGACTCGCATGTTCTGATGCTATTAAAATGAGGGTTCTGTCGGGACTATGATGTGATTGGCCTGCTATCTGATTGGGTTTGTCTAAACTGTAGAGAACACGCATCTATACGGGGTTCTCTCAGACCATGCATGTGGAGAGTGATTTACAGAACCTGTTCCTATGTTTTATTTTGCCAATTGTATTCCTCGGAACAAGGTCGATTGATTGTTTTCAATCAGTATCCGCTCAGTCAGTAGTTATAATATCAAATCATAGTTGATCTTTTGTGAGCTTTCGGACATAACATTGCTATAGTGTGTTTTAAAATAAGTAATTGTTTATGGTTATGGAAATACAATTATTTCATAAACACTTTTATAAACAACTGGAGAACGTTATGAAGTTTCCTTTGTTATCTGAAAAGCAACAGGGAAAGCATCGCCAGGACGTTGCTTTGCAATGAGTCAAACTAGTCATTTTAAAATCATATACTGACGAATGAATATCAACGTGCGTTCACAATAGTCTCTTTAAAACGCTATACGAATCAATTTACAACCGTTTGCATAAAGTCTATTTAAATGATATATGAATAAAATCGAATCGTTTTCCTTATCGTATCTGTAAAATGATATATACGAACAATATGAAAGCATTGCGGTTCAAACAATATATAACATTACCGTTGGTCAATGATCGTGGAATACAGCCTACTTCTAAAGTGACAAGAAGTTCAACTCGACATCCATAAAGACAACACAAATAAGTTTGTTTAGTACAAACAAAGACCACCTCAGATAAGCAGGTTAAAATGAATTGAATAATATATATGGAAACATGAATTGCATATTTTTATTTATTTTTATCATAATTCGTCTTATCATAACTGATCGGTCACCGGTCACACTTTTAAATGCACAATAGTAAATAAGTGCAACATAGAGATTAGAAAACGTCATGATGTATTTAGACTTAATTAAGCAACACAAGTCCAAGTGTGAAACGTGACTTTACTGCGTTTGTTCCATTGAGAACACATGCGTGTGACTGCTTTTGGCATGTACTTACTTATCAAACAATAATTACGACATTTATAAACTTGGTATGTTCTGCACGTGTTGGATAAAGCTAGAGGTGTAGTAAGGTTATAAAGAGCTACTTGAGGAGTCCGGCTATAAAACTAGAACAACTGCTGCATCCTGAATCATAAACCGATCTTCAATGTACATGTATGTGGGAGTTTATGACCATGTAATTACTATTCCATTCACGCTAAAGATTATAAACATATGTTGTATGCCTTCTTTTTTTTTATATGTCTGCAATGACCCTTTCAATGTTATGGATGATGAATTTCAATTAATTTGATTATAGGTAAAACCTTGGAGATTTGATTGGGTTGGTTTGATTGGTTCACCTGGTGTACTGCAGTCAGACGTTAAGATAACCTTTACTACATGTAGATGTAGATGTAGACTTTACTAAAGTTTATATTGATGTACAATCATCTAGGAGAACATATCGCAGAGTTTACACTTTTCTGTTATTTAAAAAGAAAATTATATAAAAAAAGACGACCTTTCATTTTTGGACAAACAGTTATATTTCCCAAAGATTGCAAGATTTACCTTCATGTCGTATTCAATATCATCAATTAGAGTTCACAATGTAACCAGTGTGCAACATTAACCAAGTTTTTACTATGATATGGAAGTAATACAATGTTTTAACTATATAATTCCACAGCCCATTATGTCCGGCAATGGCATATAAGTGTTTAAACACTTCAATACCAACCATAACACCTCGTCAACTTCAACGATAATAAAGATCAGGTGTTGGTAGGGATATTCCTTCAATTAAACCGTTCACTTATCTTGTATCCTATACATCACATGTGCAGGAGTAATGTCCCATGTAGACGTTGAGTGTTTCTCCAACTACTCCATTCAACCAAGGCAGTAGATATCTTAATCCACAGGTGTTAGCCACAGTTTTACGGTATCGGTACGTGATATCCCCAGTACTAAATTATGAAGTGAACCAGTAAATATCTCTCTAATTGATATATTCAGCCAAAGGTGTGTGTCTACTGCCAGATGTTTACGTTAAGTGTTTATATTATATAGATTTACCCTACGCCTTTATATAACTACAGGTAATGAACTGTTTCACGAATTCGACACTTCACTCTAAATTAAACGCCGTGTACATGTGCCCTCAATATGTCAGCCAGTCCCAAATCCAAAAAACCAAATCAAGTATATCATATTATATCAAGTCTAGAACACTCAGAGGTCGAAGAACACTTTTGTTATGTGCACTTGGATTTTGGTAAATGACTTTGTGTTTCAGTAAGCTGGTTTGCCCAATGTTCTCAAATTATAACAGGTAAACCACACAGAACCACACTGGTTATTGTGTATTGTTTTAAAGGCGATGTAGCACGTTCTGCTTACTGAAATAAAGTGCTCTCACACAAAGGCAAATACGTGTTACTAATGACTAAATACATCTCCTGAATCAATAGTTCTAAAACGAATGTACATGGCTCGGTTAAGCCATGCGAGTCCATTTACCATCGAGCGGCCATTTTAATGTGTTCACTTTAACATGGCCGCTCGAAGGTAGTTCAAGTGATGTGTCTGATGAAGAGATACCTAGAGTTTTACAATAATGATGGAATGGTCAACCATCTTGCTGTCTGATCTATCAAAATCGGACTAGACCTACAATCGTTCCCCTCACACTGACGAGCTCGCTTTCTACGTTGCACTATTTTCTAAAAATACCGATAACCTTTTTCTATATAACTTTATTATCCTCCATTTTGTAGAGCCTGTACATTTAAAAAGATTAGACAGTTACATTAGGAAATAGAGAGCGGGTCAAACTTCATTCAAACTTATCGGTTCGTGTAATTAGATGTTTCACCATTTAATGGAACAATGTATTGTACAAACTTTATTAATAAATGAAAACATTGAGAAAAAATAATACAGTCACCGCGTCCATTGCATTTGCACAACATTGCCGGTGGTATATCTGATTTGCATTATGATTGCCTATCGCAATTCATCTCAAATAAACCCGTATTTCTGCCTGTTGAAACACATTCACTGTGCCTTTAATAGTGTTACATTTGGGATAACACTACCTTCAATATAATATATTCAATGTACCTTCAAAGGTACGCTGACTCCTTGAATGTATATAATGTTACTCTTTTCACACAATTCACACAACTGCAATATCTGAATTATTACTCCAATAGAATATTAAAAATATAATATAAGCATTCATTACAACTGTACATATATTCATATACTCATATTAGTCGCGAATAAAGATATTGTACAAGATGCATTGTTGCTTGTCTTTCTGATTAATATAAACTGTTCTCCCACATCAACACTGAACACTTTCCCATCAATAGCATTATTGTCCCCCGCCGCAACGCGGAACGGGGTACTATGTATTCAGCGGCGTCCGTACGTCACATTTCTTGTTAACGCGATATATCATGAAGTGTTTTATCCAAGGTCTTCAAATTTGGTGTCAGCCTACATTGTTGGAAGACGCAGACACCCGTCGATTTTGGTGACCTTAACCTTATTTTCAAGGTCACCACGACACTTTGACCAATTTTCAAACTCTTGTTAACGCGATATCTCATGAAGCGTTGTATTAATAGTTTTTAAATTTCGTGTCAGCCCTCATTGGGGAAAGACGCAGACACCAGTCGATATTGGTGACAGTGACCTTATTTTCAAGGTCACCGCCACACTTTGAATACTGTTCGAACTCTTGATAACGCGATATATCATGACCTGTTAGACATATTATCTTAATATTTGCTTACAGCCTATATTGGCGGTTTACGCAGACACCAGTCGATTCTGTTGACCTTGACATATTTTCAAGGTCACCACAATGCTTTGACCACTTTCGAACTCTTGTTTGTGCAATTTCTCATGAACCCAATTAAGCACCCAAAGTTGTCAAAGTTTACATTCTCAGTCTACATTGGGGGATGACACAGACACCAGTCGATTTTGGTGACCTTGACCTTATTTTCAAGGTGACTATGACACTTGACCCAATGATGTGTCTTACTAATCTCAATGTTAACGGCGGGGGACATTGCCATGTTAGTGGCAAACACTTGTTATGTATTGCTACATACGGTGACTGTCTCTCTTATAAATATCTTTATCAACACCAATACGTAGTACATCATATTCAATATACTCAGTCTGGCATATGCCTACGCTGAATCGATTTATGTCTCTCTTATTAATTTGTTCAGCCACTACTATTGAAGGTAGTGTTATCCCAAATGTAACAATGTTATGTTCAGCCACTACTATTGAAGGTAGTGTTATCCCAAATGTAACAATGTTATGTTCAGCCACTACTATTGAAGGTAGTGTTATCCCAAATGTAACAATGTTATGTTCAGCCACTACTATTGAAGGTAGTGTTATCCCAAATGTAACAATGTTATGTTCAGCCACTACTTTTGAAGGTAGTGTTATCCCAAATGTAACAATGTTATGTTCAGCCACTACTATTGAAGGTAGTGTTATCCCAAATGTAACAATGTTATGTTCAGCCACTACTTTTGAAGGTAGTGTTATCCACAATGTAACAATGTTATGTTCAGCCACACCAGCACGTATCTATCAATTGCAATGTGTTTCTACATGCGTACGCTGAATCGTTGAATGTCTGTCTAATTCATCTGTTGAGCCACACCAGCACGTATCTATCAATTGCAATGTGTTTCTACATGCGTACGCTGAATCGTTGAATGTCTGTCTAATTCATCTGTTGAGCCACACCAGCACGTATCTATCAATTGCAATGTGTTTCTACATGCGTACGCTGAATCGTTGAATGTCTGTCTAATCAATCTGTTGAGCCACACCAGCACGTATCTATCAATTGCAATGTGTTTCTACATGCGTACGCTGAATCGTTGAATGTCTGTCTAATCAATCTGTTGAGCCACACCAGCACGTATCTATCAATTGCAATGTGTTTCTACATGCGTACGCTGAATCGTTGAATGTCTGTCTAATCAATCTGTTGAGCCACACCAGCACGTATCTATCAATTGCAATGTGTTTCTACATGCGTACGCTGAATCGTTGAATGTCTGTCTAATTCATCTGTTGAGCCACACCAGCACGTATCTATCAATTGCAATGTGTTTCTACATGCGTACGTTGAATCGTTGAATGTCTGTCTAATTCATCTGTTGAGCCACACCAGCACGTATCTATCAATTGCAATGTGTTTCTACATGCGTACGCTGAATCGTTGAATGTCTGTCTAATCAATCTGTTGAGCCACACCAGCACGTATCTACGAGAGCACCTGTTCCCTAATCCCTTCCTGTTTGTCTTCATCTCCAGATGTGTGGGCAGACCAGACAACTCGAAGATCTCGTGTATGAAGGCGGGAGAGAAGGCGTTCTACGGAAGCACGGTTCAAGGGGGAAGCCAATACTCCTTTGATCTGCCTGGCTCAAACGGTTGCCATGACAAACGTCTTAACCCTCAGTTTGGTGCATGAACTGTAAATGTCGTTGATGAGTAAAAGTTATCATTTTATGGAATTCATATTTTTTATTATTTTTCTCTTGTGTTGATATCGATAATATCAAGGATTAACATTTTGATGATTTCGAGATAATATTTCTTATTGTTTGTATAAATGTTATAATTGTATTTTAACTTCCAATTTTTAAATGTTTATGGTTATTTTACAAAATAGAAGCGACATGGCGAATTTGTATAAAAGGCAAACAATAATGTAATAACCGTCGAGAAATATCCCACTTTCCTATGAATTATTATCTTCCTCCCACATGTAAGAACATTCAAATTTGAAAGACGGCCCAGCTTTGCATTCAAGACTCCATTCCCTTGTATTTTCATTGTCAATTTACACGGACGTATGAAATGCCCGTTTATAAGTAACGATTGTTTATATAAGCGAGGTTAGATGTGTTTTATCATCAATTATAAGTGTCATGTATAAAGTTATAGTACAGCTTGACATCATCAATTTGAATAAAATATCTGTAGACTAATATTTTCTCATAGATAGGGAACACGTGGCTTGTGTCAGGGATGAACTGACAGTTGTACAATAATAAATGATGTATGGGAATTGTTTAGATACTATGAATGTCATCGATCCTAAAAATAAAATGTATTGTTTGTTCTATAAAATGGCTTATTTTTAACAATGCCTTCAGTATTTCGTAATAAATGTTAATTGTTATCGAGGTTAATCTGTTATATTTTGTCGTTTCATGAAACATTTTCTTCATGTTATACTTTCAGTCTTTTCGTTCCAGGTATCAAAATCAACATAAATAACCATACTTTCTAGCTCATCTCATGACACGGGCCTTGGTCAATATTGTTTTTCCAGGTCCATTAAAACACATACTGACCTCATCACCAGTCCATAATTGTACATTTAAGCTCTTAATTAATAGATACTCATATCTAAATAGGCCTACACCGCATGTCCAGCATCGTAGCGTAAATCAACGCTGGATGTTGTCATCGCATACACGTGTTAACTATTTCTTACGCTAACAATCTGATAAGACCAAGACAGATATAGTGCAACTGGCACAAGGAATGACAAGTACACAACATGCCACGGTGTTTGTTTAATTCGCCACGCGCGGACACATCGGCAGACACAACGCCACCAGCGGGTATCACATACTACAAGGCAGCGTATGTATTTCCTGCGACCCCTATCGACGTATCTAAATGCCAGACATGACACCTGAAAACTCCCTGCACCGTCTGGATAGTTCAACGTTCTTACTGAATGTACCGCCAGCAAAGACAGGCATCTTGAACGCGGTGGCAGGAATCTTGTGTGAGATCTCTTGGTCAATGATATCCAAATCATGTCCGAAATGTTTTGAATAATGAGAGTATCTCAGACTATGTGTTTATTGGTATTCCAGACACGCAGGCATAGACTTGCACGTAGAGTGTGTGAAGAACAGTTGATAATACCTATTTAAGAATATTATATTACGTTTACCAGGGATGATAGATGAAATGTAGACACTGACTGTTGTATGAACATTTGTTGAGAGCATGATAAAGCCACATAGACTTATCGAGATTGCTTTTCAAGAATTGCTTTTGCTCAAATCTCAAGCAGCCACAATTTCATAGTCAGTTTTATAATTAATGCATTTAGTTCGAAATATATATTAAAAACAAATACTAGATCTTCTAAATTCTGCCTCTTGTTCAATCTTCTACCCACTAAAATTAATAAACGGTGTTTTTCCTCATTTACCGCGTTTTAAAACTTTTGAGGCAGATATTTTCAAACTAATTCTTTATTTAAAAAGAACAAATTATTTCGTTTAATATACCTATATACAGGCATTGAAATCATATTAATTAATATTATAACGACAACTATGACTAACTGAAAGTCTTTTCTGGGGATGACTGGCCAGCAGCTCATCTTTGAGAATTGTCCTGCGGGGTTACCTCCCAAAACTTCTACATGCCAAAACTCCTACAAAATGTCTGGGCCGAATTATGCAATTACCTATTTTATAATGGAACAACCCAGGATATGATTTAATGTCATTTGCCAAAACTTCTACATGCCAAAACTTTTACAGCTGATTGAAGAAGGGAGTTACTGGAGTTGAGGATTAAAACAGGTTCAGCTTATTACTTACTAAAGATGACAGAGTATTTTGTGTATATTAATATTTTTATATATTATACAATTAATATAAATATTTTGTTATATTTTGCGTACGTTTGTTAGATTTTTCGGAATTGTTATATTTTCGTTGCAACAAAGCTGTTCACCAGACAGAAAACATCAATGGAGTTCCTTGAGTACTGTCGGGTGTGTTTGGTTATTGATATTGAATTCAGTGCTGAAATTATGTTTATATGAGCTTTTGATTTGTGCAATCCATGTCCAGATACAAATAAAATTCTATGTACATGGACATTCAAAAAATTAAAATACAATTTTTAAGTTAGTCTCATCAGATAAGTCATTGTTACCACCGTTTTTAAATTGAATCGATTAACGTAATGATAGCCCTTTGATCTAATGCGTAAATAGTTTTGGCAGATGAAAAGGTAGTGCATAAGATCCTCACAATGGTAGTTACATAGGCAATTGCAAGTAGCAGACTTTTCTAGAAACCTGTCAAATTTGTGGTCTTTAAGGTCACTCACTGCAGCGACAAAGTGTTACTAGATTTATGCAATGTTATATGAATTTTATATATGAGAATAAACAGATATTCATGTATATTATTTACTCGTATCCTAATGTACATGTAGTCTATTCTTACTTGAGGTAATGACCATGTGCAGTGGACCCTGAACTGTGTTGTTTTAGTCTGTAGAAGGCATGTAGAAGTTTTGGGAGGTTACCTCCTGAGGTATCCTTAACCGCCACTCATCAAATCGTTGTAAAACATCAACCTAGCTAGCCAACGTTTGCTGGTAATTAAGGATTCAGCACTAAAGTGCTGAATCCTTATTGAGATGGGCGTGTTTTATTATTATTCTTCCACGGATTTTCCCCCCAGCACTTCTACCAGAAGGAATGCAGCTACTGCAATCAAACTTTGCAGAATGATAGCCCTTACGGTGTAGTTTTATGCCGCTTCTTTTGGGCCCAATCGACTAAGCCGTGCGACTTTAAAAATCTTCTTCTAAATCACGGCAACACATACAGCTATGTGTGATAGTTCATCCGAAAGCTGAATAAATGGTTAACAAAGTAACTTTCACAAAATTATGAATTTCATCTTAGATCTAAAATTATCTGCCCTTGAATATGGTCTTTTTTTTAAATGTTCGCTTTTCGCCTTCATATTCAAAGGGGCATAAGTCTGTAAAAAACTGACTTATGTCAATGTTAGTGACTGCAATCTCTTTCTTATTATGAGCTTAACAATTCCTTAACATATCATGATCATATAAAAGTTGATAGTTTGGGTCCAAAAAACAAATAATTGCAATTTTGTGATTTTGACATTTTTTGAGGGGTACCTTCTTTGGAGAATTGTCTATCGTAAACTACTGAAGATATCGTTATGTCTAATAGCTCATATTGATGTCGAGATGTTATTTATGAAGCATAATAAATACCATACATGTATCTGTCATATTTTCCGTATGACAAATCATAGAACATTGTCATTTTTCGAAAAATCGCCATTTTCAGCGAATTTCAAAGGTTCACATCTGCTAAACAAATTCCGATATTGAAACTTTATTTGCACCTACGTATGCACAATTACAAGAACAAAAACTTTTATGTTGAACACTTTCATCAAAAAGTTAATAGTTAGGCTTCAAACATCCCAAACGTGGTCTAGGGGTCCGAAAATAAACATTTTGGAGTATTTTCCTTAATATTCAGAAGAACATAACGCATTAGTTACCCGCCTCATTGCTGAATGAAAACTGAGAGTTTGAAGGGTGATTCCCTGCCCTACACTGAGACATGCGTTGGAAGGCTCGTGGTGTCACCTTGGGCAAGAGACTTTATTCGAAATGTGCCTCTGTTCACTCAGCAGTACAATTGAGTACCTGGTTTGGAAGTGCAGGCAATGTGACAGATAACCTTCGAGCGCCTTAATTGGCAGCCCAGGTTGCATACATATAAGGCAGTTGAGAATGAAAAAGGAACGATGTTGGTCCTTATACCAGGGTAATAATGTGTGTAGCGCTTTGAGCATGGCCCTCAGTGTTGTGGAGTTCAGCGCGATATAAGTATCCTCATTATTATTAATTATGTATGCAATCTAAATGATGAGTACATCTACTTAAGTGGAAATTAAAGTACATCATTTTCTATATTACACCTCAGTTTGAAAATATTAACCGTTTTGTCTTAATCATGAGAAATATAATGTAGGGATTTATTAATATGTGATGTTTTTATTTTCACTTCGAGACTTGCAATGTATTTTTAACAAGGAAAAACTTTCCAAATGCAGATAGAGAGTTGTCACTTTTTTAAAAAAAGATGCGCAATAACCATGCTAGCAATAAAGTAAATAATGGCGACTTGCTAGGTCACGTGGTTTAGTCGCCAGTTTGATTTTCGTGAAAATGATGCCATTTTGACATTGGAAATTTGGTCCTGATAACCCTACAGACATGCTAGAGACTTGCAACTTTCTTCAAAAGATGCGCAATTACAATTGAAGGGTGGCTTCATTCATTACTTTCATTCATTTATGCGCTGAATCCCTTTTTCGTCACTTGAGACTATATTTGTTTTTACTATTTTACCATATTCTAAATTTACCATTTTGAACTACCTTAAATATTTACCTTTTTACTTTTGATAACTATTCACTGATAACTGATCGAGCTTAAATCTAAACTGAACCGTAAGCCGATTCATAAGTTGGTTTGCGGATCGGTACCCAGCACAAACATACCGACAAGGAAAAGATATCTTAAATTTAGATAAACATAATATCAAAACCTTTGAAGTATACTTACAATTATCTCACACGACCGTTTGAAATATGTATGAACACACACATATCGCCTTGTCGCAATAGTTTGAAATATGTATGAACACACACATATAGCCTTTTTGCAAAAGTTTGAAATATGTATGAACACACACATATCACCTTGTTGCAATAGGTTGAAATATATATGAACACGCACATATCGCCTTGTGGCAAAAGGTTGAAATATGTATGAACACACACATATCGCCTTGTCTTAATAGGTTGAATTATGTATGAACACACACATATCGCCTTGTGGCAATAGGTTGAAATATGTATGAAAACACACATAAAATAGATTGAAATATTTATGAACACACACATCGCTTTGTGGCCAAAAATTAAAATATGTCTGAACACGCACATATCGCCCCGTGGCAATAGGTTGAAATATGTATGAATACACACATATCGCCCCGTGGCAATAGATTGAAATATGTATGAACACACACATATCGCCTTGTTGCAATAGATTGAAATATTTATGAACACACACATATCGCCCCGTGGCAATAGATTGAAATATGTATGGACACACATATCGCCCGTGGCAATAGGTTGAAATATGTATGAACACACACATATCGCCCCGTGGCAATAGGTTGAAATATGTATGAACACACACATATCGCCCCGTGGCAATAGATTGAAATATGTATGAACACACACATAAAATAGATTGAAATATTTATGAACACACACATATCGCCCCCTGGCAATAGGTTGAAATATGTATGAACACACACATATCGCTTTGTTGCAATAGATTGAAATATGTATGAACACACACATATGGCCCCGTGGCAATAGATTGAAATATGTATGAACACACTCATATCGCCCTGTGGCAATAGGTTGAAATATGTATGAACACACACATATATCGTCCCGTGGCAATAGATTAAACTATGTATGAACACACACATATCGCCCCGTGGCAATAGATTGAAATATGTATGAACACACACATATTGCCCCGTGGCAATAGGTTGAAATATGTATGAACACACACATATCGCCCCGTGGCAGTAGGTTGAAATATGTATGAACACACACATATCGCCCCGTGGCAATAGATTGAAATATGTATGAACACACACATAAAATAGATTGAAATATTTATGAACACACACATATCGCCCCGTGGCAATAGGTTGAAATATGTATGAACACACACATATCGCTTTGTTGCAATAGATTGAAATATGTATGAACACACACATATCGCCCGTGGCAATAGGTTGAAATGTACAACATGAAGAGGGCGTGCATTGTTTATTTTCACAAATCAGCGTGGAATCCGTGATAGCATGACGGGCGAGGTCATTGTTTTCAGGGGGTGACTGAAACCCACAACATACGGCAAAGAATGTCGGTTTGTAAGTTTATAGCCCTCGGCACAGTGGTAGGGACAGGAAGACAAATAAATAGACTGGGGAAGATACCTTTGTTGAGAAATTAGATTCCTAGTTGTTTATTGTACAAAGCATTTGAATCAGTTGATCTGAAGAAGTGGGATGTATTTTGGTACACGTATTTACATGCAAAAAGTTAAGAGGTGATAAAGAGAGAAAATGCTTATGTAGCAGAAAATGTCAAATTTGTTGAAGGGTTAGATATTGTTTCATGAAATATACGGGTTTAACATCCATTGACGATAGAGATATCGTCATAGTGATATACAATGATATGCAATATGAGAAAAGCCAATGAATAAATGTTCCTATTTCATAGCGGTAAGCACCTGTTCTATGTGCTATGCTATATAAACATATGACAAACATTTTATTGCACTTCACTTCTAACATACCTGTATGCAAAGAAGCCCTACACAACTACATGTACGTGTACATATACACAGTTGTTTTCGAATTATTTTGGTATACATAGCCTCGTCTTTACCTACTTCCTTTGTGCTTTCAAAAATAAGTACAGAACGAAGGCTAAACACTGTGTCTAATTATTTTTAAAAAAATGTAAACCTTGAAATTGTGTCACCTTTTTTATATTAAAATATTTACATGCTCTACTTCATAAACAGAATCTTCTTCCGTGACACGAAACCGCCGGACCGAAACATGAATGTATAATAAATGTATATAAATGTATGTATCTACCAGTGTTATCTAGCGTCACTGGTTAGCCATCACAACCTTGTACCGGTCTCCAGGGCTCCGTTCCATAACAGCGAGCGCTTATAATCGCTCATTGCTCAATGTAGCGCTCAAGTAGCGTTCATTCTCTCCTGAACGACACGGTGCAAAACCTCAAAGTTCGCTCGCTTTGATACGTAGCGCTACATTGAGCAATCGCGTTCAAGAGAGGTTTAAAAGTTGAGCGATTACTTTGAAACCTCTCTTGAACACGGCCCAGGTATGATCTCCATCTTTGCGCATGAGCACACTATGTTCCCTGCAGGGATACGAAGCTGACCATGGCGTGTCGTGGAGTTCGAGTTTTTCCTGGAGGGATCGCTTATAAGATAAGACTGACAGCGATATGAGGAGTTTGATATAGGGCACGTATATGTAGGAGATGTTGTACCAGCTGACATACCGACACGCTGTGGGGAGTTGATGACAATCAGTCTGTCTCTTATTAATACTATCCCCCAGCAATGGTTTGGATGTGTAGTTTTCTCCAATGTGTGGCACATGTGTGTCTAAATATGTGTGTAGATATTCTCAAGGTAAGAGAGAACGGGGAAAGACCTAGTTTTTTTTTAAAAGACGTAAAAAATATCAATGTCAATATATCTATAGATATTAAATACTGGTGGTGATTTATTTCTCAAAGAAAACTCTTTGTACGATGAGACTTAATTATTGGTACGATGGTGTCAATGTTTTCTACATTTGTCCATGTATTGCAACTTATCGCAAGGGTAAACAATTCACTGCCTAAACACCATTGTACATGTAGAGTAAGGTGGGCCTAAGAGTAATGACGGGGTGTCTAAAATAGCTATAAAATGCAACCAAACTCTTAAAAAATCCTCAAATGAGGTTATCCTGATAGCTGAAGTAATTATCTGTAGCATGATATATAACATGAAATATTTTAATTTGGTTGTAGATAATAAGTTCACATGGAAATCGAGTCATTTCTGAATTTGGTTGCAGTCCCTTTAGGCAACTGCAACCAAAACCTTTAAACCATCAACATACATGTTTTCATCAAACAGAACAGCCTTGACTTGACAAAATTGGGTTGCAGAAGGAAAATATCATGATATGCCCGTTGTCGGAACTTACCTTGCCTTTTATTTCAATATTTACAGTAAGAGGAAACTTCTTAGCGATCGTTATCGAGTCCGGTTTTCGATCATGTCATTTCAAATGCTATAGATAGAAACTATATATAGGTATAGCTACTCACAAACCTTGTTTAATTTAACATTTCCTACCATAAGACATGTCTTGGTAGGTACATTTAACACATTTTGTAAACATTTAAGGAATAATTGGCATTTTTGTTTACATCGTGGCCGCAAGTTGAATTCGAATTGTTGTCAAATCTTATCACAGTTCCGTTTGGCTGTCATAGATATCTTTGATTGCTAAATTATTTTGATAGGCAATAAACAGGAATACTTTATTTTAATGAATAGTTTCCATACAGAAACGTGAATAAAAGCAACCAGAATTTATAAACATTTTGTTTGGTTAGAAATGGTTGTTAGGGAATGAGCCAATGGGAGGATGCGTTACATACACTGGTTTCATTACGTCATACACTTAGCGAGAGGCAACCTTCCGAAATGAGTAGAGGTGAGGTGAGGTGAGTTGGGGTTTAACGCCGCTTTCAAGAGTAGTACACTTATATCGCGGCTGCTAGTATTATGGCAGGGAGAAAGCCCGCAGTGCCATGTGGCTATGCATTGCGGTGAAACCTGCGAGCATCGGCTGGAACTAGCGAACCATGGGTTGTACTATGCCCTCTGCAGAAATGATTATGTTTTATGTCATCGTGTTTTTATCAAATTAAGTAAATTTGAAAACCTCAGACTGCAACCAAATTATTCCGATGTGCTTGTCAATACACTATTTTTCTATGCAACCAATGCTTTATTGATAAAGGCAGTTTACACAGAGCCGTGTCCTTCGTACGACCATTGAGCGACCAAAAAAATGGACAGGACGCTCAATGGTCGGCTGATTTCGCGAAAACCCGTTTCTGTGAAAATGCTCCTGCGATCTTCGTGCGTTCTTTGTACGACCTAAAATGCAAATAACGGTAGTTTCCATGACGATCTTTGAACGACCTGTTCACGGAGCCTCCACACTGCCTTCGCTGGGCGTTCACTGTGCAACCCTAACAACATTTCAGCATCAGGGGCGATCCCCGTTCAACCCGTCAGCCACCTCTGTGCCTCCTCTGTGCTTCCTCTGTGCCTTCGCTGTGCCTCCATTGACGACTATGGCGACAGTTGGCCGACCATGCAGCAACACTTCTGCCTCCTCTGCGATACCTGAACAATGCTTCAGTGATCCCTGGGAGCATTCGGCAACCTGGATAGACTTGGGTCTATAATAAGCTGCATTAGTCTCAATTGTTTCAGCCCCATTCCAACAATCAAAAACAACCAACCAAATATAGCTTTTGCAGCTGCAATAAATAAAAATAAAATTGTTTTTTTTTGCAGAAGAATAAGAAAAAAGTAAAGAAGTAAATATACAAAAATACATGAAATTATTAAATCCACTGGTAAACATACGGATGAAACAGGGCTTCATCATTCAAATGGGTTAAATTTAAGTTTATGAAAAAGTATCTGTTCATACCTCTGAAAATCATGCCTTGTAAAAACTAGTCTCTTTTTAAAATCTTCTTAACGGGGAGATAAAAAAAAGTAAAAATAGAGCCATGGGCTCTGTAGCTCATCAGGGTTTATATTGTTTAATGATGAAGACAGAAATAGATTTTAAGGTCATGGCTTGAGTCCCTTATTTGAGGCACCACAGGGTCTCCAAATCTAAAATTTAGAATCCCCATTGAGTCTGCACACAATATTACAGCCTTTGAGGTACATTTGTTCTGGAGTAGATGAAAATAGGTTTTTAAGGATGTGACCCCTGTGACCCCATTTGGGGTGACAGGGTCACAAAATCTACAATTTAGAATCCCCATTGGCCAAGGAGTCTGCACACAACTTTTCAGCTCTCTAGACCTTTTGGAACTGGAGAAGAAGATGAAAATAGGTTCTTCAGGATGTGACCCCGTTGACCCCATTTGGGGTCACGGGGTCACAAAATCTACAATTTAGAATCCCCATTGGCCAAGCAGTCTGCACACAACTTTTCAGCTCTCTAGACCTTTTGGAACTGGAGAAGAAGATGAAAATAGGTTTTTAAGGATGTGACCCCGGTGACCCCATTTGGGGTGACAGGGTCACGAAATCTACAATTTAGAATCCCCATTGGCCAAGCAGTCTGCACACAACTTTTCAGCTCTCTAGACCTTTTGGAACTGGAGAAGAAGATGAAAATAGGTTCTTCAGGATGTGACCCCGGTGACCCCATTTGGGGTCACGGGGTCACAAAATCTACAATTTAGAATCCCCATTGGCCAAGCAGTCTGCACACAACTTTTCAGCTCTCTAGACCTTTTGGAACTGGAGAAGAAGATGAAAATAGGTTTTTAAACATGTGACCCCTGTGACCCCATTTGGGGTCATGGGGTCACAAAATCTACAATTTAGAATCCCCATTGGCCAAGCAGTCTGCACACAACTTTTCAGCTCTCTAGACCTTTTGGAACTGGAGTAGAAGATGAAAATAGGTTTTTAAACATGTGACCCCTGTGACCCCATTTGGGGTCATGGGGTCACGAAATCTACAAGTTAGAATCCCCATTGGCCAAGCAGTCTGCACACAACTTTTCAGCTCTCTAGACCTTTTGGAACTGGAGAAGAAGATGAAAATAGGTTTTTAAACATGTGACCCCTGTGACCCCATTTGGGGTCATGGGGTCACAAAATCTACAACTTAGAATCCCCATTGGCCAAGCAGTCTGCACACAACTTTTCAGCTCTCTAGACCTTTTGGAACTGGAGTAGAAGATGAAAATAGGTTTTTAAACATGTGACCCCTGTGACCCCATTTGGGGTCATGGGGTCACGAAATCTACAAGTTAGAATCCCCATTGGCCAAGGAGTCTGCACACAACTTTTCAGCTCTCTAGACCTTTTGGAACTGGAGAAGAAGATGAAAATAGGTTCTTCAGGATGTGACCCCGTTGACCCCATTTGGGGTCACGGGGTCACAAAATCTACAATTTAGAATCCCCATTGGCCAAGCAGTCTGCACACAACTTTTCAGCTCTCTAGACCTTTTGGAACTGGAGAAGAAGATGAAAATAGGTTTTTAAGGATGTGACCCCGGTGACCCCATTTGGGGTGACAGGGTCACGAAATCTACAATTTAGAATCCCCATTGGCCAAGCAGTCTGCACACAACTTTTCAGCTCTCTAGACCTTTTGGAACTGGAGAAGAAGATGAAAATAGGTTCTTCAGGATGTGACCCCGGTGACCCCATTTGGGGTCACGGGGTCACAAAATCTACAATTTAGAATCCCCATTGGCCAAGCAGTCTGCACACAACTTTTCAGCTCTCTAGACCTTTTGGAACTGGAGAAGAAGATGAAAATAGGTTTTTAAACATGTGACCCCTGTGACCCCATTTGGGGTCATGGGGTCACAAAATCTACAATTTAGAATCCCCATTGGCCAAGCAGTCTGCACACAACTTTTCAGCTCTCTAGACCTTTTGGAACTGGAGTAGAAGATGAAAATAGGTTTTTAAACATGTGACCCCTGTGACCCCATTTAGGGTCATGGGGTCACGAAATCTACAAGTTAGAATCCCCATTGGCCAAGCAGTCTGCACACAACTTTTCAGCTCTCTAGACCTTTTGGAACTGGAGAAGAAGATGAAAATAGGTTTTTAAACATGTGACCCCTGTGACCCCATTTGGGGTCATGGGGTCACAAAATCTACAACTTAGAATCCCCATTGGCCAAGCAGTCTGCACACAACTTTTCAGCTCTCTAGACCTTTTGGAACTGGAGTAGAAGATGAAAATAGGTTTTTAAACATGTGACCCCTGTGACCCCATTTGGGGTCATGGGG
Source organism: Gibbula magus (assembly GCA_936450465.1). Taxonomy (NCBI): domain Eukaryota; kingdom Metazoa; phylum Mollusca; class Gastropoda; order Trochida; family Trochidae; genus Gibbula; species Gibbula magus. The sequence continues at coordinate 15,190,958 of OW388290.1, read as the reverse complement.
TCACGAAATCTACAAGTTAGAATCCCCATTGGCCAAGGAGTCTGCACACAACTTTTCAGCTCTCTAGACCTTTTGGAACTGGAGAAGAAGATGAAAATAGGTTTTTAAACATGTGACCCCTGTGACCCCATTTGGGGTCATGGGGTCACGAAATCTACAATTTAAAATCCCCATTGGCCAGGGAGTCTGCACACAACTTTTCAGCTCTCTAGACCTTTTGGAACTGGAGAAGAAGATGAAAATAGGTTTTTAAGGATGTGACCCCGGTGACCCCATTTGGGGTCACGGGGTCACGAAATCTACAATTTAGAATCCCCATTGGCCAAGGAGTATGCACACAACTTTTCAGCTCTCTAGACCTGTTGGAACTGGAGAAGAAGATGAAAATAGGTTTTTAAGGATGCCACGAAATCTACAATTTAGAATCCCCATTGGCCAAGGAGTCTGCATATAAAATTTCAGCTCTGTGGAGTTATTGGTTCTGGAGAAGAAGTCGAAAAAGCGAAAAGTTTACGGACGGATGGACGGACGGACGGACGGATGGACGGACGGACGGACGGATGGACGGACGGACGCCGGACGCCATGCCATGCCATAAGCCCATCGGGCCTTTCAGGCCTGATGAGCTAAAAAGAGAGTAAAAAGGGGATTTTTGGCTTGTTTTACGATGTCCTATTTTCGGTATTTCGTAATTTTGTAAAGAAAATTACCCAACATTCTGGACAAAAAAAAGCTATTCCGACACCCGTATGTGTTTGAATAAAGATCATGATAAAAGTATCAAACCCTAATGAATGAAATAATGCGTACTTCTTTACAAAACTTGTTATCATCAAGGACATTTAAACTCGACTCTATCCGACAGCAGCATTCCGCTATTATAGTTTAATTTGTGATGGCGTTTCTTTACACGTGAGTTTATACATCTTCATTTGCTTGACTTATCTGTTGTCTTGCTCCTTTTTGGTGCCATAGTATTATCAAAGATTTGCCAACAGAAACAAGGAAACATGTGAGAATCGATCATCTATTTTTTTGGAGAATTTACGAGGACGCTCACAGAAGGCTGAGTGAATGCAGAAAGAAGGCACAACACTCGTCATGGTCGCACAAAGGTTGTCGTGGTCGCTGCATGAAGGCAGAACGGTCGTGATATAAACGGCTCTGATTGCACAGAGGACGCAGTAGGAAGGCACAAGGGAGGCAGAGGCATCGCCCAACGTTAGCGAATTTCTTATATGGCGATCATTGAGCGTCCTTTGCGACCTTAGAACGTCCATTGTACGACCTTTCTGCATCGTGGGAGCAACCCTTGAGCGACCAGAATCGTCGGCGACCCCTCTGCGGAAGTTTTGAGCATGTTCAAAATTTGTTGGCGTCCTCCTCGTTCTTGGCGACCAATCGCGATGTCTCAACATCCCTTGTGCCACCTCCTCACGACCTTAGCAACCATTCTGCCTCCCTTGAGCGTCCAACGGCGATCTGTTATGTTTTTTGGTCGCACAGAGGACGTACAACGGTCTTTATGTCTGTGTAAAGGGGCCTTAACTTTGTATGATCAGTTTATCTTATTTCAGTAGCATTTAAACATCATTATAGAGCCTCCGTCATTGGTACCCTTCAATTACTCACAGGCAGTAATAAGTTGTTGGAGTCACAGTCATATGTCACACATTATCGATGGTGTTTTGTCGACAGTTTCTGAAAGTTACCATTTAATGTATACTGGAAATATAAGGTGTAAAGTGGTGATGTTGACTCAAAATAGTGCACTGTACCACGGGTGACGCGCGCCAATCAGTCAAACCTGATGACGAATTTGGGTTGGTCGTAACTAAATAGGACCTGTAATTTCGGCTTCTACATTTGTATATATCCGCTCCTCGATATTCATTGAAAACAAGTAATTGTCATATATTTGACATTTTCGAATGTATTTATGCATGTCGAGTTGAATACTTTGAAGTACATGTATTTTGACAAGTAACAAAACCAAATAAAATTCATGGAACATATTCTTTGTCATTTTAATTATAAGTATATAACAAGTCCCGAATCAATCATTTTTCTACATACATGGTAATTGAAGTCAGTTTCTATCACCGTGACAAGGACTGACCTGATCAGAGTTACCTGAGGGAGAGGATCTAAAGCACTAGTACGTGATAAGAATGTACTGGAATACAGACAAGCTGCAGTTCCGGATGAGTCGCTAGCAGTAGTAGTAAACATGTCTTGCTCTATTGCGAGTTAGTGTTAAGTAGACACGGGGATCTAAAATTTGCCACGTGGCTTAAAATGTTGGATCAAGCTTAATATGATGACGTATTCAAAATTTCTCCATTCAAAATATACATAAAAACATAAATACATTCATGACTAAAATTAAGTCTTTGTATTTTTTTAATTACTATACCTTCATCCTTATGATTATATATTTTTAATACTTCCTGTTTCATACATACATACACACATGTATACATAGTTATAATATACATAGATACATTACCAAATGTAAAGATAAGTAATCAAAGAGAGTAGAGACAAGTAGAATCTAGGCAAGTAGATAATCCTGTGAACAACACAAGAAACGTATTAAAGGGTAACGCGTATGTACGTAATTAACGATTTGAACCGCATTAGCAGACTTGAAATGAATCGTTCATAAAATCTCACGAAAGCTGTTAATCAAAGATGGTCCCACAGAGGGAAAGAGAATCAAGACATCAAAACTTTTAAGGTACTTGTGTAAGGTAAGGTGTAAGGTACTATTTTGAATAAATGCGCACTCATTGTTGAATACAATTTTTCATTATAAATTCAGCAGTTCCTCTGAAAAATACACGCTAGTTAGAAATGTTTTAATTTAAGGTTATATTTAAGTGATTTATTTATTTCAAATATCTTCATAATCCTTTTTTCATCAAGTGTTAAATAAGGCCTATCACTGTTCTATCAAGCAGACTGCAGGAATGTGTCAAATATAAAACAAACACCAACATATAATAAAATATCCCTTTTTATTATAAAAATTTAAATATATTGAAATTATACAACCATATATCATTATAACATGTGTCTATAAACACATTTTCTCACATTCAAATAAATCATACATGATCTTGGTTTATGGATTTATAACTTATATACAATACAGCAAAGTTTACCCACGGTTAGTATAAGAACACAATATATTACGCTAGTTCCTGCCTATTGGAAATAATATGGGCTATCTTAGACAAGGCACAACTTCTATTGAATTAGTAAATATCTGATATATTTATTATTTTCCCCATATATAGAGAATTTACACAAGCTTTTTTCCATAAAACTGACAATATTTTCTTTCAGGACGCCGTGAATGACTAATAAAAATGAAAATCATGGAAATCACACACATCTATGAAGTATTTCATTAGCAACGAAATATTCATGATTTGCGATAAGCCACCATTATTTGTACAGTTTCAATATGAAGAATATTGAGGCGCCTTTTTCCATATATGTGCATCACAAGCTTTTGTCGGTGAAAAGTAATGATGCATTACGCGGAGATGATAGTGAGCAATTCTTGAACACGTTGACGATCCCGGACCGCAGTGTTTTTATGTCACAAGTATATACATGTAGTTACAATATTCTGCCACTGTGGAGTCAGTCATATCACACTGGCTTACTGATTAGGTCTACTATCAGGAATTGTGAGAATTGCATTTGCTGAAATGTTTTACTGTTGCGATGTCATGAGTAATTGAAAAATAATGCACATTTCTTTTGTCACCCTACTTACGAAATCATTATCAAACATATAACAGGTAATATTACCTTACCATCAAGACACACTATTTTTGAATAAAAACAATGACGTTTGTTTTAAATAGAGGACACGCAGTGAGTTTTCTACAATAACTACTGATACTAATATAATAACAAAGGATACATGTCGTCTTGAAATGGACACTTGTGGTACTTTTCATGAGCAAACAGATGGAATGAATCATTGGGGCATTATTTATAAACGTAAATAATGAATCATTGAATTGTTTATGGATGGAAATAATGAATTATCATTGTGAATGTATTAATTGTTTGATTTTTACGTCGTCGCCTCTTGAACAATAATTATTCAAATATGCCTGCCAGTTTCAGTAGCATGAATGAAATGCAATCAGTTAAAGCTAGCCCTAATGCCAAACGGTCCAAAGGTCGTATTGACGAAATTAGGCGACGTATAACATTACAATTAGTTGTAACTGCACGGTCCTCGTCCCTATAAAGTACAAACATGTGTACTATTGCAGTTAGTATTATCCCATATTCAACAATGGTTGTATAGTTTTCTAGATTGCACAAACTAAAGACCGTGATCAGAACAATAATATTGAAACGAAGACTTTTGGAATCGTCTAATGCTTAACAAAACAGCAGTCGCAAAATACAATCTTCTCAATTGAAATGTCATGGTGATAACAAATGGACGTCTCTGTATTTTCGTCTCACTACTGGTTGTAGTAACTCAATTTAGCACAGCCAATGCACTGATACACTTGTGTGACTGGACAGTAGTAGAAGTAACCCGATCCTTTATATAACATATACTACAATCGCTGGAAGATTGTGAGGAACACGCTTCATAATTTGAGGGTTCTTCGTAGTGCTAGGACTGTGGCGGTTGTCACCTGTGAATCCGGTTTTCCTGTATATAGTAGTATCGCGATGACCAGCGAAGGTTCTGTAGGTTGTTTTTGTGAGAGGGATTGCCATCTAGTATTGATGTGGTCTATATATGTAGACATTGGAGGATGCTTGGTTACTTCGACTTGCGCCTGGATAAGGGCGGACGCTGCTGTTAGCATGAGCATAATAGTCGTCACTGACAGGAGCTCGGGTGGCGATGTATTCTACTGTAGCTGCTGGTCGGCCATACCGGTCATCCCGGTCTCTCGACCTGTCATACTTGTCGTCTCTAGCGTATCTGTCGTCTCTAGCGTATCTGTCGTCTCTAGCGTATCTGTCATCCCGTGCGTATCTGTCATCCCGTTCAGGACGACTGGCCTCTTCTTTCAAATACGAGAAACCACTTCCTGTGTAAACTGTATGTCCCATCTCCCGATCTTTATTATCTCTAATTTCTCGGGAGAGGGACCGGCTTGAGTAGGGATTGGTTTCGGGTTCTGTAGTGTATGCACGGTTGAGGTAAGTCGTTTGATGTTCATACTTCGCTGCACCGTTTCTCCTATCCTCGTATTCGTCATATCCTCTTATTGGACTGCGTGTCCGCTCGTTCACATATCGGTCCTTCTCGTCAACATATGGAGTTTGGTTGTAGTATCTGTGCGCCTGACCATTCATCACTTGAGGCTGGAAGTCCAGCTTGTCGTCTCCGGACATGGGTAGTCCAGATCTGCTGTCCACGCGACACTTGCTGCGAATGAAGTAGGTGACCAGCATTAGGATGAGCATTGCCAGGACACTCATGAACCAGGACCAGGGCAGACTCGACTTGTCATTCGTCTCCACAAGCCGGAAGAAGCCCCAGAAGTATGCGCAGTACATGATGGCACTTCCCAGTAGGATAAGCACTGAAACACACCAGCAGGTAATTGTTCAGCTAGGGTTACAACATACAAAACACTTGTGGTCCAGGGGTTGATGTACAAAGATGAATGCTCAGGGTGACCTTCGTTTTATCCAATAACATTGATCTGAGACTACCCAAATTTCAACCGCAAGGCTTAACTCTTGCCAGTCTCAATTACTGGCTGATTTAAGCCTTGCAGTATTTCCCTCGCTTTGCTGTGCCAAGATAGTGGATCGCTGCACATGAAATGCATAGTGGTCCCGGATTTTCAAGCACAGATATCTTAAGGAAATACTGCAAGACCTACATCAGCCAGTAATGGAGACTGGCAAGAGTTATGCCTTGCATTGGGAAGTTGAGACTACACCAGTGAATTAATACTTAAAAGTGTGGCACTCGTATTTTAATCAATAACATGATGCCCCTGAGATGACATGATCCCACGCCGAAAATTATCGTTTAAATTTAAAGAAAAATAAAGGTGTCATTTAATTTGTGATAAGAAATTTTATGTCGATTTAAACATGATACAGTTAAACATTAGCGTGGCTTAACGCTCGTTGGGGGACAATAAGCTTAATATAAATAAATTTGTATACTGTTTTACCACTAAAATTTCTAAGATGGCAGCCAAATGTATCACAGGCTTCCTTTAGTTTTGGCAGTGAACTTACCGGTGAGTAAACAGAGGATGAATGCGACAGCGTTGACGGTATGCATGCTGCCCCACTTGCCGGAGTACCCGCACTTGTACACGATGAGGAAGACAGTGAGCATCAGCACCCCCGCCAGCCCCACCGACTGGAGCACCTTCAGGGCGAGCCATGGTCCCTCTGGGGAGAAACATACTAGATATTAGAATGCGAGGTCATTGACTTGTGAAACAAAGAGCAAGTATGTGAGTGAGTGAGCCCGGAGAAAAACCACCAGGGATAGAGATCAGTCTCATTAAAATAGACCGTATTCCGAGGAATATATGACGCAAAATAGACTAAGTGCATTTACCGTGAACTCTAAAAAAGAAATAAATAAATTAAAGTTTAAGCTTCACGGTGAGCCATTGACGTAATCTAATGTCCGTGTTAAATACTTCTGAGGCATTAAAGTTATTGGTGATTGTCCATATAGCTTGGCTTTCCTTCGTTGTTAGTAGTCGCACATTTGTGATTATCGAAGTTGATTGGTTTGATTGGTTTAGCCTTTACGTCTGTCGTCAAGAGCAACGTATGATCTGATGACTTTTCAACAAGCAATAGTAACACTCATATCCAGCATGGGCGAACAATATACAAGAACTTGTTTATCTTATTGAGCGAAGCAGCTGTAAAATCCTAGATGCCCGCACATGGATTCATTGGTGTTTACACGCCTCTATCATCGAGTGTATATATTACCCACCTTCATCAATGCCAATACGTAATGTTTAAGCAACGTGATTTGTATATCTGACATGCATACACTATGTATCGGATCTTGAGTAATGTATATAGGACTACGTCAGTATATTTGGAAGGTAGGTAACCTAAGATAGGATAAAAAAACATAGTTTTAAAGTTGTGAGGCAAAGAGATAATGCATATTAACATTGTATCTTAATACATGTCCCTTTAGCTGGAATACAGATAGGTACTTTTATCTGCTCTACATTAATATTTATCTTACAAATATGATTAATGATATGATTTCAAACATGCAGAGTTAGAGTCACTGAAAGGACCATGGGGTATAAAATCACTTTTACCAACATTCCCCCTACCATGTTTATAATGTTGTAAATGTGTGCAGAATGAGACACATTTATCGGTTTTCACTTAGCAGATGGCTTATATGTCGATGAACAGTTGTGTTTTATCCAAATTAATTTTGGAAGAATTTATTAATTTAAAATTTTATTTCCCCCCCCAAAAAATAAAACCACATATAATTATTCCTTGGCTGATGACTAAACGCCTGCACTTTTCAGTTTTAGAGTACGACTTCGGAAACATAAGCTATTTGTAACTGAAAATCAAACATATGATAAAACCAACTGAGGTGTAAAGTTTCTTTTGTACCTCAGTTTATTAACATGTCCTTGCTCAATGCTGCCAATTAAGCATGCGCCATCGAATATTTTATGCATTTGCAATTATTAGGCATATCATTTAATAACAAAAACCGCAAGGACTGATTCCCTCTGCATACAACAGGACATGTTCATTAGATTACATAATTAAATAAATTTAATAAATAATTAAAGATTAAATTCTACACGAATCATGCATGTTTGGGGTCCATTTAAATAAAATACGTGATAGTATCATCAATGATTTCCTAATTGACTGTTGGTTTATAGTGTATACACAGATAAATTCTATAAGAGAGAAGATACTCACGTTCAACCAAATATTCGTCCCCAGTTATCCATTACATCATGGTAATGTTTTTAGAATTAATTAGTCTCTTAACCTCCATAAGTTCTCGACATATTCCTCGACAAACAGTATCGGGTTTAGTTTATGTATTTGACATATCTAAATGGCCAACTACCATTAATTGCTGTCTGGTGATGAGTTAGTATACCGATACCTACGAGAAGAAGGCAAACGACCATGGTTTAATAAAAATAGAGCCATGGGCTCTGTAGCTCATCAGAATTTTAATGATTTTTTATCTGAGGTTGAATATCTAAGTTATCTCAAGTAATACATTGTTAACAAGCAAAATAATATTGGTTTTAGATCATGACCCCTGTGACCCACATTTGGAGTCACAGGGTCACCAATCCTACAATTAAGAATCACCTTTGACCAAAGAATCTCTACACAACATTTCACCAGGGTCACAAAATCTACAATTTAGAATCCCCATTGGCCAAGGAGTCTGCACACAACTTTTCAGCTCTCAAGACCTTTTGGAACTGGAGAAGAAGATGAAAATAGGTTTTTAAGGATGTGACCCCTGTGACCCCATTTGGGGTCACGGGGTCACGAGATCTACAATTTAGAATCCCCATCGGCCAAGAAGTCTGCACACAACTTTTCAGCTCTCTAGAACCTTTTGGAACTGGAGAAGAAGATGAAAATAGGTTTTTAAGGATGTGACCCCAGTGACCCCATTTGGGGTCATGGGGTCACGAAATCTACAATTTAGAATCCCCATTGGCCAAGGAGTCTGCACACAACTTTTCAGCTCTCTAGACCTTTTGGAACTGGAGAAGATGAAAATAGGTTTTTAAGGATGTGACCCCTGTGACCCCATTTGGGGTCATGGGGTCACAAAATCTACAATTTAGAATCCCCATTACCCAAGGAGTCTGCACACAACTTTTCAGCTCTCTAGACCTTTTGGAACTGGAGAAGAAGATGAAAATAGGTTTTTAAGGATGTGACCCCTGTGACCCCATTAGGGGTCATGGGGTCACGAGATCTACAATTTAGAATCCCAATGGGCCAAAGAGTCTGCACACAACTTTTCAGCTCTCTAGACCTTTTGGAACTGGAGAAGAAGATGAAAATAGGTTTTTAAGGATGTGACCCCTGTGACCCCATTTGGGGTCATGGGGTCACGAGATCTACAATTTAGAATCCCCATTGGCCAAGCAGTCTGCACACAACTTTTTAGCTCTCTAGACCTATTGGAACTGAAGAAGAAGATGAAAATAGGTTTTTAAGGATGTGACCCCTGTGACCCCATTTGGGGTCATGGGGTCACGAAATCTACAATTTAGAATCCCCATTGGCCAAGGAGTCTGCACATAAAATTTCAGCTCTGTGGAGTCATTGGTTCTGGAGAAGAAGTCGAAAAAGCGAAAAGTTTACGGATGGACGGATGGACGGATGGACGGATGGACGGACACCATGCCATGCCATAAGCCCATCGGGCCTTTCAGGCCTGATGAGCTAAAAATTGCAATTGAAGGAGACACAGGTATATTTCACTGAATATATGTGAACAAATGAAGAAAACCCAGTGTGAAAGATATTTTCCTTTAACTTCTTTCAAGACGATGCTATCCAATAATCTAATTCTTCTTGAAGAATGTTTAAAAATCATTAAAAGTCCTACTTAAGAAGAGTGTTTTACAACGAAGGCCATGCCCAATGCTCCCAAAATAATCTAATAACATGGGATCAAGAATTTAAGACATGTTATGCCTCAGGCATGAATATATAATATAAACTACGCCACATATTTTACGAGGAACGTCGTACAGCAAAAACTGCTTCACCGCGTGAACATAGAAGGAATTGTTTTCAAGTAATTCTGAACATTTGTCATATTTACTCAACACGTCTTCACGCAATTTATCAGGTTGCTTGTAACTTACAAATAGCTTTTATCATCTTCATTTTGCCAAAAACTGTTGCAAAACGGCCAACATATTGTTGCATGATAATACCACATTATTCTACATTAGTAATCTGGGTCTCATATACTGTGTTGTGTCCCTGAGCAAGGCACCTAATCCACATATAGCATTCAGTACATGGGTTCCGTTCCACAAAACAAGTGTCGTATGTGGGTCATTCTTTTATCACAGATTACAACTGATTGTACTGCTGCCATCAATTGTAAGTGTTTTGAGGGACGGCACCCTAACCTATATACGGTCACGATTAGCGCTTAGCGGCACCGAAAGTACAATTCATTCAGGGTAATGATACAAATTGTACACATAGATCATGCTTATGCCTGAAAAAGGCGCTATGGTGCTGTTATAATGACTAATTTAACATTCATTGTAAATACCAAGGAAAAGCATATTTGATAAAAACGACAATTTATATCAACTTAAAAAAACAACTTAAAAAATGTTCTTTTAAAATTTTCTTTATGATTAAATCCTAGTGATGAAATAAATGGGATGCAACCTTCCATGTTGACCAGATTGCGCTAAGGAATGTGGGATATGTGTGGCGGCACCTAGCGGCAGGTTGAGAAAGCTTCCAGGAACGTGAGACAAGTGCAGGGGTCGGTTATTCAAATAAACAACAACATCATGACAAGACGCAGTCGCCATGTCAACACTAACGGTCCCCGTCGAGACAATTGCTAATTGTTGTGTGTGTTTATCGTTGTGTTGAGTTGCGAGTGACTCGACCCGAGGCCTCTCCATATCTAAATATGCCCATGTGTTTGAGTGAGCCGACTTCTGCCTGCGAGTGTAACCATGCCTCTGTTCAAACGTTTGGTGTCTCTTGAAATAGAATTATTTGTCAGGAACTCTGCCCATTATTTAATCAAAACTCAGAAATATCATTTTTAGACAGACCCAAATCCAAAGACGATCAAAATGAGCACTAAAAAGAGTTGAATTTTTAAGAAAATTTGGAGACAATGTCGACGATGTTTCTGTTCAATAAAGTGTATGCAAATAATCAAGAATTATATGAAAGAGAAACATTAACAATAAAATTGTTTTCATAAATTCCGAATGCCTCGACATCTAACGAGTTCATATAAACATGACAAATACGTCCAATGCAATCATATCAAATCAAATTTGTGACATACTTGAAGGCATTATTTACGATACATTGTAAATATAACAGATATGTTACACTTGGATGTGTACAAGCTGTATAAGTAAATACATTGCAATTATCTACAGGTGTATTAATTGAGCTTTTGTTGGCTGAACATTTCTCCAAAAACAAATACATAAGATATTTATAATCACACTAACAAGTAAACATATATAAAGCTGTGATACAATACAATACTCTCTACCCTACTACAATACAATCTACCCTGCTACAATACTCTCTACCCTGCTACAATACTCTCTACCCTGCTACAATACTCTCTACCCTGCTACAATACTATCTACCCTGCTACAATACTCTCTACCCTATAACAATACTCTCTACCCTGCTACAATACTCTCTACCCTGTTACAATACTCTCTACCCTATAACAATACTCTCTACCCTGCTACACTACTCCCTACCCTGCTACACTACTCTCTACCCTACTACAATACTCTCTACCCTGCTACAATACCCTCTACCCTACTACAATACTCTCTACCCTGCTACAATACCCTCTACCCTACTACAATACTCTCTACCCTGCTACAATACTCTCTACCCTACTACAATACTCTCTACCCTGCTACAATACTCTCTACCCTACTACAATACTCTCTACCCTACTACAATACTCTCTACCCTGCTACAATACTCTCTACCCTACTACAATACTCTCTACCCTACTACAATACTCTCTACCATGCTACAGTAGTCTCTACCCTACTACAATACTCTCTACCCTGCTACAATACTCTCTACCCTGCTACAATACTCTCTACCCTACTACACTACTCTCTACCCTGCTACAATACTCTCTACCCTGCTACAATACTCTCTACCCTACTACAATACGCTCTACCCTACTACAATACTCTCTACCCTGCTACAATACTCTCTACCCTGTTACAATACTCTCTACCCTACTACACTACTCTCTACCCTACTACAATACTCTCTACCCTACTACAATACTCTCTACCATGCTACAGTAGTCTCTACCCTACTACAATACTATCTACCCTGCTACAATACTATCTACCCTGCTACAATACTCTCTACCCTGTTACAATACTCTCTACCCTGCTACAATACTCTCTGCCCTACTACAATACTCTCTACCCTACTACAATACTCTCTACCCTGCTACAATACTCTCTACCCTGCTACAATACTCTCTACCCTGTTACAATACTCTCTACCCTGCTACAATACTCTCTACCCTGTTACAATACTCTCTACCCTGTTACAATACTCTCTACCCTACTACAATACTATCTACCCTGCTACAATACTCTGTACCCTGCTACAATACTCTCTACCCTGTTACAATACTCTCTACCCTACTACAATACTCTCTACCCTGCTACAATACTCTCTACCTAGTTACAATACTCTCTACCCTACTACAATACGCTCTACCCTACTACAATACTCTCTACCCTGCTACAATACTCTCTACCCTGTTACAATACTCTCTACCCTGCTACAATACTCTCTACCCTGTTACAATACTCTCTACCCTACTACAATACTCTCTACCCTGCTACAATACTCTCTACCCTCTTACAATACTCTCTACCCTACTACAATACTCTCTACCCTGCTACAATACTCTCTACCCTACTACAATACTCTCTACCCTGCTACAATACTCTCTACCCTACTTCAATACTCTCTTCCCTGCTACAATACTCTCTACCCTGTTACAATACCCTCTACCCTACTACAATACTCTCTACCCTGCTACAATACTCTCTACCCTGCTACAATACTCTCTACCCTACTACAATACTCTCTACCCTAGTACAATACTCTCTACCCTACTACAATACTATCTACCCTGCTACAATACTCTCTACCCTGCTACAATACTCTCTACCCTGCTACAATACTCTCTACCCTACTACAATACTCTCTTCCCTACTACAATACTCTCTATCCTACTACAATACTCTCTACCCTGCTACAATACTCTCTACCCTACTACAATACGCTCTACCCTGCTACAGTACTCTCTACCCTACTACAATACTCTCTACCCTGCTACAATACTCTCTACCCTGTTACAATACTCTCTACCCTACTACAATACTCTCTACCCTGCTACAATACTCTCTACCCTACTACAATACTCTCTACCCTACTACAATACTCTCTACCCTATAACAATACTCTCTACCCTGCTACAATACCCTCTACCCTGCTACAATACTCTCTACCCTACTACAATACTATCTACTCTAGTACAATACTCTCTACCCTGCTACAATACTATCTACCCTGCTACAATACTCTCTACCCTGCTACAATACTCTCTACCCTACTACAATACTCTCTACCCTAGTACAATACTCTCTACTCTACTACAATACTATCTACCCTGCTACAATACTCTCTACCCTGCTACAATACTCTCTACCCTGCTACAATACTCTCTACCCTACTACAATACTCTCTTCCCTACTACAATACTCTCTATCCTACTACAATACTCTCTACCCTGCTACAATACTCTCTACCCTACTACAATACTCTCTACCCTGCTACAATACGCTCTACTCTATAACAATACTCTCTACCCTGCTACAATACTCTCTACCCTATTACAATACTCTCTACCCTGCTACAATACGCTCTACCCTACTACAATACTCTCTACCCTACTACAATACTCTCTACCCTATAACAATACTCTCTACCCTACTCCAATACGCTCTACCCTATTACAATACTCTCTACCCTGCTACAATACTCTCTACCCTACTACAATACTCTCTACCCTACTACAATACTCTCTACCCTACTACAATACTCTCTACCCTGCTACAATACGCTCTACTCTATAACAATACTCTCTACCCTGCTACAATACTCTCTACCCTACTACAATACTCTCTACCCTGCTACAATACTCTCTACCCTGTTACAATACTCTCTACCCTGTTACAATACTCTCTACCCTGCTACAATACGCTCTACCCTACTACAATACTCTCTACCCTACTACAATACTCTCTACCCTATAACAATACTCTCTACCCTACTACAATACGCTCTACCCTATTACAATACTCTCTACCCTGCTACAATACTCTCTACCCTGCTACAATACTCTCTACCCTGCTACAATACTCTCTACCCTATTACAATACTCTCTACCCTGCTACAATACGCTCTACCCTACTACAATACTCTCTACCCTACTACAATACTCTCTACCCTATAACAATACTCTCTACCCTACTCCAATACGCTCTACCCTATATAAATACTCTCTACCCTGCTACAATACTCTCTACCCTACTACAATACTCTCTACCCTACTACAATACTCTCTACCCTACTACAATACTCTCTACCCTGCTACAATACGCTCTACTCTATAACAATACTCTCTACCCTGCTACAATACTCTCTACCCTACTACAATACTCTCTACCCTGCTACAATACTCTCTACCCTGTTACAATACTCTCTACCCTGTTACAATACTCTCTACCCTGCTACAATACGCTCTACCCTACTACAATACTCTCTACCCTACTACAATACTCTCTACCCTATAACAATACTCTCTACCCTACTACAATACGCTCTACCCTATTACAATACTCTCTACCCTGCTACAATACTCTCTACCCTACTACAATACTCTCTACCCTACTACAATACTCTCTACCCTATAACAATACTCTCTACCCTGCTACAATACTCTCTACCCTATTACAATACTCTCTACCCTGCTACAATACTTTCTACCCTACTACAATACTCTCTACCCTGCTACAATACGCTCTACCCTACTACAATACTCTCTACCCTACTACAATACTCTCTACCCTATAACAATACTCTCTACCCTACTTCAATACTCTCTACCCTGCTACAATACTCTCTACCCTATAACAATACTCTCTACCCTGCTACAATACTCTCTACCCTACTACAATACTCTCATTCCCTCATCCTGCTCGATCAGCGTATTTGGATCCGCTACCCTGCTACAATACTCTCTACCCTGCTACAATACTCTCTACCCTATTACAATACTCTCTACCCTGCTACAATACTCTCTACCCTGCTACAATACTCTCTACCCTACTACAATACTCTCTACCCTACTACAATACTCTCTACCCTGCTACAATACTCTCTACCCTGCTACAATACTCTCTACCCTATAACAATACTCTCTACCCTGCTACAATACTCTCTACCATACTACGATACTCTCTACCTTACTACAATACGCTCTACTCTACTACAATACTCTCATTCCCTCATCCTGCTCGATCAGCGTATTTGGATCCGCTACCCTGCTACAATACTCTCTACCCTGCTACAATACTCTCTACCCTGCTACAATACTCTCTACCCTACTACAATACTATCTACCATGCTACAGTAGTCTCTACCCTACTACAATACTCTCTACCCTGCTACAATACTCTCTACCCTGCTACAATACTCTCTACCCTACTACAGTACTCTCTACCATGCTACAGTAGTCTCTACCCTGCTACAATACTCTCTACCCTACTACAATACTATCTACCCTACTACAATACTCTCAACCCTGCTACAATACTCTCTACCCTACTACAATACTCTCTACCATGCTACAGTAGTCTCTACCCTACTACACTACTCTCTACCCTACTACAATACTCTCTACCCTGCTACAATACTCTCTACCCTGCTACAATACTCTCTACCCTGCTACAATACTCTCTACCCTACAACAATACTCTCTACCTTACTACAATACTCTCTACCCTGCTACAATACTATCTACCCTGCTACAATACGCTCTACCCTGCTACAGTACGCCCTACCCTGCTACAATACTCTCTACCCTGCTACAATACCCTCATTCTCTGAGCCCTATAATTCTCCTTTGGGCTATAAATAACCAGCCAATAGAACCTGCAACCAAGAAATCGGGCAGTTTCCGGTTGAGAGGACCGATAATTAAGTGATCACAAACGTTAAAATTTTTAGCCCAAAAAATACTTGTTGTACTATTTAGCAATGAGTAACAAATGGTATACAGTAGATATATATTGGAATGAAGGAGTCAGGGTATTAAGAGGGTAGCGGATACAATACACTGAGGGAGCAGGGTGGGATAAAAGGACAAATATGACGAAAGAAGTTTGACATGAGAATATACGTCTTTCGAAAACACGTTGTTTCATTTTTTACCTATTGCTTCTGAAAAACCTTAACATCCAACAAGCAGCTGAACACGGTACAATAGACCATGGTATAATTAAAGCCTTCTGAATGAGGAACGACATGGTCCATAGATGTATAATTATATCGAAAACGAATAAATTGTTTACAGAAAATGTGCTGTTGACAAAGTAACTATACACAAAGATCATTCCCCAAACTTGTAGAGGAATACCCTGGTACGGTGTACATAACCTTATGAATATCCATGTTTGAAGACTGGTTAAAACTGCACGGAGATGTTCTGCAAACACATAGGGTGGGGAATTGTCAGCAGAACGTGACTGATCAATAGTGTTTTTCTTAGATATACCCGTCTAACTTGTACACAATCTACCCACAATGAAAGCAACGACAGACAATGTAACCTTTAAGGCGTGTCGTATACAGTTGTATGTCAGCATCACACGTACACATAATATAAGACTTTAACTTCTAATACTTCTAACGACACTTGCTTGCTTGTTAACAAGTCTTTTCATATCGTGGTCAGAGCTCAATTGAAATGACTGCATTTCACAGTACAGTCAATCGACCATACTGTCATCATATACTATAGACTGCACAGATGTAGTGTGATACGTATCACAGGCCGTATCATGGAATCATACACGAATATTGGAATCCATTGTGAAATACAAACGTAGATATTTCACGAGTGGCGCAGCCACGAGTGAAATATATCAACTATCTACCTCACAAGATGAGATATCCACTGTATCTGTCAAGGAAAACAGATATTCCATTTATTTTATCATAATATCGGTGTTTTATGTTGACATGGAGTGATTTCAACGGTAAACGTACAGCCTTCGCAAGCTGCCAACATGACGTTATATAACATTGTCCCGATGACGTCACGCGAGTGGTTTTAAATTTTATCGTCACTCAGTAGAGTGGTGACACATGTTATAGCCAATGTTTCTTGAAGGAGGGTTTATTTCATTGAGAGAACAGAGTATCTCACTCTAAATTATATAACAAACGAATATATCTGAATTCAATGAGGATACATAATTATCTGAATCTAATGTAGGTAGATGCATGAATATCTGAATCCACTGTGCATGCATGCATATCTGTTAAGAAGATTATCAGTTGTTTAAATAACAGTTTCGTCGGTCATACAAATGTCATTCTTTAGGAGGATAATGAGCCATTCATGACATTTCACCACATTCAACTATAGTCTATTCTGTCACCAATATTTCAATATTTATCTCTATACCATTTCATATAGACACCATGACATGACATGAATGTATGAGTCTTTTACAGATGCGATGGTGTTCTCCGCTATACCCCAAACTACAATCGTGACATCTAGAAACTTACACGCGTTATGTTCCCATAGTTGAGAACAAGGAAGTTGGCCGTCTGACTGAACAATTGCACTTTGTAAGCTGTAGCTAAAGTGTGATTAAATCTGAGACACGGCAGTTCAAGGAAGTTATTACTGTATACACGTGGGTCCTCTTATAGACAGCCCATCGCATTCAAACAGCTTCTTCATGGACCGTCAGTTCTTGGCCAAACTATACATATATTTTTATAGCTGTTTACCCGTGTACAGTTTATATCTTCCCCAAACAAAATAATATATATAAAATGTTAAAAGAAATCACGATGATTTAATCATATTCATAAGCATGCTTTCGACCCATTACGGGTCTCATCAGGTGAATATAGGTTTACGTTTCAGGAAGATATAAACTTTAGGGAATTCCCCAGCATGAGGTGACTGTCTGTGACATTGGAAATGTAGGTTAAATTGTCCAAAACTGAAAAATGTTGATGTACAACGTAAATAGTTTCACCTTTCTTACGTGTTGATTCATCTATGTCATGTGCATCTATGTCATGGGTTACGTTAAACAAAAGGTAGTGTTATTCTAACTACGAACTTGAAACCTTATGTTCGTAAAACTATTTAATTGAGACAGTTCCTTCATTTAGACTTAGAGTTTCGATAAACATTAAAATTGATATGAACATTTGTCAACGAAAACATTTCCTGTGACACACGCACCTATATTGGTTATTGTTTAAAATCCCGAGAGCCTCTCTCAGGGATCAAACATATAACGAGTTACGTACCCATTTAATTAAGTATAATATTCACAAACCCTTTTCTGAAAATACAAACGGTGTAAGGTCAATACCCTTATGTATTGATTTTCCAAAATGTTAATTTCCATTATCACTATTTTCAACTACAAAAATATAGTTCAACGTGACTGACAAACCGGTATGCCTCAAAGGTTGTAATAGGTATATTAAGACCTATATCCTTTGTCGACCGAGCCCGTGCCCTGTTGTGTATGAAAACACTTAACATGAATACGCATAGCGGAGAGAAGGGCGTTGTCATGTCAGGTCCAATAAAATATTTAACGGATATGACAACATTGAATTCAAAGTCATATCTTCGTGTAATTTTACAACGCTATAAATACAATTGATACATTGAGTAAACCACCGCAGAGTACCCCTACCCTGAATTGTGCACATGTGTATGGTGCATGGTTGTGAAAACGAAACCACTTCAGAAGGACCGGGAGTGGAAAGTAGAGGATTGGTTGTCGGTACGCAATTTAATACACCGTTTCACTGGGGACACTGTTCGTTTCCTCTTGGCTGATCAAACGTGGAGAAAAATCATTTACTATCGTAACCGACTTTGTTCATCGATTTTGCAAAACACTGTTACCAATGATGATGAATACAAACTGGTATAAACACTTCGAACTGTTTACATTATCGAGATTTGGAAAATGATACATAAAACTTTGACAATACGAAACATAGACTGAAACATACATAGAACAAACACATGTTTGGCGCTGAAGCTTTACCTGTATTATCTGTATTTTACTCTTTCGTTGCAAATCTGAGATGGCTGCCATGCCAACTTATAAATATCATTATCGCAAAGCCATGTTAATTAACAACATCAATAGTTCGAAAGTTCTCCAGTCATCCAAAATGTGTTTAATGCCTTTAAGGTATTTGCAATCCTGTTTAATTCTACCACACCTCATTGGACAGATACGTCTGAGCACATGTTGTACTTGTCTGTTTCAGGAACAGTCTGTTGCAGGATGCCTGTGGTACTGCATAGAAGGCAATGTCTTATGGTTTGCTGGTGAATGTTGTTGGTGTTGCACATAATATAATAAATCTATAATAATGCGGTGATATATTAATGTAACTGAAACGTGAATTTAAGGAACTGAAACTGTATCCTATGACAATTAAGTATTATCTATTTTCAGCAAAACCCAGTTTCGAACAGGTTCAAAAGTGACTTTTCAATCATCAAAATGTTGGCCTCCTGATAAACTGGGTTTGCAGTAGGGGGTTCCTATGAAAGGTGGAGGGATTGAGCAGATATCGCTGTAGGGGTATGATGTATAGGTAGATTTTGGTAGGTCAATACTTATACTGATAAAGACCACGAGTTCAGTGATAACTTCACAGATATCACTCTATCAAATGGTCCAAATGACTCAAAATGATTTAATTATTTTTAGTTAGGATTTCATTTTCCTCAAATATTGTAAAGACCTTTCGGAAAATCAAAATTGACATGATATTATTTTAATAAATAGAGTTAGTTTATTTGAAATTTATTAATTTTGTAATCTCAAAACACATGGTATATGCTCGTTTGAGTCACCTCACAGACTGCAAATATCATTACAAATACAACAAAAAACATAATGACTACACGATTAACAATATATTTTCTTCTAAAAGATAACTATGTCTGTAAATTATATCATTTCACATTATCCAATATACAAAATCAAGAATGTAATACAGTACATAATTGTTAACACACATGTTGATGGACACCTGTACATTTACTTGTATCAAATAAATATGTTTAAATCAAAATAAAAAAAAACCCTGTACATTCTGTTCACTCGTTCAGTTGAGAATTTTGTGAAGAAGATAAATACTCTACTACTGTCTGACGGTACTTTCATCTACTTTGACCTGATCACACTGTACATTGTCTGATTGACATCTGGTAATGAGTTCTCCAGATACATGCTGTACGCTCTTATGAATGGAGGTCAAAGGTCGGGTCAGTAAGGTCAAGTTGACCAGACTAGTTGAGCACATAGTTATCTGAAGTAAATTTACCTGTCAAACAAGTTGTGGTTAGATAACGATTAACTGCACTTCCAGATATACAGGTGTTAAAACACTGTCTGTAATTGGATACCGATGTTGTATGATATCCCTGCATTGGCATCAAGAATGCACTAGAACTGGTTGGCGTGATGAATTTAGATATATCGTACGGAGGTAAATATAACGTATATACTGTAAATGGCCACCAGCCAGTGTTTGACGGGATACATAGTTTCCAGTTGATTAACAATTAAATTATGTAATAAACTACAAATATATTAGACTAGAACAGCACTAGAACCTCAATAATTGATTCGTCCAAAGCAAAATGCAAGCTGTGGTAACAAAGAATTCCGAATAAACTTAAAAAATGGTATTATGGTCACTGTGGAATTACATTCAGGTCCAACGTGAATGAAATAAGAAGGGCTGCCTTTTGTTGAGGCGCAATTTCATATACCAAAGCTAAGGCATTCTCAGCATTGTCATTACTTCTCCATGACGTTAAGGGGTGAAAGAACATGGAGTAGTGTTTCAGTTGCCCTACACTCACATTGTGGTTACCTATCGGTATATGCTTCTCCAACAAGCTCTGAGTTGTTGCTATCATACCTCATCAGCTACCATATGCATTTCACAGAACACATATTTTCAGCCTTATATAAACAAGTGATCAAGAAATAAGTCAACAGCTCCTATAAAGAAGTTCACAAAGATGATGTATTTTATCGTGGTATCATAAATCCTGTCATATGAAGTAAGTAGAAGAGTAAGTGACAGCTTCTCCACACTTTGACCTGTAAGTTTGACCTGGCAGTCTATCAGATACATTACACTTGACAAACCTAGCCAGGCAGTACAGCTAACATTGCTGGAGGCATTCTTACAAATACATATACTCTACAGTGGGTAGACCAGCTCGAGGTATTGTTGTCATTGTTACACAGAAACGTGAACCTATTGTTTACAACAACAAGACGAATGAATTATTTCTCCGTGGTATTTATTGCTTACTGTGCAAGGGGACCATGCTTCAATAACTATCCTCAGTCACAGTGTATTTCTAACTCATATCACCTTAAGAGTCAATCTCTTAAACTTGCTTTCATACGACAACAGAACTCGAAGACATTCCCAATGCTGAATACAATAGTCTCCGTGGTTGTACTCTCGACACGCGAAGGACAGAAGGACAATGTTGAGGTCAGAGGTCATATGGAAGGGGTATCATGATTCTCATGATTGTAGAAAAGTATACTATAGTTTGACGTTGGCATAGTTCAAAATATGTTAACTTTAATTTCACCCTAGCCCGAAAATGTATAGTCTCTTGATTAGCAAGTCTAGATTTGGGAGTGAACCACTTGAAATTTCCATTTCGCTGAGGCTCCTTTCCAATATTTAAGAAAACATTATTTTTGTAAGAATAAATGTTTGAACGTTTACTATGAATAAGTGTCATTCTAATTATGAGACATGATACACAATAATACACCAATCACATAGAAACTTCGCAAATATTCAATATACACGTTCAACTAATGCCAGAGGTCGATAACTTTCACCCAAGCCCAGCCCTACCTGCATGCAGAGACATGGAAGGTAAACAAGACATAATTTTGCATCCGTGTATTGCATTAGATGTACACTCTTTCATCTTAAAAGGACTTTAAATACATAAAATAAGCTATATTTCAATATTGTGAAGAGTTTGATTAAGTACTTTCACAACGATTTATCAATAACGATTTACTTAAAAAGAAGGGCTGGTCTTTAATCAAGTTTCTTGTATAAATATGTGTTCATTTGTTTATAAGAGACATTCAAATTCAGTTTATAACGAATATTAAGTAAAGAAGGACCAGAAATGCATATATCTATTAGTAATCAAGCTACTGGTATAAAATAACTGTTGTGTCCTTTTCAAGGAAATAAAAAAAATGTTGTTTCTAACGGATATCAATGAGATGAAAAAGATGAAACAGAAATGTAAATATTCAGTTGAACATCTGGTACACACGATTTGTTCTCATTTTGAAATAGTTGGTTCCAATAGTGACACAAATGATAAATAAGGCTATGGAAGCTAATGTTGTCTCGTAAGTTATTGATTACAGGTATGATATCAATCAATGTGACAGGTGAGGAAGAAAGTGCAATATTCCCACATTACCCACGCTTAGTTACGCGTACAAATGTCTATCGATTTTGAGAATGACGAAGAACAAATAATTGATTTATCATGTTATGGATGTGAAAGAGATTACCGGTCAATACCAGATCTCAAGTCTAAATGCGCTGACACTCCAGTGTTAAAGAGAAATAGTTATCAATCAAAAGAACATCAGATATTTTATTGACAGAAAGGTGCGTTAAAATTCAATCAGATGAATGGAAATTTTATCAGAAGTTATAACGCCGGATATATTGTGCGTGACATCTGTGCTGTTTTCGTTTAAGCTTTTTTCAAAACATGGCGTCCACATTCTTAATCGAAGAAAGATAAATACCTGTTGTACAAATTTGCTAATTTAGTTCAAATCTATATTTGAATTTGATAATGATTTTAAAACGAAGAACGTTATCACATTGAACTAAAATAGTGTTCAACACCTCAGGTCAATAATGTTTCAACAAATGCAGGTTAAAAATGTTGTGACAAGGCTGTCTTTTCTTTCATTGTTATTTCAACGTACATTGAATTTTCTTTTCAAATACCCCTTAGTCAGTGTTATAAGTGAGACGTCCCATTTTATTCAAACGTCTATGAAATGTGGAACGTCAGCTTTCCAGCATTCCACAAAAGGTTGCGTGTTAAGGTGATATATAGAGAAGCTTCTTACCTTACACAAGGACCTACATTTACCTATAGAGCCAACCCACCTGAAGATGAATGCAACTATACAGGTTCACAACTTGCTCAAAGGAGCCTATTCGTATTACCGGCTGGGGTGTATTACTTCGTTTTATGTAAAATACATGGGAAACCTTCAAATGGGGCTAAATTAACAAACATATATGGGTATCTAATGAAAGGACAATCCTCATAGTGGTAATGTGTTAATCCTGTCCCATCTACACCACAAAGTTGTTATCGACTCTTCTTTCATGATGAAGTGAAAAGACAATAAGATTCTTCATTTGCAAAATATATTCGTAATCATATTCTCCTATCTTTAATCTTAATTTGGTTGCTTTATGGCCTTCGTTAAATCTAAGACTTAACGTAAGATGTGTATTAAAGCGATGATATAATGTAGAAATGTAGGGTACAAGACTAGAATTTGTTATATCAAAGATGTGTCTTATGTTAAAAAAATCTCCATGCTTTTCAATAGTATCTTCCTCCGGTCCATTATCGTTTACTCTTTCCCAACACAATTTCAATGTAAAAACTACATGACCTTTAGTCTAAATACGTTTCATTTCTTACAAATGGTAACATCTGCAAACGAACAGTTTTGAATGAATTGAAACCCAAGTAATGACGCATATTGATAGCAATAAAATACTATCAATTCCTTATCAGCAAAACAGAGAGTTAATCGATGAAGTACACGTGTGTTAACGTCTGAGCGGCTATATATTTCTGTATGATAACATGAACCTGACTCTTAACGCCTATGTGCTGGGTTATTGTTGTGAAGACATCACTTAGTCACTCGCATAGCCTGGGGGAATTCAGCATCCCACTAGTTTATAGGTTATCCCAGACTAATGTTATGTTTTGTACAGAGGTGTATCAGTCACTGGCAGGCATGTCATTACACGGCAGATGAAACACACGCTAGAATTGCATTATAACTACAAAGGTTTGACTTGATGGCGACTTATGGCTGCATTAAAGACACCAAGGGTTGATGAAGGTTAAATGTCTCAATTTTACATAACCAACGAAAATGCTTTCCTCTTTCAGTAAAATGAGCGAAATGAATTGAATAATTTGTAAGGAAATACAAACGATTGAAGAGAACAGATGATGAATTCAGGATAAAACTTTAAAACTTTAAGGCAAATTATTCTTCTGTTATATAAATAGTGATTTAATACAAATGTTTTGGAAGTTTAGGACGTTTTACTTTAGAATTAATTTGTAGTAAAGCGGTATTTATTCTGTTTTAACGTCCTCAACGGGTCCATATCATTACCATTACCATCGCCATTCACTGAACTAGTCACTGGCCTTCGTTACATACATTCTACACAATCATGATATTCGATGTTTCTTAAGCGTATAAATACACGAATCAATGCGTTAATTTAATGATCGCAAAGTCGACATGCCAGGCTGACGATTTTAATACCACCTACCAGAATGTCTTGATTAGTGTTCCTCACCATAACACTGTAAACAAATGTTTCTCTATGAAGATCGTAAACTTGGTTCGTGTACCAATTTCAGTTCAGCAATATCAACGCGAAAGTGCATTGTTAGAGGTCTGAGACAGGGTGCGATATTGACCACCCTTTAGTTAGTGGATCGATTGCAGATAAGGCCACACTGGTCGATAAACGGAATAGATGTTGACACTGCATGCCAAGCCATAATCAATACGGCCGCCACGATGCAAGGACTCAGTAGAAACTTTCATCAAGTCAATGATACCACAGTCACTTTGCTCGGTAGAAATATTTCTTAACACACCTATACTTACATTTACTTAGTCAGTATACGGGATACATATTTGCTGGAATATATCCCAGTGGTAATAAATATTGCATAATTGTGACAAAGACAAAACTAACATTCATTTGAAACAAAGAAGTTGCCTTATTGAAATATTGGCGTTGTCTTTATGTTTGTAGAAATGTATGGAAACTACAATACGGGATAGTCATCCATGTGTACCTTTATGTGGTTCGGTCTTCTAGTATAGGCTACTGTATGTCTAGAAACAAGGTTATGGTAACTTCTGACGAGACATTTTGACATAGGACATGACATGAGATAGCAAATATATAGTAGAATCATAAGTAGAGTGCAGGGTATTTTGAGGAAATTTGAACATTTTACAAGAGACGATTTGACCTATTAGGTATATTAAGTTGTATCATATTGATCATAATTCAAACTATTAATTACGTTAATGTGGAAAATTTGGGTAGCAACTAGCATTTTTATTAGTATATATCCTTCACTCAATCCGAAACCTGCCTTAAAAACAAAGACTTTATATCACTGCTGTTACAAAGCAAACCAAACACGCATGTTTCACCTGTAAAGTGATACACCTAAAAATTTATCAAGTAATCTCACCCTGAGTGTTCGACGCTTCCCGACCTACATGTATCGGATCATGCTCTATATACTTCTAGCGTCTCTGTATGCTTCAGGTAAAACAGGGGTGCTTTTTTTCTGTAACAATTCAGCAACAAGCTTAGTCTGTCACCCAGACCCCTTAATTTTTAAAGAGCCTAGGCAAGTCAACAACAAGACTACAGAGCTCAATTCTGAAAATGAACACATCTCAGAGGCTCCTTTTTATTATAACATTTCTTCAAATTTTGAATTTTTACAAAATATTCATTTGAGAGTCTAAATGTTAGACTACAAGAAGTTATTCTACCTCTGCATTTGTTAAATAAAACAAATAAAATTAAATATGTTTTTATATATCATGACAACACTACTGGTTGTCAAGAGCGTCAGGGCTCTATCAGACCCATGTTCCTCACCTGGAAGAATGGTAGCTTAATGTCTATGAAAGAATCAAGTACTTGCGTATTAATAATTCCGACTTTCGTACTGGTTCTGTTGATTTTACTTTTACCGTACAGTATATACATTGATGGATGGGTTGGTATCCTTCTTGGGACTGTCATATTTTGATTATTATGAAGTTCATTCTTCATATTGAACTTTTAAAACCTTCAACTTGTTCACGGGTTCACGTATATACAAGGCCTTCAAAGTCATGGAATTGACTATACTCCTTACCGATAATACAAATACATGTATTACATTGTAATTAAATCTGTGGAGTAAATTGTACATGCAAAATTCATGTACTGATGTGAATGAGTATTATGGCAATGTATTGCATAATTGTACTGAACAACCTTAGTAATACAGTGTAATGGGTGTGCTTCATGTTAACACTTTTAGCTCCAAAGGGTCTTACTCATATAGATAACAACAACGAGCTGAACGCACGTGAACATAAAGCCACGGGTTATATTCCATACCACAAAATAACGATCAGCAGATATAACACAAATTGAATCTACATACAAACTTTGTTTTAAGATTAAAATTTGATGATAATGGTCTACTCTAACGTATTTACCTACACAGCATTTCTGAAAACCTATGTGACTAACTTCAATAAAGAAACTGTTTTATTGAAAAGCTCCAACAGAGATTATAAGCTAATATTCTCAATGGTTATTTTCGTTCAGTTACCGTAAACAACTCTATGCTTATCTCAATTTAAGACTACTTATTATTGAAAATATAACAAACAGATAATCCAGTATCTTAGTACAGTGACGTGAATGAAGTGACAACATTAAATTGAGAAGAGAACTAGATGAGCGTTTGCGGGACACCGCAAAAGCAGAGCACCTCCGAAACTTTGGGTCTCGCCTTTCCCTGTTCCCCCTTTTCGTTAGCATCAATAAAATGGGAATTCTCTTTAACAAAAACTTGTTCATAATCGAGTAATTACTAATCCTCACTGGGGTCACATTTCACAAGTTTGTTCTTAAAACCTATTTCTTATTTCAAAATTTGATCAAAGGATTAACGTGGCCTTAACCAATATCTCATGACCTTGACCTTTGACCTTCAAGGTCACACCTTCAAGGATCACTTTTCATTGTGTAAAACAATCATGCAATGACTCAAAGTGCTCATAGTTGAAATACGGCATATTCACAAAAGCATGTTTAAGTTGTGACCTAGCTGTGACCTTGACCTTTGACAGATTTAGCGAAAACCTTTTCAAATCTTGGTCTTTCTCCATAGTTCATATACACCAAATAAGAGCCTGATAGCATAAAAACAGTTTGAAGTTATCATGTTTACAAGGATTGTTGTAGTGATTTCAGAACTCATTACCTTGACCTTTGACCTTGAATGTCATGACAAAATCTTTCACCAGGTTTAATAGAAAAAAGCTATCTATATGAGGTGTTAAAATCTTCATGGAAAAAAGTAACTTAGTTTTTTTAGAACTGGTCAGCATGACCATATCTCGTGACCTTGACCATTGATCTTCAAGGTCACACAGTCAATGACAACTTTTCATTGTCTGTAACAATCATGTAATGATTCAAAGTGTTAATAGTTGAAATAAGGCATGTTTTCAAATGCATGCTTAAGTTGTAACCTCGCTGTGACCTTGACCTTTGACGGATGTTAGCGAAAACCTTTTCAAATCTTGGCCTTTCTCCATAGTTGATATAAACGAAATAAGAGCCTAATAGGACAAATATTTTTCTAGTTATCATGTTTACAAGGAATTTTTTTTAGCAATTTCAGTTATAGGACCTTGACCTTTGACCTTGAATTTGAACATGTCAAAATCATTCACAAGGGGTATAAGTAAGAAGTTATGTATGTGAGTTCTCAGAACCTTCTAGGAAAAAAAGTAATAGCCAAAACAAAACAATTTGCCAGTAAAACATCAGGTGTGTATGATGGTATGTCCTTTTCAGACGGGAGCAATTGTCAATATCACAATACATTACATCTAACTGATGTGTTAATTTTACAAATGACTTCTAAGGGAAACTACGGTTCATTCCAACATGAACCTAGACAATCAGCACATGTTTGACCCCCTTAAACTTTCCAAGTATGCTACAAAAGCTAAGACGTTAACTATCCAAAATGTACAGCAAATGTCACATGTTTATCTGACGTGTAGAGAAATCAATAGAGATAAATCAGTGTCACAATTCAATCTTCTTCTAGTCACTGCAGAGTGTGCGTTTAAACCCCCATTAGTATACAAGCACAACGAATAATATTTATAACAGATATTTTGTATACTATGTCTATGCGGAATTTGCAAAACTGAAGTAACTGAAGTATATACTGACATACATTATGTTGTATAATGTATCTATACAATTTATGTCATGCGGAAACTTGTCAATATTCATAAGATTTGTTCTGATTTAACAACACCACAGTCAATACCACAGTACAATAACAGTTGGTCTTTACAACGTCTTTACCTGGTCGACCCACTTCGTTCATTTGTGACAGAACATAATACCAGGTAAGCAAATACCTGATCACACCTGCCTTATCATATCAGGTAACGCTGATAATTGCCTCTCTCTTTGGTTCATTCACATCAAGTGTACGGGTTGTTACATAAATATTTAACGAACTAAGGACTTTGTGAGTGGATTTTGTTAAAAGATCAAGGGTCATTTCCAATGCTTGCGTGGTCACATAATGAACAGTTGACCTGGAAGGGCATTGTCTGAAATCGTATAGGCCAATGGACATGTGAAAGGGGTGCAACGCAATTAACTGGATCCTAGAAAGGCGTGTTCAGATGAAAGAAATGCAGCTTATTCAACTACTCCAGAAACTTACACTCTTGTCAATCGATGCAATTAGAATGCAGGCACTATACTGTATGTCATTTAATGGGCAGAAGTAAACATAATCGCATTTCCTGTCTGATAATCTCTAAGCCAATATTTCAATTAAGAAAATTCATTGGTCACCTTATGCTGTGAGTTGTCGACGGAAGGAAACTTCATTTAGGTGGGGTGGCATCCAGGATGTTCAACATCGATTAATTGTGTTTGTGTGTGAATAAATAGAGAATCGCACCCAAGTGTCTTCTGATATCAA
The DNA here is from genome assembly GCA_936450465.1 of Gibbula magus. NCBI lineage: Eukaryota > Metazoa > Mollusca > Gastropoda > Trochida > Trochidae > Gibbula > Gibbula magus. The sequence continues at coordinate 15,161,668 of OW388290.1, read as the reverse complement.
ATACATCAACACGAAGTGATACAAGTTACAAATATCCGAGGCTTGTTAGTTTTAAATTAAAAATGAACATATCTGAACACAAAACTACCATTTGGCTTCCAGGGTGCCTATTCTCGAAACGATCCTAGCACTAGGATATCCAAACTTTGATCCTAAGAGTTAGGATATTGTCCTATCTTATTCTCGAAAAGTATCCTAGCGCTAGGATATCCTAACTTAGGACAAATGCTAGGATAGTGTCTGACTTGTCCTAAATAAATCTTAGTCGAATCAACGTGGCGTCTTAAGTTAGGACAGGTTTAGGATCGTTTCGAGAATAGGTCTTATCCTACCAGTAGGATATCCTAAATATGTCCTAAATAGCTAGGATGTATCCTAGCTAGGACACTTTCGAGAATAGGCACCCAATGCTGTAAAGTCATAGCATTGCGATGTCATTACTTGATGATGCAACCTCATTGTGATGGCATGTAGCTGATGCCAACAAGGCATTGTTCAAAATCTTCTGTCAAAGCGATATCTCCTAGGATATATTGCTTGATCTCATACAAGTGATATCTCCTATGGAACACAGTTTTGGATGATAAATTCATATTGTTAATGTGATAGTTTAGGAGACAAGTACATCCTTAAGCTACCTTAGTATAGGGTTGAGATGAGGCAAGGTTAAAGCTGAATAGGCTTATGTTTCACAAAAGGACATCCCTGATGTATCCCGGCAATGGATTCATCAGTGGAACTCTTCATAATATGAATTGTTTTTTTAAAAGTGACGCCAATAAGTAGATCACCAAAAGCCACTAAGATGATAGCTAGAAGGGTCTTTATTGGTGTTCGTACTACGACTACGAAGTGGCTGAAATTCTGCCCAGGAAAAAGCTGACAAACTGTAAAATATTGTATAAGTAAAATGTCCGCTATGGCAGGATAAATAGAAGAGCCTATAAGACGACAATGTACATATCTAATATATATATATATATATATATATATATATATATATATATATATATATATATATATATATATATATATATACATTGTATTATGAGTGAGTCACTTCCTGGTGATACTACGTAAGACTAAAATTTAGACATTCAATTTGTAAAGAGATGATGATGATTGAGAGCAAGAGTTATCTCCAGGTCACAAAAATCATTAACATGAACTGTTGAAGAGACATGTTGATTTCATTAATCTCCAACTCGTATATCTGGACGACTCATGATATGTGCTCACTTCACCTGGGTGAGGAGTTCGTCAACACCATTAGTGAACAACTGCTTGTCACTTGTTCATTCTCTCTATCAGAGTACATGCTCAGATCACCGTAATGATAATGGAATGAACTTGTCCTTTATCTGCCTATGAACATACCTGTAATCGAATATTGACATATAAAAACGTTGTTATTTTTAGAGAGTACGAAGGTAAGGTTTAAGATCTTCCGGGTTGACGGTTCACGCGGCGATAGATCCCCGTGACTGATACTCTATATCGTGGTATGTGTCATGATAACGAAACAGTTATAATTTATGAGGTGACGGTGTGGTGGACGATGTGGTGGCTTCGTGAGATAAAAGGCCTGTCAGCCATAAAACCATCAACAGAATGACCTGCTTTCTTCCATGTACATTTGTCAAATTGTCAGAGTTTCTTCTCTGACAGTGAAAATACGGAAATATTTAGTTGAATACAAGATCTTGTCATATGTATATGTTTTGGTTACCCAAACTTTCAAATGTGACCAACTGAGACCACTGCAAGATGCCAATTCAAGTGTGTAAAAATGTTCCTTCACCGTAAAGTTTAAGCGAAGTGGCATGAGTAGAAGATAAGACACGTTTATGAATCGATGCATTAAAGTAACACGGGGAAGTGGTTACTCTTGTGCGTTTGATATGTCTTCAGACAGTTGAAAAAATAAAGTTTAAGGAACGAGTACTTATGGGATGAAAGAAAAACCATTCAAATTATTGTATCTCAGATAGCAGGACCTGCACTTTGCCGTATACATAACTACAACAGGAAAAGTATCCACAATGAGCATGCGAATTTCTTTGAAAGCATCAAATATTCAAGCTTTGCATCAAAATTAAAAATCTTCTATTCAAGTCTGGGGATAGCATTTGATATATGTTTTTCCACAGTAAATATAACTGACAGGTACAGCTATAGAATACAGGTTTGCTGACAAACAAGATGAGCTATAATTTCAAGATTTCAGTCAGATATGTCAGCATCACAAAGCTTTAACTATGGAAGGAAGCATCAGATAATCACAAGAAATCTACTCAACATGAATTCAGACGACCTTGTGATTACCCGTGTTCTCAGGATAAGAGAAATCGGCTACATGTATGTAGATGCCTCGATTTGTGTAGGTCGAAATTGCTTAGAATTCGTGATAAAAATATTCCAGTGTTAACGGTTCTATGTCGTAAGATAGACATTCATAGAATGTTCCTTCAATAAATTGGGCAACGTTATGTACTTAATAAATGTCTCAAGCTATACTAACAAACATTTGCCAATGTGAATATTTAAACATTAGTATGAGTGTAAGAATGTTTGACCATTCATGTTATACGTAACTGTATGGCTTCTGTTTTAAATGCCTTTAATTCTTGTTTCAGGACTGGCCCAAACAGTTCTACTATACATAGCATTCTCGAAATATTGCAAAGGTATGTCTTGTAGTATAAGAACCACAGAACGATGCCAATACCGGTCTGAACATTCAGTAAGCAATAGCCGGGACGTACTGGTGATTGCGTTTTTCAAAGATATGTTTCTCTTCATGGATAGTTATATAGAGTCGTAAAGAAATGAAATTTAGCGCATACGTCGACAATCGCCGAGTTGTCTTTCTGATCTCGTTATTTGGAAATTTCAATCTTCATAAAAAAGGACTATCGAAAGCAACATTTTCATAAATAAAACAGAAACTGAGTCTGGAGATTAGCGTAAACTTCTCTAAAATGTAATGTTGCTAAAATAGTTTAAATTTTATTATTTTGATGAAATGAAAGTTATGCAGAATCGTGACAGATAAAAAAATATTCCTGGCTGTTTCGGAATGTTTATCAATAAGTCCCTCACACAGCGCTGTATTTTTAAACAATGTTTCTTGGACTTTACCACTGCAACAACTGTCGAAAGTGTTAAATGTAAGTGTATATTTATGCCATGATGCATCGAGAAATTTATAAAATCACCAATGATTTTTTCAGGATGACAAAAACAAGTTAAGTCGCTTCGCAGTGACAATCCAGTATCAAAAACAAAATTCAAAATAGCTAAGCAAATCTCCACACAGAAAGTATAAGGAATATACATTCAAATGTCAACTTATAAAGATAAATCTTTGTTGACAATGACGCACAGGTGATTTCACCGAATGAATTGAAATCGTGACTGTACACAGATATATGAACGAAGCATCTAAATTTCTAGTTTTTAGCTATTTACGAGAGATATTTATGGCGTCATGATACACTTCAAATGCTGTATATGGCCATACATTACGGGTGGCCGTCCGTATATCTACGTATGTCTCTAGACGACCGGTGGTTATTACTTGCCGGATGGATGGACATGTCAGAAACAATACTGTTCACATGTTTACGAGTCCGGAACTACTCGTGAGAACCCGACTGACATCATTACAAGAAACATTCATTCCGTTAATATCCACGGTTCATCACAGACTTTTAAAACACCAAGATTCACATCATTCAATATAATGGTAGAGCCATATCTTAGTGTATAAATCTGGTCTGTTTGGAGCTTCAAGTGACAACCAAACCATTCTAATATGAAATCGGGCGTACCATCCCATTGAAATCATTCTTTAAGAATATTGCCTCACGTTATTGACATCTATATGTACCTCCAGTGCTTATTAGGAAAGCTTTATAAAAGTATATATACCTCCTTCCATAACATGCCTACCTTGCTATTTCATTGTCTGTAAATTATTCAAAAAGTAGACCCTTTTCTCAAAGAATATCGTTCTATATACGGAAATAGGGAACTTTAATCCCTTTGGACTAAACACAGCTTCCAAAACTCTCCGAGTCAGCGTCATCTCGGGTGGAACATAGGCAATCATGTGTATCCAGATTTTTAATACGCCCCGCTTCACTAAGACTGATAGAAAATACCTGATCCGTGTCGACGTATAGCGGTATGCTTTTATGAAACATTGGCGTTTCCTTTCTTAGAAGGGCTGAATGCAAGTACCGTGACCTTTGTTATAGCACATAACCCGTGGTGGTGTGCAACACTTTAATGGATACTCAATGTTTGAACGATTCATTTACCGTCATATTGCTTACTCGCTCAATCAGTTTACAATACGAAGAGGTGTGGGATATAACATTGAATCTATTATAGGATTTATAACATTTTTTATTATATAAATTATAGTCGTAACGCATAAACGAGGCACACAAGTACCCGCAATTCAGCTGCTCTGATATCGGTTACTGGTATATGGTGGATTTTGTATAAAAGCTATCCAGACATTCTGACACTGCAGGTGGTGACAGTGAAATGCAAATGGTCCATGTACTGTAGGTTGTGTGGTGTTCTATTGCTCGGCTATGTATATGGAAAGATCAAACCTGTTAGTTGGACACTAGGACAAGCGTTAATATGGGGGTTTGTTGAAGTCGCTATTTGTCTACTATTTGCGTAAATATACACTGCCTCCACTACTTATCAAAGGCGACATATATCTGCAGAATGTATGTTGTTTTCAAGGTTTTTCTAGAGTTATTTAAGAGACAGTGGGTTAGAATAATTCCATCAATCATGTACTTCGCTGATTCTGGTTGTTGAGATGAGTGTAAAATATTACTGAACCAACCATTGTTATCGAAACACCTTTTGATTGCTCCAATATGGAACACCAACATATCCTATCTAAACTATAACCAATATTGAATAAAAACATTCAGACAAATACTGGTATCCAATAATATACGAATGACTAAGAATGATAAGACATTGTTTCTCAGTGATGTTCAAATAAATTCCCACCAGTATTTGTAATAGTTTTGTCTGAATGTAACTATATGCACCAAGGTTTTGTTTCTCATCAATGTTCAAATCGTTACCCATCAATATTGGCGATTACATTGGTATTCATTCTATCTGAGTGCGACGAAATGTGCCTTGACATAGTTTCTCAATCAATTAATGTTCCTAGACGTTATATTATAAGCATGGATAGTTCAGGATATTTCTGATCTTAAAAAAACAACGTATATTCCCATTCATCTGGACCACTAATAGGCTATAACATGGTTATATTTGGGATAACGGGTTCCAAGAACCATGTTATATTTCCTCACTATCTACATGGCAAGTATTTCTAATGCACTAATAGGCTGTCTGCCCATGGTACAGATTACAAGGTAACATGGCTATGAGAGAGTAACAGCACCAACCGTCATACAATGATGCGTTAAAACCTCCCAATAACCCTGAACAAACTTAGTTATAAACTCTACAATGAAATATCAAGTTTTAGAAATATTAGAAATATAGATAAGAAGAGGTCATGTAGACAATATTGATATGTCAGTGAGTGAGTCTTACTCCCTATGAGAATGTAACATTAGTTTATACATGTAGTACAGTGTTGCTTAACCATATTCAAATCATGGTGTACACCTATTCGTGATCCAAGCGAGCCTCATTCTACACACGTTTGATATTCGGCAGTTACTGACGTTTACACAGATTGATCACCGTTACAGTATTCACTTGAACATAATTGATATTCATATCATAAAAATATGTACATATTTGAGACCGTCGCCCCGAATGCAAGCAACGGCATTCAGTTGAGTTAGTTTGACTGGTTTATGGTTCATATACTGATTTAAATGTTCTAAATAGTTACAATGTAAGGCTAGTTTAGTCAGTCTAACCCCATAGACTATTACCGGTTAGTATTTTAATATAATTGAATACATGCGTGTACACATGTCAACTGCATATACATGTCTAATAACTTCAAATGATCTGAAACATAAAATCATTACTCGTGACTGTATGTGAGAAGGATTTTACTTCAAGCTGCTAAACTGAGTGGATATGCAACTGGATTTGATTGTAAATTCTACTCATGAATGATATATTACAACACAATATGATATACGTTTAACGTGTTGAATAATTAAAACTGGAACAGCCGCGTGTGTTTGATTTGTGAAACATGATCGCCTGTAAATCGATACGTGAAACTCAACCTTTAAAGTGCAAACCAAGGGAGGTCTGTAGGGCTACGGTTTGAGATAGAAGCTTGAAAATACTGACAAGCTACTTCTTTGAAACACTCAACAATTTACTGAGAGGACTAGCAGGAGGGACTGTATTATACAATATGGTATGACTGAATGCGGACAGTGGTATCTGATTTTCAATCTTACCCCGAAATTGGGCGACCAAATTTGGACTTGATCTGTTGTTAATAAAGAACCCAACATCACACACAAGGTGACACTCGTCATCTTCATCCTAATTTGGTCAACACTTAATTCGAATCTATATTTTCGATATTTAAGTCATTAAAATCTGACCACAACAGCAGTGTTAGGCCTATATATGAGAACTATATCTACATGTATGTATACTTACCATTGGGCGATGTAACGGCACAGGTCCCGCCAGCAGTGCCCACCCCACACACCGAGTACCAGAGTCCTAGTCCATAGTACGAATTACTGTTCTGGGACCACATCCACATGGGGGCCGCATAGGCTCCGGTTTGGAATATCAGGGCAATGAGATTCACAAGAATTGTTACAGTAATCCATGAATCTACCTCCATGTTTGAATTGAAGCCTCGTCCTCTCTTAATGAAGACAAGTAAGATTCACTTCAACTCAGTACGAAATGTCCACCAGCTCTGGACTGTAGCCGCGTGTTGAGGTCTCAGTTGACGATAGTTACCCTATCAAACGACAGTTGTTCTCAGCAGACGACACCTCGAAACAACCTCTCCCGCGGCCGGTCGGTATCGTCTGCGCAAAATAGTTGCACAACCAGTCGAGCAGAACTCGGTCACCGAGCAGACGATAGGGTTTGACTGTTGTGTTGGTTTGAGCTACCCGGATTACGGGTGGTGTTGGGTGGAGCGCGGTAAGGCTGTTTGCGGGTTTTCTGTCAGTCGCTCTACAGCATTATATTCATCTTTATCGAATGACAGAGATTGTACTGGACTTCTTCAACGTTAGTTCTACAACAATGCATTTATCAAAACAGTTGTTATAAACGTGCGGTTATTGCCAAGGTCGTATTATCTGAAAGGTGTTGATTACCAACTTAACCTTGGGCGAATTAAGGAGCTGCTCTATCTCACCGGGGTGCCGTTTAATCACTAGACAAAACACAATAGTACAAATGTGTTACGTAATTTAGAAACTTATTTGGGGCCGGATCATTTCAGTTAACAAATACAATTACCTAACTGATTCATCAAACGCTTAAACATAAGTTTTAGATGTAATTGTGCAATTACATAGTGTGCCTAAGGCAATGAATCGTATATACTCCATACCTCTAAATGACTTGAATGTAACATGGGGTATACATGGGCGGGCCCCTGCCATGGAAACGCCTTTGTTAGCCCTACAGGGTAGGTTCGGGTTTGATAACGTCACAGCGATATCTATTCATGCGAGGACTTGGGTGTGTATAGTAATGTTTGGAGTGATCAAACACTATTCATGACACGCCCTTGCTATACAAACGATATATCTCAAGTCACGAGATTATTTCTTTCATTCAGAAAGATTTTCTATAACTATCTATAAGCAATGTGTTTTGTGACTAACGTAAAATCTTGCTATTTAAAGGAATTCAACCTGTGAGAAAAGCATTTCGCAGGAGTGGAAACACTTCCATTAAGTTCTCAAATAAGACCTTCTTACTTTTATCATAACCCAACAGATTTGATCTAAAGCAATGTAATGAGAGGGACTTTGTAGATAATGTACACGGGTGAGTACAGGTTGTCTGGGTTAGGTCAGTTTGAGGTCAGATATGTACCCGTATATGTTATGCACGACTGTATCTCCATTCCAGCATGTCCGATCCGTAATAACACGAACATGTTTGGATTTCTTTCTGTTAAGCACAATTTCAAGATACTTGATTCACAATTAAGTTTATCTATAAGTAATTTATACGAACTTAAACGACTACTAAAACATCCATCGTCCATCTACACATCACAAAGTGAAATTAGAGCTAGAAAATACATATGTTTATAGTACTTATCACATTTACTTCTCTCAACTGCTAATGACTATATCAGTGATTCAATGGTAAGAAGTCATGCTCGGCCCAATGTTCATAGGCACGGGAAAATTCCAAGGCGTCAGTATTTCACTTCAATCTATTAGAAAGTATGATGGCTTTAAAATAATCTTTTAATGTCAACAATTGTGTGTTCAATTATGCGTGTATGTAGTTGTATATCATTATTATTTATTTAATATCGCTCTGCATTTTAGTGTTACTTAAAAGTTAAAACAGATTAAACATGAATATAAAAAAGTCTAAGCAATGGATCGATCATACTAAAGTTGAAGGAAGCGGTCATAAAATATTCAACAACTTGAGATTTTGATCTCTGCACCTCTGAAAAATCCTTCTAAAAGCGCCATCGAGTATGTGAGTATTCAAAGTACAACATTAATTTTTGTAAAACATGCTGATGATATCACTCGCTAGATAAATCCTTATCTACAACATGGCCTATGATAAATCATTTTCACATCACGACAATCCGATAATATTTGTTCTCCACTTTCAAATAGTTTAAATGGCTCCCCCATAACCACAATTCGTTACTCAAGTCACTAGCACTCATGCTCAAAGTAGATGATGGTCTAAGACTTCATTCTGCAATGGCGAAAGTTATTAACGCGATACATATGATGAGCAGCAGTAAATTCATTTATAAGATAAATAGTTGCGTTTGTAAAATTTCCGGGATTCATTGCTATTCAACACCCGCAAATCTAGTTTAAAACCGACGGCGTTAGCCGGAGGTTTTAAACGCTGAAATTATGTTTCGATTGTTTTAATGTTTTAATGTCCTATGTTTTAACCCAAAATTATGTTTCGATTGATAGCTTAATTGCACGGCGAAACGCATTCAAAGTCAACCTAGGGCTCCAAACCACAGCAACATCACAAGTTTTGCGAACAGACTTTTGGCCACTGACTGTAGGAACAACATATGGATTTTTTGGGGTCTCGTTTTTCACAAAATAGTCTAATGAACCAATTGCAGTTAAGAATTCAATAGAAAATAATATATTTCGGCCTTCCTTTAAATATTCACGCTTTTAAAATCAAACAATTCTATAATGCGTGATGTTTGGTATGGCGAAACCAGTTGCACTAGTCATTCTGAAGGGAGCGTACGTAATATAACATCTCCCTGCTCGACATGAGATGAGAGTTATGTTTCTCGTCGTTGGAATGTGTAAACAAGCTAAAACAACCTCATAAAATGTTTTAGATGAACATAACCGTTGAAATGGCTTTCCTTTCGGTTATGTTTGCCTTGTGAGTATAAATTCACTGTGCACCGTTTCGAACACATTATTATTACCGAGATACTGAGCGTTTAGTGTAATGTCATTCCAAACGGTAATATTGAGAGCATATACTCTTGCTGCATTCTAAACTTTGTGTGCTTATAAGCTCTGCTCCAGTCATGGTGTATTTGTTAATTATTCATTGAAAACAATCATTGCAGTGAGTACGAGTTCCTGAATCAACTGAACAATGAGATGGATATTAATTATAAGTGTTGTCGTAAAAAACTTGTAATTCATGAATGAATTCACGTTCGTTTTCTGAATGAATAAAGTAGTCCAGACAGTGTCAAAGTTCATTGTTAGCCAATCACATTACTTGAAGGTGTTATGACGTGTCATAACAGTTTGTTATGAAACCCCTTTACGAAGTAACATGTGGGTAATAAGTTGTGTTATAGAGGCACACATAGAAAACTTTGTTATCAGGGAAGAAAGTTGACAATCACAAAAACCTGTTTGATTGAAAATGAGGTATTTTCTACATTCAAAATGAAAATCTTTACATATCAATGTCATCCACAAAACGAAAACAATCAGGCGACAAAACGCACTTTAGTCAATAAACATTGTCGGAAAATGGTAAGAATGAAAAACACGCTTCTAAGTCGAGAATCACGAAATGCACGTGCACAAAAGCATATAAACTAACAGCAGCAAAAAGCGCTCACAAAATTACCTAAATTATCTACAGTGCAGAGAGAATGACAAAATATCATCCTTAACGTCATTCGACGTTGGACAACGTCGATGCGTCTGCGTGCCCAGGCATGTATTGGCGCCGTACCGATTTGTTACGATGTATTGTAAGAAATAAACAATTTTTGGAGAAAAATCATTTTCTTGCGAAATAAACATTTCTTTTTATCCTGAATGTCTAAGTTTTTCTTCAGGGTTATTTTGATGACATTGCTAACTCTCTTTTGGACAGTAGTATATATTTATGTTTCAGTTTCACTGGACACGTTTGAAACATCTACTTTGCAGGATTCAGAGCCTGCCTGTGAAAGTAGGGATTTCGGTTTATGCTGATGTTTGGAATTGTGATAGTGAATATTTTATATTTTAGGTGTAAGGATAAACATTTAAATCATTATTGTTGACAAGAGAAAGAAGAATTGTGCCAACAGTATTGAGAAAGAAATATTGGATATTGCACATGAGATTATTTTGGCCGAACATGGATTCTGATGTTAAACTTTTGATAAATATATTGTACATCATGTGTGTTGAATCAACCGTTGCAGAATGATCCTCTTTTACATGATGAAAAGTTTTCATTTTCAAGCAAAAATGTTCACAGAAATAATCGTCTGTGTTCCTAAATACTATTTAGTCATTTGACAGCACACAATAAACTCGTTTTCACTAAGGTAAATTACGAGAAAAGATCTTTAATGACTAGAAAAATATATTTCATAAGTTTCACACTTAAACTTACTCAATAACAGTATTTTTCATCGTTTAGGGTTACGATGTAAAGCATACAGCCTATTTGTCTAGTCACAAAAGTAAAAGTTTACTTTCAATTTCTTCTGGACATCTAAACCACATTTATTGGTTACTACCAGCCTGGTCGAAAACCGGACAATTTTAATCTTCTTAAGCAAGCTGCATTTTGCCACAATATGAATCCATCAGGAATTTTAAACGTGTTATTAGCATAAAGCTACGTTATTCAGCTTTCTTTTGAACCATTCATTTCTCAAATATCTTTGATACTTAAAAAGTTATTAAAACAAGAAGCGAGGTAATGTTTCTTTTGGCGTTTAGTGTATTAAAGCCAAATATAATTTTATGAAACCCAATGGATGGGCCTTTAAGAGCCCTTTTTGTGTTCTTGCTTTTTGAAGAAACGTGCTTGAAAGTCCAACTCTTACCTCAAACGTTGCCTTTTTGGCCACTCAGGTAGTCAGGTTACTTTTGAACTTCCAAAGTCGGGTTCCTGAGCATACGCTGACTAAGATAGTTTCAATCCTGGCGCGGATATCACACGTTATTCCATCATTATAATATACGTGTCAAGATTTTTTATGCATTGGCTAATTCTTTTATATCAATAACCAAGGATGGATAACTTCAGTACAAACTGTTCCTGATGAAAGTCCCAGGGGATGATAACGAGTCGACCAAGGATATCTTGACATAACCCTGCACCAATGCGTAGCCAACATGTTGACATGATATAAAACTCGATGACGATATGGAATTCGAAACAGACCATGAACACATTAAATGTACCTTTTCTGTCTTTCGTTAATGATGTACAGTCAGGCATCAGAAAATATATAAATACACATCCTTGTAAATATATTTAATTCTTGAAGCATGTTAAACATGATCTTGTGGTATTTTTTGTCTGAAGGCAAACACTCACATTCATTGGCGCGAGTTATTATACCCCCGCTACGAAGAAGTCGGGGGTATATAGCGGTCAGCACGTCCGTGCGTCCGTCCGTCCGTGAGTCCGTGCGTCAGTCCGGTTTTTGTTCCGCTCATAATTCTGAAACCAGTTGCTCAAATTTTACGAAACTTGATATGTACAATCAACATGATGTGTACATCTGCCTTTTGTATGTTTCATACCCTCATTTGCATAATTTATGCAAATTTTCTCCATTTTTCGACTTTGCCATTCACAGTATTTGTTCAACTCATAACTCAAATACGAATTGTTCAAATGTCTTGTAACTTGATACATATAATCATCTGGTGTGTACATCTGCCTTTTGTATGTTCCATACCCTCATTTGCATAATTTGTGCAATTTTTTTCTGTTTTCGACTTAACCATTCACACTTTTTGTTCCACTCATAACTCTGAAACCAGTTGTTCAAATGTTACGAAACTTGATATGTACAATCACCATGATGTGTACATCTGCCTTTTGTATGTTTCATACCCTCATTTGCATAATTTATGCAAATTTTCTCCGTTTTTCATCTTCGCCATTCACACTTTGTGTTCCACTCATAACTAGGACACTAATTGTTCAAATGTTACGAAACCACTTATTGTACATCTGTCATTTTTATATTTCATACCCTCATTTGCATATTTGTATGTTTCATACCCTCATTTGCATATTTAATGCCATTTTTCAAATTTTTCGACTTTTACTTCTCAAACATGCTTACAAGTGTAATACTTACTCTGCTTTAATAACACTTATATATAATGGTCTGTTCATACAAAAGTTTAAACATTGATGCCCTTTTGCTATTTTCAAACATTTCTCTGTGACCAATGTTAAAAGCGGGGCTATCATGAGTGAGCTGTGCTCACTAATTCTCTTGTTTGTGATAGTAGGTGTCTTCGAAACAAAATAACGTATAACTGTCGTTATATGCATGAACATTAGTTAGCATATGCTATTATGTAGATGAATATGTCTCTATCGATTGATAACGTGTAAAAGTGTTGAATAATATAAAAACAAATGTTGAATCTTGAAGTTACTTGACCAGTCGGGCATCAGCCTCGCTAGCAACATATACATGTATGGTCTGGCTAGATCCATCCTCGGTTACCCAGGGTGTTATATGTATGCTCCGTTACTCCCCACTATATCACCCCTGAGACACTCTATCAGAGAAATCTGTACTCAAATTACCTAACCTTGGCCGGCCACCTTTGATTAACCCTCCTTTAACCGATTATTGCCAAGACTTTACTCAGTACATGCACGCGTGTAATTAAAGGTATAGCTACTTTTAAATGTTCACATTAATATTATCGAATTACCATAGATATACCATACTGTCAGGAACAACTACAATGCAACTTGTAAGCGAAAGCAGCAGGCTTATTTTATAGGTAGAAAAGAACGCATAGAAAAAAGTATTCATAATTCTAAATACTTTTGGTCTGAAATTAAAAACTTATGCGGCCAACGAACAACAAATTATATAGACATCAGAGATTGGCATGATTACATCAAAGATTTATTCTCTTTTTCCGGTAGGACTGAAACTTTAATCGATTCAGAACCAAACGGAGAGCAGGCTTTATCACAAACGGATCCCGATATAATGTTTGCAAATTTTTGATTCGCCTATTAGCAAAGAAGACATTATTGACAGTATTCACCACCTTAAATGTAATATGACTCCAGGAATAGACAAAACCCTCCCTGACTTTTTTAAGAATTCCGCGGATATTTTGCTACCGTATCTGGAATTAATATTCAACGGGATCCTGGAAAAGGGAACATTTTCTCAGACATGGTCCCTTGGGGTTATTGTCCCGATACATAAGCGAGGCAATATGCACGATATGTACAATTACAGAGGCATTACTCTACTAAGCATTTTCGGTTAAAATATTCACATATATTATTAACAAGCGACTAGTTTTTTGGGCAGAGACATTGGATAAAATTAACGAAGAACAAGCAGGATTCAGAAAAGGTTATTCCACAATCGACACTATTTTCACCTTACAAATACAAAAATACGTGTATACCAAAGGGGGAAAGTTTTACTTATTTTTTTGTTGACTTTGCCAAAGCATTTGACTCGGTTGAAAGAAACACGTTATGGAACTTATTGAAATCACATAGTTTGAGTATAAAAATGAACAGATTATTAAGCAGTTTTAATGAGAATGTCAAAGTGTGTGTTCGGAACAATAATGAAATTTCAGAAAGTTTTATTAGCCATTTTTGAGTTAGACAGGGGTGCGTGTTGAGCCCGTTTTTATTTACAATGTTCATTAACGAATTAGCCAGTCAAATTAGGAAGAATTGTACGCATGGTATACAACTTCACCCAGATGTAATCGAGCTATTTCTATTATTATTCGCAAATGATATTATCCTATTTTCTTCAACCGAATTGGTTTACAAAGACAAGCCAATGAATAAGAAAAATACTGTAATGAATGGAAACTTACTGCGAACAGATCTAAATCAAAAGTCATGGTTTTCAAAAATGGCGGGAAATTATCAAAAGCAGAAAAATGGTATTTCAAAGAGGAACTTTTGGAGACAACTTCATTTTATAAATATTTGGGTGTATATTTTAGCAGAAACCTCTAATTGCACAAACATTCCTATCAGGCAGCGACGCAAGCTAAAAAAAAGTGTTGATAGGTGATCTATCCCTCCAGACCTTTTTAAAAATCGTTAAAAAACCCAATATTGTTATATGGCTCGAGTGCCATGGTTTATGGTGAACTTCGGAGGTTCCCTCTGAATATCTACTCTTCGATAAATGCTTTCAAATATTGGCTAAAACTTTTAGCTATGTCTTCCAACAGAATACCGAGAAAATGCTATAATATGATTTTATTGTATGATGAAAATGGACAAAGAAATTGGGCATCCATAGTAAAGAAAATTTTATTCTCTATTGGTTTTGGAAACGTGTGGAATGCACAACGTGTAGAATCTCATCCATTATTCATTCAGTCCTTAACCACAAGACTTAAAGACATGTATATTCAAACATGGTGTGAACACATTTCTTTGTCCAGAAAATGTTTTGTATTACTCAATGTTTAAAAATGACATTTCTACTGAAATATATCTATCATGCGTTGATATAAAGAAATATAAGAAGTCACTAGCAAGATTCCGATGCTCATCCCATGATTTTGTTATTGAAGGTGGCAGATATAAAAATGTTACAAAAGAAGGCAGAATATGTACATTATGTAGTTTAAACGAAATTGAGGACGAGTACCATTTTCTTCTCATTTGGCATTTGCCCATTGTATAATTTCGTGAAAAGTATATTTAACTCTACTTCAATGTCCATCCAAGTACTATAAAATTCATTAATCTAATGAGCAGTACAAATGAAACAATATAACAAAATCTTGCTTTATATATTCACAATTGAATGTCTTATAGATAAAAAAACAACAACACCTTACAAATGTAAATATATACACGCGTGTATATTCCCATGTTATATGCATATGTACTATAGGCCTGAGGCCTTTTCAGTGCGATTAAAGATTGATTGATTATCGAATTTCTTTTAATAATTATTATATGTATTACATAATAAGACACACTTGATAAGCGACATGCATGAACATTGAAACAACCGTGAAGCGCTCATAAAATATCTATCTACGCACATCTTCACATATCGCAATTAATAATAAAATGGCGTACTCAATTCTGAAATAAAAAACAGGTTTTAAATGGTAACGATAGTTATGTATAAGAACGGTAGACATATTAAAAACGTATCCATCATACCATGACAGCAACTCTGTAAAACGCTTGTGTCATCGTGTGGCAGTCTATATTTGAATGTGTACACCAATTTATGAAACAAAACACATGAAACTATAACATGTGTTTGTTATGTTTTGATGATGAATATATTCTCGTCAAAACAAGTAAATCTAACCATTTTGATCATTATTTTAGATTCAACACGTTGTATCATTAATAACGCTCTTTAAACATCATTGTAAACTTAGGTCTTTGAAGGGCATTTAGAAGTGGTATACATAAGAACAGGAAGATTTTCTGGATAACAACTTCTTTAATGTGAAATCCCCATTGTATACCATTCTCATGTATGTTAATCTCCCTGATTGACTTCCGTAACCATTGTTTTGTTTGCTATATAAATGTACTATATTTTGTTATTTCCTTACATTCCACCTGATGAAGGAGTGATTATGTACTCCGACACGTCGTGTATTTTCACATTAAAGAAGTTGTTATCCAGAAAATCTTCCTGTTCTTATTGTAAACTTAGTTCAGCATTACAGATCCTAATATTACCCTGAATATATTTACCCCTCTTCTAAGTCATGGTTTCCATACACTAGTTAAGTATTACCGTTAGCATATGTGAATATATGTGCGAATGTATGTGCTAAGCGTAATTAATGTTAGTGGCTGTATGTACCCTTCACAATAGTAACTCTTGTAAATATATTTAGTATTATCTGCATACGTCTTTTATTCATGGTGCAGATGACGTAGGCTACAGCCCGGGTTCAACCCATGTTGTCGTCATTGTCACCTTATAGATTTATGTTTATTAATCACCCGTTGAAGATATCGCAGTGTAATAAATCTACCGTGTTATTACACTTAGTGTAATAACATCGCGTGCTGCCGGAACTACTTGCACTTGGTCACATGACCAAAGTAACGTGACTAAAACAATGTCAGCTGTCAACCACAACATCTCGAAGTATCATTATTTCACATTTTTTACTTTTACAATATCCTTTTAAATGACTATCGCAGCATTGATATCTAAATAATAAATAATTATACAAATTAGTGGTCACAAGAACTTACAGAGTATAAACAATTATTCTCACATCTCTGACAATCAACATCGTCAAATCAGCGACTTGATCAACCGTCCAGCTGATGCGGGGTCACGGGAGTGCAGCTGTTGTTGACATTGGTCCAAATCAAGCAAGTGTTTCAAATTTGCAGCAAAGTACAAACACAAACACTCTAAATGTTAGCCGTTCTCAAATGCAATCCCTTGGTCCTATCTTTGCAGGACCAATAAACAACTCAGTCTTCTTAAAAACTTTTCAAACTGTTTCAAACGTTCGTGCCACACGAACAGCCACGCTTCTTTGAGGCGGTGCACAACTTGAAAGCTATGATACCACGCACTTAAAAAATAATCCCGAGAATTGAAATTTGTGATTCAAAAAGTTATGTCAAGTTGTTGTTTTTTCATTAAATATGATGTTTGGTTCGTAAAATCGTGTTGATCTTTAATTGTTTAAGATCGTTGTTCAGTGTTAACGTAAAACGGAATGACAGCAGCCTCATTACAATGTATTTCATACGCCTGACCTAGTTATGCTGGCATAATGCACTCGAACCGGCCTTTCGTTTGCGCATTATTTTGTTATATTGGGTGATTAATAAATAAAATACTGAACTCTGTCCTGTTTAATAACATATTTACTCGTGAGATGGTATTGGTATTTAACTCGCTTTCGCTCGTTAAATACCAAACCACTCACTCGTTTCATAAATATGTTATTAAACAGGACATCGTTTAGTATTCTCTATATTCATAACTGTATTATCATGTATCTTTTACATGTGTAAAGCAGGTGTTAATTATGCCATTCAGTATACTTCAAATGTATATGCATATGTATTGACGTGTATTACTAAGTAATCTGTGTTCTCACGGGTATTACACTATTTTGTGCATCTGGTTTAAACATATTTATTTCATTCAAGATGATTAAGTAAATATTTTTTTGTCATTTTTATTTACTTCATGATATTCTACATCATCTACATACTTTTAAAAAACAAATGAAATAAAGAAAATGAGGTTTTAAAACCTCTAAAACGCATAAATGGCCAGAATTTGACTAAAAAGGTTTTTTTTTCAGGTACATTTTGTGTTCATCGATTTCGGTAGGTGAACATGAACTTTGTAACATATCAAAAAAGGGGGGAAAAATACTAGAAATGTAGTATTTTAAAGATTTAACCAGTTTTTTTTCTCATTTTCCCATAGACTCCCATGTTAAAAGTGTACTTCATCCCCCTATCTTACAGGAGTCATATCTCGAAAAAAACCACTACCTCCTGTTTTTTAATGCTGATTTTTCAATCATATACTTTGATCTTTTAAAAAATATAAGTTAGAAAAAAAAGTTAAATACTATAAATTTGAGGAGCGAACATCCTTAATTCACCAGTATGAACCAATAACATTAGCTAAATAAGTTATTTTTCAAATCTGCCTGTATAAATTTATGAAGGAGTGCACTGAAATCAAAAGTTCTTTATTTACCGTAGGGGAACAATTTGGATTTTCTAAATAAAATCGATTCATAATTTTGTGCATCAATTACGCTGCCAAGACAATGAGTTGACAGCAATATCTTTATCACTTCTGTACATACAGGTGTGCGTATTCAATGTGTTGTATCCCCATTTCTTGACTTTACGTCCCTAAGTAATTATCATGTACTTAATTACACCGTAAAATGGTAACGGTGTTAAGGATCTAAACATAATACTAAAGCATATCTTGTCATGTTTTGTTTAACGCTTTGGGACCTTTTAACACGTTTAGCTGTCTTAATGTGTTTTGGAATGTGTTTAGTATCTAAACACATGTAGTTACTTTAACTTGTTTAAGAATGTGCTAAAACACGTTTAGCTATCTTAATATGTTAAAATTTATGAACATGTTTAGCATCTAAACATATAAGACAGAACAAGACACGCGTTTATAGTTAAGTTTAGTATCACTTTAAAAACAAAACAATCACACTCTCCAACACACCTGAAGCATTGCAACTGTGCAATATTACATGTATAGTCCATGAAGACAAAGTTTATATCTTATAAAGTAAAACACTATTACACATTAACAGTGGTTGTTAAAACAGTAACAGATTTCAAGTCATATATGGTAAATTAAACTATTCTTCGTATTGCATATTCTTTAAATGCGAAAACTATTTCTGTTTGTAGTTGTCTTCACCATGATCCTACGCTATGTGACTAAATATATATAAGTTTAAGGAAACGTGATTGATAGCACCTAGTCCAGCATATAGCTAGAACTCTTTGTATTGTACCAATGTGTTTCAACAGGCAGGAATACGGGTTTATTTGAGATGAATTGCGATTTTCAATCATAATGCAAATCAGATATACCACCGGCAATGCTGTGCTTCCCCACCCTAGCTTTTCCCATAGACTTACATGTTAATTAACCTTTGCAAGAATAATTTTCATAATTTAAGTTTAAGTCAAATTTAACAAACATCTTTGAAAATATGTTGGCTGTGCATCTGTAATTTCGTTCATCTTTATGTTGATCACACATCAAATGACATCCGACTGAAGAACGTATATACAGGTTCATGTACCAAAGTCCCATTGGCCGCCATGTTAAGTTATTGAAATATGATCTATATGCAGGTTCATGTACCAAAGTCCCATTGGCCGCCATGTTAAGTTATTGAAATATGATGTAAATGCAGGTTCATGTACCAAAGTCCCATTGGCCGCCATGTTAAGTTATTGAAATATGATGTATATGCAGGTTCATGTACCAAAGTCCCATTGGCCGCCATGTTAAGTTATTGAAATATGATGTATATGCTTTGCTCTTATGAAGACACTTTTCTTGACACTCAACGGAAACTAACATTGAAATTATGTGTATGTAGCTGAAGTGATTTCCAATCTTTTGATATATATTTCATAACCATTTTACATACATTTTAATTATGAAAAAATTATTCTTGCAACGATTAATTAACCTGTAAGTCTATGGAAAATGCCAGAGTGGGGAAGAACTTTTGGTCCCTGGGTGTACGTGGTCCTGAAGTTCAGCAGCAATGGACGCGGCTGGACGCCAAATAGGATATTGTATTTAAAATTGAACCCTTTTTCATAAAAAAAAAATATACCAGAGCGGACATGGGGAGAGTTGTGGGAGACGCTATATCAGTACATTTACACTGTAGTTGACAGCTCGGGCTAAACCAAGGTAATGAATTAGTCAGCGCCTTGAGGATGCCTTTATAATGAATAAATGCGTTATAGAAATATTCTCATTATTATTAAATGAAAGTTTTACGACAATTCTACCAACAGAGAAGACGTTACAAGCCGGACACGTTAAATAAAGATCGACCCACTGATTCATAATTGTGTGCCTCCACAGGGAAATTGTTAAACATGACACACATTTATACTTCTGATTGACAATTTGACAACTATTAACTTTAGAAAGTAACTTGACTCATGACAGTTTTTCCAAAAAATTAATTCTTTTTTGTCCAAAAAGCGCAAACTTTTATAAACGTATACTTTAAAAATTGTAAACACGACACACAATATATCGTTTTTCATGATCATCTTCATGCGTCAATCAACAGAATAGAACAAAAGTTATGATCCGAGCAGGTCGAATTACAACTTCCAAACAAATACCATTTTCCACTTTTTCGACAAGACTAAAAATCAGTTCATATTTTGGTTAATTAAAAAGATGATAGAGAGGACATATACCCCTGCTGAAGGAGAAAAATAGGTAATAAAGTAAGTATTGCACGAACAAGTGTATCATACAACATTAAATTAATCTCGTACACATTCGTATATAATCATCCCTCTGACTCGTATACCTGACATTTAAAAAAAATACATATTTTCGTTTGCTTAATGCCGCAGGACATATCTTTATCTATTACCGCCGTGAACGCAACACACGTGTCTTGTTAATGGGGGCCAGTTTGAAGGTTCGCCTCTAACCTCAACTTGTATGGCTCAGCATGCTCTGGACTACATTGGGACCTTCTACAGTGACTCTGTTCTGCACGATAAACACGTTATTCTGAACCCTCGGGCAGATATTCAAGTTTACTCCCGACAGTATGAGTTATTCGACTTCAGAGAGCACTCACCAGTGCTGTATATCGTCGTGTCTAGACACTGCGAGTGACTCTCCGTGTATGTCTGTATATGTTTGTCTTGCAATAACTTTCACCAACTTCCCTCCGCCTTTACACCATTAACATGATGATAGTCTGAGATACACGTTTAGATTATCTTTAAAGTTCTGCAATTGCCGACTCGTCGTTTTAATATATACTTCAGATAACATACAGGTTGTTTAATTTGACCTTTAAACAAGTCAGCACTCGTATGTTCTGTTTTTATTCTAATTTATTTAGAGTCCATGTATAGTTTTGCAATTCGCATGTCCCACTCAGCATAATGCTCCCTGTATAGATGTGTCGGTCACTGCACTGACAATTATAGTATCAAAATGTCAACATTCATTTAATGAGGAAAAAGAACTTATCACCGAGGCGAAGCGTGACTTAGAGTTGGCTTGGTATTAATCTTATTTCTGTAGAAGTTCCTGTTGATGTATTGTAAGGTTATAAACGTTTTCATGAACACGTTGAAATCGATTTTGCGACACTTGACACATTTTACAATAATTTTGTACCTTTTAATTATTTTGACGTTTTAAGGGTGTACGGGGTTTAAATGGAATTTCCGTTTTGGGTTAAAGCACATCGAGCAAACGCATCAGGAATGCTGAAAATACACTTTCATCGGATGAGATAAAAGGTGTAAAATGATAAGAATTTTTGATGATTTCATCACAAGTTAACAGTATGGCATGACGGCGATATTCAGAAGCGAGGAGATGAAAATGACTGGCAGGCAACAATGCAGGAATGTCCGCCAGAGTAGTTGGTCGTTAGTTTATCACTCTATCAGTAGCACAATTGGGAGCAAATGTATTTTCACCAACCATGTGAAGGGTCATCCATGACAAGGCCGATGCAGGAAAACTAACAGAGTGGCAGATACTGTCCTGGCATGGCTTGTACGACGTCAACCCTTCACTGCAAGTGACGTTTAAAACATATTTGACTTCTAAACATGGCTGTGAGCAACAAAACAATGAGGAACCGCTTGAAGTCGATCTCCATGAGGGCACAACGGGTAACTAAGCGTCTAGCACTTACTAATATTCCTTAAAGATCTGATGAAATGCATTTTTCTCAAGAATGACAGATGATTACCTCTACGTATATTGTATATCGGAATCAATTGAGCATAACATAGAGACAATATACAGTTGCAATTGATAATTAAGACGATTTTAATTCACACTACCGCAATAAATTGAAAATGCTCACTGAGGCGTGACTCTGATAAGCGACAGACGGGGCCGGCTAGACCGCTACTCCGCCGAGTCTCGTTAATTAATGATGATTATCAATGCCGCTAAATGAATTTATGAGGTGTATTACATCCCCAAATAGACATGTTTATGTAATAATTGTGTAATTGTCATCTGCGGAATTACCTAGTTGGATATCTAAACATTCGATATATGGGAAATTTAAGTTGGTTTATTGAAGATTTCTTTGAGAAATTAACAATCAAAATGTTGCGAAATTACGTTGAACTATGACTATCGCCGAAAATCAGATTTCTCCTGATACGTCACAGAAGTCATCTCTTCACGGGCCACACCACCACAGACTTTCAACTCCGTCGCCGGGGCTAAATCAGGCGTTTTTTTAAAAAGCCGTATATAAGTAATTTATGGACCGATTTCAGAAATTTAAAATCGAGCAATTGTCAAATTGACATCTCATTTTATTGAATCCAATTTGGACCATATGTCATTGCATCTATCCTTTAAAGCACCCGTTTCAAATGGGGTTTGCTCTGAAGTCAGTGGAATTGGACATGGAGGAAAGTGCATTTGTCGGACGAGAGTCGCTCCTTTTAAACGTCTCAGATCGCCGTCAACGTGTTTGGATGACCAAAAATACTGCATATAGTCAAGAAACATCCAGGCGTCAGTTCCGTTTGGTGGGGATGAGACTCCAGTTCTCATCTGCAGATGCATTTCCCATGACTGTAAACTGAATCTTGTCACAATTTGGGGAATCTCTTTAGCAAACCATACATGTACATCTGAGGTACACCCCTGCCTCCGTCCTTTTGTACCTCATTTTGACAATCATGCTTGAATTAGCAACTCGCCTTTTGTTAATGGATGACAATGCTCACCGTTCCGTGTGGGGAAGGGGTATGTTCAGATAAGATGCTATATGAGTCCTGATTTGTATCCCTTGGCACATGTATGGAGCATCATTTGACTAGACTAGGACCGATGATGGATAAAGTTAGAGAACGAGGCATGTTTAGTAGGAGTTGGTAACCAGGCTATTCTACCTATTTGAAGCGTATTTATTATGGAAAATAGCATTCCAAGCTTAAAAAGTATTAATAACATGGTTATATGTGGGATAACACTACCTTCAATAGTACAAATTATTGTACGTTTTCGGGCCGATTCCCATGCGGGATTCGAACCCACGCCCTCAGAGTATGACAACTATCGCCAGCATTGACTGTACCAACAGTTTACCACACGACCATTTCGCCTCGAAAAACAAAATGGTCGCCAAATTGGCTAAAACAGTGACAGACAAGCAGGGCTTTTGCGCCTATTACCGGATTTATTATTATTTATTTTCATTTTTAAAATGTATGTTTTAAGCCATTACAAGAGTGTTGATCATAACTGAATTAGATATTAAGCTGAAAGTAACCTTTTAGACCCTCAAATTTAAAAAAAAGAAAAGCCACCATAATGAACGTCGAATCCTTAGAATGAAACCTCGTCAACATAATGTTGCTGATTTGGAGGCTGCATTACGTCATGAGTGGCAGCAGCTGCCTTTGGAATGAATTCGTAGCGAACTGGAAGCATGAGGAGCAGAGTCTAAGCCGCCATCCGGGCTCGTGGCCGGTACACTCTCTACTGACACTGTGTCGGTAATTTGTCATCTCGAGACCTCAATTAACAATTTCAAACAAAAAGCACTTTATCTGGACCTAGGCCGATCTCCATAACTGCAAAGTTGTATGGTAGATCAATTTCGACGTGAATCATATGTATAAAAAAGAATAAAACATGTTATCACCCATGACCATTGCGCATGTTATCATTGCACGTTATGTTCAGCTTTCATGACAGTAGTGTCAGACTCATTCATGACATGCTGTGATGGTACATGTAGGTTGAAGTTAAACGCTTAATTAATTTTAATGTTTATGTAAAGTTCACATGTGAATACTTGATTTAATTAATCATTAATGTTATGTATAAACTGTTATGTTATTATACAACCTATGCTATTGAAATAAATGCTATTAAAATGAATGTAACCATGTAATTAGTGGACAAGTGTATATATATTATTAATAAATATTGATCATATTCATAAATACAACATTATTGATATAAACAGTATAGATAATTTGATATATAATAATCAAATTAAATGTTTAAATTAATACCAACCAGAGTGATGTATAATTGTGTTACCTTTATTGCAAATGACTTTAAAAACAAAACAATCACACTTTCCAACACACCTGAATACATTGCAACTGTGCAATATTACATGTATAATTCATGAAGACAAAGTTTATATCTTATAAAGTAAAACACTATAACACATTAACAGTGGTTGTTAAAACAGTAACAGATTTCAAGTCATATATGGTAAATTAAACTATTCTTCGTATTGCATATTCTTTAAATGCAAAAACTATTTCTGTTTGTAGTTGTCTTCACCATGATCCTACGCTATGTGACTAAATATATATAAGTTTAAGGAAACGTGATTGATAGCGCCTAGTCCAGCAGAACTCTTTGTATTGTACCAATGTGTTTCAACAGGCATATGCAGAAATACGGGTTTATTTGAGATGAATTGCGATAGGCAATCATAATGCACATCAGATATACCACCGGCAATGCTGTGCAAATGCAATGGTACAGTCTTGGGTCAAAAGTTCTTCCCCACCCTAGCTTTTCCCATAGACTTACATGTTAATTAACCTTTGCAAGAATAATTTTCATAATTTAAGTTTAAGTCAAATTTAACAAACATCTTTGAAAATATGTTAGCTGTGCATCTGTAATTTCGTTCATCTTTATGTTGATTACACATCAAATGACATCCGACTGAAGAACGTATATACAGGTTCATGTACCAAATTCCCATTGGCCGCCATGTTAAGTTATTGAAATATGATGTATATGCTTTGCTCTTATGAAGACACTTTTCTTGACACTCAACGGAAACTAACATGGAAATTATGTGTATGTAGCTGAAGTGACTTCCAATCTTTTGATATATATTTCATAACCATTTTACATACATTTTAATTATGAAAAAAATATTCTTGCAACGATTAATTAACCTGTTAGTCTATGGAAAATGCCAGAATGGGGAAGAACTTTTGGTCCCTGGGTGTACGTGGTCCTGAAGTTCAGCAGCAATGGACGCGGCTGGACGCCAGATGGGATAATGTATTTAAAACTGAACCCTTTTTCATAAAAAAAATACCAGAGCGGACATGGTGAGAGTTGTGGGAGAGGCTATATCAGTACATTTACACTGTAGTTGACAGCTCGGGCTAAACCAAGGTAATGAATTAGTCAGCGCCTTAAGCATGCCTTTATAATGAATAAATGCGTTATAAAAATATCTTCATTAATATTAAATGAAAGTTTTACGACAATTCCACCAACAGAGAAGACGTTACAAGCCGGACACGTTAAATAAAGATCGACCCACTGATTCATAATTGTGTGCCTCCACAGGGAAATATCATGACAATATTTCAAAATTGTTAAACATGACACACATTTATATACTTCTGATTGACAATTTGACAACTATTAACTTTAGAAAGGAACTTGACTCATGACAGTTTTCCCAACAAATTAATTCTTTTTTGTCCAAAAAGGGCAAACTTTTTTTAAACGTATACTTTAAAAATTGTAAACACAACACACCATATATCGTTATTCATGATCATCTTCATGTGACTAACAACTCAATAGAACAAAAGTTATGATCCGAGCAGGACGAATTACAACTTCCAAACAAATACCATTTTCCACTTTTTCGACAAAACTAAAAATCAGTTCATATTTTGGTTAATCAAAAAGATGATAGAGAGGAAATGTACCCCTGCTGAGGGAGAAAAATACATGTAGGTAATAAAGTAAGTATTGCACGAACAAGTGTATCATACAACATTAAATTAATCTCGTACACATTCGTATTGGCTTATGTAGTGCCGCTCTACAAAATATAACAAAGTACAATTTATAATTCAAGATCAATGTACAAAATCAGTGATCAAATGATTACACAAAGGCAAAAAGCAAAACACTAATTGGGAAATATCTAAAAGGACACATGCTGAATAGGATGATTTAAATGTTAGTGACTCTTGAATAAAATTATAGACAGATTCGAGGATAAACTAATTTGTCTTTTGCTTAAAAATTATTCCATATATATTGTTTCTGCGTCCAGCTTTTGCTTTCATTGTACTGGAGCGGCGTTGAAATAAGCCTATGGCTTGTTCGCCAATCCAGATTTCTTTTTGGAAATAAATAATAATAATAAATAAGAAATGTACGTGTTGCATGCTAACAAATACGACATTTGGTTAAACTTCACGTGCTTTCTAAATTTAGAAACGTTTACTTAAGTCAATAAATGTGTAAAATTATTGTTAAGTTAGTCTCATCAGAAAAGTCATTTTTACCTTAAAGAACGGTTTTCAAATTAAATCCATTAACATAATAATTGTCTAAAGCGTTTGCTATGATGTCATAGAGGTATGTAAGTTGATATGCATTACTATCACCTGGCATAAACCCTGACATTTTTGTCTCGACAAAAGTTGAACACTGTTTGAAAACTCATCTTTCAAATACAGGAAGGAAATACTACAGGTCTATAATTTTGATATTCATTTACACTGCCTTTCTTGTGCAAATGATATACAGAAACTTCTTTCCATAAGGAAGGAAATATATACCCACACAATGATTTATGTAAATGTAAATATATAAGGGGCGAGGAAATTGATTATGCAGCTAGCTTGGTGAAGTTATTACTAAGTGTATCTGGGCCACTTGCCTTATTTATGTCAACTGATATAATCAACATCTGGTAACGGTTTATCTGAGAAGTCAACTTTAGCTTTGTCATAATGTATTCTATGAAAAGTTAAACGTAGTTACACAAGTGGATATCTGTTATACTATATAATACCGATCTAATAATTCATTACTGTTCTGACATTGCAATCACTGTATGAAATGTGCGTGTGTGTATTCATGATGCCATCCGTATTTATATTGTATGTATTGTATCGTGACGAGGACAGGCATTTAGATAAACCTTTGGCTTATTTGCATGTCCTTATTCATGTATATTTAACATGAATAAATATGTTTAAAACATAATACCGATTCACGGATAATCAAATCCATGTCAATATTATGGGATAGAGTTTAACATATCTTATTCAGTAAATAGAAAAGGATTTGCAAACAAGATGTTAATATGCTTTCATCAATACATATTGTTTTCTTAATTTTGTAAAATTTTAAAATCAATTTCAATATATATATGAAGGAGAACGAGTTTCTAAAACTGTTATCAAGCTACATCGAAACGTCGCACTCCTGCATTAAAGAAGTTGTATATCCATAGAACTCATTCTCCTTCATCTACTAGTAACCAATATTTATGTTCAAGAACCACTGGATGAATATTGAAAAGCGTAACGTTTTACGCGACTGTTATAACAATTAACCTATAACAATAACTACTAAAAATACTGTCGGGGATGCAAGTAAACATATTAAATACATTTTCAATTATTTATATATTTAAGATAAGATTAAATATTGTTTATAACATCGAGTCACCAATTTTGCATTATCCGAACACTATCTATTTAATCTTAAAAATTAGTCTCCAATTTAGATCTTGAGATGACCCACTCACTTTTAGATTGTTGACAGCAGTGAAGAGGCGTATGCAAAATCTACATTAAACATGTTCTTAATCATTTGGTTTGTTTACAATTTCGGCTGGTCTCTCAAGACGATACACTGTTTTATACAAGACGTCTTACGATTTTGATGGACAATATTTACGAATAGCCTTTTGTCACACAATTTTCCTTCCCTCAGAATTATCAAATTTGAATAAGCCTTCAACCAATATGCTCTCCGGTTTGCATTCAAATGAAATCAAAATAAATATATACCACTTTTTCAAAAATCTCAGAAACTTTAGGGTTTATCCATGAAGTCAGTGAACCGTATCTCCTGAACATTCCAGTGACCACTTGAATATATCTCTGAGTCAACTACACGCGTGTAAATTTAATCAGATTGAATAAGCAGTATTGGCGACAATACACATCCGTAAATTGGTTTATGGTAATAGCCGCACAGATTGCCCCCTTGCAATACACACATATCCTAGTATATCCAGGCTTGCATATTCGATTTAACTCGTTAATAGCGCGACTTGGCTCCTCAAATATCCCATCACAAATTACATTTATTACACCATACTGAGAAATCAAAATCCATGTCCAGTAACTATGCAATTTCCAAATTGTGTCTGCATGTTATAGAATATGATAATTAAGTATTTCGTCGATTCTTAAATTTTACAATACATGTACTTTGTTTTGAATATTCATTTATTTCTCATATACATTGTAGATTATAATTATCTAAATATGCACAAACTAAAATGGCTTTTGTTGGATGTGTGACGGCAATATATATTTTATGATGAATACGATGTTTAATCAATGTTTTTATGGTTAGATTCTTATTGTTTGACGGCAACGGTTTTAAATGATATTATACATTACAACTTAAACATCGATACGATTATCGACTGAGTGTTTATAATTCACAATCTGTTACTGCACATGACAATTGAAGTTTCATTACTGCCTTCCTAATGTCAAATGTTATATAATAATTGTGCGTTAGATCGATAAGAACATTTGAAGGTGTCAAAGTATTTACCCATCCATAATAGTCTGGAAGAAGTGGTATGTTGAAAGGTTAATACACAAACACTTAAGTGAGGGTCAGTTAATTAGTTTATGGTTATCCCCGTCCTCTGTATAGATACGCGAATTCCTATGGCCACTGAAGGGTGACGCACCATCACATATCATCGAAGACCGTTATAAATCATTGTATTGACGCAATAAATTAATTTTGTAACTTAATTTGTCACAATCAATCCATGCTTTTTCTTGTAATATGTTTATATCGAATGAAAAGTGGTGTTTGTTCAATAATTCAGTATGCATATGATGAACATGAGAAGTCTATCACTAGCTAATAACTGTCAAGGCTATAGAAAACATTTTGTTATATTTTCGGTCTCATATGGAATGCACCATCATCAGCCTAATTATTTCCATGAGTTTAGAAATATTTGAAACAATAACCCTTTGATGTCCAATTGAAAGTTTTCAACCTACGTCACACATAGGGATTTAGAAACATTTACCTTCATTCTATAAGGCTGTATTCTATACTGTCCAATAAACCACCATACAAAATCCGGTTCATAATATCTAATATAATATAGTATTATTAAGCATATATAAGGATTTATACCAACTCCAGTAATGTTACATGAATGAACCTTATAGGTGTACATGTATATTTCATACTGTCTCCCTTGGTTATTGACATTATCCTATGGTATTTCTTTTTAAATATGTGTTTATTCTTTTGTATACTATGTTTTATAGGGCCCCATAAGTCAGTTTTTGTGTGACACTTACATACAATAATCTTCACCTTTGTGGAAATAGGGTTTTAATGGCATTGTCACAGACGTATTAACACTCATGTATAAGTGTGGATACTTATCAATACGAAACAAATGTAATGAAATAAATAGTATGCACGTTTTAAAATTTGCTTATATTTCATATTCGTGCGCTCACAATTGGTCAATAGTGTAATCTATATACACGCTGAAATAGTTTAAAGGGATAATAATTGAGTATGGAAATGTATTTCAAAATGTTTATTTTTACTTTGGTATTTTAGTTTTTTTTTGGTGTTTCAATACCCCTTCAAACATGTTTCGGTAGGGTACTAAATGTACATTTCTTACGTTTTATTTGTGAATGATTCTTGACAAACGCCACAAATACAATATTATTGCCTTGGTTAAGTGTATGGGTTCATGGTTGGATATTTATATCAAACTGCTTTCTTAAATACCCATAAACAACTGAATTCTACTCATTAAACGGATCCAATACTTATATCATAAAAGAACAATGTAATATGAGCAAATGAATGCAAATGACCAAAGGTCTACTCATTCAAATAACTTTAATCAAATACAAATTTGTGGATGTATTATTTTGTGGGGGATTTACGTTCATTGATAGTTAATTGTGGTTGAGAGAGATGCCAAATACTAATAACGTGTGAACTACCATATCAATGTTATGTATTTTAGACGAACAAACGAATTCCTACTCAGTGATAAGAAGTTTTACTTTTCTAACCTCACATGATTAATAACTTTGGTTCAACGACTACAACTTATGTAGGCTCTCAAGTAAGTTCTCAAATATAAAGTCATACATATATCACCCTCAGAATAATTTTCATCTTGATTGCGCAATAAGCACATGCAGTGTTAATAAGACATAAGTTTAATCAAGCATGGTAGATGATTGATGGACATTTAGAATATGTGATTTTCAGTTCAAATTCAGATGTTAATTCTCTCCATCGGCGTTACATGAGATAATCAAGATATCAGCTTATTGAAGACATAAAACTTCTTTCCTAAATACATAAATAAATGGCTGACAAAACACCATCTTTCAAATATACACCATTTTCTTCTTTCAATCATCTTGTATACTTCATTATGTAATCTTGCCATTGAATGAATGACACAACGGCGGGTCCACAGCTAACCACGTTTGAGTTGCTGAACAGGCGTCCTCAAAACCTGGGATGACAGGAAACTGGCTGATCATATACACCAGCTATGACTGTTTAGTTAGAGATATACACGTATACATGAAATACATTGCACCATTGCTGTTCATGCGCGTGTCTCGTAAAACTCTTTGGCGGCCTCAGTGTTTTATCTCTCTTAACGAGCTGACCGCCGACAACCAGTTCATTAGTAATTGTCGGTTACGCAAGGTTAATTTAATAATCTAATAATCTAATAATCTCTGGTTTACAGGACAAAAATCAAAATGGTACCATCAAAATGTCCCGATTAAAGTGATGAAATAATTAAGTATGAAAATGTATGTTTGACTCAGTGTAATTATCAGAACTTATGTTTAATAACCTGAAAAGGCAATTAACCTTTGATCTAAATACACATCTTATGTAGGCTCATTACTTGTATCAATATTGTTAGGCTAGGAAAAACCGGGAAACAGGTAATGGTAAAATGGTTCTTATTAAATGAGTATAGGGCATTTAGAATTCGGTAGGTTTTACAACGTGTGATATGGATTATAGTTTCTGAACCACTTACAATACGAAGTTTCCTAGCTCATTCTTGCCCCTATGTCTGACATGCATCACTCAACCCCTTTCATTACTTAATCTATAGAAATAAACACATACACATTTTAACCAATATGCAAGATGACATCTTACTGAAAATGTAATACTTCATTTTCAAAATGCATTAAGTGGCTTATGACAAAATGTCCTCTTTCAGCTACCATTCCTTCTATAAATCGTCTTGCATTAGTGAGTCTCTCCGGATTTATTAATATTGTTTCTGTTCATATGTAGTAAGTAACAACAAATGAATTAAAATCAGTCACTTGATTTGATATTCCAATCAGTTTAGGAACAAATACATTCATATTCGTTGAGACGCCTTACTATAAATACTCTGCTACCTGTACTTACATGAAAACTGTTATCATCATTCAAATGACACATTTATTGTTCATTTGAAAAATAAACTTACAAATAAGGATTCAAAATATGGCAAACTTAATATATTTCTCGAATTGAGCTAAGCAGACAACCTTAAACCCAGAGACACTTCTTTAGTTCAATACAAATTTTTAAAAAGATAGCATAACCACAAACAACGCAGTGAATCACTGTTTTACATTTTAAAGGCCAAGAACATTGGTACGCAGGATTTAGTAAGTACGCCCTTTTTATACCTGATATTGATATCAGTTTTATATGGTGTAAACATATTTTTATTTCAAAAACAAAACGGGATAATAATGCTTATGTTAATGCCGCTCCCTAACAAAATACAATTAAATCAAAGTGACATACACATGGACAGGTCATGGACAGTTATAATGACACAAAATGTTTTATTTCATTCAGGTGTCACCATGATTTTACGGATGATTAAATGTAGTAAAACAGTTGATGCAACATGGGGGTCCTACTGTTGTCTCTGGGGTTTATGACAAATATTTGTGTCATGTTTCCAAGGATGAAGTATGATTAGTGATTTGCAAAAATATGTCCAGATGGCACATGGTACATGGTACATAGAAAGTGATTGATAGAAAGTTTCTAGATTGGCACTAGAAAGTTTCTAGATTGGCACTAGAAAGTTTCTAGATACGCACTAGAAAGTTTCTAGATACGGGGTATGTTTATTTATTGGACACCTGTGCAAGCAAATAAATACATTGAACAAGTGATGTAGATATTATACAGTGATATCTTCCTTAATATATTGTACACAAGATATTTCACTCATGTCCATCTAATATAAACCTATACCTAATTTTATCAAAAGGGGTTGAGTATGCTTTATTGATTATATCTGAATATGTTGTACTGCTATAAAAATGTAATTTTCATTCTATGACATGTTTTTACTTGTCCGTGTGTTGCTCTGTCTTGAAGACAATGCAATTAAGTCACTGTAGTGACCGGCCGATTTCGTTAAGTAGTTCAGCATTAGTATAATCAAAAAAGTTTATCCGTTATAACAACACAAGCCGTCATCTCTCAAGCATCAACGGATTTTAACTGTAATACCAAATGTCTGCTTCCCGGTAAGCCACCTGACCAGATAGTGTCAGTGTCACTTGAATAAACGCCGAATAAACAAGTGCAGGTGGTACTGAGACAATTGTCTGTCTCTCTGTCTCAGTGTCATGAGTGTAACAACATGAACACTATTTTTTCTCAATCTAGTTGTCAAATGACAATTAATGGGTAAACCAAGGAACCAATGAAATTAAATTAAGTATGAAATCGTGAGAACAATTTGTTTGCAAACTTTGCCAGTTGCGAAAAGACTTTTGTTGAAGTAGGACAAGTTTCGCAATCTTGTGGTTCAAAGTTGTAACATTGATGGATTGATAAGTTTACAATTTGTGTTCTTGTGTATCTGGATATTTATATTGTTGGATTCGGTGATACGGTAAGCTTCTTTCATTAATATCTAATATTTGATACTTGATTGATTACCAAATATTATTCAATGAAAACATTAATTATCCTGAAAGGACGACAGTTAAACAACAACCAAACTCTTAGGTAACAGCAAACCATATTGAAATCAATGAAATTGCTGACTGTAATTTGAGCGTCATTTATATTTATTATAAATTTGTTTGTCCATATATTTTGTTTTTCAGAACCGTATATTGTTAAACCTTATAATAAATACTGACAAAGTAAATAAGTGATATGCTTTTGTTAATCGTGATCCCGCTACCCTCTGAAATGTGATTTGATGTTATCGTTGAGAAAATAAATGAACTGTTAATTGTAACATTATCGTTCAATATTCATAACGAATATAGAAAGAAGGTAAAATCAGTGAAGGTAATCATTATTTGTTAAGTTGCCAAGACATGTGGCAAAATCCTCCTCTTCAGTCGTATATCAAATCTTTCAAGATGTCTCTTACAAGCATCTTACTTCTATAAAACAGTGACAAAATAATGTTAAAACAAAGTTTTCATTTTGTTTCTTAGAAATGCGAGTTAATCATTTTGAAAACTGCTATTTTATGTAACATGACTATGTATATTTGGTGAATAAATACAAAGTCCTCGTTATGTTATAGCGCTGATAATTTCCGTTCGTATACTGGAGTTTCCTTGAGTTTCCTGAAGTATCCTGTGCTCAGGAAATTCCCTGTAAACTGATCATGATACCTCATTAAACCCTTAGGGTATCCTGAGCAGGATACCTCATTAAACCCTTAGGGTTTCAAGAGGTATACTGTATCAGGATACCCCCAATTTTCTAGCAGTAATGTGGTCTCTATAATGGTTTGGACAGTCACACAATACTCTATTCATAATGCATACTGTTTAGGATATGTCTACACATATTAATTAGACATTTGTATTCTAAGGAAGGGTAATTAGAAGGTTTAAGGGTGTTTTATTTCTGTTAGACTGTAAGACTTTTACAAACTCAAGGGACCACTTCTCACCAGAGCACGGACGTTTTAAATAAGATACGTTGTCGTGAGAACGCATTATTACAGGAAGAACGGCGAGTTACAGCGCCTTTAATAGCAGTTGGTAAAAATCTCCTTCCAGAAAACAAACCCCAACAAAAAGAACCAACTACGCCCTTATTTTAGGCAGTAGGACAATACATTTATATGTTTAGTCCCTATCAAGCAAAGAACATGTTCTGAAAATCTGTATATCCTAGCGTTACTCGTTTGGTGAAGGACACCCTACTTAAACCATATTTTAGGGCGGATCAAGACCAAATCAACAAACGTTAGTCTCCATGTAACAATGTTATTTTGAAAATTTGAACTTCCTAGGTTACTTGGTTTCGGAGAAAAATCGTCTAAAGGTTTTAGGACGACGGGCGATTGCTCATGCCGCAAGCAACTCTGGCCTTATAGACCTCATGTGCTTAATGTGAGTATCCATAGAACATGCATTTCCTTCATCTCTACATTTTCGAAAATACCTGCTATTATGTTCAATAAAAATATTTTTTTTTATGTTTATTTTGATTTTGAAGAGTGACCGTTTAGTTCTGATTATCATACATATCAATGACCGCCTTGCTTCAAAGAGTGAGGTACATATCCCTGACATTAATCTCAACTAAACCTTCATCTATCAACCGGGGATCAATCATAACGAACCCCATCTACCCTAGCCTCCAACTGGACAACTTGACATCTAGACGTCCGGTTAATGAGAATACATCGCCGTTAACTAGCTGTTTGATGCATGTTGCTATGTAACATTCATGTTCATAGCCTAAATAAAAGGACTGGTTGTGAATATGCTGTGTGACGACTTGGAAGCGCAGGTTGGTGCATTTAAGTTATCATTACAAGGTTGACCCATTGATCAGACACGAGTACATGCCATAGGTAACAGTTAACCGCAATTAGAACAGTACATTTATGATGAAAGACTTCCACCTGATGACCTTCTGTTGTTAGTGATGAAGAAAGAAATATAATCTTTGTTATGTTCATGATACATGCTTCAATACAAAAGCATTGCTCTTGCACTCAGAGGCTTTAGAAAAGCAGAATTTCAGTTGAGACATGTATTGATTCTTTATATAAACTAACAGCGGCAAAATAAACTTTAGCTTTTCAAAATTAAAATGATGAAAACTTCATAGTATGAATATGAACATTAAACTTCCAAACATAATGTCAAGCTCCTAATTTCTATGTTTTACACTTTTCATTAATCAACATTCATGCATTATTGAATATTATTACAAATAAGGTGACATTGATACTTGCATGGCAACCAAAGGTAAAATTACTACTTATAATCCATATTAAATATCACCGTTATGGAAGAAAAACACCTCTTCGAAATTGGCTAGAATCACACAGGAACAAGGCGAGTGACCTCTGAAATGTTCAAAACCTGAGCCCTTATTCTCGAAACGTTCGTAACCCTACGAACTTCTCCATTCTTAACACATTGCTTACGATCAAAGTTAAGAATTCTTAAGGCTACGAAAGTTTCGAGAATACGGACACTGGGCAAAGAATACTCACGTCAGATGATTCACCTTTGGTTCTATATTTCCATTGGTAACTTGGTTTTACAGTGCAGGCCAGCCGGAGTGACATTGAACAAATGGGTGCTGGACGGAACGGCGACACGGCAAAACGGCGACAAGCCAGAACGGCGACAATTTGGACAGAACGGCGACAGATGGAAAAAATCTCCTAGACAGAACGGCGAAACAGATTTCTTACTGAATTTAAGACCAAAATCGCTGGACTAAACGGCGACACATTTGGACTAAACGGCGACAATAGTTTTTTTATAAAATAGTTTTTATAAGTTATATTGTTAGATCTTTCATGTCTGAGATGTTTATTCACGATGTTTACATTGTTAAATAAAGAATTTCTGATTTGCGTGAGATGTTGTTTTAATTGCATACGACTATAATCCAATTTGTCTTATGCTTATGTCCTTGGATTAATTGTTTTGTTTGTCATGAATTAATTGTTAATTAAAAGTTAAATAGACGGACTCAATGTCACTTGAAAAGGATATAAAAACCGAAACATAGAAACCATGTTCCAAGTCATAAGGGCCGAACCCCAAACAACATTTTAACAATATTTTTTTATTGTCGCAATATTATTGTTCAGTATTAATACATCATGCTTATTCTGCGAAATATGGTTCAATCACAAGCTCATTTTTATGCATTGCATAGTACTTTCCTTTCAGTAAGGAAAAATCAACATGCGGGTAGTTCCAACCAATGTTTACACAAGCAATTATCAATTAATCCGGTTAATTTTTACATTAATTAGCGACTAACGAGGTATTAGCAATTGGCCGTGTTAATTAATTAAATCAATCAGTAATCGTGTATTCATGGTTGATCACATTTTAAGGGTTGGGCCTATACCTACTAAGCCTTGAAACCTTATTACAGACAGATATTTTATTATCGTATCACCTCATTAAAATGGATTCATACATAACTGTAAAATATATCTATAGTAAATATATATACATTCTAATAAAACCCATATCACAAAAGTTATAAAAGTTGTATAAAAAGTTACGACCAACCCTGTATAGTGTTATGAGAGACTTTTTAATAACTAAAATAAAAAGAATCAAGTCATTTCGTTTCGTTAAAATGCTAAAGCAGGTTTTTGGCACATAAATATATTAAAGTTAACACATTACAACTATAAAATGAAGGTTGAATACAATGAATATATATTTTTTATTTTAGGCCCTTTTTCCTCGGCCCTTATGACTATTTACTTCGGCCCTTGTGACTTTTTAACTCGGCCCTTTTGACTTTTGAACTTGAAATCTGAGATTATATATTGATGTTCGAATATGGGTCTAAAATAAAATATTAGAGACTAATACATTTGTTTGTTTTGTTTTGGTTATACGAATATATAATATACAACACAAATATACAGCAGACAAATATACAACAAATAAATGGAACAAATGGTGGAACAGCGACAGTCAAAATTCATAAATAGTTAATATAAAAATAAAATATTTGGTGTCGCCGTTTAGTCCAACCCATTTCTGTCGCCGTTCCGTCCAATTTGTCGCCGTTTCAGACAAATTTTGTCGCCGTTTTGCCGTGTCGCCGTTTCGTCCGTATCCCGAACAAATTTACGTTACAACGACGCCAACAAATGATCAAAATTCTCATAGTGATGCTTGAATGTACAGAGTGACGCTTGAAGGCACATATACACTTGACAATTAATTAAGCATCACTCTAGTTTGTAAACTGAAAGGTGGTGCTCTGGGATTGTTAGGATAACTTGAACGATTTCATCACCCCAAACATAACAGTGGGTTATTTAGCGAGCCATTCACTGAAATAAAAATCCACCATAATTTATAAAAATGTGAAGGAACATGGGAAGATACTGAATTTTTACCGAAAATAATTATTGTCCCAGAAGAGAAACTACAATTTAAACTTTAGAATTGATTTATTGTAAACAATATTTTTATACCAAGTTGCCAAACATATTTTATCATGCATGATAAGAAGCTAAACATACATTAAGCTTCCAGTCCCTTTTTAACGATAATTGAGAACATGCCTCCAGCTGTGATGGTACATGTAGGTTGAAGATAAACTCATTTGAAAATTGCAGTGTCGCTTAATTACTTTTAATGGTTATGTAATGTTCACATGTGAATACTTGATGTAATTAATCATTAATGTTATGGATAAACTGTTATGTTATTATACAAACTATGCTATTGAAATAAATGCTATTAAAATGAATGTAACCATGCAATTAGTTGACAAGTGTATATATATTATTAATCAATATTGATCATATTCATATATACAACATAATTGATATAAACAGTATAGATAAATTGATAATAAATCAAATTAAATGTTTAAATTAGTACCAACCAGAGTGATGTATAATTGTGTTACCTTTATTGCAAATGACTGTATTGTTTACTGTACATATTATCTCTACTTAACTGCTGTATTGCTAAGTATTATACAATCACTATTTAGTTTTATTTTGGTAATTTGAACAGTTGTTTCAATAACATTTTGTAGCCATTCTTCAATTGTTTGACACCCCGTAGCTTTATAATTTGCAGAAAATGAATAATACTAATTAAATTTACACACTAAACAAAGACTATGCCAATATTAGCAAGATGGAATGAGTGATTATTGAACTTGTAAAGCAAGTCTTCATTTCAACCATATTTTAACAAATGGAGAATTAAAAAAAACAACTTTTAAAACATATGTGGAATGGTCAACAAAAATGACAAATAGAAGAATCAATTGCATAAGATGTGCATGATCTTTGTTTCTATGAGTAATGCTTGACTCAAATGAAGAAAAAGATTTGATTACATTTGTTTGATCAAGTAAATGATCGACGTCACACACGACAGCATACACTTTAATGACAACAGCAGCCTTTTCAATGTGTACATCTTCTAATATTTGCCGGTATTCTAAAAAGCTGTATATAAGTAATTTTGCATACATTTATAAGAACAGTACATTTATGATGACAGACTTCCACCTGATGACCTTCTGTTGTTAGTGATGAAGAAAGAAATATAATCTTTGTTATGTTCATGATACATGCTTCAATACAAAAGCATTGCTCTTGCACTCAGAGGCTTTAGAAAGGCATAATTTCAGTTGAGACATGCATTGATTCTTTATATAAACTAACAGCGGCAAAATAAACTTTAGCTTTTTAAAATTAAAATGATGAAAACTTCATAGTATGAATATGAACATTAAACTTAATGTCAAGCTCCTAATTTTTATGTTTTACACTTTTCATTAATCAACATTCATGCATTATTGAATACTATTACAAATAAGGTGACATTGATACTTGCATGGCAACCAAAGGTAAAATTACTACTTATAATCCATATTAAATATCACCGTTATGGAAGAAAAACACCACTTCGAAATTGGCTAGAATCACACAGGAACAAGGCGAGTGACCTCTGAAATGTTCAAAACCTGAGCCCTTATTCTCGAAACGTTCGTAACCCTACGAACTTCTCCATTCTTAACACATTGCTTACGATCAAAGTTAAGAATTCTTAAGGCTACGAACGTTTCGAGAAAACGGACCCTGGGCAACGAATACTCACGTCAGATGAATCACCTTTGGTTCTATATTTCCATTGGTAACTTGGTTTTACAGTGCAGGCCAGTCGGAGTGACATTGAACAAATTTACGTTACAACGACGCCAACAAATGATCAAAATTCTCATAGTGATGCTTGAATACACAGAGTGACGCTTGAAGGCACATATACACTTGAAAATTAATTAAGCATCACTCTAGTTTGTAAACTGAAAGGTGGTGCTCTGGGATTGTTAGGATAACTTGAACGATTTCATCACCCCAAACATAACAGTGGGTTATTTAGCGAGCAATTCACTGAAATAAAAATCCACCATAAGCAACATTTATGAAAATGTGAGGGAACATGGGAAGGTACTGAATTTTTACCGAAAATAATTATTGTCCCAGAAGAGAAACTACACCTTAAACTTTAAAATTGATTTATTGTAAACAACATTTTCATACCAAGTTGCCAAACATATTTTATCATGCAAGCTAAACAGACATTAAGCTTCCAGTCCGTTTTTAACGATAATTGAGAACATGCCTCCAGCCATATGACCTGTGAATACATTTGAGATTATTTGAATTCAACCTGTTTATTAAACACTTCTTCTCGCTTTAGATAAGGCAATACCGTAAGTAGTGACCTTACTTGTTCATTATGACAAGTTTATTGAAATTGACAGTTTCATGATTTTGTGAGTTTGAAGGTGCATACTGCTTTAACGAGTGACTTTTGTCAAAATGTCAGTTAGTACAATCACTTCACTTGGAAGAATGACACTAATCACATTACAGAAACAAATATTGACTTTCACTTCATTTCATAATGGAACTTGGATTTTGACACCAAAATACTAAATTATTGTAACAGCCGTTATCTAAAAGACAGCGAAACGTTATTTGAGCAACCTTTCGTTTCAACACTGCAAATTGATTGTTCTACCTAAAACCACTAATAGTTTTCCTGACTTATTGTCTTATTTCAAATCGGAACGATTCTGCTGTTAAAAAATTGGGTCTTGTTTAATTGATTTCCAAGTGCATATATACCAGAACGGACAGATGCTTATTGGACAGATTGTGTCTCCTAAACTTACACATAATGTTTATATCATATGATGGTGATAGCTTCAGGATTACTGTGATCGTTAGTCTCACGCGCTTGTCACTGATTGAAGAACTTTTAAATGTTTCATGTTTGAGTCAAACTACAACTTCTTAGATTCATCTCCATCGGAAGCAAAGATTCTTTTGTTAGTCAGTTTATGACTTCCATATGTCAGCATTTACTGCAATTCACGACTAAATCAAATCATTTAAAGGAAACTTTTTACGGAAAATACGAACATGAGTCGGGATGTTTACCCGCCAGAAAATGAAATCTACAGCATTGTCACAAGCGTCTCAACGATAAGATCATTCGTATCCATTCGTTTATTTCTCCAATTGTAAACGTATGTTTATGATGCATTTGATTGCTTTCATCTTATACTGATCCGATTCAGTAATCAAAATCATTATCAATTCATGTTCATGTTTCATTGGTCCAAAATACTTGAAACGGGATTTCATTGTTTGCCATTAAGCTATCAAATAATATCCCGTATTCATGTCTGACATTCTAACGATAAGTGAAAGTGATATATATATATATATATATATCGAAATTTTAGTCACTTACTTGAATATATCCTAGTGAAACTTTCAAGTATTTTGAAATGTCTTTGAGGCATTGTGGCATCGCGAAATCGAAACCGATATTTCAAGTGATGATTGAATGTACCATATTTGGCACAGATTGTAACCCTAAAAAGTTTGATATCTCGTTAGAGTGACCGGGGCTAACACTCTCTTCAGTTTTTATTTATCTCCGTAAAAGTACCATTGACTGATCATCAGCATCATTTATTTGAAATTCCTTTATACCGATGGAATGTCACCTACATGTGTTTTTTTAGTGCAAATATCGTTACTTGATGTTCATTGAAATGTCTATAAAATGGCATCACATAGAATCACATTGAATCATCATACATCCATGAGCAAAACAATCCTTCTCAAACGTAGCCTGTGATCATGTGGTGCAGTGGTGCATGGAATTTGGCATAATGAAAGGGGTCAAATTTTGATTATGTTGTATGCTAGACCAAATTGATCACTTACTAAATATTTCACAGAATGAAATACAAAATGTAGTTTGAAAAGATTGACCCCTGGTCACTTCCAAGAGCTGCCAACTACTGTAACTATTTACTATGAGATATCAAATCAGATTATGTTATGGAACACTCAACTGTCTTTTTATAATGCAAACATGCAAAATGATCGGTGTAGATTTCGCGTTGATACTATGCTTCAAAGACGTGCCAAATAACATGATGTTTGCACTGAAATACACAAGTAGGTGAACACACTTTCGGTACGCAGCTGTAAAATGCCACAATGCATGCGCACATTCGCGGCCGTAACTAAAGCATTGTTACAGCAGAGATATACACTAGAGAGATACCTAACATTTCTTGATTCATACACATAAACTGTATGTATTCTGAAACTGGCCCCAGTGATGTATTCTGTGGATAAATCGCATATCAAATAAGTAACCAACTTCAACTCTCAACAACGGATTCAGATTGACATATAGTGAGGGCCGCGGACACGCTCCCAGTCGTTTAGC
Organism: Gibbula magus; assembly: GCA_936450465.1. Taxonomy (NCBI): domain Eukaryota; kingdom Metazoa; phylum Mollusca; class Gastropoda; order Trochida; family Trochidae; genus Gibbula; species Gibbula magus. The sequence continues at coordinate 15,119,371 of OW388290.1, read as the reverse complement.
TCCTGAAGTGCTCGGTTCAGCTACAACGCTGTGGGCTTTTATACAGGAGAGGAACGTTATTGTCGGTTAAAGTCTTAAATATTGAATAAGGAACTAAGAACAAAATGTAAGTTGCTAACATATTTAATAACGATTAGGGAACTGGGAATAATTCGCTATGTTCACATTTTGAATAACGAAAAAGGAAGTGCGAATAACTCGCTATGTTCACATTTTGAATAACGAATAAGGAAGTGCGAATAATTTGCTAGGTTCCCATTTTGAATAGCGAAAAAGGAACTGAGAATAAATCGCTAGGTTCCAATTTTGAATAACGAATAAGTGTGTGTGGTGTTTCTAAGGAAGCATTTTGGGAAGCATTTTTCAACTTTCAGATGTGGTCATTTGAGTTAACTTGAACAAGTCTTTAAACGAGGTTCAATACAAGTGGTAAAACCTTTAAAATATGCTTGTTACTTCTCCCGTAGAATGCGAAGGTCTTCAATAATTGAATTTTGTGTTCGCATACCACGACCAATTATTATGTTATTTGAAACTGAGGAATAACAAGCTGTTTGATTGGGCGAGTTGAGGATCTATATTACATGCAACACCTGGCCAGTGTTAGGACTTATTAAGCAGGGAATCCAACGACTGACTTCACATCTGTGGTAGGACATCGCAGGTAAGCAATTCAAGTTATACTGGCTGATTGATGTTAGTCGTCTCGCTGTTATGTTATGTTATGATATCACAAATTGGGAAAATCGTATGTATAAATGGTAAACTGTTCCACACATGAATCTAGAGATCAATGTCATGCTTTTCTACAAGTTGATATAGTATACAACACTTTCCTCTAGCTTGTAAAATATAAACTAGAGATAAATAGTGTTCACACAACGTTTAGAGAATTTGGATATGTATAGGTTAATCACCCAGCAAGGTGGTTGTTGAAATCGACTCTGCGAGGGCGTCAACCCGAGCAGAGTTGATTTCAATAACTACCGCAGTGAGGGTGATTAAACGACTTACACCACTTGGGCAAGTTATGTGATGGGCAGTTATATCTTTGCCAAACCATTTCTAATAACTTGCCCTAGTGGTGTAATTTTTTTTATAATAACATTGTTATTTTTTTTACAATTAACATTTACAATATTATATTTATGCAATGGTTTATCAATTATATCAACAATCCATTAGTTCTCTCTGTCATTAGAGACGGTGTTCATAAACAAGCCTAAGGAAAGGAACTTGTATTATTCCATGCTCTAAAACCTCAATAACATTTTAACTTCAACATTTACGAATAATGAAAGATGCATCGCTGTAATAGATAACTCAAGCCTTACAAGTGATTGGGAACCTATAACGGTCCAGCTATGAGTCAACTACGGGTTTTCTCGATCTTGCTTGGTAAGTTCAAAAATCATATTTCTTCTCCTTGATGTGTGTAATGAACGTTAACAACAGCCTTATACGTCACATTTTGTATTACTTAATGAATTCTATTTTTTTTCTATAATCGGTGATTGCATATGATATGGCTTTAACCTTATCATAACCTGTATCATAATATAAATAAACAACATGTTCGTTAGCTTCGCAAAATTTCACTTTCCCTTTGACGTAGCTGTTTATATTGTTATTTTTGTATTTGTTTTAGCTATAGTGATGTGTCTGCATTCATCCAGCGGGATTTTGACAGGTACAGTAACGTTTATATACTAGGCAATGATTGTTATAGTGTCAGTTAGAGTAGTGATGCTCTTCAATATGGAAATACTATTTGAGAAATGTTCATGACACTTAATATTTCCTTTAAGTGTACCCGATATACCCGAAATTCATATGCGTATTACTAAATTTATATCAGAAGTGTCATTACTATAATGAACCATCAAATCCATCTGCAGACTGTCTGGACCTGGCAATAGTGGGAGGTGGTGTTGGAGGAACATACACGGCGTACAGGAACAGGAACAACAGTCAGAGAAAAGGTTTATTTGAGGTCACAAACAGGATAGGAGGTCGCATGTTCACAGCGGAAATACCAACTCGTCCTGGTGTAGGTGTGGAATTTGGAGCGATGCGCTTCCTCCCCTCCCTCCATACACGTCTCACTAGTCTTGTTAATGAGGTAGGACTCACGACAGCAGACTTCAGGAACACGGACATAAGACGTCTGTATTATCTACGAGGTCGTCATCTTACCTACGAGGAACTTGGAGGACCAAAGACGCCATACTACCTAAAACCTGATGAAAGACTTTCACCGACTGATCTTTTGTGGTTTGTAACAAGCATTTATGGAAAAGTACCATGGCCATAAAATTAGCCAACTCCCTGTTTAATATGACGTATATTTACATAGATACAATTTATGCTGTTATGCATATTACATGCTGTTCACATATGGAATTTATTTTTAGAATAATTCTTCCAAAGGATAAGAGAATTCAGTATACATCCTACATACATATTTTGATTACGTAGGCAGATTATAAATACACCTGTAGCTATTTAAATATCTATAAATATGAATTTAGACCTCGAGCAACTGCATTCAATCATAAAAGCGTGCTATAGTAAAACATTCTCTTCCTGAATGTGGCATTCCACCTGATGAAGGAGTTAACATATGCTCCGAAACGATATGTATCTTCACAATGAAGAAGTTCTTATCCAGAAAATCTTGTTTTCTTAAAGTCTTTAATATTGTGCAAATTTAATTTGCTACTCAATTTAGAAACAATGGATGAGTAATTGATATGGTTTTATTTTAAAGGAAACTCCTCAAGGAAAATACAAACATTACTCGGGATGCTTCACCGACAGAAAAGGAAATCTACAGTATTGTTACAAAGGATGGACAGCTTTTCTACAAGATGACGTAAGATAAAATTATTGTTTATATTGAAATTTATTGTTTGTTTTGAATTGGTGCGTTATTTTATTAAACTTAATTATTTACTTACCAGTTGACTAGACTTACTATGCCTTGCCTCTTTAGGCAGGTGCTAATCCAACCTTAACACAGACGAGGAGGAGACTGATGAGGTGGGGTAATAAACACAACACAACAAGACGAACAATCCGATCCAAAGTCATACAAGGGAAGCACAGAGAAAAAGGGTCCACCCTCCTAAGTCGTCTGTCCCCTCCGACGTCTGGAGGAGAACACAACCTTCGCTTGAATGAAGGTCTGCGGACCCAGTCTTAAAAAAACCTTTGAGATCTGTCATAGAGACATCTCGCACGTTTTGTAAGGCGAATATCCACCGGCATGACATCCGAGACAGCGAAGCAGAAAGGCTAAGCGTTGAAGTGAAGACGGAGGAACACGCCAAGCTCTTGTTGTCTAACTCCTCATAGCTCCTCGAGGAGAGACACAGTGAGAGGATAGCTGTGAGGTTAAGCTATTCTATGAATCCTCCCCCGACCTAAAGGGTGTGACAGAAACAACAAAACACAACAAGAGAGTGAGGCAAGAAAGCCTACGTCTGCCATCTCCCAGGTTGCGAGAGCGTTAAGCCATGCGAATTGCGAACCAATCAGTGCAGTAGAACACCTGCGTGTTCTCCTGTAGCCACTCTTCCGCTTGGCCTGCTAAGGAGCAGATCCTCCAGAAGGGCGATGGGAACGGAGCGGCACATACCCAGGCCGGTCTGGTCACCAGGGGCCAGCCACATGAAAAAGAAAGAGAACAGGCAGTCCTGATTGTGGCTACCTACTGGCAGGGGATCGATATTAAGCGTAGAGCGACATAGATCGGCAGCTGAAAGGTTGAGACAAGATGCAACCAAGTCCACCAGGAGAGTTCCAAACTACAGACACAACACCCTGAACACTCGCGGATTCAGCTGCCACTCAGTTGGAGGAGGTGCATCGGGACAAGACAGAGCATCCGCCTCAACCTTCCTGGCGTCCGGAAAGTGGTGCCCACTAATGTCGTTGCTCGAGTCGGAACGAGACTTGCAGGAGAGACTCGACCCTGGTGGACCCCTGCTTGTTGATCTTAACGGATCTGCAATTGCTGAACCTCCTCGAGGTCCCTGATGAGCAAGTACCTCTCTGATTGAGTCCAAATCCCTGTTACCTGTTCATGACCAAGATGAGCACCCCACCCCTGATGGGAAGTGTCTACGAACAGGAGAGTCGAAAGGGAAGGAGGCCGGAGAAGGCCCCAGCAAGGTCGCTCTCGTCCACCCGCCACCAAGATCTGTGGAGATCAGAGATATGGCGAGTCAACAACGCTCCTCACTGAAAAGGGGGTTCAGGAAAACCTGCAACGAGTAACAACTGAGTGTCCGGACTGGCGCCTAGGAACTTCATGTCAGCAGACAGAATCAAGTCTGACTGCTAGTTTCACTCATGGTCACTAGTGAGAGGTGAAGACCACTCTCTGTGCATTGGACAGACGACACAAACTTAGTGAGAGGTGAGACAAGTCACCAAGACAGATGAATCACGCTAAAATTAGTGTTGTCCTATAGCGATGTTGAAAGCTATCGGAAGACAAAGAACAACTCACTGGAAAGGACTGTATCTCAGAAGAAGTGAGACAAAGACACACTAGATTAGTGAAGTGATTGAGCGAGTGACTCGAGCGGCCCAAGCACTTGCTACAGTGAGATCCATCCTAAAGCGAATGTTGTACAACAATTCACTAATGGAGGGTGTAGACACGCTATAGCGAGATCAGTCCAATAGTGAAGATAACGGAGGACGACGGCTACTCAAGCGAAGTAGGAAAGTCGGGAGACGAGAGGCTTACACAACCGGATGCTGTATGGTGATATCAAAGCTAACCGAGGGCGGAGGCAAAACAATTGTGAGAGACGAACGCACCAAACAACAAGCCCGACGAGAGAGGTGAGTGAAGCAAACGACGCGATCGTCACATCCAGTGAGCGGTGTTAGAAGGTAGGTCAAGCCTAGCATCACTCACCCAAGCCACTCAACACAAACCAAAACGTTGACAAAAACACAGTTTACTGAGGGTAACAACACAATAGAGACAGTAACAAATACCTCTAATTTAATCAGATAGGCACTAGGAAGGAAAAGCAACGTATTTTAAAAAAACTGAAGTCGATACCAAAACACAACTCGACTACATGGCCTGACAACTTGAGAAGAATGAGCAATCATGGGATTCACGTCACGAGACCGCGGGGTTAATGCCCTTGGGGAGGGATTTTGCCATCCCGACACTTCTACAAAGTTTCGTCTGTGTTACGTTTGTATTAGTCTAGTCAGCAGATAGTTATTTAAATACTAATTTTATTCAGTCTAATTAGCTTCCTATTGATATATTAGAGCTTAGAAATTACCGTTTTGAAAGATCGCATAATCAGAACATATTCTAAAAATCAGATTTGATAAATACAGAAAATATAATTTATGTTATGATGTATGTTTATTCTAAAACTAAAATTCCAAAACACTAACTTTTAAATTAGTTAAACTCGACGACCATTTCTGAAGATGACTGTAACATGTTTGTCTCTCCAGATTTGACCAATTTATGGAAAAGTATGCGAGCACAGAAGCAATAAACTACCTCAAGGACACCTCAGAATCATATCCGGGATACGTGGCAGCGCATGCTGCTCTTGAGTATCTTATCTACCCAAACTCAAACATCACCCTGAATCTGAAGACCATTCAAGAAGGTTTCAGTGCACTACCCAGAAGACTCTTGTCCTCGTTTCTAAAAGCCAGCGAAAGGTTCGTTATCCTTTCAATTTATTTATTAAGATATGTCAGAGAAAAACAGTCTCTTTGAGAGGACCACGTTTCCGTATTGGTTCTTGAAATGTATAACTTAGGTTAAGTGTTGTTCTGAAGACCTTCAAAGCTACCTTGAACTATTGTTTTCAATGTATGTGGTGGTCGAAAAGTAAGTATTAGAAAACTTTGTTTATGTGTTTTTCTCTTTTTTTTTTAAGCATATCATATATTCGACTCTGTAATTAGAAGATAAACATATCAGCGGCATATAACGGAATTATTATAGCTCTTAATATTAAATATTAATGTAAAGTCTGTAAACGCTTAAATGGATAATTTAGAGCTATAATAATACCGTCATATGTCAAATTCAACAGTCAGTGGCCAAACGTGAGTTCGCTCCGGTGTGACGTGACGTCATGGCATTTCCCGATTTTGCACTACGATTTTAAACCCCCACAATTTTGTACAAAAGGGCCATGGACTCTATAGCTCATCAGGGTTTATATTGTTTCTTGTTGAAAACTGAAACAGATTGTTCTCTAGATAAAGTACAATCCTTTCATATGACCTTGAACAATTCCACGATCAACAAAATTGTTCAGCGTCAGTGCATAAAGAAACTATGACTTGAAACTACATTTGAGGAAATTGACTGTTCAATTTTAACGATCCCTTAAACACCTTTAAGAGAAGGTGACGGGGGCGGGAGTCTGGAGAGGGATAGTATCACAATGCAATAATGTCTTTACAGCTCTCACACTGATGCTGACTGACCACCTGCACCTGATCATCATTTAACATGTAGTTTTGTTTACAGGTGGTTTCAGCACAATATCTATGTCTTTATATCTTTTTTCTCCCTAAGAACTGCATTGACAGGTGCAGAATCTGTAAGAAAGTTTGTAATCACACTTGCTCATTTCCTATCAAGTCATTTATTATCACATCATTACGTGTTCCAAAGAATATAAGCACAATATAAGCCCATGCAGTAACCAATGCCTAAACAAGAGTGAGAAACACTACCCATAAGGCTGAGAGAGAAAGGGAGACCCCCACTATGCCATATCGTGTTATTACTGAGGGCTCAGACAGTGCCTGGCTCAAGTTTCATAAGCTCAGCACTACCAGTGCTCTATAAGAGAGGCAAAGGAAAGTTGATTTAGGTCATTGCCTGTGAGGTCCTTATTTGGGACCACAGGGTCACCAAATCTACAGTTTGGAATTACTATTGGCTAAAGAGTCTGCTCACAACATTTCAGCCTTCTAGGTGTATTCGTTCCGGAGAAAAGAATGAAAAAATCTTTTAGGTCATGGCCTGTGAGACCATTATTTGGCACCACAGGGTCACTAGCAATTAGTAGGAAGGATGTGATGAATAAATACTGTAGCCATTTTAAGTCAGTACTGCGACTATCATATTAAATACTCTCCAATCTTTAAAAACAAACAGTTCGCAATCTAAAATACGTGCCCATTCACTGTAACAGGGTAATTGTACATATTTAGAATCCATTAGTTTACATGTATATATATTTACTGCTTAGTGTTGCACTAACGTGAAGTAAGTTGAAAGGATAGATTGGGTTTAAATCAACACTGTGTATAAGATTTATATCCAACTTAGCGATATATGACAACACAGCTCTTTTCATGCCATCATAAGTTAAGAAATTTGTTTGGATAATACATTTTCGTTTGAATTCATCAAGATGTAACAGTCTACCCTCATGGTGTATAGGTTCATTGATAAATTTAACACCATTTTTGTACCGTGATTTGTACATAATCGGTTTTCCATCTATTTTTATTTCATCATTATTCCACAAAGATTGACTAACAAATTCTCCTTCTGAAATTTTCGTTGGTTTACCCTTGCCAAAAAATACAGAATATGACAATAGAACATCCTTCCAGAAAGCATTAGTCATTTCTGGAATTAATTGAGTTCTAATGTAGCTGCTATCTGAAAGCCAAAGTGAATTTATATTAACTAATCTGTTTGTAAAAATAGTACCCCATTTCTGCTCTCCGATTTGCAGTCTACTAATCCATCTAAGTTTTTTAGATGATATAATTTCTTTAATATTTGGTGCTTTTATTCCCCTATGCTCAGGTTTAAGAACAAATAACATCTCGTTTAACTTTGTCCGGCTTACCCCTCCAAATGAAACGCAAACCATACTTCTGGATTTGTTCAAGTATGTGGTTTGGTGGGTCTGGTAGTGACGAAAAAAATGAGTAGGAGGGATTTTAAGATAGTATTTCTGCCTAAAGGGGTGAGGTTTCGGCCTGACCAAATATTCATTTTGATTTTCAATATAGGAAAAGTTGTCATCACAGTTTTGTTTTTCCATATTATCAAGATCAATATCGAAGTTGATCCCCAAAAGAGAGAAACTCGTTTGAATCAAATATGAAATTTTTAGATTCTAATTTAAGAAAATATTTGGTAGGCTTCTCACCCTCTTCAATCCACTTTGCACGAGATCTTATAATATCATCATTCCCTTAACCTTTTCATCATACATTTCATCAAATTTCGATTTTGCATCAGTTATGTCACTCAGAATTTCTTCTTTTCTATCCAGTTCGTCTGCTTTGTCTAGTTCCTTTTCCATGCAATCCAGTTTTGTTTGTAGCGCCGTTTTCTTATCTTTATTTATTTTCTTTTTAGTAGATGAGTAATACATAGTTTTGCCTCTTATCATAGATAAGAGTGTTTCCCATAATAACTGGTCATTAATTGATACACTATAATGCTATTTTTAGGAAACAGAAACATTTCATGTTTTTTTGTTTTGATTTTTTGTTGGTTATTTTTTTTATATAGAAATACGATATTTGGTTTTGTGAACACATTTGAAACTGAAAATAGATTATACGTGTTATTACATCAGATATATTTAAAGGTCAAATGCTTATTAGCAAGACCCTTTACAGTCAAATGCTAAGATCGTTGATAGTCAGGTCAAGTTATGGAAAATACCCTCTCAACCCCAAACAAATTGCTACAAAAGGTTTCTCAACTGATTCTGGTAAGGTTTAGTGTACTTTATAACATACTAAAAGTTTACCAAAGTAGGACCCCCGGAAAAATCTTGTTTTCAAGATTGCGCCCAAGATGGCCGCAGAAACCTCTAAATGATCATAACTCTTTAGATATCAACTCAAATGTGATGATCTTGGGGGCAACAAATTAATAAAAAAAAAAATTATGGTTGTCTTTTATGGAACACAAAAATCCAATATGGCGTCGAAAATGACTGCAGACACCTCCAAATGACCATAAGGCCATAACTTTTCACTCAAATTTGATGATCTAGATATCTATTTCAACGTTTTGGGAAAAGGAACACATTTCGACCATTATCGTGCAAGTAAATCTAACTTTGTCCAACATGGCACTTTCTTTTGACCTACGTTTCAGTCCAATTTGAGGGGGACATTGCCATGTCAGTGGCGAACACTTGTTGTTCATGAGAAGAAGTCATTTGGGCAGGGGGTAAAATTTGCGTTGCATCCCTTTCTTTATTTATTAGTATAGGGTATATATCACATCGTAGTATTGGACCTAGGAACTGTTTGTTTTCAGCAATACAAGCCCCTGTGAATTTCATGAGGTTTTTTTATATGCAAGGGGAGTAAGGGAGATAACTCTAATCATAACACTGCTGCTACTTGACAATTTAAAAAAAAACCTAATGCGTTTGGTTCAAATCCTCTGAAACGTTGACTGGAAACATGTTTTTTTAAACTTTTAAAACTTTTTCAAGTTTTACCAGTGTTCCTTCACACTGAGGTGTTCATGTGGTTACAAACCTGGTAGCAATGGGTGATTTTCGAATTTGAAAATTGTGTCAAATCAGTTTGGCGGACTTGGGTGCGATGAACATTTGGGTGAATAGGTTGTCATTATCTTTGAGATTAATGAATTGTTGCTTTTCCTTGGTCTTCACCTTACTGCGTGGTCTCTTGAAAAGAAGTGCTTGGTTACTGGGGCGTGCATGCTCTTGGAACTGCGCAGATGTGGTAAAACAACGGTATCTTCGCGGAAACATGATACATCATTTGTACTTAGAAGTCTTATATAACAGAAGTAATATGTTCAAATGGACTGTATCAGACTTCAATCACCTACATATATACATTCCCCAGAATTTCAATTTATACTGTATACATATGACCGATTACATCTGTTAAGAAAACGTATAGGATTTGTTTATTTTGCCCATGGCAGTGGATTCTTTCATGTAATGTGTGACCGCAAGTTATACTATTGTTGCAATGTAAAACAACTCAACAAGGTTTACATACTTCCGAGCCGTGAAAGAGGTACTTGTATTCATTAACATCATGACATTTCTGTATGGCTGTATTCAGCTGAACGAATGGAAAATACCATCCTGGTAAGGCGTCCCAAACCTAAATAAGTTAAGTATTAAAGAGGGTGGCCTAGTAAAACGACCATGACAAGATGTACGTATTATTATGAAGATAACGTCATTGTTGTAAATAATCGATTACGGTGATTAGTATACACTTCCTTATCTGAACAAAGTCCTTTGGAGCAGTAGGATGACCCTCACAACTGGACTCTCTGAAAGCTGTACTATGGACAAATATAGTTGTGCATTAGGTGATAGTGCACAGCTGAAGGTCATGGATTCATAATGAATAAACATCTCTTTAATATCTGAAGTAGGCTTTATGTGTTCTTTGCTTCCAAACACCTGGACACCAAGATCATAAAATGTGTGTGAATAACTCATTTGGAGGAGTTGGTGGCCAATTTTGATGCCATATTGGAGATTTTTATTCAATAATAAACAAACATAATTATTTTAATAACTTAATGTATTCGTTGCCACCAAAATCCTAGGTATAGACACCAAGATCATCACATTTGATTTGAGTTATGATCGTTACGAGGTTTCGGCGGCCATCTTGGACGCTATCTTGAAAAAAGAGACTTTTCCGGGGGTCCTACTTTGGTACACTTTTAGTATGTTATGAAGTGCACTAAACCTTACTAAGGCAACAGGATTTTATTATGGAAACCCGAGATTCCATAACTGACCAACAAGAATAACATAAGTGATAAGTTCAAATTCTATCAAAAACCTATTTTTATACTTTAACTGAGATTTAATTTCAACTTTCTACCCCCATCCATACGTGAGATACAGACACCCTTGCCCATGGGCTGGCCCATTGGAAAAGTCGCTCATGGGTCCAACTGTAACATATTTTGGGTATTTATGAACTCTCCCCATACAAAGGAAACAACTTTCTCATGGGAAATCAAGCCCATGGGCGAGATTTCCCATCGGCGAGACATCGCCCATGCGCCAGGTTTCCCATGGGCCAGATTTCGAATGGGCCAATGTTGACCTTGGCAAAAATATAGTGTTTGTGAAATGTTGACTTTGGAAAAAATATGTTTGTGAAATTTTTACTTTGGCAAAAATATTAAGTTTGTAAAATGTTGACTTTTAAAATAATTATTGACTTTGGTGGAAGTGTTACTTTGATAAAATATTGACTTTGGTGACATGTTGACTTTTAAAATATATTTTGAGTTATATGAAATGTTGACTATATTCATTTTAGTGAAAAGTTGTGTAGTTTAAATTTAACTTATATAAAATGATAACTTTGGTGTCATGTTGACTTTGAAAAAGATGTTTTGAATTAAGTGAAATATTGACTTTGATCACATATTGACTTTGATGAAATGTTGACTTTTAAAAGATATTTTGAGTTAAGTGAATTGTTGACTAAAGTTGACTTTGGAAATATGTATTGAGTTTTGCGAATTTTGCTTATATCATGAAATATTAATATTTCTATTTGAATGACTTTGGTTAAGTTTGAAATGTTGACTTTGATAATAGTTTAATAAAATATCGTTTGACTGACTCTTCACACAAGAAATACCTTCGGCGGGTTGTTAGTCAACGGTATGTGCATCAATTAACATAATTGAATACACATGAGTGTAAATGACACGATAATTATACGCTAGTAAAGTAGATATATGTATAAACGTTTATATCATGTAAACACACATTGTGTTAAGGAGAGATGGGACGATGAAACAAAATATTTTAGAATTTGTTTATTCTTTCAAAATAGCAGGTTTATTGTGTCTTTTATCCAAAAATGTAAGAAAATTTGGGGGTCACCGAACGATTTAAAGAGTTATCAGCATTAATGATAATACTCCTGTCGGCAAATAACGCCATTTTTGACTGATTTAATGTATTTAGATGAAGCGCTCGCTTTCAACGAATAAGCTCAGAATCATTTCAAATACATTTCAGTTACATACGGGGATGCACAGCAAGTCTATATTTTGAAAATTAATGACACTGAAAAGAGAAACAAAATTAAATTAAGCGCTTCTAATTAAAAACGGCATTTTCCTCATCGTTTTTCGCATATTGAACAGGATTTCTCACTGACCTTCATAAAAGTAAAAACCTAACGTCACGGCAATTTTGATGGTTTCAAGTGTAACTTTGACGGCCGACCGTGTAATCATTATTGAACATACTATCACTCTAGGAGTGCATGATGGAAGAATAACTATCAGCTGATTATACCAGGCGATTTAAATTCGTCAGTAACTAAAGATACGCATGTAATTCGAATAACACACACAGTAACATATTTACCGCGAATATAGGTGACGATAACGTTATGCGGCATGTCGTAAAATGACCGTTAAAATGCGTTACGGAAAAATTTAAGCACTTTCCGTTAGTGTATGGATAAGCGTATGCCCCAAACAACGTAATCCATATATGTTTAGACTTATTCACTACAATAATTTGTTGTCGCAAATTGTTACCGTAAGCGAGTTCGATTTATGGGTCCCATCTCTCCTTAAGTGTAATTCAGCGTCGTGAAAAGTACTACAACATTAAAGAATAACACTTTTTTTGTTGTAATTGACATAATTTTGAATAATGCTATTTATTACCGTTACCTCCTCTTATAATTCCAATATAAAAGAAATAACATTAATACATATCACTTCTTAAACTTGGCCCTGAAAATAGTTTTGAATAAAAATATTTATAAACGTTATTTCATAAAATCGACATCGTATATATACTCATTTAACCTCCTATCATCTCTCCAAAACATTAAACAAATATACACTGGCAGGGAAAAGAAAGTGAACACCTTTTTTTAAAACACTATAATTAAAAAAGTAAATCTGGTAGTAGTTTGAGATGGGTATATTGGATAGTTCGTTCATTTCGGATTACATCAAAATCCTAAACTTTAACATTTAATTAACCAGTTTTGCCCTCATGAAATCCAAAAGATGTAGGGGTAAACAAACATAACCAAACATGTTAGTTCTTTTTATTCCCTTAAGTCGTTCAATTCGTAAAATGTGCCACATGGATTCCAAATGTGGTCGATTCGTGTGTCAATGCATTATGAAATTCACTGTCTTATGGAGAATTTAAAATGTCTCACGACGTCACCTGATAGCTGTTTCTGTGTTCATGCAAAACCTGCATTGACGCTTGTTCATTAACTCGATGGTGTGGTTTGATTCTAACACGCCATTGTGGACCGTCTGACAGTTGTCCAATCAGATGAAGTCTTTGGAAAATAGATATTATTATGAAACTGTAACAAACCGACGTCGTCACAGCCATCATCAAAGTTCAGCGGTCAGTACCTGTCTATTGAGTAGTCGCAAAACTTCGACTCTTTCAGTTCAAAGTTTTCTGGTGCACGTGTGCATAGTGACGCGCCTATCTATGGTGGTCGCCGGCAATGATGTCACTCAGAGATAGCTTTGGCGGCGGTCTAACGCAAGTAGATATCACTATAAATATTTCGCTTTTTTGGTTACAAGAAAACTCAGAGTTCACTTTCATCTCTAAGGAAATAGCAAAATCTGCTAGCCGTGCACTTGGGGTAATTATATACATAGAAACTTATCTATATATATGCCTAATTGCCTTTTGGTGTTTTCCTGCTTCTCTTGAACGTTCTCACCTAAATATTCATAGTAAAGTATGCTTTGGCACTTTCCTACCTCGAAATAGAGCGTAAAAATTACATTACAATCTTATGCTTATGTTATTTTGCTTTCTGGTTATTGATGTCATATTTATTTTGAAACACTGATGTGATAAAAGATCATGTATATTTCATAAAATGTGAACATGCATCTGCATGACTAAGTCTTTTGATTAAATGTAGGCAACGAAGTACATGTACCGTTAAAACAATGTTCTGTAATAACCTAATCTTGACTTGTATCGAGACAACACCTTCATTGTTCGAACTAGTTTTGTAAAGTACATGTTCCCGGGCCATAAACTGTGCGTAGAATGTAGATATCTTTGATGGGCATTCTAGAAATAGAATGTAGAATGTAGAATGTAGAATGTAGAATTTGTTTTGATTGTGGCGTAGGCGATATGTGGTGTAGGCGATACAGGAACCATATCAGTACAAGCGGTAACCTCCCAAAACTTCTACATGCCAAAACTTCTACTGACTAAAACAACACAGTTCAGGGTCCACTGCACATGGTCAATACCTCAAGTAAGAATGGACTGGTCTGATAAATGTGCCAAAACTTCTACATTAGGCTACGAGTAAATAATAGACATACGTATCACAGGAGGTTTTATGTTGTTTAACTGTTTATTCTCATATATAAATGTGTGACCACAAATTTGATAGGGTTATAGAAAAATCTGCTACTTGCCTATGCAACTACCATTATGCAACTACCATTTCATCTGCCAAAACTATATTAGATCAAAGAGCTATTATTATGTTAATGAATTCAATTTGAAAGCTATGGTAACAATGCCTTATCTGATGAGACTATTTTTTAAATTCTGGATGCTGTTTGTACATTTATTGACTTAGGCAAGCGTTTTTTAACCAGATTGTGTGAAATTGTTGAATTTACATATTCAGTTATTGGTATATGATATTGTTTCTTCTTATAATGTATGTTATATATTATAATGCATAAATTCGTTCAACGTCACGGGGAGAGGGGGCGGGATGGCGCAGTGGTTAGCGCGTTCGGCTTCGGATCAAGAGGTCCGGGGTTCGAATCCCGCCAGGGGCACGGCAACTTTGTCTGCAGTAGAGAACTGTTCTACACGCAGTCAGGTTTGGGTGCAATGCTACACTGAATTTCAGCGCAGTATCACCCATGGTTCGCTAGTTCCAGCCGATGCTCGCAGGTTTCACCGCAATGCATAGCCACATGGCGTTGCGGGCTTTCTCCCTGCCATAATACTAGCAGCCGCGATATAAGTGAAATACTCTTGAAAGCGGCGTTAAACCCCAACTCACCTCACCCACCTCACGGGGAGAGATAAACATATAGGTTTATATATCCCTGTTTATAAATTCCCCTTTCCACGTACTACCTGGATAACAATTGTAACAATTAAGAAAAAGTTCGTATGTGACGTACGAAAAATGAAACAAAATATTAATATTTATATATAATATATATAAATATTAATAAACACAAATACTCTGTCATCTTTCTTAGTAAGTAATAAGCTGGACCTGTTAATGCTCTGTTCCAGTAATCCTCTACCCCCTTCTTCAATCAGCTGTAGAAGTTTTGGCAAATTACATTAAAACATATCCTGGGCTGTTCCATTATAAAATAGGTAATTGCATAATTCTGCCCTCACTTTTTGTAGGAGTTTTGGCATGGAGAAGTATTGGCATGTAGAAGTTTTGGGAGGCAATCGTACAAGCTACTATTGAGTAGGATGCACTATTCCACTGTTCCATTTCAGTCACGGGTGTTGTGTTAATTAATGCTATTCTCTACTGTCTTAGAACTAGCTGACAAATGACTGTCTGGGGAATGGGAGATATGAACCTTCTGTATTTGTTACTAGTGCGTAATCGCAGTGACCGGTAAGTTGTGTATTAGCTCGCCCGTGGGTTAATTAGCGTTGACACCTAGGATGTCCACAGATGTCGTCAATACGTAATCATATGGTCTAGTGCCTTGAGTATCCATTTCCTGTTTATTGTTTCAGCAAATAAAAATTAACATAGTTTATTGGTTTGAGCAAACTTAAGTTCAAACAAATCTATTCAGTTAAATCAGTATCTTATATGTTTGTGTTGTGTAGTGATGAATCCCATTGTGGCATTATCACAATGACTCTTAAAATGGTACTTTTAGTAATGGTCAGTGGTTAAAATAACACCAATGATAATGTTTGCATTTTTATTACCACCTTTGAAAGAGGTCGGGGTTGGGGAGTTGAAGTGGAAATGACTACTGCAAATGCAATACACACAGCGGCTGCTGATGTGTGAAGTTGATTTGGCCGGTATCCGTCGAATGTTCAAAATTTGACTGTGGTGACCAGTCGACTCACGCTTGAGTGATTTTGTGCTTCTGGTTGAATCAGAGAGTGAAAGAGATAATATGTGCTCTGTTCTGGTGTCATATTATAAATATTATATTTATAATTATAAACGCTGTTGGAATGTCACTGTTCGTTAATTAACAGAATGAGGCGGTACGGCTACGAATATCATTACTTTGGGGTGCATGCAGAGTCTACATTAAACGTTTTCTTAATCATTTGATTTGTTTACCATTTCGGCCACTCTCTCAATACGATACACTGTTTTTCCAAAACGTCTTACGCTTTTGACGGATATTATTAATGAATAGCATTTTCACACAAGTGTCTTTCCCCTAAAAACATATATTGAGTTATAGATATGAAGTAACTTTTTGAATAGACGTTTCCACAGTATACTCTACTATAAAATATTTACTTTAATGAAATGTTGACTCTTGAAATATTTGTTGGCGTTGTTGAAGTTTATATCTAATGACGTTTTGAAGTTGAACACTAATGTCTGGCTAAAGGCGCGTGTTTCAGATAGTACCGGTAATTGTAAGTGCTATTGCCCACACTAAATCAGTCACCATGACTGATTATTTATACACAACTGATTGCAGGTTACATATATATAAAGATAGAACAATTGCAATATAATCATGCAACTGCGGTTTAAGTGATATATCAGACCTGTGTATTGACTCTCAGAATACCCTACTAAAATAAAACATCTGTCTGTCTCTCTGTCTACTGTTGAACAAGCGTCCCCTCGGTATTACGTAACATGTGTATTCGGTCAACTCATTAAAGGATAGATGAAATGACATATGGTCAACATCGGATTCATTAAAATGGGATGTCAATTTGACAATTGATCGATTTTAAATTTCTGAAATAGGTCCATAAATTACTTTTTAAAAAAACGCCTTATTTAGCCCCGGCGACCAGAATGAAAGTCTACGGGATGTGGCCCCTGAAGGGATGACTTCTGTGACGTATTAGGAGGAATCTGATTTTCGGCGATAGACATAATTCAACCTTATTTCGCAACATTTTGATTGTTAATTTCACAAAGAAATCTTCAATAAACCAACTTAAATTTCCCATATATCGAATGTTTAGATATACAACTAGGTAATTCCGCAGATGACAATTAAACACTTATTACATAAACATGTCTTTTTGGCGATGTAATACATCTCATAAATTCATTTAACGGCAGTGATAATCATCATTAATTAATTAACGAGAGTCGGCGGAGTACCTATCTAGCCGGCCGTGTCTGTCGCTTATCACAGTCACGCCTCAGTGAGCATTTACAAAATGAATCGTCCTACTGATTGCGCTCGTGTTAAAATGGGTGAATTAAGAATATCGTGTCTCGTCAGCCTGAGGACTGGGTGCTGTTTTTTACAATCATTGTTTATATGTCAATATTATTCATAATACGACATGTGACACGTTAATATAGTATTCTTCTTCTTCTTCTAATGACCCACTCACTGTTAGATTGTTGACAGCTGTGAAATGTGAAAACATTCGGCTGATTATTGATACAAACGAATATAAATGTATTAGATCAGTGTTCATAACATTTGCGAAGTAATCCCTTGTTCAAAAGAGGCAATGCAGTATTAACTGAGCAGTACCATAAATACATATATGTATATACGTATGTATGTTCTGTGCTATTCAATGATTTAAACCGCTCGAAATTGAATCAAATGAGTAAGGTAGGAAATGGACTGTTTTATTTTCGTAATTGACAATAACTTTGTGCTTTTTGGACACTCATCCATGCAGGGACCTTATAGACGTATATAAGGTCCCTGATCCATGTAATAAAAGCATTTTGCTAGGTCAGAGCCGTTGAACTGGTAATTGATTACCTGTCGGTCTTAATGAGTTGAAACTTCTGTGATGGGGTAGTTGACCGAATACACATGTTACGTAATACCACGGCACGCTCGTTACATAGACATGATTTTCTGATACACACAAATACATAAGCCTTATATATCATAGATCTGTAACCTGCACTAAGTTGTGTATAAATCATCAGTCTTGGTGACTGGTGTATTTTGGGCAACAGCGTGTAACACTTACTGTTTGAAACGTGCTCCTTTGGCCAGGCACTAGTGTTACCAAAATATCATTAAATTCAAACTTCCAAAACGTCAATAAATATTTATAAGTCAATATGTCACCAAAGTCAATCATTTTAAAGTCGAAAATTCACTAAACTCAAAATATCTTCTCAAAGTCAATATATCACCAAAGTTAACATATCATTAAAGATAAACTTTCACCAAAGTCAACCAAAGTTCCAAAGTCAAGATGTCATCAAACTCGATATATCTTTTCAAAGTCAACATTTCACCAAAGTAAATATTTTATTAAAGTAAAACTTCCACAAAAGTCAACCGATATTTCCGAAGTCAACATTTCACCATCATTATACTTTTTTCAAAGTCAACATTTCACCAAAGTGGTATCAATTTTAAAATCACCATTTCACCAAACTCAATATATATTATCAAAGTCAACATTTCAAACTTCACCAAAGTCAATAAAATAGAAATATTAATATTTCATGATATAAACATACTTCACCAAAGTCAATAAATTAACATAACATAATTAACATAAGTCAACAATTCGCTTAACTCAAAATATATTTTAAATGTAAACATTTCACCGAAGTCAATATGTGATCAAAGTCAATATTTCATAAAATTCAAAATATCTTTTTCACAGTCAACATGTCACCAAAGTTAACATTTTATATAAGTTAAACTTAAACTACACTACATAACAATTCACTAAAATGAATATTTTATAAGTCGACAATTTATATAACTCAAATATATACTAAAAGTCAACATGTCACCAAAGTCAATATTTTATCAAAGTAACACTTCCAGTCAATAAATATTTCCAAAGTCAACACTTCAAGCCACAAACATTATATTTTTGCCAAAGTCAACATTGGCACATTCGAAACCTGGCCCATGGGAAATCCGGCCCATGGGCGACCTGGCCTATGGGCGAGGTCTTCCCCATGGGAAATCTCGCCCATGGGCTAGATTTCGCATGGGAAAATGTTTTTCCTTTGTATGGGGGAGTTCATAAATCCCCAAAATATGTTTCTGCTAGACCCATTATTAAAAATTAGAAAATAATTTGTGTGTAACACCAATTTGAACAAGCCGAGTTTTCCGACGTGCCGGCCCATGGGCAAGGGTGTCTGCATCTCCCACGTACGGTGGGGGGAAGAAAGTTGGAATTTTCGTCAATATCTTAGTAAAAGTATTAAAATAGGTTTTTGATTAAACTTCTCACTTATGTTATTCTTGTTGGTCAGTTATGGAATCTCGGGTTTCCATAATAAAATCGGGTCGCCTTAGTTGAGAAACCTTTTGTAGCAATCTTTTGGGGGTTAAACTATATTTGACCTGACTATGAAGTCAGTCGGTCAAACAAGCCGAAAAAAGTTGTGTTTTTATTAGATAAAAAGCAGGGATACAGTATGAGTTAACCCTTTTCCCGTTAGGCAATTTTGCAGGAACCGAGATATATGGCCAACTGAAACAGAGGTTAGGATATTAAATCTGAGGGGAGTAACATCTGTGGGAAGAGAATGATCCATTGTTAACTGTTGTCGTTTCGGGTCTCGTTTAGATTAATTTCACATTTCGTTACTGTTTCATTCATTTTTGCAGCCATATTAATCCCAACAGTTGCTTGGCAACAAATTTATTCTTGCTCATAAGACGAAGCAAACATACCACTGTGTATAACCAAATTATACAGTCTCTGATTTTGCACAGTAACCAGTTAGAATTGATAATGACTAGCTATGGAAAAAATATTAAAATTATTTGAAACGTCTTATCATACTAACTTCCAGCAGTCCGGTGACCATATTCACATAATACACATAGTGTATGGCAAAGATATTGCATATAAACTCAACGCTAAAAGAAACGTTACCCCTCTTTGAATTTAAATATCATAAAAAGAGGAACAAATATTATTGTCTACTTTGATAATGCATGCACATTTATAAACAATGAAACCAGTTGTTTTTGATCATATGTATTCGTTATTATTCATTCTCTTCTTAACATTATTCGATGGTTCTAAGATGAAGAAGTTGGTTAAAAGTGTTATGACTGTTTTAGGAAGCGTTGGCACATATTTAACGACTAAATATGTCTCTAACTCATGAACATTTTACACATTTGTGTTTTCATATTCCCTAAAGCCATCGTACCTCTCATTACATGCACGTAATACATTTTGTAACGGTTATAAAATACCCTTGTATTCATCATTTCATACCATAATTCGATTACAACGCCTAGAGTAGCAGCAAGACATCGGGAAAGGGACATTTGTATGCTGCAGACTGGGTCGAAGTACGAACATGACGTTCCTTCATTCGGTTGTCATCATTTACGATTCTAAGGCTGACATAACAGATTAAAACAACCCGAGGTAGCCCTAGAAGGGTAAGGCCACGGTAACAACACGAGGTAGCCCTAGAAGGGTAAGGCCACGGTAACAACCCCAAACGAAGACAGTTTCCTAAGTCAACTACACCTCAGAAATAGATTTCAAACAGTCACAGCAACGACTGATACACCACTTGGACCCCGAATTAGTCGCCAGACGGCGAGAGGAAGTTTCCAACAATATTGGTCTGAGACAATACCGACCAATGCAAGCAATGATGCTGACAACCGACATCGACAAAACAGGGCTATATTTTAAAACAAATATGTAAAATGTTCATGAGTTAGTAAGGTTCAAATTAGGACAAGGACAAATTTAGTTGTTGGCATGTGCCAAAGTTTCCTAAAACAGTCACAATACATTTTAACCAAAACATTATCTAAGAAGATAAACATTACAAATCTAAGTATTGGGTCAATGTTTTAAGAAAATAACGAATAAATCTTCTCCAAAACATAATTGACATCATTGTTTAGAAATGTTTATTAATTATCAAAGCAGAAAATAACATTTTAGCTCACTTTATGACCTTTTTAGCTCATAAGGCCTGAAAGGCCCGATAGGCTTATGGCATGGCATGGCGTCCGGCGTCCGTCCATCCGTACGTCCGTCCATCCGTCCGTAAACGTTTTGCTTTTTCGACTTCTTCTCCAGAACCAATGACTCCACTGTACAGACTCCTTGGCCAATGGGGATTCTAAATTATAGATTTCGTGACCCCATGACCCCAAATGGGGTCACAGGGGTCACATCCTTAAAAACCTATTTTCATCTTCTTCTCTAGTTCCAAAAGGTCTAGAGAGCTGAAAAGTTGTGTGCAGACTCATTGGCAAATGGGGATACAAAATTGTAGATAAATCAATGAAATCATGATGAGCTACAGAGCCCATCGCTCTTTTTTTTTTACAATTACTCTTCCATTTTTTTATGATCGGAAATAGGTCAATTGACCCCATCCATGAAACTGTTTAGATTCAAAGACAGGAAACGTTTCTCTTGGCGTTGAGTTTATATTAATTATATATATATTTATGATAAGATCTGAATTGAGATCTTAGTAAAAATGAATGACTGATTCTTCTGTTCCAGTCACAAAGTCCACTTGAATCATCAATTGTTGTCCATTGACAACATAGACGGAAAGTACAAACTCGGCTTTGAAGTAACCGATCCAACATTATTGGTATGGGATTTTTTTTAAATATATCAATGGTGCTATTTATTTACTTGATTATAATGAAAACAACAATCGTTTGAAAAATATTGTACTGTGTATAGATTGTTTTACCCATCTTCCTCAGTCTGTGTTAAAATTCGACAATATATCCTAGTGCAACTGATGCCGAATCCTGATCAGTTGCAAGTTCTCCTGTGAAATAAGTGACTTTTGTCAAACTGAGTATTCGGTCTGTTCCAACAAACGCCATGGAGACTAGATGACCTTCAGTCTGTTTTTGTATTGGATAGAAATAAGTCCGGTAACAAGATTTTATTTTATTTTAGAAAACCAGCTTATTTCAGTCAATTGTAAGTGAGGTTACGTGGCAAGATGGCTTGTTTAGCCCTGTGTGGAGAGAATGGATTTCAACCCCCGTACGCGTGATCTGGTAATCGGTAGAATAAGTATTGCCAAGTGCATTGAGTTAGTATGAAGAACACAGTGAAGAAGTTAGTAACTAAGATTTGTAAAATGAATCACGCTGTTTTTAAGTTTCAGAGGAAGATCATCTACAAGTATGCACAGAAAGTAGTTCTAGCAATACAAAAAGACAGTGTCGAGAGGATTGCCTTCACACCTTTCAAGAGACCGTGTTTCCGTATCCATCTAAATGCAGTCTTTGACATACCATCCGTGAAGATATTTCTAGCCTATCCTTCTATGTGGTGGAAACGGAAACGAGGCAACGAGAACATCACAGACACCGTGTCGGACATCCAGGCTTCGTCGTTTGAGTGGCCAGATGATGGTTCTATCCAGGTCGCGTATTTAAAGACATTAAAGGATGCTGACTATTGGTCCCAGTTACAAAGTCTTGGTAGACCAATATGTGGAAGTATGCATGGGGATGAACGAGTCACAACTGAGGTTGTTCAACAAATTAACAGCAACCTGAGAAGAATATACGGCATTAGCATTCCTGACGTTGACATACCGTGGCCAGTTGGAGGAGGAATGAAGATATGGAACAAGTTCCCCTTTGCAGCAGCTTGGCACAAGTACAAACCAGGCATCATGATGTCAGAGACCAGAGACTACATGCTGAAACCTTTCAGAAACCAAGATGTCTACCTGGTGGGCAACTCCTGGTGGCCAAATGAGTTGCAGGGATGGTCGGAGTCCACCCTGAGAATGGTCGATCTGCTGATGGAGAGATATCTCCATTAATGAAATAATAGCTGTTTAATAAAAGATTTCTTTATGTATTTTACCTTGTGATAATGTATTCGTCGTGTAGTATATAATTAATGTCAAGTCATTCATAAATTATATGTACTTTGAGGAGAACCAGTTCTAAGAATATTCACTTATTTATTGTGACGTCTCGGTTTAGTTTCGTTTAGAGTACATTGTACATGTACAGGTATTCGAAAAGCTACAAATTCATCATACCATGTTAATTTTCAAAATTAATGAACAAATGAAAAAAGCAATAGTCCTTCGGCACAATGTATCTCCACCCATCCATCAACAATGTTGATTTTACAAAAATATTCCATTTTATCAAAATTCAAGACATAATGCTACCGATACAGACATTGATGTTTAAAACGTAACAGTGAAAAAAACATGTCTCATTTGACACTGATTGACAATCATTGCGTTTCGAGTAATTTGATGGAGATCCAAAGGAATAACAAATTTTTAAAATGCATGTTTTATTACGAATAAGTAAGGTAGTGGGCACACTTTTGATACACATTTGCAGGTGCAGGAAATATAATCCGAACTAAGTTCTCTTCCAAACATATTCCAGGGGAAATGAAGATGTAAATTCAATAAGAACTAGGACAGACGCGTCAATACTTAGGTCTTCAAGTCTTCCGCTTGACCTTGTTTTAAAAACGACGATTTTCAAGTGTGAATAACTCAAATACCAAGTCGGATTCAAACTTCATGAGATGAAACGTTCGGATGCAGTTAATCAGCTACGTATTGCCGCCAGTGAGAAGAAGATTTCCAAAGACTCATACCCTCAAAACTGCGAATGTACACACAAGTTACAGTTTCATTGAAATAGCATAAATCTATTATTACATCTCTAAAGGGCTCATCGATGGGAAAGTTGTTGTCCACATTTTGGTTAAGGTTTTGTGAATTTCCCTTAATTAAATCACAAGCTACCAACCCTGAAACTGTCATGTAAATCGGTTCAGTGGTTAAGCGAGAATCATCTGCAAAAAAATCAAATATTGAATTTTAAACAAAAACCAACAAACCAAAAACGATTATAACAATAGGTCTCCCAGACAAACGCCTTGAAGAAATGTGGGTGAATAACTGGACTGGATATGTGTGACCAGCTACGGTATACTTATCCCGAGGATTACAACATGGCACCTTGTGTAAGTGTCACTCCTTAATAAACCGTGAACACTATACAAAAATGTCACCTAACGTGATAGTATGTCATAATAAGCAACACTCAATATTCTGTCCCGGAACATGGTTGTTTTTAAGCACACTGTAAAATATGTCCACATCAGTATTGAAGCTCTTTTTTTCCATTGATTTTCCAGTTACTGGATGAGATTAAGTATACATAACCAGGGACTCTCCAATTAGAGAAAACAAGCTGATGCCTCAACAAATACGGGCTGATGTGTGGAATACCCAAACGAATACTCTAAAATACCTGTTTTACGTCAGAAGAAATATTTCAAAAGTGAATTTAGCGAAAGATGAATAATTTTCTCGAGCTGTTAATAAAATAAAGAGTCAGTCATATTGTTTGAAGTAGAAAGAGGGTTGCATTGTTTTGTTGAATAGCCCCAAACGATTATTGTAAAATATCTTTTTTACGCCAAAACGTGTTTTAAAAATGTAATTTATCGACAGAAATGCTATAGTGATTATAGTAGAGTAATCTGCTGATAAGTGCTTTCACCCGCACCAATTCCGTTTGCTCTGAATCGTGATGAGGCGATGTGTTATTGGCAGAGTCCAGTAGTCGTACTTCAGTAGTCCAACTCGAGCAGTCTCATTAAAATCGACAGTTTTTCCAAGGAATAGAAATTGCAAAATCGTGCATCTATCCGGATACGAACTCATATCGTTCGGAGCTTTCCTTGCAAAACCGTCTGATAACAGCCCGTCTGCTTGAATATTCTGACTCAATTCAGTTAACCAATCACAAGACCTCCAAAAAAAGCATTCTGTGCGAAAAGCTAGGGGCATATAACTTCAAACAGCTATCCTTTCTTCTGTTCCGAATGCTTTCAAAACGGCGGCCGTTTAAAAACTATGATGTAATTGGTCAGCTATTTGACTTGGCTTTGTCTTCACTAAATTGGTTCGGAACACAATCATATACGGGGCGTCATCAGACCTTGGGGCGAGGAATCTACAGAACCTGTTCGTATGCCGGTAGATGCGTTATTTTGCAAATTTTATTCCTCGGCATAAGGTCGATTTTAATCAGACTGCGAGCTCGAGTTTCCTGTCCCTGTTTATAGAATCCCTGATATAACGTTTCAAATTCAGGCATTTTCATGTCTTCTGTATAAATTTGCATTTTAATGTCAAATTATAGTTAGAAGAAAGTCTAAGCAAAGATTTGGAACAGGACTTACCAGGACAGTACAACCCAAAAGAAGTCTTGACATAAATAAAAATCATAAAATACAAAGTTCCATTATTTTCCGTTGAGTTTCTGCTGCTTCTAAATATAAACATGTTAATTACAGAGTTTTAAAAACGTGTGTGTAAATGTACATGAAATAAATGTCAGATAATTGTCTCTCTACAGCCACGGGTTCAACCAGTCGGATATTTATAGTTGTATTACTCATAAAATGCCTCTGTATTGTCATTTTAATGTCAAATTATAGTTAGAAGAAAGTTTGAGCAAAGATTGGAAGAGGTCTTACCAGCTAGGAGTACAACCAAAAACAAGTATTGCCACAAATAATCCTAATAATAAATATAGTCGCAAGCGACGACAAGCGGATTCTGCGCTTAAATATTTTATTTAATTCATATATAATGAATTAGGAGATCTTCCAATTGTAATTGAATATATTTTTAAAAAAGTTTCAAGTCTCTTGAAATGAGCTATAGCATGATTTTGTATGTATTGCTGTAATTTAGGGGGAAATTTTTGAAGACACGTACTCTAAAAACTGAGAAAGTTGATTTTCTTTGAGATTTAAATTTTTAACTTATTGGACCCAAATCTCATTAAAGAAGTCGAAAATCAAAAATCGGCAAAACGACAAACGTACCAAAATATGTCATGACATCATCTTATTGGTTACATGTAAAGAAATATTCAAAAATACAACAAAAAAAGTAGCCAGTACACTAATGTTGACAGTGTTGCCAACATGAATTTTTAGATGAATAAAAGTTCAAAAACAAGTCAAAACAATTTAACATACAAAACAAAATAGGTTTTGAACATTTAAAATTATATTTAAGTTAAAAAAGTTTTTACAGGTGGACTTGAACTGCATCTGCTGGAATAGAAATCCAACATTTTACCACAGGACTACGAGTTCAGTTCGTTTCACTGGCGGAAATTAGTCATTATATTTTATACATCTACAAGACCCTGTTTTGTTCCGATAATATTTATCGAAATTAAGGGAATTTATGTAGCTTTTGTTGATATTTTGTCTAAGATAATTTCTTTGCTCTTGATTGCAATTGATTGATTGATGCAATTACGTCAACATACACTGTAAAGCAAACGTGTAGGTTATTTCAGCATGAGCAACAATTAACATCATTATAAATATTCAGAACCGAAACTACACGTCCCATTGACATGCACAGACCTTTAAAGCAATATAAACCTACATTGTCGTGTTTGTGTGTGTTGTAAATGGGTTTCCCATATCACATCAGTCTAATAGATTTGCGTTAATCGTGGTGCAGTTTCCGGTTTTCGATCAGAACTACTTTTACATATAGGCCTATATTGTCATTATCCTGAGTCGACTATCTTCAAATTGGTAATTTTCGACAACAGTCCGTATTTCTCCATACAATAACACCATCTATAATCTTAAGCAGGACTGACCCCCCAGCAAAACAATGTATGTCAAAACGAAAGTAGGAATTTCCTCTGTTTACACATCAAAATGAAATGGACTGCATTGTCTCTGAATTGCTTCCGGGTTGAAGTAAAAGTCCGTAGCTATGTCCAATGCCTCCACAATAGAAATTACTGAAAATCAAATTAGGAGTGGTCTATTGTCTAGTGACGCTTCAATAAAATCTTCATCAAGTCAGTTCAAATCAAACTTATCAAATATTCAAAATTACCATATTTTGAAAGGTGATTGTGAAACAAGTATGAGGAGTTTACTCAAAATATAACAAACTTGTTATTCTCGAATGCTTCAGCTGCATATAAATCTAAGATTCAGCGCTTAGATGCAACTGTCTTCAAAGTGGTGTTTCCGCAAAAGTGCATGATAAAAAAAGGTTAAAATTCAATATGGCGTCGAAACCACGTGACCTACGTCTTCGCAATGGTAACGTATTTTGCTTGTCTAGTTATTAAGCATCTTTTAAAACAAGTTGTGAGTCTCTAGTATGTCACTGGGATTATTTAGACCCAAATTTAACATGTCAAAATCAATTTTAAGAAAATCAAAATGGCGGCTAAACCACGGGACCTCTAGTCTCTAAGTGGATTAAAAAACAATTTCCTATGTTAAAAGTTTTTCTTTATTATGACGGGAAATGACTGTACGCGAGCGATTTTATTATTGATTCATAACGGCCATAGTTCTGTCTTACTCTCCTGAAAAAATATTTCAATTTGGTGGGTAGGTTTTTTAATTATCTCCCTTTGAAGTTTGCAATATTAAAAAATTGTCGGACTTTGAAAGGTCACTGTGAAAAAAGTATAAGGAGTTCGCTAATGCTTTGGAGTATCGTTGAATCACCAACCCTTTAGCTGCACGTATATGCAAGTTTGAGCTCTTAGATGCTAGTATTTTCAGAGGAGAAGATTGCCAAAGGTGCATGGGGTCGGGAAATTGTAAAATGTGTCTAAAATCAAAATGGCTGAAAAACCACGTGACTTACGAATTCGCCATGATTTACTTTTTTGCTCGCATGGTCATTGCGCATCTTTTGCAAAAAATTTCCATGTTAAAAGGATTCGAACTGGACCTTTAATGGCTGAAACGATTGGGCCCAAAAGCTAAGTTTAATGAGTTCACACTAAGAGCTGTCAGACTGTAAAGTTTGGTTCAATTATCTGCAGCCGTTTTTGCTAAATAGGTTACACAAAATCGGTGCAAATAATAAAAAAAAACACGCCAATAACAATAAGGATTCTGCCCCAAAGGGCAGAATCCTTAAATATAGTCGCAAGCGACGACAAACGGATTCAGTGGTTTTAATTGTTTTAATTAGGACATCTGTCCTACATGTATGTTGTTGCGTTATTTTTAAAAACAAGTTTCAAGTCTCTAGCAAATCTCTATTTAATAAAATAACTTGTTATTCCCCAATGCTTCAGCTGCATATAAATCTAAGTTGTAGCGCTTAGATGCAAATATCTTCAAAGTGGTTTAACGTTTTGTTTAAGTATATTAGCGAAATAATTATGATTCTCTCATTTAGAGTGAAACACCAGCAACTACCCATATGGAATGTACCATTCACTCAACCAGTACAGACAAATCCATTTCGCTTACGAAGTCTGACTTGGAAGCGATAGACCAACGTGTACATGAAGACACTACATCATCACCCCACCTGCCATCGGGAACCACCCCCATCGACAAAGAGTTGGCTACACCGCAAAAAAGCTGTTCTTGTTGGATAGGAGTTGAACGTCTGCTTCCACCATTGGTGATTTCGCCGACGGGGAGTTATATTTACTTAAGCTGAAAGCTATAAAACATAAAAACAGATAATTTCAAAGTGTAAGTACACCTCCATAAACAAATATAAAAAAGGTGGTGAATAAATTAAATGTTTAAGTCCAAAAGACAGCAAGAATTTTTGAATATTAAATGATAGTAAAGAAAGTGAAGCGACATGGCTTGGGGGGTCGGGGTTGTTACTGGAGGTGTGGGTATACCCCAAACAGACGGCTCCACGGCTTCAACTGAAACATGGAAAAAAAACTCCAAAAGCGGATCCAAAACCACCATTTCACTTACAAACAATGCAGTTGGGAAAGAAACATGGTATAACTTTTGCGCAATAGGTAGCTAGAGCACATACATCGTGCTTCTTCCCATAATTCATGGCTTCCATTGTTGTTCTGCCCCTCTTTTCATGGAAGTATGATTTCTGCGCACTTAGTCCAGCACATCCAACTGCATCCCAGAGGCGGCTCCCTGTGGCAGATGCCTTTTCCCGAGCATCAAACCAGGCTTCAGTCCCTTGCTTTGGGTCAATTGAATTGTCTCCCAAAGGCAAGAACTTACAATTTGAAATCTTCAGGTGAGTTGTCTGAGCCCAGGTAATGTGATTGAGCATAGCACAATTTTCGCCCAATGTTTCCCTACACCGACTGTTCCTCTTCTTGATGTCTTCAAGTTCCAGCAATAGTGCTGTTAGCATACTTATGGCATAAGCATATTTTGATTTGACAAAATCTTCCCCTCCTTTTTGTTAGCTCATCTGACCTGAAAGGCCCGATGGGCTTATGGCATGGGATGGCGTCCGTCCATCCGTCCGTCCGTCCGTCCGTCCGTCCGTCCGTAAATTGTTCGCTTTTTCGACTTCTTCTCCAGAACCAATGACTTCAGAGAGCTGAAATTTAATGTACAGACTCCTTGGCTGAAGGGGATACCAAATTGTAAATTTGGTGACCCTGTGACAAAAAAAGGGGGTCACAGGGATCATAACCTTAAAAGCTATTTTCATCTTCTTCTCCAGAACCAATGACTCCAGAGAGCTGAAATTTTATGTACAGACTCCTTGGCTGAAAGGGATTCTAAATTGTAGATTTGGTGACCCTGAGACCCCAGGTGTGGCTCACAGGGGTCATTACCTAAAAAAAAACTATTTTCATCTTCTTCTCCAGTCCCAATGAACGTAGAGAGCTGAAATTTTATGTACATACTCCTTGACTGAAGGGGATTCTAAATTGTAAATTTGGTGACAGTGAGACCCCAAATATTGGGTCACAGAGGCAATGACCTAAAATGCTATTTTCATCTTCATCTCCAGTCCCAATGGCTCTAGCGAGCTGAAATTTAATGTACAGACTCCTTGGCTGTAAGGGATTCTAAATTGTAAATTTGGTGAGTCTGTGACCCCAAATATGGGTCACAGGGATCATAACCTAAAAGCCTATTTCAGTTTACAGCATCTTTCTGAGATTATATGTGCACTTCAATCAGTAAGTAGGTAAGGGAGGTAATTTTAAAGAAAACAGCTGAGTTAAAGGCATTTCATCTTTCTGATGTGAGAGTTCTAACATGTGCTTTGAGAATATAATATGTCTGATGAAAAAGAGATATTTAGAATTAAAAACTTAGAATTGGAGGTCTAACAAAAATTATAAGTCATATTTTATCTTTGTCTCACATTTCACATATGAGTAATTATTTGTATTTTGCAAGTGAATTTGCTGATAAAGGTACACAAGTCTAAAAGTATTCTAAAGACTTAATACAGAATCTTTTATTAAATCTAATATTATGTTCTTTGTAATTTAAGAGTAAATAATGGAGTTTTTTAATATCTCATGATATTGTGTAATTATTTGGAGAATTAATTAATTAATTAATGAGAATTTCCAGTACGAGTCAATTTGGTATACCTTATTTATATCATATTTTATACTTTATAATTGATTTAGTTTTCTATTAACTTTGCAGTTAATTTTATTCAATAGGAACAAGAAATGAGATAGATGTCTACATCATGGACATGTTTAATGTGAATCTATTTGAAATGAGAACTATTGAATACCCTTTGAAGGAATAACTTGAAGAGGAATTAATTTTTTTCATTTTACATGAGATATGTGAACTGAATATGACTAGTGATGACTGGTGATAACATAGGACTATAAAAGAAGTAGCTATATGAGATTGTGACATCACACCTATTTTCATCATCTTCTCCAGTACAGAAAAATAATTAATTGTAGGAAAAACTGCATCTTACATATAAATTTTACTGGCTGTGAGTCTAGTGTCTGCATGTTATGTAATTGCATTGTGTTGACCTCTTCCTGGCAGAAGAATGAAAACTGATAGTTACACAGAGGTTTCAGGTTACTTCAAACTTCTGTGCAGCACTGTGTTATCATAGACTGTGCGTGAGACTGCTTTAGTCTTCCACTGACTCTAAAAAAGAATTTATTCATAGAATATCAACATTTTATCAAATATTGAAAAGGAGCCTATAAGAAATGGTGAAAAAGAATTTACTAAAAAAAATTCACCAATTTATTTAGTATTGAAATGGAGCCTATGAGAAATGGGATTTTCAAAAACTGAGGCTCCTATTCATTATGTAATAAATGTTGGTATTGCCATAATGCAATTAAGAATTAAAACAATATAATGCAAAGGTGTATGATATTCATAACGAATGTTGATTTATGTGTAACCAATTTTGATAATAATTAGCAGGGGTCATGACCTAAAAAGGTTTTTTTCATTTTCTTCTACAGCCCCAGGCCATTATTGCAATAGCTTACAGTGGTGAATTGTATGCAAATAATTGTACCCGGTATATTCATTATTATATAATGTGTGTACAATCTTAAAAAATAGTATGATCTCTCCACCACATTATTATATGTTTGATACCAGCAATTTATTTCCAAGCTTTGTGTTGCTCTTTCAACACATATATATAGCAGATTGGCAAAGTTATGGTAACAAAATATTTTTAAACTGCTTTAATCGTTTCACTACCTAGATTCTTATTACTACATTCCATTATCTGACCATTGCTATAAAGTCCACTCCATAACATACCCCACTTATTATCTCCTGATGAGCTACAGAGGCCATGGCTCTATTTTTTTTAGCTTATCAACAGAGTATCGCTTCTTCTGAATCAATTGCTCAAGGGTGTTTTTCTTTTCGAAGAGTAGGGTGATGACATCTGTCATACTCCTTGAAATATGCTCACCATCATTAACACTTGCTACTTGAGTTATGACAGATTCCATTCATCCCTTGTTTTTCAGCAGATCAGTTTCATGTAGCTCATGCTTTTTTTCAACAGTCAGCCCATCAGTTTCCTTACCCAGAAGGTTGATGTCCCCCTTTCGGTCTTTCAGACCTGGAGCAAGTCTTTTCCCATCAAAAGCAAGGCAGATGCTTGTCTCTGAATGCTTCATTTCAAGTCGGTTCACAACTTCTTCACAAATGCCAGGAGGAATTTGTCTTGGTCAGTTTCCATTGTATGGATCATGATGTTTTAAGATATCTTCAGATGGAATAGAAAGGATTAGATTTGCATCCGAACCTGACAGATGTCCTGGTTCAGCCTGACCGGAGAGTAAGGATCCAATCATTTTCCAGCCTGTTAAAGCACGAAGTGCTGCACCAACAAATTTTTCCATAAAAAATTGTTTTGGACTTCTGTGAGTATCTAATTGCAGTTAAGGAATCTGAGACAATGGCTTTAATGGTGTCCCAAAATAAATCAAAAGTTTAGCCATGTAGGTAAAGCTTTTTATTGGCTATAATCCGTGTTAGCTCGAGGATAATGTTAGGCTTTCCTTCATTGTTCATATTTGCCGCAGCCGTCCTTTACAATTCCAAGAATTCTTGTTCATCTTGATTTACAGACCAACAGTTCGCATTCTTAAATTGACCACATCTGTGACAGATGTCACCACATTCCAACTCACTGTGTGAGTGTTGGGACAGGATGCTGTCTCCGGGAAGTTTTCCACATCCTGTACACAATGTCTCAAAATGATGGCGGTAATCACATACAATAGATTCATTGAAGCTAGCGTCATCACAGAGTTCATGTTTCTTGCTGCCATTATGTTGCAATGGTGATGCAAGGCTGTGAACGAGAAGTCGCTCTTTGATGGTGTGCTATGGAATATGTTTTTGCATACTTTCTTCTTTATAGGTGGCCCACTGTCAACCGGTTCATCCATCTGAGAGAGAGGATGATTTTTTAAAACAATAATCACTATTTAACCTGCATTGGTCTAACAAAAAAATTAACTTCAAGAATGTGGTTCAAGAAGAATTTCAATTTCAAAGAGGAGAGTTTTAATAGTTCTTGTAACAAGCATTTTCAGTTGATTTCCAATCCTCTAGTGTCCACTGTTTACTGTTTAAAATAAATTATATACATAATACATGACATCAATCCTTCACATAACAGGTATCACTGACAATAAGAAGCACTGAGAAAGACACATGATTTGTAGCACAATGTCTGTCAGAAATTATTGTATGTAAGAACACAATTTGATATTTTTTAAATATAAAGTAGGTTTTTAGTCAAATATAAAAACAGTCCTTTCTAAACACCACCAAACGGTGAAAACATAATAAGAACATCCAGAGTTTGTGATAAAATGTTGTTCCAATGTTTAAGAATGCTCGGCCAGACAGAGCGCTAACTAATTATCACATGATCTATTGAAAAATCACATTAAAAAAATTATGTGCAGTAAAGTTTCCAAATTATTAAAAGGACAGTCCAATGTGGGTATTTCTTGTGGAAATAAAATTTGAGGGGACATTCCAGTTTATACACACACACACATATATATATATATATATATATATATACTTAAAAACCATACCATGTTGGGTCTTGCAGATAATACCTATATAGTGGGACCTACATGAAGGAGAGGTGTTACGGCCATAAATCTTCTTGTAACGCTTCAATGGCAGCCATGGGATACCACGTATACTTTCAGATCTATTATATATACCATTTAAAGCACTCAAAACTGATCACTATTTTAGGACCCTTATATCAGGTCCGACCCATTAAATCTTCGGGAGGACCCAATTAACTTCGGGAAAATGTCCCAATATGCGTACCGTGTATATTATACCCAACTTCCGGTCTGGTTTCAACGTTTTTTGTAAAAACTTGTGCAATCTGCTTACATTTGTGGAGTCATTAAATGTTCAGACAAATATGACAAGTGACTACTCGAAGAATGTGAGTGATCCTAGACAAGAAAACAAATAGACAAAAATTGATATGAATAGAATTATAGAAACCAATCGGTAAAATGATAAAGTCGTCTACCTCGAGTGATTCATGTGGGTTAGTACATGTAGTGGCGGATCCTTGGGGTTGGGGTTCAGGATATAACAATACCCCCCATGCGGTCCAATACATCGATGTTGCATCGCTGAACAAGGTGGTATTGTATATCTGTTATATACACAATAGGGGCAAGAGTTGTCCCCCCTTTGACCATGATTGGATTTTATACCGAGCAACACAAAATATTGGGTCTTTATCTTACGTCCCAGTATTTCAGTAGTAAAACTCATTCCATTTGTACGACCCAATTAACATATATAATGAAGTTGTGTATACACGTATGACCCAATTAAAACTACCATGACATTACGATATTTACACGACCCAATAAAAAATAAATAAGACCCAATACATCAAGATTTATCAGTTATACAGTAGTATACAAACTACCCAATAAATAAATAAATGCGGTCCAATGCATCGGTGTTGCATCGCTGAACAAGGTGGTATTGTATATCTGTTATATACACAATAGGGGCAAGAGTTGTCCCCCCTTTGACCATGATTGGATTTTAAACTGAGCAACCCAAAATATTGGGTCTTTATCTTACGTCCCAGTATTTCAGTAGTAAAACTCATTCCAAAAGTGATTATAATTTTGTGACATGTTTTATTAATTCAATCGGGAATATCTATTGTCACATATACACCATATTCTGCTGAATTCTGATAATTTGAAACCATATTTCCAAGAAAAACAGTTAAAACGTGTAATTGGAAGCTATGTATTCGAGAAAGGTATTAAAGATAACAGCCATTGTCTCTGTTGATCATTGGCCTTCAAATATATTCCACACAAGAAGTAAGGGAATATAATAGGCCAGTAAACAAATGCAGATGCAAATGAACATGAGAACACGTAATACAAATTCATTAATATGAAATTCCACTAGAAAAAAGCTTCATATACATGGGTCTATAACTGTATTTAGTTTTGTGATTTGCAAGTACTAGTTGTATACTAGCAGGATAGTAGGGTTTAAAAAGGGTTACTATATATGATGCGACATGGTCACCAAATCTATTCATTATAATCCCAATTAGCCAATAAGTCTGTATACAACATTTCAGATTCTTGGCGTCAATGGTAGAAGATAGGAAATCGAGAAAGAGCAAAGTTTATACACAGGTCTTTTTATTATTAAGAAACTAGAAAAGTTTTACTGTACTTTATATAAATATAATGAGAATAATATACGAAGAATAAATGTTTATTGAAAACATTTGTAGTGAATAATGTTTCAGGGGATCCTGCAATAACTTTATTCTAAAATAAATTGTGCCAAGTCGTAATCTACTTTTGGATGTGAGCAAACCTGCCATATTAACAACAAACCGTTTTCAATGACACTGAATTAGCTTGCAATTAACTTATCTCTTCATGACTACCTTGATTACTTGATTGTAACATAAATGTCGAAGTGCATGTCTTCCTGTGCCTCGTTGGCAACAATATGAAAGAATATAATTGAAAGTCAACAGAACAATGGAATAGAATGAAATTGACATCTTTATTACATGATTACTTAATACAAACAGCCATGTTGAGTATTCGTATTCACTGCATGCAAATAAAGAATGACAATGCGCCAACACAAAAGCTATTTGATTAAACCGTTTAAGAAAACACTGCTTAAGTAAACGAAAATTACAAGCAGACAAGGTCGGCCATATCCCCAGCCAAGTGGGAAAAGTTTGAAATACAATAACCAAACTATTTTAACATTTTCATTGTTGATATTTTAAGCTATTCATTCACACTGTAATGGGTGTTCCACATACCAAGTTTGATTGACCAATGTCTTCAGTCAGATCAGTTACAAGTTAAATGCACATGTCACAAAGCTGTACTACACATCAAGATGTGAATGACTTGAAGAACGTCAAACACTATGTAAGCACTATGAAAGTTTGGTATGGTGCTGTGGATTTTTAGGATTGTGCAGTGAAAGTTCCAGGAGAGTGCATGTCAATGTAGGATTCACTTGAGCAATTATCCATGGACTTCCAAGTATTTGGAGTTGGATGTGAGGCAAGCAGTACCCTCGGTGACGGTCGTTCAAACGATCGTGGTGGAAGACGTGGAGGACGTGACCTCAAAGACTTCATTTCACTTTCAACTATTGATAATCTGTCCATATAAGAGCAATGTTTAGGACATTCTGCATAACAATAAAGTTTATCAATGTCCCTGATAATAATCTGCATCCTACAGTCCATGCTATCAAGTTTCTCTTCACAGGTGTTCAACCGAACATTTAAATTCTTACCACAACACTGTCCCATTCTGAGTCTAACACTGGTCACCATTTACATTACCCACAAGTCCATGCAGACCCAACACATGTAGAATTTTGCATTGATAAGTACATCTGGGTTGCAACTCAAAATACAACAAGTGTTTGTCACTAATGTGACATAATCCCCCGCCGCAAATTATCAATCAATTATACAGAGAACAGACAGGAAAGTACACAGTCTTAGAAATTCAAAGTTTCACTGTGACCTTGAAAACAAGAGTCATCAGTAGATGACATATCCCACCGGTCCCCCATTAACTCTATTAATACATACGATATATCTTAATATAATAGATGATAAATTTGTATTCAGAATTTTAACAAATCTGAAAATAACATCACTCCATTAAATGGGTAAAGCACACACAAAGTTTCAGAAAGATATGATGAATGGTTTTCGAGTTCTGCTCCGGAAACGCATCTATCCCTGAACAGAGTCCCATTTCAACTCGTTTCCATGGAAACGATAACAATTAATATTTTCAGAAATCAGAAAATAATAAAGGCACCACTCCAGTAAATTGGTAAAGCACACCCAAAGTTTCAGAAAGATATGACTAATGGTTTTCGAGTAACGTTCCGGAAACGAAATGATTACGGACGGGGTGATGACACTATCCCACGGTATTACAATTACTTGAATATATTATATATATATATAATATAAACATTGTCAATTATTTTTCATGATGGAACACTGGTAAAATTGAAACAATCAAAACCGAGAAAACACTATTTACGATTTCAGTTGTGTTGTAACTCATTCCACTGAGGGTTCCCTCTGGCTAGGGATGATCTACCGAAACATGTCTGAAGCCAAACAATTATTAACATTGCTTGACTCAATAAAAGATTATGCCTTTGAACACTATGGACTTGCAACCCTAAAGCCTGTTTCACTATCAAGAAACTATTAAAACAAAAATGAAGTTTCAAAACATAAACCAGCTTTAGCTGTTTTTTTGATAAAATTAAAAAGATTCTGGGCACCCTGGCATTGTAAGCCTAAAAGGCCCAACAGTACTATATAGGCTAATTCCATATCAAATTTGCAAGTCATATAGTATTTAAGTTATAATCCAGAAACAACT
This sequence comes from Gibbula magus, assembly GCA_936450465.1. Taxonomy (NCBI): domain Eukaryota; kingdom Metazoa; phylum Mollusca; class Gastropoda; order Trochida; family Trochidae; genus Gibbula; species Gibbula magus. Next base: position 15,081,936 of record OW388290.1, on the reverse strand, counting down.
TGTTGTAAAGTTTTTGCTCTGAATTTAGTAAATAATATAACCTTGAGGCGCAAAAGCACGGATGCACGCACACCCAAAGCGCTATTAACCCATGACTACATCCTAGCCGGGATATAAAAAGGTTATTTTAAAATTCAGAGTGGCTCAGGACAACACATGATTTCAGACTTTAAAATCTTCAATTGCCAATGTTTCCCAACATTTTCATAACTTTTGGTGCATTTGCAATTTGACAAGAGAGACAAACAAGTTTTATGATGGAAAGATTCCTCACAATGTAAAAAAACTAATCAATTAAACGAAAGAAATGTCCAATCAGTATTGTTAAAAACGTATTTGGTTGAATTATGCAAGTACCATAATCAACATAATAAAATCAACTATTAAACTACTAACTAAAATCAATAAATCTTATTTCCCTCCAAAGATATTCATACTTTCCCAAAAATTGAAAGTTGATTGTCTCTCTTTATGCCTGTAACTGGTACCTGGTATGAGTAATGGACATTCATAATAAACACTTAACAAAGTAACTGGATACTTTAAACACTTTCAACAATCAGATTTTATCTGAAAAAAAGCCATATAACTTTGCATAATGATAGCAAACTCTGTTAAAATAAACTCTCTGTAGAATTCTGGGATTTGCATCAGTTAATATGATTATGTTTGATGCAACCCATGAATTTTTTTAAAACCATTGTCAATGTGTTAAAATCTTATATGAAAGTCACTGAATTGACATTTTCTAAAAGACAATCAAGGTTTCACACCACGCCACATAAAATACTATAGTGTGTATTTTACAGTCGTAACACACATTTATAATCAATCACAAAAGGAATATGTTTCTGATGAATAATGATATATAAATGTTAGTGTCATTTCGACCAAATCTCATAACAGTTTGAGAAGAGATAAGAAAGGTACATAACTAATGGGATGACAAGACCAAATATCCAACACAATCTTACGCAATAAACAATAATCATGTATCAAACTCGAGGGAAAAATGTAAGCACCCCACGTTTTTAAACAAGCAAACATTGCCTTTAAGTCAAAATCGCTAGTTAAAAAGCTTTGACTCTTAAATTGCAAATTCTAAAAAAACAAATGCAAAAACAGATCGCCTAGTTACAAAAACTGCAATCAACAACCCAAAGTTTTCTGCACAAGGGCTGCACACCGAAAGTATGGTCAGTTGGTGTTCAAAAACATGCAATGTACAAAATATAATACCTTATGTCATTTTGATTTGCCATGTCTCATATTGTTAACTTTGCTTCTTATCTGCGGCAGAGTTCTCAATGGCAATAATTTTTGGATTTCTGAGATCTGCCTGGTGTACGCTTGAAATTTTTCCAATGAGATGACTCTTGAACTTTTTTCTGAGAAGATTGTTCTCAGCTTCACTCCACGCTGTCCTCTTTCTCTTACCTTGAAAAAGAATAACATTGTCAATGGCTCATTAACACATTTGTACCTTTATAGGATAATATTTATATAAATAAATGTACTAAAAATGTATTAACATGTGATACGGGGTGTAGAAAATGTTTTTAAAGATGTTTTGTTAGTTGGTGATGAGAATCGGAAAATAAAATTCCCATTTTAAATCTTAATGCATATAGTTGATAGAATAAAGATACAAACAAGTCTTTAGGTAATTTTTTGATTGGCATTCTAGAGGTTGACATTATGAAGGATGACACTTTTATGGATATACAACTCATTTTGTAAATGCAACGTTTCAACATGGACTCTAGTGTTGTTGCTGACAACTACTTTAGAATCGATGTCGAAATGTCACCTTTAAACAATAAGGAATTGCATATCCATAAAAAAAAAAGACTTCATCTTTTATTCTTCAGGTACTGATCTGTATAATTCATGCTTATCATCCAAGCTTCATCTATGTGAATATCAATTACCTTTACTAGTTACACTGCCAACCTCCTCAGAGCCAGAGCCAGTGTTTCCCTCCATAGATCCAGAGCCAGTGTTTCCCTCCACAGATCCAGAGCCAGTGTTTCCCTCCATAGATCTAGAGCCAGAGTTTCCCTCCACAGATCCAGAGTTTCCCTCCACAGATCCAGAGCCAGTGTTTCCCTCCACAGAGCCAAAGCCAGTGTTTCCCTCCACAGAGCCAGAGCCAGTGTTTCCCTCCACAGATCCAGAGCCAGTGTTTCCCTCCACAGATCCAGAGCCAGTGTTTCCCTCCACAGATCCAGAGCCAGTGTTTCCCTCCACAGATCCAGAGCCAGTGTTTCCCTCCACAGAGCCAGAGCCAGTGTTTCCCTCCACAGATCCAGAGCCAGTGTTTCCCTCCACAGATCCAGAGCCAGTGTTTCCCTCCACAGATCCAGAGCCAGTGTTTCCCTCCACAGATCCAGAGCCAGTGTTTCCCTCCACAGATCCAGAGCCAGTGTTTCCCTCCACAGATCCAGAGCCAGTGTTTCCCTCCACAGATCCAGAGCCAGTGTTTCCCTCCACAGATCCAGAGCCAGTGTTTCCCTCCACAGATCCAGAGCCAGTGTTTCCCTCCACAGAGCCAGAGCCAGTGTTTCCCTCCACAGAGCCAGAGCCAGTGTTTCCCTCCACAGATCCAGAGCCAGTGTTTCCCTCCACAGATCCAGAGCCAGTGTTTCCCTCCACAGATCCAGAGCCAGTGTTTCCCTCCACAGATCCAGAGCCAGTGTTTCCCTCCACAGAGCCAGAGCCAGTGTTTCCCTCCACAGAGCCAGAGCCAGTGTTTCCCTCCACAGAGCCAGAGATAGTGTTTCCCTCCACAGATCCAGAGCCAGTGTTTCCCTCCACAGAGCCAGAGCCAGTGTTTCCCTCCACAGAGCCAGAGCCAGTGTTTCCCTCCACAGATCCAGAGCCAGTGTTTCCCTCCACAGAGCCAGAGCCAGTGTTTCCCTCCATAGATCTAGAGCCAGAGTTTCCCTCCACAGATCCAGAGTTTCCCTCCACAGATCCAGAGCCAGTGTTTCCCTCCACAGAGCCAGAGCCAGTTTTTCCCTCCACAGATCCAGAGCCAAAACCAGAGTTTCCCTCCACAGATCCAGAGCCAGTGTTTCCCTTTGAAGAGCCAGAGCCAGTGTTTCCCTCAACATCCCCAGAGTAGTTGAGTGTGCCAGTGTTCTCAAAAGTGCTAGCTTTCCCATTCACAGTGCCAGGGTTCTTGTCCAAAACTGCAGGCTTTACACAGAAGTCTTCTCCAGAAGAGATCTCTGCTTCTGAAATGTTATCAAACACATTTAGTTCAATATTTTTAAAGAATACATATTGGGGTTTTATGGTGAAGATTAATTCATTTGAAAACAAGTGATTGTCACTAAGGTGACATAATCCCCCGTCGTAAATCATCAATCAATTATTATAGAAAACAGGTAAGTACACAGTCTGAGCAATTCAAAGTTTCACTGTGACCTTGAGAATATGTCATGGTCACAATATCTAATCAGTGAGTTGTCTTTGTTAGGAGTTAAGCTATCAACAGAATCCAGTCAGAGGTTCTTGAGATATCGCTTACAAGGGTAAACCTGCAAGTTCACAAGTGGGAAAATTCAAAGTTCCGCTGTGACCTTGAGAATAATGTCAAGGTCACCAAAATCTAATCAGTCCGAGGTCTTCCCCAGGAGAAGCTATGTGTAAAAAGCAGGGTGAAGATTTGTTTTAATATTTTGCTCATCCTAGCCTCTAGACTTCCTAAATCAAATATATTATCAACACTCGTTGATTAAAGTAAAAATACCCTCTGCAAGCATGTGGTATTTGTTACTTCAAATTGTGTTGATATAGTTGATATCGGAGACACTTTTATATGTAATTTAAACATAGGTATAAACCATTCTAATTTGAAAATATATGATACATTGTACATGAGGTTTTGCTTACTACTTTAACATAAGGAACACACAAGTCAGTATGTTAAGTAATCAACATGTCGAATTTTCAAGTAGAAAACATAAGAAAAGATAGCAAAAATCGAAAAATAAGTTTATGGATACTCTTCGATTTTCTTGTGCAAGGCTACATTTCCATGCTGATGAAGTGAACATAGTCAACATCGTCTTGTCACAAAAAAGGCATTGTCTAGAAGTTTTGGTTTTTGATATGAATATTAGAGATTGGTTAATTATCACCAAAAAAATTCATACGAACCGTTTATAGAATTGTTTTTTGGTATTTCCGCATTGATGTTAAAGTAATTCTCTCTGGAAACTTGAGATGTGGACATTAAGCAACAGTCTTTCAGATCTGAATGATCAACAACAGTGTATCAGACACACCTCTTCAATTTTGTGTGGCATTTGTGTCACCAGCTGCAGTAGAGGTATAGTTGGGTCATGTATATACATAAATACAAAATGGTGAATTATTGGGACTTCTCGGTCAGAGAGTGACTCGAAACAAGTTTTAGAGCTATTCAGCTTTCTGCAAAAAAGAAATTATTGGGACATTGATAGTTATATAACATATATAGAATGTTAAATTATTGGGACACTTCTCAACCAGACACGAAACAAGTTTTAGAGGTGATAACCAATGTATTAGAAATGAATTATTGGGTCACTTATTATATACATAACCACACCAAAGAATAAAGCTGCTACTCACTCGACTCTTGAGTACCTTCACCTCCAAGGGGATGGGGAGGTTCGTTTGCTTCCATCCCATGTCCATCTCCTCAATTCTGGGTGGCCTTTGTGTCATCAGCTGCTGATGGAAATCATAATGTCAAAGAACCTTTGCAATAGAGGTATAGTTGGGTCATGTATATATACATATATACAAAATGGTGAATTATTGGGACTTCTCGGCGAGAATCGAAACAAGTTTTAGAGCTACTCAGCTTTCTGCAAAAAAGTAATTATTGGGACATTGATAGTTATATAACATATACAGAATGTTAAATTATTGGGACACTTCTCAACCAGACACGAAACAAGTTTTAGAGGTGATAACCAATGTATTAGAAATGAATTATTGGGTCACTTATTATATACATAACCACACCAAAGAATAAAGCTGCTACTCACTCGACTCTTGAGTACCTTCACCTCCAAGGGGATGGGGAGGTTCGTTTGCTTCCATCCCATGTCCATCTCCTCAATTCTGGGTGGCCTTTGTGTCATCAGCTGCTGATGGAAATCATAATGTCAAAGAACCTTTGCAATAGAGGTATAGTTGGGTCATGTATATATACATATATACAAAATGGTGAATTATTGGGACTTCTCGGCGAGAATCGAAACAAGTTTTAGAGCTACTCAGCTTTCTGCAAAAAAGTAATTATTGGGACATTGATAGTTATATAACATATATAGAATGTTAAATTATTGGGACACTTCTCAACCAGACACGAAACAAGTTTAGAGGTGATAACCAATGTATTAGAAATGAATTATTGGGTCACTTATTATATACATAACCGAACCAAAGAATAAAGCTGCTACTCACTCGACTCTTGAGTACCTTCACCTCCAAGGGGATGGGGAGGTTCGTTTGCTTCCATCCCATGTCCATCTCCTCAATTCTGGGTGGCCTTTGTGTCATCAGCTGCTGATGGAAATCATAATGTCAAAGAACCTTTGCAATAGAGGTACAGTTGGGTCATGTATATATACATATATACAAAATGGTGAATTATTGGGACTTCTCGGCGAGAATCGAAACAAGTTTGAGAGCTACTCAGCTTTCTGCAAAAAAAAGTAATTATTGGGACATTGATAGTTATATACCATATATAGAATGTTAAATTCTTGGGACACTTCTCAACCAGACACGAAACAAGTTTTAGAGGTGATAAACAATGTATTAGAAATTAATTATTGGGTCACTTATTATATACATAACCGAACCAAAGAATAAAGCTGCTACTCACTCGACTCTTGAGTACCTTCACCTCCAAGGGGATGGGGAGGTTCGTTTGCTTCCATCCCATGTCCACCTCCTCAATTCTGTGTGGCCTGTGTGTCATCAGCTGCTGATGAAATCATAATGTCAAAGAAACATTGCAGTAGAGGTATAGTTGGGTCATGTATATATACATATATACAAAATGGTGAATTATTGGGACTTCTCGGCGAGAATCGAAACAAGTTTTAGAGCTACTCAGCTTTCTGCAAAAAAGTAATTATTGGGACATTGATAGTTATATAACATATATAGAATGTTAAATTATTGGGACACTTCTCAACCAGACACGAAACAAGTTTAGAGGTGATAACCAATGTATTAGAAATGAATTATTGGGTCACTTATTATATACATAACCACACCAAAGAATAAAGCTGCTACTCACTCGACTCTTGAGTACCTTCACCTCCAAGGGGATGGGGAGGTTCGTTTGCTTCCATCCCATGTCCATCTCCTCAATTCTGGGTGGCCTTTGTGTCATCAGCTGCTGATGGAAATCATAATGTCAAAGAACCTTTGCAATAGAGGTACAGTTGGGTCATGTATATATACATATATACAAAATGGTGAATTATTGGGACTTCTCGGCGAGAATCGAAACAAGTTTTAGAGCTACTCAGCTTTCTGCAAAAAAAAGTAATTATTGGGACATTGATAGTTATATACCATATATAGAATGTTAAATTCTTGGGACACTTCTCAACCAGACACGAAACAAGTTTTAGAGGTGATAAACAATGTATTAGAAATGAATTATTGGGTCACTTATTATATACATAACCGAACCAAAGAATAAAGCTGCTACTCACTCGACTCTTGAGTACCTTCACCTCCAAGGGGATGGGGAGGTTCGTTTGCTTCCATCCCATGTCCATCTCCTCAATTCTGGGTGGCCTTTGTGTCATCAGCTGCTGATGGAAATCATAATGTCAAAGAACCTTTGCAATAGAGGTACAGTTGGGTCATGTATATATACATATATACAAAATGGTGAATTATTGGGACTTCTCGGCGAGAATCGAAACAAGTTTGAGAGCTACTCAGCTTTCTGCAAAAAAAAGTAATTATTGGGACATTGATAGTTATATACCATATATAGAATGTTAAATTCTTGGGACACTTCTCAACCAGACACGAAACAAGTTTTAGAGGTGATAAACAATGTATTAGAAATTAATTATTGGGTCACTTATTATATACATAACCGAACCAAAGAATAAAGCTGCTACTCACTCGACTCTTGAGTACCTTCACCTCCAAGGGGATGGGGAGGTTCGTTTGCTTCCATCCCATGTCCACCTCCTCAATTCTGTGTGGCCTGTGTGTCATCAGCTGCTGATGAAATCATAATGTCAAAGAAACATTGCAGTAGAGGTATAGTTGGGTCATGTATATATACATATATACAAAATGGTGAATTATTGGGACTTCTCGGCGAGACTCGAAACAAGTTTTAGAGCTACTCAGCTTTCTGCAAAAAAGTAATTATTGGGACATTGATAGTTATATAACATATCGACTCTTGGGTATTATTCAAAGTAATAAAGAGAAAGATTGCATGAATGCCCCCAAACGCATCCTGGAGCAAGGTCAAGGTCAAATATCATGGTATCATTGGTATCATCTGCACAGCACAAGGGATGCACATGTCAAGTATCTCAGACCTGGCTCTGCCCAATCAATTATGCTTAAGTTTAAAGATTATGTGGCACAACAGAAAGACAGGTGAAAAACAATATACCCCCGGAATCAACGACTTAAAAATTCACCAATTAAAAATTCACAATAAAAAAACCCACACTAATAGGCCTGAAAGGTGTCTTTCCCAATCCCAGAAATGGTAAACATTTTTGTTGATTACTGGACTCAAACTTGAACATATTTTAAAAAACTGTCAAGATGGTAATTAATAAGTTACTACTGTGAGCATCCTCAAGATATTCTGCAGCCCTAGCTGTAACAAGATGTCATTTTACCACCTCTGTTCACCTCTGCCAAAAAATAATAAATATCAACTTGAACAGCTGTAGATGAACATTACAAGGAACATGAAATACGCATCTGCTACCATAGAATTAAAATTATTTAATTAGAAACAAAAAGGTACTTACTCAGAATTTTCACTTTTGTTATAAACAATAACCATTTGCCTATGACTCTATGAGCCTATTTGGCCACCTTTCGCCACGGCTCTCACGGTTTTCATGAAATAGAACATCTGAAAATAAAAGATACTACATTTAGGCTATTTGTATTATACATGACCGTAACAGAACTTGCTCTGTAAGAAAATAGCATTAGCATACGAAATGTGAACATTTAAAACTAAGATACTTTCAGAAAGTGTTGTCTGTTGACAGCCACTCGGACAAAAAATTAAACGCCTGAATATATTAGTTCAGGCTATCATGGGACCATATGTCCGAATTAGACCTACTGTTTTAATTATGAATAACTTACAGATTGAAGTGTGCAGCAATGATAAAAGTTATAACATAGATCTTAAGTAGATATTGATCATACCTTACAGAGACAGTCTCGCTTGTATGCATCGCAACACAATTTCCGGTGGCACTGCGCAAACTCAATTAAACAGGAAATGAAACGAGAGTTGAATATTTGGCCGAATATTCAATGCATATAGCGCTAATTAAAACACATTGCCAATGTATATTTCTGACGTTTATATAGTGTATACTTTAAAATGTTAACAAGATCATAAAATCTCTGACATGACAACGAAATGTTTACAAATTCACGGACTAAAATGTTGAGGCGAAAGGAACGCAAACGCAACGATCTCTGAAACCAGTTTACATTCGGAAAAGCCATTGCGATGTACAGGCACATCACAGCGATGATTTCCGCATGTTTATATAATGTTTATATAAAATACGGGTTATACAAAATTGCGATTTACGGTGTTGTACCCAATAAATCGGTTTTATTGCACATGGTTTGAACTATTGACTTAGACATTGTTGACAAAATGAAAGCCACTTGCATTATTGGGTCCCGGAATTAGTGGCTCTGACCCAATACATTGAAAATGGCCCAATATAACATCAGTGACCCAAGAATTCGAGGCTTAAAATCACGATTGCACCAATAACACATGGTTTTTAAAACTATATATATATATATATATATATATATATATATATATATATATATATATATGTCATTGATAGTGATCATAATACAACCATGTTGAAACTTGCAATTGACAACGTTAACTTTGGTAAAGAAAAGCGCATATTACATTTTTTGTTAGTTTTATCTTTAATCATCATGTGGGAATATTCTATCAAAACAAATTCTTTATTTGCATTATGTTGTAAAATGTAAAGAGAGCTCTCAAAATTAAAGATGTGTGTGAGATACCACAACATTTTTACATGTGCCTTAAATCTTACCTTCTATTTTTCATGTTTTGACTGGAAACTGATCATTCATAAAGAAGGAAAGTGGCAGGAACTAATACAATGACCAAGGAACTGAAATAAAAAAAATCAGATATTATTAGAAACTGGAAATTCAGAAATATTATTTTATTACCGTATTACATGATTAAGATTACAATGTGTGAATGAAGGTTAATTCAGTTGTATCAGACCTATTGACAACAGAATGTTAAATAACACATTTTGGTTGAGTAAAATTTTATGAAGAAACTGTTGTGCACAGATTGAATTGAAAAAGATTTGAACATTTTGATAACGAATTAGGTTTTATTTATATTTATATTAATCACATAAATTGTTTAAGTAAAATGAATGAAATTTATAAATGATTATGGCATAAAAAAATAAATCTACCTCTCTTGGACAATTTTGACATGAATGATCTACTAAGCTCTTGAAATGTAGTGTTGTGAGTCGGCACTGAAAAATTCAATGAAAATATAAATCAACAACGAGTTTCATTTGCATGTAAAACCAAAACATTTATCCAAAACAACTCCCGATTAAGAGCGACAATTCAGATACAGACTATAGAATAACACTAAAACAGTGGTAAAGATTTCGAATGTAGTTGCTGTCATTCATTTAATACGATTGTAATGTAAAGTTAACGTGTTGGTATGATCGAACAATAATGCTAAATGTTCAAATATACAATAAAATTGCTTGAAATGAGGGAATGTTAGCACTCACGTTCGGTCTCTGCTGCAAAATGTAAACATGCGGTCCAGACTTCCTCTTCATTGTGCGCATGCGCAGAATCGTTGGTTGATGATGATGAGTACGGAGATTTAACGAGCGGTTTTCAGCGGAGCTGTTCTCCCACTCGGGTCGCAGGGACCATTAATAAAGTTCCGAAATTTTCCAAAAAGGAAATATAATTTTGATGCCACGGTCGAAAGGGGTTGGAGGCAAATTTGGAAATTTTGAAATTTGGAATAGTGCCTAGGTTAGGTTAAGCCGGGGTGGGAAGGGGAGAGGGAGAGGGGGGAGGTTTAAAAGTTAATTTTGGATGGTTTTTAAGTTATATGTGTATTTAGATTCGGTCCAAAAGGCCCGAATCCTTTATGTAAGTGCCGACCGCTTGGAAGGTACTATTATTATTGTGTGGGTTTAGAATTTGATATATGTTATTTATTTGGATGTTATTGGCCCTTAGTTTTAGGTTAAGTATTTGGCGGAAGGCCGCATACTGTGGGCATTCAATTAGGATGTGATGGATTGTTTCTGCCTGCGGGCAGTGTGGGCATGATGCGGGGGTGTTAGTAAAGTTAAGTTTATGGATATGGTTATTTAATTTTGTGTGCCCCGTTTGAAGTTTAATTATTGCCCTATCAATATTTTTATTTTTGGAGTAAATTTGTTGTTTACCTGGGGGTTAAGATAGAAGTTGTTTGGTGTGATGCGCCTTATTGGAATTTGCATATTGCAGGTGCCATGCTCGCTTTGCATGAGATTTTGATAGGCTTTTTGCCTCTTGTTTCGAATGGAAAAGGGGGAGGAAATTTGGTTGTTTAAGGCCCTCCTTGGCAGCTTTGTCGGCTTTTTCGTTGCCAAATATGCCGACGTGTGCTGGTACCCATAGGAGCTTTACTGCCTTGCCTTGATTATTTAGATTTTGGATAGAGTTAAGAATTTTGGAGATTAAATCAGGGCCATTTTTGGTTGATTTGTTTTGAAGTGCCTGAAGGGCACTGAGAGAATCCGAAAGGATGAGAATTTTGCCCTGATCTTTAGTTTTTGGATGGGATAAAGCGAGTACTTTGGCCATAAGCTCAGCAGTGTAGACCGATTGGTCGTTAGGGAGCCTATTGGAGTAAGATAGTTGTTGGGGATGCTGCATGTGTATGCCTACACCTGTTGTGCGTGCATCGGGGTCGTGGGACCCGTCTGTTGCAGTGTTCTCGTTTTCAGTGAACGTTTCCACGATTTAAAGGGCTAGTTTCACGTTTTTCGATGCATGTTTTAATGTTTCTGTGGCGAGTCTAACTGTTTATGTTGCTTGGTTTACGATTAATGTGGGCTTTTCCACGTTTTTCGGCGCACGGGAGCAGTTTTGTTTGGTAGGCCTGACTTAAGGAAAACTTGTTTGATGTTTCGAGCCGTATTACTAACGTCACAGCTTAACTGAAAAGTTGGGATTTGGAGCCGCTTTCTGAGCTTGACTTGTGACTTGGTGCATCTAAATCGACTATGTACAGTGTAAATATCGTATGGTTTTTTTCAAGGATGTATCTCTCAGTTCGCGCAGAATAGCTTTTCACTCAAACTTGTATGATTTAGTACATAGTAGCATGTATATCTGTGGAGAAATTAGAATTTTAAAGGTTTCCGGCAGGCCACGATGAACCGGACATTGTCTATACTGTTGTCCGGTTATTCGAGTTTAAGTATGAGTCTTTTCACTTGAAAATCATCTAATTCAACTAGTGTGTAAATATCATATGAATTCCTTCCAGTATGCATATCTCAATTCGCGTAGAATACATTTCCACTCGAACTGGCATTACTTAAAGCTTAATAACATGTTTATCTTTGGAGAAATACAAATTTTAAAGATTTCCACTAAGGCCTCGATGAAGCAGACAGTGTTGATACTGTTGTCCGGTTATTCGTGTCTTAGCGTGATTTTTCACACTTTGCAAAATCTTCTAATCTTCTAATTCATTTGTATAAATATTTAAGTTTCAGCTCTCAGATGCAAATATCTTCGGCGTGGTGTTTCTGCAAAAATGCACAGGGTTAAAACATTTGAAAACGTTAAAATTTAAATATGACGCCGAAACCACTTGACCTACGACTCCACAATGGTAACATTTTGCTTGTCTAGTTATTAAGCATATTTTAAAACAAGTTGCGAGTTTCTAGTATCGTCATGATTTACGTTTTTGCTTGTATTGTTCTTGCGCATCTTTTGCAAAACGTTTCAAGTCTCTAAGTGCATTTTTAAAAAAATTCCCATGTTAAAGTTTTTCTTTATTATGACCGGAAATGAATGTACGCGAGCGATTTTATTATTGATTCATAAAGACCATAGTCCTGTCTTACTGTCCTAAAATTTTCAAAAATGGGTGAACTGATTGGGCCCAAAAGCTTCGCGGCACAACTACATAGTAAGGGCTATCAGCCTGTAAAGTTTGGTTGCAATAGGTGCATTCCTTCTTGCCAAAGTGGTTGAGACAAAATCGGTGCAAATAATAATTTTTAAAAACACGCCAATAACAATAAGGATTCAGCATAAATGCTGAATCCTTAATAATCCTAAAAAAAACAAATTACATTGTCTATATCTACATAGTCAATGTTCCTACATGTGTATATGTCATCATAGGTGTCTGATAAATGACATTTGGTAAAATCAGAATCAAATACTTTAACGTTTGTCTGCGAATAAATGACAATAAAAGCAACACTTATTGCAGTGTATGGCAAAACAATTGCCCAAGTTGTGGTAAAACGTCACTGCCTCACTCACTCTGTTCTCTATTCACAATATTGCTGACAGGTGAAGATTCGTATGTAGATCGTGGCGGCATGACATAACATAATAATAACATAAATCCATTTTAAACGCGCAGCGTACGTGTCAGCATGTGTCTAAGATATTATAATGTAATACATATGATCATACATTAATGCCAGGGTCATAAATCACAAAGCGGACATACAATGTTAAGGAACCTGACTTCTCCATTCAGTTGGTAGGTTTCCTCAACAAAGGTATGTGCCGAAAACTTTGTCCTGATAACTGTGTGATTATTATTATGTCTGAATGCAATGCCTATTATTATGAATATTATGTTGGACTTTTAAAAATGAATATTTGTTCTCAAATATTACTACACTTTGCTTTCTAGGCTTTAAAAAAGCTACTCTTAAAACTTTCAAATCTGTGTGTAAGACACATGCAACACTGCCATTGATGGTTGTCGCCCCCAACAAAAATTTCGAAAAGTGGAAAATAGCATTCACCAACTTTCTAAAACTTACACAGAAATCACAAAGAAATGTGATTCCATCTCTAACTGTTGTTTGTCATCTTATTACATCAACTACTGGCAGAACAGTTCACCTTACCTTGGACTGTAGAGATTTAAATATAAATGAATTTGTGGATTATATTTATAGGAGAATAAAGCGGCTGTCACAACCCGTCGTACGTGCAGCTGCGTGCTGTCTACCGACAAAAACGTGGGGTAAATTGGGGAATTCGTGCGTCCTCGGTACCGACGCCGTACCGATTTTGGACAAATTTGGAGCACGCAGACTCGTCGTAATACTTTTAGTGCATGCAGAACTTTCGCTGCGTGCAGTCTACGAACGGGCTGCGAATTTTCCTCCGTACGATCGACGTGCGTGCCCTGTACGACAACCGCACGCACAACGCACCGACATCGTGCGTTTTTTTCAAGCTTACCCACTCACACTTTCTCTACGAACGACGCACGTTGCACGTGCGTACAACGTGCGCTGTACGTGCGTAGTTCGTGCTTACTCGGCACGTCCAAAGTTTAACTATCAAATAATTAAAGAAAACTCACGTCGATCGTACCGAGTAAGCACGTACAACGTACCGAGTAAGCACGTTCCCCAATTTACCCCACGTTTTTGTCGGTAGACAGCACGCAGCTGCACGTACGACGGGTTGTGACAGCCGCTTTAATCCACCCTACGTTTTCAGAAAAACGTAGCGACCGTGGCCTCCCAAAAAAACGTACGAACGAATTACACGCACGATGGGTTGTGACAGGGGCTGATATGCTAGCATATGATCATTTACATGGACAGTGGCGACAAGCTGATTTAGACATCTTGCCACATCATGCGTGCACCAACCCGCCTTAACATACTGTTAAAGGTGCAACCATTGTGTTTAATATTTATTATATTAATATTTAATTTTGTTTGGCTTTAATACATGCCAACATACGATATATGCTGGTATCAGTTCAAATAAGTTCACTCAATTTACATATTCATCCCCAATTGTCAAATATATAATAATTACTAGGTTCAAATTTAAGTCGAGCAACATCATTATACTTGTGCAGAAATTGAAATTCATCGGTACATTTTTACTGTCTATAAAATACTGTTTGAGAGGCATTCTAGAAGTTGGTGTGATGAAGAAGACAAATATTTTATGGATGATCAACTTCTTTATTCACAATAGCGACGTTTCGGTATAGATCCTTATACCGTTATCAAGCATATGGAATGGATGGTGAAACAGCAGATTATATACAGGATACATGTCTTCTTCGTCTATAAAATAAGCGCATCAATATTGTTCCATGCATTGCCGGGAGCATTAGATAAGCAGAGTAGTAGGTTGGCTATCAATACGTTGAATGGAACGGTTGAAATGTTCGCAAGCATGTTCAATGGGATTCATATGTGGACGGCATGCTGGCCACGGTAGTTGATCAATACCCTGTCTCTGCAAAACAATAGTTCAGTATTGGGGCTCTGTTGGCAGATTCTTTGTTATCTTGCAGTAAGAAATTGTTTCAGAACTTTTCTTCTGCTTACCTCTCAACGTCGCACAGGCATTTTTGTATCTACACGATGTAGTTGGAAACTAGATTCATCAGTCAATATGACGTGATCGAATATTGCAGCCGAATGTTGTGTTGGTGCTGCGCTAAAGAAAGACGCACACGGCGCTGTTGGTGGGTTCTAAATGGTACTACGACAGCAGTTCTAACCGTGTATCCATCTGGCGTAAGCTGCTAGTCACGGTCTGCCTATAAATAATTATTGGAATATTAACAGCCCCCAGTCGTTCCCCAAGAGTCACGATGGACACACGTTTTAACGCTAAACGTTGACGACCTGTAGTTTTACGAGGTCGACATATTGACTTCTTTCGAGGTACACTGTGTAGAGTTCTCCATAATGTTTTCATTCTTTGCAAATTCTTACACCAACCGTTAACATGACCGTTAACAACAAGGACGCGATTACGTGAGTAGTTTGAAAGATTTGTTTCCACCATAAACTTTTGTTGCAGAACATATGAGCATTGTTTCCAAATCATAGAAACGTCATCAATAAATCAAACGTGTAAAATTTATGTAAAGTAAGGTTTTAAAAGTATCTAAATTCTCTATCGATGTTGTAGGCGGAAGCACATATATAATAAATCAACATAATTTATCATTTATCATTTACAAAAGTGAATAACATATATATTACAATTTAATCAAAAAAGGGATTTCTGGCAGCTACCTTCTTCCTTGTAATGGACAGGGTTTTCCTATAATAGTCATTATTATTTGATATCTTGAAATCTTAGTATTTTATGTGAGTCACACCTGAATGCTCATTAAAGATTTGACAAACGTGTATTAATGAATAACACAACACCCTTATTTTTTATAAACATCTAGTCGTTTCTTAAAAGCTTGTCAAGTTTATGGTTTTCAAGAGCTTAACTTTCTAAATAAATTATACACATGAAATTTTCGTGTTTCACATGACAGATTTTAAAACGTGTATGTACATGAAATAAAGCTCATAAAATACTTTTCTCTCAACAGCCATGGGCTCAACCAGTCTGATATTTCTCGGCTGTCTTGGTAAGTAATATGTTGTCAAAAAAACGCCTACCAGATATTTTATCAGATTTCGTAAATTACAATGGACAGTTTAGCAATATTATAGCATTATGAAGTTGCACCATTTCTGCATAATATATTTAAATTTCAGAAGTTGTCATGTCACAAAAGAATGGCGATTGTTGAAATGAGACAATATAACTTGTTCAGTTTTTGATCAATGCTTGATCAGAAAAACATTTGAATCAGGTTTTCATACAACCACGAGTAACAATACAGGCACGCATTCGCATTAAAGTGGCAATGGCGCTACAGATGTACGTGGTTACGGTGCGCAAGTGAATCAACCGGAAATAGCGGTCTTCATTGGGCGTGTTTTTTTATGAATGAGGTTTTGTCTCTCGATGGTTTTACGTTTTATAACAATAACAGACTTAACTTACATAGACGAGCAAAACGAGGTTTCAGTGGAGTAGGGTTATTCATAAGAAACTCTATCCTTGCTAAATTTGACTGTAAGATTGTGGATGAATCTACTGAGGATATAATGTGGCTAGGATGTGTGTCACGCACAAGTGGTGTTCGTGTGTACCTATGTGTATGTTACCGGTCTCCTAAAGGATCCTCGTACCATAGAGACCCCGAGGAGCTTTACAATACACTCCTACACCAGGTGTATACCTACCAGAATCAAGGTATAATCCAGATATACGGTGACTTCAACGCCAGAACAGGCGATTTAGCTGACTGTGTACAAGATGTTGACTCGGTTCGAGATCGTTCAAATACAGATCATACTACCAATAACTATGGTGAAATGTTGATCGATGTTCTTACTGATATAAATTTTTGTATGTTAAATGGCCGTTTTAGCTCAAATAATTTCACATGTATTAGCCCTAATGGTAGATCTGTTGTTGATTATTTCTTAGTTCCCCACGAGCAGCTACCGTTATATCAGAGTTTGAAGTGGTGACAATGACATCTCTTATTGCTAGGTACGGTGCTACTGTACTAGTTTATATTCCAGATCATTCCATGTTAATATATTCCTTCGACCTCTTACCCTTTGACAACGAGATCACAGTTAAACAGTCCCAATCAACGTATGATCGAAGTGAATACCCGAAACGTTATAACGTTAGAAACCTATCCGACGACTTTCTTTCTGATGAGTATTCACGTGTGTTAATTGAATCTACCATCTCCCGGATTGAACAGTGTTTATCTGCTTCTCAGAATGTTGATAAAGCATACTCAGAGTTTGTTGATATGGTGTACTCAGAAATGGATTTAAGAGTCCCCGTCTTTAATAGTAAAACAGCGAACAAATCGAAGAAATCATTCAGGAAACCATACTGAAACGTAGAGCTCCAAGAACAGTGGGATATTACATGTGAATATGAGAAATCATGGTTACAGTGTAAAGGTGGAACCAACAACAAGTCTAGACTCAAACAGCGGTATTGTGTTCAGAGAAAGACGTTTGAAAATTTGAACAGAAAATATAAACGACGCCACCAAGCACAGAAACAGATGAATTTACTTGAACAATTAACAAGCGGATACTAAATTGGTAAAATCGGTATATCTAACGACAGGAAAGTGACTATCCCCGAAGAAGTGCTGCTTGACGACGGTACAGTTTTCACAGATGTTCAAGATGTTCAAGCTGTTTTAGATCATTGGAAAACTGATTGTATTGTAAGATTTGTATTCAGGAGGAGACAACTCTGAACAGTACGACGATAGCTTCCTTATAAGTGCTGCACGACCTAGAACAGCTACGTTCAACTAACGGTACAGGGACGCTCGAGGATACGTCACTTAACGGGCCTATCACACGGGAAGAAGTCGCGAAGGCCGTACACAGAGCTAAAAATAGAAAAGCAGTCGGCATTGACAATTTGCCAGCAGAGGTGTTGAAGAATGAAAACTGTGAGGACATTCTTTTTCGTATTTTTACATATTGTTTCGACAACGGAGTTACTCCAACCAGTTGGACTGAATCAATTATAAATCCTATTGTCAAAAGCGAAACGAATCTCCGTAAGCCCATATCCTACCGTGGAATGTCCCTTTTATCAGTTCCATGTGAGATATACTGTGACATTCTCAACCATCGGCTATCAAAGTGGTTGGATACCAACAATCTTATATGAGATACTCAAAATGGATTCAGAAAGGGGAGAAGTTGTTTCGATCACATCTACTCTTTGTATACAGTTTTAAAGGCAAGATTGGACTTGAAAACTAGCACCTTTATATGCTTTATTGACCTGAAGTAGGCCTTTGATAACGTTGATAGAAACTGTCTGTGGCTCAAGTTACTCAAAGCGTGAATAAACGGGGAAATGTTTTCGTCAATTCAGTCCATGTATCAAGACACCACAAGTGCTGTAAGAGTCAACAACAACCTGACCCCCTTCTTCAAGGTGAACATAGGGGTTAAACAAGGATGTATCATATCTCCTACATTGTTACAGCTATCAGTGATATGTTAGTCTCTATCTTATTATACCCAGATACGCCCCCACTGAAGAAAAGTTACAGAACATTGTGAGCAACTGGTGCAGAAAATGACGCCTCTGTATAAATGAGGACAAAACAAAAAAAATCACTTTAGGAAGGATGGTTTTATTCGTTCAGATGTGGAATTTCGTTGCTGTAATCATGTGCTCAACTACGTTGAATCCTATAAGTATTTAGGACTTTGGTTTAATGAGCATTTGGATATGAAGTTTGCCGTGAGAGAACTAGCAAAAAGTGCGAGTAGAGCATTATCGTTACTCATCACGAAGTATAGATTGTGTGATGATATGACCTTTGATGTTTACAGGAAGGTGTTCGAATCAACTGTTGAACCAATTATGTTGGACTGTGCTCCGATCTGGGGTCTGTCCGGTAATCGTGAAATTAGCAACGTCCATATCATAGCTATTCGTTTGTTCGTAGGTGTGCCACGTAACACATCAAATACTGCAATCTACGGCGAGATAGGATGGCTTACGTTGCTCACAAAACAACGTATTGAAGCATTCCGTATTTACATCAAGATTTCTAACCGTGATGACAACAGACTACTCACCAAACTATATAACTGGTCCAAGGGAAGGAAGGGTTCTTCCGCCTATAAAGCTAACAGTTTATGCAGAAAACTCGACATCAACGTTGCTGAGACGATTGGGAAAACTATTAGAGACATGAAGAGGCGCTCGATGAGACTTGATGAGGAATCGTGGTTTACAGATGTATGGAATGATAAGAAGAACATCAATGGCAACAAACTTAGAACATACAGACTATAGTTAACAGAAACACTAGACGAAACTTCACCAAACTACGTTGCGGGAATCTTGCTCTCACCATCGAAACAGGACGTTACAACAACTCATTTTGCTTCCGTTCATTTATACTTTTTTGTTCCTATTTTATAAGTATTTTATGTAACAGTGTCTCGTAAGCCTACAAAGGCTGGATGTATGTATTATGTCATCTACACTGTATATATTTAAAAAAAGTATATGTGTACATTCATGTGACACTTTAATAAACTATATCTGTATGTCTGTCATGAATGTAATTGACTCGAATCACAGTTTTTCAACGATTTCAATGGACTTTCAATTATTTATTTTTTCAGCATAGCGTGGAAACCACCATTAATTATATTTCAGAAATTATATCATCTTTCATTTTAAGGAAAAGCAAGTAGGCGTTTATTATGGCCGACAGTGTAACACATATATATTCTGGGGGAAAGTATCGGACTATATATTGAAAAAGATACTATAAGAAAAATATTTGTTTTCCATTCCACATAAACTCACGGGCAAAATAAACACTACCACTTTAGATTTGAAATTACGAAAAACATCAAACTCCGATTCAAACCCAACCACATGAAAACACATCGCCCAAACACGACAATGATTGTTTCATATTGAACTTTGGTATCAAACGTATTATTTTCCCAAATTTTCCCCAAATTGTGGTTTTCGCCTTTTTCATGCAAAGCAAACAAGACCCATGCCCGACGGGTATAAATCCAATGCGAATTGGTTGTTAGACACCCACTTTGTAAACAAAAACATTTGAGGAATCGCAAGATTAACTTTACAATAACGTGAGCGAGCAAGAACGTTTGGCTGTCACCGCACAACTGTCACAAGACTAATGCAGCGTTATCGTCATTCACGTCAAATGCCCTGGGCCACCGGGTAAGCAGACGCACGGTGTCCAGACTCTTAAGGTCCCATGGCATCATGTCATACAGACCGTTCTGGGATAGCGGTTGACAGCCGAACATCGCCAAAGAAGACTGCGATAGGCAAGGACGGTGTTACGTTGGCGGCGACGTCAGTGGCAGAGGGTGCTTTTGTCTGACTAAAGTCGGTTCTGTCTCTTCAAAGCAGATGGAAGAGTACGTGTTTATCGCCGTCGGGGGGAGAGAGAACAGCTGCATGTTGTGTTCAGGAAGTGGTGCGCTACGGGGCAGGAAGTGTCATGATTTCCGGAGGCATACTTGGTGAGGAGAAGACGCCGCTGGTTATCGTGAATGGAAACCTAACGACTCAGCGTTACATCGATGACATTCTCCGTCCCGTGGTCTGTCCCGTTATTCAACATCAGGCACAAGGTGTGATCTTTCAACAAGACAATGCAAGACCGCACACAGCGCGAGTTACTCAACACTTTCATCAACAACATCGACGTTTTGCCGTGGCCAGCATGCTCGCCTGACATGTCACCGATCGAACATCTTTGGGACGCTATGGATTGTTGTATGCGTCAACGACGACCACCTGGGTCCACATAACCGCCTGCAACTTGTCCAAGCTCTCCAAGAAGAATGGCACCGCATTCCACGTAATGACGTCAGGCGTTTGATTTTCACCATGCGTCGGAGGGTCACTTGCGTGTATCATGGCAAGGGGAGGCCATACACGTTATTAGTGTGAACTGTTTTCGTTACATTGAGCCTGGATTTCCCTGCACCGGGATCAGTCATAACCGTGAACTTGGACTTTTTGACCCCCGGACGAATATCGGAGACTGGGATATTGATACCGGAAGCTGATTGGTTGCATTTTTTTTATGAATATGATATGGGCACATGTTCTTTTTGAATAAACATTTTGTTTTTTTAAACTGAATTCTTTATTTATTCTTCAATCTAGATTAAAATACCTGGTAGCGTTTCGTTTGCCCGTGAGTTTAGACTCCTTTTCAATATTTAATAAAAATAGTGATACTTTACAAATAAATAAAGTTTTCAGAGCTTGAATGTAAGCCTAGATCACTCGATGTGTCATTTTCTTAATACTGGTTTGCACAATTTCTAAGTTTCAAAGAAAGATATAAAAAAGAGAAGAGAATACATGTTTATAAATATTTCCGCTACAAAAGTAAAGGAGTTGTCAAGTCAGTTAATATCAAATGATTTATGAGTTGTTTTAAAGAGCAATTGTAAACATATAATCATATTTTCACTGCAGTGCTCTTTGGATGGTTTGATTCCGCCAGCGGATTGTTTCAAGGTAGTTATGCTGCTTTATTAGCTTTCCACGAGTAGTTGTTACATAACCCCCGTCTTAAGTGTATACGTAGTCACACCCTTTAACACCTGATGGCATCTGGTGACGCAAATGACATTTATAACTTACCGAACACCAGCGCTTCTGACAGGTTAAGGTCTTTGACCTATACATTTCTAGTGTATTACTTCCCTAATTAAAGGGTCACATGCCTCTTAAAAACATAATCCCACTACTCAATATCTGGAAAATTGGAAAGATAATATTTTGTGATAAAAAATTACATTTACTAAGTTGAGTCTAATTGGTTGTTCTTTTCACTGATAATTTTCTTAAACGAAATTGTTGTTTTCTCCACCAATCAGTCCTTTGCCGAACATCGACCGACCTTATTGTATCAATGACATTAATTAAATGACAGATCATAGATATTTTCATTGGTCTGCCCGTGATCGATTTCCATTATTGCTTCGTTTTCGTTGTATCATTTAAAAACAGTTTTAATTTTATATTCTGTTAGCCCAGTTTCTAACCGCTCTCAACGTAGTGTTCTGGAAAAAAACCTAAGATGTAGCGCTCTCCCTTAAAGAGCCATCAAGCTGATTAACATATCGGAAAATTACCATAAATATATCTCATTGAAATATATACACTTCCTTGATTGATATTCTATTTGAG
This sequence comes from Gibbula magus, assembly GCA_936450465.1. Taxonomy (NCBI): domain Eukaryota; kingdom Metazoa; phylum Mollusca; class Gastropoda; order Trochida; family Trochidae; genus Gibbula; species Gibbula magus. The sequence continues at coordinate 15,059,772 of OW388290.1, read as the reverse complement.
ATTGTTTTCAATCTATCTGACTCGGAAAAAAGATGGTATGGTTAAAAACTATACGGAGTTTATAGATCAGATGAACAAAGAACAACAAGCATATCAAAATAATGTATTCTGTTACCGCCTTAAAGAGCCATAGAGTAGGGTAACAGACGTGCCGAAATATTACTAAAAATATATCGCATTGAAATATACACCTAATTTTTCGCAGATTGTTTCGACCCAAAACAAGTGGACACATCGCACTAACTAGTAAAGGTATTTCCACTCTAAATATAGATCAAGTCTATTGTTTTCAAGTGCAAAGCATTGTGGTCAACCTCACATACTGTAAACAAATACACGAATGAAAAACAAACTTTATGAGTTTATATTTGATTGACGTTTATCTATTTGTCATTTCATTCAGTTTTGTATTTCCTACAGATATTGAAATAAATGATTTTCCCAACGAGGTATTACACTTGCATTTTATAACTAATGATAAATATATACATAATATATTTGTCATTGTTTGAGGGTATTGTCACCGAAATTATCATATAACTGGTAAGAATTAAAATGTCAATAGTTTGTATATTCACTGGACATTTTGAAACACTCGTCACGTTCAGTAATGTGTGGCACGGGTCGCAGGAGAAAAGCGAAAATCCCTTTGGCTGCTATGGAGACTTGTGAAATAGACGAGTATGACTTGCAACGGTCGTTACTGTACGTTTTGTTTATAAATATGACGTCAAATTCTACTGATACATACCAGAAAATTGACGTTTATTGGTCTTCTCATTGGGGGGCTGCCGATATTGCTCGACTTTATAAGTAATTACATTGACTGGTTATTTAGTCGCCATGAGTCTAACCCGCCTTACACAATCATGGTATTAAGTAGCTTTACGAATTGAAATACCCGGATGGAGCAGGATAGCTTTTGATCATGTTCTTGTTTTTATGTGCTTCATATGCTGTTGCTGACCAGACAGCGTGCTACATTTGTCTCTAACTAAGTCCGTTGTGGGACATTTATAATAAACAATATTCTTCTCCTGTATTGTTCATACGGGAGATAGAATTACATCGAAGAATAAAAGGTTTGGACACTGTCAATGCATATATGTATGTTTTGCGGTTAGAAGAACTGGCGAATAATAACAAAGGTGATGTCATTGAGACGACATGACAACTACCCTCCCATTTCTGACAGCAGGTTGTATGTTTAGAACAGTCTACAGGATGTCTGGACCTGGCAATAGTGGGAGGTGGTGTTGGAGGAACATACACGGCGTACAGGAACAGGAACAGCAGACAGAGAATAGGTTTATTTGAGGTCACCAACAGGATAGGAGGTCGCATGTTCACAGCGGAAATACCAACTCGTCCTGGTGTAGGTGTGGAATTTGGTGCGATGCGCTTCTACCCAGCCAGACACACTCGTCTCGCAGCCCTAATTCCTGAGGTTGGACTAACGACTAAGGATTTCGGAGTGAATGCAGGGGACACTAGCCAGAGGCTCTACTTCCTCCGTGGCCGCCATCTTACCTACGAGGAATTAGGAGGGCCAAGGACGCCATACAACCTTAGACCTGATGAACGTCTCTCTCCTGATGATCTACTATGGTGAGTGGGGAGAGGAAGCAACACGTATTCATCTAGATGTTTGTTCAATAGAAGTGTCCAATTGCGTAAGTCACAAACTAATAAAGCTAAACGCCATTCTAATTTGCAATATAATACATATGTCTGGCAGTCGGTAGAGTATCAGGTGGATGCTACTCCCACATCATATTAATGACCCTGACATCGCTACAGCTGTGCCTGTGTATATTGTCAAAAAATGTTTGTATGTCTTAGTTTATACTGTCATGCTACCATTAATTGATATATTTGGACAGGCATCAACCAATTACAAATATGTCGAACCCATATGGTGAAACACAACCGCTGCCATTTAGAGGATGAGTATGCGTATACATGCACTTATCACGTTTCACTATTAATCGTTTACGTCTATGACGTCGTGAATTAAACGAATTATGATACTAGAAAGTGCATCTAATGAGTTTTACCAATATCATGCAAGGTTGTGTGTAAGCCTTAAATATTAAACTAAATAATACTCGTTTCGTAAAATATATATTACACAGTGGCTATATATCTAACTACATGTACATACAAATAATTCAAATATGTTTAAAATATGTCATATATGCCTTCTCTGTACTAATGAATCTTCATTTTGAGAAATGTGACTTGCTGTAAGTTTTTTTAAAAGGAAACTGTTCACTGAAAACACTAACATGAGCCGAGATGCTGTCCCTACTGAAGACGAGATGTATACCATTGTTACGAAAGACGGCCAACTGGTGTACCGCATCACGTGAGTAGCTTTGTCCTGATGTATGTACTCGAGCTGCAAGATCATAATATAAGTGGTCCTCCCATCCAACACAAACATAAATAAATGAAGGTTTAATTCAAAAGGAAAGTATATCTATATTTGATGATCGTTCCAAATACTCAGTTTCACTGAGAAAGTTCAAAGTCGTTGAAATCGCCGGAAGGCGCATCTACATAAAGGCCCCTTTACACAGACATAAAGACCGTTGTGCGTCCTCTGTACGACCAAAAAACATAACAGATCGCCGTTGGACGCTCAAGGGAGGCAGAATGGTTGCTAAGGTCGTGAGAAGGTGGCACAAGGGATGTTGAAACATCGCGATTGATCGCCAAGGACGCGGAGGACGCCAAAAACTTTTGAACATGCTCAAAACTTCCGCAGAGGGGTCGCCGACGATTCTGGTCGCTCAAGGGTTGCTCCCATGAGGCAGAAAGGTCGTACAATGGACGTTGTAAGGTCGCAAAGGACGCTCAATGATCGCCATGTTAGACATTCACTAAAGGCCCCTTTACACACAACTGCGTCATTCGTACGACCATTGAGCGACCAAAAAAATGGACAGGACGCTCAATGGTCGGCTGATTTCGCGAAATCCCGTTTCTGTGTAAATGCTCCTGCGATCTTCGTGCGTCCTTTGTACGACCTAAAAAGCAATTAACGGTAATTTCCATGACGATTTTTGAACGACCTGCACGTTTACGGAGCCTCTACACTGCCTTCGCTGGGCGTTCACTGTGCAACCCTAACAACATTTCAGCATCAACGGCGATCCCCGTACAAACCGTCAGCCACCTCTGTGTGTCCTGTGTGCCTTCGCTGTGCCTCCATTCACGACTATGGCGACAGTTGGCCGACCATGCAGCAACACTTCTGCCTCCTCTGCGATACCTGAATAATGCTAAAGTGGTCCATGGGAGCATTCGGCAACCTGGATAGACTAGGGTCTATAATAAGCTGCATTAGTCTCAATTGTTTCAGTCCCATTCTAACAGTCAAAAACAACCAACCAATCAGCTTTTGCAGCTGCAATAAATAAAAATAAAATTGTTTTTTGCAGAAGAATATGATTTAAAAAACCTATATATAAAGAAGTAAATATACAAAAATACATTAAATTATTAAATCCACTGGTAAACATACGAATGAAACAGGGCTTCATCATTCAAATAGGTTACATTTAAGTTTATGAAACATTATCTGTTCATACTTCTGAAAATCATGTAAAAACTAGTCTCTTTTTAAAATCTCCTTAACGGGGAGATAAAAAAGTAAAAAGAGAGTAAAAAGGGGATTTTTGGCTTGTTTTATGATGTCCTATTTTCGGTATTTCGTAATTTATAAAGAAAATTATCCAACATTCTGGACAAAAAAAGCTATTCCAACACCCGTATGTGTTTGAATAAAGATCATGATAAAAGTATCAAACCCGAATGAATGAAATTGTGCGTACTTTTGTTTATTATCAAAGACATTTAAAATCGACTCTATCCGACAGCAGCATTCCGTTCTTATAGTTAAATATGTGATGGCGTTTCTTTACAAGTGAGTTTATACATCTTTATTTGCTTGACTTTTCTGTTGTCTTGCTCCTTTTTGGTGCCATAGTCTTATCAAAGATTTGCCAACAGAAACAAGGAAACATGTGAGAATCGATCATCTATTTTTTGGAGAATTTACGAGTACGTTCACAGAAGGCTGAGTGAATGCAGAAAGAAGGCACAACGGTCGTGATATAAACGGCTCTGATTGCACAGAGGACGCAGTAGGAAGGCACAAGGGAGGCAGAGGCACTCTCCTATATCTCCCCGTTAAGTAGATTTTAAAAAGAGACTAGTTTTTAGAAGGCATGATTTTTAGAAATATGAACAGATAATCTTTCATAAACTTAAATTTAACCCATTTGACTCTGGAGAATGACGAAGCCGTGTTTCATTCGTATGTTTACCCGTGGATCTAATAATTTCATGTATTTTTGTATATTTATTTCTTTAGTTTTTAAAAAAAAAAATATCATATTCTTTTGCAAAAAACAATGACCATGTTGTTAAAGCAGCAGAGCTTGTTGTGAAAAAGCTTATTGGTTGGTTATTTTTTACTGTTGGAATGGGACTGAAACAAATGGAGACTAATGCAGCTTATTATAGGCCCAGTCTATCCTGGTTGCCGAACACTCCCAGGGATCACTGAAGCATTGTTCAGGCACTGTCGCGCGAAAAAGTGATATGCACGCATTCCTCGAAATGCACGTGCTGACGAAAAGACAGCAGAAGACACGAGTCATTGTCGCAGTATGGAAAAGCACACACGAAAAATGTCACGCCTGACTGCAATTCAGAGAGATAGAGCCGTAGGAATGAACCAAGAAGGAGCATCACATGCCCACATTGTCGCCACATCGCAGGAACGTTCGGCTGCACCCGTGTATGCATCACCCAACTGTTTCAACAGTTATGGCAGACAGGCCAGACTGCAGACAGGCCGCCAAGTGGGAGATCACTTCTGACCACGCCCCAAAAGGACCGCTACTTTCGGGGAATCCACCTAAAAAACAGCTTCATTCCTGCAGCAGCTACGGCAACTATTAACTATTATATTCAATGTTGTTGGTAAATTTGCTGCCGGTGTCGTGTATCTAATTTACCATCTTTCTAAATAGATGTTTCTGCATAATGACATCGTAATAAGTATTCCAATGTCAGATGTTTTCTTGAGGCTAATGGAATGTTCTAACAAAGATTATCCGCATTATTTTCAGGCTGGACGAGTTCTATCGACAGTACGCAAGCAGAGAAGCGTATGAATACATCAAGGATTCGTCGACTTTCTCTGATGTAGTGGGAGACTTTGGTGCCCATCTTGGTTTCCATGTTCTGTCTTTCCCTTCTGATAACTCCACCAGTGTTCTGAAAACCATCCGGGAAGGACTTAGTTCTCTACCAAGAAGACTCTTGTCCATTTTCCTCAGATCCAGCAGAAGGCTCGTAATTCCTTATAAATTCATAACTCTATTGCATTTTAATTAAACATTAGAGTGGTATTGTACGACAAATGGCAAATGTAAACCCAAATCCTATATACCTCCGCTCAAAAGTTAAGCACCACCCGAATGTTTTTTCATAGTTAAAATGAAAAGTATTGTTTCTCAATAGTTGGCTCATTAATGTACACATGTACATAAGACAAGAAAGGTACTACAATTAGGAGATAAACATACTTTGTTTGAAAATCAGTGCATAAAACAGAATTGTTATAGCTCTAAATTTAATTAAAGTCGAACCGATAGCGTGATGCTTTAAATGGATAAGTTATACTTGCCACCTGTCTATAAGATTCGAACCTGTCTCTCCCTGGTCCCGTGTCTATCTCTGGTCTCGTGTTTCTTCCTGGTCTCGTGTCTTTCCCTGGTCCCGTGCGGCAAGTGTAACAAGCAATCTGACATGACGAGCACTCTGGGATCGTCCAGTTCCTCCCTTTTTAACAAATCACTAGTATCCCTGTACTTTCGTATCAGAACTCGATGACCGTATCGTTTAAACTTAGTTGCCTCCCAATTCCCAACATGACATATCTCTACAATGCATACCAGTGTTTTTCCAGCGCTCACTGTCACTATTGCATTAATTCTAGGAATGACTGGGACCCGTTCCAAACAGTCATTGTCGACTTAACATTAAATCACATTCTATTAACAAAGGTTAAACTTGATTGTAATTTTATCATCAATTGTAAATGACTTGAGGAAAGGCACCCTGGACAGTAGAAAAGAATTGATTCGGGACTGTAACGGCGCCCCGAATGACACATGAAACTCGAATTATTTCCTGAATTGGATTCCTGAAAATCAGCAACTGATACACTGCACGTGTATTTTGTGCTCGTATAATTGTGTATGCTTATTAAAGACCATTGTTTTAAACATTATTTATTAGTTTTACTCAATATTGAAATATTTTAACTCACTTTAACGTTGAATTTGCTGGTGTCTAACTTTAGAGTGTGTATATACTCTAACTGCAAGGTCCATTTAAAAATAAGTGAGATTTTCCAATGTTTGTTTTTCAAAAGACTTTACACTAATGCTTTACCTTACTCTACCTTACGACTAGATATGTTTGGTTATAATGTTAAATCATGTCAGAGTTGACAATTCTGAATATATCTGCTCTTTTAATCTCGCCATTCAGGCACAGTCTCCACAGGAACCGCCAGCTTGTGGCAATCAGCAGAAATAACGGGAGATACAGACTAAGGTTTTCGTGTACAGGAACGTCAAACAGGGTAATTATTATCAGTATTCGATTTGCTTTAAAAATCTAGTATAAATCCATTACCACTGTGATGAAACTCAATGAAATAATTTTATAATTCTGTTATACGTTTGATTTATTTTTGCATACATTATGCTACAAAGAAAATGCAATTACAAAACATAGCCATTGGCTCTGCATTGAATCAGGATCTGCATGATTTATTATCTTAGGTTGAAGATCTTGGCATAATGCCCGCCACACCCATAGCTCACACACAATTTCAGCTTTTTGGGTGCGATGATTTTTGTGGAGAAGTCGAAAATGTGAAAAGTTTACAGACAACGGATTATGCCGGAAGGATGACAAACGGACGCCAAATGGTCTTATAAGGCCCTAGTCTTTATTAATTATTAAAGAAGACGGCTCCGCTAACTTAAGCTTCAACCGTAAGGTAGATTTTTTGTAAGAGGCAAATGATCCCGTTTCGCAAATTTAGTAAATATAATTTACTTCTATCGTTCCAGAGACGATTTGTCAACGTGTGTGCACGGAAAGTCGTCTTGGCGATGCAAAGAGATTGTGTACAAAGAATCAACTTCCAACCGTTTAGAAGTAGATATTTCCGAAGTCGTCTGAATTCCGTCATCGACGTGCAAGCCCTTAAAATATACTTGGCTTATCCGCGTTTATGGTGGAAACCAGGCAACGGGAACATAACAAACGCCAACTCTGACATCCCGTCAAGGTTCTTTGAGTGGCCAGATGACCGTTCTATCAAGTGTCTGTACTTGGACAACAAGAACAATGCTGACAATTGGCAAAGATTGCAAAACATTGGTAGACCAATATCGGGAAGCATGTGGGGTGATCAACGCGTCACCAGTGGAGTTGCTCGACAATTCAGCTATGATATGAGCAAGATATATCGCATTCCAGCAGACGATATACCATGGCCTGTTGGAGGAGGAATGCAAATATGGAACAAGTTCCCCTTTGCGGCAGGATGGCACTACTTCCGTCCAGGCTATAGGATGGCTGAGACCAGAGACTACATGCTGAAACCATTCAGAAACCAAGATGTCTACCTGGTGGGCAACTCCTGGTGGCCAAATGAGTTGCAGGGATGGTCGGAGTCCACCCTGAGAATGGTCGATCTGCTGATGGAGAGATATCTTTTTAACTAAATTCTAGTATTACTAACTGAACTGAAAAACATACATGAAAACGAAATGATACACATGTAAGCTTTTTGATTTCACATTCCTGTCTTTGGTTATAATAATTGTAATACTGATGGAGTGGTTCCAGATATCTGTTGAATAAAAGATTCTCTATCATGGAAATCCTTGTCTGTTAAATGGTTTCTAAATTGACAGTCTAATTCATTTTTAAAAATCTACTGATGCAGTAATGCTTTCTCCAAAGGTTACCAATATAATTTATGAATTTTTGAAAGATGTTTGAATAGTAAAAGAATACACCAACAGTAGTAGCCATAATAGTCCTAACTTCTAGCTTGAACAAACAAGCACATTTCTGCTGAAACTAAGACGTAGATTTTGTTTCGGTATAATATCCTCATAAGCGTATTACTTCGAAGTTCAAGAGGATGTAAAATATCAATATATTATGTAAAGGAAATGCCATAGTTCATAGCATGTCATGCGAATTATGAATTATAAAGGGAATAAACTACCTGCCAACAGAAACGAAATCAACAAAAATACAAGATATTGTAAACTGAAATTTGATTCACCTACGTGTGTATCTAAGAGGAAATATCATGTTAATGATTTCGTTTTGACGTCAATATTTGCATTAGTTCAGCTGCACCGATAAAGGATTGTCCTTTGCCCATGTATACAATATTGTAACATGACTTCGGTGTATCCTTGAATCTGATTGGTTGATTTGCCTATGTTGAATTACAATGACTACCAGTAAATTACTTGGGGCGAATCACCGCGAACTTATACATGTACATCATGTTCACAAGATCAACATTTAATTTTTTATATTTCTCTTCATTGGTGTGCCTTACTCAAATTTGACAAGTATCATTGTCGTTTTCTAACTTGTGTATATCCGTATAGGTCACAAATAACTCTATAGATAAATAAGTTTCAAGTAACTAAAATGTTTTCAACTTGTTAAATTTGTCCAAGTTTGTCCTTCTTCCATGCGGCTGTTTTTACCGAATGCCGTAGTGATCAAACGTTTTGACGTCGACGTCACAATGCTAGCGTCATTGTCACAATGGTTTAGGGCAAGTCTAAAATGTTTGTTCCTAGGTATTTTACCGTGTTGATGTCGTAGATAAATGTTTTATCGCCATCTAAAAGGATACGTGGATATTGTGAAGTGACCATAGTTGAGTTACACTGATCGGGATTACGTGTAAATTGTTACTAATGTATACATATTACGCCGAATATTCACATTAGTTTTGACCTGACCACCCATCGTACAATAATGAACCGGTCGCCAAGTCCTTTCCACTCAGAGATAGGTCCACAAATAGAGAGTTCGCTTCAAAACACCTGATAACTAACGGTCATGTGACAATATCGATAAATAGTTTGTAAAATTTTCGGGATTCATTGTTATTCAACAACCGCAAATTTAGTTTAAAAACGCAAATATTTATCTTATAAGTCATTCTCAAACTGATTATGTGATATTCAGGTCAATGTGCAGATTTTGAATTACGACAAAAAGAAATAAACTGACAGGCAAAATAAAGTGAACACCTCTTTTTTCATCACTATGATTAAAAAACTAAATATGTTGAGATAAGGTTCATTGGATAGTTTCGGAAAACATTCATTTCGGAAAACATCAAAATCCTAAACTTAAAAGTTTAATTAGCCAGTTTTGCACATATGAAATCAAAAAGATGTAGGAGTAAAAAACCACAATAACAACACGTTAATTTTAATTCTTTCTATTCCCTTAACTCTTTAAATTTGTAAAATGTGCCACATGGGTGCCAAATGTCCAAAAGTGTCCAATCAGAGACAAGTCTTGAGAAAATGGAAATCATTGTAAAACTGTATCGTTGCATGCCCAACCGACGTTGTCACAGCCATAATGACATTAGCCATACATCAAAGTTCAGCGGTCAGTACCTGTCTATTGAGCAGTCGAAATACTTCGACTCTAACAGTTCAAGATAGCACGTGTGCGTAGTGACATGCCGATCTATGGTGGTCGCCGTCAATGACGTCACTCAGAGATAGCGTTGGCGGTGGTCTAACGCAAGCACATATCAGCCTTCATGGGTCAAAAATACCATTGTTTTCGGTTTTCTGGGATTGTCAAATGTCTCCCCAACTCGGCTGTAATGTGACAACACAATGACATTAGAAATGCAGGAACAAGGGCGATTCTTTGGTATCCGTTGCCCAGCTTTTGTCAATTTTCAGAAGTTATTCACGTTTTTCTGGTGTTACTTTTGATGGGTTTTAGGTGTTGTTTTCACTGATGGGATGGCCAACATTAATAATGTGAAGCATTCCTTACTTTTGTAATAACTCTTTCCATATCGACTTCATAATATAAAGTGTATAATATAATTAATGTATTAAACATACTCATCAACAGTGCTTTGAAGGAATATACAAGAAAATAAATTAATAATGTGTGACGCTATTGATCATTTATTGGAGATACAAAAAAAACCCAGCAGCTTTCGAAATTCGACGCTGGAGACCGCTGCTAAAATTGTTAGGTTATGTAAGGTATGATTTTGTTAGTTTACATTCAGTCGTCAAATCTGAATAGACGTGAACACACGAATTTATCGTTTTCGTTTTCACCATGCTAAGCTGTCGAAAATACATCACACATTACATTGTAATTGTACCAAATATGCCAAACTTCGGGATGCAGTAATGTTGAATATCTCAAACAGCATGTCTGCATAAGCCAACTAAACTAAATAGTACTTTTTGGAAACATTATATGCTCGAAAAACACACCAATTAAAATCGTTTTGGAATCTTAACTCAGTCTCATTTAAATGAGACAGTAATTAAGTTCATCATACATTCTTAACGTAATGCAACTTAATTAGGGTCTGATTTTAATGAGTCTGATCCTTCACTGGGCGTGAAAGAAAGTGAAATATGACGTTTTTGACTTGTGTTATGACGCCCCTCGGCAATGATCTTAAGTCCAAGAAGATACATTATGTCGACATCTTTAATTAACTTAATTTCCATAGTTTATCATTGACAAGTATCAAATATATATTGTGTATGTTTCTAAATGTTTATACATACTGTTATTTCTTTCATCTGATATCTTTCGAACTGTCATACATTATCTTTGTCCCGTCATCTGTGCCATTCAACAACCCTTAGAAATTGTATTTTCGATTCAGGTTCTTTGGAATCTTATTAAATGTTCATGGTCAAGATTACGAAATATAGGCCTACGTTTTACTATTTGTAACCAACGACAAATGTTCTACTCGGTCAGCAAATGTAGCCATTTAACTCAGTAATCCTATATTATAAGCTCATTTAATGTCCCCTAAAACTCAAGTAACAAAACAATATTAATGTTAATCTTATGTTTTATAAATGCGGAAATAACCTCAACGTTTTATTTCTCAATTGACATTGTGTTTCTAAATGTACAACAGTTGCGCATGCCATTGCTATTGTCACATTAATTATTCATTTTGACAAACATTAATATGCCAACACATCGGGAATATCGTGATAAAACAAAATCTTGAAATAGGGAAACATTAGTTTCAAGTCCATTTTATAAATCGTTGGTTGTTTATAGTTGAGTTGAGTTGAGAGAGGGAACACAACATTAATGAACACAACGGCTTACATCGCATAGAAGTAGCGTTAGTAAGACCTCTAGGCAAACATATATGGTAAGCCGCTGCATCAATGGTAAGCTAGAGAACACTGTCCAACGAGGATCAGTCCGCCAAAAACCTATCCTCATTAAACTAAATACATACTGCTTAAAAGCTAAAAGTATGTGATGAAAACAGATCTGAATCAAGAAAGGAAATGTAAAAAAGCAATGTCTGAGCTTCTCAGTTATACTTAAGTATGAAGATGAGTGTTTCGGAGACTCTATGATTGATTAAGTGTCAAGGTCAATCCAGATAGCCTCTTGGCATCTCCTTTACAAGCGCTGGATCTATCGATTGAGACTCTGAACATTATCCAGGAGGACAAGGCTGCTGAATATTTGATTTATACAGCTTAGCTGAGATTATATGGTCGGGCGGGGAGCCATAAAAGTATATAGCTTAGAGGTGTGATGTATCTGCTTTACAAAAATATCACAAGGACACAAACATGCCAAATATTTAATAATAAAGATCTACATGCACACGAGAGAATACAATTATAATATTGTGACAGTAACCATATTGTAATTTACGAAAACCATCTACGAATTATTCCTTAGCTCGAATAAAGTATCAGCAAGAAACAGATCATAAGTTCGTTGTAAATTTAAACCCTGCTTGAACCACAATATGATTTAGTCATATTTTAATGAAAAATACAATTACCATGGAAACATTATTTCAATAACAATTTAATAATACTTAATAACTTCACTGGGTAAAACAATGGCTCGTATAGCTCATTGTACCCATGAGCTCACTGATACACTGTCAGTAGAACCTTTATTCAAACAAACATGGTTCTCAACATTTTCCTTAAAACCAGATGTGACAAAGCAAAACGTCTGTAAGACAGAGAGTTCTCATTTACTGCTTGAGGAAGGCATTCTCTTTCCACGGGGGTTACTCCCTTCAGATTTTCTATCATAACGACAGTAAATCTGAAGGAATAACCCTTGTGGGAAAAAATGAATTTATTATTAATATCATCATATTTACACATGTTTTCATTCAATACTTACATTTTCATTTTAAGCCCAATGATACCTTCTGAACTAAATCAACATCAGTTTTAATACATAATAGCTTTGTATGCTCTATCTTTTATGACCACAGAAACATATAGACGATAGTTTTGAAGAAATAAGTATCGGAGGAAATAATTTATTTCCAAACAGGTCAAATATGTTCACCATTAAAATATCAAATGCCTAAATGCTTCTTGATAAATATTCATATAATATCCCCATTCCCATACATATATTGGGGTAATATATTACGTAAGAACCCCCCAAAATGTATTCATCATTGTTGTATTTTTTTACAATCTTGTTCTTTTATTTTCTAAGCATGCAATTCAGATTCGTTTTGAAATGTTTCGACTTGAATAGAACATCCAAACGAACTAAAACGACCATTTTGACACAACATCTTAATGCCTATTCCATTCCTATTGTATTCCCCATTGTCCATCTCGCCCATTTACACGCATTACAGTCATGCCATGGCACTAATGGACACCACGTCATCAGAACCTGTCGAGTACTGAAGCTTTTTTTCACTTCCATGAGCCGACCTCAGAGCGACCAGACGAGCTCTATCTAGGATCTGAAACTGTCTGAATGTAAGTAGTTTTGTAAATACATCTGAGGCATATTGTATCTCTTGTTTAGTGTAACGGTGGCATATAGGTACCGCATTTTAAGATGCTTCGATGCTCATTCAGACTACATCTTTAACTGTTGAATATCTGAAGGTAAGTTCACATATGTAGATTAAATAAAACAAGGAATAAGTTATTACAGGTTACTTGTCTATGCTGTGTTACATGACACGATACTTTGCGACATTAGAACCTCCTGAAGTTTCACATTCCCCTGTCCACATCCCTAACTGACCATTATCGATCAGACGTTAGGCTAGTCTGCTGGATATTGGTTTGACCAAGGGCAACTGCCCATGTAAATAACTGTCAATTAGTATATCGTGGACACCTTTCTGAGAAACATTGACTTTCATTATCATCAATTATTAAAAAGAGACTTTACGGACGCTTTGATGCAGACTGTTTGAAGGTAATTCCTCCTGTACGTTTGTCCTTAGGTCGTTTTTCTCATTGTAGATGAAGATCAAAACATGGAGTTGTGATTGCCATGTTCTTCGCATATAGTTTATATCTTGATATCTTGCTTTAGACGAATTGAAAATAATATGGAGATAGTATATGATTTGAGTGGAACGGAAATATCACATAACCATATAAGCACAGTGTGAACAGCTGATTACAAATGAATATATTGACCTGCTTGATAAATGATAAATAATGATGACAAGGAGGGTATTGCTATTCAATATACATGAGATATAATTGACCTATTGCTTGTACTTACAATGATTGAAATCACAAATTAACTAGACATTCATCGATTGAAACGAAACTTTCGAAGGAAGTGTACAATAGCCATTTACCGTTTATAGCCATTTACCGGAAACGGTAATTATTTTACAAGATTTGATAAGAAATTTCATTATATGACAGAGTGTCCATATGTAGAACGTGACGCACAGAAGCTATTGATTGTCTCTACATTGTATGCTTTGTAAGTAATGGTGGTTGTAATTTGTTTGATTATGATTTTATGTGTTATTACACTGAATATACAAACGTAATGTACATATATTTGCAGAATACGTTATAGTTTATCAATCTCTAAGATCCGTTGAATGGCTATGTTTTACAGTACATCTTGATTTTCAATTTTCAATTGAGCATATTAAATTTGGGAATAGTGATATTTAAATAAAACAGTGTATGGTAAATAAAAGCATCCTAAATTGACAACATGTACATAAAATGTACCAGTAAACGCACGCGGTAAGCCCTGTCCAAGTTAGCAGTCGTCAACAACCTTTTTCTGGACAGACACTGGTTTTTCAACTGGTATAGGTCCTGCAATTGGTCATTTGGTCATCGACTGATCTTAACAATATCAACATGTTTCATCACTTAGATAGCTAGAATTTGTAATCGCTACTTCTGAAAATATGACATGTAATATACAGTTTAGATTTTGAGTATTCGGGTATACATCAATCACTGCCAGGGAGAAAAACTGCTAAAAGGCATTGTGAAAACAGAAATCTACATGAATGTATCCATTTTCGTTTATAATATGAAGTCGAATAGGATAATTTAGGACTTCAAAGTCTATAAAATGATCTAAGCTGAGATATGGACAAAACTAAAAACTGTCCGAGTTAATGGTGATTGCTCCTGTTCACAAACACACTGACCAAGTTGTTGAAAATAAACTGTACGGATAGTTGGTCTGATGGTGGTTGATATATAGTAAAAAGACGTTCTGCAGAAGAAGAGAAAATTCACCTATCTGAAAGTCTAAATGCTAGTTAATAGGATTATGATGAAAGTTTAATACAAATGAATCAACCGAGTACATTGAAACTGACTTCATTGAAGTAAATAGTGGCGCCTATGAATAGGGGACCGTATGAAGAAAGTTATGACTTAAGTAACGTCCCTTTAGCGAGAATGTGTCATTCATTTCATGTTTCTCCCAGATGAGTCCCACTTCTAACAGAGGTTACTATGCTTGAACTATCTTTTGGAAACAGTATCAGTTGTATTTCCTCAGAAAATGTATAAAATTATAATTTAAAATTTTGCATGAAAAATTGTATGTATCGCCAGTGTTGTAAACCAACTTAAGGGATTACAAGAAATGAACTTTTATGCAAAATAGACAATATACATGAATTCCTGTTCCTGTTCCTGTTAAGGAGAGGGTATCCTAAGTTGGATAACTTGTTCCCAATCCGTTTCATCATGAATAAAATATGTTTAAACCATTCCTGTTCACACTTACAATATATATATCGTGTTATTCTAGAGAACAGTATACGTGTAACATTGACAGCCATGACACTGGGGTAAAACAGATATTCTGATCAAAACAAAAGTGAATGAATATGTATTTAAAACTTATATTCATCTGTTCTATTACTAGTTTTGTTTGGTATTTACTAAATCGACGGCAGATTGCATTGTTCTATTTCCGTGAGTTCGTTAATTTACAAATTAAAGGATAAATGATATGATAGGGTAAACTTCAGTGAAAATTCATGTAATGTTGATCACTTCAAAGTGAACCACTACTGTCCTGTATCGCAAATACCATGGACAGTGATGAAGCATCGTCAAGCGATGTATCATGTGTTTTGCAATATAGTATGTATGCATTATGTTTTCAAGATTACATATATTTTGGGGAAACTTCCCTTGGTACCATGTTCCTGTCTGTATGCGTATGGCCATAATATTACAATCAGCAGAATGAGTTTATTTGATGACATTTTTGTTATTGATAAAAACTATTCTATCAAATGATTAAATTACAAGTAGGAAATTAACATATTGTATTTGGCTTGAGGCTTTAAATGGATAATATATTTGGTTATTATAATTCCGTTGAATGCTGCTGTTGATGTTTTTGACATAAATGTATGTTCGTTTCAAAAGCGTATTCGGGTAATCCATATTTTTTATATCCATTTTCAATGTTAATACGAATAACCATTTCAAAATGAATCCTGTACATATATAGTCTTAAAGAAACTATATTTTTCTTTCACAATGTCAGTATGCACATAGTATTTGTCATTAATAAAGTTCTTTTGTTTCCGTTCCAATTAGTATGACATCATATGGCTTTAAAGTGGATGGTTTATAGAGGTTAACAGTGAATCACTTCGATGTCAGGAACTACAGAACAAATGGTCATGAAACCATTGGAAGATGGCTACAGGATCACGTTCTTTCTACAGAGGTATCTTCTCATCAACGACACGTCCGGCAATTTCTTCATTGCTCTACGTCCAAGCCTTCTTCGTGGATCTACAAATGTGCCACTGTTTTGTGTAGATCTTACATTAGAATTTCTTGGCATCGTCGGCAATCTAGTGAGCATATACGTCTTAGCTCAAAGATGTTTGCGATCCTCTACCTCAATTCTCCTCTCGTCTATGGCACTGTATGACGTGACCTTCCTGCTAACAATGCTAGTCATCATGCTGAATGACGTCATTAGAGATAGACCTTTCTACACCCCAAGTCAAACAACTGCTCTGAACACTGTGTTCCACACAAGCGGAATGGCGTCGGTGTATACAGCAGTAGCTGTTACAGTTGAACGTTATCTTGCAGTCAGGAAACCCATGAAGGCCAGATTGTTATGTACGTCGTCTGCGGCGTTGAAGGCAATTGTCATCATATTTTGTATCTCCTTCAGCACTTGTATTCCTAGATTTCTTCAAATATATCGTGCCGATTCAATGTCTGGTTTTCAAGACTGTGCCTCTTCAGGAACCAAATCAATGTCCCATCTTATATACTGCTCATTATTTCCTGTAATAGCAATCCTTATCATCCCATTCATGATCATCAGCGTTCTGAACGTGAAGATCTGGAGAGGACTTAAATACAGAGGGCGCAATGTGAAGAGTATAGGAGGGGCGACAACTCTACTTAAGGGAGATAACTTAACTCTTTCAATTCTAGGGACAACAACATTTTTCTTTCTGTGCTGTACATTCCCCGCCGTTTACATGATAATTGACGGACTATCACCTGAAACTACACACACAATGGGAGAGTGGACCAGTGACATATGTAACTCCCTCATCATTGTTAATTTCTCCGCGAATTTCGTAATATATTGTATTCTTGGTCAGGCATTCAGGAGTATTTTGAATGACAGGATATGTTGTGGGACTCGATACCCTACAAGAAGATTAAGGTTGCAAAGGAAAAGATCATCCTCTGTTAAGGTTACTAGTATTTGAATACAAATATTGTATTACTATTGTTTACATGAGCATCTACCTTTGTTACTGATTTATGTTAAACACATCAACCTAAATCATGAATTATCATTTACCATTGGTTCACAGTCGGATACGATGGGCACCTTGAGACAGTTCTTTGGACAGCTACATGCATAATATTGAGCTAATATTCAAACAATCGATTTTTAATTTTTTTTATTGTAACCTTTATTGATTAAGCCCTATTCACTTTGAGTCAAATTGATTGAAGGACATCGAACACAGAAAATCAATGAAACAACTGATGAAAAGAGCAAATTTCCTCTCTTGTTAATAAAGTATACACAGTCTTCTATAAAAGGTAATAGTTGATCTGTACATGTATAAAGTAGATAGAATAACAAATTGTGAAACAGAGTTTTGAATTTCCAGAAAATATCCGTGTTTTAAGTTCATAGATGTCTGCGTGGTGAGTCAAGTGACCAACTAGTTTGACTGTACATACTACTTTCAATGCTTGCATTCTATATTGACGATAAAACAACAAGTCAAAGCATGTGTTTTAATTGTTAATTTTAAAAGGGTTTTTATTATCTTGTTTTTTATTATCAGTCAACTTGATTATATTAGTATTTAATACCAATCAACGAGTGATGAAAGAATATATTTTCACCTCATTGTTAAAATCAATAAGTTTATTTTGACAGAATATTTTGTGTGTTATATTGAAGGCGGCTATTAGCATTGAGTGACCAAACTGCTCTGAAATCACATAAATTGTAGTACCTTTTGAATTTTTCCATGACTAATTACAGTATCACAATATACTTCAAGAAAAAACATGTATTAGTTTACTTGGATTTATGGTTTCATATGTTGTCTAAGGTCATTGCTTCTCCACTTCATGTGATGAGCTGTATGTTGAATAAAATAAAGCTATGGTCTCTAGTTCATCAGCTTTTGTATTTTTAGCTCACCAGGCCTGAAGGTCCCATGGACTTATGGCATGGCGTACATCCGTCCCTCCATCTCACTGTCCGTCAGTCTGTATCTTTTAGGCTTTTTCGACTTCTCTAGAACCAATGACTCCAGAAAGCTGAAATTTTATGTACAGACCCCTTGACCAATGGGGGTTCTAAATTTGGTAACCCTGTGACCCCAATATAGATCACAGACATTAGACCTAGCTAACAACATATTTTCATCTTCGTCTCCAGTACAAAAAGCTCTAGAAAGCTGAAATGTTGTTTACAAACGTTTACAAACTCTTTGGGCAATGGGGATCTTAAATTGTAGATTTGGTGACCCTTTATCCCAAAATGTGGGGGGTACGTTTACAACAACAGGCATCGACCATTGTCATAAGCTCATCTGTCATCTCGAGTATCATTATATTTTAGGCTAAACACAAAACTTGAAATGTTTCTCGTGCATCGGCATATGCCGTTTATTTGTGCGTGTGGCAGCTTCTGTAATTTAAAATTTTATTTATTTATTTATTTATTTCCCGCATCAAATCATTTGCCCACCAAATATATAGGTCTGCAGGGACGGATGTATACTTCTACCACTTCGAAGCTGTATTTTGAAGAAAAAAAGTAGAGCCACTGGCTCTGAAGCTCATCAGGAATCATGTTATTAATTATCCCTAAGGAAAAGATTAAGATATCGCATAATAAGTCATTGCCCAGTCATCAAATTTATTATCAAAATTGGTTACACATTAATCCATATTCATTATAAATAATGTAGACCTTTGCAGTTTATTGTTTTACTTCTTATTTTTATTCTGGAATTATCAAAATTTATTACATAATGAAAAAGAGCCCCTATTTGTTTCTAAAAATCCTGTTTCTCATAGGCTCATAGTTTCATAGGCTCCTTTTCAATATTTAATTAATAAATTCTATTTAGCATCTGAGTGTAAGACTAAATCAGTAACACTGCAGAGAAGTAACCTGAAACCTCCGTGTATTAGCTGTTGTTTGCATCTCTGCCAGGGAGTGGTCACTCCCCGGGTCAACACCTGCAATTACACAACATGCAGACCCTGGACTCATAGCCAGTAAATTACATATTTTAATTTTGTTTTCCCCATCTTTATTTATTTTTTTTATCGGAAAAGAAGATGTGGTATCACAAACTCATGTAGCTAGTTTTAATAGTCTTATCTTACTTCATCACCAGTCATATTTAGTTCACATATCTAATGTCCATAATGTAGTATTACTTTTTAGCTGACATGAAGTGCGCATAAAAACCCATTATCTTCACAGCTCATTAAAAAGGCTGTTTTAAGTGGTTACCCCTGTGATCCATATTTGGGGTCAGAAGATCACCACATCTACAATTTAGAATCCCCATTGTCCAAAGAGTCTGTACGTAACATTTCAGCTTTCTAGAGCTTTTGGGACTGGAGAAAAAGATCAAAAATGCTTTTTTTAGGTTGTGACCCCTGTGGCCCTTATTTGGGGTCACAGGGTTACCAAATCTACAATTTAGAATCCCCGTCAGTCAAGGAGTCTGTTCATAACATGTCAGCTCTCTGGAGTCATTGGTTCTGGAGAAGAAGATGAAAATAGCTTTTAAGGTTATGACCTCTGGGGCTCTTATTTGGGGTCACAGGGTCACCAAATCTATAATTTAGAATCCCCATTGGCCAAGGAGTGTGAACATAAACTTTCAGCTCTCTGGAGTCATTGGTTCTGGAGAAGAAGTCGAAAAAGTGAAAAGTTTACGGACGGACGGACGGACGGATGGACGGACGCCATCCCATGCCATAAGCCCATCGGGCCTTTCAGGCATAGTTATACAATAAATCAGATCACTGATCAATGTATTTCTTTGATGCTGGATAGAAAAGTAAAACGAAAATCCGACCTGAAACAATTCGCAATATGCTCGAAAAACCTTTTACTTTTCTATCCAGCATCAAAGAAATACATTGATCAGTGATCTGATTTATTGTATAACTATTTTTAATCTTAAATAACGGACAAAGTTAGTGCGTTTAGGAAGAAAACAGAAACATTGAGCTGTGATTGCAAATTTCTCTGCACATAGTTTGTATCTTGATTTCTTGATTCAGGCTAATTGAAATAAAAGAGGTGCTTTCATTGGCACGGGAAGATCACATTTGCATAAACAGATAGTGAACAGCTGGTCACAAATGCGTGTTTCTCTCTTGATAAATAATATTCGATGTACATGAGATATAACTTGACCTATGCATATATCGTTTGTACTTACAACAATTCGCAATATGCTCGAAAAACCTTTTACTTTTCTATCCAGCATCAAAGAAATACATTGATCAGTGATCTGATTTATTGTATAACTATTTTTAATCTTAAATAACGGACAAAGTTAGTGCGTTTAGGAAGAAAACAGAAACATTGAGCTGTGATTGCAAATTTCTCTGCACATAGTTTGTATCTTGATTTCTTGATTCAGGCTAATTGAAATAAAAGAGGTGCTTTAATCTTAAATAACGGACAAAGTTGATGTTTTAACAGCTATTATTCAATAACACCCTAACATGCAAAATGAACATCCAAACAAAGCTCTTCCTACATGGTGCATGTCGCCCAAGTGGAGAAAGTCACGTCTTATTTTCAGACCATTATTACAGATTAAACGTTGAGTTGAAACAACAATGATAATTGCACAACCAGATTTAATTGCAACCTCTTCCTCATATTAAAGTTGTCAAGAAGTTACTTGAGCAACGTATGTGTGGAGTCCTGAAGATTTTACAATTTTATATAAAAACTGTGTTGCAATGTTTTAATGTCATCTGCAAAATTTTTAATAACTCTCTTTTTTTGCACAGTATGTTATTTTTGTATTTGGATACACCATCAAAAGATTTTGTAATAGCTATCCTGATTATTGTACATTTCAGATCAAGTGCGTAATTTAAATTCGAAATGCATGTGTCATTTTAAACAAACTATGCATAAGTAACACGAAGACTTCAGCTTTAACTGTTGAATATCTGAAGATAAGTTCACATTCAACATGTAGGATAAATGAAACAAGTGAGTCGTTACTGCAGGTGAAGTCACTTGGAATGTTCAGGTACGACAAGACACGATACTGAAGGAACAACGTCATTAGCATCTAACAGCTGCTCAAGAATACAACACCCTTTTCAACATTCTCCTAAGCTGACCCTTATCGATCAGATTTCACTCGTTTTTAATATATGTATATGTAAATGATCTTTCTCATGAGATAAATAGTTTAGAATGTGGCATTGAAATTGATGGTGTTAAGTTGAGTTTGATATTGTATTCAGATGACATAGCACTCATTGCTCCTGACGAGTCCTCTCTCCAAAAGATGTTGGATGTGGTTGCTCATTTGTGTTCTCGCTGGCGATTTTTGGTTAATACTCAGAAAACAAAGGTTATTCATTGTCGTCCTAGGCAATCTTTGAGATCGAATTTTGTCTTTATGATTGGTGATGAATGTGTTGATTACACTAACGCCTTTAAATATTTGGGGCTTTGGCTTGAGGAGAATTTGGATTTGAATTACACTGCTAAGGAAATAGCAAAGTCTGCTAACCGCGCACTGGGAGTGGTAATGTGTAAGTTTAAATCTGTGAGTGGTATGGCTTACAGTGTTTATAATACATTATACAATAACTTATAGTGCAACCTTTTTTGTCATACGGCGCAGCTCTCTTGGGAACTAGAAAATTTAGTTGTGTAAGTGTAGTACAAAATCGTGCTTGTCGGTTCTTTATTGGAGTAATTAGTAAAACGCTAAATTTGGCAGTAAGGGGTGATATGGGATGGATCAGTACTTTGTCCAAACAGTCTAGACATACTACATTTTGGAAAAGGCTGCACCGTATGGCTCCAGATAGATTGCCTTCTGTTATTAGTAGTTAGTCACGGCGTCTAGCCAAATCATTGGATAACTTGGTGTTAGATTTATTACGCTCGCTGCATCTCCCGGTGACAGATTTGCTACATATATCTAGTTGTGAACTAAATTCATCAGTTGATCATTTACAGTTCTTAGATCATCAGGAGTGGTTACGTGAACTGTGGAATGACCAGGGAAACCCCAACGGTAATACATTACGAACATATAAACAATTAAGAACACTGTTACCCCAGAACCATATGTAACATCTTTATTGCCTAGATTGCATCGTAGTGTTGTATGTAAATTACGTTGTGGTACACTTTCATTAGAAATAGAACGTGGTAGATGTTCTCGTCCCGTAACGCCACTTGTAGATAGGATATGCCGTCACTGTAGTCGTCAGGCTGTCGAAGACGAAGTTCATTTCTTAATTAATTGTCCTTATTATACAGATGTCAGATATGACCTATTTAAAAAAAGTTATCTTTAACCAAAATTTCACCCAGTTATCAGATATTGAAAAAACTGTATTCCTTCTGCAAATTGAAAACATTGTTAATCCACTGGCCGCTTTAGTTTGGTGTATGTTTAAACGTAAGCTATCATTTCAATCACATATATATTTCTAGTCCTCCAAAATGTGTGATATATTTGTATTTTAATCTTATAACTAGTATATTCATTGTTCGGTGTGTGTCATTTGCCATATGGCCTGGTGTTTGTATATTATTTTATGTTTTAAACTGTTTTACCCGTTTTATATACACTACACGTGACCTTTCTCTCTCTAATACTTCAAATTGTGTGATTTGAGCATGTTATTTGACATGGAAATAGCGATGGACTATTATTATTATTAGCAGCTCCGACTAAGTCGGAGCTGCTATCAGTTTTTGTGCAGTTTCCATCGCCGCCGCCGCCGCCACCGCCGGCGCGTTTTGTATTGGCTATAACTTTTTTCCTAATTAGGTTTTGAGAACTCATATACATAACTTCTTACTTATACCCCCGGGGAATTTTTTTGACATGTTCACATTCAAGGTCAAAGGTCAAGGTCACGAGTTCTGAAATCGCTAAAAAAATCCTTGTAAACACGATAACTTGAAAAATATTTGTGCTATCAGGCTCTTCTTTGGTGTATATCAACTATGGAGAAAGGCCAAGATTTGAAAAGGTTTTCGCTAAAATCCGTCAAAGGTCAAGGTCAAAGTGAGGTCACAACTTAAGCATGCTTTTGCAAAAATGTCTTATTTCAACTATTAACACTTTGAATCATTACATGATTGTGATACACAATGAAAAGTGATCACTGATTGTGTGACCTTGAATTTTAAAGGTCAAGGTCACGAGATAGGGTCTTGGTCACCAGTCTGAAATCACTAAATAACTTCTTTCCAAGGAGGTATCAACACCTCATATACATAACTTCTTACTTATGCCCCTTGGGAATTATTTTGACATGTTCATATTCAAGGTCAAAGGTCAAGGTCACGAGTTCTGAAATCGCTAAAAAAAATCCTTGTAAACACGATAACTTGAAAAATATTTGTGCTATCAGGCTCACTAAGTAACTCTTTTCCATGAATATATTAACACCTCATATAGATAGCTTAATTTCTTTCTTATACACCTGGTGAATGATTTTGACATGTTCACATTCAAGGTCAAAGGTCAAGGTCATGAGTTCTGAAATCGTTACAACAATCCTTGTAAACGTGATAACTTCAAACTTTGTTTGTGCTATTAGGCTCTTATTTGGTATATATGAACTATGGAGAAAGACCAAGATTTGAAAACGTTTTCGCTAAAATCTGTCAAAGGTCAAGGTCACAGTGATGTCAAAACTAAGGCATGCTTTTGTGAATCTGCCGTATTTTAACTATGAACACTTTGAGTCATTGCATGATTATTATACGCGATGAAAAGTGATCATTGATGGTGTGACCTTCAAGGTCAAAGGTCAAGGTCATGAGATATTGGTTAAGGCCACGTTAATCCTTTGATCAAATTTTGAAAGAAGAAATAGGTTTTAAGAACAAACTTGTGAAAAGTGACCCCAGTGATGATTAGTAATAACTCGAATAATGAACAAACTTTTGTTAAAAAGAATTCCCATTTTATTGATGCTGACGAGAAGGCGGAACAGGGAAAGGCGAGACCCTAAGTTTCTAATCTAGTTATTATAAATAAACTGTAAATTAATGTATCGTGTGCGGTTTTACCAACTCCAATGGTGTCAGATTGGTTTGTTGTCGAGAAACATTAATTTCATTTTGACAATTAGAGAAATAATGAATTTGCAGACCTCACTTCTTATGCGATTGATGTCGGACTGTTTGTGTTGGCAAGTGTTCTTATTCTTGTCCTTAGTGCTCTTCTTAGGAAGAAAACAAAAACAACAACATTGAGCTGTGATTGCAAATTTCCTCGCGCATAGTTTGTATCTTGATTTCTTGATTCAGGCTAATTGAAATAAAAGAGGTGCTTTCTTTGGCACGGGAAGATCACATTTGCATAAACAGATAGTGAACAGCTGGTCACAAATGCTTGTTTCTCTCTTGATAAATAATATTCGATGTACATGAGATATAACTTGACCTATGCATATATCGTTTGTACTTACAATAATCAAAATCTCAAATTGATTACACATTCAAAGACTGAAACAAAACTTTCTTATGATGTGTACAAGACGTCTATAGCCAGTTCATCGTTTTCATGATTTTTTGAGAAAATGGTATACTAATTAGTTTTAAAGATTTGATCAGAAACTTCAACATATGACAGAATGTCCATGAGGGAATCGTGACGCAGACAAGCTATGTATAGTGTCTAAAGTATTTGCTTTGCAATTAAGATTGTGATGTGTATGTTTGATTATGATTGTATATGTTATGTTACTGAACACTTATTGCCATATTTTAAAAAATGTCAATCAATCTCTTTTCATTCCGTTTGTTGTGGAGGTCATAGGCCCAAGCTACACTTAAGTTTTACAGTTTGTGTACAAATGACAAATAAAGTTAGTTTACATTATAAATAGGCACATAATATAATATGAGAAATCATAGGAGTATATATATCTCTAAAATTCGTTGCATTGCGTATATGAATGCCTGTTTTATATAACATATTGATTGTCAGCTGATATGTGCTTAATCCATCGTCATGACGTCACTATATTGTGTTATCAGTTGATTATTATTTAGGAATCTACTGGTCATTGACTGTCCCAGTCAGGAAGGGGTGTTAGGTTTGGACACTTTCAGTTATGGCTAATCGAGAACATTTTTTCGAGACTGATTTTTTTTGTCTTGGTGTATCTGAATAAGATCTTAAAATATCTCTCAACTAGACAAATTAATTTTTGTGATGCATGAACCTGGATTCGACCATGCAACCCTTTGCTTGGTAGTCAGCGCTTCTAGCCATTAGGCCACAAGACGCTATTAGAAGCCTTAGGATTGTTTGTCAGTAAAGATCCTGCGTTCTATTCAAGTCTTGTAACGCACGCGGAAGGCATGGAAAGGCAGAGTTTAAGCTGTCAATCACTTCGCCTCGCGTGAAGTTTTGCGCTGCACGTGCGTGGAAGAATCCATTTCATGAGGGTGGCAGCTACTTGTACCATATCCGATGAATGAGCACCGAAATTTGCCAAAGAATTGATTTGGGTGTCCCAGAATTGATTTTTTTTGTTTCAAATGTAAAATAATCACACTTGCATGTTTCATTACGTCATATATGGATTAAACTGGAGAATGCATGAGGAGCAGTGGATTCGTTAAAAATAATGCATTCTCCATTACATATTTGAATTTAAAGAAAGTTGGATTTGAATAAAATGTGTATGTTTATATAAGCAAATTAAATTTACATTTACATTTACATTTACACACCAGCATGATATTCATTGGAGGTGGTTTGATCTGAACATAACAAAGGCTATTGGTGATTTTAATATTTTATAATAATAATAACATTTTTAAACTAGGTTTTGAAACAGGAAATCATGGTGCAAGTACAGTGTATTACTTCAAAACGGACAAGATAATGTGGAATGTCAGATAAGAGGAAGTGTATATAACAGTATATGACAAATACAGAACCAGTGTCAATTAGTGGAATCCTGCTCCATCGGGGTATCAAGGTATTTTACATGTTCAAAGATATTGTGGGGAAATTACACTTGGTATTAGCTATGTTCTTGTCCCTGTGCCTGTAACCGTATCTTACATTCAGTTCCCATGTCGTGGCATGTTTCACTTTTTACGCATACCTATGATAATCACGACAAAATGAAAGTTTTATCTTAATCAGAAACAAGTAATTGTTACAAACGTGACCATGTTCCCCGCCGCAATCAAGAAGCACACAGTTTCTACAGATGTTTGATTCAATTGTTATTATATCGGACTAAGAACATTTTAAAAACTGGCCAAAGTCTCATAGTGACCTTGATAATGTGGTAAAGGAAACCCGAATCGACTACACCCCAAATGACGACTAGTAGGCCTACCAAATTTGAAGACTCTAGGTGCACCGGTTCTTGAGATATCGACCTAACAAGAAACGGGACGGACGTACAGACGTACGTTTATCATATAATGGAGGGTGTTATCGATGCAATAAAGCAATCTGATAAACTTGGTATCCAAATCTGATAAATATGCAAAACAGGTCATAGGTCAAATATACGAACTACTTTCGCAGAATTCCACTCTTTTCATGCGAATCCTAAAATTGTTTACGAATCGTTGAAAAGCGATCCGGGAGTTTACCCGAGTATTTCCGCTTGATATTCGAAAACACGAAATCATCTGATAGTACACTATGTGCATTTATAGTGTTAAAAAAGTCAAGATAAGTGTAGATTTGTTTTAAAAATCATTCAAAACTTCAGTGCGCTATTGACCAAGAGCAACAAGTAGCTGCAGTGTCCTGTGTACAAAATGAATCTCGATGTGTCTGTGTGTGACCTACCGACGCGCCGAGTCGATCGCATTAGCATTTTGGTTGTTCTTGAGGGATGAGTACACGGTATTAGGTACATTAATAGGTACTTATTGTCATAAACAAAGGAAACAACCTCACATCACAAATAACTACCGTTAAAGTGCGAAAGATATTGGTTATGCAGCAATCTGAATCAACCCTGCAACGCAGCTTCCAAAACGTTGAAACTAGAGTTACTTCCCTTGTTCTAGCAACGTGATCAAATTATTTATGAGTGCTTTAGATAGATACTTATGAACTGATTGAAAATATCTCCATGAACAAGAAACCAGGGGCCAATGGTTGGATTTTGAAAGAACCGCGCACATGTGTTTTTATATTGTTTTAATTAAGAACTATTTTTAGGCACTTCACAGCCGATGTCGTGACAATCACTTTGATGTACCGTCAGTGATATTACTCCGCTAAAACTAGGTCAATTGTCTTTCCACTTTTACCACAAAAACACGCTTATTTTAATAATGACACATATGATAAAGAGATTATTAACCTCGTGTGTTTCCGTATCATTAATATCATATATTTGGAATAAAAAAATAATGTATTATGCTCGCCAGAGGCTCGCATAATACAATTTTTATTCCAAAAATATGATATTAATGATACGGAAACACACTTGGTTAATAATCTCTATTTATTTCTCATAGAACTCTCAGTATGCCCATTGCGTTCGTCATTAATAAATTATGTTCTTTCAATTCCAGATAGGGTGTCTTCATGTCAGGAACTACAGAACAAATGATCCTCAAACCCTTGGAAGATGGCTACAGGATCACGTTCTTCCTACAGAGGTATATCCTCATCAACGACACGTCCGGCAATTTCTTCATTGCTCTACGTCCAAGCCTTCTTCGTGGATCTACAAACGTGCCACTGTTTTGTGTAGATCTTACATTAGAATGTTTTGGCATCGTCGGCAATCTCGTGAGCATATACGTCTTAGCTCATAGATGTTTGCGATCGTCTACCTCAATTCTCCTCTCGTCTATGGCACTGTATGACGTTACCTTCCTAGTAACAATGCTAGTCATCATGTTGAATGAAGTCATTAGAGAAAGACCTTTCTACACCCCAAGTCAAGCAACTGCTCTGAACACTGTGTTCCACACAAGCGGAATGGCGTCGGTGTATACAGCAGTAGCTGTTACAATTGAACGTTATCTTGCAGTCATGAAACCATTGAAGGCCAGATTGTTCTGTACCTCGTCTGCAGCGTTGAAGGCAATACGGAAATTTCGAGATCGCGCAGAGTTGCCTCCCCATGTTACTCTTTCGCGTTGAAGGTAGAGAAATGATCTTCGCAAACCGGAAGGTGGGACACTTTTTGGGTCGATTCAAGCTCCCAGTTTCCTCCGTTTTCCAGGTAATTATGACTTGAATACATCTTTTCTAAGGTATTCTTTCTTGTCAAATGTTGTGATAAACACAAATTTGTAAACGTTCAATCAAATGAAACTGTATTAGTCTAATCTGGTTATTTTTCTTTGCCGCTGTTT
This sequence comes from Gibbula magus, assembly GCA_936450465.1. Taxonomy (NCBI): domain Eukaryota; kingdom Metazoa; phylum Mollusca; class Gastropoda; order Trochida; family Trochidae; genus Gibbula; species Gibbula magus. The sequence goes on along the minus strand of OW388290.1, from coordinate 15,031,020 downwards.
TTCGCCACGAAATTGCTAAAAGACTATCGCAGTAAATATGTTCTGTTAGGTAAATATAACATAATTATATCACGTAAATGTATTTGAAAGTTGTATTTTTACTTTTTTTTCGTGTGTAATACTGTGTTAGTGTTGGAATATTGATTTTGACCTTTTAACTGAACCTGAATAAGTTAGACACCATTCATAACGTAACTTTGCTGTGTCATTTTTGTATCAAAGGGAGATAATCGGTGTGTAATTGAATAAGATTACAATTTGAATTTCGCTAGAAGCCTCATTACCTGTTTCTGATAACAGATTTTAGCATTTAATGATTGTTGTAATTAATTATGAAAACATTTTACTATTCTTCAAAGGTTTTAGTATTCATAATCCAATTGTCTTGTGAATAAATCGAACACTTATTACACGCAAATTGTTGAGGCCTACAGCATCATTATTTAGAAGAAGAGAATTTTATGTTTACATTTATGTTTTCAACAATTTTCAAAAGTGATATTTTTGAAAAAAATAAAAATGTTTAATTAAGTAATATTCCTAGAAGAAAAATTTAAGTTTACTGTATCTTCTGCTGTATATATGTAGAAACACTTATGCTGTAAAATATTTCCTTGTCACCCTGTAAAATCAAAAGTTATTCAATACTGTCTTCTGCCATGTTTAATATTTTTGCTATCCCGAATTTGATCAATTCAAGCTCAGTTTCCCTCTTTTATTTCAGGTTAGTCACATTTTCACTGGAGACAGCCGACAATGCCTGTGTATCACTGCTGTGTACCGGGCTGTACTTCCTCCTCGCGGAAAACGAGTGACCCAGTGAAGCATCCAGAGCACAGAAATATCAACTTCTTGTCTTTACCTAACAAGAAGACGGACAAAAGGAGAAGAAATGAGTGGATTAGGCTGATCAGACGGGAGCAGACTTGGGAGCCGAACAAGTACACTCGTATTTGCTCTCGGCATTTTGACACAGCTAGCATGAAGGTGCCAACTCTTTTCCCCTACAATAACTTCAAAGAAGCACTAAAGAAAAGGTAAAGTATATTTTCAGCTTTTCAAGATAACCGTTAATATTAATAATACCGTAATCGATGTATTAAGCGCCCTGGGCGGTAAAAAAATTGAAAGAAGGGACGCTTATTAGCCTAAACTATATTGACTATTTCCCATAAATAGGGCAATAGGTAGACTAACATATGGTCCCTGGAAAAAAAGATTTGTTACTGAAATTGTACTGTTTAATATTTACGAAATACAATAACAATTCTTAACAAATCTTAGCTTCAGACTTTGCCAGTATGGCTGAGGCAACTAGACTTGCCAATACTTTCTAGACTTAAGAAGGCTCCATTAATATTTTACTATATTTGGCTGTTTGGCAGACTTATAATAGGTCTACTAGGTCCTGTTTAGGTCTACAGAATACTGTCATGCAGCTTATCAGATGTCAAATTCTATTCTTAAATATATAGAGGATATTATATGATTATCTATGTCATACTTTGTTTACAACACAAGTGTCTAATGAGGGAAATACCAATATTCAAGCATTAGTGTCGTCACAATGAGAAAGTGATATGTTGCCCTAGGGCACTGTATGAAAAATATGAACCCCTGTATGATCGCCTACGTAGGTTATAAAAGCAAAAAATATCATGAATATATTCTGTATTTCAGGCAAACCAAGACTTCAACAATTGCTTCTGAATGCCAAGTTGATCTTAGCTCTGTTACTGACGACGAGGCAGTCACATCCATCGAAGCTATGGATACAGATGAAGTTGTGCCGTACATTGTTGGGGAAGTTGACTGCACAACAGAGAGCAAGCATTCAACTGGTATAAACACTACTTTTATTATTGAAAGTATATTTTTAAGAATTAAGAATCATTCTTGAACTGGGAAGCTGAAATCATCAGACAATAGTGATTATAAATTGTCACTTTTCAACCTACATGTATGTATATAGAGGATATTATATGACTGACTCTTTGTCATACTATGTTAACAATACGGGTGCCTGAATAATGGGATTTCCCGAGCAGGAGCGACATAAACATGAATATAAATGTTCTATTTATTACTGAACTCCTGAAATCAACAAAAAAACTCAAAAATCTACTTTAAAGCATAAGCTGGCTACCTGCTGAAATACTCAGAATAGTGAGAATACCTTCTTTATTACATTGAGACTGAATTTGTAAATTTAATTTTTGACACCCCTATAAATATGGGTGTGGCAGCCCAGCTGCCAAGGTCTCAAACCTTATTTTCCCTGGATACCAGTATGCTAGGGAGCTTATATTTTATACATATTTAATATTTCTCAATTTCAGGACTGGTTAAGATGGAGTCAGTTGTTGGTGGCCCAGTAAAGCTCCCTTCTTCAGATCATGAGTACTGCACCGGACAGAAATCTGAGCCAATCTTCCGAAGTATTTCAACGCAGACTGATATCTCTGGAAAGGACATCTCAGACCAGGAAACTGAGCTGAAAGGGTTACACTCCAAGTTACAGGACAAGTCAAGGCTTCTGCGAGACACCTTTGTTGACACTGTGACAAAGAATGACAAAAATGTGCGTCAGTACACAGGCTTGCCCTCCTTGTCCATGTTACTTGGAGTATTCAACATTCTGCAGTCAATCAGTCCCAATCTGAAGTATTGGAGTGGCAGAAAGAGTGCTGATCAGAAAGGGTATCAAAGAGGTGACCGTGAGAAGCCAGGGCCGATAAGGAAGTTGTCAGCCTTCCACGAATTCATCCTGACACTCGTTAGGCTGCGATTAGGGCTGTTTGGTTTTGTAGTGGCTGACATTTTCGGGGTTTCAAACTGTCGAGTGTCACAAATATTCACTACTTGGATTACGTTTATGTCACATGTGTTTGACAATCTGTTGAAGTGGCCAACAAGGAATCAAGTTAACAAGTACATGCCCAGATCATTCAAAATACAGTATCCCAAGACCAGAGCCATCATTGACTGTACAGAGTTTTACTTTCAACGACCAAGATCCCCTACTGCACAAGCATCGACATACAGTACTTACAAGTCTAGAAACACTGGAAAATGCTTGGTTGCCATTTCACCATCTGGAACATTCACATTTGTATCTGAGGTCTATGGAGGAAATGCATCGGATCGCTTCATAACAAATGATTCAGGATTCATTGACCTTGTCGAAGAAGGAGATGACATTATGGCAGATAGAGGATTTACAATACGGGATCTGTTGACCATCAAGAGGGCTACTCTGAATATTCCTCCTTTCACCAGGAAATGTTCTTGGGGTAAAAACAAGAGACTGAATATTAGTGAAATAAGACAGACAAGGAGAATAGCAAAGCTACGTATTCACGTAGAGAGGGCCATTCAACGGTTAAAGCTGTTTAAGATGCTTGGGAACTACATTCCATGGTCTTTGAAACCACTGACAAATCAAATGGTAAAAGTTGCTGCATTTTTCTGCAATCTATTGCCAAGATTAGTGAGAAAGTGATTGTGATAGTTCTTTTAAAGCATCTTCAAGGCTCTGTATCACACATAAATGTGTAATTCACTTGGACGGTCTCCAGTAAAATATGCAACAATCAATTAAATGCAACTTTGAATTAATTCCTTCCAATTTTAAAAATTAACTTTATAATCTATATACATATATACATATACATTTTCCAAATACTGCATTTGATAGATTTCCCTATATGCAAATCGTTAGAAATATTTATATCCTACATCTGTGCATTACTTATATTTCGCAGTATTGGTATGATACAGAGCCTTTAAACCTCCATCAGTCAGTGTGTCCATCCGTCCAAGTCTTCATTATTATTATAGCGCTTGTAAAATATAGGCAGTGGTCATGGCTGCAATATGCTCAAAGATTTTCATATAGCTTGAAATGAAGGCAAAATATTGTTTTTGTAAAGGTGCAATATTTTTATTCAAATTGAATAACATCCATGATAGTTTTAACAAAATACTCAATGGACAATTTATTCTGCCTGAAACTGGATACATGAATATGTTTCTTTGATAATACAATGATTTGTGAAGATAATAAGTTGACAGAGGTGTTGTAACATAGAATATCAATATCAGAGATGAAAATATCAAGATGCATTATATGATGATTCCAAAGAAAATAAACTTTTTCTGCAAATTCATATTACATGTCTACACTTTATGAAAACATGTAACAGCTCTTCAAGTTCAGATTCATAAAAGGAGCAGAGAATCTACAAATTAATGTTATTTTAAAAAACAACATTCCATAAAATATTTGAATTCAGTTCACTCTGCCAATTTTGACAAAATTGTAATGAAGTGTCATTAGTAATCAGTTTTTCATAGTAACATCTACATCTTTTATGTTAAGAAAGTAAATGTTGTAGAGCTTGGTTCATTTAGAGGGTTTTGGTGTGAGTTTGAGAAAATAAGGGGATCTATACTAAAGGACAGTTCCCTTGATGATATAAAGTTTATTAATTTCATTGAAACTCAAAATTGCTTCAACACCTCAAATACCTCAAATTGGATGAATAATACATTTATTAAACCAACTGTAACTTAAGAGATTAATATTTTTCAAAAATACCAATGTATTTGTTATATTCATCTGACAGATGTAATATTCATGTTAAACTGTTAATAAAGTATTTTCAGTATTTCAATCAAATATTGCTCTTGTTTGCTTTTCAAGGTAATAGTTTAGGCCATACAAAGTTTTGGAAAAACAGAATTGACTTTTTAAGTACAGATTGCCATAACAATTCATCAAAGGCAATTCTTTCCACATGAATCTGGTGTTTTCCATCATGGATGTTTCCTTCTAGATACAAGACAAAATCACACCACAGTACACTTGCTACAGCCATTTGTGTCTGTATTTGAATGTACCAGTCAGAAGTATGCTTCAGTACACAATGCCCATTTTCATCTTTTTGCACATGGTAATTTTCAGAACATATTTCATCAACAGTTAGGTTCTTGAATTTGTAGGGACACTTAATTTCAAGGACTCCCATACCACAACATGTACATTTGACAATGCCATCTGGTGAGGCTCCTACATGTGGCATATTCTTGTTAATGAACAGACCTGACATTGTCACTTTGCCACATTTGTGGGTGGTAGCATACTGAGATTCATACAGTTTCCTAGCTAGAGGCTCTCTGTCCTTGCCATACAGCATGGCAGCTGAGGGTCCATAATTAGTCAACCCGAGAACTTGACGAACAATGTAGTTGTCTTCATCGGTACCTCTGTATTTAAATACAGGGGCCATTACAGATGATGTAAGTCTGCCAGTTCTATGTTTAAACCACTCAGGATTGTCAGATTGTCCTTGTGTCATGATATTGATTTTATTGAAGTCATCTTCAGAGAAACAAGAAGATAGGTAATCAAGAACAGGTAAACTGTCATCATACCTATCAGCACAGTCTTGTAATGTTAACGCAGATTTCACATCATTTGGAACATTTAAAATTTCACAAATTTGAGCATCATGACCTCTGACTAAGTTTGACATCATATCATCAAGATCAACTGCTTCTAACAAGTTATCATGAACCATGGGTGTATACACATTAAGATATGGTTGCACTTTTGATGTATCCTTGATGTCATCTAATTTTCTTGGGTTGGAACTTTTTTTCGGCTCATCCCAAACACATTTTATGTCAGTGCATGTCTCTGTGTGTCGATCCTCGTGTCTGCTTGACCAGTTAGCGACAGACAACATGAGACAAAGGACATGCTTGCATCCACCATCATCCCTGAAGTGAAAACAATATTTTAAATACCTTATTACTCGCCCGTGAAAGATACTCAGTAACATTTATGCGGCAATATTAAACTAGTGTAATCCCGCTGCATGTATGACGTCACAATATGTTTCAGTAATGACATCACAATGTTTGTATCGCCGTCACAGTGGTATCGGGCTTACAGACCTACACTAAGCTTTAAAAGGAACATATACCGTACATCCTTGAATTAACGTCAGGTTTCGAATTATTTCTGGGTGGTATGGCCGTTTGAAAAAATATATGCCAGGTGATAAAATTACTAATGGATTCTCATGTTAAGCATTGGTTTTCTCTTACCGTAAATAATAGCCACATGTTTAAATATGTTCCTCTTAAAAAATGAATAAATATACACCACCAAAATGACTGTTTAAGAGAAATGGTCATGGTTATATTCCTTTATTTATTTCATCAAGATTATTTATCTTGCCAAAACTAATAGACGCCGCCGGTCGGTGTCGTATTGACGCCGGTTCATGATTGACACCAGGGCTGAAGGTGGTCTAAAAAAAGGCCTAGGCTATTCAAGGAAATACGGTACTATGTATCTTGGATCAAAATTAACTTATTAAACTAGCATTTTTTTTTTATTTCGAAGATTTGCAAATGCTAAAGTTTGTTAAAATTGTTGAATCTTGATCCATTTAGGCGTACAAATACCTTTTTACATAATTTTAAAAAAATCTGTATAATATTTAATAAAAAATCAATTTACCCTGTACAGTCGCATCCACCGGACACACAGTTTCCAGACTCATTCATTAAAATCCAGGTGTTGTAGGGATGAGATGATTGAGAGGTTTCTCGTATACACTTTGATTTGATGTAAATATGAGAGTGTGAAAGTTGATGGCACAGTAATGAATGAACATGATGTGCTGTGTACAATCCATAACCCCTCTCAGATTTATATCTGGACAGACGATCGGGACTCCACTCACACCTTGAAAGTAAATACACAAATACATCAGCTTCAGAAAATGAAGGCACTGCTTTCAAATCTTCGTTCCATTTGTTCAACTCCGGTGATAATGCAAAAGGAAACTGTATAACCTCGCCATCGACAACAACACGAGTTCGCACCTGAATGGAGTTGGCAGTATCATCTGGGGTTTTGATTACTGGCAAATTCAACTCAACCGCTTTTCTGGCGATTTCCCGTAACTGTACAACATTATAATCACTTACAGTCATTCCTCTGTTACTTAAAAATGCCTTCAGCTGATCTTTTAACATTGATTCAATCGGGAAATCCATCGCTACAGTTACAATCCGTCGTCTGCTTTTGTTGACATTGACAACCGCGCCATGACAGCCGGAAGCAGCGGTGTCCCACCCTTCTCATTGGAAGAGCGCTTTTCGCACCTCCTACGCTAAAGAGCACGGAACTCGAAACTTCCGTATTGCCGTAATATTCTTAACCTCCGTTAGCACTTGTATCCCGAAATTTCTTCAAATATATCGTGCTGATTCAATGTCTGATTTTCAAGATTGTGCCTCTTCAGGAACCAAATCAATGTCCCATCTGATGTACTGCTCCTTATTTCCTGTAATAGCAATCCTCATCATCCCATTCATGATCATCAGCGTCCTGAACGTGAAGATCTGGAGAGGACTTAAATACAGAGGGCGCAATATGAAGAGTATAGGAGGGGCGACAACTCTACTCAAGGGAGATAACTTAACTCTTTCAATTCTAGGGACAACAACATTCTTCTTTCTGTGCTGTACATTCCCCGCCGTTTACATGATTATTGACGGACTATCACCTGCAACTACACACGCAATGGGAGAGTGGGCCAGTGACATGTGTAACTCCCTCATCATTGTTAATTTCTCCGGTAATTTTGTTATCTATTGTATTCTTGGTCAGGCATTCAGGAGTATTTTGATCGACAAGATATGTTGTGGGACTCGATACCGTACAAGAAGATTAAGGTTACAAAGGAAAAAATCACCCTCTGTTAAAATAACTTGTATTTGAATGACATCTATTGTTATATGTGCAAGTACCCTTTTAAGCTTTATCGATGAAATATCATTTGCTAATGATTTACTATATGGTTGGTGCCCTCAGGCAGTTCGAGAGACATGCATATATATAACGAGCTAATATTCAAACATACGATTCGATAAATAAAAGTACATATTATTATGGAACATTATTTATATTAAAGTGCATACGAGTAAGTATTGTAACTTTACATTTTAATCAAGACAGATGTGAATTGTTCGCTGTATGAGATAGTAAGGTTGACATTCTCTTGAGGTTTGTTAAGATGTGTCAAATTGAACTGATTGGAAAACTCGCACGCTCTCGACTCATTAGCAAATAAGCATCATACTTAAGAGTGTCCCTTGAAACAATCTGCAGGGTAAGATCAATCATCTGGGTGGGGATTCTCAAATTACTCTTGTCTTGGTATAGAATCATCGTAGAGTCTGACGTTATAAATAATATGTCATTATCTTAGAAATGTTCATTTACGCCAACTATTAATATTTCTGGTAGTGGACCATTCGTGAAACCGAAATTCTCAAGCTCGTCCGTATCGATAATGTGTTTGCAACAAAACTTATCTAATATCATTCATTCATCTTTTTCATTTCTATTTCATTGCAGTGTGTTAATTTTTAAAACTAAGGTAGTTACATGTTGTTCAAGTGTTGTAAAATGAATAAAGGCACGATTAAGAAATTTGAACTCCTTTACATAAATTCTTGCTTTTCTGTTTATGCATCTATACAGAATAGTATTACATGTATTTTAAAATTATAAATGCAAAGAGCAAAGACATTTTCTTATTTATATTATTTAAATACCTATCTGTTGACTAGACCTACTATGCCTACCTCCTCTCTTGGTATGCTATTTCAACCTTAACACAGACGAAACTTGAACAGTGGAGTAAGGGATGCTATACTCCCTATCCAAGGGCGGTAAGTCTGCATGGTCTCGTGACGTCACTACCGGAATATGTCACTCTCCTTTCAGTTGCAAGGCAAGACAGACGTGTTTGTTTTGTTCTGTGACTGGGTATTTTTAGCGCTTTTGTTGCTAACTTGCTAGCTATTCTTATTTAATTAAGAGATAGTTTCAACGCCTTAATCTACGTTCGTCGTTAGCAGGTTGTTTAGACAACCTGTTTCAGGTAGGTGTTGAGTTACAAGGGGCCTTGTTGACATGTGCTAGCTGTGTGCGACCTGTCGGGTGGCTGCATGTTTTGCACGTGACAAGGTCAATCCGGGCCTCCTTCTTGCGTCCGTTAAAGACATGGTCTCTTCGTTGCTCGATGCTTGGTTGGGTCCGCTGACTTTGCCTAGTCACACCACCCCCGCTACTACGCTAGGTCGTGAACACAATGCGGACTGCGTGTCTCAGGGTTTGCGTCCCACGTCCTTAAGGGCCTCCGGGTCCGCTGCCTCCTCGCGTGTTTCTCACACCCCTACGCGTCGTGTCACGGTGGTGTCGCCCACCCGTGATTCCTCGCCAGACTCGGCGGAGCATGACGTCCCTTTCGTTGACGTGTCGGACCCTCTGTTCATCAATATAATATCGGATGCGGAGGGTATGGGGTTGTCGGAGGATCCGCCGGTAATCGACTCATTCGCCATGCTGTCGGAGGTAACACTCAGTCAGCTCAGCGTGTCGGGACCTCCCTCGTCGGCAGCCAGGAAGGCTTCCTTTTGTCCTGAACGTCTCGCCCTTCCACCGCATAGGCTCCTGCTGGACGCCTCCGAGGATATGGAGCAGGTCATCACGGCTGCGGTCCCAAACCGTCTGCTGCCGCCATTAGTGGTGTCGGATAAGCGCCGGCGTCAATTGCCTTTGTACCCGACTCCTTTTCAACTCGTCCCGCCTGCTCTTGATCAGGGTTCGTCTCGTTTGATTTCCCCCGAACCGCCCCATCGCGTTACTGATGCGCAGCTTACGCATCTCGACAGAGAGGCTCGCACAGTGTCGGGGTTGGGCAACAACGTGGCGTTCGCCTGTCAGGCGATGCTTGCCTGTGCCAAGCAGGCTGGCATGGAGTCGGGTGACCCGTAGCTTTTCAAAGCATTCGGCAGTGTGGCCACGAATCTTGCGCAGATCATGTTATCAGCTTCGCGGATTTCATCGGGCATTACAGTACTGCGTAGAGACAATTTCCTACACCGTTCAGGTCTCAACCCCGATCAGAAATCCTTCCTCGGACAGGCCCCTGCCCACTCTGAATCTCTTTTTGGGGGTCGTATCCCCGAGGTTCTGAGGGCGCGGCAGGAGGCTCAACAGCAAGACCTCACCAAGAAAGCCAAGACGGACTTTTGGCGGGGAGGACGTGGCAGTGGATCCACGGGTCAGTCCCCCAAGTCCCCCCGTCCCTGCGCCGGAGGTCGTACCCCTCAGAAGGGGAAGCGGAGGAAGTGACTCTTGGTCACCCCCTCTTCTTCCTCCTCCACTCGTTACGGTGTCGGAGGGTTCGGTGGGGGGTCGGCTTCAGAACTTTGTCAGCAACTGGGTGCAGTTAGGGTTAGACCCTTTCGTTTGTTGGATTCTGGGTCAGGGATTCCGCATTCCCGTCTCATTCACGACTTGAAGGTATTCAACCGTTCCTACCTCGTTTGGCCGCCATATTTTCGACTCTTGACGCTTCCCCCTGTGATGCGATCTCTGGAGCGCTCAGACTGCATGGTGTCTCTCGATCTCCAGGATGCGTACCTGCACGTTCCGATTCACTGTACTGCAGGTACATGTACCTCCGCTTCATTCTGGACGGGAGACACTTTCAGTGGAACGTCCTCCTGTGCGGGATCTCGTCCGCCCCCTTGCTATTCACACGTGTGACTCAGCCCATCGTCCAATTCTTGCACCAATGCGACATTCAGTTTCTAATGTATTTGGATGATGGGTTCGTCACGAGGGAGCGGATGCCTCGTTACGATCGCCTTATGGATCGCGGGCTCGACGCGTCGCTCTCCCTCCGTCAGTGGCAAAGAGTGTTGGGGTTACTAACGTCAGCTCAGGACCTGACCCACAGGGGGAGGTTGTTCCTTCGCCCGATACAGGTGTTCCTGAATCCCCACATCAGGGAGACGCGTTGCCATAGCTTTGACCCCAGATCTCCATCGTTTCCTAGCTTGGTGGCGGGTGGAAGAGAGTGTGTTCTCCGGGGTTCCACTTTGCCCTCGTCCCCCCTCAGCTCACCTGTTTGTAGACGCCTCCACCAAGGGTCACGAGCAGATGGCGGGAGTCTGGTCTCTGTCAGATCAGAACCAACACATCAACGTCGTCGAGTTGGACGCAGTACGTCTAGCTATTCAGCACTGGCAGACCCCCTTGCGAGGGAAGTATCTGCTAGTCCACACGGACAGTTCAGCAGCTGCTTGGTCAATAAACAAGCAGGGGTCCACCAGGGCAGAGTCTCTGCTACGCGTGTCGTACCAGCTTTTCGAGCTGGTGGACGAGGTGGACCTGGACATTCGAGCAGTCCACATTCCAGGTGCCAAGAACATCTTGGCGGACTTACTGTCGCGACCAGATGCCCCTCCCCCGACGGAGTGGCAACTTAATCCGGTGGTCTTCAGGGGGTTGTGTCTCCAGTTCTGCACCCCTCTAATAGACCTGTTCGCGACATGTCTCAATCACCAATTGCCAACCTATGTCTCTCCAGTAAAAGACCCGCTAGCGATGGGCTTAGACGCGCTCTCGTTAGGGTGGGAGGGGATGGACGCCTATGCTTTTCTGCCGCCGGCCATCCTCTCCCAAGTTGTAGCCAAGATAGGGACAACTCGGGTTCTTCGTCTTCTTCTGATCGCCCCTTGGTGGCCAGCCCGACCGTGGTTCGTTCCTCTCCGGTGGCTCTGTCATCAGGAACCTGTTCCGATTCAGCCACGGAGAGATCTGCTCCTCAGCAGGCCAAGCGGAAGGTTACACGAGAAACCTCAGGTGTTGTGCCTTCACGCTTGGCTTGTATTAAATGAGGGCTAAGGGGCAGTGGGTACTCAAGGTGCGTAGCCAATGCCATAGCTACCTCTCATAGGAAGACCACTAGGAAACTCTATGATTTCCAGTGGCAGGCCTTCGCCTCCTTCTGTGCTCAGAGAGATTTCATCCCAGCAGAGGTCTCAGTCCCTCAGGTGGCGGAGTATTTAGTGTACCTACGCAACACCAGGCATCTTAAGGCCTCATCAATTAACACCAACATGTCTGCTATCCTCTCCGTTCTCAGGAAGAGGTCGCCAGGGTTAGATGTGTCGGTCCTCAAGGGCCTCGTCAAAACCTTCCGTTCTGTGGACGGCAGGACGAAGCTTCGTCCTCCTGAGTGGGATTTAGCAATTGTGCTCAACCATCTTCGCTCCGATATGTATGAACCGCTCTCTGACGTACCCCTCCTCCCTCTCACCATCAAGGTCATTTCCTGGTGGCCATGGCCTCCGCAGTTCGGATTTCTGAGATCCATGCTTTGCAGGCGGACCTTCTACGCTTTGAGGTCAGGGAGGGGGGATCAGCCTTACTTGGTTTATCTCCCGACTTTGTCTGCAAAAACCAGGCAGCTGATGAGGCTGGCCGTACTTTCTCTATTCCGGCTCTGGGTTCTGACTCAGGAGAGGTGGATCTCTCTCTGTGTCCGGTGAGGGCCTTGAGGGTGTACGTGCAGCATACCCGCAGGCTGAGAGATGGTAGGCATCGTCTGTTCTTGCCTCACTCGCCAAGGAGCTAGATAGGCGAGCGTTGGGCGTGTACCTGAGGTCGGCGGTCATTGATGCGTACAAGGCCGCTGACCTGCCTCCTCCTTCGCGTTCCAACCCTCATGAGATCCGTGCAGTTTCAGCTACGATGGCTTACCACTGCAACACCGTGGTTTCGGACGTCATGGCAGGGTGTTTTTGGCGTTCCTCAGAGGTTTTCGCCAACCATTACCTACGAGATGTCTCCACAGCAGATCTTGAAGAAATCTCTAGGCTGGGTCCACAAGTGTTCGCTCAGACGAAGGTGGTCCCCCCAACCAGACCAAGAAGGGGTCATCCCTCTTAGGAGCTTAGATGCTCATTGTAATAAACTTTGTTTGCATTGTTAGCTCCTTGTCTGTTGTTTGTTCTTTAGCTTCGCTTTAACACCCCCTCCCCGTTGGGGTTGGGGGCAGTGTGTTGATCAGAAGTTGAGTGGCTGGGTTGTCTCTTCGATCCGCTCAGCTGTAGAGATGGTATCTCCCGGGCTGTGCCTTGTCCTCACCACAGGGTGGAGGACTCGTAGGTTAGCTTACACTCAGGGCTTGTTGCTGGTCTCGTCACTACCACATATCTACTGACCCGCCTCCGTGCAGTGGGATTCTAGGAATAGTAGGTCTAGTCAACAGATAGGTATTTAAATAATAGTACGTTTTTGATTAAACGTAATTATTTATACTTACCTGTTGACAAGACCTATGCACTAGGCCCGCCCATCCTCCCCACTTGGTCTGTCTTGCCTTTTGGGACTTTCGGAGAGTGGCATATTCTGGTAGTGACGTCACGAGACCATGCAGACTTACCGCCCTTGGATAGGGATTTTACGCACCCCTTACTCCACTGTTCAAGTTTCGTCTGTGTTAAGGTTGAAATAGCATACCTAGAGAGGAGTTAGGCATAGTAGGTCTAGTCAACAGGTAAGTATAAATAATTACGTTTAATCAAAAAGTACTATTTTCTTATGGACCTACCGTTTTACTGTTTTCAAAATACGGATAGTAGTTTACATTATGAAGTACCGTGGTATCAGTATAAACTTGATGGTTTTATTACTATATAAATGAAGTCATAGGTAACATGGCCTAGCTTCAGGCAGATTCCTGATTTCTCGTTGAAATAGACTTGACAACGATTGATGACACCGCTGTGGTTAACATTCAAATTAATGGATTGTGTTCTAACAGAGCAAATTAAAACATATAGTGAACAAGAGCTATTACGTTTAAGGCAGAAGCAGAATACATGGTGTATGCTTATTTGTCTCTGTTAATCTGATTTATAAAATCCATTTAATTTTTTAACCATACGTGTACCGTCTTTTTTAAAATTCTTTTTCATAGAATATCAATCAAATAAGTGATGAAAATACCAAATACATTTCTATTTAACCAATGTTCTTTTTTGGACAAGAAACGATGGTATTCATATGCAAACTACTCTGTTTGTAACAGGTAATTTTTGTTCTGTCCATGTATAATGTCAATGTTTGTCAATGTTAAGAAAATATTTGTATATGAAGTGCAGGAGACTCTAGTGTGACTGAACATAGTACTATGTGAATTATTTCATTGTTCATTGTGTTTTATGTTGAAAATTGATAATAACAAAATCTGGCATGTGTTTTTATTGTCAAAAGAGTTTTCATTGTGAGCCAACATAATCTAACAATGCTTAAATTATTCCAATCAAAGAATGATGAATTTGAAAGAACATATATACATCATTGTTGAAATCAATAGGTTTGTTTTAACATAATGTTTATGTTCATGGTGGCTTGCGGCATAATTTGTAGATGTATTTACGCTTTCATACGTTGTCTAAGGCTATTGCTACTCCCCTTCTTGTGATGAACTGTATGTTGACTAAAATAGAGCTATGGTCTCTTTAGCTCATCAGCTTGTATTTTTTAAAATGTTGAAGACCAGAATAATAAGTTCAATACCAAATTTACAAACCTCAGTCACCTTGTAAGAAAGAAGTTATTTTAAATATATGAGCTTCCTATGCTTGTTGTGTTTTAGAGAAGTCATTTGAAGGTTTTACTGATGCTCTCATACTTAAGGGAGGGTCGGGACCAATGCAAATGTACAAATTTTGATCCTGTGGGCAAGGTCCTCCCACAAATTGCAGCTTCTAGAGAAGTCGAATGTGTGGTACCTTTACAACAATGGATATCACCATTGTCATAAGCTCTTCGTCCATTCACTAACATTATATATATAATACCACTGCAGGTTCTGCATTCTCAGGCTAATCAAATCATTTATTTGCATACACCTCGCATATTATATTTCTATCTCTCAATAGCACCCCTAGTTATGAAAAAAATTACAAACACATTCTATCAAAACAAAACTTTTCTTACATGATGCATGTCCGCCAGATGGAGAAAGTAAAATTTTATCTTCCCTAACATTATGGGTACAGACCAAATGATCTGGTTTGAAACAACATTGCTGGTTGCACAGCTAACTTTGATTGCAACCAACCAAGATTCCTTTCTTCACATTAGAACAAAGTGCCCTGTTAAGAAGTAACTTGAGGTTTTTTCAGGAGATAATGCAAGGATTTTACATTTTTACATAAAAACTGAAAAGTATTGAAAAGTTTAATGTCTTCTGCTCAATTTTTAATAATACTCCAATTTTTAAAAATATTTCTGCATTGTATGTTTTTTAAAATTTGGATAAACCATCAAAAGGTGATATTTTAAGATTCCTCCTGATTATTGTACATTCAAATGAGGTGAACATTTCAAATTCAAAATTCATGCAATTTCATTATTTTGAACAAAACTATTTTAACTTTGCATAAATAACAAAGAAAAAATTAACTACGTAAGTGTAAAATATTTATTTGAATAAAATATATCACATCTTAACATATTTAAATACAATAAGTACCATATATATATCAATCTAAAGCATTTGCAGAAGTTCAACATACATTCGAATATGAGTTTAAATAAGATGTAGGTAAAAAAGGCAGAGGTATATTACAATGCAATGTGAACTACTGGCTGCGCAAAACATTGCATATCACAGTATATTGATGAAGCAGAGATAAGTTAATTAAATAGAAAAGTTTTGAAGCGTGAAAAACTATTTTTACTGAAAATAATCAACAAAAGACATGAATTCCATTTTTAACATTAAATTTGAATAAGAAACATTTACATATTTAATTACGTTCATGAATATATAATGCATATTGAATCAATACATTCATGTAGCAATAAATTCATGTTTTAAAATGTTCAATTTGTTGAGCATAAAGAATTTAATTAAGAGTTGAAATATAAAGATTAAACAAAAATTGAAGTATTTCTGACTGAACAAACTAAATAATATAACGGTAAGTGAATTATCAAACATTTTCAGGATGGCAAGGGTCAAGGGAACCATAGTAGCAGCACTGGCAGGATTAGGATACACCTTTTGGTTAATACTCAAAATGAAACACTCAACCTTGGCAGTCATACCTGTTTTGATGACAGTTACAATTCTTCATTCTGGGAAATAAATCACTGAAATGAAACTTAAACTTACCTTTGAAAGTTATCAGTATAGCTAAGAAAACTAATGAAATTGTTTGACAGAGATGTTGGGGGCCGAAAATGGAAGCACAAATTCTGAAGTTGACTCAATCAATCATAACTATATTCATTAAGTGATTGCATGTTTTTGGGACCATGTAAAAGATTCGCAAAACAACATTTTGGTCATAGGGAGCAGGTGTATATGTCAGATCAAGTTTGTAAGTAGAAGATTGTGATCACATCAGCAAGCCTGGAGCTTTCCTCTTTACTGTGAACTCAGAAGACATGCATCTATCTATAAAAGTAGTAAGTCAGAGGGTAAGTTGATGGAGAGAAACCTTAAACCATTGGTCTCTGTAGAATCGCATGGGACTAGCCTTTTGATTGAGTACGTATATTCATGAAAATGTGCTATCAAGAACTAACAAAATGATGTACAGTGAAGTATTTTTTAAATGTATAATTTTCTTCTTTGAATGATTAGTGTTTTACATCAAAACCAGAATATTAACACAATAATTTTTCAAGAATTTGCACAAACACAAAGCAGCACATCTATCAAATTAAATTCTTCATGTATGAAAAATATGTTAGAATCAGTTATTACCCAAATTTACCCTAATGTTAATTCACATAGAAGTACCGACAAAAAAATCTAACGTTAGTGATATACTGTGCAGATTCAAATGCAAGCAATCATCTTGACATACGATATATAGAAGTACAAAGATGAACACAAATTATTGACCATAAAAGTCATGAGACAAGACAATTATAAAGAAAGGAAGGCACTTGCGAAACTGATGATGTTGGCTGTTAAGGTAGGGGTTGATGGCAGAGATTCTAGTTGGAGGTTAAGGTAGGGTTTGGTGGAATTAGATGTTGTTTGGGTGTTAAGGAAATTGTATGACCAAATGTCATTGATGCTCAGAAAAAATGATGCAATCAGCAATATTCTGCAGCTTGGCAGGGGTTTAAACCATGCAATCAGCAAAAGCTAGCATAAATGGATAAACAGGAGCATCCACTTGATGCATCCATTTGCATAAAAACCATCCTAGTTGGAGTGTTTCTTTCATGATGTGTTTGAGGTTACTTAATGTTGTATGTGTCGGAGGTTAGGTGGAAAGGGGTGTTCAAGTTTGGGAACATGAAGTTGGGCTTTGGGACATGGCATAACCTTGTTAACCATTCATCTAATAGAAGGTTACTAATGTTGTGATGCTATCCATAACATTAGTGTTCTGAGAACCCAACAAACCTTGCTGCATGCTCTATTGATGTGCAATATATCCTTTAAATAAACAGTTAAATTGCAATTTGACTCATGTCAAGAATAAATGGCCTGTGCTGATCAATTACAAGTTAATGGTAAAGTTAAAAGATCCAAAATGATGTCTTATATCAAGGTAAAGGAAAGCAAAGCGCTCAAAGTGACTTGCCATAACAAATTATTTATTGAATTGCCCCGAGAAGTGCACATGAGCATCACCAATGTACATCCACAGCATGTGAAGGGTTTCAGCAAGATTAATATAAATCTGTGAGAGTTTATTTCAGCAGACATGCAGCTACCCCTTTTCAGGATGGAGGGACTATGCTATGACATATACCTGCTTCAGTTTCACTGCAGGGGTTAAAAAGTCTAATTATTTAAGTAATCAAACATATTGAAGACACTGAAGGGTGTATGTGAAGATTAAAATGTGCATATACGAAAGGATAAATATGCATTGAAGTGCATGTAGAATCAAGGGTGAACAGCTAAACTGTAAAAGGCATGACATTTCAAATGAAATGATAAAACCAAGAAATTACATTTGGATCATGTTCAGGTCACACCTTCTGAAGTCTTCTGAAGAAAACTATACCAGTAATCTTTGAGTGAACAAAATGTGGGGGCAACCATTGATGCCTATTTAGAGAGTATGTATCAAATAACATCCCAATTTGTCTTGTTATTCAAAGAGGGTTTCTTATTTACTGATCTGAAAGTATTGGGTCAGTATTCTGGTGCAGCTCATTATAAATGGTTGAGTCAGGGTTCAACACATATTTGTACTCTGCGAGGCTTTGATAGGGAGTTCAAACACTGATTGAGGGTTCACTGTGGGTTCCTGGTTTTAGTTCTTAGAATAACATCAGTAAGGCATTTATAGGAAATTGTCAATTTTCATTATTAATCAATATATACACTTATTACAAATGAAGAGTTGAGAGGACAGAGAACATTGATATTAACAAGCCAAAGCAAACTTTCACACATAGCTTAATACTCACATGCTTTCTCTATCAAATATACAACTATATATGGAGAATAATTTCCATTGCACTTTGGGTTACATAATATCATCAGCAATAAACAATACATCAGAGACATAGATGACTACGGCGAGATGTTCTTAAACACAGTTTCTGTGAAGAACATATCTGAAATGAGATAATGAATTGAACACTTTCAGCATTTAATCATATTAAGAAAAATTATATGCTCAAATTAAGAATCTTAATTCTGATAATGTAAGTGTAAGTGATCTAAATGCCCCTCATAGACCTTATGCATTAATGTGAATTACATTGTTTGTAGGTACATGGTGAAAGTTAATCAAATCTTAAGTAAAAACATAACGAAATCCTACATATTTATTCATAGAGAAATTAATATTCTTTAAAATGACAGTTTCCTTGGAATAGGCCAATGATTAAAACATTTTGACAATTATGATCAATATCACTCAATACAATTAAAACTTTGGCTTTAAAATTATCTAAAGAGGAGTAACTATCTAACATCAATGTCATAAACATTAATTGACTGTAGATACCACTAAAAAGTTTATGCAATATTTTGACAAAATGTAAAATCTTTCAATGTAAATATTCAGTCTATAAATAATGTTCAAATGTTTAAAATAGTTACATTCAATTAATGTAAATCTCTTAAAAGAGCAATCCAGAAATCCGAAAACGTTTTGAACCTTTATAATACAACAACACATACATGGCAGTATCATTATGATTGTCAATATATTTGAAATTAAAATTTATACAGAGAATTCATTTCTTTGCAGATGAGAAATCGAAAAAAAATATTACTGGAACACAGTAGAACTGGGCTCAAAGGAACCTTTCGACACCAAACTTTCAGCCTTAATGTGACTGAAATACATAATTTTGCACAATAAATTCATTTTGACCCAAAAAATCTTTAAAAGTGTAATAATGTTGAATTTAGGTATCATAAATAAGTTTTGTACCTTTTGATTAGGTCATGTATGTGACCTTAAAAAGTCTGTCGTCATACGGGTATATGATATTCAGGGATGGGAATAAAACTTTAAATCATTAGATAAAGTTTAAAGGGGCAGTAGCACGTTTTTTCGCTGAAATAAGTCGATGAAATGTATTTGAAAAACATAATATAACACCGGAAAATCAAGTTAAGAAATGAGTGTACCGTAAAGCCATGGGAATTTTTTTTGTCATTCTATAAATGACATAAACTATCATTATAAATGGGAAATTTGCAAAAATAAAATTTGCAAAAACATGCCACTGCCCCATTGACAAGTAAAATGAAGAACCGAGTAAACTGAGAAGAAAATGTCTGCAATAAAGCAGAATTTCCATCCCTCAATATGCATATTTCTAGTGAAATGTTTCTAGTTAAAAAGGAACACCTAGGGACAAGTAATGTTATCTTTTCTTTGATATTTTGGCACCAACACTTTTGATATCAGATTTGGGATCGGGTGACCTTGAACTCCATGAAGTCTTTTCACACAACTCCACAACAGAACAGGAGTCTGACACACCCTCCAGTGCACATGATCTCTGGACCTGCCAAAACAAAGGCACTAAACTGTCAATCCAGTTCTCCAGATCTTTGCCAACTTTCCTAGCATTTGAAGCAGCCTGAGCTTCCAAATCTTCATTCTTTTGAACATTCAGGACATCCCTGAAATCAGAGAAGTCTTTGGAAGCATAGTAACCTTCCGGTCCCTTGTGTGCTTTATGAATGTCAGAAGTGGAAATAGGCTGACCATCGAACACAGTAAGTGGAGTTACAAGGAAGGAAGTTTCGGCCAGGACCATCAGGTTATACATGACCTTCACCTGCCAGATCCCAGGCCGTAGTGGCGTGCTCAACTGCGGTTTGTGAGAGCCGATATGATTGGTTGCTGGTATTTTCACATCATAAGATGCTGCAATAACATTGGCTGGATCCATCCATGCCACGGACACAATGAAGTCTGATCCTGGACCCCACACATGACGAAGAACTAGGTCGTCATAGGGACCAATTAACTTTCCATAATTTCGGAATAAAAGTTCTTTAGGATCAAAATCTGTTCCAACCTGAAATAGTAAGACAATATTCTTTGATCATTTTCACAATTTTATTAAGATTTAATTATTTTAGATATTTTATATTATTTTCTTACCTTCTGTCATAGCATTCCATGACATGTCAGTGATAATGGCAATCTTGCACCAGTGCATAAGGGTATTTTAAGAAAATAATTTTATTAGGAGAAGTAGGTCTTTGGGAATTGGCCACGAACCAGTATTTAGCCCTCTGTAAGCATTTCTCTACAGTGACTACTGAATGTATAAATGACAAAGAACTGGCACATCATACTGAGGAGATTTTAGGTCAATAATTCTATGTTCTTAACTCTACTCACCTCGAGAGTTTGCAGTCTTATTATAACACTCTTTGGTTGGACGACAGCGTAATGATCCTTGGGGTGCATATGTGTTTCCATGGTGATAGTTTTCCCAGTGGCCACCTCTTCAACCTGGTGAAGCACCAGAATCCCATGGAAATGATCCGCCTCATAGAACACATTCGCCTCCAGGATCTTCATGGGACGAAATGTACATGAGACGGACTGACGAGAGAGCTCGTTTACCCCAAGTCGTACGAAGGACTGGTAGAAGGTGGGATACGAGTCTCGTACTCTGTTCATCTGGTCCAGGTGATGGTATTCGTTCTGCCAGTAGCTCGTCAGCCCTGTCATGTCTACAGGAGAGGAGTATTCATTGAATATTTCCTTTTCTCAGATTTCACCAGTAGTTAAAACATAATGGTTTAGAACTCAGTTTGATGATAAGGTTTGAAATATTACACTATTTTTTAATTATTTATAAGATATGCGTTAATTTCCATTAAATTTTTGGTGCACAATAATCCTCAACAACAAAAAAAGTATAAACAACAGACTCAATTATAATAATGATGAAAGTTGTTCAATGTTAAATTTGTTCTGAAACTCATCTTAATCTTTATCAAAAGAAATTGAAATGAAAACACAGTATTCTCACCTTGCTTGAAGTTACCAAATAAATAAACATCTAAACTATTGATGATTTCCTGGTTAATAATTGGTTCAAACTTCCTTGCAAAGAATGTTGGTTTCTCTTCATAATTCTGAAAAGGAAAGATAAACATATGGGATAAAAGAGCAACTAATTTTTTCAATAAACAAAAGGTTTAACAATTGGAACAGTTTTGGTTAAATTGCCAAGCTGAGACAGCAGTCTTGCTTATGTTCAGGGGGTCATGGTTGATTTATGAATTCTCAGAAATATGTGTCAAATATGTTTTTGGGAATTATCCTTTTAGCATTTTAAACGGGTTCCAATGACTAAGACGTAGAAGTGTAACATTCCTCACTTTTCAACCTTGCAAAACAATGGCAGTTTATAGATGACAAAATGTTGGAGTAATATTTCTTCTTCAAAATGACAATCCATTCTGGCTTATGATTGAATTATTGATAAGTAAATCCCTTGAGAATAGTAAGTTCTACAAACAGAAGGAAAAAGATATATATATATATTACCCTCTTACCATAAGTCTGTCAAGATCTGTGATCTTGAAGTCGTTAGGGGAACACCCGCACCAATCGACTATGTGCTTGTACTGACACTTACAGCCCTGTTTGCGGCGCCAGTTGGTCAGGTGGAGATTGTTGTCGACCACCTTTGTGCAGAACTCACTGTTCACTAGCACTGTGTGGAAGAACGACTGCAGCAAAGAGTTGAATAACTAGAAACATTGGAGATACTAGTACCTTGCTTTTGATAATCACCTAGAACTGCTTGATTACTTGGGATGAAAAGCATTCCTAAACAGCAGCAAACAGGAATTAAGTTTGAAGAAGTGAGGCAAACAGTTTTTGTGATCAGGTAAGGATAACTTAACGTTTTCAAAACCATGTGTTAAGGGCAAAAGATGTGACTATGTATCATCAATTGTAGGATAAAGGCGAGTTTTGAGTTTACAGTTAGAACAGTAAGATATGAGGCATACGTCATTGATGCATTGTGCCAATGTCATTGAACACAGGGATTGGGAAAAGTAGGGGTCATGGTTCATTTTGCACATTGGATGAAAAAATGGCCCATTAAAATTTGAAATTTTACTATTGTTACAAAAGGGAATGGCCCATTGTCAAAGGTGTCTTTCCCAATCCCTGTGAACGCTTGACAATGACAATAAAATCTGTGTCGAAATGTCTCCTATACAGAATAAGAAAGTCACTGAAAGAAGCATCCATAAAATACAGAACAATACTCAAACATTATGTAGGTTACATAAGATAGAAATTGCAAGGAATTATGAATGAAACTACATGTTTCTCTAATTATAATAACTCTTTCTATGGGAAAGAATCCTTCTATAGGAATCGTCTGTTCCAATATAGAGGAGGCAAAGATGTTATGGATTATCAAACTCTTTATTTAACAATGGTGACTTTTCGGTTTAGATACTTATTCCATTATCTGGAATATGAAACAGAGGGTACAGGGTACCATGAAAAAGATTTTTTAAAAATTCATGGATTTCACTGAAAACATTATAAAAACGACTGAGGTATTGAACTGAGAGAGGAGCTTTCATTTACCTCAGCAGGCAGCAGAGTATATTTGTACAGGTGTTGGAGTCCAGTGACCAGTGAGTCTTTTGTTGTCACGATGTAGTTAACAAACTTGCGATACAGACACACCCAGTCGCTGCCCCCGTCAATACGTATACCTGCCGGCAGTTTACGAGGGCCGACACGCCACAGATGGTTATCACACTCGTAGAATGTCTGATCTAGGCCTTGCTTCTGTATAAATCTGAGTAGAATTGACATATCTATTAATAATAATTTATCACAAAAATGGTTAACAACAGTTTGCACATTTATGATTTGCCTTTCTAATGAATGGTTTTTATTTAAATAACAGTATCCCCTTATTTCAAGAATTAACCCATAATTATCCCATTGTATCTACATGATGCATTCACAAAACTTTAAATGATTATAAAAGAAATGATTTGCATGTTCAATATAATTTACAAATTGTCATCATTATTGATGAAAAGAGGTAAAACTTTAGTTGACATTTGTTTTGAGAGAATTTGCAGTTAAGACTATCTGAAGTCCAGATCCACAAGAATCAGTATTTTCAATGAAAGTCTTCTACAACTCTCACCGTGCTGTATCTCGGCCGTGAGATTTGAGGAAATTATAGGACTTGTACTGTGTCAGGAATGCTGTTAGATCCTTTACAGGTCTGAAATTATAAAAAGAGGTGAAGTGAAAAGAGTTTTAATAGTTTTTTTGCAGTAAAGCTATACCTGTCAAGTGTCAAGGTGTTTGGTCTGCACATCCAGATACAGCATGACATATTATATCACCTATCAGTTATCCATATAAGGATACAATCAGCATTAGCACTATAATATGGTTTGCTGTAAAACCTGGGAGCATCGACTGGAAGTATTGGAGATAATGCACTGAATTTTGCACGCAGCATTCCTCTCAAATCTTAAGATAATATAAGATCTATATAAATTCATAACATCTTTGCAGAACTAAACTAAAACAACGGACATCTTGATCTGAAATCATACACTGTGCGCTATCCTAAGAATAAATTTTCAAATACCTCCTTATAGGATCTACAAATAAGAAAGTTTTCACCTTCAATATAAAACCAATTGAAGCACTCTTACAATCACACACTAAGCCCTGCAAATAGATTTGCTGAGCCTGCTATTACCACATTAACTTTAAAAACATTAAACTCATTAATCTTATCATTGTACGTGTATTTTGAAAACAACTGTCAATCCTATCTGAACAGAAGATTGAACCTCCTTGCATAGCATAGACTTTGTCAGCTATGATGCACCACTCTTAAAGGTCAAGTCATTGCACCAAATTCAGCAAGCATTTAATCCAATCCAATTTCAATAAAATGGCAGGCAACTTACACTGGTCAAAGCAGAACTCCCAAAAAGAATATCCATTATTACAGTTATCCAAGGACAAATATATTTTTTATTTCATCTTAAAGTCCCTAGGGAGCATAAAGCCAGTACGAACTTGATGGGGTAGTCGCTCTCGCTGAGGTTGATGTAGTAGTCCCACTGCCAGTCGGTGTGAAGCAGCAGCTCCTCCATGAAGTGTAGATGAGCCTGCAGCAGACTGGCTCCACCCCAGATTGTAGAGAACCGTGTCTTGCTCACCATCAAGTTTGTCAGCTGCTTCTCCAGGGGAAGTAACTCTCGGTATAAGTATTCCTGTCGCTGTAACAAGGAATTGTTGAATCTGAATACACTTGTCACTGTGATACAATGGACATTTTGGGCCTTAGGCGAAAACTTTCAGGTATTCTTTAAAGAATAAGTAGTCTGTATTACACCAGATTAAGCTCAACTGTTTGTCCTTGGTTTGAAAAGAACATCACTCTTTTTGTCATATGCAAAAAAGTATTGCAATTATACGCAATATGTATGTCCGTGCAAAATCAGAGAAATCTGTAAGGAAGAATAATTCTACTGCACATATCTATTATAATGTTATTAATTAAGTATTTTCATATTGGCCCAGTTACAGGTCCTCGGTCCGTTGTATTGGAGAACCAATACAACGGTTCATTCTATTTGCACAACACTAAACATTTCATTTGAAATAATAAGTATTCAGATACCATGGGTCAAAGTTGTGAAGCGATAGCTTCGAAACTGCTCATGCTCAAACGCATATTGGCCCAGTTTATCTCGTATTGACCCAGTTGTCGAATCATATGGTCTAGGCCGTAAATACCGTACACGTGCCATAACATTGATAGTTAATTAATAATTACTAGTATTGACATAACGATACCTAAATGTCTTACCCTATCTATATGCAGGAAGTAGTAGTGTCGCGGGTGGTAGATGTTCCTCAGGAGGCGGATCACTTGTCGCACCTGGCGGCCATTGAGGGTCAATACAAACACGATCCGCACCGCGTTCTCCTGCGGAGTGTTGCCAGCACGCACTAATGAGGCAGCATACCGCTTCTTCTCTGTAAGTGATATTAACGTTAATATAGATATCTACGACATGTCTCTTTTATCAAACCACATTTATGTTGAGGATGCAACCATTCAACGAAGAAACATAACTCATCTTTTACAATCTTTTGATAACAAAGGTAAAAAAATCCTATTTGACATAATCTTGTCCTGTACAATTTTTTTACATATAATAGATTGGTTTACCACATTTCACTGCTGTTGCAACCACTTGGAAATATATCAACTTTCAACTTCACTCCATTAGATAGATGTAATGGATAAGTAAGGTCAAATATCCTCTATCAATCCTCCTGCCTCACTTCATTGAAGTTCCCACTATGGAGACTAACACGGCCTGTAGGGGGTTAAATCATATAGACGAAGTTCTCTCATACAACAGCTGTGATATATAGCAGCTTAGATCTTGTGAAAGCATTGTGATTACCATGATGTCAATGGGAGAAGATTTATGTAACTGGGTAAGAATTTTCCTTCACAAAGCTGATAAACATTATCTTCAAAGAAAGTCTTCTCATGAGATATAGGGATTGCATCATGCAGTGCAAATGATATCATAAAAAAATGACCATTTTTATTTTATATTCTTTTTTTTTACAAATTTCAATTGCTTACCATTAGGCGACTCACCATCTTATTCTTAACACTATTAACATAACTTGTTTTTAAAATAGTGATGCCAATAACGATAAGTTCAAACAGATTTTATAACCAAAACTATTACTGGAGCAGGACAGACGACTTCAGTATTCATGTAACAGAGACCGATCCTATGCCAATATGTCTATCATTCAAAATTTGGGGGAACTTATCTATTAGTTGGTATCTCTGCTTATAAGGACTGTGTGTCCATATAATATTTGTGGAAATCAAATTGGTGGATGTTCTTGGTTGTGCAGAGAGAGGTGGGTTATTGATGGTTATTTGGTCAAAATAGACACCATGCATTTACACCAACATTCAATCAAATTTTTAAAATTGTATTTTATTCGACTATCAGGGAAACTAATTGTTCTATTGATGACAACAGATCATAAAACATGGCAAATCTTCAAGAGAAAACGGAGCTATACATATGACCTTAGATAGTAAACAATTAGTCATACTAATAATGCCATTATAAATAGACGCCTGCATTAACTCTGTTCCACTTCCTGATAACTGTGGTCACATCAAGTAGGATTTGTATACAGACCAGATTCAAAGCAAGATAAGTTTCAAACAATGCATGTGAGCTTGAATGGGGTCAAGAGGATATATCACAAGTTCATATGTCAAAGTCTAAATGACCATATAAAGTACTAGAGCAATAACTATACCTTTTGGATGGGCTGTTTTATGTCTTGTTTATGATAGGATAAAGATAAGAATAATAAGATATGGGAGAATTTCTTTCCCCAAAAAGTCAGATATTATAATATCTTTTGATCACTCTACTTCCCACTTTAAAACGAGTATTTGTGAGAAATCCTCATTAAAGTCTTAAATGATTAGAAATATATGGACAGATATAAGCTTTTAAATCCTCACCTGCACATTATTTGTGTATAGAAAACTTCAACACATAAATTACACGACATCCCAATACAGTAATCGGCTTCAGGTTTCTATGTAGACATTGACTCTACTTATAAACCTAGGTCGGATTCTGTCTGTTGTTTTGTAGGTATCTTCTTTTCTTGGAATAACCTCTAATGAGGTCTTACTTCCGAGAATAACCCGGTATGAGGTTTTACTTTTGAAAGTAAGACCTGAACCTAAGGTTTTTTTTAAAGTAAGACCTGGAAATGCACTTAGAATAATTTTTCAGACTTGCAACGCAATAGCCAACAAGCAGGAATTATTATCGAAAATTATACAAAGTTAAAAATTTCCAAGTTGAAATAGCCGGATTCGAACCTGGCACCCTTCGCTCTCTAAACTGGCGCCTTAGACCGCTCGGCTATGCAGACCGAGATGATGAGTGGAGTTGAATTACTCCATTTATAGTCATACCTTCTTTGCCTCGATATAACGCAACCGAGGGCGACATACCCTTTATAAAAACACGATTTGGGAATCAAAAATTATAAAATGTAAATGTTTACATTTGACGTTTATAAATAGGAAGAAAACATTCCTCCTTCGTCTTCTGCTTTTAAAATGGTCTAAGCGGAGGAATTAGGCCCTTTGAGCGTCCGAAATTATAACTCGTAAATTTTGATAGTTGACGGTTTATAAGTTGGAGAAAACACTCCTCCTCGGTCTTCTGCTCTGAGAATAACCTCAAGGTCGGGATAGCCCCTCGGGCTTACGCCCTCGGGGCTTTATCCCTCCCTTCAGGTTATTCTCAGAGCAGAAGACCTCGGAGTCATGTTTTCTCCTTAACATAATGCATGAAATAATATCTTGCACTGATCTGCTAGACATTCAAATAAATTGGACATTTCTTCAAGTGTATTTCAGAATCACCACCATATGTATCAGACTTTCATTCTGTTCTATAATTTGATTCCAATTGACAGTATACACACCCCCAAGGCCGGTACTGAACACTCTGCTGGTGAGGTAGCCCCCACACTTCTGGTCTGGGTCCCCCAAACACTTGCCCTCACATAGGGACTCCGGGCAGTGTCCATGCTTCCCGTAGCTGTCCCCACACCAACACTCCCGACTGTACTGCAGGCCTGCATACCGGAACCCTGCAACATGGCCAACAGACTTACTCACGTCCACAGATACAGACCCAGGCTTCTGTAAACCCTTAACCAAGGGCTCAAAGTCAGATTCTTTTCTTAGAACCCCATTCAACCTGGGTTGTATATGAGGAAAAGCAGAATTACTCAAACATATAAAATCATTGATTAATTTCTAGTTAGATCTTTGTTACACTGCGTTGTATCTGATTACCGTACTCCAAATGTACATTTATGAAATTTTCAATGTCACTGTTGTTGCAACGACGTGTGAAGCAACCAATGACAGTGTCAATGAAGTGTTATTGATAGTCTGTCATTGACATGTCATACACTTAAACAATTTGTACTCAAGTCACAGAAGTATGTCTGAGCTTCAGTTTGTTATAGTTTTAGTTATTTCATTTTCATAAACCATTAGTTATGTCAAACTGTTCTTGGGGGATGCAATTTGTCACAATGACGATCGGGTTGTGATATTCTTCCAGTTATGTGGCAATGTCTCTCTGAATACTATCAACTTAATCTCTCTACTCAGTGGGATATCATCTTGGAATCTTACTCTTAAATCATTTATGTATAATTCAACAACATGATGTTACTTTTAGGTGAAAATTAAGGAGTTTAGTCACTAATTATTTTGAAACATAACTCTATGATCTAACACCACTTGACAAATGTTTTCAGGAAAGTCTTTAACCTGAAATCATCTGTCAAACCAAACGATCCTACCACTGTACCACAGCTGCTAAGCTTAGTCCCGTTCCACACAGCGACTGTAGAGTAACAATCACTTGTAGCCCATTCTTTTAATATGGGTTACAACTGATTGCAATGCTACCATCAGCTGCAAGTGTTGGGGAATGGCACCCTGAAAGAGCTTCGTAAGCACTCTCATACATACGATCACATACGCTTGCCTTTGAAACTTTAGGGACTGTTCTGTAGATCTTTCAAATGGTTATGTCGAGTAATTGGTCAATAAAAACATTAGTAATTGGTTTAAATATAAACATTACATGACCCGTGGGCATTATTAAGATGTAAGGATGTTCCCTCAGGAATGTCCACGGAGAAACATCCTTACTTATTAATAATGCCAGTGGGTCAAGTTTTATCCATAACATAAACCTTAAAAGTCATCGGAATATCAGACCAGTGAGAATTTAAGTTTCCAAGATGTAGATATTTCAAATCATGGTAGCTACTATTTCAGTGCATGTAAGTTCAGGCGAGAGAGCAAGAGACAGGAGGCCATTTGACCACACTAAAATATTTATGACAGATGATATTTATCATCAGGACAAGTTCCCATTCTGATCATCTGATGGACATCATTACTGATAAATCTCCTGTGGACAGTTCAGAATAATTCTAGGTCATATTCCATCCACTGATAACAAGCCAACTAGCATTGAAAGCAATAATAAGCCTTGTTAGGAATATGAAAATGAAATTGATGATATGCTTTTATTTTTATGTTTCATATTCATGTGGGTATACACATGTCAATATTGATAAAGCAAAAAATGTCAACATATTGGTTGATTAATCGTGTTATATCTCAAATCACCTCAGACTACCAAGGGCCAGCATGTTAGACTTCAACAAGTTTCGTGTCCACTGAAGGATGCAGTGGTAGCGACTAATGAGAGTGAGATTAGTAATCTAATATAGAAACATGAGTAAGATCACACCACAATGAAATATTAACTCATATAAATGTTTACACATTGCTTATTGTGATGTTTTCATCAGACTAAATCAGATCAATTCATCAATCTGATGAAGAGCAATTAGCAGCATCGGAAACATCAATCACTTATTATTCCGTTGTAGTGGTATCTTTTTCTCATATTTCTAACATCCTCATTATTTGTTTTCTGATTTCAACTCCTTAGAGTGAGTGTTTTACCATTGTGAGGTGAGGTGAGTTGGGGTTTAACGCCGCTTTCAAGAGTATTTCACTTATGTCGCGGCTGCTAGTATTATGGCAGGAAGAAAGCCTGCAAGGCCGTGTGGCTATGCCTTGTGGTGAAACCTGTGACTATCGGCTGGAACTAGCGAACCATGGGTGGTACTATGCTGAAATTCAGTGTAGCATTGCTCCCAAACCTTACTGTGTGTAGAACAGTTCTCTACTACAGACAAAGTTGTCGTGCCCCTGGCGGGATTCGAACTCGGGACCTCTTGATCCGAAGGCTGGACGCGCTAACCACTGCACTATCCCGCCACCCTTTACCATTGTATGTACAGTGACTTCACATACACAGAATATCTCAAAACTATGAAGAGCTCTATACATTACCAGTACACTCCTTGGCATATGCAATTAAAATATTTCACTACAAGTGCACACTATTACCCCCAATTCAGAATCACAATCAGGTATACATAGTTCATGTAAGTATACAAGGTATTGAATAATTCACAAATTACTTTCCACTAAATGTACCCAGGAACTTTTGAAAAGATTGCTCACAAATGCACAGTTTTAGACAAATTTCACAATTTATTTCCAAATCAAAATGCAAATTTTAGCATGAATTTTTCACAAAATATGCATCAGCATTGACTAAAGTCATTAACTCAGTCACACAGTCTGTCAGTATAATTTTCAGCTTAGCTGAGAAGTTTTTTAAGTCATAATGAGATTACGCTCACATCAATTTCTCATAAATATACATGTAGTACATGTCCCACATTGTAGTCAGTTCTCTCATTATAATGAGGATACTTGGAATTTCACATCAAATACGCACGGATTGTTGCTGTTAATGAGTTTTTTAATATAAAAGGGATATCAGCTTATGTATTTCTGCCCTAACTATTATTATGTTTACATAATTTGTAAGACATAAATATAAAGTTTTGATGAGAAAGTTTTTCTGTATTGATAAATGAAACGTGTGTAAAACATTCTAAGACTTATAATTATATTAACGGCTTGAGTTTGTTCTTGAAAGGACATGTGACTTACTCCCTATTTTCAAATCTGACAAACCGCAATGTTAGCATTGTTGAAAGAGGACCATTCATTTTATTCTCTTATTTATTTGTTATTTTGTAATGGAAAATGGATTAATTATTGAAGTGCGAAGTCAGAAAATGAGATAAATGAACTTAACAACTCAAGAACAGAGTGATATCAGCAACCATTCTGCTGATCAGTTAGAAGTAAGCGGAAATTGGTTGAGCGATCAATTACACTACCTGTTTCTAACCTGCATGAGGTTTTCTGTTGAAAATGAAATATATGAATGATGACTTTCTAATAAAACAGCCCAGATTTAAATCATGATAAGTCATAAGGTTGTTGATCAATTCTCAAATCACTTTTCAATATTGAAAATTTCAGTAGCATTGCACCCAAACCTTACTGGATGTAGAGTAGTTGTCCACCGCAGACAAAGTTGCCAAGCCCCTTGCGGGATTTGAACCTCTGACCTCTTGATTCGTTATGATAAAAGAAATGTAAATAGAACTCTCACAAAATGTCTACCAGCAAATAGAGACATTAACATAGATTTGGGACTATAAATATTGTTAACAAACAACTTTCTCAATAAATATGTATCAGCTAATGCAGTACTGGTCAAAGTTTTTGGAACTGTTGCTTTTAATTTCTCAGACATCATAATGAGAACTAGAAATATGTGCATGTGATGCACTGTGATGTCCCCCGCTCCAATTTTCAATCCAACCTAGTCATATTACCCTTATTTTTCACTTATGCTAAGCACTAAGTTCAATACTGCATTAATAACGAGAAATAAAAAATTCAGAATAGCCAAAGTAGCAAAAGGCACCACTCTATCACTAGGTCTAAGCAAATACAAAGTTTGGTGAACAAATATTGAACAGTTTTGGAGATAGAGGCCGGAAAAGGTCCCTACCCCCAATATGCACTAAGTTCAAATTGTTTCCATGGAAACAAGAAAAAATACAAAATTTAGAATAACCAAAATAGCAAAAGGCACTGCTCCACCACTAGGTCTAATTGAAGTTTTGTTTCATTTCTTAGAATTAAAAAAAACATTAGTATTCTTGAGAAACTTTTCACAAAATACGCACCAGCTTTAAGACAGTAGTTGATGCAGTTTGTGGGTGTATTGTTGATGAGCTCCTTGTATGTCCCAGCCAGATCTCGGTCGTTCAAGTTGTCCTTGTGGCAGCCATGGTACGTGCCCGTGTCATTACCTGCAACAATACACATCTCTTTGATACATTCATTCATATTTCTTCATATTCAATGAAACATCTTATATGTAGATGTGTAATTGGGTGAGCCTGCAACCATATGTTTTTTTTCTGTCAGTTTTAAATAGCTGATTATTAGTAGGTGACACTGGGAAATAAATTTATTATTTCAATGAATGAAATGCTTTAACTTCATTATATTTTGGGACTTCAAAGTTTGTAAAGGAAATATGGCGACTATATATCTTTTTGATTTTAAAAAATATATACTGAGTCATAGTCACTTGAGTCACTAGCAAAGAAAATATTATTGACAACAATGTATATTTGAGAACAGCAATGAAAATTATAATTAAAAATAATTTTCTTTGAAAAATTAAAAACATTAAAGAGTGTGCGAGTCAGGTTACTGAAGTGTAATCAACATAGCAATTGCTTCAAAATTGAAAATTAAGCAACAGATGTTTTCCATCTATCAATTTTGTCAGAATTAAATAGACTCTACAAACATTAATCAAACAGGAAACACTGAAACTAAGATAAGAAGAGAATATGAGTTTAAATTATTAAACAGATGCCTAGGGGAGTGCATAGTTATCATTGATAAAATCCTAACTACAGTTGAAGAAGTAAGCATATCTTCTAACAGCTACACATAGATAATATCCAAGTTAATGAGATGATCATAGGACGAGGCCTATCTCTTACAGTATCTGACATTGAATAATCAGGAAGGTAGTAAAAGAACTGTTTTGAACGAAAGCTATTAGGAGTTCCATCTTCAAAGTGGGAGTGCAATGAGTTTGACCTTGCTTGATTACTGAGTCTGACACAGTCAATTAACAATCTCGTCCTAAGCTATGGTCCAAGTGTAGAAATTAAAGTTGCCATGGCAATGGGATAATGACAAGCTCATGATCCAGTCCACCAAGATGAGGAGTGCTGACAAGATTAACTGATCCCTGCAGGAAGAGTTAAACAAGATCGAAGAAGGAGAACAGAACTAGACTTTCCCCGTCCTTCAGTAAGAATTCATCATTCCTTATCCTTTGACCTTCCACCTTTTCAATGAACATCCAATCAACTAAAACAAATTGGACAACTTATGGTTTTATTTTATGACAATTACTGGGGTTAGATAAATTGTTCTGAAAAACAATTCACAGAAACTGTTTGAGAGGCATTCTAGAAGTTGGTGTTATAATATTTTACATTACATTTTTAATATACATTATTCTATAATAAAGAAGTTCATCATCAATAAATCTTTGCCTTCTTCATCTTAATTCACAGAAAGTATATTTGCAATAGTTTATCTACAGTTTGAATAAAATGGGTCAACTTTTTTCTTGTGAACTCTTTATTTAGAACTTCAGCTGCTGCATTGAATAGTGCAAGACCTGTGTGAGTGGCCAATTGGCAGGAATCACAAGTTGATAACAAAGAAATAATCCTGATTAACCAATGGCTAAAGATAGATTATTCCAGAATATTCCCGGATAGGCAGTTAAAGGGTTTAACGATAATACTCTTCCCACCTGAAGTGGAGGTGAGGTGAGTTGGGGTTTATCACCCCCTTCAAGAGTATTTTAATGTTATCACGACTGCTAGTATCATTGCAGGGAGAAAGCCTGCCACACCATGGTGGTTATGCATTGTAGTTAAACCTGCAAATATCGGCTGGAACTAGCTAAAATTCAGTGTAACATTGCACCCAAACCCTACTGCAAGTAGAACGGTTCTCTACAGCAGACAGCGTTGCCGAGCCCCTGGCGGGATTTAAACCCCGGTTCTCATAACGATCTGAAGCTGAACGCGCTAACCACTGCGCTATCCCGCCATTTTCTCAATTGAAGAATTCTGGTGATATAAGATCGGCCATACACAGACTTGGTGCTGTTCAATCACTATAGAGTTTTGAATATTGTCCGAGCATTAAGATTTGTTTATAAAACAGTACTCATTATGTTAATTGTGTTGTAAATATATAATATTTCAGAACACTATGAAGCGGTAGGTACATGATAGGACATCTGAGAGGTCCTTCTCCTTGACTGCGTATAAAATAAAAGCCTTAACCCAGTCTAGATCTACTTAGAAGGTCTAGACTCTATTCTATACATGAAACTTGTAGGACCAACAAATTGGAAAATCATTCCATTATTTAAAAGATAACAATATTTCTTACACAAATTTCAGACTAAGATGGAAGCATTTAATGATGTGAGTGTGGACTCCAGGAGAGTCTAGCCCTTCAATAGAGAGTAGAGGACAGCCTACGGTAGAGTTTATAATGACTGAAGGGGAAGTTCATCAGAATGTATTGGAAGCTATTACAGGAAGCATTGGATCTTGTGAGGGGAAGCAAGCTGTCTTGTCACACAGAGGATAGTCAACACTGTGTCAGCACGAAGATGTTTGTCCAACAAACATTCCTCCATCTATCAGAACATCTCTATCACTCTAATCCTCATCAGTTTATCTTTACATCATTCAACACTGAAAGCTTCTCTAACATAATCTCCGTGGAGGAATGGGCTTATGATGAATTGCCTAAATTAGCTGTTAGTTTGCAGTGGACAGAAATAGTCTGCTGAGTGCTCAGAATTCCAAGTTTGAGATTCGTTCGACATTTTGGATTTGTAGTCAGAGCTGATGATGATCGGAAAGGTTTTGGAAAACATGCTTAGGTATAATACATATCTAATCCCATGTTCAAAGTGCAATAAAAAATAGTTGATATTAATATTTTAAAACTGCACATTCAACGCACATTCTAGTGGTTGCATTGAACATTTTTAACAGTTACCTTTAACTTTATGACAAGAGAATTTATGTGAGAAAAGAAAAGTACTTCATGCCTACTTAAATGTTACCCTAAGTACGACACGTTCAACAGAGCCTCAGACAACATTTGACAAATTGGGTATTGTATGCAAAATTTTTCAAAACAATTGGGTAACTTGATCATCCTCTAAATCTGAATTTCTTAATCTAGATATATTTTGATATAAGACAAAGCAAAGCACAGAGCATTTCAGGAATATATCGGAAATCATTAAATAAAAAATAAAACCATAATTCTATAATAATGTATATTATGTGTTTCTTTCATAACTGGTTAATTTTCTTATTTGAATCGAGTGTTTAAGTTTGTGCTAATTAATAATGAAAGTTATAAGTGTGATTGTTTCATTTGTTCCTTAACAGAGAAACTCAAAGCATTCAACACTAACTTTTTTGGCAACTTTCAATGTCAGTATGTAATAGTTATCACATATCAAAGCAAAGTTGTGACAGAATCAAAATGAATGGGATCTAAAAGGTAAATCAAGCGAAATTTGAAAACCAAATTAGATCAAAGAAACATATCAAAGATCAAGTTGAATTCAATGCTCAAAGTTAAAGATTTTTAACATTTTCTGAAATTGCCTAATTTAACACAATATGAATGGTATCAAAAGGACCGCAAGTAATTTGTTGCATGAATAAATCTACAAAGTGAAATATCTCCAGAGCCTATGGAGCATGCAATCTGTCGATTACCATCAAGGAAATAGCTGAGTAATCACTATGATTGTCCACTATAACACCTTGTTAATGCAGCTGAGCGGATGGAGAAGATAACAATAAAATTGATTGGGTTAATAACAGTAATTTGAACCTTTTTTGGTAAAAGAATAGCACTGAAAATAATAAGCACCCTTTTTTTAAGTTGAAAGCTAATGTATTTGCAAAGATCAATACATTTCAATACAAATGTTGACATTGGTAATTTGGAAAATTAATAAAATAAAATTTACAGTTATTGAGGTACCTGCAACATATGCTGATGATAATTCATAAACATAAAAATAAACACACTACATGAAGCCTGACATAAACCAACATTACCCAAGTCTATTTCAATACAATACACAATATCTTTAAAAGAACATATCTTCACAAGAACTAAATTAGTTGGATATCTTATGCTATGTAATCACATTTACCCATATGCAAAAAAGAAATTTCTTTTTTTCCCTTAATCATACAACTTTTATTGACAGACATTCTTTAATAAAATTATCTTAATTACGATCTAGTTTGTTGTGTTATGTTTCATTCCTGTCATAAGTACTATCAAATGCTATCACATTTAATCAAATAGTGATGACAAAAATATCCTAAAAGAATCAAAACTTCAAATAAAAATCTTAACTCTGTTGTAAAAAATAGAACATATAATATTGTCATAATCTAATAAACAAAATACAAAGACAAGATGTATTGGATATATTCTGCACAGTTAACCTGAGTTAAAGCAGAACAGTATTGCATGTGTGAAACTGACCTACAAAACTAAAACTTTAGGTTTTATTCAAAAGAATTAAACTATTGCATATGTGGCAACAATTGCAAATAATGAGGCAAAAAATAAAAATCCCCCAAACACAGACCATTGTGTTAAGAAGCAAGTGCAGATATTCCCTAGTGATGGCATCCAACTGGCTGACAACCCCGTTATAACATGGCTATTGTCTAGGAAGTGGACTGAGGGCCACACTGGCCATGCTCAAGTGTTGAACACATGACATTATTGACATGGTAACCACAGACCGGTACCCACACCCAAACTGTCCTTGTATCATCACCACATGCTTCCTCAACATAATAGAACCAGCATCAGATATACACGGACTACAGACGCTTATAGTCGTAATGCAATCAGGCTTACAGGACCACAAAACATAGGCCCTTGGGACCACATAGAAACAGCATTAGATTCACATGTGTACAGGTTTCTTTCAGTACACAGAAGCAGCAGAAGATAGACAATAACTCACGCAGATAGATATAGATAGATAGAGCAGCACTAGAAGATATAAAGACATTAGCCTGTAGGACAATATAACACCAAGAGAACAAACAATACGTGTAATATGCCTCTGAGGACCCACAATATGCATAAAGGTTTCTAGAACTAGCATCAAATGTACATGTCTTCCTTATGGCATAGAATACAATCAGCATTAACTGATGTAGCATATGTATGCAACCCTCTGGATAAACTCAAAGAAACAGTAGAAGACATACAATGCATAGCCTCTAGGGCTACACAGAACAACATTTATAAGGACACACTTTCCACTCAAGCCAAAATTACAGGTCTGTGGTCATAGAACCAAAATTATAAGAACATACTTCTCCACTACTACAAGACGGAAGAGTCTGTTTTGATCAAAAAGCTACATGGAACATGTTTTTAAATTGCATTTGGATATTTGGAAAATATTTTTCAAAGGAAGATATATATTCACGAGTACAAAGTAGAAAGGAGGAAACTTGCTAACTCCTTGGAGCAACAACAGATGCAACATGAGAAAATGGCACATGCTAGCAATGTGTGTTAAATTACATTACTTCAAAGGAAGGGATGTGGTTTCAAGGATCAAAATATCAAGCATTACCAGCAGAAGTGGACATTAGGCTTTATATAAGTGTCCATTAATATAACTGACATATTGAACGTATCAGAAAGCACACCTACTCTTGCAAACAGATTGACCCAGATTGACCTACTGTGGTAGGGAATGGTTTTCAGTATATTACATCCATCTACTTAACAGGAAGGTGGTGAAGGCATGGTTAAGTTTGGCTCAAACTAACAGACAAGTAACACACAACATGTAATTGTAGGTTTGCTCAGTTTGCAAACTCCATGAGTTACATAATGATATAACGTGTAACTCACAACAACAATGTTCAATATGATGTATGAAGAGGCAGTTCCTTATCTCAAACAACGATGCTTTCAGGTTGCTTCTGTCCCAATTCTTACAAAGGATGCCTACACAGAACAGAGAGTTTGAATTTCACAGGAAAGCGGCGCGAATCTGGTCAAAAATAGTTCTGATGCAGGCAGAAGGCAAAACAATGTAAATGACATGTCACACAGCCACCATACTAATGCTTTGCGAAAGTTTCTAAAGACCGATTATTATACTTGTTTCGCATTGACAGAATTCTCCAGGACCATAAAGGAGTAACAATTAATAACATTTCAGAAATTGTCAAACATACGCAGAAAATAGCCATGTGACTAAGTCTGTGTAAAGTAAGTACCAGTCACTTTTTAGACCATACCTCTGTGGACTGTAGTCAGACCATGGTCCAACTATCTAACACTCAACTGACTTGCTACATAACTATTGTTAACCATTGTTAATGATCCAAAGCAGGCAAACTCCAAATCGGAAGGTCTACATGAAGGTTACATATTGGAGATGTCGATGAGTTCGATGCACATATGAAATGCTTCGAACTAGGTGACAGGGGCATCACATGGTTGTTGGCTATTCTTTTAACTTACTTTTAAATAATTTTGAATTCAATTAAGGTCAAGCAGTATCATAAGCAGTTTTCACATGCGAGTAATACAAAGACGTCATGAGCGTCCAAGATGGTAACTTGATAGCCATGCAATGGGCAAGGAGACACAAAAATGGCATGCCAAAGAATTTGCTTGCTCTCCTGAGTTTACTGCAGAAACCATACAAACTCTTGTGTCAGTTGAATGATTGGTGAAGATGTGTTTTCATAGCTGAATAGGTTTGATATTTTGTGAATATCCACATTATTAAACTACCACATGCTTTTTATCAAAATCGGCAATGTGAAGCCTGTTTTTGAAGCATACACATAAACATATCAACATGCTGCCTTTACTTTCATCGCATTAACTATCCTAAGAGAAACTGACTCTATGTAAAAGTATTCTTCAACTGATGTGATTGAGTAACATAGCAAATATCAGAAACACGTAACACATTTTGGCAGCCTGTCTTTAGCTTGCACCACTTTAGGGAGAGTTGGAGATTCAATATGTAACATTAACTAGCATTACGAGAAAGTGTTCAATATGTTCTAGGTAAGTGATGGTTGTGGTTCTCAGTTTCAGACTGCCAGACAGGCAAACACACAACACATGCAGGCAACTTCACAATCTGACCTTTAAGCTGTGCTGGAGAAATAAGACTTCAGAATATGACCACCACAGTACTTGTATTCCAATGTGTGTATGCGTGTCTAAGTGTGCTCCAAGTCCATAAATTTTAATTACATTAAAACTGTTTGGGAATAGTAGTAGTAATATTTCATTAAAGGTTTTAAATTTGACAAGTGATTCAAGTTCATTTCACCAGGATAACCTAATGAGAATAACAAGAAAGAAAACTGAATAATTAAGATTTCAATGTTTTACATCCACTTGCATTATCAGATGAGATCCACCATGTTTCAGACTCTGTGACTACAAACACATTAAACACACACTTTAATCAAGTCTCATGTTGCAATTCTTTTCTTTAAAATATATCCAATGGCACCAACATTCTCCATTTTAAATTTCAGTATCAGTTTCTTTTCATTTTAAATATTTGTTGCTGAGTTAACTAGTGCCAAATCATTTGGAGTGGTCAATTCACAGGATTCACAAATGTTTAACATACAGAATTGGCCACCGGCTATCTTGGAATATCCCACAGGTAAAAGGTTAATGTTATCCTGTGTTTGCTGGCTATGTATGATGCAGGCCAACCACATGAACCTTTTTAGTTGACCCAATATCTGTCAATACCAGGGTTGAGAAGGATTGGATGTGCTGTATCTCCTTCAATTAACAGAGTTAGTGTCAGTGTACTTTTTAAGACTAACACTTGGTAAAAATCAAGAAAATCAAACGAACAATTAGAATCAAACTCTTTATTTAATATGTCTCATTAGGTTTGATGATATTTCACGTCAGGTTTCACAGATATTCCAAATAAAAAGTCAAGTTCAGAAATTTCAGATGTCAAATTACATGTATCTACAAAAAACAATGAAGGCAATAAAATAAAGAAGTCCACTGTCCACAGAACTTAATTCCTTTTCGTAACTAGGAAAATCTAAATCTAAGACTAAAAGGGAGTCCTACTGCAATTGCCACCAATTGTTTCTTGCTGTCATTAGTGTCATGAGTGTGGAGCAGGGTTCCTAGAGTTACACTGCTTGCAATACCAGCCATGTGTCCAATATGTTACATATAATTGCATTTCCTGAGAGGCATCCAATATGCTGTATATAAGTGGTCGTTTACCAGCTTCATGGACAAACTAATTGGTGACTTTATTGCTGAATGAATTTAAATGAAAACGAAAGTGGTTTCTTGTGTTTGACATTATGGTTAGTTCTAAAGGTCTTGTTCTACATATCCTAAGTTATATTTCATGTAAATAATCATACTGACATTAGAAGAAAAGCAATTTCACAGATGCACTGATTAAACTGGATTTGGATATGATTTATACAGAGATTGCAATGAACTTTAATTGTATAAAATTTATAGGTCCACAGTGGGAATTATCTTTTCTGTTTATAAAGCTTTACTTTTTACTCAAAATTTCAAACACTTGTTAGTGAATTTGACATTTTAAACAAATAAATTCAAACAATTTTAAAAAGTTTTCTTAACAACATTGCTGACAAAAAAGGGAATGGCTTGTGAATTTTTATTTTACTTATCTACAGCAAATCACATCAAACAGTCAACTTCGAGTCCTGACTTATTAAAATAAGCCTTTCCTTCACACATAGCTAGATTTCTATGAAATATACCAGAAGGGTTTAATGTTACACCAGCTTGCAAAACTAAGAGAAGTGTCCAATAAGTTATATAATTGCATTTCCTGAAGACATCAAATGTCTTGTATAGAAGTGGTCATTTTCTAAATTCATAGACTCTGCAATTGGTCATTTTATTGCAAAATGGTTTTGATGAGATATTTATATGCCATGTTTTGGCAACATTCACCATTCTGTATCATTGTATGGTATAGAATATATCTGTGTCTGATATCAAAATAGTCATTTCCATTTATTTGTGAGAGAGATTTTCGCAGACATTATTTACACTTATGGTTCTTTAACGAGCAGTGCAAGAAAAATAAAACATTGAGAATATTTATTTTAGCTCCTATCAAATTCATGTACACACATAACGAATGCCAGGAGGAAACTCACAATGAAGACTTCCTGAAACAAGCAATTAACGAGCTTGAAGCACTCTGGAAGTGAAGCTAACTCATACAGTCTGGCTTGAAGTCTGTATACATCAGTCCTGCTACAGAACATTAGCTGCAGTCCGAGCTGCCAAATAACATTAGGACCTAATAGACACCTCTGACAAGAACATTCTGCTTCAGGGAGTAAGTGTCAATTTAAAAGAGAATGTTACATGAGGGAGTTTCTTATCAATTATTAATGCTGTCAAAAACTGCATTTTGATGTAACGCATACTTTTGAACTTGAGAATAAATCTTTTATTTTTAAAATAATTGAAGAAATACTTTTGAACTAAGAGAAGGAAAGCACATGTATGCACATGTGAATAGGCAGATTAAAAAATAGAGCCATGGGCTATGTAGCTCATCAGTATTTCATTGATTTATTATCTAAGGTTGAATATCTAAGTTATCTCAAGTAATACATTGTTAACAAGCAAAATAATATGGGTTTTAGATCATGACCCCTGTGACCCACTTTGGAGTCACAGGGTCACCATTCCTATAATCAAGAATCACATTTGACCATAATCTCTACACAACATTTCACCTTTCTAGAGCTTTACATATAAACTGGAGAAGAAGATGGGTCATGACCCGCGACCTAGATTGGGGTCACAGGGTCACAAAATCTAAAATTTAGAATCCCCATTGGCCAAGGAGTCTGCACACAACTTTTCAGCTCTCTAGACCTTTTGGAACTGGAGAAGAAGATGAAAATAGGTTTTTAAGGATGTGACCCCATTTGGGGTCATTAGGTCACGAAATCTACAATTTAGAATCCCCATTTGCCAAGGAGTCTGCACACAATTTTTCAGGAGAAGAAGATGAAAATAAGTTTTTGGGGTTGTGACCCCTGTGACCCCATTTGAGGTCACGGGGTCATGAAATCTACGATTTAGAATCCCCATGAGCCAAGGAGTATGCACACAAAATTTCAGTTCCCTAGACCAAGTGGTTCTGGAGAAGAAGATGAAAATGCGAAAAGTTTACAGACGGATGGATGGATGGACAGATTGACGGATTGACGGATTGGCGGATGGACGGACACCATGCCATGCCATAAGCCCATCGGGCCTTTCAGGCCAGATGAGCTAAAAATTAAATATCAAACTCTCCTCTTTGAATTATTATGATAATAAATGAATGAAAAAGATATTCTAAAGTTTTCATAAAGTCAAATTATGCATATCAAATAAGAATACAAAATACAAATACAGAACTGCAAACATGTCCCAAGCATATAGGAATAAGAAACTTATATTCGACTTCATATTGTTGGTATGAATATAGAAAAAGATTTCAAAATTGTCTTAACAGAATAGAAATCTAAGATATCAATTCACTGCTCTTCAAGAAGGTCTTGAAGATCAATTGAGCTTTAGATTTACATGAAGATGCTTTGTGCTTCTGCAATAAAGGACACGACAAGAAGCTTCCAAACATGAGCTGAAATAGAAGTTTCTGATTTCAAATCAAACAATATCTTAACGTCTCAAAAAGGCAAGTTCTTGATAAGTTCAAGATATTACAAGAGTAAGAAATACGCAAACAGATCTCTGAATTTGACAATCTAAAATATAGGTCTCAGATATTGATGCAAAAGGAATACTTTATAAAGCAAAATAGAAGTCTCAGATATTATGTACATAGAATAACAAATATGTATGCAGAGCTGTGAATTCGTATGATAATAATGATTGATAAGAGAGCGCACCAGCTTCCTCCCGAGAGGAATCAGACTTGCAACGCTATCATCACTCAGTGTGGTGTGGGAGACAATTGCTCTGCCAAGTATAGGCTCAGATAAGCTGTTGTCAACTCAATTCATCTCTTCAAGTGGAAATGGCCATACCAATATGATGATTGTCGGAGAG
The DNA here is from genome assembly GCA_936450465.1 of Gibbula magus. Classification (NCBI taxonomy): domain Eukaryota; kingdom Metazoa; phylum Mollusca; class Gastropoda; order Trochida; family Trochidae; genus Gibbula; species Gibbula magus. The sequence goes on along the minus strand of OW388290.1, from coordinate 14,987,759 downwards.
TTGATACCAGTCTTTAAGAGAAAGGACATTTACATGATGAAGGCTAGCCACCTCATCTTGTCGCTTCATTTTCAGGGTCATGGGGCACGGTCAGGGATTGTAGCCCAGGAAATGTATTTAGATGAAGATTTGGATAGACCCTTGCATATATAAGGCCTGGGACTTAGTCTTCTGATCATGTTGGTCAGTTTCAGGGTCAAAGTCCGAGATTTGGGGTTGAAATATATAAGATCTCTAGATCTTAAAACAGATTGTAGTTGGTCATTTTCATGCCAGGGTAAGACAGTAAGACACCCTTGCCTATTGAAGAGACTGCAGTTCATTTCAGTGTAAAATTCTATCCCTGAATAACTAATTGGTCGGAGATATTTATTTTTGGATTACAAAATTTAAATATGTAGGACATCTAAATGTAAACAAAGATCTCTTATTACAGTTATACAACAAACAAAGGATGCTTCTCTTCATGCACATTTCATTTTTCACATTGTTATTTCAATCAAGTACAAAACAAGGTATTTTATATTAGAAGCAGAAGTTTTCATAAAAAATGGTTCCTATGATGCGTCCATCCGTTCCAACCAGTTCGTATTTGATACAATATTTGAGGTATAAGACAGCTGTCAAAGTGTTTATAATGTAAATGTATTTGAGTACCATTGATTCATTTTCAAAGATACGGATAGAGAGCAGACCAATTAACAGCTGAGTTAATCAGGAAGCTGAAGGAACAGTCAGAGGTGCAGGAAGTGGAAGGTCACATTGAAGCAAGGAATGGTGCGTCACTAGGGTTCGGAAATATGACAAATGTAATCAACATTCAATGATACATGACTCGCGGGAGAGTAGTCTAATACGATTTAGTGGAATCCATCTGAAGGATATCAATCGGTAGCAGCATGGTCATCATCTAATTTGGACATCTTCCAGATAGATCCAATCTGTGGGGAGAGCTGATGATAGGTATGGAAATAATCATAAGATTTGCCTCAGAACATTTGCTTAACTTCATTATCTGTACGGACATTTATGAAAGATTCATGATGAATTTCATCAATAATTTCCTCAACTTCATTTTCATTATTGTTAATTAAATATACTCTAAATAACAATTTACAGCCAAAGCCAATTACCCTGCATCATATTCCACTGTACATGATAGCCTGCTCAGCAAATTCACTTTAGGTAACAGCAGGAACGACATTGCAATGCATGAGAGTGTATCATATTTATTTTATCTTTAATGGCGAACAATTCGATTTTGTGACATTAAATGATTAAATGAAACACAAACAAGATTTCTGGAATGATTAGAGACTTCACAATCATTATCACAACAATTTGGGAAATATTGTGCTTCTCTGGTCTGTAGTAGAGACATATTTCTATGACATAAGTCATTATTTCAAAAAAGAAATACTCTTTGTATTTGCAATCTGTCTTTCCAGTCTATCTCTCTAAATCCATAAACTCCACAAATTTCCCTAGCTCTAGGAAAATTAGGCTCCATAAAAAAGAGGTAAATTTTTCTAAGGCATATTTTTTTCAAAAGTGACGAGGGTGGTAGGACTTTCTTTGTATTTGTTGTTGGTGTAATTGATGACAAGGAGGAGCACAGTTTCTTTTTCCCATCTAAATACTGCTAGGAAGTGGTAGAAGAATACAAAACAGAAGCACATCCGTCACTGCAGACCTATATATTCTATTTCAAATAAATCCTTCATTTATTTTTTAAAATGACAATAATAAGCTGTCATACGCACATATAAAGGTTATGTGCGGATGCTCAAGAAACATTTAATTTTTGTATTTAGCCTAAGAAATATCCAAATTCTTCTATCGATTTCTATCTATATTAAGTCTCAAGTGACATTTAGAAGCTGGCAGTCGGAGTCCAATATCTTAATTTCATTTACTGGTATATATGTTTCTCTATATTTGATGACAAAGTTTGATCCTAAAAACTCAACATGTATCAGATGTTCTTTAAAAATTGCCAAAGGCATGTCTTTATAAGCCGATTAAAGAGTTGGATATCTAGTAGGTATTTATACCTATTTATGAAATAAGTCTTCAAACCCATTTTGCTATAAGATATCTTGGCTGTTCATGTTTCCAACGAAATTTGGCTCTGAGACTTGGCATGTCAAGTTTCAAAAGATGCAATGCAAATATCACTTTTGTCCCCAAGAAACATTAACCACTTTTGAAAAGTTCTAATCCTAAATAAACTAATTGAGATTGACAATATAAAAATGTATAACATGATAAACATCTGTTGGCAATTCTTGACTCCAAAAGCTTTCCTTCTATATTGTAAGCCTTTGAACCTGATAAGGAACATAATCTTAAATCCATTTAACCAGCCATGACTTCTATTCATATTTTCTAAGTTTCCCATAAACAGTCTGATAAGGGGATTTATTCATGTTGACATTCAAGATGACTTGTAGATGTAGACCTTTCCCTCGATCCTCACAGAAATTAAAATTAAACCAGCTATTAACCATCAATCATATATTCATAAAAGTATGTAAAGAAAACATGTTTGACCCTCAGTCCCTTTAACCTGTTTCATCATTTCTTAAAGAATATATGGCAGAAACTTAAATCTTCTTCATGTTCGATTGCTATAGGAGTCATTTGCAGCACATAAAGGACTAAACTTGTGTAGGGTGACATCAATTTACTTTATCTGCTGTGCAACTTAAGTGGACTGCGGCAGGTAATGAGTTAAAGTGTAGTTCACATTGTTGTTTTAAGGTTAGAAGAAGTAGACATGTACACAAAGTTGTAACACACTTGAGAAGACCTTGATTGAAGAGGGAAGACACTGCTTGTCACTTTGAGGATTCTATTGATTTGCTTTAACATTTGGAACATCAGAGATAAAGAAAGGACCCGCCTGATGCTGCTCTGCAGTTTCAAGAGGAAGTTAGTTCAAACCAATTCCTTCAGGAGTTTGCAAATGTGTTTCAAGCTTTGTAATTTACTTTTGAACAAAGTCAAGTCATTGAAACTTATCTCCAAAGCTGGCAGTCGGCTCCAGAATGGAAGTTTGGTAGTTTTTAAGCTTTTAATTGAATGAGGACGCAGCTTTCAAATTACAAATTGGGAATACGTGGAAACCTTTTTCACCACTACTTGACTGTCTCAACCACTCCTGCCCATAAATCTTGAGATAGAAATTACAATTTTCCTTAACCACAAATAAGAAAGAATTTTATGACATTGGAGAAAAGTCACCTTGAAACTTTGTCAAGAAATGGATCGTTAACAACAATATGGTTCTGTTTGTAAATTTTATTGATTAGAATTAATCTAAATATTTCACAGATATTAAATGTCATATTATATTTTCAGTATTATGAATTTTTAGCAGATTTGTTGATTTCAAACCACCAAGGTTTGCTTTAAGACAATTTCTTCCATATGTCTCAACCTTCAATCTTCAAGTTTATTTTCATTTGCATAGTTTCAGTCATGAATCTAAGAAAGCGAATAACACCTTCACAACCTGACAAGTGAAATCTGAAAATGAAGTGAGAAGGCCATTCAATTTCTGCACTTTCCGAAAATATATGTCATACTGTTGACATGTGTTGTTGTAAAGGGTAATATTACTGAAAAATGCTCATAAAATACATAAACCAAATTGACAGAACTTCAACTTTGAAATAAATTTTGATTTTCAAATAAACCTATAAGAATACAACTGACAGTCAATGATACAAAGTGATAGAGGATAGGGGCATCTGTGAAAGGTGACGGGGATATGAGAAGAGGTCAGACATTTTTTATGGTGGGTGGAGGGGAGTTGAGTTTTGAGGGGAGATCAGTACAAGGGGAAGCCGCGACATAACCTGAGGTTATGAAACTCATCTGCAGAACGGTTTCCCACACTATTATCTGGATTACATGGGAATGACGGGTCAAAATCTCATACACCGCAACTCAATTTACTAGCAAGCAAATTAAGTTTGAACAAGAAAATTCAATCAGACATTTGGAATAAAGTATGCCTAAGCTGACAGCTAGTCTCCTTTCTTCCAGTTTTAGCGCCTTTTTCATATTGATCATCGAGTAAAAGCAAGTTTGTGGAAAACATTTCCTGGCATAAAAGCCTGACTGTTCAATCTGGGGAGTAAGGTTCCCTTGAGCTGGTCTTATTGAAAGCCATAGACCGCACTGGTGATCTCGCAAATCTGTCTTGTGAGGTTATGGGCAGCATCAGAGGGATTGAATAATGGTCTGAATGATTGCAGTCCAGTCTGAACGAGATCTGAAGGCCTATGATATCAGTCCACATCAGCACCTTCCTAACACATTGGGATCAGAGGGAATAACACTGATCCATAACTTTTCAAATCTCTTGAGATGACGGATAGAAGATCCCATTTTAATGGAAAATAATGAGATAATCAAACCCATAATGCACTTTGCTGTGTGAAACTTCCTGATTGAGGCTTATCTGGAGGAATAAAAGCAAGAAGAATCCATTTTTATTATGACCATTTTATAGAATTTATGATATGAAATGAACACATTGTAGGAAAGTCTGTAATCTCATGCCACTATTTTCATGGAAAAAGTTGTGAAAGCATTATATTTGTCATGATCAATTAAATACATCAGATGACTTTCTTTCCCCATTGTCAAATAAAAAAATAAATAATAACCCAGGATACTTTAAAGGCATCAAATTCATGGCAATCAACTTCAGATCATAAAATTAGAGAAAGTATTTTTATTTTAAAATTGTCACTGTCAGATTACATCCTTATTGATTTAAAGGAAACAGTTGTGCATTGATTTCTTTCGAGTAATTAGAAACGTTAATCAATCAATATTGGGTTGCTTTTGGAGGGAGCAGACAATAAAGCTATTGATATGTTCACACCTTCTCAAGCCATAAGCTCTTCAATCATGTCTGTATCATATTACAGCAGTACACCCTCATTATTAGAATTCATAGTTCTGTTTAGAGTTGCACGACTTAATCTTTTCTTTACACCTTTTGAACATCCAATATGACCTTTAAGCTTCCCTCTGGAATACACCAAGATTAAAATGAATACAATGAAGTCTTTATGAAGAAATAGTAAGTAATTAATCAAAATTAAACCTAAAGCATGAATTCGCTCAATGAATATTCAAAATTTGAACTTACACCCCATTCCCCTTAAGTCATATAGTGAAACTTGAAGCCAGGAAAGTTACTGGAAAAGAACTTGTTCATTTGGGATAGTGTTACTAACTTACACTGCTTCCTCTCCCCAAAGTGAGGTCTGTATATACGTCCTGGAAACATTACCAAGGTTGTTGCTTCTTTTTATTATTATTATTTACTGGGTTTTTTTTATTGGGGGGTGATTCACCATAGTTAAAAAAAAATTCATTGGTATCCCACAAGTTGGGTATAGAGATAACATATTGCATTATCATCTTCTTTATTTTGAAATTAGTGACGCTTATGTTTCATCCTGTTATCCATATCCTGTTTTCAAGCATATTAAAGCGTAGCTACCATCAAAATTAAGCAATTAATCATCCTCAAAGTTTTGTTAGATAAATTATTGTTATTTATGCATCAACTTTGGAACAATTTCAACATAGGAACAAGTGTTTGCCACAAACATGGCAATGTCCCCCACCGCTAATTTTGAGTTTTGTCAGCCACATCATTTGGTCAAAAGGAGTTACTTTGTATATTGCACTACTGGTAAAAAGTGTCATGATGATTAGCAAATTTGAAGACTTTGGGTCCATCTGGTCATTATATAACACGTTAACAAGAGTTTGTAAAGTGGTCAAATGCAGCGGTGACCTTGGAAATAAGGTCAGGGTCACAAAAATTAACTGATGTCTGCGTCTTCCCCCAATGTAGGTTGACACCAAATTTGAAGACTTTGAATGCAATGCTTCATGAGATATGGCGTAAACAAGAGGCTAAAAAGCGGTCAAAGTGCCGTGGTGAAAGTGAAAGGTCAAAGTCATGCAATTCGACCGGGGTCTGCATAGTCACCAATTGTAGGCTGGTACAAAAAATTTCAGACACTGGGTGCAACGGTTCATGAGGTATCGCGTTAACAAGAAATGATACGTACGTACGTACGCTGCTGAATGCATAGCCCCCTGTTCCGCATTGCGGCGGGGGACAACAAGGTAACATGTAACAAAATTACATTATACTGCACATCAAATGTTTAGCACATCATCGCTTTTTAAAAGTTTTATGTAACTGAATCCTTTATCTGTGTAACAATAATCAAGCTTGCACATTCAAAACTTAAACAACACTTTCCTAATATAAAGGTACATCCATTGTGTTATTGGGAGTTACATATTGCAAACGTTATAAATGGTGTTACTTTATCGAGAACTACCGACTGTTACCGAAAACTACCATTTTGATGATAGTAGACTTAGCATATTGACGATATGAAGGTAAAAGTAGTGATTTGTGATCGAAAACCGGACAATGCACTGCGTGTGGCGCGCGTCAATGAGTCAAACGTTATTTTGGAATCTTATTTATAACAGACACAAAGACAATTTTGAGTTGATAACGTTTAATAGGTCACATAACTACTGTGATGGAACTCGGACGTGCAGTTTCAGTTTCTGCACATGCATAATGATGTTACTAAATTTTAATTGGAAACTAGTAATTATGATATATTTGGCGATTGGCGATAAATATGCACGCTGAGTGAATTTATTTGTATTGTAGACAGCACGTGTGGTGAGTTGGAACGTATTAAAGCTAAATAAAATTTTATGAAACAAAATGGATGCACCTTTAAATTGGGCAAGTATTCTTAAGATAAATGGAAAATCTAACACAACATAGTACAATAAAGATGAATTTTGTTGATAGAAGAAGATTCTATTTGTATAAACTCTTCAAATATGTCAAAACAACATTCTACACAATGAGCTGTGTTTTTCTAATATTACAGTATTTGAAAATCTTAGAAAAGACAAATTGTTGAAATAAGTACGCCCTATCAAATATGAAAGATCTAAAAATGAAATAGAAATGTTTGCTTAAACATGTAGAACATAAGTAAGCAATACACCAAAGATTAATGGCTTCACTGATATGTGCTCAAGTTCAAACGCTTTTCTTCTAGGAGGAAAATTAATGCACTAGCTAATTTAAATTAAGTTAAAAATAGTCTGTTGATGTTTACTTGAGGTAAATTCAACAAAGAGGTTATTTAACTTTAAAATATAACCAACATGCCAGGTATCCATGGCAACCGTACAGCCTCAAGTAGCAGGACTTTCCAGGACTATGTGTAGAAACATCTTTTCATAAAATCTAAAGCCCCTTTCACATGCACAAGTTTACTCCTGTGAGTATATTTACTCCTGTAAGTATATTTACTTACGGTAAGTAAACGTGTCATGTGAACGGGTATACTCCTGGGAGTATCTTTGCTCCTGGAGTATATTTACACCACCTCAGGGGGTCTAGTATAAGTATTATACTCCTAAAGTAAATTTACTCCATAAGTAAACTGTGCCATGTGAACGCATTTTCCCTTTTACTCCCCGGAGCAAACGTTATGGATACACGTCCAAAGGCGTAGGAATAGAGGGGGAGCACGGCCCCCCTCCTTACACACCACTTTTTGAGAGAAAAAATATCGCTAACATTTTGTTCTTTCCTACTGGGGCCTGTATTGTCGAAAAAGTAAAGGGATGTAATGAGGTCAATAACCCATGTGTGTTTGCATTTCAGAATGTTGTCATCGTATTATATCTTTCAATATCATATACCTAGTCACAGCAATTACATTTTCCTTTAAAATAAGCCATGAAACATAAAAATACAATGCGTATTTACAAAGATATGAATTTTCAAAGCTTTAAATATTAACATAATGCTGAACTGAGCCCACCAAATTGATAAGAAACTAAATCTCTTGAAATATTTTTTTAAAATACTAAATTGCTTAAAATATCACATCAGCTAAAAGTGACCCAGCTTCAATGCCCAGTACTTGGTGCATCAGATAATGTGAGATTATAACATAACGAGAACTAATTGAAAGTGCATATTTTTCTTTAAAAAAATGGCGTGAAAGGGGGGCTGTTTTTATTATATAGAGTTTAACGTGTAAACCCCCAAAAAAGTCTTATTATATAAGCCCACATTTTGCTATGAGGTGTAAAATAAAGGATTCATAGTGTCAGAGCTATGCACACATTTATTTTCCTCAAACACAGAATAAGAATAACATTTTGATCCAGAAATAATTATTTCAATGGTGAGGTCGGACATTTTGTATCTATCAAGTAGTGAAATTATAACTTTTCACCTAATATACTTCAATAAACTCGAGCAAGCATGTGATAAAAACATTCAATCCCAACTATTACCTGATATTTGGCTGCCAAATTGTAATTTGAATGACATTTTTCGGCATACATAGGCCTACTCATCATCAAACTGTTTGCTAGGTCTTCATGAATTCATAAAAATCCATGAAGTGAGACCCCTTCTCTCTCTCGCCCAAATTGTCAATTCAGGTATAAGATGTCTGAATTGCATGCAAATTTAAGATAAACTCACATTGGATAAAATCCCATGTGAATGCAAAGTAAAAATACTTTTACTCCTGTAAGTATATATACTCAACAAGTAAATATACTCACAGGAGTAAATTTGTGCATGTGAAAGGGGCTATAAGTGATTTGTTAATTCTTTTTTAGATAATGGTACTATTTAGCAATCTCCAAACTCTATCTTCTAAAGCCCTGTTTATACGGGGAACTTTGCACATATGAAATATTGCTTATGGTAGTAATATACACACGTGAGTAAAAGTAACTTTACTTTGCGTTCATATGCATTTAATTTCTGCCTAAGCAAATGGGCTTCCAACTCTTTTAATATATGAATAGAGAATTCCTAAAACATACCAATTAATATTTATTAGATGTAAACTAAATAAATGACATTACTTTATATTTGTCAATATTGTTTTGACTATATCGCTCTAATTATATAATGAAAATCCGATAGTCAGATAGATTTTGAAGGTCATCGCGTGCAAGAAGGAGATTTTCCCAATATAGAGAATTTGAAAAACAGTATTAAGAGTTTCTAAAGTTCTCTAATATATGTTCTCAACCTGTGTGAAGTCACTATGTCTGTATACAACACTTTTACAAGAAAAGTGAAAATACCATATTTACTCACGGTAGTAAACATTTGTACCTGCCCCTGACTAGGTGCAAATTTGCTTACGGTAGTGAAAAATTTGCTTACGGTAGTAAAATATACATATGTGCAAATGCGTCCATAGGGCGAATTTTGCTCATATGAGCAAATTTGTATATGTGTAATGCTTTACTCATATGCAAACGCTCGCCGTATAAACAGGGCTTAAAAGCAAATATACTTATTAAAATATAAATATACTTATATTTACCTAAAATGCAGCTTGTGTACTGCAATACAATACAAACTTGAGTATATGATTATTCCCAGCTTCCATTTCCAATAAAACTGCAGTATAAGTAGAAATGACTACTGCAATGCTATTCCGTGAGATAGCAATGGAGAGATATGATGAGAATCATGTGTATGATGGTGATGATGATGGTAACAATGAAAATAAAAGACAGTAATGATGATGAAGCTAATAAAAACAATGAAAAACGTGATAACAATGACAGATTTATCTATGTTATTCATGAGAAGTTGATGATTATGATGATGATGATGATGATGATGATGATGATGATGTCAATGTCACTGGTAACCTTAACGAGGATGCTGCCGACATGAAGAAGCTGAGAATGGAAGGTTTGATGATGCTAATGCTGTATAAAACATAGTCAATGCAGAAATTCATGAGGGAGAAGAATAGAATAGACTTGTGTAGTTGGACAGCAATAAAATCGATACTGGAGCGGGCAGAAAATACTCAAGTGATTCGATTAGTGAGAAAATATGTTGAACTGAGAGGCAGGCTCCAGTGAGCTATCTATTTTATTTATATTGACCTGGAACAGGTTTCAACTTACCTATAAGGAGAATGAAATGAAAATTCATCTCACTGACTCTACTGCCTACAACAAGACATACAATGAAATAATGCAAATGCCACTGAGCACAAGGCTATGGACTACATATTGATTACTATTACCATTATTCTTATATCACTTAGAAAGGGTTTATATTCAAAATTCACACATAAAATGCACACTCACATGAAGGAGGGCACGTTTTATGGTTTACGATGCTTATGAATGTATTGCTCTTCCATTTCAAAACAAATGTTTCTTTGGCATACATGAACAGGATGAAACTATATTTGAGTTTCCATCTAATATGGTTTTTAAATTTCCATCAATACAAATTGAGAAATCAGAATGACGAGAAATATGTGGATTTTTATGCATGACGCAATGTTTTGACACAGATTCTTGCTTCGTTTTCAAGCATTCACATGAATTTTCCATGTATTTCTCTTCGTTCTCGTTATTGCAACTTCTGCAATACCTTTCAAAGAAGCAATAGAACTTGATACTAAATCATACACGTTATCCTTTTATAACATTTCTACGACATTGCAAACCAAATGATTCTAACCATTCGTGCTCAAAGAAATAACAGATTGAAACCAAATACTTAACATTCATCCCAAGTCTAAAATTTCTATCTTAACATGTTCATACATAATCATTAATCTTATCTTTTTTAATCAATGAATCGTTGATTCATGTCTTTCCGTCATTAGGATACGGTACGTAAGGCTTTTGTCTTCCTAATGACTTGCTTAAAGACAAATAGCAGTTGGACAGAACAGCTTACAATCACTTTAGGAAAAGAATTTCTGTCTTAGCAAAATAGATTGCAAACGACATTACCATTTCTACTTTGTATAATCAAGAGAGGTTGAAAGAGATTCCCTGTTACCAATAAAGAGATGTATTAAGTTTCTGCATTAGAATCAGGTCATTATTGTAATGATATTGGTATTTAAAAGAAGCAGAGAAGACACAATTACAGAAGCATGATGATTCTCAATACTCAGGTTAACCTACAACGACTAATCACAGAGCTCAGTTTGTGTTCTGTGGAAATGTCTGAACGTCCTCTTATGTTACCAAGTCATTAAAAATTTTTATAAGTGTGATTGTCATGCTAGATCATCAGCTATTTGTAAAGACAGTGTTTATTGAACCTTCTGCACAAAATTACTGATAAAAATCGCAAAGATTTTAAAATTACAGATTTATTAATTTTTTCTTTGTAATGTAAACATTATGAATACCTATTCATGGAATGTCATAGTTTCATTGATAACTGGACAAGTACATTCTATGACAAGGTTGGAAAAATACTGTATTGATGAGCAAATGATAGGCATTGCATGATTTTACCAGATGAATCACACGAGAACATGAAGGAATATTTGGGGGCAGATTACTATGTTGTTTTATGAGAATGAACTTTAAAATACATCAATTTTACACTTAGCATAAATTATTTACACTAAGGCATGCAACTAACAACTCATCCACTTACAGAAATTATACATAAACGTGAAAAGGATTTCAAACATTATTCAATGACAATACAAACAAAAGGCTCTTACTGCATTGACAATAATGATTTCTGAAAGGCATGGTGCGGAATGACACCATTCAATAACAGTGTATGGATATTCATCATGGCACTTTCAATGTTTGCAACCATTTTGCGCAACTTTTTACCATTGGCTCTCAAATGACTTTTTAATGGTAGACTCATTAGTTCATTGCTATCCAAATACAACTCTTTGACAGCAGAGACTTCCTCAATCTGCACATACCGCACTGCTCGAATGTTTCATTAAATGGGGGGGGGTCCACTTTTAAGATACCTACCCATGCATACCATATTGAAGTGGGGGGAGGTTCCCCTGAATCTGACACTGTATCTCAGTGCATATTCTTGGAAGTAAGACATCATGGTGCAAAACATCTTGACTAACTAACTGTAATATATCCCTATTAGGCTCTGCCTTTAAAGGTTGAATTATATTAGTTTGGACATTTTGATATCAGTTGCATTTTACACAACAAAAATATCTTACTATCTCATTAACTGACAATATTTATTACCTCGATGCTTTTATAATGCTTTTGAAAAAGGAAAATATTTCCAGCTAAATCAAATATCTTTTCAGTAGAATTGTATAGTATCACAGAAAATACAGAGATTGAATTAATTGAATCCATTTGTAATCTTTTAACAATGACCATAAATTGATGAGAGTTTTGGCACAATAGAGTAAAAAGCCTTTTGCAACAAATATGCATACAGCAAATCAAGTTGAGTTAGTTCAGATACACACAGGAGAATGGTTACACCTCAGCAAATGTGTTTACTAATGACAAGGTAAATCACTTCCACTTATAAATAATAAGTAAATGGATGTGTTTATACATTAATCATCGATCTATACTGATCAATCAGTCAAACAAACAAATATGAGAGAATCCACAATCACTAAAAGGATGAAATGAACTAATTTGTATGGTTCATTCTGTTTGCTCAGGCAGTTGAATGGTGCAGCTGAATGAACTAAAACTCACTGTATTAAATATGTCACACACAAAAAAAGGAAAGCGAAAGTACTTAAATAACTAGATTAGCGTTTGCGGGACACCGCAAAAGCAGAGCAGCTCCGAAACTTAGGGTCTCGCCTTTCCCTGTTCCGCCTTCTTGTCAGCATCAATAAAATGGGAATTCTTTTTAACAAAAATTTGTTCATTATTCGAGTTATTACTAATCATCACTGGGGTCACTTTTCACAAGTTTGTTCTTAAAACCTTTTTCTTCTTTCAAAATTTGATCAAAGGATTAACGTGGCCTTAACCAATATCTCATGACCTTGACCGTTGACCTTGAAGGTCACACCATCAATGAACACTTCATATAACAAACATGCAATGACTCAAAGTCTTCATAGTTAAAATACGGCATATTCACAAAAGCATGCTTAAGTTTTGACCTCACTGTGACCTTGACCTTTGACAGGTTTTAGCGAAAACGTTTTCAAATCTTGGTCTTTCTCCCTAGTTCATATATACCAAATAAGAGCCTAATAGCACAAAAAAAAGTTTGAAGTTATCATGTTTACAAAGATTGCTGTAGTGATTTCAGAACTCATGACCTTGACCTTTGACCTTGAATGTGAACATGTCAAAATCATTCACCAGGTGTATAAGAAAGAAATTAAGCTATCTATATGAGGTGTTAATATCTTCATGGAAAAAGTTACTTAGTGATTTCTGAACTGGTCAGCATGACCATATCTCGTGACCTTGACCTTTAAAATTCAAGGTCACACAATCAGTGATCACTTTTCATTGTGTATCACAATCACGTAATGATTCAAAGTGTTAATAGTTGAAATAAGACATTTTCGCAAAAGCATGCTTAAGTTGTGACCTCGCTTTGACCTTGACCTTTGACGGATATTAGCGAAAACCTTTTCAAATCTTGGTCTTTCTCCATAGTTGATATACACCAAATAAGAGCCTGATAGCACAAATATTTTTCAAGTTATCGTGTTTACAAGGATTTTTTTAGCGATTTCAGAACTCGTGACCTTGACCTTGACCTTTGACCTTGAATGTGAACATGTCAAAAACATTCCCCAGGGGTATAAGTAAGAAGTTATGTATATGAGCCACTACTACTCTGATATTTTCTCTCAAATCATTCACTCACATTAGGACTTACAGAATTATTACAAAATTCCATATTATGTTACAGCTTGAAGCCAATCTAAATAAATTTAGATCAACAGGTATAGTAGGTTATGCCGTGTTGATAGAAACATCCACCAATGCATAGGGCTGTCCAGTTGAACTTTGAATTTCACCGCTAAGCCAATCACAAAAGAGGCCTCATCTGCCTGAGCTTTCTCAAAACTCCAAACATCGTTTCGCCGATGTATGATGAAAGGAATAATTAACTGTCATTCAGAAAGCACCGAGCGACCCAAACTTCGAAAGTCCTGTCAGCAAATAACTTAAGGATAAAAGAAAAATAATAAAAACATTATAAAACGTGATGAATAGTATTGCTCAAGAATAATAAGGGAGAAAAGATTAATGCCACGAGCCACGAACGACTGTTTGTAAGGGGTGATAACTCTTGACTGGAAAATTCAACTCAAGTGAACTTTTCATTGTTATCAAAGTTTACCGGTTATAGAGCAAATAGTTTTCCTTCATAAAACAAATGTCATTACATACAACCATATAATAAAGTTTTCTTTCTTATTAGTAACTAAAATTATTTTATTTTTTTCAAAATGTGTTTATCGACATACTGTTAATGAAAACTGGACGGGAAGCTATAAGTCTCAAGCAGTTTTATGGCCAATTGTGACACCAGACATGAATCACATGATTGGTCGAATCAAACTTCCCTCTTTTCCACACGAAAGGTCAACGGGACGACGTTTCATACCGGTCACTGTTAGATCAACTGTATATCCATGATATAGGACAGTCGATCTAAATTTATTTAGATTGGCTTGAAGCTTAAATGATTTGATAAACAAAATTATCATTATTATCATTAATCTCTACTCTCAGTACATTGAACATATAAAATAATAAATTCATTGATATTCGTGCATACAAGACTAAAACCAATAGTATGAATGTTCAGTTTGATTCATATCAATATATGGAGTCAGGACCCAGGTGTATTTGTCAGGTGGCATAAATCAAAATCCTTTCAACTGTCCAGAAATTCCTGATAATGAATGTCACTTGTGTGGAGATCGCAATACGGACAAGTGTGTCCTTGTGTCTCCATGATACAATACATGACAGGACACATGTTAACCCCTTACATGCAGTCCCTGAAATGTATCACTGTTCCTGATTTGAACTGTTAATCCTTTACTTGCTGATGCAGCAATATTCAGGACTGTCTATCACTAACATGGAATATTTCATTGAAGAATGTTCTTATTCTGTCAATGTGGAATAAGTTAGGGGCTATATACTTCAGCGAGTAAAGGGTTAATATTGTTTTACACAAAAACATTCCATCTGTCTGCTTAATCGGTAATAGACATAGATAATATCAGTGTATTTAACATTAGAAAAATGAGCAAGATAGCAAAGTTATAAAACAAATCTGTAAAAAGTTAGTAGTGTCATGGGGTTTGGATCAGGGTTCGGTTTAAATGACCAAGGGCTTCCTTTACATCATCCACTGTCAGAGGAACCATGGAAAGTTTCAGCATCTGAAATAAATGCTACCACTGTAATTGGAACATGAATCTCACCTTTCAAGGGACAGAATCTTGGCAATGATTCCACATACATCTCTTCCTTGACAATGAGACAGGCAATGTCGGCTATCTGCTGCCGACAGGAAATAGTGGTGGATCGGTTGATGGCAGACAAGGCTTCTTTGGCAACTATATCACATTTAGGCTTATATGTATCAGGTTCTGTGACTCCTTTGGGGTCAAGCTTCAGGGGTTCTGGGGGTCCTTTACCACCATTCTCACTCACTAGGTTCTCACGGCTCGGGCGGTGACCCTGAAGGAAAAAAAAGATACATGTTAGAATTATTGTTAGTTTGTTGTAACAGATGTTGTATCAATCATTTTCCCAACATTAATTTTACAGAATTATACAGAGATGAAAATAAACTTTTAAACAAAAACTTGGAGACATTTGGATTGAACAAAAAAAATCAAGAAAATCATATGATCCGCAGAAAATGTCTATTCCTGTTTAAAGTCCCTGACTTTATGGAATTGAACATTGGGTGAACATTGGGTGAACATTGGGTAATCATAGAGGCAAACCTTCGGCCTGATGCTCCAGTATAAATTGTAATGGCCAAGTTCTATTAATTTACAATAATCAAATTACATCTTCTTCCGAAAACTTTCCTTGCAAATGGACAAACACATATGGAATACATATATGGTATTTAAAATACCACAAACCATTGCACAAATTCAGTCAAGAAGAGTTTGACTGCAACTACAGTTAATCTGATAAGAATACAGATCCTACAATCACTAAATGTGAATTATTATTGGAAAGAATGGATTCTTATGCTACACTCCCTGCACCATCAAGTTCTTTAACAATTTGCAGGCACCACTCACACCTGACAATTGAAATAGAACACAAATGACCACCTGCTTTCAAATGTAGACAGTTGTCATAAGCTAAGGTCAAAACCGGGAACAGGAAATGAGGTTCAGGTAAAAAAGATTCAAGGAGTTTGAAATAACTGATGAAATTACTGACTGGCAAAAACGTTGAATAAAGTTCCTAAAACTGACATTTTTGGATCAAGTTTGTGACTAGCTGGTTAGATTGGAACACATAAGAAAACTCTTGCTTCAATTCTTTCACATTTATGGTTCAAGTTCCTGTTTCATCAGTCATCTTCACTTTATACACGGAAGGGGCAGTGTAAATATAAAAATAGAGCCATGGGCTCTGTAGCTCATCAGTATATCATTGAATATTATCTAAGGTTGAATATCTAAGTTATCTCAAGTAATACATTGTTACAAGCAAAATAATATGAGTTTTAGATCATGACCCCTGTGACCCACATTTGGAGTCACAGGGTCACCAATCCTACAATCAAGAATCACCTTTGACCAAAGAATCTCTACACAACATTTCACCTTTCTAGAGCTTTACATATAAACTGGAGAAGAAGATGAAAATAGGTTTTTGGGGCATGACCCGTGACCTAGATTGGGATCACAGGGTCACAAAATCTACAATTTAGAATCCCCATTGGTCAAGGAGTCTGCACACAACTTTTCAGCTCTCTAGACCTTTTGGTACTGGAGAAGAAGATGAAAATAGGTTTTTAAACATGTGACCCCTGTGACCCCATTTGGGGTCACCGGGTCACGAAATCTACAATTTAGAAACCCCATTGGTCAAGGAGTCTGCACACAACTTTTCAGCTCTCTAGACCTTTTGGTACTGGAGAAGAAGATGAAAAAAGGTTTTTAAGGATGTGACCCCTGTGACCCCATTTGGGGTCATGGGGTCACGAAATCTACAATTTAGAATCCCCATTGGCCAAGGAGTCTGCACACAACTTTTCAGCTCTCTAGACCTTTTGGAACTGGAGAAGAAGATGAAAATAGGTTTTTAAACATGGGACCCCTGTGACCCCATTTGGGGTCACCAGGTCACGAAATCTACAATTAAGAATCCCCATTGGTCAAGGAGTCTGCACACAACTTTTCAGCTCTCTAGACCTTTTGGTACTGGAGAAGAAGATGAAAATAGGTTTTTAAACATGTGACCCCTGTGACCCCATTTGGGGTCATGGGGTCACGAAATCTACAATTTAGAATCCCCATTGGCCAAGAAGTCTGCACACAACTTTTCAGCTCTCTAGACCTTTTGGAACTGGAGAGGAAGATGAAAATAGGTTTTTAAACATGTGACCCCTGTGACCCCATTTGGGGTCACGGGGTCACGAAATCTACAATTTAGAATCCCCATTAGCCAAGGAGTCTGCACACAACTTTTCAGCTCTCTAGACCTTTTGAAACTGGAGAAGAAGATGAAAATGGGTTTTTAAGGATATGACCCCTGTGACCCCATTTGGGGTCATGGGGTCACGAAATCTACAATTTAGAATCCCCATTGGTCAAGGAGTCTGCACACAACTTTTCAGCTCTCTAGACCTTTTGGTACTGGAGAAGAAGATGAAAATAGGTTTTTAAACATGTGACCCCTGTGACCCCATTTGGGGTCACCGGGTCACGAAATCTACAATTTAGAATCCCCATTGGTCAAGGAGTCTGCACACAACTTTTCAGCTCTCTAGACCTTTTGGTACTGGAGAAGAAGATGAAAATAGGTTTTTAAGGATGTGACCCCTGTGACCCCATTTGGGGTCATGGGGTCACGAAATCTACAATTTAGAATCCCCATTGGCCAAGGAGTCTGCACACAACTTTTCAGCTCTCTAGACCTTTTGGAACTGGAGAAGAAGATGAAAATAGGTTTTTAAACATGGGACCCCTGTGACCCCATTTGGGGTCACCAGGTCACGAAATCTACAATTAAGAATCCCCATTGGTCAAGGAGTCTGCACACAACTTTTCAGCTCTCTAGACCTTTTGGTACTGGAGAAGAAGATGAAAATAGGTTTTTAAACATGTGACCCCTGTGACCCCATTTGGGGTCATGGGGTCACGAAATCTACAATTTAGAATCCCCATTGGCCAAGAAGTCTGCACACAACTTTTCAGCTCTCTAGACCTTTTGGTACTGGAGAAGAAGATGAAAATAGGTTTTTAAACATGTGACCCCTGTGACCCCATTTGGGGTCACGGGGTCACGAAATCTACAATTTAGAATCCCCATTAGCCAAGGAGTCTGCACACAACTTTTCAGCTCTCTAGACCTTTTGAAACTGGAGAAGAAGATGAAAATGGGTTTTTAAGGATATGACCCCTGTGACCCCATTTGGGGTCATGGGGTCACGAAATCTACAATTTAGAATCCCCATTGGTCAAGGAGTCTGCACACAACTTTTCAGCTCTCTAGACCTTTTGGTACTGGAGAAGAAGATGAAAATAGGTTTTTAAACATGTGACCCCTGTGACCCCATTTGGGGTCACCGGGTCACGAAATCTACAATTTAGAATCCCCATTGGTCAAGGAGTCTGCACACAACTTTTCAGCTCTCTAGACCTTTTGGTACTGGAGAAGAAGATGAAAATAGGTTTTTAAGGATGTGACCCCTGTGACCCCATTTGGGGTCATGGGGTCACGAAATCTACAATTTAGAATCCCCATTGGCCAAGGAGTCTGCACACAACTTTTCAGCTCTCTAGACCTTTTGGAACTGGAGAAGAAGATGAAAATAGGTTTTTAAGGATGTGACCCCTGTGACCCCATTTGGGGTCACGGGATCACGAAATCTACAATTTAGAATCCCCATTAGCCAAGGAGTCTGCACACAACTTTTCAGCTCTCTAGACCTTTTTGAACTGGAGAAGAAGATGAAAATAGGTTTTTAAGGATGTGACCCCTGTGATCCCATTTGGGGTCATGGGGTCACGAAATCTACAATTTAGAATCCCCAATCGCCAAGGAGTCTGCACATAAAATTTCAGCTCTGTGGAGTTATTGGTTCTGGAGAAGAAGTCGAAAAAGCGAAAAGTTTACGGACGGATGGACGGACGGACGGATGGACGGACGGACGCCGGACGCCATGCCATGCCATAAGCCCATCGGGCCTTTCAGGCCTGATGAGCTAAAAATTAGAACCATTACCAAGAAAGGCCACATCAGTTGAATGATCAGTTTTAGAATTATAAAATCTAAAATGATTGTGTGAATAATGTTGTATGCATGTACCGGTATGCATTTTATTTTTTATGATAATAAGACTATGATAAACAAGAGCCAATTGCCAAGATGATGTATCAGCCAATTTGTACAGCAAATTTAACAGGAAACAAAATTTCTAAGTTGCATTTCTGTGGAAACCAGCATCATGAAAAATTCCAGAAACTTGAAAACTCCAAAAGTTCCAACTACATGGAATAATAAGTCAACAAAAATGTACCAAGTTTCATTAAACAAGGCCTAACAACTTTCAAGTTCTATTCCAGAAATGACTTTGAACTTTCGAAATTGTGTTCAATGGAAATCACCAACATGAACAATTCTAGAAAGGTGAAAACCACAAAAGGCATAACTACATGTAACGATTAGTTAACATACCAAGTTTCGTTAAGCTAGGTCTAAAATGTTCCAAGTTCTACTCCGGAAACGATGTGATCACAGACGGACAGATGGACTGATTGACGATACTAAATATATAGTCTCCCCCGTTCAGCATTGCAGAAGGGGATTAAATAAGTAATTGAATGGTCATCTGAACGCTTATAATATGTCTTATAAAGTTCCTATAAAGGATCCTTCTTTCCTCTGACTGAGATCAAATGTGTCGTCTATTCCCATTTCCCAATGGTGGAGCTCTTCTGGTTGAGGACCATGATAAAGATATTAGGATAAAGGGGAAGGTAGAATGTACAGACTACCTCGGAATAGCCGACAATAAACACACCACCAGCAGACCTTTGATGATGCTCAATCAGTTTTGTGCAACATGTGTAAAAGCAAACAGTCAGCTGCTTCTGATTTCAGACATCTTTAGCAGGTCAAACACCACCATGCTTCTTTTCAATTGACCTTTGTTTTCTCCTGTCAATGTCCACACTACGACTGGATTGAATAAACATTGATGTTCAACACAGTCTTAGCTGACATGCTTTCAGATTTTTCTCTTTTTTATTTTATGTTTAATTTTTTACTTTTCTGTGTCTTAAAAATTGAAACATGAGTTAGAAGCTGATGGCCTTATATCATTTTTTTACATTTATATTTAACATTTTGCTTTATTTCATTTTCATTACTATAAATGTTTATTACTGTAGAATGCTATTACTTTCCTTTCATTAGAATGTAATAATTTCATACTTGTGACTTCATAATTAAGTTCTATTCCATAATGTTCCAATTCCAAAACATCTGCTTCATTTGAATTTTATAACTTTTTCATACTTAACCTCAAACATTTAAATACATTTTTTGGTTTACCAATTTGACTTCATTTGGATTTCACCACCTTATTCTAATAAGTTTCACCACTTCATTTGAGACGTGTTCCTCCACAAAATTATTTTCAACAGCTATATTATTTGAGTTTCATCACTTTGAACTGAATTTACTCAGAGACGAGAATTTCATTAAAGTTTAAACCAATCGATCATGCTGTATATTCAATACATTCAGACATGCCAATTTTGACAGAATTGTTGATCACAAAAGCGAAAGCTCCAAACATAAAAGGCCAAGTGGAATGAAGCGTGGTATTGAATCATTTACAAGTGTGACAAAGAATAATGGTTATCAGCACTCCCTGATGGTAGCAGCATGGACAAGAAGGAAACCCATGAGGACTGAGCAAATGAAGCATTCTTATAAAGCCAAGAGAACTAAGATTGGCATCATTATATAAACAATACTCTGACATCAAATGGAAATAAACAACATCATTTAAAAACTCACTGCTTCACTCTGTATGACAATTCAAATTTGTTTCAATTCTCACATCTCATTTGTGTCTCTGTTGTATTGTTCTTCAGCATTTAATTGTTTACAATAAATCTTATATTAATGACACAACAATGACATCTGGTCTCTTAAGAACCCCTTTCTTAAAGATTTAAGAAAGAGGGCCTTCTGGGAATTTACACTTCTGAACTTGATCATTTAGAATTGATCTTGAAATATGTTAATTGTTAACTATAGTATCAACAAGAATATCATACAAGCAAATACAAATGCAAATAAGAAAAATACTTCTCACTTATATAAGACTTCTTTAATGTTATCTTTTTAACATCTTGTAGAAGGTTTTTTTATACTGAATTTCTTGCACATGAAAATACTACATGACAATTCTTATTTTTTAAAATTGAAAATTGAAAAATTGAAATTTATTCAATGATAAACAATGAAATTTAAATACCATGAAGACGTACAGCTTGAGAGCCTTAGAGGAAGCCTGACTTATATTACAGGAATAACAAAATGGTAAGTAGCCAAAAAGTAGGATTTCAAGATGTGTTGTAAACACGAAAACATCTTTTATAATATATACAAAATTATATATATAAAATAATAATAATGAATTATAATAATACTTTAATGTTTAATGTTTTGTCAAAAGTCTGCCCTAGGTATACATATAATCCACACACATTAGAACAACATTACTCACACCATTTGACATGCATTTACAGATCACTAGACATTCACCACTGAATTAAGATAAATAATATAATATGATAATAATAATAGGTATGGGTAATTATATATCTCAGTAAAGTTCTTGATAGCTTCATGAATTAACTTATTTACATGATCATCACTCCAAAATACATGTCAATCCAAAAGGACAGGTTGAAACTGATATACCGGTAAGATGCTTTTATTTCAGAGCATGTATGTACAAAATGTCAAGTTAAAAACAGGTTGGTATGTGTCGATGACTGATATGGAAAGGTTGATGACTTAACATGACATTTCACCAATAACTGAGTGCACATTTCTTATGAGATACAACCTTAAATCTCTTCTGAACATCAACTAACATAGACAGAATATCATTCTTGTAGAAAGCAATGGTAAAATAGATCATTTCATTGAGAAGAAAAAGAACTGTTTTACCAACCTAGGTTGACAAAAAGTATTTTAAAAATGTTTCAGCATCTTTGTATGATTTACAGCAGCAAGACTTAAAAGTTAAAAAATATGTTTATATCATAAATGCAATGGATCGACACCAAACTTTCAATTCCAGCGCTTCATGCTCATTTGAGGAAGTGGAAAAATAACTTTAAGAGAGTGATCCCTATAACTCACAATCAATATCACTTAAAATGCCTTCTATAAGTGCTTTGTGGAGAAAAAATATATGCAAAATTTTCTGATGTGGAAAAAAACTCATTTTGCCATTCCCCCAAACTCTTCAATATACCAATGATAACAAACTGCCTCTCCTGGCTGAGCACTGGTCAATGGTCATAGCTACTGCACTCAGGTTGTCTAACACAGATCATTACATCACATGCAGCTCTCATTACAAGATTTCACAGTGCCCAATATATTTTAAAATCTGTTTTACTTATCAATAGTGCTACAGGCTTTGATTTGGGCTTGTTTGAAAGCTGGTTCAAGTTAGACCAGTAGCATTGCTTTGTTCTTAACTCTGTCACTACTGGCCATACACAGCACAATCTGCCTGACACACCAGCAAACCACACCCATTGACAGCCTCTACACTGGGTGTCTATCAAGACTGGTACATAGTTTGCTAATGTCCTATTGTAGTTTGCATGCAACTTTCTTCTTCTTTTTTTTAATATCTCAATTTGAGTTGGTGTTATTTAATAGGTAATGTAACTACTGTGCATATAAATGGGATGTGTAATGTAAGTTTCTGCAACATGTAAAAGCCCATTGCTCGATTTCAACTGAAATCAAGTAATCATCATATATTTGAGGATTTGGAATGAATATGCATGTCAAGTTATATTATTCAAACTTAAAATAGCACATGTGATATCTCGGCACTTACGAAAGCCAAATAAAATATTACAAAAAACACTGAATGCCACTTAAGTGAAGAGAACTGTTTACTTTATTTTCAATTATGTTTAAGAAGATTAAACATCTATCAATATCAAATGCATAACCTAAAGGTTTAAAAACTGATTCAGTTTACAAGCTTCTTATTTGTAATATTAATTGATCAAAGGTGTCACTTCAAATATCTGAGCAATATCCAAATAATTTAACAAGCTAAACAAACACAAGATGTGAAAGTACAATCACAAAAGACAAGTACTGTAAATGGCATTTACCAATCATAAAACAGGAGATTTGCAACACAGTAAATACAAATTTATATAGATTAACACTATAATCAAAACTGTAACATCTAATTTCTGCAAGACCCTTATCATAAAGCTGCAATATAATTGATTTTGAAAAACTATGTACCATGTAGTTTTCTTTCAGCATAATGCATGTGACATGCATATCCATTCATCAATAGAACAACACTGCATTCAACAACTCTTCTTCCAGGCCAAGACTTGAAATCTAAATAATATTCTTAAACAGAATTTCATTGCCATTTATAACACTACTGCTGTTGTGCAGTTTGCATCAGAAAAGAAAGATATTTAAAGAACAATCCTACATCAAAACTATCTTAGAATAGATCATTACCCGGTACATTATTTTACAACAATGTACAAGGCACCAAATTATTGTAAAACATCACTCTCCAAAATTGTCTTATGCTTTTAAAAATATAGCCAGAAAACATATTTTGGGTTCATCTAGTTTTAATAAATCAAATGTATTGAATATATATAAATTCTTTTAAAAGGTACATTCATACATGACTAAATAGATGGGGGGGGGGGGGGGGGGGGAGGATCATCATATTTCATTTAGTGGATTTTAATCAATTGTTTTACATTTTAAGCTCTGTAGCACACCGTTCTTACTGAAATAAAGTGTTCTAACATAAATGTAAATAAGTGTTACCAATTGCTAAATAATACTTCTGAATCATTAAAAAGAGGTCTTAAACTAAAAAAAAGATAAGTTATGTTTATAAAGATTTTGTCAAACATGCAACATGGATATCAATTTAACTATTTAACATTTAACATTAGCTTATTACATTTCTGATCTGTAGGAAGTATCAAGTTAAAAATGGTACAGTACATTAGCATTATTGTACCAGATTATCTTGGTATTATAGTATTTTTATGAATATTATCTGATATAAATATATAATACAATTTCTTATAACTATAAACTAAGCCAGCAATAATGGAGGAATAATTGTGAGTTTGATAAGCTGATGCATGATAAGGCTAAGTAGCTACTTGAGAGTGCAGCATGTTGAACTATGAATGTAATAGGAGTTTTCTACATGATGCCATATGGCGTTTCCTCCTTATCATGCTTAACTCACACTGTGAACCTTGACTTTCTAATTTCCTAAAATATATGGCTGTAAAAGAAGCTCAGTGCTGTGAGACTTTCTTTCAGTCTCTTATCAGTTTTTAGCTATCCTTAGCAAATAAAATGATTTATATCAATTTTTGAACTGTATTTTTTTCTCTTAGATACTTTAGTTATAAGTGTAGCTCAGTATTAGTTTAACTTCGTCTTACTTACTTCAAGCTCTTTCAGTTGCCCTTTTGAATTGTAAAAATGTTTTTTTAAACAACTGTCTACGATCCAACTTCTTGCAAAGTAAATTAATTATTTTCTCTCCATCTAATGGATTTCATCATGTTATGAAAAAAAATTATATATCACATTCTACATCAACTAACTGTAAATGTTCATTTAGAATAGGAGACTGGATTGAAATCCAACCTAGGACATGGCAGTATTGCCATTTCCCGTTCTAATTTAAACAAGAAAATACTTTAAAAAGGCATGATTGGAGGCATCTTAATATCACTATGTCTATTTCAAAATTTTTGTTTTCATTATGGTCTATTTGGAATTCCTTTTGAGAGATACTTGATAGTTGGACTTTTTTATTCAACTTTGAGACCTTTTCAATAAACAGTTTCATGAAAGAAATCTGCGAAATATTTGTTTAATGTGAATGTTGACGCATAGTTCAGAACATATAGGACGCTCCAGAATATATCATAAATGCATATATACAAGAAGAAATACTTATTTATTACAATGATTTAGAATATTAGCACTTTAAATGCATTTTAGGCTGTTAAATATTGAGATTTGGAAAATATGTCAAAATGATCTTTCTTCTGACAACTTTGACAATGAATCAGACAATATTAAATTTCTTTGCAAAATCTTGTTTAAATGACCAGGGAAAAGCAGTTTCACACATGTATATGATATAACAACAAAATTGAGTTAGAAAATGGGAAGTTTAGAGCTTACAATGTTTTTGCGTCAATGCATGCAAATGTTTTGCGAAGTACCTTTTATTGATGCGTGCGGCAGTTGCATTAGGTGGTGTCCAAACCTCAGACAATTCTGCATATATCTGTCGAAATCGACATACAATACAATATATTCAATATTTTGATTTGCTGAATTTGACTTTTTAAAGATAATTATTTATTGTGCAATCTTTTATAATGTTTGAATCGTATCACGGTCCTAACTTGGGTCAGTTTGCCCTACATAAAAACAAAGAACCATAAAAGTACTGTTGCTATTTTTACCAGAAATGTTATTTGCCTTTCTGACTAATTTGTCACCATTTGGACAAACTGGCTTTTTGTCATTTTGCTCTGTCCCAATTCTGACTATATAAACCCCTACACAACATGGCTTTCTACCGGCTCAGTCGAATATTTACGATGAAACAAGTTTATCAGAGTGTACAAAGTTGAAATTTGTTAAGTGTTTCAATTTGTTCTCATATATCTCCGAATATTTGGTTGAACTAATTGGAAACACATCAGGATTTTTATGTATTGTTCGCATCATAATTATGATGTAGCATAATGGATATATTGAGTGATTTTTTGATACGCAAACATTTATTTTTCTTGCATATTTCAACGTTTTCTTTGCATTATATACTGGACATATCTGGAGCTCTGAGACGTCTACAAGTAAAAGACAAGAAAAAATAGATTTAGGAGACTAAAGTCTATAGTAGTGTATGAAATAAAAAAGTTCCTCCAGCCTGGAACCTGGTGACTTTTGGTCCAGGCTGGTAACGTTTTGGAGTTTTTCTCTAATCTTGCCATTTAAATTAACCCATTTGGGCTGCCTTCTTTTCAAGCTTTTTGTACTGCTTATAGTAAAGTACAAAAGGCAAAACAACATCACAGTTGTGAATGTAATGAACTACAAGTACAGGTCCACCCTTTACCAGCAGTACCTGATTATATTCTAGTTTTTCCCTGGTCAGTGCGAATCACAGATCATTCCCTTCATTACCAAGTTGTGTTTCCTGTACATTGGCACCAATGGTTTGACACTTCATCAAAGTGTTAGCTGTTTCAGTGTAAATTTGTGGCCAACATTAGTTCTATCACTCACTGTTCAACAAATCAAATCAGCTACAGTATGGACCATACAGGTTGAAAAGAATACAATGGAAAGACTGAGCAGCAGTCTGTCTTGAAGGGAAGACATAACAGTAAGCAGACTGTATCAATAAGCTGGGCAGTTGATCCAGATGCCTACTCAAGCAAATTGAACAACTCTAATCTGATGATTAATGCCATCGCTCCCTAAAGCTGGTCAATTTTCATTCCTAGTCTTTAACATCATTAGGAAGGGCAGGCTACTGAACATGCTGAATAAAACATATTGCTAATCTCTTCATTACCTCCCTATACACTTATGGTTGGGGACACTACATCTCCATAGTCTGCATACAGAGTCTGTAGTGTCTAGTTTAGCCATTTTGCATGCAGTCGTGCCAAGCTATCTGTCTTCATATACATAATTTTGCTAAGTTTTAACATACTGAACAAAACTAAATGAAATCGAATAAATACAATATATATATATATATAATACAGTATATACCTTATAACTTGGAATTTATTTTATTCATAAGAACCTACCGGTATATTGATTATATCCAAGGCATAGTGGAGAAAAGTTTAGGTTTTGAATGGAAACATGAACAAATAAAAAAATCATGGAAAATACACCAAAAGACACATCTACAAGTGATGATTGTTGCACCTCGCAAGTTTTGTTGAGCTAGGCCTTATGGTTTTTGAGTTGTGCTCCGGAAACAAAAGTCCAAGGTGTGTTAACTTGGAAGCAGACAAAAATCAATATGCGAACAAGTTGAAGATATCAATGCATGATGATTGTTCCATATACCAAGTTTTGTTGACCAATGCCTTTCAGTTTTTCATGTCTTATCCGGAAAGGATGGACAGAGGGATAACTTGAAAATTTCGTTGACGGAGGATTATAAAATTACAATAATATAAATAAAATATAATATAAATATAAAAACAACAGAATTTGTACATCTCTGATTGATTTTATTTAACATCAATTTTGCTAGCGTAGGTGTAGTGTACGAATTAATGTAATTAAAATAACATTTAAAAAATTAATAAAATACAATGAAAAAGTATTTTAAAAATGTATCTCAAAGTCAGACTCTAATTTGAATTTTTCATATTATTTTCATTTCAAGAATTACTTCAAAGATACAGTAAACGTCCCTGACATTTTGAAAATACACATTAAAGGAAATGAAAAGAACTCCTTGAAAATTAGTCTAGAACTGACAAAAACTGTAATTATATTAGCTCTTTTTTGTATCAATGTTTTTGAAAGTCAGGTCAAATAACATTGTAACGGCTGTACTGACATTTTGACTCTTTAACTATCATCAAGTCAAACTTGCAGCTGTATTGCACTACTAGGTATAATATACTAATATTACATTTTATGTATCATCAATGGGTTAGCAATAAACTTATCCTCTAGTAAAACAAAGACAGTTTGATAAACATTGCACATTTAGTCATTTCAAAACAAATGTTAAATATTTGTACTCACATATTATCTCATGTGCTGTCACAGTGATGGAAATACATAACATTCTACAGGAAGATCAATATGATAAAAACTCTATCAGTCAGTTCACGATTCACTGTATTAGATATATGCATCACCGCATCACAAACAAATTGTCTAGACCGAGTTATCAATATTTGGACATTTTCAAGTTAGCCAAGCTTACTACATGACAAACCAATTAATTCAAACAAAAGAATCAATGTTAGTTAACTACAAGAGAAGTTTGAGTAGAAAAAGATGTTTAAAAAGATTTAGCAGAAAATACAAATTTGATGTATTGAACTGAGAACTTAATGAGAAGTATATTTTAGTTTTGTTACATGTACTTCTCTTCAAAGCACATTAAAAAATAAAGGAGACAACTTGTGATCTTTAAATATGTGGTTCACATTTCAAGAAAATATCTCCATCTATTCAAGACTCAAGAGAGAATCAAAATAAACATGACAAGAAATGTCTTATAATATTGTAAGAGAAGGCTGGTTCTAAAAACAATAATAACTTTAGAACATGAATCTTAGATAAATATTGAAGGGAGTGGAATACTGCTCGATTCTCAGAGACATAAAGGTGTTGGACTGTGTCGTTGAGAAGGGTCACTTTCAGCTTAGTGTCCCAGAATTTTTCAAATGCCACACGTTTTTAATATTAGAAGGGCCCAGTAAGGGATATAATAAAAGTCAAGTTAGATATCCTGGTACATTCATATGCTAACAAGTTAACATCTACAACATGTATCAAAGCACAATTAAAAAGTGACTTCATTCAACAAAAATTAATATTCTTAACATATATAAATATATTCAACCGTCAGACGCATCCATCACTATTAAAATGGATTTTCTAAAACCCTACTAGTTTTCAAACATCACCTCATAAATGATATTGAAATAGAAGTTGGTTTTTTTTACAATCAACTGAATGACATCAGTGAAAGATGTATTCAACTCTGCCTGACTACAATGCCACCAGCTACAGTCTGCAGGGACTAACTAGACGTGTGAATACACAGCAGTGTATCACCGAGCTGCACACACGTAACCACAGGTAAAATAGTTTCCACTGCAGAGAATACAGTGATCCCAGGGGAAGAATATATAAAGCCTCACCACGCAAACCAGCATACAATCACTGCTGTTATTTTGTTTTCTACACTAGTAAGAGCAAAAATTTGCTTTGTGTCAGTACTCATAGTTTTCTAAAGTGATCATTTGAAAAATATTTTCTTAGAAACTTTACCATTAAAAGAAATGTTATTTCTGATGAAAAGAAGAATATATAAAATTATTGTGCAAAATAGGTAGGGCACAGACAAACAGCACTCTGCTGGGAATAAATGTCTCCTCAGTCTTATAAATGAAATGTAATTGGTGAAACAGTCTGGTTTATTTCTAGCTTAGTAAACTTCTTTTAAATAAGTCGTAGAATTTGTCTGCAGTCCGACATCATTACTGATGCTTAATTTGACTACATATCATTTGACTATTGAAATTGTTGTTTGCAATAACAATTTACAGTTGATAATATATTAGTCTTTTTGAAAGAATTGGTAGAAAATGTTTTTGCAAGTAAACCTGCTATGTTCACTATTAAGAGGTTGAAGAAGACAAGGATATATATGGAAGATGAACTTTTTTAAATAAATAAAGAAGTTGATCATCCATTTATCCTTGTCTTCTTCAACTTCTAGAATGCCTCTCAAACAGTTAATAAAGAAGTTGTTATCCAGAAATCTTGCTTTTCTTTTTATTCCACTTCTAGTCTTCTACATGGTCTAGGCCTATATCTAGCAAAGATTTTATAGGACTCCCTGTCCATACTGTTACCATCATATCCTAGGCTATATGTACAAATCATCACACTGTTGAAAAAATCTTTTGATTTTACTTTTTTGTTGTCTTGATATTTTGAAAGAATTATATTTATAATAACCAATAAGTATAACGCTAATAAAGCGCAATAATCAACAATGAGAGACTTAATTTGGCATCTTGTTAATAAACAAAGAAACAAATATAAGTTTTACTCATATAAATAACATGCACAGTTTTGTTATTCAGTGTTCGTATGTTTTCGATCACAAGTCCACTGCAAAATCTGTTGTAGATTGTTTCTTATTCGGTTCTCAGACTGGGGCATTTCCTCTTGACGTGTACGTACCAAGGTGCGCGTTATAGCGAGGTGTGAACATGCAACTTGTTTGATATAAAACTGTTAAGCACGGTGAGCAGAGATATTTCAAATGACATGGATAAACTAATGAATACATTTTGACAAAGTACAGATTGGTTACTGAACAAAGAAACAAAGAAATTAAGACTTACCGGTTGCTTTCCAAAAAGCTCGGTTTGACGGGGAGTTCGAGTTTGACGGATGTCAAACCGTGGGTTGATATTGTTGGAATCAATTCCTTCATAGTTATCGTTATCTTTGACATCAATACTATTGTAAAAGCTATAGCCGAGAAATAATTGTAATCCAAGCATTATAAGAGCTATGTAGAAAAAGTATTTATATTTAACACATAGCCTCCGCGAAGAAGCAATCCTGGAAGCGGCCATGGCCCCAGAGAGCCACTTCCCCGACTCCGAGTGAAGAGAGCTAAACAAGGGAGGTTACTCTTCGGATACGACAGCAGACGACGGACCTCTGTAAATTGAACACATCAATCTCAACGCGAGCGAGCGAGCAGTGCATATTTATTCGGTTGATGACGGAATAACCAAGCTTACAAAGCTTAGCCACTTTTGGAAACTACAATGGAATAAACTTTTCCCTTAAATTGTAAATTTATGATATTTTAACACGAAATTTTCAGACACAATAAACTTAGGCCTACCAGTGAAAGTAGGCCTATTGATCGCAGTGAAATATCATAATGTGCTTAGGTTACATATCTAAACCGTTAACGGTTGTTTCAAAAACGTGAGTCTGTTCATTGACATGTTGGACGTATCTGTATGTGTGCGTGAAGGTATTTTGGGGGAAACAAACAAAAGGAATAGACAAACCAAATGGCATAGGCCTACATGTAGGTATTAAACTTGCCCTGACTCCTATTTAGGAGAACTTACAGAATTAGAGGTAATAAAGAAAACGTTTTCTACGTTTAAAATAGAGGCGCGGGTTTTGGCAGCTAAAGAGTAGGCCTATCGAATTATTCTCATAATTGTCGCAGTAGGCTATGTGTCTTGTAAGAATTCCGACAACATAATTAAAAGTCTACGACGTTGGCATCGATCGAAACTCAGGTCAAATTGATACTGTTGATGTTTCATTGTATGCGTCATTCCTCAAGAGCATTATATAGTAGTTATTTATATTTTCCAAGTTTGATTTAACCAACAAAACAAATTCATTTTTAAAATGAAAATGAATACGCGATGTGTTTAAAAATCGTGTTTGCAGTCTAGTATTGCCACATGTATTGACATGCATGCTTGAAGGAAACGGTAATGTGGATGAACTAAGACTTCAAGTAGATGCATACAAACCAAGATCACAATACATCGCACGCCAATCACATCACCTAATGAGCTATGTAACATGTCATTTATGGTAATGATAACCCTATAGATGTAGTCAACGAATAATGGAATGTCATCTTATCGCAACGCTACGTCGATTCCAATATTCTCACAATTTAATCCATGTTATATGACATGCGAGATTGTTTCAACGTACAATGATAACACTCTATTTATAAATGATACCTTGTTGCCTATGTATACGCGCGTGCTATCTCGGTATGACATTTATCATAGTAGGAGATGTTCGGAAACTAAAAGTTGGCAACTAGGCCTATAGTAGGCTACCTAGCAATATGTGTTGTTCATTACGCGGTTGTTGAGTGGATGTACTTTTAAAATTATTGTTCTTTATTGAAATTACGATTATACAATAAAGCTAGCTATACCAGAATCCCCAAGCTGCCCAAATCAATTAATCTCTGAGAGATGAAGGGAAGTGTTCAGTGACTGGACACAATAAGGCCCAACATTCACCGTGGACCACAGGGACTCACACACCACTTCTATTGTCTACTGTCACACATGGTTATTGATCGGTCTTCGATTTGCTAATTTCGATTATTTATTGAAGTGCAAACGTAGCTGACCACAGCGAAACGACATCGTCGTTGATCTTTTGGTTCCAGGATCTTGAAGAATTATTTCTCTTCATAACTGGACTTTGTGAGAGGCATTCTGAAGTCTTTATAGATCATTACCTTCTTTATGTATTAAAGAACACAATGACATTGACATATACATGTAGGAGGGTAGGCCGTTTTTAAGCTTTGGGTGGTATTGTTTGAACGCATCTGACTATTTGTAATGAGTTGTCATTTTGTAAGTAATTCGTTTGGTTGTTAATTTTCATGAAATAAACAGTTTGAAAGCAACAGTTACCAAACACTCAGCATGTGCTTGTAAGTTTTCCATTCACTGTTAAAGGGAAAGTTCTATCACCGATCTATCGGCAGCATCCACCATATTGGATTCTCGGCATTACGTGAAATGAAAACAAGCTATATTTAACCAAATTTTACACTTTCTAAAAATAAAACATATACAATGATAGAAAATTCACATAGTAACATATAACACATAATAAAACTAATAAATAATAAGCTGTTAGACCGTAGCGAAATTTTACCCACTGGCAGCGCCGATGAATGGCTCAGTTCAGTTTTGATTTATATTGCACAAATTGATAAAGGCAAGCGCACATTTGTTGAAAAATAACACCAACATTGAAGTCTACTTGAAATGTATCTAAATTCTAAATTAAATGTTACAGTATGCTAGGTTCACTTTCAATATTGAGGATTCTTCTTGGTACCAGGTGAAATCGTGTGAATAAGTTTGATATTAAAATACCAACGCTCGTTGTTAATATTTATACTAACACACAAGAAATTAGTTACATGTACGGTTCCAGCAAAATGCCCTATAGGAAAAAGGAGTACCTCATTCTGTATCCCTGGTTCTCATCTTCTTCAAAAGCAAATTCAATTATACATTAAACGTTTGGCTTATGTTTCTGCTTCTAAAAATAGCATTTTGGTGTGATATTGGTAAATGTTACTTTAACAACGCCGTCGCTGATTGTACAACTAGATTCAAATGCAACCAATCAGGACACCCCCTTTCTAGCCGAGAAAGTTATCATAGTAGAACAGAGGTTAAGATGGGACATCTGAGTAACCTCTGTTGGAAGAGAATGGAACCATAATGGAATGGAACAAAACTGCACCACAAATACACGGACTTCATTCTCCATTAAACCTGACACATAATTGAGTTCCATCATTTTCATGAGTCTTTCTGTAATGAACTGGTATTGTCTATAGATTACGGCGTCATGTTATATATTGTCATCAATATGGATATGGGAGTAACAAACTGCAACATTTCATTAGGTAAAGTAAATAAGTAAATATATATACTATATAGTATCAATAGTGGTTCTTTGAAAACAAACTTAGCACCCTCCCCCTAGCAATCATCATCATCGTCGTCTTCGTCATCAATGTTATTATCATCGCCGTTGTCACTGCCATTTCATCGTCGTATATTATCACCGTCGTCAGTACCATTATAATTGCGTACAATTAAAGCTCTACAATTATAACCCTGAAGGAATTGTACTTTTAAAGCTGCTACTAAGCGCTTCGTCAATACTTCCCGTATTCAGGTACATTTGTGCAGCTGGGTAGTCTGAGTGCAATGTGAATTGTCCAAGGACACAACACAGTATTCGACCCAAGTCACAAGTCTGTGGTGTCTCCACCGGGATTCGAACCCGGGTCGTCGGCGTGAGAGGCAAGCATGCTAACCACTGTATACACCGGTACCAACGTGCTCCACGTGCCCTACCATATCACCCATCTAAACTACATTCGCTCTCGAGAAGTTATAGTTATTGAAATAGTTACCACTGGTTCTTAATGATATATTGTTTACATGTTTTCTCAAACTGATATGTCACAGCTTCGCGTATCATTTGATTGTTTGAACTGTATCACTCTTTACTCTTGATACTTAATAAAAAGTACATGAATATAAGCTGCGATATACGTGTACATGCTTTCCATACTACGTATACATGCTGGATTCATTTGTAGTTTGAGCACACAAAACAAACAACGATGGGGGAGAACTGATTTACATCAAGTGAATAACAAATAACTGAATTAAAACAGTTTACATTGTTGCAATTAGACCAACGGTGTCATCGTGCATAAAATAAATAACGAATTGACCTTTCCCGTCAACATTTCAAGAATGCGTTTAATCTTTATCTATTCAATTATTACAGTAACTACATCAAGCATCCCTGAAGTATTTAGAATTGTATATGCACACTTCAACATTCAAACTTCTTTTTTGGACATATCAGATAAATATTTTCCAGGTGTGTTATATTTCTAAAGAAAATGATTCGTTATTAATACCAAGGTCACATATGGGTCTATCTCAGTGGATATCTAGACACTGTAACTAATAAACAGCCTATCAGCGATATCTAACGTATTGTTACTGTATTCCTATCAGAGATCTGATCATGAAGCCTATCGAGTTCCCTTTCATCTCAGTATAAATCTTATTAATTCATAACACAGTTTGGTTTCTATATTTCCTCTCTCGTGTTTAATGACCAATTACCATACTTCGTTTGTGAAAATATAACCTTGGATATATCTTGAAAGAGAAATTTGTGTGGATTGTGTTAATGAATTAAGGAACACGCTATAGTTCTAGTACTTATATAATGCTTTGATCTACTTTTAGTATATGCACGTGACATGTCAAAAGTGTCAAGAAGTTAATCGGTACTTATAGTAGAATTTCTTTTCATCTTTCCCACTTACACACCACAGGAAAGTGGTGGAATAACCATGTTGATAACCATGATCAAGACTCTTATAGTAGAAAATCAAACAGAGGCAAACCCCATCTTTATAGAAGATACATTGTAGTATGCACAACGTATCATGATGTGACATTTCTTATGACTGTACTTCCATCAATTTTTAAGTTAAATTGTTTATTAACTTTATGATTTAAAAGTGAAAACACTGTAAAAATTAATACAATCGACATGCTAGAAATGCTAGTCTAGCGCCAACCCACAAGTTATCGCTAAGATATATCGATATAAAGACATACACTTGTATGCCTAGTAGATCTTATCATTTTACTATGGTAATAGGGTAAGGTCTATATTTTTTTTTAAATATATAGGCATGTATGTATTTCAAACTCTATTTCTAAGCGATATACGACCCTGTGTCTTTTGCAAAAGTTATACCCTGAACTTTTATATACATACACTCTGCCGTCGTTCCCATTGATTTAATTATGATAGTTTAGAGCCAAAATGAACTTCAATGCAAACAAAGGGAATGAGAACCAGACAGGTCCATCTCCTTAGTATATGCTATGCAATGTGTAATATATAAAGATATTTTGCAAATGCAACAAAATGGTTATACATTTTCTCATTTCTCAAATGATGACAAAACGTGATGTCAAAGCCGTGAACATGACCTTCTCTTCCGTTAGCAGTCGTCTCTCACATTGATACGAGAACTTTGCTTTAGGTTGCAAGTCCACTGAGTTTACCACCGTTGAACATTGCTGCGTTAACCATTATTCATGGCAAATTGTAATCTCAGGAAGATATGCATTTTAATATTTGGGAAACGGTTCGGGTATATACACGACTTATAAGTCATATCACAATACTTTATATAATCTTTGGAAGTAACATTCGCTTTTACATTTGATAGAAACTAGAGGCATACCATTAGGATATATAGTTTAAATATCAAAATGATATGGACGACAGGCATAATCTAATAAAATAATGTATTTGAAATATATATCTTCTACTAAAATCAGCTAAAAATTAAATTCTCAAATGTCAAATCGCTGCTCTGCTGCCTTTTGGTATACCTTTATTTTTAAAATAATATTATTGACATTTGAAATTTTTATACACGATATATGTACGTTAATGTTAATGTTAATGTTAACACAACACAATCTATGTATACAGTGATACAACTTTGTTACTCAATACCTGATTACACGTATCCATAAATCATACGATTAAATCTAAATACACGGTTTTCAATACACTGTAATACTTAAAACTTTCTCCAAACATTTGCTATTGGCTGTTAGCATTCATATGAAATAGATAGACACCGTATGCCATTTTACTGACATTTGTGGAAGTCGTTTATCATATTGCCTGAAGGATAATTAGAATGCTTTGCAACTTGTAATAGTGCGTTCTGTGGTATATTGCTGTCATGTATGATCTAATTATATACTTAGTGTCACAACTAATTATTCTGTAACATAAAACATCTTAAATGGAACCAA
The DNA here is from genome assembly GCA_936450465.1 of Gibbula magus. Lineage (NCBI taxonomy): Eukaryota > Metazoa > Mollusca > Gastropoda > Trochida > Trochidae > Gibbula > Gibbula magus. The sequence goes on along the minus strand of OW388290.1, from coordinate 14,951,160 downwards.
GCTAAGAAACTGTAGAAATATGTTTAACATTTTATTAAGAAAATGTCAACAGCAATCAACTTTCAAATATTATATCTTTTTATGAATCATCAAAGTTATGCAGGATCTAAACAGACGAATAACACTCGATGGCACACATTCCAGCAAATGTCAATGTAGTTTATTGCATGTGTTTAGCATCGATTTAGAAGTATTAGATGATGATTAAAAGGTTGCCGTACAATCGGAATCTCAAAAGATATATCACTACAAGTTAAAGAGAAATCAGTGTGTCAACATCGTACAGAAATGATTTGAGTGATTCCCTGATTCACAATATCAACAACATGTCCATAAAAGAAATAGGATAGCATGTCCCGCCTCACCGGTCAGCACTCAATAAACATGTTAAAAAACAGTGCTATAATTCCTATTTATATGGGTTTTTTTCAAGCTCCGCAATTTAATGTACCGTCCTCATTAACGGCATATTTGATCCCATTCTTGTTGCCATCGTTTCATAGTGAAATTGACAACACAAAAGTAAGGTATCATAAAAGGAGTGTACCACATATGTATATCAGAAATTGTAATTATGTTTCCCTATCACGTCAATCATCGTATACATCCTTTGTATTCTAGTTTACTATTGTCATTTCTGACAGTTATTATCCATTTCTGTTTCAGTGGTACTTAGTGGTATATTCTGTGGTCAGGTAATACCGAATTATAGTTTCCATATACCAGTAAAGTCCTTGTATTTATATGTGTGACTTATATTGTAATCCTGAGTCATGGTTGCAGGCTAACCATGTAGACAAAATCAGGATGGAATTCGGTGGAAGAAAGTCTGTGTGTACTTACATCTCAGCTACATATTTGTATTGGAGAAAAAAAACTATTCAGAGACTGAGTTGTATATTCTTTTACTGGTTAAAACAATTTGGCAACAGATCAACAATTGTTGTGTGTAAAAGCCGTCTTGTCTCGTTTTTCACAAAATAGTCTAATGAACCAATTGCAGTTAAGAATTCAATAGAAAATAATATATTTCGGCCTTCCTTTAAGAAGTTGTTAAAAAAGAATGGCGTTGTTTAAATGTGACATGGGTAACTGTTCCGAGCAGTATTTGATTAATATTTAATCAGAGAGTTATAAACTCGATTCATACCTTTTCTACGATTTCGATGGACTGTCATATTAATTATTGTTTTCAGCATAACTTGGAGACCACCATTAATTATATTTTAGGAATTATTTGATTTTATATCACGTAGGGGTCGTGTGGCCTGATAGTGTACAATGTTATTAAATATAACGATGTTAGTTCACATGCAAAATTTGTGAAAACACGGAGTTCTACTCTTAGGTTCGAATACCAAATGTATATATTTGATTATTTCACTTCATTTGAAGATAGTGACAAAGTGCAATAAACAAACTACCAAGAGAATATACAAAAAAAGTTCATTAAGCTAATTGCTATTTCGGATCGTGATCGTTGGCTAAACTTCCATGCAAGGCTTAAACTATTTAATAAAAAACGACATTTGTGGTTCACATAAACTGGATACACTGTTTTAAGTTATCAAACAGGTACTGACATGCCATTTAAAACAACAGAAGCCAAGTCTCCTACAAACACCTACATGTATATCAGCAGTAAAACCTAGAAGTTCTCAACTGAAACTGACATACCATTTAAAACAACAGGAGCCATGTCTCCTAGTTTCACCTACAACAGTAACTTAAAAGCTATATCGTATATTTGATGTGTACATATGACCAGTAGTCCTTTCCGACGCCATCATGGTGTCCTAAACAGAACACTGATAATGGTATCTTTACTAAACGACAAAAACGACACGAGAGGAAGAATTATGTTAAATTATAGGTAAACATACACGGAGTAACTGGTGATTATAATGGTGGCAATTACCTCGTGTCTCCCCAGTGTGGCAATAACAGAGAAAGAGTTACTCTTCGAATGATTGCTAGACAATCTGCCAAGCAGGCACACGACGTTGTTACGACGTCGTAATTTGGTTGACATAAGGTTGCGACGTCATTCAACAATAAAACCATGAATGATGATTATGGTAGCAATTACTTCTTGTGTCCTCAGTAGCAATAATAGAGGAAGAGTTACTCTTCAAATGATTGATACACAGTCAGTAAGTAACTGATGGTAATGATGGTAGCAATTACCTGTGTACCCAGTAGCAATAACAGAGAAAGAGTGACACTTCAAATGATTCATTAACATAGTGTAAGTAAATAATTTGGTTTCAAGTGATAAATAAACCAATCTTGCCGTCTCAATAGGAGAGTGAGCGTACTGCTTCAAATGGTTGATACACACTCTGGAAGTAACTGATAGCAGCATGCGCTGTACTCAAATATAGAAATGTTTGACACAGTAGCAGTTACAGAGATATTGAAATGCTTTAAGTGGTTGATAAACTGATTGCAAGTAACTGATACGTGTGTAGCGACATTGATCATGAGTTGAGTTGATGATGACCAGTGATTGTTAAAACTGAAAACGAATAATCCAACTCATATCAGCTAAATCAATACCGTGGTTGGAAATGCCTGCTCAGTATCCTAGAAAAGATAAGGCAATCCTACCTGTCAAATTAAGGTAACATTTAGGTAACACCGAGATACAACAAGATGAACAGAGGGAAACGTCATTAACAGAACTCTAATCAGGGAACTGTCAAGCACATGAGCTGTAGCACAAAACATTATTTTCAGCTCAAAGAAATGTCTCAGTGGTAGTGATAAATCTGCCAAATGAGATTATGGAAAAATATTTTCTGCTAACGGTGATCTAAATTTGTCATTGAAAACGGTAACAAGCTTGAAGGTTCTGGAATTGAAATGTCTTCCCTTTGGAGTTTGACTGCCTTATTAATTACATTTTCCAAAGTGATTGGTGGGGAATTAAAAATAATTTTGTTAAAACAATGAATCAAAGCAAAAATAATGAAGGATCCACAATACGATTTCATTGCAAATCAAAAGGTCCAATTCAATGAAATTGTGATTGAAACATTTTCATCTGAAAACCAGAAAGTCTTTTCATTTAGCATTACAATCCATTTGTGTCATTTTGCATGAATGAATTGAATTTGTTGTTATTTCATCTATTCATTTCAATGAAACATTGATAAATGTAAGGGAAAGGTAGACAACAAGATGAACATGTCTTACTACACAGCGCGCTTGTATCAGGATAGGAAGAAACTCAGTGGAACCTTTTCTTATAAATTCTATCCTTTATTTCAAAGAAAACAGTTTTTCAAATAGCAAATCAGGTGAGTCGTTAAAACAGAATTTGATTATGTTTGAAGTTTAAGCCTCAAAGCTGTACATAAGAAGCGGAAGTGAGATATGACAGACGCCTGGTAGTTGGTAGCCAGCCGGAAGTGGTGCAATGAAATGGGCGTAGTTTTCTTAAAGGTTCTTGACTCGAATCACACTTTTTCCATAATTTCAATGGACATTCTTGGTAACTATTGTTTCAGCATACAACTTAAAGACGATGATTAGTTATAATTTAGAGATGAAATAATTTTACATCTAAAGAAACTTATGTAGGCGTTTCTTTTGCCCTGTAGTGTACCCTTCAGATTATTGAGGATGGATGTCAAGCCCTTTCTTCCTACCTTACAGCCTTCGAACTGTCGCCGTTTTGAAAATTGCAATAATGATTGCTTTAGTTTTGTTTTTCCTTAGGCAATAACGCTTCTTGAACCTTTACGAAAACAGCTTATATATAAATGTTACACTTCACTTTAATGAATACAGCAATATCTTTACAAACGAATTTACCATATCGGTTCACATTGTATATAGTTGTCATTTCGATTTAACTGGCCATAGTAATATCGAAAGATTCACTGAATTCATGTTTATCAAACATCTCTCTTTAAGTAGTGTGTCAATACTGGCCCACCAGGAGGAGTTACCCGAACTGTTATGACGTTCAAAGCAAAAGCTCTATCTGTCATGAAATGCATCTGTTTACTTCAACGAAACATAACCATATTCTAATATGTAACTGTAAAAGGAAAATACTATTGACATTATTGCCCAATATAAGTGCAATGTTTTCACAAGTAAATACAAATACATAAACAAAATCTCTACGAAATTTAAATATCGAAAATATTATGTTGAAACTAAATCTGCACTAAATTGTCATTTGATATTTGAGAATGCCTGTATTGGTCTCATTAAACTAAGCAGTGCGCCTACGGTAAATTTAACTACCTGAACTTATTAAAATGATTCACACTTGAGAGTGGAAATTCGTATCAAAATAAGGATGAACATTACTGGTTTATCAAAATGTCGGTTAACTAAACAGGAGTTAAATACTTAAAAAATTGTTATTGTTAACTTTATTTGTAAGTTCAACTTAATAAGTGCCAGAGCTCGATAAAGAAAGTTTCTTTTCCGTTTTATTTATGGCAGATATATGTGAGTTAATATTACTTGATTATGTTGACGAGAAGTAAACGATTACTTAACTCACTTCTGTGAAACACTTCCTTTTTTTCTAACGATAACGAGTCATAGCTCGCTTTTGCTCGTTTGATACAAGTTCATTCACTAGATCATAAAATGTAATTACGCCGAAGTTTGGTATTGAGGGAGGTTCGGTATTCTCTATTCATTATTTGTAATCACACGCTTTACAATGATGAAAGTGTAATTATTCAATGTATATTCAATGTAAAACTCGGTAAAATACAGACTCAGGTGAATCAGCTCTGGTAATCAAACATACATCATACTTCTAGCGGGCTTGGTATGCACCCAGGTATTTGTATCATTGCTTCGTTGACTACGTGTTTGCAATAAATGTCACAACAAGCATACCAGTAGTGATATTCGTACGTTCAGCCACAGACAGTAGACGAAGTAAAATAGATCTCCATGATTGGGGTCAAATTGTCAGACTATCTCTTCACCGCTCTCGTGGTTCAATATCTAACACGGTTACCAAGCAAACAGTAGGCAGCCACGTTATTATATATTCAGGAAATCATTTATTTCGGCAAAAGATGAAAACAAGACAAGAAGAGTTGCGTCCCTTTATTTAGTTTAGTTTATTCATTCCTCCACAGAGATATTCTATTTCATTCAGTTTGAGCCGAACATCAACAACGTCTACACAAATGCATCTACCACGGCATCATGGTTGTAACGCACATTTCCAAAAAGAAACAGCAGAGAATATGTGGACTTATTAATAAATATAGAGAAGAAGAAGTTTTATCTGACGCTTCAATTTAATTATACTCAGTTCTCAGTATATATTGTATATCGGTGTCATTGAAAGGTCTCCTTTTTTATGAAAATAATAGTGACAGATATAGAGAATACTAAACGACGTCCCGTTCAATAGCATTTCTAATAAAACCAATTACTGGTGTGGTATCTAGGAGTTTCATAATAATCCTGTTAAAATGGATCGAGTTTGTTGTTTTATTTGTAAGTAAGATTTGTGATTGTTAAATGTTAAAATACCATTATCAACTTCATAGAATAATCCCAACTACTTAACTAATTCCAAGGGAACTAAAACAGCAATGCAATATATAATATAATGATTTAAAAGGTTCACAGTGTCAACTGGTGCTGGCGTGTGTTCTTTTCTTTTCGGTAGTAGACATAATTTACAAGGACTGCTTAAATTTCTGGATTATAAGAAAATAACATATTTCAAAAGCTTTGGGCGTATATTGTCCATTTGTTCGATAAGAAAATACACATCACTTTATAAAGTGTTCATCAGTGAAAAAATACGAGGCATATACTCATTTCGTCTTTGAAAAGATTTAGAAGTGGTAAACACTACACATAAAAAAGTATCATTTTTGGGTAACTAATTCTCTTTGTATGAACTGATAGAAGCGTATTTCGAAGCTTTTGTAACTCTTTCATCAATCCACACAACATATGATACTGTTGACTGAACCAACAGCTACCTTTGTATTACCCAACAACCTTCTTCTTCTCTCAAGTTATTATCCTGAAAATATTTTTTCGCATAATACTTACTTACAAAATCAGGTTGTAATTTGTTTACACGAATCTGTTCTAAAATCACAGGCCCCCCTAAGTAATTGAAGGAAATGCGTCAATTTTGAAGAAAATCCATCTAAATTTGAAAGAAATGCGTCCATTACGGAAGAAAATGCTTCTTTTCTCGAAACAATCGCAGCAATATCGGTGAATTCACGGTAATTACAGAAACAATCACTCTGATGTTGGAAGGACCAACATCCCTATCGGAAACGACATCGGCCATTTCCGTGAATTCTCGGTCAATCCCGGAAATGCACACATAAAAAATGGCGTCGAAAGAATGTTCTCCTGCTTCGGTGAGTAATGTTTTTACTGATTACAGTCCGTACTTTACATGAATCGAAGTTAAATTACTTTTGTTGAATGCGTCTTGGTACAGGGAATCAACAAGACTTTAGGTTACTGTCATGAAAATGAGTAGTTACGGTGCTTATGTTAAAACAGTTCGCGATTCGCCGATTGTTTACATCGAAGCCAGGTGAAGCCGTATCACTAACAGAAAGACTAAAAAGCATAAATGATCTCTGAAGCGTGTAAGACGTTTCAGGGTTATTTCATAAGTAATTAAGGACATTCATTTTGATAATTTCGTCACTTTATATGCGAATCCATGTCGCTGGGATTGCTTATAGTGGGTTATTTATTTCGGGTTTTCTTCACCGAGAGCAGCAACGAAAATGACTTGTAAAACAAAACCGTTTTTCTGTTATCCCAACAATTATAACCAAAAAATACAAAACTGTTGTATCTACATTAAACTCAAAAGTATTATCTTCTTTATTCGTTAATGAATATGTGATAAATAGCTGTTAGAGTTAAAGTTATTCCAGATGTTATGGGAATATGATTACACTATATATATGACATACATTTCGAAGTTGTGGCACCATGGAATACGGCGATAATTTGTCTGATGATAATTCTAAACAATATAAATAACTTATCCAGATCGTCCGAATAATGGAATAAAAACGAGACATAGAGCTGCATGATCAGGATTCTAGTTGGCGAAAAGTGACCGTCATACATTCAACAGATAAATAACCTAATAAAACAGTCCCATTGACTAGGATTCGCATTATCACATATAAGTGACGAAATTAAATTCCTAAAGTCCTAAATTACTTATGAAATAACCCTGAAACGTCTTACACGCTTCAGAGATCATCTATGCTTTTTAATCTTTCTGTTAGCGATACGGCTTCACCTGGCTTCGATGTAAACAATCGGCGAATCGCGAACTGTTTTAACATTAGCACCGTAACTACTAATTTTCATGACAGTAACCTAAAGTCTTGTTGATTCCCTATACCAAGACGAATTCAACAAAAGTAATTTAACTTCGATTCATGTAAAGTACGGACTGTAATCAGTAAAAACATTACTCACCGAAGCAGGAGAACATTCTTCCGACGCCATTTTTTGATGTGTGCATTTCCGGAATTGACCGAGAATTCACGGAAATGGCCGATGTCGTTTCCGATAGGGATGTTGGTCCTTCCAACATCAGAGTGATTGTTTCTGTAATTACCGTGAATTCACCGATATTGCTGCGATTGTTTCGAGAAAAGAAGCATTTTCTTCCGTAATGGACGCATTTCTTTCAAATTTGGATGGATTTTCTTCAAAATTGACGCATTTCCTACAATTACTTAGGGGGGCCTGAATCAGTGGTCACATTTCAAGATATGTTATGCCATAGACTATTTAAAGCATACTTTATGTTTGTTTCAATGTCGAAAACATTAATTTTACAACAGTGAAGCGTTCTTATAATCTTCTCTCGAACCTGCTTTGGATTCATTTTATTGACAAGATTGATGGTAAAGTATGATAACATTGAATACCCTTATTTTCGAGCACTTCCTTTCTACATTAACGCAGCTTTGTGTAACATGTTCTACATAGTTATATTGAAATACTCAATATATTTTATTCTGACCAACTCAGATGTAGGATATACTTTTATGATGTTTGTAAACAGTACTAGTCGACGAAAGTTACAAGAATTAAGAATGTGATCCTTATAAGACGTATGTTGGTTGATGTTGAAACGAACAAAAACATTTATCCTGCAAATGTTTTTTTTTCACATATAAATGTAGGTAATACAGTTAAAACGCTGCTTTCTGGCTCTCCACTCACAGGTAACGTTACTTTTATCGTGTTGAAAATAACGACGATCACACGAAACATGTGTAGATGGACCTCTTTTGTTATCGGATGTTGATTGTTATATTATAGTGTGCCTATAGACCTTGTTTAACTAACGAAATAGTGAAAGGCCCTTAAGTTTAAAACACGTTTTGGCATAGTTTAAGTTAGTCCAGTATCAAATCTTGATTTAAACCAAGTCTGGTAATTTCCAACGAGTTTTATCATAAACCTAGTTTAAAGTTTAGTCGCTATCCAATGCACAACACTGCAAAGTTGTCAGCGACTGTACTTTTAACGTCGTTTACGCTGTTTTAAAATTGATACAACCATATGATCGTTTTTTACAAGTCTTCTATTTAAAGTATCTTAGTCTTGAATATGCATTATTTGTATGGAGGTACACTAAACGCCGAAAGAAACGTTACATCACTTCTTTTTTTAATAACTTTTTAAATATCAAAGATATTTGAGAAATGAATGGTTCAAAATAAAGCTAAATAACGTAGCTTTATGCTAATAACACGTTTAAAATTCATGATGGATTCATATTGTGGCAAAATACAGCTTGCTTAAGAAGTTTAAAATTGTCCGGTTTTCGACCAGGCTGGTAGTAACCAATAAATGTGAATTGGATGTCCAGAAGAAATTGAAAGTAAACTTTTACTTTTGTGACTAGACAAAAAGGCTGTATGCTTTACATCATATAACCCCTAAACGATGAGAAATACTGTTATTGAGTAAGTTTAAGTGTGAAACTTATGAAATATATTTTTCTAGTCATTAAAGATCTTTTCTCGTAATTTACCTTAGTGAAAACGAGTTGACTGTGTGCTGTCAAATGACTTGGTAGTATTTAGGAACACAGACGATTATTTCTGTGAACATTTTTGCTTGAAAATGAAAACTTTAAAAAAAAATCACTCAAAAAGCAGCATTTGCATGAACTGAATGCTTCTACAGGGTATAACAGGTGCCTACTTTGCATGATATGGCACACATGTGCGAAATCATGCCGCGATTGATCAGTGGAGAAAGAGAAAGTCTCTGGGGATGTTGCAGATGGGTGTCGACCAACAACGATGTTTCCAATGCCTTTGGCTGTCACCGTATGTTCGCTGGTTGCTGTTCTCATTGTCATGTTTCAGTATTAAAAATCATTCTTGCAAATTACAAACTATTTAAGAACGACAAATAATGTGAAAATCCTAACGAATAGCAAATTATTGAAAATTTACACTTTTGCCAACGATGGTTGACACCCCAACAACAATTTGGAAAGTTAAACAAGGTCTTTCACCACATATCAAATAATGCATTTTATGACCGAAAGATTTCTAAAAATGAAAACAATCACAAGAAATTATTTTTCAATCTATTAGATCCATATGTCATTCTTATAACTTCGTCTGTTGGCAAATACGCCTAGCTATGATACACATGTATGCATCTTTGAATAACCGTAGTAGGGAAATCACATAGTGATATGCTGGCATATGATCATTTGCACGGGCAGACATGATTGGTAGACTTATTCATATTGGACAGTTACTAACGTGTGGCGCCAGCTCTGGCCTTTTCAAGGGGAGCAGCACGCCTTGGCATACTATCAATAAGTGTTTAACAATAGGAACACGCATATTGTTCCATGCATTGACGAGAGCGTTTGATAATTCAATCAGGGTAGTAGGGTTTTATTCATACGTAAAGGGCGGTCGATATGTTCCCAAACATATTCAATGGGATTCATATCTGGACTGTAAGGTGGCTACGGTAGTCGGTCATCACCCTGATCTTTGGGGAATTCTTGCACTATCCGGGCTATTAGGGCAGGTGTATTGTCACCCTACAGGTAAAAGAACACCATTCGAGCATGTGGTAACACATTCGGTTCGAATACGTTTCCGTATGTCAGGCTATTGACGTTTCCATCCCATACACGGACCATACCCCCGCGATTGTGGTTTAACAGCAATCATCAGTAGGTCTTTCACTTCTCAACTGTCTCACACGTATTCTTCTCTCAACACGATGAAGCTGGAAACCAGATTCATAGTAAATATGACATGATGCCAATGTTGCACTCGAATGCACGACGATGTTTATGGGCCCTTCATTGTGCTAATAGTATCCATGTTGGAGTAATCTGTTATTCACAGTCTACCTATAGCAAAAATTGGAATGTTAACAGTCCATATCTTTCCCTTAGAGGCATGGTGGATAAACGGCCTGAAGTCTACTGTATAGCTTTAAGAAGTCAAGCAGTTGACGTCCTTGTAAGTTAGGTGTTTTGCGTTCTCACAGTTCTTACACCAACATGACTTTAAGCAGCATTGGGGCGATTGGTTGACCCTTTACGACTCATTCCAACGATCTGATTACGTAGTGCAGTCGGCGGAGAACCGTCATCGTAGGTATCGTCGGTACAATGTATGATTTAAAACAGGTCAGAAAATCAGTTGCAAGACGAGAATGTGTTGTTGACATGTTTCACGATTGTGAACATGTGCAAGTAAATTATATGTGGGTGTGAAAGTTTTGTTTCTACATAAAAGTTTGTTAAGAGAACAGCGTCTCAATGCAATATTGTAATCATCAGGAGCAATAACTGCAATTACCTGCAAGAGTGTTCAAAATGAAGCAATGACAGAAACTCCATGACACCGTGTTCTGCAGCAAACAACATTGTCTTCAGAGTTTCAGTACCTGTGCTATATCGGATGTTAGCAAACTGGTTCATATTCTTATTAATTATATCAACACATGTATTAAGTTTCGGTTACACCGCTTTTTTTACATTGAACTCCTTCTCCTTAGTGTAGTTGTGTAGCGCAGCAACCTTTATATGTGGAAGCAAGGAATACTAAAATGAACCAGCGGCTTGATTTAATGAACTAAAGTAACGACACAGATAACAATATAATACAATTCCAAATTTCACGAAGTTGACATACCATTTGTATGCCAACAGTTATACAGAAGAATTCAGATAACGATTACATCCTACTCCACGTATCGTACCAGTCAGTATATATATCCTCTTGTAATTTGAATCTGAAAATAAAACAATAGGCCAAACAAAAATATCAAGTATTCTGTCATGTTTTATGTTCAAGGTTAATATTCACATTGTTCGACGAAAATCTTACTTATCAAACTCATCTATCCTTATCTCTTATTTAGATATATCAAGGAATTAGATGTGATATATACGTCCTTGGATATATGATATGTTTGTTTTAGATATATTTTTAATGTATCTGATGATAGTTTTAACGGTTACCTTGCTGATAAAGGTATAAAATAACAATCTCCTATTTTTAAAATAGATATATGATAATTATGTTTGTTGTGAGCTTTATCAGTAATGATGCGGATTATCTAATTAACTAACTATCTCTCTCCGGTTATAACGCTAATAACGGTGTTAAAGATTAACTACATGTATGTATAGCCAGTTTTTACGGTTATAAAGCTTATAACGGTGTTAAATATTAACTATGTATAGCCAGTTTTTACGGTTATAACGCTTATGACGGTGTTAAATATTAACTACAGCTGTATGTATAGCCAGTTTTTACGGTTAGAATGCTTATAACGGTGTTAAATATTAACCATAGCCAGTTTTTACGGTTAGAATGCTGATAACGAGACAAGATACATCATTCTCCAACGTAAATACGGACAGCAGGGCTCCGTTCCATAACAGCGAGCGCTTATAATCGCTCATTGATCGCTCAATGTAGCACTCAAGTAGCGCTCATTCTCTCCTGAACGACACGGTGCAAAACCTCAAAGTTCGCTCCCTTTGCTACGTAGCGCTACATTGAACAATCGCGTTCAAGAGAGTTTTAAAAGTAGTCGCTAATTGAGCGATTACTTTGAAACCTCTCTTGAACACGGCCCTGATAAACTTAAACACTACTCCGGTGAACACCCCCGCTTACCAATGAATAAGTATTCCATTTACTTACACACAGCACCCATGAGTCTTTAAGGGTTCCTCATGGAAACAAACTACACATCCATGACTGATGTGCTATCAGAACACTAAGCTTATGAAAGTTATCTTAAAACCGCTTCAATATTTAATTTTTAAAGTTTGTTTTAGTTCGGTGTATGCTGTTTTACCGCCTCGTACATCCACGTAAGATCATGGTTATAAGGTTCTCGCTATCAAGTCACATTCTGCTGTCATCAGGCGCCTTTCTATTGGTGAACGTGTACATGAGAGGGCTCAAGGACAAGTAAGTTGAGTAGGGGTTATGACCAGGGAAATGAATGGTATTCTGACAGATGATAGTAACTAACAAGTATCTTGGTAAGAGCAGGATCCAACTACATCATACTACACACTCGAGTAACTGTATCCTCTTACACATCCTCGGTTACCCAGGGTTTTACATATATGCTCCGTTACTCTCCATATAGTGGAGAGTAACGGAGCATATAAAAAAACCTGGGTAACCGAGGATGCGTTTTACATGACTAAGCATTTTCATCATCATAATACTAGTCTAAGCCAACTATTTTTTTTAATTTGAAAATAATCTCCTGAAATCATTTATTATGTACAAACGAAAATTGTAATGATATGATACAGAAATACAAACAACTGCAGTTGCAATAATCATAGGCGCTGCTGTTTTCTGTCAAATCTTAGTTGTCTAACGTGTTAGTTATATGTAAACGTATAATATAATTGCAGTTTTTTTTATATCTAGCGAGAAGGCTTACAGACGTGATTTTAAAGATAGCAACACATTGTGGGAAGATTGCAGGTGAAATCAGTAATTGGTTGTCGTTTTGATGTTGGAGTGGTTCCAAGAGAGGATTGTTGAATCATTGTTGAACTACTTGACCAAGTCAATGAGACTCAGAAATACTGAGACCACGACCAGAACCGGTTTGTTAGCCGCATCAAGGAAAATCTATTGACAAAAAGCTTAAGTTGTCAGTCTGTTTTCACGTCGGGCGTGCAGGCTGAGTTGGCGGATAAGAGTTCCGTGACCGGGTCGTTCACCTTTAGAACAAGCGTTTCACAAGGGTCTTGTCAACTACATTGTACGTCCGCTGCTGGTGTTAAATTGAAATTCACTGCAGCGCTGTAATACTCCGATCCAGGTGTCGATGGTTTGCTGTTGGTACTGCCTGGTACTGGTGCTGTTGGTATTGAAGACTGCCTGGTACTGGTGCTGTTGGTATTGAAAACTGTCTGGTACTGGTGCTGTTGGTATTGAAAACTGTCTGGTACTGGTACTGTTGGTATTGAAGACTGTCTGGTACTGTTGGTATTGAAGACTGTCTGGTACTGGTGCTGTTGGTATTGAAAACTGTCTGGTACTGGTGCTGTTGGTATTGAAGACTGCCTGGTACTGGTGCTGTTGGTATTGAAGACTGTCTGGTACTGGTGCTGTTGGTATTGAAGACTGTCTGGTACTGGTGCTGTTGGTATTGAAGACTGCCTGGTACTGGTGCTGTTGGTATTTAAGACTGTCTGGTACTGGTGCTGTTGGTATTGAAGACTGTCTGGTACTGTTGGTATTGAAAACTGTCTGGTACTGGTGCTGTTGGTATTGAAGACTGCCTGGTACTGGTGCTGTTGGTATTGAAGACTGCCTGGTACTGGTACTGTTGGTATTGAAGACTGTCTGGTACTGGTGCTGTTGGTATTGAAGACTGTCTGGTACTGGTACTGTTGGTATTGAAGACTGTCTGGTACTGGTGCTGTTGGTATTGAAGACTGCCTAGTACTGGTGCTGTTGGTATTGAAGACTGTCTGGTACTGGTGCTGTTGGTATTGAAAACTGCCTGGTACTGTTGGTATTGAAGACTGTCTGGTACTGTTGGTATTGAAAACTGTCTGGTACTGGTGCTGTTGGTATTGAAAACTGTCTGGTACTGGTGCTGTTGGTATTGAAGACTGTCTGGTACTGGTGCTGTTGGTATTGAAGACTGTCTGGTAATGGTGCTGTTGGTATTGAAAACTGTCTGGTACTGTTGGTATTGAAGACTGTCTGGTACTGGTACTGTTGGTATTGAAGACTGTCTGGTACTGGTGCTGTTGGTATTGAAGACTGCCTGGTACTGGTGCTGTTGGTATTGAAGACTGTCTGGTACTGGTGCTGTTGGTATTGAAAACTGCCTGGTACTGTTGGTATTGAAGACTGTCTGGTACTGTTGGTATTGAAAACTGTCTGGTACTGGTGCTGTTGGTATTGAAAACTGTCTGGTACTGGTGCTGTTGGTATTGAAAACTGCCTGGTACTGGTACTGTTGGTATTGAAGACTGTCTGGTACTGGTGCTGTTGGTATTGAAAACTGTCTGGTACTGTTGGTATTGAAGACTGTCTGGTACTGTTGGTATTGAAAACTGTCTGGTACTGGTGCTGTTGGTATTGAAAACTGTCTGGTACTGGTGCTGTTGGTATTGAAGACTGTCTGGTACTGGTGCTGTTGGTATTGAAGACTGTCTGGTACTGTTGGTATTGAAGACTGTCTGGTACTGCTGCTGTTGGTATTGAAAACTGTCTGGTACTGGTGCTGTTGGTATTGAAGACTGTCTGGTGCTGTTGGTATTGAAGACTGTCTGGTACTGCTGCTGTTGGTATTGAAAACTGTCTGGTACTGGTGCTGTTGGTATTGAAGACTGTCTGGTGCTGTTGGTATTGAAAACTGTCTGGTACTGGTGCTGTTGGTATTGAAGACTGTCTGGTACTGGTGCTGTTGGTATTGAAGACTGTCTGGTACTGGTGCTGTTGGTATTGAAAACTGTCTGGTACTGGTGCTGTTGGTATTGAAGACTGTCTGGTACTGGTGCTGTTGGTATTGAAAACTGTCTGGTACTGTTGGTATTGAAGACTGTCTGGTACTGTTGGTATTGAAAACTGTCTGGTACTGGTGCTGTTGGTATTGAAAACTGTCTGGTACTGGTGCTGTTGGTATTGAAGACTGTCTGGTACTGGTGCTGTTGGTATTGAAAACTGTCTGGTACTGTTGGTATTGAAGACTGTCTGGTACTGTTGGTATTGAAAACTGTCTGGTACTGGTGCTGTTGGTATTGAAGACTGTCTGGTACTGGTGCTGTTGGTATTGAAGACTGTCTGGTACTGTTGGTATTGAAAACTGTCTGGTACTGGTGCTGTTGGTATTGAAAACTGTCTGGTACTGGTGCTGTTGGTATTGAAGACTGTCTGGTGCTGTTGGTATTGAAGACTGTCTGGTACTGGTGCTGTTGGTATTGAAGACTGTCTGGTACTGTTGGTATTGAAAACTGTCTGGTACTGGTGCTGTTGGTATTGAAAACTGTCTGGTACTGGTGCTGTTGGTATTGAAGACTGTCTGGTACTGGTGCTGTTGGTATTGAAGACTGTCTGGTACTGTTGGTATTGAAAACTGTCTGGTACTGGTGCTGTTGGTATTGAAGACTGTCTGGTACTGTTGGTATTGAAAACTGTCTGGTACTGGTGCTGTTGGTATTGAAGACTGTCTGGTACTGCTGCTGTTGGTATTGAAGACTGTCTGGTACTGGTGCTGTTGGTATTGAAGACTGTCTGGTACTGGAACTGTTGGTATTGAAGACCGTCTGGTACTGGTGCTGTTGGTATTGAAGACTGTCTGGTACTGCTGCTGTTGGTATTGAAAACTGTCTGGTACTGGTGCTGTTGGTATTGAAGACTGTCTGGTACTGTTGGTATTGAAAACTGTCTGGTACTGGTGCTGTTGGTATTGAAAACTGTCTGGTACTGGTGCTGTTGGTATTGAAGACTGTCTGGTACTGGTGCTGTTGGTATTGAAGACTGTCTGGTACTGTTGGTATTGAAAACTGTCTGGTACTGGTGCTGTTGGTATTGAAGACTGTCTGGTACTGTTGGTATTGAAAACTGTCTGGTACTGCTGCTGTTGGTATTGAAGACTGTCTGGTACTGTTGGTATTGAAAACTGTCTGGTACTGGTGCTGTTGGTATTGAAGACTGTCTGGTACTGTTGGTATTGAAAACTGTCTGGTACTGGTGCTGTTGGTATTGAAGACTGTCTGGTACTGCTGCTGTTGGTATTGAAGACTGTCTGGTACTGCTGCTGTTGGTATTGAAGACTGTCTGGTACTGTTGGTATTGAAAACTGTCTGGTACTGGTGCTGTTGGTATTGAAAACTGTCTGGTACTGGTGCTGTTGGTATTGAAGACTGTCTGGTACTGGTGCTGTTGGTATTGAAGACTGTCTGGTACTGGTGCTGTTGGTATTGAAGACTGTCTGGTACTGGTGCTGTTGGTATTGAAGACTGTCTGGTACTGGTGCTGTTGGTATTGAAAACTGTCTGGTACTGCTGCTGTTGGTATTGAAGACTGTCTGGTACTGCTGCTGTTGGTATTGAAGACTGTCTGGTACTGTTGGTATTGAAAACTGTCTGGTACTGGTGCTGTTGGTATTGAAAACTGTCTGGTACTGGTGCTGTTGGTATTGAAGACTGTCTGGTACTGGTGCTGTTGGTATTGAAGACTGTCTGGTACTGGTGCTGTTGGTATTGAAAACTGTCTGGTACTGGTGCTGTTGGTATTGAAGACTGTCTGGTACTGTTGGTATTGAAAACTGTCTGGTACTGGTGCTGTTGGTATTGAAAACTGTCTGGTACTGGTGCTGTTGGTATTGAAGACTGTCTGGTACTGCTGCTGTTGGTATTGAAGACTGTCTGGTACTGTTGGTATTGAAAACTGTCTGGTACTGGTGCTGTTGGTATTGAAGACTGTCTGGTACTGTTGGTATTGAAAACTGTCTGGTACTGGTGCTGTTGGTATTGAAAACTGTCTGGTACTGGTGCTGTTGGTATTGAAGACTGTCTGGTACTGGTGCTGTTGGTATTGAAGACTGTCTGGTACTGGTGCTGTTGGTATTGAAGACTGTCTGGTACTGTTGGTATTGAAGACTGTCTGGTACTGTTGGTATTGAAAACTGTCTGGTACTGGTGCTGTTGGTATTGAAGACTGTCTGGTACTGTTGGTATTGAAAACTGTCTGGTACTGGTGCTGTTGGTATTGAAGACTGTCTGGTACTGGTGCTGTTGGTATTGAAGACTGTCTGGTACTGGTGCTGTTGGTATTGAAGACTGTCTGGTACTGGTGCTGTTTGTATTGAAAACTGTCTGGTACTGGTGCTGTTGGTATTGAAGACTGTCTGGTACTGTTGGTATTGAAAACTGTCTGGTACTGGTACTGTTGGTATTGAAGACTGTCTGGTACTGGTGCTGTTGGTATTGAAGACTGTCTGGTACTGGTGCTGTTTGTATTGAAAACTGTCTGGTACTGGTGCTGTTGGTATTGAAGACTGTCTGGTACTGGTGCTGTTGGTATTGAAGACTGTCTGGTACTGGTGCTGTTGGTATTGAAAACTGTCTGGTACTGGTGCTGTTGGTATTGAAGACTGTCTGGTACTGGTGCTGTTGGTATTGAAAACTGCCTGGTACTGGTGCTGTTGGTATTGAAGACTGTCTGGTACTGGTGCTGTTGGTATTGAAGACTGTCTGGTACTGTTGGTATTGAAAACTGTCTGGTACTGTTGGTATTGAAAACTGTCTGGTACTGGTGCTGTTGGTATTGAAAACTGTCTGGTACTGGTGCTGTTGGTATTGAAGACTGTCTGGTACTGGTGCTGTTGGTATTGAAGACTGTCTGGTACTGGTGCTGTTTGTATTGAAAACTGTCTGGTACTGGTGCTGTTGGTATTGAAGACTGTCTGGTACTGGTGCTGTTGGTATTGAAGACTGTCTGGTACTGGTGCTGTTGGTATTGAAAACTGTCTGGTACTGGTGCTGTTGGTATTGAAGACTGTCTGGTACTGGTGCTGTTGGTATTGAAAACTGCCTGGTACTGGTGCTGTTGGTATTGAAGACTGTCTGGTACTGGTGCTGTTGGTATTGAAGACTGTCTGGTACTGTTGGTATTGAAAACTGTCTGGTACTGTTGGTATTGAAAACTGTCTGGTACTGGTGCTGTTAGTATTGAAAACTGTCTGGTACTGGTGCTGTTGGTATTGAAGACTGTCTGGTACTGGTGCTGTTGGTATTGAAGACTGTCTGGTACTGTTGGTATTGAAGACTGTCTGGTACTGGTGCTGTTGGTATTGAAAACTGTCTGGTACTGGTGCTGTTGGTATTGAAGACTGTCTGGTACTGGTACTGTTGGTATTGAAGACTGTCTGGTACTGGTACTGTTGGTATTGAAGACTGTCTGGTACTGGTGCTGTTGGTATTGAAAACTGTCTGGTACTGGTGCTGTTGGTATTGAAGACTGTCTGGTACTGTTGGTATTGAAAACTGTCTGGTACTGCTGCAGTTGGTATTGAAGACTGTCTGGTGCTGTTGGTATTGAAGACTGTCTGGTACTGGTGCTGTTGGTATTGAAGACTGTCTGGTACTGGTGCTGTTGGTATTGAAGACTGTCTGGTACTGGTGCTGTTGGTATTGAAGACTGTCTGGTACTGGTGCTGTTGGTATTGAAGACTGTCTGGTACTGTTGGTATTGAAGACTGTCTGGTACTGTTGGTATTGAAAACTGTCTGGTACTGGTGCTGTTGGTATTGAAAACTGTCTGGTACTGGTGCTGTTGGTATTGAAGACTGTCTGGTACTGGTGCTGTTGGTATTGAAGACTGTCTGGTACTGGTGCTGTTGGTATTGAAGACTGTCTGGTACTGTTGGTATTGAAAACTGTCTGGTACTGGTGCTGTTGGTATTGAAGACTGTCTGGTGCTGTTGGTATTGAAGACTGTCTGGTACTGGTGCTGTTGGTATTGAAAACTGCCTGGTACTGGTGCTGTTGGTATTGAAGACTGTCTGGTACTGGTGCTGTTGGTATTGAAGACTGTCTGGTACTGTTGGTATTGAAAACTGTCTGGTACTGGTGCTGTTGGTATTGAAAACTGTCTGGTACTGGTGCTGTTGGTATTGAAGACTGTCTGGTACTGGTGCTGTTGGTATTGAAGACTGTCTGGTACTGTTGGTATTGAAAACTGTCTGGTACTGGTGCTGTTGGTATTGAAAACTGTCTGGTACTGGTGCTGTTGGTATTGAAGACTGTCTGGTACTGTTGGTATTGAAAACTGTCTGGTACTGGTGCTGTTGGTATTGAAAACTGTCTGGTACTGGTGCTGTTGGTATTGAAGACTGTCTGGTACTGTTGGTATTGAAAACTGTCTGGTACTGGTGCTGTTGGTATTGAAAACTGTCTGGTACTGTTGGTATTGAAAACTGTCTGGTACTGGTGCTGTTGGTATTGAAGACTGTCTGGTACTGTTGGTATTGAAAACTGTCTGGTACTGGTGCTGTTGGTATTGAAAACTGTCTGGTACTGGTGCTGTTGGTATTGAAGACTGTCTGGTACTGTTGGTATTGAAAACTGTCTGGTACTGGTGCTGTTGGTATTGAAAACTGTCTGGTACTGGTGCTGTTGGTATTGAAAACTGTCTGGTACTGGTGCTGTTGGTATTGAAGACTGTCTGGTACTGGTGCTGTTGGTATTGAAGACTGTCTGGTACTGTTGGTATTGAAGACTGTCTGGTACTGGTGCTGTTGGTATTGAAAACTGTCTGGTACTGGTGCTGTTGGTATTGAAAACTGTCTGGTACTGGTGCTGTTGGTATTGAAGACTGTCTGGTACTGGTACTGTTGGTATTGAAGACTGTCTGGTACTGGTGCTGTTGGTATTGCAAACTGTCTGGTACTGGTGCTGTTGGTATTGAAAACTGTCTGGTACTGGTGCTGTTTGTATTGAAAACTGTCTGGTACTGGTGCTGTTGGTATTGAAAACTGTCTGGTACTGGTGCTGTTGGTATTGAAGACTGTCTGGTACTGTTGGTATTGAAGACTGTCTGGTACTGGTGCTGTTGGTATTGAAAACTGTCTGGTACTGTTGGTATTGAAGACTGTCTGGTACTGGTACTGTTGGTATTGAAAACTGTCTGGTACTGGTGCTGTTGGTATTGAAAACTGTCTGGTACTGGTGCTGTTGGTATTGAAGACTGTCTGGTACTGGTGCTGTTGGTATTGAAGACTGTCTGGTACTGGTGCTGTTGGTATTGAAGACTGTCTGGTACTGGTGCTGTTGGTATTGAAAACTGTCTGGTACTGGTGCTGTTGGTATTGAAGACTGTCTGGTACTGTTGGTATTGAAGACTGTCTGGTACTGGTGCTGTTGGTATTGAAAACTGTCTGGTACTGGTGCTGTTGGTATTGAAAACTGTCTGGTACTGGTGCTGTTGGTATTGAAGACTGTCTGGTACTGGTGCTGTTGGTATTGAAAACTGTCTGGTACTGGTGCTGTTGGTATTGAAGACTGTCTGGTACTGTTGGTATTGAAGACTGTCTGGTACTGGTGCTGTTGGTATTGAAAACTGTCTGGTACTGGTGCTGTTGGTATTGAAGACTGTCTGGTACTGGTGCTGTTGGTATTGAAAACTGTCTGGTACTGGTGCTGTTGGTATTGAAAACTGTCTGGTACTGGTGCTGTTGGTATTGAAGACTGTCTGGTACTGTTGGTATTGAAGACTGTCTGGTACTGGTGCTGTTGGTATTGAAAACTGTCTGGTACTGGTGCTGTTGGTATTGAAAACTGTCTGGTACTGGTGCTGTTGGTATTGAAGACTGTCTGGTACTGGTGCTGTTGGTATTGAAGACTGTCTGGTACTGGTGCTGTTGGTATTGAAGACTGTCTGGTACTGGTGCTGTTGGTATTGAAAACTGTCTGGTACTGGTGCTGTTGGTATTGAAGACTGTCTGGTACTGGTGCTGTTGGTATTGAAGACTGTCTGGTACTGGTGCTGTTGGTATTGAAGACTGTCTGGTGCTGTTGGTATTGAAAACTGTCTGGTACTGCTGCTGTTGATATTGAAGACTGTCTGGTACTGGTGCTGTTGGTATTGAAAACTGTCTGGTACTGGTGCTGTTGGTATTGAAAACTGTCTGGTACTGGTGCTGTTGGTATTGAAGACTGTCTGGTACTGTTGGTATTGAAAACTGTCTGGTACTGGTGCTGTTGGTATTGAAAACTGTCTGGTACTGGTGCTGTTGGTATTGAAGACTGTCTGGTACTGTTGGTATTGAAGACTGTCTGGTACTGGTGCTGTTGGTATTGAAGACTGTCTGGTACTGGTACTGTTGGTATTGAAAACTGTCTGGTACTGCTGCTGTTGGTATTGAAGACTGTCTGGTACTGGTGCTGTTGGTATTGAAGACTGTCTGGTACTGGTGCTGTTGGTATTGAAAACTGCCTGGTACTGGTGCTGTTGGTATTGAAGACTGTCTGGTACTGGTGCTGTTTGTATTGAAGACTGTCTGGTACTGTTGGTATTGAAGACTGTCTGGTACTGGTACTGTTGGTATTGAAAACTGTCTGGTACTGGTGCTGTTGGTATTGAAGACTGTCTGGTACTGTTGGTATTGAAGACTGTCTGGTACTGGTGCTGTTGGTATTGAAAACTGTCTGGTACTGGTGCTGTTGGTATTGAAGACTGTCTGGTACTGGTGCTGTTGGTATTGAAGACTGTCTGGTACTGTTGGTATTGAAGACTGTCTGGTACTGGTGCTGTTGGTATTGAAAACTGTCTGGTACTGGTGCTGTTGGTATTGAAAACTGTCTGGTACTGGTGCTGTTGGTATTGAAAACTGTCTGGTACTGGTACTGTTGGTATTGAAAACTGTCTGGTACTGTTGGTATTGAAGACTGTCTGGTACTGTTGGTATTGAAAACTGTCTGGTACTGGTGCTGTTGGTATTGAAAACTGTCTGGTACTGGTGCTGTTGGTATTGAAAACTGTCTGGTACTGGTGCTGTTGGTATTGAAAACTGTCTGGTACTGGTGCTGTTGGTATTGAAGACTGTCTGGTACTGTTGGTATTGAAAACTGTCTGGTACTGGTGCTGTTTGTATTGAAGACTGTCTGGTACTGTTGGTATTGAAAACTGTCTGGTACTGGTGCTGTTGGTATTGAAAACTGTCTGGTACTGGTGCTGTTGGTATTGAAAACTGTCTGGTACTGGTGCTGTTGGTATTGAAAACTGTCTGGTACTGGTACTGTTGGTATTGAAGACTGTCTGGTACTGTTGGTATTGAAAACTGTCTGGTACTGGTATTGTGGTGTTGAAGACTGCCTGTCGGTTCTGGTGCCTTTGGTATTGAAGACTGTCTACTTACAGAGATACTATAATAACCGTCGTGATATAGTGAACGACGAACATGAATCCTTGACGTCAGCTGGTATTTGGGTATTTAGTTGAAGGAAATAAGTTGCATTCGTGAAGCTTAACCAATAAATTGAGTTTTTTTTGCCGCACAGTGAAAAGAGACACAGTCAACTAATACTTCCAAAACGACTAAATATGAAACTTGCATCAAACTTGGCTAAACTTTCTTAAAAGTGTTATTTTGACTCGTGGTCGTGCGTGTATGTTAGAATTTCGTTTATTCATTATCATATACAATTGGACATTGTATGTCCACACAACCTTTGTAAAAAAACATTTTTTTTGTATTTTAGGTGTCGTATTTTTCATGATAATCCACGTCATATTCAAATAAAAGAATCACAATGGGTGTTAACCTCACCACTGAACGATGGAGACGTTTTCATCCTCTATTGAATGTCCTAACCATTACCATGATTAATGTAATTAAATGTTGTACATAAATACCTCAGCTCAGTATCATCAATATTGAGTTTAGTTCGATTGGAAAAAATCATTTTCTTGACAATAACATGATTCAGTAGAAGCCAGAAGTAAGCTTTCATTAGAGCGTTTAAAGGTGACTTGATTTGTTTCCACCTACCTCCTTAAAAAAAAACCACTATAGTCATAGACATCTTACCCTGGTCAACAGTGATTGACATAGAAATCAAGCTTCATTGTTACAGCTTCCAGGATACCGCAATATACATAAATTGGTCATGTTAAACTGACTGAAAAAACATTTTTTTGAATGGGCCAAACAGACCAGATTATCTCGGATTATTGCTCGTTATGTCCTTTTGAATACGTGTTAACGTAAAGTAAGATCAAGAGGATGTGTTCTGATAAAGAGTTAGGAACTAATTGAATGATTCGGGTTTGATTTCCCTAAATAACATGAAATGCCTAGTATATTTTTCTTTTGTAAACGCAATGATAAAGTCATTAAAGGGTATTTTGAATTTAAATACAAAAGACGAATACAACCTGTGGAAAATGACTTCTCTATTGTATACTGACACAATGATTATAAAATGTTATGCTAACTCTTTGAACATATGCTTTTGTCAATGTGAACATATAATATCGTAAATCAAAAACGCATATCTACTGTACAAACAATTGAGGACAGTAAGTTGTACATTTGATTACCTTGAATTTTCAACCTGAAGCCCGCCCATCTATATTTTTATATATAACTATATTTTGACTTTAAAGGGGCAGTAGCACGTTTTTTGCAAACTTTATTTTTTCAAATTTCTCATTTACAATGATAGTTTATGTCAATCTAATTAATTTTAGAGGGTAAAACATCTTATTACACACACCAATTATGCGCAGTGACAAGAACAGTGTTGCGTTATAGGCACACATTGCATGACGGCCATTTTATTGTGAACACATTTTATTGATATGACCAAAATGATTCCCATGGTTTTACGGAACCATGTACAATTGTTTTAAACTTGATTTTCCGAAGAGAGAATGGTGTTTTACTATTGGTAACATTATTTTTCAAATACATTTCATCGACTTATTTCAGAGAAAAACGTGCTACTGCCCCTTTAAGACATCGTCTCATTTTGGCACTCACCTTTTGGTTTAATTTATAGTGTTACAACCATCATCATATGTGTAACGTTAGTAGAATAACGTCATATTATCGGATATTATCTACGGTCAGTATGACAACATTATCAATTATTAAAAGGTTTTATAAGGAATACAAATAGGATACAAAGTTTAATTCAAATCGCGATAATGACATGACGCACTCGAACTTGCACCGCCGATAGTTATCATCTAGTCTACCATCTTATTATCTGCTTTATTATCTTCATTCTTATGAATTCATTACAGGCTGATGTTCTCTATTGTCACTGCGTTTTCGTAGGAGAAATTCTCTTTTTTTTTGCGAAATGACGCGGGGAGGTAGGTTGAATGAATGTAGATAGGGTCATTGGGAATTAGTTATTTGGGTTTCGGCAACATAACCGTTATTGAACATTTAATAAACGCTAGAGGAAAGAGTGTTGTATGTGATGAAATATTTGCCTGACATTTACAAATATTTGCCTGAGGGTTTTACTACTGAATATTGAATAATATTGGCATAAGTCTTAAATTTAAAATTTTAACAAATATTCCATTTTTAAGATGTTATGATGGTCGCAAGCAAAACTTAAAAAATATTATTTATATTGAGTATATATTAAAACTATATATTTATATTATTAATTGTACTACATACAAGGCATCTACTTGTGGAACTTATCTGGTTTGCTGACTGCTGATTTCAGTTGTTAAAAGGTTGAATTTGAATTTAAACCTTTACATACTAAGTTGCAAAAGTCACGTAATGGATGTAAGTATTCCCCAGATAAACTGCTTCTTTTATGTGATGTCTGATTGAGTGTGGGACTGCCCTTGAGATTAACGTAAACCAAACATGCAGATAGAGTGGATAGTGACACTGTGCCAAAAGTTATTTGTTTTAATCAAGATATTCTACCATATTTCAAGTCTTCTGTCATTTGATTAATCTGAAACTGTAACCTCGTCAACTCTAAATGTATTAATCAAGCAAGTTAAATCAAAATCCAAGGATCTTCTGCGAAACAAATTAGTTATACCTGCGAAATCGTCCTTCAAAACATTTACTTCAACTGTAATTGTTTTTACACCAGCATATAGTAAACATGTATTACTTGCTTCAAAATCATTATAATGTCAAATCGTAAAGTCACAATCATGACTGTTATGAAGTGTAATATGGATAATCTATGATAGAGATTTTGCTAAGATAATACGAGGCAAAATTGAACACAGTTCACAGACCCCCGCCTGTAGTTTAACCGCCTTCATATAGCATTGGTTAATTTCTGTAGTCAAACATGACAATGATAAGTTCATAACTCATTACTTCAGTGCTCCGGTGTTAAAGCGGGAGCTATCAAGATCACTTCTCCGTATCGCTGTAAATCGCCCCAGCCTCCCTGGTTTGACCATGAATGTGTGAAGTTAAAGTCAGAAAAATACAGACTTCTGAATCGTTTCAGAAATTATAAATGTCCATCTAATCTTGAATCATATTTGAATGCCAAACAAAATTTTAAGAAATGTTGCCAGTTAAGAAAAGTTAATTATTTATTTAAAGCTGCAGAGGATATAAAAACGGCAGCGATAAATTCTGACTGTAAAATATTTTGGCGCACCTTAAAATGTCACCTTACGAAATCAACAGTCAAGGATAATATAACTCCTTATCAATGGTTCCATTACTTCAAAGATCTCCTTTCTTGTAAAGATGAAAGACTTCTTTCAGATTTTGATAAGTCAGTTTACGACTTTGTTTTAAACCATAACTGTGACGAATGTGAAGATTTTGCTTTCTCTCATGATATAATGTCAACCCCGATCACTGAAGAAGAGGTAATAAAATCTATCAATGAGTTGAAGTGGAATAAGGCAGCAGGGCATGACGGCATTCCTCCCTCGTTTTATAAAGCCTCTCTTACTTCTCTTGTGTCTTATCTGAAAGATTTATTTAATACAGTCCTTGATAACGGTAAATTTCCATCAATATGGAATATTGGTATGATTGTTCCTCTTTTCAAGTCTGGTAGTGCATCTGATCCAGCCAACTATCGTGGCATATCCCTTTTGGATATTTCTGGTAAACTATTTGCTTATATTTTAGAAAGACGTTTACGCGCCTGGATTGATATAAATGAACTTCTTGACGAAGCTCAAGCTGGGTTCAGACCAGATTACAGTACATCTGATAATTTATTTGTATTACAAGCATTATGCACAAAATATTTATGCAGACCTAAAGGTAGATTTTATTGCGCTTTTATCGACTTCAAGAAAGCCTTCGATTTTGTTGACCGCAAAAAATTATTATTCATGTTACATACTAAGGGATGTCATGGTAAAATGTATAATATTTTAAGAAGCATGTATGAATCTGTTGCAGCCTGCGTCAGAACTAATTCAGGTAATACTGAAACCTTTAATTCCACAGCGGGTGTGAGGCAAGGCTGTGTCCTAAGCCCCTTACTATTCATATTTTTTATAAATGAACTTGTAGATAACATGTATGCATCTTGTAATAATGGAATATTTGTTACCCCCAAAATCAAGGATCTACTCTTACTTTTGTTTGCAGATGATATAGTTACATTCTCATTTATGGTAAACGGTTTGCAGCGTCAGCTGAATATTCTACAAACATTTTGTAACACATGGGGATTAGAGTTGAATATGGAAAAATCGAATATAGTTGTCTTTAGAAACGGAGGTATTGTGGCAAAAACTGAAAAATGGTCATTTAATGGCAAACCCATGAATGTTGTGTCATATTATAAATATTTGGGTCTTGTATTTTCCAGTCGATTGAATTGGTCTATGGCATGTAAAACACTTGCAGCACAAGCTAAAAAGGCAATGTTTTCAATATTTAAGCTCTTTAAAATGAACAAGTTTATTTCATTCAATTCTGCCTGCTTACTTTTTGACTCTAAGATAGCGCCAATTTTGTTATATGGTTCCGAAATTTGGGGAGCTCATGTTTTCCAAGTCATTGAAAATGTCCATGCAACATATTTTAAAAGATTCCTAACAGTAGGTAAATTTGCTTCCAACAAAGCCATACTTGGTGAAACAGGTCGTTATAACATGCATATAGAAAGTCAAATGAGAATAATAAAATTTTGGATTAAACTTATTAGGTTGCCTGATTATCGTCACGCCCATCAATGTTATCAGCTATTGAAATCATTAGATGATCGCGGAAAACATTCCTGGGCTGCAGATGTGAGATATATTTTATTTTCAAGTGGATTTTCTTATGTCTGGTTAAATCAAAATGTTGGTGATATGCAAAAGTTTTTGTCTATGTTTAAACAACGAATTAAGGATATGTTTATACAAAATTGGTCCCAATCAGTGAATTCATCAAGTTATTTATGTCATTATTCGCATTGTAAAACGGTGTTTGGACCGGAAAAATATATTAGTTTTCTTAATGATAAGTCACTCTCACGAAATCTATGTAAATTTAGAATTTCACTACATTCTTTAAAAATACAACGTTTTAGAAAGGATAATAATACGATGGATGATCTATCATGTTCTTATTGTTCTTCTGGTCAAATAGAAGACGAATTTCACATATTGTTAGTCTGTGATGCTTTTTCTGCCTGCCGAAAGAAGTATTTAAATTGTGTATATGTCAATCCACAAACAATGTATAATCTACTTAATTCTAATAACATTGATGTCTTAAAATCCGTTGCCATTTTTATAAAACATGTGATGTCCATTTTAAAATCCCGAGCAAAACCAATAAACATGTCACGTGATCTCATGCTGTCATGATGAAACATCAACTGTACTTTGGGCCACTGTGCCTTAAATACTGAATAAACTTGTCTGTCTGTCTGTAAACCAAACATGCAGATAGAGTGGATAGTGACACTGTGCCAAAAGTTATTTGTTTTAATCAAGATATTCTACCATATTTCAAGTCTTCTGTCATTTGATTAATCTGAAACTGTAACCTCGTCAACTCTAAATGTATTAATCAAGCAAGTTAAATCAAAATCCAAGGATCTTCTGCGAAACAAATTAGTTATACCTGCGAAATCGTCCTTCAAAACATTTACTTCAACTGTAATTGTTTTTACACCAGCATATAGTAAACATGTATTACTTGCTTCAAAATCATTATAATGTCAAATCG
Organism: Gibbula magus; assembly: GCA_936450465.1. Lineage (NCBI taxonomy): Eukaryota > Metazoa > Mollusca > Gastropoda > Trochida > Trochidae > Gibbula > Gibbula magus. Next base: position 14,922,963 of record OW388290.1, on the reverse strand, counting down.
TAAAGTCACAATCATGACTGTTATGAAGTGTAATATGGATAATCTATGATAGAGATTTTGCTAAGATAATACGAGGCAAAATTGAACACAGTTCACAGACCCCCGCCTGTAGTTTAACCGCCTTCATATAGCATTGGTTAATTTCTGTAGTCAAACATGACAATGATAACAATACTTTTGAATGGGCATTCTAGAGTTACAATTTCACCACCTTGTTAAATTCATATACAAGTTTGAAGTTTCCAAGATATGCTCCGGAGATGAAACAAAGTTCTACAATGTAGCCGTTTTGGTCAACCTTGGAGTTGATGTCATTATAGCATATCGCCACATCTGTAACATCCATACCAAATTTGACGTTTCCATATCAGACAGTTTTCCAGTTATGCTCCGCAAACAACACAAAGTCCAGCAATGTGACTGTTATTGGTCAAACTCTCCAAAATGATTTGAACCTTGGAGTATAAAACCCCTAAAAGGCACGACTACAATATAAAGGATAATTTAAAAAATGGAAGTTTCTAAGTTATATAGTGTCGGGCGGACGGACACGCGGAGCGTTGTATAGCGCCGGCTATACGTCCTTGCGGGGGTTTAATAACCATTTTAATATCCAATGGACATTCCTTTGGCGTAAACAAGGCTGATGGCAATGACAATGGTATTTACATCAGCAGAGATTAGGGACATAGTCTTCAAAGCCCCGATTTATAGTTCCTTTGATCTTTCCTCACTGTATAGCATTTTATAGAAGTCCCGATAGACAGTTCAAGATGAAAGGAAATGTGCATCATTTAAATAATTTAAATAATACGATATCTATTTTTTGCTATTTAAGACTAAGATTTAAGACTTTACCAAAAATATAACATTTGAATTGGATGGGTTCGCTATAACTGGCCATTGTGTATGTATTTATGACAATTAAGGATAAAGCGAATATTGGCGGACAAGTCGTAGATTTCTGTTTTTGTTATTTTACTGTGGTGGGACTCTGCTGCCAATCACAGAAAAGCCTACAGATAGATCCAATCAGAGCTTTCCTTTTATACACGCCGCTCCCCTTGGAGTTTTCGTGGGCTTCATTTTCAGTACATTATTGCATTATTTCACCTTTTCTGTGTATATTGTTCATTGCATATATGTATCATACATTTGTTTGCAATCTATAACAACATATTATGTTGTCCAAAGAGTATCATGTTATTACGTTAAATGTATGTTTGATGTTTTTTTTTTTATAAATGTATGCAAATGATTTAAAAATGCGCGAATGTTTGTCATTGTCAGTACATAATAAAAAAATCTTCTGACATTTAGAATTTGTAAGCAATCATTATGATATTTCAATGTTCTTTTATGAACGAATGTGCAGGAGTTAAGAGGGTATGCTTTGAAAAATGTCGCTCTTTCAATGTCAGAAGTATAAAATACAATTTGAGGCTATGAAGACGAAATTGGACTGTTTCGTCAAGCATATGGCGGCAAAAACACTCCGCTTCGAGGTCATTGTTTAAATCATAAGTTACCTCCTTTGATTACGCCAAGGAATTTAGAGACGCGGCTCGCCATTGGTGTGCTATAATTAGCAAAAGGGACTTTCCATTGTTTTGTAAACCCAGCGCAGCGAGCCTTTTGACACCTAATACTCCAGGGGTTAGGTTTCAAAGTGAAGCGAGCGAAACAAAGTACCCCTGGTTTCCAGGATGATACCGCCCCGGAAGTGAGTGAGACCTCATTACGTCACACCAAGACGCAGCGCTTCACACGCACGATAATGCACGTGCTTTAGCAGCAATTTGACGCGGAATACTGGAGGAGCACAGTGGTGTAGTGGTTAGCATTTCTACCTCTCACACCAACGGGTTCGAATCCCGGTGGAGACACCAAACATGTGACCTGGGTCTTATACTGTGTTGTGTCCTTGGGCAAGGCACTTCATCCACATTGCACTCAGTTCACCGAGCTGTACAAATGAACACGGGAATGTATGGACATATACGGTCCATAAGTACGGCACCTAAAGTACGATTCAGGGTAATAATACTGTAGCGCCTTGAGCATGCATTGAGCATGGATATGTGCGCATTATAAATATACTATTAGCTAGCCTATTAGACTATTAGCTTTCAGCTGGTCCTCAAGAGTTAGTTATCCTGGGTAGGGGGAGATTTAACGTATTAAGCAACGACATCAAGCCATGACACTTCTCCAAGATGGAGTCCGTCTGTTGAAAGCGTATTAAGAGGTTGGAAACCGCCTTTAGGGATACACCATGACGTCTTCCATCAAAAGCAAGATATTGTTTAGGCAAATTGAAATATCATATCCTTTTGAATATAATGTATAAATTTATTTTGGCCTTAGCTACAGTATGAAATGTTGATTTTAAAATCAAACTGAAAATATATCGTAAAAAGAAAGACTATTGATTTCAATAAACGATTTTGAGTTCGGTAAGCATGCAGTCTATAAAATATTAAAAGACACAATATAAACATGTTTGTGTCAATATCATTTTTATATCCATAAAACTATGTGAAAGGGATATAAATATTTTGCTTTTGTAGAAATCAATTTGAGGGTGATATAAATTATTATAACTGGTAGCACGCTATGTTCGCAATAAATTAAAGCCCTGTATGTACAGTTTTTAGGTAACGCTAAATATCGGAAGAAACTGAAGAGACGTTTTGTGGAGCTCTTCAGTGTGAGATGTAGATTTGTAGGTCCAATGCAATATTTAGAGTACCGCATGGAAGATGGTTGACCATGTTTATCATATAGTACCAAATTTAAAACTCTACTCGAAATGTTTAGGTGCATGTAACGCTACATGTCATAACACTTGAACTACCTTCGAATGTCCATTGTAATGTAAATATCTTATTGACCGCTCGATGGGAAATTGACTCGCATTGCTTAACCGAACCATGCAGATTCGTTTGAGAACTCTGTTTATTGATTCATGAGTATTATTTCGCCATTATTTCAGTAACAACGGCGTCCAACAGCGCCTTAAATTGTATTTGAGAAATACCAGAACTCCTTGTTGAGTTGATTGAAATGAGGTTGGGCTGGAAGATGTTGTCATGAACATTTATTTGCGACGCTTACATTTTGAAACACCATTGTAGGATGGTTGACGTAAGCTTTGAATATGAATAGCATTTCGTACTTCAGCCATTTGGTTTGAAATATTTGGGATTTAGCTCAGGATATTACAAACTTTTTGTTGTTGATGTTATTTATTACCGGTAATCTAAATATCAATAAAGCATAACTTATTTAACATATATGAATAACTATTTAGTCAATGGAAATCATTACAGTTCAAGAGGGCTATATCAACAGAGTTCCGGAACATTAAAATTGACTTGAATGAAGACTTAGGTAACGTCATTAGTAAAACGAAGAGCGATTGAGTGACTGCGATTCTTGCCAAAACCCTGAATTTATAAATTAACCTAAAGCCTCATCAATTAACCATACAGATTATTACCTCACTGATACTGACACTGAAGCCTTCTAATTAGAGCACGGATCAAGGTCTCGTCTATGACGTCATCTGTAGGTTTTTCAGTGGATCCCTGTGTGGTCATTGTATTCTATTTCGACCATCACGACAATCTAACTTGCATAAATTAACCTAAAGCCTCATCAATTAACCATACAGATTATTACCTCACTGATGTATTCACGTAAGCCTTCTAATTAGAGCACGGATCAAGGTCTCGTCTATGACGTCAATCTGTAGGTTTTTCCGTGGATCCCTTTGTGGTCACTGTATTCTATTTCGACTATCACGACAATCTAACTTGCAGAAATGTAAGCAAAACCAGAGATGAGTGAGCGGCCGCTTGTTACCAGTCCAGAACTCAGTGTCGACTTACTTGTTGAAGATTACTCAGGATGTTGTTTGATGCATTATACGTCATTCTGAACATTGTGTGGGAGATACTGCATATACTGACCTAACCATCTCTTCTAACTGTAATATCATTTTTTAACATAAACCCAAGACCCGCATTGATCGAAAGGCTACATTATTGTAAAACATAAAAAGAAGAAGTTTTAATTGGAAACAAATAATGAAAGAAGTGTATTCCTAATTAATATTTATAATAAGATATGAAAGTGTTTAGAATATTGGTTGACAGTCTCATGTTAATAAAAGTTATATACCGAGTTGCATATGGTTAGCATAGAAAAGGTTAAATGAATTCCTTCTCTGATCTGTTACCAACAACAAAACTGCATGACTGACAAAACATAGGCCAGTTATACACACAATTAGGATTTAAAAAAAAATTACCTTAACTATCGCCATGGATTCATGTATGAGATCTTGGTTAATGTTACCTATATTGTTATTTTTACTATTGACATTTAGAATGTGCATTTAAAGGTGCATCCATTGTGTTTTATAAAATTTGATTTGACTTTAATACGTTCGAACACACCATATGTGCTGTTTACAATACAAACAAATTCACTAAGCTTGCATATTCATCCCTAATCGCCAAATATATCATAATTACTAGTTTCCAATTAAAATCGAGTAACATCATTATGCATGTGCAGAAACCGAAAGTGCATGTTTTATTTACACGCACAGTAGTTATATGACCTATTAAACATTATCAACCCAAATGTTTTATTTTATCTGGTTTAAATAAGATTACAAAATTACGTTTGCCTCATTAGCGCGCGCCACACGCGGTGCATTGTCCGGTTTTCGATCAGAAATCGACACTTTTACCTTCATACCGTCAATATACTAAGTCGGATATCATCAAAATGGTAGTTTTCGGTAACAGTTGGTACTTCTCGATAAATTAAGACCATTTATAAAGTTTGGCATATTTGACCCCAAACAACACAATGGATGTACCTTTAACAGAACGGAGAGACGGCTCTGAAACGCTATTACTTGATTTATATGTGCAATTCAACGCTATTAATTATCAATCACAAACTGTAATCTGCTTTACATCACGCATATATATATATCATTGAACTCGTGTCAATATCAACTTTATAGAGTGAGTCATTCAGTCTCTGAAGGCAATTTAAACATCTGGGAATTTTCCGATTTCAACAACAAGTAATATGCGTTTGCTCTTAAGATACATGCAATATTCATCTTGCAGATGGCAACAATTTCCCTTTACCTATGTTCATAGATTGAATTTCCATAAACTTTCTTCCAAAGAAAGTCAGTTGACCATACAGCACGAGGGCTGACAAATAAGCAGTGAACCACACACAGGGCGATAGAAATGAAATCAATCTGAATATTTTTCGAAACAGTCCCCTTCAATAAATATTAGATCTGATACATTTCTGCCAACGTTATTGGAACGCTTTTAAAGCATTTGTATAGAAGTCTCAGTCTTTGGTGCTAATCATTTGTATAGAAGTCTCAGTCTTTGGTGCTAAACATTTGTATAGAAGTCTCAGTCTTTGGTGCTAAACATTTGTATAGAAGTCTCAGTCTTTGGTGCTAAACATTTGTATAGAAGTCTCAGTCTTTGGTGCTAAACATTTGTATAGAAGTCTCAGTCTTTGGTGCTAAACATTTGTATAGAAGTCTCAGTCTTTGGTGCTAAACATTTGTATAGAAGTCTCAGTCTTTGGTGCTAAACATTTGTATAGAAGTCTCAGTCTTTGGTGCTAAACATTTGTATAGAAGTCTCAGTCTTTGGCGTCAGCATCAGAATCGAAATGAGAATGTCAAAAGAGATTTTATTGTTGGAACCATGGAAGTCTGGGTGGGACACGAAGGGTAAGTGCTGAAGTGGTTGAAACCCCCAGGGATCGTTGTCATGGTATCTCTTGTCCGAGGTATCCTCGGTTATTTAGGAGACAAACATTTACAGAATCAACAGTATATAATACATTTAGCTTAGAATTATAATATTTGTAAATCAGATGTATGTCCATTACCTGTTATATGCCGCTGATATTTAAACTTTCTATCTGTATTCATTCTACAATAACAAAAATTTGTCATTGAACTACAATTTTTCTCATTAAGTTGAGATTATCCTTTATTTTTACCACTTTCGGATTATATATTGCTCTATTATTGTTTCAAAACGTTTTATCAGATTTAATGATGTTAAATATACAATTTGCCAATTTATATTGTCTCTGATAATTTACAGTAGCGAATCTTGGTCTTGGTAACGACTGTCTTTAACAACAGGAAACTGTTAACAAGAAACCTTGGTTTTCTTATGTATTACTCTTCCGAATTCGCTTTTTTAAAATATACAGGAAAGCTTACAGTAAAACGCCTCCGAGGTTGCAGGTGTTTGTAAGTCTAGTTATTATCGTTTACATTGAGTATATTGACATTATATCGCGAAGTACAATATACAAATTGCTTCTTTTGTTAACTTCCATTCCTGTTGATGATATCAATTACTCACTTCAAAATTACTATTCTAAACTATATATCAGCTTGAGGCACATCGTCAATAGTAATTGAAAACAGGATTGTCACAATATATCTCACGAGCAATTATCCCCCAAGCCAAGGATAATCGTCATGCAAGTCTCGATAAATGGGTAGGGAGAATTGAAGAACGTAGCACGACTAGGATCAACTTCCCAATGCAAGGCATAACTCTTGCCAGTCTCCATTACTGGCTGATTTAGGCCTTGCAGTATTTCCTTAAGAAATCTGTGTTTAGACACAAGAAAGCGAGGGAAATACCGCAAGGGTTAAATCAGCCAGTAATGCAGACTGGCAAGAGTTATGCCTTGCGTTTGGAAGTTGGACTAGGATATACAAACCTCTATTTTCATAAATGTTATATCACCATCTTTTCTTGAAATTTCATTACAAGTTCATGTTTTGCGCTTTGCCTAAACATAGGTGACAGAGATATATGATGCTGTTTTACATGTCATGTTCCTTTTGTTCTCAGACGATGTTTATATTTTAACAGTGTATTCTGACTCTGATAATCCCCACATAATCACTCAAATAGTAACATAATTGATGATATTGATTTAATACCAAACTTAAATTGAATGGAATACAATTAGAGAATCGTGGCAATGCGTTTTTAAATATAATGTAGATATAATGTAGATATAACGTAGATATAACGTAGATGTAACGTAGATATACTGTAGATATACTGTAGATATACCGTAGATATAATGTTGATATAACATAGATCTACTGTAGACATAACGTAGATTATTTAAATACCTATCTTTTTACCAGACCTACTATGCATGCCTCCTCTTAGGCATGCTTATTTCAACTCTTTCACAGACGAAACTTCAAAATAGTGGAGTAGGGGATGCGTAAAATCCTACCCAAGGGCTGTTACTCAGTGGTCTCCTGACGTCACTTCTATGAGCCTTCACTCTCCTCTCAGTTGAACAGCAAGACAGTGCATATGTTTTCGCTCTCGACTTTGGGTATTTGTTAGGGTTATTCTTCGCTGCTTAGCTAACCTTTGCTTCTTATTCAATAAAGAGGTAATTTCTACGTCCTAATCTCTTTAACAGGTTGCCTTAGGCAGACTGTTTATTGTGGTGTTAACTTGAGCGACCTTGTTGACATGTGCTTAGCACGTGCAACTTGGTTCGCTTGATTCTCTCGCCTTCTTCGCTTGACTGGTTGGTTGATGCGACCCTTGTTCGTACCCTCCGGCAGTCCTTTGTCGTCTAGGTGGGTCTTCCAATAGCTTGTCGTCTGCTTCGGTTGGCCTTTACCTTCGACTGACACTCGTCTCTCATGTTCGGACAGTCTGGTTTCGGACCCTCCGATAGTTAGGTGTTCCGATATTTGGACCCTCCGGTAGTCTGACCCTACGTTAGTCGAACCCTACGGTTGGGTATCTTTTTATCAGACCCTCTGGTGAGAGGCCTTTCATACCCAACTCGTCTTGATACTCGTATCCTCCGGTGGTCTGACCCGACGTTAGTCAGACCATCGGGTTTTTATATGGTTTCTGATTATCGGACCTCTCGTTTAGGTGACTCGTCTTATCCTCCGGCTTTATTCGCCTGTCCCGCACGCACTGAGTAGTTTTCATCTCTCACTAGTGAGTCGACTCTCACTAAGTGTGTGTCGTCTGCCCTGCGAGCAGTGAGGGGTCTTTACCCCTCACTAGTTAGTTGACTCTCACTTAGTGCATGTCATCTGTCCCACGCGCAGTGAGTGGTCTTCACCTCTCACTCGTGAGTCGGTTTTCACTTAGCGTATATCGTCTGTACCGCGCACAGGGAGTGTTTTTTACATCTCACTAATGAGTGGGCGCTCCCTTAGCGTCGGGGGCGGGATGGCGCAGTGGTTAACGCGTTCGGCTTCGGATCAAGAGGTCCGGGGTTCGAATCCCGCTAGAGGCACGGCAACTTTGTCTGCAGTAGAGAACTTTTCTACACGCAGTCAGGTTTGGGTGCAATGCTACAATGAATTTCAGTGCAGTACCATCCATGGTTCGCTAGTCCCAGCCGATAGTAGGTTTCACCGCAATGCATAGCCAAATGGCGTTGCAGGCTTTCTCCCTGCCATAATACTAGCAGCCGCGATATACTCTTGAAAGCGGCGTTAAACCCCAACTCACCTCACCTCACCCTTAGCATGTATCATCTGTTCCACGGGCAGGGAGTGATCTTCACCTCTCACTAAGAAGTTGTCTTTCACTTAACCGTACGTTGTCCCTTACATGTGAAGTGAGTGGTCTTCACCTCTCATTAATGAATCGTCTCTCACTTAGTCCCGCAAGCAGTGAGTGGTCTTTACCTCTCACTGCTGAGTCGGCTCTCACTTAGCGTGTATCGTCTGTTCCCTGAGCAGGGAGGTTGTCTCTATCTCTCACTAAGGAGTCTTCTCTCTTTTAGCATATGTTGTCGGTTTGGCATGCAGTGAGTGTTTTTTGCATGTCTCACTAATGAGTCGGCTCTCAGTTAGCGTGTGTTGTCTGTCCAGCACGCATTGAGTGGTCTTCTCCTCTTGAGGGTGGCGTCGGTTCAGGGTGCACAAGTGGTCTTCACCTCTAACAAGTGAGTCAGCTCTCATTTAGTGGGTGTCGTCTGTCCTGCACTCACTATGGAGTCGCCTCTCACTTAGAGTGTGTCGTCTGTTCCGAGTGCAGTGAACAGTCTTCATCTCTCACTAGTGACTTGCCTTATGGCCACCATTAGCTTACAGCTGTCCCTACCGGTGGGATCTCGATTGGCGCACTTTTTCCTTTGACTCTCGTTTAATGAGTTGTCATCACCTTCTCACTCTTCATCCCTTCATGAGTGTACGCTCCGCCAAGCTAACAGCCTTTTGCACCAGCTGTGGAGGTTGGAACTCAGTGCAGAGGGAGCCACTATTCCTATGCAGGAAATGTAATCCCTTGTGCGAGGGAGACACTCGCTGCATGTGAGTCGCTGTGGTACGTAGGTCCCTAAGGGACTAATGGTATGTGGCTAAACGTGACGCCTTGTCTGACGACTCGAAGCTCACTCGGGAGTACTCACCTTTTAAGCATCCGTCCAAGGATACCGAGGTGGACATCATACTCGCGAAATGAACCAGTCATGCCCTGCGCTTGCTCCCCTCGGCTACCGTTGGTCAGGCCTCTGGTCCTGACACCAGCTCTGACCACTTTCATCAGTCTCCGGAAGTGGGCTCCATGTCGGGTTTGAGCTTGCGTTCACCTCACACCGCGAGTCGGTGAGTCACGTTTCTCCCGTCTGGCTTTAATGGCGGAAGTTCCGCTCATCAAGGTCCTCGTCGTTTTCCATCTCATCTGGTTACAATGTTGCACGGTCCTATTTCAGCCGCCTGCAGCTTGGTGTAGACAACTGGTGGCTTACCAGGGTACTCTCTGGCCTCGTACCCCCATTGACTCACCTGTTCCCCTATTGCTCATCAGCTGCCTCGGGGCCAATGTGATCAGCCCGTCGGTTCAGTGTTGACATGTCCATTGACAAGGCCAGATAATCAAACAAGGGTCCACCCGGGTCGAGCATCTCCTGATAGTCTCGTTCTGGCTCGTCCAGCTGCACATTCGTGGGGTCCACCTACGGGTCGCCAGGACAGCTGCCGATCTATGTCGCACCCACTGGAAGGTTTGACTCGTAGGCTCGTTATTGCTCTCTCTAAGAAGACCACGGGGAAGCCTTATGACACCCTGTGGCAGGCATTCGCCTCCTTTTGTGCCTGGCGCGGTTTCGTTCCGGCTCAAGTCACCTTCATTTAAGGCATTGTTCTTCAACACCTGTCTGTCGGCTCTTCTTCCTGGCCCAGGAAGAGGTCGCCAGGGGTGGACGTGTCAGCCCTCAGGTCTGGGACGTACGAACCGCTCACAAGCGTTCCTTCTCCACTCACACCATCAAGGTAGTTTTGGTGGCCGTGTGACCTCAACAGGTAGAACCCAGCAGTTGGCTCGCTCTCTTGTCGGGGTTGGTTGCTTCTGTTACACCCTTAGGGCGTCGGGGGATACATAGGTTAGCTTAACCTCAGGGCTAGTCTCTCGACGAGGAGCTCCTGGGAGATAGACAAGCGGGCTCTGGGTGTGTACCTGAGGTCAGCAGTCATCGACAAGCTTACAAGGCTGTTGACCTGCCACCCCTGTTGCGCTTCAACCCGAGTGAGATAGGGGCCTTTCTCTGCCACAATGGCTTACCAATATAACATCACGGTTTCGAATGTCATCGTGGGCTGTTTTTGGCGTTCTTCAGGAGTTTTCGCCAACCCTTATCTACGAGATATGTCCACGGCAGATCTCAAGGCATTTCTAGACTGGGTCCGCAGGTTTTCGGTCAAGCGAAGGTGGTACCCTCCTCCAGACCCGGGAGGGGACAGTCCTCTTGAGAAGATGGTATCGTGTTTGGCTGGTTTGTCTTTTCGGTAGAGATAGTGTCTACCGGGCTGTACCTTGTCATCACCACAGTGTGGAGGACTCGTAGGTTAGCTTACAGACCCAGGAGGGGACAGTCCTTGTAGACGGATGGTCTCGCGTTTCATTCGATGCTCCATTCAATTAACTTCGGATCACATCTTTTGTTTTGTTCTGTTGTTCTTTATTGCTTCGGTTTGACCTCCCTCTCCCAAGGGGTCGGGGCATGTGTTAGTTAGAAGCTTGAGTGGCATGGTTGTCTCTTCGATCCGCTTGGCAGTACATACAGTATCTCCCGGGCTGTACGTTGTCCTCACCACAGTGATAGGTTAGCTTACACTCAGGGCGTTTCGCTCGTATCGTCTCTCCCATGTTTATACTGACCCGCCTCCCTGCAGTGGGATTCTAGGCATAGTAGGTCTAGTCAACAGAAAGGTATTTAAATAATAGTACGTTTTTGAGTAAATGTGAATATTTATACTTACCTGTTGACAAGACCTACGATCTCCGCTTAGTCTGCCTTGCCTTTTTATGGGCCTGTTCGGAGAGTGAAGGCTCATGGGAGTGACGTCATGAGATCACCGACTTGTCGCCCATGGGTAGGAATTTTACGCATCCTTACCCAAAAAAAAAAAAATATTTCATAAGTTTCACACTTACATTTACTCAATAACAGAATTTATCATCGTTTAGGGGCTATGATGTAAAGCATACAACCTTTTTTGTCTAGTCACAAAAGTAAAAAATTACTTCAACTTCTTCTGGACATATAAATCACATGTATTGGTTACTACCAGCCTGGTCGAAAACCGGACAATTTTAAACTTCTTAAGCAAGCTGCATTTTTCCACAATACGAATCCATCAGGAATTTTAAACGTGTTATTAGCATAAAGGTACGTTATTCAGCTTTCTTTTGAAATATTCATTTCTCAAATATCTTTGATACTGAAAAAGTTATTAAAAAAAGAAGTGGGGTAACGTTTCTTTTGGCGTTTAGTGTACACACACAATTTTGTAACAGTATATAGTAATACTATAGTACTATACTATAGAAACGTTTAGTCTGGATAGGATATATGTTTTTGCTTAAGATATGTCACCTAAAATTTGTAATAGGACTTTTCTTCTGGGACTGTTTTTTTTCCGAACAACGGTTCTTTCAGGGACGGATCATGACAAGGTCCATTTTGCTGAAATAGCAAATTTGAAGTAATAATTTGCGGCGGAGGATCTTGTCACCTTAGCTTTTTGTATATATTTTGATATATAATTATACATGTTAAAGAAGAATATTTTCAATAACAAAGTAATATTCCCTCGCTACGTTTTGCTTGTATTCTCGTTGATTTCATTGCATTGTATTTGCAAAAATTAGACGTCATTGGGAGTAATTTCTATCATGTCAAAGAGGAATCAAATCATGTTCTTGTACACGATGATGCTTGAGTAACCGCATAAGCAATATCAACACTTGTAAGCAGTATAGAACGGCTAAAACATTAGAATTCAAAACTACAATGTTATTTACATCGTTCGTTGGTCCTTTAGTTAACCTTCATAAGACAATCTTGGAACTATGTTTCGCACATGGGAAGACTCAAGGTGTCAGCAATTTCCCATCAAGCGTTTCACGCTTCTGCATAAACAAAGTGATACATGGACTGAATGACCATAGTAATTACCCTTTGGCGTTTTACATGTCAATTTGGGGACAGGACTTCGGCCAACTGGGACATTAGCGTGTGGAAATTAGATATATGTTAATTGCTGTAGTAACTGAGAAATGGTTTCGTGTCAACGAACAGAACGTTTCACTTAGTACCACTAGAGATATGTTTAATGCATGACACTAGCAAAAAGTATGAGTTTCCTCTTTATTTGCCCGAGATACATGTACGTACTTCCCATTATGTTATAAAAGGTATGGTAATTGTTGATAAAATTTATGTATCCCAACAAACTTAACCGATAGCAGCTATGACCGTTCCAAAAGGTCGAAAATAAAAAAAAATCATTAAGCAATGGAAATCCTTGTTAACGGTTAGCCTTGCGTGTGGAGGGTGATATGTGATAGCCACATTTTCTAAATAAGAACAAATCTCATTAACAAACACTGAATTAAGTTGTCTCAATTTAATGTGATAGTATTGAATTTTCCCATTTTTTCCCCCCACAATAACTGTTGCCTACGCTCTGGGAGATCTGTTGTTATAATTTATTGTCAGCAATTCAAATCACATTTTTCTGATTGAATTTTCTTCTTCATGCACCAGGACTATCTGTTTAGATGTAATCAAGTTATTTTTTAAACCTTTCATTCCGTAAAGATTATACAGAATAATTCGAACATATATTGTTACTATCAAAGATAACTTTCATCTAAATTATTTATTTTATCAGTATATACTGTAATAGCCTTGAGCGGTTTCTTTTTCACAGGTTTCTTTTTCACAGATCAGGAACAAAGACTTGTAAATTCCAATTAAAAGCTTTATTCAAAATATAAGAACGTTTGTTGGTTTATTATATACATGATCATGTATTATCAATCAAGAAGTAAATCCCAACTCGTCAACAGAATTCAACAGTATTAGTTTCCAAAAAGGTGTACACTTACTTATGGACCTCAGTATACAGGATGGATTTGTATACAATTATTACAAACAATGAAATAATTTCTTATTTATTAATTTGTGTTTTCCTCCAAAAAAACTATATAATTTGTCTATAAGAATTTGGTTTAGAATGCCAAAATATAAGGGCTAGGTACTTAATGTACTGGACAGAGAGAATAGCCCTGAGTCACGTGTCCTATCGCTGTGGCTGTCACAACCAGCTGCAGACTGTCGACCTACATTGCTGCGCCCTTTATATAGAGAAAAGTGAGGGTCACGTGGACCAATCAGCGAAGAGCAGAAGAAGTTCCGTCAGCGGCAAAGTACAAGTTGGGATTACTGTACATTGTTGAGATACATCAAAATACAATATGGCAACGTCAACAATACAAATCGAATACTATTGCAAAAGAAACTAGAGTCGATTTGCAACAGAATGACATATAATATAGGTCTCAATGCATTTCAGCTAGTGAGTAATCATATGTTAGAGTGTGGCTGCCCGTTTGGCTACCCGCTTGGCTGCCCGCTGGCTGACCCGTAGCTGCCCGCTTGTTAGAGTACAGGGCAGCCAAAATTATGACTCATAAGAAGTGCTAATATCACCATAGCAACACGTAAAAACAACGGGAAAAGTGCACAGTGAAAGTTGCTACACATAATAAATTGTAATCTCATTAATTATAATTACCTCAAGTTTTGCAATTACGATGATGTTAATTAAAAAGTCATCAGTCGACCGATAATCAAAGGGCGCAGTAATAGCAAACAGTCTAGCAAATAGTTCTACAACCTTCTGGAAATACGATGCTGAATTTATGTCATCCAAATCTATAAATGTAAGAATTGTTATTTACAAACAACAACAACGTAAAATAGAACTATGAGAGGTCGCAAATATACAAGTCAGATGTCAAAGGTCGATGTTTTGCTTGAGCTAATTATAGATTCAAAATGGCGGCCTCCGTAGTAAAACAATTTGGCACTGATGAATTAATGAAGATTACGATGAAATATGAGATCGTCATCAAAAATGGATAACATTATCATCGAAAACAGGTATCTAATTACGTCGCTAACTTGTATTCATGAATAACAAGTCCTACAAACCTTACAAAACGAAAGTATTGTGCATTGGAGCGTAGCAACAGTAACAATCAATGAAACACACATAATGCTGGATCATTACCGAACTTTGTAAACGCTATGCTTTGCTTATACAATTGATAATAACATTATCAAGAGGCATTACAATGCACTATCACATCAGAAAAGTTAACATATAACAATAAATTTTCAAACTTGTACATATCTACATTTCTCAAACTAAACGTTTTCTCTGACTTCTTTTGTACATATCCTGACTGCCTGTCCGTCTCTTGTTGCATATTGTTGTGAGAAGAATCGTGTAATTATCTGGAGAGGGCTTTTCTAAGTTGGATAACTTGTGCCCAATCCATTTCTTGAATGAATAAAATATGTTTCAATCAATCAACAATAATAACTGAAGAGCAATGTTCCAGAGACACTTGTAACTTGTAAGGCAGGGCCATTACAATACTATTTAAAATTGTGATCATTTGATCATGATGAACATATATTTGTATTATTATTTGTATACGTTTTGTTTTCAATCTCAACTCATATTTAAATAGAATTGCCAATAAAAAAACCATGATATTTAAATCTGTCGATATTTTTATGATAAATTCGCATATGGTTGATAGATAATTCAATATGTCCCATATAAAGTTTCGTACTCACCATCATCTTTTTAATATTATGTCTGATGTATTTATGTATAATAAATAATGAAATGAAGTTTAGTAATGAAAAATGATACATGCTAATGTGTTCCAGAGGTAATGCTGATTTGATATGATAATGTTTTGAAATATTTACACAGCAGCAAATCATGATAAATCATACATTTACAAGTTACCATTTGAATTATAACGAAGTCTTTGGATCATCGGAACGTCATAACATCTACCCGTTTATTCATCAATTGGAAAGTTCGCAAAGTTGATAGTCGACACCTGCTGTGCATCTTTTGAATTTTATGTTTCAATGCAAAATACAATTTTCTAATGTTTGAATGCACATCGAGGGATGAACATGTGTGGATGTCGGAAAACAATAGTTATTGCTTCCAAATCAAAACTAAAACCAAAATTGAACAAACTATTTCGGATACAATAATTATGAACTTTGTCGAAATTGTGTAGTTTTGAACAAATTCATAACAAGCTACGGTAACAAATTATCAGCAAATAAGTTCTCATGTCTACCACATCTCGCCATGACGACAGCAGCAGACCAGTTAAAGGCGCCGTTCTTACTGAAATAAAGTGCTCTCATGAAAACGTAAATAAGTGTTACCAGTGTCTAAATACTATTCCTAAAAAGTTATAAAACAAATCTTCATGGTTCAATTAATGATAAGCCATGCGAGTCCATTTGCCTTCGCACGAGACCGACAAATCTACATGTACCTCTCGACCCGAAGAGTTACACACAAACCATTTTCTTCCAATACGGATGATAGTCTCATGGGTACTGCTTTATCGGGTCGTCTAATGTTTTACCCTCTGACGCAACAATTATATATTGTTTAAACTTAATAATAAATTGCAAATTTAAGAAAACTTTATAAGCCAAAAAACGCCTTTAGACTTACATCCGATATAATTTTAAAATCCTAATATGTGACCTCAATAAGTCAAATCATATATATCAGGGTAGTTGGTTGCAGTTCCACGTGTAAAAATCTTTAAAATATTCGTGCATGTCGCCAATTCCACGACACTGCCACCATTTACGTCTATTTACAGGCACAATTGAGAACAATAATACAACTTGATGGTATAGACCCACTTTTATACTTGCTCTAGGAATCCATTTATCATCATGAGGTGAGATCTGTGGGTGCCATTTCATACAAAGTTCAGATTGTCTGGCTCAGTGAGACCTGTTAGAAGTAATTCAATTATGGTGAGCTATGTAATAGTGACCAAAAGAGGATTATCAGCCCAATGGCAAAGTACAGCGTATTTTTTCTTTTTGAACGATGAAAAGTCTCCTTTTTACTATTTTAAAACAGGTTATATAGCTTCAAGTTAATGAAGAGGATTTCATGAGTAGGTCATTGTACGGTATGGTTTAGAAATTCATGCCTAGTTCAAGATCTGTTTAGGCTGATAGTTTTATTTATTAAGTCTGGTCTGCTAGAATGTGTCAAGAGGAAATAGTACAGTGGAAACATTCTCAAGACGGTATACCGTTTAAAATACACAATAAATCAAGCCATGCTATAATCTGAATATCAAATAACGTATTTAATTACTTAAAACGCGGGTTAAGTTGCAAGCAAAATTTTCTTCATTAAATTAAACAAAATAGGAACATCATCTTCGTGTTTCTAATGCAACATATGCTTTATTAAAAAATAAAGTTAATTATCAATCAAATATAAACAGAAGATCACCTTCATGCCTGTTCAAAAATATTTATATTTTGAAAGATAAAACCGTTTTGTTGTCCATATGTCGTAAAATAACAGAAAAAACACGTTACATAGGAAAGTTGAACTAATATTACTAAATAATATAGTTTGTAAACCTACCGTTGGACATGCCTTTTACTCAAATATTTTATTTAGTTTTCACATCTGACTTAAATTCTTATTATGTATCATAATTATTTCATTTAACAGGAACATATTTGCGCAATTAAATGAAAACGTTCTTTAAATAAAAATCATATATAAATAGTTTGTTTTGATATAAGGAAGACAGGTCTAGGAATGCTTTGGATAATGTCATGCAAGTCGCGTAGGCTTGTGATTCATGTGCGTGACCTGAGGTTGAGTTACAATACGTGTGAAGTTGATGGAACATCTTAAAACTCTTAAGACTTCTAATAAGTGACGTTTCTTTTTTGAGACGATCCATCCATTCACAAACTTAATCCCACCACACAGTAAACCTGACCTCGGGTCACACATGTGAATTGCTAGTTTACTCGACATTACATTAATTACTTCTATTTAAATAGGATATGACATTATTTTAGCAAAGTTACCAATTGAATTATAACAAAGTCTTTGTAGCATCCGAACTTCATAAGATCTACCAATATATTCATCAAACGGAAAGCAATAATTATTGCTTGTGCCAATCGCTAGTTCTGTAATGACAATTTGTCAAAATATTATCATCGTTACAAACATATTGAGCTTCCAAATCAAAACTAAAATCAAAATTGAACAAACAATTAAAGGCGCCGTTCTCACTGAAACAAAGTTATCTCACGAAAATGTAAATAATTGTTACCAGTGGCTAAATAATATTCCTGAATCAGTAAAAAGAAAGTTGTGAAACGAATGTTCATAGTTCGAATAAGCCATACGAGTCCATTTGCCTTATTTCCTTTTCGTATACCCGCCTGTGCAGTATCAAATCAAACACAAACATATATCCTTAAGTCTAATACTCAATATCAAATGTAAGTTCCTGTTTCGTGAAGTATAATAGTTGATATGTTTATAACAAGAATTAGAGAGAAGTGAAAAAAGAATAAGATTTTTGCGATAAACTCAGTCCCAAAAGTTAGGTTGAGGGACTTCAAGTATGGAGTAGACCAAGGGGTCGTTCCGCTAACAGATCTCAGCCCTAAAACCAATCGTAAGCCCATCTCTTATCATTGCCAAATTTGATCTTTGGGTTTTGATAAGTTAGTGTCAATATTGAAACGGAACCCAAGTCTCTGTCGTAGTAGAAGCATATTGGGCTTGCAACCGATTAACTAGATGTCAAATGTGCAGACTAAGATATTAAACAGTTTTTCAGAAAGTGAAACCATATCTATGTTACTGCAGTTGATTATTTCATTTTGTATATAATACTACAGTTCTAACGTTGAAAAAATCGAGGTTCACTATGCAATTGGAAAGGGACATGACCAAGAATTATATCCAAATTTAAGCCCATGGGCTTAAAAAGAAACAAAATTTGCTAATTTTTTTCGTCGGCCTAACTACCGAGCATTACCATAGTGAACCTATTTTTAACGTTAGAACTGTAGTGTTATGCAACGTTATCGCTTTAATAAAGCACGCTTGACACTCGTTAACAAAATGCTAGTGATGTCTGTTTTGCCGAAAGCCAGTAGCCTAATCTGAAGGTCTTATTAATGTTACTAATAGTAATAATATGAGAAAGGAAAAAATGAAATGTTAAGCCTAAGTTTAAGGATCTTTATTCTCCTCGGCGTCTTCCGTTTCAACACCGTATAAGTATGAAACTCTGCTACTTGCAATTTGTGTATAGTCATGGTCAACATATCATTTTTACTCAACTTTGGCCTTTTATGATGGTTTTGAATTGTTTTGTATATTGTTATGTGAGAGGATAATTATTTAGAGAATAACCAACGAAGTACGAGTGATTACGGGAAATATCCATGAGTCTAAATAATGTTCAACCACGAGCTTTAGCGAGTGGCTCTGAACATTACACTAAACGCCAAAAGAAACATTACCTCATTTCTTTTTTTTAATACCTTTTTAAGTATCAAAGATATTTGAGAAATGAATGGTTCAAAAGAAAGCTGAATAACGTAGCTTTATGCTAATAACACGTTTAAAAATCCTGATGGATTCATATTATGGCAAAATGCAGCTTGTTTAAAAGTTTAAAATTGTCCGGTTTTCGACCAGGCTGGTAGTAACCAATAAATGTGATTTAGATGTCCAGAAGAAGTTGAAAGTAAACAGTATACAGTGACATCCAAAGACATTGGCAACATCATTGTTGGTCGACCCAAGCTGCAACATCACCAGAGCTCTTTCTCTTTCTCCACTGGTCAATCGCGGCATGATTTCGTACATGTGTGTCATATAATGCAAAGTAGGCACCTTTTATACCCTGTAGAAGCATTCAGTTCATGCAAATACTGCTTGAATTTTGCTACATTTGAGTGATAATGCGTTTGGGTGATAGACAAAAAAAAAGAAAAGTTTTCATTGTCAAGCGAAAATGTTCACATAAATAATCGTCTGTGTTCCTAAATACTATAAAATACATTTGACAACACAGTAAACTCGTTTTCACTAAGGTAAATTACGAGAAAAGATCTTTAATCTCTAAAGATCTAAAATTTCTTTTTTTTAATACCTTTTTAAGTATCAAAGATATTTGAGAAATGAATGGTTCAAAAGAAAGCTGAATAACGTAGCTTTATGCTAATAACACGTTTAAAAATATTGATGGATTCATATTGTGGCAAAATGCAGCTTGTTTAAAAGTTTAAAATTGTCCGGTTTTCGACCAGGCTGGTAGTAACCAATAAATGTGATTTAGATGTCCAGAAGAAGTTGAAAGTAAACAGTATACAGTGACATCCAAAGACATTGGCAACATCATTGTTGGTCGACCCAAGCTGCAACATCACCAGAGCTCTTTCTCTTTCTCCACTGGTCAATCGCGGCATGATTTCGTACATGTGTGTCATATAATGCAAAGTAGGCACCTTTTATACCCTGTAGAAGCATTCAGTTCATGCAAATACTGCTTGAATTTTGCTACATTTGAGTGATAATGCGTTTGGGTGATAGACAAAAAAAAAGAAAAGTTTTCATTGTCAAGCGAAAATGTTCACATAAATAATCGTCTGTGTTCCTAAATACTATAAAATACATTTGACAACACAGTAAACTCGTTTTCACTAAGGTAAATTACGAGAAAAGATCTTTAATGACTAGAAAAATGTATTTCATAATTTTCACTCTTAAACTTACTCATTAACAGTATTTTCATCGTTTAGGGGTTATGATGTAAAGCATACAACCTTTTTGTCTAGTCACAAACGTAAAAGTTTACTTTCAACTTCTTCTGGACATCTAAATCACATTTATTGGTTACTACCAGCCTGGTCGAAAACCGGACAATTTTAAACTTTTAAACAAGCTGCATTTTGCCACAATATGAATCCATCAGGATTTTTAAATGTGTTATTAGCATAAAGCTACGTTATTCAGCTTCCTTTTGAACCATTCATTTCTCAAATATCTTTGATAATTAAAAAGTTATTATAAAAAGGAATGAGGTAACGTTTCTTTTGGCGTTTAGTGTATTTAGACGAGTGGATATTTCCCGTAATCACTCGTACCGAGTTGGTTATTCTATATATTACCCATTATGCAATTAAATTGACCAAATTACGCCTGGTTATTACATTTTCATGTTGGGCGGCCGCTGTGAAGGACCCGTCGCCACAGTAACATTGTGACGTCATAAGATAAATCGTCGCGTCAGACCATTGTTTTATGACGTCATAGTCATTCTTTCTCCGGGTAACCGACCAATCAACGTTGAGAATCACATGAAAGCACATGTGCAAATATCACAAAAATAATCACCTGTGTCTTCCCACCCGTATGGGTAATATTATAAAACATCCCATTACACGACATGATAAGCCGTATCCATAGAAAACGTTTATTGGTACTGGTAAAACATGGTGCGACGTATAAAGAACTCTTTATTGTGAGAGGTGGATCTGAAGGTCAGCTGCGTTTTTTGGGAGTTCAGTAAGCACGATAGTTGACCATTTCATAATGATCCTATATTTAAAACTCTATTCTGATAATAGGAGTATAGCTACATAAGTCAGATCACTTCAGACTGTCATGGCTTAACCGAGTCACGTACATTAATTTTAGAACTCTTATTTGTTTATATTGAGGACTATTATTTATCCATTGGTAACACTTATTTTCTTGTTCGTGAGAGTACTTTATTTCAGTAAGAACGGCGTGCTACGGTGCCATTACATTTGGTCTAAATATTTAATCATTGCAACAGTGATTTTTCGTTTTTAAGCCCAGACCCCATGTTTACATACGATAATTAAAAGCAGTAAGTGTTTTACTGGTCTGCAAAACTTTGAGGATGACTGTGAAAAGATGTTTGGTATTTAATCAAGGAAGCTAAATTTTGAATCGCTCTGCGTTGGACGTGTTCTATTGCGGTGCTATCCTCGTTGAATACTGGTGGCCATGTCGCTGATGAATATTCCAGATAACGCCTAATGAAGCTCTGGTACAACGTCAGGAATATATCCCTGTCCATAGACATGGACATCCCTTTAATGATGTTAGATGTGTGGTTTCAGTCCATTATCAATGGTAACTCCTTGGTCTTTTTCTTTATTTGTGTTCTCCATGTGTTGTTGGTGTTCATGGTATACTGGTGATCGGGGTGCCTCTTCATGAAATGGATGATGCTGATACCTTTCTTGTATCTGTATATTGTATATGCATAGATTTTCTCTTATGTATGTATACATACCTTCTGTATTTATATTAACTCTCTATCTTTATATGTTTGTTTTATTTTAGTCTCTCTTAACCCTAAGAGGGTGGCTCTCTTTTATGCCATTTTTTGTATGTATTTTATGTGAGGTGAGACAAACTGTCTGTCTGTCTGTCTGTATTTGTCATTCTGACCTTCCGTGATACAAAAAAACAATATGATATCCGCGCTTCGGTATTACTTCCTCTTAACATACAACTTGGCCAGTCATCGACACCGAGGGCAGACACATGCACATGGAAGCAAATCACGTGTTTCTATAAGGGTATCTGTAGTGGGTGTGAATTAAACTAGCTACATTGTGAGACAGGTTTATGGATCAATACCTTATAAATCCTCGATAAGTGATATTGATTAGCTGAATTGGTGGAATTGTTAGAATATTGTAAATTAACCACACAGGGCATTGACCTCCGTATGTTGTCTCAAGAGGAACATAATACCATGTCATTGACATTTCTGTTCCACTGAACTGCGATAGAATGAATCCACGTATAAACGAATAAAAGAAAAAAAGGATAAATCTTTCTAATGCCGCCTTTAGAAACAACTTGATATCTTCAGTTGACATTTTAATTCGCTACTTATCTTTTTAAAATATGTCATTTTTACATAAAATCAATGTGAACTGTGTTCAGCCTTTCAGTATGTCGAAAATTCATGTGTATATATTAATCAAACTGCACTTATTATTATTGCACTGCCATCTGCTGAGATGTGAGACTGTTTGAGATGAGTCTTCCTGGCCTGTCTCGAGCGCCATAGTGATGTTAGACTCGTCCATATTTGGTTCCTAACTGCATTTTGTCGCCAGTAATTCTTACATGGTAATTGTTTGACGTCGATTTAACCCTACATGTAATTTCTTTGACTGCTGTTTTGTATTATAAGCATATTAGTTGGTTTATGATGCCAACTGTCTGGGCTCGTCTACAACTCGTCTTATGTCATGTAGCCTCAAGCCGGAAGTTTAATAGCTTAAATAGTGTATATAACGAGCCATATAAAATACGCTTTATGGAAAATCTCTGCCCGATGTACTGAAACTAAGCATGTTGGGATACAACTAGATGCTGCATTTAACTCATGGAATAGAACTCTAGAAGCATGTAGTAAATTAAAGGTGCATCCATTGTGTTTCATAAAATTTAATTTTTCTTTAATACGTTCCAACTCAGCATATGTGCTGTTTCCAATACAATTCATTTAGCTTGCATATTTATTCCCAATCGCCAAATATATCATAATTACTAGTTTACGATTAAATTTGAGTAACATCATTATGCATGTGCAGAAACCGAAAATGAACGTCCCATTTATATGCACAGTAGGTATGTGACCTATTAATCATTATCAACTCAAATGTGTGCTTTTGTCTGTTATAAATGAGATTCCAAAATTACGTTTGACTCATTGTCGCGCGCCACACGCTGTGCATTGTCCGGTTTTCGATCAGAAATCACTACTTTTACCTTCATATCGTCAATAAGTCTGCTATCATCAAAAGGGTTGTTTTTGGTAACAGTCGGTACTTCTTGATAAAGTAACACCATTTATACCATTTTGAATATGTGACTCCTAACAACCCAATGGATGTACCTTTAAGAGGCACGACGATGGCTCTTACAAAGTCTGGTGTACATCAAAACGGACTCAATCCACTGACAAGTCTCAAATTAATAAAGACGATATGTTTACCAAAAGCTCTTTACGGGTGTGAACTTTGGACAGATCTATCAAAATCGTAAGTCACTGCACTCGAGCGTGCACAAAGATTCTGTTTAAAAATTGCACAGAGTGTTCCAAGAAACACACGGACGGATGTATGTAACGCCCTTGCAGGATGTAACTGCATCGAGTCATCAATAGACATAAAAAAGCTGTTCTTCTTAGGACAATTATACAACTCATAAGCCGAGTTTCTCCCTAGGAAGATGTTCATAACTCGACTCTCGTTACTGAGACATACCAACACGAAGTCTAAGTCAGGTTATGTGCCTCCTGAGAATATTAAATAAATATAACTTAATAAATTACTTGAACACTTTTATTGAATTAAGGACATTTCCAAGCCAATCAAAGTGGAAAACCATGGTTAAAACCGCAGTGAAGAAGAAAGAAGAGGCCAGCTGGCGAGACCAAATCTCCTCTGACCCTGAACTCATACACTTCAGCTGGATAAAGACTGATATGTCCACCCTGATAGCATGGCATATCGCGAAGTCTACCCCAGGCCTGAGGTATGCTGCGAACTTTGTCGTCCACATGTGTGCCGTGTGCCGTCCAGGAACTGTATGTGGTGACTGTTCGAACTGTAGAAAGCAGTATGATGATCTCCTGACACACGTGATCTGTCACTGCCCCAGCTACCAGTGTCAGAGAGACACTCTGTGGTGCTCCCTCATTAACATTAGTCCTCCAGAAGTGAGTGTGACACTACATGCCAAATCGGACATAGAATTGGTGGCATGTTTGTTGTCCTGCAGTCACCCTGTGTGTACAGAACTATGCGACCTTAAGTTCTATGCTGAGACTGTTATTGCAAACTTGTATACTTTCAGTTAATCTAAAATATTCTATCAAAATATCCATTAAATATACATATCAATGTTACCCTGTAAATACAAGCTGTAAATGTACATTCATGCATATATGCTATTGTTGTAACTCTCCTTTGGAGGAATAAAGCATATATATATATTGAAAATGCATTTACACCCTAAGCTGGATGTGACGAAATCAACTCGGCGTTTTCTAAACCACTGTAAACATGACAAGTTTGCCACTAATCACTTAATGAAGTAAATTCTGTGTGTTAGTGTTATTAAAGTATATTAAGATGATTTATTGTCGTGACTGAAGCAAGACGTGCATCAGTGAAGAACCAACCTGAATAAAACAAACTTTGACGCTTTTCATAAATCCACAAATTTAATTACTGTATCCAGCAGTCAGGTTGAGGATACCGATAAACTAAACAATATTGAATAGATACTGTATTACTGGGCGTGACGATAATGCTTTTTCAACAGTTATCTAATATAAGGTATTGGAAACATTGTTACACAAAATGAAGACAGCGACAAGAAAAATACTGCTCGTTAGACCATTGAAGCTTATAACGTTGAAATTGATCGCATTTGAAAAACATACTATCAGTGTCTCATTAAGCGAGGATTGACAGGGATCAGCTTCTTCACATTGAAAGAAATACATCTCATTACTATATCTGTAATCTAAATAGTAATTAAGCCAATCCATCACGTCGAATTATTGAGTAGACTGTTGGAAAATATTTCTCTTTTTGTAAGCACACGCCATCATCTTGTCATTATCAAATCATAATATATCATATTTTGACTAGCTAACAGCACGATCATAGTTTCTCGGTTGTGAATCATTCAGGCGCATACACACATTAATCTCCTGGCTACATTAAATTGTGATGTCATCGTTGGAGCTTGATCACATGTTAATAATAATAATTATTAATAACAAGAACGGATATTCAAATTTAATAGGTGAAATGAGTGAACCATGACAAGCAACATCCATAAATACTATTAATCTGCATGCATCAAAACTTTGAACTTTCTCAATTATAGTCGGGTGGTGTTCATTTCACTCGAAAACATAAAACGTTTGAAAGTGACTAAAACTGTCACCCTGTAAGCGCCTGCTTGAGAAGATAAGACACATACGAGTAGATAGCAATATATGTTCTCAGGTCGTATTCTGTATGAGCCCGAGACCTCAATATCAGTTCGAGAGTTATAGATAATGATGGAGGACTGGTGCAGAATATCATATGAAATACCCACATTATTTAGGAAATAAAGTTCGCTGTACCCCAATGTGTTTTGTAATAAAGTATAGTTTTGCCCTGAACTATTATAGTTAGAGCACGAGGACGTTAGTCGTTCAATCGTTTTTTCAAAATGGTTTTTAACCTGAATGTTTGGTATTTAACTTTAAAATTAATAAAAATGTAGAAATTTTATTAATAACAGATGTTGTCGACATAATTAACCTTCGTGGACTTTGTTGACGCGTCTTTGCTGTATGACGTCATGAAACAAACCAGAAAAACACTTTTTGACTCTCCTCCAGTCTAGGAAATTCGAAAACAATGATTTCTTAAACGTATGTCTCTCAGAAATATGAACAGATATTGTTTTGAAATTGAGTTATCTTGTATTTTGTATACCAATGAACAAAACAAGGAACTTCCGTTGCGATGGTATGGAGAATCAATTAAACTATTTCTAAGTATATAAGAAGGGAACGAACGATCAATAGTGATCACTGTTAATATGTAGCAGAGGGAAAAGTCTTGCCCTTTCTTGTTGCCTTGAGATAGATTGATGTACATGCAGATTGTCTCACACATTAATACAACAGGAAATAAAATTACTTTAATGTTCAACATATTCCACTGTAATGTGATACACCTCTGTTTATTGGCGCATATTTTACCATTTATGTCTTTGTCTCTGTCCTGGTCGTCTAAAACTGTGGCAATTGCGTCATCATCAGAATCGTAATTGCTATCGGAAGGACTTTGTGTTTAGAATTAGTATCACGGAACTGAGTCAGTTAACACCACATTTAACACCACATTTAACACCACAGCTAACGATCGCTGACATGGCGTCTCCTGCCCTCCTGGAAACACGTGTCTAAATAATTGACACCGATCGGAAGTGTTTCTAGTTTCAAAAGTGTCACTGTTAACTAGATGAACACGCTACTGGTATGAAAACGCACCAGCGATAAAATATTCGGTAGTTCTCCTATGATTCATTATCATAATGTTTAGACATTTCGGGCGTTGTTGATTTTGTGTACGACCACGGGATGCTTCGTCATCCGTCTTTACTACGCTTGAATTAAGCTAACCACCTCAAACAAATGTCATCATGGACCGCCTAATGTTCTGGATTTCTGCCACATCAGCACTTCTCTCGTCTGGAGATTGTCCATTAGTCAATACAAGATAGCCTGGTAATGTTTTCATCATAATAGGAATTCCCTGCTAGTATCCCTAGAATTCGACACGACAGGTGCAAATAAATAAATAAATCTTCACACTGTATCTTATTACAAGTACCTTGGTATCGTATTTTCATCCAGACTGATATAGACAGAAGCATGTGAAACGTTAACGTTATATATTTTAGCCATGCAAGCACGTAAAGCAATGGAACCAGTGTTTTATACTGAATAATAAGACATATTAATTTCCACACTGCCTGTAAAATATTCGATTTCAAGATATCTCCCATTTTAACATATGGCTCCGAAATATGGGTGTAAAATACCAAGAAGCTATAGAAAAAGTACGAACAAGGTTTTAAAAAATAATCCTTTGGGTTGTGAAATATGCTGCAAATAAGCTATTCTTGGGGAAACTGGACGATACTGTTTATTCATAAAAAACCCAGATTAAGTTATAAAATATTGGATAAAATTGTTACGAATGAATGTTTCACTTATCCCAATACATCTATATGATACTCCTAGGATACAAGATGAAAATGGTAAAATTAAAAAGGGTTATTTATAAGTGGTTTTAGCTATGTACGGATTGTTCAAGATGTTGGTGACGCCACTATTTTTGTATCTTCATTTAAAAGACGATTGGTTGATGTATATGCAATCTTGGAAACAAAATATTGAATCCTCATCTTGTTTGACACATTATTCTTATATAAAGAATATATTCCAATGTGAAGCGTATATCCATAAACTTGAAAAGAGAAACTTAATTAGATCAATGTGTAAATTTCGCATTTCCCTTCACGACTTTAGAGTCAATCATCATCGCGAGAAGACCATCAATAATATATCTGATAAAAAATCGATTTGTTTACATTGTGACAATAATGCTGTAGAAAATGAATACCATGTTTTCTTTATATGTCAAAGTTATTCTCTTCGTAATGAGTATTTTCAGTCCATCCAAAATTATTGTCAAACCAGATTGACATTGCAGCAAATATTTAACACACTATTAAAATGTATATATTCTTCGTTTAACTTCTATATATCTCTTAATACTATTCAGGTTCAGATCGCCCTAGCAAAATATTGGTCATGTGGCAACTATGTATTTCCTCAAATATAATTGTACCATGCGGCCTGAAATACGAAATAAACTAGATTGTTGATGTTGACTTATCTGTAACTCCTCGTTAACTTTAAAAATTGTTCATTTCAGAGAACTACTGGTAAAGTTGCAAGTAGGTAAGCCATTTGTATCTTAACATTTAGCGACTTGAAGAGAACATCACTTTGCTATTCAAATCTCTTTTAAGATGTTATCATTTCATTATTTAAAAAATAATTAGTTATGTCCTGATACAGATTACGAATTTGACGAGTATTTAGAATACTCAGACATTAATACTCAGATTGAGACATTATCGAACAGCAACGAAGGACTGTGTACGGCTTGGGGAACACCTTGTGACACCAGTGCTTCATTCTCAACTTTGATAAAAATTAAATTGATATTGCCACTTGTCTTTTTTAAATATTAGATGTATCATTGCTAGCCGGCTATACTATACATAAGTGAAGTCCCTTGCATTGTACTATCTTGCACACCAGGGGGTTGTATTCAGTATCTATGACGATAGGGAGTGCATACAGTATCTTGCAAGATCAAATGTGCATACAGTATCTTGCAAGATCAAATGTGCATACAGTATCTTGCAAGAAAGAATGTGAATACAGTATCTTCGTATACTTAGTTTTTAGTTTATGTTTTAGCTTGAGATTTTTTGAAAGTAGCCGTTTGAGAAAGTGCTGGGAACAAACCTTCTAGATTCTCGAAATGTGATCCATTTGTTACGCCTTTTATAACTGAGATTTGCAACTACGGGGACATTTCTTTTTCAAAAGTAGCTTATATACGACGTTTTCCAGGAAGAGCGCTTGCCTGACAGTCACAACATTACTTCCTAATCTGAAATTGTCACTAAAAGCAATTTGACCTTTTATTTGGGATGAAACGCAATTTGCTGAGAGGACTGAGTCAATCAGTTCATTTTATGGCTGTATTTCCTGATTTCTGAACAGTCAATGACCCGCAAGTCAGTTCTGATGAGAAGTTAACTGCGGACATTGACATTATCCTCGAATGTCCAGCGTTTGCTTGTTGAATACCCTAAAGGTTGATACAATTTGGTGACTCATGTCTTCTCTATATCACGTTGAGATATGTTCAGAACACTCTGGTATTTACAATTGTGTTGAGATCGAAAATAGTTTAACTTTCAGTTCTGTGTTACCAAACCAAAACATTTCACACACCAAGTTTAAACTGTTTGTTCTTTTCGTTGAACAGGCGAGGGTACACGTGTTGCATAATGACAATCTTTACTGCATATATTAGAATAACATGCTGAATGCCAATGTCTGGATTTAATTTGCTTGAATTTCATAAATGTGTCGTTTATAAAGAGATCTTTATTAACTGTTGACCATAAATCTTAACGTTTTGTAGATTTGCAGATATCGCGTTCATTTTAATAATGGCGACATAACAATTGGTGTATGCATCAAAGGAAACGTTGAATCTGGTCTTGTAATAGGTAATAAACGTTCAAGCTTAAAAAGAATGAAACAAACGTGACTTAGAGTTTGGGTGTTTAGAGTCGAATTCGTACCAATCTGTTTGGTGACAATGAGATCAACATTTGTTCAAAAGGAGGTCACAGACTAACTTTCACGTGTCTAGGTAGTTTATCCTCTTATCTCCATTAATCATGACGCATTCAATTACCTGGAGAGGATTTGAAAGTGTGCCTATCGTCTCAGCGTCCCCTAAATACTTTCTTATGAAAGGCGGCTAACTCAAGATCAGCTTAGGGCTAATGCGGCTGTAAATAATTCGAATTAAACTTTCATTATCAACCTACCAGCCATGTAACGTGATACTTGAAACGACCTTTCTAAACATTTTCATGCTCGTCAAATAGTTAAACGTAATTTGGGAAATTTCTTTACAACAGAGAAAATGACAATTAAAAATGTTTGATACATCATATTACTACTGTGCATAAAGATGAGACGTGTAGTTTCGGTTTCTGCACATGAATAATGATGTTGTTCGATTTTAATTTGAAACTAGTATTTATGATATATTTTGCGATTGGGGATAAGATGCAAGTTGAATGAAATTATTAGTACTGAAATCAGCTCATGTGGTTTGTTGGAATGCATTGAAGCCAAATAAAAGTTTATGAAACACAAAGTTTATTAAAGCATTTAAAGGGTAAAGTGATATTAAACACGTTCTTCCTGCATCTAGCATATCTGTATCGTATCCCATCGAGCTACCCTAATCCTACCGATCTCTCACACAGCCGTTTCA
This sequence comes from Gibbula magus, assembly GCA_936450465.1. NCBI lineage: Eukaryota > Metazoa > Mollusca > Gastropoda > Trochida > Trochidae > Gibbula > Gibbula magus. Next base: position 14,892,729 of record OW388290.1, on the reverse strand, counting down.
ACCTGCATTGTTGCAGCATTATTAAAGAGCCATCACGGATGTTGATGAAAATATCATTTTTTTTCCAAAAATCTATCTCCGTAAAATAAATACACTTAATTTTTCCCTAATTTTTCCAACTTAAAATAAGCCGAGAAATTGCATTAATTAGTAAAAGTGTTTTCCAGTCTAAATATAGATCCAGTCTATTATTTTCAAGCGCGAAGCATTATGGTCTAGCTCACACACAGTAAACAAAGACCCGAAAGAATAACAAAAAATATGAGCCCATAAATAATTTCGAAATATATATAAAAAATTATGGTTATTTATTTACCATTTCATTTAATTATGTATTTGCTACAGATATTGGAATAATTGTTTTACCCAACTAGGTATTTTTCTTGAATTTCATAATTAATGAGAGTAAAAATTTGTCATAATTTGCTGGTCTTATCTCAATAAAAAGAACATTAAACAGGAAATAATTTGTATATTCTCAGGACATTTAGAAACATAGTTTGTAAAGCAATCGTCACATTCAGTAATGTGTGACAAGGGAACTTTGCAAGAGAGAAACGTGCAGCACGTGCAGCACATTGGTTGTTATGGCGACTTGCGCTGGAGACGAGCCTTCACGCTTCGGAAGCGCCAACTGTTTGTGTAGTACGTATTACGCAAAAAAGGGGACTCTGTTTATAAACGTCAGATAACCGTAGCGCGCGCTAGTCGAAGTGATACTTCTCTTTGAAACCAAATTGCAATACATTGTCGTGATATGAAAATTATTTAACATATGCCATGTTGTAGATAAAATATTTCTCTGGCGAATGACGTTATAAGCATATTTTCCAAAAATTTGAAACACTAACATCCGTGATGGCTCTTTAAGGTAACTTAACAAGATATGGTTTATGATGACAGTCTAATTGTTAACCAAGAGTGCTGATATATCTCTCTGCATGAGCACGTCACCTAGGTTGATTACACGCAAAGTACGTATCCTCCAATAACAACAACCCTCCTCTAACGCCCGGGTGCTATTCTCTATTGCTTGCCACATTCGTGTCTCACCGACATGCCAAACGCCAACGAGTATTTAATCGAATCGAATTTAGTTCGAATCCCGGTGGTGACACCCAAAAATTGTGACCCGGGTCTCATACTCATAATCTTACAAGGCACTTCATCCACATTGCACTCAGTCCACCCAGCTGTTTAAATGGGTACATGAACACGGGAAGTACGGACCTACGGTCGCGTGGAGCGCTAAGTAGCAGCAACGAAAGTATAATTCCTTCAGGGTAATAATGGACCGCCAATGTACAGTGCTTGCATCGGATATTAGGCGTTAAACTGTATATCATTATTATTATCATTATTATATCAGGGTACATATCGTTTAGTTGCAGCATAGATTGTAATATACTTGGAAACTGTATAAAAGTATATCCCTATAAACAACGCTATTGTGAAAATGTAGAAATTAATCATCCATGAAATCATTATTTCCTATATACTGTATATACTGTATACATGATCATGATTATACTGGATATATAATCTACAGATCACAGTACATGGGACAATATATCATTATAGACAGATATACACAATCCGAGTCATAGATGTATAATTCTAGAAATGCAGAACGACACACGAGATTACAATGCGTGTTTCCTGAAATTAGTTCTTACAAGATGTATGAGATGCTTGTCATCTACAACACTAATGAACCCATAACCATTGTGGATGTCTTTGACCTCGGTTATATCCCACGTATAATTCCGCTTCCTGTAATCACACTGCCTTGACAATACTATTTGCATGTTTTGCATGAGGTTTAATATCCCATGTCCATGAACACATTGTTTTATCTTTATTCAGACAGATAAAGGTATGAGTTACATAAATGGAAAAGCGTAAGAAAGACACTGTTAATTTAAGAAGTTTTTATCGTGCTTTATCGTAAAATAAACGTGGCAGGGTAATAAAACACGATATGTGTGTTTAAAAAGGCGTTCCACGTGAAGTTGGCATCATCGACTGGTGCAATGCTCGTGACCCGTTGAAGCAAGAAAGGTGAGTGACCACATACGATCATATGATAGAGCACGACAGATCAATACTTACAGAACAAGGTCAAACAAAAACAGGAATTAGGAAAGTTTTCCAATGCGACACAAGGACATAATGACAACCAAACACGGTCATAGGGTTGTAACACAATTCCAAAAGGATTACACACAGCAAATGGGGATCATCCTCGCTCGCACGCCAGTACGTAATATTCCTATCCGCTACCCTATACCACACGGGGATTTAGATAGGAAAATCCTTAATAATAGTGACTTGAAAATCAACTCTTAGCTCAAACCTAGGATATTTCAGATGGTTATTTAGCCTATGTACTAATTCACTTTGTTAATGTCCAGCTAAAAGCACTACACCTCAACTTCATAGTACGTACGGCTATGCTAGCACAGAAAAGTTAAAGAAATGCAGCATGGTTTCAATTATCGTAATAACAATAATAAATGTTATGAAAAACTTCCAGGGATGATATAGCATAAAGGATCGGAACATTCTTCCTTGGTTATCGAAAGTCCGGTTTACTTAGGAGGTTGTAAATTGGCTCTATGTTTGATATATACTCTTTTGAAATAAATATTTCTTAAATAATGTTTTACATTGGAACCGCTCACAATAAGAGGTTTACATAATGTTACACCCTAGAGTAATCCTATGCCAAATTTATCAAGTAAAACATTGCACTATTAGCTTCACTTTGCATACAATTGTCAAAAAACAGGTCCACGACAAACAGCATTTTCAAACAATTTTATATTTGTTCACAATCTTAACATCGTTTATTTTTTAATTATCTCAATTATGTTTTCGCAGACATCATTCTTCAATGGACAAAGATATGTGCCATCAACGTTAAACAGTTTGAACTGCTTAATGTTTTCAACTCAGCTGTTTTCTTTACAAGAAAAGATCACATTGACATTTGATATAGTTCCCTTTCTGATGCAGATATAGCTTAGCTATATCCGAGTGGTAAATCTTCATCATCGATCCTTAAAACCCAACGGGGGATAAACAACGATATATCACTTCCTATTATTCCCTCTTCATCATTCCTATTCACTACAAGAACCACAGGGTCTCATTGACATTGGACAGTGATGTATCTCGGCACCTCGGCAACATCCGAGACGAAAATCATAATCCCAGCAGGGCACATATGTAACTCAAATAGAAATCTGATTTGTGAAACATAATTCACTGCCTATCACAGTTGCCTTTTATATTTATGTAATTCGTGTGACGTTTTATGTGGTCCTCTGTAGGTGTATTATTCAAAACTACGGTCAATGTTCGGTATTGAAGGTCATCAGGAGAAATGACGTAGAAGTGAGGTGAGATGAGACTATTGGGGTTCAATGCCGGGGAAAAGCCCGCATCACCATATTTGGGGCTATGCTTTGAGCGGAAACAAGTGGGCAGCGGCTGGAAAACCGAACCTTGGTTGTACTGCACTGAAACTCGGCGTAGCATTGTACTCAAACCTTACTGCGTGTAGAACAGTTTCTACAACAGATTCGAACTTCGGACCTCTTGGTGAATGCGTTAACCACTGCACTGTCCTGGTCCAAAGAGATGTGAATAATAGATACATGATGACACAAGTGTACATGTTGTATACAAAATATCATCGAGCCATCATCTCACGAGGGAGATGTTATTTTGTATACACCCACTTGTGTCAATCATGTATCTGTTTTATCCAATGGGCAACGTTCGACAATATGCGCCTGTCACGTGACATGATTTTCGCGCTTAATAATCAGCCTGGAGAAATCCGCTTTTTGAGATAGTTGACCCCTTTCACTTCAGGAAGTCAGTTGGGCTTTGGAACCAGTCCCGCAGGCCCCTTTTTCGGCTGGTGTTTCCGAGCCACTGTGTGAAAAAGAAAATAAGTCATGTGAATTTCTTCTTATATCAACATACAGAATTGTCAAGTGACCATTATCACCACCAAGTGACTTCATTATTTTCCGCTGGATTGATTGCTTTCGTGTTAATCATTGACGATTAACAAAGGTGTTTTTTAAAGATTTTGTGTGCCCCCGAATCGGAGATTCCGGGGGTATATTGTTTTTCACCTGTCCGTCTGTCTGGCTGTCCGTGTGTTCGTCCACAAAAACTTGAATCTTGGCCGTAACTTTGGATTGCTCAGACCTAGGGCTTTCATACTTGGCATGTGCAAACCTTATGATAAGACCTTTCAGATGAGGTCATCATATTTGACCTTGTGACCTTCACCTTGCCGCAGTGGACATCTTCAGAAATCTTTTTTTTATATTAGCTCTTTTATAGTAATGAATAGATGGCTGATAGCATATATCCGGGGCATCCGTGTTTAACAAACACATCTTGTTTTCAGTTTCTAATCAGCTGATCATTTGTTTTTATTATTAAAAGAGTACTGAGTGGCACTGGCATTTATTTTTTCTACTGAGCGGCATACAGCCCTTTGATGTCATCTGGTTTTGCAACAATGTTGTAATTACTCAAGGCCGTCAGCCAGGTGTTCGTAGCTCCGCCCTGCTGCTTCACGATCGTCCTATCAGAGACTTTATAACTTTATAGCTGATAAATAAGTGACGTCATAGATACAACCACACTTTTCTTGATACAATATATATCGTTTCAAAACCATCAAAGGGAATTTAACCGCCCATTGGATAAGTCATGGTTATCCCAAGAACATAAGAACACAGAAGTATTTCCTGACGAATTCCAAAAGCAAATTTACCGTAAAGACCGGAATAAGAATGGAGGTTGAGTTTTCATAGTTGTTCATGGCAATCTTGTGGCGTGTAGGGATACAGGTTGCGAATTTGTGTGTGCGGAAATACAAAGACCCAGCTTATCATTCATAGTGGGATCATTAATCGTCCACCAAGTGCATGTGCAGATTCTGTTGACAATTTCGAAATTGCCTTAGGAGACATAACATGTTAGAACCTAGATAAGCCACCTGTTTTTGCTGGGGACTTCAATCTTCCCCACATAAATTGGTCGACAAAGTCAGTACACCCAGCTGCAATCAATCAGAACAATATCATAAATTATTACAAATAGCAGAAGAGCACAGTCTTGATCAGGTACAACACGAACCATCAAGAGAGACTGATGTTTGAGACTGATACTTCACAACCCATCCCAGCTTCATTTAATTTTGTGATAAATTATTATTCCCTGCCTTTGCATGGTTGTAAGAGACTCTCATCTCAAACCTACGTATTATAAACCTAAACAGAGGAAATTGTATGTGTAAAAAAAAGCAGACTGGACTGAAGTTAAGATGAAAGCTACTCTTCTATCAAATTCTAATCTAGAGAGAATATGCTCTGTAAACGTTAGGTGATGTGAATTCAGAAATAGACATAAGGAAATCATGGACTCTAATTTACCCTCTAAACTTACATCAACTCGCCATAACCTTCCATGGGTGGACAGTAACATGAGGGAACTTGTAAAGGAAAACACAAAATACGTAAGACGGCTAAACATTCTAAAAACAATAGTGCCCTGGATAAATGTAAACTGCATAAATGTTTGTCTAAAGGCCGTCGGGCAAGCCCATTGGAAACACTTCGTAATAAACTTCTCTAAAATAAGGAAAGAATAAGACTTTTTGAAAATATATAAAATCCAAGAGAGAGGACAAATAGGCGTCGCAGGAATAAGACATGGCCGTATTTTGTACCAGGTAAGTAAAAACAATAAATAACCACTTCAAATCAGTCTGTTATTAAGGATGATTCCTCTCAATACTTACCTGGAAGGTAGATACACTGATAAAGACACGTATACACGTATACCACGTATAGGTTCATAAAGCTAGTGAACCAGATAATATTTCTAATAGTTGCCTAAAATCTGTGCTGAGAACTTGCCCCGGCCCTCACAAACATATTCCAAGAAAGTATTAATACAGGAACTGTACCATACGATTGGAGACATCCAAAAGTTACACCCATATTCAAGAAAGGTAATAAGCATATTGCAAGACATTACAGCCCGGATTATCTCACATGTGTTTGTTGTAAACTCCTTGAACATGTCACATGTTCACAATTCACATGCCAGGAAACACTTAGATATTTCATATTAATGACTTACCTCTCACAGTCAAGTCTCCAGTAAGACCTTTACTGTCTAATGATTGTCTTTTGTATAAAGGGCTATAAACTCTCACCAGGACCAAGATCAACAAGTGTTTGCCACTAACATGACAAGGTCCCCCGCCCGTAACATTGAGTTAGTAAGACGCATCATTTGGTCAAAATGAGCTGCTTTATATATTGCATTACTGGTAAAAATGCCATGATAATCAGCAAATTTTAAGACTTTGGGTGCTTGGGTTCATGATATATTGGGTTAACAAGAGTTCTAAAAGTGGTCAAAATGTTGTGGTGACCTTTAAAATAAGATCAAGGTCACCGACATTTATTGGTGTTTGTGTCATCCCCCAATGTAGGATGACACCAAATTTGAAGACTTGGATGCAACGCTTCATGAGATATCGCGTTAACAAGAGTTCAAAAAGTGGTCAAAGTGTCGAGGTGACCTTGAAAATAAGGTCAAGGTCACCAAGATCGACTGGTGGCTGCGTCTTCCCCCAATGTGGGCTGATATCTAATTTGAAAACATTGGGTCCAACCGGTCATAATAAATGGTGTTAACAAGAGTTCAAAAGGTTATCAAAGTGTCGTGGTGACCTTGTAAATAAGGCCAAGGTCACCAACATTGACAGGTGTCTGCGTCTTCCCACAATGTAGGCAGACACTAAATGTGAAGACTTTGGATGCAACGCTTCATGAGATATCGCGTAAACAAGAAATGTGTCTGACGTACGGACGCCGCTGAATACATAGTCCCCCGTTCCGCGTTGCGGCAGGGGGGGGGGGGGGGGACAATAACAGGGGAACCTAACCAGTCTGGGATTGTGGGCAGGGGAATGGGGGATGACATTCAAGGCAAACAAATGTAACTTAATGTCTATTCATCGTAGTAAAGAAACATTCACTAATACCTCTATGCTGGCAAACCATATTTACACAGGCAACTCATATCTCGGAGTGCTAATCAGTGACAATCCGAAGTGGTCTAACCACACCAACATGATTTGTAATAAAGTATAAGGTCCTTAAGTCATTACATCTACTATACAAATCTGGTTCAAGTCAGTTAATATGTTACGTAAATAAATATGTAAATGTAAATTTTGCAAACTTTCGCAGTTTTGAGGGTACGCGTCTTTGAAAATCTTCTCCTAATTCACGACAATACATACAGCTATGTGTGATAGCTCATTTTAAAGCTGAATAACTGTTCCATAGAATGCTCTAACCCGAATTTTGAATTTCGTCCTAAAACTAAAATTATCTGCCCTTGAAAATGATCCTTTTTTAACTGTTCATTTTTCGGCTCCTTGTTCAAAGTGACATAACTCAGTCTGGAATTAAGTTATGACAACGTTATTTAATGCAATCTCTATATAATAACCAACTTAACAAGTCCATAACATATCATTATCATATAAAAGTTGATAGTTTCTGCACAATTTGGACATATTCCAAAAAAAGTAAAATTTTATGATTTTGAATCTTTTCGAGTGGTTCTTTCTTTGTAGAATTGTTTATCGTAAACCACGAAAAATACACTTATGTGTAATACCTTATTTTGAAAAAGAGGTGCCATTTATCAACTACATTAACCTTCAATCATGTATCTGTCATTCTCTACATCTGACAAGTCATAGAAGATTGACATTTTTCAGAAATCGCCATTTTCAGCAAAGTTCAAAGGATCATTACTGCTTAACTAATTAAGATATTGAAATTGTATTTACATCTTTGGATGCAAAATTCAAAGAACAACAACGTTTATGGTGAACCCTTTCATCAAAAAGTTGATAGTTAAGCTCCGAATATCGCTAACGTTGCCTTGGGGTCATAATTTTAGCATTTGTTAGTATTTTCTTGAATATTCAGAACAACATAACGCATTAATTATGTATGCAATCTAAATGATGATTACATCTCCTGAAGTGGAAATTAAAGCACAACATTTTCTATGTTACACCTTAGTATGAAAATATTAACCATTTTGTCTTAATCGTGAGAAAGATCATGTAGGGGTCCATTAATAAGCGATTGTTCCATTTTCAGAGGGTCATTGTCTTTAGAGAATGTTTGTAAAAAAAACTACTGAAGATAGAGACATGTTTGATAGGTTGTTTTAAAGCAAAGAAACTGATGAATAACGGAGAGTCCAACATGGAGTTCAAGGTCAAGCAGAAGTCTTGAAGACCTTAGTATTGCCTTGGCAATCCTAGTTATTAGGTCTTCAAGACGAATGTCTGGAAGACCTATTGTTATTACTATGGCCTTTCTTCTTCTTATTATTATTTGTACGTTTTTGGTGCGCCTCACTGTGACGAAACGACTGAACTGATTTCCATGAAACTTTCAGGGATTATAGCCTGTCACATAATCTAGCCCTGTACGTTCGCCGATTTTTGATTTTCGACCTCAAAAAGGGGAAATAACCAGAAAAAACAAAAAACTTTAAACCTCAATAGCTCGAATACTAATCAAGATAATTTCACAAAACCTTCACCAAAATGTGGGCAACAACATTCCCTATCGATTAGGCCGTAATAATAGATTTTTTGCAATTTCTAAAAGACTTAAAATGTTGTGTAATTTCGCGGTTTTGAGGGTATGCGTCTTTGAAAATCTTCTTCTAAATCTCGGCAATACATACAGTTATGTGTAATAGCTCATTTTGAAGCTAAATGAACTGTGCACAAACGTTCTACGCCCGAATTTTGAATTTCGTCCTAGAACTTTAGTAATCGGTCCTGGAAAATCGTCTTTTTTGAAAAGGGCGATTTTCGGTTTCATGTTCAATGGGCCATTACTCTGTTACAAATATACTTATGTTAAAGTTATTTATTGCAATCTCTTTGTAATAACCAGCTTAACAATTCCATTATACATCAATATCATATAAAAGTTTATAGTTTGGGCACAATTTGGACATATTTTAAAAAAAAGTAAAATTTTGTGATTTTGAGCATTTTTGAGGGGTATATCCTTTGGAGAATTATTTCTCAAAAACCACTGAAGATAGGAAGATAGGAATAAACGTCATTTATTAAGGGAAATATTTTTTAAGCACATATCTGTAACACTCTACGTGTGATAAGTCTTAGAAGATTGTCATTTTTCAAAAATGGCGATTTTCAGGAAAGTTCAAAGGATCACAACTGTTTAACTGACTACCCTATTGACATTTTATTTGCACCTGTGTGTGCACAATTTCAGGAACAACAACCTTTCTGTTGAACCCTTCCATCAAAAAGTTGACAGTTAAGTTTCAAACATCGCAAATGTCGTCTAGGGGTCCTAAAATTAGCATTTTTGAGTATTTTCTTGAATATTCAGTAGAGCATAACGCATTAATTATGTATGCAATCTATATTATGATTACATCTACTTAAATGGAAATTCAAGGACAACATTTTATGTGTAAAACTTATCATTAAAATGTTAACCATTTTTCTTAATCGTTAGAAAGATCATGTAGGGGTCCTTTAATAAGCGATTGTTCAATTTTCAGACAGCCATTGTCCTTGGGGGATTTTTGTAAAATAACTATTGAAGATAGAGACATGTTTGATAGCTCATTTTAAAGCAGAGAAACTGGTGAATAACGGAGAGTCCAACATGGAGTTCAAGTCAAGCAGAAGTCTTGAAGACCTAAGTATTGCCTTGGCAATCCTAGTTGTGATTGAAAGTAATGTTACACAAGAAGAGCCCAAACTTGAAAATGAAAATTAAACTGAAGGCATTGTGAATAAAGTTGTGGATCGTACAAAGACAGTTTACTACCAGTAATAATAAGTCATAAGTGGACATGTTTCCCCGTCGCAGTTTATCACTTTAAATTAAAACATACAATTGCCTCTAAGGTCACGTAGTCCTCCGGCGCAGGTTAATATGGTATAAAAACAAATTAGCGTTTGCAGGACAGAGCAGAGCAGTCAAGAAAGCAGAGCAGTCAAGAAACTAAGGGTGTCGCCTTCAAATGTTCTGCCATCTCCACAGCCACAATTAAATGGGCATTTAAAAACAATATACATGAATAATTCTTCAGTTATTCCATGTGTCCGCGACTATTTTTGCTGACTTATTTGCACAAAAATTCACAAATATCTGCAACAAGAAGGAGTTTTAGCCGATTTCCATTTCAAAGACGTTTTCTTTGATAACATTTGTTTTCTCACTTACATTTACCATGCCTTGACATTTGACTCGAATTACTTTCTCAATTTTGGGTTGTGATATATTTGATGATGACAAGAAACTTTATCTTAAAAACTTAAACTTTAGATACAATGAATGTTGATTTTCAACTAAATTTATTGGTATGTGGAATCGAACCCCATGCATGATGTGCATTAGATAATAAAATGAAAGTACTTAAAATAATAATATAAATTTATATTATTTTAAAGGGCGCTGTAGCACGACTTTTTCATATTATTTGTTTAATCAAATTTATAATTTAGTATTAAAGGTTATACATTATATTGCTTCATAAGAGGGTAAACATCTCATTGCACGACCCGATATTGCTGAACTCGTCAGTGTGAGAGGTAGAGTTGCATGTCATATGTGATCATGAGATTTCAAACAGCAAGATAGTTGACAATTTCATCCTTCTAACATATTCAACACTGTGCGTTGAGTGTTTTGTTATCGCTACATCAGTCAGATCACATGAACTACCGTCGAAGGGCCATTTTAATGTGAACACATGAATATGACCGCTCGATGGGAAATAGACTCGCATGGCTTAACCGAATCATGTACATTCGTTTTAGAATTTTTTTTATTGATTCGGGAGATGTATTTAGTCATTGGTAACACTCAATTAATACATCAAACTTGATAAATAATGTCAAGGTCAACAAATCGACTGTGCCCTGAATCTTCCCTTTAAGAACCATTGGTGTAAGATAATTAGAATCCATTGAACAGTTTTGGTGATTTATTCCACTGACAAGATTCACATTTCGAAAGACTCGAAGTTCAGTTGTGACCTTGAAATGTCAAGGTTACCAAAATCTAATTAGTTCTTCGTCTTCCCTAGGAGATGCTTTTTGTGAGATATGATACCAGTGCTTGAGATACCCTGCTGACAAGCTGAACATGCACCTTCACATGCCTTAACATTCAAATTTCCCAGTGACCTTGAGAATAATGTCAGCCTTTTGACTTCCCTAGGAGAAGCCTTGTGTACGATATGAGGAGGATCCAGTGAATGGTCTTGCGATCAGGATGATCAGGATGCATGTTACTCTTTGAACATACACAATTCATACAAATTATTTTAAAGATTTAAATTCATTGAGAATTTGTGTCAATTTACCTGTCTGCCAAGACAGAAAGGCATGAATTGTCTAGGATATTTGGTTGCCTTTTTTATTTCCAAATGTGATAACGCTCTTTGTAGAGAAAGTACGTTTAACGCAATCACTTTGTTCACAAAACATGGCTTTACAGTGAATATTAAAAAGCCCTAACTTGAGCCAAGTCAAAAGTTTGGTTGTTTCATGGACTCTGTGAGGATGAAAGTCATTATGGATGACAAAAAGTCAATCACTTTAGTGTTTTTTGGTAATAAACTTCTAGCCGAAAAGAAGCTTACAATCAGAGTCCTAGCAGTTTTTAATGGGAAGGTGATTTTTACAGAAATCTTGAAAGAGACAAGGTTTAAGCTGTAGGGCAATATGATAGGAATTTTTATACAAAGGTGTCTTTGTCAGTTGCTAGTAAACAGCAAATTCAGTGGAGGATTTAAAATGTTATGGATTCACTGTGGAACTTTTAAAAAATGTATTTATGTATGTAATTGACTTCTTGGTGATTCAGCATTGAATTGCAGTATAGAATATAACCCAGGGTGCATGTTTTTACAATTCTCTCATCAAACGAAGATGCAAAGTTACTTGCCGGAATTAAACCTACTAATCTACTATTCCTTTCTCTGTAAGGACATTCTGACTGCGTGCACCAGTTGAGCATAGTCATCATATGCTCGTACGTCTCCCAAATGGACATTCGATGTTTCTAAACAGACAGTTCTAGTCCCTGTGTACTGGTACTTGAGTAGACCCGCCTCTACTGACCTACAACTGTATCAACAAGCAAAAGTCATTAATATCAAATGTGTTGGTCTTAATTAGTATAAACATTAGTCTTGAGGGAGTTTCTATACGATAAGTGGCAACGGACGTAAGTCCAGATACATCTCTTACTTGAAATTCGTCATTTGATTATGTTGTTTAAGAAATTTGAATTAAATATTTAGTTTCGAATGTCTGGGAAATGTACTAAAAGGAGGATATGTATTCATATTGAAAACAAATCCGGGAATCAAATATATCGTTATTGCTTACTTAAGGATTAGTTCAAGTAGTATTGGTCATACGGTATTAATTGACACGACACATGCCGACAAGGCAACAATGATAATAATTGCTACACACAAAAATAGGAAATTTCTTAAATTTTAATATTGAAACCCGTTTTATGAAAAAAAATTCAATTGTTAACTGAGGTTATGAGGCTTTATCCAGTCGTACAGTTTTAACCCATGCCAGGGATTCTATTCATCTGTTCCATCATCTGTAACGAAATAAATTAACATTAAACTGTTACATTCGACCATGTTCTTCTTATCTAGATCTATTAAATGTTTTGAACAGTTTTAGCTGTAAAGGTGACTTCAGATTCTTGTAGTTTATCTGTCACTTTAAAGAATGTGATATCAAGTCTCAATTAAAAGAATTGGCGATGAAGCTAAATAAATATTGAAAGGCAACCAATACTCAACAAACAGTGCAAGAATTTGCAAAAACGTACATCCAAAGCGCTATTTCTGGATGGCATCAATTATGTAAATATAGAGGACTGCGTTAGAGTAATATCAACATGATGAAGAGGCACTGTCTGAGAAACATCCGGAGGCGTCTTTATGTAAATGGAACATCTAGGTGATAGATCGACCTCTGGTCTGTATCTTACGGATGTTATACACGTCTTGTAAAGGCATTTAGTTGCATATATAAGAACAGGAAGATTTCGGGATAACAACTTCTTTAATGTGAAAATATGTATTGAAAGTGCAGATTCACGCCAATAACAATCTCTACCAATCAACACCTATCTACACGTCAACAGCAATCTCTAACAATCAACACATATCAGCATCAATCAGGGTCCAACCACTTCAAATCCCCCGATTGGCCTCTCCTTCAACCCTCATCCACCATGGCTTCGGTATTTCACATCCCACCAACTTTAAAAATCTTACTTGTAACTCGATTAAGATCAAGATGACAAAGACGCCTTAAAAAGCTTCGACACACTCCTCCATTAATTTACTACTGTAGGGGACCAGCCCATATCTTACACAGGTGGCGAATTCCTTTCACAGGACACTATATATATGGAGAGCCTGGTGGCCGCATACAGAGATTGTCACAACAATGGTGAGGAAACTCAATCAGGGAGATTAACATGCATGAGAATGGTATACAATGGGGATTTGTAATACAAACATGATGGGATGAAGCATGAGAATGGTATACAATGAGGATTTGCAATACAAACATGAGGGGGAGTAAGTAGATAAACAATGGCATGTAGGCTTTATTGAAGATGTAAATAAACACACATGATGAAACGAGGGAGGCAACTTGGCTTTATTGAAATTGTTAAACGAATAATAAATATAGTCGCAAGCGACGATAAAATGATTCAGCCCGCCATGAGTCATCTGTTGTCATTGGAAGCAGTAACCTTAACATTGTGTAATGAAAAAGACAGGGGAAAGAACGTCAATGAGCGTGTGAGGCCTTAAAATGTAACACTTGCATCAACCTATCTCACACCCACTCGAGTCAAATTGACTTGAGGTACAATAGCAAAAAAGCCCCATTACATAATTAATATAAAAAAACTTAGCTTAATAACGAAGCAAGCAAGCAAGCTTTTTTGCCCGTTACAATGCCCTTGTGATGAGGGTTTGGTACAATTGTGCGTACGTATGTGCATACATACGTCCGTAGGGTCTTGTCATATCGCGACCGAGCTCATCATACAGATACTGTAAAGAATAGGTTTTCGTTGTGTTTCCGTCCTTTATGATTGGGGGTGTGGGGGGAAGTCTCTAGAATGTCTCTATCATTAATTTAAAATCGGTAGAAAAAGGTTAAAATTAAATATGGCGTCAAAACCAGGTGATCTACGACTTCGATATGGTAACATATTTTGGTTGTCTAGTTATTAGGCATCTTTTGAAACAAGTTGCGACTCTCTAGTATGTCTCTGGGATTATAAAGACCAAAATTTAACATGTCAAAATCACAAAAAATTAAAGAAAATCAAAATGGCGGCTAAACCACGTGACTTACTAATTCGTCATGTTTACTATTTTGTGTGTATTGTTCTTGTGTATCTCTAAGTGCATTTTGATTTTTTTTAAAAGGATTACAAATTCGAGACCCTATTTTATATCATTTTCTACCATTTTTCACGACCGGAAATGACTGTTGGCGATCGATTTTATTATTGATTCATGTCCACTACTCTTTTGTCTAGTAGTCTTGAAAATATCATGCATCAAAACCTCCAGGTTAATGAAATATTCGCCTTTAAAGTTGGTACATTGTTCAAAGTCACCAAACTTTGAAAGGTCAATGTTAACAAAGTATTAGGAATTCGCTCAAAACAGAACAAACCTGTTATTCCCCAATGTTTCAGCTATATATAAAAAAAGATTCAGCTCTCAGGTACCAATATCTTCGGAGTTGTGTTTCCGCAAAGGTACATTAGGTCAGACAATTTGAAAAAGTTGAAAAATACAAGATGGCGGTTCAACCACGTGATTCACGATTTCACCGCGATTTACTTTTTTCTCGCAAGGTCATTGCAGATCTCTTAAAATTAGTTGCAAGTCTCTGGGTGCATTTTGAAAAAAATCTAATGTTAAAAATCAAAATTTGGATTCGAACTGGACCTTTAATGGGTTAAACGATTTGACCCAACAGATTGCTGTGGCGAGTTCCTAGTAAGAGATACCTGACTGTAAAGTTTGGTTGAATTATCTGCCGCCGTTTTGGCTGAATCACTTACACAAGAATCCGTGAATAATAATAAACACGCCAATAACAATAAGGATTCTGCCCCAAAGGGGCTGAATCCTTAATTACAGTTGATTGGAAGAGGGGCCAATTGTTGATGTGGGTTGCTTTGAGGTTGTTGCATGGTGATTGGAGCTGATAGGTGTTGATTGGTGATTGGCTTAACCACGTGACTTACTAATTCGTCATGTTTACTATGTTGTGTGTATTGTTCTTGTGTATCTTTTTAAAAAAAGTTTCAAGTTTCTAAGTGCATTTTGAATTTTTTTTAAAAGGATTAAAAATTCGAGACCCTATTTTATATCATTTTCTACCATTTTTCACGACCGGAAATGACTGTTGGCGATCGATTTTATTATTGATTCATGTCCACTACTCTTTTGTCTAGTAGTCTTGAAAATATCATGCATCAAAACCTCCAGGTTAATGAAATATTCGCCTTTAAAGTTGGTACATTGTTCAAAGTCACCAAAATTTGAAAGGTCACTGTTAACAAAGCATTAGGAATTTGCTCAAAACAGAACAAACTTGTTATTCCCCAATGTTTCAGCTATATATAAAAAAAGATTCAGCTCTCAGGTGCCAATATCTTCGGAGTTGTGTTTCCGCAAAGGTACATTGGGTCAGACAATTTGAAAAAGTTGAAAAATACAAGATGGCGGCTCAACCACGTGATTCACGATTTCACCGCGATTTACTTTTTTTCTCGCAAGGTCATTGCAGATCTCTTAAAATTAGTTGCAAGTCTCTGGGTGCATTTTGAAAAAAAATCCCATGTTAAAAATCAAAATTTGGATTCGAACTGGACCTTTAATGGGTTAAACGATTTGACCCAAAAGCTTGCTGTGGCGAGTTCCTAGTAAGAGATACCTGACTGTAAAGTTTGGTTGAATTATCTGCAGCCGTTTTGGCTGAATCACTTACACAAGAATCCGTGAATAATAATAAACACGCCAATAACAATAAGGATTCTGCCCCAAAGGGGCTGAATCCTTAATTACAGTTGATTGGAAGAGGGGCAAATTGTTGATGTGGGTTGCTTTGAGGTTGTTGCATGGTGATTGGAGCTGATAGGTGTTGATTGGTGGGGAATCAACTGAATGAATGAAGTCCAAGGGCAAACATTTATTAAGAGATTTCATTTCCCAATATGTTTGATATACGAAATTGGATTCTGGTGTAAAAGTTACCATCGTTCTTTTCGATATTCCCGTTTATCTCAATGAGGCCTGTGTCTTAGGTGTTCATGAATCCTTTTTAAGACTACACATGTATAGGCAAATGTAGCATCGTCGATTCGTTAGTTTGCTTTCACCAAAACCCGAACAAGGAAAGGTAAGATATTAACTGATTCATTCGACATGAGACTTTCGAGAAGATCATGGACATGATAGTGTACGATTACAAGCATTGTATGTAGAAATATGCCATTTAGATAGTGAAGAAATACAACATGGATATATTTGGGATAACACTACCTTCAATAGTACAAATTCCTGTACTTGAAGGTATTGTTATCCCGAATATAACCATGTTATAGACATTGTATGGTTGAGTAACATCGTTCTTTACTCATATGTATTTTAGTTGTTAATTGTGTATCATCTTCCCTTCCTATAAACGGATTTTAAATACTAAAGACAGCATGATAGGCTTTGTTATGTGTGTATATATTCTATGTATGTATTACACGTTCTTTGTAACAGGAGTTAAATAAAACTCAATCCATCAATTATATATTTAACTATTTACACATGTATCCTCGATGCCAACACCACAGACAAGAACTGACACGCATAATTCGAGACTTCTCTCCCTACCTACTGAGTCAAATGTCTTCTCTCCCTACCTACTGAGTCAAATGTCTTCTCTCCCTATCTACTGAATCAAATGTCTTCTCTTCCTACCTACTGAGTCAAATGTCTTCTCTCCCTTCCTACTGAGTCAAATGTCTTCTCTCCCTACCTACTGAATCAAATGTCTTCTCTCCCTTCCTACTGAGTCAAATGTCTTCTCTCCCTACCTCCTCAGTCAAATGTCTTCTCTCCCTACCTACTGCGTCAAATGTCTTCTCTCCCTTCCTACTGAGTCAAATGTTTTCTCTCCCTTCCTACTGAGTCAAATGTCTTCTCTCCCTACCTCCTCAGTCAAATGTCTTCTCTCCCTACCTACTGAGTCAAATGTTTTCTCTCCCTACCTACTGAGTCAAATATCTTCTCTCCCTTCCTACTGAGTCAAATGTTTTCTCTCCCTACCTACTGAAATAGATGTCTTCTCTCCCTTCCTACTGAGTCAAATGTTTTCTCTCCCTACCTCCTCAGTCAAATGTCTTCTCTCCCTACCTACTGAGTCAAATATCTTCTCTCCCTTCCTACTGAGTCAAATGTCTTCTCTCCCTACCTACTGAAATAGATGTCTTCTCTCCCTACCTACTGAGTCAAATGTCTTCTCTCCCTACCTACTGTGTCAAATGTCTTCTCTCCCTACCTACTGAGTAAAATTTCTTCTCTCCCTACCTACTGAATCAAATGTCTTCTCTCCCTACCTACTGAGTCAACTGTCTTCTCTCCCTTCCTACTGAATCAAATGTTTTCTCTCCCTACCTACTGAGTCAAATGTCTTCTCTCCCTACCTACTGAATCAAATGTCTTCTCTCCCTACCTACTGAGTCAAATGTCTTCTCTCCCTTCCTACTGAGTCAAATGTCTTCTCTCCCTACCTACTGAATCAAATGTCTTCTCTCCCTTCCTACTGAGTCAAATGTCTTCTCTCCCTACCTACTGAATCAAATGTCTTCTCTCCCTACCTACTGAGTCAAATGTCTTCTCTCCCTACCTACCGAATCAAATGTCTTATCTCCCTTCCTACTAAGACAAATGTCTTCTCTCCCTTCCTACTGAGTCAAATGTCTTCTCTCCCTACCTACTGAGTCAAATGTCTTCTCTCCCTACCTACTGAGTCAAATGTCTTCTCTCCCTTCCTACTGAGTCAAATATCTTCTCTCCCTACCTACTGAGTCAAATGTCTTCTCTCCCTTCCTACTGAGTCAAACCAAATAACTTTATATCTAGTTGAGTAATAAACAAGCTTTTTTACTTTGAGCAAAACAGTTCGATGTCACCAAAACTCGCTTCCCCAAATATCTAAAATATATGATCACGAATAAATCTTAGAATAACGTCCGTTAGGTTTTGTTGATACCACGTCTTTCTTATACATTGGATAATTTATTTTGTACACTACTTTAGGTAAGGAGAGTTTAGTAAAATGTCCAAGAGAAAAATACAATCATCATCTTGTTTACAATTACCGAATTGTTTCTCTTTTTATGACCTTCTGATTATTTCTTATTTCGTCGTAATTGCCTCTTTAAACATGTGTTCATGCATTTCGTATAGAGATAGTGAAGTAATTAGAAATTTATTTAGGGACTGTTTATTCTTATATCAATTTCGCTAATAGTAAAACTCGTTGATTAAACAATGCAATTTTTATATTATAGTTATTGAAAATAAATATTTTATTTTTTTTCTTCTAAATGAATGAACAACTTACACAATATGCGACCATGGACACAAAACATCAAAGCAGAGTTATTAATACGATTAATAATACCATGCAATTCTCGGGCAAGGGCATACTATGCGCCAAATAAAATTATTTGAACATGATTTCAAACATAACTTGCCCCGCTATTTCATGTAATGTTTGCTTTAATCCGTGCAAGTGAGTGACACTTCTACGGGCAGAATCTGTACCGCATCTTGACGGCGTTAGTTAATGCGCCAGACCTTAAAGGGGCATAATCATGTTAGTGAGGTCACAATATATGTCCAATAATATAATTTGTGGTTATTAATTAACACTAATCAACTTTAACCGAAAATAACCAGTTAAAGGTCAATCACTTAAGTTTAACGAAAAGTCGTAGTCATGATCGAAACACGGACAATGGACCTTGGTTTAATTGCTGCAGCCATTTAGTCAAACGTAATTTTGGAAGCTTTAATAAACTAGATATGAAGACAGATTTGCTTCTATAGTGTTTAACATACATACATGCTCGAGCCATAATTGTCGGCTACTACACATGTATAAGACCGTTTTTTGGTCTTCGTTGAAACATAATATTTGATATTACAAGAATTTGGGGGTGAATATGAAAGTCGAATAAGAAGATGTTATGTTTTTAAACTTGGCAGAGCAACATATTTATGGATCACAGAACAAATAGCGTCTGCATAAATATGTGCTAGCATGTTTATTAACTCATACAGTGAAGAGCGAACAAGGGGACGTAACTCGCATCTTAAGTTCTCAGTCCGACACAGCGGTAGAGAGCATGACTTTATAATAACGTCAATACACAACAGAACATATATCCTTAACCAGCACCTTTTGTAATATGGTGTATTTAAGAACCAAATAAAATATCATCCAAAACTGATCATGCATCTTTAAGCGTTTCTCGTCCTGTACATCATATCCGTTATCCAGCAAAAAAAATAAGCGATGCAGGACCCCGTTTTACAAAAAATCGTAAATCTACGTCTAAGTGTAATATTAACGTGCAACTAAATTTTACGTTTACGAGTAGCGAATATCCGTTTCACAAAACCACAAGTAGTTTTAATACTAAACTACGTTTATCGTAGTTTACGTGTGGAACTCTCCTGTTCGAAAAGTCGAAAAAGTCCTAGCAACGTTTATTTCCGCTTCACCCGGTTAAAACGACAAACCCGTCAAAGATGCCAAATGTTTCGATCGGATAAGCGAGAGAGTTTGTCAAAATGACGAGGAAAGTTGTGCAAGATCATCAAGTTCACCAACAGACACATACTTGGCTCCAGCTAACCCGATAACAGCGTGGAACTCGACAGTGCAGTCTAAAACTATGCAGGTGCGTTTTCAATTTTGGTTCACGAATTAAAATACCTTTGTCTACAACAATCTTCAAACAATCACGGGAAGCAAACTGATCGAGATGTCACCGGTCGCTCGGACGTAGTTTTGCTCCCAAACAAAACAAAATCTTCTGTTTGACAGGTGGTTGGAATACACATTAAAGCAATAAATATTGCACGTAGGTACTTACGAGTGGAAAAGGGCACTCTTAGATTTACGTGTGATGTCGCTACTAGTTAACACCTGCACTTCTTTGTGAAACGCTACGAAAACGTAGATCAAGTGGCAACCCGTTCTTTCCTTTTTCTCTTCAGTATGATGCTCTTCGAAGTTTGTAAGACCCCCTTTACTCACGAATTGCATATATCCAAAGTCATTTAGTATGACATCCGTTGCCCATGATGTGTATCCAGTCCATACAAGATCAGAAACTGTTTTTTTAGAAATCTGCTGAAGATCAATTGATAGAGGTTTGGTCCAATATTTAACGCATTTAATGGTACGATTAATATACACTGACATTCAAAAGAATATCTCTACTCAATATGAAAGTTTGTAAAAGAACCACAAATACACACTAATACAGTTTTCAGAAATCGAGAAATATAATATTTCATGTTTCTTTTCAACACACAGAGTTGATCAAACCACACAACAAATAATCAAGAAATGAAGTTGAAGGAGATAGTTGGTGTTTAAAAGGTCCAAAACGGTCATGGCAATAACCGGTTTTAAAAGTGGGAATTTTTTTTTGAACGTCAGTATAGATTCGTTGACAGCCTCTTTCTATCAACACGGGAACATTGCTTGTTAGTTTGGCAGATGTAGTACTAAATCATAAGAAAACTATCCTCTCTTGGTAAAATTAATATTACACTATAAGATTGAAACACCCCGTGTTACAAGTACCAATCATTTACCCAGACTTTCACACATCAAATCAGTTCAACTGTGCAGTAACAGCAAGTACCCGTGATGTTCAAATATCAGCTCTTTTTTTATCTGTTGAGGATTTTAAATACATAAAATGGCCAAAATCGAAAAGTGTGACTAAAAACTCGTTTATTCTTTGAGTTTTATTGTTACCTGCTCAGAACGTTGTTCTATTTGCACAGTACTCTCTAAATTCTAGGCGAATATACATTTTGGTATGATCATCAAACTAGAAGAAAGCTAAAATGACCCCTGTGTCAGCTTCAGATCGATCGTTAATGTTCTACAATTGACGAAACTCAATTGTATATGAGTAGTTGATTTGTGGGGCGATATCGCCTCAGGATGGTTTACAGAACTAGAGAAAACGTGTACACAAATGTATTCCAAGTCACACCATGTAACAAGTCACACTAAAAAGTCACAAAGTATATTGTTAAAAGTCACAATAAATCACCTATTATCATGCAAGTCCCCCACAACACACAGTTTCAGAAACAGTTCATATACAAGTAGTTTGTATTATCTAATAAGAACAGATGATTTGTTCAGGTTCTCGAGCTAAACTTGCCATGAGGCGTCATGGAAAGTCGTTTAGGTGAAGCACTAAACTTCATTTCTCAATACTTGATGCAATAATAATTTATTAAGTAGCATTCTATCAATTCGCGACGTGTTCAATTGTGTTTAAGATGAGTAAAGGTAAAAGTAATTAAAGTTTACAAAGAAAAATATGTATTATTTTACTTTTTTCATTGTTTTTTTCTGAGGAAGAAATTAGAACGACAATACGTGTTGATGGGCAAACATATCGTACCAAACGTATACCACAATGTTTTAAGTTAACAGTAATGGTATTATGAAACCTTTTAGAATAGATGTTAAGACATAACTAAATTATAAATTTGACGAAAGTATGCTATAATTAGACTTGGTTCATTAACGGTAGTTTACAAAACCATCAAGCAGAGTCTTAGAGAAACCTATGGTATGAGTAAACATTTATCGGATCATATAACTTGATGATGATCAAGGATAAGCGGTCTCTGAAGAAATACGAGGCAATTAAGTGGATTCTAATATTACGTAGACACCGGTTCACCTGTACACCTGCAGGAGGTAAGGGTGAGGGGAAAAGTAACTGAAAATGGTTCTCCTTAAATGTACACTTGCTGATTTCCATTTATAGGATCACATCTCGATAACTTTTTGCACTCTTTGAGGGGCATTCTAGAAGTTGGTGTTATGGAAAAGACAAGGATATTTTATGGCATCTTCCCACGCAAGGCCTAACTAGCGCCAGTCTCCAAATTAGCCAGTTGGAGATTGGCGCTAGTTAGGCCTTGCGTGGGAAAGTGATTTTATTGATGAGCAACTTCTTTATCTTTCAATGGCGGTATAGACCCTTATAACGTTACAGTAATTATACCGAAACGTAAGTCCATAAAATATCCTTTTCTTTTTCTAAAATTTGATAATATCAAAATTTAGTTTAACTATCATTTTATAAAATGATGCTGATGTTGTTAATTCAGACCTATGATTTAATTTTCCAGATATGAGTTTCCTACTGTTTACTCCACGATACTTTCCCCACGATTATAATGGAATAAACAAGATACACATTACAATAAACTGCGAAATAATATAAAATTTCATCCATATTACCAAGACTAAAATTCTGATAACATCTTGTTGGTTCCGACTGATGGACGTTCATTGCCATGAAGCAAAACTAAATTTCTTATTATTCACCGGAGATTGTGTACAGCCGTCCTTATAAGTTTGGAACCTTTGGTATCCAGTCTTGTCAGTAAATCCCAATCTGCCTCAAACATACTCCACGTGCAAAGATAATGGCCAATCTTCGGACGTCCTTCTACACGTATTATTGATGGTCTAACTTACAATGTTGAAATGTGCTTAAAATACGAAACTGCAACGCGTTTGGTCTCCTGCATGGGATTCGTTTGATTGTTGCCTTTCATACGTCCTGAAATTGACATTATTAATGTGCTCTTTGCATTGAATGATTTCCGAAAATAAAATAAAAACAATCGTCCTGATTTCCCAGTGCTGTTTTAACTTTTTACAAAGTTTGACATATTTGTAGGACCATACAGCCTTGGTATATGATACAGCGTAGAACAAGAACAAGAACATAGTTTATCAGAAGGAATTTACCCTTTGACCACTTTAAATGAGGTTTCCTGCTTAACACAACTGAAGATTGAAGGATTTGAATGAATGAACAGAAATATGTTTACTTTTTAACGATAATTGTTTTGGCACTATAAAATATATTCTTCTTACGTATTAAATATCGCACGCCAGTCGATTCTTGCTATATAACTTAGGCAGGTTCGTTATTCATTACCACATTGGTCGAGTATATGTAAAAATGAAAATCACAAACAAATGGACATGCACATATCATCACATCGAAATCAAAGTTTGCTCAAGTTTATATCAAAGCCCAGACCCTAAATCTGGTGTACCAGCAAACGCTTTTACCCACAGAACTACCAGGTGTTCATGACAAGTTGTGTTAATCTCTCTGTCAGGCATTTCTCTTTATCACTTGCCTTTATAAGTTTCAGCCCATGAATAGATAATTTATGTACATAAACGTGTTTTAAATAATATTCCTACACACAAAGTGTACTCAGTATTTATAGGTTCATTACAAGATATTGGTCCGCGTATTATGCCACACACCATTTTGTTCTGCGAGTTGATACATGTATGTGACTACTGCTTAAACTTCGTCTTGGGACCTTTCTACGAGAACGCTTTAGCTCTGGCTCTATAGAAAACTCACATATATTTTCAGGACAGGAAGCAAGCGTGAACAAAATAGTTTTATTTCGCACAATGTGTCTGGCCCCATTAAAGCTCACAATAATTGCCAAACGCTAAAGAATTGTTAACATGTGACAGATACCGTCATTTATATGCTGGTATGAATATTCATCCCCTACAAAAACACTTCCAGAGACAGATAAAACGTTACTGTTTGACTAATTGGTGAGACTTGGCCAACAAGCCCTAAGGCGTTATGTAAATAAAAAGACAAAGATAGTTCAAGAACTGAATCTTCACCGGTCCCCTATATATATAACTATATTAAAAACATATACATGTTTCAGTTCTGTCATGACGGTAACACTTGATTGCTGTGCTTGGATATATAAGTGTACACGTGATGACATGAAGTTACTATTTATGTTATTTTCTTTCACACATAAGTGGTCCAGACATCATTTGGGCAATTGATTTTGCATCTTACAATGATGTAATCAATACATACTTTAGTACAATTTTTCTAGTGCAACTAAATAATACTAACTGTCAGAAAAACAAGCAATTGTCACGAAGGTGATATGATCCCCCCGACGCAAATTATCACCTCAAAATAAACTAGATTAGCGTTTGCGTGACACCGCAAAAACTGAGGGTCTCGCCTTTCCCAAGTCTGACTTCTCCACAGACACAATAAAATGGGCAATTCTTAAAAAAAATCACAAATGACAATTGAACATTTGTTCAAGAAATGGCTACTGAGAAGTTTGAATCGATCATCACTGGAGTGACTACTGATAAGTTTGAATCGATCATCATTGGGGTGACTACACAAGTTACGTCATCAGAAGTCACCAAATGTTTGATGTTTCTTGCGAACAATTGACTGATTTAGCGAAAAACCTTTTAAATCTTGGTAATTCTCAACCAAATAAGAATCCCATAGCACAGAAACGTTACAAATCATATAGGTTACAATGATTGTTTTTAGTAATTTCAGAACTGGTGACCTTGACCGTATGTCGTGATCTTGACTATACCTGTAGGGTCACGCAATCAATAACAATCAGGGAATGATTCAAAGTGTATATTGTACAACATGTTCACATTACTGACAAAGCAGAACAAATGACAACACATTATGATTGTGATTTGATAGTTCATGAAGCGCGAAAGTTTTAACATAGTTTAGTATTACGATGTGATGCGAACACTCCTTTGTAGTTGTGAGATTAAGCATTTATCAAAAGGGCGGACTTGGAGAAGGGCTTAGTTTGCAAGATTACTTATATTTACAACTTTAACAAAAATCTTTGAAAATGCCCAATCGATTTTTAATTTTATAACTTATTTTGAACAAAATGTATTGGCTTTGACAGGATGCAACATCCTGAAATATAATTTCATCATAGCATAATTTAACAGTCGTGAAATAAGACCTATGTATCCACATCATAGCATGTTTTAACAGTCGTGAAATTAGACCAACGTAAAGCCAGCGTAGGAACAAATAAGAACGTCGAAATGCAGTCAGTCCTTTCTTTAGAAAATGTATGTGGCAATAAAACGTGACAGGCTATTTGTCTAGTGGTTAGTTCCAGGGTTATCCATGTTAATTAAGAATATATATGAGGTGAGAGATAAACACCAAGGAGACTAATTGAATAGCTGGACCACAGCATGTGCTCCATTTGCAATAAATAGGAGATAGTTTGTATTGTATATGGCCTGTCAAACAAGCTGATGTACGGGAGGCCATGAAGCGGTCAAGGTTAACCACAATGGACGGACGTCTTTTCTTGGCCAACATGCAGGGACACAATTAGCAACAACAGGCAACGTCAGGTATAGCATGCAGAAACTGCAAAACTGATGATAATTGGTCACAGTTAAAGGCGCTGTACCACGTGTTTTGCAAGTTTTGTTTTCTCAAATTGTCCATTCATTATTAATACAATACATTTATACAATATATTGTTACGTTACTCTCATTACTCCTAAAACCGTATCCATAGAAAATGGTTATCCGTACTGAAAGAAAATTATGCGACTTATAAAGCGACAGTGGTGGGGAACTCGTCACTGTGAGAGGTAGATATGTAGGTCTGATGCGAATTTGAGAGTTCAGACATTATGGTTCATTATGTTGCCTTAATCAAACTTTTATCCTGAGTGATAAGGTATCGCTACATCAGTCAGATCTCTTGAACAAACTTCGAGCGGCCATTTTAATGTAAACACATTAAAAAAGCCACTCGAAGGGAAATGGACTCGCATGGCTTAACTGAACCATGTACACACGTTTAAGAAGTCTCTTTATTGATTGAGGATCGATGGGAGTATTTATTTCAGTAAGAACGGTGTAATACAGAGCTTTTAATACTTGAAACATATTAAGCTACATATAAATTCTAAACGAGCACTATCAAAATCTTACGAGGGGTGTTTAACCACCTCGCACAGAATGGAGCACTTTAGATTGTCGATTCATGGGAACTACTGTCAACATAGATTATTGATAATATATTTGCGTTGTATTTTATGATGTCAATACGCCTTTTAAAACGATTAAAAGCAATAAATTGATCAGCAGGCTTCTGCGAGTTCATGCCCAACTGAGTCTGTTTAAGTTGTTGTGTGTTTTCGTCTAATTAGGTAAATTTTAAAAACACATAATTGTTTGAATTGCTTTTAAACTCACTATTTTAATCTCTGCATCCAATTTTTTACTATCTATTACATGGCAGTGTGAGGTGTAACAGGCTATTAGAAGTGCAGTGGACCGTAAACTTTATATCGACAAGCTGTTGGGGAGACGAATGTAGCTGAAATTAGGAGAACATAGTTATTGTATTACTGTGTGGGAAAATCAGCAGCATATCGCGGGATTATACTAGCTCTTAATTTGAACGCATTGCGATTTAAGCACATAAACGTCTGACTTTTAAGGGGGAAATACTGATTGATGGAAATTTGACCAGTAATGTTTATTGTTTGCGGCCAACCTGGATATATATATGTATATTTAAAATAGTACGTTTTTGATTAAACGTAATTATTTATACTTACCTGTTGACTAGACCTACTATGCCTACCTCCTCTAGGTATGCTATTTCAAACGAAACTTGAACAGTGGAGTAGGGGATGTGTAAAATCCCTATCCAAGGGCGGTAAGTCTCACTCTCCGAACACTTGTGGACCCCGCCTAGAGATGCCTTTGAGATCTGCTGTGGAGACATCTCGTAGGTAATGGTTGGCGAAAACCTCTGAGGAATGCCAAAAACACCCCGCCATGACGTCCGAGACCACGATGTTACAGTGGTAAGCCATCGTGGCTGAAACTGCACGGATCTCATGCGGTTTGGAACGAGAAGGAGGAGGCAGGTCAGCGGCCTTGTACCCATCAATGACCACCTCGCTTGTCTAGCTCTTTGGTGCTCCTCGGCGGGTGAGGCAAGAACAGACGACACCTGCCATCCTTCAGCCTGCGGGTACGCTGCACGTACACCCTCAAAGCCCTAACCGGACACAGAGAAAGATCCACCTCTCCTGAGTCAGAACCCAGAGCCGGAATAGAGAAGGTATTGCCAGCCTCATCAGCTGCCTGGTTTTTGCAGACAAAGTCGGCAGCTAAACCAAGTAAGGCTGACCCCACCTTTCGACCTCAAAGCGTAGAAGGTCCGCCTGCAAAGCATGGATCCCAGAAATCCGAGCTGCGGAGGCCATGGCCACAAGAAAAATGACCTTGATTGTGAGAGGGAGGAGGGGTACGTCAAAGAGCGGTTCATACGTATAGGAGCGAAGATGGTTGAGCACAATTGCTAAGTCCCACTCAGGTGGACGAAGCTTCGACCTGCCATCAACAGAACGGAAGGTTTTAAAGAGGCCCTTGAGGACCGACACATTCAACCCTGGCGACCTCTTCCTGAGAACGGAGAGGATAGCAGACATGTTGGTATTAATTGATGACGCCTTAAGATGCCTGGTGCCAGCTGAGGAACTGAGGCCTCTGCCGGGATGAAACCCCTCTGAGCACAGGCCTGCCACTGGAAATCATAGAGTTTCCTAGTAGTCTTTCTATGAGAGGTAGTTATGTCATTGGCGACGCACCTTGAGTAACCACTGCTCCTCAACCCTCTCTTAATATAAGCCAAGCGTGAAGGCAGAACACCTGAGGGTTCTCGTGTAACTTTCCGCTTGGCCTGCTGAGGAGCAGATCTCTTCGTGGCTGAATCGGAACAGCTTCCTGATTACAGAGCCGCCAGAGAGGAACGAACCACGGTCGGATTGGCCACCAAGTTGCGACCAGAAGAAGACGAAGAACCCGAGTTGTCCCTATCTTGGCTACCACTTTGGAGAGGATGGCCGGCGGTGGAAAAGCATAGGCGTCCATCCCCTCCAACCCTAACTAGCTGGTCTTGTATTGGAGAGACATAGGTTGGCAATTGGTGATTGAGACATGTCGCGGATAGGTCTATCATAGGGCTGCCGAACTAAAGACACAACCCCCTGAAGACTACCGGGTTCAGTTGCCACTCCGTCGGGGGAGGGACATCTGGTCGCGACAGCGCGTCCGCAAAGATGTTCTTGGCACCTGGAATGTAGACTGCTCGAATGTCCAGGTCCACCTCGTCCAACAGCTCGAAGAGCCGGGGCGACACGCGTAGCAGAGACTCTACCTTGGTGGACCCCTGCTTGTTTATTGACCAAGCAGCCGCTGAGCTGTCCGTGTGGACTAGTAGGAACTGGCCTCGCAAGGGTGTCTGTCAGTGCTGAATGGCTAACCGTACTGCATCCAACTCGAGGACGTTGATGTGTTGGTTCTGATCTGACAGAGACCAGACTCCTGCCACCTGCTCGTGACCCAGATGCGCCTGGTGAATGCCTAAGGCGAGTGACAGGCGAGTGACTGGCAAAGCGAATGACTGGTGAAGAGAGACACTAACGAAGCTAATCACTGGCGAGACGAGACGAATCACGTAGAAACGAGCCTAAGGCGAATGACTGGCGAAACAAGTGACTGGCGAGACGATGCGAGCCTAAGGCGAATGACTGGCGAAGCGATTCACTGGCGAGACAATGCGAGTCAAGTAGAATTGAGCCTAAGGCGAATGACTGGCGAAGCGAGTCACTGGCGAGATGATGCGAGTCAAGTAGAATCAAACCGAAGGCGAATGACTGGCGAAGCAAATGACAGGCGAAGGGAGTCACTAGCGAGACGATGTGAATCAAGTCGATTCAACTGTAAACCTCCCTGGGGATAACGTTGAAACATGCAGGAGGAAATCGGCGTTAGTTATTCTTTCAACTACCATTTGAATTCATATATATACTGAACACCAAAAGAAACGTCGTACTTTTTAAAAACAATTTTTTTTACACATGATATTATTATAATGTGTTTTTCACTCATTTTCAAGATAATGTGGTGTTCGGGAGGTGTAGTAAACAACACAATTTTGATATCATTGAATTAAATCGATGGTATGAAATTTTCATCTTCTGTCGACGATGGTGATGCTCGCGAACGCACCTTTTTCAAAAGCATGATGCACGTGCAAAGCCTTCTCACATTTGGTATAAAAGGCACCCAAAAAGAATAGTCTGTCATTCGTTTCATGAACGCAGCGAGCATGCCAAGACTTACACGAAACCAACGAGAACAAGCCATCGGGCGTCTTCAAGCTGGTCATCGTCCTAGGGTGATTGCTAATGACTTCCATTGCAGTATCCAGACTATTGAGCGGTTGAGGGAGCGGTACAATGCCACAAACACCACAGATGACCATCCCCGCAGTGGTAGACCGACAGTGACAACACCTCGCCAAGATCGACACCTACGTCGGGACCACTTGTTGGATCACTTTCGCAGGGCAACGGAATCGGCTCGCCAGACCATAGGCACTCATTAGTTGGCGGGTAATTTCAGTTCAGATTTCTCTGATGAAATTTCCCATGGGTGATATAGTGGAGAGTAACGGAGCATATATAAAACCATGGGTAACCGAGGATGAAGGATGTTAAGTCTTTCAATTCTTCTCGCATCTTCATTAATGAAGATCTCACCAAAACCAGGGCCATATTAGCCAAGAAGACTAGACAACTGGTTGCTGAGAAGAGTATAGACTCCTCATGGGTCACCGATGGTGTTGTGACGTGCTAGTGAAAATGAAAAACGGTGACGAAAAAAAGATCGCCAATCAGAGTCATCAAGACAAACTCTTGGAAGCCACGAAAATAAAGATGCTGCTTAATCTATCTCAGAACACATCTTCAATTCACTAATGTGTTTACTATATATCAACATAAGGGCTGATTCTGACAGTCAAGTACATTTCAGGACAAGACTACTTGAGGTATTTTTTTTATGTAAACAGACGTGTACTACATGACCAAATAAGGCATTCACCCATGTGCTTTGCTGGAACCAATCATAGCACGAGATACAAAGCCTGTCGTGATCTCTCACTGAACAGGTATATCCCTTTGATTAAAAACAATAAGACAATAACAGTAAACTATGATGACTGTGTAAAACATATCTAAATATGAAACTATGCTCTTGATAAGTGATAGAAGTGACAATATTGTGTATTGTGCGATATGAACTTTACATTCATCAATCCAAATAAGGAACATCGGTGCATTGGTTGTGAGACCCAGCCAACCTGGTTCCCTGGCCTCGTTCCGCGTGCGCTACAGTGAGGCCATGGTACTGGCTGTCTAATGGCGATGCGCACTGCAACAATCCAATATGGCAGACAATGTAAGTTTCCCGTAGACGCCGTTAAATGTACCTCATTCTCGCTGTCTAGCCACGACATTTTCAAGACGAACAACTTTTTAGAGTCTTTATAAAATTAGCGATAGGAATTTCGTATCAAATATTTTTTGTGGCAACGTCATTTTGATAAATATAATATTTTTTGCAGCGGAGCGATAGCCCCGCCGACAGAGAAATGTAAACAAAACAGTGGGTGGCTTCGTGCACAGTTTTCAACTATGACAGGTCGAAAATTGAAAGAATTTTTGTTCATGTCGTGTAGTGACAGGTGGTTGCAAATACTGGCAATGTAGGAGTAGGGCGATTTTAGGATATTTCCCAGAAACGACCCTATCCAAACCGGCCAACTTCGACGCTCTGTAGCCACACATGTACAGTACCAGTGCTGTCGGGTAAAGATACGCACAACTTATACCAGTAAAGTATTTCTCATGTGAAACATCTATTTCCAAATGAAAGTTTTGTAATTACAAATAATTAATGCATTGACGGATTGACTTCTAAAATTTCCAAAAGAAACAATACATGAAGTCATTAATACACTATCTACATTTATACTTACGTTGTATTTTTGGCAGTGCATATCTTTACCCCGACAAGGTTGTACCCTGAGTTATCTGTTTTCATGTTATTTACATATAGGGTTATTCTTACGAACTGCTCATTGTAGCCTGTCGGAACCTATTTTATCAATCAGTGCATCTGCCTTGATTCAAGCAGCAAATGATCATCACTACTTCACAAATCAGCTCAACTGCAGGCTTCAGTAATTAAAATGTTTTAAGACTGGACTGTGGTCAATTATTCTCTTGTTGTTTTCCATCATACAGAAAAGATGGTCCATGACCCGAGGCAAGGCCAGGCAATCAGGGTCTCGGTTTATCTACAAGAGGGGACTGTGGTAGCTGCAGAACCCGCCCAGACCGTACAAGCAGTCACCCTCGCTGACGGCTCCACAGCATTTATACAGCATCCTAAAGGTATAGATCTCTTAAAGGCACCCCTGCAAACTAAAGTTGAAATCTACAGTAGATCCTTTGATCATGATGACTTTCAGGAATGATATGATTGATTTTTGTTGACAGACGCCAACTTCCTTGAAGGACAAACTGTAACCCTGGAACATGGCAGTACAGCGGTGGTGCAGGGCGTTACAGAGAAAGGTTTGTATCTATTTTCACACATAAGCAACAGATAGAACATGTCTTTCTGGTTGCTCATCAGCATTTATGGCAGTTTGATTGACCTATAAATTAAAAATATCAATTCGTTAATTTTTCACATGCATATCAACCCCCACATGGACAGCTACGTTCGGTCTATCAGTATTGTGTTGCACAAGTTAACCAGGGAACCAGTTACACGGTCCAGCCAGGCCTCTACCGTCGTTTGACAGCTATATCTTTCATCCAGCGGACTTGCCAGTGGACAATAGCTAGTGATTCAGTTAGTATTGATAACAACTGTTATTTGGCTTCACTTCCATTGTATGAAACAGCTTTTGATTTTGCCACTTCTTGGACTCGGCCTGTCTGTCTGTCTGTAAACTTTTCCCTTTTTCTACATCTTCTCCAGAACCAATGACTCCACAGAGCTGACAAGTTGTTTGAAGACTCCTTGGCCAATGGATATTCTAAATTGTAGATTTCGTGACCCTGTGACCCCAAATGTGGGTCACAGGGGTCATGACCTTTCATCTTTTTCTTTTTATCCCACCGGTATGTAATACCGTGGGATATAGTCATCGCCCCGTCCGTCTGTCCGTCCGTCCGTCCGTCCGTAATCATTTCGTTTCCGGAGCAGAACTCGAAAACCATTCACGATATCTTTCTGAAACTTTGCATGTGTATTACCCACTAACTGAAGTGGTGCCTTTTGATATTTTCAGATTTCTGAAAATTTAATTTTTTTTCGTTTCCATAGAAACATGTTGAAGTTGGACTTTGTTCAGAGACAGGTTCGTTTCCGGAGCACAGCTCCAAAACCGTTCATCATATCTTCCTTAAACTTTGCATGTTTATTACCAACTAACTGAAGTGGTGCCTTTTGATATTTTCAGATTTCTGAAAATTTTATTTTTTTTCGTTTCCATAGAAACATGTTGAAGTTGGACTTTGTTCAGAGACAGGTTCGTTTCCGGAGCACAGCTCCAAAACCGTTCATCATATATTCCTGAAACTTTGCATGTGTATTACCCACTAACTGAAGTTGTGCCTTTTGATATTTTCAGATTTCTGAAAATTTTATTTTTTTTCGTTTCCATAGAAACATGTTGAAGTTGGACTTTGTTCAGAGACAGGTTCGTTTCCGGAGCACAGCTCCAAAACCGTTCATCATATCTTCCTGAAACTTTGCATGTGTATTACCCACTAGCTGAAGTGGTGCCTTTTGATATTTTCAGATTTCTGAAAATTTTAATTTTTTTTCGTTTCCATAGAAACATGTTGAAGTTGGACTTTGTTCAGAGACAGGTTCGTTTCCGGAGCACAGCTCCAAAACCGTTCATCATATCTTCCTGAAACTTTGCATGTGTATTACCCTCTAACTGAAGTGGTGCCTTTTGATATTTTCAGATTTCTGATAATTTTTTTTTTTTTCGTTTCCATAGAAACATGTTGAAGTTGGACTTTGTTCAGAGACAGGTTCGTTTCCGGAGCACAGCTTCAAAACCGTTCATCATATCTTCCTGAAACTTTGCATGTGTATTACCCATTGACTGAAGTGGTGCCTTTTGATATTATCAGATTTTTTCTGAAAAATTCATTTTGTTCTGTTTCCATAGAAACATCAGAGGGATGTCGGTTGTTGTTGATTTTGACTGCTTTTGGAGCAGAAGTCTAAAACCCTTAACATGCCTGAAACTCAGCATCTGTAATACCCACTAACTGAAGTACGGTAGTAGATACACAAGTATCTGTAAAAGATGTGTTTTACAAATTTTGTGGAACCGGTGGGATATGTCATCTTCTGATGACTCTTGTTTAGATTAAATCACACAACATAGTACATGGCATGGGATGTGTTGGATTAACTCAAACGCCAACTTCCCAATGCAAGGCATAACTCAATTGGAATTTTCTATTAAAAAAGGGCTCCTTTTCAATATTTTTTAAATTTCGTTTAAAAGTCTAAGTCTATGACTAAGACAAACCAAATTGTACCAATAAACTGCATTCTCCGTATTCCATAATCTGACAAGTGGGAGGATGTTTTCAGCCAACTTATTGCTATATATACATGAAGTGACTAAAATTAAACACAAAAAAACTAAACTAAGGAACGAAAGAAAGTAAAACACTCACTTGTTTTTCCGTTAATTCAATATTTTAAAGAAATGAGATGTATATGATTTTGACACGATACAATAACACCTTTCGACGCTAGTTTGAATGACTTAATTGGGGACTGGCTAGTAATTCATATTTTTTATTTAGAAAAAAACCCATGTAGAAGTATTATTTGACTGATTTTTTTACTAATTTCCAAAACTATTTACTTTTTTAATGCGACGTAGAGAACTTGTGAAATTTGACATTGACAATTAAACATATGATAAATACTACTGAGAGGTTTACTTTCTTGTGCACGTCAGTTTAGTATGACCAGTACATACACAGTAAACATATGAAATGAATTTGTTCACAGTGAATCTGATGCTAATGGGAAGGATCCTTTTCGACCATTCTATGGACAACTTGGCGAACTCTGTACGGTCATTGTCGAGAGTCCCAATGGTCGCTATGACAGCAACAGCTAGTCAGTCAACACGAGATCGAATCATTAAGAGTCTCTGCATGACAAAGTGCAAGAAGGTACTAGTCAGTCCAAACAAAGACAACATAAAATACTGGCTATGTGAAACATCCGGCAATGTTGTTAGAGATTTCTCCTGGCTGTGTGATGGGCTTCAAGAGAAAGGAAGACATATGCCAAGGATGATAATTTTCTTTCGGCAAACATCCCAAATCAGTAGACTTTATACTTTTCTGGCTTACAAACTGAAGGATAAGGGCTATGCAGACCCTGATCCAAATAAACAGAATTAAGCTAACAGACCCTTTGATATGTTTCACAAGTCTACAGATGACAGTGTCAAGGAGAGCATACAGATCTCATACATGGACCCAAACAACGTCAAACGAGTGCTCCTGGCTTCGACGTCGTTCAGCATGGGTCTAGATGTTCAAGGTGTCGACCACATCATTCATTATGGGCCAGCAAATGATGTTGAGGACTACATGCAAGAAACTGGTAGAGCTGGTCGTACTGATGATCAGGCTCGTGCTATCCTGATGAAGTACAAACGCTGTTTGGCAGGAAGTAGAGGAATACGCCCTTGTATGAAAGACTATTGCAAACAGAGAGACTGTAGAAGGAAACAGTTACTGAAGCACTTTGTGGTCTCTCCATCTGCACCGAGACTGCTGCCTGCTCATTCATGCTGTGACTTGTGTGCTCAGACATGTCAATGTTTCTGTCATTGTGACAGTACACACCAATGTAATTGTGAAAGTCTCTGTCCGGGAAATACGTCATTGGTATATGATTTGATCACTGCCACAGAAGAATCATCTGAAATCACAACAACATCTGAAAGTGACATTGATGAGTTCACTAAGCGGTCACCCATAGTCCTTACATACAGTTCTGATAGCAACTAGATTTTGTAAAATCCATGTGTACCAAATGTTTCCAAGCTGTCTGATACCCACTGTCTAATCTTTGACATGTCTAAACTATCAAGTGGTCCCTTCAGGGAGGTGAACTGTTCATGAAATCTGTCTGGAACGCTTGCAAACACGTCTCCTTCTAGGTGAAATTGCATTGCCAGTCGAACGATGTCCTAGGTGACATCCATGGTGGTATGTTTTCCACTGCCTTGTCTGACAGATCCCTCCATGTCGTAATGTTTGCACATAGCCGCAGTGGTTTGAGCAAATCTACTGACTCGCAGAATTGTTCTTTCAAAATACTTCCCTCTGTAGGTATGGACCTCATCTTTGAAAACTCGATTACAATTTTCTAAATCCAAGTCATTTGGGTGGTTACTTTTCTGTTTTCCGAGGTAGTTCACAGTTCTGTTCCACTTCAGTCTCTCGGACTGTCTCTCTGTTAAAAACACATTCATTTGAGAAAGTGTTTCCAACATCGCAAAGGCATATTTGAGACAGTTACATGCTTTGTAGTACAGCATAAACATCTTGCATAACTGAGCTATCCTTTCACCATCACCCGTCTAAATGGCATCATTGTGGTTGATTCTGAGAAGACCAAGGGCCATACATTGTCTTGTATAGTCAGTCATACACAGATGACTTTGAGCTTTCTGAAGGTGAATCAATGGGAGTTTCAGGATTGAAAATAGGATTGAAAATAGGATCAGGGTGACCATGTTTTGATGATTCATGCTTACGAAGTGCTCTTGGTAGCTGGTACTCTTTATTGCAGTATCTGCACTTCAGCTCTCTTGAGAATGAACCATAGGCTGGGAAGCTTGGTATAGTAGGAAAGGAATGCTTCTTCACAAATGCAGTAGCATGATCCATGATGAAGATCTTCATTTCCTCTGCATCACCAATTGGACCACCATAAGGAGGTGTTGGATCTGAGGAAAGGTCTTTCATATTGAATTGATGAAGACAGCCAGCTATCACATATGCAGATGTCACCTTGTCAATGAATCCTGCACATGCATAGTAGTCATCATGAGGATTGGATTTCACATTTCTTGCATTTATTGCATTTCTTCCTGCATGTAGTGTTCCTACAGAATAGGATGACGTTGTGTCGTACAGTGGACTCCATATAACCTTCAGTAGCTCTGCCTGATTACGAAATTCCTCTATCTTGGGTATGAGGCCTTCAAGCCTCATGGAGGGTGATGTACCGTTCTGTACACCATCTTGAGCAGTTTTGTGACGTTCGGATGTGAGGTACAAATGTAGTCACCTCCACTCATTACCTTTGCAGGTGTTCTCTCAGATGTTTTACTTTTGTCATGGCCTGGTACAAATCCGTGCAGAAACTTGCAAATGTCAGTCATTTGGTCATTATACTGTTCATTTTTCTCTAAAAGACCCATGTTGACCCTTTCTGTTTTAGTCTTCATTGCTGCCATGTACTTGTGGGGAATGTTTTGTTCTAAAGCATTTCGAAAACTTGCAAACGCTGGGATGTATTCAATCCATATCTGAGCTACAAGGAAAGCCATTTCATTGATGATCTGTTCCTGTTCAATTTCACTGGGTAGAAAGATATCAAATGGAACAGTTTTGGGATCAGCCTGAGGGCGAGAATCGTCTAGATGATTTCCACTCACCCTGTTTTTGTACGCACACACCTGGAACATGTGTTGACTTTATTTTGGTTTGAGATGGTCATGTGTCTAACCTTTGTAAAGAAGACAACATTGTCACATACAAAGTAGTAGCCGGGATGCATCTCCGACTGATGGTCAGCCAATGTTTCCCTCTCTTGAGATGGTCATGTGTCTAACCTTTGTGAAGAAGTCAAAATTGTCACCTTCAAAGTAGTAGCCGGGATGAATCTCCGACTGATGGTCAGCCAATGTTTCCCTCTCTTGTTCCAATAAAAGCACAAGGTCTGAAGAAGATCCATAGTCTGATATTCTTTCCTCCACAGCTTTTACATTTTCCAGAAAAACACCTTCTCTTTTCAAGTCTGCTTCACAGCTATTTTTCCATTTTTGAAGAAGAAGTCCCCATTATTTTGCAAAATTGTCCACTATGTTAACAGTTTGCTTATAACTTATGCAGTCACTTGTAACTTGTAACCTATTGAATAGGGACTGTTTGGCTCCACCTTTCAAAAGGACAACACTATTCAAATGCTGTACAGCATTTAACTCTCGATTATAGAGAGACAACAGTTTCGATCCAGCAGTAATTACAACCCCTGGTAACAGTAAACTCTCATTCTTCAGTTTGTTTCTGCTTAGGGCAGGATTTGAAAAGAAAACACTCAGGAACCTCCAAAATGTTGGAGTTTTCGATTTCCACTCCTCTGATATTCCATTCCAAGAAATATTCAACAGACTGTCGATATTCCTACGTCTCAAAACAGATGGGTTTGACTTTTGAGCAGATACTTGTTATTTCATCTTGAAGTTGGGTGAATATATCATTGATGATGAGTGGTTTGATGTTTTCTGTTCCCAAGAATACTGATGAGATATTCCTCAAGTTTGGTGATGTTAAGGGAGAAGCGAGAGGAGAGAGTGCTTTGGTTACAGTTGTTACCTCTTCTCCTTTCTTGTTTTTGATACTTACCTGAAAATAAACAGATATTCAGATTTCTGTTTTGAGCAGTGATCAATTCAGTTTTGCCATGGAGCAAATTGAAACTATGGAAAAATGAGGTTTTCGAATTATGCAAATGACTGTAGTTTCTTCCTTGGATATTGAGAAGCTACAGTTGTGAAAACAATAGTTCTGCTTATCAATATAGATATGGTTTGTTTTGAGAGCACTATATACTGACTGATTCATTTGTTATTTTATTTCACCTCATTTACCTTACTAAGAAACTGTAAATGTAAGTAGTGTGGCAATTAATTGATTCAGGTGAATAATTGAGCTTTTCATATTTAACAAAAATATATTCGAGATATGCAAAAAAGAGAGAATGTTATTTAGAGTAAGTACATTAAATAACTAAATAAACAAATAACAATAAATCCTTGTTTGTTGCATGTTATTCTACTTTTAGTACCAGTGATATTTGACGGGAGAGATGTTTTCATAGTTATAAAAGCAACGTTAAGCTGGACATTTCAAAATCTGTTTGGAACAATTGTTAATTGACTTAACATTTTTGCTCAGAACAATTCAGCAATACATTCACCGAGAACAGTGATCACCAAGACGGGTACAACATATAGTTTTCCCCCTTAAAGGTGCTGTAGCACATTTTTTTTTACTGAAATTAAGTGCTCTCGTAAAATATAAATGTGTGTTACCAATGGCTTAATAGTACCTCTTAATGAATAAAAAAAAGTGTTTTAAAACAAATGTACATGGTTAGATTAAGCCATGAGAGTTTATTTCCCATTGAGCGGCCAGTTTAATGTGTTCACATTAAAATGGTCGTTCGAAGGTAAGACGCCAGTACATTTATTCATGGTGTATTTCACGGCTTTGCGAGATGTTAAAGTAATTAGCATAATCTGGACATACGTATTTGTATACGTAAGGGTGTCCTTATTGCATTATGATAATTCATTGCTATACATTATTAATTCCTCTGTTCTATATTTTTCTGCAATTAAGTTTATAAACTTAATTACAAATGGTATATAATTTTACCTTTTTGTCTTAAACATTATTTGGCTACATAAATACTTGTTATTTTTTAATTATCAGCTAAATACCTTTTATATATATGTATTTGTGTCGGATGATTATCATATTAAACTAAATCCCTTAAAACACAGAATATTCTTTTCTCAGTGTTTAAATTTGATTTGACAGGTTTCCAATATTAGTATTTGTTATTCTATTTATTAGTAGATATTTCCACTCATGCAGTGCATAAGCCAATAAGTAATCAATTTGATATTCGCATAAATACTTTATGCAATTCGTAATTAATTATCTTAACTGTAAATATTAACTGAAGGTGACATTAACATAATGGTATCGACTATATTGACTATTAGTACACACACTAGTACACAATGCATTAATGGTTTAAACTCAAATGATTGTTTTCTTTGTATGACTGATAAGATGGCTTTCATGAATAAAGTTTTAAACTGGCAATTAAAAATAAAAATGTTCCCCTTAGTTAATTTATAAGCAAACTGTTTTACTATCATTAAACATAGATTACATGTTCCCTAGTCATTGCTTACTGTCACTTTCCAAGAAAAACTCATTTACTCACCAGAATATCTTCAGAGCGGAGTCCAGATGACGTACTTTGGGTTGATGTCGTACTTGGGTTCATGTCGTACTTGGGTTGATATCGGGAAAGTTGCATCAGGAAACAAAGCCTTCCTTCGTAAATCTCGAGTGGAAGTTGGGGAAAGATCACATGTTGACCTGAGTCTCTTATACACTGTAGTTCCATGGGAAGTGTACAAAGTACTAATTGTTTTCTCATATGACGTCTTCAAATGATTCACCTTCTCCTGTACTCTAGACGCAATACCAGTACAAGTTTTACACACGATATCAGTAGAACATCCTTTTGTTATTGAAATATTTTAAACATCTTCAAGAAGTAGACACGCACAGGTTTTGTCTTTACCTTTGAAAAGTTTCCTTCGATAAATTTTCTAAATGACGTTTTCTCCGCATATGACACAAAAAGATTCACTAGAAGATGGAGATAAATTCAAGTTCTTCGATGATTTTGTTGGGGTCTCAGATGAATTCTTGGAGTAAGCCATTCACTTCAGAAACCAGTGGTCGTCTGAGAAGTTTTGGATCACTAAGTCTTGTAAAACTGCCTAACACTAGGGGAAATATAGACTTGCTGTAATCGGCCATCTGGTAGTATTACTTCTGCTGTGGTAAAGGGATGATATACTGATAAAGAGACCATGCCAAGGCTAACCTGTTCCTCTAGGAGTCTTGTTGACAGATGCACTTTAACTCTCCCTCCATCCAAGAGGTCAGAATTAAACAACGGGGCCAATACATCTGCCTGTCAGTCATGGGGCTTATCTGATGCCTCCTTGTTAATGTGATGTTCTAACTAATTGATGGTGAATAGCTCAAGATATCATAATACTATGAAAAAAACATTTCTTACAGTCTCCTTTTCAATATTTAATAAAATGGTGATATTTTCAGAATAAATACTTTTTTCATAGTCTGAGTGTAAGACTAGAAGAAACTCGAAAATGTGTTGTACAGGGAGATACTCTTGCAATATTACCAACAGGTTATGGAAAATCTCTCATTTATGAAATTTTGCCAATTCTTCATGCCAAATACCACCAGCAAAAACCAGCATTCATTAAAGTTCAAAAGTTGGGGGACAGATCATTAAACCTAACTAACGCTGTTCTTCGTGATCTGAAACCAGGTTCTACTGAAGGTGTGAAACTGCTCAGTGGTAATTACACATACATGTATTCTCATCCAGAGAACATCACAGATCAAAAGTGTATAAATGACATACTTCTACACCAACACTTTCAGGAGGATGTAGACAACTTCATTATTATTGATGAAGCACATTGTGTTTTGCAGTGGGGAGAAAACTTTAGACCTAGCTTTCAAAAACTTAAGAAACTGCGGGCAATTCTTCCAAAAGCTACTATTCTGGCAATGAGTGCAACACTTTCTCTTAAAGGCCAAAAGGATATTGTCCAGCTGCTGTCAATGGGAAATGAAAAGATTGTGTCTACATACCCTGCCAAAGACAATATTTCTCTAATTGTCACAAGGAGACCACCAACAATAAGTAGGGAAGAAGAATCTGCTCTAATATCAGTTGAGTACTGTCTTGAACCTCTCATACTGCAACTACTTGAAATGGGTCAGGATTTCCCCACTCTCTATCGTGTATTTCAGTGGAAGTCAGAACTGGGTTGGTGTGTGCTATGAACTCTGCAAGACTCTACTTGGACCTAAATTCTATGTGGATCCTCAGTCTGAAGACTCAGCCAGAGTAGTCATGTACCATGCATCATTTGAAAAAGGAACAGACAAGGTATTACTCAATAATTAATACACATATTTATTAAATATACATTTTCTTTAAACAAGGGATACAAAAAGAGAATTAAATTAATTGCATTGCTTGACAGTATTAGATATATTGATCTATTCTTAACAGTAAACTTAGTTTCATATCTTAGTTGAGACTTTTCTTATTTACTGGCTTTACATATAAGAAATGACATTTAGTTATTGTCTTATAATCTTATTAAGTCGGTAATTTTATACTATATGGTTAAACAATTTTTAATGTAAATAGTCTTCATTCATCTTATGTTATTATCATTTTGCAAATCATTAATTAGATGTTGAAAATGTTTGCAGCTCAGATCTTCAATAATGAAGAGTCTATCCAAGGATCTAACTGTCAGTCCATTAAAGCTGGTTCTTTCAACAGTTGCTCTGGGGATGGGAGCAGATTTGACTCATGTGAAGCGGGTAGTGCAGATAGGACCATCAAAGACAATGGAAGGTATGTCAACCAATATTTACACATATATTTACATTGACCATGTTTACATTATATGCTGGTACATTTGAGCTCATCAGGCCTGAAAGTTCCAATGAGTTTATAGCATGGCATCTGCCCCTCAGTCCGTCCATCCCTGAACGTCTTGCTTTTAGACTTCTTCTTAAACAAACTCTAGAGAGCTGAAATATTATGTACAGACTCCTTAGCTAATGGGGATTCTAAATTGTAAATGAGGTCACAAACTTAAAAACCTATTTTCATCTTCTTCTCAAGTTCCAAAAGGTCTAGAGAGTTGAAAAGTTGTGTACAGACTCCATGGCTAATGGAGATTCTAAATTGTAGATTTTGATTTGACTGCCATGACCCTATTTTGGTCATGGGTCACAACCTAAAAAAAATATTTTCATGTTTTTCTCAAGTACTTCAAGTTTGTTTTATCCGTGATAAATTATCCTGGAAAATTTACATTTTGAAATTTATCTAGTTTATTGTTTAAAGATTGATGAGCTACACAACCAATGGGAGAGAGTTGAATTTTTTAAAAATTATTTTATGACTCATTGGCCAATGTTGATTCTACATTGTAGATTTGGACTCTGTGATCCAAAATGTAGGGGAAAGGGACATGACCTTAATACCTATTTTCATCCTATCCATTATGAAAGGCTCTAGATAGGTGAAATGTTGTTTACAGACTCCTTGACCAAAGTGGCTTAATTGTTGGGTCAAAGGGGTCATGACCTAAAAACCTCTTTTCTTGTTAACAATTTATTACATGAGATTGGTTAGATTTTCAACCTTAGATGATAAATCACTAATATTAATAATAAGCCGTGATGAGCTACAGATCCCATGGCCCTATTTTTCAGTTTGACATTGGAGAGAATATATCGTTACTAAAGCTCTCTGGCTGATACACCTATACAATACTATCTATGTATCTGTTCAGCGATGAATTAACCTGAATATTGTCAAGGAAAGTGGTTATATTAATTTGGCAATGTTGATTGCTGTATAGAATTTTCAAAGTTCAAAATGCTATTATTCTGTCCATAAATAACAAAAATTGTCCATCTTTCCTCAGCGTATGTTCAGCAAGCTGGTAGAGCAGGAAGATCAGGAGATCAAGTACTGTCTGTGATGTACTACAACAATTCAGATGTTGGCAGACCAGAATTGGTACAAGAGATGAAGGATGTACAAGTGATACGAAGTGTCGTCGACGAATAGTGAATTCATCCTTTGGGTTCAGTGATTACCCTCCAGTGCCTGCATAACTTTGCTGTGACGTCTGTAACCCTCTGTTAACTTCTGTTCTCCTGCTTCACATTGAAGAGTGAGCGAAACACATCCAGTCAATTAACCATTCTCATTATTCAAATGAACCTGATGTCCACTGATCCAACTTTGAAGCTGATGTCTTGTCAGTCTACCAATCAAAGACTTGGATAGCCCAGAATGAGAATTCAAACGTCGTCCACTTTGGTTGGTGAAAGGTACTAATCTATGAATGTTCTCAAATAAGATGTTTTCATCATTCTCAGCAGAAGGGGTCTTGTGCTTGTGAGCCCTAATGACAATGCCACTGTTGTTATCAAAATTTTCACTCACAGCTGACAATCCTGCAAATGCCGCAGTCCTCTTCTTAATAGTTTTCTCTGACTTATTTGACTGGAGAGCTTTGATGTGACCTTTGACATTTCGAACAATGTGTTCCATGACCATGTCAGCTGGGATATGGGTGTGAAGCTTCCCACCGGTATTTACGAAACATCCGTAAAAAGATTCATTTAGCTTCCTCTCACTCAGTGTAGCGTGTTGGTGGAACAAAAACCTCAAGATTTCTAGAGCATTCTTGGATTTGGTACTTTTACCCTTAAAGACAAGCATGGCAACTTTCAAAATTGACAACATCCTCTTCTTTTCTGGAAAGTGTATCACATCTGACAAGTCCTTGAAGAGGAAACCAAGTTCAAGGACATTGTGGGCATACAACTTCATTTCATCAGTGATGGTTGCCTTGTT
Organism: Gibbula magus; assembly: GCA_936450465.1. Classification (NCBI taxonomy): domain Eukaryota; kingdom Metazoa; phylum Mollusca; class Gastropoda; order Trochida; family Trochidae; genus Gibbula; species Gibbula magus. The sequence continues at coordinate 14,848,840 of OW388290.1, read as the reverse complement.
TGACGTCTCTTTTATTGGGATGAGTAAATCCTGTGTTTTTCCATTTGGCATGATGATTGTAACCCTTTGATGGGATTGCTTAGGATGTGTGATGTCATCAGTAGCCTCTTTTGCAAATGGCCAAACAAGTCTATCAACCATTTCACCAATGTTTTCAAAATTCCACTTCAACTGATCTCCTGTGCTCATCTCGACAAAGTTTGGAAGTCCTTTATTTGGAATTGAATCAACATTTTCCATCTGAAAGAAATGGCATGCTGCTTCCAAAATGTACATATCAACTAGAGAAGTAGCTAACTCTTTGCAGTCCTCATAGTTGTTTTTGTCATGTTTGCCATCTGCCCGCTTTCGACCCAGTCTAATTCTCTCAGCCCCAAGAGTACCTGTGTCTGTGCTCTTTTCATTGTATAGACACTTGAATATTGTGGTGAGCAAGGCCATCTGGAGGTGAAACAACTCAAAAGTGATTGGTCCAAGATGAAGGAATGTGTTTGAACCGGGCTCTCCAAGTCTTTTGGCTCCAGAAAATCTATCCCTGGTAAGCTGATCACCACCAATGTGAACACGAAGGTCATCAGTGACTGGTATATGTGCCTTATCATGAACCTCCTTTACCAACTCCTCATACTCATCCAGACCCTCAATCACCTCACTTTATTTCTGTTCATTTTTTTGCCATCACAGGTAAAGGGATCACCTTGTTTTTCAACTTCATCTGCTCAGATTCAGATTGGGATAAGTGTTTTGGGAGAGCACCTGACAAAACTGAGAAAGCCAACATATGCTTCACTAGAATTCTCATTATGAGGATGCAGTCATCTTCTCGCACACTCCTCCAGTCCTCCTCATTTGGCAAGAATAAGTCCCATGGTAAACTCAAGAGATTGATCTGTGGTGTGATTGTTGGTAGGTGATCAAAGGATATCTCTTGAATGATAGCTGCTGAGCCGAACCAGTGTTCCATGTGTTTTGTAGATGACTGTCGCAAGTGGCTAACATTAACTGAAAAGTTGACATTGTCGCCAACGATTCTAAATGGCTTTCCTTGTTTTAGAGCATCAATGAGCTTTGTGTTGAAGTGACTGGTGATATCATCAAGGACGGTGCTCGAGACACTGTGTGATGTACAAACACCCATTGGTTGCAGTCTACATACATCTGAAACAGATGATTGTACGTATCTGTAAGTATTAACACTATATCATGGTAAAGTCAAAGTTAGTGTTAAATATACTTTTAATGACGTTTGCATCCTGTATTTCATGTATGTATGTATGGTTAAATGTTATGCCCATAGTCATACACTAAATACTTAAGGTCACATTTATGACAGAGAAATGTTGATTTATAAATAATTTAATAAACATTAAAGGTACATACATTGTGTAGTTTGGGGTCACATAATGCAAACGTTATAAATGATGCTACTTTATCGAGTAGTACCGACTGTTACCGAAAACTACCATTTTGACAATAGTAGACTCTGCATATTGATATGATGGTAAAAGTAGTGATTTCTGATCGAAAACCGGACAATGCACAATGATTTTGGAATCTTATTTATAACAGACAAAAAGACAAATTTTAGTTGCTAATGTTTTATAGCTCATATTAATATTGTGCATGTAAATGGGACGTGCATTTTCAGTTTCTGCACATGCATAATGATGTTACTCAATTTTAATTGGAACCCAGTGATTATGATATATTTGGCGTTTGGGGATAAATATGCAAGCTGAGTGAATGTATTTGTACTGTAAATAGCACATGTGGGGAGTTGGAGTGTATTAAAGCCAAATACAATTTGATGAAACACAATGGATGCACCTTTGACCAAAGTTGTAAATCATATGAAATCATACCTTATGATTCCTCATTCAGCATTGGTTCCATGCAGAGAATTCAAACAATACAAAACATGAAATGAAAAGGTTACATGTGTTAACAATGGTAAAGGATAAGTTAGAAAAAATATTTTTAGCTCATCAGGCCTGAAAGACCAAATTGGCCTATCGCTAAGGTGCTCGTCCGGCTTCAGTCCGCAATCCGTAAACTGTAAACATTTTCGAGTTCTCCTCCAGAACTGCTCCTACCCCAAAGCTGAAGTTTTGTGGGGAGGTACCATGCCCCCAGGGGGATCATAGTTTGGAAATTTCCCGTCAAATATGGGCATGTCATGCATTTAACCGAAACCTCTAAATGACTTCTGATATTTTCAGAATAACTGTTTTATTACATATTTACAGAACTTAATTTGTTCATTTAGTCCTGAACCGCAATCACTTCACATAAGGGTCTGACAGTGGGCTACCCTAAAAACTTTAAATGACTTCTCTTCAAGAACCAGTTTTACTAGAAAATTCAGATTTGGGGAATATGATATTTGATAGATAGAACCTGAGATTTGTAAATATCATTAACCTTCTCCAAATATAAATGGTGTGTCAGGGGTGCAATGAAAAGTTTGAGGAGTTTTAACAGTTTTTACCTCAAGAACCAGTAGTACTAGAAAGTTCAAATTTTGAGCATATCATTGTTGTACAATACATATCAAATGATCCAAATTTCAAGTCAAGCATAACATAAACTGGAATTGTCAGTCGGATGAATGTATTGTGGTGTTAAGGAACCCAGGACACACATATATGTAATAAATTTCTGCTAAGATTGCCCTGTTTTGTATCATTATTTATGGAATATAGTTGAATTGTATAAGTTATTTGTTCTAGATCATTGCAGGAATGTTATTATTTAAACAACCATGTGATCCAGTCTTTTTGGTCTCATGCACTGAGACAGATCAGTGTTTTGTTTTAAAAATAATTGCTTTGATTTATGCTTTATCTGAACTAAGTATTAAACATCACAATCACTATAAAGTAGGATAGCTACAGAGCCCATGGTTCTATTTTTACTACTTTAGATGAACACAAAACACCAACTTCCAAACGCAAGGCATAACTCTTGCCAGTCTGCATTACTGGTTGATTTAAGCCTTGCTGTATTTCCCTCGCTTTGTTGTGTCTAGTAGAGAATCGCTACACAAAGAAATGCATAGTGGGCCTGGATTTCTTAGCACAGATTTAATAAGGAAATACTACAAGGCCTAAATCAGCCAGTAATGGAGACTTGCAAGAGTTATGCCTTGCATTGGGAAGTTGACAAAACACTTGAATGCTGACATTTTGTGCAGAAATATCTTTTAAAGCCGTTATAATTATATAATATGAATATCTTCTTCTGAATTAAGCAGTGTTTAAACAATTCACTCACTAAGTCTTAAATCTAAATAATTCATGCAATTCCTGATGAGCTAGAGAGCCCATGGCTCTATTTTTCTATTTCAAATAATCATATATGTAAAATATGACCTTCTGAATCATTAAAAAATAATCTCATTTTCATGTAGTTCTGTTATGTTTATGTTTATCAGCATGAAGCTGAGCATATTAGTTTCCAATCTATCTTGGTACAGAAATCCAATTAAAGTAGTGTTCATTCTAGAGATCGATATTGTCATGTGCTGAAATAATTTCAGAAAACGAGTCTGAAAGGCCAGATGGACGTGTGGCATGTTCTATAGTCCGGTGTCCGTAAACGTTTCACATGTTCGACTTCTCCAGAACTGCTGCAACCTGTGGTGTGAGGATATACCTTGAATCTTGCACCTAGGAGATGTTAGTTTAACCCCACCTCAAATGGGAATGGCAGGCAGTTTCCCGAAAACCTTTAAATGATTTCTTCTTCGGAACAAGTTGGCAAGGGAACTTTAAACGACCTCTCTTCAAGAACCATCAATTCTTTTGTGACAGGGACATACTATGTATGTCTTTATTGTAATTAGTTAGTGCTAATTAGCTTTTAAGTATTGTAAATAATCATTTATAATATATCTTTATTTCAGCATCTAAGAGACGCTGAAACCATGTAAATACTATTTTAATGTGTCGCTTTATTTCAGCACATCACAGCAGCTGAAATGTTAGTTAGTAATTCATATGTTTTAATAATCTACTTGATTTCAGCTTAAAGCGCAACTCCCGGGTGATTTTGCCGTAAATTGTGTTGAATATCTCCTCGAGGTGTACATTTAGATATAGTTTTCTCAAGTAAATACAAGTTAATTTTCGTATAAATTACGAGTGAGTCGCATGTATATTTACTGAAATTAGTAAGAGAAGAGAAAAAATGATACTGTTTACGTTGCTTTCGAGCGTGTCCGCCATCTTGGTTTACGGAAACGTCCGGATTTTTACCGATCTAGCGTGTGACGTCAACTGGGGCAAACAAACAAAGATGGCCGCCGCCGATAGATCTAGCGCATCTTCAAAAAAAAAAAAAATTAACATTGTCTATACAATGTATTTCTGAATTTATTATTTGAGAAATTATTTTTGAATAAAATCACCGTAAAGCAAATAATTAAGTGCATTTTCAGAGTGATAAATATAAATAAACTTTTCAAAACTAGAAAAATAAATTCTATTGCACAATATAGAATTGACTTTTACACGGGTAATTAGAATTTAATTGAGAAATTACATTTTTGAATATCATTATTAGATACCAAGCAGGTGCATCTTTCTTAATTATAAATAAACAAATGTACAAGAAAATTGTTTTATATCTCACAAAAGTGAATTGAGAGATCGTCTTAATTAAAATTTAATGAATAAATTAACTTTTAAAAATAAAATCATCAGAAAGCAAATACCAGTATGTGCAAGTTTCTTAGCAATAGCGGTATTGCTAGGAGAATGGCCAAGTCTCGTCCAGGTTTAGGCCTGCTTCCTCCCTCCGGAATCCGCCACCTTGAATACAATAATGTTAATAGCCGAGATAAGGGTAATAATGTACTGAATGAATCAAAGGCATGGACGTTACAAGTTGGTCTCAAAACTAAGTTTTAGTGTCATCAACTAGACAGTTACTAGAGTGACAGGTAATGACAGATTAGCTTTCCCAAGTTATATTAGTTATGTAATTCTCAAGCCTTGGCTACAGAATTACAAAAGTGATATAACTTGGGAAAGCTAATCTGTCATTCCCTGTAATAAGATGGTTGTTGCTTCGATTACCAATTACTTAAATAAAAGTAAAGACGTGATTTTTAAAAACCCAAAGAATCTTTTTTTTAAAATCCAACAAGGAGGTCAACATCCATATCCATTCGTTTGTGGTGTTGATAATACTTGTGTATCTATCCTAGTGTACTACAAGTGACTAAAATGTCTCATTTAACAGTTAAAGGTAATTGTGGTTCTTGTTGAAAGATGTATATTTCTATTCATACTATTTATTCCAAATTTTGTATGGGTTACTACAAATTTAATAAAATGTAAAAAAAAATCAGTTTTGAGTGGGTTTTTTTCTGAAAAAAGAAAAATGGAATTGCTGAAAACGTATGGCCTCTTAGGCCCTATCAAAGGCAACAAATCTGAAATGTATATTTCCCAATGCCTAAGGAATCTGTATTTCACATTTCAACTGAAGAAAGAGGCCAAAATAGGTTTTTGAGTTGTGACCCCTGTGACCCTATTGGGACAAGGTCACCAAATGTAAAATATATAATTCTTCAAAGGATACTCTGGATTCAGATGTCAAGGTTCAACTGCTGCATGGTCCATCAGTATCAAGAATACAGTGCTCAGTATTCTCTGCTGCAAGCCGCTCTACATACAGAGTATGAATAGGTGTTCTCCCTCCAGCGGTACCAAATTTGGCAAAAGTTATGGGTACTGTACCTGCAAAAAGATAAGAGAAGAACCGTTTTTTAAGTGTATTTGAAACATTTGTTTGTTGGTAATGTTATATAAGACTTTTTTTTTAAAGATTTGATGTGACAATGATTTGGATATATGTTTTTATGATACAGTTACTTAAATTAAATTGATATGAAATAGAGCTATAGGCTCTGTAGTTCATTAGGACTGGTTTACTACATGATTTATTATCAAAGATTGAAGATTTAAAAAAAAACCAAGCAGACAGAGTCGACTATAACCCCAACCAAGTGAGAAAGTTTAAAACATTGTGTGTGTAAACAATGATTATCAAAGTTTATTATTTGATAAATCCTAAATTGGCCAAGGAGTCTGCACACATCCTTTCAGCTCTCTTAGAGCTTTTGGAACTGAAGAAGAATATGATAATAGTTTTTTTTAGGATGTGACCCCTGTGAGCCTATTTGGGGTGACCAGGTCATGAAAACTACCATTTCGAATCTCCATTCTCCAACGAGTATGCACATACAATTTCAGCTCTGTAGAGTGAGTGGTTCTTGACAAGAAGTCGAAAAAGCTAAAAGTTTACTGACGGATGGACGGACGCCAGATGTGAGGTGAGGTGAGTTGGGGTTTAACGCCGCTATCAAGATATTTTTCACTTGCGGCTGCTAGTATTATGGCAGGGAGAAAGCCATGTGGCTATGCTTTGCGGTAAAACCTGCGAGCATCGGCTGGAACTAGCGAACCATGGGTGGTACTACGCTGAAATTCAGTGTAGCCTTGCACCCAAACCTTACTGCGTGTAGAACAGTTCTCTACTGAAGACAATGTTGCAGTGCCCCTGGCGGGACTCAAACCCCGGACCTCTTGATCCGAAGCCGAACGCGCTAAACACTGTGCTATCCCACAGACACTGGACGCCATGCCATGCCATGAGCCCATCGGGCCTTTCAGGCCTGATAAGCTAAAAATCAATATATACTAAGTAGAAAAAGGCACCACTCCAACACTAGGTGTACCACATACCAAGTTTCATACAGAAAATATTGAACGTTTTTTTAAATATGTCCTGGAAACAAAAGCATTTAGGAATCACGGAAGGACGGAAGCACGAACGGAGGCGAAAACAATATGTCTGAGGCAGTCTCCCGCAAAGCTTATATTGAGTTATCATACTCATCTTTTGTTGTTGATTACTGCTCGCCTTCTTTGCCGGTGTATCTCCATCGTTGTTTTCCCACGGTGCAGGATCACCCTTCTCTGTCCCACTCTCCTCTGGTCGCGGGTCGCCATGACCCCACTTACCATCGAAGAAGGTTAAGTTTGGGAGATCCTTCAAGTGTCCCTTGAAAAGCGGCTGATGAAAGCTGCAATGGCGTCCTCTTTGGATGGTCTCTCAACAATAGAACAGAGGTAGTCTGGCACTCTGTCTCTGAAGTCCTGTATGGAATGTCGCAGGCCGGCAGGGTCCTCGCGATAGCAACAAACCACTTCAGTCATGAGTTCCGCAGCGTACTCTGGTATAAAAAAAATTAGATTAAATGAAATCATATATGGCGATTATTACCCGAGGAAGTGTGCAATATGACTTTTACTAAACAAGTGTGAATTGTTCATTGCCCGAGTGAGGGTTATACATGAATTTGCACGAGTTTCAACTTAACAAGATGACATCCTAAGTTTCATGATTTCAGCCTTTCTGTTCGTTCCTTTATCAAAAACAAATTAAATGAGAATGTAAAATTGATAAGACTACCATATGACTTACCGTAAGTTGGTGCAGTTTTCTCTGGTCGTATTATTGCTGCCATCTTTGATTCTTTCGGGAAGTGCATGGAATATTTTTTATTCCCGTTTTTGGTCTCAGCTTGATCCCTGCTGTTATTCTCATTAAAGTGTAGCCCAGCGAGAAACAGTCTTTAAAAGAGAACGATATGATCAGAAATGATTTACAGTAACCATCTGCATAAGTGTGTACTAATCAAAATTATTATATTTGAATGATTGAATGATTGAAAATTAATTAGGTCTAAAGATGTGGTAACATTAGCCCTCCAAAGCTCACCTAATATGGCAAGTCATGTCATGTCAAGAGTTTATTAGGCAAAAAACCAATACAAATCCACTCTTAAATTTGCCTGTGCACATGGAGAGGTATATAGAACATTGCTCAAATATTTAAAGCTATTGACGACCTATGACATACATCGAGGTTATACCAATGTATGAGAAAGCTGTGTGCTTGGGAGCAAATTGAATAATCAGGCTGTGAAAAGCTTCAAGGCTTGACGTCTGCTCATTTGATGACAGCATTGTGATGTCCTTCAGAAGGTACTTGCTTGCGAGGATCTTTTCAAGCTTGACAAACAGTTTTGATGCTGAAAATGCATATATATATATATATGATTATGATAATGTACTGCATTTATAAGACATACAATTATGCAACACTCAAAAAGTCTTAGAAAGTTCAAGTCATGAATTATAAGAGCCAAGCAGCTCTGTTGCTTATCACTGAAGTAGTAAGTGATTATATTAAAAAAATTCAGCTTTGTAAGACTTTTGTGGCTTCAGAATCACAGGGCCACCTTTTCTACAATTCATAACATGCAATGAACCAGTAGTTATTGAGATAAGTTGAAAAAGAAAAAAAAGTTTATTGAAGTAAATCAATTGCAGATGTATAACCAAGACATTGAACCCATCTGGTCTTTCCGAATTCACCTGCCTATAACAGAAAATGTTCTGATAAAGAAATTAATGTAGCATTGCACTCACAAGGGTTAAGCCAAAGCTTCTCTAAGTCTTGTCTATCGCCATCAAGTGGTCCATGCAGACAGGAAGGGAAGAGGTCATTTGGGAAATCTAAATGCCAGTTTTGAAGGTTACTGAGCAAGGACTCCCATTTGGCTAGCATCAGGTCCCCGTTGTTGTTTGATGTGCTTGCAGGACACCAATACATGTGGTTGGTTATGGACATCTTCGACTTTGACGCGTCAGCACAATCCTTCTCTTTTGCCAGTTTGTCTATCTTCTTCCCATCACCTATTCAAAACAAGAAAAAAGTGAGCATTGCTCACATACCCCCGTCTTCCGCTATCCGTCCATTTAGAATTATAGATGTGAAGGTTTCTATGTTTAAAAAAAAGCTTCAAGCATCATAATATTGTCCAAAATAATTTTAGGAACTGACTGTTATTACAAAATTTAATTCATCCAGATGTAATATTTTTCAGGTAACTTAATTTTTCCCATTAGGGCATCACACCGGTAATTTGTACCAAGTTCAATTACAGATTCAAGGGCTTTGAAATAATATTGCGGAACTGGACTGTGAACTCGATAAAGAGTATCATCTGGACTACCTACATGTAAAATTTCATTCACCTAGATGTAATAGTTTCCGAGAAAACTTGTCCCAATTGGAGCATCACAGCTCTTTTGGTACAAAGTTCAATTTCGGATTCAAGGGCCATAACTCCGAAAAAAACAATATTTCGGAACTGGTTTTCGAACTCGATGAAGAGTATCATCTGGACTACCTCCATATTAAATTTCATTCACCTAGATGTAATAGTTTCCGAGAAAACTTGTCCCCATTGGAGCATCACAGTTCTTTTGGTTCTAAGTTCAATTTCGGATTCAAGGGCCATTACTCTGTAAAAAATAATATTTCGGAACTGGTTTTCGAACTCAATGAAGAGTATCATCTGGACTACCTCCATATTAAATTTCATTCACCTAGATGTAATAGTTTCTGAGAAAACTTGTCCCCATTGGAGCATCACAATTCTTCTGGTACGAAGTTCAATTTCGGATTCAAGGGCCATAACTCCATAAAAAATAATATTTCGGAACTGGTTTTCGAACTCGATAAAGAGTATCATCTGGACTACCTCCATATTAAATTTCATTCACCTAGATGTAATACTTTCTGAGAAAACTCGTCCCCATTGGAGCATCACAATTCTTCTGGTACGAAGTTCAATTTCGGATTCAAGGGCCATAACTCCGTAAAAAATAATATTTCGGAACTGGTTTTCAAACTCGATGAAGATTATCATCTGGACTACATCCATATTAAATTTCATTCACCTAGATGTAATACTTTCTGAGAAAACTTGTCCCCATTGGAGCATCACAGTTCTGCTGGTACGAAGTTCAATTTCGGTTTCAAGAGCCATAACTCTGTAAAAAATAATATTTCGGAACTGGTTTTCGAACTCGATAAAGAGTATGGTCATGAGTATTCACAACCAAAATTTCATTCACCTAGGTTGAACAGTATCCGAGAAAACTTGTCCCCATTGAACACAAAAAACTAAGTCCAAAAAGTGACGTTTCCATGGAAACGACAAAAAATATCAATCTCAGAAAATTGAAAATTGTCTGTGCGCGATCGGAAGAACATGGTTAACATCTGTACAAAGTTTGGTTGATGTAGCTTTGACGTCTTTTGAGAAAATTGACCGGACGGAAGGACGGACGGAATGACCGCTATATACCCCCGCTTACTTCGTAACGGGGGTATAATAAATTTTAATATGGTAAGTTCAAAGTGGTTGCATATGCAAACAAACCACACTAGCGAAAATAACAACAGGACAATGTCACATATTGTTATTACCCTGAAAGAATTGTACTCTCTCTGCCGCTATCAAGCGTTCCTCCCACAGGGAATGCCTTGTGGAATGAGAGGCCAGTATGATAACCATTACATCAATGTGCCTGCATCATTCAAGAAATTCTCTTAATACTTCTATCAAGGTAATAATTTACCTTTGGCAACATGCCACACATCATATCGATGGATTGTATCCTTGAGGTTTTCCCGTATCCACTTTGCATTTTGTCTGTGCCGATCAGTGACGAGAGTTTCAATCGACAGGTCATGTTGATGTAAACAGCGGACACTACGGCGCAAACCTTCATTCTCACACCATGAACTGTTTTTCACCTCATTACTCTGAAAAAGTAAGACATGCAAGACCTAACACTAAAAAGTTATTTCTTAAAGATAATGAAGCCGTTAACATTATGACATGAAAGCAAACCCTATTAACCGAAATTTATGAAAGACCATCCTCAAAATACCAATTAGATAATTTTTAAATTTGTGTATCAAATAGCACTGATGGAACAATAAGGTTGTTAGATGAACCAATATGTTATTGTTTTAACAGTAAATGTAATGTACCTGAACAAGTTGAATGTCAAGAACTTTATTGACATTCTGCTCGATAAAGGTGAAACTGCCATATTTTGCACAGTGACCTGGGCTGTCCGATCTGGCATCGCCTGATAACGAAAGACCATGTCCAAGCTGTTTCAGTTGGTTTACCAGATCCAACTGCTTTGAGCGCCAGGTATTGATGACAGTAGGATGCAAATATAGTCGGCTTGATGTCTGTAGAAAGTAGTCTCAGAAATACTTGCAATATTCATCAACTTGAGGACCTTTGATACCTTGCCAAGAAGACTTCCAGAAAAAAGGATAGCACCAGACAGCAACAGGTTCCCTGCAGGCATCTTCCTAAGAAAGGTTGACTTGACCATGACCTTGTGAAATTGCATTTGGAACAGTTCTGAATTACAAGTATACATGTTCCAATTGTTTTATTAACATGTCCTTGAGCAGGTTGACCACATGCCTGACAAAGCTGAAATAACTCTAGAAGTGGAGTCTTGAAGATGATGTATTTTTCCTCTAAATTTTGTGGTGCTGCCACAAGACGAGGTACCCTGAAATAAGAAAAGTTATACTATAAACAAAACACACTAAGGTTATTATCTATCATATTTGAAGATGCTGTGAATGAAGTTCTATTTATTTTTATTATTTTGTTGAACATTTCAAAACCATTAAACTTTTTAATAATTTGAAAGAATTACAAATCATACTTGATAATGGGTCCGGTAATGTGATAGGTACACATTATAACCATTATGAAATCATCGGTAAAAGTATTAGCCATGTAATCTTCATTAATAACCTTCTCCATTTTCATTTCAAAAACTTATAGCATACCTTGGGGCTCCACGGCTTCAGGTTCTTCATCTGACAGCATCAGTTCTTCATCACTAATGATACTGCTGTCATCATTCTCCTCAACTCTGTCTATAGGAAGATCAATTGCGTCATGCAAGGCCTCATCAGTCAACAGTGAACATTGTATCCCGATGGAAATTCGCTGTGGCTTAGCCTGTATACCTACAAAAGATATTTAACATTTCTGTTTATTTTTCTTGAAGATGAAACACTGTGAAGGTAACACTGGTGTGAAAATAAAAAGTGTATCAGTAATTATAAAGAGTTTGCCAGAAAAAAACCCTTGAAATCATTATTCCAAGATGCCTAGCAGTATGAAAACAATGTTATCAAGAAAAACAATATTCATATCAATCAAAGAAGAATGTTACCTGTATGGGTCATTTGGCATCTTCGAAAAGAAATTAAGTTTGCTGTACCACAATGAGTACAGACTAACTTTCTAATGCTTTAACTATACTACTCAAAAGAAGTTAAGGGTCAACCAATATTTTTTTTGGTCATTTTATTAGACACAGGGAACATGTAAATCAAAACGTTTAAGCACACTTTTGGTCAGAATGAGTTCAATATGTGTCAATGAAGAGTATGTTATGCAAAACATATGCACATTTCATTCACAACTATTCTGAGGATCTAATGAAAAATCGCCATTTTCAGCATAATGAGGTTCAACAAAACTGTCTTGAATGCGGTAGCTTTGTCAATAACGAGTGAAACCACCACGTGCTCGTAAGCAATCGGCACAGCGACGAGGCATGCTGTCGAGCAGACGTCGAAAAAAGATCTGGGGAATGGCCTGCCACTCGGCCTGAAGGATTTGAACCAATTCTTGAAGATTATCAGGTTGCCTGTGATTGTCTCTCACACGTCTACCCAACTCATCCCATGCATGCTCAATTGGGGACAAGTCAGGTGAGTACGCAGGCCAATCCATTCGTTCAATACAATTTTGGGTGAGAAAATCATTAACAACTCGTGCTCTATGCGGTCTAGCATTATCATCTTGAAGAACAGAACCTGCTCCAATTTGACGAAGACTTGGGATGACAAAAGGCTGTAAAATCTCGTCTCTGTATCTGATACCAGTCAAATTGCCTTGCACGACGTAAAGAGCAGTCCTGTAATGTACCGAAATGCCAGCCCACACCATTACCGTACCACCTCCAAAACGATGGCGTTGTCTGACGTTAACATCAGCAAATCTTTCTCCTTTGCGTCTATAGACGCGAAGTCTGCCATCATTGAACTGTAATGCAAATCGGGATTCATCAGTGAAGAGTAACGGTCCCCATTGTCGCCGTTTCCAGTATCTGTGACGTGTGCACCAATCACGACGAGCTGCCCTATGACGTTGAAGAAGTGGTGGTCGAACAGCTTGGCGTCGAGATCGAATGTTGTGAGCTCGCAGACGATATCTTATGGTCTGGTCCGATACCTGAACACCACTTGCATTTCGGAGTTCATCTCTCAGACATCTCGCTGTAACAACGCGCTGACGTAAGGCCATCTGAATGACATTACGGTCTTGACGTTGCGACGTTGATCTTGGCCTACCAGACCGTGGACGATTCTGATTTGAATTGGTTGCCTGGATACGCTGCCATAGTCTCCCAATCACACTCTGGCTACAACCGATTCTCTGTGCAACATTCCTCTGTGTAAAACCTTCTTGAAGCCAGGCAATGGCTCTTCCTCGGTCAAGTTGACTCAGCTGACGTCTGACCATGTTGAAATTTCAACTGAGAGCAGCAGGTCATGGGAGGTGTTTTTATGCCCAAATTGTTCATGGAAAATGCATGGTGCACGTGCAAGAACATAACCAACTCCAAAAGTCGTACCTTACTGCGTTTAGACGATGCAAACAGTTTTTGCGGGTCCTTGTTTTGAGCTTTACTTTCTGGTTTCTAAGGATACTGTCAAAATTGTTTTGTTGGAAAATGACACATGCGGTTTACACAGGATTTTTCGTCAGGATATCATGAACCACTTTTGACACGATTATTGACAATAATTTTATATATATACTTCATATGTGCATAGACAACTAATTGGTAGGAAAAAAAGGTTTGACCCTTAACTTCTTTTGAGTAGTATATAATAGTTCAGGGCAAAACTAATATTTATTACAAAACACATTGGGGTACACTAAACTTTATTTCTTAATCACATAATCACATAACTGTCTCCTCTAATTGGTTAATAAAATATAAAATTATAAATGTTCAGAAAAATATTTAATTTCATTGTCAAGATTTAGTTTTGTGAATGTTATGAATTTAATTTGTTAGATAACAGTCCATTTTCTGGTTAATTTATGTATCAAAAAATGCATTCACAATGATAAAACTGGTTAAGTTGAATTGGTTAACCAGTAATGGCTGGTACAAAACATGCTGGAAATTGTAATGAAATGACTGGTAGTTTGAAGGACTCAATACATTTGAAATGACTTATTCATATGATTATGCAGATCTATTTTAGAAATACACTAGAAAATAAATCGCTCGTACTTACATAGTGGATAATTTTGACACCTTCATTCATAAAATATATCCAATAACAATATCATGATTATATATAATGTAGCATCTGACACCTGACATTTTCTACAGAGATATTTCAAATTAGAAAATATTTTTAGAGGGGGAAATAACATTATAATGATCATTTCTATGCATTATGTAATCAGAATAAATATTCGAACATATCTAACTTTGTTTACCTTTCGTTATTCGGTGTTTCCTTGAATCCTTCTGTCACACTGGGTTGACTTAGTACAACTGGAAGACAGTGTTGAAGGTGGTGTTAAGTCGGCTGTTGCACTTGTCGAAGATGAGCATACAGCTGGGGACATCATGTCACATTCTTCCTTGCTTGCAGTCGCTGATGAGAGCAGTTCCCTTGAGGCCTAAGTAACTTAAACAATGTCAATACTTCCAAGTACCAGTTAGACTATTTCTGTGAAATGAAAATGTTCATGACCATAAATTACTTTTCATACCAATAAACAGTTTCTTTGCTTGATTCCTTACAAAATATCTTAATCTTAGTATGTCATGCATTGTAACCAGTCTGTGAAAAATCAAAATTTATTATGGTAAGGGTTCAATTTTGCTATTAAAATGACAAAATAAAACTTTTGGGCTGGTTGCTTTTCAAACTTATTTCATACACTGCTAAGTGCTAATAAATATGAATAATATATACATTGAAACTACAGTACAATATTCATACATTTACATGATAAAATTAAATAATTAGTTTTCCTACTGCAAGCACTTTTTATCAATCAATTCGGCCTATATAATTTAGTTTCAAGGAACAGCCACATTACATTATGCACAAATTAAAACAATTTAAATGTTTGTGTAAGACTGAGTTAGGGATAATTCATTTGTCCGATTATCAGATATGTTACGTGTAGATTGTCAAAAAAAACACATACAATTAATAGATAATAAAATGTTTAAAAAAAATTCAAAATAATAAAATTCAAAATCATAGGAAATTAGTGTTATAAATTAGGTGGTTATTTGTATAAACACGCTTAGAATTGTCCGTTTGATCGGATGCCGGGATGGGACGTCACAAGAATTAAGATGCCTCATATTATCACTGTAATTGAATGCACATTTTATGGTTTAAGTTAGATCAAGATGGTTGAATATTTGTGTGTTCTCGGACAATCAGGGCAGAATCGCGGGAATAAGTATAGCACATTTATTTTGGAACTATTGTTGAATTATAGAACTACATACCCGTGCACATGTCAGTTTCATGGTCGTTCCAAGTCGACGTTTTGATGGTACTGGTGCTTGCACCTCCTCAGACATCCTTTTCGGTAGTTTACTCGGAACTGCATCACGTACCAAGTTCAGTTGCCTCTTGAACCCGCGGACAAACTGGAAAAATCCGTGAAAATCATCCGGGGACACAAAGTGATCTCCACAAATCACATTTACTGAACTTCTGGTCCAATCCTTACGAGTCATGCGAACAAAACGATCCTACTTGGCCGCGATCTTTTGATCCTTAGGAAACTCGTGAACACTAACACCATCAAAAGCTGACTTGCTACATCCCCCAACGACGCATCGCTTCACCATTTTCAAATTTGGCCCCTCGAAATACTTGTATGAAGGTCAAGTAAGCTGATTAATAGCGGCGGGCTAAATAGAGCGTGTTAACTCGTCATACAAAATGGCGGTTGCCTCGCGGAATGTTTGCCCCAGTTGACGTCACTTCCGCTAAACTCCGCGGAACTTCACGAACACAGCAGCGTATTTCTTGATTTTTTTCTTTTTCGAATTAATAAAAAAGGGATTGTCTAACATTCCCATTTCTATACCCATTACCCGTTATAGCCATTACCATTGTTGTAGTGGTGAACAAAATTAACATCATAACTCTGTGGATTAGAATGACCCATTTATCCGGGAGCTACGCTTTAACATCAATGCTGAGACATCAAGGACAAGTATTATAATCAAGCGCCTTAGTTTAAACCTTATTCCAATAGTCATCCATGACAGCACCCGTCATGATTGGTCTATTCAAATCCTGCATGCTTTTTGTATGCATGAGCACCTTGCACTCTGACACGTCACTTTGTCACCCGACATGACAGACGGACGATCGTTTTAAGCGCAAGTGTAAAATCTAATCAGGTTAGTGATTAAACTATCTTAAATAATCTTTATGTATATATAACGTAGCAATAACGCAATAAGTAATCATAAATGCATATCCTATATTAAATAAGGTTATTATCGCCGTCAGGGCAGTTAGCGTGTGTGTTAATCATCACACGGGTAAAACGCAAATTATATCTTTTGCATTAAATGAAGTATCTTTTGTGCTTTGTAATAATCTTTAATGGTAGATACTATGATATGCGGCGG
Source organism: Gibbula magus (assembly GCA_936450465.1). Taxonomy (NCBI): domain Eukaryota; kingdom Metazoa; phylum Mollusca; class Gastropoda; order Trochida; family Trochidae; genus Gibbula; species Gibbula magus. Next base: position 14,832,161 of record OW388290.1, on the reverse strand, counting down.
TTATCGTCGTTATCATTATATGATATTTGTAATCATGTCTGGAGTTATCTCCCCGGAACATGGTGAAGTAGCTTTTTATATATCATATCATTTTGTAACTATTTAATGCAAAGATAATGTTTTGCATTCAACTGTGTTAACATTACTGAATATTTATCATAAGATGCAAATGTATGTCATATAAACATGCTGTTATTATATTGTTACTATATTATTGTCATAAATGTTTCAGGGGTTTGTATCGTGTACCTGGTACCCATACCATCCACTCGGAAATAAAGCCGAAATCAACCCAGCATTCATCTTGTGTGTTATCATCATTGTGACCCTGCTACACTTTAAAGCTTCAATTTTTTATAGATGGAGACTCATTTGAAAATTTCATTAGCCTGCAATTTAAAGTTGTGTTTTTCAACTCAAGAACCAGTAACGCTACAGACCTCAGATTTTAAGAACAATATCTATGATAGATTGTGACAAAGATTTGTGAATTTCAATTCCCTACTCTGAAATATAAGGATGTGGCAAGGGTGAAATTTCAAAGCAGAATAGTATGATCCTGAGGCTTTCAACACTGAGATTTTTCAAGGCTAGGGATTGTGCATAATATTGAAAACAATCTATTTCAGTCATCATCATGAAACCAAGTAAAGCCTGGTGATCTACAGAGCCCATGGTTCTATTTTTTTGCCATTGAATTGCAGACAAGTGTATTAAAGATAATAATTGAAAAGCTAAGTAATTCCGTTCGGATACAAATGTGAGTACAGCTTCAATGTATAATTGACAAGAATAGTTTGGTGGCTAAACCGGGATTCGAACCAGAGCCTTTAGGTGTGAGAGGCCAGGAGGCTGACCATTAAATCGGTGTGCTCCACATGAAAATGTTGATTCCATTTTATGTGTTAGTTAGTCTGTTTAAAGTTTGCATTGTATACTGAAAGTGCTGTATGAGTTAATATATTCGAATACATACATAATATGATGTAGTTTATTAATGTGCAACATATATCTAAGGCATACAATCATAGTGTTGGTTATTTCTGTAAACACTGCAGGACAGTAAGTTTGAACAGATTAAAGCTTGAAACAATATTAGCATGTACTATCCACAGTTGAGAAGCGTGTACGCTTGCGAAACAACTCATTCATTCATCATAGTTTTACAAGTGTCTTGGGCCCCAGGCCGAGTAAGCAACTTGATAAACTGTCAAGTGCTGTATACTTTAATGTGCTTCACTCTAACAATATACTGAGATACACATGTAGATTGAAAGGTGAAAGTGTGTTTTTGCATGTCACTTTAATTTTCATGTACATACAATGTACTCCTTGACCAATGGGAAATCTATATTGTAGATTTGGTGACCCTGTGACAGGGGTCATGATCTAAAAGGTATTTTCATCTTCTTCTCAAGTATAATTAAAAGCTCTAGAAAGCTGAAATGTTGCGTACAAACTCCTTAAATAATGAGGATTTGAAATTGTAGATTTGGTGAACCTACATCAAATACAAATCATAATGAGATACAGAGCCCACTGCTCTTTTTAGCCTCTGAAGAAGGTTTTTTAATCTAAAAATTTACAAGTACAACTCTCATTTAACACAATTCATGTTTTGTGTCATTGTAGAGATACAAGATACACTTAGAGCACAAGTATTATTACGGTTAAACTTACAGTAGCAATGATGAATTTTGCACACCGCATCACCAGACCGCCGTTAACAACTATGGATTATTTTCTACCATCAGTGTGTGAAATAAGGTCTGTCAAATAAGTCGTTATCTGGTCACTTTTTGATGTGGAAAAGAAATTTTCCGAAATGAATTGAGCAAATTACGCTTTTAGAAAAAACACTTTTCAAGCTTATTTCATACACTGGCATTGTGCATAATTAATAGTAAAGTTCAAATCAAAATGGAACTAAGGATAAATGTATTTACTTTCTGATAGGGCTGTGTATTGCCTCAAGTTTTGAATTGCGATACATATTGCTTAACTGTAATGTATTGCGATACGTACCAAAATATATTGCAAGATCCCCTGACAATGAGATATTTCTCTAGAAACCCTTTTAACTAGTGCCAATGATATGGCAACATGCGAAATGAACTCTACATTCATACTTCTTTTTGCAGTTTAAACATGACATATTTGATAAAATGACTTTCAGATCTTTAAAAATATCATTTGTGATACAGCCAATCACACATTCTAGCACTTAATTTCTTAATACAAGTTAAGCTAGTAAATGTGCCTTTACAAGATAAAAAAAATAAATTTGACTTCATATTTGTTAGTGCAATATATTGGGATATGAAAATCGTATTGCAATACGTGTATTGCACAACTCTGTATTTCAATATATTGGTATTGCGATAATATTGCACAGCCTTACTTTCTGAGATACTTTTTCATCACACATGATCATAGATATAATTCTCTGCAGTCTTGAGAGATCTTTCCACCTTGCCTTCATCAGGATACCATAAACAAGTCCCAGATTTTTCACAACAGATTCAACATGTTTGATAGTGTCACATTTCCTTTTAGGAACAGACACTGTCAGCAGAACCTGCAGAAGATGGGGATTATCTGTCACTATTTCCTTGATGACACCTTCTCATGAGAAGGACTTTAAGGAGTCAAAGTTTTTTGTGGTAGAGATAGCTTTCCCCTTCTCGCACATACAACGAGAGGCTTCACTAATTTCGGACAAGAACCTGTTCCACATGACTGTTTTCAGAGGGATATGGTCATATAGTATGGTTGCAACATCGTCAATGTGTGATACCGTAAGGAGAGTATTAACGATTTCACTGATGTTGCTTTGCTCCTTTACATCAGAGTGATATACTTGTCTCAGTTCAGTAAGGAGAAGCCGTCCACAGGAGGAAGCTTTGTTCCACTTCTTCTGTCCATCCTGATCTCTTGTCGGTCTGTCTCTCTTCGGTTCTTGTAACCTGAAAACAATTACATTTATGAGAATAAATGTCTAATGCATGTAATGAGACTTAACAGAGCTAAACTGATGGGCTCTGTAGCTCATCAGAGTGTGTATTGTTTGCAAAACTGAAATAAATTGTTCCCAGCTAGTTCTGGGGCTTTTCATACTGGAAAAGAAGTAAAAACTAGATGAGCAGCTCCGAAACTTAGGGTTTCGCCTTTCCCTGTTCCGCCTTCTCATCACCATCAATAAAATAGGACTTAAAAAAAAATGTGTTCATCATTCGAGTTTACTAACATCATCACTGGTTTGTTCTTAAAACTTATTTCTGATTTCAAAATACGATCAAAGGATTAACGTTGCCTTAACCAATATGTTTTAAACGTATTTTATTCCATGAAAAGGATCGGATCGGTAAACAAGCCTGATGGCTTATATAAATACCTCTCCTTCCTTAACCATTATCTCATGACCTTGACCTTTGATCTTCAAGGTCACACAATCAATGATCACTTTTCATTGTGCATAACAATCATGTAATGATTTAAAGTGTTAATAGTTGAAATAAGACATATTCGCAAAAGCATGCTTAACTCGTGACCTCGCTGTGACCTTTACCTTTTACTGATGTTTGCGAAAACCTTTTCAAATCTTGGCCTTTCTCCATATTTGATTTACACCAAATAAGAGCCTGATATCACAAATATTTATCAAGTTATCGTGTTTACAAGAATTTTTTTTTAGTGATTTCAGAACTCGTGACCTTGAATGTGAACATGTCAAAAAAAATCCCCAGGGGTATAAGTAAGAAGTTTATGTACATGAGTTCTCAAAATCTTCTAGGAAAAAAGTTATAGTCAATACAAAACGTGGTGGCGGCGATGGAAACTGCGCAAAAACTGATAGCAGCTCCTACTAAGTCGGAGCTGCTAAATAGGTTCAACAATTAAGAATCCCCATTGTCTAAAGAGTCTCTACACAACATTTCAGCTCGATCTTTTGGTACTGGAGCAGAATATGAAAATAGGTGTTTAGATCATGACCAATGTGGCCCTATTTGGGGTCATGGGATCACAAAATCTACAATTTAGAATTCCCATTGGCCACGGAATCTGCACACAAATTTTCAGCTCTCTAGACCTTTTGGAACCGGAGAAGAAGATGAAAATAGGTTTTTATGAATGTGACCCCTGTAGGACGCCATAAGCCCATCCATCGTGCCTTTCAGACCTGATGACCTAAAAGACCTAAAAACATATTACATGTCTCACCTGTATATCTCATTTTATCAATACAGCTTTAAATATTTGATATTTCAAGTCTTTGATGTATAAAGGGTGGTCACAATGAAGGATGTTTTCCTATATGACATTGCTTGCATTTTAACACTAAATATTACATATAATAAAAATAGAGCCATGGGCTCTGTAGCTCATCAGGGTTTATATTGTTTAATGATGATGACTGAAATTTTTATTTTTATTTTAGGTCATGGCTTGAGGCCCTTATTTGAGGCACCACAGGTTCACCATTTAGAAACCCCATTGGCCAGGGAGTCTGCACACAATTTCAGCTCCCCAGACCTTTTGGAACTGGAGAAGATGAAAATAGGTATTTAAGAATGTGATCCTTGTGACCCCATTTGGGGTCACGGGGTCACAAAATCTACAATTTAGAATTCCCATTTGCCAAGGAGTCTGCGATCAACTTTTCAGCTCTCTAGTCCTTTTGGAACTGGAGAAGAAGATGAAAATAGGTTTTTAAGGATGTGACCCCTGTGACCCCATTTGGGGTCATGGGGTCACGAAATCTACACTTTAGAATCCCAATAAGCCAAGGAGTCTGCAAACAACATTTCAGGTCTCTGGACCTTTTGGAACTAGAGAAGATGAAAATAGGTTTAAAGGTTGAAAAGGTCACGAAATCTACAATTTAGAATCCCAAATAGCCAAGGAGTCTGCACATAAAATTTCAGCTCTCTAGAGTCATTGGTTCTGGAGAAGAAGTAAAAAAATGCAAAAGGTTTACGGCCGGAGGCCATGTCATGCCATAAGCCCATCGGGCCTTTCAGGCTAAAAATTAGATTATAATGATGTAAACGTAAAAGTTTACTTTCAACTTCTTCTGGACATCTAAATCACATTTATTGGTTACTAGCAGCCTGGTCGAAAACCGGACAATTTTAAACTTTTTAACAAGCTGCATTTTGCCACAATATGAATCCATCAGGATTTTTAAACGTGTTATTAGCATAAAGCTACGTTATTCAGCTTTCTTTTGAACCATTCATTACTCAAATATCTTTGATACTTAAAAAGTTATTTAAAAAAGGAATGAGGTAACGTTTCTTTTGGCGTTTAGTGTATACTTGTTGACCTATGGAAATATGGGGGTAGTCATCTGAATATTTTAAGTCAATGCATTAATTATTTGTTATTACAAAACTTTCATTTTGAGATAGATTTTTCACATGAGAAATACTTTACTGGGATAAGTTGTGCGTATCTTTACCCGACAGCACTGGTACTGTACATGTGTGGCTACAGAGCGTCGAAGTTGGCCGCTTTGGATAGGGTCGTTTCTGGGAAATATCGTAAAATCGCCCTACTCCTACATTGCCAGTATTTGCAACCACCTGTCACCACACGACATGAAAAAAAATTCTTTCAATTTTCGACCTGTCATAGTTGAAAACAGTGGACGAAGCCACCCACTGTTTTGTTTACATTTCTCTGTGGGCGGGGCTATCGCTCCGCTGCAAACAATATTATATTTAACAAAATGCCGTTGCCACAAACAATATTTGATACGAAATTCCTATCGCTAATTTTATAAAGACTCTAAAAAGTTGATTGTCTTGAAAATGTCGTGGCTAGACAGCGAGAATGAGGTACATTTGACGGCCTCTACGGGAAACTTACATTGTCCGCAATCTTGGATTGTTGCAGTGCGCATAGCCATTAGACAGCCAGTACAATGGCCTCACTGTAGCGCACGCGGAACGAGGCCAGGGAACCAGGTTGAGATCCAGCGTGAAATTGACACGATCATGATTTTTCTTCTCCTGTCGTAAAAACTGTGTCGTCAATGGTGGATGAATGAATATTGAACTTTTCCTTTGGTTTGTTTTCTTTTCGTTCTTTGTTTATTTGTTCATTTCTCATTTACTGAAAGATTCAATTGATATTGTTAATGCTTTATTTATGTAATATGATAGCAAGTATGCATTAACAATAATATATTTTTCGTAAGGATTAAGGTAATTTTCCTATCGAAACTTTAAACATTTATGCTTATTTTTTTTCAATTTATTTAATCCCTATTCGAATGATAGAATAGTTTGTCTGGCTTAAGATTCAAACGACGCATAACCCCGACATGCATATATTCACAAACGATCCTTTATTTTTCTCTCGATTATCCACAATCATCATATTTTTATTTTTATTTTAATTTCTCAGATGCTCCCAGGCATGAGCTTGGCCATTTTTCTTTTACCTTTACTTTTCCTGACATGGAACTTTTCAATTTTGCATAATGTTGATATATGTCATTACATCAGTCACAGAGTGACAGTTGATCATCATGAAACTAGTTTAAAAATATACCAGCAATCACAAATGTCTCATACCATTCATTGCTATTCCCCACTTGCCTCTCTTAGCTTACTGGTTTTATTATTCTATCTAGATGTCGACTGACTTTGTTAATTATAGACAGGCAGTGGGGCTCTTTGTCATATCACTACCGGGAATTCCCGTATTTAGGCCCACGCGAAATTAGGCCCATGGGCTTTAATACGGGAATATTGTCCGTAATTAAGCCCATGGGCTTAATTTTGGATATAATATTAGAGTGACGTCCCTTTGAAAACGCATGGCGAACCTTGACGTTTTTAACTTTAGCAGCGCTGTTTGAGGTTTTCATGTGTACAGGACATTCTGGACACCCGTAACAGGACAGGTATTAGAGACAGAACTTGATCATCTCAACCCATATGACGTGCATGCAGTTGCAGTTAAATGGAACCGCTTAGTCATCGGGCATATTCCATGTGAGCAAAGTCGCGTGTGTAATTTCTTTATAAAAAGGGGCGGAGTCATCAATGTTCAAGTATATGACAATCGGCCAAGACGTTCAAATCTACCACGTGGAGGACTTGAAATTCCTGCATCATTTGTCTTCATTGGACTTAAAAACGATGTTTTGAAATTGCCGTGTTTACTTGTAGAAATTGACTAGAAGTTCACATGTTTTAACATTCAAATATGTCTAGGAAATCATTCACTCTTGCACAGAAACTTGACATTATAAAACAAGTAAAGTCTGAATTTGGAAATAATCTAAGTTTGGCGTCACGTCAATTGAACATCGATAGAAAAAATCTTCGCCGGTGGATGAAGTCCGAGAGTGAAATGTTGAATATGGATGGAAAACGAGACAATAGAAGAGCGGGAAATCCGGGAAGAAAACCTGCGGTTCCTGACCTTGAAAAGTCTTTGTACTCTTGGTTTAAGGACGAACGTTCTAAACGACATGTCATAAGCTACAAAGTTCTGAAAGTGCAAGCTATTGCTCTTAAACAGGAGATGGAAATTTCAGACGAAGTGTTGAAATGCAGTGATCACTGGATTTTTCGATTTTGTCAGCGACATTCCATCACTTCACGCAAAATAACCCACCATGGACAGCAAGATAATCGTCCTCCTCAGATGATCAAAATAATAGCACAGGATCATTTGCGCAGCTGTGAACAACTCACTCTTGAATTGTCCAAAAGCGTCATCTTTAATATGGACGAAAAGCCGTGTTACGTTGACATGACTGGTATTACCACTCTTGACTTCGCAGGAAATAAAAATGTTGATGCAGCCCATACAGGTAACGAGAAGAACCGATTTACAGTTGTGTTGTGTGTATGCATGGATGGGCGAGTATTGAAAGCCATGATCATCTTGAAGGGTCTGGTAAACGTTCCGAAGTGCGAGGTTCCAAGCAATATTTGCTTGTATGTGTCAAAGGGGGGTTCCATGAGCGAGCAACTTATGCTTACTTGGATTGACAGTGTTCTGAAATCACGAGGGAACTATTTTGCTACTACCCCGTCACTTTTGCTCATGGATAGCCATAAGAGTCACAACACCGAAAGCGTAGTTAAGGCTCTGAAGTCCATCAATGTGTCGACAAAGATTATTCCACCAAAGACCACACCATATCTTCAACCGCTTGATGTTTCTGGAGGTGTCAACGGCCCATTCAAAGCAAAACTTCGCGAGGAATGGCAAGATTGGCTAATAAACGGAGAAAAGGAATACACTCCCGCCGGAAACAGGAAAAAGCCGTCCTACCAGAAGACCATTGAAATGGTTTCCAAAGCAGTCGACGCCATTCAGGCATCTACAGTTTCCCGCTCTTTTGAGTTGTGCGGCATTGCCGAAAACGGAGACAAGGTTACAGTGGATCTTCTGAATGGTAGATTGCGTGAAGTTCTTGGATTCCATGCAAGTTTGGAGGAAAACGTATGTGGCGAGGAGTCTGAGGATCCATTCGATTCAGAGGAAGAATTAGATTGACTCTAACGTAGCAATGAGAAGACTGAAATCATTGTCTAAGATGACAGTCAGTTTGTCAATATCTTGACGTTCTTTTTTGTGTTAATCACATAGTTGAATTAATCGTTCGCATTTACAATGAATTACTCCTTCGGGAAAACCTTTTCATAAGTTTGTTTTCTGAACTTTTCTGAACATTTGTCTCTAACGAGTGTCTGTAGAGTCAGATTTTCTCTAATAGTTAAAAGTTCGTGTTTTGTACATCAGCGTTTATCATTTACAGTCATAACTCGAAAAATAAAATATCAGGGAACCATGGAAAATGTCATTATTTCTGCGATATATTACCTATCCAACATAAACATGTATTCTGTTGAAAATGTAATGACGGGACTAAAATAACTCATTACTTATCCAGGTTTTACTTAACGAGTTTAGCGACTGAATGTTTATAGTTGAAGTACTCATTTGAGTATATATACTTGCATAACTTAGAATTCAAAGTGTTATTGTCCAGTTTCCTGATTAAAACGTTGCAAATACACCTAAATCTGTTCGTTTTGAAAACTATTTCGCATTTTCGAATTTAAGCCCTGGGCTTAAATACGGGTAAAATATTACAACACCAAAACAGTGATTTTCCGTATTTAAGCCCCGGGCTTAAATACGGGAATTCCCGGTACACTGCAAGGCATTTAATATGTGTTTACGTTACAGACTAGCTTTGTCTTACCTTATGTCTACTCTTGTCGTATTTCTCTTATGTTGATGTTAATATTACTTTGTCCAAATTTTGGACAAAGGTTTGCTCAAATAATTCACTGCAGACTTCGTCTAGGGTGTAGTGACCTCAATTATGATAAATTCAATAGGCATATATCGATATCTCCTTCCTGTTCATGTGGTCATTTTTCTGAAGATTGTGTCCATTTCTCTTGACATGCCCATTATATAATAATGTTCGACAAAATAAATACCTTTATGTAAAAGGATATGATCTGAAATCAATCCTTTATGGCAACAGTGAACGATCACAAACCATTAATCAATGTATAAAACAATCTGTACATGAATTCATTATTGAAACTTATAGATTTAAATAGAAAATTCATACAACGTGCCTTGCTATTACGTTGTTGCTGGTAGAAATGAAAACCATGTCGAATATTTATATCAATTTTGTTCTGTTTTGTATGTATTAAACATGTATTGATATTATGTTCAAGGGAGCGGCCTTAGCATAAGCGCTGTAAGCTTGTCGGCCAATCCCTTTCACAATATATACACTTTTGTGAAATAAATATGTATAAAACATATCATGATCACTAATCTAATATATTTATTATTCGTTTTGTATCAATAATCAGCGGACATTTTTATATTTAGCAATGCAGTGATGTTATGAATTCATAATGTCTTTATTTGTTGCGTTATCCAGTTCGTCAGTACCGTACAAAGTTTGATTAATTCGAATTCTTGAAATTTAGCCAGACATTAGTGTTTTCAAAATGTCATTAAATTCAAACTTCAACAACGCCAATAAATATTTCAAAGTCAACATGTCACCAAGGTCAATCTTTTAAAAGTCAACAATTCACTAACCTCAAAATATCTTCTCAAGGTCAATATGTCACCAAAGTCAATATTTTGTTAAAGTAAAACTTCCACCAAAGTCAATAAATATTTCAATATCAAAATTTCACCAAAGTCAAAGTCAACATTTCAAACTTCACCAAAGTCAGTAAAATAGATATATTAATATTGCAAGATATAAACAAACCTCACCAAAGTCGAGAGTAATAGAGAGCAATTATACTATTGTGTAGATGTGAAGTGAGTGTAGCGTGAAGATGAAGGAGGGTTCATGTTTGAAATTACTTATCAGTCTATATATTATAAGGTTTATGCTTCTTACGAGGGTAATACGCTCTCATGTACCAAAGAACAAAGGCATGTAAATTATGAAATTTGTTTGTAAACAAATGTTTGTCGCGACACTTTTATTGTCGCGACAAACTTCAGACTCGACCGGATTTCCAAAGATAAACCGTAGACCATTCTTGTTATTCGTCACTGTACCCTTTCAAAGTAATCTAGAAGATTTGTGCAAACTTTGAAAAGAATAGAATTGATAAAAATACAAACTACATAAATTTGCAGAATCGCTTGTTACTCAGCACTGCAGCCCTATCAGAAGTATAGGAGATTTGTGCAAAGTTTGAAAAGAAAAAAATAATATATTATCTGCAATCGGTCGCAGCAATTAGATCTCAGACAGTTGGTCGGGGCTATAAATCTCACTAAGTGAAGCAAATAGTATGAGTTCAACATTCACTAGATCTATATTATTTTGATCACTATCATCCAGCTTTGCAATAGAGAAACATATATTTACATTTAATTATGAACCTACGTCTACATATGTACGGCTTATCTTAAAGGCACTGAAGCACACTTTTGGACAGTAGTTTGGACATTCCAGGACTTACTATGCCTTGTGCGCCCCTTATGCTATTGATGCAATAACACATATTAAAATCCGCTTTCATTAACCTGTAATGGATAATTAAAACGTCGAAGCGGACAGCTTCAAAAGTTATGAAGTTGCAACATATATGGTAAACACGGTTATCCGACGTCCGTACAGCAAAAACTGTAACACGCACTGTTATGATGACTGCCAAACTGGATACATTCATTAGTTGTGCGTATGATTTTGCGCATATTATCACTTACATTTTTCGTTTGTTAATTTCCCAATATAACATTTAGAAGTGCGTAAAGTGGTATGTATTCAATACAGTTGGTTGTCATAAGCTGAAATATAACTAGCATATTTTATTATTACTTGACAAAAATCAACTGTGATCAAGATTTGAGTGTGATGTAATGACCATTTCACAATCATATTTGTTTCATAAAATGCAAAAACACATTTGGCATCATGATATTTCAATTAAACATTCTCAAATGTTAAATACTGATCTACATATCGATAATACAAGCTGAATAACGTTTTTAAAAACTGTGGCCATTGAGATTTAATTTTTTTGTTTGACAAACTGTGCCTGTCTTATAACTGTTCTAATTTCAAATAAGCAAGTTATACTAATTTGAATATTCTTATTCAATGCGAAGATTTGTATTCAAATCATTTAATTTTTTAACGGGGGTACATGTATGTCTAATCTCAAAAAACGAAAATAGATCCAACATTACATAAAAATGCACCATTCTAGCAATAAACCTCAAAGGGAAATGCCTCCGTCAATGCATTCCGTCCCAAAGTAAATCTTTACCTTTTTAATTCAGATGTTTTTAAAAAATTTGCTTTGATTCTCCAAGAGGGGACGATATTAAAACGATAAAACGGTCAAGGTCAAACGACATTACTCATCCAACCTCGATAACATCACCAAATATAAGTAGCATGTAACAAAATAATCTAAAATAGTTCAAGCTTCAAAGCTTTCCCCCTGGTCCATAAAATACTAAGATGAAAGTTAATTTCATTGCAAGTTCTTCAATCCGCTTTCAATATGATACATACCGTTAAATTCAGAATTGCTGGAATCGTTCTAATTCTATTTGTATTCACTCATATATTTAATCAATTATTATGCAACTATATATTGTAAGACGTAAGTAAACAATCTGTTTGTCTGTCTTCCTGTATAAAAGCAATCAAGCTACACGTCTGGTATGAAAGAGTTCATTTCGTGAAGGGCCCACCGACCCATTATACAATACAATGATGACGAATAACAATTCTAACACTTTAGCGCCATATATATATAAATTAAATGGAAATTGTATGCTGTCATGTACAGTTAATGAATTAGATCGAAACTTTACAGGGATTGTTTGATCTACCGTACTATCTTGTATTCAACAAACATCATAATTAAAACCCAAAAACCATTTCAGTGCAGACATTGTCTGTTCCCAATGGCCAATTACATACTCTTAATTATTTCCATTCTACCATATCAACGATTTTATATTGGACTATGAAGCGTTGACTCGATAGTGATTTGTCATTCGACGCCGCGCACAGTTACTACGGTCTGACATTTATAAAGATGACGTATTTGATAATCTCGAATGGCGTAATTGTTATACGGCCTCGGAGAGCAGCGACAATTCCCGCCCGTTTAATTTAACATTTTTTTTGCCGCCCGAAAAACATATGTTCAAGAACGTTATGCCATGTCCGATCATGTTGTTGTCGAATGAAAGGTCTTTCTTACTACATTGTTCATTTCAGCCATTCCGGGTTTCATTTTAATCGCTTTAAGATTTATAATCCAAATTATTTATTTGGTGCCATTTTAATGACAACAGTGACACAGTTAATACCACGTTCGTGCATGTAAACATTTGGAGAATTATCATGTATTCTTGAACGAAGTAAATAAAGCACTGTATAACCAATTTATAGTTGAACCTGTATACAAGCCACGGCAAAGTAAACTTATCTGTGAACTGGCGCCATGTGCAAAGATAAGCATTTGATAAGAGCATACGTCTCCTTGGTGTTGAACTCCGTGAAACATGATAAATACATTTGGCATAATTTGTTGAGCATTTTTCATTCATTTTCATTTAAAACAAAGATAACGCATCAGCTGTGTGTTGTGATGAAAGGTTACTTTACATACATGGAGACGAATCTCTAATAATGTTCTCTCTTTAATATAAATTATCAAATGAAGCCTATCTAACTACATGTACTAGATCTGACGGTGATGCTGAAACCATTGTATATGTACCCTGAGTATAAATAGAATATCTTTGTTTATAAGTTTTATAAAAAGAAACACCCATCGTGTAACAGATGCAGAAGTTGGCGCACACCCAGGTCTTTGACGCTGTGCTCAAATGTACATAAAGGGGTAGTTGGCTTTAAAACACTGAAATGATAATCTTGATGTAGAGTAAATTGTAATGGGGGGCATGCGTGACCATACATTTTCCATCACATATATTGGGAATCTCTACTTATATCTTTTGTTATGAGATGTATTGGAATTGTGCATGATAAAGCAATATCTCTTTTAAAAAGCAGCTTTGAATGATAAATGTATACTTGTACCCGTTTATATCTTTTCTGAAAATAGCTTTATGTGCTCAGGAATATAAAACGAACATGCAATTATGGTCTGGAGAGTTCAATGACCAACCGTAACAGAGCAATAATGGCAATTTTATGATTCATCAGCAGTATATATATATATCTATGTCCATGGTTCAGCCGCATGTACAGATCAATAATTTAATACTTTGAAATTAAAGTAGTATGTTGCCACCTCGTGTGACTGTTCGGGGTCATGTGATAACTGGTAGATTATACTCACAAAAACTTTCGTTTATATTCTGTTAACTATTTATCGAAACTTATAATGATACATGTTAATTTAAAAGTTGCATATACGTAGGACATAGTCTTACATTTAATCAGTTGCTAGGGTAGTAGATTCTTCCTTATTTTTCGTTAAAGAGCCTCTGAAGATTGCCAAGATGCAAGACAAAGATTTTCATGTGACTGTCACCTTTTCCTTCTTTTAAACAAACACTACATTACGATGTCGACATGATCTGTGAAAACGTTTCAAATCATAAATACGTTGCAACATTATAATACGCACTCTCTCTTACATGTGATATTTCATAGTTCACCTCAACAGTTATTTATTCGTCAATAGAATGAATACCTTTAATGTCATTATGAAGGTTGCATAAACTTAATTAACGAATGTCAATATATTTAATATTCTGTATAAGCTACAGTAAATGTATGTTCATATACATATAACATGATAAACCCATCATTACATGGAGATGGGTCAAAGAATTGAGACACATCTTATTTGACTTAATCTAGATAGGAATGTTTTCAATGCCTTTGCCATTATATTATGTGTTCAGTAGTAAGCTCTTACAAAGCTGTACACGACAATATGAGGCTACGACACAACAGCACATGGGGATCACAACATTGCTATACACACCGTGTAATACGTCTGTGATCAATAACTGAACACGAAGTCAGGACAATTAAAGTCACCATCTCACGTGGAAGTAAAGTAACATGTCTTGTAAATATATATCACTAGCTTGCAAACAAAGGATAATTCCTCCCGAGAGTGTTTTGTTTTGCTTCAATAAAGTCGTAATGAGACAGTTACGCCACTTGCCTGGGTAGGTGAAATCAACTACATGCTTCCGTCGATCAATATATGGTATTTATTAAGCTATAGAACTCAGCGTCTGTGATACTAATATGATTTGTTTGCTTTCAAGTATTATCATCGGAATTTTTAGGTATGCAACAGGAACGGTGTTGTGGTGTGGCCATGGTGTCTGCATGCTGTAAACGGATCGCTCTGAGGAAGCAAACGAAGTCATATCACAAACAGTAGAAATTGCCACAACATCACCGGTCACAGCAACCCGCTGTAGTTACTTTGTTATGGGATAACATTCTGCCCTTTGAAAATATATCGATGGTAATAATTAAAACCTTACAAGTCAAATAAGATGTTAAATGTAGTTGTTCGGTTATTTATCAAAGACGTATTATAGATATAATGTTTTAAGCATGATGAACATTAAAAACCTTCCAGTTTTTCAACATTATAATATGAAAAAATATCCTTAAATCTAATTTGTCTGTTTTCATGCACTCGATCTCTTGAAACCCGAACAACTGATGATACTTCTAAACAAACCAAAACATCACGCACTTATTTTGAACCAGGTTGCCATTGTGATAAGAAATCATTTGCAATATTGCCAGTATGTTAAAAACGAGAGATTTCTATCTATTGCTTGTGTTTGTAAAGTGGTTACTCATTGCTAAAACGTGTTGATGTCCTTGAGTATTTGTGAGAAAACAATTTAAAATAAAAATACAAAAACATAAAATCGTTTAGATGATGTATCTTTAGATCGCAGAAAACGTACAATATCCTTGTGAGCCAAAATTATATTGTGTCTGATGATTGTTTTATGTATGCGTGAAAGCTACGTCACCTTGGTGACTTATTCAATACATAGAGTTGAGGGGCTTGCGCTTTCTGTCCCATCGGATAGGAAGGTGGTCTGTTGTGCCTGTGTTCACCAGATCAAAGTTCTGTAATGGAATATCAATATGGTTGTTTACATTTGAACATGGAACGCCTTGCAGCCTACAAGTTGTAATTCCCCGTTGGAGTGTTATGTATTACCTAGAATGAACTGAATTCCAGTGCTTGTGGATACAACATTTTTCGTAAACCAAGTTTTATACATTGAATAGGCGGTAATATATAAGTTATCAATGTTATGTTATTTTAACGACAAGAGCACTTTAAATTTCTATAAATTAGTTAAATTGTAGAACTAGTTCTATGTTGAAGAGGTAATGATCTAAGTAATCGAGACTCACTCTGTCAGGATCGATCATTAAGAAAATCTACAAAAGGCTGAAGCCAGAGAATGATGATTCTTAGCCCTATACCACATGTGGATCTGTCACACGTCGTATAAAAAACACTCATCAATATAAATTTGTATCTACTGACGACTGTTGGTGTTGGCCTACAAGATCAGGGCCATGTTCAAGAGAGGTTTCAAAGTAATCGCTCAATTAGCGATTACTTTGAAACTTCTCTTGAACGCAATTGCTCAATTAGCAATTACTTTTAAACCTCTCTTGAACGCGATTGCTCAATGTAGCGCTACGTAACAAGGCGAGCAAACATCGAGAAATTGCACCGTGTCGTTCAGGAGAGAATGAGCGCTACTTGAGCGCTACATTGAGCGATCAATGAGCAATTATAAGCGCTCGCTGTTATGGAACGGAGCCCTGATTACAGTATTGGATGGTATGCGACAAAACATTGAAACCATTGGTTTGGTTTGGTTTAAACATATTTTATTCACAAAGAATCGGATTGGGTACAAGTTGTCCAACTTAGAACACCCTCTCCTTGGTATATACATTGTACAAAAATATAATATTCATTTTGGTAAAGACAACATATACTGAACAGAGAAAAGGAAATGTAAGAGTCAAGATTGACACATACTAAACATGCATATTATACAAATCGTTTGGTCTCGTGAATATAAGATTGAACTAACTTAAATATCATTACATTTTGACAAAATGACAGGTCTGCACTTCCCTCTAAAACTAATTTCAGATTTATTAAAACATTTGTTGAGCTGAGAACGCGCTTTATTGACATAATGAGTTTCTCCCTCTGATTGTGATACATTGAACATTCAAAAAAGAAGTGATAGGTATTTTCAACATAACCGCATACACATTGCGGATCACTTTTAATTCCAATTTTACACAAGTCAAAGTTTAATGAGCTGACTGCATATCGTAACTTTGTATGTAGTATGTTCAGTTTTCTTTTACCACATGAAAAATAGCGAGGTGCATGGTCATATTTATCAATAATAGATGTTTTAAAAGTAGAGATAGTTTTTTCAGTACGGATATGGTGTGGTAAATTATTCCATACAGATATTGTTGAAGGAAAGAAAGATTCCTTTGAATGTTTAAGTCTTGAGAATGGAACTGAAATGTTTTGAGAGTTGCGTAAATTATAATTAGTTTTAGAACCGACGTCCTTGGGTAGTAGTTCAGTAAGGTATTGAGGAGCCATTTGATTTTGGATTTTATACATTAAACTTAATTTTCTTATTTTCCTACGTTCTTGTAATGTTCTCCAGCCAGTTTCAAAGTATAAAAATTCGTGTGAAGTATATTTCGGCAAGCCAGTAATTATCCTTGCTGATTGTAGTTGAATTTGTTCTAACTTGTTAATTTGTTCTTGTGTACAACCATCCCAGACTTCGGATGCATATTCAAGATGAGGTCTTATGAACATCAAATAAATCTTATTGATAGTATCTCTACATAATACGTATTTCAAACTTCTCAAGGAGTTCACCATCTTTGCTACACTTTTAATAATGTTTTCTATATGATCCGCCCATTTCCCATTACCTGCAAGTGTAACTCCAAGGTGTTTATGCGCCTCCACCATTCTAACATCAACTCCATCAAAATTAAGATGTAACTTTTCAAAATTATTTTGAAGGGAGAATAGCACAGCTTCAGTCTTGTCTGGGTTATATTTGATTAGCCATTTTTTCCCCCATGTATTAAGATTACACAAATTGGCATTTAATTTCAATTCAATGAGATGACGATCCGCTGAGGAATAACCAAGGGATGAGTCATCAGCAAAGAGGCGAGTTAAGCAATCTAAATCGTCAGCTATATCATTTATGTATACAATAAATAAAAACGGTCCTAAAACTGAACCCTGTGGGATCCCAGCTTGGAGTGTTCTCGGCTTTGAGATCGCACCATTGACAAAAACGCTTTGACTGCGATTACTTATATAACTTGCAAGCCACCCTAGTAATTGCCCTGTTATACCATATTTCTCAAGTTTCAACATTAAACCGGTATGCCAAACTCGATCAAAAGCTTTCGATACATCGCAAAACACCATACAATAATGCTCTTTTTTATCTAAAGATTCACAAACTTGATGATAAATTTCAATTAATTGATGTACAGTTGAATGTCCAGATTGAAATCCAGATTGATATTTATAAAGTAGCTTGTTGGAATGAAAGTAATTAAAGAGATGTTTAAAAACAACTCTTTCAAATACTTTACCTACGCAACTTATAAGTGAAATTGGTCTATAATTAGACGCTAATGTTGGGTCACCTTTCTTAAAGAGAGGCATAACATTAGCAACTTTCCATTCAGATGGATACACACATGTTTTCAAGGACATGTTAAACAAGAAACATAATACATAACTTATTGAGTTAACCACATTTTTCAGCAACAGATGGCTTATTCTATCAGGCCCGGACGCTTTTTTCACATGCAAACATTTAATAACATCTTTGATTTCACCTTCAGTTACCGTTAAAGTATCGAAAACAGCGCCCGTCCGTTTATTAAAACTAGGCAGACTTGCATTAGTAGTGTCCAAAGTTGAAATAGACTGGAAATACTCATTCAATCTTTCTGCCTTTTCGAAATCAGAAAAACAAGATGGATTGTCATGATCATTGCTAGATTTAAGAGGAGGTATACAGGTACTTGAGCTAGCTTGCTTTACTATGTAACGCAGAAGCTTCCAGTAAGATGTTTTATTTTCAACATACGAATCAAGAAGAAAATTGTCCAGATTCGCATAAAAGTTTTCTTTCGCATGATACTTCATGTTGTTGACCTTTTGGCGTTGCTTTTTAAATTTCATGATGTGGTTCAAGTTTTTCGTTCTAGTAGCTTTCTTGCGCAATCTATCTCTTTTCCTGCTCTCCTTTCTTAAATTAGAATCAAACCATGGCTTGTCATTAGGTCTTATAGTAACTTTTTTTGAAGGGATGGATGATTTTAAAAAATTGTTAAATGTTTCATAAAATACGCAACAAGCGTGGTTAACATCATGGCAATTGTTGAATAATTCAGTCCAGTTTGCTTCCTTGATAAGTGCATTCAATGATGTATAATCACCTTGTTTGTAACATAAAACATCTCTAGTATAAGCCATTTTCGTATTTACAGATGTAGATATTGTGACATAAGTACCTTTATGATCACTTATAGAATTATCAAAGTGTGTAACTCCACAATCGATATCATTCATGTCATCACTAACTATGATAGGGTCAATTAAAGTGCTAGTGTTTATTGTGACTCTCGTAGCTTCAGTGATAATGTTTTTAAGGTTTTTACTCAACATCAAATCTTTTAGTTGATTTCCTTTGTTAGACAAAAGATCAGCGTTCAAATCTCCGATTATCGCAATTTTACTTGTAATGTCTAGGGCATTTTCAAGTGAAATATCTAATCGATTCCAAAATTCTACAGTATTATATTCTGGTCTGTATGCTAAGCAAAGAATAAGTGGTTTTACTGGTAGATATAATTGTATCCAAATTGTTTCATCAAAAATATTTTCTAAATCATACATTCTTTTATATGCTAAGTTATGTTTTATATAAAGAATAACTCCACCGCCGTGTGAGTTTCTATCTTTCCGTATTGGGTCGTGGTAACCCAACCATCTTAACGAATCATTATCAATATTCTTATCAAGATGAGTTTCTGTAAAACCAACAATCTGATTATCAGATAGGTATTCACAAAGATATTCGAATTTATTTCGTATGCTTCTCGTGTTTAAATGAAATATAGTCAACGTTTTCTCATGAGATGCACGCTTATCAGGGCCTGGGTTGGTTTCTATATCTCCAGCAAGCTGGAGCAACAATAGGAGGACAATGACTACACTTGTGTTACGAAATTGGCTTTGTAATACGCAGAGAAATGTGAACATAATGCTTGTCTTACATGACACGGATAAAAGAGAACACATAATACCCAACTCAAATAAAGGAGGACCAAATTGTTGAAATATACATGAAAACGATAATTTCATTGATGTAACCAAGCGCAGATGTTTGTAACACGTTTTACAATGAAATGTCCCGATTGCCACTCGATGTTGAATTACATTATTACCCATTATCTAGCACAAACTTTGAAAGAAAATCAAACATTTTGTGGCGTGAAAATCGAGATAGTTCACTGTAAAACGATAGAGTATGATTTGTTATAACAATGACATCATACGGAAGTGCAGACCAATCAAAATTTTCAATGATTTGTAGAAGAGATACAAGTAGGAAACATAGGATTGAGATAGATAGAATAGTAAACAGAAGATGAAGTTTTAAGAAACATGGTAACAACATAACAGATGGTTGACTAATGTGGCTTTAGAATAACTTGCATATATATGTACAGCGAACTTATTATATATTTTTTCTTACACTTACAACGCGAAGAATGTCAAGATTACTTATTTACAATTATATACAATTCAAAAGATCACTTACAGTTCTCAGTGGATCCATACACTTGTCACAACTCATTATTCACGCACATACTTATTCAGATCCTGTTTTGAGTTCACAACTTTGATGGCTCCTTCTGGCTGCTCCAATATGAATACACGTCCGTCTTTTGTCCAAGTATTCTCGATCCATCGTGATCTTTTCAGGTCTCTCGCCATTTTGAATAACTTACTCCGATGTTGCGTGAGATCTTCGTTTATGTACACAGACTCCATGGAAGCACGTAACTTTCCCCTGTTAGAATACACTTTTCTCCTGTCATTATAACTTACAAACTTCACGATGATCTGTCGCTTGTTTCCTTGAGAGCGTTTGCCTACCCGGTGGCACCTGTCCAGATCTGAAAGGGATATTTCCTTGTTCACTTTCTTCAGGGTCTCCAGGGTGACTTTCTCCACGTCTTCACCTTCTTTCTCCGGTATCCCACTAATCCTGAGTGAGTTTCTCCTGCTATACTGCTCCAACTCGTCGGTTTTCATATGCAGTTCCTCCTTTGTCTTCTCGAGCTCATCTTTCAAAGAAGAGATCTCCTCCTGCATGGGCTCGATCGTACCACACATCAGGTTGTAGATCACCTCCTTCGCGACTTCGTAGAAGGTTTCGTGGAATTTCTCCTGCAGTTTTGGTAGCATGAGAGCCGACGCTAACTTGTCTGTCAGGACATCAACAGAGACGTTGTCAATGAAGTTGAAATGAGTGGCGGGAGAGAAGACCGGACTACCTGTTGGTTGATCTTGATTTTCCTGTATATCTGATTCTCGGTCCGATGCGTTAGGTGTGCTCGACATGTTGAAAACACTTGGCATAGTTGACTGCACCAGGGGTTTGTGTGATTTCGATGGAACGGAGTCTGTCGGCGAGCCTGACGGCTTCCTCTTCTCGCTCGAACTTCGAGCGTGAGACGACTTCACACCATTGCGTTGGTTTTTTCCTCGGCTAGACATCTCTAATGATGAAGTATACAGTTCTGTGTGCCAGTGGTACTTCAGGTTATAGTAACAAGTATTGCCAACGTATGTTGAACCTTACAGTCGCTGTATTTACTTGAATAATTTCCACATATGAGAGAGCTCCCTTACACTCGACTTGTCTGTTCCGCCATCTTGGAAGACTATTGTGATGTACCATTGGTTTAGAACCTATTAGTTTATTCTTGAATTAGGAGCAATTTTATTGACTGAAATATAAGTAACTTCTGTTCCAGTTGAAAACAATATTTCTTAAAAACGAAACCTGTTTTTCATTTACGTCAATTCGCAAGTTATGTTAATGACATGTATAAATATTACGTAGCTGTTTTCCACTGAGTCCTCCAGTCTCGCCCAGCTCGGGGAACCTCTGTGACTCGAGGTTAGGGCCATCATCATTGAAACGACGGACATCACTCTTTTGTTTAGTTCGTCTACTTTCCTGCAGTCTTACGGTGTACTGATAACTTACATGTATTACGAGTTATTTACGGATTTCCCCCTCACCATTCCGATCACATTATCGTTAGAAAATTAAGATTGACCTATCTAGCTTACTTACTAAATTACTCAAGTAGTGAACTATAGGCACGTGCAGCTGAGTACCGTGTACTTTAGATATCTATATCCGCAAATAGTAATACCTTTTCTGTCCCTGTCTGGTGCTGTCCACCTTAATTGTTAATTGTCTGAGTTATTTCGTGTAGAAAGGCGATAACCTCTTGAGCAGTGTATATCGTCTACCGGCTTCATAGTACATTGATTTTATCACGGGCTCATTAGCACAGCATTATTTGTGAATACTTGAGTGGTGATTAACGGGAACAACCAGCACGTTTACGGAACCTCCTGTCTGCCTTTGCTTGGCTTTCATTGTGCAACCTAAACAATTCAGCGATCCCCGTACAACCCGCCAGCCTCCTCTGTGCCTCCTCTGTGCTTCCTCTGTGCCTTCTCCGTGCCACCATTGACGACTATTGCGACAGTTGGCCAACAATGCAGCGACTTTTCTGCCTCCTCTACGATACCTGAATAATGCGTCAGTGATCCCTGATGAGTGTTCGGCAACCTGGAGAGACTGGATTTATAACAATTTGCATTTGTGTGCAGTTGTTTCAGTCCAGTTCATACAGCCAGAAATAAACAACGAATTATTTTTTGCAGCTGTAATACAAAGAAAACAGGCTTTGTTTCTGAAAAAAATAGTTATTGCTTTTTGTAAAAGAATATGATTGTTTAAACAAACATACATGATCTTATTAAATCCACGGGTATTACATACGAATGAAACAGGGCGACATTATACTCTAAAAGTCAAAAGTTAAATTTAAGTTTTTGAGTCATTATCTATTCCAAAATCACGCCTTCTAAAAATGCCCTTTTTAGAAATCTTAACTGGCCAATATCCGTTTTATAAAAACGATTTCAGCACCCTGCATGTGTTTGAACAAACATAATGATAAAATAATTATACCCTAACGAATAAAATTGTGCGTACTTCCTTACATACCTTTTATTATTCATTTCATTATCCGACAGCAGTATTTCTGTTTTTACTGTTAAAATGTGGTGGAGTTTCTTTGTTAGTGAGTTTATACATCTTTATTTACATTACTTTTTCTGTATTCTTGCTCCTTTTGTGGTGCCATCTCTTATCTATGATATGTCAACAGAAAAACATGTGAGAATCGATCATCTATTTATGGGAACATTTACGAGGACGCTCACAGAAGGTTCAATGAATGCAGAAAGAAGGTACAGGAATCGTCATGGTGGCACACAGGATGCTGTGGTCGCTACATGGAGGCAGAGTACGTGGTCGTGATAATGAAGGGCTCTGATTGCACACAGAACGCAGAAGGAGGACACAAGGGAGGCAGAGGCATCGCCCCACGTTAGCAAATTTCTTACATGGCGATCACTGAGCGTCCTTTGCCAACGGCGTTCCCTCTGCGGAAACTTTGAGCATGTTCAAACATTTTTGCAGTCCTCAGCATCCCATGTGACTCCTCCTCACGACCTTAGCAACCGTTGTGCCTCCTTTGAGCCCTCCGACGGCGATCTGTTATGTAGTTTGGTCGCACAGAGGACGCTGAAATGTCTTTACTCTATGTCTGTCTAAAGGGCCCTTTACATTTATTTGGGAGGCATTATGTTTCTTTGAGTAAAAGTGTATGCTAGGTAGGTTTCCACTCGCGATGAATGTGTTTTGCGTTTGGCACACAAGTTACAAATACAAACTTTGTTTTGTCATTTCTTGAATGAATGTTTAAAAAAATTTAAATATATCATGCACATTTTGATGAAGCTATCTGTTGTTTCACTCTGTGTAACATGATCTTAATTTCCAAAAGAAGTTCCGTCACTTGACCTCTGTAAGTTGCATCGGTATCCGCATACAATGTAGGACTCCAACTGATATAGAAATATCCGTTGGCTTCATCTTGCCGAGAACATCATCCATTGTATGATATACGAAAATATTATGTTCATGAATAATGGGTTAAATTAATAGATGAATTACCAAACATATTAAAATCAATGATAAACGCTTGTTTCTTAAAGAAGTATATTGTTTGATCAAGACAGAAGACGTAAATTACGTTACACAGAGGGGGCCGTGGCACAAAACAACCTCAACATTAAGGTTAACCTTAGACTAAAATTAAGTCTATGGTTTATTTATTATGACAGTACTTTCATCCTTATGATTATATATGTTTTAATACTTTCAGTTTCATATGTGTAATTATTCAGTTTATCTAGATTTGCTAGTATTTATATCGGGAATCTAAGGTTGTTTTCTTCTTGAACATATAAACAAAATTGAATGTGAACTCATCAATTAATTTACAATGTTTGGCATGATCAGGTTGAAGTTCATGGTCCATATATCATAATTATGTCTCTGGTGCCAGGATGACAGACGAGACCAGTGGTAAAGGTTCCAAGTGCTTAGCGATCATTCACCTCCTTAAGCGCACACATACGAAATATACTTAGTTACATATGGTACTTTTCTCCGGCGGTTGTATTTCATTCTCAAGTTAAAATAGTAAACATGACGTTTTTAGCTTTTGACATAAGACATCAGTTATGTTTATCAACCTTTCAAAAAATCGGGTGCACGAGATGAATCCAGTTGTGGAGAGCCCGATGCAAGTTAACTCGATTTGTGTACAGCAATATCTGGAAAGCGGTCTTTTCGTGAAACCAGTTCGTAGGAGTGACCTTTTCGTGACCAATATCGACTTCAAAACCGGTAATTATAACTTGTCGCACATAGGTATAATTTCCTTTGTTACTTGGTCACGCGTTTCCCTAATGGCGGTGACCTCCCTTGATGTATGTATCTGAGAGTAAGAGATAACACTTTAATTTGGAGCCCCTTTGTGTATGCATGTATCTTTAGTTTCGCAACATACAAACCTTGTTTATGTTAGATGTTTGTAAATATAACGAATCCTCTACCCGGACATATCTGAAACTGAGGACGGAAATATCCTCCTTCTTTAACATTATCTTCATAATTACAGAACTAAATAGAAATCAAAACCAAGAAATTCTAATTTAAGTTATCTCAGTTGGCCATCATTAACAAATGTAAATATGTCTACTTCTGCTAACAGCTTTCTGTATAAAGGACTTTTGAAGTGCAACATCTTAGGTAATATCATTTCGAAGTACGAAGGAGAAACACGGTTACAGATGATACACTATATTTAAATGTAAAGATGTAAACTTCAACGGCTGGTTTTAAAGGCAATGTAGCACGATTCCCCTGCTGAAATATAGTATTAAGTGATCTCTCAAAAAAATAAATAAGTATATTAACAATGGCTAAATAATACTCCTGAATCAATACAAATAGTTCTAAAACGAATGTACATGGTTCGGTTAAGCCATTTCCCATCGAGCTGCCATTTTAAGTTGTTCGCATTGAAATGGTCGCTCGAAGATAGTTCAAGTGATCTGATTGACGTAGCGATACCTAAACACTCAAAATAGAGTTTTTAATATAGAATAATTATGGAATCTGCCTCTCACACTGAAGAGTTCCACGCCGCTGTCGCTTACATCGCACCATTTTCTTCAAGTACAGATAACCGTTTTATATGGATACGGCTTATCGTGTCGTGTAATGAGATGCTTTATCCATTAACGTACCAAAATATTGTATATACTTTTAAAATGAACGGGACATTTTAGAAAACATGATGTCCAAAAAACATGCTACAGCGTCTTTAAGCTTAAACCGTATCTGTAAATACTTCCCACGTTTGATACTATTCTTACTTGTAAGTATCTGTTACTACGAAATGGAGGTGGTTTGGGGTGGAGGAACGTAAAGGAGAAATGCAAATTGAAAGTAAACAATAAGTGATGTGTTTACATCTTCTCCCGCCAGTGTTTTTGTATTTTAACGATTTATTTTAACGATTTATTTTAACTACTACTAAAAGGAGTATCAGATGTTAAAGGGGCAGTAGCACGTTTTTTCGCTCAAATAAGTCGATGAAATGTATTTGAAAAATAAGTTCACCAATCGTAAAATACCCTTTTCTTTTCATAAAATCAAGTTATAAATGAGTGTACATGGCTAAGAAAAGCCATTGGAATCATTTTTGTCATTTGAAATAATAAAATGTTTTCCCAATAAAATGGCCGCCATGCAATTTTTGCTTTATACGCAACATCGTTATTACTACTACTGATAATTGCTTTGTGTAATAAGATGTTATACCCTCTAAAATAAATTTAAATGGCACAAACTATCATTATAAATAACAAATTTGAAAAAATAAATTTTGCAAAAAAAACGTGCTACTGCCCCTTTAAACACCTACTGATGATACCTTCCAACTGGATTTAATCATATATGGAATGAAAGGTTGAATTTTCGTCAAGGTATCTGAAGACGTTCGTTCACTCAAAGATTAAAGATATTTACCAACAAAACTGGTTTGAAAAAAAGTTCAATATCTACAAAATGTAATTATTACTCTATCATAAAAAAAAACAATTTTTTTTCTGAACGTTATGTAACATATGTCAATGTAAAGAAATTTGGAGTATGTTTAGCTCGTTTCGCATGATGTGTTAATTGAAAAAGAAATAGATTTGTTAATATCAAAAGAGAAAATAGAATCTTTAGATGTTGTAATTGTAATAGTATTGAAGACGAGTATCATTCTCTTCTTGTATATCCAGCATATGATACTATACGTAAAATTATATTAAAAAATATATTTAGTCCATCCATCAATTAATAATTGTTCTTCTTTAATGAATTGTTTATATGAAAATGTAATTACAAATGTTGCAGATCTTATTCACAAAGCTCTATTGTTTCGCAGTATATACATATGAAATATATTATAAGGTGGCCTTCTTAGTACTTCTGGTCTGGCTGTTAAAAATGTCACAGAGAAGGGATGACAGCTACTAATTAGAAATCACTCGACCGTTAAATCTGTTTGTTTAAGCAGTAGTCAAACTAGGAAGTAGTCATAATGAGAAGACACCATACAGTGTATCCTCTCATTAAACAAACACACGCACACACTCGAACTAATATACGTGAGATAGAAATGTAGACCTGCAAACTTTTATATTGTGCAGTTGGTTCCTCTGGTTGCTAGTTGAACAAGATCGTTTCTTCTTGCCCTCGAATGTAACAATATATTATGTAAACGTTAATAATAAACGGAGAATTTGTGAAACACTTACATGCAAAAACCTTGCTACAACGTCTTTTAAAATATACCACCATATATGCATACCGTGTTATGGTTGCTAACCTCTTTACACGCTGTACAAGCCCCCAAAGTTTTCCTCTGTCACGTAATAGATTACCCTTAACCTTGAAATGGCTTCTTTGTTCAATGTTAGTCGGTTAATTAACTCCAATTATTACACAGAGTTATGATTACAAATTGTACATTGGATTGATCAAATGGCTTCGTAAAATTGAGTCTTTTATAACATCACTTTACATAGTGACAACAGAAGCTGACCTTGGCCGACATACATAGTGATGCATTTAATTGCATATATAACAAGAGTCACCAGGAGAGATGGCTTATCCCCCCGCTAGGTGATCGTGCCTCGACGCCAACTCGCCTTATTTCATGGCGCGACAATGAGCAAATATGTCAGACACAGATTTTTTATTTGCGTCTCACGATATACGTACATACATATAACATTATACATAAAAGGCAAAGGTATATATGCCGCTCCTATGGAGTTATGAGATACTAAATATAAAGACGGTAAGAATAAATGAACATGAGATAAATAAAAGGGTACAAAGCACAGAATCTACATTATTTATAAACAAATATTTTCAAGCATTAAAAGGATATTATAGCAGCTTTTGGCCCATGTTTTCAAAAAGTGTTCACAGCTAAAAAAGAGTGTTAATTATAATTTCTTAGCGTCAGGTAAAAAAAAATGGTAAAACATGGTTGGCTGCAGATAGGTCTGCATGGATGTTTGAATATAAAGGAGACTCAAATAAAACATGACTTTCCGATTCAACTAAAATTGTTCTTTCCTCTACTTTTAGTCGTTCATATCTATCTATCTCAATTCTTAAAGGGACTGTACCTGTTCGGAATAAAGCCATGGCACGTCAATGGGATTACAGCATTGTAGATAAAACATATGGTTCTGTCCGATAAGGACGTAGTTTGTTTTGTCCGGGACCTCGCTTTGCATTAACTCTATTCAGTGAGCTATTCCAGTCAGTAATCAACGTCTGTAAAGATAGGGTTTCGCAGTCCTTTACAGTTATGGTATTATTAAAATGCTTTACTTGTCGTTGCCAATCAATTCCATACGACAATAACATCTGTTGTGCCATGTTCTGTATCTTTGTTATCATTGTTAGCCCAGTCGAATATATAAGCATTCAAGCGATAATGGTCAATAGTGTTCATTGTCTTCCAGTACCGTATTAAACATACATCTTGTCAGACACCAATGGGTAGTCAGCCCATATCTCCAAAGACAGCGTCAGTTGGTGCGTATTTTCCTAGACCAAAGTGGAACTTCATTGCACGGTTCTGTACAGCATTTAGACATGGACGTTTTCCTGTACCATATATGGGGAGTCCGTAAGACAAAATGGGCAAAACAAGCGAATCATATCGTTTAGTGAATGTCTTAAAACCAACATTACCTAGCATTTTACACTTCGGTATGACCAGTCCGAGTGCACGTCCAGTCGCTGCTGCAACTTGTTTTGCTGTGTAGCTGTAGTCGAGGTGTTCCGTTAGCGTGAGGCCCAGATAACGGTACTGGCTTGCTGTGGTCAGTGTGCACTCTCCGCAGGTGAAAACGTGTCCCGTTACAGCCGTGTTAGCTTGCCTGAAGCTAGCTAGAGGAGATAGTGCAAAGTGGAAAGTACAGTCATTACCAACACATTTAAATAAATTGTCCTATGTCAAATTACATCAACATAAACGGTATGAAAAACGTCGCCATAAACGGGTTCACACACAAATGTGCATATCATAAAAACCATAAACGGTCATCGCCATAAACGGCCCTAGCCATAAAGGCTAAAATCATCCATACACGGATAACTATCACCATATGCGGCGTAAGACTGGACATATGCGAGTCACTGCAGCATAGTAGCTGATGCAAATACGAAACAAGAGTTAGATGCAAATAATAAGGCAACTTGTGTACATATATACAAAAATAGAGCCATGGGCTCTGTAGCTCATCAGGGTTTTATGATTTACTATCTAAAGTTGAATATTTAAGTTATTTGAGTTATTGTTTACAATCAAAAGATAGGTTCTTAGATCATAACCACTGTGACCCCATTTGGGGTCACGGGTCACAAAATCTACAATTTAAAATCCCCATTGGCCAAGGAGTCTGCACACAACTTTTCAGCTCTCTAGACCTTTTGGAACTGGAGAAGAAGATGAAAATAGGTTTTTAAGGATGTGACCCCGGTGACCCCATTTGGGGTCACGGAGTCACGAAATCTACAATTTAGAATCCCCATTGGCCAAGGAGTCTGCAAACAACTTTTCAGCTCTCTAGACCTTTTGGAACTGGAGAAGAAGATGAAAATAGGTTTTTAAGGATGTGACCCCGGTGACCCCATTTGGGGTCACAGAGTCACGAAATCTACAATTTAGAATCCCCATTGGCCAAGGAGTCTGCACACAACTTTTCAGCTCTCTAGAGCTTTTGGAACTGGAGAAGAAGATGAAAATAAGTTTTTAAGGATGTGACCCTGGTGACCCCATTTGGGGTCATGTGGTCACATAATCTTCAATTTAGAATCCCCATTGGCCAAGGAGTCTGCACACAACTTTTCAGCTCTCTAGACCTTTTGGAACTGAAGAAGAAGATGAAAATAGGTTTTTAGGGATGTGACCCTGGTGACCCCATTTGGGGTCACAGAGTCACGAAATCTACAATTTAGAATCCCCATTGGCCAAGGAGTCTGCACACAACTTTTCAGCTCTCTAGACCTTTTGGAACTGAAGAAGAAGATGAAAATAGGTTTTTAAGGATGTGACCCCTGTGACCCCATTTGGGGTCTCGGGGTCACAAAATCTACAATTTAGAATCCCCATTGGCCAAGGAGTCTGCACACAACTTTTCAGCTCTCTAGACCTTTTGGAACTGAAGAAGAAGATGAAAATAGGTTTTTAAGGATGTGACCCCTGTGACCCCATTTGGGGTCATGGGGTCACGAAATCTACAATTTAGAATCCCCATTGGCCAAGGAGTCTGCACATAAAATTTCACCTCTGTGGAGTCATTGGTTCTGGAGAAGAAGTCGAAAAAGCATAAAGTTTACGGATGGACGGATGGACGGAAGGACGGATGGACGGATGGACGGATGGACGGATGGACGGACGCCGGACACCATGCCATGCCATAAGCCCATCGGGCCTTTCAGGCCTGATGAGCTAAAAAAGCGAAAGTGATACTTTCAGTCGACTGCTTAAGTCATCTTTAACATCTCCATCCTCGGCATTCTCACTCTTCCACCTTCCATGTCGTCTGAACATCCTGTCAGGAACACCGTTATTGGCTGCAGCTGACGCTCCCCCACTACGGAGACTTTGTAAACCGATTTAACGATTTAATGTCCTTGACAAAAGGCTTTAATGTCTCTATAAAAAGCTCTCGCAACCTCGGGTATGACATGGGAGAGTTGTCTTTTCTCAGTTTGTAGCAAGATTTGGTCTTGGATACATTCCTGAATATAAACTCATCTGAATCAGGTAAGATGTTTGCTTGATCTATATAATTCAATAAATAGGAGACTGGACACAATTCAGAGTTTGTTTGCCTATAACCGTCTCTTTATAATCTGTCTTGGAATTTCAATGAACAGCATCATATGAGTATCATAGAAGACACTATAGCATCTAGCAATATTCAAGAGCTCTGCCGACCTTAGAAATCCAGAATATGCCAGCAAACACATTGTAACAATTCTCAAATCAGCCAAGGAGGGATGGATCATTTTGGCATCAAAAACTTTCTCTAATACATGTGTAACTCAATGGTAACTGGTTCTTTCTTGCGTACAGACTTCGATAACCTGCGTTTTGCAGCTTCCAAAACATTTTTAACCAGTGAGATATCTGTTGGGCTCTCAATCCCGATACTGACATGTGCGTGCCTGATACTGTAGAAAGCTGTCTGTACAGCAGATACAGATTAACTTTGCTGAACCAC
Source organism: Gibbula magus (assembly GCA_936450465.1). NCBI lineage: Eukaryota > Metazoa > Mollusca > Gastropoda > Trochida > Trochidae > Gibbula > Gibbula magus. Next base: position 14,801,013 of record OW388290.1, on the reverse strand, counting down.
TGACAACAAATACAAAGAACAGTGTAATTGTGTTATCGGTAACTTAAAGCTCATAGAACATGAAACTGCCCACCGTTTCCATCCATAACGGTACTTCCGTGAGGTAGAATCGGCTCTAAGGTGGGACAACAATTCCGGCAAACCAGCCGCAAGCTCCCGAACACCTTCTGGCATCTCTCCAAGTTCATCCCCATATTTACATGGGCACATATCTGTGAACAGAACGAAACAATTAGCATGACGTTGTACTGAAATCAACAAGCAATGCTACCATATTGAAATGCAAGTCTTTCTCTCCTAACAACCCACCCCTTTGTCTAGAAGCTACATAACATTCCTTGGATCTAGGTAGATACATCCATTCCTTAAAGATATTCTAACCTCAAGGGGTAGGCTTCGCGGAAATGATTCTAACAACAGTAAAGAATAACGACACAAAGGTATTGGATAAAAAATCCACCCCAAAATAGTAGAAAAAACGTTTTTAAAAAATACACCATTTTTACAGCCGCCAAACGTTTCATAAGCCAATCAGATGCTAGCAGAGGTGTGACGTGTTACTCAGGAGTCCTGCTCAACGAGTAGCTGGCTTATGTTATTCTTTACATTATACATCATCACGTATTTTTCACTGATCTCAAAGCTATTAAAAACAATGTCGGCATATTCTGTTCAGTCGTTAATTAACTTTGGTTGTTGTACACGTGTGTTTAGATTTGTTTATCTCCGATAATGCCGAGTGGATATTTCAGCCTAAATCTACTGCCATTGTCTTTTCTTTGTGTCATTTTGAAGTGTCAGTTCTATAGAGTTACTGCGTGAATGTCCATCACTGACCATTTCCGTTATGTCAGACTCTTATTCTAGCAATGAGATCTCGCTTTGAACAACGTAAGTCAAGCGATAACAACGATTTGAATGAAGAACAAGCCAATGTACCAAATGATCGGGATACATATCTCGTTACTATGTCTTACGTTTATCTATTCCATTATTTAACAGTTGAAATGAAATAACAGCACATATGTAGGATACTATCTCAAAGTATTTTGATTCAATAAAACAATTCATTAAACAATGTGTTTCCACAATTATACAAAATTGGATCGGCAATCAAAGCAGAATTCATGCTAATCCTCCTCAACGAAAAACTAGACTTATGCAAACGTATATATCTATAAATCATTTTACAAATTAAAAGAAATACATATCAATTGTTGCACTACATTGTGATGGTTTTCTAACTAGTTCGCATGTAAACAACACTTTACGATGTCCTTATTGATTTAAATAACTAACATGTTGTCATCATATGATTGCTAATCCATGTACATCGGTGTGCATTATACATAATAGTGAATGACCGGCTGCTATCACCGACGAAACAACAGAACATAATATTCGTTAATTTCGTTGGCTGAATATAACATTCCTAATTTTGATTGGCTCACTATGTCCAGACTGAATGTCGCCTATAGGTGTATCTTTATTTTAACGATTGACCAGTTACATCATATGACAGGACGTTGGCAATATCTTGACGTGCCACCTCTTATATAATTGAACCGGTCCAGTGACCGATATCTGGTATCAAAGGTTATGGTATGGTTTTCGAGTTCTGCTCCGTAAACGAAATTCTAAGTTACATTTCCATGGAAACGGTAACAAAAAATAACTCGAAGAAGTTGAAAACCCCAAAAGGCACATCTACACATGGTGATTGTTCCACACACCAAGTTTCGTTGAGATATGTCCTATAGTTTTCGAGTTCTGTTCCGGAAACGAAATTCTAAGTTACATTTCCATGAAAACGGTCAAAAAAAATAACTCGTAGAAGTTGAAAACCCCAAAAGGCACACTACACATGATGATTGTTCCACACACCAAGTTTGGTTGAGATATGTCTTATGGTTTTCGAGTTCTGCTCCGGAAACGAAATTCTAAGTTACATTTCCATGGAAACGGTAACAAAAAATAACTCGAAGAAGTTGAAAACCCCAAAAGGCACATCTACACATGATGATTGTTCCACACACCAAGTTTCGTTGAGATATGTCCTATAGTTTTCGAGTTCTGTTCCGGAAACGAAATTCTAAGTTACATTTCCATGGAAACGGTCAAAAAAAATAACTCGAAGAAGTTGAAAACCCCAAAAGGCACATCTACACGTGATGATTGTTCCACACACCAAGTTTGGTTGAGATATGTCTTATGGTTTTCGAGTTCTGCTCCGGAAACGAAATTCTAAGTTACATTTCCATGGAAACGGTAACAAAAAATAACTCGAAGAAGCTGAAAACCCCAAAAGGCACATCTACACATGATGATTGTTCCACACACCAAGTTTCGTTGAGATATGTCTTATAGTTTTCGAGTTCTGCTCCGGAAACGAAATCGGGACGGACGGACGGACGGACGGACGGAGCCCGTTTCAATATCCATGCTCCATGCTACCCTATGTACCAATAGATGCAACATTTTGGTTGTCAGTGAACCAAGTAATTCTGTTTGAATTCAAAGCTGGTATGAAACTTTTCAAAACCAAAATGTTTAAGTGCCTCTAGCTATCTCCACATTGAACTACGTTTTGCCTCTTCTGCTGACCACAGTCTCCGTGCGACTTCGCACCGGCTAACACTACACAGTAACCACCGAATCCTGTATCACTAGCATCACTGAAAATCAACGTTGAAATGAGTGACTGTGTAATCAAAACTCTGCCGTTCAACTTTGTGATGTTGTCTTTCCAAAATCGTAACTGGTCCAACTGGACGATAGATGAACCTTGCTGTTCCATGATGAAGCACACACGATGTCAATGCTAAGTGATCTAGTCATAAGTTGACTTATAGAGCCAAGTACGAGTTTCATAGAGACTTTTTAACCCACTACAGAAGCCACAGTTCGAACTTTGTGATAACAACCACTGTCATTCAAAATCTGCTGAACGCTGCTCATTAACTTAACCACCTTTCTCTCAGGTACCGACACTGTCATACTAACTGTATGTATGTGGAAACCATACGTTTTTATAAAAAAACAAGCAATTTATTGAAAATGAATATCATGTTCTTTTAATATGTGAAGCCTACAGTTTGTTTCGTAATACACTAATTGGTAAATACATTAAATCTAACTGTCAACAAAATTTTATTTCTCTTATTTCATCTCAAAATTATGATGTGTTACATAAAGTTTCAATATTTTTATTTAAAGCTCATCAATTAAGGCACAAAAATATATAATATATATCATGTGTTTAACTATGTAAATAAGCAAAATGCGCAGCATTGTACACCCTGAATTTTCTGTATTTTGGGCCAAAGGCCTTATACTGAATAAATATGTCTGTCTGTCTGTCTGTCTGTCTGTATGTGGAAACCTAGCCACTCTAAACTATGCGATGGGAACCAAAGCGACTTCTCCACCTTCGGCACGAAACGAGAATGAATCAAATCAGTTTTGACACCCTGCCCTACAGTTAGAGCATCAGTAACAGATAAGGCTGACATAATACCATCATCAAGGAATGTCACGATCGTCTTGCCTTCATTACGCCACTTCTTTACCAACTGACGTGTGACTTTCGTAAAAACGTACGAGGCGGACGTTAAACCAAATGGTAGAACAAGGAATTTATAGTATCGTTGCTCACCAAGCGCATCAAACCATGAAAACCCTAGAAAATCAGTATGTGGTCGAAATATGTCAAAATGATGGTAGGCTGAATGAATATCAAACTTGATTAACCAATCATTGGTATATTCAAGAGCACATTTCCAATCTTCATATTTCACTGACTGTTCGAACACATATCGGTTCACGATGGAAAGATCTAGAATCAAACGTTTCTTGCCACTAGATTGTATGGAAACAGACAGAGGGTTTTCTTCACTAACTCACTAATAGCATTATTCACAAAGTCTACTTCTGACAGTGCAGATTTGTTGTTGAACAACCTCCATTCTAGGAGGCCCTGAAACAAAAGAAATTTTGTAACCGTTTGAAATCAAATCATTGACAAATTTGGAGGCTCCGATATCACACCAAAATGCTACAGAAGATGCTAATCTACCCTTGACAATTATTTCAGCCATGCCCTGTTCATATTCGAATTTTTTTTCTCAAATGTTTGATCTGAAATGCAACTCTCAAAACACTTATCTGACAAATACATGTAGGACTCCACATTACTGCAACGTTGCTGTGCTTGTTGATTGTCGATTGGTTGAGTGTAGAGGTAGGGACACTCTCGTCTGAAGTGGTTGAACTCGCCGCAGTTGTAACAGAGATAGTGTCATTTTCAGAGCGAAGTAAACAATCTAAAACTTCTGAGTTGAAATTAAACTGAATCTTATTTCCCTCTTTTCTCCAATTATAGACAGTTTCTGCTTTCAACTTCTTAATGTCTTTGGAAGTTTGAGAAAACTCATTTCTCAATTTTGAAATTTTGTCATCCATAGAACTTTGCTCGAGCTTATTCAAAATGGCGTCAAATTTTGCCGCCGATTGTGGATCCGTGATAGTGAACATAAGATATGTATATGGTATTGCACTACAGCCGGTAGAATCGAGCCATTCAACCATTCACCCATACATGTATATACCCCGTTAGTACCACTAGCGCCCCTACAATTATCTGCCCTTTGATACTTTGCTAGCCGGTAGGAGAAATTAATTTTCCTCTAATTCATGCTTCAAACGAGGAAAACATCAGGTCATCTTTGTGGTGAAGTGATCGTGCCTCGACGCATACTCGCCTTGCTTCATGGCGCAACAATGAGCAAATATGTTGAGGGAAAGAAACAAGCCAACCGATCAGTGAGACGGCGTTGCTAAGATAGTTGAACACGCAACTAGCAGGGAGAAAATTAAAAAAATGCACTCAAACCATGTTTGACATAAGACTCTGTAGTAACATGAGACATTGCCATGCGCAGTCACGGAGGAGTATTGTTGTGTTTGCATAGGGTAGCAAGTTCATTGTTAATGCACTTGCACCAAGTGCTACTGATAAGATAAGATTCTTGCTACAGATTTCCCTAATTGATACCCTTGCAAGGTATAATAAATTTAATCATCAGGTTTGAGATTTTAGACCGTAAAGATTCATATTTCTTAAGGAGAGATTGTATATTACTTGAACAATTTGGCAGCCTACTATTGAATTAACTCATCATTCCCCATTATTCTGTTCTGCAGTGAGATGGGAAAACAAAATCGCTAGAAACATGTTTGTGTTAGTAGTAGTAGTACGTATGTACATTCTTACATTCATCCAAGACATCACTTTTATGGTTTGTCACAAAGTGACTGAGGTACTCAGGAATAACGATAAATGATGGTTACAAATAGTTTATTACAACAACGAAAATACAGTTACAATTACGATTACACAAAGAGAAAAAATGACGCGGGGTTTGGATGTGGTGCCATAGGCGCTGGAGTACCCTGAAAATATAAAATAAGATATTGTCTGCTAGCTTGGGTGCGATCGTGCCATGCAAACTTCACTGTGCCAGGGTGAAATTAGTTGTGCGTTAGTTTACAGCTGCAACACAAATCTTAATTATACATGAATTTTCAAAACATGGCCTATGGCATCATATCTAAAAGGGGACAAAAGAAAACAATCAGAAACAAAAACACTTTACATTATTAATAGTTGTTTAAGATTTCAAAATTTACTCCAAAACAGTTACTTAAAAACCTTAAATCTTAACAGTAAAATGCAGATTTAAAACCATCAACATAGCATTAAATACCCTTCACGTAAGTGAACTCTAGCAGGTTTAGAAACCCGGATTTAAACGATTTAAAACTAGAAACGGTGATGTTTAGCAAGTCTAGAAACTAGGGTATAACTTTTATCAAGTCTAGAAACGCTGATGTTTAGCAAGTCTAGAAACTAGGATAGAACTTTAGCACATCTAATACATTTTAAGATTCATAAATACAGATAATTCCACAAGCATTCACAAAACACAATGTACATATATTAAACCATGAACCACACACATTTCAAAGTTCTCTGGGGTGCAAACTGGCGGAGTCTGTACACCATTTACAGCCGCACATCACAACACACCCAGGCCACATCGGCGACGCTGAACCACATTTGTACAGCCAGTACACTCAGAAAGACTTAAGTACTGTCGCCTCCCTCCCGCAACCACTGTACGGCAGGCATCTCCGTCGCATAGAACGGGCCACACAGCTGCATCCCCTCGTGCAGTATACAAACTCGGATCCAGGACTTGACCGGGATCCGACGGGTCTATCACCGACTACTACGTCTAGAACCTTCTGTAGTCGTGGATGTACTAAAACACAACCCACAATCAATTAACACTAATGTGCCCATAACCATACATTCAATGTTTAAACGATTCAAATATTAATACATCAACGAATCAAACATCAACCCTCGAAATCACATTTACATAATTTATGTTCCCCCAAACACTAGCAAAATAAATACTTACATCCCTCTGGATAAACTGTTCCCAAGGGTTGAGAACCCGCCCACTGTACTGATTTACAGTCCTTTGACAGCCTCTTCCCCAAACAGTGATTTAATCCATCTGTACACATAATATCAGTTAATACAACATGTGAAAAAACATTCCAATCAAATACAATATACATAAAGTTAACATTGGTAAACACTCACAAACATCCAGCACGACCCGACAGACTTGACACAAGTGTTGGGTTTAACTGAAAATATGGCTTTTATAGCCCCCTGCTGCACAACCTTGCATGCTGTGCATGCCCCACTCACCACTTTGGTGTTCGCTTGCTCTGGGTTTTATTCCTGGGTTTTAGTAAGGTGCATAGGCAAAGTGCTCGCCTGCTCCGACCTCTGGGTCTTACCAAAAACTGGCTCGTGACAAAACCTCCCCACTGAGATTAAAATGACTACATTTTAACTACATTTCACGAGACATCTTCAATCCCTTCTGGACAAGAAATCAGCTCCAACGTTCTTGGTTCCTTTAATGGCTTCGATCCTAAACCTGTATGGTTGAAGTGATAATGCCCATCTCATGATCCGTCCATTTTGAACTTTTGCCTTATTCAGATACACTAACGGTGCATGATCCGTCTGGAGTACAAATGTCCGTCCATATAGGTACATCTGAAGTTTCTGGATCGCCCATACTAGAGCGAGACATTCCTTTTCAATCACTGAATATCGTTGTTCCCGGTCGAGAAGCTTTCTGCTGAGATATTTAATAGGAAAAAGAACATCATCGTGTTCCTGAAGCAACACTGCACCGATCCCTTGATTGGAAGCATCTGTCCTGAGAGTAAATGACTTACTTTCGTCTGGTAACCTCAATATGGGTTTCTGCGACAACTGTGCCTTCAGCATGTTAAATGCGCGTTCCTGTTCTCGCTCCCACAGTAGAAGATTCGGTCTTCCCTTCTTTGTCATGTCGGTTAAAGGTGCGGCAACTGCAGAAAAATTGGGAATGAATTTTCTATAAAAACCAGCTAGGCCCAAAAAAGATCTCATCTGGGTTTTCGTTCTTGGGAATGGAGTTTCTACAATGGCCTTTACCTTCTCTTCTTGTAAAGACAGTTGACCTTCACTTACCACGTGACCCAAGAAATCAAGCTGCTTCCATCCAACATAGCACTTGCTGGGCTTTGCTGTTAATCCTGCTGCTTTTAGACGCGAAAGCAATTCAAATATCTGTGCAATATGTTCCTCCCATGATTCTGAAAAGATGAGAATGTCATCAATGAAATTGTCAACGCCAGTCATACCTTCCAAGAGTTTCCTCATCATTCTACTGAAAGTCGCTGGAGCGTTCACTAATCCAAATGGCATCCTGCGAAAATGGAATAACCCTTCAGAGGTAGAGAAAGCTGTTTTTTCCTTTGAAGACTGCGACATAGGAATCTGCCAATAGCCCTTAGTCAAATCAAACTTTGAAAAATATTTACAGTTCTTGATCTTTGCAAAAATCTCCTCAGGATTTGGAATTGGTTCAGCATCAAAAATGGTCAAATTGTTAATTTTTCTCATGTCCACGCAAAACCTGATTCCCCCTCCCTTCTTGCGAATCAGAACAATTGGAGAACAGTATGGTGATTGAGACCTTTCAATAACTCCCAATTTCAACATTTCAGAAACTTCATCTGTGATAGTTGCTTTATGAGCCAATGGAACAGGATATGGTTTCTGTCTAACAGGATCAGAAGAACTCAGCTGGATATCATGTTCTGCTAAAGTAGTCTGACCAGGTAAATCTGTGAGAACGTCAGGAAACTGGCTTAAAATATGGTTTACCTCCTGTTTCTGTGTTGATGTCAAACCATCCTCGATAACAACATCTTCAACACACTCCTTGGCATGTAGAGAAGGCAGCTCCACCTGATCTCCCATCATTGGCATGTCTTGGACTTCTTCCTCTTCAACAACAGCGGCGAGTACCTGGACTAGAACACCACATTTATCAATCTTCGGTTCCCTATACAACTTCAACAAATTGGCATGGTAATTTTTGAGTTTGTCTTTAACCTGCAGAGAGTAGTTCATGGGACCCATTTTTTCCTTAACTTCATATGGACCCTTCCATTGCATGAGCAACTTGTTTGCATCCGTTGGTAATAGAATTAAAACTTTGTCTCCTACCTTGAAATCCCGTCTTCTTGTCTTCTTGTCATAGTATCTCTTGTACCGCCTTGCTGACTGTGCGAGTTCATCCTGTGCAAGTTTCCAGGTTTCCTCGAGTTTGGTTTGCAGATCCAGCACATACTGGTAGGTCGTCTTGACCTCTGGAGCGGTTTCCTCCTTCGTCCACAACTCCTTCAACACCATGAGTGGACCACGGACAGACCTGCCAAAAAGAAGTTCGAACGGTGAGAATCCTAAGCTATCTTGAGCAGTTTCACGGTAAGCAAACAATAAGGCATCCAAATACCTGTCCCAGTCCTGAGGACGGTCTGCACACAGCTTCTTCAACATAGATTTAAGTGTGCCATTGAAGCGCTCTACTAATCCATTACAAGCAGGATGGTATGGTGTAGTTGTGAGTTGTTTCACCGACAACAAACGACTTACTTCTTTCATGAGCTGTGATGTGAATTGAGTACCTCGATCAGACAAGATTTCGTTGGGAATGCCTACACGGCAAAACATCTTCACTAGAGCCTCCGCAATCGTCTCGGTTTCAATGTTGGGAACTGCTACTGCTTCCGGATATCTGGTGGCATAGTCAACCATAGTCAAGATATATCTGTTCTTTCGATCTGAAACTGGGTGAATTGGGCCAACAATATCAATAGCCACACGCATGAAAGGTTGATCAATCAGTGGCATTTGTCCTAAAGGTATTCTGGTAGTCTTACCCTTGGGTGTAGTTCGCTGACAGATATCACAGGATTGGCAATAACGTCGTACATCTCCCCACACATCAGGCCAGTAAAAATGATCCAAGATTCTTGTTACAGTTTTCTTACTGCCTAAATGCCCTGCTAAAAGCCCTTCATGGCCAAGTTTTAACACTTTGCTTCTCAAAGACTGTGGTACCACAAGCTGTTTGAGATTTTCATGAGACAATTTGTTTGATTTGAACATACGATAAAGAAGACCTTTTTTGTAACAGAAACGCCACTCACTCGTAGTAGACTTTCTCACTTCGCCAGAGGTTTCCATCTCTCTTGCTCTCTTCAGTGTTGGATCTTCCTGCTGTGCCCTTCGTAACTGCTCGGGAGTCTCATTCAAATCCACAAGTTTCGGCGCTTTCAGAGGAACGGTCGGCTTGACCTTTGTCTGTGACCTTGTCTCCACAGCATTGAGCTGACTCTGAACTGGAACAGAAATACAATTTGCTTTTTTACAATTGACATCATGAGCACCTTGTACATTTCCAATAATGATATCATACAGGGGGTTTGGCATACAAACAGCCTCCGTCTCACCCTTGAAGTAGGGAGTACACAAGTCAATCCTTGCCATAGGGTACATTCGAACACTGCTGTCACCCAACTTACATTTTCTGTTTTCTCCCGTCAAATCTTCTTTCGATACCAGTGATCTCCTGATTACTACACCACTGCATCCAGAATCTCTCAGCACCTTTACCTTGCGTTCCCTAAACTCACCGTCCACCACAGGCATACTATCTGCATCTTGTTGTTCACACGCCATACTCAGTACAGTTAGCTTACACCCGCAATCCAATTCCTCTGTCTCAGCTTTCAGACTTGTTGCTTGGCTTGAGAGATCCTCAATAGCCCCAACCTTGGATGCTTGACCTTTACCTTGATTCTGACAAAAACGTGCAATATGACCCACCTTGTGGCACAGATAACATTTGAAAGTTGATGAATTACCTTGTCTGTAATGGGATGAATCCTTACTGGCTTGAGAAACAGATGTCCTTTCCTGAGGTCCCGGGTGTTTCTTTTGGTGTCCCTCTACGGGTCCCGGAAATAAGTACTTGTTGGTACTGGCAGTACATCCTCTAGCTTCAAGAAAATTATCGGCCATACCTGCCATTTCTGCGACACTCCCTGGATTTCGTTCTTTCAAAAATAACTTCATCTCCTTGTTGCAGCACTGAAGGAATGGTTCCTGTAAGAAAATATCTTTAAGATCACGAAAACTAGGCTCTGGGGTGTACACATTTGTACAGCCAGTACACTCAGAAAGACTTAAGTACTGTCGCCTCCCTCCCGCAACCACTGTACGGCAGGCATCTCCGTCGCATAGAACGGGCCACACAGCTGCATCCCCTCGTGCAGTATACAAACTCGGATCCAGGACTTGACCGGGATCCGACGGGTCTATCACCGACTACTACGTCTAGAACCTTCTGTAGTCGTGGATGTACTAAAACACAACCCACAATCAATTAACACTAATGTGCCCATAACCATACATTCAATGTTTAAACGATTCAAATATTAATACATCAACGAATCAAACATCAACCCTCGAAATCACATTTACATAATTTATGTTCCCCCAAACACTAGCAAAATAAATACTTACATCCCTCTGGATAAACTGTTCCCAAGGGTTGAGAACCCGCCCACTGTACTGATTTACAGTCCTTTGACAGCCTCTTCCCCAAACAGTGATTTAATCCATCTGTACACATAATATCAGTTAATACAACATGTGAAAAAACATTCCAATCAAATACAATATACATAAAGTTAACATTGGTAAACACTCACAAACATCCAGCACGACCCGACAGACTTGACACAAGTGTTGGGTTTAACTGAAAATATGGCTTTTATAGCCCCCTGCTGCACAACCTTGCATGCTGTGCATGCCCCACTCACCACTTTGGTGTTCGCTTGCTCTGGGTTTTATTCCTGGGTTTTAGTAAGGTGCATAGGCAAAGTGCTCGCCTGCTCCGACCTCTGGGTCTTACCAAAAACTGGCTCGTGACATGGTTGATAATTGTTATCAAAGTTCGCACTTAATCTTTTATAATATAATTATATATTTTATAGAACTAGTTAAGAAATGAGACTATATAAAAAATTAGATGAGTTCTTTATCGGTTACGTACGTAACAATAGCCATTCAGAGGGGTAATTGTTGTGGTGTAACGATTCGTCGATAGTGTCCATTATCGATGTATGCTTATTATGCGATATACGTGCACCGATACAAAACATTTATATCACGAAAGTCATTGATACAACGCCAGTAGAGACAACATTTTCCGACAGGGTCTTGTATTGCTGAAAAGAAACAGTTCCTAGTTCCAAAACGTCGATACGATACACCCTATACTAATAAATAAAGAAAGGGATGCAACGCGAAGTTTACACCCTGCCCAAACAAGTCCACATTTCAAAATGTTACCACACATTTTACATGTAATACATACCACAGATATAAAGCACAGTGATTTATCTTTCGATTAAAACAAACATCAACAAAATCGGTACATTGTTTGTCAAGTTATTACGACTCTAAAAAATGATTGTTTTTACTCGTCAAACTTGAGTGGGCCAAAATGGTGTCTCAGAAATACATCGATAAAAATCGAGGAAAAAGTAGATATTTCATTCCTAGCAAAAGCTCAAAAAGAGTTTTCTACTATCACTTTACATCTCTGATACATTTGAAAAACTTAAATCGTCCGTGGTATCTTACCGTTACAACTTTATTGCAACCAAACTTAACTTCAAGCAAATCTTCGAGCCACCTCCACCATCTTGGAAGTTTTGGACCTACGAACTGTTTGTTTTCAGCAAAACAAGCCCCTGTGCATGTTCCGACATAACATACTTTACTGGAACGAATGCTTACAATGAGGACCTCGAAATGATGCCTAGCATTGTTGGTTCTTTGGAAGAAGGGAGGACACCCGATCCATATTTGATGGGGTTAAAAACTTTGATCCCATTGGTGCAAGGTAACCTTCCTTTGAAAATTCATCTTCGGGGGTTCAGCATTTCTGGATGAACCTAAGGGTCTATGAGTTACTTGCTTACATGTATACCGTTTACTTTGTTTAAGATAGTAGAAGTACATTCAATGACTAGTTCAAACAAATACTGAACATCTGGTGACAACATGATACTAATAGTAACTGAAACCAAACATAAACACTTATCTAAGGGGCTTTTTTACAGTTTACACCATTCAAAATTGTGGTGTCCCTTCAAAGCAGTTGGAATATAAACTATGCTCTTCAGGTGCCAATTGTGTTGATACAGGTTCACATACAGTAACGGAATTGAGGAAAGCCACGTGGGAGTATCGTAATCATCGTTACCGAAGTGCTGTAGGTGCGAATCATCTCCAGTACAAAGCAAAGGATGTTTGACAGACTACGGCACAATGATACACGAGAATTACACATAATATTAAACAGATAGATTGGGCTTAAAAAAAGAAATGAGAACAGTTTTAATTTAACGATTGGTTCCCTCTGTAATTACATATTGTAACCTTGTAAAAATTTATCTTTATTATCAACATTGACATTTGTTTTTTTTATGAATCCATAGTAACTTTTATGTAATGATCGAAAATGTTGTTTCACTCTTTGCAGTAAGTGTTTGTTTAATGTCAATACTACTAAGTAAAAGTTTCGCAGTCATAACGTTTATGTTAGTATCAGAGTCTGATTATCTTTTTGAAAAATGTTGAAACTTGACTGTAAGAAAATTTTCCATTTTAATTTTTTTTTAAAACTAAACGCCTTTAAATAATTTCTTAAATTGCATGGCAGTGGTTTGAAAAACATTCATGACATCTACACGGACACTGGAACTTTGATTGACTTTAACACGCTTAGAGAACAATATAAGCTTACTGGAACCTATTTGCTATATTTCAAACTAATAAAAGCTCTTCCAAAGGAATGGACAAACGTGTTGAAAAGAGGCCATTTTCGTAAAATCGATGAAGAGAATAGGAGTGAAATATTGAAGCGACTAACCTCGTCGAAAAACATTAAGTTCATTTATCACATTTTATGTGATAAGGATAGAGCTACACTAGACAAAATCTCAAATAAATGGTCATCAAAATTAGAAATGCCAATCACGACAGACTATATGTCAAAGTGTTTCCATAATATAAACAGGAGTTGTACTGATAATAAGACCCGAAATTTTCAATATAAAATTCTCCATTATTATTATTATGACAACACAAAATTGTCTTCACAAGATAGGGATATCTGACAGTAGTTATTGCTTCTTTTGTGTCGAGGAAGCAGATACTCTTGAACATCATTTCTATGACTGCAGGAAATCACCGAATTTGATAAAACAATTTCGAACATCGTTTGAAGAAAAAACATAGACGAAATTGTCTATTTTAAAATCAACCTTCCTACTTAGAAACGCCAATCAAATCATTCCGACAAACCATTTGCACTACATTCTCAACATGTATATATAAACACATTTACATTTCTCAGGACTGCTAAAGCATATGAGACAAACACACGAAATTGAAAAATACATTTTCGTCCCAGTGAATACCACGCTACAAAACAAATGGTCAACATTGATTAACACTTAAAACTTCTGAAAACACATAGCCCGCAGACGTACTTCACAGCACCCCTCCCCCCCTTTCTCCTCTTTCTTTTCAGTCTCCTTTAAATCTCTCTTATCCTTTCCTTTTGTTAGGATGAAAAGTAATTACGTTAAAGTGTTACAATGTTACCTAACCAAGAACCCGCAAATGTATACATAAATTGATTAAATCCCTGTCAACCCCTAGCAACGTGGGTCATGTAGGGGTGATATATGTATGTAATCGTGGCGGTCAACACTTAACGTAATAAAAAAAATTGTTTTGAATAATTTTTAAAAAATTGTCGAAAGAAGCAACCTTTTTCTAAGATGATAGTATTTATGTTAAGGCAGGTGGTAATAGTAATCAGTATCAGGGCTCCATATATCATCTGACCTTCCTTCAACAGATCCTTATAAAGCCGCGGCATTATCCCTCACAGACAAGGGAATCAAAGTAGAGACTTCCGGATGTGCTAGACTGTCTAAGTGAGCTCTAGATTACTATGCTCGGGGATGTTTACATAATTTGTCAGGAGAATGCACGTTCAATGTCAATCTAGACATTGTCAATTAGGAAAAAAACATTTAGAGAAAGTCTCTCCAACTCACTTCCATTGATAAAATATATACACCCAATACCAAAATAAACTTTGCATCTCAGTTGATTTTATCATATGTATGTTTTTCAATTACAAATATTTCAAGTTTTGGACATCGTACACTAAACCTGCAAAGTATAGCGTATTGTCATCAGTCAAATATTGTTTCCAGAAGTTTTTAATTTTTTTTACAAAAAATGAAATTTAAAAAAAAAAATTAAACTTTTAATTTTGACAAGACACTCATGTTAAGCGACTAACGCACTACTGAAACAGTTTCTGATGTTAAAAGTCCGTTGATATTACCCATTAGCATAGGCCACCGAGAACGAGACCATCACCGAATTGATCAAACACATTGTGATACCCCTCGTATGTTGATGCGTCCAAACTTTTTATTTAAATAAACCTTTGCATGAGAAGCTTTTTGCTTGTGAATTTAGAATCTACAAACTATTAAAGGCAACGTCAAGTGGCATGACGAAGCCATGCAAATGGCGGTCAAATGGCGAGAGCCCTCGCGAGATTACATGTCAAGGGAATTGACTCTGAATCAACTAAGTGATACTGATTGTGATAGAAGCGTCCGTTAACTATAATCATAAGACTCTATGTGATAAAACGTGTCCGTAGTAATCCAGTGCAATCCCAAAAGCCATGTGACTACTGGAAAGTACTTCCGACTGCGATCACTTGCACGTGCAATGTTTCACAACAGTGTTGAATAACATTTCAATGTTTCACAACAGTAGTATCTTCCACGAGAGTGTAATAAATGAAGTTTGCTAATGATGAACTTAACTATCATAGACCACAGACTCACTACTCGTGGTGTTAATGTTCGACTAGAACCAAGCAAAATTTAAGCTGTCACCTCCCAAAAACAAGAGCTTAAAGACCGTCATGGTTAATAAACTTTAGAGCTAAGTTCATTCCAATTATCACAGAAATATATAAAACTTTCAAACAACATTTCAAAAGGGATGTAAAGTTCATATGGTCACATGAACAACGATATGCCTTTGGTCATACTGTTGAATATGTTACTGCAGATCCAGGTGCATAATCCATTATATAAAGAAACCCCTCTAGATTGCAACCAACATATATTGCAATAGATGTTGCTGTGACTACAAAAGTACACATCCTCTTTAATCGACAACTCCGGAAAAGAAATGGTATTGACGCATTTTCCAGGGATTGTGGAACTCTGGACAATGATATTGCTTTTTAAGTTTACACCTTACCTTCTAATCTTCCAGATATTGATGTCAGAGTGGCAGAAAAAAAAGAAGCCACTTGCAACGATGAAGCTTAAGCTGTTGAAATATGTCATCCTGACTACAAATCGTAAATTACTAGTCAAGTACATGAATATTGGAAGTACAAAGATGAGCAGTTTACTGTCAAAGATTACATGATCTTCAGAGGCGAATGAATAGTCATACCGAACGAGCTGAGACAAGACATGTCCTATGCCAGATATATTAAAAAGGCAAACTTAGATCACGCTCTTAGCAAGATGGCCCTAGCTCACATATTGTCAATCCTCTCACGACATGAAATACCAGTAGAAGGAAACAGTGATAATTTCAGTTTCATGGTCCGCAATGTACACCAAGGGAATGTCAGAAATGTGCAAGGGAATAAGTATTTCAACATGTAACAACTTGCAGAGAATTCCGTCAAGATTGTGAGAAGAATGCTTGAGAAAGCAAAGATGGAATTGAATTAAAAAACATACCTTTTGATGACATTGGATCACCTGCACAAACTCTGATGAGTCGAAGACTCCGAGCAATGCTGCAGCTGTCTACAAGCACACCTCCACATAAACCTCACATAATCAGTTCAGAAATAAAGGAAACGAAACAAACGAAATTAACATACAAAGAAAGAAACTTATAACTCAGAAGAAGCATTTTAATAGAACACCGAAGAATTGGAAGATGGATATAGAATGAGAGTACAACAAAATAGGAGATGTTGTAAACAAGACGATGCTCCTTTTTCATATCGGATACAGACATTTGACGTGAACACCTACAGGAGAAACCGGCACCATCTTCAGATTGACTGGACCGCTGTTGATCAGCCAATTAATGATCAGACAGATGTCAACAGCGGTCCACCATCACTTGTCCGAATGTCAAGTGGTAGATTGTTCGACGACCTCGCAGATTCTATGCCTTCCTGTGACCTCATGAACTGTTACAATCACCATCAAGTGTTTCATATGCATAAATATTATTCAATTATCTTGTAAAGTGCTACCGTACACCTATATACAACACAGTTCATAGTATAGTTTTATTGATAATAATCAAGAAAGCAGCTACAATGTGAACACACTTTAATATGATCACAAATTTCATTAAAAGATTGTAGGCTAACCACCACCAGGTGACGTGCGCACTGTCCTCTCGGTGTGCTGATAAGAACATCATGTGAGGAGACATATGATGGAAGGTCAAGGATCATGTACATGTATATACAATAAAACCAACGAAGCTCACACACATACAATAAATAAATTAGCTTTGCATTATGTGATATTTCTATATACATAGTTTAAATCCACCAATTCATTTGTATATACTCTCATATACTATACTTTACTCTCATAAATGTATTTAATACCATACAGGTTTGTGATGCATGTGTTGTATATAGCCTGTGCGAGTGGCAGACATCCGACAATCTAGTTCTATTTAAAGGGTTTTCATGTGTTTTGAATACTTTTTCTGTATGTGCTTCTGTTAGTGACGTCGTGTTGATTGGTCTCCAGTGGTTGTCTCGCAGCTGGTAGTTTACAGAATAACAGTCCGGACATAAGAACCAGTGTTACGTTCGATATGATTTAAATTAAATTGGCATTAACTTAGCTGTAAACTTACCCTTGACATATATTTTCCTTCAAAGTTTGGGTAAGATTAAACTCTACCTTAGCTGTAAACGTACCATTGACATATATTTAACGTACATTTACATTTTATATAGTTGTTAAGGTTAGGAATGTTCTAAATCTTTTCATAGAGAAAAGCCATGTTTTACGTTTTTCTACCATTTTGTCTTCCTATTCTTTCTTTTACGATTTCTGACTGGCATATAATAGGTTTCAAGATGACTACGATTGTCTTCATTTGAATAATAATTCTCAAAACTTTCATTTCCGATTCTATAAACAGGAGCAACGAAATTGGGACAATGTCACAGGCTTTACTGGATACACGAAATATCAATCTAATAATCTTTTGGATAGTCGCTAATTGTTTCCGTTGTTCATTCGCCTCAAGACAATGGAATGTATTAACGAATATTTTCCATTTCTAACTACATGTTGCTATGAAAGTGCGAGTGAACGCAAAAATTCACAATCGGCATTTATGTATTGCTTTCTTTCTGCGCGGATTATGATAATCACTCTATCAATAAGAAGAACAAATTGAGATAGTATTGATGATAATTTAATGCTGATAATGTATACCTGATACATTCATATTAATATATTCAATGGAAAAACGTCAGAAGGTATTATTATGACAAAAAGCACACAAACTGTTGAAAATGACTAGAATTATCTAGAAATATGACACTATCACTACGTACCATGGTTTATTGTCGCATCCTTGACAGTGATAAATAACAAAAATGAAAATTTATATCTGTCTCGAAGAAATAAACTCACGACCAAAAGAAACTAGATAACAACATTTATTTGGTGTTATCAACGTGAGCACCCTCAACATAAATATATCATATAAATAAACTGATACGATTCATTTAACCATAATTGTTCCACACAGGTACAGTGTACAGTACACACAGGTTAAAGATACACATGGAACTGGGAATAAATGCCAGTTTGCAGAACAAACAGTTTTTTTAAAAACAGAACAGAAGGCTGTATTTTCAAAATTACTTGTCTAAAAAAACCTACAGTATCTCCTACGACATGCAGTGATCTGATTAAACTCTTTTACAGGTCGATTTACAGAGTTTACTCGCCACCAGATGACGTTATTGAGGATGTCTCGAACTGTTTAGTTGATTTGGCGATAGAGGATTGTGTCCACCTTATTTGTAATTCAGATGATTTAATTGTTGCTCGAAGGGTGATAAGTCTGACAATCTCACAAACTTACATTATTTGCAGAAAGAAAATCTCTTGTGATTTTGGATGTATGCGGGTTACATTGGCCATACGTCATCCTGTAGAAGGGCCGGTAGCATTGAATACGGTGTTCCCAAATAGGCCTGGTATCTACTCTTATGCTGTTAAGCCACAATTGTTGATGACGTCACAGTGACGAAATGATAACGCAGATGTAAAGAGCGGCAGTGTACGTTTTCTTTGGCCTTGGTGACCCTCGGGTTTCTGATGCTTGACCTACCACTGGTCTGGTCTGTTTGTATCCTTGGTTATTGAAGCCCAGTTTTTTGTGGAGTTGGCGCAGTCGAACATTCAACCATCCTTGGAATGTCTTGCCCCCAACTGCAGAGTACACATATCTCTCTCTCGCTTTTGTGCGTTCAAACTTGGTATGTAAAAGTTGTGATCGTTAAGACAGTGCTGCTTAACATGCATGTTGATTGGTGGTTATAAAAACCGTTTTACTCAATCGTATTCTTAACTAGGTACATGTAAAGTTGTGTTCAAGAGCTGTTGTGAAATTATAAAATTCCCAATAGAAACAAAATGTGATATTTTTGGAAAATTAATTATTTTGTTATAGTTTCTTTTGAATTTCCGTTCATTTTAATTAATCTCATTTTTAAAGTTAGAATAGTTAATTTCATCCCTAACGCAATAGTATGCTGACAGTAACGCTGCATCTCATATTGATGCCAATAAAACATGTACATGTAGATGTATGTATGTACACTAATGTATTATGACTTTATTTTTACTATATCGAAATCAAAACGGAGCTTGTGTCAAGTGCCATAGACGAACTGCTTTTTTTTCAAGTGATGCAGACCGGTAGCATGTCAATGCTAATCAAATCAGAAAGCTCGGCGATGAGCCGCGAACATGACTACGCCCATTGAAGGTCGTACCTACTATTGATAACGAGCGTGGCACACTTCTCACAACCCTGTGGTTATGAAAAAGGTATCAGCACCTGTTCATTCCTTCATAATTGGAGACGAGAGCCCGTAGGGTCCGAATCCAACTATTTCAAGGTATGGATTGATGGGAGAAGTTGCACTTACCTAAATTACTTTCAAACTAATATTGGAGTCCCTTAGTGTCAAAATTGAAAATAATTGGCTTAAACTATGAAACTTGGCATTAATGATCATCAGGCATGTACATATTCATTTTGCCTAGGATCCAAACTTTTTAACCGAGGGAATCTGGTCCCGTGACCCAAGATGCAAAATGGCCGCCAAATTTTCGAGAATTCAGTTCTAAGCTAAATCAATAATTATATGCATGAATTTAGCCAGATCATTTTATATATTTTAAATTAATGTCTACATAATACGTGTACTTCAGTATACACAATCCCTTATTTGGTTTACATTATTGCATATTTTGTAGTTAAAAAGTCAAGTTTTTTTTATTTTTGGCTGAAGTTTTTTAATTGTTTTTTTTTTACTTTGTTTGATCTATGAATGTTGGACATGCTGATACACAATGTGGGTATAAGAAGTTTTTTTATACAATATCTAATATGTATTTATCTAATATATACAGTTATTTTCCCATGTTTAAATTTGAAAGTCAACACCTGAATTTGCTTTGCCTCAATTACCCAAAATCCAAAATGGCCGCCAAATTTCCATTAGTTAAAATACTATAAATTGATATTATTATATTATTCCATAATAAAACATTCAATACATTTAGTTAGACACTCTTTCAATACTAAATTAATATGTACATATCAACTAAATAAAATAATGCATTTACAATGTCTAGTTTGTGACAATTTTCACTATTTAAGTACATATAGTGCATATTTTTGTACAATGTTTAGTTTTTTATTATTAGAATTTTGGCTGAGATTTAAGTGTTCTTCTTCGAAGGATTGATGCAAATTATTGTACGTGGGTCATGTTGGTATACAATTTGAAATGTTACACGTTTAGTATTTTCAGAAACGGTAGGCCGTAACTTCCAAAGCTTAGATTTAGAAGTCAACACCTTTGTATTGTGTCAATAGCAACATGTGATTTAGTATGAAGACAACTGAGCACCGACATGATATTTTATTTTAAGGTTATCATTATGTCAGATGTCGTATATATGAATTGTGAATTGTTCAATTAAATAAACCTAGAAAAGTAAGGGTCTGTCGTGGTAAAAGTTAAGGCCAAGCACACATGTACACATAAACGGTTAAAGAAACATTGAGTATATTGTTGGAGTCACATATGCCAAACGTTATCAATAGTGTCATTTAGATATTTGTATTAAGAAGTAAATACTGACATTTGCTTAAAATCATGTTATGCTAACAGTGACAATATAAATATGAACAAATGTGATTGACAACAATACATTGTATGTCGGCTGGTGCGCACCAATTAGCGAAACGTCATTTTGGAAACTTGTCTATAGCATGTAAAAAGACAAACTTCGGTTGATACTGGTCAATATTAACTAGTATACATTTACTCTGTTATTACGCTGTCGAATGCTCAGACGATTGTACATGAGAACGTGCCAATTTCTTCAAAAACGTTAACCAGATTGTCAATTACTTTTCCCCCTTGTACAACTCTCTGAGCAGAAAACATATGGATAAAGCGCTATATAAACACTTATTTAATATTTATCAATAATTGGGACCTGTAATTTCATCTTTTGAACAGGTTCACGGTTTGTGGTTAATTTTCATTTAAAACATGTAATTGTCATATATTTGGTATTTGGGGAGGAATGAAGCCAGATATGCATGCATGTATTCTCTCTCTTTTAAATGACAAAGGATTAAAAAAAATGTAACATCAATAAGATTTGGTCTGAGCAGATTATTAAATTTATTGAAAAACTTAGATGTTTATAACATTTTCTCTATATGTATATACAGTATATGCCATTCAAATTGCTAAGCTTACAAATATTGTAGAAAACATCTTCTTTATTGTGAATATACACATTGTTTCAGAGTGTATGCTTTCTTCTTCAACAGATGGATCGCATATGTTTGAAATGAATAGGTTTGAACATTTGATCTTTGGATTAAAAAACACAAAACATTCTTTGAGTTATTTCAAATTGTCTGAGATAATGTTACAGAAAGCAATTTATATTAAACAATAGAATATAATTGTGAATTCATCACCTAAAGTCAAATAAAAGTCATGGAAATTTGTCATGTTTTAATGATTGCTTTGTCTTTGTTGGTGAAGTTATTACTTTGAACTGAAATGATTTGATGCAGAAATATAATATTTAGTCTACGGCTTATGAAACGGGGACTTCAAATTAATTTTTTTTTTAAAGTTTCAACTTGAAAACTTTGAAACTTACTTTTGTTTTTAAAATTGTTAAATAATAAATCAAACTTGTTTGACTTTTAAAGGGCAAAATTGAAAAGATTTCCCCTTTTGAATATTGTTAAAATATGTGAATATTTTTACCATAAGTTTTAGCTCATCAGGCCTGAAGGGTTATTAAAGAAATTAACATTTTTCTTTATTTAACAAGTGAATGTATAGTTATGAAATGTGGTGTGCAATTGTCTAAAATCAGTTGGATCGGAAGAAAGGCGGGATGGCAGCACAAGTGTAAATTATTTCATTTTAATATAGATTTAAATTTGACAGAATTGGTCAACACAAACGGATGTATTTCGTGTACGCTTTGGTCAAATAACATTAATGTTTCTTTGTCATTTGTTGAAGAGTAAGCCAATACTTTAACACGAAGTCCATCACTGGACAGGTAGTGATGAACATATTTACTCATTGGTCAAGGTGTTTACGTCTCACCGTATTCAAGGCTCGAGGTACGTAATGTGTTCTTGTGAGAGAAACGAATCATTGCGCTGTTTGTTTCTTAATTCTATGACTTTCCTTTTTTTGCGACTGTCTTTGCCTCGTTTCATACTTTGTATTATAAATAAATTTGATTGTGTGGACAACCAATTTTAAGCTCATCAGGCCTGAAAGGCCCGATTGGCTTATTGCATGGCCTGGTGTCCGGCGTCCGTCCATCCGTCCGTTCGTCCGTCCGTCCGTCCATCCATCCGTAAATTTTTCGGTTTTTCGACTTCTTCTCCAGAACCAATGACTCAACAGAGCTGACATTTTATGTGCAGACTCCTTGGCCAATGGGGATTCTAAATTGTAGATTTCGTGACCCCATGACCCCAAATGGGGTCACAGGGATCACATCCTTAAAAACCTACTTTCATCTTCTTCTCCAGTCCCAAAAGGTCTAGAGAGCTGACTTGTTGTGTGCAGACTCCTTGGCCCATGGGATTCTAAATTGTTGATTTCGTGACCCCGTGACCCCAAATTGGGTGTCAGGGGTCACTTCCTTAAAAACCTATGTTCATCTTCTTCTACAGTTCCATGGTCTAGAGAGCTGAAAAGTTGTGTGAAGACTCCTTGGCCAATGGGGATTCTAAATTGCAGATTTTGTGACCCCCTGACCCCAAATAGGGTCACAGGGTTCACGACCTTAAAACCTATTTCCATCTTCTTCTTCAGTTCCAAAAGGTTTAGAGAGCTGAAAAGTTGTGTGCAGACGCCTTGGCCAATGAGGATTCTTAATTGTAGATTTCATGATCCAGCGACCCCTAATATAGGTCACAGACGTCATGATCTGAAAAGCTATTTCATCTTGTGATTTTATGTGTTCTTTAAAGGGAGGTAATTTAAAGGAAACAAAGTAATGAATTAAATCTTCAAGTGTGTCTTTATTTGAAGGGGATTTTATCTCTGGCCTCAAAGATAGGTCAGAGGGGTAAGGACCTTAAGACCTATTTCATCTTCTCCATTTAAAGTGCTTCCTATGTGTTGCACCTCTCGCCCAGAAGTTGACATTTTGAATTAGTAAATGTATATAAAACATGATGAGCTACAGAGCCCATGGCTCTATTTTTGACAGATGCTGTTTTATCGATCAAGAGATACAAAGGAAAACCATTTTCTCAAAATTGCTGCTGAACAACTTTGTTTCAATTCAATTCAATCAAAAATGGAATGAACAAAACTTTCTTATTTGAAATGCATCAAATATTGTGTTAGTACTTTCTGACACTTCTGATAGGACTTAATAATGGCTACACAAAGGATGTACTGGGGAAGCCAGTGCAAACAGTGACAATTCGAAAGCCTACAGGGCAAAACTACTGAATGTTACAGTCATCCAAATGTCCTATGTCTGAAATTGAATACTGCGGACACTGTCTGTATACCTATCTGAATGAATATAAAGATTTGATTTTTAAAATAAACTACATACATGTAGTTCATAATGTTTCTGTATAACTCCAAATATGCAGCGGACCCGCTGCTTTATTTGTCCCAGATTATTACATGACTTTATCCGTGTGTTCCATCAATGGACATTTGAAGGTGACTGCCAATTAACAATGCTTTGTACCTTCATGATCAATGTAACAAAACAGATAACGGAGTTCATAATACTTTCCTGTATGGATTATATTTCATGTCGACAGCATATCTGAATGAATATAAAGATTTGATTTTTAAAATAAACTACATACATGTAGTTCATAATGTTTCTGTATAACTCCAAATATGCAGCGGACCCGCTGCTTTATTTGTCCCAGATTATTACATGACTTTATCCGTGTGTTCCATCAATGGACATTTGAAGGTTACTGTCAATTAACAATGCTTTGTACCTTCATGATCAATGTAACAAAACAGATAACGGAGTTCATAATACTTTCCTGTATGGATTATATTTCATGTCGACAGCAAATGGGACAATGTCTTGACTCGTGATGAGGATATATTGCGTAAAGATATTCATTCATGGGATTATGAACAGTATGAGTATGAATTCACACAAACACACATGGGGTGCTGCCATTGCCATTTCAAATGGAATTTCAAGACATAACTCCACTTCAGTTGCGTGCGTCGCTCGTTGATTGAAATATTTTGTAGTTTGGAGGGTATGTTTTCCTTTGCATCGGGCGGTAGGCAGTTTAGTATGTTGTATTATCCATTTTTACGTTGTTGTTGAATGTTTCGGAAACGTTGATAATGTAAAGCATTTATTATAATTAGTTTGTCTGATGAAATGTAAACGCTTGTCAAAGTTACACATGTATATTTTGGAAAGGGTTGTTTAAAGTGCAAAACTAAATAACTTAATTAAATAAATTTAAAGTGTGACAATACTATAATAAATGTATTTGTGAATGTTGTGTGTACGGAAACTCGCAACTCGAAACATTTGTTAAACGAAATAATCATGTCTTGTTCATTTATCAGATTTTACGTAGATCATAAGGCTGCATAGAAAAAAGTTAAATGTTTCTCATGCACATGTTTTAAATAGTGACGAGGGCCATAAGAGGCTGGCGTTGTTTCTCTCCCATGGGATTGAAAGAGGTATACACAACGGGAGCACATCCGTTCCTGCAGACCCATATATTTGGTGGACACATTGCTTTTGAGGTTTAGCATAATAATGCAGAAACTTTACAATTTATTTTTTTTCACGCGCAAAAATAAAAGTGATTGGCCAATGCCCGAGAAATATTATTTGTTTAAATAGTTTATTCAGTATAAAGGCCACAGCCCCATGTACAATATACAAAATTCATTTTGATGAATTTAACAGATTGGGTGCAATAACTTATACATCATAACATCTGCTTACATGTGTTACGTGATATACATACAATTTACAATATTGAACAACGTAACATGAAAGCATCTTTGATATAGTGTGAAATCACATGTAAACTAATGATATTTTCACTTTTCACAACAGAGTAGCTAGAAATGTTTTAGTTTTACATTTCAAGTCTAACATATATTTACTCCTTAATTCGTTATACATAGGGCATAAAACATAAAACATTTATACAGAAAGGACAAAATCTTAATTCTCTACTTGGATATTATTTCTTCTTCCGATGTTTTTCATTATTTTCAGTTAAAAGTGTTCAAAATCGTCTCAAGTCTTTATTACGTAATTATGATAAATATGATTCCATTTTGAAAAATGTTTTCACAGACGAATAGAAATCTAAATTAGAATGCTCATTTAAAGTCGACATGATTTTTTAGCATTATAATCAATACCTCTTTGAGAAAAGTGTTTATAAATAAGTCAGCATTGATGATGTTTTGAAACTCCCATGCGTAACTAAAACCATATGTACACACCATATGTACACATTAGATTTGTAATATTGCTTACCCATGATCGACGATCACTTTCGTCTAGTCTTTTCAACAAAAGGTAACATTGTTTTGGGTATCTTTTGTTATTCATTTTTAATAATTTGCTACAGAATGTTACACATCTTAAACTTGTTTTACATAATATATTATGACGCCCACATTCAGCTATTATCTTATAAGACAAAGTAGGCTCAACGCAACATCTATATTAATATCTGTTGCTTTAGTGCTATCGCCCTTTCACAGTACTGTAACATACACTAAACGCCAAAAGAAACATTACCTCATTTCGTCTTTTAATAACTGTTTAAGTATCAAAGATATTTGAGAAATGAATGGTTCAAAAGAAAGCTGAATAACGTAGCTTTATGCTAATAGCACATTTAAAAATTCTGATGGATTCATATTATGGCAAAATGCAACTTGTTTAAGAAGTTTAAAATTGTCCGGTTTTCGAACAGGCTGGTAGTAACCAATAAATGTGATTTAGATGTCCAGAAGAAGTTGAAAGTAAACTTTTACGTTTGTGATTAGACAAAAAGGTTGTATGCTTTACATCATAACCCCTAAAACGATGACAATACTGTTATTGAGTAAGTTTAAGTGTGAAACTTATGAAACATATTTTTCTAGTCATTAAAGATCTTTTCTCGTAATTTACCTTAGTGAAAACGAGTTTACTGTGTTGTCAAATGACTTAATAGTATTTAGGAACACAGACGATTATACAGTGACATCCAAAGACATTGGGAACATCATTGTTGGTCGACCCAAGCTGCAGCATCCCCAGAGCTATTTCTCTTTCTCCATTGGTCAATCGCGGCATGATTTCGTACATGTGTGCCATATCATGCAAAGTAGGCACCTTTTATACCCTGTAGAAGCATTCAGTTCATGCACATGCTGCTTGAATTTTGCTACATTTGAGTGATAATGCGTTTTGGTGATAGTCACAAAAAATAAAAGTTATCATTTTCAAGCACAAATGTTCACATAAATAATCGTCTGTGTTCAGAATTTGAAACTGGTGACTAATCGACTTACCGTCGTTCCCTATACATTGCAGTAGAGATATTGATTATCCATTCTAATCTGTAACTACTGATGATGAGTCTTAAGGACCAAAGTCATTGATATAGTTGTTCTGTCTGTCTTTAATCGACTCAGATACCGTTGCTCCTTAACCTGGCTTAACAGTATTAACCAACTCTTTCTGTAATGTAACTTTCAATGATGAATTGACAATAATATATAATTATATCGAATATCATGTAACTGGACATGCATCTTGATAAATACGTTGTTTATTTCAGTGTTAAGTCAGAAAAATCTGCCCTACATTAATATTATTCACGTCGAGATGAGCTTGGAAATACTTCAGATGTTACATGGAAATCTTTATTCATCATTATGGGTTTTGGTGATCAAATTATTGGAACATTATGCTGTGATGCCATATCACATTGGGTTAATGTATTCATAGACGTAATGGCTGTGATTAAACTACAGTAGCAACGTGTGATATCCTGTTATGTGGCATGTCCAAGCATAAACTTTACAGTTCATCGTTAGTCCCGTGTCCAATTTTACAGATGCAAATAACCCGACCACGCTCAAGCTTCCAGCACGTAGTCAATCAAATAGAGGCTCTCTTTCTACAGACCTGATGCTGGCAGCAAATCATACGTTT
The DNA here is from genome assembly GCA_936450465.1 of Gibbula magus. Lineage (NCBI taxonomy): Eukaryota > Metazoa > Mollusca > Gastropoda > Trochida > Trochidae > Gibbula > Gibbula magus. Next base: position 14,773,353 of record OW388290.1, on the reverse strand, counting down.
GCTCTACGCATTTTGTTTCAATTTTAAATTTACCCGCTCCTCGCTATCATTTCAGTTTAACAGGTCTCATTTTCAAACGTAGTAGATTTATCTCCTAATCAAAGTTTAAAGTCTTTGTCAATAACGTCCTCTAAGAATTCGTTACCAACGAAAATTTTCCAGATAACAACTTCTTTTATTGTGAATATACACCATGGCTCAAAGTATAGTTTTTTTCTCCGTCATCATTAAACAAAGGTTTTATTGATGTACATCAACTGGTGTGTTTACTATCAGTACAAACTGATATGAATTATACATACCGCTGAGAAGAATTACAATACGTTGTCACACCTGCAAGTGTTTCATGCATAAACTAGAGTTGATGGCATCGTTACCTCGAAATTTGTTTCATAAGAAATAAGAATATCTTTCATAAGAATATTTAATGATATTTACTCAATTAAAAGCCGACCTGGAGAATGCCTTGGAGTAACGTTTTGTTAACGCTGTGTTAGTCGTATATAAGGAACGTTTTGAATTTATTAAAAAAAATTCTAAAGCAAGAAAATGTTTATAACGTTTGTTAATGTTCTTTTTAAGATTTCAGATCCAAATGTGTTTTATTGAGATATCTCCCACATTTATCCTTTTATGCACAGCAATTCAAGCAACTCGTTACATGATAATGACCTTCATAACGCATCCATTTCAGTGTGAAAAACCTGAAGGCTTCAAACCTCTTTGATGCACATTTGAACACGCCTTTGGAACACTCGAGAGCAAAAAAGTGTCCTTACCGTGTTCTATATATTCAACATTTAAGCATTTCAATTTGGCTGACTTCCTTATTTGCCAGCAAAACACAACATAAGATCCGAATCTCAGTAAGTAAACTGGCAGGCAAAAGAAAGTGAACATCTCTTTTTAAATCAGAATGATTAAAAAACTAAATATGGTAGAAGTTTGAGATAAGGTACATTGAATAGTCCGTTTATTTCGGAAAACATCAAAAGCTTAAACTTTAACGTTTAATTAGTAACGTTTAATCAGTGTTGCACACAAGACATCCAAAAGATGTAGGGGTAAAAAAAACACAACCAAAACACGTTAATTTGATTCTTTCTATTCCCTTAAATAGTTCAATTTGTAAGTTGTGCCACATGGGTGCCAAATGTCGATTCGTGTGTCAACGCATTAGGAAATGCACTATCAGATCGGGAATTAAAAATGTCTCATGAGCTGTTTCCGTGTTCATGCAAAACCTACATCGACGTTTGTTCATTAACTGAAGAGTGTGGTTTGATTGTAACACGCCACGATCTGTTTTCCAATCAGCGACAATTCATGAGAAAATAGACATTATTGTAAGGCTGTATCGTTGCATGTCAAAATGACGTTGTAATAGCTATAACAACATTAGCCATACATCAAAGTTCAGCGGGCAGTGCATGTCTATTGAACAGTCGAAAAACTTCGACTCTACCAGTTCGGGGTCTTCTGGTGCACGTGTGCAAAGTGATTCGCCGATCTATGGTGGTCGCCGTAAATGACGTCACTCAGTGACTCAGTTGGCGGCGGTCTAACGCAAGCAGATATCAGCCGTCATGGGGCAAATAAACCATTTTTATGTTCTGGGATTCATAAATGTCTCCCCAAATCGGCTGTAATGTGACAACACATTGACATTAGAAATGCAGGAACAAAACCGATTCTTATAGCTTTAATATCCGTTGCCCAGCCTTTGTCAAATTTCAGAAGTTATTCACGTGTTTTTGGTGTTACTTTTGACGGGTTTTAGGTGGTTTTTTCCACAGTTGTGATGGCCAACATTAATAATGTGTAGCAATTTAACCTATGTGTCACGTGACTTTACACCAAAATGAAGGTCACCTGATTATCAATATTTTCCAAGTTTCTCCAAAATGTGTTTATCTGGTTTTAGTTCAACTTTAAAAAAACAAAAGTAAATAGTTAGACCCTGTGTATCCGATGCCTACTGTCAACATCGATAATATCAGTTTTCTATAATTTCATTTTGAAAAATGTTTACTTTCTTTTGCCTGTCAGTTCAGTATGAAGCAATATTCCTTGAAACCAGCTGTACCCTTCCATCATTATATACTCATGGGAAAAACGGTTGACACCCCCTAATAGTTACAGGAATGAAATGTAATATAAACAACGTAACGTGCCAGTTTGATTATATTTTTGGTAAAACATGTAACTACATAATGTCTTTTTGTGAATAGTGTCCTTGAGCATTTGCTATTTCTCCACTTGAACTTTAAAATACCAAAGAAAGGGAAATATCAGAACAATTAAATTTAGTCAAAAAAGTTCGTTCCTTGTGTTTTGAGATCTTAGCATTGGTACATTGTTACAGTGTTTGAGTGTTCTCATTTCGGTTATAATAAATAACTAAAAGATACATTTGAAAGTAATATTCTACTGAATCCAAATATGCCCAAAATCAGGCAAAAAGTGAAAATGGATTTTAGCAGATTAAATGCATGGACAATTAATATTATTCGATATTATGATTTTTTCAAAAGTAAATGGCACACAAAAACATGATAAACTATAAAATACTTTCCATGTATGTATTGTGTGCGAATGTGACTCCATGAACGATTTTGGGTATATTTGAATTCAGGGATCACCTTTAGTATCCCTCACCGGGATAAGCACGCGCCAAAGGCGCGTGCTCGCTTCGCGAGAGAACGTGTAAGCACGTGTAAGAACAGTAAACTGCATTTATATATAGAGAGAAGCGCGCGACAGCGGGCTGATCTCAGTTAGGAGACATTTTAGACTCAAAAACATCTTTCAAATCGTCTGTAATTGAAAGGAAATCCCAATGACGTAACTTCTCACTGATTGGTCAATTCAATCTCACGTGTGGACTTTTCCAAATAAGGAATAGACTTGGGAATGTCGCTGGCCTGACGGTAAGATCCACGTTTGCGTAGGCTGATCTAAAACATGTATTTTTTGTTGTAGATCATAGATTACTGTATGGATGTTTGACAGACTTTATGTTAGGCCCTATATTTATAACCAACGGCGGTCTTGTTTGCTTTTCAGCGAAGGAGAAATTACAATAATTATTACATCGGGATATCAATAAATGTTCAAATGGAGTGATCGTGTCACAGCGTCCACTGTTGAAGTTTTATGAATTGTGTAAATTCTACATGTGATGTCCATGCACATGATATCACCAAATGCCAATTCCATTTTTGATTGTGAATATAATATAAGTTTTGGACATCAATTTGATACGATATCTTGCTATGGTATTATCTGTAAGAAAGACACCCCAGAAGTGTTTTAACAAATTTTAAAATGTCCTAAATTTCGTCAGTTCGTCAAAAGGATAAGAATTATAAACTTAAGGTGTACCTAAGGGTTAAAATGTAATCGAAATAATACTTCACTGACGACTGTCACAGAATGCTTGGATTCAATGTGACGGTTATTATGAATTTCCATTACTTTTGCAACGCCAAGTTGCATGACAATGTCCAATGGCGGCCAAAGAAACGAGACACCTTTTAGGAAACCAGCACTAGCCCTAAACTTATGATTCGATATATCATGTGCTGGACGTAGGGTTGATTGGTATCCTCAGGGCTAATGGGGTCAGTACAGCAGCGACCGATCCTCCGTTTCTGTCAACAAACATGGCGTCATCGCCTCGACGGGAAAACAACGTCTGCGCATGTCCGATAGGTAAAATAATATTCTAGAACATAAATAATAAAGAACAAAAAAGCGAGCCCTTATATGGTGAGGGATTCTAAAGTCTGGCCGAATTCAGTAGAACTTTTTTTCAAATGCAATTTTCACTTATTTATTATAACCGAAATGAGAACACTCAAACACTGTAACAATGTACCAATGCCAAGATCTCAAGACTAATGACTTCTTATAACCCAACTATTTAATTAAACGTATAACATGTCTCTTCGACTGATTGTATTCTCTTAGTCAAGCTGTAATCATAATGATGCTGAAGGCTTTAAGGATTCCCTACTTTTTCAGCATGAAATACGCGGATAGCTGAAACATAGATATAGAATAGATATGGTGTTGTACATGGATTGTCTTTATAAGTGGTATTCTATACTTCTAAAATAGATCTCAAAGAAGGTATGTCGACCACCGATATGTTTTACTTTTCAAGGTTAACAGCAAAAAAAATCACAGGTTATGAGATTCGATTCGATGTTAAATACCTTTAGACATACGTGATTTGTTCTTTCTCATCGTTTCCTTTTTATATTAATATTATTGTATAATTAATCGACAAGGCCTTTTTCTCTATAACATTCCCGGTTTGCCTACTCTTACACAAGGGATACGTGGTTACTTCAGATCTCTGAGTCTTTAGCAATTTAGCTACTGAGAAAAGCATGGTTCTTAAATATATGATTAGATCGTGACTTTACTATATTCTCGGTTTATATAATGAACATGCACAGGGTCAAAACATCAATGAAAACATCCTGGCTTTAAACACTGAATTAGTAATACGAAAGTCATATATGCATTAATGCAGTTGACACCACTGATGCTATATTTTTGGCCATTTACGTGATTTATATCTCTGACGACGTCATTTTACAGCAATCAGAAGCACGTTCAGATGAACTGGAGAAATAGCACATGTTTATGGATGTGAGGGAACGTTCTCTCACGATAAAATCAAAACTTGATTGTTCTAAAATAATCAATATATTAATAACGCTGTCTGTCTTCGAATATTTATGCATATCAATGTGTGCTTTATACAAACATGAGATTATCTTGAGAAATGTTCATTCATAACGGAATCATTCACATGTCTGAGAAGCTTCAATGTTCTCAATTTGTTATTCACCCAATATCTTCAGACTCGGTGAGACTAGCGAATCTCATATGGGTTATTGGATAAGTATCTGGAACTTGGTTTCAAAATATCTATATTCCACAGCTTTAATCATCATTCGTCATTACAGGAAAACTACCATCGTATTACAGTTAGAGTATAAATCTTACAACTTCTTCAAGCTGCTGCCAGGTGCATGTTCAGGACCGCAAGTACTCGCTTGGCGTGCACGCGCGTACCCGCGAACGGCTCCTCAACAGAAACTGAGGTTGGGATCGAGTACTTCCAAGGATGATGTCAGATTATCATCACCATTTTGGAAAACATAGGTGCCTTGCACATAGCAAATGACCAAGTTAATTGAGAGGGTAATAAAAGAAAGATAAATGAGGTAATCAAATATTGTGACACATGACTCCATTTTGGATCGTAAATATTCGCTTGGCGAGACTGCTCAAAAGTGATCACGCGTGTATTCGAGAGTACGAGCGAACTCGCTGTCATTCAGAAGCGGGTAACCGCGAATACTCGCCAGTAGTCAGGGTTCTGAACACGCCTCTGGGCAATGACGGGTCTCTGACACACTAATGGAAGATCACATGAAACGCAATTTAATTGTCACATCTGTTTTGTTATGACGGGAAATTTAAACTATGACGCAAGAAGCTAAAATTTAAACAACGTACCCGACCGACAAACCGAGAAACAGACTTTATACTTTCAGGAGCATACCAAAAGATGCACATCTATAATAGATTTATTATTGCTTATCAAATACGAGGCATGACTGAATTTGATTAATGTTTCTGATCACACTGCAATTGTCACTTCTCTTTTAAAATTGAGAACCAAGATCCAACAGTGAGAACAGTATTGTTTGATATAGTCTTAGTCATAGTCATAGTCAATTTTTATAGCGCCAAATCCATGCTATATAGCGTGCTCAAAGCGCTCAAAGTATGTTTGCTATGGAAAGGCAATTTGAAACAAATGGGTTTTTAACATCTTTCTGAAGGTCTGGTAGCATTTGCACTGGCGAAGTTCAATAGGAAGTTGGTTCCACTCTACTGCAGCAGAGTAGGCAAATGATCTTCCTCCGTATCTGTCGAGTCTAACTCTGGGCACTGTGAGAAGCATCTGTTGCTCCGAACGGAGAGATCTGCCTGGCTGGTAGCACTTTACCATCTCGCACAGATAAGAAGGAGCAGAGTTACTGAGACACTGGTGGACAATACAAAGTACTTTGAAAGTGATTCTGTATCTGATCGGTAACCAGTGAAGGTTTCTGAGTATTGGTGTTATACGGTCAAACTTTTTAGACAGAGTCACAATCCGTGCTGCTGTATTCTGAATGCGCTGCAATCGATCAAGGTGGATTTTAGGACAGTTTATTAGTAAGCTATTGCAATAGTCAAGTTTTGTGATGACAAGGGAGAGACAGAGGAGTGTTGCAGTATTTTTGTTGAGACAAGATCGAATTTTGCCAATATTTCTGAGCTGGAGATATGATATCTTGCAGAGGTAACTGATATGCTTCTCCATACTGAGTTCTGAGTCCAGAAAGACACCAAGATCTCGCACTGAAGAAGATAGTGGAATAACAGCACTGTCAACCACAACTGAATCAATGGAGCACTTCTGTAGCCTCTTGGACGGACCAACCACTAGAGCCTCAGTTTTGTCAGGGTTCAGCTTCAACATGTTTGAACCCATCCAGTTCTTGATGTCTGAACAGCAAGCAGTTATAGTTGTGCTAGCTTCTTGTGAAGAAGATGGGTTTGGCTTCATGAAGGACATCAGTTGAGTGTCATCAGCAAAACAGTGGTATGGAACATCATGATTTGAAGTAATGTTGCCAATTGGTCTGGTGTATAAGGTGAAAAACTTTGGTCCCAGGACAAACCCCTGGGGAACGCCACAAGCGAGTGTCACAGGAGTTGCAGTTACATCATTGACAGTCACTGGCTGATGACTGTTTGAGAGGTATGAGGTCATCCATTTGAGCGCTGTACCAGTAAAACCAATATCAAGCTGGAGCCTTTTCAGCAGAACATTGTGGTCTATCGTGTCGAAAGCGGCACTAAGGTCTAATAAAACAAGTAAAGCACAATTTCCCATGTCGACTCCTTGCCGCAGATCATTCACCACTTTGAGTAGTGCTGTCTCGGTGCTGTGTCTTGGTCTATATGCAGACTGTAGTGGCTCACACAGGTTGTGTTCACACATGTGCTCTGTTAGTCTAATGCACACAGCCTTCTCGATGATCTTTGAGATATAGGGCAAGTTTGAGACCGGACGATAATTACTGAGATTCTCAGCGTCAAGTCCTGTTTTCTTTAGATGAGGTCTCACCAATGCATTTTTGCAGCTATCTGGCATACATCCAGCAGCCTAAGATGAGTTTATGATCTGTGTTATTACTGGGAGAAGGATGTCACTGTTCTCGTATACCATTCTTGTTGGAAGTGGGTCCAAAGTACAACTTGTACGCTTTGCAGACTTCATCACTGCTAGAACTTGATCCTGCAAAGGTGCCAGCTCGGTTAAATGATGGTCACATGGGGGCGTCTGAAGATCCTCATTATTGATGAATGAAGTGCTGCTGAGTTGCTGACGAATACGGTTAATCTTCTCCTTGAAAAAGTTTGAGAAAGATTCTGCAATATGATGAGAATCATTTGAAGATGGAAGTGAAGAGTCTTTGGTTTTGCCCAACAGTGATGAAAGAATCTTATGCAAGGCCTTTCCATTTCCTCTTTTATCTTCGATCAGCGTTTTAATATGATGTCTCTTGCACTTTTTCATTACTAATGTTACGTTGTTCCTGGCAGATGTAAACAACTGTCTGTGAATTTCAAGCTTTGACTTTCAGCTCTCCTCCTCTCGCGTTTCACTGCAGTCATTTCCGGGGTGTATATCCAGGTGTTTTGTGGTCTATATGGGATCTTCTTTGTTATTAGAGGCGCATGTTTCTCAAGTAGCTCAGACAATACTGTGTTATACAAATTGCAAAGTTCATTGCTGTCAGATGGCATATGACAGACCAGGTCAGAGTTCACAAGATCTGAATGAAATGCATTTATGTCCATGTTTCGGAATTGCCTGCATTTGATGGTTTTGACAGGTTGAGGAGGACGTTTCGTGTCAAGACTTACGATAACAGCATGGTGATCTGAACATTGTATGTCCTTCACTTCAGTACTTGTGAAACAGTTTTCTTCGCTTCTTGTGATAACCCAGTCTATGATATGTCCACTTTTGTGAGTTGGAACTGTGACTAACTGGATACAGTTGTGGATATCAAGTAAAGTCAATAATGCTTTTGTGTAAGTGTTTTCCGTGTCATCAAAGTGAACATTGACATCACCCAATATGATAATGCGACCCTTCAGTTGAGAAATAAAGGTCATGAATGATGTGAACTCTTCTATGAACATAGACATATTCGACCCAATAAATAGCATTATCATTCTTTCAAATTCCAGAATCACTTTTTGATTTCTTTTGAAATAACACTTACAGACAACATCAGTGGTCACTTTGATCTCTTCCTTGTAGCTCATCACCATTTATCTCTAGAGGCTAAATGCATCCAGCCCAAGGACACCCATAACTGGTTGCACGTCACTGTAAGGCATATTAATTTAGCTCCCAGGATGTGTGTATAGTGACTCCAAAGTTCAGGACATGTGTCACTCTTTTGCAAGGCTTGATTTACGAGTACATTATAGGTCCTCTTTATTTAGAAACATGACGAGAATGTGAAAGGGTCTGAAATACGTTAAAGTTGGGATGTTTATTTTGGTACAAGCTTCTTTATTCTGTACATAGTAATAGACCATTTATATAGCGCATATATCCATGCACATTGCATGCTCAAAGCGCTGGTCGACATATTACCCCCAGTCAACGAGTACAGAACACTTCCGTAGGAGATTACAAAAGGTCGCCTGTCAGGCGCTCAAGGTTCAAATTCAGACTACCATCATATCATACCAGGTACCCATTTACTGCTGGGTGGACAGAGGCACACTTCGAACTAAGTCACTAACCCAGGGTGACACCACAAGTCTCTCAACTCATGTCTCAGTGTGGGGCAGGGAATGACCCTTCAAACTCTCAGTTTATCCAGCAATGAAGCGGGAAACCCACCCATGCGGCGAGCCGCGCCCATTGTTGCTGAACTTCACTGATAGCGGTCGACTGAGCTAAGCACAGGACCACGTGCCACCACGTGTCGTTTCTATACACAAGGTCACTTGAAATGATACCTGTACCAAAACATGGTACATTCAGAATGAACAAGTTGTCATCTACAGAAAAGTGTCCTCATCACAATGTCAACTTCCATAAATGGTGTTCAAAGCAGACGTTAGAATATTATCATTGAGTTGTAAAAATAATAGTTTTTTGTACGTCTGATATAGATTTGTCATTTAGAAAATTCATTATTTGAAATATGCTGATATCATAATCTTCGTTCGATCTACACATAGTATTTATCCAAAAACATTGTTAAACTGTTATTGCACTTTTATTTTTACATCTTAGGTATGTAATGAAAACGTTCATTTACGTCAGAATTACTTTGATTGCCAGTTTCCAACCAATCAATATGTAGTTACACAAAAGTGTTTCTATTTCTCGCATCAACAGACGAAGTGCGCTTGTTGTGCTGGCTTCATTTAATAACGGGTTCAGTGTCAGTAGTCTCGTACACTGTGTTGCAACAGTACTTTCTTTTACCAAATTCTCCTGATACCTCACTACGATATCGGCCCACTTGCTATTTTTATTGGTCATTATTACTGGCGTGTTGTTTTTTTTTATTTGCACCAATCTTGTGGACAACTTTTAGCAAAAACGGCTACAGATAGTTCGATTCAACCTAACTTTACAGTCTGATAGCCGTTACTGAGCACACGACAGGCGAAGCTTTTGGGCCCGATCGATTCAGCTTTCAGGTCCAGGACGAATCCAAATTTCGATTTTTAACATGGGAATGTTTTTCAAAATGCACCTAGAGACTTGCAACTTTTCCCAAAAGATCCGCAATTACATTGCGAGCAATAAAGTAAATCATGGCGAAGTCGTCAGTCACGTTGACCCCATGTACCTTTGCGGAAACGCGACTCCGAAGATATTTAAAACTTGTATTCATATGTAGCTGACACATTGGGGAATAACTAGTTTGTTCTTTTTTGAGCGAACTCTTAATACTTTTTTCACAGTGACCTTTTTAAGTCAGGCACATTTTGTAAACCGCAAACTTTCAGGGGCGATAAATCAAAAACCTACCCATCGAATTGAAATATTTTTCAGGAGAGTAAGACAGGACTATGGTCTTTATGAATCAATAATAAAATCGCCCGCGAACAATCATTTCCGGTCATAATAAAGAAAAGTTTTAACATGGGGAAAATCCACACAGAGACTTTGAACTTTTTGTAAAGAATGCGCAAGAACAATACGAGCAAAAAGTAAATCATGAAGAAGTTGTAGCTCACGTGGTTAAGGCGCTATTTTGATTTTCTTTACAATTTTTTGATTTGACATGTACATATTGGGTATCAATAATCCCAGGGACATGCTCGGAACTTATAAAATATTTTAAAGGATGCGCAATAACATTGGAAATAAGTCTTAATTCATTATATTTCAAATAATTGAATCATTTATGCTGTGAATCCTTTTATCGTCGCTTGCGACTATGTTTATAATTATTTCTCATGGTGCGAAATTTAACTCAATATTGATATGACCCAAAAATGCATTATCTTATCGTCACATTAATATACAAACAGATGATTAATATTGGCACATTGACAATAGGCTCCTTTACAAATGAAATCCATACCACTTTTTATGAGAATATGTTTAATAGCATTTGATTACGATTTTATGACTGATTTTACTATATAAACACATTTATATATGCATTACAACATGATTCTTCTTCAGTTCTTCAGATGTATCCCTATCATGATGGACAAAATCACATTTGAAAGAAAATAATCTCTATTAAAAATATACAAAATTGCAAAAATGTTTTTAGATTATCTGTTTGACACATTTTATCCAATGCATTGGAGAGAGATCACCTTCTGTTAATGATTGTTTGAAACAAATTTTAATGAAACAATAAAATCCTTGAACAAACATTACACGTTCGATTCAAGAACAAGTTCATTACCCATAAGGCGATTACTAAATGTTGCATTATTATTAATACAAAGGTAGCACATGGTTTGTTGACGTTATTCATGGTCCATGAGAGTATATGTTATCATGCGCACGCATTGGCCTTCTTCTCACTAAGCTTCAGTTCAGGGCATCCTATTGCCTGTGGAGATAACTAGTACATAACAAATGTTCATGTACGTGTCTGCAAAGGAAATTTAAACACCGCAAAAGTGTGACAGTGTTAGTTTCCAGTGAGAATTATTGCAGTGATATACACAGACACACGACTATTATAGTGTGACACACATATTTACAATCAACTGCTTGACTTTCTAAAGTTACACTCAATGCTATCTAATCTCATTTGAAATAACTTTGGTATTAGTCTGATTTCAAGAGTATTAAACAAATCTGATACACAAGTCACGTGTTTACATTGTACTTACCCTTTTGTCCTGTCATTTACTTCCTACAGAGGTTATACTCCCTTCATATTCCCTATCCTTACTACCTTAAATATGAAGAGAGTACGTAACCTCTGTGGGAAGACAATGAGTTTATATTGGATAAGATAATTTTGACATGTATTTTATCCTTAAACCATGCAAATCTGGAAATGTATAATATGCACATCGGATTAACTATTAATAAATTTGTTCTCCATATAATTTACATTAGCGTTATAATAATGCATTAGACTTTAATATTATTATTTTAAGCTTAAATCAAATTATCCAAAGGTATCTCTAAAGTAGATAGTAGTGGAGGATGTTGTTGAGAAAGGATTCGTGAACGCGTTACTAATTTAATTAACTGTTCATCAGAACCTTTGCAACATTGGTACATCATACATCATACGTAGTATCGTTATAAAACATCAAATAGTCAGATTGTTCTTTATAGGACGAAATAAGGAAATCCTTGATACTGTTGTTATATATCAAATGTAACCACTGATGGAGTGTTATGTAACTTATTAATACAGTAGAGCCAATCTATATTTCCCAAGTGGCTCTTCATCAAAACATATTAGTGTTGGAACACCTGAACAGTAAACGCAATTAGGATGTCAAAAACATTGTATTATTTACTTAATATTATCTGTGCTCAAGGTCAGGCTAATTTTCTCACAATTTAAATGTGTAAATCATGTGTGTATATTTACAACTAAATGAATGCGTGAATATATGTAACATCATCAGGAAACTGTTCACAGATAAGTAACCGTTCTGTCTGCGTGTTAGCATGCTAACATATACTCCTTTACTTAGGTTTCTTGTAGTAGCTGTTGCCTCCAATGAATTTGCTGCAGTGTAAGGGGTAATACCATAGTATTATATTCTTCAGTAAACATTGCGTGTTTCAAATGTTATCCTTTTCTGAATTACTTTTATTGGTTTTTTTTATTTTTTAACCAGCCATGTGTATAATTTAAACATCATTGTTTACTCTCTAAATATTTACTCAAGTAGTATTTCTAGCTTTCTACAGCAGGTACATTCTTGTTACCAGAGATAAAAGTTGGCCCTCCAAAGTGGAGCCCTGTTTCAGAGTACAGACACAAATAATCTTCATGATTACATTACGAAAATACTCTCCAGTTCCGTTATTTTTAATTTTTTTTAAATTCCTCTTATATTTGTAAAAATGAAATGTTAAACTTCTATTTTTGTCACATCAAACATGCCAGTTACCAATGTTTACCAGGTAGGAGGTCGGGTGAAACTAAATCATCTAACATTGACATAGAATCCTACTCCGTTTCACATAAATGACCTTGATCGGATTCGGAATAGTCAATGTCACCTAACACTAGAAAAAAGGACAGTAGAAGCAGGAAATGGCTGGTAATAGGGTAAAACAACTGACGTGGTGTAGGTTCCTAACACACACAGACGCAAGTGTCAGTAAATAGTATGTCCGACATGTAATGGTTATTTTAGAATAAACATTTACTGTAGAAGTGTCCTGCCGAAATGTCCTGTGACACTTAAGTATTGTTGAGTATCTACCAGCAGCCGAAACACTTGCTCGAGACAAATAAAATTCAATTGGCATTGTGCGATTCAAATAAACATACAACTATCTAAACAACTTAACTATGTGTTCTTCAAATACTCCCATTATGAAATTCAAATAAAACGAACACGATCTAAACAAGGTAAATATGTGTTCTTCAAAATCCTCAAATAGTTCGTGTTGACAATGAGTAATTTCTCTTTTACAGTGGCACATTTAAGGGAACACTAACATATTCACTGTTGAAAGGGGAATTGATGTTAAAATACGTTTGCGTAGGAGGCTGCTTCACAAGAGAGTTGCTGAGTTACTACGATCACACAAAAATACTTTATTGATCGGAAACCTGGAATCCTTTGGAAAATTTGCCGAAGGTAATGTTGTTTCTATGTATCCTGTTATGGTAAACCGAAGCAGTTTGAGACTGAATAATATTGTGTTTGATTATCTATAATATGTCTTCTACGTTGATATCCTCTGTATTAAGACTGTATCGTTGTTTATTACTCACCCGTTGAAAATATCATGGTTTAATAAAATTTATCTACCGTGTTATTACACTTAGTGTAATAACATCGCGTGCTTTCGATTGACGTGACGTCATAATGGCAAAAATATGACGTCACAATGTCAGCGCCGCGGTCGCAATGGAGTGTGTCCCATTTATCGACGAGTTTGTGAAATTAATTGGCATTTAAATCTGTGAGTTATTAATAAAATACTAAACTCGTTTCCCTTCACTAACATTTTTATGATGGTATTTGTATTTAACTCGTTTTCGCTCGGTGAATACAAACCACTCGTTTCATAAATATGTTATTAAACGGAACGTCGTTTAGGTTTCACTCACAAAATGTCAATAAATGTGTCAATTGCAATACATATCAAGCAGAATACATAACTATGGAAAGTGGGGTCGGAGTAGAAGCAGTTCATAACACAGATTTGTATATTGGTCCTGAGGAATAAAAGTGAAAGAATATTCCTCCTAATCGATATGAACTCGTTTGGTGATTTCCTCCCCATGGAAGCTGACCATGCTACACGCTCTGTAAAGGCTTTGACTGCAACAAGGGAAAAACTAATATTAATTCTATTACAGATTACATCAACTTATACCATCTCTTATGGCATCCTCTGAAGTCATTGCACAGCGTGTTTGTTATCCTACACAACAGATGGGATTAAATCGATACTAAACGATCGCTTATTGTCAAATTATATGCAACTCAAGCATTGTACATGGAACTAACCATTAGTAATGACACTCTTGTTTACGTGCTAAAAACCAAGCTGTCCCTTACGCCATCTTAAAACAATGTTTCAGATCATGACCATGTTGTCCTGTTCTGTAAGTTTTTGTTGATCAATAATTAGAGACAATAAGAGACAGTGACAGATTTTAGTGCTGCAATAACATAACAGCTTCGGTTACTTTTCGATGTTTTCCAAGTATACAAAATGCTTCCATTGATCGTAATATTATCATTTCATAAATATATTTGCTGAAAATAATAATATCTGCACTTGACCTTCCCCTCACAACATTTACGATAATTTTTCTGGTTCTTTTTAAATCCAGTTGCATGACTTTAGTTCATTCGATTAACTCTATCCACTGATGTTGTTTTATTCTGAAGCTCGAAATCAATTTAAAAACATCATTGTGGATTTGATTGACCTTACAATGTTTAGCACCCCCTATTTATTTAATTCTCCAGCAAAACAGTTCAATAGGGAAACCAGATAATTTGTCACAAAAGAAAGTGTTTGATTGTATAGAATCGTTATCTAGCAATTTAACAAAGAAAACTTGAATGACATTTCGCTGCTTTTGGATTTATGCATTTATAAAATCTATATTTGTATTTATGTATATATTTGTGTCCAAGAACAAGCTGAGTTGCCCTGAGAATTTTAATATTGCTTGTTTTAATGTGACTAATGTCATTCTTTCAAGTGAAAAGATGATACTTTTATTATGATATTTCATTACATTATTACTCGACATGAATAATAATTAAAATAAAATGACTTGTTTTTCTTGAAATAAACAAGTCTCGAAATATACATTGTTTACATCGTGAGCTATGTACATGTATCCTTACTTTCCAACAGCATGGGATTTCAGTTTTAAATGTAGTGGTTGCTGAATTAGAAGACTAATACACACTGACTCAGCTTCTCGTTCTGCTGATAGAGCTTGGTCTGTATAGCAATATGTCCTGACGCTCTGGCAATGAGATACATCACTCTGTCTACTAACAGTTCTGAATAAGTGGTGTACTTAATTCGTCTCACTTGCTAGACAATCATTTTCAATTTCGAAAGATATCTCCTTGGTTGTTCCGAAATAACCTGGAAATGGTTCTCATTGCTCAAATGTAGACATAATAATTTAAAAGCAGATTATACAAACTATCCTTTTGAGTCGTGACAGATGGTTTTACTTGCTCAGGGAATATACTGCAATGTTATAATGTTAATGTTGGCAATATTAAACTATTGTATTACTGCTACATTTACAATGTAACATGTCATTTTAGTATACCATCACAATTGTTCAAAACTCATGGTGAAATCAGTGTGAGGTTTGATGAAGTCGGATGAGTAACTAACACAATATCACATTAACTTTGAAGTAATACAGGTTTGAATAAACTCGTTAATGTTTTGGTTTCAATCTCACTTTCACTCGTTTGATACTAAACTAGCTTTCGTTCATTTGATACCAAATCCTCAACTCGTTTGTTATATGATATTACATGGATGGTTTTCTCTATCTTTTTATTTAAAATGACATTCAGGACTTTTTAACGTTTTGTATTATTACTGCTGTTTCTAAATCAATAAAATGATTGGTATATTTATCATGGTGACGTACATGTAAGTTGATCTCATCATCAAAAAGAGAATCAATAACTTTTTGCAAAAAGGATATCATTACGTAGTTAAAGCGAATTCATCATCTTGTCATAATTGTTATAAGGAGTTAAGCTTCATGTGACTACCATCTTGCCATAATTTTTATAATGATTTTATCTTTATGTGACTATTTATTTTAAGGTATTTATTTGGCCTTAAGCCAACTTCTTAAACTAACAATACACTGATTTAGCTTCTACACCCATGGGCAAAAGAAACGATACCAATAAAAGTGCAAGATATTTTAATCCATAAGGGATAGATACGACTGATTAATAGATAAGTATACCTCTTAAAGCCAACTCAGCTTAATATTGTAAGTTCAGCCTCATGTGACACTCTATATCAAGGTATCTATTCTGCCCTTCAGCTCACGTCTGAACTAACATTACACTGATTTAGTCTCTATGTTTTTCTTTGCAATTATTTGGTTCAATTATGTGTTAAAATGAGTCCTTGTCAATAAAAGGACGCGTAAATTTGATCCACATTTATCTGTAAATTTCAACACCACTATTTAACAAGCTTAATTGCTCCTAAATACGTGACTGTAAACTTAATTGATCGCAATAAAGGAGGCGAAATCTTGAGATGAGAAAAAAGCTGTAGCTTCCCACACTCTAAAATGGTTTCATTGTGCTATTCTATCGTTTATCTAAACGTTTATATAATTAACAAAATATAAGATACAAAGTTTAAGTCCACAATGATATATCCGCTGCTTTTTTGCCTAAAGTTTTACCTGCACTTATCCCTGTTTTCTTGGAATTGTAAGTTTGCTGTCAATGAACTGATGACGATTGAAACAATAAAATATCTAAACTTAATATAACATGTCATGTTCATGTCATGATTATAAACCATAACTATCTAAAAGTTGCAACAAGTTGATATAGTTAAAAGTACATCCATTGTGTTGTTTGGGAGCACATATTCCAAACGTTATAAATGGTGTTACTTTATCGAGAAGTACCGAATTGGAAACGAAAACTACCATTTTGATGACAGTCAACTTAGTATACTGACGATATTACGGCAAAAGTAATGATTTCTGAACGAAAACCGGACAATGCATCGCGATTGACGCGCGCCATTGATTCAAACGTCATTTTTTAATCTTATTTAAGACAGACAAAATAACAAATTTGGTTTGATAATGTTTAATAGGTAATATAACTACTGTTCATGTAAATGGGACATGCACTTTCGGTTTCTGTAGATGCATAATGATGTTACTCGATTTTAATTGGATGAATATGCCAGCTGGGTGAATTTGTTTGTATTGAAAACAGCACATTTGGTGAGTTGGAACGTATTCAAGCCAAATAAATGTTTATGAAACACAATGGATGCACCTTCAAGAATATTAATGAACATATTCAAAAGTGACCAAGTTCGAGACCCACACCAGTTGAAAAATGGTTGTTGACCACTGACAACTTCCGGTTTAGCATGGGCAGGGCTTAACCCCTGTGGATAACAGAGTTTCAAAAGTACCTTCCTGCTTTGACCATCTCTCTCATGTTCACAACAAAAGGGCAGATGAGGTGATTATGTAGTATAAATGCCGTCGACAAGCTCCAGCATTTATACCAGTTTAACTTTCAAACCTTTCAAACCGTTTATAAGCCAGTGAACAAACACATTATGAAATCTATTTCTTAATTAACCAATTTTGTATAAGGTCAATTTCAATGATGATACGCCATACTATGAATTTATAACGCATATTCATATTAAGATACCTACATCTACCTTACTAAATAAATTGTAAACATTCTAATTCGTTGCAGATTTAGGTTAGAAAAATGTCCCTCCCAATTTCCACTTCGATATAAGTTTTTTAAATACTTCAGATGTTACATGGAAACCCATATTCATCATTTGGGGCCCGATATCAAATAAGGTTAATATATATTCTGGTTGCAAGTCATTATGGTTCAGTTAGCCTGTCCTGTTGGATTCTGGCGCCTGTTTAAAGAGAATGCTCAAAATAATTATCATTTCATACACTGCATACTTTCTCATCAGCCAAAGATGTGAAATGGTCATTGTTTCATGAAAGTAATTAAATGGCATTTCCTGTCTGTCCTATTTCAACAAGGTTTTGAACAGGTTAGTTTCACACTTCCACAATATTATTTAATCGTAACTATGCAAACTACTATTGAGCAAAGTTAGTATTAGTTACATGTTTGAGTGTCATATGTTGCCCTTTCTGCATCATAATTGTAAAATATGACGTCATTCAGACTTCATTTTCATCTCTATTTACATTGCAATCTGGGATTTACTTACACAACGACATAAAAAGAATGATCTATGGCATATTTGCATTTAGGCAAATTGAGTCAATGGCAGTAGGTTATATTTAAAAATATAAAATTGTAAAAGTGTATGTCAATTAGATCCTCTAAGAATTAACAAATTAAAGCAACGTTTTCAAGATAACAACTTTTATTCTGAAATAACATCACGGTCCGGAGTATAGTTTGTCTCTATCATCATTGAAAAAAGGTTTTATTGATGTACATCAGTGTGTTTACTATCAGTACAAACTAATATGAATTATACAAACCGCTGAGAAGAATTACAATACGTTATCACACCTGCAAGTGTTTCATGCTTAAACTAGAGTTGATGGCATCATTACCTCGAAATGTGTTTCTTAAGGAACTTTTTTAAATTGATTGTATTTACTCAACTAAAAGCCGGCATGGAGAATGCCTTTGAGTAACTTTTTGTTAACAAACAAAATGGAAATACATCTTAAATGCTTTGAAACGTAGTTTATAACGTTTTTAAGATTCCTTTTAGATTTCAGATCCCAATGTGTTGTATTAAGAAATCGCCAACGTAGATCCTTTAATGTACAGTTATTTTAACAACTCTTTAAATGATAATGACCTTCAAAACGCTTCCTTTTCAGTGTAAAGAAAACACAGGCTTCAAATGTCTTTGATGCACAGTTACACACGCCTGCAGTACATTTAAGAGCAAAATGTTGTTCTCACCATGTTCTATAGATGTTAAAACATCAAGGTCTTGCTGCAGGAACTATGGCCATCTCAAAGCAGCATTTTAACATTTCAGTCGGGCTGACTTCCATATTTGCCAGCATAACACAATATAAGATCAGAATCTCCGTCAGTACTATGAAGTAATATTCTTTGAAACTAGATGTACCCTTCCATCATTATATATAGTTCAGTTCTAAAGTTCTTCAACACTTGTCTCATGTGATGTTTCTAAGAAAGGTTTTACATGTTACCTGTTTATTCAGATACATATGTATAAGTGAACATGTCAATTGGATGACCAGAAATCCTTGTCAACACAGGACTACGTACGAACACAAATATGTGATTGAACATATACATTGTAACATGAGTTTCGACTTGATTATATTATCTTAGTCACACCGTTCAAATACCAATGCTGAATGCTACCATTTCAACCACAAAATACGGTAATCTCCCAAAACTTCTACATCCCATTACTTTTACAGACTAAAACAACGCAGTTCATGGTCAACTGCACATGGTCATTACCTCAAGTAAGAATGGAATGGTCCGATTAATGTGCTAAAAATTTACATAGGAAATAAGAGACATGAATACATTTGTGTAGGTTGCAGGCTGTATAACTGTTTTTTCACACATATATATACACGAAATTTTCGGATCATAAAAAAAAAATGTCACATAATTTCAGCACTAAGTAATTGTTTGTCAAACACACATTGTTTCACATAATTTCAGCACTAAGTAATTGTTTGTCAAACACAACTTTGTTTTTCACATAGCATAGCAACTTGACTTATGAAAATTTCAGGAGGTGGCCGACAGCATCAAGGAACTCCATTGGGTTTGTTTGCCTGTTGAGCAGCTTGTCCTTCGGTCTCATCAGGCGATTTTCTGTCTCCCTGTAGACCCGTTTTCTTGCGGGTGGGGCGGCTCCAAGTTCAAGTTGTGCTATCTTCGCCATGTCTGCAACATGTCCGACTGTCAGGTTATGATTCCAGAGGTCGATGGGGAATCTAGCATCGTCGTCATGGAGGTGAAGGATGACAGTAATCGAACGTCTTCGTGTTGTGCAACCTCGTGGTTAAGAAATGGATAAGAAAGTCGAAACGTTCCACATTTACAATAAATATACGCATATTGTCCTTATAAGTTGTAAACTTCTAAAATAGATCTCATAGAAAGTATGACAACATCAGTTTATGTTGTACTTTCCAAGGTAAACTGCAGACAAAATCACAGTTAATGCTATATGTATGAATATCCAAAATCATTTTTACAATCTATTCGTTGTTAAATACCCTTTGTCATATCTGATTTGTTCTTTCTTATAATATTTTTCTTTGCGCATCAGGCAAAGTAATTTTTTATTTGTAAATTTATATGGCTTGTTTCTCTTGAGCATCCACGGTTTGTCTACTCTTACAAAAGGGCAGCAGGTTTACTTTAGATCCTGGAGTGTTTAGCTATTCACATTCTGAAATATCTGCGATATTTGATTACTCATTCAAAACCGTGACATTTTGAAACTGAAAACTGAACTGAACCGTTATAAGGACATACTGTAAAAAGCGTGTTTCCCTGTTGAAAAGCAGTTACAAATCGATATTATATTATCTATATATTTAAGGATCATGCTTAAAATGCCTCGAGTTCTTCAAGATCAAACACAGGATCAAAACACAACATGAGTTAACGATTAAACTCCCCCTGCCGACCCCCGCACACACACACACACACACACACACACACACACACACACTCACACACTTTAACGTTGAATCAGCAACACCAAAATTTCTTTCAAATAGTAACCTATTTGGAATATTACGCTCGTGCAGTTGACGCCATTGATACCATACTTCCATGTCTTTGACGATAGATAACATTTCTAGAGAATCAACTGCCTCACAGGGTCAGATTAACTGAAGAAGACAACATGTTTATTAATGTGAGGAAACGTTCTCTCAATATAGCATAAATACTTCGTTGATATCAGATAATCAATATTTTAAAAACGCTAGCTGTCTGTGTATGACTGTTTATGTAGGCGTGCTTTATACAAACAAGGGATTATTTTGAGAAATATTAACTCATTGCGGAACCCTTTACATGTCTAAGACGATTCAATTATTTTCTGAATTTGTTATATCAGCAATATCTTCAGATTCGGTGAGACTAATGAATTTTTATATTGATTATTGGATAAGTATCTTGATATTCAAACATCCATTTCTATATTCGACAGCTTTCACCGTCATGAATATGTTCAAATCCTTCGATTTGTTTATTTTAAAGTAGAACATCCTCGAATGGATGTTCGAACATGATTGTTGTGAAAGGTGATTTACTGCTTTTGAATACATGATGAGGTTAACGTCACATTCTAGAGCCAACTATTGAAACAACCCGGCGTAATACTAACATATGTAGAAAGGGAATTGACAGAGACCGTAAGGCGATGGTAACAGTACATGATTTAATCTGTTTATCTCTCTGGGATAAAATTATACTTTGGATCGATGTATTGAAGAGTGAAACCACGCTCGTACTGCGACACGAATCGATGTGGTCAAAGAGACTCTCTTTGTCGTTCAGAAGTAGATTCAAACATACAAGATAGACCTACTCAAAGCGTTGCATTCTGGTCTATTTCATTCCCGATGCTCTTGACTAATTGAAGTGACCTGATCGCATCATGACCACAAATTGCGCAAAGCCGTCAATGAGATCAAGCAGTTATGATGTCACAATGCTGGACATCGTCTAGCTTTGATGGTTGTTCAGTGTCTTTAGGGTGTAAATTTATATGGTTTTGTCCTGCGTTCATAAAGTTTAACATGGCTTCCTTTCTATATTGTATAACCTTTATAATTCATGGATACTATAACGTTTTCTTTCACTATCGTTTTGCTCAAATATTGCTGAATATGTGATCCGACATCCCCACATAAAATAGATAGGTTAATATGCATCACGACTGAGCCTTCGCGACATCAAATTTCTGTGTGCATTAAACATAGATTGATGTTAAATTCGAAATCTTATACAAATGTGCTGGGCTTTGAATGATATCAACAGGTATTGAAACTACATTCGAATCACACAAAGTTAAAAACACAATAGATTCATCTTCTAATTATGTTACATTTTAATGTCTTAACAACGTCTATATTTATATATGTATTGATATCACCCCCACTTTAAATGTTTAATCAGAGATTAAGCATTTAAGTTATCATATTGTTTTTGTTGTCTCATAGGATATACACAAGTTACATGTATTTATATGGACCAGGTTTTGTTGACAGTTCTCTCGCTGTTTCTACATTGTGTTACACTCCAACAGATAATGTTCATATTCTCTGATTGTTTAAAGTTTTGATATGGTTAGACGAGGACGCCGTGTGTTTTGTAAGAAAGCCCCATACATATCGTGATCTTCGATAAAATTGACATGAATATGTCTATTAGGTTTCAAACAGCATGCACAGTTGGAGTTAATTAACATTCATAGTGTGATCAATAAAATATTGTTTCCAACCATGAAACTAATCTGCTTCCCAGCACCAAGATGAAATGTATATTTGAAATAGAACGGTTCTTCCTGTGAACACTCAGCATGTATTTAAATAGATAGAAAGAAAAATAATACATTAATAGCATAATATAATAATATATTTCAACTTCATCTTCTCAGGTGTTGACATTTTCAATTAATGGCTACACACGGCTCTCTGATGCACTGACGGAAGAACACATACAACTCATTAGTTTCTGTCCCTACCTACTTCGTTATAACGGGACAATGGACCGACAGACATACTCTATACATTCAGCTGCATACTCAAATATGTGATACATAATAGATGTTTTTATTGCTCTATGCTCTACTAGGGATGAATGAATTTGATGTTTCTTCTCACACTTCAATATTCACTTCTATCGCCAATTCTTTTTTTTAAATTGAGCACCAGACATCCATTGTGGGATTATTGTTTCAATACTATGTTTGACTCATCTAAGATTAACACGACCATACTATCAAATTCCATATTCACTTTTTGATTTCCTTTTATTTGCCGTGTACAAGTGGTGCTCCCCCTTTCAACACCTAACTCGCCATTAGTTACCTCTAGAGGCTAAATGCTAAAGCCTCACTCCCTCTATTTCAGGTCACCTACAACTGAAAGTAACTGCAAGGCATATTATTTTAGCTCACAGGATGATATATATAGTGACTCATAAGGGTGACAGACAGCAGAGAAAACTTCAGGACATGTGTTAATATTGTTCATGTGGATTTACTTGGACACACAAATGAAGTACAAAATATATACTACAAGCTGGTAGACCCTCTTCATTAAGAGTGAGTGAGGGTATTGTTCAACGCCACTTGGGCAATTTTGCAGCCATTCGCGGCGATCTCTCCATTAAGAAACACAGATCGAAATTGAAAAGATCTGAAATACATTAAAGTGAGGATAATTATGTTTGGCAGAAACCTCTTTATTCAGTGCGTCTGACATGTTTATAAATACAGACGCTATTATAGAAAACTATACAGGAATCAAATGTAACAAAATGACGCACCATTCAAATGAACCAGTTGTCTTCTACAAAAAGTGGTCTTCATTGAAATATCATTTTCTCAATTAAATGTTGTGCAAATATTACTTTAATTCGATCTACAGTTTATGGTGTATATCAAAATTCATTGTAGAACCTTTTTGCAGAACTTGAAATAAAATATTTGAATTGACAAATATTTTTTTTGTTCATGTAAACACTTTGTTACCTTGATCAGTAATCAATGTTACGCTATTTTTGTTCAACTGCTATTGCACTTTCATCTTAGGGTTTCAGGTCTGTAATGAACAGGTTCATGTACGTCAGAATTGTTTCGATAACCATTTTTTTCTACCAATTAACGTGTCGTTAAATTAGTTGTTGCTATTTTGGGACTTATTTTCCTGCACTTTATAGTTTCAGACTAAACAGACGAAAGTCCACTTGTTGAGTTGGGTTAATTTAATGGAACGTTACACCAACGGCTTCAGTGTCAGTAGGCTATATTGTGTTGTGTAGTTGTCCACTTAATTATTAGTATTCTGAAGGTCTATGCTAATGGTGTGATCGATAATTAACAACTTAGATAGTCCATTTGTTGGCAGCACACTGGCAATACGTTGCTGTAAAAATGTAACACACATCTGTTTCTAAAATAATATTGTTTAGCATTTGACATTTAAATATACATTAACAATGACAACATGATTCTATATTTCTATAAGTAAGTGTAGATATAGCTAACTATATTAGACAATGTATTTTAAAAGTGTCTGATGATAGATACTTCATATTTGGAAGACAAAAACGTCTATACTTGCCCACAATATACAACATTAAATGTACATACAATATTTTTCTACAGTAAACTATGTATCTAGATGATCTTTTGAGATTTTCACATTATATCCAATGCACAAGGGATCATCATCTGTCAATATGTGTATTACTCATGGCCCACGTAACTGTCGCGTCTGTGAAGCAATAACTGGACCTTTAGCATGACTTAATTGACACGAGGGGTAACATTTTCAAAATTACGATTTCTGTCATTAAGGTGGAGAATTTGTCATACTTACATGGTAAGAAAAGAAATTTGTCATACTTACATGGTAAAAAAAGAAATGATTTAAATGAACATATATAAACATCAGTGGTAATACTAAGTTATGTTTCCCTCAGTTGGTCACTATAACTATTGCAGATTATACAGATGAAATTCATTTCTTCACAGATTAACAAGCTGTGATGTGGAAATTGAGATATTCATTTGTCACTCCAGCTATCAAAATTCTTGATATGCTGAGTACAAAATGCATAATAAATCACACAATATTTTACACTATCAATGATACATCAACAGACGAACAAACGTTTGGGATTACATTGCCGTGTTTAACATGACATGTCACACATACACATCACCTATTATTAAGTATGCAAGTCTAGTTCGTGTTCAGCCATAGGTGTATTTACCATTTTATCATAAACCTGTAGGCCACTGGGGCCAACTTCCTAAGTTCTGATTATTTTTTTTTCAACATCTGATTCTCTGTTTTCCCGTTTAATATCCCCCCCCCCCCCCCCCCCCCCCCCCCCCCCCCCCCACCAAAACTGAAATTATTGTGATAGAACGGCAAATTCATTTAACCTTTCTGCTTGACAAATTTAAAACATTACAAACTCTGAAGTAGTGGCACCTACCCAAGTAGGTCATAAGTCTCGATCACTGGCATTGCATTGCTGCATTTCGTTAAGAAAGTCCTTTCGTTACCTTTTCTTTGCTAACTTTGCTTACTTGCGGGGAAGTTGATGTAGTGGGAAACTGTCGGTGATGTTTTGTTCATACAGACATAATTAAGCATCATTAAAACAAATCATACGTCAAATATGCCCTTTAGCCATGACTACTGCTTGTATAACCAACTGTAATTCCTATAACCAGCAGTAACATATATGCATGTCCGGGGATGTGCTTCTTTCTTCCTCTACACAGGACTGTTAACAACTGATTTACTGACATCGCATCCTTGAAGAGTGCATATTAAAACACTTGAACAACCAGTAAACGTTTAATTAAACACAAGTTAATAAACACTAAGGCAATAACTAAAGGTTGCGTTTTAAATATAAACTTGACAGGTAGTTTTTTTTGTTTACGCTCTTCATAGTTCATGAGAGTATCTGTTATCATGCGCACGCATTGGCCTTCTTCTCACTATATATAAGCTTCAGTTCAGTGCATCTTGTTGCCAGTGAAGATAAACTAGTGTATAAAAACTGTACATGTACATGTCTTCAAAAATAAAATACTGCAAAGGTTCTCATTGTAATTTCTTGCAGTGATAACCATTAACACACGACTTTATTAGTGTCAAACATATACGGAATCAACTGCTTGACTTGGTAAAGTTACATTCAGGTTTTAATGCTGAATATTATGTTCACAATCTAACAATTTACTTATCTACTCTCATTTGAAATAACTTTGGTATTAGTATGATTTCAAGAATATTAAAACTCCCTTCCTACAGAAGTCACGTGTTTACAAATCCTTAAACTTACCCTTATTGTCCTGGCATTATGTGATTCTCTTCCTACAGAGATTACTCCCTTCACATTTCCTATCCTTACTATGGGAAATATGACGGAAATAACCTCTGTGGGAAGAGAATGAGTTCATGTAGGATAAGATAATTTAGACATGTGTTTGAACCTTTAACCATGCAAGTCTGCAAATGTTAAATATACACATCGGATTAACTATTCATTAAATTTGTTCCGCATACGATTTTAAGTGTTATAATTATTCATTGCACTTTATTATAGTTAGTGCAAGTTTATATCTAATATAGCCAAAGGTATCTCTAAAGAAGAGAGTAGTGGAGGATGTTGTTGAACAACGATTGGTCAACACGTTACTCATGCTATAACTATTCAACTGAATCGTCGGAACATTGGTACATCAACCATCATACATATCGTTATAAACATCAAATAATCAGATTGGTTTTTTTTATAGGAACATATAAGATAATATTCAAACAAAAAGAAGAATTCGTTGATACTTTTGTTTAAGTTATTCCTTAGTTATGGATCTTGCAAGAGTCGTTGCCTGAATGCGTAATGGTTTAAGGATACTTAACAAATATATTGTATTCTCTCTTTTTTTATCACTTTATTTCTTTTTGTAGGCACCACAGGCATATATAAAGTACATTTTCAATATGGAGTATTTGGTACAATTTGTCGAAATGACAAGACATATACAGTTTTTGATATACATTTCAGTTTCAGTATGACAAAAGCTGGAATAAAAAGGAACTTATGTGAAAAGGCCTGGCATGAAGATCAGAAGGATATGAATTTTTCATATCTACAATCAGTATAGATCATTTACTGGTATATACATAATATTTAGTAACTATAAAATCAAATTCAGTACATCATTTCTCTTTTCCTTGTAACCAAATATAATATGCATTATATTTGGTTCTAGATTGATCCCGGTTTTTAAGCTAATCCATTCCACCAGTTGGTGCCACAGACCTTTTACATGTACACAGTCAAATAGGATATGTTTAATGGTTTCATTCGTACTGTTATAAAATGTACATAAAGGGGAACTTTTGCAGTTTGTAAATAAAAGCACTTCTATTTTTTGTGAGTATTCTATGAATTATACGATATTGAAACCATCTTAATTTACAACTAACAGTGCTTCGAAATGGAATAAAGTTACATAACGTCCAATCGTCTTTACTTATATTCAAGCCGATATCAGTTTCCCATTTGTTTTCACTTTTGACTTCATTAACTACATCATCTTGTTTTAATAAATCGGTGTAGAATTCTTTACATCCTTTTACCGTCTTAAATAACATTTTCAAGTTATCAGGAATAAAAGGCATCCTTTGCCGTTTGTCAATTATCAAAAATTGTGTTTTAATATATTGTTTTATGCAGTGAACCAAACCCGTATATTCCAAGAAGTTTGTTTTCACTTGATATATCTTGAAAAATTCAGAGTTATCTCAAAAACGACCCATTTTCTTTCATTATGTCAGCAATGTATTTTACATTTGATGCAACATAGCGTTTGATCATTTTGTTTTTTTGTCAATCAAAATATTGTCAGGTCTTTGAAGGGCAGAACAGGGAGATTTTCTGGATAACAATTTCTTTAATGTGATAATACACGACGTTTCGGAGTACATACTCAAATACCCAAATATCCGAGGAGAACCGAACCAAACCAAATCCAAGTATACCTACCTTCCATTCACTCCTGCCGGAGCAAATTATCCGTGGAGTCCCCACCAATCAACACCTATCAGCTCCAATCACCATGCAACAACTTCAAAGCCACCCACATCAACAATTGGCCTCTCTTCCAATCAACTGTAATTATTATTCGTTTAACAATTTCAATAAAGCCAGTTGGCCTCCCTCGTTTCATCGTGTGTTTATTTACATCTTCAATAAAGCCTACAGGCCATTGTTTATCTACTAACTCCTCATGTTTGTATTGCAAATTCTCACTGTATACCATTCCCATGCTTCACCCCCATCATGTTTGTATTACAAATCCCCATTGTATACCATTCTCATGCATGTTAATCTCCCTGATTAAGTTTCTTCACCATTGTTTTGTTTGCTATACAAATGTACCATATTTTGTTATTTCCTTACATTCCACCCGATGAAGGAGTGAGTATGTACTCCGAAACGTCGTGTATTTTCACATTAAAAAAGTTGTTATCCAGAAAATCTTCCTGTTCAAAATATTGTCATTTGTACAAATGTACTCGATTCGGGGATCTTTAACAGTTCTTTTGCTTTGTAAGTTGGCCCATGCGTTGAAAACATTTTTCCAGAAAACGTTGGTATATACTGTATTCTTCAGTAAACACTGCATGTTTCAAATGTTCTCTTTTCTAAATTGTTTAGATTTTAAGGAGCCACGTGCATAATTCACACATCAATTATTAGTATCGAAATATTTACTCAGATAGGTTGGCCAGCTTCCAATAGCAGCTATAGCATATTCTCGTTTGCGAAGAATAAAGATTATTAGTAGTTTGTTAGTTGTATTTGAAGTTCCTCTTACATTTGTAAAAAATTAACTTCTATGTTTGTCACAAACATGTCCAGGTACCAATGTTTACCATGTTTATGTCAGACGACACTAAATCAACAGACATTGACATAGAATACTACTCCGTTTCACATCGACCTTGAACAGATTCAGAATAGTCAATGTCCGCTTAACACTAGAACAGGAAATGGCGGGTAACAGGGTATTATCTTACTGTCTCCACAACTGACGCGGTGAATATACCACAACTTTGTAGATACAAGTATTATAGTTCGTAAAAATACTTTATCCCTAACAAATACAGAAGCAAGTGGCAGTAAACACCATGTCTGATATGTAAAGGTTATTTTAGAATTAGCTTTACTAGTACTGTAGAGGTGTTCTGATGAAATATCTTGTGCGTATTCGGTGTTGTTGTGTTTCTGAAAATGAATATCAAACAATAGCTGAAATCTCGAATCATGAACAGGAAAGAAAACAGTTGCTCGAGAAAATTAGAATTCGATT
The DNA here is from genome assembly GCA_936450465.1 of Gibbula magus. Taxonomy (NCBI): domain Eukaryota; kingdom Metazoa; phylum Mollusca; class Gastropoda; order Trochida; family Trochidae; genus Gibbula; species Gibbula magus. The sequence goes on along the minus strand of OW388290.1, from coordinate 14,744,177 downwards.
GACATTCTGCAATTCAAATAAAAATTAAACTTAGCTTAACAATGGAACTTTGTTTTCTCCAGAATATTAAGATACTTCATGTTTACTTGCTAATCACTGAACATCAAAGATCTGTTAGCGCAAAGTATATTTGTCTTTTTCAGTGGCACATTCAAGTAAACATCAACATATTCACCGTTGAAAGAGTCCATAATGTTGAAATACGTTTGTATAGGAGGCTGCTTCACAAGATAAGCTGCTGATTTACTAGGTTAACGTAAAAATACTATATTGATCGGAAACCTGGAGTGCTTTAGAAACGAGTCTTAGTTGACTCTTTGTATCCTTTTCTAGCAAATCAGAACCCTTGGAGACTGAATAATATTGCATATTTATTGCGCTATTTTCATTTCATTAATATATTTTCTGACATTAACAATATCTGCACTTGACCTCCTCCCCTGATACCATTTACTAACGTGATAGGAAAATATGTAATATGCATTATATGCATATGTATAATTACATCTGCTTCTTTTTAAATCCAGCTAAGTAATAGATAGAGGACGAGTAGAAGTACATTATCGGGATATAAATATACGAATATATTTCAATTGAATTATCAACTTTCTCTCGAACGTTACATGCAAATCATTGACATTTCTCATTTTCATATGCAAATGTTAGGGACATTGACGTAATCATCGGCACTGTGAGCACAGACTTTCTGTTGTACGAAGTGCATGAGGTGAACAATTTATATAAAACCGACGAATTGTGCCAGACCATAAGCGTCTTGTGTATTTTTAAAAGTCAAAACTTACGTTCATTAAATTGGTTTATTTAATAACAGTTATTGTTTTTGTATTTCAAATATTTCCAATCATGTCAAGCGACAAGTGTGAGCTGTATTTATAAATTTACGAGTTGTAATATCTATTGTTGCATATAAACTGATGTCAAAAAGAAAGTATACCAACTATTTTTTTGGTTTAACACATTATTTGTTAACGGAAATTCTTAAGACTTTACAGAAACATGTGAAAACCTACTCCTTATAATTTGTTCTTTAAACTGCGAAAACTGTCGCACGAACTGTTTTCGAAAAAGTGATATGCACGCATTCCACGAAATGCATGTGCTGACGACCTTATAAAACCAGCGGACTACATGAGTCAGTGTCGGAGTATGGAAAAGCAAGCACGAAAAATGCCACGTCTGACCGCAATTCAGAAAGAGAGCCATAGAAATGAACCAGAAAGGAGCTTCACGTGCCAACATCACAAGAACGTCCGGCTGCACCCGTGTATGCATCACCAGACTTTTTCGATGGTTATGTTGGACATGCCAGACTGCAGACAGGCAGCGAAGTGGGAGACTACGGACGACCAAGCCCAAGGAAGTCCGCTACATCCATCTGAGAAACCGCTTATTCGCTTCAACTGCAAAGGCACTCTGTGTTTGACGTTGGCAAATCCGTAACTGCTCATGTGTCCTTTTTTCTGATGAGAGCGGAATCAGAGCTGATGATCGTCAACGTGTTTCCAGACGTGCTCGAGATGGTTACTTCCTAACTGTGTTCAGGACGTCCCATCGTATTGAAGAGGCGGTGTGATGGGGTTGGAATGAATTTGTGGTGAACTGAAACGAGGCTAGTCATCATCCATGGCAACCTGAATGCGCAGAGGTACAGGGATTAGATTCTGCAGCCAGTTGTCCTCCATTTCATCAACCAACAGTCCCTTGGCATATTGTCTTCCAGCATGACAATACAAGACCTCAGAAAGACTCACACATAATTTTCTCAACAACATGAATGTACATGTTTTAGCGTGGCCTGCTTGTTCCCCAGACACCTTAGATAAGGAGCAGACCCGTACACCCAGCAACCCGACAAGAACTTGAGCAGTGTCTGATTCTTGCATTGAATCAGATTCTACCTGACATCATTAGATGCCTCACGTCATCCCTGCCAAGACGGATTCTTACGTGTTTCGATGCTCGAGGAGGACACACTCGATATTTAAGGATAGATGAAATGATATATGGTCACATTCATTACAATGGGATGTCAATTTGACGATTGCTCGATTTTAAATTTCTGAAATCGGTCCATAAATTACTTATTTACGGCTTTTTAAAAAATCGCCTAATTTAGCCCCGGCGACCAGAATGAAAGTCTACGGCGTGTGGCCCCTGAAGAGATGACTTCTTTGACGTCACTGGAGTTATCGGCCATAGTCATAATTCAACTTAATTTCGCAACATTTTGATTGTTAATTTCACTCACAAATCTTCAATCAAACAACCTCATATTTTCCATATATCGAATGTTTAGATATCCGACTAAGTAATTCCGCAGATGACAATTACATAATTATTGCATAAACATGTGTATTCGGCGATTTAACACACCTCTACTTATAATGCTTATATTCTTCTTTCAGGAATGTCATGTTCCTGAAAATGGAAAAAAAAACCGTCGATCACACACACCTTAAACCATTCCTTTGTTTAAGGGCTTAACCCTTTAAGTTATACTATATTGTTTTTGTTGTCTGTAGGCTCATAGGATATACACAATGTATGCATATGGTTCTGTTTGAAGTTGCCTCGTTGTTTCTACATTGTGTTACACTCCAATAGTAATCTTCATCTTTTTCATGAAGAGGGCATGGTTAGAGGAGAGATTTTTACCACGATCTAAGATTATATTGTCATGAATAATTCTATTAGCTCAAAACAACATTCACAGCTTGGGCCTAGTGGGCAGACCATTTATAGTGTGATCAATGAAATATTCAAACAATAAATCAATCTGCTTCGCAGCACTCCGATATAATGTACGTTTGAAATGAAATGTTTCTTTAGCCTAGGTCCAATTCTGAAAAAGGCCTCAAATAAAAGAGCAACAGGCATTTTTGAGAAGGATTTGGTATCCAGTCTATCTTACCTATTTAAAGGATACCAAGCTGAAAAAAGTGTTTTTGACCCCCAAAATTGAAAAACAAAATGGCCGCCCAAATTTCTCAAAAAAATGACAGCTGCTCACATTGTTTTCGTTTATTACCGAATCTCTACATGTTAAAAAGTAGTAAAAGTATTTTTATAGGGTATTCAAAGGGTAGTGGCAAGTGGTCCTGTGCATAGCTCAGTCGACCGCTATCAGTTAAGTTAAGCAACAACGGGCGTTGCTCGCTGGATGCTCCGCCTCATTGCTGAATGAAAACTGAGAGTTTGAAGGGTGATTCCCTGCCCCACACTGAGACATGAGTTGAGAGGCTCTTGGTGTCACCTTGGGCAAGGGACTTTATTTGAAATGTGCCTCTGTTCACTCAGCAGTACAATTGAGTACCTGGTTTGGAAGTGCAGGCAATGTGACACATAACCTTCGAGCGCCTTAATTGGCAGCCCAGGTGGCATACTCCAAAGGGAGTTGAGAATTGAAAGGAACGATGTTGGTCCTTACACCAGGGTAATAATGTGTGTAGCGCATTGAGCATGGCCCTTTGTGTTGTGGAGTTCAGCGCGATATAAGTATCCTCATTATTATTATTATTACTGATCAAGATTAGGTTGGAAACCAAGTTAGAAAATATATATATAACCCTCAATTTTAAAAACAAAATGACCGCCATAGTCTCCTCACATGGTATCAAGTATGAATGTTATTTCATAGAATGCGCCTGTATATTTAGTGATAATTTTTAAAAATTTGACTTTCTCAGACATATCATAAATGGTGACAAAAAGACATTGGCAACATCAGTGTTGGTCGACCTAAGCTGCAAAATCACCAGAGCTCTTTCTCTTTCTCCACTGGTCAATCGCGGCATGATTTCGTACATGTGTGCCATATCATGCAATGCAGGCACCTTTGATACCCTGTAGAAGCATTCAGTTCATGCACATGCTGCTTAAATTTTGCTACACTTGAGTAATAATGCGTTTGGGTGATAGACAAAAAAATTAAAAGTTTTCATTTTCAAGCGAAAATGTTCACATAAATAATCGTCTGTGTTCCTAAATACTATTAAATACATTTGACAACACAGTAAACTCGTTTTCACTAAGGTAAATTACGAGAAAAGATCTTTAATGACTAGAAAAATGTATTTCATAATTTTCACAATTAAACTTACTCATTAACAGTATTTTCATCGTTTAGGGGTTATGATGTAAAGCATACAAACATTTTGTCTAGTAACAAACGTAAACGTTTACTTTCAACTTCCTCTGGACATCTAAATCACATTTATTGGTTACTACCAGCCTGGTCGAAAACCGGACAATTTTAAACTTTTAAACAAGCTGCATTTTGCCACAATATGAATCCATCAGGATTTTTAAACGTGTTATAAGCATAAAGCTACGTTATTCAGCTTTCTTTTGAACCATTCATTTCTCAAATATCTTTGATACTTAAAAAGTTATTAAAAAAAGCAATGAGGTAACGTTTCTTTTGGCGTTTAGTGTAAACAGAAAAAAAGTTTTCACCTTTAGAATTGAAAGACAAAATGGCCGCCATAGTCTAAGGTTTGAATGTTTTATCATAAAAGGCCCCTGTATATTTATTGATAATTTCTTAATATTTGACTTTCTCAGACATCTTATAAATGCTGATCACTAATAAATGAAATAAGTTCAGATTTTCCTAAAACATTGTTTTTAGACTTTCATTCATAGCACATTATCATTACATTTTAGTACACATATGGATTGTCAATTGAAACAACTCGTGTCATCACGCAGAGGTGCAAGGAAGTCTTAAATCATGCAATTATAGCGCAAATTCTGACATTGTGTGCGACATGCACATGTGATGAGTGAAAGATATGCTTCAGGAATGGTGTCTAAAGACATCAGTAGGTGTTTCAGACCTTTTGCTTGTTCTTGTCCAACCCCATCTCTGTACTTCAACATGTTCTGTCGATATCATTTTCTCAATTACTTGTTGTGCAAATATTACTAAACTGACGTCCAAAAGAAACTTTACACTTTTAAAATTTGAAAATATCGGAATCTAAACTACCAGTTGCAACCGAAGTAATATGGAATATATCGCCCAAACCCAACATTTATATATAATTATGTGTGTTGAACATGACCTTTGTACCCCTCGTGGTTTTTGGTAAAAATGCAAAAAATTGAAAAGCACGTGCATGACGTGCAGCCATAACCGCACGTGCAGTAAAGGTATAAAAGAGATACCAATAGCATGCCTGGTGTCCACAATGTAAAAAAAACACCAAAGATATGCCACGACTGAGACCAGAAGACCGTGACCATATGATGCAAATGGAGGCCAACCATACCCATATTGCAAGAACGTTTAGCTGTTCTTGTGTAGCTGTCTATAACTTGATTCAATGTAACAGACACACAGGGCAGACATCTGACAGGCCAAGAACGGGACGACCTAGGGTGACAACCCCCCATGAAGACCGGCACCTGCGTACTTTACATCTCCGAAACCGCTTCCTTACAGTGACGTCATCTGCGTAGATGCTCTTGGTCACGTGGTCGTCCAACAGACCGTTGCTAGAAGACTCAGCTAGGGCTCATGGAATCAGAGCACACCGGCCGTATAGAGGACAGCGGTTGACTGCTGAACATCGTCGTCGAAGATTGAGATGGGCCGGAATCGTACGTCGTTTGCAGCGACATGACTGGCAGAGGGTCGTCTTTTTAGACGAAAGTCGGTTCAATATGTTCAGGGCTGATGGGCGGCAACGCGTGTACCGTAGAAGAGTGGAACGAACATCAGCTTGGTGTGTTCAGGATGTTGTTCCGTACGGGGGAGGTGGTGTGATGGTTTGGGGAGGGATTTGTGGTCAGGAGAGGACGCCATTGGTCATCGTTAATGGCAATTTGACTGCTCAGCGCTATATTGACCACATCCTTCGTCCGACTGTCCTCCCATTTCTTCATCAACAACCTAATGGCGTCCTGTTCCTGCAAGACAACGCCAGGCCCCACACAGCCCACATCGTCCAAAACTTCCTCACAGCCAACAACGTGATGGTATTGCCGTGGCCTGCATGTTCCCCAGACATGTCGCCTATTGAGCACCTTTGGGACGTCATGGAGCGTCGTATTCGACGGAGACCACACCCACCAGCTAACCGGCAAGAACTGATCCTGGCACTTCAAGAGGAATGGCAGCGTATACCACGTGACCTTATCAGACGACTAACGTTTTCTGTCCGTCGAAGGGTCTATGCATGTATTGAGGCACGAGGTGGTCAAACACGGTATTAATGCACCACGTTATTGAACTTGAAGGATTTTCTTAGTGTACTGCCTCTTGCACATGAAGTTGAAAATGCAGTTTTGTGACCCCACCTCCACATAAGCAGCTGTGACGTCATGACCAGACGCTTTGGTACGACCATCTTTTGAGGTTATTATGTTGACATGTTGATCGTTTTAATACACTTTATTTCGTTCATCTATCTTTTTTTATCTAGAGCTTATCAAAAAGGGTGTAAAGTTTCTTTTGGCATCAGTTTATATATCTACAGTTTATAGAGTATATCCGAAATCATTGCAACATGTTAAGGTATAACTTGAAATATACTATATAAATATGATTATATAATTATACCCCCGTTACGAAGTAAGCGGGGGTATATAGCGGTCATTCCGTCCGTCCTTCCGTCCGTCCTTTCGTCCTTCCGTCCTTCCGTCCCTCCGTCCTTCCGTCCGTCCTTCCGTCCGGTCAATTTTCTCAAAAACCGTCAAAGGTACATCAACCAAACTGTGTACAGATGTTAACCATGTTCTTCCGATCGGGCACAGACAACTTTCAATTTTCTGAGATTGATATTTTTTGTCGTTTCCATGGAAACGTCACTTTTTGGACTTAGTTTTATTGTGTTCAATGGGGACAAGTTTTCTCGGATACTGTTCAACCTAGGTGAATGAAATTTTGGTTGTGAGTACTCATGACCATACTCTTTATCGAGTTCGAAAACTTTTTTTTACAGAGTTATGGCCCTTGAAACCGAAATTGAACTTTGTACCAGAAGAACTGTGATGCTCCAATAGGGACAAGTTTTCTCAGAAACTGTTACATCTAGGTGAATGAAATTTAATATGGAGGTAGTCCAGATGATACTCTTCATCGAGTTCGAAAACCAGTTCCGAAATATTATTTCTTACGGAGTTATGGCCCTTGAATCCGAAATTGAACTTAGTACCAGAAGAATTGTGATGCTCCAATGGGGACAAGTTTTCTCAGAAACTATTACATCTAGGTGAATGAAATTTAATATGGAGGTAGTCCAGATGATACTCTTTATCGAGTTCGAAAACCAGTTCCGAAATATTATTTTTTATGGAGTTATGGCCCTTGAATCCGAAATTGAACTTAGTACCAAAAGATCTGTGATGCTCCAATGGGGACAATTTTTCTCAGAAACTATTACATCTAGGTGAATGAAATTTAATATGGAGGTAGTCCAGATGATACTCTTTATCGAGTTCGAAAACCAGTTCCGAAATATTAATTTTTATGGAGTTATGGCCCTTGAATCCGAAATTGAACTTAGTACCAAAAGATCTGTGATGCTCCAATGGGGACAATTTTTCTCAGAAACTATTACATCTAGGTGAATGAAATTTAATATGGAGGTAGTCCAGATGATACTCTTCATCGAGTTCGAAAACCAGTTCCGAAATATTATTTTTTATGGAGTTATGGCCCTTGAATCCGAAATTGAACTTAGTACCAAAAGATCTGTGATGCTCCAATGGGGACAATTTTTCTCAGAAACTATTACATCTAGGTGAATGAAATTTAATATGGTGGTAGTCCAGATGATACTCTTCATCGAGTTCGAAAACCAGTTCCGAAATATTATTTTTTGCAGAGTTATGGCCCTTGAATCCGAAATTGAACTTAGAACCAAAAGAACTGTGATGCTCCAATGGGGACAAGTTTTCTCGGAAACTATTACATCTAGGTGAATGAAATTTAATATGGAGGTAGTCCAGATGATACTCTTTATCGAGTTCGAAAACCAGTTCCGAAATATTATTTTTTATGGAGTTATGGCCCTTGAATCCGAAATTGAACTTAGTACCAAAAGATCTGTGATGCTCCAATGGGGACAATTTTTCTCAGAAACTATTACATCTAGGTGAATAAAATTTAATATGGAGGTAGTCCAGATGATACTCTTTATCGAGTTCGAAAACCAGTTCCGAAATATTATTTTTTATGGAGTTATGGCCCTTGAATCCGAAATTGAACTTAGTACCAAAAGATCTGTGATGCTCCAATGGGGACAATTTTTCTCAGAAACTATTACATCTAGGTGAATGAAATTTAATATGGAGGTAGTCCAGATGATACTCTTCATCGAGTTCGAAAACCAGTTCCGAAATATTATTTTTTATGGAGTTATGGCCCTTGAATCCGAAATTGAACTTAGTACCAAAAGATCTGTGATGCTCCAATGGGGACAATTTTTCTCAGAAACTATTACATCTAGGTGAATGAAATTTAATATGGAGGTAGTCCAGATGATACTCTTCATCGAGTTCGAAAACCAGTTCCGAAATATTAATTTTTGCAGAGTTATGGCCCTTGAATCCGAAATTGAACTTAGAACCAAAAGAACTGTGATGCTCCAATGGGGACAAGTTTTCTCGGAAACTATTACATCTAGGTGAATGAAATTTAATATGGAGGTAGTCCAGATGATACTCTTCATCGAGTTCAAAAACCAGTTCCGAAATATAATTTTTTTCGGAGTTATGGCCCTTGAATCCGAAATTGAACTTTGTACCAAAAGAGCTGTGATGCTCCAATTGGGACAAGTTTTCTCGGAAACTATTACATCTAGGTGAATGAAATTTTACATGTAGGTAGTCCAGATGATACTCTTTATCGAGTTCACTGTCCAGTTCCGAAATATTATTTCAAAGCCCTTGAATCTGTAATTGAACTTGGTACAAATTACCGGTGTGATGCCCTAATGGGAAAAATGAAGTTACCTGAAAAATATTACATCTGGGTGAATTAAATTTTGTAATAACAGTCAGTTCCCAAAATTATTTTGGACAATATTATGATGCTTGAAGCTTTTTTTTAAACATAGTAACCTTCACATCTATAATTCTCAATGGACGGATAGCGGATGACGGGGGTATGTGAGGCATGCTCACTTTTTTCTTGTTTATATAGTGTTAATTAAATTTATATAGTGTTATATATTATTGTTTACGTGAACAATGTGTTACCTTGAGTAGTCAATGTTACTGCTATTGCGTTATTATTTTTAGGTTTCAGTTCTGTAATGAATACATTCCTTTCACGTAAGAATTGCCTCCAACAAATTAACATGTATTTGCTCAAGGGTGTTGCTTTTGGAATTGCCAAATCGACAGACGAAAGTGCACTTCTTAAGTTGGCTTCATTTAATGGAACGTAACAGAAACGGGTTCAGTGTCAGTAGGCTACATTATGTTGTGTATAATTATAATCCTGAAGGTCTTTGCTAATGCATATGGTGCGATTGATTTACCTAAATTCATTTAGTTATCGGCACATAATTAAATCCTTGATAATAACTGGATAGTTCATTAGTAATCCCGGCACATTTGTAATATGTCCCTGTGAAAGTGAAACACATATTTTCTAAGAGAATATTGTTGAATACTTGATTACGATTTATTGTTCCTTTTACTATGTATACATATTTGAATGTAAATACATGTTCATGACAACATGAATTTTAATCAGTTATTGTAAATAAAGTGAACTATTTCAGGCAATGTTTTCAAAAGGTTTACATGATAGATAATTTACATACGGAAAACTTCTATGCTGATACTCTTACTTACAATATACAACATTAAATTTAGATAAATAGTTTGTCCGTCGATAAACTATATATTTAGATTATCGGTTTGAAATATTGACGTATAATCCAATACACTATCAAGAGATTACCATCGATCAATATGTGCATGACTGATGCTCCAGGTGATGTCATAACTCGAACTTTGCCAATAACTTAATTGACAAGAAGGGTAACAGTTTCGAAATTCCAATTTCTGTGAGTAAAGTGTAGATGATTGAAATGAACAAAGTGATTACGAGTAGGTCATGTTTGCCTCAGATGGTTGGTCACTAATTGAAGATTTAATATCATGCAAATAAAATACACTTCTGCACAGATAAATGAACTGTGAAAAGTATAACGGTTAGATGTGAGGGATGTTATCAGTTAGCACTCAAGCTATCAAAATGGTTCTTGATACGATGCATAAAAATGCATAATAGATGACACGTTATTTACACTATTAACGATACATGAATAGATGAAAAGACATTTGGGATGGCGTAACAGCGCTCCGCTATTCTGGTACAGAAAAGTGAACGAAATTGAGCAAGGTCTACTTTAGCCAGTTTTGGAAACTGGCGATAGTTAATACCTCGGGGAAAGTTAAAGTAGTGGAAACTTCCGTTGAGGATTGTTGCAAGATTTATAACAACTATAAGAAACCATACGTCGAAGGTGCATTTTAGTTATGATTATTAGTTATTATAGTTATTTTTGTATGATCATTCGTATTTATATCATCAGTGGTAACACGTGTCAGGGACAATATGTGTTTGTTACTTCCTCTAAGCATGGATATACACATCTGATTAACTAACATGGCATACTTGAAAAGTGTATATTGAAATAATTACACACTTTTAACAACCATTAAACTTTAACATTTGATTCAAGAACAAGTCCATTACCTTGAAGGAGATAACTAAAGATTGCATTATAAATACAAACGTGGCACGTAGTTTGTTGTTTGTTTACGTTCAAGTTCATGAGAGTATCTGGTATCATGTGCACGCATTGGTGTACTTCCCACTAACCTACAGTTCGGTGCAAACTATTGCCAGTGGAGATAAACTACTTTGTGTCTACAAGAGTAAATTAAAATACCTAAACAGTTTGACAGTGATTTGGTTAGTTCTCAGTTTGATTTATTGCAATGATTACATGTCTACATACAACCAACTACTTGACTTGGTAAATATACATTCTGATTTCAATGATGAAGATAATGTTCATAACCTGACAATTAACTTATCCAATCTCATTAAGAAATAACTTTGAGGTGAGTCTTATAGAATAGCTTTATTTCGAGCAGTCAAGGCCACTGGCCCATAATACATATTGTATACATATTGTGCATGCAGATACAGAGAAAATAATTATTAGAAATATTCTCAACGGATCTTGAAAAAATTGAAAATATATTTGGCAATTGACAATTGAGTGATATTGTTTTTATCATTAAGGAGCATTTTGACACCTTTAAAATTCTTAAAATTGGATTGTAGAATAGGTTGACATTGTTGACGTAGTTCCTCTAAAATAGGACAGTAAAATATAATATGGACTTCATCTTCGACGACTTTACAGAGTGAGCAGAGCGTTTGTTTCATTTACACAATCTTTCCTCAATAGCTGGACACCAAAATTAGTCCATCCATGAGTCTTATACCAAGCATGTAATGTAATCTCTTCATACACAAGCCATATGTTTACAAATCGTTATACTTATCCCTAAGGTCCTGGCTTAGTTTCTGTATGATAAGATTATTTTGACATGCGTGTCAATCTTTAGCCTTGCATGCATCCAAGTCTGTAAATGTTTATACACTATACTATTCATCAAATTTGTAACATGTTTATATATATATATATCGATGTAAACATTATACCAATTTGTTAAGCCTGAGATAGCTTGATATGAATATCTTTCTCATGATCGTGTACGTGTCAAGCAATGAACTGCCAATATTTTGGTTCTCTTACGTTGTATCTAATGATTATTAAATTGTAGGTAACCTTCCGCTACATTATGGAAAGAAGGAAATGGTCTCTATGAAGGAAATGGTCTCTATGACGATACTAGAAATTGCATATTTTTAAATTCCTATAGATGCAGATAAAACTCAAAAGTTTGCAAAACAACATTGTTATGTAAGGTAAGTTAGTACATGATTTTAGAAATAGAAATTAAAGTGTATCTTTATCAGTATCATTATCAATCTTATCGACAGTGTTTTTAATTAATTTAACCTTTTTGGTAAATTCATTGGCATTATACATCAATTGGTACGAAAGCATCAATACCAACACCAGGTGGCCATGTTTGTATAGTCACAATTGAAGGATACATGTACCCCTAGTTAGTCTAAAATTATCAGTGACCCATTAAATGTATCACATGACTGTGTTAAAGTGTTCCCCTTGCTCGTCGGTATATTGTCGGTGAATACCGACGCGGAAACCCAAACGATACAAACTGTGTCATAGTCAATTTCTCGATTGAATATACCTTATCGTTAAATTAATGTTCTCACTATTGCACTATTTGTACAATTATTAATATCATCTTGTTTCAATGTATGTATTATATAGATATGTATGTGTATAATTGTGTACTTATGTTCAGTTATATGTAAAATTCCTTAACGGGCAATAACGAATTATCTTATCTTTAGTCAAGCTTAAGCCGTTATTTACACACTTCAAAATACAATCAATATTAGACATTTAAACAAAGTGAGATATTTTTTGTATAAAATATAATGTGAGTGATGCATCCCATTTCTCCAACAAGGTTTAGATATCCGATAGAGAAGGAACGATTATAACTTCTAGAACTGCCTGCCATGCAATTACTCAGATCCAGTGTGTCGATTAGACAACAGACTCAATGTCCAATCAGTAGCTGTCCTATTCTCCTCAATCTAATTCAAGTACTATAGTTTGTTTAATAGTTACCCCCTTAAGTAGAGAGTTGTTGAGGATGTTGTTGAACAAGGACATGTTACTCATGTTACTCATGCTATATTTACTGTTGCAACAATTGTTGGAACAAGGGTACATCATGCCAAGTGTATTTTTATAAAACATGAAATGGTCAGATTGTACTTTATAGGACCATATAAGATAATATTTAAACGAAAAAAGAGGAAATCGTTAATTCTTTTGTTATATTTAATAAATAACCAATTATTGAGTGTTTTGTAAATAACCAATAAGGAAGGGTCAATATAAACTACCGGGCAAAAGAAAGGACTCACCTAAGTTTGTTTCTATTAATTCAATATTTAAAAGAAATCAGATGTATTTGACTATGGCACGATACAATGATACTTATCTGCAGTAGTTTGGATGACTTTGTTGGTGACTGTGGTTAAATTTTAGTTCAAATATCTTTTTGTAATGAAGACAGGGTTAAGAATTAAATTTACACCAACATGACCCCTACCCAGTTTAAAATGTTGTAAATGTGTGCAGAATCAGGTACATTTATTTATTTTCACATAGGATATGTCTTATATGTCGGTGAACAATTGTGTATCATCAAAAAGAATTTTAAAACAAAATTAGATTTAAAATTTCATTTTTAAAAAAAATTAAAAAAACATTTAGAAGTATTCTTTGACTGCTAACTTAACACCTGTACTTATCAGTTTTCGATTATGACATCGAAAAGTTGAGATATTTGCAACTGAAAATTATATATATGATAAAATCAACTGAGGTGAGTCCTTTCTTTTGCCCGGTAGTTTATATTTCCCAAGTTGCTCTTATCAAAACATATTAGTGTTGGAACACTGGACTGTTAACACAATTAGGATGTCAAGAAACATCCTACTATTTACTGAAGATTGTTTTCTTCACTTATTGTTAACATGCTTGGACGTATGTTCTGTTTAGTTATTATTTAGGTGTATTTCTGAAGCCGTTGTCTGAATGTGTACGATGAAACCAATATATTGTTTTCTTCAATAAACAATGAATGTTTCAAATTGTATCCTTTTCTTAAATGTTCTTCTCTGATGTTTGATGTTTTAAATAACTCATATGCATAATTTACACATCAATGTTTACTCTCTAAATATTTACTCAGTAGGTTGGCTGGCTTTCAACAGCAACTACATCATATCCTTCTTACGGGAGATCAAAGATAGCCCTCCCAAGTGAAGCTCTGTTTTAGAGTATACACGTAAACAATCTTCATTATTAAATTGCAAAATTACTCTCCAATTTTATTATTGTTGGTACGTTCCTCTTATATTTTTAAAAATAAAATGTTTAACTTCTATTACTGTCACATCAAACATGTTCAGGTACAAATGTTTACCAGTTAGGACGTCAGACGAAACTAAATCAACAGACATTGACTTTGAATCATATTCCGGTTCACATTAATGACCTTGAACGGATTCAGAATGGTCAATGTCACCTTAACACTTGCATACAGGACAGTAGAAGCAGGAAATGGGTGGTAATAGGGTAATATATATATATCTTACTGTCTCAACAACTGACGTGGTGAATTCTCCAGAACGTTTTAGATATGAATATTGTCTTTCGTAAAAATACTTCATTCCTAACAACAATAGAAGCAAGTGTCAGTTAACAGTATGTCCGGCAAGTTAAGGTTATTCTAGAATAAACTTTACTGTAGAAGAGTTCTAGATATTCGGTGTTGTTACGTTTCTGGAAGTGAATATCTTACAAAAACTGATACTTTCAAGCATGGCAGAGAAAGAATACAGTTGTTGAGAAAAAAGGAATTCGATTGACATTATGCAATTCACATAAAAATACATCTATCTAAACAACGTTACTATGTGTTCTTTAAAATACTCAAATATTTCCTGTTTACTTGCTCATCACTGCACATTTTTGCTGTGGACTTTTTAAAAACCTTTTTCAATGGAACATTGAAGTGAACGCTAACATATTTGAAGCACAGTTGAAAGTGACGTTAATGTTAAAATATGTTTGCGTTGGAGGCTGCTTCACAAGATTAGTTGCTAATTTACTATGATCAAACAACAATATTGACCGGAAACCTGAAATGCTTAAGAGACTTTGCCGACGTGCTATATTCATTTTATCTTTATTTTTTTCTGAAAATAAGAATATCTGCACTTGGCCTCCTCCCCTGACACCATTTACACTAATGTGTATGGAATATGTTAAATTATATGTGCTTCTGTTTAAATCCAGCAGCATGACTATAGTGTTTGTTATCAATTAACTCTATCTACGGATGGTGTTTTATTCTTTGCACTCGAAATCGCTGTGGATTTGATTGACTGTACATGTTAAGCACCCCTGATTTTATTTCATTCACCAGAGAAAAAGTTTGATAAAGAAAGGAGACTATGTCTCAGATAAGAAATTGTCTGATTGAATAGAATCGTTATTTGGCAATTCAATAAAGACACCATCGTCAAAATAACGTTTCACCACTATAGGATATATACATTTAAAAACTCGTAGTTTATCTGTAGTAGTAGTAGTAGTAGTAGTAGTAGTAGTAGTAGTAGAAGTAGTAGTAGTAAATAACCTATCAACTCCACAATTGTAGCAAACAAAACATTAGTTCAAATTGTTGCATGGAAATAAAAAATCTAACCCCCAAAAGGCATATCTGCATGGTATGGAGAGGCAGCATACTTATTTTGGTGATGATTGGTCACATAGTTTTAGAGATCTGCTCCGGAAACGAACACTACCCTTGAAATAGACTAAGTCCAAATCGTTGCCATGGAGATAAAAACAAATTTAAATTTTAAAAAATCTCTAACCCCCCAAAGGCACATCTACACGATATGAATAGACAGCATACCAAGTTTGGTGATGATTGGTCACATAGTTTTAGAGATCTGCTCCGAAAACGAAATGGGAACGCCGACGCCGAAGGGAACTCAGCTAAAAAACCAATATGTCTCCCGACCCTTCGGGGGGAGACATAATTTCCCATGGCTTTACTGTACACAGAATTTCAACTTGATTATCCGAAGAGAGAAGGGTGTTTTACTTTTGGTGAAACTTTTCAAATACATTTCATCGACTTAATTGAGCGGAAAAACGTACTACTTCCCCTTTAATATTGCTTGTTGTCATGTGACGAATACCCTTCTTTCAAGTGAACCGATGCAGCTTTAAGTATCTGCAGTTTATCGCGTTATTTCGGCACGAGACATGAATTACAAAATGAATTATTCTGCTTGAAATAAGATACACCCAGAACTCGTTTAACCGGACCCCGTCAATCCGGAAACCCAACCATCCGCACGGTAGATTTTCAGATCTTCTCTATGTATCTTTTTACAAATGATGATTCGCTTAAAGGGGCAGTAGCACGTTTTTTTCGCTCAAATAAGTTGATGAAATGTATTTGTAAAATAAGTTCACCAATGGTAAAACGACTTTCTCTCTTCGGAAAATAAAGTTTAAAACGAGTGTACATGTCTCGGTAAAGCCATGGGAAACGTTTTTGTAATACAAAATAATAAATTGTGTTCACAATAAAATGGCCGCCATGCAATTTTTGCTTTATACGCAACATAGTTTTTTACACTACAGATAATTGGTTTGTGTAATAAGATGTTTTACCCTCTAAAGTTAGTTTAAATGACAAAAACTATCATTATATATGGGAAATTTAAAAAAATAAATTTTGCAAAAAAAGTGCTACTGCCCCTTTAACTGCACACCTTGCTGTCCGGATGATATTCAACTGTAACCAAATCGTGATTATAAACGGGGTGTGACTGTAGTCTCAAAACAAACAATGTTCATATCGTGAGTGATTTTTTCAGTAAATGTATCAATTTAATGTATCGCAACTTTCCAACAGCATGACGATTCAGTTGTAAATGTAGTGGTTGCTTAACTTTGTTCTCTCTATATATTTCAAGAAGACTAATACACACTGACTCAGCTTCTAATTCCGCTGATAGCGCTTGGTCTGTTAAACAATCTGTCCAGACAATCTGACAGTGAGACACATCAGTCTGTCTACTAACATCCCTGGATATGTGTTGTGATTAAAATGTCTCAACAGACAATCATCTTTTATTTTGTAAAATTTATTCTTGGTATTTCAGAGGTAACCTTTAGGCAGTCAGACAAACGTCTTCACATTAATCATAATCACAATTATTGGTATCAAATTGTATCAACTGATACGTTTTTATTATGCGCTAATGGAATATACTGCAGTGTTATATTTATGCTGCTATATTAAACCGCTGCATTTATCACGGCCAATGTCAATGTTAGTACCGCCGTTACAATGTCATCACACCCGTGTCTGATACCTTGATCGAGCAATTAACAGATTATTATTATATTTTCAGGGATGAAATATGGCATTTATCGGTTAAAATAAAAGACGTATTTTCACTGAGTGAAATAACATGTTATTCTACTGCGTGAAAGAACACTTTTGATCGTATGACGTCATCATAACAATAGGATGACGTCATAAGAAGACCGTGTTAAAGCAAGGGGAGCATGGATGCTCCTTTCATTGTAATAACGTCTTTTTGAACTATACATAACTGGTTAAATCTAATAAATAGAACATTTGACATTTCTCGTCGAATACCAAGTATATCTCATCTCGTGAAGTAGAAATAGTATATTTACGCTCGTGGCTGCGCCACTCGTTAAAATATGCTTTTCTACTTTACTCGATGAGATATACATGGTATTCGACGAGAAATGTCAAATATCCTCTATTCATCCCCCTCCACGAAGTGGAAGGGGGATATACATGTAGGTTTGAGCTCCGTCCGTCCGTCCGTCCGTCCGTCCGTCCGAGATAAAGGGGACAGCTTTTCTCAGAAACCGTTTATGATAGGATTACCAAATTTGGTGTGTTGTTTTTAGGACATAAATACATTGATGGAGTTCGAAAATGGGAAGCGTGCAAATTATTTTTTCCGGGGTTATTGCCCTTGTTCCGTATTTTTGGACTTTGTTCACGGTATCTCCAAAGGGGACAGCTTTTCTCAGAAATTTATTACGATAGGACTACTAAATTTGGTGCGTTGCTTGAGGACATAAATACCTTGATGGAGTTCGAAAATGAGAAGCGTGCAATTATTTTTTTCCGGAGTTATTGCCCTTGTTCCGTATTTTCGGACTTTGTTCATGGTATCTACAAAGGGGACAGCTTTTCTCAGAAACTATTTCATATAGGATAATCTAATTTGGTGCGATGCTTGAGGGCATAAATACCTTGATGGAGTTCGAAAATGGGAAGCGTGCACAATTATCTCTTCTCGAATTATTGTCCTTCTTCCAATTTCTTGGGTCTGGCGGGGGATGTTAATGACTATGTCTTCTTGTTAAACTTGCTTCAATATAACATAGTTTTAAACAAACTTGTGAATGTGTTGGTATCCATCCTGCTTTTACTCGGTGGACACACAATCATAAACTCGTTTAGATTAAAATAATAGTACATGGATGATCGTTTAGTTTCCTTTATCTCATGTATCTATTTATTTAATTTGACATGCATGACTTGTTCATTCTGTGTAATGATTTTGTATTGTTTCTGTTGGTCGATTAAATGATTGATACAAGTACTTCCAAATTGCGATTTGAAATAGAAAATTGGTGATGAATCCTGAACAGGGTTTTATCAATTTTGGTTAAAGGGCATTAATAAACTTGCCATAATTATTATATTGATTTTATCCGCAGGCGACTGTTTATATCAAGATATTTTATATATATATATATACGTTTTAGAATAACAATACACTGATTTAGCCTCTCCATCCAGGGGCAAAAGAAAAGACACCAAGAAAATTGCAAGATACGTTTATCCAAGAGGGATAGACACGACTGAAACATAGTTGTACCTCTAAGACAACTAAATTTAACTTGCAATGTAATAAACTGTAATATATGTTCATGTTTCTGGTTACATCCTACAGCATTGAATCGATGTTGAAGTTTAAGGCGGAACATTATGCTGACAACATAATGTACGAAAAAAAATCCATTTCAATAAAAAAAGAAAAAGGAATACAGAAAAAAATATCTGAAATAGTAATTTCAGCGCCTCATGTGTGTTTGAACAGATATAAAATCTCATTAATGAAATCGTGCATATCTCTCTAAGCGCACAGACATTCCAAATCAACTTTTAAAATGTCCAACTTTTTTCTCACCTTTTCTTTTCAATTATGTGGTTCAATTTAATATGTGTACGACTGAGTCCCTGTCGATAACCGATCTTTACATTTCGTCCATATTGTTCTGCAAGTTAGTACACGACTATTTAACATGCTTTATTGTTCCTGAACTGAGAAAGGTGACTGTAGTGGTCGCATTAAAAGAGTCGACAACTTTAGTATTGGTTAGTATATGTATGTATATTTATGAAGTGAGAAACGCTGTTTTTTTGGAACAAATTACAACTTGCATTGTTTATAAAGTAACATATAATGTATTTTAGACTGATCAACAATATAATGTTATGTCGCAGTAGCGTTTCACACTCTTAGCGCTCATGATTGGCTTCACTTCTCCATCGGTTTTTTAAATGAACGTTAATTTTTGTCAAATTACTAAATCAAATATGGTCCAAATATAACCTTCAATAGCATTTCCAACTGGATTGGGTTATAATTATTAATATTCATAACATGTTTTATAAACAGTAATATGTCCCTTTTCGTTTCCTCACAGTAATGAACATTGTTAGAACCACACTTTTTCATTGTGGCTCAGAACCTTTTCTGACATAACATCGTATTACGTAGTTAAATCATCAACATATCGAATATTGTCTTTATAATATTGTTTTCGTTTGTTAGTAGACCATTCTGTCTGTAACATATTGTTGGAAAAAAGTCTTGTAATTGTTTACACAAAGACGTTTTCTATTTTCAATGACTGACACTTTATCTGAAACCTCTATTATTGTTCGTGTTTCTTTAATACTTTGAGTGCTTTTATGATGGATATTTGTATTGCTTTAACGTTTTAGTTCAACATCTTACAGATTAAAGTGACTGTTCTTGACAGAAAACATTATAAAATGAAAAATTATATTTAGCACTCCCAAGCGTTGTGCATTCAGCCATATGCACCTGCTGTCATATTGAAGTTCACGAAAATACAATGGATAAGGACATTGGACCCATTACTGACACATCCAAATAACAGAGTTCAAACTAAACACTGAAATCGTCTTAATATTGACAAAAGATGACATGTGACATTTTTATAATATGAAAAGACCTAATGACAAAGAATACATGAGCATTCAGGGCCGTATTAAAATATGGCAGTTTTACAATTATTATGGTGGTGGATGCCTTTTCAAATATATGGGCAAGATTTTGTATGTGTGTGCGATTTTTCCTTCCCTCGGAGGAGATTTGAAATTAATTGAGCAGTAAACTTAGGTAACTTTTGTATTCCTCTTCACAATGAAATGAAAGCAGGTCAGTCTTTAAAATGGAATTGTATTTTCGTACATGTAAATTAATTTACTCATATTTTAATTTGTAACAATGTAGATTTAATAATTATTTGTAAAGGCTGATTTTGACTAAATATTTTTACGATACACCTATCTGTATCCATGCCAACCATAATGATGTTGTAAGGAACAGTGAGCATTATTGTAATGATATAAAACCGTCTACAATTCCATAATATCCAATGTCACGATATCATTTCACAAATCAGGTAAAAGTCACTGTCCATTATTACTAGCGAGTGTATCCACTTCTACTAAGTATGCAGTCCTCGATGTCCAGCGGACATTACGGTCTGATTGATGGGAAACCACTCTTCTTGTAGTGGCTATGCTAATATCCGTTTGTCATGCCAAACCTTCTGATTGACTATAGAATAACGATATAGTAACACGTTCATTGTATGGAGTGACGTGTTCTTGTTGGTATGCAGGAATAGAAGCAAGAATGAAGTCAATGCATTGTTGTCATGGTAGTCATTGTTAAAAGCTCCATTTATAAACGCCAGATCTGTCTTTTTCTTATCACAAATACCGTATGAGATCCTCACTCTGCGATGGTCATGAGAATATACTGCTTGTGATACAGGCAGACATATACTTTATTTAGGTCTCACCTCGACCATTACTACATAAATCTATATGCATTGAAAATACTGACGAGCCACCCATTGAGGGTTACGAGAGACACATTAAACACTATACATATTTTATATCACTTGTTATTATTTAAATTCTTCTTTTTAAAGTACGTTTACCGATTTTTTAAAGTGTAGAAACATATAAACGAGTCTTTGGCACAGGCCCATAAACAGTTAACATTATCACAGATATTTATATATTTTAATAAAGAACCGCTCTGAGATCCTCATACACAGGACATTGCAATAAGACATGACATTCATTGTCTACACACACAGGACAAATAGTGGTGGAATCCATTTGCCGGATCCTTCCGGATTTTCCCAAATATTGGCGGATCTAGAAGAATTCGGAAGGATCCGGCAAGCGGATTTTCCACCACTTTTTCCTGTGACAGATTACAATTGAAACACACTCTCTCAGCTAACGGCACTTTCGTATATCTCCATGTCCATATATGTACATGTCTCCACACGAAGAGGGGCAACTGAACTGTGTCAGAGCACGACGACAGGAAAAGGAGAGAGAACTCTGTACATAAAACTCGACTCCATGTTCTGAACCTTCTCTAAGTATTGTCGCCAAAAACAGCGCTCAAAACATATCCCTCATCGGCATCTTCATCTGACTATCATGCGTCACATGATGTATTAAACGATAGCAATTAATATGTCATGTGTGACTGAGGTCACCAGTACAAAATCCAAGATGTAAAACTAAATTCTCCCTTTTGTCCACCACAATCAGCCCATGGTGCCTAACACAACGACCAACTGTAATACCCCTGTGCCTCCGAGGCCCACCTTGTGCCTAATGTGATGTAAAAACGAGAATGCCTTTGAGGGTTAAGACCACATATCGACATTGTGGACTTTCGCCCAGTTCCAAGATATTTTTCATTGTTATAAATATGTCAGTTTAGTAAACTGACTGCGACTGTGGTACCAATGTACAGTTCGTCACCTAGAGTGGCATAACTTGTCAAGATTAGTCCACGAAACTGGAGAGATGAAGTTCAAACTCTTTTGAAACTTGCTCACTGTGGATTGAATGCTTACAGGCATATTTTAGACAAGGATATATCTCCTTTATGTCGTGATTGTTTTAACAACTGTACAGAAACTGGACATAAGGATACTTGAGAAAACGTCAAAGATACAATATCGTCAAAATCAAATATTGCTAATCTTAAATCCATTCTTGAAGACAATTGATGTTTGGTGACGGCCAAAGAGCCCCTTTTAGCTTTGTACAAAATACAGGCAATCTATCATTTCCTCTGGATTTGCATTTCAAATTGTAATTAAGTACTTTTAATGCCGGACACTTATAGGTCATTTGTTTGCCCTTATACTCACTAACCTGCCTCTACTCAATAAGAGAGCTTAAACGTGTCAATAACTGTTGTTTGTTGCCACCGCCGCCGTGCTTACTGTTGGTTACCTCGGATGTTATACAAGCAATATGAACAGAGTTTCCAACAAGAATAAACTGTTCTAACATGACACTTTTCATCTTAATCTCAGTACGGAAATTCCAGTTTCGCCGGTTCCGTTCAGCCGTAACATAGGTTCTTTTTAAAACCTTGTAAATCCATTATAGTTGATTCACCACGGAGTCATACAACTTCGTCAAAGTCTTCTAATGTATTCCATCTAGGATTTTTCACTTAGATATAAGTAGACCCCACGACGAGCTATTACACGGCTTTGCTCATCCGTATGTAATTAATGTGTTCAGTTAAGAGATGCAGTAGCGTGACCTTCAGTGGCATTTACGTCTTTAAACTCACAATCGTCTACCAGCACCGAAAGTTGGAACCTGTTTTCATCAAGTTCTTTATCCAACTGTCGTCATTGTCAGTATTGTTATACACACGCCATATATCTAATCTCCCTGGAGACAGGTACTGCAAAGTATGTCTTGTTGACGCCACATGGACCTTTTATTGAGGTCAACTTGCAAAGATGGCGGTCTGCGTTGGTCATAACATTCCGTGGTCGCTTTGATGTCCGATCAGTAACACTCTGCAACGTTTGAACAGTCTCTCGATTGTCTTTAATGAGTTGATAGGTTTAATTAAGCAAACACACCACCGGCCCACTTCATGTGTATGTGTCATTCAAGATACAATAATATACATAGTGCCAGAGGATTATAGTTTCAAAAATATACTCGATGCTCGAAATACATACTGTGCCAGACAATTTAGAAAGAAATTGTATGTTACTATCAAAAAGTTGCACAAGATTTGGTTTGTCAGAATGTTTATAACCAAGGCTGTGAACGTGCATTACAATTTTGTAAAAAAAAACGAGTGTTTCTTTTGTTTATTTGAAAGGCAATAACAAATATCTGCCATGACTATAACGACTCTTTGCCTTGGAGACATAATAATGGAGGTCTCTGAATTTAATCAGACTGATAATCTTAGGATTTGATTTGCCTTTGGATTTCATGTACGCTGCCATTTAAATATCTCAAGAATGAGAATTATTCTCTTGTTGCCCGATGGGTTTGTTGTGTTATGATGCGTCACACCCAAAGGTTGATTATATTACAGTGTCGTGATACGTCTATCAATTGAAGTGTCTGTGAACATGATTTATTAGACACCACCAACATGAGCTCATTCAGCCGCCCCCGTTTCCCAGCAAAACTAAACGCTAAACAGTGTGTACCTTTTAACACCTATTTAAAGACTGTTGCGTGAACAAGTTTTGTGAAAGCCATTGAGGAATACTTGTAAACAATCCTGGAACAACTATTGACATTTTGAATTGCCAATTCTAATCAAGTTCATCCAAATCCATTTATCGACAGCTGCCCCGATTGCACATTCAAGTTCAATTTGTACCCCAAAAATACATGCAAATATCTCATTAAAGCACTATATGTTTTAGTTACTGCCTGATTAAATCGGACGCGCTTTAATTGCATGAAATGTTGAAAAAAAGGAAATGAGAGCAAAACCTTCTGGGTCAACATACTCGTGTGCCCAAAAGAAACTATGCCGTGCCAAAATAACGATTTTTTCGTTCGACTAACAACCCTAAATGATAAATCAACCAAAGTTGTCCGCAATTCCTCATCCCTTATTCAAAATTTAAGTTATGGCTGAAAGTCATTTTGGGGTAGAAAAGTTAGAAAAAAAATGTATTGGGTCAAGATTGGATCAACTTATTGTCAAATGTAATCATAAGGCGTCAGCTTATAAAAAAATAAAGTTTTGGCATACGTAATTAATAGAATTGGAAGATACGTGACTCCAAAGATCAGTTGTAGACCCGAGAGGATTTTCAATTGAGTGATTTGTTTCGTATCCATGTGGTTTAAGACAGTAACGTCTAGGTCGATGAAACTGTGTGGGCCGATGGTTGATTCCGTGTCTTATCACTGTGATGATACATCCGCAAGTGTAAATCGTGAAAACAGGTCACATTGAGACTTAAGCGAATTATACACAGTCCCTATTAATTTCATCGGGTGAATGATGTCGTTGTTTTGTCACTTCGTAACACTCTTATCTTATACTAATATAATTTTCATAAACTTTTAACTTAAATACCAAATGTTAT
Organism: Gibbula magus; assembly: GCA_936450465.1. Lineage (NCBI taxonomy): Eukaryota > Metazoa > Mollusca > Gastropoda > Trochida > Trochidae > Gibbula > Gibbula magus. Next base: position 14,719,635 of record OW388290.1, on the reverse strand, counting down.
GTCAAGAAAACGCCTTTGAAATAGCGATTTCAGAACCCCAAGTGTGTTTGAATGGATATGATGATAAACGTATCATAGTCTGATGTATGAAATTACGACTACTTATTTACCAAACATGCGTCTTCTCGAATACATCCAATGTCTTATTTTGTATTTCGATCTAAATTTATTTGGATTGATCTTTCTTTAGACACGTATTCTATATAGATGTACATGTGTATATATGAGTAATATGCAATATTTTATGATAATTTTATGTTAAAACTTGAGTATAAGTGAACTTAATCCGGTTTGCATCACTGTTTCTCGCAGGTTTCTTTGTATATATTATTTTACAATCATTATTGTACGTTGCACATCGACATGAAATTAGGAAACATGGTTTTACGTATTTTGTAACGACTAGAAACGTAAACATGATACTTTTAATTACATAAACAATATGTATTATCCTTACATGTACGTGAATGTTGCACAGGTAAGATAAGTATATATGTAATGTTAAATTGTATGCCTGGTCTCATAATGTTAGACAAAAGGCCGGTTCACACTGTGTCGAATTTGACAAAAGATGGAAACACGAATTTGAAAATGTTCAAATTCGCAAAGGATCGTAAGCAATCGGGCCATTCGTAAACGCATCTTAAGCATTCGTTTGGTCATCGGCGGAATTCTTCTCTGTTCGGCGGCAACATCGGGAGAGCGAGCAAAATATTTGACATGTTAGTTTCGTGGTGCATTCGTGTCCTCATCGTGCCCTTCGTATGTCTATCGAGATGACATCGTATGATTCGTATCATCATCGTATTTGCCTTCGCCTGTCCATCGGAACCATAGGGCATATTTCACAAGCGAAGGCCATACGAATGTAACACGAAGATGACCGAAGTCATAAGAAGACAACGCGACTGCGATCATACCTTGCAAGAATGCACACGGTGATTATACCATGTCGTATTGACTAGGTTACGAGGGCATTTACTACATCAAAAGGTTTATGTCAATATGAGACATGTAATGATATAAATATTACATATTATAACCTGTGTAATATATGTAACAATACCTCTATATATCACAATGAGTATGAAATATATAGTACCTTATATTTACCACTTAGGTATACATGAATCTGGAAAATGTATCTGTACTATAAAAAAAACTCATTACGTACATCTATAAGCATGCATTATATTAAACATGGAATGTATTCATATAGGTATCGTATATAAATACATATATGTATTATATATATATATATGTATGTGTGTGTAATGAATATATTCTTACTTAAGTTCCATCGTGATAGCATCGTAATGCTAAACGATGGTTATACGCAGGTAATCACGAGGATGGAAGATAGTCGCGTTGCCTTCTTGTGACAATCGAGGAGCAAAGTGTTTAATATTTTGGCGATGGTACCGATGGACAGACGATGAGAGTACGATAATGAAAAGAAGTAACAAGATTGCATCTCGATGGTCGTGCGAAGGGAAAGATTGAGACACGGGCTGACCACGAAAATGAAGATTCGCACGCGGGTTCGGAAGTTTTTTAACACACAAAGATGTTCGAACATCCGCCGATGGTGCAACCGAAGGCGGAAAGGGTCACGTGATTTCCTGCTGTCATGGCAACTCACGCTAGACTGGTTTCAGCAACTTTATTGACTATATGTTTGCTCCATTGCTCAATAGTCATCCTATTTATATAATTAACTCATAAGCTTATCCAGAGTGGTAATTGGGTAGTGGGGATTCAGGGGTTCGACATTTTGTATTTTTCTTTTTTAAATTAGAGAAAAACATTTAAAAATTTTAAAAACTTCAAAAATGTTGTATGTAACTTTGATATGTAGCACCATGCACCAAGTTCCATATAATATAACATGTTTTAAAATGATTCTCAATGGTGTATAAAGGAGTAATCAGAGTTAAAAGAGAAAAAGTGCGGTTAATTTCGGCAATCTCTTGTTTTCATAGCAGTAATCAGGTTTATGCTTTCTCTGCCATACTAAAACAAAGTCTATATTACGCTGTTCCAGTATCTCCTAACATTTGAAATTAAGCTTTCACCGACACCGAGAGGCCAACCGTCACAGCAACAGAGTTATATAATGTGGATGTCACGTGATGCTTGTATCACCAAGCTCATCTTCGTATTCTCATCGCATACTCGTCGAACTCTTCATTCGACGTCGTGTTGCCATCATGCTGTCATCGTGTTGTATTCTTACAGACTATATAACGTTAGGCCAATGCGACGATCAAGCCGACATTCGCATTGTAGTCGTGTGTTACGTCGTATTACATCGTGTTACATCGTATTGCCTTTTGACTGCATCGTACCTGCTCCGGATTTTGATTAGTTTTTAACCAAAATCGAAACCAAATTCGTGCGAAATGAGAATTTTCTAATTCGTGTTGGCATCTTTTGTCATATTCGGGACAGTGTGACCCGGCCTAAAATAAATTTATATAATTATACATTTCTGTTCTCTCTCCCCAAACGTATATATGTTATACATAAGTTTGGGTAGCGAGAACAGATATGTCCTTACATAGATTATATATTTCTTGCAAATCATCATAGCCATCAATCACGACTCTCAAATAATACTCCCACTTAAACATTATCATTTGTTTCCAAGGAACAGAATAGGATCCGTCAGTGCAGTATTGGCTCCACTTGTTTCACTTCATTTACGAAGTTAAATACTAGTTACAGTCGGTTGGATACGTACCTGTTGGCATCAAACCAATAACATTAAAGGAATCATAATGCATGGCAACTTGTGCCGTCAGTCATAAGATGTTGATAATTCCATGGATTGGCGGATATATTCGACTGCTTAGAATATTGTACTTTCCAGGTTCTTTTTAAAACTGATAGTTTAAACCAGAACATCATGCATTTTTATTTACATTGATGGCTTTCGAAGAAGATATGATCTTGTTTGTACATTGGTATCAAGCTTTCTCTCAAATATTGTTCTTAAGTTGGGTGATATTGTTAATACACCGCTGCTAACCAGGTAAACGCGCTCTTTAGATAACACGTATTAAGTGTGCTCGTACTGTTGTCTGCAATCTCATGTTAACTATAGTATGAAAACAGAAAGTTATTGTGACCAATTGCACAACGTTACTCGCCGTCAAATTGTTAGAAGGGGGGTCAGTTTTATCATTTAAACACTAAGTCAAACGATACCACAATTCGGAAGATTAAAATGTTATTATTTAAATACCTATCTGTTGACTAGACCTACTATGCCTACCTCCTCTCAAGGTATGCTATTTAAACGTTAACACAGACGAAACTGAAACAGTGGAGTAGGGGATGCGTAAAATCCCTCTCCCAAGGACGGTAAGTCTGCATGGTCTCGTGACGTCACCACCGGAACCTCACTCTCCTCTCAGTTGCAGAGCAAGGCAGTCGTGTGTGTTTTCGCTTTGAGACTGGGTATTTTTAGCGCCTTTTTTCGCTATCTTGCTAGCTACATCTTATAATTTAAGAGGTAGTATCAACGTCTATATCTACGTTCGTCGTTAACAGGTTGTTTTAGACAACCTTTTTTATGTAGGTGTTGAGTGAACAAGGGGCCTCGTTGACATGTGGTAGGTGTGCTCTACCTGTCGTGTGACTGCATGCTTTGCACGTGCAATTCGTGTCTTTTGGGGGCGGGATAGCGCAGTGGTTAGCGCGTTCGGCTTCGGATCAAGAGGTCCGGGGTTCGAATCCGGCCAGGGGCACGGTAACTTTGTCTGCAGTAGAGAACTGTTCTACACGCAGTCAGGTTTTGGTGCAATGCTACACTGAATTTCAGTGCAGTACCACCCATGGTTCGCTAGTTCCAGCCGTTGCTCGCAGGTTTCACCGCAATGTATAGCCACATGGCGTTGCGGGCTTTCTCCCTGCCATAATACTAGCAGCCGTGATATAAGTGAAATACTCTTGAAAGCGGCGTTAAACCGTAACTCACTCACTAACTCATTCGTGTCTTTTGTTTTTCTCTCGCCTTCGTCGGGTGACTTCTCGGTTCACACGGCCTTGGTCGTACCTTCTGCCAGTCCCTTTGTCTTCTAGATGAGGTGAGTCTTCCGATAGCTCGTCGTCTGCTTCGGTTGGCTTTCACCTTCGACTCCTCAGTGACCTCACTTAAGCTTCTCGTTGTCTACGTTTTTGTTAGCTGTCACTCGCCGTTGTCATTCGACTCGACTCCCCTCGCCAGTGATTCGCTTCGCCAGTCATTCGCCTTCGGGTTTCGAATCGACTTGACTCCCATCGTCTCGCCAGTGACTCGCTTCGCCAGTCATTCGCCTCAGGCTCGATTCTACTTGACTCCTCTCGTCTTGCCAGTGACTCGCTTCGCCAGTCACTCGCCTTTCTGTTTGTCAACTCGTTTTGACTTGCCTTGTCTCGCCTGTGATTAGCTTCTTCAGTGTCTCACTTGCCAGTGTCTCGCCAGTCGCTCGCTTTCGCCTGTCACTCGCTAGTCACTCGCTTTCGGTTTTCGACTCGACTTGATTTCCTCGTCTCATCTGTGACTCGCTTCGCCAGTGTCTCGCTTCGCCAGTCATTCGCTTGCCAGTCAATTGCCTGTCACTCGCCTTAGGCCATTCGCCTCGTTCACCATGGCTAGACAGTAGTGATCTTGACTTCGTACCCTTCGGGTTCGGAGCCTCTGCCTTAAACACTTTCGATAGTCTCCCTCATCTTGCCTTGCGTGTTTCTCACTTAAGCGTCTCGTCGTCTACGTTCTTGTGAGTTTACACTCTTGGTGTTTTTGGAGTAATTAGCTATCGGGAGGGTTGTTTTTCTTAGTGTCAGAACTTAGTTCTAAAACTACTCTACTTAGGATTCGACTGTTATTCACCTCGTCTACGTTACGCGAGCTAGTGACTCGCCTGTCATTCACCTGTGTAAGTGACCCGACTGTCACTCACCTCGCCTAGGTTACGCGCGTTTGTGACTCGCCTGTCACTCACCTGTTAACTGAAGCGAGTGTCACTCACCTGTCACTCACCTCATCAGCTTACACGCGTAGTGACTCGATGGTCTCGTCAGTGACTTGACTATTACTCACGTCGTGACCCTAAGGCCTCCGTGGTTACTTCACTATGTACTCTGCCTTTTGTACGAATTGCGTCTGCTATCCTCTCCGTTCTCAGGTAGAGGTCGCCAGGGTTAGATGTGTCAGTCCTCAAGGGCCTCATTAAAACCTTCCGGCAGGACTAAGCTTCGTCCACCTGAGTGGGACTTAGTCAATGTACTCAACCATCTTCGCTCCGATAGGTACATTTGTATGAACCGCTCTCCGACGTGCCCCTCCTCCCTCTCACCATCAAGGTCATTTTTCTGGTGGCCATGGCCTCCGCAGCTCGGATTTCTGAAATGCATGCGTTGCAGGCGGACCGTTTTGAGGTCAGGAGGGGGGGGGGGGGGGGGGGGGGGTCAGCCTTACTTGGTTTAGCTCCTGACTTTGTCTGCAAAAACCAAGCAGCTGATGAGGCTATTCCGGCTCTGGGTTCTGACTCAGGAGAGATGGATCCCTCTCTGTGTCCGGTTAGGGCGTTGAGGGTGAACGTGCAGCGTACCCGCAGGGTGAGGGATGGCAGGCGTCGTCTGTTCTTGCCTCACTCGCCGAGGAGCACCAAAGAGCTAGACAAGCGAGCGTTTGGGGTGTACCTGAGGTCGGCATCTCTAGGCTGGGTCCACAAGTGTTCGCTCAGGCGAAGGTGGTCCCCCCGACCAGACCGAGAAGGGGACAGTCCTCTTAGGAGTTTTGTTCCCGCAGGTCTGATGATGCTCATTGTAATAAACTTTGTTCGCATTGTTTGTTCCTTGTCTGTTGTTTTGTTCTTCCCGTTGGGGTCGGGGGCAGTGTGTTAATCAGAAGTTGAGTGGCTGGGTTGTCTCTTCGATCCGCTTAAGCGGTAGAGATGGTGTCTCCCGGGCTGTGCCTTGTCCTCACCACAAGGTGGAGGACTCGTAGGTTAGCTTACACTCAGGGCTTGTTGCTGGTCTCATCTCTACAATATATCTACTGACCCGCCTCCATGCAGTGGGATTCTAGGCATAGTAGGTCTACTAGTCAACAGATAGGTATTTAAATAATACTACGTTTTTGATTAAACATAATTATTTATACTGACCTGTTGACTAGACCTACGCGCTAGGCCCGCCCATCCTCCCCGCTTGATCTGTCTTGCTTTTTATTGGGCCTGTTCGGAGAGTGAGGTTCCGGTGGTGACGTCACGAGACCATGCAGACTTACCTCCCTTGGGAGAGGGATTTTACGCATCCCCTACTCCAATGTTTCAGTTTCGTCTGTGTTAACGTTGAAATAGCATACCTTGAAAGGAGGTAGGCATAGTAGGTCTAGTCAACAGGTAAGTATGAATAATTACGTTCAATCAAAAACGTACTATTATAACAATATGTCAATCCTCTCATCGAAATTGCAATTCAAAGAACAAACTGAGTGTACATTCTAATACTTACCTCAGTATTCATACGTTGTCTGACTCAGTGTGTGGCAACCAATCAAAAAAGGCACTGAATGGATGGTTGTAGTAAAAGGTTGATATAAACTACAATTGTAGTAAAAGGTTAATTATAAGCTTTTTAATAAAGGGAAAAGTTGTATTCCAGCATTGACTGCGATGTTTGTATTATTATGTCAGATATCCCACCAAAACCAACTGGCGAGAACCTTCTAGAAACACAAACATAAAAAGTGTAAAGCCAATTGTTTTAAAGTCAGTAGATACATGTAGTACGTCTGTTCTACTGGAAATGGCAAGTCAGTGCTTCACTCATCCTCCCAGCCACCCAAATGTCCTTCAGTGACATAAAGACAATCGATGGTAGTCTCTTTCACCCAGTCATATATGTCTTATATTCTTCATTTCTGTTTACACTTTTTTAGTTCATATATTATGTAAATTTTAACTTGGGTTTATTTCATGTTTCTCTCATGTTCATTCTCTGTATCACGCTCCTTGCTCTTTGTTGTTATTAGCAACGGCATTGGAGGTGTTAATCACGTCAAATTTGACGCGACTTGTGGGTTCGTTAACATGCAACAATCATCTCATTGAAATATGTCCACACCACATATGACCATAACATATTTGGTTTGCCCAGCAACAATAGTGTGGCATATGGAGTTGTGTTACTTTCTGGTGATTTATCAAGGCGATATTTTGAAGTACGATAGTATTTGAATGACAGGATCCGAACTAATTGACATGAACAGCACGAATTACCCGATTCAAGTAAGCAGTTAATTGTTAAGTTCAGTCATATGGGAAAAACTATTTACATGATAAAAGAAAAGCAGAAGTTGTTTTCTAACATTGATGGTCAAAGGTTAAAGAGACATAAGTATACATTTGCTTCCGAATTATACACACATTTATGACTTTGTTTATCTATTGGTAAAGAGATGAAGTTGTATTATAATGTGTGGTAAAGAGATGAAGTTGTATGATAATGTGTGGTAAAGAGATGAAGTTGTATGATAATGTGTGGTAAAGAGATGAAGTTGTATGATAATGTGTGGTAAAGACATGAAGTTGTATGATAAAGTGTGGTAAAGAGATGACGTTGTATGATAATGTGTGGTAAAGAGATGAAGTTGTATTATAATGTGTGGTAAAGAGATGACGATGTATGATAATGTGTGGTAAATAGATGAAGTTGTATGATAGTGTGTGGTAAAGAGATGACGTTGTATGATAATGTGTGGTAAAGAGATGAAGTTGTATGATAATGTGTGGTAAATAGATGAAGTTGTATGATAATGTGTGGAAAAGAGATGACGTTGTATGATAATGTGTGGTAAAGAGATGAAGTTGTATGATAATGTGTGGTAAAGAGATGAAGTTGTATGATAATGTGTGGTAAAGACATGAAGTTGTATGATAAAGTGTGGTAAAGAGATGACGTTGTATGATAATATGTGGTAAAGAGATGACGTTGTATGATAATGTGTGGAAAAGAGATGACGTTGTATGATAATGTGTGGTAAAGAGATGAAGTTGTATTATAATGTGTGGTAAAGAGATGAAGTTGTATGATAATGTGTGGTAAAGAGATAAAGTTGTATGATAATGTGTGGTAAAGAGATGAAGTTGTATGATAATGTGTGGTAAATAGATGACGTTGTATGATAATGTGTGGTAAAGAGATGACGTTGTATGATAATGTGTTGTTAAGAGATGAAGGTGTATAATAATATGTGGTAAAGAGATGAAGTTTTATGATAGTGTGTGGTAAAGAGATAAAGTTGTATGATAATGTGTTGTAAAGAGATGACGTTGTATGATAATGTGTGGTAAAGAGATGAAGTTGTATGATAATGTGTGGTAAAGAGATGAAGTTGTATGATAATGTGTGGTAGAGAGATGAAGTTGTATGATAGTGTGTGGTAGAGAGATGAAGTTGTATGATAATGTGTGGTAAAGAGATGACGTTGTATGATAATGTGTGGTAAAGAGATGAAGTTGTATGATAATGTGTGGTAAAGAGATGAAGTTGTATGATAATGTGTGGTAAAGACATGAAGTTGTATGATAAAGTGTGGTAAAGAGATGACGTTGTATGATAATATGTGGTAAAGAGATGACGTTGTATGATAATGTGTGGTAAAGAGATGACGTTGTATGATAATGTGTGGAAAAGAGATGACGTTGTATGATAATGTGTGGTAAAGAGATGAAGTTGTATTATAATGTGTGGTAAAGAGATGAAGTTGTATGATAATGTGTGGTAAAGAGATAAAGTTGTATGATAATGTGTGGTAAAGAGATGAAGTTGTATGATAATGTGTGGTAAATAGATGACGTTGTATGATAATGTGTGGTAAAGAGATGACGTTGTATGATAGTGTGTGGTAAAGAGATGAAGTTGTATGATAATGTGTGGAAAAGAGATGACGTTGTATGATAATGTGTTGTAAAGAGATGACGTTGTATGATAATGTGTGGTAAAGAGATGAAGTTGTATGATAATGTGTGGTAAAGAGATGAAGTTGTATGATAATGTGTGGTAGAGAGATGAAGTTGTATGATAGTGTGTGGTAGAGAGATGAAGTTGTATGATAATGTGTGGTAAAGAGATGACGTTGTATGATAATGTGTGGTAAAGAGATGAAGTTGTATGATAATGTGTGGTAAAGAGATGAAGTTGTATGATAATGTGTGGTAAAGACATGAAGTTGTATGATAAAGTGTGGTAAAGAGATGACGTTGTATGATAATGTGTGGTAAAGAGATGAAGTTGTATTATAATGTGTGGTAAAGAGATGACGTTGTATGATAATGTGTGGAAAAGAGATGACGTTGTATGATAATGTGTGGTAAAGAGATGAAGTTGTATTATAATGTGTGGTAAAGAGATGAAGTTGTATGATAATGTGTGGTAAAGAGATAAAGTTGTATGATAATGTGTGGTAAAGAGATGAAGTTGTATGATAATGTGTGGTAAATAGATGACGTTGTATGATAATGTGTGGTAAAGAGATGACGTTGTATGATAGTGTGTGGTAAAGAGATGAAGTTGTATGATAATGTGTGGAAAAGAGATGACGTTGTATGATAATGTGTGGTAAAGAGATGAAGTTGTGTTATAATGTGTGGTAAAGAGATGAAGTTGTATGATAATGTGTGGTAAAGAGATAAAGTTGTATGATAATGTGTGGTAAAGAGATGAAGTTGTATGATAATGTGTGGTAAATAGATGACGTTGTATGATAATGTGTGGTAAAGAGATGACGTTGTATGATAATGTGTTGTTAAGAGATGAAGGTGTATAATAATATGTGGTAAAGAGATGAAGTTTTATGATAGTGTGTGGTAAAGAGATAAAGTTGTATGATAATGTGTTGTAAAGAGATGACGTTGTATGATAATGTGTGGTAAAGAGATGAAGTTGTATGATAATGTGTGGTAAAGAGATGAAGTTGTATGATAATGTGTGGTAGAGAGATGAAGTTGTATGATAGTGTGTGGTAGAGAGATGAAGTTGTATGATAATGTGTGGTAAAGAGATGACGTTGTATGATAATGTGTGGTAAAGAGATGAAGTTGTATGATAATGTGTGGTAGAGAGATGAAGTTATATGATAATGTGTGGTAAAGAGATGACGTTGTATTATAATGTGTGGTAAAGAGATGAAGTTTTATGATAGTGTGTGGTAAAGAGATAAAGTTGTATGATAATTTGTTGTAAAGAGATGACGTTGTATGATAATGTGTGGAAAAGAGATGAAGTTGTATGATAATGTGTGGTAAAGAGATGACGTTGTATGATAATGTGTGGTAAAGAGATGAAGTTGTATGATAATGTGTGGTAAAGAGATGAAGTAGTATAATAATGTGTGGTAAAGAGGTATCAAATTGTGTCCTGTATACTCTGTGGAAGATGTTCAGGCCTAATGTCAGGTTATTATCGTCATCGTCAGCATTTATCACTACGCTTGTACTCCTTAAGTATTAGCATTCCATAATAATGAAACTACGATATAATAACATGATCTAACACATCTATTCATGCTTAAATCGGAAAGATGTTTAATCATAACGGTTAAAATATGTTATATTCATTTATGAAACTAATGAGCATAACCTCTTTCGTTTGTTCTTCTTAAACTTGGAAGGTCAAAGTGACAGTAGACCAAACCTTAGCTTCACGTCACATCTGAAGTAGGAGGTGACAGGTAAATCGATTGTACAAATATCATGATTGCTGACATACTTTTCAACGCCTTTATACTGAGGCAATTAGACACAAAAACACATGGTCGACTTTCCTAATGCCTGAAAACAAAGAGCCAAGTAGAGCCAAGTAGATAGTCCTGTTGATTCCGTCAGTGAGTAATTAGACGTTTATTGATTAATATTATATACGAACAAGGTTATTAAATTTCGTGTGTATTAGGGACACATTTGCTTCGGGGCACATCAAATATATAATCTTCTATGTTTCCTTCACCAAAGGAGAAGATTTTCAACATGCCTCAAGTATAATTTGATGACACAAAATGGTTTTCTCTCTCTTTAAAACATACTGAAATGATAATGACTATTTAGAGGATATTTTGCTTTTTTTTTACCAATACCATGTTTATCTCATCGAGTGAGGTAGAAAGGTTATATTTTCACGAGTGGCGCAGCCACGAGTGAAAATATATAACTTGTCTACCTCACGAGATGAGATAAACATGGTATTTGTCAAGAAAAGACAAATTTTCTATTTATGATATGATAAAATCTTTGAATATTCACCGAAATAGACTTGCATTTACGTTAAGTCGGCTCCAGAATGAGCCTGTCGCCTCAGCAACAATGTGACGTCATGAACGTGTCATGACGTCGGAGCATTGTTTTATGATGTCAGGTCATTGTTATATCAGTCACTTGTGACTGATAACACGTTCCATTGTTATTTTCACTAGTGATTGATATCACGGTTTATTTTCATTGATAGATCCCGGTATTTCACCTGCAATCATATAATAAAGTTATGTATCTACTACTTCTTGCGTGGGAAGTGATATTGGCTTTCTTTTTTTCAAGAAATAAAATCATCTCTCTTGTGTCTTTTAAAACTTGAATTGAACGACATCCTGCAATAACCACGAGGAATAAATTTCAGAACGTCTTTAAATCTTAAAGGTATAATGTAATGGCCGTTCTTCTGTCAACCACGTTTACGTTTGGTCCTTATGATTATCATTGGTCATAATATGTGTTCTATATCAAATACTCTACTTTTTTATGGTAATAAATACATTCGTAGCAATATATCATAATTTATACGATCACAGGTTTTAAGTTTTGTATGGTTTGTACCTACATCATACAAATGAATTGGATAATTAATAGGGTGACATGTTATAAAGAAATTGTTACATATTTAAAACACAGATAGGTGGAAAAATTATTAAGGTATTAAATGGTGTCGTGTATATATGTTGTGTCAGGTTTTCAGGTCTACTTCCAGTTTGTATCGTCGTCATCGTCAGTGTTAATTACGTCTTTGATTAATCAAATGCTTCATGTGTAAACATAAACCATGCAAATAGATATAGTTTTCTACGCTCTTTAAGACACAAGATGATTGACATTTCTTCTGCCCGGCCTATTTCGGTCAATGACTAATTAGAATTTACAGGTTACGTAAATTATTGATTGATTACTGTTTTTATAAAACAAGGTTATTGCGACAAATCGAGGACGTTGTTATATCAGTGTATTTTAAACCCCGTAATTATTATTAATTCGCGGATACAGGAACTGTTATTATTTTCCTGCTGCGCCTTTAGCGGGAAGTGGGTTATCCTTGATTAACGCACGGCGATTATTTTGTTTTTCAAAGAGGGCTTAGATCCGACGATTTTACAAGGTAGGCGATTGTTCAAAGATTTACGGTATTCAGCAGCGTACGTCCGTCCGTACATACGTACATACGTACATACGAATGGAATAGGTGAAGTGCTGTTGACTTGATTCTTTTCATATTTTGCATCAAGGTTCACAAAAGTGAACATGTTGTTCCTACAGAGTTTTATGACCTTGATCTTCAGTTCAAGTCAAAACGAGATTTTGCCATTTTACCCATCTGAGCAGGACGTCTCAAGAACAGCTAACTACTAAAGACATACTATTATTAGATTTTAGTGATCTCAACATTAATCTTAAAGCCAAAACTTGACCTTTCAGCATATTGACAAGTCTGTTAAGATTGTTAGTCGTATATCTCAAGAACCTTTCACTGGGTTCTCTTCATATTTTACACATAGTTTCTCTTAGAAGATACAACAAGCTGATGAGATTTTGGTGAACTTGATGCTATCCTCAAGATCACAGAGAAACTCTTTATTTTTTGTCAGCATGTTACCTTACATGTTAAGATTGTCAGATGGATATATTAACAACCGTTCTCTGGATTCTCATCATATCCTACACATTGAGAAGATAAAGAGATGAATCGATTTTTGTGGCCTTGACATTAATCTCAATGTCACAGTCGTACTTTTAATTGTTCGGCATGTGTTAAATTTGCCAGCTGGATATGTCAAGAACCGACAATGTATTCTCATCAAATATCTCACAGAAAACCTCTCTATGGGAAGACAAAAGAGCTTCTTAGATTTTATTGACGTTAACCTTATTCTAAGATCACAGCCGAACTTACTCATAATACATATAGATCTCCAATCTAAAAATAAAAAATCGCTAAATAATTTATGTCCGTTTTTACCTTTTAATGCGATTTTTCTGGAACAGAAAATATGGAGAAAGATAATTAAAACTGGCGGAAACATGAAATTTTAAACCTTATATGACCAAAGCTTAACATTGTTGCATTTGGGATAACACTTAATTATTGTACTTTTTAGGACCGACCGAAATTCGAACCCACTCCCTCAGAGTAAAGCAACTGTACTAACCGCACTAACAGCTTACCACACGACCTCGAAATCGATAGTAAAGTTATTTTTGCATTCAGTACCTGTCTGGTATATGTAATTTGGCACAGTTCCCAAGACTGAAATCATTAGAAAATACATGTCATTTAGATAGTGAACAAATCTAACATTGTTACATTTGGGATATCTAAAAAATTACAAATTCTTATACTTCTATTTAAAGCTTAAATTTTCATAGACATCAAGTTTTAAAATAGCCTAGCTTTATCCGCTGCAAGTCTGAAATTAGAATATCGGTACTCACCGAGGGAAATCTGATTATGAAATAATTTGTTTTGGAAACTGTCCACCGTTTGATACATTTGTTTTTGCTTCAGGATAAATGCATTGTGTTATCTTTCAGATTTCTTCAACCATAACAAAACATTCTCAACATGCCTCAGGCAACATTTGATACCACAAAATTAGTTTCTCTTCCATTAAATATGTTGAATTGATACATGATTATAGCTTTAATATTTACTACTTCATACATGGGTAGAAATATTGGCTTCTTTTTATTTCAAGAGAATAACTATCCAACTCCCTTGTACTTTTAAAGACTGAATTTATCAACATCGTGAAATATTTGCAAAATATCCATGAGGAATACGTTTTCAGTCCTACGTCTAAAATGTAAAAAGTAAAGACTGCTTTTTCATCAAACTTAACTATATTTACAATTGGTCATTAACTCTTTCCTGTATCGAATACTCTACCTTTATGAAGTGGGTTTATTCTTACTTGACATTATTCCACAATCAATGTAATCTCAACTATGTACTTCTTTATGATTTCTACCTGTCATGCTTCATCATACACATGCATTGGGAAATAAACATGGTTAAGTTGTATAAGATGTTGATACATATTTAAAATACGTACATGAGAAGTAATCATTAGAAAGTTGTGAATGGTGTCATATACGGTTGTGTAAGGTTTACCTGATTGATCCCAACGTCATCGTCAGTGTTATTGACATCCTTGATTAGTCAAATGCCTTACATATCACCTTCACTATTTGCAAACTTGTTAATGTTTTGTAATTTGTTTCATAAAAGGCTTCCTATGACGCGGAGGAATTGACACATTGAAGGTTACGGTCATGGACAGTTTCTGCACTAACATAGTTATACAAGAACGTGTCCAAGAGGATGTAATTGAGGTTGAATACTCCAATCGTGGTCTCAATCAAAGAGGAAACTGAACTTTCTGAAAGCGTGTAGGTGTTTGGACCATTTTTAAGTCAATTTATTAATTATGTTGTCAGAAAACTAGACAATATACTCTTTGGAGTGTGGGTTGTAGTTGATTTATGAAGTGCTCTTCTATCAATCAGTCCGTTAGACTCTAAATTGCTGACACAAATGATCTGAAAAAATGTGATGCAATTTTTTTTTTTTTTTTTTTTTTTTTTTTTTTTTTTTTTTATAATTTTTTATTCGTTCCCAAGTGTTACAAAATCAGTTTTACATATATAAATGTTATATGTGTTACAAATCAATGGTCTTTGGAGATTGAATCGTGTACAAAACATTCAGAGAGCAGAGGGTTACAAATTCAGTGTAAGATGGCATATAAACATTAGAAAACACTAGTCTTTGGAGATTGAATCATATACAGAATACTCTGAGAGTAGAGACTATTGAAAAGTCCTCATAAAAAATTATTTTGTGAATACTGGGGTGAGTGATTTCCACTTATTGGTAAATTTACTCATTTCATTGTTTCTTTGACAGATGTATTTTTCCACATAATAAATATCTGACAGAGTCTTTTTATAATTGATAAGATTTGGTATTGATTTTTTGATATTGCATAAATTAATATATTTCTTTGCAGAGACAATGATTTGATTTATCAAAACATTGTTATATGATGAAATAAACCAAATAAAATATTTAGAAATTTTAATTTTTTGTTGTTGATAATTATTTCAAGCTCAGTCCAAAATTTTTGGGTGATGCAATTATTTTGTCAGTTGTGACCATGAATTTCATGTTTACTTAATGTAGAATTTCATTTACTTGTATCAATAAAATAATTATAAAATGTGAAATGTTCCTGCATCGAATACGTCGGGAATTATTTTTTGTCATTTCCCTCAGCTTATACCACATGACGCTCATTGGGACTGGTAACGATTGTCCTGCTGAACATTTTCAAGGTGTCTTCATCATTTGTTATCTCCAAGTGTAAAAGTCGTGTAACATTAAACGTCTTTAACATCTAGAAATATGGCTGATCCGTTTGCGCTTTTGCTTCCAAAACACCATTTAATTTGTCTAATTTGGCGAAGTATAAGGTCATACCTCGTTGATACCTATAACCATGTTTTCACTACTTAAACTGACAAGGGGTCAAACTTTCGAAAACTTTCCTGTTAATCAATGGTACATGTTTATACTATATCAAATAAACAACTATAGATGAA
Source organism: Gibbula magus (assembly GCA_936450465.1). Lineage (NCBI taxonomy): Eukaryota > Metazoa > Mollusca > Gastropoda > Trochida > Trochidae > Gibbula > Gibbula magus. Next base: position 14,703,724 of record OW388290.1, on the reverse strand, counting down.
CTGACAATATCATCGTTATGGTTTTCTGAGAAAATGATCGACATTCCTACTGCCTGTCAGACAACAATGAGTCAAATCGAAAGGCCTATTGTTTCGGTCAATGACTAATTATAAGTTACAATTTACGTAAATTATTCATTGATTAATCGTATATACTACAAGATTATCATCCCCGTGTAAGATCTTGTGAACATTGATTTATTAATGCTTGTTATTACAAATTCACTGATTCATGATATTAAAACTCATCATTCACTCAAAGCTTGCTATTAATGAATAAGGAAGAATTTTAATCGAAATTATCCAAAACATATCCATCAATGGAGACATATTTCGTTCAATACAGAGGTTAATGGATACTTCAAACGTCTTTGCTGTATTACAGTCCTTGTGTGAGACTAGTAGTTTGTTTGAATTTAAAACCATATGACTCAACCTTTTACAATGCACTTCTTCCTAAGACAGCAAAGTTCTATAATATTGACCATAAATGTGGATTAAAGAAAATCCAATTTAGATTATAAATTTTACATTTGGTGACGTTTCATAAGGGATAATGAATATCATTAAAAACTCTCCTTAATGGCTGCAGCATTAGATGGATATCGTTTATACGCACGTACATTGTTCTGCTCTGCAGATACGATGTGAACCACTTTAAAGGTGTTCCAGACACCCCAATACCATTGTTCAAGTAGCCATAGTAGGAGTTGTCCGTGATCTATGGTATCAAATGCTACCATTGGTAACGTGAAGTAGAGCTGCCTCTGCCCTATGCCGACTAGTAGTACTATTCAGAGGCCGGAATGGGAGATGTACAGCAGCCAGTGTTCAGGTTTTATCAAGACTTCAAGAAAACCAACCTGCATTCACAGACCAATCCAGCAGTTGGTGCCCTTGGAAGTGCAACCAGAATGACATGTCAGTAATCAATATTATATTACTGAAACTTCAGACTTAAGATAACAGACTTTCATTATCATTGGTTATTTTGGTTACCAAGATAACCTACCCCCGGGGAGATTCAAGAACAATAATTTCGTTTCGTTTTCAGTTTCGTTTTTGTCGCATTTCAAGTTTTGTAACCTATCCAACTTTTAATAGTTTCAGTCAAAACGTGGAAATAATATCACGTGTTTGCTCGTTCATCACATTAAGTGTGTAAGCGGGATATCTCAAGAGCCGTTCCAAAGGGTTCTCTTCACATTTTGTACTTAGTTTCTGCTAGAGAAGACAACAAGCTGATGAGATTTTGGTGACCTTGATGTTATTCTCTGTGCTACTACTACTACTACTACTACTACTACTACTACTACTACTACTACTACTACTGCTGCTGCTGCTGATGATAATAATAATAACAATAATAATAATAATAATAATAATAATAATAATAATAAGAATAATCAAATATTTTTAAATTTCGATTTTTTTTTCAAATTTTGTTTCTTCGATATCTTAGAACATCGACATTTTCTTTCGAGAGCGTTTTCATCCTCGGTGAAAGACTGAGGCTGCAACAAATTGATTTGTGGTGATTTGTAAAGAAGATGGGAACATTTAACCCTGGGGATCACTGCGGATGACGGTGAATGATTCAAGCTGGCATCTATCTTTGCATGCTACAATACACATCGCTTTATTTAGGATACACGCGTTATTTACAGGTAATTAACTTCCTCATACATCTGTGTCCCACTGATAACGTTTTCTGATCCCTACAACGTTGAAGCAGTGAACGTTAAAAATAAACATAAGAGATGAAACTATCGGGATATGTTATATATACATGTACATACCACAGATTTAGGTTGGATTGTACTCAAAAGGAAGTCGTTTTAATCTGGCAAGTTATATTTAAACTGTACAAGAATAAAGAGTACAAAAGTAAATTTATTCCGGGTGATATTTATTTCTACAGAAATATTTCTTCTCAAGGCGAATCCCATGATTATAGAGATCATTACCATCCTTACTTTTTTTCAAAGCCTTTTCTGTTCCTTCAGAACTGTGGAAAATCATTAACCCAATCTTAAGATTCAACATCGCATCAATATGGCCATGGTGTAATCAATAGACTGTAAAGTTTCCAAAACACTGCTGTTTGGCGATAAACTTTTTAAAATTCGTAACACTATAATTGAATCGTTGCACGTGTGCATTATCTAATTGTTATCAATTATTTAACAACATACTCAAATGAAAACAATCAATATATAATGACATATTGCCCTTAAAGGGGCAGTAGCACGTTTTTTGCAAAATTTATTTTTTCAAATTTCCCATTTATAATGATAGTTTATGCTATTTAAATTAACTTAAGAGGGTAAAACATCTTATTACACAAACCAATTATCTGTAGTGGTAAATACTATGTTGCGTATAAAGCAAAAATTGCATGGCGGCCATTTTCTTGTGAACACAATTTATTATTTTGTATTACAAAAACGATTCCCATGGCTTTACCGAAATCATTTACAATCATTTTAAACTTTATTTTACGAAGAGAGAAGGATGTTATACTATTGGTGAAATTATTTTTCAAATACATTTCATCAACTTATTTGAGCGAAAAAACGTGCTACTGCCCCTTTAAATGATGTCGTCTGTAATGAATATATTTATCAATTTTGATGTTTTGCTTTTCTTGGTGTTTATCTAAATACGGACACCATGCTGGTATGAAGGTAATTTAAATTGGTTTACTATAATTATTTAATACCGTTTTAACATATTCAACACAAGTTCAAGTAATCAACCTGTAATGTCGTTGATTGTGATGGAAACGTTGGAATTTGCCATATTCCGATGTGTATTGTTATTGATCAGTGTTACTGTGAATGATGTGGTAGAAAAACATTTTTTTCAAACAGAGCAAATTAGAATTTATTGTTAACTCAGAAACCCACGAGAAATTAAAGTTAACAACCTGTCTATTTGAGTAAGAATATCATGTACATGTAACTAATAAAGGAGACATCATACGTTTTTCTGTACTATACAATAGTACAATAATCTGTACAATAATCCTCAACATTAGATGCATCATATCAAATTTCTGAATAATGAAAACGAAATATAGGCCGATGATATTTTCTAGTTCAAATTTATTGTTCTTACTTCTCACATGTACGTAATGAGCGGTTATCATCATAAAGGAACTTTAATGAGTTCATGAGTCTGATGAGAATAAAGTATAAGTGTATAGAGCAGACTCTTGAAATGTTGAAGGGGTGAGCGTCTCCGAGTATCCAGCGGTTTGTACCATAAAAGATGCAGCAACAGCAACACCAACCATCACACGAAAATTAACATTATTTTTCACTGCTATTTGAAGATTATCTACAATCATCAAAACATTATGTCTTCCCTGTTGACATGTTGAGTCTCTTTAAAAATATCGTTCTTCCTTTTTAGACTTCTGAAAATAAGTAACTATGTCATAGACTTGTTCTAAAAATATATTTCTTCCTTTTTAAACTTCTGAAAATATGTAACTAAAGCCCTGTTTATACGGCGAGCGTTTGCATATGAGTAAAGCATTACACATATGCAAATTTTCTCATATGAGCAAAATTCGCCGTATGGACGCATTTGCACATATGTATATTTAACTACCGTAAGCAAATTGTTCACTACCGTGAGCAAATTTGCACCTAGTCAAGGGCAGGTGCAAATGTTTACTACCGTGAGTAAATATGGTATTTTCACTTTCGCGTAAAAGTTCGTCGTCTACAGACAAAATGACTTCACACAAGTTGAGAACATATATTAGAGAACTTTAGAAATTCTTAATACTGTTTTTCAAATTCTCTTTCTTGGTTAATGTCCTTCTTGCACGCGATGACCTTCAAAATCTATCTGACTATCCGATTTTCATTATATAATTAGGGCGATATAGTCAAAACAATGTTGACAAATATAAATTAATGTCATATATTTAGTTTACATCAAATAAATATAAATTTGCTTGTTTTAGGAATTCTTTATTCATGTATTAAAAGAGTTGGAAGCCAATTTGCTTAGGCAGAAATTAAGCATATGAACGCAAAGTAAATTTACTTTTACTCACGTGTGTATATTACTACCATAAGCAATATTGCTTATGTGCAAAGTTCGCCGTATAAACAGGGCTAATGTCATAGAATTGTTCTTGATGCTCTCGCACAAATGTCAAATACAAGAAAACGTACGTCAATGTATTGTATTCTTATGCCACTAAATATTCTGAACTTGTATTATCACACTGTAGCATACAATTACGTCAACTGCATCCAAAAAGGTTGTTTGGTTGCCGTCAAATACTTACATACAAAGCAACTTGGCGTGCTTGCAGAAATCCCGAGACTTGCTCCTCGCATGAATTCCCTACATTTCCTAGCATTTGTTTTAACCATTCAAAATACTTCTGCGGAAAACGCGTATAAGGAAGAGGATACTGCTTATCATTTGACTTGCTTTGAAAGTTGTATACAACAAATAAAAACAATTGCATTAAAATATGTAAGGACTGGTAAGTTTATTTCAAATATATATGGTTGTTTAATGTATCACCACATACATACATACATATAGTTTCAGTTTATATTAAGACCAGCTTGTATTAGTTGACGTTCATAAGACCTTAAGTTGAGAACAGATATATTGACAATGCGGCACTTGGCCGATATGAGAGTCATAAAGAGATATCATTAAAGCTCTTGAATGTTTAAATCTTGTTTAAACATGCCTTAACCAGAAGGCTAGATTGAGTGTTTGGTGAGGAGTCATTGAATAGTATTAATCTAGAAGATCTTAATGTGCATCCTCAAACTTGGATGAAAAAACTTACAAAGACTAGTAAGATGAGATACAAAGTTTTTTTTTAAAATTATGTTTCGTAGCATCAGATAGAAATGTTGATATGTTTGTCATTCCAATATCATCATTTATCATTTATCATCATTTATTATAATCTTAGGGATCTGACACTCCAGTCCAGAACCATGATACATACTGTGAATAATTTAAGGAATATAAAGGAAAACGTCCGTCACTTCGAACAAAGGCAACTAAATAAATTAAGATAAAATAGCCCTTTTAATGAATGGAAGTTCATTGAATTTTAGTGCGGGGTAAATACTAAAATGGCCACTAGCAGTTTTCGTTTTAAACACCGTTTTAGCGACTCATGATAGATAATAGGGTCATGTTAAGGGCTGTTTACCTTCTTAAGTACAGATAGTTTTCATTAGAATGGCAAATTTAAACATATAAAACTGCAAAAAAAGGTGCTGCAGTTAATTGAAATGAAGTTAGAAATACATAATGTTTCATAAATAGGGGATACTCGGCCATGCCAATTCGACTGACAGGACAAGGCGATATCGTATGTATCTACATCTTAGAACCAACAAAATGCTACAGTTTCAGATCCATTCTCTTCGGGGATAAGCAAGGCCACAGGACAAAAGTACACATTCGTAAAATAAAATCTATAGAAACCCAGTTTGCGTAATAAGTGATATGTGTTTATGTCTGTAAGGGGGCCAACGGCTCATTATATCTTGAATGTAATATCCCGATAACAAATGCATGGAGCACCGCATGCAGAGAGACAATGCATTTTTCTTACAATAGCTGTTTCTCTTCTTTATTCCTAAGAATGCATATTTAGCTCAACATTTCACTATATTAGAATCCTTAGAGCTTTAAACTGTATATTTTCTTCCTTTGAAGCTTACACGGATTCCCGAACGTTGGTTGGTTGAGAGAACGGTCATGTGATCAAAATTCAAGGTTCATTATCAATGAACTCTTGGACAATCGTTCATACTCTCAAATTTACTCGCAAGCTCGCCTCGTTCACGGGAGTTTGAATCCCGCTTTGACATTGTCATTTTCCGGTTCACACACACCTACTGACCATCAATTCTTGAATAGATTTTGAGAATGAAGGTTCTTCTATATAATAACTCGGGAGAATAGATTTCCTCAAAGTATCGTAAAAAGAACAGAATAAAGGTGATATTCGGACTGTGTACAGGCAGTGATGCAAATGGACAATATCGTTCAGGACGAGGTAAATGAGATTTGCGACCTTGATCAATAAAAGAAAATGGTTTGAACAACGAAATCTATACAAAGTTATACGATATACTGGCAGTGCAATTAATGTCTGTGATGTAGAGTTAGATTAACAATAGTAATCTAACACATTTATCTCTCTAAACTTTTTCACTTTATGTTTACATGAACATGACTGATTACATAATACTATTTAGATGATTTTTCTTTTTATATTTTATAATTAACATTTTTTTAAAGAAATCTGACGATAAAAAAAATATTTTAAATTGTAATTCACTGCTTAATTTCACGGAAGAAGGTGGTTGAAATCAAAACACTGTACTCTGTAACTCCAGTGAGAAAGTCATTGATATCATCAAGCTTAATTTATTAGGGGTAATGAGGAGCACAGTTATAAAATTACATGTCCTTATATGATATTTCATAATCAGTATTGCCGTGCACTGTTCTGGGGAATGACATAATAGTATTCCACTGATAAACCTCTTTATTATATCAGTGAATGCCAATCGGCATAAGCGCTCCGTAAAGGTCAATGCTCGAGATTCTTTAAAACTATGTAGTAAGTGCACGAAGTGGTACAAGTTACTATAAATTTATCTACTTAAATTATCGGGGGTGTGGCTCATTCAGTAGAACGTCCGTCCATCACCCGGAAGGTCGGGGTTCGATTCCCGACCGGGTCATACAATAAGACGTTAATCGATGGTACTTGGTGCTTGCTTGCGCTCAGCTTATACTAGAATATAACAGAAGACAGGAAAGTTATGGATGATCAACTTCTTCATTAACAATGGCGACGTTTCGGTATAGATTCTTATATCGTTATCATGTTTGAAGTTGAAGTTAATTATAAGATAAATAGTTGCGTTTGTAAAATTTCCGGGATTCATTGCTATTCAACACCCGCAAATTTAGTTTAAAACCGACGGCGTTAGCCGGAGGTTTTAAACGCTGAAATTTGCGGGTGTTGAATAGCAATGAATCCCGGAAATTTTACAAACGCAACTATTTATCGATATTGTAACATGACCGTTAGTTATCAGGCGTTTTGAAACGAACTCTTTTTTTGCGTACCTATCTCTGAGTGGAAAGTACTTTTCGACTGTTCCATTTTTGTAAGAGGTGTATTCAGGTCAAAACAAATGGAAATACTAGGCGTAATATGTACACTAGCAACAATTTACACATAAGCTCAAACAGTGTCACTCAACTATGTTCACTTCACAATATTCAAGTATCCTTTAGATGACGATAAACATTTATTTCCGACATCAACACAATAAAAGACCTACGAATAAAAATCTTAAACTTGCCCTAACCCATTGTGACAATGACGCTAGCATTGTGACGTCAAAACGGTTGATCACTATGACGTCATGCCATGGCAACGGCATTCGGTAATCAGAGCCGCATGGAAGAAGGCGTCAAACTTGGACAAATCTTACTAGTTAAAAACATTTTAGTTACTTGAAACTAATTAATTTTGAGAGTTATTTGTGACCTATACTGCTATACACAAGTTAGAAAATGACAATGCCACCTATCAAATTTGAGTAAGGAGTACATATTAAGAGAAATAGAAAAAATAAATTTTGAGTCGGGCCGAATCTTGTGAACACGATGTATATGTTCGCGGTGATTCGCCCCAAGTAATTTGCGGGTATTCATTGTCATTCAACATAGGCAAATCAACCAATCAGAATCAAGGATACACTGAAATCATGTTACAATTATCAATAAAGTTCTTCCTTTTTAATCACAATAACTTCTAGAATACCTCTCAAACAGTTTACATTGTAACCCTCTCTATATGATCCGTCCTTGTTCGTTATATATTTAAGTGCTCATTAATCCGTATTCATGGTTTCCCGGGGCTTGTCCTATTCATGCACAAACTATCCTCTAAGCAGTTTAAATGTAAGGGTAATTTACAAAATCTCAGGCTTATTTAGATTTGCATTTAATGTGGAACTGTGGTTGATCAGCTTGACAACTATGACATCGTCTGAATGAATGATCTAGGGACAATAAGTAAATCAGATCAAGTATCAATGATCAATCACAAAGTATGGCCATGGTTAAAACACATTTAAATGCATCCTACACAAAATCAAAGGTTATGACCTCAGGAGGTGACATGGAAACATGTCATTTTTAAAACCCTATGCTGACGTATTAAAAGTTGATGTCAAGTTTAAAGATCCAATGTGTGTTTCATCAAGGTCAATATGAGAAGTTAAAAGAAAATGACGTTGTGGCACTGCATAGGGTCCTAGGTCAGTTGACCGCTTTCAGTTCAGCAAGCACCGGCGCGGCTCGTCGAATTGTCGGGTGGTCCATGTTGAATAAACTGAGAGTTTGAAGGGTTGTTTACCTACCACATATAGAGACATGACATGTGAGTTACTTTGAGCAAGTGACTTTTGTCTGTTCACTCAGAAGTACAACTTTTAGTACCTGGTATGGCAATGTGAGTGATAACCTTAATTGGCAGCTTGGTTGCATACCCCGGCCCCAAAGTTGGTCATTACACCATGGTAATATTGTGTATGCGCTTTGAGCATGTCCTTTCGTGGCGTGGAGTCACAATCAAAGTCAAAGAACCATCACTAAGTCAGTACATGCATGTATAACGGATGTATATCCAAAACTTGTAAAAAGTTTCAGAATGAAAGATTGAAAACTGTGGGAGGAGTTGCTATCAAAATACAAGGGCTGTCAGCCTGAAATAGGAAAGACAAGCGCTCTAGGTCAAGTGACAGTCAGTCAAATAACAGAGTAGATGAGGTGATTATTAATTCGTTTGTCTGTTTCATATCTCATAGGGGTCGGAACTCGAGGTGGTGGGGATATATTTAAACTCATCTACATATTTTAGAATTAATGTCATTACGTGGTTACAACATATGTTAAGCAATGATAATTGTCGCTCCAATACACATTGCAGGTGAATCCAAAACTTAACATTCAGTCACAGTCTCATGACAAACCAACAGGCTAATGTAAAAAAGATTACACATTATCAGATTATATACTATAATATAAGATATTCTTAACATAATGCATCATCCTTTTGGCCTAGGAGTAATTGAAGGGTCCGAATAACGGGGGCTCCATAATGACTTAAATGCAACTGAAGTAAGAGAAGTGAGCAGAGATGATTGTCCATATTGTGACATATTATATCTGACATCTGAAAATCACAGGACAAGAGTGGTGGAATCCGCTTGCTGGATTCTTCCGGATTCTGAAGGATCCATCAATTTTTGGGAGAATCCGGAAGGATCCGGCACGCGGATTCCACCACTTTTTTGTCCTGTGAATTTGGATGCAGGACAGAAATTTACTTGAAACCGCGTATTTTGCGAATTTGGTTGCAGTCCCAAGACATTCCTTATGGTAGGAATTGTTAAATTAAACAGGGTTATTGAGTAGTTTCTATCTATAGCATTAGAAATGACAGCAATATGATCATATGACATGATCGAAAACCGGACTCGATAGCGATCGCTAAGAAGTTTCCTCTTACTGTAAATATTGAAATAAAAGGCAAGGTGAGTTCCGACATGATGAAACATGTATTTATATGGTTTACAAAGTTGTGTTGCAGTTGCCTATAGGGACTGAAACCAAATTCAGCATGACCCGATTTCCATTTGGAGTTATAATCTAAATTCAAAGATTTCATTTTATATATCATGTTTACTTCAGATATCAGGAAAACATCATTTTTTAAATAAGGACTAGCACATGGATAGATGCAGTGATGTATATTACCCATTTTTGTATCACGAACAGGAGGGTTAGTTTGGGATATGTCTTTCAAATTCATGATAATTCAAATCACTTCAACCAAACCGGAGTTTACAAAGAGAAATTTGACGAAATCGGCTTAGGCATTTTAGATCAAATACAAAATATAATAACTGGGCAGTTACTTTTCCAGTAAATAATTTTTGTCATTTGGTAAATAAGTCCCAAAGACATAATGTACTTGTTAAACAGTAAAGCCAAGTGAATAAGCAGATGCTGTTTGAACTTGGAGATACCATAATTCATTTGAAACGTGAAAATTTGGTCAAAGCCACATTTTATATTATTAAACGTGCACATGTTCAGATTCCACAATACGTTAACATTAGAGAAGTCTCTGGCGTACTGTTGTACTGAAATATTGATTCCGAGAGATCTCGTCCATCTTTATCACGGTGCGAGTTGTGTTCATCTGTTACACTGTACCAACCTCTGGTTGCACGATTTATTACATCACCCTACATGACATTATTGAATACTATTTGATAAACATCTAATGACATATGGCATCACGTGTCTTCTGATGTGTAAGTGCTAGTACTCATTGCCCTTGATTAAAGAGGCTGGTATGATGTGTTTTTTTTAATTTGCGTTTTTTTGGATCATTGTTTCCATGACAAACGGGATTGGGAAACAAGCAAGCATATGCAGCATGCCTCGCCTGCCATATACATTTAAAGTTTCATGACTACACAAGTACGGACTACATAGCACACACCAATAGGAGACAGTATTGAATGATAGTGACGTGTTTACAAAGAAAAGTTGAAGGCTAGTAAAATTCAGTTTTAAGAAATATTAATAATGTGATATTAACAAGGCAATGAACATGTATGAACAAAATATTACGTATAATAAATTGATAGCAAAAGTAATGCATTTCAACCTTTATCATGTGTAACGACGAGTAAATGTTTTCAGGTAAGAATTCACTGAGTGCTTTACTCTTGGTTTTAAATATGACCCTATGGGAAAATTATGAGTAGCCCAAACCCTCTTTTCAAACAAGAGATGCATTAATTTGCGTGAACTATTCGTGCTCACTATATAAATATGTGTGCTATTTTCCCATGTTATGTCACGGAAACCCAGTGATGCGTTCACAGTGCTGTCATGCTTTGTCACTTCACATCCTTCCAACACGTGCCACCAGAGTAGATCACATGATTATATCTCTTTATTATCTGTAATCATCTAACTGATTGGATTGTTGTTTGGAAATGGCATTTGCTCTTCATGGTACGATTGTCCTAAACCAACTATATTTGGCACATGAGCAAATGAGCACATACTTAGTCAGCTACTCTACAGGTGCGTCAACACGTGCTACAAGAGAAGATAACATCTCTTCGTCTGGTCGTTTATCACGTGTAATTACCCATGTAATTGGATTGATGATGATTGGATGGAATATACTCACGTGAAGTTGACTGGTGTGTTTAGCCCCTTTATAAACATATCCCCGGTATGAACACCAAAACAGTCATTGTCATGGATTGTAATAAAAAAAAAACCATGACAATAGAGTTATACTCTGATGCAGTCACAGAAATATAATTAATTATCTGAGTCCGAAACTTTATATTTAAATGGAAGGAAATCACTCATCAGCTGTAATATTGGTTTGTTATATTTAGCAAGCCTCTGAATATCCGCTAAGCAAAAAGGGGTCGATTTTGTATGTCTACGATTGTACAAAGTTATTAAAAAGTAACACAGACACTAATTGATATAACATGTATGTGATCACAGGCACCACTCGTGCACATGTTAAAATTTCAATAGGACTTGAAAAATAAGTCAGCGTTAAGTTAGTCTCTATCGAGTCAAGTTGGGTTAAACTGGAGGACAGTCGTGTCGATAAAACTATTGATTGCTAGAGGGATGTGCACTCACGGAGTTCGCAGCCATCTGTTTCACGATACGACTTTGCTTCGCACTGTACTACGAACAGGTCGCACGGTTTATTATACCAGTCGTCATGATATAATTTAATACTGTATATAATAAAGAATCAGCGATGTACATCTTTGGGGTAGTGCTCGGAAGCAGAATGAATAGCCTCAGTATAATCCCTTGGATGTTGGGGAATGTGATTTAACGGGTAAAATACTGGGTGATGTAAAAAAAATGACTACAAAGTGAAATTGGCTTTTGAAATAAACTTTTTAAAAACTTGTGACTTGGAATTTTACTTTTGTTTGTGCAATTCGATCGATATAGTCTGTGAAGAATGAGGATTTTTGTACACGGTTGTACAGTTTCTTTATTCTGACTTTTCTAATGTCGTTGTCAACTTCTAGAATCTCAATCAAAGAAATAATCGCATGGTACTAGACACTTATGTTCTAGTTATCCCATAAATCGCCTGTTTATTCTTGACTAATGCCATGTTTATCCCATCGAAGATTGTTCATGGATAGCTCAGTTACGCAAAACAGGGTCATTTTTTATGTTGAGTGGTCGTATGGAATGACATATCGTCAAAACACGTCAGCATCATGTACTCTAACTAATAATGTTTGCACTCAGTGACAATATAATGTTTTTCCTACTATTTTATGATAGCACCTTAATTTTATTGATACTGAACTACCTAAATGATAAAGATATTTAAGTGCCTTTGTAACCGATTTGTTTAGTACGGTCAGGATCCTGACATCTTGATTTCACATTTTAAGGATCTGATATTGTTGAATGTTGATTGTAGTAAACAAACAACGTTATTGGTTTAAAAATGAAGCTCTCCTTCGTTGGTATTTCCTTACGTTATAATAATTGCTAAATGTTGAATAGTATGTCCCTTACATTATTCAAAAAGTAATCAGAATAAGTACTTTACTAAGATTTTCCTTAATGTAAAATATGTAAATTCTTTGGTGTGACCTTATTGAAAATGATATTCACTTTTGAATGTACCACACATTAGTGAATACGAGGAAAGTACTTCTCATCTTGAAGACAGAGTAACATATATTACTGGATACCTCAAACTGATTAGCAGCAATTAATGGCAGTTGAAGAATGGAGGGATGAATAAAACTGTTCCTTTTGGATACAGCATATTAAAATTTGATAGATCAGAACTCTTTAGTTAGCATTCAGATGTCAACTTACGTACGCCCGGCACTCTCGTTAACACAAAATGACAAAGTTGAACATTTATACATATACATGCAGGATGATGCTATCTGTGCAATTACGAGAAGGTAACTTCATAGCGTCCTTCCTCATTGCTCCTTGACGCTTTAAAACAACAGAAAATAGATGCATATAAAACAACACTCAACTTTCCTTTGGGCGTGTTTATCATTGATAACATTGGAGCATACCATCACACCTCGATAAAGCATTGAAGAATTCTTCCTCATACAATAGAACTCTGTTCAGCTTTTTAAGCGTTATTGAAAATACATGAGATTCAAATGATGCGATGAGCATGCATGGTAGTGATAAAGGTATACCTTGAGATAAGTTTGTAGTCCGAGAAGGTATTACCATCGCGTCTTTATGTCTTGTCAGATATATGTAACTAATCGTTTTTCTGGTATCTTAAAACCTTGATTACCAAATACCATCTTAACTCACTTCTATTCCAGGATATCTGTGATAATTTGAACTGTCAAAGGTTAAGGTATGTATAAAATAATACCGGAGGTGAATAATATTGTGGTTATATATATCCCAATGTACTATTCTACATTTCCATTTATTATTTGTTAAATAGGACGTACTGGCGTTTCACACTGATAAGGATTTCACAACATTTCACTTACTGAACAATCTGCTGCAGTGTTAGGTTAATTATCACATGTTTAGTCTGCAAAACAGCAGCCTGCATGTGTGTAAACTTGCCAAAACGGACCTTTGTGTTGTGAATCAGATCGTTCAAGGTATATCACAGCCATCAAGTAGTGTAGATACTTTTATATGCATAAAAGACAACGACCAAGAAATTTTCCTTTTTTATTTTCAGTACGGTTACATACATTAAAACAAACATCCTATCAATTGACATTGAGGCAATTACAACAATATTGAGCAATAGTAAAATGAATGTACAGACGTGAATAATGAACTTCACTTTTATATCAAATATGTTCCATTGCCATAAAAGGCACTTACTTTTACAATGTCATAAGCAAATATACTGTAATATCTTGTCCAAAATACGTAATTTTTGTATTTTCACGATAGTGAAATCCAAACACTTCCATAAATGTGTATTTGCACAAACAGTACGTAGTCATACACACTAACGTATTAATAAACTATGCTGCCACACTTCTGTTTAACAGAATTTAAATTTATGTGGTAATTGTCACCAAAAAAACTATGGTTACCTTGATGCAAAGCGACATCTATATACGTAAAATATTAAAAGTGCTTTATACCTTTGTGAACGTATACATATCTTTAGTATGTTTAATTATTTATTAATTGAACGTGTTTCCGATGCTACGCTTCTCTGCGATGAGATCGTATTATGTCAGATGGAATGTTATGAATACAATAAAAACATAACTCTTACACAAACTATAGAAACTGTGTGAGAGGCATTTTGGAAGAAGGTGTGGTGGAGAAGACGAATATGTTTTTGGATGATCAACTTCGTTATTAACAATAGCGACGTTTCGGTATAGATTCGTATACCGTTATCAAGCAGATCAATGCTTGATAACGGTATATGTTTGATAACAGTATAATATATATCGAAAAGTCGCCATTGTTAACAAGTTGATCGTCCATAACATATTCGTCTTCTTCATGTTGATTCTTCACATACCTTGTGAGGTTCCTTTTGTAAATTGGAATGTTCAAACACAAACTTCATATCACACACAATATATTTAAAGAAAGCAATTATCACTGAGGTGACATGATCCCTCGCCGAAATGTACCACTTCAAAATTAAATAGAAACAAAGAAGAGATCATAGTTTGGTAAGTTCAATAGAAACAAGACACAATTTCATTTTCTAAGTATATTTCAATGTTGCTGTTGAAACTCGAGATAAAAGATATTGTTAACTTGATGTAACCATGGTAAACATGTTTCCATGCAAAAAGAACTAGTTTTCGCTGTCCTTGAAAAGCCATAGCGTGTTCATCCCTCCTCCTATTCTAGTCAATGCCCAGAACCTAAGATATCACAACGTATTTCGATCACAAACTCCTTTAATGTACATCAGATCATAACTTCACAATGCCTTAAAGTACAAGTACACACTGTTCCACCGCGAAACCCGTCACATACGACATCCTTTTCGAGAGATATGGACGGTGTTCATACTTGAGAAGGAGGGGTGTCCTTAGAAGTCGTTTTTCTGAAGCTGGTCTGTTGAAAGGAGGCTGGATACAGGTTGGACTGAACGAAGCTCCGTTTGTTTTTATCATGTAGCTGAACACACATTAGCATGCAGTTCTTGAATCGTGGGTGACTGATCGCGTATATAAGAGGGTTGATCACTGTTGATGTTTTAGCAAGAACACCAGCTATTGCAACTCCTAACGGAGTCACTAGCCGTGTGTCTCCGAAAACGTTCAACAAAGCCAGCACTGCGTATGGTGTCCATGACAAACAGAATAAAAATATGATGAAAAGTAACAACCGTGCGACTTTGTACTCAAGTTGTCGTCTTGAAACTGATTTTCTGTGATTACCATTTGAAGTTATCAGTTTCATTTTGCAGAGCTCTTTGTCGTGGGTGTATACAGTTATGAATATTGAAGTGTAACAACCAATGATAATGAACAACTGGAGCGAGAAACACAAAACATAAATACTGATGATGTAAGATACATTGTTGCTGTCCCTGGAATTAAAGTCAAAGCTGCAGGTCCTTTCCCCATACATGACATATCTACCCCAGCCAGAGAGCGGAAGTGCAGCCCATATAATTGAGTAGATCCAGATGAAAGCAAGGATGATGAGGTTGCTTGTCTTGGATCCGTACATGGGTAAGAGTTTGGTTCTTCTGATGACACAGCATCGCTCAGCGGCCATTGCGGCCAACGTGTTGATCGAGATGTAGCCAGTCAGTGATCCAATGAACCCAGTCACCTGACAAGCTAAACATAAAAGAAAGTTGTGGATCGAAGTGTCGGGGAGACAGATATATATTATAGACAGTTTAAAAGGTTTCACGTCCAGGAGTTTCTGAATAAAGGCATCCTATCTAAGATGTAACTACGTTGTTCAAAAGAAACTGACACTTCTGTCAATCAAACTACCTAATATTTTGTTATTGTCTCTATTTGGGTTTGCAATTAGTTAAAGATTAAAATGTAGAACACTAGGACCAATAACGGAACCGTTTCAAAATATGTTGAATGTCACATAAAAACGAGCACAAAACCAATATCAAAATATTTAAAAGTGTCTTATATGATTTGAATCAACATAGACTTTTTGAATTAAATATACGACCGAAACCAGTCATCATTTGTCTGTTACAATTGAATCAAATCAATTTTCTTTTAAACGTTCAGGAATGTTTCTGAAGAATCTACACACGTCAGAGAAACGCCACTTACAGACTGGATAGAAGGGCCAGGACGATGTGATGTTGGCTGCAGCGAACATGGGGAAGTTGACAATGCACATCAGCAGATCTGTACAAGCCAGACTGGCCACGTATGTGTTCGCCACAGTCTGGAGTTTTCTGTATCTGCAATAAAAGCACAACCTTAATGTCGAATTGGAGAAAATTCTCAAATCCATGGGGAGATTTAAAGACAAATACCTGTAAAAAAATAAAAAGTTTTGATGCATGAGAATAAAAAAAAAATGTTTAAACATCGTCGACCTGAGGTGAAGGTGTTCTCAAAATGTTTTACCATGTTCTGCCTCATGGTAACATCCGTCAGTTTAAATACTGTCTTTGAAATAACGTGTGTAACAAATACATCGATGGACCATCAAGTTTACTTGAGAAGAGCAATGATCTTTGGCCATTGTGAGTTTTGCTTCAAGGAATATTTACCGTCAATTATCTCAGAGTGGAATAAATTGATTTCGATCAACTTAGTATTCTATTTCTTTACCGTAATATCATCATATCCATTTCAAACCCTGGCATGATAAACTGATAGCCATTTGATAACTTATACGTGGTGAAATGAATTAATAATGATATATTTGTAATTCATGTCACCACGTTAGGTAGTGGTCCTTTTGTTGGAGGCAAACATTTCATTACCAAGCAGCAATAATATAACATTTCAGAATGATTTTAGATTTGTATTAATTTCAAGGACGAAAAACAGGAATACCAGCGTCCTTTATTTATCAACGTTTGTGAAAGATGACGTTATTTGGGGGTTAAGGTCGTTTAAAGCATTTCCCTGATATCAAGGCTTCTAATAGAAAGCCGAAAACAACACTGTAGCTACACAAGGCGGTGAAACATGCCAGCTAGAACCAACGAACCATGAGTGCTGAAATTCAGTCAATATATCATTTCGCCCAAACCTAAGCATATGTTGAACATTTCTATACAGCAAAGTTACTGAGACCGCAGATCCATGGTCGAACTCGCTAACCAGTTCGCTATCCTGCCCCTAAATCCGTCATAGGATTTGCGAAATTTCATCAATACTTTCGTGTTGTTTGCTTCCATAACGAATGACGTTATAGCGAAAATAACCTTTAGTTTTAATGGGTTTTTGTTATTATTGTCCAGATTAATCTATAAATATTCGTGTAAGATTGATTAAGGAACAGTCCAGATAATCAGCATTTTCAGCATAGAATTTACCGAATACACAATTCGCAATTAGTGCAAAAAGGATAACTTCTTTGGATCAAAACTTTAATGACGTGTATATAACAGAAACGTTCATATTGTTACTAGATAATGGTATCGAGTACAGCCAACATGCTAACACAGATACAGAGAGGTAGATCAGTACTACACGGAAGCGGTTGAAAGCGCTTATACTTATCGGATGTGAACAGCTACATTGTAGGTAGAACGTGCCATTAGTGTACATATGAATACAAAGCCCATCTTGTGCAAGACTCTATTATCAATCCGCTCTAGTATAACTAACTAATCACCAAAGACTGCGAAAAAACAACACGCCAACATCCCGCCCACATTATTTTGCCGTTGAGTAGAATAATTACAAAGGACTTTGTGTAAAATAGTGATTTTATTGCGTGACGTTCAATGTTGTTGGCGGTAATGCTCGTTATAGTTTTCATTTGTTTCTCTCCATATAAAGCTTGACTTCAAGAGCTTATTGAGCAGATAACAAGGACATATTCAACATAGAATTCCATGTAAGAGTATGCAAATAGTTTAAGGCCATGAACACAAATTGATAATATTTATGTGACCAGACCTGTTAATGATTCGGTATTTTTCCCACGGCATTGTCAAATAACTGGTCTTATCTTTATCAACATGCAACACATTTCAATGGCTTAAAGCAATAATACATATTATGGACCTTATGAAGCGTTTGGTATTCAACTCGTTCATCCAGAACATGAGTTTATCATTGTAATGTAGATGCAAACCTTGTTCAAAACGATATTTTAGTCAACACATCAAGTAACATGTTAATGGCTAAACAAAATATTTATATGACATGTTATAGAGTGTCTCACAGAATGCTCCTCCATCTACAGAACATGTACAATAAGTGACATCACAACTAAGCTATCATCAGACATCAAATTGTCAGGCAATGAGTGGTTGAATCCGGGCAATAACTAAGCTACCTTTCAGGCACATGGAATCTTTATTCACTCTATACAATTGGGTTTTTTTTACTGAAGAATATGTAATTTCATTCGCTCCAGTGGCATGATGACATGATTGTTGTAGTAAACCTTTGTTTTTTCAGAAGAACAATAATTGGTATTGGAACGAATTCATTTAATCAGCCTTACAAATCAGAATCAAATTCATTGTATATTAAACCATCAGACTGCATTACGAAAATACAAAAGGGTAATCTAAAATGTAGAGCAGTTCAGTGATACTTATTCGTTCTTATCATTATTTTCGGAGATATAAATTTTGTACCAGTTATACTGTTGTGAAGTCAACTCTAAACAACGTTGTATCCCATATTACATAATAACAAAATATGTACACTATTGTGCAGAATTAAATACATCGGATTTCGCGAAACGGTGTACTTAATTCTGCAAAGTAGTGTATATGCTATTCCAGACAAAACCTAATCCCAAAAAGTAGACGAACGATTTTCTAGCTTCCACGTGGGCTTTGTATGGTTTAGTCTTGTATCAGTTTGAAAGAGTGCTCAACATTACGAGAATGGAGCAAGCTGTAATATTCGATTACAGGTCATATTGTTTATCATACTACTTCCATATTTATGTGTAATTGGTGGGTCATGAATTCAAACACAAGTTAAGACCAGCGAAGGCAATTTGGATGCTAGATGTAATGCGTATTGAATCTATATTACGCTGACGGATGGACAAACAATACACTACAAACAATGCCATACAGATACTTGTTTTGAAATATTTTTTTGATTAGTTATCGTCATGATTAGAATTGATATGATATGTTTTTATGATTATTTATATGGGTTTTTTTTATGTGTAAATGTTTTTAAAGGAATGAACCGTAGGCTTTATTGTGTCTCATATGCCTGATGGTCAGGTTCTGTTATCAACAGAAAACGAGGATCTTTATAAAGTATTCTACTGTCGTCTTTTAATGTCAATTACAACATGTGTCACACGGATAAAATATGTATTATTCTTTACTGTTGCATTATGTTAGACCGAAATATTTCTAAATATGACAAACAATCACAAGGAAATGTATTTCACTCAATCAGTGCTGTATGTGAGCTTTTTCATATCAACTACTGCTGGCAAATTCATTGTAAGGTTTCATACCGTGAATGCAGCCATTTCACACATGGATGACTCTTTGGATTACCGCTGAGAAATATTACATAATGATAAGCGTGACTTATTCATATTGAACAATTAATAACGTGTGGGGGCACCTCTGACGTTTTCTTGAGCCTTTGCATTCTGCCAAAAATATGTTACCATTAGCAACAGCCATAGTGTTCCATGCATTGGCGAGAGCGTTTAATAATTCAAGCAGGGTAGTAGGATGGTTATCAATTGGTTCCAAGAATGTCCAATGGTATCATATATGGACTTTAAGCAGGCAGCGATAGTCTCTGTAATAATTCTTCCGCTACAACCGGCTGCATATGGCATTATATCCAGTTTATCTGGGAATGATTACAGTAGAAAATAAGTTCTGTCAAAAACGAGGCGTTATTGTCAGGATGAAATTAAAACCAGGAGCGTTATAAAGAGGATATACATGTACTGTAGATTATCGAGGGCTAACTTATCTTAACAAGTACAGATTGCGGAACTGTGGCACTCTATCATCATACAATACTCATTGTTCTTTTCCAAAAAGTTAATGCCTGCAACGTAATACTATTACTTTTATTTTGTATATTAGTTGGTTTCATTATTATATATTTAGCACGATACATAACATTAAAAACCTAAAACAATTACATCAAGATTCACAACCTGCTTCAGATCTGTTCTATGAAACATACACCACGAGCAGAGAATATGCCTCTTTATAGCCGAGACGTATGTGTCTGATACCTGTGTATGTGTCTGAAAAATATGTGTGTCAATGCTGTTGCTTGGAAACAGTAACATGTACATCAATAATATTGTTTGTTAATCATTTGGTTCTTTCTTTGCCGGCATTTACAAGTGCAATAAATAAGAACATTCACGATATTTCGTATTATATGCTCACGTGTACTCCTTCGTCAGGTGGACTTTATACGCTATATTCTCTACAGTAATGTAAAACAGTTACTTTTAGCAAAATAACAAGTCATATTATATTAAAACAAAAATATCAATTGGTTCGTTAATTTTTAATTGTATACATCAATTGAACATGTTTTTGTTGGATCAAGTAACAATTGAATATATACATGTATAAAGCTTACTGATCGGGCTTAAAGGGGCAGTAGCACGTTTTTCTGGTGAAATAAGTCGATGAAATGTGATTGAAAAATAATGTCACCAACAGTAAAACACCCTTCCCTCTTCAGAAAATCAAGCTAAAATATGAGTGTACATGGTTCCGTAAAGCCATGCGAAACGTTTTTTGTCATTTGAAATAATAAATTGTTTTCACAATAAAATGGCCGCAATGCAATCTTTGCTTCATACACAACATCGTTATTACCACTACAGATAACTGGTTTGTGTAATAAGATGTTTTACCCTCTAAAGTAAATATGAATTATATAAACTATCATTATAAATTGGAAATTTGCAAAAAAAAGTGCTACTGCCCCTTTAACTACGTTTTCGTTTTGTTTGTAAATATTAAGATAATTTTGAAATATGTTCCAAACATACTTCGAAAATGTTCTTCAAAACAACACTAATTTAACAAGATGTAAGCACACAAATGCATTTACACTTATTTCGGTACTTCTATTAGCAACTAAATAGGATAACACGAACGTAGGTGCAGCCCGTTGTGTAGTAAAGTAAATTATTTACTTGTGCAAATTGATTGTGCGGATCGTTATCGGAATAATTATGTTCCTGTTATTCTGCCTTTGCATTTACCTATAGTCAGAAGAACTAACAAACAGAAGGCGTGAGATATTAATCATCTTGGACAGATCCCGAGATACACGACACTACACTACAAAGGGGTATTTTAAGAGCTTATAGCTATTATACGTGTAGTAGTTTACTGTAGTTATTTAGGTTGTTTGTATCTCGTATTTGATAATATGTTCTCAGTATCAAACAAAAGGGGATACAATGGGTCGCAAAACGATAGAGATTGGCCATTATAAACATACATAACTATCAGGAGAGTAGTAATGTCATTTCTATAATACACTAAAAGATAAAGCGAGACCAAGATGTACTACCAACAAACTTACTGATAAAATAGAGCCATGGCCTCTGTAGCTCATCAGGAGATAATAAGTGGGGTATGTTATGGAGTGGACTTTATAGCAATGGTCAGATAATGGAATGTAGTAATAAGAATCTAGGTAGTGAAACGATTAAAGCAGTTTAAAAATATTTTGTTACCATAACTTTGCCAATCTGCTATATATATGTGTTGAAAGAGCAACACAAAGCTTGGAAATAAATTGCTGGTATCAAACATATAATAATGTGGTGGAGAGATCATACTATTTTTTAAGATCGTACACACATTATATAATAATGAATATACCGGGTACAATTCTTTGCATACAATTCACCACTGTAAGCTATTGCAATAATGGCCTGGGGCTGTAGAAGAAAATGAAAAAAACCTTTTTAGGTCATGACCCCTGTTATATCAAAATTGGTTACACATAAATCAACATTCGTTATGAATATCATACACCTTTGCATTATATTGTTTTAATTCTTAATTGCATTATGGCAATACCAACATTTATTACATAATGAATAGGAGCCTCAGTTTTTGAAAATCCCATTTCTCATAGGCTCCATTTCAATACTTAATAAATTGGTGATTTGTTTTTAGTAAATTCTTTTTCACCATTTCTTATAGGCTCCTTTTCAATATTTGATAAAATGGTGATATTCTATGAATAAATTCTTTTTTAGAGTCAGTGGAAGACTAAAGCAGTCTCACGCACAGTCTATGATAACACAGTGCTGCACAGTAGTTTGAAGTAACCTGAAACCTCTGTGTAACTATCAGTTTTCATTCTTCTGCCAGGAAGAGGTCAACACAATGCAATTACATAACATGCAGACACTGGACTCACAGCCAGTAAAATTTATATGTTAGATGCAGTTTTTCCTACAATTAATTATTTTTCTGTACTGGAGAAGATGATGAAAATAGGTGTGATGTCACAATCTCATATAGCTACTTCTTTTATAGTCCTATGTTATCACCAGTCATCACTAGTCATATTCAGTTCACATATCTCATGTAAAATGAAAAAAATTAATTCCTCTTCAAGTTATTCCTTCAAAGGGTATTCAATAGTTCTCATTTCAAATAGATTCACATTAAACATGTCCATGATGTAGACATCTATCTCATTTCTTGTTCCTATTGAATAAAATTAACTGCAAAGTTAATAGAAAACTAAATCAGTTATAAAGTATAAAATATGATATAAATAAGGTATACCAAATTGACTCGTACTGGAAATTCTCAATAATTAATTAATTAATTCTCCAAATAATTACACAATATCATGAGATATTAAAAAACTCCATTATTTACTCTTAAATTACAAAGAACATAATATTAGATTTAATAAAAGATTCTGTATTAAGTCTTTAGAATACTTTTAGACTTGTGTACCTTTATCAGCAAATTCACTTGCAAAATACAAATAATTACTCATATGTGAAATGTGAGACAAAGATAAAATATGACTTATAATTTTTGTTAGACCTCCAATTCTTAGTTTTTAATTCTAAATATCTCTTTTTCATCAGACATATTATATTCTCAAAGCACATGTTAGAACTCTCACATCAGAAAGATGAAATGCCTTTAACTCAGCTGTTTTCTTTAAAATTACCTCCCTTACCTAATTACTGATTGAAGTGCACATATAATCTCAGAAAGATGCTGTAAACTGAAATAGGCTTTTAGGTTATGATCTCTGTGACCCATATTTGGGGTCACAGACTCACCAAATTTACAATTTAGAATCCCTTACAGCCAAGGAGTCTGTACATAAAATTTCAGCTCGCTTGAGCCATTGGGACTGAAGATGAAGATGAAAATAGCATTTTAGGTCATTGCCTCTGTGACCCAATATTTGGAGTCTCACTGTCACCAAATTTACAATTTAGAATCCCCTTCAGTCAAGGAGTATGTACATAAAATTTCAGCTCTCTACGTTCATTGGGACTGGAGAAGATGATGAAAATAGTTTTTTTTTAGGTAATGACCCCTGTGAGCCACACTTGGGGTCACAGGGTCACCAAATCTACAATTTAGAATCCCTTTCAGCCAAGGAGTCTGTACATAAAATTTCAGCTCTCTGGAGTCATTGGTTCTGGAGAAGAAGATGAAAATAGCTTTTAAGGTTATGACCCCTGTGACCCACATTTGGGGTCACAGGGTCACCAAATTTACAATTTAGTATCCCCTTCAGCCAAGGAGTCTGTACATTAAATTTCAGCTCTCTGGAGTCATTGGTTCTGGAGAAGAAGTCGAAAAAACGAAAAGTTTACGGACGGACGGACGGACGGACACTCTTGGTTCGTAAGTTCCAGCCAATGATCACAGGTTTCATCGCAATGCTTAGCAACATGGCGTTGCGGGCTTTCTTCCTGCCATAATACTAGCAGTCGCGATACAAGTGAAATACTGTAGAAAGCGGCGATAAACCCAAAACCACCTCACCCCACTCTGAATAATACAACTTTCCAACTCATCGCGTGCAGAAAGATTTCATAAGTGGCGCATCCACATGAGAAAATATATGAGATAAACATGGTATCTGTCAAGAATATATACACATGTTATCATAAGATGAAATCATTGTAACTACGTCAAAACAGGCTCATTTCATAGCGTGGATGTATTTAGTAGAGAACCTATCTTGACGTTCTTATAAAAGATTCACTAGCTGTAATGTCCTTATCTTGATTACCAAATTACTCCATGTGTATTTATATCTAAAAGCACAATGCCAGTTGAAATTGACATGATGTCATGGCTACCAACATAGATGGTCTATTTTCACTAATCATTACAAATAGATGAACTATTAATAATGTTATGGATGACAATTTATTCTTTACTTTTTGCACACAGTGTTGCCATAGGTTAATTTACTGAAAGGATGTCTAATTTCACGCAGTTCGGTAGTTCTATTATTATATATATAATTGCCATTGGGGAATTGCCATTTTATCTTTAAAAATAGCTTTTTAAAATTGATAAATTGATAAATCAATATTTGCACCATTATTTATTCATGTATTATGTTATATAAAAAGGCTTTATCAACGTTAATGACTGTTCTAACGGTTTGATTTGTTTGTTTCAAGCATTCATGTGTTATCAAGACGCAATTGTCTGAGGAATCTGACCATGTTTATCCTCACGATTTGGTTTCAGTTGAAAATCGCCCGGAAAGCGAGTTGTGCGCTCAGCAAAAACTACATGTAACTAATACAACACAGAAAACAATATTCTTCTCCACAGACGCTTCTCAAGTAAATAACTTTCAATGTAAGCTCTGTTGCACATTGAGCGTTATATTGGCTAGAAATAGTGAATCCTGATTGGCTGCATTAAAAAGGCATGGTGAAATTAGCCGTTGTCAAGGTCACCACCATAATTTTAGTCTTGTGTAATATGTTTTATTACTCAACCGTGGTGAGATCACTCATTAGATAACAATGAGTTGGTTATACCACCGCGTGCTGCCGCTACGTCATAATCGGCGCGTGCAGTCATTGTCGTTTTGGTTGACTTCACAATGTTCGCCGTGCGACTGTGACCTATTTGCAAGTGCGCGTCACGAACAACGATTTTCTTGCAATTCAGCGCTATTCACATCATTTGAGTAATAAATAAAATACTTAACTCGATCCCATTTGATAACATGTTTATGAAACTCGTGAAAGGCATCGGTATTTAACTCGCTTTCGCTCGTCAAAATACCAATGAAAAAAATTCACTCGTTTCATAAACATGTTATTAAACGGGACATCGTTTAGTATTCTATATATCTGCCACGTATACTATTAGAACTTTTAAAACAATATGTCATAAACATACGGATGAATAAATAAAACCAGATAATTCAAGCCAAAACCTAAAAAACAAATGAAAAATAGTTGAGGGGGATGACCACAAAAGGGATCTCTGAATTCAACTTGGCGTTCCTCTTTCGCGTACCTTTAAGATTTGTTAACCTTTAATTTCTATACAAAAACAATATAAACATTGGAACTATGCTGTATTGAGTTAAACTGTAAATTAAGCGTAATGGTTGGTTACTATTACGTATCAATATATCATATCAAGTTCAGATATTTGGATTTTTTTGGGGGGACAGTTTCAAAGCACCCTTAACAATCCCGGGCGCTTTCATAATTCATTGCAATACCGGTTACACAGGAAATTTACACAGCATATTTTCTCGTGTAATACCTGTTAGCGCGAATTGATTCCGATCACACAGGATATATTATTTCTATCAAATAACAATTGAAGCTGACCTGACTGAATCACACAAAACAACAAATGTAGCATACAAGTTGTTCCATACTGCATTTCATCGATACGGTGCAATCGGTCTCTTATAAACATATACATTATACATATGTTGTATATTCATATTACGATGCTCGCTTTTTAAATGTTTGTAGCAACACGTATGCTTATAATACGGCTACATAGTATAATTAAGCGTTGATAGCTTAAAGGGTTCTACGATTTCTTCTGCACACGTATCGTTACAGAAAAAGTATTTATTTGATGAATGTTTTATTTAATTACAGGTAAAATAAACACGTTAACACATATCGATGTTCAGCATACATGAATTGATATCAAGCATGTTAGGTGGTATCATATAATATCGTATTATGTCATATCATATTTATCATATTACAAACATACAACATGTGCATAATATGAAATATATATATATACATATTTAAATAAGTTCAATTGGATGAATTAGTGTTATGCTTACCTGAGAAAAAGACATATGACCGTTGCATTCCCTAGAATGCCAACAAGTCCCATAGAGGCTACGCACACTCCTAGGAAAGTAAAAACCCAATCTGGAGTACTGGGCATGTATATCTCGTTATGGGACATCACCTCAGAAGTATTGTACTCGCTCCCTTTATCGGAAAAATTGGCGCATCCAAAAGTATGATCAACATCATCACACATTATTCAAGTGAATAAAGTTAAGCTATCCTCGCCATATAGTGTCTAGGTTTCCATTCAGCGCAATAATGATAGATCTTATAGGCTTGAGTTCTAGACCTATAGACCGAACAGCCTCATCGCCTGTATAGTCGTCATTGATCTGCGGTCAGCCTTGCAAGCGAAAGAATATAGTGTTACGGATGCGAGCAGGAACTCAGGAACACACAACGCTCACACCAGCCAATCAGACGCCGCTCTGAGATTGGAGAGTGTAGCGTGTTCGTAGTGCTGCTTCTAATCGATGTACTTGACTAGCGAAAGATAACGAGGAGTCGCTTCAAGCACTGATTAATTGCTTTTATAGAATGTATTTGTCATACAGCTGCATTGATACTCATGGATAGATGTTCTCTAAGAAACTGCGTACATATGTAACAATAACAGTGAGGCTTATTTCATATCAATGTAAAGACACCCGAGTTCTTTAATTCAGCCCATGACATGAGGTTATATTGATAATGGATTTCTATTGAACCGGAAATGGACGTATACTTCAGGTGGCATTACATGTTCAAATTGGCTTGAATGATACTTTGGGTTGTTACCTTCGTGTCTTGACAATCAAGATAATATGTTTCTGTGTCCGTTAGGCCGTAAAAGTTTGCTTTCTTGATACTACATGTTTGTATCTCTCAAGCTAATATCTCGCGAAACTGTGTCATTAAAGACATTCACAACTACATTGTCACTACAAATTTACAGGGGTTAACGCAACAGTTCACCGATAGATTTTCATGTATGGCGCATTACTTAAAGCTTTTTCAGGGAGTGTGTTCTGGGGATGATTTCACATAGCAGTATTACCACGGAGTTGTTCATAAAACAAACAGGGTGAATTATTAACGGACATTCCTAATAGATGACATTTCAACGCAGCTTGAGGAGATTGGAAGTTATGATACACTTAGGCTACGCAAAAAGATATCATTATTGAAATCAGTCATTGTTGCAACAAGGTTATCTCAGTGAGGGTTTTAGAGAAGGAAATTGGGCTTTGTAAGCAGCTTGACTTACGTATCATAGAGTAGCCTTATTTTTACTTGAAGAATAAAACCAGCTCCGAAGTTTTACATTGAATTTTGCATCAACCTATTCTTGTCAAATTCTTATGTTTTATCGAACCTTTATAAAACGGATCGAAGTATCTAGTTTATATATATACGAAATCATTATCGCAGGTCTAAGAACAAGTTACACTATACTGAGTAATAAGGTGACGGGTTACCAGCTACATATAATGAGGCTAAACGAGGCGTGTACGAGTCGGAGAAAAAGTGACAGGCTTATTGAGTTCAACAATATCTATCACACTTTCTGAAATATAAACCCCTTTATGTATCGTGCATTGTTTATTCTTCATTGTGTGAAAACCTCTTCAGACGTTGTCAGCGATTAATAAGGTAATTTTTTTACAAGAGCAAAAATAGCAATCTACTAATGTAGATTAAACTATTATCAATTCCTCGTACCAAATTCTGGTTACGATATATTGCTAAGCCTTCACGTGTTTAACGAGGAACAGTTGCTATGATACATGGCCCCAGCTGCAACTGTGAATAACTAGTGAGCGAAGTGTTTATTTAACATATATAAGTATACAACCCCGACACCCACACGTTTGTCGTATTCTGACAAGGGCTTGTCGAAAAACAGGTATAGAGTAACTACTTTGAACCGAATACATACTGATAATTCGTGTTGTAGGATGCTTATATTTGGATAAAACCTTTTGACGACTCCTTGTTGCACATCCCATTCCTTAAAATGTAAACAGTACCAGGTAGGCCTACTGACAGGTATTTCTTACAACTATATGAATTAAGCATCGTTGCGTGAATTCCGCTAGAACTACATGTACGATATTTGCATTATTTTAAAAAGATTGCACACAATCTGAAGACCAAAGATGAAATTCCGTACGATATTAATATTGCAACTTGTGAAGGTATATCCTACTTCTTTAAATCAGTTTATGGTATATAAAACTTAAATAACTACACATGTACACACTCAAATGTCTTAAATCACAAACACTACAGAGTCAAATTTAAAATTTTAGCGGAAAATCTTAAATGACTGCTGAAAACTCGATTGTGAAATGGTCGGACCGACAAGATTATACAATTTTTAAATCAATTCAAATATCGATATTGTTATTAATATATATTCTTAGCTGTTCATGTTTTGATATATCTTTCCTTTTTCAGGCTTAAATCAAATCGAGCTGCGCACAAATCTAATTGAGCTATCATCTCGGAAATCGTTAGATGTTAAAGGTCAAATAGTTCTGAAAGTGAAACACAGGATTAGGTCTTCTTTGCTTACTTGTCACGTCTTGAAGACCGAAAACCATTTGTTCATTCCTGACAAAAACCTGTAAAGTTATTTTACACGTGAAATCAAATATTAAATATGCAATATTAAAAAACTAACCTGCCAACATAGTGGATTTGGCAGTAACGTTGAAAGATTATTTTTGAGTAGAATTGTTGGATAAACGGTGTTATGTTCCTGTCAAACAGACCAAGCGTTTGCTTTAGGAAGCCAGGCAATAACATGCAACTAACACTTCGATTTTGGATGTTGTGCCATCAGCCCTATCAGCGCTATATAGATATCAAGCTCTGCCAAAACCCTGTGTACCTTCAGTTGGAATATTTGTTTTTATTCTTTTAAACATTAATTAATAAATGCAAATACATAATTATCCAATTATATAATATATGTTGTTTTTCAGGATTTTCTCCTAAGCATTCTTTCAAATGCTATTTAAAATATAAAACTGACTGATGTTGAGAGTAACATGTTTGTTTTCATTAGGATAATTTACAGTCTTGAAATAACAAGTTACATGTATTCAAAATGAATGTGGATGTTACTGCGTCGAACAATTTAACTGACTATTCTTTATTTAAAAAAACAAACAAACTGCTTCCAAGGTTGCTAGGTACTGATATGAACGAGAAGAGCAAAGTTGCGAAATTACATTTATTTTATTAATGAGGAATCGAAATAGCCTCTCTTGATTACAGCCATCGTATCAAGCCATTACACGAAGTCAAAATGACGTCAAATATCTGATGATTTTTGTGTTAAAGGCGCTGTAGCACGGCGTTCTTACTGAAAAAAGTGACCTCACATAGACGTAAATAAGTGTTACAGTGGTTACATAATACTCGTGAATCAATTAAAAGAGATAAAACGATAGTACATGGTTCAGTTAAGCCATGAAAGTCCATTTCCCTTTGAGTGGTCATATTAACAAGAGAATTAGTGAGTACAGCTCACTCATGATACCCCCGCTTTTAACATTGGTCAAAGAGAAATGTTTGAAAATAGCAAAAGAGCATCAATGTTTAAACTTTTGTATGAACAGACCATTATATATAAGTATTATTATAGCAGAGTAAGTATTACACTTGTAAGCATGTTTTAGAAGTAAAAGTTGAAACATTTGAAGAATGGCATTAAATATGCAAATGAGGGTATGAAACATACAAATATGCAAATGGGGGTATGAAATATAAAAATGACAGATGTACACATCAGTGGTTTCGTAACATTTGAACAATTAGTGTCTGAGTAATGAGTGGAACAAAAAGTGTGAATGCGAAGATGAAAAACGGAGAAAATTGCATAAATTATGCAAATGAGGGTATGAAACATACAAAAGGCAGATGTGCACATCATGGTGATTGTACATATCAAGTTACAAGACATTTGAACAATTGGTTTCAGAGTTATGAGTGGAACAAAAAGTGTGAATGGTTAAGTTGAAAACGGAGATAATTTAAATTATGCAAATGAGGGTATGAAACATTCAAAAGGCAGATGTACACATCGTGATGATTATATGTATTAAGTTACAAGACATTTGAACAGTTAGTATTTGAGTTATGAGTGGAACAAAAACTGAATGGCAAAGTCGAAAAACGGAGATAATTTGCATAAATTATGCAAATGAGAGTATGAAACATACAAAAGGCAGATGTACACATCATGGTGATTGTACATATCATATTTTGTAAAATTTGAACAACAAGTAGTATTTGAGTTATGAGCGGAACCAAAAGTGTAAGCATAGACGCGCACACAAAGACGCTTAAAAGTGGAAAATCTGAAAAAATAATCATGGAATCTGAGTGAAACATAGAAAAGGCACATCTAGGGACCATAAAGTGTACATGTATAAAGTTTCATAACAATTGAACAAGTAGTATTTGAGTTATGAGCGGAACCAAAAGTGTGACCATAGACGCGCACACAAAGACGCTTAAAAGTGGAAAATCTGAAAAAATAATCATGGAATCTGAGGGAAACATAGAAAAGGCACATCTAGGGACCATAAAGTGTACATGTATAAAGTTTCATAACAATTGAACAAGTAGTATTTGAGTTATGAGCGGAACCAAAAGTGTTCCGGACGGACGGACGGACGCGCTGAGCGCTATATACCCCCGACTACTTCGTAGCGGGGGTATAATTAGTATAAGATGTTCACATTTAAGTGGCCGCTCGAAGCTAGTTCATGTGATCTGACTTATCTTGCGATAACTGAACACTCAGAGTAGAGTTTTAAATGGAGTTCAATGGTGCAATAGTCAACCATCTTACTCACTGAATTCTCAAAATTGCATGAGACCTACACTGAAGAGTTCCTGCAAAATTATAGCTTTATATATACGTCTCACCATTTTCTTCTAATATGGATACGGCTAAGGTTGTTTTATGAGATGTTGTACCCTCTTGCGTAAAAATATACTGTAAAAACTTAAATAATAATTAGCAAATTTGAACAAAAATTATAGGCAAAAAAGGTGCTACATATATACAGTGTCTTTAATGTACAGAAGACCATGTTATTTCACCCAGTGATGTTAAGCTAATAATGTCGTATTACACCGTTTTTGGTTCTTGCAGTTTTAGAAGGTATATTTAGACTCAGAAATTTAGTTACACTTGAACCTCGTTTTTCTTCTTTTTTTCTTTGGTGTCCTAGCTCTATACCGACTAAGCTTTCATTGACATCGCAGTCTGAGACTAATATTTCTGGCACATTGATCTTTAAAAAAAATAATTTACATTTACATTTAATTACCTGCTACTATCCCCCGCTACGAAGTACATGTAGTCGGGGCATATAGAGGTCAACGTGTCCGCCCGTCCCCCCTTCGAACTTTTTGTTCCACTCATTACTCATTTACTAATTTTTCAAAAGTTAAACATAATCACAATGATGTGTACATGTACCATTTGTATGTTTCTTACCCTCATTTGCATAATTCATGCAAGTTTTCTCAGTTTTTTCACTCCGCCATTTACGCTTTTGTTCCACACACAACTCAGACATTAATTGTTCAAATGTTACGAAATTTGATACATATAATTACTGTTGTGTACACCTGTCTTTCTTATAACCATATCTCCATTTGCATTATCTATGCAAATTTTCCACTTTTCGACTTAAAGCACTCTTAAAGGTGTATCTATGAAGCCATAGTTACTTTGCTTTTATAATACCGATGTGGTATGTTCATGCAAGGGAGTAACATTGAACTGTTTTTGTTATTTTAAAGCTTTTTCTTTGACCAATGTTAATAGCGGGATATGTGAATGAACTGTGCTCTTGTTTCGTGCTCTTCTAGTGTGAAGTTTTTGTTTTGTTTTGCACCTGAAAGTGAAATTTGACTTGAGCAGGTTTGATATACAAATAACGTATAACCAAGCTTAAGCATGTTCGGGATTGAGCACTGGTCGATTTAAAAAACGTTTTTAATGGAACCAAGAGAATAAGTGAACACAACTCTTACAAAATACCCCCGCTTCCAACCTTGGGCAAAGAAAAAATATTCAAAATAGACATGAATTATAATCCTTTGTATAATCATATCACTGCGGTTTTATGCGAGCATTGCAAATTGCAAATTCTATAAGTTATGAAAATCATGAGAGGTCACAACTCCACGTTTTTGATGGCCAGATGTTATCAAGTTAGGTGATATTTCCATTATTTGAATACGAAAACAGTTTGGAGCAGTGATTGCCTTTTGCAATGCACCATCTTTGTGTTTTAATAGATGCATGCAGTATGTTTGGGATTAAAAGTAAACAATTAACAACCTTAAGCAGTGAATGACAACAAAGTAATTGACAATTTGATACTGCTAGCTTTCGTCAAAAACCTACATTTGTGTCCATTGTGATTTTTTGCGATGTAATTCCATTTCGTGTCCCTCCAGAGGAAACGTTCGAAAATCTCAACAAAACGTTTATTACACTTTATTTTAGGTATTATGATATGATAAATCGCTGATATTGAGCTTTATAATCACTCTATTAATATTGTTATCTATATTTAAATTGGACATATTTAGATACATGTTCAAAACTGTACACGTGCCATCGAAACCACGTTCAAATTGCATTTATTTGATAAATGCTTTGCGACATTCACGTGTTCCTGCTGTAATATCAAACGTGTTCACTGTAAATTACATCACAATGCTCGTTTAACTGTCACGCAATTGTCTGTGTTCGTTTGTTAAAGTATGTCCTTATGTGTTGCAACCGGGACGCCAACACGATTTCGTTGAACTATAAAGAACCGAAACTGCCTGACAACCCTGTTGAAAAGCGGATGAAGCAAGAGACACATGTTGAATTGATGAGTGTATATGCGATAGTGACAATATGTAGATCAGTCATAATGGACATGTACTTTCCACGGTTAACGGTCGAAGATTACAAACTTACATTGAAAATAGGTAACTGAACATCTGAAGATCTATCCTGAACAGCTCGAGCTCTCGGTTAATTAGGTTTGCACAAAGCTTATTAAGTATTAAAACAATTTAAGTACTTGTCATTCGTGTATTTTTTTACGTTTGGTCGTTTAAATGCGAAAAGCGAAAGCACGACATGTATACAAAACGTCAAGCATAAAGTTATAATGACGTTTATATTATGTAAGAATAATTCTATATGTTATTTTCAATATTGAATTTCTACTGAGCAAGTTTCTATTATTGTACACTATTCAATTCGTATTTATGCCTGACTTGATAGGAGATTGAACACCGCAATCCTTAACTGTTATATAACGGTTTTAAGCATGTTAATATTCAACCAACATAAGCGTAGAACAGACCCCAAGTACAGTTTTATCTCGATTTAAAACCGGACCGGCTGTCACGTTCATGTCCTGACAAATCTATTTGTGTACGATCAATTCGGCTGCTGATATGTTTAACGAACTGATACTCCCACATATCCAGTCAGCATATAGCTACAGGTCCGAATTTCGATGTGTTTAGTGAACTGATACTCCCACATATCCAGTGAGTATAAAGTTACAGGTCCGAGTGTAAATGTCTTTAGTGAACTGATATTGCCACATATCCAGTGAGTATATAGTTACAGGTCCGAGTTTCGATGTGTTTAGTGAACTGATACTCCCACATATCCAGTGAGTATAAAGTTACAGGTCCGAGTGTCAATGTCTTTAGTGAACTGATATTGCCACATATCCAGTGAGTATATAGTTACAGGTCCAAGTTTCGATGTGTTTAGTGAACTGATTCTCCCACATATCCAGTGAGCATATAGTTACAAGTCCGAGTTTCGATGTGTTTGGTGAACTGATACTCCCAAATATCCAGTGAGAATATAGTAACAGGTCCGAATTTCGATGTGCTTAGCGAACTGATACTCCCACATATCCAGTGAGTACATGTATATAGTTACAGGTCCGAGTTTCGATGTGTTTAGTGAACTGATACTCCCACATATCCAGTGAGCATATAGTTACAGGTCCGAGTTTCGATGTGTTTAGTGATCTGACACTCCCACATATCCAGTGAGCATATAGTTACAGGTCCAAGTTTCGATGTGATTAGCAAACTGATACTCCCACATATCCAGTGAGCATATAGTTACAGGTCCGAGTTTCGATGTGTTTAGTGAACTGATACTCCCACATATCCAGTGAGCATATAGTTACAGGTCCGAGTTTCGATGTGATTAGCAAACTGATACTCCAACATATCCAGTGAGCATATAGTTACAGGTCCGAGTTTCGATGTGTTTAGTGAACTTATACTCCCACATATCCAGTGAGTATATAGTTACAGGTTCGATTTCGATGTGTTTAGCGAACTAATACTCCCACATATCCAGTGAGTATATAGTTACAGGTTCGAATTTCGATGTGTTTAGCGAACTGATACTCCCACATATCCAGTGAGCATAAAGTTACAGGTCCGAGTTTCGATGTGTTTAGTGAACTGATACTCACACATATCCAGTGAGCATATAGTTACAGGTCCGAGTTTCGATGTGATTAGTGAACTGATACTCCCACATATCCAGTGAGCATATAGTTACAGGTCCGAGTTTAGATGTGTTTAGCGAACTGATACTCCCACATATCCAGTGAGCATATACTTACATGTCCGAATTTCGATGTGTTTAGTGAACTGATACTCCAACATATCCAGTGAGTATATAGATACAGGTCCAAGTTTCGATGTGTTTAGTGAACTGATACTCCCACATATCCAGTGAGTTTATAGATACAGGTCAAAATTTCGATGGGTTTAGCAAACTGATACTCCCACATATCCAGTGAGTACACGTATATATTTACAGGTCCGAGTTTCGATGTGTTTAGTGAACTGATACTCCACCATATCCAGTGAGCATATAGTTACAGGTCCGAGTTTCGATGTGATTAGCAAACTGATACTCCCACATATCCAGTGAGCATATAGTTACAGATCCGAGTTTCGATGTGTTTAGTGAACTTATACTCCCACATATCCAGTGAGTATATAGTTACAGGTCCGAATTTCGATGTGTCTAGCGAACTGATACTCCCACATATCCAGTGAGTATATAGTTACAGGTTCGAATTTCGATGTGTTTAGCGAACTGATACTCCCACATATCCAGTGAGCATATAGTTACAGGTCCGAGTTTCGATGTGTTTAGTGAACGGATACTCCCACATATCCTATGAGTATATAGATACAGGTCCGAATTCCGATGTGTTTAGCGAACTGATACTCCAACATATCCAGTGAGTACATGTATATAGTTACAGGTCCGAGTTTCGATGTGTTTAGTGAACTGATACTCCCACATATCAAGTGAGCATATAGTTACAGGTCCGAGTTTTAATGTGTTTAGTGAACTGATACTCCAACATATCCAGTGAGTATATAGTTACAGGTCCGAGTTTCGATGTGTTTAGTGAACTGATACTCCCACATATCCAATGAGCTTATAGTTACAGCTCCGAGTTTCGATGTGTTTAGCGAACTGATACTCCAACATATCCAGTGAGTACATGTATATAGTTACAGGTCCGAGTTTCGATGTGTTTAGTGAACTTATACTCCCACATATCCAGTGAGTATATAGTTACAGGTCCGAATTTCGATGTGTTTAGTGAACTGATACTCCCACATATCCAGTGAGCAAATAGTTACAGGTCCGAATTTCGATGTGTTTAGTGAACTGATACTCCCACATATCCAGTGAGCATATAGTTACAGGTCCAAGTTTCGATGTGTTTTGTGAACTGATACTCCCACATATCCAGAGAGTATATAGTTACAGGTCCGAATTTCGATGTGTTTAGTGAACTGATACTCCCACATATCCAGTGAGTATATAGTTACAGGTCCGAATATCGATGTGTTTAGCGAACTGATACTCCCACATATCCAGTGAGTATATAGTTACATTTCCGAATTTCGTGTGTTTAGTGAACTGATACTCCCACATATCCAGGGAGCATATAGTTACAGGTCCGAATTTCGATGTGTTTAGTGAACTGATACTCCCACATATCCAGTGAGTATATAGTTACAGGTCCGAATATCGATGTGTTTAGCGAACTGATACTCCCACATATCCAGTGAGTATATAGTTACATTTCCGAATTTCGTGTGTTTAGTGAACTGATACTCCCACATATCCAGTGAGCATATAGTTACAGGTCCGTGTTTCGATGTGTTTAGCGAACTGATACTCCAAATATCCAGAGAGCATATAGTTACAGGTCCGAATTTCGATGTGTTTAGTGAACTGATACTCCAACATATCCAGTGAGTATGTAGTTACAGGTCCAAGTTTCGATGTGTTTAGTGAACTGATTACACCACATATCCAGTGAGTATATAGATACAGGTCCGAATTTCGATGTGTTTAGCGAACTGATACTCCCACATATCCAGTGAGTACATGTATATAGTTACAGGTCCGAGTTTCGATGTGTTTAGTGAACTGATACTCCCACATATCCAGTGAGCATATAGTTACAGGTCCGAATTTCGATGTGTTTAGTGAACTGATACTCCCACATATCCAGTGAGTATATAGTTACAGGTCCGAGTTTCGATGTGTTTAGTGAACTGATACTCCCACATATCCAGTGAGTATATAGTTACAGGTACGAATTTCGATGTGTTTAGTGAACTGATTCTCCCACATATCCAGTGAGCATATAGTTACAGGTCCAAGTTTCGATGTGTTTAGCGAACTCATACTCCCACATATCCAATGAGCATATAGTAACAGGTCCAAATTTCGATGTGTTTAGCGAACTGATACTCCCACATATCCAGTGAGCATATAGTTACAGGTCCGAATTTCGATGTGTTTAGCGAACTGATACTCCCACATATCCAGTGAGCATATAGTTACAGGTCCGAATTTCGATGTGTTTAGTGAACTGATTCTCCCACATATCCAGGGAGCATATAGTTACAGGTCCGAGTTTCGATGTGTTTAGTGAACTGATACTCCCACATATCCAATGAGCTTATAGTTACAGCTCCGAGTTTCGATGTGTTTAGCGAACTGATACTCCAACATATCCAGTGAGTACATGTATATAGTTACAGGTCCGAGTTTCGATGTGTTTAGTGAACTTATACTCCCACATATCCAGTGAGTATATAGTTACAGGTCCGAATTTCGATGTTTTTAGTGAACTGATACTCCCACATATCCAGTGAGCAAATAGTTACAGGTCCGAGTTTCGATGTGTTTAGTGAACTGATACTCCCACATATCCAGTGAGCAGATAGTTACAGGTCCAAGTTTCGATGTGTTTTGTGAACTGATACTCCCACATATCCAGAGAGTATATAGTTACAGGTCCGAATTTCGATGTGTTTAGTGAACTGATACTCCCACATATCCAGTGAGTATATAGTTACAGGTCCGAATATCGATGTGTTTAGCGAACTGATACTCCCACATATCCAGTGAGTATATAGTTACATTTCCGAATTTCGTGTCTTTAGTGAACTGATACTCCCACATATCCAGGGAGCATATAGTTACAGGTCCGAGTTTCGATGTGATTAGCAAACTGATACTCCCACATATCCAGTGAGCATATAGTTACAGGTCCGTGTTTCGATGTGTTTAGCGAACTGATACTCCAAATATCCAGAGAGCATATAGTTACAGGTCCGAATTTCGATGTGTTTAGTGAACTGATACTCCAACATATCCAGTGAGTATGTAGTTACAGGTCCAAGTTTCGATGTGTTTAGTGAACTGATTACACCACATATCCAGTGAGTATATAGATACAGGTCCGAATTTCGATGTGTTTAGCGAACTGATACTCCCACATATCCAGTGAGTACATGTATATAGTTACAGGTCCGAGTTTCGATGTGTTTAGTGAACTGATACTCCCACATATCCAGTGAGCATATAGTTACAGGTCCGAATTTCGATGTGTTTAGTGAACTGATACTCCCACATATCCAGTGAGTATATAGTTACAGGTCCGAGTTTCGATGTGTTTAGTGAACTGATACTCCCACATATCCAGTGAGTATATAGTTACAGGTACGAATTTCGATGTGTTTAGTGAACTGATTCTCCCACATATCCAGTGAGCATATAGTTACAGGTCCAAGTTTCGATGTGTTTAGCGAACTCATACTCCCACATATCCAATGAGCATATAGTAACAGGTGCAAATTTCGATGTGTTTAGCGAACTGATACTCCCACATATCCAGTGAGCATATAGTTACAGGTCCGAATTTCGATGTGTTTAGCGAACTGATACTCCCACATATCCAGTGAGCATATAGTTACAGGTCCGAATTTCGATGTGTTTAGTGAACTGATTCTCCCACATATCCAGGGAGCATATAGTTACAGGTCCGAATTTCGATGTGCTTTCCGAACTGATACTCCCACATATCCAGTGAGTACATGTATATAGTTACAGGTCCAAATTTCGATGTGTTTAGCGAACTGATACTCCCACATATCCAGTGAGCATATAGTAACAGGTCCTAGTTTCGATGTGTTTAGCGAACTGATACTCCCACATATCCAGTGAGCATATAGTAACAGGTCCAAATTTCGATGTGTTTAGCGAACTGATACTCCCACATATCCAGTGTGCATATAGTAACAGGTCCGAATTTCGATGTGTTTAGCGAACTGATACTCCCACATATCCAGTGAGTATATAGATACAGGTCCGAATTCCGATGTGTTTAGCGAACTGATACTCCCACATATCCAGTGAGTATGTAGTTACAGGTCCAAGTTTCGATGTGTTTAGTGAACTGATTACACCACATATCCAGTGAGCATATACTTACATGTCCGAATTTCGATGTGTTTAGTGAACTGATACTCCCACATATCCAGTGAGTACATGTATATAGTTACAGGTCCGAGTTTCGATGTGTTTAGTGAACTGATACTCCCACATATCCAGTGAGCATATAGTTACAAGTCCGAATTTCGATGTGTTTAGTGAACTGATACTCCCACATATCCAGTGAGTATATAGTTACAGGTCCGAGTTTCGATGTGTTTAGTGAACTGATACTCCCACATATCCAGTGAGTATATAGTTACAGGTACGAATTTCGATGTGTTTAGTGAACTGATTCTCCCACATATCCAGTGAGCATATAGTTACAGGTCCAAGTTTCGATGTGTTTAGCGAACTCATACTCCCACATATCCAATGAGCATATAGTAACAGGTCCAAATTTCGATGTGTTTAGCGAACTGATACTCCCACATATCCAGTGAGCATATAGTTACAGGTCCGAATTTCGATGTGTTTAGCGAACTGATACTCCCACATATCCAGTGAGCATATAGTTACAGGTCCGAATTTCGATGTGTTTAGTGAACTGATTCTCCCACATATCCAGGGAGCATATAGTTACAGGTCCGAATTTCGATGTGCTTTCCGAACTGATACTCCCACATATCCAGTGAGTACATGTATATAGTTACAGGTCCAAATTTCGATGTGTTTAGCGAACTGATACTCCCACATATCCAGTGAGCATATAGTAACAGGTCCTAGTTTCGATGTGTTTAGCGAACTGATACTCCCACATATCCAGTGAGCATATAGTAACAGGTCCAAATTCCGATGTGTTTAGCGAACTGATACTCCCACATATCCAGTGTGCATATAGTAACAGGTCCGAATTTCGATGTGTTTAGCGAACTGATACTCCCACATATCCAGTGAGTATATAGATACAGGTCCGAATTCCGATGTGTTTAGCGAACTGATACTCCCACATATCCAGTGAGCATATAGTTACAGGTCCGAATTTCGATGTGGTTTCCGAACTGATACTCCCACATATCCAGTGAGCATATAGTTACAGGTCGGAGTTTCGATGTGATTAGCAAACTGATATATCCAACAGAGTATCAGAGTCAAACGAAACATTCAATTTAGAATATACTTCCTTAAAGATAATTTTAGGTTTCTCGTTTCAAAAAACATGATAATGCATGTTTAAAAATAACAAGTAACGAACTCGCATAACGAACTTGTCACGTAATTAGCAGCCCCGACTAAGTCAGAACTGCTGTCATTTTTTGTGCAGTTTCCGCCGCCGCCGATGCGTTTTGTTTTGGCTACAACTTTTCCAAGAAGGAATTCGTGTTCATATTCAAAGTCAAAGGTCAAGGTCACGAGTTCTGAAATCACCACAAAATTATAAAGCATGCATTTACGAAATTGCCTTATTACAACTATTGACACTCATTTAATGATTGCGTGACCTTGAAGATCGAAGTAATGAGATATGATCAAGATCGACAGTTCTGAAATCACTTTTTTCCAAGAGGGCATTGAGACCTCATTCATAATTTCTTTCTGATACACCCGAGGAATAATTCTGACCTGTTCACATTCAAGGTCATGACTTCTGCAATCACTAAAAAAATGCTTGTAAACATTGATAACTTTAAAAAAAATTGCTATCAGGATCTTATTTGGTATTATAATATATCAACTATGGAGAAAGACCAAGATTTAAAAAGATTTTCGCCAAAATTCATCGGAGTTCAAGGTCACAACTTAAGCATGCATTTGTGAATATGCCTTATTTTAACTGTTAACACATGGTATTACATGATTGTTATACACAATGAAAAGTAGTCACTGATTGACCTTGAAGGTCAAATGTCAAAGGACAAGGTTATCCCGTTGATCCAATTTTGAAATCAAAATTGTGTAAAGTAACATCATTATTGATGATTCAGCTTGATAGTAATAACTCCAATAATGAACATTTAAAAAATAAACATTTGCTCATTTTATTGTGGCTGTGGAGAAGGCGAAACGATCTTGCCTTCCGCCATGTTGGAATAAAGGTAACGTACGTTACCAGTATCACCTTCGGTACAGTGAACATTGGTCGCCTGAAAGGTCCTCTTGCACGGTACATATAAACGTTGTAAGCATCTCCTGTTAACTGTTTCCCCGAGATTTACAAAATATACAGGATGCGTTACAATGAATCTCTTGAAGTTCTCAATATGAGAGCATGGTGAATAAATAGAGCCACTTTATAATGTACTGAGAATGATTTAAGTTTGTAATATTGGTATAGGATTTGCTTTGAATTTGTATATACAGGAACAATAAAATGTGTAATTCATTTCTATGGTTGTACACAATTGACAGAGCCTCGGTTTTTTTTATTCTACATGAATATCTTCCGTGGTTGGTAGATAAATCGTTTAAAACAAATCGAAAGCGTATAAAGACATTTCTGAGAGTTTTATTACATAGGTTAAACAGATACGACTCTGGTTCTAAAACAGACTTGAAATTGCGATAACAATCATAACGTAAACTCCCATGTAACGAGTGGCAGTCATGTCTAAAGTTTGCAATACTTCTTGTACGAATATGTTGACAAGTGTATGAGTGTATGTCAAGGAATAGTTTGAGTGAATGAGTGAGTCATTGTTTAACACTTTTTGGGCAATATCACAATAATTTGCGGCCTAACAGTTTTAGATAACCGAAAACATTTGTATAGCCATAAGTAGACGACATATTACGAATGTTTGATGCCCAAATACTTTTACCCATATTATCAAGATGGGCAGTCATACTGTAGGGTTTTTTTGGGCAGGCGATGTTCAGGCATATTTATTATGTTACACGAAAACATTAAACAACGGCAAAAATATGTACAAAGGAAATCTCCTGCATTCACCATATACCTCTGGTTAGACATTCAAAAACCTTTTACATGCAAGGAGGTGAACCGTTTCGATGACAACCCGATTGGAAATGGCTTTTCCTTGTAACACCATATTTCAGACACATCAAGAAGGATAGGTTGTACTTTTGAGTTAACAAAATTGAAGAATATATTGGTACCAACTACTCCCAACTTTGGTAAAGCAGAGAACAGCCCTTTTTGCTCTATATGCAAAATTGATTTATGCATCCATGAATGCGTTTCGCTTTGCTTCTGAGTATGGTTTATGCGTAGCGTAACAAACTTATTTTGCTTGTAACAACAAAGTGCTAAGCAATAACAACATGTGTGACCCACCCCACCATTCCGACTGTCTGACTTCGAGTTACTGGTATGGGTTTATGCATTGTTTATCAGTTAACAAATGTCACGTTTGCTTGTTGGGTGATCATGAAATGTGTCACCTACAGACTCAGTTGTTGCATAACCAGTCTGATACAGATATCGTGCTGGTATATTTCAAGAGATGTATTGTGCATGCACGCCGCGGAGCATGTAAATACCCTACTTCACAACATTCTGTTTTAGGATATCTTCCGGAGGTTTCCGACTTTTCAAAAGGATTATCAATCCTGTGAGCATACAGCCAAATATGTTTTGGAGCTTTATGACCATAGTTCATTAATATTGTTGCTGAACCATATTAAGCTCTTGATTGTTATCAGACTAATATTTGAATTTGAGAAATTATATTACAGTTTTAGCTCATCAGGCCTGGAATGGTGTCCGGCGTCCATCCATCCATCCATCCATCCGTCCGTCTTTAAATTTTCAGCTTTTTCGACTTCTTCTCCATAACCAATGACTCTAGAGAGATGAAATGTTGTGTGCAGACTCCTTTGCCAATGGAGATTCTAAATTGTAGACATTGAAAACCTACTCTCATCTTCTTCTCCAGTACGAAAAGCTCTAGAAAGCTGAAATTGTAAATGTTGGGACCCCAAGTATGAATCACAGGGTCACAACCTAAAATAAACCTCTATTGTAGCAAGCTTTGAACAGTACTCTTGAGGTTTTATTTGCTCTTCACTTCAGTCACTATACAGATTAAGGGAGGTAATCCCAAATATGTGAGTTCTAACATGTACTTTGCAATTGAGAAATGGTTGTTGAAAAGAGAAATTGAGATTCGAAACTGAGGAATTGAGGATCTTGAATGTAATATTTATTTTGTAAAACCATCTTTTTGTAAATGCCTCTGATAAACACCCTTTGTAACTGTAAACTACATGAGATGTTCACAAATAAACTATGCTTCGATTTAATGTCAAATGGATATTTATGAATGATTAGCATGCGTAGATGAACAGGCGCATAGTCTCAAGCGATATTTTAGACAATAACTAATTAGTGACAATATGATTAATTTAGTTATGTTGCCCGAGTTGTATTAATTATTGTAATTATCCAGACTTAAAAATTGGCTACCGAAACGCCATTTTGATCTTGTGCATAACCTGACCTGAGAAAGACGCTAAAAACTTGTTCATAATAAAACATATACATTGATAGAATATCCACACAGTAACAAACATTTATTCAGTAAAATTATCAAAAATGCCCTGTTAATGCGTAGCAAAGCTTTCAAATATTAGAACAACAATTTCAAGAAAACTAGAGGTATGTACAAGTGATGCACTGTGTTATCCCCGTTCAAACACATACTCCAACCCATCTTATCCTCATTTGCCACTTAGGCTAGAGACATTCCAAAAAGGTTAATATGTTAAAATAAATGAACTTGTTCCATATTCAAAATGCTGGCACCATTCCATCTGTGAATCTAAACACATACCAAGTCTCATTAAATACTACTGAAAAGATTGCGTGGACATGTCGAAAAAGGCCCCAAACCCCCATATGCACTTATTTCAAATTGTGTCAATGGAGACCATAAGATATACAACATTCGGAATAATTAAAGTAACAAACGAAACCACTCTACCACTAGGTCTTACCACATACAGATACCATGCCTCATGAAATAATATACCCCCAAAATGCAGTTAGTTCAAATTTGTCCATGGAAACCAGAGAGATATAAAATTCAGAATACCCGAAATAAATATCCTGCACATAACGCCAATACGTGACGTCAAATACATTTTTACTTTAATCAACGAGTGTTGATATATTTGATATCAGAAGACACGAGGATGAGATTTTATTAATCATTCATTTCATCTGAATATGAGTTCTGTCAAGGTCAGTGCTCAGATACCATCGTTACTTTCAATGAAATAAGTATGTTCTCACTTGAACACTAATTTGGACTGTATTTTTTCCGCTCTTCTGTATTTTACTCGGAGAAGTTGACAAAGTTCATGTTCATCGTGAGCCACACGTAGG
The DNA here is from genome assembly GCA_936450465.1 of Gibbula magus. Classification (NCBI taxonomy): domain Eukaryota; kingdom Metazoa; phylum Mollusca; class Gastropoda; order Trochida; family Trochidae; genus Gibbula; species Gibbula magus. The sequence goes on along the minus strand of OW388290.1, from coordinate 14,658,947 downwards.
AGATAAACTTAGAATAACGTTTATGATTTTAGTTAGCATTGATGTCTTTCAGGACACAGTGACATTATAAAGTTTATTTATCCGTTCTACAGTGAGAGAAAAGAACACAATTTTGGAGATAGTCAGAGTAATTTTTCTAAGAAACCGGTTAGACTAAAACTTGGTTAATCAATGATTTGTTAAAAAGTGTTGTGCTTGTAAGCTATTTTAGTGAGTTGTGTTGTTATACGATTTTTTTTTCTCTCAATTATTCGAGTTGTGCATGTCGATGAGCACGGACATATACATTGAATTACGGCCGGTGTCAGACAGTAGGATTTCCCCCCATGACAAATTTCCCCCCGGAAAATTGGCTATATAGCTAAATTTCCCCCGGAGAAATAATATTGATTTGAAGAGTATAAAGGATTCTGAGTTGCCACTTGCGATTCACGCCAGGGAACTGATGCAGGAGCTTTTGCTGGACAGTAGGACGTTCTTCACTTCTGTCATCTTCTACAATGCAGTGATTTCGGCTGTTTTTCAAACAACAAGCGGCAAACCTGCAGAAGATTGGTATTTCTTGGAATATCTCGACAAGATTTTGTTCTCTGTGTCCTGTGCAATAGATCAGCTTGATCTAAAAACTACTTCTGAACTGTATATTCCCAGAAAATATCTTCAATTTGTTGATACGTGTAGAGAACTGATCCACAAAGATTACATATCAGACTCATGGTATGAAACGGCATCAACAACTGTGGATAGTGAGTTTGACTCAGAAACCGAACAACAAATATGAGAACTGAAGAGGAAATCATTTTCGTTTACCTGACAAAGGACACATACCCACACGATTTTACAAAAACAGATAAACGAAAATTAAGATCTAAAGCAAAATCATACAATGTCAAAAACGGAAAACTTTGGTGGAAAAACAGGGAAAAAGAAGATCGAGAAGTCATCTTACTGAAGGGCCAGCGAGATGTTTTGCTGAAAGATTTTCATGATAAGGGTGGCCATTTGGGTATAGATAAAACATATGCCAAACTTTCATCTACTTTCTACTGGAAATGTCTTTATAAAGATGTAGTGGACTATATTTCTTCCTGTGGTCCATGTCAAAAGGCTGCTGTCAAACTAGATAAGGAAGAGGACCCAGAACTCCACCCAATTCCAGTTATTTCTAATTGGTACCATGTTGGGATGGATCTCATTACGATGCCAAAATCCAAATCGGGCAACTCTTACATTCTTACCATCGTGGACTATTTTTCAAAATGGCCAGAATGTGTTCCAATAGCAGACAAGTCTGCTCCGACTGTTGCAAAAGCCTTGTACGACGTTTGCCTCAGGTTAGGGTTCCCATCCGTGTACAGCAGTGATCAGGGCAGAGAATTTGTCAACTTGGTTGTAGAAGATCTTGTCAAGGTAGCTGGTGCTTCACAACGTATTTCAACAGCCTATCACCCCCAAACGAATGGCCTGGTTGAAAGGTTTAATCAAACCATACAGAGAATGATCATTAAAATCTGCAATGAACAACAAGACAATTGGGATATCCACCTACCAGAGCTTGTATTTGCATACAGAACATCTCCACAGAAAAGCAGCAAGTATACGCCATTTGAAGTGATGTACGGTCGGAAGGCTGTGTCGTCACTGACAGGAGATATCCATGACAACATCCAGTGTTTGAATTCCGAAGATGATATGAACAGATGTGTTGAACATCTTGCAGATGTAAGGGAAAAGCTGAAACGACGGTGTAAATCAAACATTCAGATGGCCCAAGTTGAACAGTGCAGCCAATTCAAGAAGAGAAGGACACATTCGTCACAGCCCTTTGAAGTTGGAGAACAAGTTCTTCTCTTCAACGCCAGAAAGGCTTCTAGGAAAGGATCCAAATTGCAACAAACCTGGCTTGGTCCTTACATGATCAAAGACCTTACAGATCATGGTGTTGCTGTCCTTCAAAAGTGTGATGGTGTTGTTCTTGGACAAAAGTACAATATCAAACTACTGAAGCGTTTCATTGAAAGGCCTGTTCAAGGACAATTTGAACAGAATGATGAAAACAACAATGAGTCGTGCTCAAAGGAGGGTGTAGCTGTTGATTGTGACACAGATTCAGAGCAAATGTCAGATACTGAAACTGTGAAATGCAGCAACTCCTCTGAACTCAATTACTTCAACCCCGTTGATCACGAATGGCAAATAAATAAGGCTAAACTTCTGACAAAAAGACCTTGGAGTGGCAAGAAACATCCGACATTTGTGTGTTTACCCGTCCTTTCCCAGCCTTCAAAGAAAGAGCCAATGAGAGGGGATGGAAATTGATTCTTCAGAGCTATTAGTCAAGCCATTTTCGGTCTTCAGAGGTATCACCGCTCTGTTCGAAATGCAATCGTTGCTTGGATGGTAGAACACAGTGTGAAAATACAGAATCATTTCGGAGAAAGCTATCTTGAAAATAGTGGAATGGATAGCGATGGCATCTGGGCTACAGAAGTTGAAATTCTATCGACAGCAGCCGTTCTCAACACCAATATTCAAATATGGTGCAAGTCAGGATCCTCAATGAAGTGGCTTTGTTACAAGTCTGACACACTTGGACAAGTATCCATGACACACAAGTCCATCTAGTTTACTTGACCATATACCCATGACACACTCGTGCATTTAGCTGTGTAAAAACAGTGCATGTCATTCTTACCAGGACTGTGAACATTTATTCCCAATGGACCATCGCCATGTGGTAGCGTCTTTTTAGAAAATTTTAAGACTCATGTTGGTAGTATCCAATTTCCTTTTTTTATATTTGACATATTCTGCTATGTTCAACATTCTGTTATCAGGCTTACAGTTGATTTAGCTTGTTTAGCTTACTAGGCCTTCTATCCATGACACACTCGTGCATCTAGCTGTGTAAAAAACAGTGTGTACTATTTCTTTTAAGACTGAACATTTATTTCCAATGGACGTCATGTGTTAACATCGTTTTAAATCAGACTCATGTTGGTAGTATCCACTTCTTTTTGTTACATTTGACACATTATGTTATGTCCATCATTTTGTAGTCAACATCATTAATACATTGTCTTATTAAGCTCATCATGTTTCGTTATATTTATTGTTAGATGAAAAACTGTTGATGTTTACAATCATCTTCAGATTACTAATCTATCAATGAAAAGGGTATTGGCAATTTTGACTGAAATTGGAATTAAAAAAGTTAAGATATTGATCAACATTATCTTCTTATAATACGATTAGGACATAAATAAGCTTTATACCATCCCAGTTGGAAGTACAAATGAATCAATCTTATGATCTCATGAAAGCTCCTGTATGTTAACAATGAAGAAATTAACCATAACGTGATAGTTTAGAGAGTCTATCGTCTTGTTGATATTGAAGATTTCACTCATTCATCGAATTATAACTAATTTAAGAATACACACTAAAAATATGTATATGTCCTTAGGTACTTTTAAAGATATTTGTGCATAACGCAAAGGTTATAACTTATTAAAAAAATATTAAACATGTTTTATTCGATTAAGAGTGGGTTATGGAACAAGTTACCTAATTAGGATAACCTTTTACCACGTACACGTACAGAATGGAAGGGTTAAAACAATATACATGTTACATGGATTTCAAGTAATATTATCAATATAATACAAAAATGGTATAATATATTTACAGAGCAAATAAGTAAGATAAAACGTACGTTCGCTGTTAAACATACATTGCTCAACTGCTTAATATATTGACTGATTTTAGACAACTATTTCCTGGCTTTTTGCTATTAGTTGCACGTAATCTAATTTAGTGGCATATGCATTTCAAAAGGTTGAAGATTTTCTTTCTGTGTTCATCATATAAATGACACTCAAACGAAACTCTTTCTCGCACCAGTAACCACATTAACACCTGTAATCTGATTTTATGGTAAGCTTCGATGCGTCTACTAAGCGCTTCGCGCGACCATATATGTCCGTACCTCCCTTGTTCAGGTACCCAATTGTCAGCTGGGTGAGCTGAGTGCAATGTGGATGAAGTGCCTTGCCCAAGGACACAACGCAGTATTCGACCATGATCACACATTTTTTGTGTCTCCATCGGGATTCGAACCCGGGTCGTCGGCGTGACAGGCCAGCAAGCTAACCACTACGCCACCGCATTACAAAATGTGCATGGACGGTGGTTGACTTTTGCTCTTATAATCCTAAAGTCTTCAATTTACAGGGGGAAATCTGACTATAAAGCGGAAAATTGGCTATATAGTGGATTTTCCCGGTGGGAAATATTACTATATAGTGTGTTTTCCGGGGGAAGCATGGCTATATAGCCAGTTTTCCGGGGGAAGCATTACTATATAGCCAGTTTTCCGGGGGAAATTCTGCTGTACAGCCAGTTTTCCGGGGGAAATTTGGCTTTATAGCACGTTTTCCGGGGGGAAATTTGCCTCGGGGGGAAATCCTACTGTCTGACACCGGCACAATATACATATGTAGGCAACGTTGATACGTGGCATCAATGTAATACCGCATGTAGAAGTGTTTGAAAGCGCCTCAATTTAGTTAATATGTCTCCTAATCATAATCAGGTGTTCAGTAAGGGTTCCTCTGCTCTCCCGTCACGCTGTAACAACCCCAGGCACCAGTCAATATGTTTTAACCATCTATCAGATTCTATATGTAGAGGTATATACCATGTCCGTGTCATAGTGGGATTTCTCCCCGAGCCAATGTTTCCCCAGAAAAAGTACTGAAGCCAAATGTTCCTGAGACAAAGGGCAAAATAGCTGGATTTACGCTTCATATTGAGATTCAAGTGAGATATAGTTAAAGGGGGGAGTACGAGTTTGTTTGCAGAATATCCACTATCGGGCTTTCAATAAAACTGCACTATTCAAACAACATTTTTCAAACAACATTGGCAAAAGAACGTATATGTTATTATATTATTTAACAGATAGTGTTCATAATAAATATTCAGACCATGTATCTGTCATTGAAAAGTATATGTAATTCCGAGGTGTTAAAGGCGGTTTATAAGTTTTTAAAAAGCAAACTCATCGGCTTCTGCACATGATTTTTTTCCAAATATCAATGTCCATAACTAATTGAGTGTAGCGTCTCCTCTTATTGTAACATATATTTCGAGAAAAAACGTCTTTGTTTTGCAAAAACAATTACCGAAAGAATGGTCTACTCGCAAACAAAACAGTTTTATGAATTTTATAATTCGATGTGCTGATGATGTAACTACGTAATACGATGTTCTGCCAGAACTGGTTTTCAGGCGCGAGCAAGTGTTTCTAACAATTTTCCTGATGCGGCAATTCCGCCAGATTCAACCACAAAACATCATGTATCATTTCTTGAACAAAATAAGTGTAATGCGTAGTGCATTATATATCACTGACTGGCAATATCTTGTTTTAATGAGAAAAATACAATGTTTCTGTGAGTGTAACTCCCCCATCATATCCTTTATTTAAATTGGACCCTTGCTTATAAATAATACGCAAATACTGTTCCAATCCAAGTGAGAATGTATCCGGAAATATTTGGAGATAAGGTTATGAAGAAAGATTTATAATATGTACGTAATGGGGGCGGCCTGGCATTGTCATACATGGACGTTGAGCAAGTGAGACATTAGCGGGTTTGAATGTTTGAAATTTTTAAGATGAATCGGTGAATGGGACAGATAATGTAAGATTTACATGAAACAGTATACTTTCAGTGCGAAACAGTGACCTCATTAATCACAATCAGACAGATACATTACCACTTCCTGTGAACCAGAAGCCATCGCTAGATTTATCTAAGTCATGAAGCTTATTTTTATGTAAAGTGGGAATGGAAAATTATGGATGATACACTTATGTTTATGTACAAGTTCGTTTTCCGTATTTTCAAGCTTTGTCCTTCAGCGAAATAATATTTTCGATTTCATAAGTACGTTTTTGCATCATTACAATTTTTTAGGTTTTAATAGGCATGTATGTATGTAGTATTTCCAATAACAAAAGGATGTGATCGAACGTGTTCAACCTTGGAGATGACCACAAATTAATAATGCTTCTGGGAGTACCACTGCCACTGCGGAATGTGGCATAAAAGTCGTTAATATTATCCAATTGACTTACTATTGTTGAGCGATGATTTCCCTAAGGTCACATGGGTCAACTGGGCTTTACTGATTCTAATTACGCTGTTCTGCTCTTTCTGAGTGGACACACCGCTGCATGTTGATACCATTTAAACGTTCGAGACAGTTATCGTGGTGTCATTGGAGGTCTCATCAGTTCGCGCCATGCTCGGTTCGGGAAGGATAATGGCATGTACAGAACCTCCCAAATGATATTAGATGCATAAACACGAAGTGAAACGAGTTACAATCATCACCAAGCAATTTGCTTCATTCATCGGGTGTTGATGTATCTGATCATGAAATTAGAAGACAAGATATTCTTAATGTACATATGAACAGAAATTATATTGTACTAACAGTTCGTCGTGAGGTTCAGTGGTGTTTCAAAATATTTCAAGATATTACTTTTTTATTTGGTGATAATTTTTGTCACTGGTAATTGATTTTTAAAAATTAAAGATGATAGACATACACTGTCGGCCAAAAGAAACGCCTATTTGATTTTCCTTAAAAGAAAGCTGAAGTATTTTCTGAAATATAATCAATGGTGGTCTCCAAGTTATGCTGAAAACAAATTGATATGAAAGTCCATTGAATTCGTGGAAAAACTGTGATTCGACTCAATAGCAATATTATTTCAATTATTAATATCATTGGTGTTTTATTTTAACATTTCATGTGAAATGTAACGATAAAACTAATGAGGTTTTCATTTAAAGACAAATACGTTCTTAGAGTGTTTACACAATTTTAACAAGAAGGGATAGAGACATCATTTGAGAAAACTCACGAGGAGAACCGTTTAGCCTGTGTAGGCCCTATTTATGTTCCCTCACTACAGAACAAAATATCTCAATAATAACTGGAAACACGTCAGTACCTACCATTAACGCGGGTTGTTTGTTAATCGACAACATTAAGGATATTAACATGAGATATATGTTCTGTGTGTTCTTCTGTCTGGGCCTTAGATTGTTGATCTTATTTTTTAAATAGTTCACACTTTCGATTTTAATGTAATATAAATTGTAATTACTTACTTTTTCCCTTGTGTATTCATGGTTAAAATGCATTCATTATAAGCTGTGCATGTTGCATCACTGACTAATTTTCCTCAGAGACCTTCTCTCAGCATGATTTGTCTTTAAAAATTAGTGAATTGCTATCGTTTGCGTTAGCGGGAGATTTGCGTCTGTAACTTACGTTTTGTTTCTGGTCATAAACCAAATTTATGAAGGTGAGATGTTAGTTCATGTTTGTTTAATTTTAACAGATTACATAAGTCTTTGGAGGACATGTGGAATACAAATTTTAGAATCGCAAGATTTTCTGGATACCAGCTTCTTTAGTGTACATGTATAATGTATGGTCTCAAAACAACATTGTTGCTTTGCTTGCGGATTGCATTGTCAATAAACTTGATATTTTCAATGTGTTCTTGAAAATAGTGTAATATTTTTAATCTTTCATAGTATTACATCTCCTATTAACATATGGCATGCCTGAACAATTCGTAAAGCAGGCATCCGATTACCCATGAACAGTAGAGTAGCTACGGTTTTCATTAAAAAATGTAATTGAAATATCTAAAATACAAATCAACAATCAGAAACTAAGACTACTAGGCAAATTTGCATGGAGGTCTTCCCGTTAACTTGCTCGATTCCCTTACCATAACGACCGACCAATCACAGTGAACTCTCCGGGTTTCTTCCTGGTATACGCTTCCGTCGAATTGGTGTTTACTTTAAAAATAAACGATACCAATGTATCATGTCAGTCTATTAAATATCAGTAGTACTACTAATATCATTATCAAACCGTTCTGTTTTATCAATATTATGTACACCACATGTATATGTCATATTGTATGTCATTTTATAAAAAAAAAATACATTAAATTATAAAAATTTATTAAACTATAACATATTACCATGTTGAATTTTTAAAATGTAATATTGTCGTACGCACATATTTGAAAGTGCGTGAATGTTTTGTCATTGTATATGAACATATAACTTTCTATAACCTTCAACCTTAAAATAACGTTATCAGCGTACGAGCGCTCTCCGTTAGTTTATAATCGATATGCATATGATGAATAATTGCTGCTGCTTTTTTTGATATGATAAGCTTTATATGACATACAATATTATGTAATACATTTATGCAAATGAAAAGGTGAGTAATTACGTTTTATCTTATAGAAACATGTTTATCACAGAATGGAGCGTGTTATCGATGCAATAAAGCAATCTGATAAACTTGGTATCCAAATCTGATAAATATGCGAAACAGGTCAAAGGTCAAATACACGAACTACTTTCGCAAAATTTCACTCTGTTCATGCGAATCTTTGAAAAGCGTAACCGGGAGTTTACCCGCCTATTTCGGCTTGAATGAATGGATATTCGAATACACGAACTCATCTGATATGGTACAGTATCCTTGGTACAGTACATTTGTAGTTTTAACAAAGTCAAGATAATTGTAGATTTGTTTTAAAATTCATTCAAAACATCAGTGCGCTATTGACCAAAAGCATCAGCAAGAAGCTGCAGTGTCCTGTGTACAAAATGATTCTTGATGTGTCCGTGTGTGACCTGGCGACGCGCTCTTCGATCGCACAAGCATTTTGGCAGCTCTTGGGGGATGAGCATACCGTATTAGATACATTAATAGGTACTAAAACGAAAGAAAAAAAACCCACCTCACAAACAACTACCGATTAAAGGTGCATCCATTGTGTTTCGTTAAATTTTATTTGGCTTTAATACGTTCCAACACACCATATGTGCTGTTTACAATACAAACAAATTAACTCAGCTTGCATATTCATCCCCAATCGCCAAATATATATAATTACTAGCTTCAATTAAAATCGAGTAACATCATTATGCATGTGCAGAAACTGAAGGTGCATGTCCTATTAACATGACCAGTAGTTATATGACCTATTAAAAATCAATAACCCAAATTTGTTATTTTGTCTGGTTTAAATAAGATTCCTAAATTAAGTTTGACTCATTGGCGCGCGCCACACGCGATGCATTGTCCGGTTTTCATATCGTCAATATACTAAGTCAGGTATCATCAAACTGGTAGTTTTCGGTAACGGTTGGTACTCCTCGATAAAATAACACAATTTGTAACCTTTGGCATATTTGACCCCCAACAACACAATGTATGTACATTTAAGTGTGAACGATACTGTTATGCAGTAATCCGAATCAACCATGCAACGCAACTTCCAAAACGTTCAAACTAGAGTTACTTCCCTTGTTCTAGTAACGTGACCAAGTGATTTATGAGTGCTTGTTAATTATTAGATAGATGCTTATGAACTGATTGAAAATATCTCCATGAACAAGAAACCATGGACCAATTGTTGATTTTTTAAAGAATCGCGCACATGTGTTTTTAAATTGTTTTAATTAAGAACTATTTCTAGGCACTTGACAGCCGATGTCGTGACCATCAGTTTGATGTACCGTTTATGATATTACTCCGCTAAAACAAGGTCAATTCTCTTTACACTGTACACATAAATAATCGTCTGTGTTCCTAAATACTATTAAGTCATTTGACAACACAGTAAACTCGTTTTCACTAAGGTTAATTACGAGAAAAGATCTTTAATGACTTGAAAAATATATTTCATAATTTTCACACTTAAACTTACTCATTAACAGTATTTTCATCGTTTAGGGGTTATGAAGTAAAGTATACAACCTTTTTGTCTAGTCATAAACGTAAAAGTTCACTTTCAACTTCCTCTGGACATCTAAATCACATTTATTGGTTACTAGCAGCCTGGTCGAAAACCGGACAATTTTTAACTTTTAAACAAGCTGCATTTTGCCACAATATGAATCCATCAGGATTTTTAAACGTGTTATCAGCATAAAGCTACGTTATTCAGCTTTCTTGTGAACCATTCATTTCTCAAATATCTTTGATACTTAAAAAGTTATTAAAAAAGAAAAGAGGTAACGTTTCTTTTGGCGTTTAGTGTATTTGGAATAAAAAAAATAATGCATTATGCTCGCCAAAGTCTCGCATAATAAAATTTGTATTCCAAAAATATTATATTAATGGTACGGAAACACACTTATTTAATAATCTCTAATGATACATTTTGTACTCGTCGATTCTTACTTTCAACTAAATTTAGTCTAATGTATTTACACTTTTTAAACTACCATATGTGACTTTACGTAAATATTTGTTATCAAATAATTTTTTATAGGTAACAATTATCATAAACATGTTGAAATTGTGTTTATTTAAGAAGGCACGGATGGATGATCAACTTCTTCGGTGTAGATCCTTATACCGTTCATCAATGCAGTCTTCATAAAAAATATACATAGGAGATGTTATGGTTTGACGTATCGTTTTACGCCAACAGTTGTATATTTCAATAAACTCAAAATGGATCCTAAGGTGAAATAATATGAGTATTGAGCGCAAGTTGATGAGCCCCTGTATTCGTTATAATGTGAACATTAATGTGAGAAACGAGCAATACAGATTTGAAACAGATTTGGAATATACGATATTTGTATCATCGTTAAAAATCATCCACAAATCATCGGGATATCGTCCCACAGGGGTCACGCTCCGTCCCTGGAGTAAACCCAAAATGAAGGAGGATTTGTTGTTCTTCATGTATGTGAGATCTTTGGCAAGACCTTTCGGAGCGACATATTCTCCTTTGACACTGTGTAGTGACAATTAGCATCGCTATTAAGAAAAGAAATGTCAATTATTGAGTTACTTTGCTCTGTGTATTCAAATCTACCACATCTTTACCATGTTGGAATCAGATTGGTGCCACATTGCATACAGGTCTCGAGGTTACTTTCAAAACCACATTTACAGATTGTTATATCATGATAAATGCTTGGTGTAATGAGAAGTCATGACGTCTAGAAATAAGAAAATGATCATTATGCAGCTGATGATAACTAGAAGTGATCTGGTCCCCACTTCATGTGTGATACACTCTAATTTCAAAAGTTTAAAGACGCTGTAGCATGCCGTTCTTACTGAAATAAAGTTCTCTCATAAAAAGTGTTCCAAAAGGCTAAATAATATTCCTCAATTAACAAACGAATGTACATGGTGCAGCTTAGCCTGCGAGTCTATTTCCTATCGAGCGGCTATTTAAGGTGTTCACATTAAAATGGCGACTCAAAGGTAGTTCAAGTGATCTGACTGATGTAGCGATACCGTAACACTCAAGAGTAGAAATATGGTACAATAATGGAATGTGTGTTGTTTGAACTCTCAAAATCTGTGAGACCTACAAATCTATCTCTCATTGAAGGGTTGCAAAGAATTGTCGCTTTATACGTCGCACCATTTTCTTTTAATGCCGAAAACCGTTTTCTTTGGATTCGGCTCATTAGGTCATGTAATGAGATTTTTACCCTCAAATGTAAGAAGTGGTAAATTGGGGAAAAAAGATAATATGCAAAAAACTTGCTACAGCGCCTACTATGTAACACTTTATTTCGTGATACATGTAAGTCTTGCCAATTATAAAACTTCCTCTTCGAAGGTCAGGAATGCTGGCACTGGAAGGACACACGGTAAGTCTCTTCAAACTGTTGTCCTGGGCCCATATTTTCGAAGCTCTCTTAGCGCTAAGATAGTCGTAAGTCCCATACATTAACATTGACTTACGACTATCTTAGCGCTAAGAGAGCTTCGAAAATATGGGTCCTGTTTTTTAATTACCATTGCAATGAAGAGGTATTGAAACTTGAAACTCAACAAGTAACACAGGTTTAAGAACTTTAGGGGTTAAAATCTCTAAGTAGGTTTTGAAGGCAATTATATTTTATATTCTGATGATTACTGAATAGATTCGGTGTATGTATGGGCCTTATGATGCTTGTAGAGGAACAACCATTTTGTTTCATTCCTGATGAGTCAATGTCCACGAAATCAGCATGAAATGACCATGTGAATTATATACTTTTCCTCCTCTATTTCTTTCAACCGATGGCATAATGCGTCTGCAAAACTTATCAGGATAAGACAGTTTTCACCTGTTCAGACACATGCAGACTGTACTAATGTTGAACATAAGGAACGTTTCCCATAGGAACATAATATTTTATTTTAATCCTGTTGGTTCTCCGTTGATACAGGGTTACTCTATTCCTTACAATAATCAATCATCACGATCTTTACAGACGTTCACGACACTCAGTGCCAGCTTACAAAATTTATGCTACAAAACACTAATTTGATGCAGCTACAGTTTATGAAATTATCAAACCTTTCACAAACATTCGGGTCATGTTTGGATACGAGTGCAACCGCTATGACATGGTTACGAACAGCCAGTGTCATTGCTGACTTTCATGGATTCATTCATATTTTCACGACAGATTTTGACACTTTGCGTCTCCATTTGATAACTTATTTGCTTTCTGCATGTCGATTGTAATTATTTTTATTTTTGTCCTTCAAACCAGGTATAGCATAAAAGAAATGGACACATTCTTGTTTACTTGTTATTCCTTAACTCAGCGCGCATGTGTTCCATCACTAATCTAAGCCTTGCTTAATTTCGTTAGTGTTTCTGTGCTAGCTTACCAGCACGCACTGTCAAGTTTAAAGGGACAGTAGCACGTTCGTTCGCTCACCTAAGTCGATGAAATGTATTTGAAAAATAATTTCACCAATCGTAAAACACCCTTCTCTCTATGGAAAATCAAGTTAAAAATGAGTGTACTTGGCTCAGTAAACCATGGGAATCGTTTTTGTCATTCGAAATAATAAAATGTGTTCACAATAAAATGGCCGCCATGCAATTTTTGTTTTAAACGCAACACCGTTAATACTACTACGGATAATTGTAATGTGTAATAAGATGCTTTACCTCTAAGGTAAATTTAAATGGCACTAACTATCATTATAAATAGGTAATTTGAAAAAATAAATTTTGCAAAAAACGTGCTATTGCCCCTTTGAGTAAGAGCGCCACTACAATACACTACCACAGATATGGAAACATAATACGGCAAGGCTTACATTAGTCGGAGGTGCGGGAAAGTGCAGTGGTTAGCGCCTTCGGCTTCGGTTCAAGAGGTCCGTGGTTCTAATCTAGCCAGGGGCACCGCAACTTGGTCTGCAGTAGAGAACTTTCTACACGCATTAAGGTTTGGGTGCAATGCTACACTGAATTTTAGCATAGTACCACCCATGGTTCGCTAGTTCCAGCCAATGATTGCAGGTTTCACTGCAATGCATAGCTACAGGGTGTCAAGGGCTTTCTTCCTGCAATAATACTAGCAGCCGTGAAATAAGGGAAAATAAAATAATCTTGAAAGCGGCGTTAAAAACCAAGTCATCTCACCTACATTAGTCGGAATATTGAAACTAACTCTCATCATGACTTGTGGGGGAAGTTTGGTATTACTGAAGAATCAAGGTTAAGGTGACCGAGTGGATTGGAATATTTACCAAATACCAAAACACCCGTACATGTAGTACCTGAAATGAAAACTACCCATAAGTGGCATTTTGTTATTTAACGATAATATCATTTGAACTATTAATGTGTTAATTTTGTACTTCCTCAAAACAGATAACAACTTTCATTGGTTTGTTTTGTTAATTTTGTATTTCCTCAAAACAGATAACAACTTTTATTGGTTTGTTTTCAGTTTTTGTTCCAGGTGAATGTCAAGTCAATCCGACATTTCCATTATTATCTCTTATGACTGAAACCATTTAGCTACGTCAACCGATAGCAAACATAAATAAAACTAATGTGATTTCATATATGTTTTAAATACTTTTAAAATCATCCCATATCGCTTATATTGTGTTATTTTTGTGTGAAGTAATGTTAGAGAGATAAGCGGCCGCCACTTGACAATGACTAAGTCCGGATGATACTACAATCTACCAACATAAGAAACTATAACCACATCAACGCAGCATATTTTAATCACCGAGTGAGAAGCAGGCCTTAAACACAGTTACAACTGAAAGGCAACTAACATAAAGTAATAATTACATACATTATCTGTTCACGCCTTTTAAATAATGTGTTTTGGAATCTCTTTAGGCGAGATAGGAGTGTGACATGTGGCTTTTTAGTTTGTTTCCGACATCCAAAATAACGATACGATACGATACTTAAGTTACCTATTTCCTAACTTTTAAACTAAATGCGAAACATTAGGTAACAAAACAACTTCTTGAAATACCGATTTCAGCATCCCAAGTGTGATAGAGCATACAATCAGAGCCCGTTTATCCAGTACCCAGACCCAGCATCCGCACGACTTATATTTATGTTGTGAACTAATATTTTGTTGACATATTGTCTCATTTACCCGGGCCCAGGCTTTCTGCAGTTGATGCTTCGGTGATATAAGGAGATGAAGGTTTTCTAAATCGATACTTCGGCAACATGGTTAACAATAGCAGGTGTAGAAATGTCCTTAAGTGATACTTCGGCAACATGGGTGACATTTGCAGGTGTAGACGTTTTCCCCAAAGACAACTTCGGCAACATTGGAGATATTAACAGGTTGAGACGTTTCCCCAAAGACAACCTCGGCAACATGAATGACATTATCACGTGTAGATGTTTCCCCTTAAGGTATCTTCGGCAACATGGGAGACATTAACAGCTGTAGTCGTTTCCTCAAAGACAACTTCGGCAACATAGGGGATTGTATTAAGGTTACGACGTTTTCGAAAGACAACTTCGGCAATATGGGGGATATTAACAGGTTTAGACGTTTCCTTAATTAATCCGAGAAGCAATAGTTATAGGTTGATGGAAGTTATACAATACACTGCAATGTTACTTTGACAGTTGCGTCTACGACAACCAGTCGTTCGATCTCTCTTTCGTTAGGATAACGCCATTCCTTACACACTTCGTATGACCCGTAACAAATTTATAAACATATTAATGTCTTTCCCAGCAAGCAACACCAGAGACATTCACATGCCGACTGACGGTAACGCCGGCCCGACATAAAAGTGGCGTCACGTCATTTCCGCCATTGAAAGGAAATTGGTAACGTGTGAACGACGTCGTGTCAGAAATAACGAACTTGCTTGAATATGATACATTCGCTTATGATAATGATATGTGAAACCTGTGTCTTTTTGAAAAACAGAACATAAGCCAGTGTTTCTTTTGCTTCCGGGTTTAGTTCAACTCAACTACAAAAACAGATATTCAGGTCTTTAAATAGTCTTTTTGGCATTTTTTCAAGTGTGAAGCTATGAAGACTGTAACTCTACAGATTTATGAAGCACTACTACAACCTGATGAATTCAAAACAGGTTTCGATTTTAAGCCAAGGATGAATTAATATAATAATTAATCGAATCCCCCGTCGAGAGAGTGTACGAGTTTAAGAAAGCCCTTCTAAAGTCCTGATCAAAATACATACTCTCTGATCATGCCTGCGGTCAATGTGACTTTTGTTTAAATAGTCTTTTCACTCAGATTCGTGGGGGGGTGGGGGGGGGGGGGGGGGGGGGGGGGTTCTGGTCACAATCTGAATATTTTCCCCGTCAAATTAATGGGATCAGATTATTTGTGTTTCGGCAAGCAAACGGATTTTTTTACATTTAGATGACTAGATATAATTAAAAAAGAGTAGGCAATTGCTATGAAAACTATGCTAGCTAAAACTGAATATATTCCTTTGATAGAATTCTATCAAGCTCAAATTTAAACCAGACACCTCTACTGTTTGAATCCAGCATGTCTCTCTCGTGTGCTACTTAGAAGTCTGATAATCAAACAGTCCCCAAAACTTCTCGCATTGAAATGAAATGATTTACCTCAAATAGCTTTGTTAACAATATTACATAATTTTATTTATTCTGAGCTTTATCTTAAAGATTGTTTTGTTGATCAGTTTGTTTCCTAGGAGTCCTTCAGCTTTATAAATAAATATGCCTTCTATTACTTTGTGCATCACAATGTTTCACAACAACAATCTGAAGAAAAAGGAAAACTGAAAAGAGGTTAACAAAAGAGCACCTGGCCACAAATTGGCTTTTTGTTTCTGTTACTGAATTACATGATATACATGTAGCTATATATATTTTGCTATTGAATTAAATGATACAGCTATAGTGACAGACTAACCGGTGATTAAATTGACCATTAATTCCTGAATGGAACATTTCTTTTAATGACACAAAACTGAGTAACACCATGAAAGGGAAAGTGACTCCTTGACAGAAGGTTTAGTTCAAAATATTATCAAGCTTCATAATATATAGAATACCATCAACCTTAGATATATGTAATATATACCTGAATAGTTACATATGGTGTGTCACTACAACGTTGTTTCATGATGTACACTTTCAGGTGACTGCTTTGAAACTGCTTGAAAATTGCACAGCATGAAACAGCGTTGGAGTGACACACCATGAATCTGTAGAAAAAAATGATTTAAATTTCTACATTATTTATAGCTACATTTCCCAAATATTGAGCACTTTACAATTGTGTAACAAGGCCAAGCTACACAAAACCACTTTGGTTTTTATAATTGGCTTATGAAAGAGGTTTAAATTTATCATTGAAAGAAATCTTACCTCATCCAATGCCATTTTCAACCTTTATAAGAATAGGATCACGATAGGGATCAATCCAAAATGTATTACTTTTAGCTTATGGAGGCCCGATGTGCGTATGACAAGGCATATCAGGCGTCCGTCCGTCCGTCTCGAGCTCAGTCTCTCCTCTTTTCAGCTCTGAAGAGCTTTTATCTTGTTAACATGATCCTTGGCAGATGGGGATTTTAACTGGTAGATGTTTTCACCTTCTGACAGCTAATTTTGGAAATGTAATTTTTCAAAAATAATATATAATGTATAGTATCGGGCAAAAAAATGAGACAACTTTGAATTCAACTCTTTGATTTATTTTTTTTAAATTTATGAAAATTGGCTCATATGTAGATGATCTATTTACAAATTGTTTAAAATGGGACAATAGCCAGTCAGGCCGCTGTTTCGTTTCAAACACTATTATATCCGCCGAGACATGGAATAATCCAGATCGTCTGAGTTCCTCAGATGCCTTGATCGACTTTTCATGACCCACTCGTTTCTAATCTGCAATGTATTTTTGTTCTTACTATTCAAATATGTCCTCAAAGATTTGCCAAACCTTTGCAATGGGGTTCAGATCTAGTAAAACGGTAAGAAAATTATACCCTGCGTGTCATTTCACGATATTCAAGTTTTGGTGTGCGCGTAAGTGCAAACACAATCAAAGTCTTGTTGTACAGCAAACAAATGCCCACTTAATTCAGTATTTAAATCAAGCACACCCACTTGTAAAAGTTTATAGTACTTCCTCTAATCAATGCGACCTGTCATTATAAAGAACGGCATTAAACCTAGTTATCCAATCTCATCCACGCCATCTGACACAGCGAAAACTTTGATTCCGGCTTGCGCTGGAAACTCACTGCAACTGGAAATGGGACAAAAAGTCTATGTGATGATTCTCTGAGATAACCCCGATGTCTTATGTAACTGTCTAACTGATTTCAACCGTTTTCCATAAAAAAAGCTTGAAGTCCATATTTTGCCTAGTCCGTTTTCAACATCACGTCGGTAACTAGGAAGTCGTCTGCTACAGCTTCGTCACGTGACCCTTCCAAACTACAGGGGAGGTAATGCTGAGAACATCATACCTTTTGATAGAAATGCAGAGTATTAACAAATCATGTTCGAAAACACTGAGCGGGAACCCAAAAACTACTTTTAAAATTTGTCTCATTTTTTTTGCTCTGTACTTTATTATTTGTTTAAAGCCTGATGACATACAGAGACGATGTCTCTATTTCAGGCGCATTCACATTATTTTTTATATGTTTATTGATAGCCTGATTCATGTCAAGTTTTGTCAATAATTGTCAAGAAACAGTTGATTTTTGATAAACGTATGAAGATATTTAATCCATTCTGGCATGTTTTATTATTATGTTTATATGTTCATATTTTCCGGTTATAATAAAGTCCATGCAGGAGATTTTTACTATTACACGACCTGATTATCCGTAGTCGTAAAAACTGTATTATGTATAAAACGAAAGCTGTTAGCGGCCACATTGGTGAACAACTTAATGATTGGACATGGAACTCTATTTATTGACTGAGGAGGTTTGTTTTTAATTGGTAATATTTATTATTTTTGTGAGAAATCTTTATTTTCCTACATCCCCTTTAAGTTGTTATATTTCATGGTAGAACTTGGGGAAATAGTGTGCACATCATATATTCATTTAGAATTTAATCTATTTCAATTTATCAGTATGTTGATATAGTACACTCATTATACGCATTTAACATCTTAACGCATCTCCTCAAAAACAAAAAAGGTTTCTTCTTATTCCGTTATCTAGTTAAATTTACAGTTTTTTTCTAAACAGCATTGAAGGTTATAAAGTATCTCACTACATATAAAATTACATTTTTTTCCTTTGGCGAAATATATTATAGCCCATTACAGTGTAGCGATGTGATATGTTTAAAATAAGCTTAATTTGTGTAGGCGGGAAACACGAGGAAACCGATGATATTTCAATCCTATTATCATCAATTATGGTGATTTCGAAGCACATGTATGACATTTTAGCAAATGTCAATGTGAAATCAATGTTCATAGAAAACATTATTATGTGTAAAGGTGTTTATGAATTTTTGTTATGAACATTACTGTTTTTGTGTTATCTGGATTTGTTTTTCTTTGCAGAATTATTGAGTTTACCTTTACCGTTATACACAATGTGAATACATTAGAGTTGAAACTGTTTTCCATAGTACAACTAATTGTACTTTTATTGGAGAAGTCCTCGAGGGATTCAAACCAATATAACACACCACTCGTCAATCATCGACTCGGCCACTGAGACCTCGACAAAAACGAGGCCCATTAACCATAATTTTAATAAATAAACAATCAGATAATCAGAAATTTATCAATATCACAATATATACTACAACATTTTTGATAAGTGGACTGATATACGCCTGCTGTCATATAAACGTGTATTTTCGGGATGGATCATTTAACTTACAATATAACACATACATCGAACGTGAAATCCCTACCTATCCGAACACGAAAATCCAAAACAGCATAGTTATGAATCGTTTTCTTTCATCAATCTCAAACCAGCGAGACTGTGATCGTGCCTCGTGATCAACGCACGAACTATTGCAATTCATTAAAACACTTATCCATATATTTTAGTGCAATGGATGGATTGACTTGCACGCCACGTGGTATATGGTTCCACGGGGTTAAAGTACTCTTCACGACATGTTTGAATCAGAAACAGATTTCGCCCTGTTGATTGAAAACATATTTCCTTACAAAACCAAGGCCTCTAAATCATGGCATGTACTTTGATCGAGAGAGGATGTATTCATCAATTATTTTACGATCATGTTACAGGACTTTTGCTTAAGAGCTGAGCTAGATTAGTATGTACGAATATTTTTTTCCAAACTTTAAGTCAACTCTATTAAAAGATTAACCTTGAAATATAATTTCCAGTAATCTGTTTGTCCATATTCTTAAGATCTAATTAAGTATATATGTTCAAATGCCCCTACTGGCAACCCCTAGGTCAGGTTTCGATTACACCTTCCACACCACTTTTTGAGAGAAATATATTACGTTTTGTTCGCGCCCTTAGGGGTCTGTTATGTCAAAAATAGGTGACTAGCAAGCACATGAAATCGATGATCAAGCCAATTAATAGTAAAGAGATGAAACGAGGTCAACACCCCTTGTCAGTTTGAGATAAAATTTCAGAAAATTGTCATCATATTGTCCCTCAATATCACATACCACATCACTGTGTCAATACAGTTTCTTTTAAAATAAGCCACACAACATAAAACTCCAACAAGTATTTACAAAGCTTTAAGATATGAATGTTCAAAGCTTTAAATATTAACATACTACTGAAGTGAGACACGAGCATAGCCCATCCAAAAATCGCTTGAAAAAAATATTACTGTGTCAATGCGTCACAACGTCTCACGATATTCTTACATTTTAAAAAAAATATGAAATGAAACTTATTGACAACAACTTTATTTGTAGGCAACTAATTTACTTATTCGCTATGTATGAGTTATATAGCTTGTTCGTATGTTATTTGCAGTTGACATGATCAAGAATAAATTATATATTTATTTGCAAAAGAATCATTGACTTGATAAAACTGTCAAACGGCACAACTTGAGATCATGGCTAACATATTTAGCAAGTGTGGTGAAGCTAGCATGTAAAGTTTGTGAGATATGTTCTGCACATAGTTTTGTAACGGACATGTACATACAGCATAGTTCACATTGTTTCATGAAAATATCAAGAAATTCAATCATCATACTTTTATGAATCAGTTAACACATTATAGGAATGTAGAAATAAACACAAACTCTACGAATTTCCCTTTCCAAGCATCAGACAAAATAGTTTGTAAAAGAAATCATTAAAATGTTGACTTGCGGCTGACATCTTCAATTTGGGTAATTTTACATATACACAGTTACTTTAAATGTACAAATTACCAATGTATTGGCAGATGTATCTATCACCCCTACTACACTGAGTTGGGTAACTGCAGTTACCCACTCCAAAAATGGCGGCTGGTCAAAACATGGCTGGTCGTAGATTTTCTTTTACTCCATTTCACATCTATACTAGGGTACTTTCCTATATATTATTAATGCGCATGCCTTGGGCATTCACCAAGGAATCTGTACATGTCATGTTAACCTTTAGGGAGTGTGTAAATACATCATAGACTGCGTTTGAAAAATTTAAACGAGATGGGTAACTTGAGAAATATTTTCTGATATGAGAAGGGTAACTCAAATATTGGAGAAGGGTAACTTAGATTTTTGTTTAAGTTTAGGAGACAAATGAAGATGATATTAAATTTATTTCAGTAGTAAAACCGTTCATGAGGGACTGAATTTCATCGAATACGTGACGTCATTCATCGAATACGTTACGTCATTCATCAAATACGTGGCAATTCAAGCTCAATATCAAGAATAAGTTTGTTGCTCGATATAAACCAACATGAGCTACTATAAAAAGCATTTGATGACTGTTTATTCACGACATATAGATGTAGTGAAAATTCGAAGTTTCTACTACTACGCTTATTATCATCAAATATGTTATGCTGATATAAATGCTGTAAAATTGTCAAAATGCATGGTCCTAAATTAATATTTTTTTCCTTAAGAATTTAAACAATATTTGTATATGTAATTTAACAGTACATATATACTCACGTGCAATAAAAATGTCCCCACATTTTTAAAAGAGTATACAATTGAAAATTGCTGTCGGAAAAAGTAGAGTTTTAATATATTTAATAGACACAGGCTTTGTAGTGAAGTACTCACAATTTCATACATCAGGGTATGATGCCTTTATGTGTCTGTTCAAATACACTTGGAGTGCCAAATCGCTTTTTCAAGAAGTTTTTTGGTCACAATGTTTGGTATGAGAAAGTAGAAATTTAATTAATATAAGAAGTCGTCGACCTAAATAACCTTCTTGTATTTAAATTTTTTGACGCAACATTACTATATAAGACGTCACAAAGAAGTCAAAATCGCTTTTAACGTCGGAATTTTGTCATAAAAAATATTTCCTGAAAACAAAAACAATGGGATTCCAAAAAGCGACGATACCCAATTCACCTTATATAGAAACCTCAAACAATTCATTATAACCTTAAAAAAGACAAAGCTAGTCAATATTGTTACCATGGGAACAAACAAAAATTAATAGGACTGAAACGAAGCTGAAACTCCCAAAAAGCACATAAACATGATATACATGATAAAGACAAGCAGTACACTCAGCCGCACAAGAAATGTCGCCACAGTGTAAAGCACGAAATACTGTTGTCGGTGAGAGTCGATTGTAAATGCCTTTTCTAGGGGCTTGATTTGTAAAGAGTTACCCGTAATTTCATATATCGGAATGAATAAATAGCCATTGCTTTGCTAGACCTGATTCGCTGAACACCGTCATAGAAATTCAGTTCATCCTGCATAAACTTAATTTCGTGACGTCATACATATTTAGCCACGCCCCATGACGTGAGGCCATTTGCGTTGCGAATTTTCATTGGCTGATGAACGAATTGTAGGCGGGGCGTCATGATTCCAATGACGTTGACTCTTATCTCTTTCATGTTGTCGAGCGTTGAATTCATTCGCGTAAATAGCAGCTCTAATTGTTGCAATTTTAAAAATTTGGAGCAATGAAACGTTTTGAAAACATAAAGTATGAGTATATGTATTTATAAGAATTGACTTCAAAATTTATTTATTTTTTATTTACAGTTTGCACAGTAGTTTTTAAGTTTATACCTCAATGAACTTAATCAATTTTGAAGTCAATTCTTAAGTATAATGATTTGATTTTATGTCTGTTCAAGTACATTTAGTGTGTTGATATCATTTATTCAAAATGTTTTTTGGCCAGAATAATTGACATTTAACTTACAATTTACTGATAAATATGTCTCTGCTCCATAATAGTGTTGATGTGGTAAAAGAAAATTAAACATTGTGCACTCAAAATTACGAAATGTTGTGAGCACATTAAACTTTGATTTAAACACAATTGGAATGAAATTTGATCCAAACTGTATGTGTGACATATGTGAAAAAGCTGACCATTATGTTGAATGTTCAATGTACAATAACAACAGAGAAAAACTTATGCATCATGGCATCACCTACTTCGCGAAATATTAGACCACCTTCTATCAAGGGGACATTGGTTTTGATGAATGTAACATTTATCTGTATGTTATAAATGTGTGTTTATGACTTCGTAGTTCTATGCTGATTATCACTGCAAGAATAAATGATTTACCACAGCTGTTTGTCCATTCAATCGTCTTTGAACAAAGTAAACCTAAAAGTTACCCTTCTCCGTGTTCCATTCTCTCAACTGATTACCCTTCTCCCACGAAATCCGTTACCTTTCTCCCGCTTATTTTTTTCAAACGCAGATTATGATGTATTTACACACTCCCTAAAGGTTAACATGACATCTACATATTCCTTGGTGAATGTCCAAGGCATGCGCATTAATAAAATATAGGAAAGTACCCTAGTATAGATGTGGATTGGAGTAAAAGAAAATATGCGATCAGCCATGTTTTGACCAGCCGCCATTTTTGGAGTGGGTAACTGCAGTTACCCAACTCAGTGTAGTAGGGGTGTCTATCTAAAACTAAATAAAGGATGACCATTATTTTACACATTATAATATCTACACATTGTCAATGAATCAGTGTCATTGTTTTCAATCTCCCTGGTGATAGCAGTGGGGATGGAGCAACACTTAACAAGTACAATTGTAGGTGGTTAGAGTCCCAATGACGATAGTTATACCGCGCTCAACTCCACGGCACGAAGGGGAACTATCATCTGGATTCCGGAGCAAAACCCAAGATGCTTTTTACAATTTCACATCCAAATCAAATCAGATCTTGAAAACTGTTAGGCAGAGATTAATACATCTTATGATCCATGATGATTATTCAGTGTATTTTCAACTTGTCCCACTTGGTGATATAGAAGACTCTGTCTGCTTGTTCTCTGTTAATATGGTCAATAAAGTGATCATTCATCAGATACACGAAAAACAGAGGTGGTCAAGGGAAATGGCGGCATCCATCGCGCATACTTTATTGACATCCGTTAACGGGTTACATATACAACAGAGGCACACTTTGAATAACGTCACTTATCCAAGGTAACATCATAAGTCCTCACAACAGTGTGGGGCAGGGAATCAACCGTTCACACTCTCGTAATGAAGCGGGTCACCAATCCATTCGGCGGGCCGCGTCGATTCTTGCTGAACTTCACTGATAGAGGTCGAGTAAATAATTA
The DNA here is from genome assembly GCA_936450465.1 of Gibbula magus. Classification (NCBI taxonomy): domain Eukaryota; kingdom Metazoa; phylum Mollusca; class Gastropoda; order Trochida; family Trochidae; genus Gibbula; species Gibbula magus. The sequence continues at coordinate 14,634,824 of OW388290.1, read as the reverse complement.
TGCACGGGACAACGTGTCACCACGTTAATGTTTTTGTCAACGTGCATTCACGATAAATACTTAAAAACTACTAAACTAAGGTATTTACAAGAAGGTGGAAATATAAGATAATTCATATATCTTTGATTGCAATGACATTTTTAAAAACATTTAAACTTCAACTCACCAATTGATAGATAATATCGCCGAGTCCACTATATTTAAAGGAGACGCAAGAAAATGTAATATAGATCGCTCAGATATATAGATGCAAGTTTCCATGTTATAAGCGTAATCTTATTTATGGTGCGATGTTTACATTTAATCTGGGTCTATCCACGTTTATTTTCGCATTGGCATCCTCGTTGGCATTCTCAGGCTTGAGTAATAGTCAATTCTTAATATCCGAAGACTTAAATGATGCATCAGATGAAGACATTGCATTGACCCAAACTAACTTTACAACCGTTGAAGGTACGAGGGGCGTTCAGTAAGTGTTGCAAGCGGGGCATTGGTGTTTACATAAACAGTGTCAGCTTATAGCAGGTGTTACTATAGTCAAAACATAACATTGACACATGTCAAAACAATTTCTAGATATAACAATTATTTAGATATAATAGCTGCGCTGACCTAGGGGTCTCCATAATCATGGATTCTCTCAAACATGAACAACGCGCTGTGATCGAGTTCCTAACTAAAGAGGGATGCAAAGCTACAGAAATACATAATCGTATGTGTAATGTGATGGGTAAGGATGCTCCTAACTTTTCAACAGTTTGTCGCTGGTCTCTTCAGTTCAAGCGGGGTAGGGAGTCCTTAGACGATGACCCACGGTCAGGCAGGCCATCTGAAGTCACCCGACCGGAAGTTATTGCCGCTATCGAAAGACGAATTTTAGCTGACCGCCGTGTTAAAGTTTCTGAACTGTCTTTGGAATTTCAGATATCAGTTGGAAGTGTTGAAAAAATAATTCATGACCATCTTGGTATGTCCAAGGTATCTGCAAGATGGGTACCCAGAAACCTCATAGCACAAGATCGCCAGAAAAGAACCGAAAGTTGCTCCTGGATCGGTTTAATGCAGATGAAGCCAGGTTTTTGTCTCGTCTGGTGACAGGTGACGAAACCTGGATCCACCAATGGGACCCGGAAACTAAACTGGAATCCAAGCAATGGAAGCTCCTGAGTTCACCGCCTCCCCTGAAGTTTCGCACTCAACCATCAGCTGGCAAGGTTATGGCAACAATCTTTTGGGATGCAAAAGGCATATTATTAATTGATTACTTGCCAACCAAAACTACAATGAATGGTCAATATTATGCCAACCTAATGCAAGAATTGCGAAAAACAATTCGACAGAAACGCCGTGGAATGTTGACACGTGGTGTTCTGATTTTGCATGACAACGCTCCAGTCCACAAGTCAAGAGTTGCACAGGCCGCTATACGTGATTGTGGATTCGAACAGCTTAACCACCCACCCTACAGCCCAGACCTAGCCCCCAGTGACTACTTCCTGTTCAGAAACCTGAAATCCGCCCTACGTGGAAGGCACTTCCGGGATGACGAAGACGTCAAAGCTGCCACAGAGGCCTGGTTAGGGGGGCAAACAGAAGACTTCTACAAAAGCGGCATCAAAAGTCTTAAAGAGAAATGGAATAAGTGTATTGAGGTGAAGGGTAACTATAATGAAAAATAAAAATAAAAAATTTACTACGCGAGTTGGTTTTATATTGAAGTTGCAACACTTATTGAACACCCCTCGTAGGTTATACATTATAGATCACTAAACATACACTGGTTATATTTATACATCAATTTCATGGCTGAGTCAAATGTACTTTTAATGTTAACATCCTGTTTTGCAGACGAGGGGGTTAACTCCTGGGATGACGGCACATCCTGTTTTGCAGACGAGAGGGTTAACTCCTCGGATGACGGCACATCCTGTTTTGCAGACGAGAGGGTTAACTCCTCGGATGACGGCACATCCTGTTTTTCATACGAGAGGGTTAACTCCTCGGATGACGGCACATCCTGTTTTTCATACGAGAGGGTTAACTCCTCGGATGACGGCACATCCTGTTTTGTAGACGAGAGGGTTAACTCCTCGGATGACGGCACATTCTGTTTTGTAGACGAGAGGGTTAACTCCTCGGATGACGGCACATCCTGTTTTTCATACGAGAGGGTTAACTCCTCGGATGACGGCACATCCTGTTTTGTAGACGAGAGGGTTAACTCCTCGGATGACGGCACATCCTGTTTTGTAGACGAGAGGGTTAACTCCTCGAGAGGGTTAACTCCTAGAGAGGGTTTACTCCTCGGATGACGGCACATCCTGTTTTGCAGACGAGATCAAAATCAAAACGAAATGGCGAAAAAATCAAAACGATCAAAATCTCCTCTTTATTTTACCATATACATTTATATTTTTAAAAAATGGCAAACAAATTACCTACTCCATCAGCTTTGAATCAAAAACTGCAATACAACTATCAACTACATAAATCAAATGCATGTTCACAATGCAACTATGATTCTTTTGTCACATTTTGGTCATCTAGCCACAATCTATTCAAGAGGATGATATTTGACTTGCTGTGTTTACATCATTTATACATATGAAAATGCTGTGACCATATAAAAAAGAAAGAAATTAATTTTTAAAATGGGATACATATTGCGCTGCTCTCTTACTGATCATTTCTGATGTTCATAGCATGGTATATAAACATAGAAACATTTTAATTACATATTGATTTTTACCGTTCAATAAAGATGAACATTTATCTGTCGACAGATTGACATAATACCATTCTTTAAGGCATTACGTAATTTATCATATGGTTTAGATGTTATACCGACTCCTGTAACATATAGTTGGTATCGAACCAATGAATACCATCTTCAATTTTGTAGATACTCACAAGACGTCAAAGTAGTTGGTACCATACCCACTTTTTAGAAATATTATCTGTAAATATCGTTAATTTGATGACATGACGAATGACAGAATTACAATAATTAAAGCGAAATTTCCTCACGATCAATTTTAATAGATAGACTTAATGCCTTGTTTGCAGACCTTTAACAACCAAAGTGAGGAAACGTCGCATTCTTTATAATAAATACTATCATACTTTCTATTTAAACGACAACAGAAGTAGAGAGAAAATACAGTAGTTTCTCTCTGTATATATAGTTAATGAATACAATTCGTGTCAAAAGCGGATGAGGTGATGTGTTGTCTAGTGGTTACTGCCTTGACCGTCTGTTCTACTCTTGTCCTTGGTTAAGGTTCGAATCCCACGAATGATATATTTTGTTTAAAATTACACTCAAGATCTCTATGATATGTGATGTTGAAACGTGATATATTGGATAAAATATACGAAGCGTAAAATATAACAGTTCATAATTCAAAGAGATAAAAGAAATCACAAACAAGTTTATAAGTTTTTCGAAATTAGAATTCCAGTGTATATATTTCTAACAAATAACACTACACATAAAGACAAATATAAAATGCAGATTCTATAATATATAACTGCAATGTATACCGGTTCATCGCCTTATAATATAATTGTCATGTCATGTTAAATTATAGGACATCGGATTATTTGCTCAAACGTCACGATCTTACTTACTATGAGCAGGGAAATGTATCGTGGCTGATTTCTGCCATTCCCGTCTTCGCTACTTCCCGTTATTCTAAGCTAGGGCGAAGTAGCGAAGTGGCGATGCGAAGTAGCGATGTGGCGATGCTAAGTAGCGAAGCGGTTGATGCAAATTAGCGAAGATGCGATGCGAAGTATCGAAGACGCGATGGGAAGTAGCGATGCGAAATAGCGAAGACGCGAAGGGTTTTCTTCGCTACTTCGCACCGCTACTTCACTACTTCGCATCGCTACTTCACTACTTCGCATCGCCACTTCTCTACTACGTATCGCCACTTCGCTACTTCCCATCGCCACTTCGCTTCTTCGCATCGTTACCTCGCCACTTCGTCAGTTCGTCATTTCACCACTTCGCCACTTCGCTACTTCCCCAATTCGTCATTTCGCGTCTTCGCTACTTTGCCACTTCGCATCGCCACTTCACTATTTCGCATCGCCACTTCGCTACTTCACATCACTACTTCGCTACTTCGCCTCTTCGCAAATTCGCTATTTCGTTACCTCGTGTCTTCGCTACTTCGTCACTTCGCGACAAAGTAGCGAAGACACGATGTAGCGAAGAAGCGAAGTGGCGATGCGAAATAGCGAAGTTGCGATGCGAAGAAGCGAAGTGGCGATGCGAAGTACCGAAGCAAAAATCTTCGCTATTTTGCTATTTCGCATCACTACTTCGCATCGCCTCTTCGTTACTTCGCATCACATTTTCGCTAATTCGCATCGCGTCTTCGCTAATTCGCATCGCGTCTTCGTTAATTCGCATCGCGTCTTCGCTAATTCGCATCGCCTCTTCGCTATTTCGCCCTAGAATCTAATAACACGAAGTAGCGAAGATGCGAATGGCAGAAATCAGCCACCATAGAAATGTAAATTCCTTATTTCGCTCCTTTGCTCCTTTGCGATTTTGTTTCTTCGCGATTTCGCTCCTTTGCGGTTTTGCTCTTTCGCGATTTCGCTTCTCCCCTATTTCGCTCCTTCGGGATTTTGTTTCGCGGACGTTTCGGTCCTTCGTGATTTTGTTGCTATTTCGCCCTAGATTCTAATAACACGAAGGAGTGAAGACGCAAATGGCAGAAATCAGCCACCATAGTTTTGCGATTTCGTGTCGCTGTTTCGTGATTTCGTGTCGCTGTTTCGCGATTTTGTATCGCAATTTCGCCATTTCGTTTTGATTTTTTCGCGATTTCGCGAATTCATGTTGGAAAGTTAATACGACATCAAATGGCCCCTCTCCGCGATCATAGTTAACTGCTCGGATGTCGATATTGCACGAATGATTGAGCGTATGCAGGAACAGAACACTGCAAGAACAGCTACACTTGAATTGACTGTTTATACGACTGAATATAAACTTATTTAAAAAATCCAGATTACAGAACCACGAATAGATAATACTGACGTTGAGTAAAAAGGTAAAGTTCTGTTCTCTTTCAGATTCACAAGTTTTCGTGCTTGAAACGGCAGTGGACCTATCGAACATACTCTCGACATGCGGGGACCATGTCAAGTATGCCTGAACAGAAGATCGAAAGGTGCAGTTTCAGTGTTCTTTTAATCAATAAAAATTGATAAATTCTTATGTCTAATTTGATATATATTTCTTTTTTTTTAAATAAGACCAACGTTTTATGTCATTTAAGACCATGTAAAACAACTCACTTTCTCTTACTATGAGATAACTTGCGAAAACTGTTTTAGTGGCTTAAAAAGGTATAATTCTAATGTTGACAAAATTAAACACTAAACTAATTCAAGAATAAAAAAGACAAACATATTTGGTTTTCTTATTTGAGGCTTTACGGGTTGTAGAGAGGAAGTTATAATAAACTTGGATAGTGTACTTCTAATTGCAATGAATGCGACGTTTCAGTGTAGATACTAAAACTTGCTTGATAATGGTACAAGTATCTACACCGAAACGTCGCATTCATTGCAAAACGAAGTTGACTATCCATATCTATCTATCTATCTATCTTGGTTTTCCTTCATTTTGTAGTTTTTTGTTATTAACTTAGTCATTTTATAACACCTGGATATGACTGCTTAAGCGGAGACGGAGACAGATGTCGGATGACAACATCAAAGGAGGGTCTTTAAAATGTGGACATTACAAATACAACAAGATGTGTTTGTTAAACACGGATACCCCCGGATGTAGCAAAGTTATGGCCAAGGTTAAAGTTTTCTAAATATTGTCCACTTCGGCAAGGTCAAGGTCACAAGGTCAAATATGATGACCTCATCTGAAAGGTCTCATCACCAGGTATGCACATGCCAAGTATGAAAGCCGTAGCTCTGAGCAATCCAAAGTTATGGCCAAGGTTAAAGTTTACTGAAAATGTCCACTGCGGCAAGGTAAAGGTCAAGGTCACAATGTCAAATATGATGACCTGATCTAAAGGTCTCATCACAAGGTATACACATGCCAAGTATGAAAGCCCTAGCTCTTAGCAATCCAAAGTTATGGCCAAGGTTAAAGTTTTTGTGGACAAACACACAGACTGACAGACAGACGGACAGACGGACGGACAGACAGACAGACAAAAAAACAGACAGGTGAAAAACAATATACCCCGGGAATCTCCGATTCGGGGGCATAAAAATGTTGATGCCTAAGACTGAAAAGCTAATCATTTGAAAATTGGAGGTGAACATTCAATATCTAGTTGTTAATTGTTTGTATAATGCATGTCTCTCAGATCTGTGCAGGTGGTATGAGGAATGGATAAGACAAAGAAACATGATGGATAGATAAAATATAGTGAAGTGTTTTCATACAAAGCTGATGTTAATTTATGTAAGATTTAGTTAGTGTATTTCTGCCTGCATATGAATTATAGTTTGTTTTTGCAGGTAAACGAAGTTTCTCATCATTTTCTGGGAATGAATATGATGAAAAATAATACAAGCATGTCCAAAGAATACTTTTTAAAAAAACAGTGGGCAGTACTCACTTTTCTGAAATAGAAAGTTCTGAACAGTTCAAGGAGAGGTCACGGACATCCTTGAAAGAAATGAATATATGGTGACAATGACTGACAAGGAACTCAATCTTTTAGGCAGGTGATGTAATTTCGGTTTACGTGGAAAGAACAGCGTAATTTAACTTTTTCGAAATTTACAGTAATACTTGATTCCGGAGCCAAATATTTGGAGTACATTGTATCGAAGACATATCTGTCGTGGTCGGATCAAGCACAGTAAAATTGAACCCGAAGAGCAAGAGCTAATGAGAACAAGGTGAAGACAATGTTGTCTGATGCCGACTTCAAGGGAAACCTCACAAACCATTCCTTACGTGCCACCACCGCTTCACGCCTCCTATATGAGGATGTTCCAGAACAGTTGATCATATTCGACTTTCAAGCGATCAAATGAAAATAAACAGCTTCAAACTGTGTCCACTGTACCTCAGTGTTCTGCAGATGAAACAGAGAAGACTCCACCTACATCTGTCGGTCTTCCTGTGGCTCCAACTGACAACTCCTTCAGTTTCCATGGCAACACAAAAACGGTTGTCTTTTAGGTTTAAAAAAAATACTTTAATATTCTTCCTACTATTTGAAATGTGTTTTTGTCATTTTTGTCAAAGACTTGTTTGCACGAAATCCGGGCCACATACATTCGATTCATGCTCAGTTGGTGTTCAAGTGTATATACTACCTGAGCCCGAAGCATCGAACTAGACGCTCTCGTTACGTTTAAATCAAATTAAAAAACTTTCTCGAATAGTGTTGACCTCAATATTTCATTGACATAGATGTGAAATGAGGAATTCTATGTGATGAACATCGCCTCCATGACGTATCTTTAAAACGTCTATACGTGAAATACCGTGTACCTCTTAAATCTTTGGGGAAACCTTTGGTCAACTAATTCTCTAGCTAAAAGACCCACCATTGTTCACATGTCCAAATGTGCAAGTTATGAAGACAATAAAGACTTGTTTGGGGCTATCCAAGATTCGCTTGGTGTTCAGATGTGCTTATGTAGAGTGTTTATAGGTTTGCTCAGCAGACCACGGTTCCCATACAGGAGACGTTTACTGTTGTATAATCAATAAACTGTAATCGTAAATATCAGCGAGGTTTCAGTAGACCCGATTAACGTCATACAGTAGGACATCGTGATGCACTAGGACATAATCGTGATGCATAATCCTTCATGCTGACATTTCGTTGTAGGAGAGGTTATATCTCTCTTTATCAGAAACTTTTGATACGGTTATAAATCCTTACAGACACTAGCTCTATGCAATGACATTTCTATAGTGTGAACTTTCTTGTAAAGTATGTCTTTAAAGACTGACCATGTGTCACGTTTATCAAAAGTACTGTAGAACTGTAGTTATTGATTGCCATTCTCCCAACTACTCATTGTATGGTCCCGATATGATATCTGAGTTGTTACATGGTGTCCATATTGCGAAATGCAATCATGTAAGTCGTTCATCTCATCACGTGGAGACTTTGTATTTACATTCAATAGCCGCCGGATCAGTCTGACGGAGTCACATAACCTTGATTGCGGGTATGATCAGACGTCATTGTCGAAGATTGAATCAAATAATTGCACCGCCACTGGGTGACCAAGAATTCATAGAACATGAAGTTGTTACCTCTCGTTGTTCACATGCAAGAAAACGGAGTGTCATGGTAGTATGTGATCGACACCTTATCCAAAATGAAATTCCATTCATGTAATGTTACAGTGATTCGTGAAACTTTATTTTTAAACAATCGTGTTGTTTAACTGTCTTAAGAACACGTTGAGCTATACCCAAAACATAGTCAGTATTAGTAATTGTGAGTAGCGCAACGTCACGGTTTCAAATGAACAGACTATTGTTTTGTAACTCACCTTTAACAAAATAAACTAGTTACAGCAGTATGAAGCTTCAAACACGAAAAACCGGCTGTAACTGATGTGTAAATGTCAACTTGGTAACATACTTTTGTGTTTGACTCCCCTATCTTAAAGTTTGAAAGTGCATATGATTGATTTCATTTCATTAATAAGTCACTAAATAACCCCTTGTATGTTATGGATGATTCATACATTCAGTTTATCTAGGTATGTTCACAATGCCACATTAATATTTGAGTTTAGAAAATATAGTTCTTGCTAATTAATTTTCAAATATTTATGTTAACTTACAATCGCGATAAGGACTGTGCAATGTATTAAGAAAGACAATTGTTACAACCCAAAACTAGGTTTGGCGCGTTTATTCCTATGTCTTCGAGACATTTCGACCTACAACTACATGTTTGATTGTCATGATTTTATTTCAGTCACACCTTTCCGAACGAGTACATGATCGAAATGGAAACATTTCAAATGAATTTAAAGGTTTATGTATAGCGACAAATATATAATTGCGGCTTATTTCCTCTATGCTAATACTCTATAATAGAATATAGTTTCGTGAGAATATATTATAGTTTTTATTTTTCAATTATAGTTTTTGAGATATTGAGATGTACGGTTGTCATAATCAAAAAAAATATATAGACTTTATTCATCTGAGGTCCCTCTCTAAGTGTAAAATGATACTGTGAGTAAATACAGGAACTGATCTTTTAATGTCTTCATACCTTATGTAGCATTCTTGGAATAAAAGACGTTCATTGAAGATGTGTGCTTGGTTGTCTGTCCACGAGGTTATGAGGGTCAACAAGGAAAAGCTAAGTTCTACCCAAAAAATGCACTTGTTAACTCCTATCTTATGTTAATATAACGTTGGCGTATACATCAATGGAAACCATAGTTCGATTACTTCTTTAGTTCATGAATTTTTCTTTCATGAAAATACAAAACAAATGCATGTTTTGTGGACCCCTAGTCGCCCTAGACCATGTCGTCCATGGTTGATGCCAAAACTATGCATGCTAGTAGCATCAAATTTAACACACAATCCAAAAATGCTCCAAGTAAAGTATGTGAATGATGTATGTTAGAAAAATAAACAAAGTTATGAGATAGTGAACAAATCTAACATTGTTACATTTGGGATAACATTATCTTCAATACAACAGATTTCTTTTCGGCCGAGTCCTTCAGAGTCAGACAACTATCGCCAACACTGTCTATACCAACAGCTTACGCCACACGACCACGGCATAATGTAACTTCTTAGATGTAAATTTGTTGGCGCATCATAACTGTAGGATGACTCTCCTATCTCGTCTAGGTAACGTTTTGAATTTTCAGTTTATCTAAAATGACCTCTGAATACATGGTGTAACTAGAATGTATCGCTCATAGATTGAAATATCTTGTATTTTGTATGGTATCGTTTTTTTGCGCTTTGTTGTATGATGAGACAAATGAAAATATAAAGAATGAGGAAAACAAGTACTGATACTAAATAAGTATTAGACATTTTGCTTTACAATATGCCTGGGTTGAGAGTAATATAGATAAAACAAGGCATTTTGGATTGATTCAAGAGCAGGTAGCAGATATATTTCAAGATTTGAACATTGAATGGCAAAATAAATTCGTTTTGGGTATTTAATTTACATCTGATTTAAATGACTTATGCGTAATCAACATGAATTAATAGATTTCTAGCAAAATCCGGAAAAAGACATTATGATCAATTTAAACTCTCTCAAAAAAGAAACACAACCCCTATCTAAATATCTGACAACATACCCTGAACAAAAATAGTGAGCGTAAATTAGAAATGTTTGACATGTACTCTTAATATGTTCTCTTATGATTAGTACTAGCTCCCAAACGCAGCCTTTTTCGCACACGGTGACATTTTATCCGATTTTGTTTGATATGTGCGAAAACGTCATTTGCAAAATGCTAAATGTCGGTTGCACGTGCAAACCAAGGAAGTTGATATTAAGACAGCTGATTGATTGGTCTAAAGAAGGACGCGTAGTTTGGCAAATCCATCATTTCATTTACTCCGAAAATCAAGGTCGACCCCGGTTAAGTACAGCAGGTCGAAATATTGCCATTGGTAGCATTGAGGCCGGGGAAAGTTTTGGAACAGTTGCCCGTCATCTAAATGTTCATAAAACATCAATCTCCGGGCTATGGAATCGATATACTCAGTTCCATGCAACTGAAAACCGCCACAGGAGTGATAGACCAAGGATCACCCAGCGGCACAGGATCGCTTCATCCGGGTCCCCCACCTATGTAATCGTCAGGCCACACCAACCGTCAATGTAACACAGATGCCTGGTTTGAGGAGAGTGTCGGCTCAAACCATCAGGAACCGTTTACGTGAGGTCAAGGTGTATGAACACCATTTGTCGGACGTCAACGACGCCAACGTCCCAGGTGGTGCACTAATGTGAGGATATGGACCCTAAGAAACTGGAGACGAGTCTAGTTCAGCGATGAGTTCCCGTTTCCTACTTTACCGGTGTGACGGAAGGCAACGTGTCTATAGACAGGAAATTAAGGTTTTGCTCCGAACTGCGTTCGACAGGTCGACAGATTTGACGGCCCATCGATACATCAATGACGTTTTATAGCCTCATCTTCTGCCGATAATCGACCAACAGAGGGAACTGTTTCGGCAGGACACATCCTCACACAACTCGTGCAACAGTGAATTCTCTACGGAATTCCAATGTCAACATTTTGCAACGGCCCTCCAGATCGCCCGACAATCAGCCCTATCGAACATCTATGGGACCATCTTGATCGCCGTATCCATGTACGTACACCTCCACCGCATACGTTTGAAGCTCTGGCCACAGCACTACAGGAGGAGTGGAGAGCAATACCCCATGAAAGGAGTCGCTGTCTAATCCGTTCTGTTCCAAGGAGGTGCAATGCTGTTATTACAGCTCATAAGGCTTATACTGAATACAACGCCCCCTAGTTTAAATCGAATGTTTGCTAGAGGCCTGATTGTGACGTTATACCATAGAGACATAAGTTTCACCATGCCAAATTCCATTGTGGTATATTTAATAATACATGTATAATAAACAGTTTTAAAAAGTGATGTAAACACTTCCTAAATCCACGGGTAGCGTTTCTTTTTTGAGAGAGTGTATTTATACACAAAAAAAGCTAATGAAAATGCAACGTGTTGACAAGGTAATATGTAGTTCTTTGTAATGTTGATACTGAAACTGTATGTAATGTAGTTTGGGATCGAATATAATATCCAAAATCTTAGCTAGTATTATCTGTGTGTATACCAAATGCCTTAACTTGCCTGTATACTTAGCTAGTATTAGCTGTGTGTATACAAAATGTCTTAGCTTGTCTGTATACTTAGCTAGTATTATCTGTGTATATACCAAATGCCTTAACTTGTCTGTATACTTAGCTAGCTATATATAGTATTATCTGTGTGTATACCAAATGCCTCAACTTGTCTGTATACTTAGCTAGTATTATCTGTGTGTATACCAAATGCCTCAACTTGTCTGTATACTTAGCTAGTATTATCTGTGTGTATACCGAATGCCTTAACTTGTCTGTATACTTAGCTAGTATTATCTGTGTGTATACCAAATGCCTTAACTTGTCTGTATATTTAGCTAGTATTATCTGTGTGTATACCAAATGCCTTAACTTGTCTGTATACTTAGCTAGTATTATCTGTGTGTATATCAAATGCCTTAACGTGTCTGTATACTTAGCTAGTATTATCTGTGTGTATACCAAATGCCTTAACTTGTCTGTATACTTAGCTAGTATTATCTGTGTGTATACCAAATGCTTTAGCTTGTCTGTATACTTAGCTAGCATTATATGTGTGTATACCAAATGCCTTAACTTGTCTGTATACTTAGCTAGTATTATCTGTGTGTATACCAAATGCCTTAACTTGTCTGTATACTTAGCTAGTATTATCTGTGTGTATACCGAATGCCTTAACTTGTCTGTATACTTAGCTAGTATTATCTGTGTGTATACCAAATGCCTTAACTTGTCTTTATACTTAGCTAGTGTTATATGTGTGTATACCAATGCCTTAACTTTTCTGTATACTTAGCTAGTATTATCTGTGTGTATACCGAATGCCTTAACTTGTCTGTATACTTAGCTAGTATTATCTATGTGTATACCAAATGCCTTAACTTGTCTGTATACTTAGCTAGTATTATCTGTGTGTATACCAAATGCCTTAACTTGTCTGTATACTTAGCTAGTATTATCTGTGTGTATACCAAATGCCTTAACTTGTCTGTATACTTAGCTAGTATTATATATGTGTATACCAAATGCCTTAACTTGAAATATGAACGAATGAAGATTTGAAAGTGTTAACAGATACATGGATTTAAAAATAATTTACCATATTGTTTACGTTTTTCGAACGTCGAAGTTTTGGGATAAAATAGCTAAAGCCATTTATGTCACTTACTCACGTGTGTATAAATGCGTCATGGCTGTTTTCGACTTGATGTACCAGATATATAATACTCCAGATCCTGCCTGACAATAAGATCAAACCTTTCTATAGAGAGCATACCATAATTAGCCTAATGAACTCATTCACATCGGACATAGGGAGCGTCGCACACAGCTGCTGACACTTGTTTTAGCTGACAAATAACACTTTGTAAGGGATATGTGTCCTCTATTTGAGAACATTTTAATGAACATTCACGTGACAAAACACGTGAATTGACATAAATATTGAACCACATTTGTTGAATATGTTTAACAAACACAGTGCCACCATTTAGTATTAATGATCGTTTATTTTTATTTACAAGCTAAATAATTTTTAAAGATTGGAGGAACAAATTTAAAAGTATCATCAATTACGACTTAAAGTGAATGTTATTTCTTCAGATGGGTGTCCTCTCACAAAGCACTTACATGATGAGAAATCAGTTAGGTAATGTCAGTGCAATGTTAAAAAATAGGTGTTAAAATTGACTCAACCCTAGTATACTTTTGTTATTTGTGAGAAAAGTCAAAGTCAATCATTTAAGCAGATTTAAGATACATTAATGTCACCTTAATGATAAAAGGTTAGGTGTTCCACTCAATTGTCACTGTTGAGATAAATTCAACTCACGCTAGACAAAAAGCCTAAAGCTTATGGCTTTAATATCACAACACTGTTGTCAAATTTGCAACAATGTGTCCACTCAAACCGAGTCGGCTAATTAATGTCAATCTCAACTTTGTGATTAACCACGACCAGCAAATAATGTTGGACACAGCTATGTTATTGATTCCTACTCGATCTTTAAATTATCAAGATTGTCTAATACTCTTCCCAAATTGTAACAAAACAATAAGGACAAGCCGTTCTATTTGTATTTAATTACTTTAAATGATGAAGTTTTCGACTTCAAATTGTAGTCCCTGTTCTATCTAAGTCCTTACACTTAGAGTGAAGCTACCACCGGAGATACATCTTTCCTCATACTTGGTTGTAATTAGAGCTATACAGTTTCATACTGCATGTTGTCTCCCGATTGGTGGCTAAATTATCCCTCTTTGTCTAGTCACCTTAATGATAGTCCACATAGTCTTCGAGCGGTTAGCGCGCTGACCTTTGATCATTAGGTAAGGGGTTCGTATACCGCCGGGGGCTTCAAAATTTGGTCTGCTACATGTAGTAAGACAACAGACACGAACTGATTTAGTGCTAACATACGTGCAAGGTGTTTCGTCGGTGGATACACGTGGGATCGACAATTTGAATTCGGGAATACACGCCGGATCGACAAGCGGCATGCTTTGATGTTAGGTGTATTAATGTACAATGAATTAGCCCCAGCGCGTTAATCCCAGCGTGTTGTTTTAGTAGCCGACATCAGCTAGTCAGTCACAGAACACAGTTTACATTTTGATGTGAATTCATTTATGATATCAATTTTACCCTAAAATATATTCACATTTTGAAAGACAGACCACATATAAAATCCAACATAGGTTAAGAGCCAACCGTTGAGGGTTATGAGAGACTACAATATATAAAATACAAGATAAAATATTAATACATTAAAATGGACTATAAAATCAAGAAGATTTTCGTCGTTATAAAATAAGTCTGCAGGTTTTGGCAACAATACATACAACCTCTGGACTTGACATTGTGAAGTAAAATAATAGAGACACACACTGTTGACATATTTCCACACTATAGATACAATTTCTTGTCTAAGGTCTGTATACTGTGGACAATTAAGTAGAAGATGGCACTACCTGATGTCTACCACAGATACTGTCGACAACTGTTTTCATAAGGGTCAGGATTATCCTTGCGTAAATCCCCCTAAGCCAATCGACTTTTCTCGATTAGGAGAGGTGCCATACACGCGGGATCGACAATATTTTGCCAATTTTTAATCCGTCAACTGAAATTGTCGATCCCACGTGTATGAACCGTTTCGTCTCATAATTAATGTTTGCTTAACACCCTCGTGTTCTGTCAACCAGTTCTGGATACGTTTCAAATCATGAGATAACAGAGAATTTATACATGAAATAAGTGGCGAAATGCTTACTGATTTACGCATGAAGTTGAATTATATAGCATTGATTACTTTGAAAACATGCGTAGTCAGACATGGTAATGAATAACAATATGAAAGTTGTAACCCTTAAAGGTCACAACACCACCACATCGGTAACTTCCATACCAAAAAAAAAATGCAAATTTCATATACATGGTTTAAACACATTCTATTCAATAGAAAGGATTGATAAACAAGCTTAAATGGCTTATATTTTCATTTCATATTTCATATACATTGTATTTCATATATATTGTAGTTTTCGAGTTATGTTCCGGAATCGATTTCGGATGGACGCACGGACGGACGGACGGACAGGCCCAACGCCATATACCTCGGTCTACGTCGAGCAGGTGCATACTTATTATACCTCCACCTTCTAAATAGTTGGATATAAGGCGCCTGGCATGTCGGTAGATCCGTCCGTTAGAGCATGCTTCAGCATTGTACATTGTATGTTTCGAATACTATTTGTAAGAAACTTTTAAACTTTGAACATGTGTTTTACAACACTAGAAGAGGTGCAGTGCTTAATTTAAAGTGTTGTGATTATGTTAACTCTGTACATCCATTTCCTGAGATCTGATCGACCGATAACAGAAAAAGTAACCATCCGATTCCTGTTCATGTTCTCTACACAACCAGGGGAGGGGCAGTGCGTGAATTTCTGATTTTGGTTAAACTTTTTATACTTTGCTCTATTATATGTATATAATATTTTACATTATTATATTTTTATAGAGTTTATCGTTGGTTTAATTGAACGCAAAAGCTATCAATATTGACAAATATTCGGTGGGGATATGTGTCCTCTGCTCACTTTTGTCATGTTTCTAGTTCATTCTGTTTTTTTCTCTTTCAGCCTTATACACTACCAGAAAAGAGGTTGAAGAAATCTGTATCCTTTCAGTACAAACCATACATTGTATTTAAACAATGTGAGGTCAAAGTCAGTAACCGATAGTAAAGAAAGGCAATATCTTATAGTTATGAATGTTGAGTGCGCTGTGCTTGGGTTCTTTTAAATTAAGACATTGGTGTTCTAGTCGATGAACTTCAATGAAAACACAACTGTAATGTTGTATCAAGCGTTCCCAAAACACGTACAGAAAACATTGTAAACCGTATGATAAATGATTTAATCAACGTAATAGACACAGCCTTTTATACCTTCGCCTATGTCAATTACTCTCAATCACTATTATAAACAATTTGGAGACCTTGGAATTCTTTTGTGCTGTCTGAATCTTTGATGCGAAAGTCTGTCTGCGTATGTATGCTTCGAAGGATAATAGGTTTTCTTAAAAGGTTATTCAAATAGTGGCAGTTTTAATGCACTTAAAGCTGTAGTTATGTTTGTGTAATTTGAGGCTTAGGAGTATTATTATGTCTACTGCCTTTGCGTTGATCGTTCCAAATATCAACAGTAATGCAAACTTTAAGTCCATAATACAGGCACCGTATATATTCCCTCATAAAAAAATATATTACTTTCATGGCTATTAGTTTAGTATCACTTATTAAGGTTTTCTTATTTGTTGTAAAATCCTTATACGAAATCTATATCGTATCACAGACCGACATAAAGTATGCTTAAAGGTACCATCATATATAGTACACAATAAGTTAAGGATATGACATTTTGATGTTTTATCAGTGTGTCAATAAATAAATAAATATATCATTATTCATAATTAAAACTGTACATACAATGTACATCCTTAAATAGTTTTGTCACATATTGATATTATTTGACCAAATTTTAGTTAAACTTTTGTATCAACTGATGATTAAAAAAGAACGAACTTCACAAGCGAAATGGCGGAATACTGAGTGTAAATTATTTATAATCAGTTACATCAAATGCTGGATTGCATGGAACAAGGAACATGGCACTAATAATATTCATGCAAGTCGTTCTTGGGGGGAAATCAAGGTAAAGGCATACAGAAGACATTTTATTCAAACGTCATCTTGACACATATCAGTATTGTATAAATGTACTGTACCTTAAATTAATACGAACAAACAGGCACGGTCTCTGGAGGCACTCACCATGGGATATTGATAGATTATATTGCAAATAAAACACATATGTAAATACGTTATACAAGTTTTACAATGGATAATTAAAATATTATATCATAAAATGATCTTTACAAAGCCTATAGCTACAACGAAATCAAGGATATAAGATAGAGAAACACTTGCATAAAATGGTATGACAGGTTTTAGCAGCGTCGTATAAAACGATCGGATGTGAGAGAAAAGAGCAACTTTTTCAGTATCACAGATGTGGCTAAATTTTTCAAACTTTGCATTACACAAATCTCGTTGTACCGACGAGGATCAAATCTTAACACATGATCTATCGCAATGGGGGATACATCTCACTTGAATATATTACATACGAGATTGTCATAGAATAAAATGTTCAGACAATTTGAAATTCCTTAAAATAAAAAAGGAATGTCCATGTGATTGCTCCTGATATTACAGGAAGTCACTGCAAAATGATACACAACTGACAATGAACTGATCCCTGAAGAGACCTGCCTGATAACTGTTATGTTTCTGTCAGTACACACATCCTCAACAGGGTTTGATGATATTTGATGAATACAGAAAGTACAACATTACACGGACAATGGCTGAGATGTTTTTAAAGAAAATGACGCGGAAACTACTTTCACATACAATTTCAAACATTCAGACTTTGGCAGCTAATATACTATTCCCACAAAGGTTTTCGGGACAGTAATACCCATGTACATTTCCTTCGATTTGGTCTCAAAATTGTGTACTAATTTTCGTCTTGATGTAAAACCCGTGTGTTGCAAAGACTCGGTGCACTACGAGACGCAGACAGGATGTAACGCTGTTTTACACGCTTGGCAACAATGGGGCTTATTTATTATATAGTCGTTGCTTATACAATGTAGAATAATAGACCATATACAGTTTTCTTCAATTTATAATTGACATTACATTAATTGAAAATGTTGTAATATTTAAAACCTCCTACCTTATGTGACTTAATGTGATTGTGAAATTGTCAAGCGTCAGTTGCATTCCATCTTTGGTTAATATCATCGGGACCGTTGGTTCAGCTGTTCATGTGACGTATTTGACAGAGGGGATGATTTGCGCGTCCTGGTAAAACCGAATGGATATTTTGTTATGGCTATGGCCTCGACCTGTAACCTTGTTATATTTGTTCACTATCTATATGGCATGTACTTCCAAGACAATAACACTGGTTTTTTGTTGGCAACTGTAGAATATTTCAACAAATATTTTGATATATTTGAAAAACATTCTACTTTCAAGTCCAAGGTTTTCAGTGCCAAATGCATTACATCAAGTCTATGGTTAAAATTAATAGTTTAGTTTTAGGATTTTAGGAAATTGGGGACAGACAGCATTATAAAGTTTATGCTGATGCCGATTATCAGTTTTTTAAATAGTTAACAAAGAAATGAATCGATCAACGTTTTAACTATATCATCATCAGAATTTGATCTTTGATATGACATGCTACTCGTCCATCTGTATTACTTTATTTGCGTTCATAATTTAATATCACGGCTGAATAATAGTATCTGTGCGATATTGTTCTCACTCTATTCATTGTCAGCTTTGTTTTTTTTCCTTGAATTACTTGCTACCCACGCCATGACCATGTATCTATCTGTGTCAAGCGAGAAGTCTGATTACACAGACGTGGTTCTTATATCAAGTGATTCAAGGGCATCATGAATGTCATGTTGCAAAGCTTCATATCACACTTCTCGTGCTGCATACACTCACAGGAGCGTGGCTACAAGGAGGTGGGCAACATTGAGGGACAAAACGTTTTTAAACAAATAAAAATAATTATATATCCGTGTTTCAAGGTCTGTTTGGGACGAATCAATGTTTAATCTCATTTGATATTTCTATCTTAAACAACTTTGAAAGAATAACTAAAATAAGTTTCAACTAAAGAAACAAGTTCACAAGAGTGTATTATTAATACTAATGTGTCTGCTTGACGGATAATTGAAATGGTGATAATGATTAGCACCAGAGCGTGGGTTCATTGTATTTATATACCATTCTGACTTCGATAACAGTTAAGTATGTTATTGCCGACAACAAATAGCATGATTATCACGCTAAAGTCGTTGTTCGTCATCATTATTCAGTGTAAAGATTATAATCGTTTGACCGTCGTGCATTCAAAATTTGTAATTGCATCAGTTATATATATCGTTAATATCCAGATAAGAAAGAAAAATAAATTTGATTGTATCATACATGTACATTAACACGTTTACAAAGCTAAGGATACGTGTTGAGGGATCACCTTTTTCTGAAATGTTCATTCCAGTAATCAAACATAGGTCTATTATTAAGTTTCGTGCGATTGGTGGACTACTAAATAAAACTAGATTAGCGCAGTGCAGCCCCGAAACTGAGGGTCTCGCCTTCCCCTGTTCTGCCTTAGCCACAGCTATAATAAAATGGGCATGGATATACCACAAAAGACAATTGAGCATTAAATTCAAGAAACTGCATTTACAACAGGTACCATTGAAATATCATGATTATCAATGAGTCATTGCTAACACACACAAACATATACACGCATACACGCGCACACACATGCATACACACCCACCCACACACACACACACACACACACACACACACACACGCACACACACACAATGCTTTGTAGATGATGAAAAGTTCATTATATGTGAAAATTGGAAGAAGATGATTTGAAATTTATTGTGGATTGATTGATTGTGAGTGTATCCATGAAAGTCGTTACCCTCGCCATCATGTGCTTGAATTGTTAACTCATCGTTTTTTTGTGCTTTGTGATGTGTATATAATGTCCTTGGATTTCACGGACATATCACACCGCTACTAAGTAAGTACAAACGTTTTTCATTGTGGTTGACTGTAACTTTATAATCGCATGGAGAAACTTGTCACAAGTACGCCATTCACGTCTAGACGTAAGTAACAGAGACGTAGTATTCACTTCTCCTGACCCGGAGACAGACGTTGACTTGAAACGCCCCTGTATGATTAGCTCAAGTTCTGACTCATCAAACATGATGAGTGACGAAGGATTAAATGTATCAGTTACAACATCTACCTCTGACAACCTGATTGGTGAAATCGTTAAAGCAGTACTCACGGAGGAATAACATCAGAATCTCAGGATTACCAGAGTCGGAGGATGAAGAAACTGACCAGTTAGTTTTGGATGTGGCCAAGTCGATCGGGGTTAAACTCACTCGCGGTGATATAGATATTAGTCATCGTATATCCAAACGACCAGCCACACCACAGGACAATCCAAGACCTGTTTTTGTTCGTTTTGTGAGCAATGCATCAAAACGTGCAATCCTCAAGTCCAGATCGCAACTCAAACACATGAAACCCCCTGGATCCCGCAAAGTCTTCATTAATAAAGATCTAACCGGACCCCGAGCAGCGTTAGCTCGAAGGGCCCGCCAACTTGTCTTCGAAAAGAAAGTTGAGGCATCCTGGGTAACCAGTGGGGTCATACTCATAAAAATGCTTGACGGGACGGTTAGGAAGGTCGCAAACAGTTCCCACTTCGATGCAATGTGTTTGGATACTCAAAATGATCATCAACCTAAGTCAAAATAAGTAACATGATTAAACTCAACCAAATGGTGTGAACTAACAATCGCAGTTTTGTAAGTACCAGTCATTATGTTAACACTGCTTGAATTATACACAAATATACATGTATCGTAAACCATAATATTTGATGCAATAATATGCAATTGATGCGCTCAATGTGATTGTGAACATCATAACATCTTGCCTTTGAACTCTCATCATGTCTACTTACACTGTGTAACGCTAGTTACACATGTACAAAATGAATGAACTAACAATTGATCGTAAACGCTATATATAGCGTGGAGCACGTGTGTGTGTGGTATACACGAGCAATGTGTCCGAGCTTTACATGTAGTGCAACGGTAGTTACACAACATGAATGAACTAACAATTGATCGTAAACGCTATATATAGCGCGGAGCACGTGTGTGTGCGGTATACACGAGCAATGTGTCCGAGCTTTACATGCAGTGCAACGGTAGTTACACAACATGAATGAACTAACAATTGATCGTAAACGCTATATATAGCGTGGAGCACGTGTGTGTGTGGTATACACGAGCAATGTGTCCGAGCTTTACATGCAGGGCAACGGTAATTACACATGTATAATGCGGTGTAAGTATATGCAATAAATCATATACTGTTGGTTTATGTGCGGTATGTGTTCAGTATAGCACACTTTTTCTGTAAAAGTCGGTGTAATTACGAGCAGTACATCCAATACTGTTTGTGTGTGTTTTGTGGTACCGTACAGTATAGCAGACATCTCTAATGCTCGTGTTATGGGCACGTAGCAAAGTTTCTGTTGGGTTTTTGTGGGTGTTTTTTTCTGTAATAAATGTAGTATGTGTGTACAGTCAATTTTATAAAAATGTGTGCTATGTTTGTGTAGTATATAAAGGTATCCTGTCCTTGAGTGATGTGTGCGTGCGGTAAAACATACATTGTCTGCAATGACGTGTGCATGGTTTCCTGCAAGGCGTGTGATGCATGCATGCGTGTGTGTGTGTATAAAATCAAATGTATGTATCAGCAAACGAGCGTGTGTGTGTATGTTTGTGTGTAACGTGAATTTGATAGGCATTTCAGTTAAATTGAAGATTTTCAATTCCCTTCTCTTTTTATATTTAATTTTTGTTTCTTTTTTTGTTTCAAATGAAATTATTGGTATTTTCATTCCTCCCATAAAAGCGATATTTTAGCTTCTTTTCAATCAATAAGTTTTCTTTTAGATCATAGTTATGATCATTCTACTTTTCCTCTCCTTTTACTTTTCGTTTCTCCTTGTTTCCCAGTCAAAATCATTTGCCTTAGATCAACATCAAATTACAACAAACCTGTATACATGTATTAGTTACCTCAGTTCAGTCTACCATCATACCATCCCTTTGAACCCACTGCCTTACCTGTAACCATTTTATGTATGCTATTTGATTATGGCTGATGAACAATACAGACAGGCAGTGGGTTCTTTTGCTGTTAAACTACATTCAAAACTCGCAGTCCGATTTATGAAAACCGTACATAGCTTTAAGTTTCTGTGTCTATACAGTCCACGAGTATCAATCTTGATATCTTTACTCCTATTGTGCTGTTTCACTCACTATTCACTCAAATCCAGTACCGAAATATTTCCAAGACCTCAAAATAATATGGTCAGGCAGAATTGTGCAGAAAATCAGGTCAATTGTGCACTTTGGGTGAAAAGTGCCAAACTTTGCACAAAGATAGCTTATGGTATTTTGATTGGTAAGTCAATTTCGATCCAAGATGGCCGCCAAATTAAAAATGGCCGCCACTGTTTAAACGTATCTGCTTTTACGTGTGTTTGTATATGTAATGAAACTTTGATGCTATTTTATTGTTAGTTATGCTTGCTTAGAACCCCAGAAATACAAGGATTGATATTGTATTGATAAATACCCTGTTGACGATGGTACACATGATCCATAGAAGCCGAAATTTGACCAAGTTGATTTATCTTTTTGTAAGTTTCTACGAGTTTATATGATCCAATTTGATTGTGAATATGGCTTGTTTAGACTAGAAATACCATGACAGGTAATTTATTGGTAATCCTGTTGTTGACAATAGCAAACATTATCCAAAATGGCGGCCAATTTGTCACTGAAGGGCATCCTTCGATAAGCTAGAATTGAATTGTTTCCCTAATCTTCTTTTATTTAGGTTGGTATTCTTAGTCTATGGTCTTCAAATAAATATACACCAAGGGGTCACATTAATTCCCTTCCAAGATGACCGCCAAATTCAAAATGGCCGCCACAGTCAACATGTATTTATCTATTTTGCCATATTTACGAATATCAAATCAAATGATTCAATAACCCAATTATATTATTATTCTAGCTTGTTTTGAAGAAAAATTGTCTCTTCATTGTTTTGCAGGAATTGACTAATAAAGGAATAAACTTATATGAAAACTTTGTTGTGAACTGGCACTACATCTTTCAGTTCAGTAATTTATAAGATACATACATAATACACAGTAGTATACCACTACGCAATATTTGAAATTACACAATGTGAAATGGACAGTGCTAAGATGCCACAATCACTTTAAGTTAATTCTTCTATTCCCCAGATAACATATTCTTTCATTTTGTTATTATTCTTTTGGGTTTTTTATTCTGTATACAGTATACATTTCATATCAGCTGAAGTCATAATATTGCTCATATTTACAGAGGGAACACATGGTACCTCGAAAAAAGGTTGAAAAAGAGCATCCACAATGACATCCTCTGTTTTGATAACTACAAACAAATTTCAACAGGATTGTCCTGTTTGGTATACTGCTCTCCTTGAAACACTGTGTCTGATGAACTTGATTTATATGTACATATGTAAATAACGATTTACAAGAACGCTCTCACATGAGTATATGTGTAAGCAAACACCAATATACCACGGTTTTGCCTGTCTTACTGATCAATCAGTAGCAATTACTGAGGTGCAATGGTCATCATACTTTATCTCTACATAAGGTACGTTCACATTGCTGATAATGATATCGCCTAGGAGGCGCATACATTGCCAAACATCTTGCACTCGTGAAGAATTTGATTGCAGGTTTCTGCTTGATTTTGATTTAAACATATTTTATTCAATAAAGAAAGGGATTAGGAACAAGTTATCCAACTTAGGTAACCTTCTCCCAGGTATTTACAAAGTTATAGCATTATAACAATATAAATTTAACATGGACAGAGATATAATACAGAAATGAAAATAGGATATTTACAGAGAATTTAAGACATACATGCATCAATCAAGTAAATCGCTTGCTGTTTGAAATATATTGTTGTACAGCTTTAAAAATTGCCTGGTTTTTAAAGTAAGATAGATTCTTGTTGCCATTTAACAGTAAATCCAAATTTATGGCATCATCATGTACATGCAATTTTAGAAGATTAAACATTTTCTTTCTGGGCACATGATATAAAGGACACTCAAACATGAAATGAAAAACATTTTCGCATAGGTAACCACATTGACATGTTGAATCAGCCTTAATGCCAACATTAAATAAATCGTATTTCAGTTCACTTACATGGTATCTTAAACGAGAATGCTGAATATTCAATGTGCGAATACCCGTAGTAAAATAAGAAGGTGCCTGAATAATAGGTTTCTTCAAATATGATTTAAACTTTTCTGTCGATGGTAAAGCTCTCTTTTCTAATGGAATATTATTCCATAATACTGTAGTTGAGGGAATAAATGATTGACACGAATGTTTCAATCTTTGTGGTGGAATTACAAAATTATCCGAGTTTCTCAGTTCATAAGTAGTAGAGTTACCAACAGTCTCAGGGAGTAAATCTATAAGATATGAGGGTGCATGGCCAGACTGCATTTTATGATATAGAGTTAACTTTCTCCTTTCTCTGCGTTCTGCTAATTTTTCCCACCCAGTTTCAAAATAGAGATGCTTAATTGAGGTGTATTTTGATAGTCCAGTAACAATACGGGCTGCTTCTAGTTGTAGTTGTTCCAGTCGCAACGACTGTTCAGAGTTACATCCATCCCAAACCTCGCTGGCATATTCAAAATGTGGTCTAATAAACATGATATAAATTTTATTCAAAATTGTCCTGCTTAATATGAATTTTAGCTTACGCATGGAATTGATCATCTTAGATATCGATACTACTAATTTCTCAATGTGCTTATTCCATTTTCCATCGGCTGATAACGTAACACCTAAATGTTTATGTTCATTCACATTTGTGATTTCAGATCCATCAAGATACAAAGTTATGTTATCAATTTGTTTCTTTAGGGTGAAAATGATAGCTTCTGTTTTATTTGGATTGTATTTAACCAACCAACGCTTTCCCCAAGAGCTGAGCTTCTGCAGGTTTGAATTTAAAGTGGCCTCAAGCAGTCTATGGTCAACTGATGAATAACCAAGCGACGTATCATCGGCAAATAACCTCGTTAAACAATTAAGTTCATCAGCAATGTCATTTATAAATACAATGAAAAGAAAGGGGCCCAACACTGATCCTTGGGGAACCCCAGCTGTTAAATATACATGCTTGGATAATGCTCCATTCACAAATACAGATTGGCGCCGATTGCTTACATAACTTGATAACCATCGGAGCACACAACCATTTAAACCATACATTTCCAATTTACACATAAGCCCTCTATGCCAGACACGGTCGAAGGCTTTGGAAACATCACAAAACACCATACAAAATGTTTTCTTATTATCTAACGATAAACATACCTGATTATACAATTCAATCAATTGATGTACCGTAGAATGCCCTCTCTGAAAACCAGCTTGATACTTATAAAGTAAATTATTACAGTGAAAATAATTGTACATATGTTTATAGACAACTCTCTCAAACACTTTTCCAACACAACTTATTAGAGATATTTTGCCGAGCGCCTAGCAGGTAGCAGGCACACTTTTGAGCTCTCTCTTTACTGGACTCTTTGTATGGTTTATGCCACCCACACCTGCTTGGAAACTTGCAAACAAGTTTAGGAAGGTCTACTCTATCCACTTCTGAAGGAAAATGTTGAAAAATGTGTAAAATGTGGACATTATTTGTGAAAATCTGCTGTATCTGGACATTCTACAAGGGAACTTGCCATTGTTCTCCAATCAACACCCCAAGCTCAGCGGCCAGAATACTGACTATGGCTGTCTACAACTCAAGCCAACTGATTGGTATCAATTCAAGCCTTGGAAAAAGACAATGGATTGACTCAGGAGTGTTGCGTCACCTGAGGGAGCTTAACATAAGTGTGACCAAGCCCACTCACAGGGGCTGTCGGGCGGGTAGGAGAAAACAAAAACATTCCCAAGTGTTAAATAACAGACCCAATCAACTGCATGACAATCGACCAGATTCTAACCACCATCAACAAATTCCTGTTTACCCAAAGGTCAAATTAGAAGATATATTCAACATATCCTTGTGGAATGCACAATCAGTGAAAAATAAGACCACAGAAATATTTGACTATATTTTAGAATCCAAGGTTGACATCCTATTTATCACAGAGACATGGTTGCTCCCTTGCGGAGACGAGTCAAAGTGTAGTGAACTGATACCAAATGGTTATAAACTCAAACATGAACCCCGTTTGCACAGAAGGGGAGGAGGCATCGCTGTCATTTTCAGAGAACACCTCCTTGTATCCTTTCCTAGGCCGGGAGACATTTCAACATTTGAAAACATGTCTTGTGTAATCACAAATGGAAAGAAAACCCTAAAGGTTTTCTGTATTTATAGGCCTCCTCCATCAAAAGTGAACAATCTGACAAGCAGTCAATTTTGTGAGGAATTTTCAGACTTTTGCACTTCCTTGTACACAAAATCACATTCTGTCATTGTAATAGGTGACTTTAATGTGCATTTTAATTCCAGCAATAACCCAACTACAAGAACGTTTCTGAAACTTCTTGATACTTTGGATCTTAAGCAGTTCATCAACGAGCCAACTCACAGATCAGGCAATATCTTAGACTGGGTCATTGCAAGGGATCTGAATCTTGTGCAGAATGTACGGGTAACTGACACCCAGTTGTCTGACCACTACCTCATAACATTTCATTTAAACTTTGCCAGACCTGAAAGACAAAAGAAACATATCCAAATTCGGAACTGGAAATCAATTGACATTGAAAAGTTTAGATGTGATTATGAACAGTCAGATTTGTGCGCTGAATCCTCAGTTGATGTCAACAAGCTGGTTGATCTTTTTAACTCAACACTAACAAATGTGTTAGAAAAACACGCACCTAAAAAGTTGAAGGTTGTATTGCCCAAAAACGAGGTACCATGGTACACGGATGACGTCTTACAACAAAAGCGTGTCAGGCACAAGGCGGAGCGGAGATGGCGTAAGTCTCATCTTGAGGTGGATCGCCAAATCTACAACACTGCCAGAAACAATGTGAATAAATGCATAAAGAAAGCGAAGTCAGAATTCATACAGGATGAAATTGCGAGGAATTCACACAATCCAAGAGCACTGTTTTCAACCTTAAACAGCTTGATGGGAAAGAAGCAAGAGGCGAGTACGCCACAAGGAAACCAAGCTGATATTGCCTCTCAGTTCAACACATTCTTCATTGAGAAGATTGCAAAACTCCGAAAACAACTTGGCTCCTGCTGCGACGACTGCTCCTATCAAGAATTCATTGGATCTGATCTCGCCATCTTTCGCCAGGTCAATGATTCTGACATTAGGAAGATAATCCAATCATCAAAGCCAACATCCTGCCAAATGGATTCCATCCCAACAACATTCTTGTTAAGGATTCTTGACATCGTTCTCCCAACTATAACCAAGATTGTAAATCTGACCCTGTCCTCGGGAGTCGTCCCAGACATTTTTAAAAGAGCTGTCATCAAGCCTCTTCTCAAGAAACCCTCTCTGGACTCTGAAGTTTATGGGAATTACCGCCCAGTGTCGAACCTGTCCTTCCTGTCGAAGATCGTTGAAAAAGTCGTAAAACATCAACTTATGGAACATCTTCAACTCTACGGCCTAATTGACACATATCAGTCTGCATATAGACCTGGGCATAGCACGGAGACCGCCCTAAACTGTGTGCTGAACAACATCCTCACTGCTGTGGACTCAAGGAAGGTTGGTATGCTGGTGTTGCTGGATCTCTCCGCCGCCTTCGACACCATCGACCACAGCAAGCTCCTTCACCGGCTCCGGCATGAATATGGTCTCTCTCACACTGTCCTTGATTGGTTTGCATCATACTTGACCGGAAGATCCCAGTATGTCCATATTGATGACACCACATCGCCTGCCAATCAACTCTGTTATGGTGTCCCACAGGGCTCTGTTCTGGGACCCATTCTCTTTGTCATGTACACTCGTTCGTTAGGCATTCTCATCTCTGAACAGCACATTTCCAGGCATTTTTACGCAGATGATTCTCAACTAATAGACTGTTTTGATCTAAATCCCTCTTGTCAATCACAAGCTCGTCTTAATATGGAAACATGTCTCTCTTCTGTAAAGTCCTGGATGACATCCAACATGCTGAAACTAAATGAAAACAAAACTGAAGCTCTCTTGATTGCTCCGACAGCTCGCCTCAAGAAATGTAACTTCCATGACATCACTATTGGATCAGAAACAGTTGCTTTCTCTACAACAGTAAAAAACCTTGGTGTTTATCTTGATTCTTCCCTGGAAATGGATTCTCACATCAGCAACATATGTAGAATATGTCACTTCCACCTAAGGAATATCGGTAACATCCGCCACCTCATCACAAGAGATACAGCTGCACTTCTTGCAAGATCCCTCATCCTATCCCGGATGGATTACTGCAACAGCCTTCTATGTGGAATTCCGAAGAAACAAATCCAACGACTTCAAAAGATTCAGAACATTGCTGCCCGGATTGTTTCTAGATCTCCTAAATCTGCCCATATCACACCTGTCCTCAACTCACTTCACTGGTTACGCATTCAAGAGAGAATTGACTTTAAAACCCTCTGCCTCACCTACCAATCTGTCAACCACACTGCCCCAGCCTACCTACAGGACTTAGTGTCACCATACCAACAGACTCGTTCCCTTCGTTCAAACAGTCAACACCTGCTCCATGTACCACGTTATAAACTCAAGTCTTTCGGTGCCCGCTCCTTTTCATACAATGCTGCTGTTCTCTGGAACTCTCTTCCTCTTGATCTAAAGACTGCCCCTTCATTGAACTCATTTAAGTCTCACCTCAAAACTCACCTCTTCAAGCGCTACATTTAGACATATCTCATCCTGCTCTATTCATGTGTATATAGTGTATATATTCTGCCGCATTGAGCATGTGCCTTGCATGTGGACATCTGCGAGGTAAAAGTACCCTTATTATTATTATTATTATTATTATATTGGTCTATAATTTGATGCAATTGAATGGTCTCCCTTTTTGAATAAAGGTAAAACATGTGCTACTTTCCAGACATCTGGATAAGTAGACGATTTCAGTGAATAATTAAATAACAAACCCAAAACTTTACTTATTGAATCAACAGTTTTCTTCAGTAACTTGTGACTTATGTTATCTGGACCACTTGCTTTTTTCTCAGGCAGACATTTGATTATGTCGGAGATTTCCTTTTCAGTTATATTGATATCACATAAGTCCTTATCAGTTCGTTTGCCAAAGAATGGTAAATTTTTATTGCCATCTTCTAAAGTTGAAACAGATTTAAAATATTCATTCAATCTGGTTGCTTTGTCAATATCTGTGAATAACGTCGGTCCATCATCATTGTCATTGCTTTTAAGAGGTGATATATCTGAACTTATTTCTGACTTTCTAACTACATGTCGTAGGATCTTCCAATATGATGTTTTATTATCTGTATACAGCTCTGTGAGTAAATCATCCAGATTTGCATAAAAAATTTCCTTGGCATAGTATTTCATGTTGTTTACTTTATTTCTTTGTCTCTTATATGAAATGATGTCCTTTTCTTTACCGGTTCGTCTTGCCTTGTTTCTTAATCTATCTCGTCGTCTAAATTCACGTCTAAGCTCTGAATTAAACCATGGTTTGTCATTAGGTCTTATAGTAACTTCTTTTGTTGGAATACACTTTTTAATCAACTCATTCAATCTGTCGTAGAAAACATTGCACATGTCATTTATATTGTCATGATTGTTGAATAATTCAGTCCAATCTATATTGTCTATACAACTGTTCAGGGAATGAAAATCTGCCTGGTTGTAACACCAAACTTCTCTTTTGTAAGACTGTTTTGTGTTAACATTTACATGGAGTGACATATGTGTTCCCCTGTGGTCAGATATGTTACTGTCAAATTCAATCACTCCACAATCATTGACATTAATTTCTTCGCTTACAATAATTGGGTCTAACAATGTGCTAGTAGTCGCTGTTACCCTGGTTGGTTCTTTAATGACGTTTCTTAACTGTTTTCTTTCAAATATATTCTTCAAATGACAACTTCTTCCCGATAACAAATCTGCGTTCAAGTCGCCAACAATTACAATTTTAGTCGATATATCCATTGCTCTCTCAATACTTTCATCTAGGCGAGCCCAAAATTGAACCGAGTTGTTCTCTG
Source organism: Gibbula magus (assembly GCA_936450465.1). Taxonomy (NCBI): domain Eukaryota; kingdom Metazoa; phylum Mollusca; class Gastropoda; order Trochida; family Trochidae; genus Gibbula; species Gibbula magus. Next base: position 14,604,433 of record OW388290.1, on the reverse strand, counting down.
GTCTATAAGCTGTACACAATACGATTGTTTTTTGTGGAAGAAATATCTTTAGCCAAATTGTCTCATCATACACATTTTCCAGATTATGAATTCTTTTGAAACAAATATTTTTAGATACATAAACCATTACTCCCCCTCCAAAACAATTCCTGTCTTTACGAATTGGCAAGTGATAGTTGTTCCACTCAAGATTTACATCTTCGATGTTATGGTCTAAATGGGTTTCAGTAAAACATACGATATCAAAGTCCGACAAATACTCCTTTAAATAATTCTGCTTATTTCTGACACTTCTGGTGTTCAAATGAAAAATGGAAATAATAGGGTCACAACAATTGTTATTTTCCAGTAGAAGTGGACCTGGGTTTGATTCAACGTCACCCGCAAGCTGCAATAACAATAAGATAACTAGCATTGCGTTGTGATTACCTAAGTATGCTTGAATAAAACAAAGAAAGACGCTTACATTACATGCAATCAGATTAACCAACAATATGTCTGATGCGAGCTTGCTTTCCTTCAACAAAACGCCCATTACATAATGGAAACTTAATGAAAATGCATTAGTAGACATTTTCCTGAAACCTTTACAATGCAATTTACAATGAAAAACCCCAATCGCTAAACGATATTGGTTAAGGTCGTTACCCATCTGGAAGTTTCACAATGCTAGTAATTATGCAACATGTGAGAAGCGATGGGGTTGTTTTAACATGACATTTGTTTAAGGTTAGGTCAGGCAAGATATGATAAACATCCAATGTTTCAGAACAAAGCTCGTTATATGACTTCAGTAATTGATGCTGTCTTAACAAAACGCATATTGTAGAAGGTAGAGAAAAGTAGGAAGTGATAGTTGTTACACACAAAAGTGATTGTACAATCAATATATACAATATGATACAAACATAATGACACTTACACACAACCGTAGTTATGTGTCATTGTGGTATAGTTAGGTGTTTTACAAAGTATACATTTAAACACTTATTTACTTACATGTCAGTTATGAGTCCCGAGTGAAATTCCATGGTTTACACACAACTCACAGTCACCACATCACACATATCACACTCTATACTTGTCCAGATCTGAGTCACACTTGATCACTCGGATAAGTCCTTCTGGCTGCTCACAAATGTAGATTTTGCCGTCCTTTGTCCACGTTGAATGGATCTTCTGCTGTGATCTCAGATCCCTGGCCTTCTTGTAGATGAGACTCCTCCTCTGTGTGAGATCCTCGTTGATGTACACGGATCTGGTCTCCTGCTTGTCGTGTAATGAGCGTCTGTTCCTAATAACCTTGTTCCTGTCGTAGTAACTGACGAATTTCACTAGGATCGGTCGACTCTTGCCTGGCTTCTTCTTCCCGACTCTGTGACATCTGTCGATATCCCCTCGGCATATGGTTGGATGTACCTTCGTCAGTATGCTGGAAACTGCAATTTCGGGGTCGTCATCTGGAGTTTCCTCGATACCACTGATACGGAGGGAGTTGCGGCGACTATACTGCTCCAGTTCGTCGGTTTTCTCCTCCAGTTCCTGCCTGAGATCCTGAATCTCCTGTTTGAGTGGAGCCACGACGTCAGATACAACTCCATGGATGATATCCCTCGCAATTGCTGTAAACGATTCCCTGAACTTGTCCTGGAGTGCGGGCATCATCATGACTTTTGCCAACTTGGTGGTGAGTACATCTACCGACACTTCGTTGATGTAGTTGAAGATCGTTGAGGGGAAGGAGTGTCCTGACTCATCTTGACTCGCCTCCGCCATCTTGTCCTGTGAGGTTGACTTGTTCACTGACAACGGGGTGCTGCAGTTTCCAAACGTGAATACTTCAGGCACATCAGGTAGTTGCAGGGTTGTCTGAACAAGATTCTTTGGAGTTTTCGGTGGGATTGCATCGAGTGGAGACGATGAAGGCTTTCTCTTTTCACTGCTACTCCGTTCAGAGCCCTGTCTGCTCGAGGCAGTGTTCTTGCTCTTGTTCCTTCTTCCTCTGTCCATTGGCATTATGTCCGTTATAATACTCGAAATCTTGCTTGATATCATTAACGTGTATGGTCTGTGCACACAAGGAAGCAAAAAAAACCTTGCAGATGTGTATTTGCTTTTGGAAATTTACACCACAACACGGAGCTCTCTCACATACGTCTTACTCCTGCCGCCATATTGGATATTGCAGGTTTCTGCTTCATGCAATCCAGTAATAATTAATGACACCAAAGCATATTGTTGCTCACTATGGACGCAGACACTGTTCTTTAGGCTGTATCTTTGTTCAGTCAAAACAGCCTCATTGCTCTCTGGATAGTTAATACTACTGGAAACAATCACAGCTTCAAACCAGCAAATACCTTTACCAAGATCTTTGGATCGTAGAAGATTGTCTCTGACAATTCATACTTTTATCGGTTGTGATCTTTTGAGACAAATGAAAGAAGAAGGCAAAATCTTCCCTTACGTTGTAGAACTCTTTTTTTCAACTCTTGAGATACTGTTTTTTGTATTTTAAATATATGTATTGCCCTCATGTTAGACAGACAATTAAACTCCTGGGGAGCACTGGTGATGACTGTTAATGAGAGGTAACTCATTACATCAGGTAAATTGTACTTCATTTGATAGGCGAAAGTGCATAAATAGTTCTGAGAGATAGCTTGGATCTTTGTTTATCCTGCACTTATTGTAGGTACAGAGTGTGTATCTTGTATTGTATTGGTAATAAGTTGAGGTCTGAACAGGGGTGATGTGATGATATCTTGGAGTGAGAGTCGTGATACCAGTGACAATATTCTAGATACACTAAAACTTAGATGAAGCATTTGTTCAGTGTTTCAAGTTTGCCAAGAGGTGACAGTCGCATAAAAGAAATTCAACAAAAAAGACCGCTTATATTCTTATAGACAGTGCAATCAATTAATGGTTTTTTTAATAAATTGCCCGTCCCACAGTTTACCGTTTGCGACTCGATCCGAGTGCATTATGTTATGTCTGATAGAACTAGTTCTAAATCTTTGCTATTGGTGGAAAATATTTGTTTAACATCATGTCTATTACTTTCAATGAAATCGGTATTTTTCAGTTTCTTTCATTGAGTAAATTGAAAACATTTTAATTGATTATGTTCTTATGTTGAAGGAATTTTGTGGGCACTAAGAGAACCAACCTTAATGAATAGGTGTGCTCAAGAAATTCCCTTGCTAAAGTCAATCAATCCCTTGCAAAATATAGAACAGACCATTATCTTTAGAATAAGCATGAATAACAATAAAACGCGTTGTTGGATCATTTTTAATATGCATAAACATGCCAAAAGAGACAAGGTTGACAGTCGCGGCCATTTTTAATTCGGCGGCCATCTTGGAAGGAAATTAATTTGACAAGTTGGACTATAATTATATGAAGACAATAAGCTAACAATACCATCTAAACCATAACAAGATTAAAGAAAACAATTCAATTCTAGATTATCGATGGAAATATAAACCATTCAGCAACAAATTGGCCGCCATTTTGGATTATGTTTTGCTATTGTCAATAACGGGATTACCAATAAATTGCAACTCAAAATATTTATAGACTAAACAAGCCAAATTCACAATGAAATTGAATGATATAAACACGCAGAAACGTACAAAAAGATATTTTTTTGCTTCTGGATCATTTGTACCATCGTCAACAAGGAATTTATCAATACTGTATCAATCCATGTATTTTTGGGCCTCTAAGCTAGTATAAATAACAATAAAATAGCATGAATGGATAATTTAAATATGCAGAAACTGTAAAAGTAGATACGTTTTAAACAGTGGCGGCCATTTTGAATTTGGCGGCCATCTTGGATCGAAATTGACTTGGCCCTCAGACAAAATTTAATCGAAATACCATAAGCTATCTTTGTGCACAGTTTAGTACTTTTCATCCGAAATGCACAATCATTTCACCATTCTGTCTGACTAACACACTTAAACGTCCGCAGTTTGAGAGACAAAATTGATTTACTTGATGCGGAATTTCGATCGTATGATGTTATATGTCTAACTGAAACTTGGTTGCACGCAGACATCCCCAGTGTTGATATAACATTTCCAGGGTATCATCTACCATTCAGGAAAGATAGGCAGACTCGTGGTGGCGGAGTCGCGATCTATGTCAAACGCAATCTACATGTGAATCATATGGACAATCTTGACCGTCTCGGACTTGAGGCAATATGCATATGGGTGACAATTAAATGACGTCCTTCGGGAAAATCGATCAAACATAGTTAACCTTCAATTGATGTATGACATTAAGCCGATCGAACCAAACCAACGAGAATTACATCACACTCAAGTACATTGATAGATTGATTTTTGCTGTAGCTGAATCGGGGGTTCGTGACCCCATCTGTAGTGACCATTGTTCGATATTCGTGACAATTAAAGAATCTGTTCCCTTAATTAGAAACTATAAGAGGAAAGTTTATAACTATCCGCTGGCTAATATAGAAGTCTTGAACAGAAGTGTCAAAGACATTGATGAAGACAACTTATTTTCTTCTCATAATGTTGATACAATTGCAATCGATTTTACATCTGCTATAAAACAAATCTGCGATGAACATTTACCAAATAAGATTGTAACTATCATACCTGCAGATCCTACTTGGATGCGAGTCAAATACGATCGTTAATTCGGAAGCGTAACCGCTTACATAAAATGGCGAAGAGAACCAATCATCCAACGAAGTGGCTAATTTCAGATCAGCAAGAAATAATGTTACATCCGCTATCAGAACTGCTAAACAAGTATTCGTTTCTAAAATTGAAGATTATGTTAACAACTCGCTTTGTACCAAAACTTGGTGGTGGCGCCTGACTAAATCGTTAATAAAATCACGTAACGATGACACCCAATTTCCAACAATTACCTCTAATGATACAGTCTATAATTACCCTGAAGAAATTGCAAATGTTTTCAATAACTTTTTTCACCACACAGTCGACTATTGAAGATCCAGATCGCGATTTGCCCAAAATAAAAGTGCCTAGTAAGTCAACTCTAAGCAATATCACTTTAACCAACAATGACGTTATAACTATACACTGGCACTAAACAAAAAAGCAACCGGTCCAGTCGGAATAGGAAATACAGATATACCGCAAATAGTCTAACATTAATACTAGCGAAACTTTTCAATTTATCGCTTAGCTAGTCAAGATTCAAGATTCTTTATTCTCTAAAACCACACACGGTGGTACATGAGCAATTTTACATAGAGAAAAAAAGAAAATAAAATCGATTGCGCATGCAGAACATTAAAATAGCATATGACAATTTATATAAATATATATTATATATATAATATTACATATGAGAAAAAATACATCTAATGAAAACAGACAGGTTCTTTAGACATCGGAATTTGGTATTTTTTAAGAGTAGATTCATTTTAAATGGACTTGGCAAGTTTGAATAATAAGATGGTATGTATTGAACTCTTAAGATGCTGGACATCTGAACAAATAATTATTTCGTCGGCAACTGCCGGTGAGTCACAGAGGTGGCATGTCCTTTCCTCCCTGGGGAGTCCACGCCACCTCCCTGTCTGAACGGGTAGGTTGTGATTACAGGTTCGGAATTTTAAAATTGGAATGGCAATATTTCTTGGTAGCACCAGATATTTTTCAAAATAGGGGGCATCTTTAAAATAATTGTAGTAATGGCCCTTAGGGCTTAATCGGATAGATTCCCGCGACGATTGAAGAAATTGATCTTTCAACACAACATCTACTTTTGAGACGAGCCATTTTGTGCTGTAGTTTTGTGGATTGTGAAAAACATCGCTCAGTCCACAGTTATTCAGAATGTCTTCTACTTTCTCCAGCCATTTATTATTGTTGTTGTGCCGGTCAATTTTCACAAATGTTAAGATGATATTAGATATTTTGACGGTTTCTGTTTGTGTAGATGTTTTATGCCAAAAGATACCCTTCTTTTGAATATCTTTATACTGAGCGGTTCTCTGCCAAGTTCGCCATAAACGAAGTTTGCTGTAGAGTTTCTTAATCCAGTTATCAACTTCAGAAATTTCAAATGGACTTTTTCAATAATATTTATATTTTCATAACCCCAGACCTCTGATCCATATAGTAAAATTAGAACAATCAGAACATCAAAGGCCTGTATAAGGCAGTCGAGAGGCAACGATATTTTTCTAGCTCGTTTTATCAGACAAAACATGGCCTTCATGGCACTCTCTGTGAGGTGTTTCATGGCATAAATAAGTCGCCTATTCTTATGAAAAGATAATCCAAGGTATGTGTAATTGTCGACAATATCTAGAGTTTGATTTCCAAACCTAAAAGAACATTTGTTACGTTTTGTTGCCCCGCTACCGAAGATAAGTATTTTAGTTTTAGAAACATTTACAGTAAGTTTCCATTTAATGCAATATTCATAGAAGTGGTCTCTGGATAACTGTAAGGATTTCGGGCTGTCGCCAAATAAGACAGTATCATCTGTAACAGCAGTACGCTAAGAGCTGTAAAAATAACAGTTCATTAGTGTTACTCAAGCATTGTATACTTGTGCCTTTGCAGTTTTTGCGAGAAAGCTCCTGTTCTAAATCATTTATAAAAAAGGCAAAACAATAGAGGCGACACATTTTCTCCCTGGCGTACTCCATTTAGACAAGGAAATAATCGGAGAACTTATTATTTGATGAAACACATGATTTAATATTCTGATACAGTGTCTGTATAACGTTCATGAATCTGCCCTTTACGCCGACACGGAGTAATTTTAACCAAAGTCCGGCGCGCCATACATTATCGAAAGCGTTCGAAAAATCAACAAAAGCACAGTATAGTTTGCGTTTGGATGATTTCAATATTTGAGACAACATGTGTAAAATGAATATATTATCGACCGTTGAGAGTCCTTTACGAAAACGAGCCTGTGACGCTGACATGATATTATTCGTTTCAATATACTCCGAGAGACGTAAACTAAGGACACTCGTAAAAAGCTTTCCTAGACAGCTAAGAATTGTTATCGGTCTGTATGAATTAGGGTCCGATTGATCACCTCTAGATTTGTAAATCGGTTTTATTATACCTGTTACCCATGCCTCGGGTATGACTCCACTTGAGAGTATAAGATTGAATAAATGTACATAGAGTTGTCCCATTTTATCAAATGAATGAACAAGGTATTCATTTACAATAAGGTCAAATCCTGCGGCTTTATTTGACTTAAGACATGAAACGGCTTTCCATACTTCTTCAATAGTGATATCTTCGTTTAATTTATCCGCACAACATCGGTCGACATGGTTACAGGTATCCTCATTGAAGTCAATGTCAGGATATTCTATATTATTTAAATTTTTGAAGAAATCATAAAAAGCTTTTAGGTCGACATGCTCGTTCTTGCTTTCCTTTCAAAGATTCAGTAATTTCCAAAATTCACGAGGTGCAGTCTTGATTTGTGATCTGAATTTGTCACTAACGAATCTCGTATATTGTTTAGAATATCGTTTTAAGCAACGTTTATAAGATTTTGCTTGTTGTCGAAAATACCATCTACTTTCCGCCGTCTTTTTACGTTAGTAATTGTTTTTAGCAAATCTATAATGTTTTCTCATAATTTGACAATCCTTTCCGAACCACGGTTTGTGTTTTGGTTTGCGGTAACTTCTGTTTGTGAAGCTCGTGCGCGGTTTTTTCCGCGTTCCGAACGTGCATATTGCCGCACTAGTTAGCACGTGTGTTATGTCGTTGGCTAACTTGTTAACTGTAGTACTTGGGTCACGCTGACCGGCTTCAGTGTTTATTACAGTGTCTGTCAACTCCTCGACCAGTTTGGGGTCGATATTTCGAACAAACAGATGACCATTTTCCGATCGGAATCTTTTAGGGATACTTTGTGAGGACATACTTGGACTGTGGTCACGTGGAGATTCGGAGGTAAGCTCATTTTCATCTCCATTGTGTAGGTTAATTCGTAACGAGAAATTCAGGGGACAATGAACATCAGAGTATAGTGGATAAAAGTCACAAACCTCGAAATCAGTAATTAATGGTAGACGCATAGGTGACGCAATTACGTAATCTATAACACTTTTATCTTTGCACGTTGGTTTGCCTGAATGTTTATCTTTTCCGACCCGGCCATTACAGATATACATGGAATTTTTTAATTATTAGGAAATTTATTATCCTCATTTGTTCTTATTTTTGACATATTCAGGCTTTGTAATAATCGTTCAGGGTCAGTTTCATTTCTTAGATTTCCAATATCAATATCTTACTTTTCAGTAAAGAAGTCATCAAATATCAAATAGTCATGTAGTGTGCTAGTCCTTGCATTCAAATCGCCGATTAGAATAACGTGATCTGTCTCGCTTAATAAATAATTAAGGAGCGAATTCTCCATCTGCATAAACAAATCATCAGATGCATACTTTGAACCTTCTGGTGGTATATATACTGCACCTAAGAAAATATCTTGGTCGGTAGTGAACAATGATTTTGATAGTTTAAACCATAACACGTAATCGTCAACCTCGCCCAGAGGAGACACATACACTATTTTACTATTTATTTCTAACAGCTAGACCAGTTCCTCCTGATCTTCTGTTGGCAGTTTTTCTATGTTGTAAATAAAGTGTATAACCTTCTAACTCTAACTCATTAGTCTTAGTCTCTTGAAGACCAATGATATCTCTACTTTGCAAAAAAAATCATTAAACTCAGGATCATCTAGCCTGCTTCTGAGGCCACACACATTTAAGCTAGTAAAATACAAGAGAATTAGTGAGCACAGCTCACTCATGATACCCCCGCTTTTAACATTGGTCAAAGAGAAATGTTTGAAAATAGCAAAAGGGCATCAATGTTTAAACTTTTGTATGAACAGAACATTATGTATAAGTATTATTATAGCAGAGTAAGTATTACACTTGTAAGCATGTTTGAGAAGTAAAATTTGAAAAATTTGAAAAATGGCATTAAATATGCAAATGAGGGTATGAAACTTACACATATGCAAATGAGGGTATGAAATATAAAAATGACAGATGTACACATCAGTGTTTTCGTAACATTTGAACAATAAGTGTCTGAGTTAAGAGTGGAACAAAAAGTGTGAATGGCGAAGATGAAAAACGGAGAAAATGTGCATAAATTATGCAAATGTGGGTATGAAACATACAAAAGGCAGATGTACACATCATGGTGATCGACATGTCAAGTAACGTAACACTTGAACAATTGGTTTCAGAGTTATGAGTGGCACAAAAAGTGTGAATGGTTAAGTCGAAAACGGAGAAAATTTGCATAAATTATGCAAATGAGGGTATGAAACATTCAAAAGGCAGATGTACACATCATGGTGATTGTACATAACAATTTTCGTAAATTTTGAACAATTAGTATTTAAGTTATGAGTGGAACAAAAACTGTGAATGGCAAAGTCGAAAAACGGAGAAAATTTGCATAAATTATGCAAATGAGGATATGAAACATACAAAAGGCAGATGTACACATCATGGTGATTGTACATATCAAGTTTCATGAAATTTGAGCAACAGGTTTCCGAATTATGAGCGGAACAAAAACCGGATGGACGCACAGACGGACACACGGGAGGACGTGCTGACCGCTATATACCCCCGACTACTTCGTAGCGGGGATATAATAGTACGTTTTTGATTAAAGTTATTATTTATACCTACTTGTTGACTAGACCTACTATGCCAACCTCCTCTCTTGGTATGCTATTTCAACCTTAACACAGACGAAACTTGAACAGTGGAGTAGGGTATGCGTAAAATCCCTATCCAAGGGCAGTAAGTCTGCATGGTCTCGTGACGTCACCACCGGAAACCTCACTCTCCGAACAGTCCCAACAAGGCAAGACAGACCAAGTGGGGAGGATGGGCGGGCCTAGCGCGAAGGTCTAGTCAACAGGTAAGTATAAATAATTACGTTTAATCAGAAACGTACTATTATATAAAAACCTATCTGTTGACTAGACCTACTATGCCTAGAATCCCACTGAATGGAGGCGGGTCAGTAGATATGTGGTAGAGACGAGACCAGCAACAAGCCCTGAGTGTAAGCTAACCTACGAGCCCTCCACCTTGTGGTGAGGACAAGGCACAGCCCGGGAGATACCATCTCTACTGCTGAGTGGATCGAAGAGACAACCCAGCCACTCAACTTCTGATCAACACACTGCCCCCGACCCCAACGGGGAGGGGGTGTTAAAAGCGAAACTAAAGAACAAAACAACAGACAAGGAGCAAACAAAGTTTATTACAATGAGCATAATAAGACCTGCGGGGAACAAGCTCCTAAGAGGACTGACCACTTGTTCGTGTGGTTGGGGGGACCACCTTCATCTGAGCGAACACTTGTGGACCCAGCCTAGAAATGCCTTCGAGATCTGCTGTAGAGACATCTCGTAGGTAATTGTTGGCGAAAACCTCTGAGGAATGCCAAAACCACCACGCCATTACGTCCGAGACAGCGATGTTACAGTGGTAAGCCATCGTGGCTGAAACTGCACGGATCTCATGCGGTTTGGAACGTGAAGGAGGAGGCAGGTCAGCGGCCTTGTACGCATCAATGACCGCCGACCTCAGGTACACCCCAACGCTCGCTTATCTAGCTCCTTGGTGCCCCTCGGCGAGTGAGGCAAGAACAGACGATGCGTGCCATCCCTCAGCCTGCTGGTATGCTGCACGTACACCCTCAAGGCCCTAACTGGGACACAGAGAGAGATCCACCTCTCCTGAGTCAGAACCCAGAGCCGGAATAGAGAAAGTACGGCCAGCCTCATCAGCTGCCTGGTTTTTGCAGACAAAGTCGGGAGCTAAACCAAGTAAGGCTGACCCCCCCCCCCCCCCCTCCCTGACCTCAAAGCGTAGAAGGTCCGCCTGCAAAGCATGGATCTCAGAGATCCGAGCTGCGGAGGCCATGGCCACTAGAAAAATGACCTTGATGGTGAGAGGGAGGAGGGGTACGTCGAGGAGCGGGTCATACGTATCGGAGCGAAGATGGTTGAGCACAATTGCTAAGTACCACTCAGGTGGACGAAGCTTCGTCCTGCCGTCCACAGAACGGAAGGTTTTAACAAGGCCCTTGAGGACCCGACACATCTAACCCTGGCGACCTCTTCCTGAGAATGGAGAGGATAGCAGACATGTTGTTATTAATTGATGAAGCCTTAAGATGCCTGGTGTTGCGTAGGTACACTAAATACTCCGCCACCTGAGGAACTGAGGCCTCTGCCGGGATGAAATCCCCCTGAGCACAGAAGGAGGCGAAGGCCTGCCACTGGAAATCATAGAGTTTCCTAGTGGTCTTCCTATGAGAGGTAGCTATGTCATTGGCGACGCACCTTGAGTAACCACTGCTCCTTAGCCCTCTCTTAATACAAGCCAAGCGTGAAGGTAGAACACCTGAGGGTTCTCGTGTAACCTTCCGCTTGGCCTGCTGAGGAGCAGATCTCTCCGTGGCTGAATCGGAACAGGTTCCTGATGACAGAGCCGCCGAAGAGGAACGAACCACGGTCGGGCTGGCCACCAAGGGGCGACCAGAAGAAGACGAAGAACTCGAATTGTCCCTATCATGGCTACCACTTGGGAGAGGATGGCCGGCGGAGTAAAAGCATAGGCGTCCATCCCCTCCCACCCTAACGAGAGCGCGTCTAAGCTGGAGAGACCGGAGCGACACGCGTAGCGGAGACTCTGCCCTGGTGGACCCCTGCTTGTTTATTGACCAAGCAGCTGCTGAACTGTCCGTGTGGACTAGTAGACACTAGCCTCGCAAGGGGGTCTGCCAGTGCTGAATGGCTAGATGTACTGCGTCCAACTCGAGGACGTTGATTAGTTTGTTTTGATCTGACAGTGACCAGACTCCCGCCTCCTGCTCGTGACCCATATTCGCCCCCCACCCCTGGGTGGGGGCGTCTACAAACAAGTGCTGAGGGGAACGAGGGCCAAGTGGAACCCTGGAGAACACACTCTCGTCCACCCGCAACCAAGCTAGGAAACGATTGAGATCTGAATGAAGTGGAGGTACCTGCGATCCTGACAGTGAATCGGAATGTGCAGGTACCCATCCTGGAGATCGAGAGAGACTATGCAGTCTGAGCGCTCCAATGATCGCATCACAGAGGGAAGCGTCAAGAGTCGAAAATATGGCGGCCGAACAAGTTAGGTGCGGTTGAATACCTTCAAGTCGTGAATGAGCTGCCATTTTTTCGAATTCCTTTTACCGTTGATACTACCTCTTAAATTAATAAGAAGTAGATAGCAAGTTAGCGAAAAAAGGGGCTAAAAATACCCAGTCTCAGAGCGAAAACACACACATCTGTCTTGCTCTGCAACTGAAAGGAGAGTGAGGTTTCCTGTGGTGACGTCACGAGACCATGCAGACTTACCGCCCTTGGATAGGGATTTTACGTATCCCCTACACCACTGTTCAAGTTTCGTCTGTGTTAAGGTTGAAATTAAATAGTATACCTAGAGAGGAGGTAGGCATAGTAGGTCTAGTCAACAGATAGGTATTTTAATAATAAGTGATTTCCATCAATGACAGACTCTGGTAATTCAGGATTAGGCGTGTCATGATCAGTTAGAGGGGGAGGAGAATTGTCACTAGAAGATATGTGTCTGTTACCTATACCATGTTTACCCCTGTCTTCAGATGATAATGTGTTATATCTTATGGAATCATGGTTATCAGCAGAATTGGTATCAGTATCATCTGCTCTGATAGCATTCAATGCACAAGCATTGTCATTCGTGAATCTATGTGTTTTAACTGCACACCTATTGACAGATGATATGTTATTATAACTACAAGAGTCGTGGTTATCAACGCAAATTGTGTCATTCTGACGTGTAGTGGTAGTATTCAATTCCCAAAAAATTTCATTTGTAGATTTATGAGTTTTGCCTTTACCCACGACGTCTGATGACATACTATTATAAATAATAGAGTCATGTTTATCAGCACAAATAGAGTCAATATGGCATGATATCATAGCATTCACACGCATTGTCATTAATGGATTGATGAGTTTTACCTGTATGCCTGAAGTCTGATGGCGAGGTATTATAACTAATAGAGTCGTGGCTATCAACACATTTGGTAACAATATGACATTTAGGAATAGCATACAATGAACAGACACGTTCACTTGTGGATCTTTGTGTTCACCTGTACACTTAGTGTCAGATGGCGAGTTACAAGAACTAATAAAGTCATGGTTTTCGCTGCAATCAGTATCAGTCTTAAACCCTGTAGTATCATTCAACAGGTTGTCACAAAAGCTCCGGGCTCTGTATACTTCACACGGGTGCAAACTGTAACATCAGGGGTAGGGACACAGTTGAAAAAAAAGCTGCAATCCTCAAGACCACCGTCGTCCTCCTAAAAGGTAACCGGTCGTGCACGTGGGGGCCCGGCTATAGCTGCCCCGATCGGGAGGACCCTGTAGGTAGGGGGTGGGAGATTCTGCAATTCATGGTCAAAATAGAACTTGTCTACCACCATCGTGGCGGTCTTACCCTGGCTTCTAGCTTCCTTCATTTTAGGCAATAGCACATTTTTTCGGTACTGGTTGACTTCATCCGGGAATTGTTCTATGATGTGAAAGTTCTTACCTCTCATTTCACGTCCGCCTCTCTTGACCGCATCCCTCTCTCTAGTGTATAAGAACTTGACTATGATCGGCCGTGGTCGGGGCTGGTCGCTGGGGTGTGAGGGTCGCCGGCGTGGTCCGATCCGGTGGGCCCTCTTAGAGTGTAGATATTTACTCTCCTGTTTCAGCTCTGTTTTAATGAAGTTGGGGATAACTTCCTCACAGTCCTCGAGTGCATCTGATCCGGCTTCGGGTATGTTGGTGAAGATAAGATTGTCGCGCATAGTTCTGCACCGCAAGTCGATAAATGACTCCTTCAGCCTTGCACAGTCTCTCCTCCCCGCCAGCAATGATGATACCTTGCCCAGTAACTGTTTAATGTCATTTTAATGTAACTGTTTAATGTCAGTGTTCCCCTGTTCATGGAAAGAAGCATTGGTTATACCTCTTCACGAAAAAGATAGTGTACATAAATGCTCAAACTACCGCCCTGTTGCACTTACATCTTGTTTATCGAAAGTATTTGAGAAATGTGTATTTAAGTATGTATTCAATTTCCTTTGAGATAATGACTTATTGTCAGATTTACAATAAGGATTCATGCCAGGAGATTCGACATCAAATCAGTTGACCTGTCTGTATAATTTCATAGCTAAAGATATTGACGAAAGAAAAGAAGTTAGAGCAGTATTCTGTGATGTAAGTAAAGCTTTCGATAAGGTTTGGCATAAAGGAATCATTCATAAGCTGAAAACGTACGGTATCAAAGGCGAATTATTGAAATGGTTCGAAAGTTATCTAGAAAGTAGGATTCAACGGGTAGCAATTAATGGGTTTACATCCGTTGAGAAAGCTGTTCTAGCCGGAGTACCCCAAGGCTGAGTCATGGGGCCACTTCTTTTCCTGATATACATTAATGATATTGTATGTGATATTGACAGTAACATTCGTCTCTTTGCGGATGACACTTCATTATACGTTATCATTGAAGATCGAATGGAGTCTGTGAGCTCTTTCTATTCCAACCGACATGTTTTCAACAAGTTCAGGTGTACGCCAAGGCTGTATCCTGAGCCCTATCCTTTTTATCTTTTTCATAAATGAACTTGCCACCGAAATATGTAAATCCTGTAAACATGGTGTTTTCTTATCACAAGATATTGATGATATTATGATGCTACTTTTTGCTGATGATATAAATATGTTTTCATACACTGTCATTGGTTTACAACAACAGCTAAATGTCTTGCACCAATTTTGTATTAAATGGGGTTTGAGTGTAAATATTGATAAAACTAATATTATTGTTTTTAGAAATGGAGGTGTGTTAAAAAAGGATGAAGTGTGGTATTTTGGTATTATTAGGATTAAATGTGTCACTTACTATAAATATTTGGGCTTGATATTTTCCTCTAGACTAAATTGGTCAATAGCTTGTAAAAGTTTAGCAATCCAAGCCTCGAAGGCCACACAACCTGTATTTGAATTATTTAGAAGGAATACTTTCATTTCTTTTAAGACAGCATGTACCATTTTCGACTGTAAGATATTGCCTATTCTTTTGTATGGGTCCGAAATTTGGGGGACAGGATATTTTCAATGTATAGAAAAAGTGCATGCAACCTATTTTAAACGTTTTCTAAATTTGGGAAAGTATGCTTCAAATAAAGCTATATTAGGGGAAACAGGGCGTTGTAATATATTTGTTTTAAGTAGAGTAAGGGTAGTTAAGTATTGGTTGAAATTATTAAAGATGGATTTTTATAGGTATCCTAAACAAAGCTATCTTTTTTCAAAATCACAAGATGATATGGGTAAGAGTAACTGGGTTTCAGAGGTTAGACAGTTGCTCTTCATGACAGGTTTTTCATTTGTATGGATAACTCAAGGTGTTGGAAATGAAACTAGTTTTTTATTTGCCTTTAAACAACGCCTTCTTGATATATTTTTCCAAGAATGGTCTATGGCAATTAATAATTCTAGGTTTTTAGACCACTACTCTTCCCATAAATCTTTATTAGACCCTGAATTTTATATTTTACATTTTGAGGATAAATCATTGAAAAGGGCACTTTGTAAATTTAGAATTAGTCTTCATGATTTCAGAATTAATTCTGTACGTAAGACAAGAAATGTTTCCTTTGATACTAGCGAATATCATTGTAGAAATTGTAATGCAGGAAATATCGAAGATGAATTCCATGTGTTATTTGAGTGTACAAAATATATACACCTGCGAAATAGGTATCTATCCTTTATAATATTACCTGTCAAAGATAAACATATAATGTCCAATCTGTTAAATTCAAAAAATACTGATGTTATTTATTCCCTTGCAAACTATTTAAAACATGTATTCATTCTGAGAAACGTCACTGCCACGTGATCTCTCATACAATTGTAAAACTGTACTTGTACTTTAGGCCTTTAGGCCATGTATACTGAATAAACAAATCTGAATCTGAATCTGAATCATTGAAGATCCAATTGTTTCTGCTACTTGTCTTAACAACGATTAAGATAAAATTTCACAATGGGCTCGTCAGTGGCAGGTCACGTTTAACCCAAACAAAGCGAATCTATTCAGTTCTCACGCAAAGCTAAACCATCTGTGAAACCGAATCTAGTTATGGACGGAACAATCATACAGGAAGACCAAAGTGTTAAACATTTAGGCATAACAGTCCAAAGCGACTGCGCATGGAATAAGCATATTGATGATATTGTACGAAAAGTTCGCCTTATGATCAGTTGTCTGAGGAGTTTAAATACCGATTAACACGTAAAAACTTGGATACAATATATAATTCGTATATTTTGCCGAAATTTGACTATTGTTCAAATATTTGGGACAACTGTTCGTCTGACCAATCGCGAATATTAGAAAACTTGCATGCCCTGAGAACGATTTGTGGTGCCCTTCGAGGCACGAGTCATAATAAAATTTATAGCGAAAACCAAATTCCAGTCTCTTTATGAAAGAAGATACTGTCAACAAATTAACCGTTTTCTTAAAATGTACAACGATCAACTACCAGATTATCTATGTAATTTAGTTCCTAATTCCGTTTACGAAACTGCAAGATATAACTTAAGAAACAGTTCAGAAGAACAGGGAATTAACAGCCGAACTTCTTACGCAAGATCATTTTTACCTGACACAATAAATATATGGAATACTCTTTCAAATTCAAAAGAGTCATGCACTTCGCCAGAAATCAAAACATTAATCGCTAAACCTGAAAACAAAATTTATTTTAATTTAAACTATAGTCCATTTGTTGTGAAAATGTACCTATGAATTTCAAGAATTTAATACGATGAAATGAAAATTACAATAACAGAAAAATTATTCATCTCATCCTTTTCAAATTTGGCACGTGTCTTCTTCACCACTAAGAGAGGTGAAGTGCTAAGTTTAAACCGAATTGGTGATTTTTTTTAATATTTTTTTTGGCGATTTTTTTATTTTTTTTAACTTATAGGCATATTCTGAGCATTTTTGTCCGATCTATACAGAAAAACTATTCATCTCATCCTTTTAAAATTTGGCACATGTCTTCTTCACCACTAGGAGAGGTGCAGTGCAAAATGTAACACGATTTGGTGAATTTTTGGTGATTTTTCAATTTTTTTAATTCGTCATATTCAGAGCTAAAATGAAAGAAGCTACTTCTGTGTTGTGATTTGTTGACTTTATCATTTTCTTTCATCAAAGGCTACTTCTGTGTTCTTGTTGAATTTACTATTTTTATTTCCACTGGTTATATTTTGGAAAAAGTTAAATTTTCTTTCCTGTCAACCATAAACTGCTGTATATCCCTCAGGGATGTGCTTCCATGTACCTGTTGTTTCAAGTCACTCGAATGAATCATTATGATGAATTAATTTCCAAAATAAAGTTGAAGTCGGTGGTAATGGCAGTAGTGTATTATGTTACTCATACATTTTCAAGTTACTATCATTCCTACTTTTACTTTTAAGAGACTTGTCCTACCCTTTTCACAAACACTTTAATCTTAGCAATTATATTTCATAGCTTATCAATCCTTAGGTGTGCGTCAAACTTTAACAGTCGGGGGTATTAGTGAGCCACGCTCACTTTTTTGCTTGTTTTCTTACCACTTTCTATTATATAACATTAATTCATTCAAAATCCAATTGAGTATGTGTTAGCTGATTGATGAGTTATTGAATTGATTAACGGATGAAGTTTATTGACGTACTGGACATTTGTAACAAACAGGAAAACAAGAATTGACTATATGGTTTAAACATATTTATTTCGCCATAAATTACAAGACGAAGGGGATTGGCCAACAAGCGCAGCTTATATTATGGCCTTTCCCCAAAACAAAACATAAAAAACAGCTTTGTGACATGTGACCGATGACGTAACATTTCAATGATTTAATAACCAAATTTACATATTTTATTTATTGACTATATATATATATATATATATATATATATATATATATATATATATATATATATATATATATATATATATATATTGACTATATTGAACTATCTGATATACATTCACACTCACTCACTCACATAATCAGCAGAGTAAAACAGGAAATACTTCTGTCAGAGAAAATTGTTTGGAAGGTCTTTGACAGGAACATGTTGTATAAAGACGTAATCTCAATGTCATACATCATAATATGATGATGTAATTTTTTGTTGATCCAAATACACTTGTGGTGCTAAACTCGCATTTTCAACAATGGTATTTGGCCAGAAACTTGGCATTTAACCTTTAGCCTGCTGGATTGTTTTAGGCTAACACCTACTGTCATCTGGATTAATTACAGCTGAAGCGCCGTAAAATCAACACCGTTACGAAAATTGAAATTGATCTAAAAGTAAAGAAGTATTCTAAGCAAAATTTCACACACTGATGGGGAAATCACTAGGCCATGTGATCATATATTTTTTTATTGCCATACCACATACAATAATGAAAAAATAATCCTTGAAACAGCAAAGAAGTACTTTGTTCATGAAATCTATTTTTTTGTAATCTGGACAATTTATCCAGGATCAATGATTTGAAATGTAAAACTAAAAAAATCCAGATAAATTCACATTTTACGAATTCAGGGTTGTAACCGAATATTCACAAGGATTTTTTATGTTATCCGATTACTGTAATTACCACGGCGATAAATTATCTAACATCGTTAGAAGTCAACATAAACAAAGACGTTATTATTGTTTTATAAATTCATCAACTTTGCTCGCACCGCTTTGACTGCAATTTTGTCACAAACTACAGAATACAAAGAATCAATACTTAAGAATAAAGATAAACAATAAGTAAAAGTGGTATCAATTAAGTTTCAGCACTGTAGAAATTACTCTTTTCGAATAGCAAGCTATTCCCCCTGCCGATGTCTCGGAAATCGTCTGTTTCAAATCAAAATGGCAGACATCGGTAATTAGAACGAATACAAGCAATAGATTAAGAATAATTGTTTCAATAGCTACCAAAATTATCACGTGGATACAAAAAGATTCATATTTTTATACCATGTGATTTTAAATGTGATAAACGTAAGCATTTCACTAACAGCACTGAGTAAACAATGGATAAAAATTCGATGCATACAATAACCTGAGGCCGGTCAACAGAGAAAACGATGACCAAATGGCATTTTTTACACTGTAACACAGCTCAGAAACGTCTAATTCGTCATCGAATAAATTGTGTATTAATAAATAAAGTATCTGTAACACATTTGTAAGGTCTTTTGGCAATAATATAATACTATATGACAAAAATCCTACCTTTACTGTAAAAATTAGATCAAAATTTATTGCAGACGAAAAATTTTCATCCCGGAAATGACGTGGCAACGGAAGTCAGTTTATTATTACTGCCCTTTAGAAGCTTCAAGAAAAAATAAAATCACCAATTCCAAAAGTGCCAGAAGCAGAAGACATTATTTCCGTCCTCCAATTATTAAATTGTATTCGCTATTGATTCACATGTAATTACGGGACGAATATACCTCAATTCAAAATTCAAAACACAAACGGCAGACGACACAAGTGGGCAGATGTGCAGATCTCAGCAGGTGGTCGAAAACCTCATGGCAGTATATATCATGAGCGATTGACAAGATGTGGGATCACACGATTTCAACAAGTATATATAAATTGAGAGTCGAAAACATTGTTTTCATTTTTTATTAGGATTATTAATATTGATACTAAAGGATATTTATAATTTTAAGATGGTAAATTCAGATATCATAAAAGAAACAATACTTCGGCTACATATAGTACATTGTGCGCATAGTTTAATTTATCTGACATAATTATAAACGTAATGCATGTTACTATATATAATTGATAAATAAAGAATAAAAGAAGAACTATGAATCAAAAGCATCTAATTATATTAATTTCCGAATGGAGTATATAATTGTCGACAAATGATAACAAAGTGGAAACCACATTGGGGAATTCCATTCTCAGCCAATCAGAAAATAGAACGTTTCTCCTGATCAGAGTTTCCCCATTAGGTATTGGTTGGTAATCTATACATTTAATTTAGCTGACAAGTATTGAAGAAAGATATCCCATCAATTTCCTTGATTCTACACTGTCAAGTGAGTACCTGAACACGAAGTAGAACTCTTGAAGGTCGGGTGTCATTTCATCTCGTTCACTGGAGTACGGAATCTCTCGAAGGCCGCCTGACTGGACTGGACTACCGCAGATTAGTTATATTTTGGACACAAACTCAAGATTTGGTAACAGTTCATCCTTTATTTCAATGTGTAGCAAATAAAAATGCCAGTCGAAATTAAGTATGAGAATGTTGATGGATTCAAGTTGGTAGGCCTATGTCACAAATCATTTACAAAAACTCTCACCTACAAGAGGCGGTTGATAACGGTACCTGCAACAGACAAGTGCAAGAGTGAAATAAACTGATGTTTACTATTTTTCAAGTAATTTGACTCCAACATTTATAAATACAAATTCATATTTCTCATATGTCATTAGGCCTACGTGGCAGTTATATCCGTACAGTGTCGTATTTCCATAGACTTGCATGTTTATTTACGCTGGGATAAATGATTTTCATGAAATAAGTTCTGTTTAAATCAATGTTTAAACTTTTCATCTTGATTTGAAATCATCTCAGCTTGAAGAAAATAATTTAAATTAATTTTTCGGACGATAGTTAACTAATGTCATTTAATTTCCCTACATGTGTACGTTAGATAAAAACGTTTCCAATTGACCGTCATATTAAATGATTTCACAACTACGTATATATGTTGATCAAAGTTCTGCCGTTCCCAAGATAGTAAACGGAAAATTAACTTAAATTATCAGGTTGTAGCCAAGTCGATTCCCCACAAACCTGATAAATGTGAATAGAATCGGACACAAATCGTATCTATGAAAATTATTTAACCCAGATTAAATTAACATGCAGGCAGGGAAAATCTTGCACAGACCAGATCGCTACTCTGAGAATCATTATTGAACAATCACTTGAATGGCAGACTCCACGTTATACCATATTCGTGGATTTTGAAAAGGCATTCGACAGTATTGACAGAGAAGTGATCTGGAAGCTAATGAAACACTATGGTATGCCACAAAAGCTCATCAACATCAGTAAGCAACTTTACAACAACTCCTCATGCCAAGTGATCCATAACGGCAAGCTTACAGACCAATTCACAGTGCAAACCGGTGTTAGACAAGGCTGCATCTTATCTCCTACCATCTTCCTCATTGTCATAGATTGGATAATGAAGATCAGCACAGAAAACAAGAACACCGGAATCCAGTGGAGCTTCACAAAACAACTCGAAGACCTGGGGTGCGTTGCAAACGACCAATCGCTTGCAATCGATTGCAGCGATTGGCCGGCGCAACGCAGCGCTGAATAAAAACCGCTTGCGATATTTATAATCGCTTCCGCCTGACGCTTACAAACCAATCCAAAATGGCCGCCCCTATAAAGGCAGTCATCCATGTGGAGGAGCGTTTTGCGAAAAGATTGACGGGAATGCTGAAGAGAGGTAAGATTTTGGTTGGAAAGCGTTGATAGTAGTTATATGCATAAATTTCATTCAATTTGTATGCATTTCAAAGTAGAATTCATTAAATTCCATATCCCGCATCCAGCGAAGATAGTTTTGGTACTTATGTACCAAAAAACATTAGCTTTAAATAATGTTTCAATGTTTTTTACCTACTGTATGGCATTAAGTGATTCCGCCTCCGTATCTTATCATGTTGTTAACGTTTCAACTATATTCGACAGAATATGAATAAATGAAAGTAAATTAATATGAACCTTATTATAACAAGAGGTAATTCGCATGTACGTTACGTATATATGGAAAATACGTCTGAGATTGAGAAGGAAGTTTTGGTCAGGGACTGATCTGTAGTGTAGTAGTCAGATTCCTGCATAAAATGCTCTTAAAATGTGGAAGGATCAATATATAACTTTAACTTGTGAGTCCCTAGCCCTAGGATTTATAGCTATTTGTAATAATATGCAACCATGTAGCTTTAATAATGTTACCTGAGTCAGTAGGCCTTCCCATGAGATGAAAATCTGTTTCTTTTCTTTCTTATATATTATGTTTTTATTTTAGGAGAGGTGAATAGCTTGGCTGGCCCCATTTCAGCACTTGTGGCCCCAAAATTTTCAAATTCAATCTCACAAGACCTTACGGATTCATTCTTAGCAGCAGATCAAAATTCCGCAGAAAAAATAATGCAATTTTTACCAGAAGGTAGCAATGTAATTGTGAAATCTGTTGATAAAGCAATATATCCGGAAATTATGGAAAATTTAAACGATCTGGGCAAGGAAGCGGTCGAATCAATCCACCCCTGGGTTCTGAACACACTTGTTGACTGGGGAGACTACGACCAAATGATTACGTCGAGACCACTGGTTGGTGATTGTTGAAATGTTGGATGATGTTTTACATTGTTCATGAAAATTTTTGTCGTTTCAGTTGATTTGATGCATTCTGTGTTAAGAATATTTCCAGATACCCAGGAAGGAAAATGATAAGTAACAAATATTTAAACATTGAGTGTTGTAATATTTCAGTAACTATATGTGTTAACCAAACAATTTATGTGTAAACGAAATAATGGCCAATATTTTCTTTATCTATGTATAGCATAATATATAATATAATAACAACTATAAGCGTCCAACAAGGTAAGCAATTTGATTGCTATTCCATTTATTTTGTTCAATTGTATGATAAATAATCATACAAGTTTGTTTTTTAGTTTTGATTTACATTTTATGTTAACTTGTTTTCCAGCCCTTCAGGATTATTAAATCTGATGGGTTACCCGGGTTTACGTTATCAGTCTGATAATCGTCCATTGTCATTTTAATTTTATTAAAGTTAATTCTTTTTGAGTAAGCGAGTGACTTATTGCCTAACTGTGCCTAACGGCACTTTGTCATTATTGTGGTCATTAACGAGAGGTGAAGATACTTTTGGAGTAAATTTTTAAAAGACAACAATGTGTTCAATAGCTGATAACCTACATAGCCCAGTCTGATTAAAATCGACTTTATTCTGTAAAAATTAAAGTCGATTTTAAATAGACGTCACATTGCATATCTATTTATTTTGATTTTAAGAGTGAAGGTATCACTCATACATTATGTAACATTAGGTTTTTCATACATGTGCGAGGTCTGCACATTTTCCTGATAATCTAACAATGTCCTAACACAAGGACTCTGCTTCAAGTATAGCTTTTGAATGGATGTCTTCAGACGTTGGTTCGATTCCGACCAAAAGCACTCAAAGAGTCGAATATGCATGTATTAACTATGTTTGCTTTCATAATGTGAAGGAATCACAACATACCTTTATTTTCCCTTATGCAATAAAACATACTAACCAGTAACCACTATTACAAGTACTTATTGCATTGTAATTTTCCCCCATAACATTAACATGTAAAAGTTGAGTTGAAGTTAATTGTGCAATATGTAAATGGTTTAAATCATATCGAAAAATTGATAATCTAAGATTCTCATCTGTAATTTAATGTTTACAGCCATCTGCCGAAGAAATAACCATCCCTGCCTCAAATTCAAGTAGTGCAAAAGGTTGGTATAAGTCAGACCAATTTCAGCAGGGGTAGAAATTAAAAATGTTCATGACAGTGAATCTTTTATGTCAATGAATGGAACAAAATAAGAAGAAACTCTGTAGGTTTGCAAAATTGCTTCATTCCTCTTAAAGACAAAGTAACATTAGCAAATTCAAAGCACTAGAACATTTTTTAGTTTAAAATATATCACATGAAATGTAATTTGATAACATGACATTGTTCATGTCGTTACATCGTAATATATTTGGGGAACAAATATTTCAGGCCGTGAACCACAAGATTCCAGCAGCATGACGGAATCTGATGCCCTTGAAACACAGGAGAAAGGTATGAAAAAATATAAACTGTATGTTTGTTTCGTACCATCAGGAATTGGGCCACTTTGCACATGTACTTAAAAACCTGACAATAGCTCATTGTTAAGGTTTTCTTCCCAATCAATAATTGTACCACCATCTTATTATCCTTAATCATACAACAATCATGCTCATCCTCAATCATGCTCATCCTCAATCATCATCAATCATGCTCATCCTCAATCATCATCAATCATGCTCATCAAGCATCATCAATCATGCTTCATCTCAAGCATCATCATTCGTGCTCATCCTGGATCATCATCAATCATCAAACAATCATGCTCATCATCAATCATGCTCAATCCTCAATCATTATCAGTCACGCTATTCCATTTATTTTGTTCAATTGTATGATAAATAATCATACAAGTTTGTTTTTTAGTTTTGATTTACATTTTATGTTAACATGTTTTCCAGCCCTTCAGGATTATTAAATCTGATGGGTTACCAGGGTTTACGTTATCAGTCTGATAATCGTCCATTGTCATTTTAATTTTATTAAAGTTAATTCTTTTTGAGTAAGCGAGTGACTTATTGCCTAACTGTGCCTAACGGCACTTTGTCATTATTGTGGTCATTAACGAGAGGTGAAGATACTTTTGGAGTAAATTTTTAAAAGACAACAATGTGTTCAATAGCTGATAACCTACATAGCCCAGTCTGATTAAAATCGACTATATTCTGTAAAAATTAAAGTCGATTTTAAATAGACGTCACATTGCATATCTATTTATTTTGATTTTAAGAGTGAAGGTATCACTCATACATTATGTAACATTAGGTTTTTCATACATGTGCGAGGTCTGCACATTTTCCTGATAATCTAACAATGTCCTAACACAAGGACTCTGCTTCAAGTATAGCTTTTGAATGGATGTCTTCAGACGTTGGTTCGATTCCGACCAAAAGCACTCAAAGAGTCGATTATGCATGTATTAACTATGTTTGCTTTCATAATGTGAAGGAATCACAACATACCTTTATTTTCCCATATGCAATAAAACATACTAACCAGTAACCACTATTACAAGTACTTATTGCATTGTAATTTTCCCCCATAACATTAACATGTAAACGTTGAGTTGAAGTTAATTGTGCAATATGTAAATGGTTTAAATCATATCGAAAAATTGATAATCTAAGATTCTCATCTGTAATTTAATGTTTACAGCCATCTGCCGAAGAAATAACCATCCCTGCCTCAAATTCAAGTAGTGCAAAAGGTTGGTATAAGTCAGACCAATTTCAGCAGGGGTAGAAATTAAAAATGTCCATGACAGTGAATCTTTTATGTCAATGAATGGAACAAAATAAGAAGAAACTCTGTAGGTTTGCAAAATTGCTTCATTCCTCTTAAAGACAAAGTAACATTAGCAAATTCAAAGCACTAGAACATTTTTTAGTTTAAAATATATCATGTGAAATGTAATTTGATAACATGACATTGTTCATGTCGTTACATCGTAATATATTTGGGGAACAAATATTTCAGGCCGTGAACCACAAGATTCCAGCAGCATGACGGAATCTGATGCCCTTGAAACACAGGAGAAAGGTATGAAAAAATATAAACTGTATGTTTGTTTCGTACCATCAGGAATTGGGCCACTTTGCACATGTACTTAAAAACCTGACAATAGCTCATTGTTAAGGTTTTCTTCCCAATCAATAATTGTACCACCATCTTATTATCCTTAATCATACAACAATCATGCTCATCCTCAATCATGCTCATCCTCAATCATCATCAATCATGCTCATCCTCAATCATCATCAATCATGCTCATCAAGCATCATCAATCATGCTTCATCTCAAGCATCATCATTCGTGCTCATCCTGGATCATCATCAATCATCAAACAATCATGCTCAATCCTCAATCATTATCAGTCAAGCTAATCAAGCATCATCAATCATGCTCATCAAGCATCATCAATCATGCTCATCAAGCATCATCAATCATGCTTTATCTCAAGATTCTCAAGCATCATCATTCATGCTCTTCCTGGATCATCATCAATCATCAAACAATCATGCGCATTCCGGATCATCATAAAAAAACAATGTATGTTTTATTTTACACAGAATTCACATGGACTCAAGAAAAAACAAGACTGCTAATAGAACTGTACCGTGAAAGGAAGCAAGAGTTTAACAAACCAATTAAAAAAAATATTATTTGGAAAGACATTGCTAAAGAAATGACCAAATATGGTTCTAGGGTAGATTGGAATACTTGTGAAAGGAAATTTAGAAACCTGAAACAACATTTTAAAACCGTTAACACCCACAATAAGAAATCGGGGAATAATAGAAGGAAGTGGGAGTATCAGGATGCAATGCAGGAAATACTCAAAGATGACCCTGCCATTTTCCCCAAGTCATTGAAGGGAACGCTCACCTCCACCCAATCAGAAGTCTCACTATCACTTCCAGACAGCGAATCAACGGCTTCAACATCCACACTCACTCCGTCACAGACGCCTTCCAAAAATAAATCCTGTAAAAGACCTTCGCCAGAATGGTTTCTGGACTACATGGAGAAACACACCAAAAAACAAGCAGAAGAGAACCAAAAAAGAATGGAAGAAATAAAAAGATTGCATGACGAAACGATCCAAATACAAAAGGATAAAATAGCGGAATTGAAGAAAATGAACAGCGCTTTCATAGCTTTCTTGGAGAAGCAATAAACATTTCTCCACAGTAAGAATAAACTAAACAATTTTTTACTGGTTACAGTAATAGACTTTCCCACAGAAAAAAAACTCAATCCAATTGTCTTCTCTATATATGCATGTACAGGTCACCTCTTCAGCCTAAGGACCGCTTTTGACTGTATTCTTGACTGTATTCTATGAAGATCAAGAGTCTCTGACAAAACATGATCAAGAAATTCTATGTTATCGCCAAATTAAAATATATGCATAAAATATGCAAGTTCGGTCATAAATGTAACAGATGTGATGCTCCAATGGGGCCAGATTTAATTGCTTGGCAAACTGTTAAGCCTAGTCCAGATCAATGAAACAACAACTTGGCCGACAAGTTAAGGTGGATGTGACTTTTTGTCGGATAACACAATTTAATGGAAACAAAGTGCTAAAGTCCCTTTAATACCCACCAATTCTAGGAATCTACAGAGCCATTGTGTTTCTATGTTCTTACAAGCTGTTCAGATGTTGTACCATCTCATACAATTTTACTTGTTTATTTCAGATATGGTGGGACAAGATACTGGGTGTCAACAACAGACTTCAGATTTTGATGAAAGAACTTGAATGAAATTTACATTTCACGAAATAAATGTTGAATCTTAAGATTAAGTCTTAGAGTCCATTTGCTGTCCGTCTGTCCGTTCATTCATTTTAGGCAAATATTGCCAGATAGGCTTCTTCGAAGCTAAGGGGCCTAGGAACCTGAATTTTCATAATAACATCTTTGAAATTTTGAGACTCAAGTTTATTAAATTGATCATGACTACCATTCAATTAAATGAAATTGTGTTCATGTTAAAAACGTTTCTTAACCTTATGAGCTACAGAGCTAGATAAGTACATGGTTACATTATATATATTTATTTATACAGTGTATCCAAGACATTCATTGATTTGTAAACCTAGAATTTGGCAGCAATTAGATCCCTTTTTGTTTTTGCCAATTCTGATGGGTGATTTGGGTCAACAAACCCACCATCCTCAGCCTCATCAGTTTCAACATTATTGATGGACAGGTCAATTTTCTCTTCTTTTATAATAAAATTATGAAGAGCACATGTTGCAATGATAACATCTGGAATTTTTTCAGTAAGAGACTTGTCTGAATATTTAAGTCTTCGAAATTTGCCTTTCAGGGGAGCAAATGCTCGCTCGATGCACGACCTACATGGGCTGTGTATGTTGTTGAATTTTTTGTGTTGGGTGGTAAGATGCCCATTATCCCGAAAAGGTGTTATGAGTGAACAAGAAAGGGGGTAGGCAGCATCACAAAGGAGATGGGCATCTCTTGGCAATGCTGCATTGTTATGTTGAGTAGATCAGCTAAGGGGGACTCCCTGAACACCCGAGCATCGTGAACTGATCCAGGCCAGCCGGTGTAAACATCCACAAACCTCAGGGTGGAGTCGCATACTGCTTGCAGTTGGATTGAGCAGACACCTAAGACAAGTGAAGTTAATATTAAGACCATGACATAATTTTTATCCTTTTTTGAGACATAATTAAATCCAACAAAGGACAGAAAATATTATTTACTCAATTGTTCCAAACTAAATAATACCAACTTTTATAAGATGTCTTAATAAAGTTACATTGCATAGGAAGACAGTGTTATCGAGCAAAAAAAATATATATATACCCGTTTTGTATATATAATAGGGTTAGGGTTATTGTAATTATATATTTAAATAATATCATGTATTCTTGTGTGCAGATCCAAGCATAGTACTTAGTACTAGTGGACCCCAGAGTTCTTAACTTAACGAATACAGTAGTTTTGGATCAAAAGTATACCTTTCCTATTTATGTAGCTTTGCCTATCCTCTTGCCCTTTGATGCTGATGTGAGTCCCATCTATGCACCCGACCACTCCTTGGAAGCCATAACGGGATTCAAACCTGGAAATGTTACCCCTCATTTCATGTTGGGTTGGCCATGAAATATATTCTTTGGACTTGCATGCATATGCTAAACAAAATTCCATAAAGATTTTGTGGCACTGGCCTCTCTCATACCCAATGCGGTCGGCCACTCCGCGGAAGGACTCCTGGTTGCTCAAAACCCAGAGAGAACTCAATACTCTTCTCTCTGGCTCCGCACCCTTCAGGTCATCCTTGATTTCGCTTATTAGTTTCTGAAAAACACATTCATTCATTCACATAGATTGTTCAGTATCTTCCAAAGGAACGCTAAGATAAACAATTATGTGAAAAACCCTGACTTCATAAATCATATTACATATATATATTTAATCCACTTTCTTAAGTTCTGTTATTCCTTTAAGTTTACCAAGTAACCACAGAGCATATAATCAAAGATGTTGTTACAATATACATAAATATGGTGACAAATTGAATATGTTACTGTCAGACATAGAACATGCAAGCACATGCACACTCAAGACATACTAAGACGATACAACATGTGTGTTAATTTGACTCTGATATTTGCTTTTGGTCGGAATTGAACCGACGTCGGAAGACAACCATACAAAAGCTTTACTATATAGGGGAGTCTGTGACAAGACATTATTTAGTAGGAATAAGAAAATATCTTGTGTTGACCTCACACAAGGAAAATTGAAAAAAAGATAAACAAAAGATGGCTGTAGCCTTCACAACCATTTTAACAACATAATTAAATTTCAGACCATCTTGGTTTGAAAATGAAATTAAGGTTAAGAAATTGAATGATAAAAAGTAACAAATGGAGCCATGGGCTCTGTAGCTAATCAGGGTTTAAATGTTACAGTTGCATGTCAGTACAAAAATTTAGTTAAACATTGATCGCTCAATGCCTTAGGAATGTGTATCTCATATTTGGGGTCAGAGGGACACAGAATCTATACAAATTAGAGAATGTGGCAGTACACAAGAATAAAGATCTCACATTAATTTTCAACTCTTAACCTATTGGAATTGAGAAGAATATGAAAATAATCTCTTTAAGGTTGTGACTCCTTTGACCCTATTTGGGGTAATGGGGTCACCAAAGTTACAAATAAGAATCCCCATTGGCCAAGGAGTCTGCACATGTTGTTTTTAACTCTCTACACCTTTTGGAACTGGAGAAGATGATGAAAATGGGTTTTTTAGGTTGTGACCCCTGTGACCATATTTGGGGTCACAGGGTCACCAACGTTAAAAACTACAATCTCCTTATGCCAAGGTACCTGCACACAAAATTTCATCTCCTAGTAACGTATATGGTTCATGAGGAGAAATCGAAAGTGTCAAAAGTGTATGGACGACGGACGGACGACGGGCCATGCCATAAGCCCATCTGGTCTATCAGACCTGACGAGCTAAAAACTGAAAAAAAATGATATTGCATTCATAGCCAATCTTTTTATTCAGAAATAATATAAAAGTACTTACCTCAGGGAAGTTTACAACATATTTAACAAAAAATATTAAATTAGGTAATGAAATTAATGTCACTGATTATTTTGCATACAAAATGAGATACAGAAATGATATAAAAGTACTTACCTCAGGGTATTTTACAACATATTAAACAAAAAGATATTAAATTACATAATGAAATTAATATGACACTGATTCTTTGGAAAACAAAAATGGGATACAGAAATAAAATAAAACATTAATGGGAAGCTTACCTCAGGGTAGTTTTAAACAAATTTAACAATTTTGTTTATTAAATTAAATTTTATAATATACCGGAAGCTGAATCAGGAAATACAAACCTCTGTCACTACAAACCTCAGCACTGCTCCTCTGCATGCGAAAGTGCATGTGAAAATCATCAGCATTGTAGCTTGACACTGTGGCGAGGTAGTTTTCCACTTTTGCATGTTCCCTCCTGTCACTTGTGGATGTAACCAACAGGGAGACGGCTGCGTCCTCGTTACTCATCTGAGTCATCATCTACAAAAAGAGGATGGAAGGCATTTTATCGGGCACAGTACACATTTTACCACTTGGCCGTTACTGGGCTGTATTCTTTTCCTTTTTCAGTATCACTTTCCTCTCTTTAAAATTGTCTAAAGTGTAGCCCGAATTTCGTTGAGAATTTAGAAAATTTACACATTCTTACATTTGGCAGGGCTAATTCGAAGTTTGAAAAATAAATCAACTCAATTACATGATATAGACCTCTCCACGGAGCAGTGCGTCACGACGCTCTCAGTTACCCCCCTTTGTGGTGGCGCTACTGTCGTCCGCCATTAAGCGGCTGCAAAATGACGTTTTACGTTAGGGCATGGGTCGAACGCTATAGCTTGTCTCTAAAATAACTTTAAGTCCAAGTTTTGGGTGAAGGCAGAAACAATATATCAATTTAATCCTGACTGTTTACTGCTTCCAAAAATGCAATGTTTCATCGGATACTTGTTAATTACGAAATTAGGGCATGTTAAAGTGGTGAATCAGCATGCAGTTCCGCAAAAGGTCTTAATGTAGTTATGGAAAAACTTATTTTTTAAAATAAAAGTTCTTAATATATTTCAACATATTACATATCTTCTGAAAGAGAAAATGTTGTTCTGGTCCAACTGGGTTTCTAATGTAAAGATAATATATTTTTGCAAAATAAAATTAATAAAAATGCATTTTTTCTCAAACTGTTAGCCTACATTTCATTTATGATTTGAAATGGTAATGAATCATTTAGCCCCGATTCAATTCATGGTATAAGAAACAGATGTATGTGTAACAATGAGATTTGGATTTTTGTAAACTACATCAATTTTCAAGAGAGTAGTTTGAATTTCTGATATATGGGTGAGTATTTCTCATTATTTTTAACATTTCTCATATAATTTGCAATCAAGTAACAACTGTTTCTTCTTAAAAACGTTACAAACGCATTCTGGAATTATATGTTATAAAAATGTAGATTATTGAAAGAGAAAATATATAATTGTTATATACCCTCTATTCTCGCAATGGCATAAATAAAATATGTAAAAATAATTGCAAACATGGTAAACTATAATTATGCAACGATACACAAATTGTACGTGAGAAATTAAAGTTTTCTTAAAGGTGCGCTAAGTCTTTTCGCCTAAGATACCCATTCGCTGTAGAAGCAGTTAAAGGTCTGTGTGTTTAATGAACATAAATTTGACGATTAAAAAGAGTTTTTAAAAACTTGCGTTTTCCCCTTTGCTTAACGTTTTGAAAGTGAATAATGTTTAGTTCTGACCACAAACGCATCACTTTCTCTCATCCAATGACGGGTGACGGGTGACGGGTGAAAGCCGATATTTTCATAAGTGGTGCATTCATCTAAATATGCTTCATCTTCCTACATTGCTAGTGTGCAAAATAATATTTAACATACTATACTTGAACAATTAGGTTAATTCACGTTTTGTAGTTCATGCATATTTCGGACTTTGGTATTACTCGGTTGTGTAGGCCTATAGGTGAGTGAGTGAAGGAAAACACATATTTACAGATTATATAAAAAAACATCTACAGTAAATCTTGACAGTACATACAACAAATGTACAAATATATAGTATTTCATTCTGTTCTAATAAAATAACATACGTACAAAAGTTTATACAGCAGGTGTCCATATTATTACGTACATGTAACGTAATTCCCATATATAGACTTACATGTAATTAGCTGTTGCGAGAATAATTTTCACGAATATATTGTTTGTCGATTAATTTTGAAATAGTTACCAAAATATAGGAAATCATCTCAGCTACAGATACATAATTTCCATAATATGTTCTGACAATTATTAAGAAACCCACCTCTTATCAAACAACACATAGGCCTACAACATACCGATTAGATTAAACATGGCCGTCAATCGGACATTGGAATCAAAATTGTACATGCGATGTTTAAACAAGTGTCATTCGAAAAAGAATGAATTGATAGATGAAAGGTAGTTATGTGCCTGTAGCTGAGATGATTACCAATATGTCCGCATAATATGACAGCAATGGGACCTTTATTTAAGTTATGAAAATTATTTTCACAACAGCTAACTAACACGTAAGTCTATGTACATTTGGTTCAGATAATCTTGAATAGTCAAGATGTGTGGACACTGGACAGGCCAATGTATTTGTCACTATTGACAATTCTTTGACTATAAATACAAAACAAAACCAAACTATTTCCACAGATAATACAAGTAAGCTTTAGTTCAAAACTACGTTCAAGTGATATTCGACTCCATTCAAATACCCTAAGTTTCCGTGCGCTTTGATATCGCCGATTTAAATCAAACAACACACAAAACTGTTATTATCTGTTAATTTCTTCAATTTTTTACTCATGGATCGTTGTTTGCACTGTTTGTCGCAAATATGACATCAGAAATCTTAAAAATGAATCATTATTTGGTCAGTAAGTTTGACGTCTTTTATACAGCGTAAGCGTTGACTAGGCACCGTCTATCCTTGATTACGTCATACTTGATTGCCGCAGCGTTGCAAATAACATAGGCTAGTTTAACGTTGCAGCCGCTAAATGGCTGCCACAAAATGGCTGCGCCCATGAAACAGGCCGTGGAAAGGTCTATAGGCCCAGTGTATAAGTAGTCCCTCACCTTCAACTTTTCATTGGGCAGTTTAAACATTACACATTTGATAACATGCCTTACAGATATTCCGATAAAAAAAATCCATTAGTAAAAAGCAAGTAAATCTTTACTTACTAATATTAAAATTTTCATTCCACTATCATAAGCATTTATCACTGTTTAGCACTCTGAAAGATAATCCGGGAACTGTGGTTCATGTCATGGTACTACTATGTGAATAAATTTGACTTAAAATGTGTAATGCAATACACAGTCATAGTATAGTAGGCCTATTTAACATAGTAGAAAACCTGAGACTGACAGCAGGAGTCTGAACATAAGACTTCATCGGCACACAACAAACAACCACTTGTGTGTGTTAAGACTGAATATTTCCACGATTTTCTGATACAATATACATTACATCACCACTCACCACTTCCGGAAACTGCGACTCGATCACTTCGGCTGGCGATTGCAAGTCGTCATCGTCACACACCTCTTCTATCAGGTTTTTGGCCATGAAACACAACAACTTCTTTGCTTCGGACGCCATTTTGAATTTGAGCGCTGAGCGCTGATTGGTGTTACACGCACTGACCTCAGCGATTACCTCCCTTACATTAATCGATTAGTCGTTTGCAACGGGGCCCTGGACTTCGCAGATGACGTCAGCCTCCTCTCACACAGACACTTGGATGCACAAGCAAAGCTCTTTCGTCTGACAGAAGAAGCAAGCAAAACAGGCCTCAAGATTAACGACAAGAAAACGGAAGTTATGCGCCTTAACAACAAACAGCAATACCCCATACAATCAAATGGCAACAACGTCAAAGAGGTTGAGAAATGTGTGTACCTGGGCAGTGTGGTCAGCAAGGACGGTGGAGCTGACGAAGACATCACGAACAGAACAAACAAAGCAAGACATGCTTTCAACACCCTAGCTACGCCCTATATGGAGCTCCAAGTCCCTCTCAAAGACGACAAAAATCAGGCTCTTTAAATCCAACGTCAAATCTGTCCTACTCTATGGCTCTGAGACTTGGAAGACCACAAAGGCCAACACAAAGAAGCTGCAGACTTTTTTGAACAAGTGTCTCCGCCATATACTCAACATCAGATGGCCAGACAAGATCAGCAACATCGATCTATGGTCAACATCCCAACAACTGCCGATAGACTGTGAGATCAGGAAGAGAAAATGGGGTTGGATCGGTCACACTCTTAGGAAACCAGAGAATAACATCAAGACAAGCACTGGACTGGAACCCTCAAGGCAAAAGGAAAGTGGGACGGCCAAGACATACTTGGAGACGAAGCACAAACGAGGACATCAAAACAGCTGGGATGACTTGGACAGAAGTAAAGAAAACAGCATTGAACCGTGTGAGGTGGAAACATGTGACGGCAGCCCTATGCTCCCCTAGGAGTTAAAAGGAATAAGTCAAGTAAGTCAAATTAACATGCACGTCTGTGAAAATAACGTCACCGGCACGGCACTGTAGTTTACGATTTTATGTCTACACGCTATCGACACATCAAACACTACTGCTTGTCAAGTAAGTTTTAAAAACCTATATAATATTTGTCAAAGTTTTTAATTTCAATTAAATTTGAGGAAATTTTTTGGTAAATCGATCAATGACGACATCGATATCTCAAGCTGCGCAAAGCTACGATAAGCACGCCCATCTTGTCACTCAAGTGTCCACGCCCACTTCTGTCAATCAAAACCACGTGTGTCCTGGCAAGGTCAATGAAATGTTATTTCAAATTATTTTATTTTCCAAACAGTTACGAGTTATTTCAAAGTATTTTATTTTCCAAACAGTTACGAGTTATTTCAAAGTATTTTATTTTCAAAACGAATGAATTATTTTGCATGAATTC
Source organism: Gibbula magus (assembly GCA_936450465.1). Classification (NCBI taxonomy): domain Eukaryota; kingdom Metazoa; phylum Mollusca; class Gastropoda; order Trochida; family Trochidae; genus Gibbula; species Gibbula magus. The sequence continues at coordinate 14,569,164 of OW388290.1, read as the reverse complement.
ATGATGTGCCAACGCATTCTTTCTTACTGAATAAATGTTCACATGTCAGAGTGACGATTCGCGATTTTCATGTCGTAAATGTTTTGCCTTTCACAAAAACAAACTCGATCCAAATAAATTCTATTTCATGAATTTTCATCAAACACGTTACGCCCGTATATTCCAAAATTTCATTTGAAATCGTAATGGAGATTCCAATCGCCTAGCCTAACGATAATCGATATGCTACTTGCCTTCAGTATTTAAAAACATGAAAACAAACAGTACAAATATTTGTCCTGAATGATAGTTTTTAAAATAGAAAATAATTATGTTTATATAAAACAATAGACCAAGAATGACCGACAGAGTGTTGCTATCATAAACATTAGTTTTCCCATCTTTTTAAATAAGCCAATTGTTTTTTCACCACTACGAAAATGTTAATGCAGCATGTGTGTATTAGGATATTCCGATCAAGTGCCATGAATCGCATACTGAACTTGAACATCGAAATTGTGTGTGATCGAAATCCGCCATCAGTGCATGAAAGTACGTAATGGCGTCATGCTGTTATCGGCAATTAGTAAGTAGATTTTTCAAGATGATCTGTAGGCCTAATTCTAATGCAAGTTTTAGCCACAACAAGATATATAAATGTCAGGGGGGGGGGGGGGATATTGAAATGGGCTCCGTCCGTCCGTCCGTCCGTCCGTCCCGATTTTGTTTCCGGAGCAGAACTCGAAAACTATAAGACATATCTCAACAAAACTTGGTGTGTGAAACAATCATCATGTGTAGATGTGCCTTTTGGGGTTTTCAACTTCTTCGAGTTATTTTTTTTGACCGTTTCCATTGAAATGTAACTTAGAATTTCGTTTCCGGAGCAGAACTCGAAAACAATAAGACATATCTCAACGAAACTTGGTGTGTGAAACAATCATCATGTGTAGATGTGCCTTTTGGGGTTTTCAACTTCTTTGAGTTATTTTTTCGGACCGTTTCCATGGAAATGTAACTTAGCATTTCGTTTCCGGAACAGAACTCGAAAACTATAAGACATATCTCAACGAAACTTGGTGTGTGGAACAATCATCATGTGTAGATGTGCCTTTTGGGGTTTTCAACTTCTTCGAGTTATTTTTTTTGACCGTTTCCATGGAAATGTAACTTAGAATTTCGTTTCCAGAACAGAACTCGAAAACTATAAGACATATCTCAACAAAACTTGGTGTGTGGAACAATCATCATGTCTAGATGTGCCTTTTGGGATTTTCAACTTCTTCGAGTTATTTTTTTTGACCGTTTTCATTGAAATGTAACCTAGAATTTCGTTTCCGGAGCAGAACTCTTAAACCATAAGACATATCTCAACGAAACTTGGTGTGTGAAACAATCATCATGTGTAGATGTGCCTTTTGGGGTTTTCAACTTCTTTGGGTTATTTTTTTGGACCGTTTCCATGGAAATGTAACCTAGCATTTCGTTTCCGGAACAGAACTCGAAAACTATAAGACATATCTCAACGAAACTTGGTGTGTGGAACAATCATCATGTGTAGATGTGCCTTTTGGGGTTTTCAACTTCTTCGAGTTATTTTTTTTGACCGTTTCCATGGAAATGTAACTTAGCATTTCGTTTCCGGAACAGAACTCGAAAACTATAAGACATATCTCAACGAAACTTGGTGTGTGGAACAATCATCATGTGTAGATGTGCCTTTTGGGGTTTTCAACTTCTTCGAGTTATTTTTTTTGACCGTTTCCATGGAAATGTAACTTAGAATTTCGTTTCCAGAACAGAACTCGAAAACTATAAGACATATCTCAACAAAACTTGGTGTGTGGAACAATCATCATGTCTAGATGTGCCTTTTGGGATTTTCAACTTCTTCGAGTTATTTTTTTTGACCGTTTCCATTGAAATGTAACTTAGAATTTCGTTTCCGGAGCAGAACTCTTAAACCATAAGACATATCTCAACGAAACTTGGTGTGTGAAACAATCATCATGTGTAGATGTGCCTTTTGGGGTTTTCAACTTCTTTGGGTTATTTTTTTGGACCGTTTCCATGGAAATGTAACCTAGCATTTCGTTTCCGGAACAGAACTCGAAAACTATAAGACATATCTCAACGAAACTTGGTGTGTGGAACAATCATCATGTGTAGATGTGCCTTTTTGGGTTTTCAACTTCTTCGAGTTATTTTTTTTGACCGTTTCCATGGAAATGTAACTTAGAATTTCGTTTCCAGAACAGAACTCGAAAACTATAAGACATATCTCAATGAAACTTGGTGTGTGGAACAATCATCATGTGTAGATGTGCCTTTTGGGGTTTTCAACTTCTTCGAGTTATTTTTTTTGACCGTTTCCATGGAAATGTAACTTAGAATTTCGTTTCCGGAGCAGAACTCGAAAACAATAAGACATATCTCAACGAAACTTGGTGTGTGAAACAATCATCATGTGTAGTTGTGCCTTTTGGGGTTTTCAACTTCTTTGAGTTATTTTTTTTGACCGTTTCCATGGAAATGTAACTTAGCATTTCGTTTCCGGAACAGAACTCGAAAACTATAAGACATATCTCAACGAAACTTGGTGTGTGGAACAATCATCATGTGTAAATGTGCCTTTTGGGGTTTTCAACTTCTTCGAGTTATTTTTTTTGACCGTTTCCATGGAACTGTAACTTAGAATTTCGTTTCCAGAACAGAACTCGAAAACTATAAGACATATCCCAACAAAACTTGGTGTGTGGAACAATCATCATGTCTAGATGTGCCTTTTTGGATTTTCAACTTCTTCGAGTTATTTTTTTTGACCGTTTCCATGAAAATGTAACTTAGAATTTCGTTTCCAGAACAGAACTCGAAAACTATAAGACATATCTCAATGAAACTTGGTGTGTGGAACAATCATCATGTGTAGATGTGCCTTTTGGGGTTTTCAACTTCTTCGAGTTATTTTTTTTGACCGTTTCCATGGAACTGTAACTTAGAATTTCGTTTCCGGAGCAGAACTCGAAAACCATAAGACATATCTCAACGAAACTTAGTGTGTGAAACAATCATCATGTGTAGATGTGCCTTTTGGGGTTTTCAACTTCTTTGAGTTATTTTTTTGGACCGTTTCCATGGAAATGTAACCTAGCATTTCGTTTCCGGAACAGAACTCGAAAACTATAAGACATATCTCAACGAAACTTGGTGTGTGGAACAATCATCATGTGTAGATGTGCCTTTTGGATTTTTCAACTTCTTCGAGATATTTTTTTTGACCGTTTCCATGGAAATGTAACTTAGAATTTCGTTTCCAGAACAGAACTCGAAAACTATAAGACATATCTTAATGAAACTTGGTGTGGGGAACAATCATCATGTGTAGATGTGCCTTTTGGGGTTTTCTACTTCTTGGAGTTATTTTTTTTTACCGTTTCCATGGAAATGTAACTTAGTATTTCGTTTCCGGAGCAGAACTCGAAAACTATAAGACATATCTCAACGATACTTGGTGTGTGGAACAATCATCATGTTTAGATGTGCCTTTTGGGGTTTTCAACTTCTTTGAGTTATTTTTTTGGACCGTTCCATGGAAATGTAACTTAGAATTTCGTTTCCGGAACAGAACTCGAAAACTATAAGACATATCTCAACGAAACTTGGTGTGTGGAACAATCATCATGTGTAGATGTGCCTGAAAGGCCCAATGGGCTTATGGCATTGCACGGTGTCCAGCCGTCTGTCAACTTTTTGCATTTTGTCTTCTTCTCCAGAACCACTTTGCCTAAGGAGCTGAAATGTTGTGTGTTGTGTTTAGTTGAAAAAAGGTTCATAGTCACTGTTATTCAACAACTATTCTTCAATAAATTTTCCCAAAGGCGGGGGATATGGCCGACTCTGTCTGCTTGTTGTTTTTATCTTTGGAATCCGTGATCATGATCAAATTTAAAGGATGTTTTTAGATGATGTTGTGCAGACATTGTTTGTTCAGTCTAGGCCTAACGGTTTCTAACTGCAGCAAGATGAAAGAAACTCACGATTGGACAGCTCCATTTTGCCTTGATAAAACATTACAACGTTATTATTATGAATCAGAATGACTAACGTTGGTTATTGTGTACATTGAATAAACATAATTATGAATTATCACAGCATCAGATTGACTTTATTTATCATTGTTTGGAAACCGTCGTCTAGAAAATTCCTCCTTTGTACATGAACCAAATTCCGAAAAAAGACGTTCAAAGTCATAAACATCTAGGTATAAGTCTTCAAAGGGACTGCGCATGGAAACATCATATTGAAGATATCGTTAAGAAAGTAAGTCCACTTGTCTCCGAAGTTTTAAGTATCGCCTCTCCCGAAAAACGTTAGAAACCATGTATAAATCTTTTGTCTTACCGATATTTGACTATTGTTGTCATGTTTGGGATAATTGTACAAGTGATCAATCTCTCATTCTTGAGCGATTACATTTGGATGCAATACGTACAATATGTGGCGCTGTTCGAGGTACAAGCCATCAAAAGCTATACCTAGAAACCAAGTTTAAACCGTTAAAAGAAAGAAGACACGATATCAAATTAATGACTTTTTACAAAATGAAAAATGATCTCGCGCCGGGCTACCTCTGCGATCTTGTTCCGAAGTCTGTCTCTGAAATTAGTGAATACAATCTCCGAAACAAAACGAAATTGCAAACAATTAAATGTAGAACTAGAATATATGAGCAGTCGTTCCTACCTGATACAACTAAATTGTGGAATTCATTACCTGACAATTTCGTGCAAGCCAACTCTATCGGTGAATTCAAATCGTTGCTGAAAAGGGATGAACCTAATAATAATTATCCGATCTGAACTATGGCAGTCGATTTTGTCAGATCATACACTGTAGGCTCAAGCTCGGTTGTAGCGACTTCAATGCTGATAAAGTAAATAGACAAATTTCTAACAATCCCGACTGCGCCTGTGGATACCGTAAGGAAGATGTTGTTCATAACCTGTTTATCTTTAGAAATAATGCATTTTTCTATGTAAATGGTCACAGCCTCCAAACTGTTTTATATGGAACACCGCAAACCAGTGATAATGTTAATAGGAACATAATCGCATCCCTCCATCAATATATAATTAAAACAAAGCGCTTTGATAAAGCATCCTAGAATGACGTGTTTCTATCACTAAAGAACAACGTAGCTGTATCATTAATGAAGTGGAACTGCAAAGAATCTTTCATAAACAACAATCAAGTACGCATGGTATCATTATGCTTTAGTGTGTCATGTTTATGTCCAGTTCTTGTGTTTTTGTTATTATATGTATGTGCTGTATGTTCCTACCTGTTTTGCTTGTTTACCAAACCAGATTCTCTTTGAATAAAAATACGTTTAAACCAAACCGTCGTCTCTCAAACTTCTTCACATGTGACAATTTTCACCGGAAGTTTTCTCTCGCATCGACTGAATTTTTCTTGGACTCGTGTAAGATGAATAACGAATTTTATTACATGAACGACATATCAGTTGAGTGGATTTTTAGTGTAGAATCCTTCTGTTGCATTTTACATCGACAGATCACTCGTTGGACATCTGTAATTGTCTTGTTTTATAAGAGGTCAGGGGTCACGGCTTTCTGCACGTGACTTGTCAGCGTACGCTGCCTTTAGACGACAGGGAGATGCAGTAAATGTCAGTGATTGCTGCCTACAGCGTGCTGGATCTTAAGTAAAAAAATCCATTGCAGAAATGTTTTTAGTAAAGATGTTACTGACATAAATAACCTTCTTGGACATAAATGTATTGACTCAGTATAACTTTAGGACGTAAAAAAAACAGATATATATATATATATATATATATATATATATATATATATATATATATATATATATATATATATATATATATATATTCAGTGTACTTCATAATTTGCGTTCATACGTCCCCAAAACTGACGAATTACTCCCAAATAAAATATTCAAATGTTTGATATTGATTACAGAACCGACCTTCATAGTAAATTGGGAAATGGTCATAATCATTTAAGTTTTATGGATTTTTCACCTCTATATTTGTTCTGAGGTGTCGGCGGCACGGCAACTAAACTTTAAGTTCTGTAGAAATTATTCTACAGGTTCATATGTGCATATGCTTACCCGTAGCTACCAACCTTATACTTACACTGCTACGCAACTGTACCTAAAGAAGATTTCCTTCCAAGAACACCACCACCTACCATCAAAGCAATAATGCCTGATGTGGTAAAAAGCATAGAAGTAACGTAAACTATTTCAGGATGTCATGACATGATCATCTCCAGGTTGTCATCATCAACTAGGGTCATAACACGTTACTTGTGTGTGACATCTTGACTCTATGAATAGAGTTTTCAAACATGCACACATTCTCTGTGACCGTATCAGCACCTGTCAATAATGATACATCGTGGGATATTAACCGTTCGATACAGCTATGAGTAAATTACTGGGGTGAATAAACTGTTTGATGTATTGGTGTGATTTGTGTCTTATGAGACCAAGCATTTTGTCAGAAATAAACGAAACTTCAGAAATACGAAACTTCAACAAATATCATGGAAAAAGTTCATAAAGAATAGCTTAATATATCCTATACTTTGTAATCGCTCCCATACGTCCTTCAGTCTTTGACTCCCGGGTGAAACCCAAGGGGTTTTATGTCGTGGCGCAGCCCGTCTGTTCGTCCGTCCGTCCCGAAAAGGGTATACTTGTGTTCTGAAATCAACTCAACCCACAGTTTTTGATTAATCTTTCTGAAACTTTACACACGCTTTGGATATACTCTGGTGATACGCATGTGTTTTTTGGGACCGATGGGATTAATATTTACAGAGTTAAAGCCCTTGAATTAGAGCACTGGGTTTTTCTACTGGGTTTTCCAATTTAATACTGACAGTACCTGTGTTCTGAAATCAACTCCTCCCACAGTTTTTTTTATCAATCTTTCTGAAACGTTGCACATGCTTTGGATATACATCGGTGATATGATGAGTTATGGCCCTTGATTTAGAGCACTGGAAGAGTTAAGTGAGAAGGGGGGCCATCGGGCCGCCAACAGATGAAACAAGAGAATGATAAGGGTAGGTGTTGGTTGTTTGTTCATTAACAGAATAAGTTTTATTCAATCTGGTTAAATATTGCTTATCCAATTTGTATTTGTGAAAGTGATGAGTATATTGTCTGAAGCAGTGTAGTTATCCTTTAACTCTTGACATAACATATTAGGATGTCAATATATTAACCAAAACAATACCTGACAAGGAAATTGAAATAAATGCCATGTGGAGTTACCGGTAGTTGTCATTCTTCTTAAAAGTGAGGGGCGGGATAGCGCAGTGGTTAGCACGTTCGGATTCGGATCAAGAGATCCGGTGTTCGAATCCCGCCAGGGGCACAGCAACTTTGTATGCAGTAGAGAATTGTTCTACACGCAGTAAGGTTTGGGTGCAATGCTACACTGAATATCAGCATAGTACCACCCATGGTTCGCTAGTTCCAGCAGGGGCTCGCAGGTTTCACCGCAAAGCATAGCCACATGGGGTTGCAGACTTTCTCCCTGCCATAATACCAGCAGCCGTGATATAAGTGAAATACGCTTGAAAGCGGCGTTAACCCCAACTCACCTCGCCTCACCTCTTAAAAGTGATGAGCTACAGAAAACTTTGCTTAAATGACATTAAGAAATCAAGTATATTACCTAACTAAAAATGGGATGGAATGTCTGTGGCAACAGTGTGGCATATGTTGTTGCTCTGTATCAAATAATTTTGTCAATGTTACAGATATGCTAAGATGTCTTTTTGTGTTACAGAAAATGAAAAGAGTTGCAGCCGTTGAGAAGTCGAGACGAACTACTGAATGGAAAACCAGGGCCCTGACAGTAATGACCAGAGAGTTCACATCACAAGATATGACGGATGACGAGAGTGAAGAGCGACTAGTCTTGCCTCTCATCTTGTAGTCTCAGCAGCTGAGGGAGCACCTCGACCAACTAGGGGGAGTCATGGAACTGGCAGACCACCCTGCAAATTGTTCAAGATTCAAGCCTTCATCTAAGGTCCCAGCTTGGGCCATAAGAGCAAAGTATCATCATACTTCGGGTATGTTTTTTGTTTTGGACTTGATAATACTGTTCAGTGCATATTACCATAAGCATGTCATAATGTGAAATTAAATTTTGCCATGAGTAAATTTCCCTCTGTTTTCCCTCTGAAATTAAATGATCAGAGTGAAGATTCTTCATGAAATCATATTGGAATAGAAATTGTATTTGTTCTGTTATATTAGCCAAGCTAATATTATTAGCCCTACAGATATAAAAATGTTTGATAAATTTAGTGTTTTTAATTAGGTCTTCAAGACGTATGTCTCGAAGACGTATTGTTATTATCCTGATTATTAGGTCTTCAAGACTAAGTCTGGAAGACCTATTGTTATTATCGTGTTGTTTTTTTTTTGTTTTTTTTTTTAATTATTATTTGACCTTTTTTGTGAGAAGGATTCTTGCTTAACCGCTTGACCGATTTTCATGAAATTTTCAGTGAGGATAGTCTATGACCTTACCTAGTGCACTACGAAGCCCGATTTTGAATTTTCGACTTCTTTCGCGAGTAATCGCCCCTTGAAGTTGAAACTTTAAACCTTTATAGCTCGAGAACTAATCAATATATTTGCACAAAACCTTCACCACTATATGGGCAACAACATTCCTCATCGATTAGGCCTATAGCCGTTTTCGGCCGTAATAATAGATTTTTTGCTATTTCGAAAAAACTGAAAATTTTGTAAACTTTCGCGGTTTTGAGGGTACGCGTCTTTGAAAATCTTCTCCTAATTCACGACAACACATACAGCTATGTGTGATAGCTCATTTTAAAGCTGAATAACTGCTCCATAGAATGCTCTAGCCCGAATTTTGAATTTCGTCCTAAAACTAAAATTATCTGCCCTTGAAAATGGTCCTATTTTAACTGTTAATTTTTCGGCTCCTTGTTCAAAGTGACATCACCCAGTCTGGAATTAAGTTATGACCATGTTATTTAATACAATCTCTATATCATAACTAACAATTCCATAACATATCATTATCATATAAAAGTTGATAGTTTCTGCACAATTTGAACATTCCACAAAAAGTAAAATTTTATGATTTTGAATCTTTTCGAGTGGTTCTTTCTTTGTAGAATTGTTTATCATAAACCACGAAAGACACACTTATGTGTAATACCTTATTTTGAGGTGCCATTTATCAAGTACAATAACCTTTTATCATGTATCTGTCATGCTCTACATCTGACAAGTCATAGAAGATTGACATTTTTCGGAAATCGCCATTTTCAGCAAACTTCAAAGGATCATAACTGCTTAAATAATGAAGGTATTGAAATTGTATTTACCTCTTCGGATGCACAATTCAAAGAACAACAACTTAACGTTTCTGTTGAACCCTTTCATCAAAAAGTTGATAGTTAAGCTCCGAACATCGCAAACGTTGTCTAGGGGTCCAAATTAACGCATTTTTGAGTATTTTCTTGAATATTCAGAACAACATAACGCATTACTTATACATGCAAACTTAATGATGATTACATCTTCTTAGGTGGAAATTAAAACACAATATTTTCTATGTTGCACCTTAGTATGAAAATATTAACCATGTTGTCTTTATCGTGAGAAAGGTCTTGTAGGGGTACATTAATAAGCGATTTTTCCATTTTCAGAGGGTCATTGTCTATGGAGAATGTTTGTAAAAAAACTACTGAAGATAGAGACATGTTTGATAGCTCGTTTTAAAGCAAAGAAACTGGTGAATAACCGAGAGTCCAACATGTAGTTCAAGGTCAAGCAGAAGTCTTGAAGACCCAAGTATTGACGCGTCCATCCTAGTTGTGTTTTATTCTTACTTTTTAGATAATGACCTTGACAAGCCTACCTTGCCCCCCTACCACATCATCATCATCATTATCATCTCTAACTTCACCATCTTCACCAGACATTTCCGTTTCCCCCTCTTCTCTACCACAGTCAACACCAGTCTCCAGATCAGCAAAAGGACGATCACTACAATAATGCACCCGCTAAAAAAACAGAAGTGAGCCCTTCCTGTGTCTTTTGTGTTTCTAAATGTACCAATAACCCAGTACTAGCTTACCTACAGTTTAGGAGTGGTTTGTGTATTGGTGTCCTTTATATATATATCACTCAGCATTTGAGCTCTTTCATTTGATGAATAAGAAAAGTGAACTTTATTTGATAAAAGTAAGCCATTAAAGGTATTATGATAATGATAAATATTGTTTTGATGTATATAACACGGTTAACACATTACACATTGAATAGCAGACTTGAGTCGCCTATAATCACAGAAGTCTGTCTTGATGACCCCCAGCATTGATAAACTACATCATGTTTTCAGTGACAACTTTTCCTCTAACCAGTAACTATTTGACTAATAAGAATTAATGAAAGTAAACATGTACTATATATTATATAGCATATTCAAATGCCAGCCAAGGGGGGGGGGGGGGGGGGGGGGGGTAATTTGAGTACAGATTTCTTTGATCAAGTTTCCCAGGGGTGATAAAGCTAAGAGAGTAACGGAGCATATATAAAACCCTGGGTAACCGAGGATGCCTTTTAATTTATTATACATTTTCTTCATTATAAGGAAGTAATTTCTTTTCCCTTCATATCTCTGACATATGTTGAGGCGTTAAGGAACCTAACAAATTAAATCGGTCAATAATGTAGATTTCCTAGTTGTATTTGGGTTATGTAACCTCGTAACATAGATTTTTTTAACTTTGAGTATCTCCCAAAGTATACATGTAAGTTAATTTTAACCTGCTGCAATATATCTTACCTTATTATATCACTTTGATAAGAATGGTATGAGAGAGCTATGCTCATTATTTACCTTGTTTTCTTTGTTGATAACATCTTTATTTTCATTATTTGATAACAGATCTCTATATTTATTGGTATAATTGTCAACTTTCTCAGTAAATAGCATATCATGGTACCAGGAGTGAGTGAGTGAGTTATTGTTTAACGCCGCTTCGGCAGTATTGCAGCCATTAGCGGCGAGATATTTAATTTATTTGTCTAATTTAAAAAAGAAAATTGCAATTGAAAAACAGAACACGGCACGAAGGCCGCAAAAAACATCAGCATATTATCACAAGTTGAATAAAAGCTGATAATGAAAAGTTAAAATTCACAATTTGTCAATAAGGTGTACAGCCTTTAAAAAATCTAAAACACGATGCTCACCGAAATGAGTAAAAACTTGATTGATTGAAATAGAAGGATAAAAAGTTTCCCTGATATGTGCAGTGTCCCAACACTCACATAGAATGTGTTTGATTGTGAGAGGACACTGACAGGGTATACATACTGGGGGATCTTCCCCCTTTAAAAGATATGAGTGAGTAAGATGAGAGTGTCCAATACGACATCGTCGTAGGACACAAGCTTCCTGCCGGGTAAAAGATGATAGAGATTTGTATCCTAAATGAGGTTGAATAGTGTGAAGTTTGTTATGATGTTGTTGGTCCCATTGGGACTTCCAACGTTCTTTAATGTAAGATTTAATAGCAGGTTTAGAATCCGTAAATGGAACTTTAGTGGGAGAAATATGTTTGAGGTTTAATGCTGATTTAGCTGCTGAGTCAGCTTTGTTATTACCTCTTATACCCATATGGCTAGGAAGCCAGCAGAAGACGATATCGCATTGGAGACACGAATTATGAAGTAATAAAATATCCCTGATAATTGGATGATCACTCTTACAGTTTTTAATTGCTTGTAGGCAAGAAAGTGAATCGGAAAAAATAATGTAATTATTAGGGGTTGAGTTTTTAATGTGATGGACGGCCTTAAGGATGGCCTTAGCTTCTGCAGTAAAGATGCTGCTGCCATCATGCAGCCTTGTAGCATATGTTGTTGAAGGAGTCACAGTTGCTGCTGCAACTGTGGGTCCATCTTTAGAACCGTCAGTGTAAATTGGTTTATAATCTGCGAAAAAATTACGAAGTTCAAAAAATGCCTGTCGAAATATTAATTGGTCTGTATTTGATTTTTTATGAGTAGATAAAGAGAGGTTGACACGGGGCCTCACCAGCTGCCATGGCGGAGTGGCAAGCAGACCGTGCTCTGCTATTGTTGTTAGGTCGATATCACAATCTTCAACATGTTGTTGAAGTCTGATACCAAGTGGTGGAATAGCTTTAGTTTTTGAGTTATACAACGGCTGGTATTCTGGATTGAATACGCAGTTGTATGCAGGATTGGAAGGGTTAGATTTTAGTTTAGTGATATATTGAAGTGCAAGCTTGATGCGCCGATCTTCAAGAGATGGTTCATCAGCTTCGACGTAGAGACTTTCAACAGGTGAAGTTCTGAAGGCCCCAAGACAAAGCCTGAGACCCTGGTGGTGGATAGTATCTAACATTTTGATGTAAGAGGGGCGGGCTGATCCATAAATTATGGATCCATAATCCAGTTTTGAGCGGATGAGTGATCGATAGAGATGAAGAAGAGTTTCTTCATCTCCACCCCATTTATTATTTGAAACGACCTTTAAAAGGTCTAATGCCTTTAAGCATTTAGCTTTTAGGTTTTTAATGTGTGGGATAAATGATAATTTACTATCAAATGTGAGACCAAGAAACTTGGCCTCAGGAACGACTTTAATTGGAGTTTTATCAAGGAATAATTCTGGATCTTTGTGCATTTTGCGCATATTGCAAAAATGCACACAAGATGTTTTGGCTTTGGAAAATTTAAAGCCGTTTTCCAACGACCATTTGTGTATTTTATTGAGGCATAGCTGCAATTGGCGCTCGATTGATGGCATATTTTTGCCTCTACAGGAAACTCCAAAATCGTCCACAAAAAGTGAACCATCTGTATGATCATTTAAAACTTTAGCCAAGCTGTTGATTTTAATGCTAAATAATGTGACAGATAAAATGCTGCCTTGTGGGACACCCATTTCTTGATCAAAGAAATCAGAAAGGGTGGAACCCACACGCACTTTAAATTGGCGGTCATGTAAAAAATTAGATATAAAATGAGGCATACGACCTCGCAAGCCAAATTCAAATAAATCTTTTAGGATGCCATGCTTCCATGTAGTGTCGTAAGCTTTTTCTAAATCGAAAAAGATAGACACAGCATGTTGTTTGTTAATAAATGCATCACGAATAAATGATTCTAAACGAACTAGATGATCAGTGGTACTGCGTTGTTTGCGGAAACCACATTGAATATCTGTTAGTAATTTATTAGTTTCCAAGTACCAAACTAGACGATCATTGATCATCCGTTCCATAGTTTTACATACGCAACTTGTTAAGGCTATAGGACGGTAGTTGGAAGGGTCTGTATGATCCTTCCCAGGTTTTGGGATAGGCACAATAGTAGCATTGTGCCAACAAGATGGAAATTCACCTGATTCCCATATATGATTAAAAACCTGAAGTAGAACTTCAAGGCAAGGTTCCGGTAAATGTTTTAGAAGTTGATAATGGATTTCATCAGGGCCGGTAGCTGTATCGTGAGCTTTAGAAAGTGCAGTTTTCAGCTCTGACAAGGAGAAGTGTTCATTATAATCTTCTCCATTGTCAGATTTGAAATTAAGTGGTCGTTTTTCCTGTACCTTTTGGTACTTTTGGAAAGCAGGGACATAATTTGCAGATGAAGAATTTTTAGAGATTGTTTCAGCCAACTTATTGGCAATATCAGATTTTGATGTAAGAAGGTCATCATTGACCTTCAGATGTTTTATTGTAGATTTGGAACCTTTGCCTTTAATTCTACTAATCATATTCCAGACTTTGCTTATAGGTGTTCTGGAATTGATCTTAGAGACATAGCCTCTCCAAGATTCGCGTTTTTGTTGGTTGACTGTGCGTCGAGCTTTAGCTCCAGCCTTGCGACTGTTATCTAAGTTAATTCTTGTAGGTCGTTTACTGAGCTTGCGTTCAGCTTTTTTACGTGCCTTAATGGCAGTATCACAGGTTTCATTAAACCATGGCTTGTGAATGCGTGGATTTGCCGAGGTTTTAGGGATAGTTTCAGTTGCTATATCAATGAGACCTTTAGAAAAGGCCTCAACAGGATCAGTTGCATTAACTATTTCATCAAATATAATACGATCACGGCATAGGGCAGAAAATGTACCCCAATCAGCCTTGGAAAACTTCCAACGAGGATTGTGCTCCTCGGGAATAGGTGATGAGGGTTCTAATACAATTGGGAAGTGGTCGCTCCCACATGTATCCTCATGGACTGACCATGAGAAGTCATGTATAAGGGATGCATCAGTTACTGATAAATCTATAGCTGTATATGATCCTGTAGCAGGATGTAGATATGTGTTTGAACCATCATTGAATAGACATAAATCGTTTTGGGTAAGGAAACTTTCGAGTACTTTACCCCTGGAGTCTAGGGTATTACTACCCCAGAGGGGATTGTGACCGTTGAAGTCACCCATGATAATAAAAGGTTTAGGTAATTGAGTAACAAGTTGATCAAGATCTTTTATAGTAAGATCTTGAGATGGTGGAATATATAAAGAACATAGAGTTAAAGTTTTAAATAATGATAAGCTGACAGCTACAGCTTGTAGTTGTGTTGTTAATGGAATTACTCTGTGGATAATTCCATCACGTATTAAAATTGATGCACCCCCTTTTGCCCTATCAGCAGAAGGGGAGAAAGAATTGTAAAAAGTGAATGGTCTCATTGCAACTTGATCAGAATCTTTAAAATGAGTTTCTTGAAGGCATATAGCTTGGGGATTGTACTTTTGGGCTAGCAAGCCCAATTCGTTAAAATTGACCCTAAAGCCTCGACAATTCCACTGAAGAATCGCCATAAATGCGAGGATAAAATATAATATTAAAAGCCTCATGGTGGATGTTTTATTGGAGAAAGGCGTCCGTCTGAGGACCGACCTCTGTCCCCCTTCTTGGGCGAGTTATGAGGTGTAACGCCTGAAGCGTCCATAAGGACTTCATCAGACCCAAGGTCAAGAGACCCAAACTTGTTGTGGATCTCGACCGCATTCCTTTGGCCTTTGGGTGTGCGGTCAGATGTTTTGGTTTTGGTTTTGTTATCAGTTTTTGGATTAGATTTCTGGTTTGAGGTTTGATTTGCTTTTAGGTTTTTGGTTTGAGAAGCTGGTTTGATTGGATTTGAAAGTGCAAGAAGAGGAAATGTCATGGTACCTATGGTAGAAGAAGTAGAAGAGCGGAATGTTTTTACAGTTGGGGGATCATTCACCCACTCGATGTCCGTCTGAGTGGAGACGGAGCATTTAGGGGCATTTGCTGATGATACTATGGTTGAATAAGAAGGCTTTGGGCCTTCAGTAACCAGGCGTTTTGCTTCAGGGAAGGAAATGTTGTTGGTGAATTTTACTTTTAGGATTTTAGACTCCTGTTGCCACCGTGGGCACTCCTTGGAGGAGGCCATGTGTTCGCCAGAACAGTTGGCACACTTGGGCAACTCCTTACAGATGTTTGGATGGCTTTCATCCTCGGGTTTGCCACACTGTGGACAAACACGGTCATCGGCTTTGCAGGAGTTGCTTCCATGGCCAAACTTCTGGCACCGGTAGCAACGGAGAGGGTTAGGGATATAAAGTTCCGTACGGAGTTTGTAATAGCCTGCATTTACAATTTTTGGAGCCTGTGGAAGTGAGAACGTTAGAAGGTAAGTGTGGGTTTTGATGATGTTACCCTCCTTCTTGATGGTGAAACGCTTCACAGCTGTAACGGCTTGGTCCTTCAGGTTATCCAGGAGCTCTTGTTCACTGGAGTCCTCGAGACACCGATCCTTGTCTCGGATGATGGCCTTGCTGCTGTTGAGTGACAGGTGTGGTGTGGCCTTTACAGGTTTATCTACAATGGTTTGTAATGTTTTAATTGATGTAGCCTGTTGATAAGATTTTACTTCAACCAGAAGGTACCCATTTCTAATCTTCTTAACATCCTTCACATCACCGACCAGTCCTTGGATGGTCTTGGCGGTGGCGAAGGGATTAAGGCGGAGAGGTGTATCATCAATTGATGAAATGACCCAAAATCGAGGCCAACTGCTTGCAGTTGGTGAATTAGCATTGGAATTTGAGGAAGTTGAATGAGAGGTAGAGGATTTTGATTTAGTTATTGATTTGGTTGTATTTGATGTTGATGCAGTTGGCTCTTCATCAGAAGAGCGACTGTCATCCATTGACAAAGTTCGCTTTTTTTTGCCTTTAGGTTTCATGTTGGGTGGCAAAAGTTCATCATCCTGGGTCCCCACCCACCACGGAGCACCAACAAAGGCGATGCTGCATGTCAGCGGGGCTCCTGCTGACAGCACCGGGGACATGGTACCAGGAATATCACTTAGTATCATATGGTATTACAACTATGAAACTCAATATTCTAACATTTTAAAGGTACATCCATTGTGTTGTTGGGGGTCAAATATGCCAAACGTTATAAATGGTCTTACTTTATCGAGAAGTACCAACTGTTACCGAAAACTACCATTTTGATGATACTCGACTTAGTATATTGACGATATGAAGGTAAAAGTGTCGATTTCTGATCGAAAACCGGACAATGCACAGCGTGTGGCGCGCGCCAATGAGTCAAACGTAATTTTGGAATCTTATTTAAACCAGATAAAATAAAACATTTGGGTTGATAATGTTTAATAGGTCATATAACTACTGTGCGTGTAAATAGGACATGGACTTTCGGTTTCTGCACATGCATAATGATGTTACTCGGTTTTATTTGGAAACTAGTAATTATGATATATTTGGCGATTGAGGATGAATATGCAAGCTTAGTGATTTTTTTTGTATTGTAAACAGCACATATGGTGTGTTCGAACGTTTTAAAGCCAAATCAAATTTTATGAAACACAATGGATGCACCTTTAACAAGACAACTCATTTCATAAACAGTCAGGCATTTGATACTATCTGCATTCAATGAATCATGATTATGTGTATAGAGATTGACTCAATTAACATGATTATCCACATTTATTGGTTTTCAATTGCCTTACATTTTGTTAAATGGGGCACTGAATGAACAAATGTAATGTGACACCAAATGTGGCAGCTAAAAGTCAAAAGATACCTATTAATTGTTGATTAGTTGTGATATAAATTCTGATTTTACAGAATTATTCTGTAATATCACTATATATACTCCTTATTTTATGTACATTTTCTTTCCTAATTGAAACCTAAGACATTAAGACATTGTATTATTGGTGAATTGCAGTTTGGAAAAGATTTGCGTGGAACATAGCGCCCAGTAGCACAGGTTCAAGTTTATTGCTCCCATTATGATTTAATGAAATGCTATGTTTATCTATTCACATGAATTTGTTATTGTTTTGATGAATGATAACGAATGCCTTATTCAAAAATGAATCTTGATATGCAATATAATGAAATAAATAATTGTTCAAATAAAAATGTTTATGTTATTTGTTAACTAATTGTATCATAAATGAGTTTAGATGAGTGTTTCTTCTTCTACCATAAAATTGTTTGGTCATAAGAATAGGATCTCGTGAGGATCCGGAGGGGCGGATCCATGTATCCTTGCCTTTTGAGATACCGTTGAGGATCCGGCGGCGGATCCTAGTATCCAGACCTCATGAGAATCCGTCCAGAGATCCGGGGGATCCGGCGGAATATACCAATATTTTGACCCAGCAAGGATCCGGTGAGAGATCTGGTGGTATCCGCCCGGATCCTGGATCTGGCAAGGTATATGCCGTCGGATCCCTGTATCCCAATTAAGGAGGGATCCGGCAGGATCCGGCAAAATCCGCAAAGTCGGATTCCACCCCATTTTGTCCTGTGTCGGCTTTTCGATTTCAGACTGACAGTAACTTTTAATTTGTCAGCATTTGAGAATGTTATGTATCCATGTCACACACTGAGGTTATTACATTTGACCTTGTGACCTTGACCTTGATGTAGGATCAATTTTGTGAGAAACTTAACCATGGCCATACTTATTTATTGATTAGTGATAGGCCTTAGATGTTTGACATGCTTATTTATTTTAAATAGGTCATTACATTACCCTTACATTTAACATGCTTATTTGGATGATAAGGAACCCGGGGGTTATTGTGCTCCATGAGCACTCTTATTTATTAATGTATGGATCACTGCTTTAGAGATTGAAAATGGGGTTTTAGCAAATCTATATGTAAACCAAACCTCTTCGGGGTTGGAAACACTTCGCGAAATCAGATTCAAAAGAATCGATCATGAGAGGGGATTAACTGAAAGTCAACTCAACTTTTTATTCTCAGAAACCACTCTCGGTGGTACAAGAGATATATAGTTTTGGATAATGATACATAAAACATAAAGGCAAGATGTCAGCGTGCAATTATGCATATACAATATATACAGCACAATTACAGTTTACACATATACATTTTATATTGTTTTTACATTTTATCAATGATATTAAGATACAGTTCTAAATTTAAACGTTGGTCGAAAATGTTTTTTGTATATGCCAGTAAACTTGGAAATGATAAGGATTATAGTTCTGTCTAAGTTCACAGATGGTTGATGCTCAAACAATTGTGTTCGCTCATCGTACCAATTCTTTTATTTTAACTTCACTAAAACGATGGTATTCTAGATAGATCCTCCAAATAAAATTAGAATAAAATCAATAATGTTGGGTGTAGTCAGCGATTCGAAGACGAAAGATCAAACACAAGACTTTGAATCAAATATTTTTTTTTCTCTAATCCAATATACTTATGTATTTCATGAATATATAATTTTATATATGAACCATTTCACGAAATATGTTCACTGAAGTTGACATCAGAGAAATGTTACATTGCTTTTCCGATAAATCACAGTTACAGCAAGTCAATTTTCATCAAATGAAGATGGAATTATAGTTATTCCACTTATACTACCATATATCGTTACAAAGTAGTTCCTAACATAACTCGAGCGATGGTATCAAATGGTAATGACATATTCGTTGGGTGAATTATTTTCAATGAATCACGTTCGTGGGCATACGTAAATGTCGACTGGACGTTCCTAGCGTTTACTCATGATTTGTTTGATGTGGCAATATCTTTACTTCAACACTTATGAAGTCTTTAGTGTGACAAGTCGAAACATTCTGACTTCCTCTTCTCGTTGTCATGAGGCAAGCGGAAAGTAGAGTCATCTATTTCAGGGAACTTCGAAAGATACATCTGAACGGATAGTACACTGTTTCATGTCACAGCATGCAAATCGTGTTTGTCGTTTATGGAATATTTGTTTGAAAATACTTAATTTAAAATCGTCTCGCCGCTAATTGCTGGAATATTGCCCGAAAGGCGTTAAAATGAACCGTTATCATATTTGAATCCAATAAATTTGTATCATTTATATCAAAAGTAATTGAAGTACATATGCTGATTGGACAGATCTTTTTATAGTCAAAAGCCAGCACCTTTGAAGTAGATCTGTCTGTGAAGTCGAACAAAGACGTGATTTCATATTTACTAGAAAGTAGGAAATTAATCCGTAGTACGACTTGAGGACTTGAGGATTTTGCTTGGATCGAGAAATAAGATCAATTTTCAACAGAGACTATTTAATGAGGGGAGAGAATGACAATATAGACATAATCGTGTAAGCCGATAATATATACGATGTGAGTTGCTATATATATCGTGAGTTGCTATACTGTTAATACAAGGACATGTAGTAGGCGGATGTTAAGTGGTACCGCCATCACCTGTTCCCTTCAATTATTTTTAATGGATAAACTGTACAGTAGGGGCGAAATGAGGGCATATTGAGATCAGTCAACGACCTATTGAGCTGTCAACAACCATTCACGGAACTGTAAACGATTGTTATACGATAGAATATAGTAAAGCATCATGTCCAAGTAATTCCCTGTTGATCATGTCCATTTTGCAGCGTCAGATAAGTGTAACTTTAAACGTTTGTTATTTTCCTGTATCAGACATAAGTCATACGACTAGATTCAACTCGTAAAAAGGTGTATAAACTAGAACAAGATTTATAATTGTATTAAAGGTTCCCCCACCATATAGGACTTCCTTGCAACTTCAGCTTCAGTGACAGGATAATGTTAAGATAACTGCACATGAGCAAATATGATAATTATGATGCCAGACATTTGTTATAAATGGTCAATAATCTTTCAAAACGTACTTAACGTCACTTTAGAATACAGAAAAGTGCAGGTCATTGATATAATAAAAACGGAAAATCTTTTTATTTGACAAAAATTGGGAGTTCATATGCACACAAAGTTTTTATTTCATAACCATATAGTTCTAACATGATACGAAAGTTTGTGAGCCAATATGCTGAAAAAGAACCGAATGTCGTGTAAAATGTAATTATGGTCTTGGCTCATCTGAATTCTACAACAGGGTGTGAAACAACTCTGAAATATTTACTTGGGCCAATAATGTCAATCATTGATTATCGCCATCACACAAATTGAACAATCTCGGTCACCTGAAGATTATATTGACCTTTAAACTTCGTATTTACGAACTGTTACCTTTTGTTTTCGCTTCTTTGTCCTTAATTTGTAAAGACGTTATGTGTTATGTTTTAAATTTCAGCACGTTTATCATTGCTTAAATTGACTTAAAGAACAACAATAAACATGTTTTGCATTAAAGACAATATTTGATATGTCTCTTTTTGTTGAGCCGATACTGTTCTCTTAATTTGGAACTCCATTATGCAAATTAGAGCCATTTAGAGTTGTCTTCTAAATGAATTAACAACATTCATCTAATAATATACTAGTACGTTTTTGATTAAACGTATAATTTATACTAACCTGTTGACTAGACCTACTATGCCTACCTCCTCTCTAGGTATTCTATTTCAACGTTAACACAGACGAAACTTAAAACAGTGGAGTAGGGGATGCGTAAAATCCCTCTCCCAAGGGCGGTAAGTCTGCATGGTCTCGTGACGTCACCACCGGATATGTCACTCTCCGAACATGCCCAATAAGCAAGACAGACCAAGCGGGGAGGATAGGGGTGCCTAGCGAGTAGATCTAGTCAACGGGTAAGTATAAATAATTACGTTTAATCAAAAACGTACTATTATTTAAATACCTTTCTTTTGACTAGACCTTCTATGCCTATAATCCCACTGAATGGAGGCGGGTCAGTAGATATGTGGTAGAGACTAGACCAGCAACAAGCCCTGAGTGTAAGCTAACCTACGAGCCCTCAATCTTGTTAAAAGCGAAGTTAAAAAAACAAAACAACAGACAAGGAGCAAACAATGCGAACCGAAGTTAGTTCAAGGAGCATCGTAAGCCACGTGGGAATAACCTCCTAAGAGGACTGTCCCCTTCTCGGTCTGGTCGCGGGAACCACCTTCGCCTGAGCGAACACCTGTGGACCCAGCCTAGAGATGACTTCAAGATCTGCTGTGGAGACATCTCGTAAGTAATGATTGTCGAAAACCTCTGAAGAACGCCAAAAAAAACCCGCCATGACGTCTGAGACCACAATGTTACAGTGGTAAGCCATCTTGGCTGAGACTGCTCGGATCTCATGCGGGTTGGAACGCGATGGAGGAGGCAGGTCAGCGGCCTTGTACGCATCAATGACTGCCGAAATCAGGTATACACCCAATGCTCGCTTGTCTAGCTCTTTGGTGCTCCACTGCGAGTGAGGCAAGAACAGACAACGCCTGCTATCTCTCAGCCTGCGGGTACGCTGCACGAACACCTTCAACGCCCTAACCGGACACAGAGAGAGATTCATCTCTCCCGAGTCAGGGCCATGAGCTGGAATAGAGAAAGGTACAACCAGCCTCATCAGCTGCCTGGTTTGCAGACAAAGTCGGGAGATAAACCAAGTAAGGCTGACCCCTCCTCCCTGACCCCAAAACGTAGAAGGTCCGCCTGCAACGCATGGATTTCAGAAATCCTAGCTGTGGAGGCCATTGCCACCAGAAAAAAGACCTTGATGGTGAAAGGGAGGAGGGGAACGCCAGAGAGCGGTTCATACCTATCGGAGCGAAGATGGTTGAGCACAATGGCTAAGTCCCACTCAGGTGCACGAAGCTTAGTCCTGCCGTCCACAGAATGGAAGGTCTTAATGAGGCCCTTGAGGACCAACGAACACATCTAAAACTGGCGACCTCTTCCTGAGAACGGAGAGGATAGCAGACATGTTGGTATTGATTGATGACGCCTTCATATGCCTGGTGTTGCAGAGGTACACTAAGTACTCAGCACCTTAGGAACGGAGGCCTCTGCCGGGACGAAACCCCGCTGAGCACAGAAAGAGGCGAAGGCCTGCCACTGAAAATCATAGAGTTTCCTAGTAGTCTTCCTATGAGAGGTAGCTATGGGATTGGCGACGCACCTTGAGTAACCACTGCTCCTAAACCCCCTCTTAAAACAAGCAAAGTGTGAAGGCAGAACAGCTGAGGGTTCGAGTGTAACCTTCCGCTTGGCCTGCTGAGGAGCAGATCTCTCCGTGGCTAAAATAGAACAGGTTCCTGATGACAGAGCCACCGGAGAGGAACGAACCATGGTCGGGCTGGCCACCAGGGGGCGACCAGACTGAGACCAGACTCCCACCACCTGCTCATGACCCACATGCGCCCCCCACCCCTGAGTGGAGGCGTCTACGAATAGGTGAGCTGAGGGGGGGACGAGGCAGAAGTGGAACCCCGGAGGAAACACTCTCGTCCACCCGCCACCAAGCTAGGAAGCAATGCAGATCTGGGATCAGAGCTATGGCGTGACGACAACGAGTCTCCCTGATGTGGGGGTTCAGGAACACCTGTAATGGGCGGAGGAAAAACCTCCTCCTGCATGTCAGTTCCTGAGCTGTCGTTAGCAACCCAAACACTCTCTGTGACTGACGTAGGGAGAGCGAGGCATCGAGGGCGCGATCCATTAAGTGACCGTAACGAGTTCTCCGCACCCTCATGACGAACCCGCGGAACAGCTGGGTGTCTAGGATAGCCCCTAAGAACTTCAGACGAGTTGCCGGGACTAAATCCGATTTCTCTAAGTTCACGTGAGCGAGCCCCCCGTCCAAAAGCATTAGAAACTGAATGTCACATTGGTGTAAGAATTGGAAGATATGTTGAGTCACACATGTGAATAGCTAGGGAGTGGACGAGATCCCGAACAGGAGCACGCACCACTGAAAGTGTCTCCCGTCTAGAATGAAGCGGAGGTACCTGCGATCCCGACAGTGAATCGCAATGTGCAGGTACGCATCCTGGAGATCGAGATACACCATGCAGTCGGAGCGCTCCAGAGGTGGCATCACAGAGGGAAGAGTCAAGAGTGGAAAATATGGCAGCCGAACAAGGTAGGAGCGGTTGAATACCTTCAAGTCGTGAATGAACCGCCATTTTTCCTAGTTCCTTTAGGTATGACAAACACTGGGGAGTAAAACCCCGGAGTTAGATGCTGGGTCACGACCTCCTGCACCGCCCCCTTGGAGATTAAGATCTCCACCTGTTCCAAGGTTAGTAGGAGCCTGTCCCTTGACAAGGGACGCTCCCTTGGAGCACAGGTAAGAGGAAGAGGAGACAGGCATGCGGAAGCCCTGACCCAGTATCCAACAAACGAACTTGTCTAACCGTAACTGCTCCCAGTTGCTGACGAGCCCTCCGACCACGTAACGAGTTGAGGAGGGAGAAGAGGGGGTGACCACGAGTCACTTCCTCTGATTCACCTTCTGAGGGTTATGGCCCCCGACCCCGGGACGGTGGGACTTGGGAGATTGACCCTGGCCGCAACCACGGCTTCCCCATCGAAAGAATGTCTTGGCTTTCTTGGGATGTGATTGACCCTGGCCTTGACGGTAGTTAACCGCCGGGCGTTTGGTTCCCTCCGCACCTGACACTATACTGATGAACGGACGGTCAGAGACGTCAACGAAGCGGGTCTAACGGTCATCTGAGTCTGGAGAGGAGTCACGTGTCGGCGACACCACCATGACATGATGGGTGTGGGTGTGAGAAGGACGCAAGGAGGCAGCCGACCCGGAGGCCCTTAAAAGAGCGAGACGCAAACCCTGTTACATGCTGTCCGCATCTAGATCACGACCTACAGTAGCAGCGAGGGTGGTACGGTCGGGTAAACCCACCAGACCCAAACAAGCATCAAGTTAAGAAGTCACCATGTCCTTAACGTATGCAAGAAGAAGCTCAGGTTTGAATTCATCAAATTTTGCTTTCTTCTTCTTTTTGCTCTTGGGAGTGCAGGTTCGATGACCTTAAGTCTAAGTGGCGACATACGCCTGTCATTCTCCCGAGGCGAAGGGGGAGACAGAGAGCGACGAGCCCGAGGACGAGAGTGCGAAGAAATACAGGATACTGGATTCAGACAACACCGGCGACTCACGGTCAAACTCATCGTATGTTCGGTGAGTACTACCCGAAGGGTGCAAAGTCAATATCGACTACTAGCTCATCTTCCCACGCAAAGCCTAACTAACGCCAGTCTCCAACTGGCTAATTTAGGCCTTGCAGTATTTCCCCACTAAACTTGTGCTGATTGCAGCGCCCTCACTGGCGTTTTTTAGTTACCTCCAGTTACCTCCCCTGCATCAGCCAATCACTGACGCCGATCCAATTGCACAACAAAACATGGCCGCGCCCACAGAAAGCGAGTTGTTGGGTCAAATTAAGGATAAGTTTTCCATTACAGACCTTTCAAACAGTCAGATTGAGTCAATCAAGGCATTGCGAGACGGAAAGGATGTGTTTGTTGGCACAAGGACTGGCAGTGGGAAATCGTTAACATATGAAAGCGCTCCTATCGTATTTAAAGGAAAGAGCGTTCTAGTTATCGCACCACTCACATCGATCATGATCGAACAATGTGACAAATTAAATGCCCTCGGCTTCAGAGCAACATACATTGGGAAAGATATGGAAGAAAAAAAATTGATAGAGCAGTTTGATTTTCTATTCTCAAGTCCGGAAAATGTGGTCGGGAACGAAATGTGGAGGGATTCAATCACTTCAAAAGGATTCAAAGATAAACTTGGCCTCATCACTGTCGATGAAGCCCATACAGTTCTTCAATGGTAAGAAGTTATTAGCACATGAATATCAAAACAAGAATGTTATTAAATTCCAATTACCTCATGTGATTGTTTTTTAAAAATAGTGAATTGTTGATTTGTTGAATTCATAATTATTAAATTTACTTATTAACTCATGTAGCAACGTTTCAAAATAAATAAATAAATTCCAAGTGAATGCTGTGACTACAGTGTATTTTGTTTAAAAAATCAAACACATTATTAAACAATAAGGATAATTATTATACAGTAAAGTCACTGAAATAAAGATACAATGATTTCCTTTACATGTTTCTCATAATGAATTTCTTTTTCTCGACAGGGGAGAAAGCAGAGGCGGTGACCATCCTTTTCGAGAATGGTTCAGCAAGATCGGTGAACTCAGATGCCTTTTCACAAATACACCAATCCTTGCACTTACTGCAACTGCATCGCCTTTAAGTCGAAGGAGAATCATGAAGGGACTGTGCTTCAGGGCTGACAAGGAGATCATCATCGATTCATCTGACAGGTCTAACATTAAGATAACATCACAGGCTTCAAGTACATCGAAACCAGTAGAAGAAATATTCAGATGGATGATTCAGGACTTAGATGAACAGAAAGAAGATTTTCCTCGTCATCTCGTGTTCTGTTCAAGTATCAGCGACTGTGCTAAGATATACTTGACTTTTCTTACCCATTTTGGACGTGATCAACCGTATGTTGATATGTACCATAGCAAAACTAATGAAGCCGTTAAACAAAGGATAAGGGATGATATGGGCATTGACTCTGGCAAAATAAGAATTCTCATTTGTACAAATGCTGCGGGAATGGGTGTTAACTTTAAGAGCGTCAACAACATTGTTCATTTTGGCCTTCCCAGAGAAATGGATACTTTTGTACAACAAATGGGGAGAGCTGGGAGAGATGGTTCCTTCGCCAATGAACTCATTTTGCTTAAGATAAACAAAAATCACTTAAAACGATCAGAGCCAGAATTAGTTCGCTTAGCACGAGAGAAAGATACATGTCGACACAAGATTCTTTGTGATGCTTATTTGTGTAAACATGTGACGATTGATCCATGTCATAACTGTTGCGATGTGTGCGAGTCAAAATGCAAATGTGGTTGTGATGATTGCCCGAAACCACACAGAGTCAACTTGACAAAGGAAGAGGTAATAGAGACGGAGCTATTTCAACGTGAAGTAACACAATCTGACAAGGAGCTGCTACATCAGCAACTCAAAAGCCTACAAAATTCTCTATCCTTTGAATGTACAGCAGCTCAATTAATTAATATGCCCAAAACATGTGAACTCTCAGACTCTCTAATTGATGCTGCTGTGGAAAACTGCTCTTTGATTTTCACTCCTGTGGATGTGATGTCATATTCAACATGTTGGTCCTACAATATTGCTTCAGAGGTATCATCCACAGTAAATGCAGTGTTTGGTGATACGGACATGTATGATTATGTCGAGGAAATGTCTGAAGAATCGGACCACTAAAACTGTTAGCGAATCTATTATGTTATCCCAGATATAGTTTGCAAGTTGTGGATACTTGCATCTATATATGCCTAACTCATTTTCTTTATGAGTGATTTAGAATAACACTTTGTAGATAAAAAAAGTGAAGAATGGACCACTGAATAAATATAATACAAGAATGTGTAACCACACCTTACATAAGGAAACTGTGTGAACTGAGGTATTAACTGTTCATAATACCAAAAATGAGTCAAATGTTTGTTCTATAAATTTATTGCTTGGAATGTTATTTGAAATACATATTATTTCTGACAAATGGTTTTCAAGTCTTATTCATTTTAGTAAAATAGACCCATGAGGCTCTGAAGCTCATCAGGAAGATTTATAATCTAAAATTGAACTTGGGAAGATCTAAAACAACGGCCATTGGTGCATAGTCTTAGGTAGTTTATCATATAAACAAAAGTTAAAATGATTGACCCATATTTTCAAAGCTCTCTTTAAGATAGTCACAAGTACCATACATTAACCCTGACTTGCGACTATCTTAGTATTAAGAGATTTTGGAAGATATGGGCCCTGGATGGCTCAAAACACAAATACACTATGTGTACATGTTATTAAGATGTTATTTTCAAAATTTTAACTTTCTATATCAAATGGTTTTGGAGAAAAGTTGTCTAAATATTTTAGAATTTCAGTTTTGAGGGTGCAGCGGTTCTGGGTGGGGGAATTCGGAAAATGTAAAAAGTTTATGAACGACGACCCATAAGCCCATCTGGCCTTTCAGGCCTGTTGAGCTAAACACTTTTAAAACACAGAGAATAAAAAAAATAAAAATTGGCATATCAGTTTGTTGGCCATATTTTCATTATCAACATTTATAACACCTAGAAATTGGGAAATCCATTTCCAGATATCTTTAATCCGATTAATGTTAATCTCTCAGTTACAATGTTCTGGAATAAAAACTTTTCAAACACTTACACATGAAAAGTATAAATTGCTTCATATGGAATGTAGATCATGAAATATTGTCTGACAAATACTTTAAATTCAGTTCAACAAAGCTTTGCAGTTCTTCAAACTGACACAATGAAAGTCCCAATTTAATGTATATTAAGGTATAACATATCAGTCCTTGCCTCATCAGGTATTACATTATTTATTATCTCAAAAGTAAATACTAACAAGTAAAAAAAATACACTGCACAGTCACCAATTTAAATTCAAATTCAAAACCACATTGTGTCAATCCAAAAATTTAATAAATACAGACATTTGCAATAAGTTTGAGTTGAGGTATTTCCTCTATTGACTTGTTTATATTAGAAGTTTGTTAAAGTTCACTCACGCAACCATCATCAAAAGAGCACAGAAAGTCTAAAACATTATTAACAGCAATTCGAAAAACCAACCTCCCCCAATTAGAGGCAGATTCCCCAATCAAAACTGTATACACAATTGTATACACAGACAATATCAGTAACAGGTTATACTGGAAATTACAGCTTGGAATTGTATGTCAATTGGCTTCAGGAAAGAAGTAGTTAAATGTTTAAGGCGAAATGTCTGTCACACTCATAAGGGAGGGGAGGTTTAATGATCAGATGATCAAATTTCTACCAACAGTTCCGGGTGCAGCATGGAGAAGTCGAAAATGTGTAAAATTTTACAGACAACGGCCCATGCCATAGGCTAAAATGAATCACCTTTGGGAAAATAACAAATAATACAATAGTAACAGGAATAGTTGACAACAATATGAAATCTCTTTAATAGAAAATTAAATAGCAATTCTTTATCCTTTCAGTGCAGTAAAATGCTGCAGCTGAACTTGATAGTGTGCTGGAATACACAGAACAGTTAAAGAAGTGGGGCAAGGCTTAAATTAGCCAGTGATGGAAGTTGGCCCTGTCATGACTGGAACAAACTCTCTCTCCCTGGATGTAAATATTTAAAGCAGTTCAAATGAAATTCTCTTCTTTTGGTCAGTAATCCATTTGTACAGAAGGTCATTCTTGACTCTTGAGAAGACGTCTTTGAATTTGTGGAACCCATCAAAGGAACGCCCAGGCACATGATTAAACACATCCGATCTTTTCAGTTCAGCGATGATTGCCTTCATGTCTTCAGATTTCTGTACTAAAGGCCTTGTTTTTCCAGATTTTTTGGCCTTGACTTCTCTCATGAGATTGTCTTTGATCTCTTTTTGAGTGTTCATGCTGAGTGCAGCACTTTGTGCACTACGATAAGTGGCATTTGCTCCTTGCTGATGGATCTTCTTCTTCACTGCATGGACGGTCATCTCCACCAGGTTGTCATTAGGAATGTTCTGTCCAACTCCGCCTCCTGTGTTGGATGTGCAGTTCCACATGTATTCCATGGCCTGGCGATCTGAAAGAATGGCAGAGATGTAGGCCTGGAATCTGAAGAGCCACAGCTTATACTTGGTGTGATGACCAACATCACATAGGAGCATTTCAAACTTTGCGTTCCTCGCAATTCGGCTGCCGTCTCCTTGTTTGTAAGCATCATTTGTGTCCCTCAGAAGCAGTGCACATTTCATAAATGAAGATCTCCATGTTGAAATGTGGTCCTCAGGTCTGATTTGCTGGTTACCTTCACGAGGAACGGTGTGGGCACTTTTCACATGTCTCTCAAAATACCCTTTTGATTTGTAGGATTTGCCACATTCACAAATATATCTGCCCTTGTCTGTGTCAAATCTTTCCTCAATAACTTTGTTGGCAGTGTCCAGATTTTCGGTGGCTTCAGTGATGTCTTTCACATCTGGAATAAAAGTATGCAAGATATAGTCAAGTGTATCACTATCGAATCAAAAGTCTGACACAGGATAGCAGAGTGGTTAGCACATTTGGCTTCGGATTAAGATGTCCCATGTCTGGGCAAATTTGTCTACTTTAGAGAAATGTTCTACAATGAAGTTTGGGTGTAACGTGCTATGTAATAGTGTATTTAAGCGAAGTGCCACCAAAGGTTTGTCTGTTCCAGCTTTTGATCACAGATGTTACTGCAATGCATAACCACACTGGTGTTGTGTGCTTTCTCCCTAAACTTAAAGGAATAATGAAAATGATGATCTGTTTCATTCAGTTCAACTAATCGACACTGTCAGTCACTTCTGCAAGTCGTTCCCTAAAAGTTCCAACACCTGGAAGCAGTTTCAATGACTACTGTAATGAACTATTTTTATAAACTTACCTGACAGTTTCACAAATTTGTTGATAATATCTTGTGCCATATTTTGGAGGAACTTGAGCTTGAGGTCATCATTCATAAGCATGGAGAGGTCTTGTGTTGGTTCCCCATCCAGCTCATCCAATCCCATCAGCTCCATATGTGCTCCAAGTACATAGCCGTCTAGGCAGTCTTGCAGGAAAGAGTAGTGGGCTCTACAAGAGATGAAATAATGTTATTCTTGGATGAAAAAAAAAGAGTATGTCCCAAGAAAGTTTCAGGGTTACAATGAAGTCAATGTTCTATATGTTTGAAAGTCATTAAATTTTGGAAAACAAATTTCAAGCTAAGGTTGACTATCCACTATCACTGCAATTAGAACGCAACGTCATAGACTGACTGACGTCACAACATCGCTTTGACTCAGTGATATTATGGCCTGATAAGAGTTTGAGATCTGGCTCCTAATGCTCCAGCTAGGGGCTAAAGGGTAACTATTTTCAGCTTTATAGTCTGTAATTATTCAGATGTAGTCAACTAGTTTTAAGTTTTTAGTTTTAGGTCCAGTCTACAATAATTTGTAATCCCCATTGCCCATGGTTCTTATAGACCTCCAGAGCTAGTTCATAAGAAGAAGTTGATAATTAAAAATAAATTTATTAATTGAAGCTTTGCCACTATGCCATTCCATAGGCCTTGTAGGCCTGGATAGCTAAATATAAATCAAATCGTCCCTTATACCTGTAGTTTCCGATGACGGCTTTTCCTCCTTGGACGTTTACCCGCTTCAAGACATTCCTCAGCTGATACATAGTTCCTGGATCTCTGCATGAAGATGACTTGTAAAATTGTTGATAGATGAACTGAAACAAATGTTGCAAATCTTTTTTTTAATCCAGTCCACAGTATTTTATCATTTGTCATCAGAATTTAACTGAAATACTTGAGGTGAGGTGAGTTGGTGTTTAACTGCGCTTTCAAGAGTATTTCTCTTTTTTCGCAGCTGCTAGTATGGCAGGGAGAAAGCCTGCAACGCCATGTGGCTATGCTTTGCGATGAAACCTGGGAGCATCTACTGGAACTAGCGAACCATGGGTGGTACTACGCTGAAATTCAGTGTAGCATTGCACCCAAACCTTACTGCGTGAAGAACAGTTCTCTACTGCAGACAAAGTTTCTGTGCCCCTGGGGGGATTCGAACCTCAGACCTCTTGATCCGAGGCCGAACGCGCTAACCACTGCGCTTGCCGCCTGAAATACTTAAATTGTATTTCCATGGTAATCTACATTTAAGAGCTGCAACACCTTGTTAGACTAAGTGCACAAATACAAACTAATTCTTTACTCCTGTGAATTCTGAGTCTGGGTGAATAGGCCTGAGTATATTAAATGAGTGATGTTCAAAGGCAAAACAACCTACTGAAATTCAGGAAATGCATAAAGGGACAAAAGAATGTTCAGATATATTCAATGCTGCGCAATGATAAAAACTCAATTCTATAACATCCATAATACCTAACTTATTTTGTCATTATATATTGATAAAATGAGAATGATCAACAACAAAAGGAACTAATAAGTGTCAGTAATGAAATAACTGAAGAAACTGTAACATAAAATGTTTAGTAAAATCAACAGGCTAATTCTGATGACATGCATTATCCTTAAAGTCAATGATTTATTGGGTCAATCAATTTACTCATGCATTATCAGTTACTTCAATTCTGGATTCTTAAGTGTATCAGGAACTCAAATCAACAAAAGAAATCAACAGCATTCAAAATTAACAAAACAAATCAACAGAAATTTACATTTGGTACATGCAAACTGTTCAATAATGGAAACATTAGTACTACAGAACCAACCATTTGAACAATTACTACTGGCATGCTCAACAGTTGATACCAGACAGAGGTTCATCATTCTGTGTAAGCCCTCAGGGCGGTGGATAACTCCCTTCAGCATAGTGTGATCAGTGGGACTATTCAGCAGAGCCAACTGAGCTGAATAAGCCCTCTCATTCGTCAGGCAATCTCCACCAAACACTTTCTTTTGCACAACAGTGGGTGGGTCACCAGCGTGAGGGATGTATTTGTCATGAATATGTTCCAAAATTGAAATCATGTCATCTGTTTTGTTCTCACTCTTGTCCAACAAATCTAAAACGGTGTAAACAGATTTTTTACCCGTTTCATTTTCATATGGATGTTCAATGTGAGATGGTAGGCATGATTTCATGTTCTGGAGACATTTGATATGGGTCACCATGATATGCATTATGTGATGGACATAATCTTTCTCCAGTTCATCACAATCAGTCAGATCAGGGACAAAATTTCCATTAGAAATGTCCATGATGTTAGCTCTTGGACCTGCATCTGGAAGATGGGGAAAAAGAACTCGTTTCTGTACACCCAGCAGCAGAAACCAGTGCCAACTCTTTGTTCGGTGCTCTTTTGTCATTTGTGAAGGTGTCCTAGTGATATCAATATTGTCGCCAATGATTTCAACTGAATGTGACATACCTATTTTTGAGTCTTCTGCACTGCTTGCAACACTACAGAACATCTCTTTCACTCCCTTAGCATGTTCATCCTGAAGTTGCTGCCGTTGACTCGAAACTGTTCTTGCTGCCACCGATAAACCCAACTTGTTCATTGTTGAGATTGCCTATAACATCAAAGTTATGTTTGAGAAAACATGAAATAACAGTAATAATATCAAAAGTTAGGATAGTTTTGTAAATATTTTTTACAAAGAAGCCTATGTTTACTTGCCTCATCAGTTGCCCCACAGTGATCTAGTACCTGCCCTATCCCTTGTTGGAGCAGTGACATCATCTTGTTCCTTGAGAACAGCACCACAGCAGCAGTAACAGTTCTATGAGAAAGGTTACCCATGGTCAAGCTGGTAAGTGTCTGGTGAAACAACGGTGCGGACGTTTGCAGTTCAAGATCAATGCAGCTCAATTTCATGGCCCTCAAATTGTCAGGACTGACTTTCTGCAGGAGGAGTGGAACTTTCCGTGAACACAGAGTCTTACATTCACACACTAATTTCTTCAGGAAACAGTCTGTTAAATTCTCCTTAAGATGGGACTTGAAAATCTTCTTTGCAATGCAGGGCACTGAATCACCACGGTAAATGGAGGTAACAATACCCTTCAAGTCTGTATTGTGAATGGTTCTGGTTCTCACAGCACCTCCTTTCACACGATGTTGAACCTGTTGAAATGTACAAAATAAAAAATAGAGTCAACATTTCTACCGGTATTTGGAAGTCATCCAGTTTTCTCCCATTCAATAACTTTTCAGTATTGATTCTCACAATCTCGAGTTTGCCACTAAGCTTTGAAATGTTTAAACCGGTTCAATCAGCAACATTTGTATAGCAAAAATGTTCAAGTCCTTGTTACTCTTAATTTCTTAATGCGTCTCGGCCCTACCGGGCTCGACTTTCTTACAAATGGAGAGTTAGTCAAACATTTAACTATACATGTACTTCAAGTACACTTGAAACATCATACTATCATTATCTTTCTCTATAATCAATGAGGTATGCAACCTTTACTTTTATAATATCTATTAGTCCTAGAGTGCAACTTTAATAGGGAAATGTCCTTTCAGCTCTCCATAATGTGCTTAATTATTTTTTAAATGACAATGTCACTGCTACACAACTGTTCATAATAATTTGTAAGAAGGATTAAACGTGAAAAGTGTTCCTCCATTAAGTGGTAGTCTTTTTGTTGAATTCTTAATGAATAAAGAATCAATTATATTTGGTCCTTTTGATTACGTACTCGCATATGTTCAGGGCTGAATGGTAGTTCATCCTGTTTGGCTGGAGTTTTCTTTGGTAGGAGAGTTCCAAATCTTCCTGTAAAAAAGATTTTTTTAGAGCAATATAGAACATTAAATCATAATATGTATTACTTAATAATACATTTGCTGATTTCTGTACTAAAATGAAAAACATAATTGTGAAATATAAGTATTTTCTTTATTGTAAAAAATGAAATTCTAGTTTCTTCCAACTTACCCTTTGTTCCATAGGTATGTTCTGATGGTTGTTTACTTTTGGTTGGAGTTTCACTTGAATCTAGAATTGGTCTTGCCAATACCTCCGGAGAATTCTGAAGAAATATATATACATATATTTCCATTTAACATAGAAACAATTGTCCTGACATCAGTGACACAGATTTTAATATGAACCCAAACTTGAAATTAGGGCATACAGCTATACACATGACTCAACTGGCTTATTAAATAACACAAAACTTTCATCAATTGACTGTGCAGAAATAGTGTTATGATATTTCTAATATGAGCTTTATTAGATGTAGTTTCAATCAATGAAAACTTATCTGATGGCATTTTATTGCAAATGTTTTTTTAACTAGTAGCTTAAGAACTATCTAAATCTTACTATTTCTAACGGTATGGAAGGAAATGCCCCAAAATCAAGCTTTTGTCGCTGCTTCTTAGGTGTTGACAGCAAAGCCTTCTTAGGTTTTCTTGGTGTTGGGGATCTCGCATAAGTTTTCCTCTTGTCCTGTGTCTTAGTAGGGGTTCTGTCATCTATGCAATAAAGAAATAAATATATAATAGAGTATTTTCAAGCTAAGTCATTAAAATGTACAGGGCTGTAGGGTAAAGCTATACCTAAGCGATAAAGGGCCATTGTATACCAGTATTAAAGGTATTACATATATGTGCAAAACTTATGTCACAAATAAATTTGTATTGATAAAATTAATGCAGAAAAATTCAAGTAGAAATGATTGTGACAGAGGCTCCAAAAGTTGTAGGATGACTACCCCTTTATTTCCAAAGGTGAGTGTAGGTAAACATATCTATGCAAAAATTTAATGGCCCTATATTCCAAGTTTTCAGATTTTTATAGAGGACTAGATGATGATTAAAACAATAGTTTTGTTACTACTGGCATTTTGTATGTGAGAAGGCAAACTGACAATGTTTTGATTCCTAGGAGTTTTATCCTTTTTTTTCATTTTAAAAATGTTTACATTTTACAAACATTGTATTATCAAAATGTCCAAACAAATGTGTGATATCATTTTATTTCTATTTTATATTTTATAATATATCTATTGCTTATGTTGAATAATCAGAATTGTGTGTAAGTGCATATATTTATCCGCGTATCTGTGGCCTACACAACACAGCAGTTAACAACAATATCTTCGTAATCCAAATCACTAACCTGCATGTTGAGTCGTTGAAGTTTGCGGCTTCTCAAGGTTGCCAGTCCTCTGGTCGAGCAAGGTAGACCTCAGAGCCTTGATTATTGAAGTTTTTTCCTGAAATAATAACAGTGCAGTGTACAACAGGCAAAACTGAAAACGAAAGTCAGAAAGAGCTATACGATGTGAATTCCTTAGTCAATATCAGTTTTTAAGTCACAACTATTCAGCATTTCTGTTTGACGGGTGTTGAATAACTACGTATGTATGAAACTATGAAATGACAACAAATTATTTAGGGTGACTGTCAAAATATGTCTCACCTGGCGTAGCGCTTCAAGTCTGTGCTGCAAATCATGATCGATCTTAGCGAGTTTGTTCAGTTTGCCGAAGCATTTCAGGCAAACAGTCTTTGACAGGCCGTCGTTTGCTTTGGGATTGTAGCATAATACTTGCGACAGCTGATTATAAACGTGAAAAGACGCAGAATAGATTTATCTTCGCTTTATAGATGGAACTGTCGTTTGACAAATTCTGCATTCGACTGACAGCGACATGGAGGTCGCCATGTTTGTTTTGAGCCCCGGATGTAGTTTTGGAAGGTGGATTCTGATTGGACTATCAAGTTCAGCCGCAGCTAGCGGAGAGCCAAGCACAAGTTTAGTGGGGAAATACTGCAAGGCCTAAATTAGCCAGTTGGAGACTGGCGCTAGTTAGGCTTTGCGTGGGAAGATGCTACTAGCTAGACACTGGTGAACAAGGCGAATGGCCTAAGGCTAGTGACAGGCGAGTGACTGGCGAAAACGATTGACAGGTGAGTGACTGGCGAGGCGAGACACTGGCAAAGCGAGTGACTGGCCAGTGACTGAAGAAGCGAGTGACTGGCGAGGCGAGACACTGGCGAGGTGAGACACTGGCGAAGCGAGTCAATATCGACTACTAGCTAAACACTGGTGAACGAGGCGAATGGCCTAAGGCTAGTGACAGGCGAGTGACTGGCGAGGCTGGACACTGGCGAGGCGAGACACTGGTGAGGCGAGACACTGGTGAGGCGAGTGACTGACGAAGCGAGTGACTTGTGAGGCGAGACACTGGCGAGGTGAGTCGAGTCAAGTCGAGTCCAAAAGCCGAAGGCGAATGACTGGTGAATCACAGGCGAAGCGAGTGACTGGCCAAGCGAGACACTGTCGAGGCGAGACACTGGAGAAGCGAGTCACAGGCGAGACGAGCCGAGACGAGGCGAGTCAAGTCGACTCAAAAAGACGAAGGCAAATGACTGGTGAGTCACAGACGAATCGAGTGACTGGCGAGGCTAGACACTGGCGAAGCGAGTCACAGGTGAGACGAGGCGAGTCAAGTCGAGTAAAAAAACCTAAGGCGAATGACTGGCGAAGCGAGTGACTGGCGATGCGAGTCGAGTCGAACGCTAAAGGCGAATGACAGTCGAGTCACTGACGAGTCTAGGCGAGTCGAGTAGAAGGTGAACGATTAACAGGCGAGTGACTGGCGAGGCGAGACACTGGCAAAGCGAGTGACTGGCCAGTGACTGACGAAGCGAGTGACTGGCGAGGCGAGACACTGGCGAGGTGAGACACTGGCGAAGCGAGTCAATATTGACTACTAGCTAGACACTGGTGAACGAGGCGAATGGCCTAAGGCTAGTGACAGGCGAGTGACTGGCGAGGCTGGACACTGGCGAGGCGAGACACTGGTGAGGCGAGTGACAGGTGAGTGACTGACGAAGCGAGTGACTTGTGAGGCGAGACACTGGCGAGGCGAGACACTGGCGAGGCGAGACACTGGAGAAGCGAGTGACAGGCGAGTGACTGGCGAGGCGAGACACTCGCGAGGTGAGACACTGGTGAAGCGAGTCACAGGCGAGACGAGGCGAGTCAAGTCGACTCAAAAAGACGAAGGCAAATGACTGGTGAGTCACAGACGAATCGAGTGACTGGCGAGGCGAGACACTGGCGAAGCGAGTCACAGGTGAGACGAGGCGAGTCAAGTCGAGTCAAAAAACCTAAGGCGAATGACTGGCGAGGCGAGTGACTGGCGAGTCGAGTCCAACGCTAAAGGCGAATGACAGTCGAGTCACTGACGAGTCTAGGCGAGTCGAGTAGAAGGTGAAAGCCAACCGAAGCAGACGACGAGCTATCGGAAGACTCACCTGATCTAGAAGAAAAAAGGGACTGGTGGAAGGCACGACTAAGGCCAGGGAACCAAGCAGTCACCCGACGAAGGCGAGAGAAAACAAAAGACACGAATTGCACGTGCAAAGCATGCAGCCACCAGCTAGGTAGAGCACACCTAGTACATGTCAACAAGGCCCCTTATTAACTCAATACCTACATAAAACAGGTTGTCTAAAACAACCTGTTAACGACGAACGTAAATAAGACGTTGATACCACCTCTTAAATTAATAAGAAGTAGCAGGTTAGCAAGGTAGCGATAAATGCGCTAAAAATACCCAGTCTCAGAGCGAAAAAAACACACACACGTCTGTCTTGCTCTGCAACTTAGAGGAGAGTAACATATCCGGTGGTGATTTTGCGAAAATGTCTTATTTCAACCATTAACACTTTGACAGGTCAAAGGTCACATGATTGTGATACACAATGAAAAGTGATCACTGATTGTGTGACCTTGAATTTTACATTCAAGGTCAAAGGTCAAGGTCATGAGTTCTTAAATCATTACAACAATGCTTGTATACATGATAACTTCAAACTTTTGTTGTGCTATTAGGCTCTTATTTGGTATATATGAACTATGGAGAAAGACCAAGATTTGTTAACGTTTTCGCTAAAATCTGTCAAAGGTCAAGGTTACAGTGAGGTCAAAACTTAAGCATGCTTTTGTGAATATGCAATATTTTAACTATGAACACTTTGAGTCATTGCATGATTGTTATACGCGATGAAAAGTGATCATTGATGGTCAAGGTCAAGGTCATGAGATATTGGTTAAAGCCACGTTAATCCCTGGATGAAATTTTGAATATAAGAAATAGGTTTTAAGAACAAACTTGTGAAAATAACCCCAGTGATGATTAGTAATAACTCGAATAATGAACAAATTTTTGTTAAAAAGAATTCCCATTTTATTGATGCTGACGAGAAGGCGGAACAGGGAAAGGCGAGACCCTAAGTTTCGATGCTGCTCTGCTTTTGCGGTGTCCAGCAAACGCTAATCTAGTTATATATGTAGATCGTATTATTGCGTTGATAGGTTGTGATGAATACTATCTAACTACATTAACAAATGTTATGTTTAAACCAACTTTTACAGCAGTATGTTTTACAATTTACACATTTTAAAATAATATTGGATTTTGCCAAATGATATAGTTATAATGTTGAATTTTGACGTCACACAGTTAGTACTGTGGTTCCTACTGCCTTTCGGTCGTTCGATACCAAATACAAGTTTGCACTCATTTAACACACGCATGGTATTGTAGTGGACCGAGTTAATGTTCTCTGGTATGCATTGAAGGTACAGTCAGTGTCACCTCTATTTAACTGACGAACCTGCCTTATCTTCGTTATTGATTTATCCGAGCAATTATATTCATCGAACTGATAACTATGTTCAACTTCAGGAGCTCTTCAGTCATGCACATGACATTCACAACAGTGTGTGATAATGTAACTTACATGTTAACCAGTTTAACATTGTTATATTTGGGATAACACTTCCGACTTGCAATAGTACACATTCTTGTACTTTTATCGGGATGAGTCCCT
The DNA here is from genome assembly GCA_936450465.1 of Gibbula magus. NCBI lineage: Eukaryota > Metazoa > Mollusca > Gastropoda > Trochida > Trochidae > Gibbula > Gibbula magus. The sequence continues at coordinate 14,530,382 of OW388290.1, read as the reverse complement.
TGATTCATTTTGATAAATGAATTCATGAGACTTTCGAAAGGAAATGTTAATGAAGTGTCTACACGGAATAGTAACAGGATAGTCAGCTAACTTGGCACTGCACATGACGGTTTTGTATTAGAATAGATCGTCTGAACAGAACTCTTTGAATTTGGTTTGCTTTCAGACAACCTTCTATCAATAGCAACTCCACTACTATATGAAGCTGTTTATTGCTTTTATGCAAGACATAAAGCATGTGCTACTTCCATTCAATCGTTATTAATAAATAATGTCTCACAGTGTTCATTACTGAAAACATCACGTGGATGGGAACGTGCAATACAACAAAGGTTATTTGATACTTCGGTTCAGTTGGTTGTTCTTGTTGACTGTCATGAGGGGAGCATCACCAGACACAGTACCGATTTGTGTTATTGATGATGCTGTACTTGCCTGTACATTTGCAGAGAAACTTACATTTGAAGATACATTTACATGTGAAACGAAACTTACATATGCAGACAAACTTACATGTGAAGAGAAAGTAACATGTGCAGAGAAACTTGCATCAGAAGAGAAACTTCCATGGGCAGAGACACTTGCATATGAAGAAGACTTGCATGTAAAGATAAACTTACATGTAAAGAGAAACTTACATGTAAAGATAAACTTACAGGTGTAGAGAAACGTGCATGTGAGGAGAAACTTACGTTTGAAGAGAAACTTACGTGTGAGGAGAAACTTACATGTAAAGTGAAACTTACATGTAAAGTGAAAGTTACATGTGAAGTGAAAGTTACATGTAAAGAGAAACTAACATGTAAAGTGAAACTTACATGTAAAGTGAAACTTACATGTAAAGTGAAACTTACATGTGAAGAAAAACTTACATGTGAAGAGAAACTTACATGTGAATAGAAACTTACATGTAAAGTGAAACTTACATGTTAAGTGAAACTTGCTTGTAAAGTGAAACTTACATGTAAAGTGAAACTTACATGTAAAGTGAAACTTACATGTGACGAGAAATTAAATATAAGCAGACGGACATGTAATTCAAACAGGTTTAATACAAATGTCAAAATATACTACTTTCTGTTTTTGTGTCGAATTTAATCTTCTTTATTTATTATATACCCATGTAAACCTAAGATAGTAATACAGGGGTGCAATACGGTTTCCGTGGTCGATTTCCGTATTGCACGGTGAATTCCGTATTGCACGGCTGACGGTTCTACTTTCTCTAAACTTCGGCACTTCTCGGAATTTTCCGTACTTTTCAATGTTTTCCCAATTAAATCTCCGGAATTTATGTTGTAATAACACTGCTAGTATTTTTTCAGTTGATTAAAATATCAGCATGGATTTGGTCTAATATTAACAGCACAAGCAGGGAAAATGTTAATCAAATTATCATTAACAAGGCAGAAAAGCGCAAAGCGTAAGGGGAATCGAAAGCATTGCCGAAAGCTTCACTAGCTATGCTGCGTCACTGTGACGTCACAACCGTTTACTAGTGTGACGTCATAACCATGGTTACGTCATTCGAAAAAAGCACGACGGACGGGAGCCTGAAAGTTGTTTCTTATTTTCAGTTCTTTGTAATTAAATAAAAGTAAAGTAAATTTGATGGTTTAATTATGTTACCGCACTGAAGAAAATTTCAGAAAAAATAGAGATAATATTAAGATATCAAATCATAAGTCGTGCTAGTCAAGCAACCGTCCGTGTATCAATACGCAGCACGTCGTCCCAGTAAATGTATGCAACTGTATTTGTTTACCAATTTGCTAATAAAAAGGGGTATATAATAAATATAGAACATCATACATGTGCATTTGGATCGTTTGTATTGAACTCGAAGCTGCCATGGAGCTGCCTCGTTCTTCGAACTCGTTGTTCCTCCGCTTCCATGACATCTTCTCGTTCAATACAAACGATCCAAATGCACAAGTATGATGTTCTATATATTTATGATCATGTGTATGAAGAATTCAAAAAGCATGCATCGAGGATTACACATTAAACGATATCAAACGTTCATCCAACGTTTCTATTTCTAAAAATTGCAGTTACATGTATCATTGGCAAATTGTGACCTTAGCAACGGAGTCGCTGATTGCACAACTGTTCCTGCCACCAAACATAATGTCTAGCCAAGTAAACGCAAAACATGCAAAAAACATAGGGAACGAATGCCTGGGTGGGCTGAAGGGTAGGCTAGTAAACATTCCCAGAATGGCATTATTTGATAGAATTGTTATAGTTCAGGGCAAAACCATACTTTACAAATCCAAAACCACATTGGGGTACATGGAATGCAGGTACAATTTTGCTTTGAATAATTTCGAAATAAAAATACATCCTCCTCAATGAATAAATTCATAACCAACTGACGGTTATTCCATGAATAGAACCAACCCTCTTAGTTGAAAAAGACATTTCATTGGTTTGATTCAATTTTAAGATTTAATATTAGAATTAAATTTTGAATTTATATGGATATTATTTTTCGTGTTAACTGTTTCCTTGTTTTCACACATGAAATAGGAAATAAACACTGCTGGTTAGAAAACAACTATTCAAGCTGTTAAGCCGTGAAATCATTAACTATTCATATATGGTTAATTCCCTTACTTACATTCCAAACAGAATTACTGGTAGAGAAAGTTTAAACCCGGTTAAGAATTGAAGTTGATTGTACCACCACTAATATTGGCCGACAGCAAGGAGTAAACACTGTCTAGCACCACTGAACCTGCTGCAGACTGGCGTGAATCGGCGTTACGTACACACGGACAGACTTGATTACGAAGGGAAGCGTGGAACAGCGGAAACGTCATTTAATTGTTACGTAATAAATTTCACCTATATTGTCTGATAAAGTAAGTTTTTCGATTGTTTAAACAGCTAAGCATTTTCGAAAATACAACAATAGCACCCCTACTACACAGAGTTGGGTAACTGCAGTTACCCACTCCAAAAATGGCGGCTGGTCAAAACATGGCTGGTCGTAGATTTTCTTTTACTCCATTTCACATCTATACTAGGGTACTTTCCTACATATTATTAATGCGCATGCCTTGGGCATTCACCAAGGAATCTGTACATGTCATGTTAACCTTTAGGGAGTGTGTAAATACATCATAGTCTGCGTTTGAAAAATTTAAACGAGAGAAGGGTAACTTGAGAAATATTTTCTGATATGAGAAGGGTAACTCAAATATTGGAGAAGGGTAACTTAGATTTTTGTTTAAGTTTAGGAGACAAATGAAGATGATATTAAATTTATTTCAGTAGTAAAACCGTTCATGAGGGACTGAATTTCATCGAATACGTGACGTCATTCATCGAATACGTTACGTCATTCATCAAATACGTGGCAATATCAAGAATAAGTTTGTTGCTCGATATAAACCAACATGAGCTACTATAAAAAGCATTTGATGACTGTTTATTCACGACATATAGATGTAGTGAAAATTAGAAGTTTCTACTACTACGCTTATTATCATCAAATATGTTATGCTGATATAAATGCTGTAAAATTGTCAAAATGCATGGTCCTAAATTAATATTTTTTTCCTTAAGAATTTAAACAATATTTGTTTATGTAATTTAACAGTACATGTATACTCACGTGCAATAAAAATGTCCCCACATTTTTAAAAGAGTATACAATTGAAAATTGCTGTCGGAAAAAGTAGAGTTTTAATATATTTAATAGACACAGGCTTTGTAGTGAAGTACTCACAATTTCATACATCAGGGTATGATGCCTTTATGTGTCTGTTCAAATACACTTGGAGTGCCAAATCGCTTTTTCAAGAAGTTTTTTGGTTACAATGTTTGGTATGAGAAAGTAGAAATTTAATTAATATAAGAAGTCGTCGACCTAAATAACCTTCTTGTATTTAAATTTTTTGACGCAACATTACTATATAAGACGTCACAAAGAAGTCAAAATCGCTTTTAACGTCGGAATTTTGTCATAAAAAATATTTCCTGAAAACAAAAACAATGGGATTCCAAAAAGCGACGATACCCAATTCACCTTATATAGAAACCTCAAACAATTCATTTTTTAGAGTTATAACCTTAAAAAAGACAAAGCTAGTCAATATTGTTACCATGGGAACAAACAAAAATTAATAGGACTGAAACGAAGCTGAATCTCCCAAAAAGCACATAAACATGGTATACATGATAAAGACAAGCAGTACACTCAGCCGCACAAGAAATGTCGCCACAGTGTAAAGCACGAAATACTGTTGTCGGTGAGAGTCGATTGTGAATGCCTTTTCTAGGGGCTGATTTGTAAAGAGGTACCCGTAATTTCATATATCGGAATGAATAAATAGCCATTGCTTTGCTAGACCTGATTCGCTGAACACCGTCATAGAAATTCAGTTCATCCTGCATAAACTTAATTTCGTGACGTCATACATATTTAGCCACGCCCAATGACGTGAGGCCATTTGCGTTGCGAATTTTCATTGGCTGATGAACGAATTGTAGGCGGGGCGTCATGATTCCAATGACGTTGACTCTTATCTCTTTCATGTTGTCGAGCGTTGAATTCATTCGCGTAAATAGCAGCTCTAATTGTTGCAATTTTAAAAATTTGGAGCAATGAAACGTTTTGAAAACATAAAGTATGAGTATATGTATTTATAAGAATTGACTTCAAAATTTATTTATTTTTTATTTACAGTTTGCACAGTAGTTTTTAAGTTTATACCTCAATGAACTTAATCAATTTTGAAGTCAATTCTTAAGTATAATGATTTGATTTTATGTCTGTTCAAGTACATTTAGTGTGTTGATATCATTTATTCAAAATGTTTTTTGGCCAGAATAATTGACATTTAACTTACAATTTACTGATAAATATGTCTCTGCTCCATAATAGTGTTGATGTGGTAAAAGAAAATTAAACATTGTGCACTCAAAATTACGAAATGTTGTGAGCACATTAAACTTTGATTTAAACACAATCGGAATAAAATTTGATCCAAACTGTATGTGTGACATATGTGAAAAAGCTGACCATTATGTTGAATGTTCAATGTACAATAACAACAGAGAAAAACTTATGGCATCATGGCATCACCTACTTCGCGAAATATTAGACAACCTTCTAACCCATTTAGACAACATATTAGACAACCTTCTAACCCTTCTAACCCCCCCCCCCCCCCCCAAGTGTTACTTTGATAAATATTGACTTTGGTAACATGTTGACTTTTAATACATGTTTTCAGTTAAATGAATTGTTGACTTATTAAATATTCATTTTAGTGAAATGTTGTGTATATAAGTTTAACTTATATAAAATGTTAACTTTGGTGACATGTTGACTTTGAAAAAGATAATTTGAATTGAGTGAAATGTTGACTTTGATCACATATTGACTTTGATGAAATGTTGCCTTTTAAAAGATATTTTGAGTTAAGCGAATTGTTGACTTATATTATTTATGTTATGTTAATTTATTGACTTTGGTGAAGTATGCTTATATCATGAAAAATATTAATATTTCCGTTTTATTGACTTTGGTGAAGTTTGAAATGTTGACTTTGATTATATATATTGAGTTTGGTGAAATGGTGATTTTGAAAATATTATAATGATGGTGAAATGTTGACTTCGGAAATATTGGTTGACTTTTGTGGAATATTGACTTTGGTGAAATGTTGACTTCGAAAAGATATATCGAGTTTGATGACATGTTGACTTTGGAACTATTGGTTGGCTTTGGTGAAAGTTTATCTTTAATGATATGTTAACTTTGGTGACATATTGACTTTGAGAAGATATTTTGAGTTTAGTGAATTGTTGACTTTTAAAAGATTGACTTTTGTGACATAGTTTGATTTGAAATATTTATTGGCGTTGTTGAAGTTTGAATTTAATGACATTTTGAAAACACTAATGTGTGGCTAAAGGAGCGCGTTTCAAACAGTAAGCATTCGATCATTTGACTACGCTGTTGCCCACAATACACCAGTCACCGAGACTGATGATTTATACACAACCAAGTGCAGGTTACAGATATATGATATATTAGACCTGTGTATTTGTCTGTATTAGAACACCATGTCTTTGTAACGAGCGTGCCGTGGTATTACGTAACATGTCTATTCGGTCAACTAACCCATCACAGAAGTTTCAACTCATTAAGACCGACAGGTAATCAATTACCATTTCAACGGCTCTGACCTAGCAAATAGTCTTTATTACATGTATGAGTGAGCAAAAAGCACAAGGTTGTTGTCAATTACGAAAATAAAACAGTCCATTTCTTACCTCACTTGTTTGATTCGATTTCGAGCGGTTTTAATCATTGAATAGCGCAGAACATACATACGTATATACATACGTATATACACACATGCATTTATGGTAGTGCTCAGTTGCCCCTAGCGTCAAAATACTGCATTGCCTCTTTTGAACAAGGGATTACTTCGCAAATATTATGAACACTGATCTAATATATTCATTATTCGTTTGTATCAATAATCAGCGAAACGTTTTACTTTTAGAAATGTAGTGATGTAATGAATTCAGAATTTCCTCGTTTGTTGCGTTATCAAATTCGCCAGTACCCTACACATTTTAATTAATTCGAACTCTTGCAATTAGTCTCCAATTTAGATCTTTGGATGACCCACTCACTGTTAGACTGTTGACAGCAGTGAAGGGGTACATGCAAAGTCTATATTAAATTTTTTCTTAATCATTTGATTTGTTTACAATTTCGGCCGCTTTCTCAATACGATACAGGGATTATCAAAAACCTCTTACGATTTTGACGGGTATTATTTATGAAAAGCCTTTTCACACAAGTGTCCTTCCCCTAAAAAATATATTAAGTTTATAGATATGTAGTCAGTTTTTAACCAGAGGTTTCCACAATATACTCTCCGGTTTGCATTCAAATGAAAATAATCAAAAAATAATATACCACTCTTTTCTTAAATCTCAGACAATTCCTTAGTATCTCCTTTGTTCTTTTATCTTGTACTTTTATATGTATATAGTTATTCCTGTACTATACATGTGAGGTGAGACTTAAATAAATAAGCTGTCTGTCTGTCTGTCCTAAACATCCCAGTGACCACTTGTGTGTATCTCTGAGTCAACTACACACGTGTCAAAATACTCCGATTGAAATAACAGTATTGGCGACATACACATATATACGTATTTTTAAATTGGTTTATGGTAATACCCAAACAAACAGCCCCCTTGCAATACACATTTATCCCACTATATCCAGGCTATCATATTCCATTTAGCTCGTTAAGAGCGCGACTTGGCTCCTCATAGAATGATTAGTGATGGTAGTTAGATACTCCAGTACTGTACTGTATACATACTGGTTCATTTCAAATTTTGTTCAAGAGCTTAATGAACCATTTACATGTTTTTTGTTTTTAATTTAAGTTGAAAATGTTGCATAATGTAAGCGTAAATACAGCGTGGTAATAGTTTAATAGGTTTGCTACAAGACAGATTGAGATTCAAGTAAAATAGACAGGCAGATGTCATGACATTGTTTATGATAGTTAACGGTTAAAATCATATATTATGTTTCAAATATTGTGTACGATTGTTGGAAGTGTGATAATATCTAAATGTCCATGTAGTTACATAAACATTGCTTAATACACGTTTGTATTTCGTATTCATATTGCAATAAATGATTTGAAATCATGTATCTTATCAAGTTATTATACAATACCGAGATAAGGTGAACATGGTATTTGTCAAGAATTGACAGATATTCTATTTATTATATCAATATTTCTGTGAACATTTCTATGTTGAAGTTGACAGATTTCAAAGGCAGCGGTTTAAAATATACTATTAAGTTGGGCATTATTGTACATATAAGAAATTAAGATTGTTAAATCTGAAAAGCATAACCCACCCATAACTTGTTGAAATAACCTTCACAGCAAAACAATTGCGCTGAGGTTAGTACAACAGATTCTTTCACAACTGTAACATACCATCCTCCTTCAAAACATGTATATCTTGACTCAAACATCAAAGAATCGTACAATTAAATAGTTCAAAGTGTTCAAAATTGAATTCCATCAGTGACGGACAAGAGTAATTACTACAAAATAATGTTTCAAAGGTTATGTATTCATTTTGATTAAACCATTTATCAAACGCTTTTCAAGATCTTCTGTTCGTGTTTCTGGACTTTTAAAACATTAATCAAGTTGAGACTGCATTGACGTTCATGGACATGACCGACTACATCATGAAAAATGAACATTTGACAAGATTTATACTTCCTTAGAAAAGAATTCAATTCCATTCTGTATTTACCGAAACTGACTTTGACCTTAAGCTACTTCAATACAAGTTTTTGTCTTGCCATGACATTACTGAAAATACTAAATTATTGAACTTAACGAGTGTGGTTATTGCGACGTGCTGGTGGATTCTTTAAACTATTTCATTTTGGGATTCTTTGATGTGTGAGTCGACGTAGGAATGTTTTGAAAGATCGTTAATATTTCGCTTTGTTTAAAAGCTCGTTCAAACAGTGATTGCAAGGACATGGAAGCTAATTCACAGTGGCTATGTTGTTATCTATTATTCTATTGAGTTAACCATTATAACCATGATAGTGTTCACGATGTCACGTCAAATTTGTCATTGTATTCTATCAATCATATACAAACTAAAACAATCAGTATCCCTCGTACGCTTTACTTATGGTGTCCTTAAATCATATGTGAGTAATTATACATGCATGACATGAAATTCATAAATTGATTGAAGAATACAATGAAAAATTGTTTTATATTGCAATTGGCTTGTTAAAAACTACATAATATAAAAGTAAAACAGATGTTTATGGTATGGATTTCCCAACACCGAAGGAGATGAATACTCGTCACACGGTTTCCATTTGAATTGCAAGACCAGAGTAAAGGAATTGAAGCTCAAATTGATGTCAAACTCTTAGTCTTACATGGTATTGTTTCTGTTTAAAGTCTCTTATATTAGCCCCCAGCAATCTTCGCATAATTGGGACTGTGGTTTGTCTATCTGAGAAACCGTACATCGTCAAATAGTAAAAAAACCGATTGTTTCACAAATGAAATATGAATGGTCAGGTGACTGCCACTAAGGTCACAGAAAAACCGCAAAACAATTTATAAATGACAAGCCACCTTAGAAACCTTCAAAAGTTTTCATTACGCCATTTTTTTATTTTGATTATTTAAATTTGATTTTCATCACTGACGTTATTATCACATGGTAAGTTTGCAAATGATTAGTGTGCACAACGATATAGGGCGATTCTTTGACATTGTAATCAGTGTAATTTAACTGACGTCTTAACGAAAGCTAATTTATATGACATTTACACTATGGGGAAACACGTAGGTGAAGAATTCAATCATGAACTATGTTTGTATTACTAGGAGAAAACTGATTTTCACGATGTACAGTTGATTATTGGATATACACATTCGTTTGTCCTCTTTCCGTAATAAACACTTTAAATTATTAATATTAACATTCACATGAGTATTGATGACAGATCGTAAACATCGACATGGGTGACATTCATAATAACCCTCATTTAACTCTCCGGGGCTGAAGTTATTATCCTTAATGTTGCTTCCTGGGGCACCAGAGGCTTGCTAACCAATTTAAAATGTGTAGAAATTACCCTGACGTCCACATCCTGTCAGTGTTCCTAGAACTACTGCCAATTTGGACAGAAGGTTCACGTCAATTACACCTAATACAAGCATCATTGAATCTGAACTGAACACACCTAGGGACACACGATCCCGTTACGGTACGTAGTTTTTGTCGGAGCATCGATAGATCTCATGAGTTCATAGAATCAGAATTCGTAGTGGAGAGTTGACATCATGTCATTCTACTGTTTGTAATCGTTAGGTCATGACATGTGTTGTCGTAACATGGGTCTGTTTACACTGCACTTTACGGTATTATCATAATGTATCTTCTTTAATCATTATGTTGACAAATAAGTATAGGTGTGTTGAGGTAACAAAAGTGTTACTAAAGGTCACTTGGATTCCAACTATAAATTCAGTGAAATGACTTGAAACTAACTGCTACACTGTGGTAGAGAGTTAGTTACGCCCCTTCCCCTTCCGAAAGCTACCTGTATTAGCTGGTGTCTCTACCTTTCAAGAATCGGTTGGGTTTTTATAAATACTCTAAGGACGAGACATCCATGCTATACTATTAAATTGGATTATTAGGCCTTCAAGACTATGTCTGGAAGACCTATTGTTATTATCCGGGTTCTTCATTATTATTATTAGGTTTTCAAGACTACGTCTGGGTTAGGTCTTCAAGACTATCCGGGTTCTTCATTATTATTATTAGGTCTTCAAGACTAAGAAAACCTTCTCGTCCTTCAATTTTATGAGTACAGCTACATATGATAGCTTATTTTAAAGATAAATAAATTCTGCAGAGGGTTGTAGTTGTCGTTATTTTAATTTCATTTTTATAATCCCTCATTGAACATGGTCACTTTTAAAAAGACCAAATTTCGGCCTCATGTTTAAAGGGGCATAACTCTATTAGAAATGAAGGTATGTCAAAGATACTTATTGCCATCTGATCACAATACGTTACTTATCATTTCTATAACAGATCTATATCAAGTAAAAGTCGATAGTAAGGCCACATTTATCGCATTTGACAAAATGTATGAAATTTCGGGATTTTCAGAACTTTGAGGGGCATATTTTTCGAAGAACTTTCGATCTTAAACCTAAAGATACCAACATTTTGAATAACTCATTGTAAAGCAGATATATCTTTTTATTCAGGACATTCTTTTCAAGCATTTATTTGTCAAACTTTACGTGTGACACATCATAGAACTTTGTAATTTTTCGCAAATCGCCATTTTCAGCAAAGTTCAAAGGATCATAACTGCTTAACTAATCAAGATAATTAAACCATAATTACACATGCGGATGCACAAATTCAAGAACAACAACTTTACTGTCGAACCTTTTCATTAAAAAGTTGATAGTTAAGCTCCGAACATCGCAATCGTTGTCTAGGGGTCAAAATGTAAGCATTTTAAAGTAATTTCTTAAATATTCAGAAAAAAATAATAGATTAATTTTGAATCTTGAAGACCTGCAGTATTGACGTGTCAATCCTAGTATTTTAATTATATTTATGTGTTTCACATCATCTTTGATGATGACATCTGTAATAGGTTTTGCATAACCTTTTGTTACAGCAATTATTTGTCTTTCATCTCATCAAATATGAAATTGCAGCCAATTATATCCATTCAACTGCCACTGAAATCGTTATGGAATAACAATCTGGTTATAATGAAGGTAGAAGATTAAAGGTATTTCATTCATTTTGATCTTTTACTGGGTAAATGTAAGCAGGAGTTCATAGCTCTGACCCATTTGGTAAGGTACATCCATTAAAAACTTTGATGTGACAGTGAATGAGTAGAAAAGCAGTTTCATTGAAAAGTTCATATACATTTATAAATTGATCCTAACATTTAAAAACTATTTTATCTACATGTATATCTTGAATTACCTGGTCTTATAAAAAAAATATTCAAAAGGATGTCTTACAGGTGAGGTAATTTGGCATTTAACGCTGCTTTCAAGAGTATTTCACATGTATCACAACTGCTAGCTAGTACTACTGTGAGAAAGCCTGCAACACCATTATGGCTATGCATAGAGGTGAAACCTGCGAGCATCGACTGGAACTAGTGAACCGCGGGTGGTACGGCGCTGAAATTCAGTGTAGCATTGCAAACAACCTTTACTGTATTTGGAACAGCTTTCTACAGCATACAAGGCCGACCTCCTGCGGAGATCCGAACCCCGGACCTATTGATCAAAATGGAGTGGGTAGCGAGTAAAAGCAGGGTAAGATTGACTCGTTGAGGGCGGAAGGGATATAACTCACATTCGCAGCTGTTTGAAATGACAGTGTGAACGCATTCGGTTAGGTTATTATTTTCGTATATCATATGGAAAATTCTCCAAGCGAGTGACATGAGCGTAGTTTAGTTGTTTCCTAGTGTATGGGAAAAGTAGTTCCGCTGTCGTGACTTCGGGCCATCATCGATAGATAGGTCACAGTATAACATACCAAAGTTAACGGAAGTGTTTTAACCTACACGTGTGTAATATAGTACTTTTTAACAAATAAATCCATATTTGATTCACATAAAAATCCCATATTTGATATCTATGCCACTGCCCGTGCATTACATCATGTGAAAAATGTGCGACGTTTCTTCAACTTCTTAAACACATATGGTTCATTGATCATGTAAACATTATTTTTGTTCAGAGCACTTCAAAGTCTGTTTATAGTGGCTTTATCACCAATCCGGCAAATAGATTATTGCCGATTATCTTCAAATAGCTGATAACAGTGCAACCATTAAGTGCGGTCACCGTAACCTATACGTTAAAGAGTGAAGAAATAAAGTGCAGCTATTTCAGTAAAGCATTAATCTTTTAACGCGGAAGCTTCATTTGCAATTAAATCACCGTAGCGTAAATGTGAGTAATTAGACAATTAATAAACTTAAAAGTGTTTCAAGACGATGTAGTTTCTGACAGACTTGTTACACAATTGATTAAGCCTATTTTGTGATTAAGAATCCATTCACATGAACAGCAGTTATCCTGACATTTAAGCTTCTGCATATTTTTAAAAGTCTGTGAAATCCAGCTAAATATTGACATCAAGGAAACCGGTCAATGTTTCAACACATATTTATCAGAACGCATCTCATTGTGTTTAGCCTGAAGATTATGTTGTCGATTTAATTTGTTTTTGTTAACAACTTTTGTTTTTAATTCTATGTTCTTAATGACTATTATTATATGAATAACAACAAAACAACAATCGGCGTTTACATAACAGACCAAATCTGTATTTCGTGTTATTGAAGACATATCTTAGATGCTGTTTAGTCTGGATCGGTCTTTCAATTGTTCATTTTATATGACCGATTTAGATACCACACTAGTTTCTTATAGTTATAAACGCCGTTCCCTCCCAGGCCTCGATGGGTGGTGCATGCATCAGCGACTCTACATTCAGTCGATATATATACATCGCTCCATTCAGGCTGAATTTGCAATAATATAATTATGGGTTTACAAGTAAATAATTGTTTCATAGTTGACGTTTGTTATTAATTCAGAATTATTTAAGTCATGTCCTGTTGTAGACTAATTCAGAATTAAGCCAATCATTCATTGAAACTTTCCAATTGTATTTCCTGTACAAAGCGTTTTTTAAATAAGACTCCTCGCTGTATTGTGTTCTTGCTAGCCTGTATCCCACATATGCTGCCATGGTAACACGAGACGTAGGAGTTCCTTATAGTCAAGAAGTAGAGGAGTTGTCTTACTATGTAACAACAATTCAGCATCTATAACCCATCAAAATACATTTAGTGTGAAAGCGGCAATGTTTCCTTTAACAACCGTATCTGAGAATATTGTGTCTGGACTCTTGCGACATCTTCTCGAAATTCGGCAATTCGATTTTCAAACATTGTTTTGAAATCTTCTTTGTTGGTTTCTTCCTCAACAAGTTTCGTTTTTTGTTTTCCATTTCTACTTTCTTCCAAGTTTTGAAGGTAAATCGTTCCCGATAAATTTTTGAAAGTAATACTTTCAGGTCTTCTTGAGTTGTTGTTCTGATGAAGGATTCAGGACTTGTTGTGTTTGTCACATTAAGCGTTTTCAAAGTTTTCAATTTCAGAGCAATATTTTGATGTTTGCTGCAGAGGCAGGTGTTTCTAGACGTGAAGGAAACAATCAGTACATGTGGTGGTCGCAATCTACAATATGTCTCAAGGGAAAGTTGGAAACTCGGGCTGTTCTGATCTGAATTTCAGGTATAGGTTTGCAAGATAGTCATTCAAGACTCGTTTCTGTTTCTTAACACTGCCCTGTTTAACTGCATCAGATTTGCCTGGGAGTAACCTTGAATTGTCGTCACGCTCAAAGTATTAAGGAACCTGTTGATGGATGTGAAGCACTGTCTGTGATCTGTACAGTTTGACATCACCGACATTTTTGGACTTAGCTCTCAACAATGTTCTCCTGTTTATCCCAGTGTGGTTGGAGATATGCGAGATACATCTGTATTTCTTCACGACTTTTCCAGAAATTACATTAACAATACTCTTGAGATTTCGCCTGTTTGTATGTTTTACGCTGATAATCTCATTTTGCAGGCAATTCGTTAACATCAACCTGCGGCTAATCTTTTGCTTGGTTTTAGGAGTGGCGTTCATTTCCTCGAATTGTTGATTTGTTCTCGACCTTGGAGTCATAAGATCTTGGCTCCTCAAAGCATTAGACGCTGATTAGGTTAACTCATCTATAACAGCGTTGCCTCCAACTTGCTTCTTCTGTGTTCGATGCAATAGTCTCGCATAGCGTTTATTGCTCATTGGAGAAACATGTTGGTCTCTCAAGCCTGATATCATCAGGTGCGCTTGTACAACACACCTACTGATGCGTTTCCGATTCTTCTTCTGTGTTTTATTGAAAGGCAATTGTACAACCATTAGCGTATTTGACAGGTTGGATGCACTGGAGACTTTATCAACCAGAGCTTCATTTGTACTTGCAGTAGAAGCTATCTGTAGCCGACAAGTTCACATACCTCGGGAGTACTCTATCTCGCAATGTTAACATCGACGAAGAGGTGCAATTCAGGATTGCCCGTGCCAATGCTGCATTCGGTAGACTCCATGACTCTGTGTGGGATCGGAGTGGATTAACACTGCAGACCAAGTTGAAAGTGTACAGTGCTGTTGTCCTACCTTCATTGTTATATGCCTGTGAAACATGGACAGTATATAGCAGACATGCGAAGCAGCTCAACTCATTCCATATGAGATGCCTATGGAAACTGCTCAACATCAAGTGGCAGGACAAAATACCCGACACCGAGGTTCTTCAAAAGGCCAATATGGACAGTATACATGCCAAATTGAAACTAAATCAGCTGAGATGGGCTGGACATGTGCATCGCATGCCAGACAAAAGGCTTCCTAAGCGACTTCTGTATGGTGAGTTATGCAGAGGTAAAAGATCACATGGAGGCCAGCGCAAGCGTTTCAATGACACACTGAAGGCCACTCTCAAGAGCTGCCACTTGAACCCCTCAACTTGGGAATCGGACTCACTAGACCGACCACAGTGGCGCTACTCCATCAAGCAGGGTGTAAAATCCTTCGAGCAAACAAGAATTCATGATGCCATGATCAAACGTCTTGCTCGCAAGTCAAAGCAAGCTTCTCCGCTCTCTCCCAACAGCCAGCCCCCGAACTTTTTCTGCCCTAACTGCAACAAGTCATTCCTTGCAAGAATTGTCCTGATCAGTCATCTCCGCACCCACAACCCAAAGTGAAGTTCATTGGTCATCTTCAGATCTGAAGGACGGACTATATATATATATATATATATGCACTTAGTCTGTGTTTACGGACCTGTTGTCTGACCTTCCTTCGGCGCTCAGTTCTTGCATGTTTATTGAGTAGTACGGACTCTTTAATTTTCTCGTTTCGTGTACTGCTCCCTTCTTTAACTTTCTTTCTTTCCATGTAGGCCGTCTGTATTTCAGCAGCCGTCTTTCCCATTGTGATACTGAAAAACATGGGAACATTGGAATGTTATATTTTGTATATGTGTTATTTTGTAGAATTCATACACTGATAATCTAATTTCTAAAAACATTTAAACATTTCAAGAATATTATTTTATCCCCTACACTTAATTTGTATTTACGCTTTGTTTATGCAATATATCACGTTTTAACATAAAAAAAATAAACATCCACCGAGTGTAATTTTTTTTGTAAATTAATAACCCGTGGGATTCGAACGGGTAACGTGTACATAATCGTAGCAGAGAGCAAATGTCAAACCACTTGACTACAATCTCTTCTACTTCCATTTAGACAATGTATGCCCTTATTACATATACATGTTGAACAATGTAAAAACTTGTACGTTAATATGCCTTTTTGTGATTCTGCTTTTAATTGGATCCGAAAGGTTCGTAAGATAGATGTTGCCTTCTCTGACTTTATAAAAACAATATGATAAGATGATGACTGCTGGATTTGTATGTATTTGTGTATGCTGTAAATAAACTGAGATCATTGATTTGAATGAATGCGACGTTTCCGAACTTTCAGTGTAGATAGGCAATTAAAGTTTTAATGCATCGTGAGTGATCGAAATGTCACATTCACTAAGTCTTGTGTAAATTCATACAATTTGTCAATCATCATGTCATACAATTCCGACATGCCCTTCACAGACGTGAGTTACAACTTTAGAATTGGTTTTCGTTGTAAGGCCTACAAATATTCCTACCCTGCATTTTACGTTAACATTGCACTGCTACAGAGGACGAGCCGACAAAATATCTAACTTCAAGTTGGGGAAGACTTCAATTAATTTGCGAAAATCAATATTTATAAGTATTGGAAATTGAAGATGTATACAAAAACATTAAACTTGCCGAATTTTCGTTTCAAATCATATTGATCATCACTTCTTGCAGCATAGATACCGTCAATGAAGTTGTGTTATGTGACGTCGTCTGCTACACTGCACGTAACGGTACACTCCTTATATGGCAGTATGACGTATGATACCATAACGTAGAATACATAACGTAAAATACAATCGGATGTTTCATTGCAACACTTTATTTCGAAAGTGTTAGCGCAATTATTGATACTTACACGGAAACCTAAGAACTTAAGCAAGCTCGGCTTTAATTTTTTACGAAGTTTCTTTTTTTATTTCTCTATGAAAACCATAAGGTATAATACATGCTTAACCATACGTTGTTTTCTTAAAAGATATATATCTTTTTAAAAATTAATATAATACCTTTTAACCAACAATTATTTTTATTTTACACTTATTTGATATTCTACTCAAATGCATATCTGAAAGTACACATTTCACTACAGATTACATCTATTTCCTAGTCGATTTAAAATCCATAACGTAAAATACACGAATCTAACGACATTAAACAGTTTATCTTTTGAGAAATTTGAGAACAAGGGATAACAGTGTTATTTCTTCAAAACGGTTGAGTAAAGGTTATTTTCATATCTGAACATTTGTTTTCAAATCCATGACTAATAAGTGCATCTAAGGTGCTATGTTAATGTGGGTTCTCTTGTTGGCGACATTACTATTTTGACATGTTCCCAGGTTACTAAGGCTTCTCTAACAAATATCAACGGTAAAAAGTTTTATTATATGATTGCAGGTGAAATACCGGGATCTATCAATGAAAAACAACCGTGTTATCAGTCACTAGTGAAAATAACAATGGAACGTGTTATCAGTCACTAGTGACTGATATAACAATGACCTGACGTCATAAAACAATGCTCCGACGTCATGACACGTTCATGACGTCACATTGTTGCTGAGGCGACAGGCTCATTCTGGAGCCGACTTAACGTAAATGCAAGTTAATTTCGGTGAATACGCAAGGATTTGGTCATAAATTAAACATAAAATTTGTCTTTTCTTGACTAATACCATGTTTATCTCATCTCGTGAGGTAGAAAAGTTATATCACTCGATGAGATAAACATGGTTTTAGTCAAGAAAAGACAAATTAATATCCTCTATATATTTTATCTGCCCTTCTGACGATTTCCTTTTGAATCGATATTATATTGCACCATAATTGTAGATCATTCATCACAAAACAACCGGTTCATAAGGACGACGTCATTTTTTACTATTTGTGCATTTTCATTGAGAATGAGTGATACATGAATTTGCTTTACTGTGAATATATACTCAAGGACAAAATGATCAGTACTTCGTGACTGTTCCACGGATGATGAATAAGTGGCTCGCATTTAACCTAGATGACACTGTACCAGTAGACCAGATGAACCAAGCTATCAGTTTCCATTCTTAATTATACACGTTTCCATACACGTGTTGGTTAGGATCTCAAAACGGAACATTGTACGTAATTATTATTCAGTGGTTGAAAAATACCATTGCCCGACGCCCGTGCCAAGTAAAAATAGCCAGCAGGGCAAGTATATCAACTCTTGGGACGTGTCCGTGGACAAGTGAAAAATTAAAGTGTGATGTGAGCTAACATTACCTAGAAATTGAGTAAAGAGGTGTCAAACTATTCATGTCGTCGCTCCAGAGCGATAATATCATGACTGAAAGGAAACAAGAGTGACATCCCTTTCACGATTGCTCGACAACACCCGAGAGTTAATCTGTTCAATGCCGATACATACTGAATGTTCATTGGTTGAAACAAATAGGTCAAATACTTCCGTAGAAAGCGTGATAATTTAAAGTAATGTTATTGGCTAATTTTCCGTGTTTTATCGTCGGGTATTTTCTTATTCCTGATGAGAAATAAACATACGCCGACCTGTCAAAGTAGAGACATAAAGCGAACGAACGACTTTCTAGATTTCGGAATTTCTTTAAATTATTTACGATATATTTATTAAAAGAAAGTATTGGTCAAATGAATAGAAAGTGCACTACAGTCAGTAATGTCCAGATATTATTGAATGTTTCAGCAACTTGTAAGTCGACTCGTGCATTGAAATTTGATTTGATTTGATCAACTGATGTATGTTCACATCTTTATATTATATGTTTTTCTCTTTTCAGGTTTCTTGACAAACGTGTCTTCTTATAATAAAAGCTAGCAATCTGTTCGACATTTTCAAAATAAAAAATACAAAAGATATAAATTTCGTAAAATTACATAAATAGTAACACATACAGAATGAGATGTTTCCTGAATTTTGTTAAAAGAAAAATAAATGTCATAAATGTACATTTGATTAGCCAACATAAATATAAATTGGTTACAAAATATATTGAAATTATTAGTAAGTTGATAAAAATAGAACAACTTCAGAAAAATGCTTATGTGGAGATTGAAATATTCATTCAATAAACAAAAGTTGCATTAAATAACATTACATACAGAATGAATATATAAATTATGGCATTACGTAAATATTATATATTTTTTAGTTTTTAAACATATTTATAACTGTTTGAGAGGCATTTCAGAAATAATTATAATATGAAATAAAACATCGAAATTAAGTGAATATTTCCAGTCAGAACGTTATTCTAATCTTATTTAGTTATATTCTCGTCTTCAATGCAAAATGATAATGCTTCGCAATGAATTAAGTTGCGACACTTCCGAATTATTGTACAACGGAATTTACCGACATTATCTGATACTGATTACGAGCGATTCTGAATGATTCATTAGTGACTAGAGGGGTCCTGTAAATAGCGACCATGCTGTTGTTAATGTAAACGGTAAAACAAGGGCAAGTCAACAGTCAATTACAACTTTCTTTGGCGGCAGCAATACAAAACGGTAAACAGAGACTACAGAAAATGAGTGTGTTGCTTCCAAAAATAAGAAATATGATAAGAAACGTAAGCCAACATTTGTTGATGGTTGGAAAGAGCAGTTTCCGTGGGTTCAACACGACATGGCCGAAAATGTCGTGCACCTTGAATGTGTGTCTTACGAACGTCTTCGATCTCGAGGTCAAGGGGATAATGAAGCCTCCACATCAGCTGATAACATAAAAAATGAATAAGAAAATGAAACCAATAATCAAAGCCTTCAAACACACAGACATCCAAACACTGAACAAATTGGAAAATATGTGTATTGCTGTATTTCACGTAGCCTATCGGGGGAAACCCCTGTTTGATTTTGAACAAAGTTTAGATTTGCTTGAGAATGTGGGTGTAGATATTGGAACAAATACAGAAATTATGTCTCCCCCCGAAGGGTCGGGAGACATATTGGTTTTAGCTATGTTCCCGTCGGCGTTGGCGTTGGCGTCGGCGTTGGCGTCGGCGTTCCCATTTCGTTTCCGGAGCAGATCTCTAAAACTATGTGACCAATCATCACCAAACTTGGTATAATGTCTCTCCACATCATGTAGATGTGCCTTTTGGGGGTTAGAAATTGTTTTAAATTCTATTTTTTTTTTATTTCCATGGCAACGATTTGGACTTAGTGTATTTCAAGGGTAGTGTTCGTTTCCGGAGCAGATCTCTAAAACTATGTGACCAATCATCACCAAACTTGGTATATTGTCTCTCCACATCATGTAGATGTGCCTTTTGGGGGTTAGAGATTTTTTTAAATTCTATTTTTTTTTTATTTCCATGGCAACGATTTGGACTTAGTGTATTTCAAGGGTAGTGTTCGTTTCCGGAGCAGATCTCTAAAACTATGTGACCAATCATCACCAAACTTGGTATACTGTCTCTCCATATCGTGTAGATGTGCCTTTTGGGGGTAAGAGATTTTTTAAATTTAAATTTTTTTTTATTTCCATGGCAACAATTTGGACTGAGTCTATTTCAAGGGTAGTGTTCGTTTCCGGAGCAGATCTCTAAAACTATGTGACCAATCATCACCAAACTTGGTATGCTGCCTCTCCATACCATGCAGATGTGCCTTTTGGGGGGTAGAGATTTTTTTTAATTTTTTTTTTTTTATTTCCATGGCAACGATTTGGACTTAGTGTATTTCAAGGGTAGTGTTCGTTTCCGGAGCAGATCTCTAAAACTATGTGACCAATCATCACCAAACTTGGTATATTGTCTCTCCACATCATGTAGATGTGCCTTTTGGGGGTTAGAGATTTTTTTAAATTCTATTTTTTTTTTATTTCCATGGCAACGATTTGGACTTAGTGTATTTCAAGGGTAGTGTTCGTTTCCGGAGCAGATCTCTAAAACTATGTGACCAATCATCACCAAACTTGGTATACTGTCTCTCCATATCGTGTAGATGTGCCTTTTGGGGGTAAGAGATTTTTTAAATTTAAATTTTTTTTATTTCCATGGCAACAATTTGGACTGAGTCTATTTCAAGGGTAGTGTTCGTTTCCGGAGCAGATCTCTAAAACTATGTGACCAATCATCACCAAACTTGGTATGCTGCCTCTCCATACCATGCAGATGTGCCTTTTGGGGGTAAGAGATTTTTTTTAATTTTTTATTTTTTTTATTTCCATGGCAACGATTTGGACTTAGTCTATTTCAAGGGTAGTGTTCGTTTCCGGAGCAGATCTCTAAAACTATGTGACCAATCATCACCAAACTTGGTATTCTGTCTCTCCACATCATGTAGATGTGCCTTTTGGGGGTTAGAGATTTTTTAAATGTTTTTATTTTTTTTATCTCCACCTAATCGATTTGGAC
Organism: Gibbula magus; assembly: GCA_936450465.1. Lineage (NCBI taxonomy): Eukaryota > Metazoa > Mollusca > Gastropoda > Trochida > Trochidae > Gibbula > Gibbula magus. The sequence continues at coordinate 14,509,069 of OW388290.1, read as the reverse complement.
TTAGTCTTTTTCAAGGGTATATTCGTTTCCGGAGCAGATCTCTAAAACTATGTGACCAATCATCACCAAACTTGGTATGCTGCCTCTCTATACCATGCAGATGTGCCTTTTGGGGGTAAGAAATAATTTAAATTTTTTATTAATGTGGAGTTGATAGGTTATTTATTCAAGTTGAATTATACAGAGAACATTAATGGTGCTTTATGATAGTATTGTTTAGAGGTTTGGAGCATTTGAGGAAGGGGGAGACATCTGTTTTTACGGGTAAAAACACTTTCTAGTTAAAGCTGGTGCAAACAATTCATAAAAGCCATTTCAGAATCACCGAGAGAGGAATGTGTTCGAGACCTAAAACAGACTTAATTTTTGACCATTTTAAGTGATGATAGTACCGATAGTGCAGTCACTAAACAAGAGACGCAGGCATGCAGCTACAGTACCACTTGAGCACGCACATGCCGATGGTGTTCTGGGTGGAATTAAAACAGCTATCACCTTACTTGGAATTTCATTTTATCATTGCTGAACCCTGGTGATGACATCAGTCCAAACTTAGTGTCTGTTAATTTTGACGGTGCATCTGTGGTGATGTTAGGTCATAAGGGAGGGGTTGCATATGTTAGGTCATAATGGAGGGGTTGCAGCAAAGGTATGTGCAGAAGCTGAGTATGTTGTGTCTATCCATTGTGTTGCCCATAAAGTTAGAGTTCAGAGTCTTGGATGCTGTTAAACACCTAACAACTCTTTCAGATTTTGAAGATGTGTTGAAACAAGTTTTCAAATTCTAACAGAGGAGTCCTTAAATGAAAAAGGAACTTGTCCAATGTGCTGAGGTTTTTAACGGTCACCTCATGAATTTGAGTGATGTGAAGCAAGCACGATGGCTTTCCAGTAATATGAGATCAGTCAAAGCATTTTAAACAAACTACAATTCCATTGTCCGTCACATTGAGTCAGTCGCAGTTGGTAGAACTGAGAATAGTGCAAAATGCCAAGGCAGGTTGAGGAGGATGAAAACCACATCATTTGTGAAATCAATGTGTATACTTTTGGACACTCTACCCATTCTCACTGAAGTTTCCCTAATCCTCCAAAAAAGAAGATCTCCTTATAATAGAGGTGGCTGCTGCAATTGAGGGCCTTGTTATTGAATTGCTGAACTGCAAGCTAGATCATGTGACAACTGGTGAGAGCATTGAACACTTCTCAAAGGTGTACAACCACCAGACCTCCTCCTACAACGGCATCAAATTGAATGGGGTGTGTCCACCAGTTACCTTGAAAGAAGATCCTTTCCTGATCAAGCTTGTGGATGGTATCATCACCTACCTTGACAAGAGATTCTCCTCTTTTACAGCATGTCCGTTGAAGTGCTTTTCTGCAGCTGTGTTCGACTACACCCAGTGGTCTGCCGAAAGAGAAGGAGCAGCTTTCAGAGCTTTTACAACATTTCTCCCGATTGTTTGAGGAGGATGTTAAAAGAAACATTCTAAAGGAATTCACGGATCTAAAAGCTCATCTCAGAGGATGTTCAAGTTCAGTGTTCGAGTCTTTTCAACGACTGCTGTCGGATGTTCCCACCACGTTTGTACATGTGTGCAAGGTTAAAGAGCTCATGTTTGTTGTGAGTACAGTACAGCCATCTGTGAGAGGCTTTTCTCAGGTATAAACTTGGTAAAAACTAATCAGAGAACAGTTCTGAATCAGGATACCCTTTGTCATATCCTGACTATTATGACACATGGCCCCAAAACTCTTTCTGAATTTTCACCCAAATCTACAATGATTAAATGGGTTGAGAATACACCTGGCATAAGGCACATCATGTCATTAATGAAAGAAAATGAAAAGCTGAATCAATTAGTCTTAGGCAAAGGTGCTAGTGCATGCTCCAGCAAAGTTGTTGATTAAGTCATAAAGAGTTTTGCACACTGTAACCTGCCATTGCCTGGAAACTTTACCAGAAACAGTATACTAGCTCAATCTTCTATCTTCTTATATCTGTTCAGTGAGTTATATATGTACAAGTCAGAACTGTGTTTTTGTTCATTATATAAACATATACATACACGTCAAATGGAAATCAGAATGAGATATATTTCATAATTGTATTATTGTTCGTGATATTAGTTGACATTGCTGAATATTTAGTAAAAACAACACTAACCAGTGAACTAAAGTTCATGTCTTTGTTTCAATTTTTATTTCTTATATTTAATGATCCCTTTACGATTAGTATATTCACAATACGGTATTACTATTGTAATAGGCACGTGCCAAAAGTTGCCTATCATTATATTCTTAACTGTTTCATAATGGGACAAGTCAAATTTAATTTTGGCCAAGTGAAAAAGCTATTCAGACATGTCCCACAGCAAAATTTGAAAAAAAATTCAACCCCTGAATTATTTCAAAATGAGGGTTGAAGGGAAGCCATTGATTGGAAGCGATTAATCATTATAATTTTAATTATTATGCCATTCATGTATGCATATTAAATATTGATGAAGACGTGAATACGGCGTCAACTGCTAGTCCCAGTTGGTGGTGTTCCCAATCAACCTTAACACCACGTTGACAACATTATCCGTTCGATGTTGCTTCCATGGCGTCCGCCGACAGATGGTTGTTTAGCATGATAGCCCCACTCTGCCAGGTTAACATGAGATTCTATGAACAATCATAATGTCATTATTTGCCCACTTTGTCTCGAGACATGAATCCGATCAAACACCTTTGGAATGAATCAAGCCGTGCCACCACTAACTGCTGCAGAGTTGACCCATGAACCTTCTCACGTTCCAGTTTTGTGCCTTTGTAATGTTTCATGGAATTGTCCATATATGCTTGGTATCTAGATTTTGTCAAATTTTATATGCATATGTAAAAAGTTGTTGAAGTAAATAATATTTTCAGTTTGAAGTTGCGTTTAATAGCTTTGGGTGTATGTATATAAAGTAAAGCATAACAAATATCTTCTATTCACTTATCGATGTGATCATGGACAGATAGACAGCGGACGGACGGACACTCACATAGACGGAGCCAACGACTATATCCCCCCGCATTATATGTGCGGCAAAGGTTTAATCAACAATCCGGTATTTATCGCTGCAGTCTCTTAGAGTACATGTCATCTTCAATCTTCCATTTATCTTCTGACTTCGGCATTATTCCTTCAGAGTATCGGTCGCCGCTAATGGCTGAAATACTGCCGAAGCGACGTTAAACAATAACTCACTCACTCACTCAGAGTATCGAATGATAACAGACACAACACACAGCGATCAAGCCTGAGTAAATAGTGATCACAACTTATACATGTATGTTTTAAACATATTTTATTTTAAGAAAGAAATGGATTGGCAAATAGGATCAGGTAGCATTTATCGCTGCCGCTTCACAGTACATGTATGATTCACACCTATACAGCTGCAAACCGAAAGTTTGTGTATTTCAATCACTGCAAATATCGTTTGGGAAGTAATATGTTTTATTATGGGGGGTGGAGGGGTGTATGTTTGTGTTGTGCAAGGGTTCTCTAAGTAAGAATATCAGCTTCAATGATGTTTGTCAAATCCGTGTGCGAATTTGGAAACTGACGTGACTGAGAACAATGAATGTAAAAGCTTGGTCACTTACAGATGTTTTATGGTTTCAGAAAGTAATGGAGTCCATCGGCCCATATTACAAGTCAAACAGTACATATATAGAACATCGAAGAACGAGTTGTTCCTCCGCTTCCATGACAACTTCAACCGATCCAAATGCACAAGTGTGATGTTCTATGTTTATTATATAATCCAATTTATCAGCAAATTTGTAAACAAATAAAGTTGCATAAATTTACTGGGACGACGTGCTGCGTATTGATACACGGGCGGTTGCTTGACCAGCACGACTCACGATTACATATCTTAATCATATCTTTAGTTTATCATATGTCCCAAAAGAGCTTCAAGTAACATTTTCTTCAATGTGATAATATAATTAAACCACCAAATTTGCTTTACTATCATTAATTATTTTTAAAAAACAACAGAAACAACATTCAGGCTTCCGTCCGTCGTGCTTCTTTCGAATGACGTAACCATGGTTATGACGTCACACTATTAAACGGTTGTGACGTCACAGTGACATAGCATTGAAAAGTACGGATAATTCCGAGAAGTGCCGAAGTTTAGAGAAAGTAGAACCGGCAGCCGTGCAATACAGAATTCCTCGTTCAATACGGACACCGACCACTGAAACCGTATTGCACCACTGTATTACACAGATATATAATAAAATATAGTATGTAGAGCACAAGTACTTGTGATGACACTGAGTACACTGATTTCAGTGCGTTCAAGTATATCTTAAAACTGGTAGTAAAGCATCTTAAAAAACAATAGATTACTTGGCAGTCCCGGTGGATGTTTGAAGACTAAAGGCCCCTTTACACAGACATAAAGACCGTTGTGCGTCCTCTGTGCGACCAAAATAGATAACAGATCGCCGTAGGACGGTCAAGGGAGACAGAATGGTTGCTAAGGTCGTGAGGAGGTGGCACAAGGGATGTTGAGACCTCGCGATTGATCGCCAAGGACGCGGAGGACACCGAACATTTTTGAACATTCTCAAAACTTCCGCAGAGGGGTCGCCGTCGATTCTGGTCGCTCGACGGTTGCTCCCAGGAGGCAGAAAGGTCGTACAATGGACGTTCTAAGGTCGCAAAGGACGCTCAATAATCGCCATGTAAGAAATTCGCTAACATTGGGCGATGCCTCTGCCTCCATTGTGCGTCCTCTGTGCAATCAGAGCCGTTCATTATCACAAGCGTTCTGCCTTCATGCAGCGACCGTGACAACCTTTGTACGACCATGAAGAGTTTTGTGCCTTCTATCTGCATTCATTCAGCCTTCTGTGAGCGTCCTCGTAAATTCTTCAAAGCATAGATGATCGATTCTCACATGTTTCCTTGTTTCTGTTGATAAATCCGCAATAAGACATGGCACCAAAGGGAGCAAAACAACAGAATAAAGTCAAGCAAATAAAGATGTATAAACTCACTTGTAAAGAAACGTCATCACATATATATTTAACAATAACAACGAAATGATGTGTCAGATAAAGTCGATTTTTAACTTAATGTCTTTGATAATAAAAAGTTTCGTAAAGAAGTAGCACAATCTCATTCATTCGGGTTTGATACTTTTATCATGACCTTTATTCAAACACATTTTCAGCTTTTTCAACATGGATTTTGGCCAGAATGTTAATTCTGTTTACAAAGTTACGAAATACAGGAAATAATTAATAAAAGATGTTGGCGACCTATTTTATCTCGCTAACTTTAAATCGTTGAAGCATCGTCACAGTAGGACATCGTAAAACAAGCCAAAAAGTCCCTTTTTACTCTCCTATATCTCCCTGTTAAGAAGATTTTTAAAAGAGACTAGTTTTTTGAAGGCATTATTTTCATAAATATGACCAGTTAATGATTCATTAACTTAAATTTAACCCATTTGACTTGTGGAGAATGACGAAACCCTGTTTACCCGTGTGTTAAATAATTCGTGTATTCCTGAATATTTATTTTTATTAAACCCATCATATTCTTCTGCAAACAACAATGACCATGTTGTTAAGCAGCAGAGCTTTTTGTCTTTTATTGCAACTGCAAAACCTAATTGGTTGGTTATCTTTTACTGTTGGAATGGGACTTAAACAAATGGAGACTAATGCAGCTTATTATAGACCCAGTCTATCCAGGTTGCCGAACACTAGTTCAGGTATCGCAGAGGAGGCAGAAGTGTTGCTGCATGGTCGGCCAACTTTCGCCATAGTCGCCAAGGTGGTTCAGAGGAAGCACAGAGGAGGCACAGAGGAGGCTGACGGGTTGCACGAGGATCGCCCTTGAAGCTGAAATCGTGTTAGGTTGCACAGTGAACGCCCTGCGAAGGCAGCGTGATGGCTCCGGAAACGTACAGGTCGTTCGAAGATCGTAATGGAAATTACCGTTATTTGCATTTTAGGTCGTACAAAGGACGCAGGAAGATCGCAGGAGCATTTACACAGAAACGGGATTTCGCTAAATCAGCCGACCTTTGAGCGTCCTGTCCATTTTTTTGGTCGCCCAATAGTCGTACGCAGGACATGGCTCTGTGTATAGGGGCCTTAAGGCTTGAAGACTTTGGCATTGGTTCTTCGTGATTCGGTCCCAGTATTTGGCGTGAAACTTGTTCAATTGAAAATTACATACTGTTGATGTTTTCAGTTGGGCAAGTAAAACAGTAATTGTCAAGTTTTGATTTAGGGAAAATATTGATCCTAACAGGATGCGATGACCCTACGTAGTAACATACCATGTTAAAGTGCTTTTGTACTTTTTTAAATGCACACGTTGATTCATTGGAGTCAAATATTACATTCCACTTAGACCTCGTTGTCCGTGTCAACCATTATGAATTGAATATCGGACACTAATAAATATAATCTTGTAATGTCCAAATCCTTAATTAAACCGTCTACACAAAGGTTTCAATAGAACCATGTGTAGCACGTTTATACATGCCTTCGTTCTTGTTTTTTACTGTTTGAACAAGAGGTAATGACCTTGAAAACACACATTTTAAGAATTTGTTTGATCTTTTTTTTGCATTCGCCAAGACGTATGGCCTCCGTCAACCACTATTCTGTCTCCGTGAAAGCTCGGCACCCCCCTTTATTGAACATGACCATGATAACAAGTACATGTGTAGTATGTTTGGACGCTTCATGTCATTCCTCCGCGAAAATATACACATAATCAGGTGTTTCAATAGTTCTTTGCATGAGTAAAGATACACCTAGCGCGACTCGATAAGATGTGTGCATCTATCGTTAGTATCGGCGGTGAAGTTGCTAGATGATCAATTTCGCGCTCTCGCAATTTGATAATACCGATATGTTCTAGTTGTATCAACAGATTAACTGGGAATCTTCTCTGATAATAGTGCTGTATGCTATATTTCTGAAATTATGTTAAAGTTTGATTCGGATACCTTATACATGTGACTTGTACATCTCAAGAAAGATTATACCAATTGAAGAACAAAACTGAAACACTCCCTGTAATACCTTGCAGGGAGGGTTTTAAATGTTATAACTAGAAATAGAACAATTCAACCAAACTGCAAAGACTGGATTCCGTTAAATCTGTAAATAGATTGTGGTAAATAACTAGACTAAACGAAAAAAAATCTCATGGTCAAGAAAATTACTATTTAAAAAGATATATATCCCTATTTTACGTCGTGAAGTATATATCCAAAATGGGTTGGGTTTTTAATGAGAAACATATACAACATACCCTAATTAGAACTTTTTATGGGCTAAAAATTCGTCATGATGAATTATTATTATAGCGTCAGCAGCTTTTGCCTTTTAAATCAATTGATAGATGTATGTGTCCACCTACACTTTTAACGATGTAACATTATGCATTTATAACATTTGTTGAAAGTAGTTTTATATCTTATATTATTTGGATGGACGCCTTTGCATGCATACATAAGACAGTGCCTAAGACAGAAATATTTCAGAAATAGCTACTGCTGGTTACGTACCGATAAAGTAATAATTGAGCACAACAGAAATGTTATTATCGATGAAAAATATGTATCCACCATTGATTACCATGGTGACATGATAGAAAAGGAGATTGAGAGGGAAAGCTGCTGGTATATAATGGATTTATTTCAAGTCTGTGATATGAATTTATATAGATTTGTCAAAGTGATGCATATATATGGCTTCACAATTATCTGAAAACAGCAACATCAGTATCTCTAAATTGTATCTACAATCTATTTTCACATTCGCCACTCCAATGAGCTGAGGCGTTACAGTCTATGAGTAGTATGTAGGAATAGTACCCGATGATGTACCATATTGAAAACTCTATTCTGACTGTTTAGGTATCGCTACACCATTCAGACCACTTGAACTTCCTTCGAGTGGTCATTTTAATGTGAACACATTAAAAAGGCCGTTAGATCGGAAATGGACTCGCATGGCTTTACGGAACCATGTCCATTTTTTAGAACTCTTTTTATTGATTCAGAAGTTGTGTGTAGTCATTGGTAACATGTATTTATACTTTTGTGAGAACATTTTATTTCAGTAAGAAAATCGTGCTACAGCGCCTTCAATATCATATTTTTAATTCAGTACTTTCAAATTCTAGTGATAACCGTTTGTTCAATGAAATGTCGAAACATTTGTTCTGACATAGCATATATACACTAAACGCCAAAAGAAACGTTACCTCATTTCTTTTTTTAATAACTTTTTAAGTATCAAAGATATTTGAGAAATGAATGGATCAAAAGAAAGCTGAATAACGTAGCTTTATGCTACTAACACGTTTAAAAATCCTGATGGATTCATATTGTGGCAAAATGCAGCTTGTTTAAAAGTTTAAAATCGTCCGGTTTTCGACCAGGCTGGTAGTAACCAATAAGTGTGATTTAGATGTCCAGAGGATGTTGAAAGTAAATTTTTACGTTTGTGACTAGACAAAAAGGTTGTATGCTTTACATCAGAACCCCTAAACGATGAAAATACTGTTAATGAGTAATTAAGTTTCAGTGTGCAAATTATGAAATATATTTTTCTAGTCATTAAAGATCTTTTCTCGTAATTTACCTTAATGAAAACGAGTTTACTGTGTTGTCAAATGACTTAATAATATTAAGGAACACAGACGATTATTTATGTGAACATTTTCGCTTGAAAATTAATTTTATATTTTTTTTTGTCCATCACCAAAACGCATTATCACTGAAATGTAGCAAAATTCAAGCAGCATTTGCATGAACTGAATGCTTCTACAGGGTATCACAGGTGTCTACTTTGCATGATATGGCACATATGTACGAAATCATGCCGCGATTGACCAGTGGAGAAAGAGAAAGAGCTCTGGTGATGTTGCAGCTTGGGTCGACCAACAATGATGTTGCCAATGTCTTTGGATGTCACTGTATGGTTTATAAACAGTTTGAACGTTCAAGTTAAAATGCCGTAAAATGCTGGCGTTTATCTGTAGTGCAATTTTGCCTTTAAAGTGGACATATCCTACATGAACTTATATAAGCTCGTGTATAATCACGTGTTTTTGAAGCCATTTTGCTCCAGTTCTACCTTCTTATTGTAGTTAAAAGAACGGAAGTCATCTGCAAGAAACCCTACTTTCCCGTTTTGTCACGGAGAAAGAGAGGAATGGTACAAAGTTATTCCAGTCTCATACAGAAAGTTGACATATTTAAGAAATGAATCCCTATTTGACTATCCATGTTTAAACAATGGTATATGAGGTTGTTTCTTATTCTTTTTATCGGCGTTTTAAAAAGCTGGTTTTAATCCTGTATCTTCTGGCTATATTTTGTTGTTATAGAGTTAGGCTTGAAGCTGCAAAATTCTGACATGGCAAATACACTGGTTGTATTCTGTTAAAATCGTTGCACTATCTGACCCCAGTGTGAAATAGACTAGTAGTATAGTAGTATCTATAAGAATTCTTTGAGAAAGTGAACAATACATTTTATGTAGGATCCTCTTGAACGATCACCGAGGTCGATTACTAAGTTCAAACGAGTAACTTCAACAGACGGTCATAATCACCCCCACCTGTCCTTCATTAAAAAACATTTCGTACACGTTCAAAGTAAGGATTGCCTAGCATGTTTGCGATACAATGGTATCACTCCTAATCAATATAGTATGCTTTTATCGTCAGAATATCTTAACTAAATTTGTAACATCTACACCATCTTTCCACCAAATCGTTGAAGTGTATCTTAAAATATTACTGAGTTAAATCTCATTTTACATAATCATTGCCATTGACATAATGTTCTCAAATTAGTTTATTTAACGAGATTTCGTTTTAAAACAGTTCCAACAAAGCTATCTGAAAATAAAAGGATTTTACATATGATCATAATATAAAATGCATACATACATACATTTATAATGCACACGCAGTACATGAACAGTTTTACATATGTGGATTCATTTTTGAAAATAGTAAAAGTGTTGATTAAGTTGAACATTTCAAACCTCTATTACGTAAATATTTCCTTTCATATACACAAGAAGACATGAAAATCACGGATTATTTCCTATTTTTTTAATTTTGTAGAGAGCATCTAAACTGAACGCCAAAAGAAGTGTTACGCCTCTTTAAATTTGAGTATCATAAAAAAAAGCTATGTCCTCACAGAAACTTGGTTTGTTGAGTTTTAACATCCAATAAGTTTTTTATCCTAAAATAACAGACATAAACATTTACTGATAATTATGTTTTCGTCATAGTTTCATGAGTGGGGTCAATTGTCCTATTTCCGAAAATAGAAAAATGGAAGGGAAAATTGTAAAAGGTAAGAATGTGAGGCAAAATGACTACTTTGATAATGCATTGTACATTTATAAACAATGAAATCAGTATTGTTTTGGATACGATTTATTCGTTATTTTCTCGAAACATTAAACTAATACTGATATTTGTAATGTTTTTCTTCTAAACATACGTCCATGGTTCTAAGGTAGTGTTTCTGGTTAAAATGTTTTCCGACTGTTTTAGGAAGCTTTGAAGACTACATTTGTCTTATATCTTACTAACTCAAAATGTCTTCTCAATAGGACGCAACTCTACAATGTACATATCATTGCATTCTAAGGACGAAGACTTTTGCACAAAATACAGAATTGATAGCACCTTTATACATGCTTCATTATCAATGCTTTAAAAGCTTATGGAGGCAATAAAACATTTTATCAAAGCCCTTAAAGGGGCAGTAGCACGTTTTTGGCAAATTTTATTTTTTTCAAATCTCCCATATAAAATGATACTTTATGTTATTTATATTTACTTTAGAGGGTAAAACATCTTATTACACAGACCAATTATCCGTAGTTGTAATAACGATGTCGCGTATAAAGCAAAAATTGCATGGCGGCCATTTTATTGTGAACATAATTTATTATTTCGAATAACACAAACGATTCTCATGGCTCATGAGAGAAGGGTGTTTTATTATTGGTAGCATCATTTATTTCAATTACATTTCATCGACTTATTTGAGCGAAAAAACGTGCTAATGCATGTGTTTATTGCAACTGCAGTTGTCAAATGAAAACAAAACGTCAAACGGACGCAGACGCCGGACGGACGACGGTCAATGCCATTAGCCCATCTAGCAAAACACCCGACAAGCTAAAACAAATCTTCTGATGTGTAACTTAACAACACCATTGATGTCATGAAACCTTAGTCGGATATTAAATACATTTCGGTAATCAGTTGGAAATAAAACAGTATGTTGTGTCCTTTCAAATAGATTACATGTAGGTGTAAAAACGAATGCTCAGTTCAATGAAAAACAAGATCAGCAACGAGGCTTTAATGTCAACAAATAAGAAATCTGTAATTGAACGGTTTCTTTTTGTATTCCACTATAGAAATATAAAAAAACAGGAACTCATTATGGAAAGTAAGCATGATCGTTAGGACGGTTATATAGAAACTAATTGACATGGGACACCACTTTTAAGAAGAGTAAGCTTTTTACATTGTATTTCTTTCTGACAAATAATTACTCATTACTTAATCCATTCCCAAAAAAGCTTATCTTGAAAACTTCCACTCAAATCAAATATCAGAAATTGTCGAAAATTTTCTACAAGTTATAGATGTGAATGTAAGCGAGGCTGCAAATCTTCTAGTTCAGATTATACAAATATCTGGAAAACATTTTCAAAAGAGTTGTAAACATCATGATAACGGGAATGCTGTCGATGAAAAACCAAAGTGGTTTGACAAAGAATGCTCATTGTTGAAAAAAGCAAAATATGTAAAATTGCAAAATCTCAGATAAAAAAAGAAAACCTTGATGTATTTCTCTATAGCAAAAGAAGGTTTAGAAAGATATTTACAGAGAAAAAAAGCTGCCTATAAAAGAGATGTAGCTTATCATGTAATTTTAAGTTTCAGTGATTGCAAATCCTTTTGGCAATCAGTAAAATCACTACTACAAGTAAAACATAAAGTAAATAACATTACACCAGGAGTTTGGTACCAGTATTTTAAGGACCTGTTAAACCCTGAAACTGAAAGCAATGAACTTGATGATAAAATAGCACGTTTTATTAATGAACATGACCATATGAATTGTGAAGACTGTAACAATTCTAACATGTTGTCAGAAGATATTACTGAAAAAGAGATTGTTAATGCAATTGATTCCCTTAAGCGAAATAAGGCGCCTGGTATTGATTGAATCCCGTCTGATTTTTATAAAAATTCACCACAACTAATATCTTCATTCAGTTACTTTTTAATTCAACATTAGAAAGTGGAGTCTTTCCTGATTCTTGGAATGTAGGGATGATTATTCCGTTGTTTAAGAAAGGAAATCTATCTGATCCAAATAATTACAGGGGTATTTCACTATTGAATGTCGTTGGTAAAGTGTTCACATGTATCGTAGAAGGTAGACTGAGAGCTTGGATTGAATTAAATGATATTCTTTCAAAAGGGCAAGCCGGTTTCTGGCAAGACTATTCTACCACGGATAATATTTTTGTACTGCAGTCATTGGTACAAAAGTATCTTAGAAAACCTAAGCACCTTTTTTTTCGCTGCATTTATTGATTTTCGCAAGGCATTTGATTATGTTGATAAAAGTAATCTGCTTTATCAGTTACTACAACATGGAATTCATGGTAAACTTTATCATATTTTAGAAAGTATGTACCAAAATGTTTGTGCTTGTGTTCAAATCGGTAACTCTGTCACCAATATATTCCATACGTCAACCGGTGTTAGACAAGGTTGTAAATAAGGCATCTTTTATTCATATTTTTCATAAACCAGATTTACAAATGGATGAGTCAAGAGGCATTTTTGTAAATGATGTAGTCGAAGTTAAACTACTGCTTTTTGCAGATGATATTGTGCTAGTTGCAGATTCAATTGCTGATCTACAGAGGAAGTTGAACGTTTTAGAAGAATTTTACAATAAATGGGAATAGGTAGTGAATATGGAAAAATTAAACATATTTGTTTTTCGTAATGGTGGAAAACTCAAGAATGTAGAAAAGTGGTATTATAAAGGCCAAGAACTGAAAACAGTTTCTTATTATGAATATTTAGGAATAATTTTTTCGTCACGACTATGTTGGTCAACAGCCTGCTATATTTGATATAAAGATTTCTCCAATTGCTTGTTATGGCAGTGAAATATGGGAATTTAAGTTTCGCGAAAGTGTAGAAAAAGTCCAGAGTAATTTCTTCAAAACCTATCTTGGTATAAGTAAAAGATCTTCATCAAAGGCGGTCCTCGGTGAAATTGGGCGTTACCACCTTTCTATACTTTATTTTTGTCGTTGTATAAGATACTGGTGTAGGTTGATTCATATGGACTAGTCACGAAATCCCCACGCCTGTAATAACATGCTTAAAGCACAGGATGAAGCGGGTAGTGGGCTTCACACGTTAGATTGCTACTATTTCAGACTGGTTATTCATATGCCTGGATGTTTCAGGAATGTGGAAATGTATCCCAATTCATGACTTTGTTCAAACAAACTTGCATAGATTTAGACATCCAATCTTGATATGGGCAAATAGAATCATCAACATTTCTCAAGTTATATTCATCCTTTAAAACTATATTTGGACAAGAAAAGTATCTAAGTTTTGACATTGATAAGGATTTGAAAAATGTACTTGTAAAGTTTAGATGCCTGTCACACAACTTGAGAATTCAGAAAATGCGCTTGAACAAATACACTACTTATTCTGAATTATTATGTGACCGTTGTAACTTGAGAACTATTGAAGATGAATTTCATTTTGTTCTTGTTTGTCCTTTCTTTAGAGAAAGTAGACCAAAACTCATACCAAATCGATTTTGTAATTTTCCAACACAGCAAAAGTTTGTGGAACTTTTGTCAAATAAAAATGTAAGCATAGTTAAAGGTTTAGCTATCTATTTAAAAAGAAATGTGTATGACATTAAACTTAGAATGCTTATTTTTGCTTAATTATTTTTCATTGCAATGACGTTCATTAGAATATTATTCATAATCGTGTTTTCATGACACACATTTTCAAATATTGGGGAAATTCATTGGTCCTTAACGTTTTGTGCTCAGTATATAAATTACCTAATAAGGCCAATTCGCTGGAAATATGTGTTACCTTATTATTTGTGGATTAATGTAAAGGTAACTGTTATATCAACTACGAGCAAATTCAAAGTATTTTAGTAACTATACAGTGTTTGTAAGTATAAGTTATTACGCACGTGGTACTTCGTAAAGGGGTTTCATAACAATATTTTATGACACATTTGTGTTATAATACCTTCAAGTAACTTGATTGCCTACCGATGAACTTTGACACTGCCTGGACTAACGAACGTGAATTCATTCATGAAATTACAAGTCATTTACGACAACACTTATAATTAATATGTATACTCTCATTCTTCGGGTAATTTATGAAATCGTACTCAACACAATGATTAATTTTTATGAATAATTAACAAATACATTACATACTAGAGCAGAGCTAATAAGCACAGTTGAGAATGCAGCAAGAGATTTACCGTTGACATTGAAACGAAACGCTACTCTCTTGAGGAAAACAAAGGGTACACATTGATTTAAACCCCACAAGACATAAATAACCGAAACGAAAGCCATTTTAACAGCGATGTTAATCTCAAACTTACATTTAATTACGTTGTTTTAACTTGTTTACACATTTAAACGATGAGAAACATGCGAATGGCGGCCGCCATGACATGGCGTTATTCAAAGGACAGATAACTTTCATCTCCTCTCCTCGGGCAGGGAGATCTTTCAGATTGACTACAACTGATGCCGCCATACCGAACGTCACAAATTATAGAATGGTTCGATTTTAAAAGTGTGAATATTTACCGTCGCAATGTTATGTTATAGATGCTGTGACATGGGTGATATTACTCCGCTGTTCCGTTCCTTTATAGGGACAACACAAATAACACAATAAATCGTATAAATACAAGTTGGTAATAAAAAGGAAACATAACCCATTCCCCTTTCATATCAAGTTTATGTCCCTCGTGAAATCATTTTGATTTGTCTCTGGCCAAGGGGGAGCTCGTTACATATCCTATAAATGTGAAATGGCTTGTATTTCCTTGCGTAGTAATGTCCTTGCGTTACTGTAGGAATTGAGGAAATAAAGAGTAACTCCATGTTCTGCAATTTAATCAAAACTGTTTGAGCCCAATGTCACATGAAGCAGAGATGGTTGCATGTTACAATTAACTGAATCCGGCTCAAGATGAAGTCATTAAGCTTTGTGTTCTAAGGTCACGGCATGTGATGAAGGTTTGATAGCCTAGCATTATGGTTTCGTGATACAATCATAAAGCTTCATTCAAAGATAAAACAAACTGTTAAAAGTACATATTATCAGACCTTCGTGTATTTTTGCGATCAGATATGATTCTAATCAGAAACTGGATATATCCAATTCACCGATCTTCAGTTACGGATGAAAACAGAGAAGTGAATGTAGACATAACATATATATCCCCTGCAGCGCTTCAAACGTTTTTGTCCAGCTTCTTGAATTAACCTTTCTGCAGAATATAAAACTCCAAACAGCAACATAATGTGTCCCTAAATACGGCATCCATGAAATAACATACAGGCTTCAAATCAGTATTAATACCATGAAAGCTACGGAGCCTATGAAGGTCAGACTACGTTCTTATTCAGTGTGTTTTATATGTATCTATTTTATATATTAAATCAACCTAGTATCTTGACAATTTCCACTGGATTTCTCGAAAATACAACTTTCTGTTTTGAAAAATCAACCCAGTCTTATTAAATGTTCTATTCTATGTTGTAGGTTTCCCATCTGTCTTTTAATAGATTCATAATATTCACTGGTCGCCATGAAAATGCTAATTTATCATATGACGAGCAATGAAATACTCGGATTTATCAGTCTTTCAAGCTACAGTGAAAATAACTTTAAATAGCCTTAAGTGGCCCTTAACTTATTGGGCACAGTATATCTTCAGAAGTTAGGTATTCGCTGAAACAGGTTGTATTGTTATATGTTTAAGTGAATTTACTTTTATCAACAGCAATTAACATCAATATAACTCGTGAAAATATAACCTTTCTACCTCACTCGATGAGATAAACATTTGTCAAGAAAAGACAGATGTCCTATATGTACAATACTGGTGAATATATGATTGTTATTCATACGATTTGTTGTCTTTACTACATATAATTGTACCTATAAAGGAACGAAACGGTGGATTAACATCAACCAGTCACGAGCCGTGGGTTAATACTATATCGATTTTAATTATTCAGAGGACACACTTTTTTCTTGACTACCCTATGATGATCACTACATAGTGTGAAACTGGTCGGGGTTTCAAACCTTTCCAGACTGTTGTTTTTATCAAGTATAGTATAGGGGGGATATCATTTGAGTGTTTCATATATAACATTATTTCGTTATTTGCTTCGAATATTACTAAACGCCACCTACACGGATGTGTTAATCCTCCAAATTATTATTCTTAACTCTTATATGTTATTTCAGTGGAGCCGTGGATTCATTCAGAGTATCAGGATGTTTTTAATCGGAAATATGTTTAAGATTATCTTGGATGTTAATAAAGTTGATGAGTAGAACGGTATCCATTCCACTGATTACTTCTTTATATTTGACTTTGGACATGTTTTTATTATCTTGATCAGATTCAGAACGGAGTCCACACGCTTTTCAGATCAGGTTTTCTGGATAATAACATGTTTTTGTAATACAAATATTGGCAACTTCATTAATGAAGGGATCTGCTCATAGTCGTCAGTTGGTTATATACCACCTGACCGACGTGTACTGGACTTGTATCGAACAGATGACAGAGCCACAGAACAGACAACATCCATTTCACTAATTATCTCTTACCAAAGTAACTAGAATCACTGTTTATGGATATAGATCGAATTCCATAATAGGCCAATACTCATCCTAATGTTGTAATAATCCTGATTATTTTGTTTACTCTGAAGGTAGATGATGCCATTTTTCATGTTTGCTGTCTCATCAAAGTAATATTTATTTTACCCCGCTACGAAGTAAATAATTTCGATGAAACTCATTCCCATTAACATAGGTACTTTACATTATGTATGTGCATTCAAAATGGAAACACTGTCATAAACTAACATTAAATGAAGTTTTGCATCCTGTTAAGCGGAACATATTTTTTTAAGTTAATGAATTAAAGCTTTTTAAAAAACGGAAAGAAGTGACAGCCCGTCTCCATGTTTTAGGATGTTAACAAATGTATCCAAGGCCTGTAAATCGGTAAAATTACACAGCAAATCATTTGTTATGACGAGAAGTTACCTGAGGCGCTTCAATCACTCATGTCAAAATATAAAGAAGGAGAACAAGTTCACATCTATGCAATAAAGAAGTTGATTATCCATAGAAATTGTTCTCCTTCATCCAATCGGCTTTCTAGGATGCCTATCAAAGAAGTAATGACTGTTTATATATAGCATGACAATGGAACACGTTCTGTGATTGGCCCTTTAGTAAAAGAGCATCACCATAAATCGAACGAAACAAAGTGAAAATCAAGAATGTTGATTAAGGGTTTAAGTAAACAATAGAAGTGTATAGTGTGAACCTTCTTGTTAGTTTATTGTTTTTCAATTATCGAAAATTCAGGAATTTAATTATGAATTGAACTTGGTGATAGGCGTAATACAGATCTTCAATGCTAAATTGGGGGAAAGTAATTAAGGGCTTCAAGCTTCTTGAAGACCTTATTGTTATTGTTCAGATTTGTATTATTCTTATTATTCTTATTATTCTGCCATTTTTTTCTACCAGAGATACAGGTCGCAATTTATAACCGATTTTGATGAAATTTAAGTATGTTATGAAGCTTAAAAGGTACATAGTCCCCATACAATTCTTGAGAGACATGCTCCATAAACAAAGGGGGCATAAGCCAAAAACTTGGTGTAAACTTTGCATGCAGGTTCATTTTATTAGTAGTAAGAAATAAGTCTCTTTGCACCATCAGCTACCTCTTAGCGTTTGGCCACCAGATAGCCTTAAAGGTTTTAAGCTGCTTTTAACCCCACTTGACTTTAACATTTTGCTACAAAATGACAGTGTTTCTTGGAAGTGTAAATGCAATTCAGATGTCTTCTATAAACGTTTGGCTTCAAATAACATCTTTTGTTAAACAGTAATCAGAATCGTCTTTAAATTCACTTTCCAATGATCCGCATAGTGTCTCTCTTTGTGGAGTATGAAGGGCGCTGTATCAATTAAAAAATGGGACTCTTTGGTCCCATCTATAACCTTAAATGTGCTGGCCCCTTCACAATGAGAATGTGTAAGACTACGCTGTATGTTTTGTTCCTACGCTAATGTTCAAGTGCAGAATTCTATTGACACCAGTGTAACTGTAATGAAAGTGTTAGCACTGTCTCTCTGGATCTAATGCTGTTGAACATGTCCCTGTATTGCAGGCTCTATAAAGCATGCAGCCCGCGTTTCTCGCTTGCTTTGGCTTTCGTTGACTTTATTTACATTGGAGATCTTAATTCATTAAGGATTCTGCCCTTTGGGGCAGAATCCTTATTGTTATTGGCGTGTTTTTTTTTTTTTTTTTTATTGTTTGCACAGATCTTGTGAACGCGATTCAGCCAAAACGGCTACAGATAATTCAACCAAACTCGGCAGTCTGATAGCTCTTACTAAGGACACGGCAAAATAAGCTTTTGGGCCCAATCATTTCAGCCATTAAAGGTCCAGTTCGATTTCAAATTTCGATTTTTAACATGGGAATTTTTTTCAAAATGGACTTAGAGACTTGGAACTTTTTGCAAAAGATGCGCAATGACCATGCGAGCAAAAAAAAATCATGGCGAATTCGTCAGTCACGTGGTTTTTCCGCCATTTTGATTTTAGACACATTTTACAATTTTCCGACCCCATGCACCTTTGGCAATCTTCTCCTCTGAAGATACTATCATCTTAGAGCTCAAACTTGCATGTATGTGTAGCTAAAGGGTTGGTGATTAAATGAATGTCCAAAGCATTAGCGTACCTCTTATACTTTTTTCACAGTGACCTTTCAAAGTCCCACAATTTTTGAAAATCGTAAACTTCAAAGGGCCATAATTCAAAAACCTAGGAATGGAATTGAATGATTTTTTCAGGAGAGTAAGACAGTACTATGGTCATTATGAATCAATAATAAAATCGCTCGCGAACAGTCATTTCCGGTCATAATAAAGAAAAACTTTAACATGGGGAAAATCTTCAAAATCCACATAGAGACTCGAAACTTGTTTCAAAAGATGCGCAGGAACAATACAAGCAAAAAAGTAAATCATGACAAAATCGTAAGTTACGTGGTTAAGCCGCCATTTTGATTTTCTTAAAATTTGTCTGATTTTGACATGTTAAATTTGGGTCTAAATAATCCCAGTGACATACTATAGACTCGCAACTTGTTTTAAAAGATGCTTAATAACTAGACAAGCAAAATATGTTACCATTGCGAAGTCGTAGGTCACGTGGTTTCGACGCCATATTGAATTTTAACCTTTTTTGATCATGCATTTTTGCGGAAACACCACTTTGAAGACAGTTGCATCTAAGCGCTGAATCTTAGATTTATAGGCAGCTGAAGCATTCGAGAATAACAAGTTTGTTATATTTTGAGTAAACTCCTAATACTTGTTTCACAATCACCTTTCAAAGTATGGTCATTTTGAATATTTGATAAGTTTGATTTGAACTGACTTGATGAAGATTTTATTGAAGCGTCACTAGACAATAGACCACTCATAATTTGATTTTCAGTAATTTCTATTGTAGAGGCATCGGACATAGCTACGAACTTTTACTTCAACCCGGAAGCAATTAGGAGACAATGCAGTCCATTTCATTTTGATGTGTAAACAGAGGAAATTCCTAATTTCGTTTTGAAATACATTGTTTTGCTGGTGGATCAGTCCTGCTAAAGATTATAGTGTTATTGTATCGAGAATTACTGACTGTTGCCGAAAATTACCAATTTGAAGATAATCGACTCAGGATAATGACAATATAGGCCAATATGTTTAAGTAGTTCTGATCGAAAACCGGACACTGCACCACGATTAACGCAAATCTATTAGACGATCGAATTTGATATGGGAAACCTATTTAAAACACTCAAACACGTCAGTGTAGGTTTATATTGTGTTAAAGGCCTGTGCATGTCAGTGGGACGTGTAGCATGTGTAGTTTCGGTTCTGAATATTTATAATGATGTTAATTGTCGCTCATGCTGAAATAACCTACACGTTTGCTGTACAGTGTATGTTGACGTAGTTGCATCAATGCATAATGATTCTCCAAAGAGCAAAGAAATGAT
Organism: Gibbula magus; assembly: GCA_936450465.1. Classification (NCBI taxonomy): domain Eukaryota; kingdom Metazoa; phylum Mollusca; class Gastropoda; order Trochida; family Trochidae; genus Gibbula; species Gibbula magus. The sequence goes on along the minus strand of OW388290.1, from coordinate 14,488,565 downwards.
CTTGGACAAAATATCAACAAAAGCTACATAAATTCCCTTAATTTCGATAAATATTATCCGAACAAAACAGTGTCTTATAGATGTATAAAATATAGTCACTAATTTTACCCAAGCTGTCATAGAACTACTGGTGGTTCAGTGGTAAAATGTAGGATTTCTATTCCAGCCGCCTGAGTTCGAGTCCACCAGAAAAAAACTTTTTTGACTTAGATATAATTTCAAATGTTCAAAACTTATTTTATTTTGTATGTTAAATTGTTTTGAATTGTTTTTGAACTTTTATTCATCTAAACATTCATATTGGCAACACTGTCAACATTAGTGTAGTGGCTACTTTTTTGGGTTGTATTTTTTAATAGTTCTTTACATGTAACCAATGAGATGATGTCATGAAATATTTTGGTACGTTTGTCGTTTTGCCGATTTTGGATTTTCGACTTCTTTAATGAGATTTGGGTCCAATAAGTTAAAAATTCAAATCTCAAAGAAAATCAACTTTCTCAGTTTTTAGGGTACGTGTCTTCACAAATCTTCCCCTAAATTACAACAATACATACAAAATAAACTTCCCAATGCACGGCATAACTCTTGCCAGTCTTCATTATTGGATGATTTAGGCCTTGCAGTATTTACTTAAGATATCTGTGTTTAGAAATCCAGGCCCACTATGCATTTTTGGTACAGCGATTCACAATCTTGGCAAAACAAAGCGAGGATAAATACTGCAAGGGTTAAATCAGGCAGTAATGTTTTGTCTGCGTTGTAGACTACACATTGTCAATGGGGGTGGTTCCCGATGGCAGGTGGGATGAGGATGTAGTGTCTTCATGTACATGTTGGTTTATGTCTTCCAAGTCACATTTCGTATGCCAAATGGATTTGTCTGTACTGGTTGTTGTACTCCCGGCAAAGGTTCATTTTAAATGGGAGAATCAAAATTATTTCGCTAATCAGCCTATACTTAAGAACAGGAAGAATTTCTGGATAACAACTTCTTTAATGTGAAAATACACGACGTTTCGGAGTACATACTCACTCATTCATCATTTGGAATGTAAGGAAATAACAAAATAGGGTACATTTATATAGGCCTGTACTTATACAAATCGTTACACCACTTAGAAGATATTTGCATCTAAGCGATACAACTTAGATTTATATGCCGCTGAAGCATTGGGGAATAACAAGTAACATTAAATCACTCAAAATGTCCTTTTAAGGTATGGTGACGTTGTGAACAAGTTGGGGATTTTATTGAAGCGTCATGTGGAAGAGTTACTTCCCCGTGACCACCCTACGATGCTGTTAGCATGCACACTGACAACTTCCTCACTACATACAATACCTAACTGGAAAAAGTGCCATTAGCACGATAATTTATATGACTGATGAGTTTTAAATAGAAGTTCATCAAAATTGACTTTATTTTGATGTGTGAACAGGAAATTCACACTTTCGTTTTGGCTCGCATTGTGTTGTTTGGGGTCATGTCTGTTATATATGGTGCTATTGTATGTAGAAGTACTGATTGTTGCCGGAAATTACCAATTTGAAGATACTCGACACAGGATAATGACAATATTATCGAAACAAAACGATGTCTAAAAGATGTATAAAATATTATCAGTAATTGTCTGAAATCCTATCAGCTGTTAGTTTGGTCGAAAGGTAAAGCGTCTGACTTCTATTCAAGCAGGCTTAGTGCAGAAGTTCAACTCTTCGCAAGAAAAAACTTTTTCAACTTAAATATAATTTTAAATTTTCAAAACTTATTTTTGTTTGTATGTTAACTTGTTTTCACTTGTTTTAGCGCTTTTGTTTATGCAAAAATTCATATTGGCAACACTGACCAGATTAGTGTACTGGCTACTTTTTTATGTTATATTTTTTAATATTTCTTCACATGTAACCAATAAGCTGCTGTCATGGAACATTTTGGTACGTTTGCCCATATCCAAATTAATCTATGACCTCGGCCGATTTTGGATTTTCGACTTCTTAAATGAAATTTCTGTCCAATAAGTTAAAATTTCCATCTCAATTTCTGGAAAACTGTATCAGACAGTTTCACAAAACCTTCACCAAACTAAGTACAACAAGAACAGGTTGACATGGCGACTGTACAGCAGGCTGAAAAAGGATTTTTGACAAAGAGATTAAAAAAAAAATAACATAAAGACTTCAAACTTTTTTAAATAGATGTGCAATACCAGGGACCTCTATATAATGTCACTGGCAATACTAATACAAACAAAAAAGCAACAGTCACGTGGTTTAGCCACCTCTGATTTTCTTTGAAGTTGTTCGATTTTGACGTGTAAAATCTCAAAGCTCCTAGAGACATCCTAGAGACTTGAAACTTATTAAAAAATATATGCAATTACATTTGGAAGATGTTCTATTTCATTATCTTTGAATTAAATAAAACATTTAAGCGCAGAATCCGCTTGTCGTCGCTTGCGACTATATTTTGGATTTATATTTCATGACATTATTCTTAAAGTGTTACATTTACATTGATTTGACATGAATTGAGTGATATCGCTGAACTGAATAAAATTCAGCTTACTGTACAGACAGTGTTTATTTCTTCAAGTCATTCCTTTGCTGAATGTGGCACGCCTACGTTTTTCTCTCACTTGGCCGCGCTCTAGTGCACATGCCTCACACAAGTCAAAACTGAAATTGACAATTGCCTGTGAATGAACTTGTATTTTCTTTTTGAAATTTGTATTGATGTTCTATAGCATTGCAAATCTAAGTACATTTTGCTTTTGTATTTCATAAATGTTTGCATTAAAGTGTAACATTTAAATCAATTTGAGATAATTAAAATGACAATGTTGATATAAGTTTACTGTAGTATCAAAACACCCATAGCATATCAAACTAATCTGATGATTTCATAAAAGCTGCATCCATTGTATTTTTCGGAGTCACATATGGAAGTCGTTTTAAATTGTTTGATCTCAGATGTAAGTACTGACCCTGGCCAAAATTTGCCTTTTTGATGAGAGTCAAACAATTATTACATTACATTACATTATTGTTATACACTTGAAAGGTGATGATTGATTTTGTGAACTTAAAGATCAAAGGTCAAGGTCACGAGATAGGGTCACAAGTTTTGAAATCACTAAAAAAAAAAATTCCAAGAAGGTATTAACACCTTTTATAAATAGCTTCTTTCTTATACACCTAGGGAGTTATTTTGACATGTTTACATTCAACTTCTAAGGTCAAGGTCGTGAGTTCCGAAATCACTACAAAATCCTTGTAAATACAATAACTTCAAACATTTGTTGTGCTATTAAGCTCTTAATTGGTATATATCAACTATGGAGAAAGGACACGATTTTAAAAATCCGTCAAAGGTCAAGTTTCCAGCGAGCTCACGACTTTGCATGCTTTTGCAAAATTGCCTTATTTGAACTATTAACAATTTGAATCATTACATGATTGTTATGAACAATGAAAAGTGATGATTGATTGGGTGACCTTGTATATTAAAGGTCAAGGTCACGAAATAGGTTCAATGTCATCAGTTCACTCAATAACTTTTTTCAAAGAATCAAATTTGGAAATCAGAAATAGGTTTTAAGATTAAACTTTTGAAAAGTTACCCCAGTTATTATTCCTCTTGTTAGTAATAACTCTAATAATGAAAAACGTTTTGTGGAGAAGGCGGAACAGGGAAAGACGAGACTCTAAGTTTTGGGTCTGCTCTGCTTTTGCTGTGTCTAGTTTGAACTTGTTTTTGGCTAATGAATAAAAATGATGTAAATTAACAATGTCATTATTTGTAAATTTCACACATACAAATCATTGAAAACTAAAAGTAAAGTTCGTTATCAATGTCATGAATACAACAGTATGCATCAATAAGTCTTGTCCAACTATCACTGAAAAGCGAGATTCGACAAATGATCAAATATTATAGTTTCTCATTTAAACATGGTCTGATGATATGGAAAATATTCTGATAAAACGAAATGCATTATTTTAGACATGTATCAAAGTATTAAACTGAGCTACATAATTGGGTATTTGAAAACTATTAAACATACAAGTAACAATTATGAGATATTTTCATTTTACCCATCTAAACCTGATGTGAGTATTTGAGCATGGATAATTTTGTTGATTATCATAGCATTGTAAATTCTTATGACAGTAATTTTTTAAAGCTTTCATGTGTTTGTTATCAAAAGACTGTTTTCACAGATGTATCTTATTTATGGTATGTAAAGTTGAAACTATCAAAAACGGTTTTAATAAAACAATACTATTAAAATACTTCGCAATTGAAGAATTCAATTCAATTTTTATTGAAAAGAAGAACATGTTCCTGAAAAATATTTTTTTAGGGAGTGCATCCATTAACAAAGATCATTATATAATTGAAAGAGAAGGTATTATAAGTAAGAGAACTTGCTTCTGATCATTTTCATATTGAATGAAATATTTTAAACAAAAAAAGAGCTTGAAGCCCGTCCATCGCTGCTTGCAGCTATATTTAAACACGTAAAAGGAACGAGCTAAAAAGCATTTCACGTACTTCCATTTCAGTTTTTACATTTTTTTATTGCAGAATCACATGGCATTTACTCATCCACGACTTATAAATCACAAATCCTCTTCCATAAGTGTAACTGTATCCGCTAAACTACTGTAATGCCTTGATTCCAAGGGCCCGAAAGCTGCCTTATGGCTAAAGATAACCAGTCAATTAAAGGACTTGTATTCAAGCAAAATATATAACGTCGACGTGACAACTCACGATACTTCACTGGCTAAAGGTATTCAATGCTACATACAGAGATGAATGACCCGCCTAGGATAGGGTAGCGGATACAAATACATCGACGGAGCAGGATGTCAATCACATAACTTTATCTGTTCTTTCCGACATTTGCATAATCAATACAACAATAACCACAATGCCAGACGAACCGGCATACTGTTTCCTGAATATGACAAACACTTAATTAACTCACAAATAACTAATCAAAAGTATGATGGTATTCAGTGCTAGTATATGTGTCAATATGACCAACACGTGTCACCTGGATTTATGTTAGTATGTCGTGACTAAATTGTCTATTTAAAATACACGTGCAAAGCTACGGTTTCAAATGGCATATTGACGCTATTGTACTTTACCAAAATGCAAATGGTTTTCGGTGTATTGTAGTTTGAACTCGAAACTCAATTGAAAACTAATTAACAAGACAGGCAATTGTGTGTTTACATCAATGAATGTAAAAAGGTCATTCAGCCATCTTTTGATTGTTACCAAATTACCATGATGCTTCTTAAAGGTACTCACGTGGTTCGAAACTAAATAACCGTAATGAAGCATATTGTACATCAATGCCTTTAGATTGTAGTATCAGGATTTATAAATATCAATCTGTTTGATAGTATTTTATAATAGTCCGACTGTAGAGTTTTTTTAACATTAACGTACTAGGGTCCTCATTGCAAATTCAATTCAAGTAGTTTAATTCAAATTTAGCGTGAAGAGGATTTTATTCCCCCGTCGCAACGCCGTACGCCGTACGCCGTTCATGTTAGCGCGATATCTCATGAATCACAGCATCATATGTCTTCCTATTTGGTGACAGTCTTCAGGGGGATTACGCAGGTACAAGTCGAACTTGGTGACCTTGAACTTATTGGTAAGGGCACACGTTTGTTTAAATGATATCTCGTGAACCGTTGTACCAAATATCTTAAAAATTAGTGACAGCATATATGGACAGATTATGTGCGCAAAATGCATCTTTGGTGACCTTGACCTTATTTTTAAGGTCACACTTCTGTTAACGGATATATCACAAACCATAGCGCCAAGTGTCTTCAAATTTGTTGACAGTTTATATTGGTGACTTGTGTGACTTTAAACCTTGTTTTCAAGGTCACGGCGACACTCTGATCACTTAACAAACTTGTGTAAGCACTATAAAATCTCATAAATTTGTAGCACTTCAATCAGCATTATTTTACTCAATATTAATGGCGGGGTTATTGGTGTGTTTGTGACAAACATTTATTAACCCAATTCTATCCAAATTTAGTTTCCACATTATTACAATATTTACAATGATACTTGTTAGCAAGACGGGCGTTCTTCTAATCGAGAAACTGTCAAATTTAACATCCTTAAACTAGAAATTTAGGCAATTCAGTGAAGTTAAGTACTTACATTCAACTCGCATTTATTTGCGGCAAATAAAATCTAATTAATCATTCAATGTTACTTTGTTGTAATGTGTCACCATTGAATATTATCAATATTCACGGACGAATGAAGCATTTGAGTGCACGATCGATAATAGATTAAGAACTGAACATTTATTTCTGATTATTTCTTGCTAAATATAAACATTAACCACGAAGTTAAATTTATACTTTGTATATAGAAAGAAATTTTTTTGCAAAAATCATAATTCGCTAGAACTGTTACAATTTGTACAACGTTACAACATAATTCATCTTCTCCCACGAGAATCAAAGCCCTAGAACGCTGAAACCTTGTGTACATAGTCCTTGACCAACGGGGATTAAAATTGTAAACTACCGGGCAAAAGAAAGGACTCACCTCAGTTGATTTTATCATATGTATGATTTTCAATTGCAAATATCTCAAGTTTTCGATGTCATTATCCAAAACGTAACAAAAAGTACAGGTGTTTAGTTAGCAGTCAAAGAATACTTCTACATGTTTGTTTTTTTTAAATTTAAAAATGAAATTTTAAATCTAATTTTGTTTTTAAATTATTTTTGATGATACACAATTGTTCACCGACATATAAGACATATCCTAAGTGAAAATTAATAAATGTGCCTGATTCTGCACACATTTATAACTTTTAAACAGGTTAGGGGTCATGTTGGTGTTAATTTAATTTAATTAACCCTGTCTTCATTACAAAAAGATATTTGAACTAAAAATTAACCACAGTCACCAACAAAGTGATCCAAACTACTGCAGATAAGTATTATTGTATCGTGCCATAGTCAAATACATCTGATTTCTTTTAAATATTGAATTAATAGAAACAAACTTAGGTGAGTCCTTTCTTTTGCCCGGTAGTTTAGATGTGGTCCTCTGCCTCCAAATAAAGGCGAGATGGGACCCGTCATAAAACCTTAACTAGTATAATGTATTATTTTAAAAATAATGATCTACATATTCAAAGGCCATATTTGTCACGTCTATCATTTCGCATCATTTGAGTGTTGGGAAAGCTTTTTCAACTAAAAAACAAATGTCATTTCATATGCCAATCGAACATGTCATTGTTTGCCAAAGTCTTGCTTTTCATGAGAAATGAGACATCGGCTTAGGGTGAACATATGATAAATGAGACACTTTAAGGGACGGATTTGTTTTTGTCGTGCTTGACGTCATACCGTCTAACACAGACAGAATGTCGTTTTAACTAGCAATCCATCGTGGTCGGCTGATGTAAACTGCACAAATCTTAGTTCCGGCATTTGGACATGGACTATTTTGATCAAGTTGATGATGGAACATTTGTACATGTACGACATATGATGTTAAAAGTATTCTTACAACAAATATTGCCTTTTAAAATGGATACAAAGTTGATTTATTTGTCTGAACTGAAGTGTTTGCACAAACTTATTCATCTTAAATGTCAAATTACTTGAATCTGGTTCTCAGTCATTCAACAGAAATGAGTTTCTCTTACCATGAAAAAATATATTATGACCAAATGGTACATTATCTCAAATGAATGTGAAACTAAAATGACAATTAGAAGTTGGAAAGATAGATTAATGTTAAACTCGAGCATGTTTTCAACGACTTGAGAGATCTAGAGGTAACGAATTCTAACGTGAATAGTCAACTCGGAAGAACAAATACACAATCACACTAACGTTATAACAAAAAGCTTAAATAATATGCTACTTCTTATATGTCGTTGTAAAAATGTTGCGTTTTTTCACCAGTAAACCTTGCCTTAATACATATGGAAGAAAAACTAGTTCTATCATATGAAAACATATATCAAATAAGGTTTCACTACTTTTGAATATTTGCATTTATAACAGCCTGGTGTTTGGGTGTCCAAACAGGAGTTTAGTTATGCATCTAGTTATGAATACAATCTTCGTGTATTTCATCAACTAATCAACTTTATTTTACATATGTTATGAGCAGCATTTTAGGTCTTTTTACAAAATAGTGATTTATACAATTATTTTCTTTATATTTCTATTCATAATGAATATGATTCGGTAAACTAGAAAATGTTTCCTTATTTTTCGTTTTAGGTTAGCAGTCGATCCAACATGTTTAGTTCACTGTAAAAGGAGTTTAGTTATGCAGGAAAACGAAAGTACAATACTGGTTGCTGTAATGTGAGTAATGGCATTATCTAAAGTGCAGAGAAGACAGCAGTCACTCCTTAAAGCAGGGTAACCTTTAAAGTCACACACTTTGGAAAATGATAAAGTTTCCTAATGACGAAATCCAATAAGTTTTAACAAGATTAACCTTTCTAAAGCAAAATGATGCCTCCCAAATATCGTATGGTTGTAGCCTGAAATTTCAACAACCGATTAGTTCCTTATAACATGTATGGTAGGATGTATTTTAATGCGTTAAAGTAGACTTTGTAACAGCACTGTTGTTTTTTATATCTAAAACCTAAAGTTTATCATGCAGTTTATACACTAAAATAATACTTATTTCTTTTAAAAATTCAGTTTCATCACAATATTAAGTCATATTTTTGTTAAAATGTCGACATGAATCATTTTCTTGAAAAAACAAGTCGCGAGTGATTTATATCTTAACAATACTGGTATGTTAGTTAGACAATGTGTGTATACATGATAACGAATGTGAACTCTCCGACTTAACAGGAAGTAGTCAATATAATACATCTATCATTACCGGGAAGAAGCACTTTTAGATACGTTTCCATTCCTAACTCAGTCACGGCGACAAGAGTCGGAGATAATGTCTGTCCTCATTACGTATTCAGAATGTAATCTCTACGTGCTTTTCATGACAAATTTATTTAGATTCGATACATGTACTTACAGAATTATTAAATGTCCTGATTGACGTACAAATCATCTCACTCGACTTGCATATTTATCCCCTAACGCCAAATATTTGATAATAACTTGCTTTCAATGAAACTCGAGCAGCGGCTTAATACACGATGGGAAGCTTATGTTCAATAAGACTAAACATCTTAATAATGTAATTATACTGAACAGATTGGCACTAAAAGGTTTATTTTCGACAACAGTCATTACTTCTCGATAAAATAACACCCTTGGTAACTTTTGACCGATGTTACTACAATAACAGACGAGAGTGTCCCTTTAAATGACAAAAAATCAAGCAGACAGAGTCGACTACGTACTCCGCTAAGGCTGACCAAAAATGACGGTACACCTTTAATAGTTCCTTTATCGCTCCCATATTTTCGTTGAAAAGTTTATATGCTATCCAAATCTTAGTTCATTTCACTATTGTTCAATTTTGTTACAGTTTTCATGTGCTGCGTTTTTGTAAAATGCATTACAATGGAACAAGCTAAAACAAAAGTTGCAATCCAAATTGCCATGTATCAAAAGAAGACACTTCTAGGTTTGCCCCGGATACAAAAGTGCAAATTTCATTGAAATGGTTAAAAATAACTCTGCAATAACTGATACCCCAAACATCACATCTAAACATCATGATTCTTCAATATACCAAGTTTCATTTACCGGTTCCACACAGTGCTTTAGTTATGGTCCGGAAATAATATTATCACTTCCGTTTTCATTGAAACGACAAAACTGAAAAATCCAAAGAAATAAAGCGAGGGGAATTGTTTGTTTGTTTGTGCTGGCTCACAACTAAAAGCCGGACGTACGGTCGTATAGACGAACTAAGGTATGTCCAATACTTCCTGTCGTTATTGACACTCTAATACAAATCCTAAGAGACACTTTGAATATATCATTTTGCCCAAATTTTATTTAAGCATATTTCTCTATTGATTTTGACCACAACGCATTTAATGCTTATAGATAGACACCAACTTGAACGTATTTTACTTCACCTTCCCAAAATTCACCATAGAAAACACACAAAAATTCTATTCATGCTCAGGAAACGATGGGCTTTCCGATGGAAACTCAACCAATGTGTTTCCCGACCTTTCTGGGGATACATAAATGAGTTTTAATTTTGCTATCCTTTACAGATGCACATGTCTGCAAAATGTTTATATTCCTTTAAACATCTGCTGAACCATTGAATATAATCTTGGTTTTACTATAATGCTTCGTATAATACATAATTATTGACTTTTCACTATATGGAACGTGAGCATTTATGCAACATCTGATGTCCAATTCATATGTTAATGTTCTTATTAGCCAACAATATGTAAGTGTTATTAGTCAATAGTTTCCTGAGATGAAGGTTGCTGCATCACGATATACTTATTTTGCTTTCTTATCGAGAACTCACAAATTCATCTTGTGATAACAATGAAATAATTAGATTCCTAGTGTTGGGTAATGTGTAGCTCCTTGCAGCAAACAAATAGAAACATTCAGTCAGATGGGTTTTTTTCAATGTTGGAATTTCATGAGATTTCAACTTTATGTATGATTAATATTAGGTGTAAACAATCCGATCTATAAATAAATAAGATAACATCTCTTTATGTATATGTACTATGTTGTCAATACCTAGAAAGGCAAGGTACATACGTATTGTAGCGGAACAGTGGTGCAATATTTTTTAAATCTTGACAATGCAGGCGACATGTGTATGCTTTTATAAGATTGTCGACGAGTAAGGAAGCTGGTCACAGACCCTTTCTTTAGATCAGCCCCCCGGTTAAATTGTTTCATTCACTTTATTGGCTCCTGTTGCGTTATGGAGTTCAGAATTTTGTATTTCCTAGAGAGTTAATCCCTTGTAACAACACACGCCTTCCTCCCCCTGACATCAATGGATTTTTACTGTAATAACAAACGCTACTTCCCAGTAGGACCCCGGTTAAACTACTTGATTGCCTGTGTTCAGGAATGATTCTCAGTATCAATCAATCAATCAATCAATCAATCAATGGTTTATTTACGTCTCACTTGTGTACATAGATATTAAAAGTACATTCATAAAAAAAAGAATAATAAAGATAAGAGTACACAACCAATTGCCCAGCGATTTATGAGAGACAATAAAATGTTTAAGAATATATTAAGAGCATATATACAGCTTATGTACATCAAGAGTATAAAATACCTCTTCTTTTATATAAAATATGATGGCAGGTTCTGGCTGTATCAAACATTAAAATAGGATTGGATAAAACATAGTAAAATTTCTTATAATCTGTTAAGCTATTAAAATTGGGATAGACAGTCATGCATACATTTAACAATCTCTCTCTCTCACTCTCATACAACGGGCATTTCAACAGTGTGTGGAGCTCGTCCTCGATTTCATGAGTGCAGTTAAAACATTTTCTATCCATGAGTGGCAGGTTTTCATAGCGTCCGGTTTCTATCTTCAGTGGGGCAACTCCCAAACGAAATTTAGCAAGAGCACTCCTGTACATGTGGGCACGGGGCATAGGGCATTTAAGATATTCTTCCGTATGGTATTGCGTACTGTCAGACCACCAGACGGCTACAAAACATAACTAGCAATCAATATGGGTAAACTATTCACATCTTAACAATAGTTTTCTTCGACTTACATGTCAGATAGTAGTTTATTATTTTAGTTCCTTCATTAATTATATCTGATCAGAATTGCTTTTAGAAATAGCTATTCTTATGATACAGGTGTCGAAACGTGTATTTTGTAATGTGGGTCCCAAACTAACAGTATTGAGTTTTTAAACCAAATAATTCACCTTACACCATACTCACTGAACACATTCAGCAATCTGTATCTGAAAGAAATATTGTAATTATAGCTACATTGTATGCATACGTCGTGGACTGTACATGTATGTCCATGGGTGAATATTGCTTGTTCTCTGGTATATATAAAGACGAGACGACGTGGAGAAATCTGGGTCACTATTTGCTATAGTCATTACTTCCACCACTCCTTACACCCCCATCACGTTTTCCGTAACATTTTATTGATTACTAAGCAATTTTTATTGATTACTAAGCAAACGTTATCTCTCCAGTGTGGAAGTCATGTTTGTTCAGGAATAATTAACGTTTGATTTGATATATTTAACCTAAATGGAACTTCCATACGAAAATTGTGACGCTATGTCAAATTACATTTCCTGTAAAATAAAGTATTTATGTGCATTGCTGTCTTCATTTGAAATGTTGAAATAGTTTCAATGTTTTAACCATGTTCAATGTTTCTGTTGTTTTCGCAAACATGAGCCTTATCGTGCCTTTTTTTGTTTTACTAAAACCAAGATTATATCTCTTGCAATTAATAAATATACATGCGGAGAAAAGATAAGCGCCCACACGTGTTTTCACCAGCAAGGGTTGCCAGATAAGAAAGGTTACAATTTGTCAGAAAAATTAACCGGACATAATAAGAGAATCATTATCTAGTTGTTTAAAAAAAAGAAAAATTAATTCAGATATTTCGATATTTGCATTTATTCAATTTTGGTATTTACGTCCTCAAAAACATGTTATGTTATACCGAGAAAGTAAAGTGAATATTGGTTGCTGTAATTAGTATTTTCTTATTTTCAATAAACTTTAATATCTGCCTTTGAATAAAGAGTCACTAGTAACAGCAGTGCGCTATAGACCTTCAAAATCAAAAGTTGTGTAAAAAGATAATTTCCATAAAAGTGACCTACTGACGACATCTGGTCAGTCTTAACGGTTTGAAAACGGTTAACGGTTAATTAACGGTTTGGAAAGAATAAAACATGCATTTAAACGTCGAATGTTATCGACTTTTTCCAAATAGTTGTCAATAATTGTTGAGAAAAAGGGTGATTTCACCAACCAGTTCCTCCTTATTTTGCTACATAATAAAGTGTTTTGATGTATGAAAGACAACTTGGTACCAAAACTGATGTTTTTGACATCTGAAACCTCAATTGTATTACGTAGTTTAGGCATAAGGATTTTTTTTTTATTTTTGGTAAGAAATTTAATTTTAGTACCACATTAGTCACTAATGCACAGAATGAAGGAGGAATGTTACACACCATAAAATAAAACAATCACTGAATTAATTCGAAACAATCAGCTTTCCATAATGTATCATTCTTGTACATATCTAACATCGATAAAAGATTCCGCACCTCCAGTATTGTAGCTTCCCAGTTTAAAAGTTTTCAAATACTAATGTTTTGACTTTGGTAATGGCATGCCTGTAAGGTCTTCAGAGTTTCCCATCCATCAGTGCAAGCCACTTCTGCCTTGTACATCCTTCAGGCTTGACGGAGAAACTCTGAAAATAACAACCTCCACTTACCCTAGCTTCCAAATGATCACTTATAATTAGCACTCACGTGTACGAAAGCGTGCACTGCAACAGGCGACCCGACAGTTCCGTTCTTGTATCAACTTGTTTTGTACGTCTGACTTACTGCAAAAGTCACGAAGTACGATTACATGGAAATGATACTCTAACGATTCTGAAAGCTTATGAATCAATTTGACTTTGAATAATACTAATTTTTTTAAAAGAGAAATAATATACATGGGTGCACAACAAATCAAATGTCCAGGTGCATGGCAGCTTCAATTTTAAAAACAATTAAAAACATAACGCCGAGTTTCTCTCTCCTACCGATTTCAAATACATTATGTATGAAACAATACTTAAGTTATGACTTCATATAGTAGTTATTATGGCGTCACAGTGGGGAGAATTTATCAGAATTTTCCACCTGATGAAATAATAAATGCTTCTTTCCCTTCAGCCCAAATGTTTATGTCAGAACAGAGATGTTGAAATGGAAACTTTATTTCAGCATGAGAACCATGCTTGGCCACTTTCGAGAAAACAATGAGATAAGGATAACTCACAGAAAAGCATAAACTCCATGGAATTAATTGCTTGGAACCTTTGGTCATAATTCACTCTGATGTGCAAAGTTCAAAATTTGCATTAATTGAGAATCAATCAGGAAAACAACGTTCTACTGATTTCACAGGAAAGAAAGAACATACTGTTTTTGAAAAATATAATTTTAAGGTAAATCGGTGCTTTAGAGCGACAACATCGACGTTTAAAGGCGTCATGGTGCTTGTCAATTGATCAAGCGTATATTTTAAACGTATCTGTAGAAAGCAGAAATATAAATTTAAGTTATAGTGTTTGATATGTTAAATAACAACTATTCATAACAATGAAACATTTGATTTCGGCTTATGTACAAAGATGTTTTGAAAACTACGACTTGTCTATATCCTATTTATATCAAGGAATATGGTACTCTGAAAGGTATTGAAGCAAAAAAAGGGGTCCTGAAAGACACTTACTCCACCTTTAATTTTTGTTTATTGGAATGGTACAGAGAAAGATAGGAACAGCCTCGGCAACTGTAACCCACCCTGGACCTGCCACGCCTACTGACCACACGACCACTGACCCCTCTCCTCTCCCCACACTTCCGGCCGGGGCCCGCACCGACTTCTGCCTCCACCCCACGAGATGACACGAAACCCATCCAGTTCACGGTCGAGCGTAATGAAGCAAAGATTACTCTAACAATGTGAAAGCTATTGAATTCTGCTATTAAAATGTTGAACCTGCGAGTCTGTTTTTTATTATTTTCATCATTTTCAGTTCCATTAATGTCGCCTTGTGTGCTAATGAATAAATGCCAAAGGTGGGAGTCTACCAATATTCTTAAAGGAACAGTTCTATAGGGGTATTTTTGTGGAGACGAAATTCCAGAGAACGTTCTTTTTGACACACATGCATGCTTATAAAACAACCCGGTTGACACGTGTTACTAAGTGCAATATTCGAAGCATGTTTTTATAACACATATTATCAAATCGACAATCCACTTGAATGTCGTCTCCACAAAAAAATATCCCGATAGAACTGTCCCTTTAACTACCCCAACGCTGATATAATCAATGAATCACGTGATGTAAATGCATTGTAGCGATACTGGCCATGGTGGTTACATGCATGTCATTATATGTCAATATAATGACGACTTATATATCCATTGACGTCTCGCTGAATACTAATGACGAGTTACCTGACACTAATGACGTTTTAAATGTCAAGATTATCGAACTATTGATGATTAATTTAGGTTTAATACTAATCTAAACATGTTTTCTAGTTATCCCGATACACGATACAAGTAAACATGCTTATCAATATATTAATAATATTGAAAAAATCGTATGTAAAATGAATGATCCCTTACAACCAAAATGGTTGATACCAGAACAGTTTTGCCGGGTTCTATTAGATAAGTGATAATTTTTTTCAATAAGGTTTTGGTTTACGTACAAAATCTGCATTCAGAAAATCATATATATGTATAATTCATACACACATCATACATCATTCATGCACACAAGATTTCACCTTTCTTGAGGCTAATGCATTTTGTCTTTTAGAAGAATACACATAATGTTCTTTAGGGGGCGATACCTTTAGCCCTATATATACCAAAGAGTCCAAACCGAACTTACAATTCATAATGCCCATTGACCAAAGAGTCTGTACACACAATTTCATCTTTCTCAAGCTTTGAGTTATAGAAGAGAGGAATATTGTGTTTTAGGAAATAGTCCATAAGCTCTTTGTTAGGAGCCACAGTGATCAAATTACAAATATTAATAATCCCCATAAGGAGTCTACACATAACATTCATGTGTCTATTGGTTTTCGTTCTTTGGTTTTTATGCAGTGGACCCTGTGACCGCATCTAGAGCTATATAGTCACAACATCTATCATTTATAATCACCATTGGCCTTGGAGTATGTACACACGATTTCAGGCTTTTTTGGGCTTTTAGTTCTGACGTAAAAGATGAAAATGGCTTTAAGGACATGGCTCTTGTGTTTCTTATTAAGGGGCCTCCTTGGCTGAGGAGTCTGTTCACAAGTTTCAAACATTGGAGAAGAAGACTTAATACGACGTGGCCCTTATTTGACAACACAGAGGCACAAAATCAGTTTATAGTTTACAGTTTATAATCCCCATTTGCTAAAAATTCTGAACACAATATTCCAGCTTTGTCTGCTTTTTCTTTCTGGAGAAGAATAGGAAAACAGGTATAGAGCATAGTACATGTGGTTCTTACTTTGGGCCACAGAGTCTCCAAATCTATAATAATCCACATTGGCTAAATAGTCTAAACATACTATTTCAACCCTTCTACGGCATTTAGTTCTGAAGAAGAAGATGAAAAAGGTTTTCTATCATCCCATCTACATTTTTATAATTCAATTGTCCAAGTAGGGTGTACACAGCATTTGAGTTCTCTAGAGCGAGTGATTCTTGAAAATAAGATGAAAAATAGACGGATGGACTGGCGCCCGCCGAACTCCTTGGCATGCCATAAGTCTATCAAGCTTTTCAGATCTGAGGGCAGTCTGTTTATTGCTGACAGTGTCTGCATTGGTCCATGCGTTAAATATGGATGACTGTTTCAAAATCAGTAATACGCAGCCCCTCTATTTCCTCGTGTAAATACATAGTAAATATGAATTTTTTATTCCGATATGCAAATATATGCCAGGTGTATATACACTTACATATGTATACTTCTTCATGTAAACGGGGCTTTAGAATGTAAAAATATTATAATCCTCAACATGGGTTATACCTAAATAACAGTAAAAGTATTATAATATTAGTACCTTGGAATTGAGAAACCCTCTCATTACTACGTAATCGGGCGCTTGGAATGGTGGACTTGGTGTTCAGAAGTATCTTCGCACACTACGCTACTAATAAAATATATCACATTTATCATATTCATTAAAATAGCTGGTTGTATACATAACAATATTTATTACCCATATGCTTGAAAATAACCGAGTTAATATTATTGATATGAGCACGTGCACATATCACGTTTGCCTTGCAACCATTATTTCACCTCATTTCGTCGTCTGTGATGTCATCAAACAATTGTTTGTGACGTCACTGTAGCTTGCCGTCGCAAGCATGGCAAGAGAAGTGAGTCGTTTTTGACTAATTTTACGCGAAAAAAATGAAATAGAATGGGTAATAAAGAAATTATAAAACTCGAAAGTGTGCCATATGAGTTTCGCTCGGGCAATACACAAATTCAAACTCGTTTCGTATAAGTCATATAACACCCTTCCACGGGTAATAATCTTTATATAACTTCATTTTAAGGTCCTTCTGTATCTTGAGGTGATGTACGCCAAGCATACTTAAAGGAGAATATTAGAGAAAAACTTTGTTTTAACATGTTTAACAGTATTGTTTAAGACAAAGTGTGTCAAAAAAATTATTAAAATGCGACATTTTATGTAGAAACGTTGAAAAACCGTTTTCGGTGCGAGTCGTTTTCCGGAAATCCCCGAGAGTTAATCAGGCTGGCAGCAGTCACGTGATATGATGTCAAAGATGCTCTCCCGCGCGCTGAGCCAGTGTATTTTCTACGTTCGTAGTGTTGTTATGGCTTTCTCGGATAGCGATTGCAGCGTTGATTTTCAACCATCTGACATAAATTACATCCGTCCTTATCAGTATGAACCTATTGTGAATCAACATTGAGTTGAACACCAGGAATCAAGTGAGGATGAGCTTTCAGAAGTAAACAGTGAGAGAGTTGGAAATACAGATTCGTACACAGGGACTGGCAAACTCTAACGTTACAATTTCACAATAAGTGGATTATGCCGTACATTAAATAATTATTGTCTACATGTAGATAACATGGGTGTCAACAACTTATATGTAGTTAATTAAAATATATTACTGCAAATTATACTGCTTTATTCGTATATATACTGTACCGCTGAAGTAACCAGTTGCATAGGACAAAATGAACCATCTTGATTCTCGATTATTCAAATCATGTTTGCTTTAAAAACGTATTGATATTAAATATTATTATTATTTATCTAACGTACAAACCACTGTTCAATCGTTATCAAGTAAGATAGACAGTAAGATCTACACATAGCTATGTGAGAGATTTGGTAGTCACGAAAACCGGACTAACACGATAATAAGGAACTCGCGATATTAGAAGCCTGTAATAACGTAGTGTAAAGCTCTGTTTATACGGCGAACTTTGCAGTGAGCATATGCAATATTGCTTATGGTAGTAATATACGCATGTTAGTAAAAGTAAATTTACTATGCGTTCATGCCTGTTTAATTTCTGCCTAAGAAAATGGGATTCCAACTCTTTTAATATATGAATAGAGAATTTCTAAAATATGTCAATTAATATGTAATAGATGTAAACTAAATAAATGACATTAATTTAAATCTGTCAACATTGGTTTGACTTTGTCGCCCTAATTATAATGAAAATCGAAAAGTCAGATAGATTTCGAAGTTCATCGCGTGCAAGAAGGAGATTATCCTATAAAGAGAATTTGAAAAACAATATTAAGAACTTCTAAAGTTCTCTAATATATTTTCTCAACCGATGTGAAATCACTATTTCTGTAAACGACGAACTGTTACTAGAATAGTGAAATACCATATGCAACCGTCGGTGACAATTTGCTTACGGTAGTAAAATATACATTTGTGCAAATGCGTCCATACGAGCAAACTTGCATATGTGTAATGATTTACTCAAATGCAAACGCTTGCCGTATAAACAGGGCTTACTATTAACCGAGTTGGAGGGGGGGGGGGGGGGGGAGTAATTGTTTGAACTTGAGTTGCTAGACAGTTACGTGTTCTCCTATCACAAGTACACAAACCAAGCACCCACAAGGATTGAACACTGAAACTTATTATTTTTGCAATAATCATTTGTTATGATATTGTGAACATATACAATCAGTGGAAATGCATTTTTAGTAAATACATTTTAAAAAACAGGATCCAACATAGACGTAGTAAGGGTTCAAAAGTTGGGGCAAGATTAAGAATTTAGTTAGTGGGGGTGGTTGGGTGTAATATAGGTGACAGATATCATTTTAGCGTTGAATATCACTATAGTTTTCAAATGATTTATAACCAGGAAATATTGTTTGTGTGTCTGACAATGCCATTTGAGCTGCCACGTTGGCCATATTAAATTGAAATTAATCTAATACAGTTATTAGCCAATGACAAATAATTATACAACTGTGTACTAAGTTTTAAGGCCTACATATCCCCATTCTCGGTGGTACCCAGGGTTTTATATATGCTCCGTTACTTTCCGCAGGAGCATATATAAAACTCTGGGTAACCGAGGATGACACATCCCATAAGAAGGCATTATAAGTTATATTCTTATAAAGGACTGTTAGTTACGAGTACTCTAAGACTAACAATCACTTATTTATAAAACTGTTTTAATATAACGGATCAAAATGCTCTGAACATAGTGAGACAGATTCCGACGGTTTTCGGTCCTTCTTTCCTCTTTGACACTATCCAAACCTTCGCCGCGCTGCATCCGTCTTTTCACTTGAAAATTAAAAATATGTAAACTTCTGACCAGACTTTGATGAATTACTGCACACCAACGCAGCACAATATACCATATCAAGTCCGAAACTACCCGAATTCTACGTATTCAACCGATTCTTCATCTACTCTAATGCCTTCCCTTTCACTGCGCTAAGGACCCAAAGCGGGCCGTAGAGCATCTCTGACGTCACAGCCTAAACCTGCCGAAGGCATACGCGCACAGGCAACAGTAGGCGCGGTTGTTATATCGCGTAATTAATAATAAAACACGGCTTTCCATATTATTTTCGGGGGAATATGATTTTAAAGTATATTTTACTATAACAGAATATAAATTTATACAAATATTCTCCTTTAATGATGAAACATTTTCATTGGCAACGAAGATTTGTAAGTGCAAATGTAGCAGTAGTACAGGTCTGTGAGGAGGAAAGTCAACTTAGTGTTTCCTTATTTATAGTAAGTTTATTTCAAATAAATAGAGAAAAACTATATGAACCTTCTAAAGTAGGCTACTATGATTTTGGCGTTACCAGCATCATTTATTTCAAAACAAGAGACGTTACCAACATCTAGACTGGGAGTTACCAACATCCCACCGTGATTTTAAGATTTTGCATATTCTTCATGACGTGGGCATTAATATGTTTATTCAGTGCATCAAAACTATTTACACCATCAATGTTCATGAGTGCAAACTAAGTTTGATTATATACCCCGAGAAACTGTTAATTCGTGTTAAATACTCGCGAAGCGATCTTGCCTTCCGCCATGTTGGGATGTTGGTAACGTACGAGGGGCGTTCAATAAGTGTTGCAACTTCAATATAAAACCAACTCGCGTAGTCAATTTTTTACTTTTATTTTTCAATATAGTTACCCTTCACCTCAATACACTTATTCCATTTCTCTTTAAGACTTTTGATGCCGCTTTTGTAGAAGTCTTCCGTTTGCCCCCCTAACCACGCCTCTGTGGCAGCTTTGACGTCTTCGTCATCCCGGAAGTGCCTTCCACGTAGGGCGGATTTCAGGTTTCTGAACAGGAAGTAGTCACTGGGGGCTAGGTCTGGGCTGTAGGGTGGGTGGTTAAGCTGTTCGAATCCAAAATCATGTATAGCGGCCTGTGCAACTCTTGACTTGTGGACTGGAGCGTTGTCATGCAAAATCAGAACACCACGTGTCAACATTCCACGGCATTTCTGTCGAATTGTCTTTCGCAATTCTTGCATTAGGTTGGCATAATATTGACCATTCATTGTAGTTTTGGTTGGCAAGTAATCAATTAATAATATGCCTTTTGCATCCCAAAAGATTGTCGCCATAACCTTGCCAGCTGATGGTTGAGTGCGAAACTTCAGGGGAGGCGGTGAACTCGGGTGCTTCCATTGCTTGGATTTCAGTTTAGTTTCCGGGTCCCAGTGGTGGATCCAGGTTTCGTCACCTGTCACCAGACGAGACAAAAACCTGGCTTCATCCGTATAAAACCGATCCAGGAGCTCCATGCAACTTTCGGTTCTTTTCTGGCGATCTTGTGCTGTGAGGTTTCTGGGTACCCATCTTGCAGATACCTTGGACATACCAAGATGGTCATGAATTAAAAACACTTCCAACTGATATCTGGAATTCCAAAGACAGTTCAGAAACTTTAACACGGCGGTCAGCTAAAATTCGTCTTTCGATGGCGGCAATAACTTCCGGTCGGGTGACTTCAGATGGCCTGCCTGACCGTGGGTCATCGTCTAAGGACTCCCTGCCCCGCTTGAACTGAAGAGACCAGCGACAAACTGTTGAAAAGTTAGGAGCATCCTTACCCATCACATTACACATACGATTATGTATTTCTGTAGCTTTGCATCCCCCTTTAGTAAGGAACTTGATCACAGCGCGTTCATGTTTGAGAGAATCCATAATTATGGAGACCCCTAGGTCAGCGCAGCTATTATATCTAAATAATTGTTATGTCTAGAAATTGTTTTGACATGTGTCAATGTTATGTTTTGACTATAGTAACACCTGCTATAAGCTGACACTGTTTATGTAAACACCAATGCCCCGCTTGCAACACTTATTGAACGCCCCTCGTACGTCACTAGCATCACCTTCGGTACAGTGTACATGGAAATCATTCCTCAGGGTGAACACTTGCAAGACATTTCTGTTTATAGTTTGGCCCTTTGCTTTACTCTAAGGTACAGGCAAACTCAAAAGTCTAAAATCAAGTCCTGTAATCACGAGGGCGGATAGAATGATAGTTTTCCACTGTAAACAAGTAACTACTCAATTCTGATTTTTGCAATTGATACAAATGTTGTTCCAAATGTTGACTTCGTCATCGTGACTGTCAGTTGTGGGTGTTCTTTAGTCACGATGCAATACATCTCATAATATTGCTGATACAGTATATCCAGGGGTCTTTGGCAAGACTGCAACATGGAATGTCTAGATGTCTATGAAATATATATCATTCCTCCAGTTATCACTCAACTGTCAATGGCGCAAGTAGGATGGGGGAAGTAATATGACAACTACATGTACAGTAACTTACTGTGGCCATGCACAAACGGTCTTTCCCCTTACTCGCTGTGAGTAGGAAGCCCAAGGTGATAGGAACATTAAAACATACGACCACCTCAGGAGGCATTAAACCCAGCGTGCATAAACAACAGTCTAAAAAAATGGTCAAATATGGCAACAAACTATTGACAATCGCCCAATCATTGCATGTCCACCGGCATATGGTTATCCGGCAAGAGACAAGAGGTCCGAAGTCTGAAGCAGAAAAAGTGAGCAGAGAACAGATGCAAGGGGCAATGTACAGTGTAAATGGAGTACTGAGGGTCTTCGGTGCACAGATATGAACAATTCTTAGAATTCCTGCCTGGTTGCTTTAAATAATAATCAGTATTATTCTAGTACCTTGTATTTTCTCTAATTATTCTAAATCTACAATATTCAATATCATAAGAAATTCGTGAAAACATGTTTGTGGTTTTTTTTTAACACCAGCGTGTAGGTGAGCTGTAATATTGTGTCCGTGCCATGTTTCAGTTCTGCTGCCAGATGTGAACATAATAGTCACTTAGCCGCTCAAATATTTCCGTTATAGACATCAATTGATTGTTTGTGTCTAAAAGTTTAGGTTAGTGTAACTTCACTCGCTGGTTTATTTTGGGGTCATTCTTTGAAGATTACTAGACGCGATTACATGTTTAAAAGCCAGTTTTCATTATGATATTGAAAACAAAAGAAGAGAGCTTATACTTGCAGATGCAGTTTCACGAATAAAAATAACTTGATAAACTGTGACATAAGATTCCAATCAAGGACAAAGCCATAAATATTCAATTTTTTAAATTTATTTCCAATAATGAAACGCCACAAGCTCGTAGTTCAATGATAATACGTATACTGCTGCAACAAGATTTTGTTAAAATGGACTTACACTCAACCTCAAAAGAAACGTCACCATACAAAATACAAGATAATTCAACCTAGGTGTGAAAAACACAACTGACGTAGAAACCAACTAAATTTTAAATTTCAAAACATTTAATATGTATTCCTATTTATGAGAAATATTCTTAAGAAATCGTCGTTTCGAAACCCCTATAAATAAGACGAGATAGGAGAGTCAAAAATAGTCTTGCTGGCTTGTTTAAGAACGTCCTACAGTACAGACACGTCAACAAATTTAAGTCCAAGAGGATTATTTATGTCGACAATTTTATTATCACATTTATAAGTAAAATGCTAAACATTCAGGCCCCAAAAAACATTTTTAAAAAGCGATTAAAACACCTCAAGTGTAATTGAACAGACATAGTGCAGACAATAGCATTATAATCTGATGTATGACCTCGTTTCAAATCATGTCCCTGTCAAAGCTATTCAAAATCGATTATTTTGTTTCCGGCAACAGCAAGCATGCTTTCGACCATCACGGGTCTCATCAGGTGATGAGAACCGTGATGGTCGAAAGCATGCTTGTGAATTATGAATAAATCATCGTGATTTCTTCGACAATTGTATTTTTCTATATGAGACATGAGGGATGGACAATTTTGAATTTAATTTTGTACAGAGTTAACTTTATCACCCGCCAAATTGGAAGATTTAAAAAGTCTATACATGATTTCATTGACCTTTGCCTTTCAGTTTTGGAGTTCTGGTCCGGAAGGACGGAGATCATTTCTATATCTGGGATGCAGTTCAACACTTTCACCAAACTCTTTGACAGCATGGAGTGGTCTGTGATTGAGTATGGAGCCAGTATATGGGGGACCTACAAAATGCCATGCATCAACGCTGTTCAGAATAGAGCTGCTAGATTCTTCCTGGGCTTACGAAATTGCGCTGTAAATGGAGATATTGGCTTGGTACATCCACGTGTACGACAGTGGGTGAGTGTCACACGGCTGTATATGCGATTAATACACCTTCCAGATGATCGACTGACTTCCAAAATATTTAAGTGGAGCTACCAATTGTCTATGAAGAAAAAGCATAGTTGGGTGCTTAGAGTACACAGACAATTCCGACACCTGAGTCTCGACCATATAATACCTTGGGAGAAAAAGTACGGCAAACAGTTCGTTGTGAACCAAGTGAGACAAAAGACCCATGGCCAGTGCTTACAAGAATGGCAGAACGATCTAAATAGAGAGACAGGGAAATCAGGCGCAGGTGGTAACAAGCTAAGAACATACAGAACTTTTAAGTATTCTTTTGGATTGGAACCCTATGTATCAAACCATCTCCCCAGAAGTCACAGAAGTGCCATGGCTAAGTTCAGGTGCGGTGTAGCGCCGATACGGATTGAGACCGGCCGTTATGACAACATCCCGTTAAATAACAGAATCTGCCCCTTGTGTTCCTCAGATATTGAAAATGAAAACCATGTTTTATTACACTGCCAGTTCTACGACGCAGAAAGGGAAGAGTTGTTTAATCGTCTAAACTGTATTCCAGAGTTTTTAGACTTTGATGATGTCACTAAAGTAGGGTTCATACTCTCCAGTCCTGATTTTAGTTTTATTAGTGCCAAAACCTGCCATAACATCCTTCTTAAACGTAAGCTTTTGCTGTATTCTTAGATTCACTAGTTTTATTTCGCTTTTTCCCTTTTACGTGTACATATATATATATATATATATGTGTGTGTTGTGTATGTTCAATTTACAAAAGAATTGTGATATGTTATCTTACTTGTTTTATGATATGATGCTCTGATGTAGTCTCTCATAACCCCGGAAGGGGTGGCTCGTTATGTTTTATTGCTACAGTGTGTGTTTATATATTTTAATGACATGTACATGTAACGAGGTGAGACTCAAATAAATAATTGTCTGTCTATATCCCCCAACACCTTCGTTGTAGCGAGGGATAATCAGTCAATAAAGTGTAAGGATCGAAGATATTTTTGCCAACTAGCAAGACAATCCTCTTGTTGACGTTGCCATATGTCATGTATTGATGAGTTGTTTTCAACATGACCAATCCCACACAAACATTCAGACGTAACACTTAATCAGATTATTGATGTTGCACCTTTTGGAGCTAAAGCACTTCTGGGTAATATGATAATCCGTCTAATACTCTTACATGCACACATATACACTGTGTCGCAAAGGTTTATGGCCCGACCATGAAAATTGAAGGAACTTAGAGGTTTACCACTTTTGACACATTTGATCCAGCGTTTGTCTATCAAAATGCTGAACGGTTGTTTACCATGACTAATGTGGATAATTGTGATAATGTGATGAATTTGTGAAGTCACGTGCAATCATTGACTTTGTAGCCACAAAAATCGGAAAACTGTGAATGCAAGTCATGCAAACACAAAATCATGAGGTCAATCGATGGATTGACAATGATTAAATACACACATGTCGATATTAACACACACGGACCAAACCGCTGCATGTAATCGGGATATAACACTAATCTGCAATTAATTAACTAGATTAATTGAACCGCGCTATGTTGCTTTCGTTTCGGTACACCGTGAATTAACGTGTATTTTCGGTTTTTGTACCACATGTCATATTTCATGTTTATATTTAATTTTAAAAAATTAAAAAATTATATTTTCATTGGTATTTTACCTAGGCCTCCACTCGGCGCGAGCTTCCTTTCTAAAATAACAAACACTGATGATTATTATAATCTGTATTCTGTATTGTGAGGCGAGACTTTATAAATGATCTCTCTCTGTCTTTCTGTTTTAGAAGGACATTGTTACAAGTATTGAGACAGTTGCAATGAAATACAGCGTAGTCTGAATCAGAAGGTCATATAAGAGTCTGCTTTATCATTTTCAACAGACACCCATTTAGGAACTTTTATTTTTGGCAGAGATGAACTACTGGCAATTTTCAATGATATCATCCGGGAGAGTGCATGGTCATTAACTTATATTTAAAGAATTATAAATTGACGGAGGTCAACCAGTACGGTGGAGTTCAGACGAACAGAGATTGAAAAGTTTGCATTAAGTTCCGAGTGAACACGTGCAGGTTATAAAACTGGATTCCACAAGAAAGGTTTTCCATTGATTCGCACCAATCACGAATGATCTGCGCTGGATAAAAGTGTAATTTGCCAAATACCATGCAAACATCAATCACTTAAAGAGGAGTGTGCGTGCTATCTATAGGGTAACAACATGTGTGCTTATGTTAACTCCGATAGAATACTGATTCTGTGAACTCTTGTACTAAATAAGTAATCTTGAAGACAAATGTCGGAATGACTTTTGCAAGATCAGCAAAGTTGAGTAAAGTTAAGATTCCCTAAACAAACACCCCTCTAATCCGATATTCCTTCCAAACCGACATTCCTTTTAAATCGACATACTTATTTGGTTCCGAAGTTGGCTGTATATGATATCATAAAGAAACTCCATTCAATCTCTTTACAGCACCTCTCTATTTCGAATTAAATCATCGAGATCTTGACCCATAAATACGTTATTCAAACTATAAGATCGTAGGAGATATCAATCCCAAATTTCTGAAAAATTATATATATATATATGTTGTCATGATCAGTTACATTGTATACATAAGCCAAATATGTTTCTCTGTATGATTATGACGTCATGTTTCTGTGACAGACGCGGCTTTACTCTGCCAAGACAGAAAAATCAAATTCACACTATATCCAGTTTTTAAACAAAATACAATTTTATTAGAGAGAGAGTTGAGCTGTAGCTTTGATAAAAATGATAGGTTTGTTACAACAAGTGAACACTTTTCAGGTGTGGACGATGCTTTTGTGACGAATTATTTCATTAATCCTAAGCTGGAGATCTGTTTTGCTGTATCATCAATTTGTTTCACAAATGAACATCTGTTCAAGGGAATTGCTTTGTTCAAAACACGTAAATATTATGTATAAGACTTTCTATAAAAACACTTCGCCTACATGTTTTGATCAAAACAAGATGATAGATAGTCGCCGCTCGTTATGACCCTGGCTGTGAGAATATCATTATCGTTTTTGTTAGTCATTAACTTGTTTGGAAAGAAAATATACATTTTGCATAAGAATTTTGCACATTTTCTTTCATCAATTGTTGTGTCTGTTCAAACTAACGCGGGATGCTGAATCGAAATTTCTAAATCGTTTTGGTACAGAATGTTTGGCATTTAAGTTGAAAATTTAAATCATTTTAAAATTAGTAAATCATCAAAACAAACATAATGAAAGATGTTGTTAACATAATGTACCTTCATGGGCTTTCATCAATGCATTACTGCTGTAGGACCGACAAACACTAGCAATCAAGTCCTATTTCGTCAACTTCTACTCTCACCTCTAAGACGACCAAGACGGTTTTTTCAAAAGCATGATCAGATGTTTCCACAAATCCAATTTAGGTAAATTGGCTTCGACAGACATGATGTAAATATGTTTCAGTCTTATCTATCACCGGTTGATAAATATCTTGCATTGTTGTAGGCATTGGTTCTTTGGCAGGGTAGTCTTAAAGGGACCCCGCGTCAAGGATAAAAATCAGATTATGTGTATCTACATATGCTAATTAACATGTCTTCTAACAAGTCACGGACATCCAATTTCAGACAATTGACGTAATTGGTAATAAAAACTTCTGCATGTAGACAGTGAAGCGAAGCGTACCTCGTTAGAAGACACTCTTATCAGCTTAGTTAAGTAAAGATGAGACTCATTTTTATCCTCGACGCAGTGTCCCTTTTAACATTTGACCATTCTCTTCTTGGTTTTGGAGTTGTATGGCTTTCCCAAGATGTTGGTGATAGCAAAGTTTGTATGCAACAATTTAAACTTAGGCTCTCTGATATTCTAAAACAATCATGGTCTGAAAATATTCATATTATTTCAGATTCATTTGCATACAAGCATTTTAAATGATTATTACATGTAGAAAGGTATATATCATTATCTATATCTCCCTATTTAAAATCCCTTTTGGCAAAATTCAGGTCAGTAATTTTGGGTTAGGTATAGAAACAGGAAGATACAACAATGTACCAATGGCCGACAGAGTCTGTATTTACTGTAAATTAGACAATATTAACTGTTTTGAAGATGAAATT
This sequence comes from Gibbula magus, assembly GCA_936450465.1. Classification (NCBI taxonomy): domain Eukaryota; kingdom Metazoa; phylum Mollusca; class Gastropoda; order Trochida; family Trochidae; genus Gibbula; species Gibbula magus. The sequence goes on along the minus strand of OW388290.1, from coordinate 14,460,389 downwards.
CACATTCTTTTTTTTATTGTAAACTGTATGAAGTTGCTAAAAATAAGTTTATTGCTCCATTGTTGTACAATATATCAAACACACATAATTGAATCTACATTCTTAACAGTAAAGATAAAGATATTATCGTGAAGTTGTTAACTTTCTTAAATGCATATGTAAAACTAGAGCTGCAATTTTAAATTCATAAACCTGTTAGTTTTTATGTGTGTTTGTTTCAAATTTGTAATGTTATTGTATTTTGGTTCTTTGGCCTTTATACTGAATAAAATGTCTGTCTGACTGTCCATTCTCTTCACACTGAGTGAAGGTATAATTCTGATTTATGTTAACATAGACATGGCTATATTTCATATTTAAGTTTTATAACGATATTCCTGACATATCAGAAAAAAACTGGCCTTCTAAAGCGTCAAACGTTTTAAAGAAAACAATATCTGCTAAATCCTTACAACATCAAGTGTAATCATTCATGTTCGGTTACCTGGCTGACCGAGATCCGATGAAATTACTTCTACCAAAACGTTCATTGCATCCAACAATATTGACTTGAGTCTCAGTAATACATTGTAGGTATGGCGACGTCAAACCGATATTTCATGACGGTAAACGTTCTAATTGCATGTATGTTCATTTGTTCGCAGTCACCACCAAACGAATAGAACTGTCCTTCTCCACTGTTAACTGTTAATGTTTAAAAGTTATGACATAATACATCAAAAAGCTTTATGGACAATTGCATTTTGTCATCAGCTGATTTTGTTGTACAGGGAAAGCATTATTGACCAAAGTGAATGCAATGATTAACCTTAGTCTATTAATCATAATGTTTCAAGGTTTCCGCCTGAAGCACGCTGTTTAAATAAATATATTAATGTTTTTCATAACCTCTTTGCTGCCTTAACCTAATTGTGTAAATAAAATGAAGGGCTTATTTTACAAAGTGTACATTTGTATTGCGAGCGTTTTAGTTTATCTATCATACCATTCCAGTTCAAGTTGGATTTCGGAAATGTTCTAACGAAGATTTATTTAAAGGTTGGTTGAATTCACTTAACAATCAATGTAAACTTAATTTAGCACGATACCTTTGATATTAAAAGTCAAAGAATAACGCAGGTTTACCAGGCATTATAAACGTGCCATTACGTACATCCAATTTGATAGATGATTAGAATTCGTTGTAATATCAAAGTCCAAGAATACAATTACTGTTTATTGTGTGTTATGGATTTAATATAGAAAGTGCTTGCCTGCGACTTATTGGAAGCCGAGCCTCTCGTCCCGTTGGCAGTGATTGAAACCATCTTGCATTAAGCACAAATAATGATTGTAAATGGTAATCAGGAGAACTTCTCAAAGGTCAGACATATTTCACCCGGCTTCTCATCTTCTAAACACCCCTCATTTCCTTCCAATCAAAATTGCTATACACACAATGTCGCCGAAACTAATTACATCTCTTGAAAGATCATTGGTGTGAATTAATTTGAGTTAAAAAGACCCGATAACCCATATTTTCAACAACCTTTCAACATCCCGGGGGCGGGATAGCGCAGTGGTTAGCGCGTTCGAATCCCGCCAGGGGCACGGCAACTTTGTCTGCAGTACAGAACTGTTCTACACGCAGTAAGGTTTGGGTGCAATGCTACACTGCATTTCAGTGCAGTGCCACTCATGGTTCGCTAGTTCCAACCGTTGCTCGCAGGTTTCACCGCAATGCATAGCCACATGGCGTTGCGGGCTTTCTCCCTGCAATAATACTATCAGCCGTGATATAAGTGAAATACTGTTGAAAGCGGCATTAACCCTTACTCAACTCACCTCAACCTCCCCAAAGTTACTTCCGTAACATCTTGCAGAAGAATTTATTTCAAGTGTTAGGCCACAGGCCCATATACTATACATATGATTTAAAATTCACATAGTATGTAAAACAAAATATATAACATCAATTATTGTTGAATGACTCTCGCAGTTTAAAGGTGCATCCATTGTGTTTCATAAAATAAGCAATGTTGTTTCAAACGGTATCTTCCCGCAACTGTCGCAATGACCAGAGTTTCCTCGTCTGTGCGATGCCCACATATCACTGACAAGAGAGAAGTTGGTCGCAGATGTAAAACGATGTTTGATTGGATAAACATAAGTTGTTGTTACCAGTGTTGCAAACTTTCACCCCCAGGGGGATTATGCGAGAATCGCGAAATTATGTTTCATATGCATCAGAAGAACTGAGTGGAGAAACCTCTGTTGGAAGAGAATGATCATTTTCAGGCATCTTTTACTCATACTCTGGACTCATCTACGGTTGTACGTGGTGTGGTGTGGTCTGGTGTGTAAACAAATGTTTATTGCGTCACTTATTTTGTTGTATGTGTACATTTTAAGTTTGTGAATTAGAAGGATAAATCATAAGGATTATATTTATAACACTGTTTGATCCTGCTCAACATAAATTAACTCGCCAGAAAATGAGCTTTAGACACAATGCACCTCTTAGAAAAGAAGGTATAAAAAGGATGGTACCAAAATGTATATATGTTTCGGGTTATCATCATTTCACCAATTGACAATGCCTTGATTTTTTACTGATCTGCAATATTTTAGTTTACTGAACAGAAGGAAGACACATCAACTTTCACAGTCCTGTTTTTAGTATTATTTCGCACGTCTTGATTGAACAATTGTGTCGATTGAAGACTCTATTGTTAACCGCATGATCATTAGGTTTGGTTAGAGCAATAATAGATTACTGTAGTTATCGTTTTGTACATTGTCAGTACATTTGGAAACAGTTTTCAATCACAGACATATATCTTTTGATATTTCTATTAAAGCTCTAGAGCCCATTTAATTTTCAGTTTAGACAGGTCTGGTTATTGTTCAAAACTTCTATTGTTTTCACCTTGGCCTGGTGTGTTGTTCAAAACTTCTATTGTTTTCACCTTGGCTGTTATTGCTGGCTGAAATGTTCAGCAATAGAGTCAACCAAAACCCCTCGTAAATCCACATTTCTAGATAAAAAAAATATGTCCTCAAGTTTTAATTTTTTTTTATTCTTGTACACATCCGTGCCATTTTCCATGAGGCGGTAGAAGTTATGAAATACACAAATACATGAGGGCTTATGTGCGTGTGACTGTTCCTGCTCAGCGCCAATACATATTTCACTTCTGCCAACAAGTTTCAAAAGATTACATAAATGACCGTTTATACACCTGCATCCCTGCAGATTGTGCACCTGCTTGCGTATCTTAATGCGCATACGATTAATTTGTGAAGTCTTTGAGGCCGCGTATTACGACAAAAACAAAACCGGTAATTTTTCTGTCGTCGATTGAGAGGTAATGTTTCAGGCAATGTCCACTCATTCCCCTCCAATTATTGTTCAAACGTTTGACTGAGCAGTGCGTGCGGTTGGCTGTTTATGGTGCCACCTTCTCGCGCACGTGACACACGCGATCCTGTACTGTCAAGTTTGATTGTAACGCACGTTAAATCCCCTTGTGTTTTCTAGATAATAGTTTAGCGCTAGAAACAACATTTTCTCTTCACCATTGCCTTTAGAATTGAAGACATCAGTTAATCATGGCATACATGACATAATAAAGTCATGATTCCAAAGCTGTCTGTGTCCATAAAATAGTTACCAAATAATAATTATATTCTCTATGAGGTATGTAATGCTCGACCCTCAGGTCTGAGTGCTTCGATCCTCTACACGAATTAGCCCTGGGATGTTTTATAAATTTGTACTCGGACAGCACCTCTATTATTTATGAAAGTGTAAGCTTCTCCTAAACAATCGGTAGTGCCCGTCATAAAAGAAAGAACTCCGAATCGTGAATGATGAAAATACTAAGCTCTATGGATATTGAAAATGTATGGAGTCAAAATTGCCTGTTCTACATAACCGGCACTTCGTTTCAAAAGCCGTGTTGTTACTGTTGCAAAGTATGACTGGTTCATGGCTATATGTTTTCTATATATACTGCATGTAACTTTAGTTCCATTATATAAGCAGATATTATCTTCGATGTCGACGTTATAAAACTTTCTGAAAAAAACGACTTCTGATGTATAGCAACTTCAAAAGTGTAATATCCGATGCGGTTGATATGTTATAATCAAGGTAGATTTATCAAAATTGTTTATTTATATTTGATATATTTCACCAGTCAGTAAATATGCAAATACCTGGTTACATAAATGTGCGGTGGTGAGGAGTAGGATGACACAGAAAGATAACAGGAAATCACATCCATTTATTGTTCTACACCGGCAATGTGATAGACTCCAGCTATCAATAACGAATACCAGTTATCTAGAAGGTTCTGTCTTGGGTCACCATGACACTTCGATCGCTTTCCAAAGTCGTGTTAACACGATATTTCATGTTTTATTACACCCAATATTTTCAAATTGGGCGAGAGCCCACATTACCGGATTTTGCAGACATTAACCTGCTTTGTTTCACCTGTGGCTGATTTTCAAGATGCTCATGATTCGTTGCACTTAATATCTTCAAACCTGATTACAGCCTACATTTTTTTAAATACATGCATACGCTTTTTTCAAAGTCTTGTTTGTGGGAATCATATATTTTATTAGTTATTTATAACCATAATGAAATACATGAAGCACAAATTACTGACTAAATTATCAAAAACATATTTATTATTAATATTCTTACTCAATATGGGGGTAATTGCAATGTTATCATTTCTCTTGTGTACATGAATTGAGTACTATGTGGTGTCCACTTGTGTATTGTACATGTATTTGATATTTCACATTTGTGTTACCTATTGTTTTAACACTTCTTCAAACCATATATTTTTCTGAAAAAAAATGTGTAGTATTATCTATCATCCGCGCAGCATCGTGCCAATAGCGTTGACATGTAGTGTAAACCTTTGTGTCATATGAACGTAGGTACTACCTACTTGCAACTTCAGCGAAAGGTAATCATGTTGATAAACTTTAAATTTTATGTTGCTTTTTTAGTAAAGTCTGTAGGTTTCAAATCTTAAAATAGAGATTTTTGTTTCATAATGCACCTCATAAATACTCAAAATTTACATTAAAAACGATATTTTCATTTCAACGTGGATACCCAAATGAGATCCAAGTGACTTCAAGTGATTCATATAACTGAAATGCTTTGTTAATTGGGTTGGATATAGTCCAGATATTTTATGTTTAATGTTTCTTACTTCTTATTTCTTTCAATAACGAAATTATCAAGTACTTATTAAATATCAATGAGAGTAATGAATCATATTTTCTTTTTTTAATCATTCGGTTATTATCACCTTACAGAGCTAAACATTGGGATCCTTTATTTTCTTATTGTCAATTATCTACCATTTATCATCATATTTACTCGTGAAATATACAAAAACAACAAGTGAAAATCGACAAGTAAATTTGGCTGGGAATCTTCTTTAGTTTTGAAAGAAATATCGTTCTCTAATGAAAGTTTTTATCTCCCGTTATTGTCACTATATTTAAAACTGATTATGGTGATTGAGGGTTAATGTTGTATTTAATCTTTCCTCTTCTATTTACGATTGTAAAGAACTGAAACAAAATGTGGGGGTTCTCATTATGATATTTTATACTATCAACAACATCACATGGTTAGAATTGTGTGTCTTCAACTAGGAACCAAGCAAAGCCTACCCTGTTGAAGTTACAGATGGCTTATTCCAAACTTCTGCTATTGGTGTTGTGAAGTAGACTAATAGTCCAATCAAAGATACTCTCACAAGACCTAACCTTCGTGCATGTTTCCATATTCTCTTTACATCTCAACTTTAATGAAAAATCAATGAGTCGTAATCAGTATTTAGGTCAACCAATCAGATCCCGCTAATCAAGATCTTGATGAGGAATGGTGAAAGCTAATACCCCTGCTTCCGGTCCTTCCAATGAGCAGTGTGGTTGATACATTAATTTATTTGATTTTTCGAAGTCGGGAGCGATATGTTCTGATTACGAAAAGGTTTCATCTCTTGTCCTCGGATAAAAGTGATAGCTTGAAGAGATGACTACGTGAAACAGAAGAACATGCCACTGTTAGAAATAGGGATCTTCATCTTCACATCCAGAGGTCAAGGGTTATCCTCCCGCCTAGTTCAGTATATCAAGATCCAGACAACTGTTCGACATTGAGAAATGGGCAATACTAAACTGCAATCCAAACTATAAGCTCGGAAATTTGTAATGCAATGATTATATGTATTATCTGAATTTAAAGACATATATGGCTATCATAACAAACCTGAACTAATTTAGAATTATATGTTCACATCATCAGTTACATTACGTTAACAAAAATGCAGATGAAATATAATGTACAACAAAATACCCGCAAAAAGCCTTTAACTTATTTAAACATCTTCAAGTAGCCATGATCTGTTTTGACAAATACATATTTGCGGGAAAGGTTCCTACAGTTGTGTGACCTTGACCTTCATGGCAAGGTAAAATAAGGCATTGTCAGCAATATATTAAAAACACAGATACTGGTTTATCTTTATATCGTACACAAAGTCTCTCCGAGGAAAACGTAGGACTGACGTGGATGACTGACATGATTTCTGGTCACAGAAATACAATGGAATCATGAATGGATATATCTCAAGAACCGTTCACTGGATTATCTTCATATCTTACACAAGGCTTCTATCATGACGAAGACCTCATCACATGTTGGTGACTGACGACATTTTCAAGGGAGCATACACAGGATATAACTGTCATTGGATTATCGTCATAGTTTAGACATGGAGACATGGGCGATAACTGCAAACCACACTATATGCTCAGAAATGTATAATGCAATGCTAACATGTATTATCTGAATGTTCATTATAAATATGACTATCATAACCAAAACGAACTAAGTCCAAAGTCTAGTTGATATCAACAGCAATATGTAAAGAGATTACAACGTGAAACAGAAAAACGTGCCACTGTTCAACTTCCAAACGCAAGGCATAACTCTTGCCAGTCTGCATTACTGGCTGATTTAACCCTTGCGGTATTTCCCTAGCTTTGCTGGGACAAGATAGTGAATCGCTGCAACAGAAATGTATAGCGGGCCTGTATTTCTAAACACAGATTTTTAAAGGAAAAACTGCAAGGCCTAAATCAGCCAGTAATGGAGACTGGCAAGAGTTATGCCTTGCATTGGGAAGTTGGCCACTGTTGGAAATAGGCATCTTCTGCCTTGTTGTTCAGCATGATCACAATTATCAAATATTTGTGCCATTCTCTATCAAAGTCTCTCGGGGTGTAGATCGATTCCATTTAGTCCATCCGAACGAATTTTGAAAGTCACACACACAAGATTAACAGCTATTCAAGTTTCTGCTTTCACGATTTAGTCCTTCCAAGTAAGATATTTAAGATGGAATGTGTTTTAAAAGGGATAAATTGGCTATTGAAACGCATTTGTAAATCCTCATCTTTTATTGTTTATAGCTATTGGATCTTTGGTCTCATAAAACGTTTCTATATTTCTATTAACTAAGTGGTAATGGTATTTGTCCGGTCATAATTCATCAGATGAGCAAATAAAAATGACCTTTGAAATTACTCTAAAAAAATATTTACAACATATTTACCAAGTTTGTTTTAAATACAACTGATTGTCAGGTTTGGTTTTTATCATACACTTTAGCTGCTAAACCCGTTAGTGGAGCCAAACCTTACAATCTCACGATCCATAACAATGGTAAAATGTAGTTACAATATCATACATCGAATGATAACTAATATTTCCATTTTCGGAAAATATTTAAATGTTAAAACAACCAAAATTTTGTACTCGGGGTTAATGTAACAGAAAATAAAGTTCATTATTTTCAATGTTATACTGTGAAAACAAATTAACTCTCTTTTATCACTTTCAACTAACGCATTATTGTCTTCAGTTGTTTTTTTTATAAAAACATAATAGATCAGTTCACACATTTCCACATCTACTTAAAATATTTTCAAATATCAAATTCCGTACTCTAAATCACGTGGCTGCAACATTAACACAAAAAATGTCATGTATGCTACACACATTCATTCACATTATTGATTTTGTTTTCTCTTTTGCTTGATACCAAACCACATAAAGTATACCTGTTTGTTTCTTACTAGTATATTTCAATCCCAGGATATCCAGACTGAGTAGTGTACTATGTAGTTATTACATCAGAACTTAGTAATGGAATGATGAAAGTAAAACAAATACAAGTCAGAATTTGGGTCTAAATTTAATGAGGACCAGAAAGCACCAAAAAAACACTAAATAAGACTAAAAGACACTCTTTTTTTAGAAAATGCCAATGGCGTCAGCTTTACACATTTTGTGGCATGAAACCGTATGCCTTCAATTTATATTTTACTTTTTCTTATTAATGTTGGTTAGAAAATATTGCTCTTAATTGAATAACTCTAAAGTTTAAAAACTTTGACCTCGTTATCCGTCATTATCCATTTAAAAACAATCCAATTGATTTGAGAAGATTATCTACAGCAGCGACCTTTACAGAAATATAATATAAGAAAGTTATACATCAGAACTTGGCTTGAGGCGATAACCTAGCTTAATACGACCTTTTGTTTTTTTAGTACTTTTGTGATCGAACATTTAAATAAATTTCTTAGTGACACGTTGTCCTATGCATCGCTCTGTTGACGGCTATCATTGAAGTTCAGCAACAATTAGTCAGGCTCGCCGTATGGGTGACCCGCTCCATGTTTGGATAATCTGACATTGTGAAGGGTCGAATCCCTGAGCCACACAGATAAGTGAGGTGTGAACCTTGTGGTGTTACCTTGGGCAAGTGTATTTATTCATAGTGTTGATATGTCCACCCACCCGTACAAATTAGTGAAGGCAATTTGACAGATTACCTTAAGGATGTTCGCTCCTCAAATTTATAGTATTAAACTTTTTGTCCAACCAATATTTTTTAAAAGATCATGGAATATGATTGAAAAATCAGCATTAAAAATAGGCACGTTGCCTTGTTGTTGTTCAGCAAGATCACAATAATCAAATATTTGTGCCATTCTTTATCAAAGTCTCTCGAGGTGTAGAGATATGACGCCTGTAAGATAGTGGGATGAAGTACAATTTTAACATGGGAGTTTCTTGGGAAATAAGAAAAAAACAGCTAAAAACTTTAAAATACTACATTTCTAGTATTAAACTTTTTTCTTTTTCGATATGTTACAAAGTTAATGTTTCCCTACCGAAATCTAAAGTCACATTTTCTTTATTTCATTTGTTTTATAAAAGTATGTAGATGATGTAGAATATCATGAAGTAAATAAAGATGACAATTTTTTTGTACTTAATCATATTTCATTCTTGGAGTTCAACAGGAAGGAGCGAACATCCATAAAGGGCCAAATCTTTGTAATTGGTAGCAAAATATGGCAGCAAGGTTGTATTTTTTCTTGAAGTTAAGCAAATAAGAAAGGAACGTTGTTGGTCCAGGGTAATGGTACAGGTGTGCACGCTCTTAGCATACCCCTTTGTGGTGTGGACATCAGTGCGGTATATGTATTCTCATTATCAACATTATTTTTTTTAAAACGATCATAAGGAGAAAACGAAATAGTTTGGAAGTTTTAATCAATTCACAAAATGGAAATACAATGTTCTTGTCAATAGGTCGATTTGCCTTGAGTCCTTCCTAAAGTTATTGCTATATGATTACAGTTCAATGGTAGACCCACAGTCTAGAACAAAGGAGATCTGGTTGTATACATGGGGATACTACAAGACCAGTAGTTTTGTATGTAAGGGTCAGTCCAACAATAAGTGAAATTTAACGATTTTAGATTGAATTGACGAAAATGTCAATTGTTAAGAGAAAATATAATCGTAACATGGGTTCATTTTGAGATAGAATGGACAAGAGTCATTTTAAAATCGTATCACAATGTTTTTGATTGAGTTTGAAAATGCATTTAGAATGCAGCTGCAGAGGAGCACTTTAAAGTTTCTCGTATCAAATAAAGTTGAATTAAATTTTCCATTAATTTTGCATGATAGTTGTTTTCATTTTTGTTTAAAAGGACATATATATTATATCTCAGGCTATGTTAACTCATTCCCATCCAATTATTGCTCAAGCTTCAACCGTGCAGTGCCTGCGCATGCGGTAACCGTTTTATATTCACCTTCTCGTGCAAGCGATCGTGGACAGACAGTCAGCTTTTGATTGATACGCACGTTAAAAACCCCTTGTGTTTTTTAGATAATAGTTTAGCGCTTTAAACAATATTAACTCTTATGTTTTTAGAATTGGAAATCTAAATTAATCAAGACATTAATGATATTTTAGTTTCCAAAATTTCATGGGTCCAAAAATATTCACCAAGGAATAATTCTATTCTCCGTGATCTTACCAATCTTGGGTCACCCAGGCCTTAGTTGGTTTTTTTCCTCTACACGAATGAGTCCTGGGATGTTTTATAAGAAAAACTCGTATGCAGATAGACACTATATTGTATTGGGAAATGGTAAGCATCTCCTACACAAACGGTAGTGTCCGTGAAGATAGCATCGTGCTCTAAGGATATCGCTTCACGTCCAGCAACATGCCTGGAGGTCAAATAAAGTGTAATTTTGGATTCAAAATAGCCTCTTGTAACACGCGTCCCGTACATATAGTGATAAAAACAAGTTAATGTGTCTTAACTCGATTCATCGTTACCGGCGGAGGACATTGAATTGTTAATGATGTTAAAATGGGTTTCTTCTTCTATATTTAATTCTTATTTTGTTTCGACATTTTATATTTTTGTTAGATATTGTTTTAACACTTATTCAAGCTTGTACTACTTTATGATATATTATTCAATCTGTAAGGTTTTGCTCTTTGCATAAGTTAGTTAACTGTATCCTTAGTTTCAATATACAAAACAGACGTGATCTTCGATGTCGATATTATGAAAACTTCAAATAACATAAAAACGACCATTTCAAAGCTGCAATAACAGGTTGCCGTTGATATGTTGATATGTTACAATCAAAGGAGATTGAATCAAAATTAAAATGTTAAACGTTTTTAGATATTTCACCGGAGTCAGCAAATACGTAAATTCAAGGTGATATCAGTTTCCTTGCTAAGATTGGCTGCGGAGTGTTTGATACATGTAAGTATTTGGCTTCATACAGAAATATAACAGGAAACCAAATTCATTTATTTTTCAACATCGTTAGCAATCTATCAATATGATTCATTTTTGTGTAAAATGCTTCAGTGCCCCCAAAAATTATCATACAAAATGTACCTTCTCATGTATAAATTACAAAATGTTAATCCCAAATACAACTTCAAACTAATTAATTCAATTGAAGGAATATTGCGGGAAACAGTTTTTTTTATATGTATGGAGCTCTCAAAATTTTAGGAGTCCACATTTTTTTAAGTCATCTATTAAACGAGTCCATATTGATCAATTTTACCAAACGTGGACTGTTTCCCAAATTGATTCCTCAAAAGCAGAATACTATCAAATCTATAAAGAAAAACCATATATGGACCCTTATCTCTTGGAACTTCCCATTAATCTCCGCATTTGGCTTACCCGCTTCAAAACATCAACTCATAGATTATCTATCGAAACTGGCCGATGGAGTAAAATTGAAAAAAATAAGCGGATTTGTAAATTATGTAATGTCTCCATCGGTGACGAATTCCATTTCCTTTTGGCCTGCCCATTTTTAAGTCAATTAAGAAATAGATACTTGCCATCATATTATTGTAAATATCTTTCAATTGAAAAGCATTGCTCCCTAATGAAAACCACATATAAACCCCTTTTATTAAAGTTATCAAAATTCATTAAAGAAGGTTTATGTCTCGTTTGATTACAAACTAACTTAGCTATCAAATTTGTATATATATATATGTAAACATATGTATAAATGTAACTTGTGTACATAACTTGTATGGTTTATGGCATACTCTTCTATTTGTTACTGATGTGAAATATGAGAAATAAACTCTGTTCTTTCTGGTCTGTTCTGATAGACTATAGCTATCGATTACAAACCAGTTGCCTAGAAGTTTCTGCCACGGGTCACCATAACTCGATTACAAACCAGTTGTCTAGAAGTTTCTGCCACGGGTCACCATGACTCGTGTTAACACGATATATAAGTATTTATTGCACCCAATATTTCAAATTAGGTGACACCCTACATTACCTGATATCGCAGACACAAATCTGCTTTGTTAACCTGTGTCTGATTTTCAAGATTCTCATGAATCGTTGCACCTAACATCTTCAAACCTGATTACAGTTTTTATTTGTGGAATACATGCAGACGCTTTGTTTCAAAGTCTTGTTTGTGCGAAATTGTAATTATTAATAACCATAATGAAATATAGGAAGCAGCAGCTACTGACTAAATTATGAAACTAATAAATGTGTCTTATTGTTACCAGAGATGGACAATCCAATGTAAGTGATGTTAAAATGGTTTTTTTGTCTTGTGTATTTTATTCCTATGTGGTTTCGACTTATCTATTTAATTCTTATGTGTTTCCCCCGAGTTGTACATGTACATGATAATTTTTAATTTGTTAAATATTGTTTGAACACTTGTTCAAACCATGTAATCAAATTTAATGTTTCTCAAAGCTATCTTCTTGATATACTAATCAAATAATGAAACGCACAGTTGACATTGTTGAAAGTTGTTTAAGTTAGTTCTTAACAAACGTGTAACAAAGGTAAATGAAAGTAAATGACACTGTGTACCTATCTGTTATGTTTGAAGAACACGAACATGGATTCATGTGGAACATGTTCCGGTTGGTTGCCCTCGGTCGTCCGTACCCCTTGTTGCCTACAGTTACACATAAACTCACCATTTGATACTCCGTCTCAAATTGTGAAATGAAAGAGTTCTAAATGCTAATCCTTACATGTTGGCGCTTTAAGAATATTTATTCTTCTCTAGAAAGAAAACTAGAACCACTGGCTCTGTAGCTCACCAGGCTTTATATCCATTAACTAATTCAAAATGACAACTTCTAGGCGATAAGTACAACAAATAAGAAGCACTTTACATGGAGAAGATTAAATAGGTCGTAAGGTTCTTACCCCTTTGACCTATCTTTGAGGCCAGAGATAAATCCCCTACTGTTATTTCCTTTAAATACCTCCCTTTGAAGAGCTCATAAAATCTCAAGATGAAAATAGTTTTCAGGTCATGAGGTCTGTGACCTATATTTGGGGTCACAGGGTCACGAAATCTGTAATTTAGAATTCCCATTGGCCAAGGAGTCTGTACACAAATTTCAGCTCCTTAGACCAAGTTGTTCTGGAGAACAAGACGAAAAAGCGAAAAGTTTACAGACGGACGGACGGACGGACGGACGCCATGCCATGCCATAAGCCAATCAGGCCTTCCAGGCATGATGAGCTATGAAGTTTGAAGAGCGTTTGTCATTTGTCGGTTTGTTTAATCTTTACAATATATGTTTTGTAGGGTTACCCAAGAGGTTATCGATAATGCAAGTCCTTAAGGGTTTCATAAATACTAACCTCGTTAAAAGAAACATTGATCTATCATCTATCGTGACAAAAGCGTTGACATGTTGTGTTAACCTTCTTGTGATATGAACGTCGTCATAACGTAATTGCAGTGGTAATTAGTAGCGACTTGCATTATCTTCAGTTAATCTTTCAGCGAACTACTTCTTTACGAAACGTATACATTGTAATCAACATTAAACATTTTCTTTGTATGATAGTAGAATTCTGTTTTTGAAATGTTACAGTATTTCTTTTGGCCGCTATTTTTTTTTTTAATTAACTTTACCATCAACTTCTTATTAAAATATAGTTGTGAGTAAATATATTACTTTTTTGTAATTAATCGTTTTGTCACCTTACAGAGCTTAACATTGGATAACCATGAAATTGAAAATCTTTTATTTTCGTTTTTGTCAATCATCAATCATTAGTCTTATTCTTGTAAAATACAACACGTAAAAGAGAACTTTTGGAGTAAATTGGTTGGGATGTTTTCTCTAGTTTTCAAACAAAATCATTCTCTGATTAGATCTTAGTATATGCCTTTTCATCAGATTATGTGAGTTTTTATCACACAAAATGTTCACGACATTTAAATCTTTCACGACATTTAAATCTCTTAATGATTCTACAAAATGTCTCAGCTACTAGTCAGTCGTACCCTGCCGCAGTTAGATGCCTTTTCCAAAGGTTTGTATAACTGCACTATTTTGTTGAAAGAATAAAACTATGAAAACTTGTCCTGTTCTTCATCCTAACCATAGGTCGATATTAACATACTAACCTAGGGAAATGTCAGATATCAACCTTTCAGGGCGTCACATAACCTTAAAACATTTATAGGGAAGTGTTTCCAAAAAAATATCCATGGCGAAGCCCAGGGGGGATACTGAAAATCGAGGCAAGGCGAGATTTTCAGTATCCGGACGAGGATACGTTCTCGCAGAAAAGACGTCATCGGAGGTTGAATATCTCAAAACTTCCTAGGTCGATATGTACATATCAACCTCCGATGACATCATGTCAGGTTGATTTGGTTTATAAACAGTTATCCATTACAATGACCATATCATCGAACTGTATGAAAAGGATTGTTTTTATGTGGTATTTATTTAGAAGTGAATAAGAGCGTAACTGAAAACAGGGCCATATTTTATGTAAGACATCAAATAGATCAATTTAAGTTGTACTCATTTATACCATACATATGGGTGACCTGTATCGATTTCTCTTTGTTTTGGAACAGTTTTGTTTCCTTTTTGTTGTTTTAGAGCAACCTTTTATTGTTGGGCTTATACGTGCAAACAAAGAGATCCCTAATTTTATGATACAGGTCTAATACTTCTAGATCTACACGTTGATTACTCACTGTGGCCACAATCTGGTATGTTATAATCAAGGTAGTTCGATTTATTTGTCAGCAAATATGAGAGCGCCTGAGGAGTAGGATTAGCCTCACACAGAAAGATAACAGGAATAAAATACATTTTCTTTTCAATGTAAGTCCTTGGCAATAAACTCCAGCTTCAAAACACTTCTATATCAGTATCTATAGAAGTTTCTGGCTTGGGTCATCGCAGCACTTTGACCGCTTTTTTAAACTCTTGTTAAAGGTGCATCCTTTGTGTTTCATAAAATTTTATTAGGTTTTGATACGTTCCGACTCACCATAATGTGCTGTTTACAGTGCAAATAAATTAACTCAGCTGTAATATTCATCCCCAATGGCCAAATATATCATATCATAATTACTAGTTTCCAATAAAGATCGAGCAACATCATTATGCATTATGCCATTTTGTCTGTTATATATAAGATTCCATAATTACGTCTGACCCACTGGCGCGCGTCAATCGCGATGCATTGTCCGGTTTTCGATCAGAAATCATTACTTTTACCTTCATATCGTCAATATACTAAGTCGACTATCATCAAAATGGTTGTTTTCGGTAATAGTCGGTACTTCTCGAAAATGTAACACCATTTATAACGTTTGTAATATGTGACCTCCAACAACACATTGAGTGTACCTTTAACACGATGTCATGAATCATTTCATCAAATGTTTTTAAATTGGCTGAAAGCCGGATTTCGCAGATACCAATCAACATTGTTGACCTTTGGCTGATTTTAAATTTTACCATCACGCTTTCACCACTTTACATTTTCAAACTCTTATTAATGCAATATCTCTAAACTGTTGACCTAATATCCTCGAATCGTATTACATCCTCCATTTGGGGAAGACTCGCAGACGCTACTTTCAAATTATTGTCTGTGCGAACCTTGTAGTTATCAATAACCATAATGAAATATATGAAACAGTAGCTACTGACTAAATTACAAAAACTATCTATAGGCGATGTAACTTTTTTACATATTGTTTGAACACTTCTTTAAAACAAATTCCTAACTCATATAGAACATATATTATTATTAAGAATTTCTCAAAACTATTTTCTTGATACTATTCATGAAACGCACAGTTGACAATGTTGAGAGATGTTTAAGCGAGTCCTTAACAAATGTGTAACAAAGGTAAATGCAAATAAATGACACTGACAAGTGTTCACATCTGCTATGTTTGATTCATATGGAATATCTCTACGAAAGGTTGCCCTCGCTCATCGCTACCCCCGGTTGCCTTCGGTTACAGATAAACTCAACATTTGATATTTCCTATCAAAAATACAAATTCGTAATGCTAATTCTTATATACTGGGACCTCTTCATTCTTAATCAGAAAAAAAAGATTTTTTGAGCTTCTGTCATTTGTTGGTTTGCTTAATCGTTTATTTTTATTTTTGTAAGCTCACATGTATACCCAGGAGGTTATCGATAATGATAAATAAGTTTTTCGTAAAAGCTAACGTCATTCAACCAAAAATTGTTCTATGATCGGCAAAGCCTTGTAACAAATAGCATAGACATGTAGTGAAAACTTGTGATAGGAATGTCAGTTGTAATTGCTACTGGGATTACAACCATGGGCACAAACGTCAGATTATCTCGCAGTGAAAAGTTAAGTGCTTGTAAATGTCTGAAGATGTTATCGCCAGATGACATTTACTAAATATGAGTGTAAGAGTTATGCACCTTATGGGACATTGAGATGTTGCATGTGAATACTCTATATAATCTTTCTATAAGGCCACACAAATAACAATCATGTTGGTACACTTTTTACTTGTTTTACCTTTTGGTTTTTTTGTAAGTTTTCAAAGCTTTAAATGGATATTTTTTTAATGAGCCTCATAAATAACCTAATTGGAACCAAATAGTGATTAATGCTTTTTTAACTGATTCATACATAGCCTAGATACTTGATATTTAATGTGTTTCTAACTTCTTATTATTGTTGTTATTTTTTGTCAATAACGAAATCATCAACTACAAATTCAATATTGATGAGAGAAATAAATTAAAGTTTCTTGTTATCATTCGTTTTTTATCAATGAACGTGAACTTGAAAATCATCTTTTTTTCTTTTTGTGTCTATTGTGTATTATACGTTTTCATATGTATTTGTGTAATAGACAAAAAATACAAGAGAAGGTCGAAGAGAGTAAATTTGGTTGGGGTTATGCTTTAGTTTCAAAGCGAATATCATTCTCTAATGACATCATTTATCATCCAACATTGGTACTACATTTAAATCTATTTATGGTGATTAAGTATTACATACGGGTCAGAACTGGTTGCTCCAAAAAGGAGCCAAGTCAAGTTAAATGTTTTATTTAATCTATCCTGTCCTAGTTTACGATTGTTAAGAAATAGAGACAAAGCTTGGGGGTTCTCAACAAACGATACTTCAAACTATCAACACATACAGGTGAGAAATGTGTGTCTACCACAAGACACCAAGCAAAGGTCATAGTTAGGTCAATAAATGTTAATAATTCTGAACACACTACGGTGGCATATTAGGGCCATCTTTTTTATCTTTTTATCTTGATATACAATATGCTCTTTTAGGATATTTAGTTGAAATTTCAAGATAATAAGTTGAAAATTCAACTTTTTAATCATGTAATTATATAAGTATCTTGAAATTCAAAAATAATTCCAAAATAGTATGTTGAAATGTCAATATACGAAGTTGAATTTTCAAGATAATAAGTTTAAATTTGTCATGATTTTGGGTTGAAATTTCATGATTTTGGGTTGAAATTTCATGATTTTGGGTAGAAATTTCAAGAATTATAACTGCTTCAATATTTTAGTTTTGCATATTAGCTCAATCGAAATTTCTTGATACGTTCCTGCATAATGATATTCTATTAGATTTGAGTCATTTGATTAACAAACTAATTAATCAGGCAAGTAAATTGTAAATTTCAACTTACTATCTTTAAATTTTAAAAAAATAAAGATTAAAACAATAAAAAAAAAAACAAATGCCCAAAATATGCCACCTTAAAAAAACATGCATTGTATCTTCTGATGAAGTGTTATTTGTGAAGTAGATCAAGAGCTCCTTACTTCTTATCAGGTCTACTCAGGTTTTCTTGACCCAGACACATACTTGAAGATTGAGCAACGAGTTCTATCGGTTTACGGTTTACGACATTTTAATTACAAGAATCGATAGAATTCCTTTGCCATTCATCTAACCAGCCTCTAAATGCCTCTTAAAGAAGACGTACCTGAAGTTTGAAAAGCAGATGAACTTAAATTAGCATTTAATTATTTTTTCAAATTTTGTTGATGAACAAAAAAACTTACATCTAACCTTCAAAATACATTTCCTAGTAATTACTTTAAATTAGCATGGAAAGGTAATGATAAATTCTACCATAACTTTGCGAAATGGTCGTATCTGATTGGCTACTGTGAAACATTTGAAAGCATTAAATTTCTCAATTTGCGGGTGTTGAATAACCATGAATCCCGGAAATTTTACAAACGCAACTATTTATCTTATTAATCGTTTGATAAGGTGGATGTAAGCATTTTGTTTGATCATTTTAAAGATTTGAATTCTGATGTACATAAGTATTTTATGGATATGAATGATAGTCCATTATTTGACTTGCTGGATTGTACAATCAGTGAGAATTTCATGGTTTGAAATGTAACAAAGTCTGTGGTTTGGACAACATACGCAGTGAAAACACCAAAGCATTAACACATGTAATGCTGCCAGTGTTTTGTTACCTGTTTAATTTGGTTTTCGAACATGGTCTTTTTCCATAAGCTTGGTCATGAGTTACATAAAACATGTGTTCAAGAAAAAAGGTGACCAAGCTGACACGAATAACTACAGAGGTATTTCTATTGGTATCTGTCTGGGGAAACTTTTCATCTTCAAAATTATTCAGATCATTAGCGAATCATAAGTAGGCAGTCGTTCGAAAAACCTATGCCACTTCCCATAAGATATTTGCCCTTAAAGCTTTAATTTGTACCTTGAAAAGAAAGCTTTATTGTGTTTTTAATTGAATTTGCAAAGCATTATCATACTTTTTTAGATGTTTTCTGCCTTAAAATGATTAATGATTTATCAGAGAGCGATTTTAAGGGTTTGAATTCAGTGGGAAATATATTTAAGGAATAAATCCACGTTTGTGTTGAAATATTGTAACTTTTATATGCTGATGATACAGTTATCCTAGCTGCATCAAGTAAAAATCCTCAACATGCTTTCAATGTATTCTCAGATTATTGTAAATATCCTTCAATTGAACAGTATATATATATATAGAGTGAGGCGGGCCGAATTTGAATTTTGGTTTGTAATTTGAGTTATCTGCCCTTGAATATGGTCCGTTTCTAAGTTTTGACAAAGTTATTCACTGCAATCTCTTCATAATAATCAGCTTAACATTAACATAACATATCACTATCATATAAAAGTTAATAGTTTCGGCACAATTTGGACATATTCCCAAAAAAGTCAAATTTGTGATTTTGAGACTTTTTGAGGGGTACTTTCTTTGTAGAATTGTTGATCTTAACCACTGATGAAACCATCATGTTTGATAGTTCTTTATAAAGTAGAGATGTCATGTATTTAGAATAATAAATTTCAAACATTTACCTGTTATAGGTTACGTGTGACTGGTCGTGAAAGATTGTCATTTTTCGAAAATTGCAATTTTCAGCAACGTTCAAAAGCTCACAACTGCTTAACTAATTACGATATTGAAATTTTGTTTGCAACTACTTATGTACATTTTCAGGGGGGGGAAATGTTGGATCTTTTCATCAAAATGTTGATAGTTAACCTTCAAACATCACAAACCTTGTCTAGGGGTCCAAATTTAAGCATTTTTGAGTATTTTCTTGAATATTCAGAAGAACATAATGCATTACTTTTACATGAAATCTCAATGATGATTACATCTACTTATGTGGAAATTAAAGCCCAACTTTTTCTATGTTACACCTTATTATGAAAATATTAACCATTTTCTCTTAATCGTGTGAAAGATCACGTAGGGGTCAATTAATAAGCGATTGTTACATTTAAGAGGGTCACTGTCTTTGGAGATTTTTTGTAAAAAAAACTTCTGCAGATAGAGACATGTTTGATAGCTCATTTTAAAGCGGAGAAACTGATGAATAACCGGAAGACCAACATAGAGTTCAAGGTCAAGAAGAATTCTTGAAGACCTAAGTATTGCCTGTGGCAATCCTAGTTATTATTATGTGTACTTTTTTGTCCAGAGCTTTCTGAAGTAAGCACAGGGCCGATTCGCTTGACATGTTTAGGGATGATAGCCTTTGACTCAACTTAGATTTTAACGAGTCACTTTTTGCATTTTTGACTTCTTTCTTGAGTTATCTCCCCTTGAAGTCAAAACTTCAAACCTTAATAGCTCGGAAACTATTCAAGATAGTTTCAAAACATTTTCACCAAAATGTGCGCAATAACATTCCCCATCGAAAAGGTCGACGGTCTTTTTTCGGCTGGAACAATAGAATTTTTGCTATTTCGAAAAAAACTGAAAATGTTGGGCATTTTCGCGCTTTGTTATAGCTCATTTTAAAGCTTAATGAATTTCCAAGAAATTCTTGCAGCTCGAATTTCTGCTTACAATTTTAATAATCTGTCCTTGAACATGGTCATTTTAAAAGGGCGTTTTTCGGCTCTATGTTCAAAGGGACATAACTCGCTAAGGAAAACTCTGATTCGAATTCTGTTGCTTTTTTTGCAATCTGTTCATCATTTGTGGTTGAACAATTCCACTTCAGAATGTGTAAAAGTTCATGTAAAAGTTGACCGTTAAAGCAAAACGTCGACATGAACACATTTGACGATTTTTAGGGGATTTTCTTTGGAGTTTTTTGTTTTAAAAACTACTCTGAAGATAGAATCACATTTGATAGCTCATATAAAAGCTGACGAACTAATTGAATCAATAGACACAAGAAAACAAACAAGTAAAGCCTGCCTGTCTGCATCAATGCCATACATATATGGAGGCATTATTACTTCGAGTCCAAAACGCAACCTGGATTTCTCAAATTTCTAATCCCGGGAGGATCATAAAAAAACAAGGTGTTAAAAAAATTCAAATCCGTTTCCTTAGTTCTTATTGAGAGTTACAAACTCAAGAAGTGTGTTTTCCTGTCTTGCCATGTTCCTGCCACCATGTAACACCGACAAATCATGGTTTGAGGACAAAATAATTTTGACCCCAAAATTCATATATCTTTTACTCCGACTTTCAATCCGTTTCCGTAGTTATTATTGAGAAGTACAAGGTCCAAACACGTTGTTAGCAAAGGTGACATGCTTAAAGGTCAAAGAGGGAATATTGAAGACCTGCAGTATTGACTTGTCAATCCTAGTTTATTATTTAAATTTGTTTGCTGTTTCAAATTTTGGGGCAATATTTTGTGATCAGGAAAAAATGTTTCATCTCTTTTCCTTGGATAAAATTGATAGCTTGAAGAGATGACAACGTGAAACAGAAGAACATGACACTGATGGGAATGCTGTTGTGCCCTGAATTGTAATAAAAATCGCAAATTGTAATACCTGCCGTGAATTGTAATAAAATTTGCCCTGAATTGTAATAAAGTTTTCAGAAATCACTTTTATACCAACAATTCCAACAGAGAGTCATTTCTATTACAAAATCATCCTTAAAAACTAATTAACCATCGAACATGTTCATTTACAAAGGGTTATTTCACTCTGAGACGAGTTTATTACAATTTGAGGCAAGCGATAGATTTTTGGCACCCTTGCCCTGAATTGTAATAAAGTTTTCAGAAATCACTTTTATACCAACAATTCCAACAGAAAGTTATTTCTATTACAAAATCATCTTTATAAAACTATTTAACCATCGAACATTTTCATTTACAAAGGGTTATTTCAGTCTGAGACGAGTTTATTGCAATTTGAGGCAAGCAATAGATTTTTTGCACCCCTGCCCTGAATTGTAATAAAGTTTTCAGAAATCACTTTTATACCAACAATTCCAACAGAAAGTGATTTCTATTACAAAAACATCTTTATAAAACTATTTAACCATCGAACATTTTTATTTACAAAGGGTTATTTCCCTCTGAGACGAGTTTATTGCAATTTGAGGCAAGCGATAGATTTTTTGCACCCTTGCCCTGAATTGTAATAAAGTTTTCAGAAATCACTTTTATACCAACAATTCCAACAGAAAGTGATTTCTATTACAAAATCATCTTTAAAAAACTATTTAAGCATCGAACATGTTCATTTACAAAGTGTTATTTCAGTCTTAGACGAGTTTATTACAATTTGAGGCAAGCGATAGATTTTTTGCACCCTTGCCCTGAATTGTAATAAAGTTTTCAGAAATCACTTTTATACCAAAAATTCCAACAGAAAGTCATTTCTATTACAAAGTCATCTTTAAAAAACTATTTAAGCATCGAACATGTTCATTTACAAAGTGTTATTTCAGTCTGAGACGAGTTTATTACAATTTGAGGCAAGCGATAGATTTTTTGCACCCTTGCCCTGAATTGTAATAAAGTTTTCAGAAATCACTTTTATACCAACAATTCCAACAGAAAGTGATTTCTATTACAAAAAATAACATTTAAAAAAACTATTTAAACATCAAACATTATCATTAACAAAGGGTTATTTCAGTCTGAGACGAGTTTATTTCAATTTGAGGCAAGCGATAGATTTTTTGCACCCTTGCCCTGAATTGAAATAAAGTTTTCAGAAGATGTTTTTTTTAGCAAAAACCGTTTGAACATCATTCAATATATTTTTTAAATAATAATTATAACTTCATACGAATTATTTGTGATACATTTTGGGGAACTTTGCCCTGAATTTTTATTAAATCATTAAATTTTTTAATCGAACTGTTCCAAACAAAATTGTTTTCCATTACGAAAACATTCCCTAATAAGTATTCAAACATTATAACATTATATTTTCAAAATAGTCAACTTTCCATTTGTTCATTTATTAATTCCTCAATTTTTCAACTTATGTAGAAATGGGACCCTCTCCTTAAAGTATGCCCATGGTATGTGTAGATGTTCTGTCTCAACTATTCACTCTATGTTGTGGTCCTTAAAAACTTCACATGCAGTGCCTACTTCATTATAATGATGTTTTATTCAAACTTATAATAGTTTACAGAGATCATTTGTCAGTTTAATGTTCACGCTTTGCGTGGCAGCGTGTGATCTCTGGCGGTAGAGGAAGCTCATTGCATGTTTCATCTCTGTTTGGAACTTTCTAACCTTTTCACACCATTTAATGATATACAGATGTTTACAAGCTATTTAAGGATTCAATCCTTTTATAGATCATAAACAGAAATATAAAGTGTCTTATTGGAATTCGCACCTTTTAAAGTCGAAATTCAGTCTTCATAAGATGCAACATTAAAACTCAGTTATTCAGCTTCAACAAGAACTATCAAACATAGCTGTATGTATTGTTGTTACTAAAAAAAGGATGCGACCCTCAAAACAGCGAAAGTACACACAAGTTTCTTTTCCTTTGTTTGAATTCACAAACAAAAATAATAATAATGACCGAAAACCACTATGAGTGTAATCGGCAGACTTTGTTTTGGTAAAGGTTTTATGACATTATCGAGATTAGTTTGCGATATATGAGTTTTGAAGTTTTTCCGTCTAGGGTAGATAACTCACGAAAATAAAAAAAATCGGACTAGACACACAATCAGTTTGAGTCCCTGAAAACTTAATTTTAAATCGGGCCAGTCGTTGAGTGCTCTGCACAGAAATGTTCAAATATTGAATAAAGCTAGACAAAACAAAAAACAACACGATAAAAATAATAGGTATTCATGACTTTCGCCTAAAAACAACACGATAATAACAATATGTTATCCAGAGTTCCTAATTTGGTTAATATATATCTTTTAATGATCGAACACGGCCGGGCAGTTTTACCAAATGTGTTTTATTTGTATCCTGGTGCTTTATTGTAAACTGCGTGACACTCGAATAAACTAAAACTATAGATTTCCCTCTCCCCTTATAATAATAAACATGCCAATAACAAATGACTACAGCAAATTTCCCGAATACTTAATTTAGGTTTCCTAATAATATCCACAAAGTATTGTACTGATCCATTTATATCAAAGATTGACTAACTGATTGAACTCAAAAGAATCTAAATTCATTTTTTAAATCGTATGATAAAGCATTTGGAATATCATTATTGAAAAAAGGATGAAATTATAACACTCGGTTAGTAACTTATTATTGATGATAAATATTCGTGAAACTAAAAAAGATGACAATATTGTTTTCTTTAAATTTGGAATATTATGTTATGGCTTCGTCTCGGCACATGTGCGATATTAATTTTGTAACCTTCAACATGCCAGTAAGAATTGTTTTAAATGTATAAAATAAGTAACTCACAAAACATACTATTTAAATGTGATGAGTGCTAAATTCAGTCGATTTATCTTAACATTTTCACAGAATCACCTTTACGTTTCAATTGTAGGGATGCTTAATTTTGTTCTCTATTCATTTATCAGCCTAAAGTAATGCTGTATAAATTGGTTGAAATGAAATGTCCAGTGATAACATAAAACTAAAAAACCCATGTAAGATATGGCTAAAATGGGAAATCTGTAAACTTTCATTAAAGAGTTTGACGTCGTTTCATGTATTTCAGTTTGTGTAACTCATTATTTATGATTTTAACAGATAAATGGTTAATAGTTAATAGCATTAGATATGCTTCATTAACCTTCGAATGCTATTAACAAAGTATATAAAAAGAGTACAAATGTCCTTACTTTCTAGAAAAAAAATTAAAACGATCCGTGCATAAATTCCTTTAACAACACACTTAGAATAGTTTTGAATAGGTGCTTCTCATGTGAAGTAAGGTTATACATACGGAAAGGTTAAAAATCAGATGGATTTGACTGGGATAATCGATGTGTAATCAATGGGCTCATATCGACCAGCGTATCGGTATTTTGAAGTATGTATTTCTACAACATACCTGATCACACTGATACACTGGTCGTCATGAGATCATCGTATTAAATTACGTTATAGCATTTAATAGCATTCAACCTAGTTTCGTATTTCTTCATGAATTTTTTTTTAAATATTCATTTGATTTTGTCTAACTTGTGTTGTCTTTCCTTTCGCCCAAACGTGCAAATGTTTACTGAGAGGGATAAAGCGTACCTCTGTTGTTTGTGGACACAAAGTCGGGTTGGCAGATTTTGTTGTTGTCTGATATACTGTTTAATTCAGCCTTTGCACGTTATTACATATAAAATGTTTGGAGTTGTACATTCAAAATTATGCTTTATACGAAAATATCATTTACCCTTAAATTTCGCTGAATTTCCCTTTAAATAGATACGAACATGTTCCGAAATTGTTTTCTTTGAAATTTATTGAAATCTTTTGTACTTTGTTACAGGAATAAAACTTTTTTGTTCATTTGAAACAAATTTAGCTGTTGTCTGAATGTCTTTTACGTTTTTACTTCGCATTACACTGTTCACAATTCTTCTCAACTACACAATTGATTTAATTTTCACATATTGGTCAAGGATAGATATGTTAGATTTGAGGTGAGGTGAGGTGGGTTTTAACGCCGCTTTCAAGAGTATTTCACTTATATAGCGGCTGCTAGTATCAGGCAGGGAGAACGCCCGCAATGCCATGTGGCTATGCATTGCGGTGAAACCTGCGAGCATCGACCTGAACTAGCGAACCATGGGTGGTACTGCACTGAAATTCAGTGTAGCATTGCACCCAAACCTTACTGCGTGTAGAACAGTTCTCTACTGCAGACAAAGTTGCCGTGCACCTGGCGGGATTCGAACCCCGGACCTCATGATCCGAAGCCGAACGCGCTAACCACTGCGCTATCCCGCCCCCAGTTAGATTTGATATTTTGATATTCCGGATATTAAAATTTTCATAATGATCATGGGAATTATTTTATCTGAATATAACATGCGTTTTGATTGGTTATTAACTTAAGTTCTATAATCCATATAAGAGTTAAATGAATGCAAAACATGTTGTCCCATAACAACTTTTAAAATAGCTACTTAAGCACTCAAATGTTTAATACAACTTAACAAACAGAAGTTTATCAAAGACATTCAAAACCGACTTTGTCCTGGGGCAGTAGTTTGTTATTGACTCTGTTGAAAACATGCCAACGTTTCTTTCATATTCATTAAAAAATCATGGATATACCTTTGAGCGTAAATATATCTTTACTTCAGAAACTATTTTATTAAGCGTGCATTAATTGAATTCAATCGTACAAATCCTCCTTTCTAAAGTGTATGGCAGACTTCTTTTTGTGTGGCACGGTCTAAAGTTTAAGTATTATTTTGTGTCCATGGGCTTGTAACAAATAACCGTTTCCAATTTTGTGCCTGATTTGATTACCATTTACCACTTAATCAGTTTCATATACATCAAGATCATTTCTTGAATAAACATTCACTTCACCTTTCAATCACTTTCAATCTCGTATTCGTTTATGTAAATAACGTGGCCTATTAAAAAGGGTTCTATCTATCTATTTTTTTGTGGAAACGTAATACGAGAGGATATAACCATTTACAAATATTTGCTATTAATACATGATTAAAACACAGTCAAATTGAAATATATTAATGATATTAAAGCGCACATTTCTTGAAAAATAAGAAAACAATGAATTTGAAGACATTCATCGGCGCTACGAATGGGGAAAACTTTGCTACGGTCGAACAGCATATTGTTTATTAGTTTTATGATACGTTATGTGTTACTATGTCAATACTATATCAGTGTATGTTTTTTATTATTACAAAAATAGAGCCATTGAACCTCATCAGAAATTGTGTTATTCATTATCTCCAGGGACAAGATTAAGATATCACATAATAAGGCATTGCCCATCAAATTTCAAATTTATTATCAAAATTGGTTACACATTAATACACACTCATATTTGTTTAGTTTCTTTTTTCTTTTTTTTCTTATTTTGGAAATATCAACATTTATTACATTATTAAAAGGTCCTGATATATGTTTCTGAAAATCCTGTTTCTCATATGCTCCTTTTCAATATTTAATAAAATGTTGATGTTTTATGAATAAATTCTGTTGAGCATCTGAGTGTAAGACTTAACCAGTCTCACACACATACTGTAACAAAGCAGAGAGGTTTGAAGTAACCTGAAAGTGTGTATTAACAGTGACTGCCCAAGTCAACACAATGCATTTACACAATATGCAGACCCTGGACTCACAGCCAGTGAATTATATCTTTTAATTGTTGTTTTCCCCACACTTAAATATTTGTTCTGTCTTGGAGAAGAAGATGTGGTGTCACGATCTACTTTTAAAAGTCATATCTTATCACATTATTATATTATTTTTACTTTTTTGTCATATTCAGCTCACATATCTCGTGTAAAATAAAAATGTCTTAACTACACTTCAATTTAATCCTTTGCGGACTATCATATTTCAGTTCATAGGCTATTCAATAGTTCTCATTTCACATTGATTACATCAAACATATCCATAATGTAGATTTTAATCTAAAGTCGACATATATTTCACATTTCTGTTGAATAAGATTAAGTGCAAAGTGACTTTCTTTTCTCAATTCCTGCAATTCCAAAAGCACATTCTCAGAGTTCAAAACTCTTACAGCAAGAATTTTAGACTGTGACCCATATTTGGGGTCACAGGGTCACCACATTAACAATTTAGAATCCCCTTCAGCTAAGGAGGCTGTACATAAAATGTCATGGGTTCTGGAGAAGAAAATGAACATATATTTTAGGTCATGACCCCTGTGACCCTTATTTGGAGTCACAGGGTCACCAAATTTTCAATTTAGAATCTTCTTCAGCCAAGAAGCCTGTGCATAGAATTTCAACTCTCTAGAATTATTGGTTCTGGAGAAGAAGATGAAAATAGCTTTTTAGGTCTTTTAGGCATTAAACTCGTCTCAGAGTGAAATAACTCTTTGTAAATGAAAATGTTCGATGGTTAAATAGTTTTATAAAGATGATTTTGTAATAGAAATCACTTTCTGTTGGAATTGTTGGTATAAAAGTGATTTCTGAAAACTTTATTACAATTCAGGGCAAGGGTGCAAAAAATCTATCGCTTGCCTCAAATTGTAATAAACTCGTCTCAGAGTGAAATAACTCTTTGTAAATGAAAATGTTCGATGGTTAAATAGTTTTTTAAAGATGATTTTGTAATAGAAATCACTTTCTGTTGGAATTGTTGGTATAAAAGTGATTTCTGAAAACTTTATTACAATTCAGGGCAAGGGTGCCAAAAATCTATCGCTTGCCTCAAATTGTAATAAACTCGTCTCAGAGGGAAATAACCCTTTGTAAATGAAAATGTTCGATGGTTAAATAGTTTTATAAAGATGATTTTGTAATAGAAATCACTTTCTGTTGGAATTGTTGGTATAAAAGTGACTTCTGAAAACTTTATTACAATTCAGCGCAAGGGTGCCAAAAATCTATCGCTTGCCTCAAATTGTAATAAACTCGTCTCAGAGGGAAATAACCCTTTGTAAATGAAAATGTTCGATGGTTAAAAAGTTTTTTAAAGATGATTTTGTAATAGAAATCACTTTCAGTTGGAATTGTTGGTATAAAAGTGATTCCTGAAAACTTTATTACAATTCAGGGCAAGTGTGCCAAAAAGCTATCGCTTGCCTCAAATTGTAATAAACTCGGCTCAGACTGAAATAACCCTTTGTAAATGAAAATGTTCGATGGTTAAATAGTTTTTTAAAGATGATTTTGTAATAGAAATCACTTTCAGTTGGAATTGTTGGTATAAAAGTGATTCCTGAAAACTTTATTACAATTCAGGGCATGGGTGCCAAAAATCTATCGCTTGCCTCAAATTGTAATAAACTCGTCTCAGAGGTAAATAACCCTTTGTAAATGAAAATGTTCGATGGTTAAATAGTTTTATAAAGATAATTTTGTAATAGAAATCATTTTCTGTTGGAATTGTTGGTATAAAAGTGATTTCTGAAAACTTTATTACAATTCAGGGCAAGGGTGCCAAAAATCTACCGCTTGCCTCAAATTGTAATAAACTCGTCTCAGAGTGAAATAACCCTTTGTAAATGAAAATGTTCGATGGTTAAATAGTTTTATAAAGATGATTTTGTAATAGAAATCACTTTCTGTTGGAATTGTTTGTATAAAAGTGATTTCTGAAAACTTTATTACAATTCAGGGCAAGGGTGCCAAAAATCTATCGCTTGCCTCAAATTGTAATAAATTCGTCTCAGAGGGAAAAAACCCTTTGTAAATGAAAATGTTCGATGGTTAATTAGTTTTATAAAGATGATTTGGAATAGAAATCACTTTCTGTTGGAATTGTTTGTATAAAAGTGATTTCTGAAAACTTTATTACAATTCAGGGCAAAGGTGCCAAAAATCTATTGCTTGCCTCAAATTGTAATAAACTCGTCTCAGAGTGAAATAACCCTTTGTAAATGAAAATGTTCGATGGTAAAATATTTTTTAAAGATGATTTTGTAAAAGAAATCACTTTCTGTTGGAATTGTTGGTATAAAAGTGATTTCTGAAAACTTTATTACAATTCAGGGCAAGGGGGCCAAAAATCTACCGCTTGCCTCAAATTGTAATAAACTCGTCTCAGACTGAAATAACCCTTTTTAAATTAAAATGTTCGATGGTTAAATAGTTTTTTAAAGATGATTTTGTAATAGAAATCACTTTCTGTTGGAATTGTTTGTATAAAAGTGATTTCTGAAAACTTTATTACAATTCAGGGCAAGGGTGCCAAAAATCTATCGCTTGCCTCAAATTGTAATAAACTCGTCTCAGAGGGAAATAACCCTTTGTAAATGAAAATGTTCGATGGTTAAATAGTTTTATAAAGATGATTTTGTAATAGAAATCACTTTCTGTTGGAATTGTTGGTATAAAAGCGATTTCTGAAAACTTTATTACAATTCAGGGCAAGGGTGCCAAAAATCTATCGCTTGCCTCAAATTGTAATAAACTCGTCTCAGAGTGAAATAACCCTTTGTAAATGAAAATGTTCGATGGTAAAAAAGAGTTTTTTAAAGATGATTTTGTAATAGAAATCACTTTCTGTTGGAATTGTTGGTATAAAATTGATTTCTGAACACTTTATTACAATTCAGGGCAAGGGTGCCAAAAATCTACCGCTTGCCTCAAATTGTAATAAACTCGTCTCAGACTGAAATAACCCTTCGTAAATGAAAATGTTCGATGGTTAAATAGTTTTATAAAGATGATTTTGTAATAGAAATCACTTTCTGTTGGAATTGTTGGTATAAAAGTGATTTCTGAAAACTTTATTACAATTCAGGGCAAGGGTGCCAAAAATCTACCGCTTGCCTCAAATTGTAATAAACTCGTCTATGACTGAAATAACCCTTTGTAAATGAAAATGTTCGATGGTTAAATAGTTTTTTAAAGATGATTTTGTAATAGAAATCACTTTCTGTTGGAATTGTTGGTATAAAAGTGATTTCTGAAAACTTTATTACAATTCAGGGCAAATTGTATTACAATTCACGGCAGGTATTACAATTTGCGATTTTTATTACAATTCAGGGCACAACAAATGCTCATCTTATCATCGCATTCAAACGTCAAAGGTTACAATCCCTCCTAGCTCAACACATATAACAGAGGAAAATTGTTCGGAGATTTGTAATGCAATGATTGCATGTATCATCTTTTCAAGATATAATCAACATGTAACAATAAATAACATCAACAGCTATACTATGTAGTGAAATTAAGATGAAACTTGATAGATATCCTAAAAATATCTCATTGTTTGACAACATCATTTTTAACAAATTAAAAGAGTTTATCATCCAAAACTGGTTCCCACAGTAGATATCGCTTGTGTGAGATCAAGCGATATCTACAAGCGATATCTACATTGTAGATATCGCTACAATCAAATCGTCATAATCCTATTACATCATCAGTTAATGACATCACAAGGCTTTGACATCACTGAGAACACTGCTAACAATGCTATGACGTCACAAAGTTGATGACGTAACAATGCTATGACGCCATAATGCTGATGACGTCACAATGATATGAACTCACCGAGATCACTGCTTAAGAAGTTCAATGGCAGTTTTGTGTTCATTCTTTTGCTAATAATTTTTGAAGAATGATTTTGAATGATAAATAAAATCTCACCCTCGTGTCTTCTGATATCAATTATATCAACACTCGTTGATTAAAGTAAAAATATCCTCGGCAAGCCTCGGATATTTGTAACTTTAATCAACTCGTGTTGATATATTTGATATCAGAAGACACTTGGGTGAGATTCTCTATATCTAATATCTTCAAGTACGGATATATATTAGAGAGAAAGATTCATACTTTCATGTTAGTTTGATCGACTGGGCGCGTCGGTAGGTCACACATGAAGACTCATTTTGTGCACCGAAAATTGAAGCTACTCTCTGCATGTTGTTGGTCAATGGTGCACTCCAGATTTATATGATATTGGAACAAATCTACATTTATCTCGTACCATCTTTTCGAAAATTCACAGAAATATGCGCTTGAACTCGCAAAGACGGCATCAGTGACATGTAACGGTTTTAGACTTCGCAAGAGATGAAAGGTACTTTGCGAGAGAAGTTCGTCTATTTGACCTTTGACCTGTTTTGCGTATTTATCAAATTTGGATGTCAGATTGCTTCATTGCATCTATAACACCCTCTTTTATAACATTACATGTATTTATTACGATCAGAACTCAGTAATTGAGTTATGAAGTTAACATAATTATACACGACAAAATTTGGATCTTGAATTTTCTTAATTGATTGAAAAATAATTCTCTTTAAAAATGTCAATGACGTCAACCTTTCACATTTTGCGGCATGAAGCTATATACCTTCAATTTTCATTCAACTATTTTTATTAGATTTCTTAAGACTATCTTGTCCTAAAGTTATTTAACTCCAAAGCTGCACAACTTTGACTTCATTATCCATTCTCGTATTGATTTGTTAAGATTATATTCAGCAGCGACATTTTCAGAAAGAGCTGATGAAAAAATCTGATGAATCTGTGATTTGATGAATAAGAATGCCGATATCTAGTTTCGGAAAATAGTTAACTGTGAACACACTTTTGTTGTCATTGTTGTAAATGTTACTGGAAATAACGTTCATTCTCTTCCAATACTCTGAAAAATCTTACTCTCTTAAATCACTTTCAATTAACGTAAACAAGCTCTAAAACTTTCGTATTCGTTTGAGAAGATTACCTGCAACAATGATCTTCAACAAAGAACATTGTTCAACAAAGAACTTGGAAGTAAGAAATACTTCAGAACTTAGCTTGAGGGGACTACCTAGTTAAATTAGACCTTCTTTTATTCCGTAGTTTTGTGACTTGACATTTAAATGGATTTTGTGGTGGCAATTGGTCCTGTACATTACTAGTACTTAGTTGACCACTATCAGTGAAGTTCAGCAATATTAGCGCTTCTCGACGCTTGGATGATAGAGATAGTCAGAGAGTCAGAGATTGTGAAGGGTCAACTCCCTGGTCATACCTTGTGGTGATACCTTGGACAAGTGAATGTATTCATAATGTTGCTTTGTTCACCCAACAGTACAAATTGGTGAGGAAATTTGACAGATAACCCTAAAGAGCCCTAATTTACAGGAAGGTTGTAAAACGGAACGATGTTGGTCCTCGCTCCATACTATGTTCGCTCTGAGCATACCCCTTTGTGGTGTGGTATAAATAGAGATTATTACCCGAGGAAGTGTCATGTGACTTTAACGAAACGAGTGTGAATTTTGTTATTGCCCGAGCGAGAGCGAGGGTTATACATAAATTTGCACGAGTTTCGTAAAAGCCATATGACACACTTTCGAGTGTAATAATTTCTTTATTACCCACTTTATTCCATTTGATTCGCGTTAAATTAGCCCGGAAACGACCCACTTCTCTTGCGACAAGCTAGTGACGTCACGAACAATCGTTTTATGACGTCACAGACGGGAAGTCGCGGTAAAACAATGGTTGCTAAGCAAACGTGATATGTGCACATGTGCTCATATCAATAATATTAACTCGGTTATTTTCAACCATTTGGGTAATAAAGGAGAAAAAGAAACAGTTTGAGAGTTTTGATGAATTCACAAAAATGGAAATAAAATTAAAACTGTACAATAATGCAATGATTCAACTGCAACACTAAATAAAATTATAATAATAAGGATTCGTGTATAGAGCTAAACTCCACAATGGTTGTGCTCAAAGCCCTAAAGTCTAGACACAACTGAACAGGGACGTTTTCAAGTGTTTTTTTTAAAACGCTAAGAGTCCAAGTCTTTCAGAACTTGTGGAATAGAATTCCAGTTTTGAGCAACAGCGTATGCGAAGGAGCGTGCTCCAAAAGTCTGCAAACGGATCCTTGGGACTTGTAGTTGGTCTTGCTTGATCTCAAGGTTCCGCCTGGGGAGTACACGTGTTCAAGATCACACAGGTAGGTTGGAGCTGTGCCGTGCACACACTGGTATGCTAAAGACGAGGTATTGTACTGGATCCTCTGACTGACAGAAAACCAATGGAGAGACTTCAATACGGGTGTTATATGACAGTCCCTTCTGGATTTGGTAACAACTCTTGCAGCATTGTTAATGACTCTCTGTAGACGGGCGATAACTTCTGCTGTAGCCCTTGCAAGTAAACTGTTGCAATAATATATGCGAGAGAGAATGCGTGATCTGACAAGTGCTGCATCTTGTGTTAATAAGTGCCGAATGCAACTGATATTTCTCAAGTGAAAATTGCATTTCCCCACTTGGTCTATTACATGCCGCTCCATATTCAGCTAGAGGTCCAAGTTCAGCACGGCTCACGATTTGATATCTTGATCATATCTTTATTTTCTCATTTGTCAGCTCAATAGAGCTTTAAGTGAAATTTTATCCAATGTGTTAACATAATTAAACCATCAAATTTGCTTTACTATCATTTAATTAGAATGAACTGAGATAAGAAACAACATTCAGGCTTCCGTCCGTCGTGCCTCTTTCGAATGACGTAACCATGGTTGTGACGTCACAATGACGAAGCATCGCTAACGAAGCTTCGGTAATGCTTTCAATTCCCCTAATACTTTTTTGCCTTGTTAATGATAATTTGAGTAACATTTTCCCTGCGTGTGCTGTTAATATTAGGTCTTAATCCAAGCTGATACTTTAATCAACTGAAAAAGTACTAGCAGTGTTATGAAAACATAAATTCCGGAGAAAACATTGAAAAGTACGGACAATTCCGAGAAGTGCCGGAGTTTAGAAAAAGTAGAACTGTCAGTCGTGCAATACGGAATTCACCGTGCAATACGGAAATCGACCACGGAAACCGTATTTGCACCCCTGTATTACTATCTTATATTTACATGGGTATATAAAATGTTATATCTATTTGAAATAATTCAACACAGTCGGCAAATATGAGAGTGGCTGTAGTAGCATTTAATCTCAGGAAAAACGTTAACAAGAATCAAATACATCTAATTTTCAACATAGTTGCCGGGCTTTGTCAAAGGCCCCAACTGTCAATGACCAAAGACCTTTATACCAGTTTTCTAGAAGTTTCTGTCTTGGGTCATCGCGACACTCAAACTCTCATGAATCATTTCATCCAACATTTTCAAATTGGCTGACAGCCAACATTACCGGATTTAGCAGGCACCAATCAGCATGGTTGACTTTGGCTGATTTTCAATTTAACCATCACGCTTTGACCACTTTTCAGTACAAACTCTTCTTAATGCAATATCCGATGAACGGTTGACCTAATATCTTCAAATCTGATTACAGCTTTCATTATGGGAATACACGCAGATGCTATAAAAGAGGCTGGCGGTGTATATAGTGAACATATCTATTATGTTTGATGAAAACTTAAAAGGATTCACATGGATTACTTCCCTAAGGTTTCTTTCGGTCATCCTGCCCCTGGTTGCCTACAGTTACCGATAAATCTCATTATTTGATATTTGATTTTAGAATATTGATTCTTAACAAGAAAACAAGTGTTTAGAGTGTTTGTCATATATTTGGTTTCTTAATCTTTACAATATATGTTTTGTAAGTTCCCGAGTATACCATGGGAGTTATTGATAATGATGAAACCTTTAGGGTTTCATAAATGTTAATATAACCTCCTTCAACCAACAATGATCCACCATCCACAAAGCCTCATAGCGTAGACATGTAGTGTAAACCCTCTTCTGATATGAACGTCGTTATAGTAATTGCTGTTGGGATTACCACCCACTTGCATAAAGTTTACCTTTCATCAAAAGTTAAGTATTTTTAATTATCTTAAAGATGCAAGATCATCTTTGTATTTCTTCTTAATTATAATATCTAACGTATGTATCCAACCATATCATTCCTTATGAAAATCATTCAACAAAATCATGACTGAATACTGAATAACATTAAATACAGTAATAAAAGTACATTTTCACGCTCGACGCACAGTACCCTCCTAAACTGCCCATACATGTAGCCGTTTGTTGATCCCCAGAATCAATAATGTCACCATTATATTGTGTGAATTCCCCACCTGTTGTTTGTAAACAAAACAAAAAGGGCGACCTATCGCCTATACCGCAAGTTCGTCAGAGAACAGAGGAGGAAATATGTTTGTTCATGAGGCAAAATTCAAGTGTGTTCAGGGGACGCAATCTGTGGATAGCTCTAGCTGCTTAACAAGATTACATGTCGACAGCTGTCGCATTGATTTTCGCGATCATCTTGACCTGTCAGCCCTTAGTTGACGTCCTACAATCCTTTGCGCGACCTCGCAAATAAAATGCCCCTTTCTATCAATAAGCAAATACCCTTTCGTTTAAAGTCTGTATTTCACGTATAACGTTCTGATTTTCTTTTGCTATAAGGAATAGGTTAAAATAAGTTGTATTTATTATCAATATGTTTTCATGAACTATGAACATGTACCTTTAAGATGCTATCGTCAGTTGACGTTAACTTATACACTGAGGGTCCAAACACGAGTGTAAGAGTTGTGTCACTCACGGGTACATCGAGGTACGAGTGCATGTGAATAAAAGGTCAAACCTCTCTATGACTTCTCTAGCATTTTACTTGCCAAAGAAAATATTTGGTTTCAATCATTTTGAAAAACTCGTCTTTTTTTACCTGTTGTTTTTTTCTGATTGATACGTTTTCAAAGCCTTAAACAATTATTTTTATTTCATAGTAAGCCCCATTAATACATTTAATTATACCCCCGCTACGAAGTAAGCGGGGGTATATAGCGGTCATTCCGTCCGTCCGTCCTTCTGTCCGTCCGTCTGTCCGTCCTTCCGTCCGGTCAATTTTCTCAAAAACCGTCAAAGGTACATCAACCAAACTTTGTACAGATAATTTTCAATTTTCTGAGATTTAAATTTTTTCTCGTTTCCATGGAAACGTCACTTTTAGGACTTAGTTTTATTGTGTTCAATGGGGACAAGTTTTCTCGGATATTGTTCAACCTAGGTGAATGAAATTTTGTTTGTGAGTACTCATGGCCAAACTCTTTATCGAGTTCGAAAACCAGTTCCGAAATATTAATTTTTACGGAGTTATGGCCCTTGAATCCGAAATTGAACTTAGTACCAAAAGAACTGTGATGCTCCAATGGGGACAAGTTTTCTCGGAAACTATTACATCTAGGTGAATGAAATTTAATATGGAGGTAGTCCAGATGATACTCTTCATCGAGTTCGAAAACCAGTTCCAAAATATTATTTTTTACGGAGTTATGGCCCTTGAATCCGAAATTGAACTTTGTACCAAAAGAGCTGTGATGCTCCAATGGGGACAAGTTTTCTCGGCAGCTATTACATCTAGGTGAATGAAATTTTACATGTAGGTAGTCCAGATGATACCCTTCATCGAGTTCACAGTCCAGTTCCGAAATATTATTTTTTACGGAGTTATGAAGCCCTTGAATCTGTAGTTGAACTTGGTACAAATTACCGGTGTGATGCCCTAATGGGGAAAATTAAGTTACCTAAAAAATATTACATCTAGGTGAATGAAATTTTGTAATAACAGTCAGTTCCTAAAATTATTTTGGACAATATTATGATGCTTGAAGCTGTTTTTTAAACATAGTAACCTTCACATCAATAATTCTGATGTCTGATTTCGCTCCGTACGAAAATGGATTGAAAATGTCCTGAACAACTAAATACAGTGTGGAATGTGGAAATAATTGGTGATAAAGTGTATTATATTGTGAAAGTTGATATTCTGGAGGAAATATTGATGGATGATTCAATAAATTGGATATATTGATTGGATTGTGATTGTTCAAAAATCGGTGAGTAACACGCCATGTTGAATACTGTGTCCTGTAACTGATACATTCTGTTACTAACTATTGAAATAGTGACATATACGTCTCCACGTAATTCCTCATTAACATTTGATAATAGTCAACTTATGAATGTCGGATTCACCTATTTCATCTAAACGCCGACGAAACTCATCTGATTCCCCGACACTAACTGGGTTGATAAAAAAGCGCACAAGATCGTTCTCGGACAGCTCAGTATTTCTTCCGTGTAGTCCTGAAGCATTCATAATGTCGAATGATATAACCTTACAACTAGTTGAAGCCCTAAAGAACCCATCAGTTGTTGAAAAACTTTGCGACACACTTGTCGGTGCCATAATGCCTAAAATAGGTGATGTTTTGGATTCCAAATTAAACAGCTTTCATGAGAAGATCCAGCAAAATGAAAATGACATAAAAACTTTACAAGAAAGAGTAGCTGTCTTAAATGAAAAGTTGAACACTAAGGACAAACAAGTTGATGAACTTTATCAATATGGGCGGCGCAATAATATCAGGGTGTATGGTATTCCTGAAGAGTGAAACGAAAATACCGACAAGCTTATTCTCAACCTATCAACTCAAATGGGTGTGCAATTGAAACTTGATGACCTTGATCGTACCCACAGAACGGGGGACCCGAAGAAATATAGTAAAGAAAAACCAAGGCCAATTATGGTGAAGTTTCTATCTTACCGATCTAAACGCGCGATCATGTCTAACGTGTCCAAGTTGAGAAACCACACACCTAAGACATTCATAAACGACGATCTGACGAAGGAGAGAGCACGTCTCTCCACCGAGGCTCGACAGCTGGTGACCCGCAAACGACTTGCAGGAACCTGGGCCAGAGATGGAATTGTTTATGTCAAAAAGTTGGATGGCTCAGTTCACCTCATAAAAACTCGCGATCAGTTCACCAAGCTTACAGAGTCTTTAAGACTCAAAATACGATTCAAGTTATCACAAGGTCCACGTGACCTCAGGGAGTACACTGATGCCGAGGATAGTGACTACTGACCAGTGTTCTTACATGTATATTGAACAGTTGAGTGAGCTAACACACAAGTGAGTGACAATGTGTGTGTACGAATGATTATTCATGTAAATGACCATTGTTAATGTGATTATAAAACAAAACACACTGAATGACAATGTGTGTGTAGTAAGTGTGTTGATTCAGTTGTAAATGATCATTGTTTCTGTGATTATAAAACAAAACACACAAGTTAGATACAAGTTGTGGAGATATAAGCCTGACGATTTAGCTAAATGATCATTGTTTACTTGACTGAATTATAACACACAAGTGACTGACAATATGTGTGTAGTGTGATGATTTAGTTTAATGATCATTGTTTACGTGACTGAATTATAACACACAAGTGACTGACAATGTGTGTGAAGTGTGATTTAATTTAATGATCATTGGTTACGTGACTGAATTATAACACACAAGTGACTGACAATGCGTGAGTAGTGTGATGATTTAGTTTAATGATCAATGCTTATTTGATTACAAATCATAACACACAATTGACTGACAATGTGTTTGGATACAAGTCTGATGATGCAGCCAATTTATCATAGTTTACGTGACTGAATTATAACACACAAGTTGCTGAAAATGTGTGTGTAGTATGATGATTTAGTTTAATGATCATTGTTTGTTTGTTTATTTGTTTATTTGATAATAAATCATAACACACAAGTGACTGACAATGTGTGTAATGTGATAATGATTTAGTTTAATGATCATTGTTTATTTGATTATTTGTTTATTTGATTATAAATCATAACACACAAGCGATTGACAATGTGCGTGTAAAGTGATGATCATTGTTTATTTGATTATAAATTAGAACACACAAGTGCAGATGTGTGTTACTGTACTTCATACAAATAAATAATATTATATTTTTGTCAATATA
Organism: Gibbula magus; assembly: GCA_936450465.1. NCBI lineage: Eukaryota > Metazoa > Mollusca > Gastropoda > Trochida > Trochidae > Gibbula > Gibbula magus. The sequence goes on along the minus strand of OW388290.1, from coordinate 14,420,998 downwards.
CAAAAACAAATCAAGGAATTAGATAAATCTCTTAAAAGAAAATCACTTACCAAATTATCTTCAGGTAATGAATGGTATCCAACTCAAACGTTCCTTGAATAGTCTTATGCTTCCGCAAATGTTTCATTCAATCCTTCATGTATTATATTTTTTTTCTCCTTTTCTCCACAAAAAGTCTTTTATATATTATTTTTCATTTCCACGAGTCCTGTGTAAAACAGAAATTTACTTGCGCAAATGTTTATTGATAAATCACACACACATGACACCAACACATATCTCACCACAACGCTACTTGGTTTAGCCGTGTACGCGAGCGCGTTAAGCGCGTGCGGCGCACGTGGATGGCGTGTGTTTTCTTAGTTATGTTTGATGTGTGTCAGTTTCAGGTACAGGTTTGAATCTTGATGATAGCTATTATTATATTACTACTACGAGTGATTTGCTACTCGTATTTGAGTTTTTAATTCTTAGTTGTTGTTTATTCGTGTATTCTGAAAGAGATTTCGGTTATCTTGTTTTCCCCAATCCTTTGAACATATTATTTTGATAATTCATTCGATCTCCGATACTAGATTGAATTCCAATATACATAGATATATATTGCCACAATCCACCTGTATATATTTTGTACCATGACGAAAAGCAGTCTTGTTTACTTTTTCTTCTTTCTTTTGATTTTCAACCATATTTGTGAAAGATATGAATACCCGTGTCATACCACGTTCCCTTTGATTTCCACAAATGGCCAAGAGTTTTCGACAGTATCAGTTTACAACATAACTGCCCTCTGTATTGAAGTTTGTTCTTTTCCAATAATGTACGATGCCAGTTGACCTAGTAAGCTACAGATGGGCAGTTGGAGTTTTCAGTTTGAAATTACAAGCTAAAGCTTTTAGAAATTTTTGCTATCTGAAAATACTATTTTCATCCCTTTGCCTTTACAGTTCATCGCTGGCAGTTTATATTGTAATTTTGTTACTATGTTGCGGAGATATTCACCCAAATCCTGGACCAATATTTAGAGATTTGAAAATTGTTCATATAAATGTTTGTAGTCTAAGAGAAAAAGTAGATTATATTGAAAGTGAACTAAACGATTATGATGTTATATGCATTTCAGAAAGTTGGTTGAATGACTCTGTAAAACAGTCTGATTTAGAAATTCCTGGATTTAAATTACCTTTTAGAAAAGATAGGGCAACAAGGGGTGGCGGAGTAGCAGTCTATGTTAAAAAACATCTATATGCAGCATTTTTGACTCATCTAAGTTCCCCCAATCTGGAGGCTGTATGGATTGAGATAAAATTAAAAACTAAAAATATTCTATTAGGTACCTTTTATAGATCAGACAAGAGCGAAGAGTACTGGGATTTAGTCTGTCAATCGATTGGAAATGGTGTTGACATGAATATGGACACTATTGTTGTCGGCGATTTTAATATTGATGTATACAATAAGATCAATGAAAAAGTTAAAAATATTGAACATTTGTTTGATATGAAACAGATTATCACAGAACCTACTAGGATTACGCAAACGTCACGTACACTGATTGATTTAATTTTTGTGATGAACTCTGATTCTATTTTGAATTCAGGTGTACTTGATCCTATTTGTAGTGACCACTGCCCTGTCTTCGTCACTGTTCGTGACGCAATACCTATCAAAACATATTTTCTAAGAAAAATATATAACTACAATCTAACTGACCTTGATGGATTGAATATAAGTTTTCAAAACACAGATTGGTTAAATGACCTTTCAGATGATATCAATATTGCAACGGAAACAGTTATGAAAAAAGTTATTCATTTGTGTGATACTTTTATTCCAAATAAGCTTGTGACCATAAGACCGAATGACTCCCCATGGATGAATAATTTGACACGTAGACTAATTAGACAAAGGAACCGCCAGCATAAGATAGCAAAACGTAGAAATAATGAAAATGATTGGTTAAAATTTAGAAAACTTAGGAATAAGGTAATTTCAGCAGTAAGAAAAGCTAAATCTGCCTATTACTCTAAATTAGATGATAAACTGAATAACAACAAGAACTCTAAAATGTGGTGGAAATTAATAAACACTTACTTGAAAAAGAGAACAAATAACAATGTCAATTTTTCCACCTTTGCACCACAATGATGTTATTTATGAAGACGCTAACGAAAAGGCAACCATACTTAACGATTACTTTGTTGATCAAGCTAAAATTGCTTTTCCAGATAAAGTGCTACCAATTGTTGATTACAGAAACGAAAATTCTCTATGCGAAATTAATTTAACACGAAAAGAAGTTGAAGATATTCTCCTATCGGTTGACATAAATAAGGCAAGTGGCCCTGACAATCTCAGTAACAGATTTATCAAGCTTACAGCAGAATCGTTATCCCTTCCCCTTACATATTTATTTAATAAGTCATTGTGTGATTGTAAATTTCCTTCGATTTGGAAACAAGCTTCTGTTATTCCCCTGCACAAGAAGGGTAGTGTAAATGAATGTCAAAATTATAGACCCGTTGCACTTACGAGCTGCTTTGGGAAGGTATTTGAAAAATGCGTATTCAAGTATGTTTTTAACTTTTTTCGAGATAACAATGTTCTAACTAATTTACAATCAGGATTTATGCCAGGTGATTGTACTGCGTACCAACTTACATATCTATATGACTTCATAGCAAATGCTCTTGATAATGGAAAAGAGGTAAAAGCCGTTTTCTGTGACATAAGCAAAGCGTTTGACAAAGTTTGGCACAATGGTATCATTCATAAATTAGAAGCCTATGGAATTTGTGGCAGTTTACTTCAATGGTTTCGCGACTATCTTAAAAACAGACTTCAAAAAGTAGTAATAGAAGGCCAAACATCAGACTTAAAACACATATCGTCAGGAGTCCCTCAAGGATCTGTGTTAAGGCCACTACTATTTTTAGTTTATATAAATGACATTGTTGACGGTATCAACAGTAATATAAGATTATTTGCCGACGATACATCCGTGTACATAGTTGTAGAAGATCCCGATAACGCAACGAGAATTTTGAATAATGATCTAGGTCGTATTTCTGATTGGGCCGATGCGTGGCAAGTTAATTTCAATCCGACAAAAACTGAAGCAATTTTATTCTCCCGCAAAATTAACCCCTCTGTCTCAAAACCCATAGAAATGAAAGGATCGCAAGTAACTGAGGTAAGTTTCCATAAACATTTAGGTGTTTATCTGCAGAAAGATTGTTTTGGAAAAAACAAATTGAAGAATTAGCAAAAACTGTAAGTCCTATGATGAATTGTTTAAGAAGCTTTAAATATAGATTGACTAGACATACACTCGAGTGTATGTATACCTACTACATACTTCCACATTTCGATTATTGTTGTCATATTTGGGACAATTGTACTAAGGAACAATCGAATATACTTGAACACTTGCAACTAGACGCTTTAAGAACGATTTGTGGAGCTGTGAGAGGAACTAGCCATGAGAAAATATACAAGGAAACTAATTTCATACCTTTAGCGAAGCGTAGGGAAATAAAGAAACTAACTCTATTTTACAAAATGAGAAATGACCTCACTCCAAATTACTTATCTGATATAATACCCCAACAGGTTTCAGATTTCAGCTTATATAATCTTAGAAATACTCGTAGTATTCGCACAATACGTTGTCATACAGAATCGTATGCACGTTCCTTCTTACCAGAAACTATACATTTATGGAATAATTTACCAACCGAAATAACCAATTCGCCATCAGTAAATTCCTTTAAAAACAAATTACGGAATCAAAAAGGAAATACTCTTTTTGACATGAACTTTGGAACCAGATTTTGTCAAATTATCCATGCTCGCCTCAGATTGGGTTGTAGTGACTTAAACGGTGATAAATTTGAAAGACATATTTCGAACCATTCAGACTGTACATGTGGACATCCATGGGAGGATTCTCTCCACTACTTCTTTTTCTGCCCTCATTTTAACCTTATAAGATCAGATAAATATTTTTATAGAAATGGTTTTGATCTGTATTCAATACTTTATGGTGATCAATATTCCAACAAAATAATAAATCAGAACATTCTTGAATCTGTCCATAACTTTATTCAAGACTCGCAAAGATTTAAATCATCATAAACTCCTATAATGTATATGTTACCTTAATTTACTACTGTCTACCTTTTTGCCTTTGTGGAAATATGTGACTATTGATTTTGTATCTTACCTTTGAATATTGATTTATGTTGTATTTGTAATTGATGGAGCGGCACTTATATAAGCCCACGGCTTGTTGTGCCAATCCATATTCATGTAATTATTTTCATGAATAAAATATGTTTAAATCACATCAATAATTCTCAATGGACGGATAGCGGATGGCGGGGGTATGTGAGCCATGCTCACTTTTTTCTTGTTTGAAAACAATATTTTCATTTCCATGTTGATAATCGGATCAGATACAAGTGAGTTTAAGTGATTCATAGAACTTAAACGTTTTGTTGGATATAGTCCAGGTATTTGATGTTTCACATGTTTCTAACTCCCTTTATTCAGGTAGCGCACTCATCAACAACTCATTAAATATCGATGATAGCAATGAATCATACTTTCTTACAATATCACCTTAAAGAGCTTATTATAATAATGAATAAACATGAAATCATTTATCTTCTTTTTCGTCAATTATCTGTAATTAGTTGTATTTGTGTTATAGACAAAAAGTATTAAAAAAAAAAACTTTGGGAGTATTGGTTTGTTGTTAATTATTTGTGTAAATGGTTGGGAGTCAGCTCTAATTAGAAAACATTCATTCTCTAATTAAATCCTTGGCCTTTTCTTTAGATTATTTGCATATGTATCACCCAGTATCTTCACCACATTTAAATATGTTTATGGCGACTCGTTAAAATGGTTTATTTAATCTACCCTGTCCTAGTTTACGAGTGTTAAGAAATAGAGACAAAGCTTGAGGGTTCTCAACATAATGATACTTCAAGCTATCAACACATACTGGTAAGAAATGTGTGTCTACAACAAGGAACCAAGCAAAGTTAATAGTCGGGTCAATCAATGTTAATTATTCTGAACAAACCGATCTGGTGGTGAGGGGTTATTTGTGAAGTAGATCAATAGCTTCTTACTTCTTATCAGAAGGTCTACTCAGGATTTCTTGACCCAGACACACAGTTCAAGATTCAGAAACGAGTTCTATAGATGTCCAACCTTTAAATTACAAGAATTGATAGAATTCCTTTGTCGTTCATCTAAACAACCTTAAAATGCCTCTTAAGGAACACATACTTGAGAACTGAAAAGCAAATTAACTTAAATTAAATTTTCATAAAGTTTAATTATCAAAACACTTACATTTAATCTTCAATATTTATTGTAATGTAATTATTTTAAATTAAAATAAATAAAAAATTAAATGTTATTTATAAATACCCTAATGCAATTAACAGAGATGACCTCCTTGGCCTAAAAATGAATATATTGTACAACAAACGGCAAATATAACGTCTTAGTCAGTCCTACCCTGCTGAATTTAAATGTCTTTTCCATTTTTTTACGTTTGGGGTTATAAAAGAAGCTGATAGTTCAATCAAATATTACATTTTACGATCAAAAGCAGTTGCGTGCGTTTCCTTATCGTCTTCACATTTACATCACGTCATCTGAAAGAAAAATCAATGGGTCTCAATCAGTATTTAGGTCAGCCAATCAAGGTCTTGATGGGGGATGGTAACGGCTATATCCCTGCTTCTGGTACTTTAAATGAGCAGTGTTCTGATCACGAAAATAGTTGTTTCAACTCTTTTCCTTGGATAAAATTGATAGCTTGAAGTGATGACAACGTGAAACAGAAAAACGTGCCACTGTTGGAAATGCGCATGGGCGCTATTTTATGTTTAACATGTATAATGGTAATAACTGCAATATATATATATATTATAAAAAAAACTGCAATCCAAGTTCCTTTAGGTGAAATTCACAGATTGCATGTATTATCTGAAATTTCAAACTATTTGTGACAATCATAATAAAATTGAACTAGTACATGTTCACATGAACAGCTTAGTCATATATATTATAATAAAAGGGAACTGCAGAACTTAATAATAGCCCAAAAGCATCTAATTGTTTTGACAACATTGTGTATAAAAATTAAAAGAGTATCCAATTACTTCAAATATGTATACATACTACATATATACTTTTTCTTTTATTATCCATTATTATTAATCCAGATAACAAAAATCAAAATATTTGTTCAAATTCATTCTATTAGTAAATGCCTCAAGGTTTAGATCTATACAATTCAGTCTTTCCGAAATAATGTTGAAAGTCAAAGGCTAAATAAAAAAACTATTGTTCTCGGTCATCGGCGCATCACTAGTACTTATATTGGTGCATATGGCAGCGTTTCATTGTCAATTAAAAACATAAAGAATTTGACTTATCAAATTTGCCCTCAAGCCATTTGGCCGACAAATACATGAGTCTGAAGGAACTGTTGAGCTTCCGTTTTGTAATACTTTTACCAATTTCAAGCCATTTAGTAATCTCCTTAGTGGTGCTAAATAGTTTGATCTCGTGATCCCAAACAATGGTACAATCTAGAGAAAATGTCAAACATTGAATAAATATTAACCATGTGGGGAAGATGGACACATGGTAGTTTTGTCCTGTAAGCCACATGGGAGTTACACATTATCCTAGGTATTGATTGGCTGTTACAGAAAACAGAAGATTTAATTTAATCTCAGATCCATGTAGGATGATAACTTTCTAAACCGCTAAAAAATAATTAAAGACTCTCTTCTCTCTCAAAAATGTCAGTGGCGTCAGTATTAGACATTTTGCGACATAAAATTGTTTGCCTTAAATTTGTATTATATTTATTTTCTAAACATCGATATTGTTTAGAAAATCATGTTTTTAAGTAAATAACTCCAAAGTTGCAAAACTCTGACTTCATTATCCATCGAAAAACGTTCGTTTTGGTTTGAGAAGATAATCTTTCTTAAACTTTCCATAAAAACATTTTAAGAAAGTGATACTTCAGAACTTGGCTTGAGGCGACAACCTAGGTTGATAAGACCGTTGTTTTTTTCACTTTTGTGACTGAACATTTAAATGGATATCGTAGTGGCAAGTGGCTATTCACGGCTATCAGTGAAGTTCAACAACAATAAGCGACTCTCGGTACAGGTGACCCGCTTCATGGTTGATTGGATAATCGGCGAGTTTGAAGGGTCGAATCCATGGCTCCGTTCCACAACAGCGAGCGCTTTTAATCACTCATTGATCGCTCAATGTAGCGCTCAATGTAGCGCATTCTCTCCTGAACGACACGGTGCGATTCATTGCGATAAATTGAGCAATCGCGTTCAAGAGAGGTTTAAAAGTAATCGCTCATCTCTTCAACATGGCCCTTGTGCCACATATATATATGCGTTGTGAAATCGTGTGATGTTACTTTAAGTAAGTGACCTTATTTGCAGTTCAGCACGGTATAAGTAGCGTCATTGTTCTCATTATCAATAAGCGAACATAAGGAGGAAAAGGAAGAGTTGGAGAGTTTTGATGAATTCACGAACATGGAAATGCAATGTTAACTTACAATAATGCAAAGTTAACTTACAATAATGCAATGTTAACTTACAATAATGCACTGTTAACTTAGAATAATGCAAAGTTAACTTACAATAATGCAATTTTAACTGCAATGGGATAAAATAAAATACAATAGGGTGTGTTTTATTACCATCACTATTGTTTTCTGACCATTTTGATTAAGACAGAATGATCGGAGTATAGAATCACTAAATGTGTTTTATGAAGCGTGTACCTCACCTTTTCTAATAAGTAAAGGAAATACACTTTCAATGAAGATTGAGAATAATGCATTATTTCGATTGTCCTGTTAATGTCAATAGGACGATTTGCCTTGATTCCTTCCTTGGTTTATTGCTACATAATCAAATAGTTATTCATGAACATGCATTTTAACAATAATATTACCCTAATAATATTTGCCATGTGTTTGATACTGATATTTGTATAGTAATCAATATGGTCACAATCTGGTGCACACTGGATTCGTGGGTGTTGTTCACAGTGTAGGGGAGGACGGGGTCAGTTGAATCCATCCATAAAAGTCATCAGATGACCAAATGCACCACATTTGGAAGATCATGTAATGCTATTTCCTTTCCTGTCAAGGCTAATGTTGTACACGTGTCATGCTGTCAGAATATGTGACTGAAAAGAGTCCACATTTATTAAAAGTGGATTTCGCTAGTACAGACATGTTGTTTATTATCCATACAGTTTTAATGAATACTTTTGTATCTTCTTTTCTGAGTAGCATACGTATTAAAGTTAGTTTTCTTAAATTGTTATTGAAATCTTTGAAGACAGTTTTGCAATATTGCTGTTAACATTAAGATTGTGAATGATGAGGCGTGTTGTGCCAGGCACGGAACATCTTACGCTATTGCTGTATCACGTGATCAACTTTCAGTTGCATAAGTTAAACAGTTTGCGCATATAGATATGATAATGACTTTTTTTTATTACTTGTCAGTTGTTTTATTTTTCCTAACAGAAACTGTAGGATGGTAATGATGTTTTCGCTTTAGATCTTAAGGTTAAAACCCATTTTGAAATATTTAAGAGTTCAATGAGTATTCTTTTAAAGAATATTATTTGTTATGTATTTATATATTTCCTAATTAGGCGATTGTGCTTTTTTTCTTTTATTGATGTTTGTTTTAGATGTTTAAGCCAAGTCGAGAAATTAAAAATAATTGTTCAAAAGCCTGTCAAAATGCAAACATGCATCCAATAAAGATTCTATGACTATATCATGTCATGCATTGGTTAACAAATATTGATAATAGATAACATATTTTAAGAATTATACAGATATAATCAAAAGATTTGGGATGCCCTCCCCTAATGTTTTAGTTAAATCTTTTGAGAATAATGAGATAAGAAACTTATCATTAAGAAAATTTCCACTTGCGTTCTAAAGTTGAACAATATGAAAGAAATACTTGCTAAAGGATGATTGTTATTGGCGTGTTTTATTATATTATTATTATTTCAAGAAACTTTGGACACGGTTACAGACAAAACCAATGAAGATGATTTCAATAATCCAAAACATTTGAGACATTTTCAAAGAAGGCAAAATGAGGACATAACTCAAAATCATGAACGATCTCTATACAGTGACATTTTAAAGTTTTAGTGTTACAAATGCATATATATACATGTATCTATTTGAAATCTATGGACGTTATATCTAATACAATTATGTATAACGAATTTTAAATTAAAGTCCCTGAAATTTTCAAGTCTGACGTTTTGGTTTCACATTCCCGTAGAGACAGTAGTTTCCCTAAAGAAGTTACATAATACGAATCATTTAGGCGTATTTATTGATTGATTAATATGGAGTATAATGGACGTTTTTTTTATTAGAAGCTTTATCTCGAAATGGACTCCCAGCTTCTCTTTCAATAAAGTTCACCTCATGCCAAGACTACCTCTCGTCTTAATGCGGTGACCCCTTGCCTGCTGCCTTTGATCATTGATAAATTAAACTCTTTGATATTGAATCATCTTGGATTCAGTCCTGTATGCTGATGATTAATTACGAACAAAAAGCAAGCAATGGGTTTTGAGACTTAATTTTGTTTTTGTTGGCACCATCAATACCAAGTGCAATCAATCAAATCTCAGAGCCGGTTTTGATCATTGACTTTAAACCTATTTTATATTGATATGAACATGTAATAGCTCTGATATGATTGTATTTGCTCTACAACATGTAAGTGCTTGGCGTCCCATAAGCGCCCATGTAAAGCAAACTATTCAAGAAGCAAGCTCCAGGTCTCAGCGCCGGTGTGCCACGTGTTTACAATGGAGATTTAAAATGGTATAAAACAAACACACCGATGGATGGTGTATTTTAATTCTGTTATTATTCGCATATGAGACAATGTAAAGAAGATTATTTTGATAATCCTGTTTCCCTGGGCCCAATGTAGCGCAGCGTAACTGACCCAGAGAACCAGGATGTATTTTGATATGCATTAGTAGGAAATTAGCGTCATGTTCCGATGTTATCATTATCTAAGTTAAGGTTTACAGGGGACATACTAAAACTGATCCACCTTGAATGATTCAATAAGATAGTATTTACAGTATCCAAATAAAACCTTTTCAAAATCATTCCATGGAACCAATGAAAGATTTGAATAAAGGTCTTTTCTGACGATAAAATCAGCGCATGCAACATTGTCATGGTCGAAATGTTAGTTGAACATGCAACACTTCAGAGTTTGGAAGAAATAGAACATAGAATCGGAATCTTAAAATGGAATTTGTATATTCATAATGTAAGTAATAAGTCTTAGCTTAGATTATATATATTTCTGTTTTAAGGTGTATATGCGTTACCTTAAAGATGTGTGTATAACCCCTCTGGTAATTACCACTTTATATAACCATGCATTGTAACAACGTATTATTGATGTTCGGCGTTATTTGATATAACGGGATTACATTTACTCTCAGTATTTGCCTTGAGCATGCCCCAGTAGAGCAAGTATTGATGAATAATCAAGTTAAAATTGTGGAACATGTCTTTATTGCAATAACCTTGACGTTACAGTGTAAAAGCGACATCTAAGGGAAAGTGAATATTGGTTTGATGGTTGAAGACAATGCCTTTGATCCTCGTCTTTAACTGAACAGTGTAGAAGGCGGGTGACGTTCATTTGGATTAGCTGAAACTCTTGTCATGGTGTTATTTACTCAGGCGGATAGTCAGGATAGTGGATAGAACGGATAATAGGATAAAAATATACGTTTGGTTAAAATGAACAAAATATGGATTGAAAAAGGTGATTGATAAGTTTTCCATAATCCCGTTATATCCATTTTATACGATATAAGAAAATGTATTCATCTTTTCGTCTTCGGGTAAATTAAATAGCTGATACAAAAGATACATAACATAGCTAAAGTAGATTAATCAAGTGATTCGTTCTTGTCTTAGGACAACATAAATAGCTGATTTGTTTTAAATTAAAAATTGTGAAATCGTACCTAGGATTAGTTGGTGTATGTGCCCATTACTAAATGTGTTTGGTTATCCAATATACATGAAGATCACCTCGACCCGAGAGCTTAAGCTGAAATAAGCCAGAACTAATTGCCGTTTTTCTGTACTTTTGTGATGAAATAACACTTTCGCTGCTACAACCTTACTTGCTCTGTCTATTTCACTGACATATGCATCATGGCTGATCACCTCTCATCGTTGAATGTCAGACAGAACCTACATACTTAAGTTAATAACTGAATTTTATAACCAAGCTGGTAGTTAATGCCCGTATTTCCTGATAAACCATTAACTTGCTCCTTTGAGTTTCCCAATAAAATCTGACATAACACAAGATTTGTGAACCAATGAATGCAAACATAACAAAGATTGATTTCTTTGAAGATGCTTTTACTTTAAAGGTTTCACGGGATCAAGAGACAAACTTTTGATGGGAGTTTGAGTAGATTTAGTGATAGCACATGCTCCTGTTCATAGTCGAGTTAAACATTATTTAATGAAGTGTAAAAGCGTTTAGTGGGGTTTACTTGTATTAATGGATGACTAACCCGCTTCAGAGCTGGCTAACCTGGGAGAAAAGGGTAACCTGCTGAGTCTAACTGCGACACAGATTATTAAAATTATTATATATAGAAAAGAGTAAACATCAGATGGGTTTGACTGGATCAATCTTCTTTAATACGATGAGCTCATTTCGACACAATGGGTGTACAAAACTTCGGGATGCAGCCGTATTTTGCTTCAGGTCCTAATATTAAAAATGGCAATCTACTGGATTGTTTCTGTTACTAGTGGAATTAATGTTATAACACATATGAGCTGCAGTATTTTTTCATTTAGGTACCAAAACGTATACAAATACAAATATGTATAAGATCTCAGTTTGGTTATCTGAAGGTCTAAGATTGATGTAATGAAGTAATGATCGGATTCTATCATGGATGAACATGGAGCTGAAATCTAGAGACAATTGGAAACTAAAGTTTTGAGTTAATTATCCTTGGATTTACGGATTCGATTAATTGACTTGGCTTTGGAAGGACATTGTCAATGTGAAAAGCTAATTGGCGAATGTGTTCCCAAGTGTTAATCAATCAAGCCTCTCGGTTTTGAAAACATGTTGCAAGTAGTATAACGATGCGCTTCGTGTAATTGAATTAACTGCATGAGGTAAATGTATGCTTGAAATAGGATGCAGGTCGCCATCACTTTTTTTTAGGTCAGATCGTTTACAAGGTCACCTTGACCTACTCCATTAGATGAGGTATTTTATAAAAACAAATACTTTCGTTTTAAGATTAAAGAAATGTTTTAATGGGGCTGTAGCACGTTTTTGCAAATTTTATTTTTTCAAATTTCCTTTTTATAATGATAGTTTGTGCCATTTAAATTTACTTTAGAGGGTAAAACATCTTATTACACAAACCAATTATCCGTAGTAGTGATAACGGTGTTGCGTATAAAGACAAACTTGCATGGCGGCCATTTTATTGTGAACACATTTCATTATTTCGAATGACAAAAACGATCCCCATGGCTTTACGGAACCATGTACACTCATTTTAAACTTGATTTTCTGAAGAGAGAAGGTGTTTTACGATTGGTGAAATTATTTTTCAAACACATTTCATCGACTTATTTGAGCCAAAAAACGTGCTACTGCCCCTTTAAATTCTCTGAACTTATTAACTGTAAAACAAATTTATTGCAGTATAATAATATATGTAATGTTGTGAACTATAATCAATTTGACATTTTAGTGCTGGTCGTTAAAGGTCTTTAATATTAGAATCGAGATGTCGGCTACTGATTGGTAAAAAACGGTCACTCAGACACATGGTAGCTAAAATGATTAATGACTATTTCAAAATAGAGCCATTGGTACTACAGCTGAATATGATTCGCATGATTCATTATCTAAGATCTAATAGCAATCTGATATATTGTTAACCGTTTGTCAAAATGACTAAAAGGCTTTAACATAGCTAAGAATGTGCCCCTATACAACAAACAAATCAAATGTCCAAGCTGAAGCTTCCTCGGCAGAGGTCGTTTGGACGTTTTAAGGATAACTTGTGCCACGCCAATATTTGAGGGGGGATTCAAAACCAAACATCTCATCCCCACAAATTTTCCATTTTGAGATTCGGCGGTTCTGGAGCGGTCGATAATATGAAAAGTGTATTGACGTTGGCACATGCCATGTGGTCTCACAGGCCTGATGAGCTAAAGATAGTTACCGAATTCATTCTTTGAGAATCGAATATCAACAAGAAACAATTTCAAATTCACATTTCATGACAAAGTCTTCAGGAAGCAGAATATATATATATATATATATATATATATATATATATATATATATATATATATATATGATATGTCCCCTGGAGCATTTACCTAATGTTATACAACAGTACTACCCCTTTATTTCATCTGAGAAAACAAAAACATGATAATTAAAATGAGCAGGACGTAAAGATGTATTGTAAATATCCGTCAGAAAGATGCATTTCATCCTACTTTATTACTTTGAATATTTAACTCAACAAACTCATATTCGTTACTCAAACCAAATATGATGGTTTTGCTTAAAACAATTAAGTTGTTACAATTGCATTTTACCTTGCGTTTACCATTACTGTAAATATACATATATCACAATATATTTAAAACTATTCTGACCCCTTAAAACATTAAAGCACGTGGATGAAAACGTGTCGATGGCTTATCACTCTCATTCTGTCAGAAGAAACCTAACGATTTGGTTTCTTCAGAGTGAAACTGACAAGTTGTACAGACGAAAACTGACAAACGTATTGGTCTCTGGGTAACAAGAGAGCTTGTACTGATTAAAATCTGTCTTTATGTTTCATCGTTGTTCTAGTTATTTTGTAAGTGATTCGCAATATGACAAGCAAGTTCTCAATGACCATATTATAATAATTTCTCAGATTCCTAATTTCAAATGTTATCTAGGTATTTTTGTCAGTGTTTTAAAACTTTAGAGAATTGCTGCAATGATACACACACAAAAACGATTATTTACCGTTGTCTGAGGTCAAATGTTATTGTGTCCCATTCGCACTTACATCAACTGTCATTATTATGTTCATTCAAATTGTAATATTGCCGTTATCGTAGTTCAGGCGGATTTAATGCAACGTTGTATTAATTACTTCTAGTCTTTTAAGATAAGTTTTATATTTTGTATATATATAACCTGAGAGTAGATTTTCAGATAACTTATATTGTAGATAACCTCAGTGCGGATTGTTCGTAATGTCGAAGGATGTGTGCATATCTATGCATTATATGTATGTTTTAAACATTAGCGTGCAATTGTACCTTTACGAGTTCGCTGGTCATTGATTTAATAATAGCTTTTTCATTTCATCTACTTAATATTTTACAAAATTGTGTTAGATCTGTCCTTTTTTCTCTCAAATTTGCTTGAATAGGCTCACTTAAAAATATTTTTTATTAAAAGCGTCTAATTTACCAAATTTGTCTGATGTTGATGAGTGAGGGCAAATATATGATGATAAATAGAGAACAATCAGGACGATAAGTAGTTAGTGACCGAGCCCACTATTGTTCTTAATGAGCGTGATATTTCTCTTTAATGTATATTTCGTTTTACATTAATCAAGTTGTTAAAACCCTTAGCTAGGTGTAATTGGTTACTTTGTCTAAACTAACCTATAATTAATGTATCTATGTTGTAAATTATCCTAAACAAATATCATTAAGTTCGATGTAGTTCCATGCACTTCTAAGGAAAAGAAGACTACGAAGACAAAATTGGATTGATCATTTTACTGAGTAGTCTGATTAAGAACACTTTAAATAAAACAGTAAATCGTTTGTTTTGGTTTGGGTTTTAATGTGTATTTTTCTTCTTCTTTTTTTGTTATTGCAGCGATATTCGAGGATATTTTCAGTTGCACTTTGCAAATTTGGTTTCCTCAAAGAAGATAATGGGATTAATACAGTTTCGCTTGATTATATTGCAACATGAGACTTCCAATCATAAGTTCAGTGGGTTCGGGAAAAGTCAATAGGATCAATGGTCAGAAGCATGATCACGAAATGGTGACCTTAGTGGAATAAGTTGACACTTTCATTCATCAGTTTTAGTGGTGATGTTTTGATATATCTCAAACATGCAACAACGTAAGTGAACAAAGCAATTAATCAGACTAATTAACTAATGAGAGATACAAGGGCCATCTTATCTGTAGTAACTATATCTACTCGATGAAGATGAGCTCCTCTGGGACTTGGGTAGTATACTAGTATATAACCTATACCTATTTTTGTACTTTAATGAAGGTTTACTTGATTAATGAAACTATACTATTTACTGGGAACACTGCTCACCTCAGTAAGATATAATCATGTTGATATTTGCATTGAGGACATTGAACATAACATATTTTGATAATAAGAAGGAGGTGATTTTAAATGTTAACTTATTAACCAAGTGGGTATTCAAATTAGACATATTTATTTGATTTTCATGTGATGCGATTTTTTCTACTAAGGTTTTGCTGGAAGGTTATTTACTACGTTATCTGTTAGAAGGGTGTTATCGCTTTCACTTACAATTATCCATGTATCTGACAATGGAATTACGTTTTACGCAGGTCAAAAACATAGTTGTAGCTGGTAGTGATTCTTGTTTAAATATGTAAACAGTCTGACTGTCTCAAGCGGGGAATAAAGGAACTTGACAACCCATACCTCTCGTCCTATTGTAGCGGTACACCTTCTAGGTTCTTTGTTGTACATTTCAAAAAACACAAAATGAGCATTAAGGTTGGTAAAAAGTCAAACTTCCACACGAAACATTCCCAAAAAGATATATAGGTCATCAAATATGGTTAATGACAAGGGCGGACAGTCATAAGGAAGTTAATTACGTGATGTTGATATTTGCGAGGGACCCAATAGAGCATGTTCGAGAACACAACAGTGCGTGTTTTACCGTCTTTACCAAAATGGCTTTATATCCATTTTCTATTGATGACTATGTAACGTCTAAACCAAATCAAAACCTCCCATTATTGTATGAATCAAAATTGTGCTTGTTTTTCTCTGCGGAAATACATATGTGGAAACTTAAAATATAAATTATTTCTCTCATGTAAGCACTCACCTAGGGAGTCGCGTGACACAGTTTCATTTAAAGGCCTTTCTTAACAGTATAACTGTTGGGACTTAATGTCTTACTTATTCAGTGTTACCAAAACCAATCAATCAGATAAAACACACCACTTTAATGAAGGTTATTCATTTCTGCAAAAAGAAACCAAGTTTTTTTTAGATAGCCCGGGGGTTCTATGTGTAGAGTTTTGAGATAGCCCGGGGGTTATATGTGTAGTGTTTTGAGATAGCCCGGGGATGGTATGTGTAGTGTTTTGAGATACCCCGGGATTATATGTGTAGTGTTTTGAGATAGCCCGGGGGTGGTATGTGTAGTGTTTTGAGATACCCCGGGGTTATATGTGTAGTGTTTTGAGATGTTCTGGGGGTGGTATGTGTAGTGTTTTGAGATAGCCCCGGGATTATATGTGTAGTGTTTTGAGATAGCCCGGGGGTGGTATGTGTAGTGTTTTGAGATATCCTGGGGACCGTATGTGTAGTGTTTTGAGATAGCCCGGGGGTGGTATGTGTAGTGTTTTGAGATGTTCTGGGGGTGGTATGTGTAGTGTTTTGAGATACCCCGGGATTATATGTGTAGTGTTTTGAGATAGCCCGGGGGTGGTATGTGTAGTGTTTTGAGATATCCTGGGGACCGTATGTGTAGTGTATCACTTGCAGTCCGAGGTAACCGATGTAGCTCAACACTGGGAGTAAGTGTTTATGAAGTATTGGTGCTGCCGATAAGGAAGGATATTATCTCTGTTTTAGCAAGCACCTGTTGTCATCATTGGCAAATGTACAGATTTATTCTTAATTTGGTATCCATCTTACATGTACCTCAAAAACCAACCTTGACATCGACCTACGACTTCACTGAAATGGAAAATTCTACAAAAATGGTAGTTCGTTAAGAGATTCTTTGTGCAGTCACTATCATATTTTTTTATTCAGCCATTCATTGGCTGACCACCCGCGAGATATAGCTTAAAAACTATTTTTGACATTTAATTTTCAAAAAAAAGATACACCTGTATCCCCTTTCGGTCAAATAACAGGTAAGGTCAGATCGAAAATGTATATACCGGTAATTGTAATGTTTATGATAATCACAGGATTAAATGCTTTTTGAAATTCACTAAAGTAACAGGCACACATCATTCCATTTAAATCATCTACAAAACATAACATGACGTAATAATTACATGTAACACTGAAACTAAATGACAAATACGTCCTCAATTAACTGTTTGACAAGGAGGTCCAGATGTTTTAGCTTAAGGTCTTGGTCGAACTTTCAATAGTTTCTTCCGGTTGAAAGTGAAAGGGGAAACAATGTAACAGGAAAAACAAGATTAACACCTTATATGGAGGTTATGAGACATTCCCGAATTGCAACACTGATCACGTGACGTGAGACAACGACCAATCAAACACTGCAGCATCTGTGCTTGATAAGACTGAATCATTACATTCGCTTTCTTTAATCATTTTGGGATTTCAACTTGGAACTTCGAAACGTGGAACTTATTTATTTGACAGGTACGATTCATTTGTTATATGCATGTAAAAAAATACGTGACATGAAATTATGTTTCCTATAACGCCTTTCAAAACTTGTTAGATGAAATATAAACATTTTTGACATTCATTCATTAATGTGACTTTCTCTGAAATATAAATAATGGTTTTAAAATTCAATGTTTGGACTTTAGACTATCAATTTGAGATTTCTTTGGATAATCTTTAATCCATTATTGTTAAGAAAAGGTTATGGTAATTTGTATATACATAAGTACATGCATTATTGATAGGTTAATATCAGTTTAAGATAATACCCTATACATGTAGTTGTAAGGTAAATATCAATTTTCTAACATGATATTTCTATTCTCTGCATCGTGCTCACACAATAAACATGCTGACACAATGATGCATTGATAACTATAATAATAACATGCAACTAATGTCATACACAGTGATGCATTGATAACTATAATAATAACAAACAAGTCATGCAACTAATGTCATAATAATGAATGCATATATGTCTCAATGTACAACTGAAACAAACGATTAATGTAAAGCAACCAAAGGAGGTATTTATTATAAGTATTCTTCATTCAAAATAAACATGCAATCGCCTAAACATTTTAGACAACTACCAATCAATTAAAGTCATCGTACGTTGTGAAAATAAAACTTACCAAACAAGCTAACTTTACCTATTTATGTTAGTCCGTCTTTCAACAAGAAAAAAGTGTTAAATTCAATTCTTCTTTTTTCACAGGATGAAGAAATACAACTTCATATACACAGCAGTTATCATTATTTGGATTGTGCCAACATCCATCTCTAAAACACAATGCGGCCAATGCGAATGTCACATAGATCAATACAATAATGGAGGTATCAAGGCAATTTGCAGCGCTCTCAACCTTACCAGGATCCCTCCGCTTCCTCGAGAAACAACAACACTTCTCATGGACAGTAACCAATTTGACAATCTACCACAGAGAGCATTTGCTCGGATGAAGAACTTGAAACATCTTGATTTGTCAGATAATGAGTTTTTCCGCTTAAAGGAACATGTTTTCAATGGTATTCCCCATTTGGAAGTACTCATCCTTGACGGAAATTCCTTCTTGCGTAATTGCCACATTACCTTTGACCCCGTGTTCTTAAAACCATTGATGAGACTACACACGTTCTCTCTTCTTGGTCAAAGAGACACATGTCCATATTTGACAACAAAACTTCCCCCTCATTTGTATTCGGCCAGTTCCTACCCTGGTAGTTTGCAATATTTGTATATCGATTGTTTCTTTTGTAGCTTTGAATCATCATTTCTAAGACTGAACAAATTAGAGTTGCTTTCATTCACCACAGACAGGGATGGTCTTGGCTGTGCCATGTATGAAATGGACAATACTACTTTTAAACACACGCCGTATCTAGAAACTCTGAATATATCCGATTGTCAGGTAATTTATGCCAGATCCGGCCTGTTTGATCCATTGCAAAATCTCCGTAAATTGGACATGTCAATGTTTCTGGTCGATAGTGATGAGTTTGATGTCTTGTTTGATGCAACAAAATCTCTCCGATTTTCACCAATAGAATATATCAAATTTGTAAGTTTTCATAGCATTCAAACAAACCCTGATTTGTTCTCGTATCTCCAAAACACAACATTAAAAGAGTTACACATTATTGCTATCGATTACCCACGTATTGAGGAAGATACATTCGATAAGCTCCCAAAGTCCCTAGAAGTTTTGACATTCCAACACTTTCAGTATAGAACGGTAAGTATCTTTACCGAACTGAAACGCCATCCTTCAATAAAAACCCTTGATTTATCAGGGGTCGTTCTTTCTGGTAGCCAACCAGATCACTTTACCGATCTATTTCCATTTCAATCGCTTTTCAGCATTTCGCCTGTAGTAGAAACATATATCTGCAGAAGCTGTCACTGTTCTGAATTCCTGGGTACTGGCGAATCAGGACTGATTCCATATGAACCACCAGAGATTGGTATGAAACTTGTCAAAAGATTGATATTACCTGACAATGGGATTACACAGTTTGCTCCTTATATACACGAGAAATTGCCATATGTCAAACACATTGATTTAGAAAACAATCGTTTAAAAAAGCTCATTCCGTTCCTCCCAAATAATTCCATTTCTTATCTTAATGTTGCCGGCAACCGTCTTGGCAACTTCCTAGCAAGCGATAACACATCCACCTATAAATCACTGACAAAATTGGAAATCGTTGATTTTTCTGACAATGGCGTATTCTCCCTGTCGACCTATGGTTTGGATCAGTTACATAGTGTAAAGGTCATTAATTTAAGCAATAACTACCTGGATATCATTAATGTAAAACTTAGTCACCTAACCCACCTTGAGGTTCTCGATCTACGTGACAATAAACTCCATGCTATTGGAGAAAACACTCGTAGTGATATCTCACGTCTTCCCAAAGCAAGACTTTATTTGCATGGAAACCCTCTGGCCTGCGGATGTGACGAGCTGGACTCTCTTTTGTGGATGAAACAGAACAGAAGACGAATCCACGACCTTCAATCTCTCAACTGTCGTCATGCCACCAAAGAAAATCTGGATGGAATAATAACCAACCTACAAACTCTGTGTAAATCTAATATAGTTGAGATCTCAGTTTCAGCCTCTGTGACAGTAAGCGTCCTGAGTTTGGTTGTCGGTGTCCTGGTTTACCGCCACAGATGGAAACTTCGGTATCTGTACTACGCTGGGAGACGAGGTTACAGGCGACGATACAACCAGGAATATATCCACCTTGAAGAGTACCAATATGACGCATTTGTTTCATACGCTGATCCGGACAGAACATTTGTATTTGATGAAATGATTAAAGAACTGGAAGAAAAACATGGTCTCAAACTCTGTGTTCATCATCGCGATTTTCTGCCAGGGGAGGTAATCTCGGACAACATCGTCAATGCCATTCAGAACAGCAGGAAGACGATTGTTGTTCTCTCCCCATCTTTCCTTAAGAGTGACTGGTGCGAATTCGAGTTCAACATGGCCCGGATGGAAGGTATGAGCCGCAGACAGGACATCGTGTTGATGCTGCTGTATGAAAACGTCTGCATGATGAACCTCTCCAAGGACATGGCCACGATGCTGAAGCGCAACTGCTACCTTGAATACAACCACGAGTTGTTCAGCAAGGAGATCTTCTGGTTCAGTGTACAGGAGTCTATCCAGATCATCAGACAGAAGGACTGAAACTGCCGCCGTCATACATGTATTTTGTTTTTCAAAAAGTGGACATTGCTGTATTCCCATTATGCAATCGGGCTGTTACCGGGCAATATTTATGCATATCATTAATTCATTTAGCTCATTGTATATAATATCATGTGTTATCATTCAATTTAGCTTGTTGAGCCTGTTAATATTCATTTGTAAATAATTTGCTGATGATCTCTCTGCTTTCAATAAAATGCATAAAACGTCAGTCATGTTATGACTTTTGTGGTGTATGTACATGCAGTAAAGATAAGTCGACTGAACCGAGGGGCTTGTTTACCGATCCGATCCTTTAAAACAAAACAGATAAGAGAGTCAAAGGGGGCATTTTCCCTTGTTTTATTACATATACAGACGCGTCAACAAATTTAAGTTCAAGAAGGTTATTTATATCGACAACGTATTTTATTTATTAAATTTCTACATTTTACACGTTTAATTTAAATTTGAAAAATAGCTATTTCAACACAAGTGTATTTCAGCTGACAGAAAACAGTATGGATGGAATTGGGAGTACTTCTTTATTAAACATGTGTTACATTCAAACTCTACTTTAACTCAAACTTTCACTGTCCGTTTACAAGAAGTTTTAATCCAGAAAATAAAACAGCCACAGTCATAGAAAAACCGACAAAGAAAGGATGAAAACGTAATTTGGAAATTGATGAACATTCCTCCTGAAAAACGTGTCGACAAACACTGTTTCTAAAACTGTTTATGCTATAGCAAGCATTATTCCAATAAAATTCTCTTAAAAGCACTGTAGCACACTGTTTGACACTATTTTGGACAGTCTAAGACTTATTATAGTTATGTACCCCTTTAAAATCTTTGTTAATAAATAAAAGAATTACAACTCGCTTTCGTTAACCCGTAATCGATAATTCAGACGTCGAAGCGGACAGCTTCAAAAGTGATGAAGGTGCCACATATGGAGTGTAAACACGCTTATCCATACAGCGAAAACTATAGTACGTACTGTGATCATGACTGCCAAATTCGAAACATCAATAAGTTGCGCGTATGCTTTTGCGCATGTTATTACTTTTAATAATCGATGTTTATGTTGATCAAAACTTCAAGATTGATTATTCTAATATTATTATACTGGTTGTGGGGTGGACGGGGCGGATAATGGGAAACGCGGTAATAAAAACAATATCATGGTATGACCTTATATGGAATTTCGATTTAATTGCGTTTAAGTATTTACGATACTTCAAAGCAAACATTATTTGTATATTTCTTGAAAGAAACAAGACAACGAATTAGAATGTAATTTTTCTTTTAAGGACGCTCACAACTAATGTTAATCAACTCTCAGAAACCCTAACAGTTTTAGAAAATACTGTATCGTATGTCAAGATCAGAATCAATAAATATATTGAATAATTAAATAATAAACATTTTCTTCGTGTGATTATATCATATAGAATTATGGCATTTCCCCTTAAAATTAAATGCACAATATGTACCGTATTTCCTCAACATTGAAGATAACTAAGGAAGCAATAATCTATGGTTTTGACTATGCGCTTAAAGAGACCCGGTGCTTACTGGAGGCCCGGCGCTTACTTTCTCAACTACCCTTTACCCCCGGCGCTTAAGCTAATTAGAGGCCCGGCGCTTATTGGAGGCCCGGTGTCCCGGTATAAATTCGCCCCCGTATAAAATCTCCCCCCGGCGATTTTATACCGGTACAAATCCTCCCCCGGAGATTTTATACCGGTATAAAATCGCCCCCCGGCGGAATTATTTCTCGCCCCCCTCAGAATAAAATCTCCCCCGTTGTTTCTTTTTAATTTTCCATTTGATTAATATTTATTTCGCACTTATTCATTGTCCAAATGTTATACTGAAATAATGACTTTGATTTGCAACAAAAAACACATGAATTATTCTTTCCTGTACATGTTCCTTTGATGTAATTGGAGATCCGGCGCTAATTAGAGGAAATACGGTACTTTCTTTATATTTAAATGTGTCGAAATATATGTTTTAAATTGAAGATAAAAAATGTTAAATGCCAACTTTGCATACCGCTGAGAGGTGAAACTGAAACACCAAGCTGAAACAAGGTAATTGAAGGCGGCATAAAGGATACGCATGTAATGTGATTCAACTTTAGTGTGTGCAAGGTCGTATTACAACATGAACCTTTGCCAGTATTTGGTAATCTGCTGTTTCCTGTTATACAGCCTTAATGAATGTTCACCTTCATGCTACTTGTCAAACTGTTTAAACGTCAATGCAGGAAAATTATGTTATATTATTTCATTGATCAAAGGAAATCTAAAGCAAATATATAATTCCCAATGAATCCGAGATGATGTATACATTTAAAATGCCTTTAAGAATATGTTGGTCAGATCGTCAATGGTCCAGGAGGTCAATTGTTATGAAAAGGTAAGACAGTCAGGGACATGTCGGCTTTCCGTCGCGTTACAATGGGACGTTATACCGTCTAAAAAAGTATTGTCTTATAAAGATGGCATGCCGTCTATAAAACGTATTAGACGGTATCCCGTCTTAATGATTCAGGGAGAGTTCATTGTGTCAAATGTTAAAAAATTAAGACGGCATGCCATCTTCATATTTCACAAGACGGCATGCTGTCTCATATTTAAAAATATAACAGCATGGCTGTATTGAGCTTACTTGGGAGTTACCGACTGAGACCGAGGTGTTCCAGTTAGAGCCCTCGCGCACGTGAATCACGAGTCCGAGTTGTTCATGTTTCACGTGCTCGATGGTTCGTCTAACTTGAACCCATTACAGAATTGACAACATTTTAGTTTTATTTTCAGTTCTCGTTTGTTTGACATATTAGGGTAAAATAGACGTGTCCTTGTCAGAAAAAAGTGTCTATATTAGGCAGCTCACAGAAAGCATGAACTAATCGTGATGCACGTGGAAATGTACATGTTGCTACTGTCCATATCAATATCGTCAGCTTACATAAAATTAAAAAAACACAATACAACATATTGTGTTTATAAAAATTTGCACTTCCATTTAAAGTTACTGCAGCGCGTTTAATTAAAGTTTATACAATATATTACGTTTAGAGGGTAAAACATCTCATTACCCGACCCAATAAGCCGTATCAGTAGAAAAATGTTTATCCCTATTGGTTTAAAATGGTGCGATCTGAAAAGCGACAATTTTGTGTAACTCTTCAGTGTGAGTAGTAGTTTGCTTTGTTTTATGCAATTTGGAGAGGTTGACAGCAAGATGGTTGGCCATTCCATCATGCCATATTTTAACTCCACTCTGAGTGTTAAAGAGCCATTGAGTTTGTTAGTGTTTTAACTTCAACATTATGTTTATGTGTATCAATCGCTAGGGAAATCTACAAAACTATGACACATAATTTTCATATCACGACAATCCAATGAAATTTGGTTTTAAAGACAAGTGGGGCCTTAGATTAACGCGCGTCAATAGAATCTGACGTCATATTAACAGCTTTTCCTTTTCTGTATAAATACAGTACCACCCAGTAACATTTCCTTATCAATTTTACAAGTCGCCACAATGTCAACCCATATGAAGCTCGTTTTTCTCAAGTGTTTTCAACTGAATGTGACAATTGTTATATTATCATGTTTCAAAAGATCCTGTTAATATACACATTATTGACATTTTACCTGTTAAATGTATTTTATTGTGATTATACCAGCAAACTATGACAGAGATAGTATCTGTAAAAACTACATAATTGAAATAAATGGTAAATAAATAAACGCCAAAAACGTATATTTATATTTTTTAAATACTCATAGACTGTCTCTTGTATTTGTGTGTTTATTTTAATGTTTATTTGGGAGAAAACCACAATGTTTCGCGCTTGAAAATAATAGACTTGATCTATATGTAAACTGGAAACGTATCATACTTATTTTGGGTCGAAAAAAGTAAATTTGCGAAAAACTAAGAGTATATATTTCAATACGAAAATACGAAATGTCTTTTAACATACACAATGGTTCTTACAGGTATAGCTTAATCAGTCAGAATGCTTTAACTACTTTCGAGCAGGCAATTAAGTGTGAACACCTTAAAATAACAGGGCCGGAAAACATTCGTTATAGAATTCTTTAATTGTTTCAGGGGTCTTATTCAGCCATTGGTTACGCTGTTTATGTTTCTTTTCGTGAGAGTAATGGATTTTTAGTTAGAACGGCGTGCTATAGTTCCTTTAAAGTGACAAAATTAAGACTACTATGCAAACTTATAACCATTTTGGTCAAATAAAATCTAAGAACTCTAATCAATTCTTCAATCAATTGCATAGAAATGTCATTCTCATGTCATCTGGTTGTAGTGTTAGTTCACTCGACCAGAAACCATCAGGTTGCAGGTTCGATCCCACAGTACCTCGAACGTATTTGTGATCAGTGTGAAAGTGCAAATTCATCTGCCATCTTGTACAAACGTTTGATGTAAAATGAGGAAGATTGGTGCAGCATTAACATTTTACTTTGAAATATGTAATATTTTTGTCTGTGGAAATCGAGTTATTACATAACAACAGTGATCTTTGAGTTTGAACTATGTTGTTTGAAAATAGCGTTTTGATAGTCCAGCCGTTCAATAGTAACAGTGTAAGAGACGTTTCTTTATGTGTTGAAACGATTAAATTCACCATTGATGATGGTGATACCTTTCTATTATTTGTAATAAATGCCTTCAGTGGTATCGATAATTAACATATATAGTTAAAGACATTAACACACTCTCATGGATGTCATGTTGTTTTACAACACTCGTGCCAGTAAAATTATGTTTCCCTTGCTCTTCCTCGGGACAAGATAATTTTACAACCTTTCGTGTTGTAAAAACATTATGACATCCCCACTTGGATATGAATCTCTATTTATTCGATTGTGGAGAACCTGTTTCACCATATCGTAAAACAAGGTTAAGATAATTTACAATTACTAAAACTAAAATACCATAAAGACTTATAGCTGTTTGCTGACATACTGTCCAAACATACTTGACTCTCTAACTGATCAGACCTGAGATAAAACATTATATGAGGTTGCCGTCTAAAATCAAGGACGGAAAGCCGACGTGTCCCTGACTGTAAGAGGCATGGCTCTGTAGCTCAATAGGAATTACGTTATTCATTATATCTAAGCAAAATATCACCATTACCAATAATAAGGTACATACAGGATATTTGGCTCGTTTGAAAGCTGGTTTGATAAAGACCAATATTATTACATTGGATATTTGATCACAAGGACCAATGGCGGGTAATTTGAGTACAGATTTCTCTGATGGAGTCACAGGGGCTTGTATTGCTGAAAACAAACAGTTCCTAGGTCAAATACTTCGATACGATACACCCTATACTAATAAAGAAAGAAAGGGATGCAACGCGAAGCTTACCCCCTGAACAAACAAGTCCACATTTCAAAATGTTACCACACATTTTACATGTAATACATACTACAGAATTAAAGCACAATGATTTCTCTTTCGATTAAAACAAACATCAACAAAATCGGTGCATTGTTTCTCAAGTTATGACACTTGAAACACGATTTTTTAGTCGTCAAACTTGAGTGGGCCAAAATGGTGTCTCAGAAATACATCGATAAAATCGAGGGAAAAGTCGATATTTCATTCCTAGCAAAATCAATGAATCTCGAAAAGAGTTTTCAACTATCACTTTACATCCCTATACATTTCGCTCAACAATTGCAACACCGTCCAGATGACATACAGTGATGTTACCAATCGTTCGGAGAGTTGATTGTTTCAAATGTATGTCGGGCACGAACAACACTGTAGCAGTGTCAGAGAGGAACTCTCAAAGGTGAAAGTACGTTCCAACTGATTCTCAAATAAACTTTCTAATTTCTTTGAATTATGTAAGTATATAAGAATAATCAAAGAGTTGCGAGGAATTATGCGGTTTATCTGCCCCGTGTTAATTATTCTGATATACCCCGAGCTTTAGCTTGGAGTTTGACATAATATATTAAGAGGGAACATAATTCGTAATTCCGAGCACATAGTATGTTATTATTTTTCTTAGCCAAGAGCATTTTAATGCCTAAAAATCGAAAAACTAGACGCAAATTCACGACCTTATTTATAAGACTGTAAAATACAAATTGTACTTCTACGCCATTCATAAACTTCTCACAACTTCAAGATGCTGGCCTCTAAATAGTTTGCTACTTACGCTCTTTTTTTCAGTAATATTCTTATGTAATTACTATATTCCCAAAATGAATAATTATAATAAAAACCTGTTTATATTGTAAATAGTGTCGCAGAATGAGAAACAAATTAGTAAAAAGTGAACCAGCAATCGAGCAGTTGCAAGATAGGAATGTACATTACGTCATAATTCACGGCATTCACGGGCAACTCTTGCATGCCGCTTCCCTCAGCAGATTTAATACTGTATATACGGTCTCGAAAACATAGATTGAACATGGTTATCTATTTATTATGTTTTACTGACTTCTGACTTAATAGATATGTTCTGAATTGATCATCTATGTGATTTAGCTAAAATAGTACAGCTAAGCAATTGAGAAATGGGCGTAAAATAGTTTCGTCAACCAATGAAAATGCAAGTTATCTTTAGCAAAATTGTAATTCCCATGACGATTATGACAACTTTAATTCCCGTCATATCTTTGCCCAGAACATTGATATAATTCGTTATGATGTGTGATACCTCTTGAACGTTTAATGGGTCAACATACACGTTAGATGTTGGTTAATATGTCAATACACTCAACCGCAAAAGAAACGTCACCATACCAAAAGAAAGATAAGTCAATCCACGAGTGATAAACACGACTGAAACAGAGATACACAATGTCTTCAGAAGCCAACTAAACTAAACATGAAATTTCAAAACATTATCTGTTCAAATTTCTGAGAATCAAACGTTTAAAAACCGTCTTTTTTAATCTCCTTAACTAGACGAGATTGGAGAGTCAAAAACAGCTTTTTGGCTTGTTTTATCACGCTCTACAGTAAAGACGCGTCAACAAATTTAAGTCAAAGGAGGTTATTTATGTCGACTGAATCACAGTCTGATTAAAACCGACGGTATTCCGTGGAAAAAAATTATCTACCGGGATATGAACTCGTATCGCTCGAAGGTTTCCACGCCAAACCGTCTGATAACAGCCCGTAGACTCTCATGTT
The DNA here is from genome assembly GCA_936450465.1 of Gibbula magus. NCBI lineage: Eukaryota > Metazoa > Mollusca > Gastropoda > Trochida > Trochidae > Gibbula > Gibbula magus. The sequence continues at coordinate 14,392,726 of OW388290.1, read as the reverse complement.
CTGACGAAATTCAGTACACCAATCACAAGACGTCCAACAAAAGCTTTCGGTGCGAGAAGCTAGGGGCAGATAACTCCAAACAGCTATCATTTCGTCTGTTCCGAATGCTTTCAAAACAGCGACCGTTTAAAAACTATGATGTTATTGGTCAGCTATTTGACTGGGCTTTGGCTGCGCTATACTGGTTCGGAACACACGCCTATACGGGATGTTCTCAGACCTTGTGGTGAGGAATTTACAGAACCTGTTCGAATCCGGTAGATATATTATTTTGCAAATTTTATTCCTCGGAACAAGGTCGATTTTAATCAGACTGACTACATCATTGATTGATTAAAATTCTACATTTGTTTAATGTTCAAATTAAATGCCATACATTCTGGCGAAAAAGCATTTGAAAAAGTAATTTAAGCACCCCAAGTGTATTTGAACTAACATAAACTTAAAAGCATCATACTCTGATGCATAACATTGTGAGTACTTCTTTATTAAACATGTGTCTATCGAACACATTCAAAATCGACATTCTCCGGCAGCAGTATTTTTTTTTACACTGTTGAATATGTGGTGACGTTTCTTTTGCGGTTGAGTGTAAACAAAAATTAGATTTCATGACGTTACTGAATTACGGGCTACATTCCATACAGACATACACTACGCTTCGGCTATGAACCAGTACAGTGATGCTGCATTGTTAACGTTGCTGCTAAACTCTTTGATATCTTCATATTTAGAAAACTTTGAAACATTAAATTCTACACATACATGGCACAATCTATTAGGAATTTAATATTAAGTTACATTTTGAGCAGCATGATTTTATACGTGAATAAAATCGAAAACGCACGGGCTTGTCAAATTTGGCTCGATGCGTTCGAAACAAAAATAATGTGTTTTCATCAACATACAACTATTTCTCAAGAATTTATTCACTGTACTTGTGTGATGTCACACATTGATGAGCCGTAGCCTATTTGCAGACGTTCTAATGCTGTATAATGACTTAGAATTACCTATTGGATCCAACGAACAACGAACACTTGACAGAGCTATGAGCCGCTGAACGAGCGTACAGCGAACTATATCCGGTTCGCACTGTATGGGATTATACACAGTGGGGGCGATAAAGTTGAGAGTAACGGAGTATATATAAAACCCATGAGTAACCGAGGATGCATGAGACTCCTTTGCCAAATTGGATTCTAAATTGTAGATTTGATGACTCCTTGACCCAAAATAAGGTGAGAGGGGACATGACCTTAAAAACCTAGTTTCATCTTATTCTCCAGTATAAAGAGTTCTTTAAAAAAATTAATGTTGTGTACAGATACCTTGGCAAATTGGGATTTGAAATTGTAAATTTGATGACCCCGTGACCAAAAATAGGGTCACAGTGGTCATGACTTTAAAAAAATCATTTTCATATTATTCTCCAGGACAAAATTCTTTAGAAAGCTGAAATTTTAGTTCAGATTCCCTGAACAATGGTGATTCTAAATTGTAGATTTGGTGATTCTGCATTTTTTTTTCTTTTTAGCTCATCAGGCCTTAAAGGCCGGTTGGGTTTCTGGCATAGCATTGCGCCCGGCGTCCGACCATCCGTCCTTCCGTAAATCTTTCTCTTTTTCGCCTTCTCCTCCAGAACCAAGGACTCTAGAGAGCTGAAATTTTATGAGCAGACTCCTTGGCCAATGGGGATTCTAGATTGTAGATTTGGTGATTTAAAAGAGGGTCACAGAGGTCACGACCTTTAATTCCTATTTTCATATTCGTTTCCGGTACCAAGAGGTCTAGAGAGCTGAAATGTTGTGTGCAGACTATTTGGCTAATGGGAATTTTAAATTCTAGATTTGGTGACCCTGTGGCCCCAAATAGGGTCACAGGGGTCACAGGGGTCACAGCCTTAACAGCGGATACGGAAAGGTCTAGTAAGCTTAAATGTTGTGTGCAGATTCATTAGGGTTCTAAATTGTTGATTTGGTGACCCCGTTATCCCAAATAGGGTCACAGGGGTCACGACATTAACATCCTATTTTCATCGTCTTTTCCATTACAAAAAGTACTAAAATGTTGTGTACAGACTCCATGGCTTAAATGGATTCTTGTTCATGTGTTTTGAGAAATGGTTGTTGAGAAAGAGAAGTTGAGATTTGAAAACTAAGAATTGAGGGTCTAACAAAACTGTATGTAATATTTATTTTGTAAACCATCTTTTTGTAACTTTTCTTCATATTTTATATAAGTAATTATTGATATTGTATTATTATTTAAAAACTGATATGCTACAGACCCAATGGCTCTATTTTAGGAAAACAAAATTTCACAACTTGAAACCTGAAAGGCCCGATAGGTTAATGGCATGGCATGGCGTCCGGCGTCCGTCCGTTCGTCCGTCCATAAACATGTCTAAACATTCTTCTCAATAACCTCTGGCTCTAGTCAAGTCTGACTCTAGGAAGCTGAAATTTTATGTACAGACTCTAATTGGGATTATACATTGTAAATTTGTTGACCCCAAATGTGGGTCACAGGGGTCTTGACCTAAAAACCTATTTCCATCTTCTTCTCCAGTATAAAAAGCTCTAGAAAGCTGAAATGTTTTGTACAGACTCCTTAGGCCATGTTGACTTTACATTGTAAATTTGATAAACTTGTGACCGCAAATATTGAGCGCAGGGGTCATGACGTAAAAAAAACCTCTTTTCATCTTTTTCTCCAGTACAAAAAGCTGTAGAAAGCTTAAATTTTATTATTTTGGCCAATGGTGATTTTATATTGTAGATTTGGTGACCCTGCGACCAAGAATATGGGTCACAGTAGTCACAATCTAAAAAAACTTGTTTTCTTGTTAACAATGTATTACATTAGAGACCTAAAGTATTCAACCTTAGATAATAACTTTTGGTGAAGTCCTACAGAGCCCATGGCTATATGTTTTCTCTATCTAATTTTAAAATGAAGCACACTTGCGAATGTCAAATGATAAACAATGTAAAATTATTAAAATCTTCCAAATTATGTCATCATTTGAGAATAAACTACATTTATTGCTTCAACGTTTCAATGACTGTTGTTCATTTACCCTTGGAAGCATGTGTTTCACGAACACTTGTAACGAACACTGTTTGGTTTACGCACGCATGTAGTGTTATGATAAGGACAGAAAGCAACAGCATTATCCAAATATCATCAGTATGACACCAATACTCACAAAGTATGTTGAGTACCTACCATGAACCAAATACTCTACGTTCCACTAATATTGTTTTCATTCAGAGTGAGATACATAAGATTTATCTTCTTCTTTTTTGTAAATTAAAAAGCCAACTACACAGTTCTGAATTGACCTTGTACATGTGCGACATTTCTGGATGCATGTGACAATAACGCATTTAAGACTAATCCATTGACGTGTCATTAATAATATCCCAGCAGTGCAATGTCCTAATTAAGTACGGGACCTTTAGTAGCCCAGCAGTAAAAAGACATAATTTATCACCAAGCAGTAACATATCATAATTTATTTCCCTAACAGGTGGAGCACAGTGGTGTAGTGGCTAGCATGTCTGCCTCTCATGCCAACGGCCCGGGTTCGAATCCCGGTGGAGACACAAAATAATTTGTGACTTGGGTCTTTTACTGTGTTGCGCCCTTGGGCAAGGCACTTCATCCACATTGCACTCAGTTCACCCAGCTGTACAAATGGGTACCTGGATATGAGAACGTATGGACCTTATCGGTCGCGCGGCAGCACCGAAAGTATTATTCCATCAGGGTAATAATTGTGTAGCGCCTTGAGCATGCATTGTGCATGGATATGTGCGCATTATAAATATACTATTATTATTATTATTATAACAGTGACATGTTCCAACGTATTTTCAAGCAGCGAACTGCCCTGTTTGGGAGGGTTCGCCCTAAAACGCTACTCCTTATATTCCCACAAACGTGTCTGATCTATTCTACCGCAAATCAAATCAAACATTATTAAAATGTCGTTCACTTGAGAGGAAGTCAGATTAACCTCTGTCCCAGCATGTTGAGATTATACTCGGAGGACCTATTCTACCACGGAGGTGTCTGTGAGTGATGCTATCTCTACTGGTGCACCTGCTGACTCTCATCAATAATCACAACAAATAGTTTCTGTGGTTCGCAGTTGATCAATCTTATAAGTCAAACATCTGAAAAAAATTGTGATTTATAAGATCACACTTTTGAATATTCTCTTGACGGAAAGCTGATTTGTGTATGTAAATGTACCAGAGCACAATCAATCGTGACAAATCATTGTGATTTGAAACTAAGCCAGTGCGTAAATACCATATTTTATCATAGTAAATAATATCATGCGTCCCCACCATTTCACAATGATTGTCTACAGACTGCACTGTGTGGCTGGTTAAATATATATTCTAGTTGTACTGCAGTGTTGTAAGTATTAAGCATTTCGATGTGCCGTTACTCGGAATGTTCCCGATCGCTCAAAACGAGTTCCAAATATGCTTCTTGATCACTCCAAACGAGTTCCAAATATGCTTCTTGATAACTCAAAACGAGTTCAAAATATGCTTCTTGATAACTCTATAACGAGATCCGAATATGCTTCTAGATCACTCCAAACGAGATCCAAATGTGCTTCTAGATCACTCCAAACGAGATCCAAATGTGCATCTAGATCACTCCAAACGAGATCCAAATGTGCTTCTTGATCACTCCAAACGAGTTCCACATATGCTTCTAGATCACTCCAAACGAGATCAAAATATGCTTCTTGATAACTCCAAACGAGTTCCAAATATGCTTCTTGATCACTCCATAAGAGCTCCAAATATGCTTCTTGATCACTCCAAACGAGATCCAAATGTGCTTCTTGATCACTCCAAACGAGCTCCAAATGTACTTCTTGATCACTCCATAAGAGCTCCAAATGTGCTTCTTTATCACTCCGAACGAGTTCCGAATGTGCTTCTTGATCACTCCAAACGAGCTCCAAATGTACTTCTTGATCACTCCATAAGAGCTCCAAATGTGCTTCTTTATCACTCCGAACGAGTTCCGAATGTGCTTCTTGATCACTCCATAAGAGTTCCAAATGGGCTTCACTGACACATCAACCAATCAGAACACTAACACAGCATCTCACTAATTTTAATGATACGCAAACTGTCCTGAGCGAAACCCTGCTACACGTGCATCAGTTTAGACCTTGTCGCTCTCTATTTTTAAACAATAACTGATTTCATAATATTTTAAAGGTTTTTAGATTACTTTACATTGAATTATCAAAATTCAGTCACCAGGAAGACACAATTTGTTTGCAGGTCTGTTAATCGAGCGAGCTTATCGGTCTTCAGTTTATGTAAGTTATCTTACACATTTATAAACTGTTCTTTGACGAAAATAGTTAAAACTATTTGTAATGTTATGTGTCCCATTCATTCGTCAGTGTTCAGCGCATTCGGCTTAGGATCAAGAGGTCCGCCAGCGGATCGATCGGCAACTTTGCTGTGGAGAACTGTTCTACGTATATGCAAAAAGGGTTTGAGTTCAATGCGACACTAAATTTCAGCGCAGTACCACTCATGGTCCACTTGTTCCATCCGATGCTCACATGTTTCACCTTCATGCATAACCATCATGGCGTTGCAGGTTTTCTCCTTGCAAAAATACTAGCAGTCGTGATAGAAGTGAAATACTCTTGAAAGCGGCGTTAAACCCTAACTCACTGGAGATTCCCTACATTTGTCTTAAAATAGGAAATCTCACACCATTTCCATTTTACAAAAGCGCGCAAAATCAAATCAAATCAAATATCATAAAATTGCATCCGCTTGTCAAAGAGAAATTAGCCCCGTAGTTGTAGATATAGTTTAGGAATCCTACGTTTTCTGTGAATTTCGCAGAAAATCAAAATGGTATCATCATCTTTACGCATATATTTTTGATTGAATATCTGTGTTGTTCATTTATTCTTTAAAGCAAAATGAAATGAATGGATAAGATCAGAACAATATAGACTCACGGGGGACTAACGGCAGCTTGCGACTGTAGCGATGCTGAACAAAACCATCTTTGCTTGGCTGAAAGCTGGCTTCCTGTCCCTCAATTAATTGATAGGTCAAAGTTCGCATAAAGTCAACTGAAAAAATCTCAAACAATTATATGAATAATGGTCAGGCAATGTATTTCTGATAACAATCGGTAAGTGTGTGAGTTATTGTTTAACTCCGCTTCGGCAGTATATACCGCAGCCATTAGCGGCGATGTAATCATCCTACCGAACCGAAGTTGAACCCAGGGTATAAGTAGAGATTCATCAGGGCTCCGTTCCATATAAGTGAGCTTAAATTGCTCATTGATCGCTCAATGTAGCGCTCAAGTATCACTTAGTCTCTCTAACGACACAGTGCAAATTCCTTTTAAGTTTGCTCGCCTTGCTACGTAGCGCTACATTGAGCAATCGCGTTCAAGAGAGGTTTAAAAGTAATCGCTAATTGAGCGATTACTTTTAAACCTCTCTTGAACACGGCCCTGAATGTATACCCTGGAGAGTGTCTAGGAAGCTGTACGCGCACGTTACCATCGAGAGAAGCATGCTGTTGAGCTTGTTAACAACATTGAGCTCATAGTTGATGTAAATGAAACCTTTTAACCGATAACAAAGAGAAGATCGCTCATAGAACGATAACCGTAATGTTTATTACCGTACTTTTCCCATTTGGCATGGCAAGCAACAACCGCATGCCATTCTTCCATTTACCCTTTTCTATCAAAACTTCGCTTTCACTCCTTTCATTGTGATAACTAATTCTACTAGCACATTATCAGATGAAGACAGAAGCTTGTAGGTGGTAATGTAACCCTGAGATATGACAGGGGATCAGGACTTTTATCTTCTCTCGTTATCGGGGATTAATTCCCTCGAGGAAAACATGACATGCTGGATCAGTAGGCCTACTTAACAAGTTGGCGTAACATTCTTCATGACGTCACGTCACCATGACAAAGTGATATTTTGCCCAAGGGCATCCTATGGAATGTATGAATCTCCATATTGTTGAGTCTATTCCATACTATGTTGACGATATGAATGCCTGGATATTAGTATTTACCGATATACATTGTACTGATATTCAGGCCCGAATGTGGTAAATATAATTTAAATTAGTAGGACAAAGACACGCATATACAGAGATTATTACCCGAGGAAGTGTTTCATATGAGGGTTGTGCGCAAGTTTGTACGAGTTTCGTAAAGTCATATGACACAATCTTGAATGTAATAATGTAATAATTTCTTATTACAGGGGCGTAGCTGCCATATAGGCAAAAAGGCAATTGCCTACACATAATATTTTTGTAAATTAATTAAATTTTTTTTATATTAAATTATTATTAGAATTTTCAAGCAAGTCAAGTTGAAAACGTTGGTTGTTTTAGACTAGTATAAAGGTTTGCACAGTTATTACTTAAATATATCTAAAAAGTAGTTGACGAACATGAGACTCGACCCTAGGTATGGAAGTATATCTCGGTTTCCTGAATACAGCACTCAAGACATTGCATGGTCCCTTCATAAACAAAGGGGCCCAGAAACCCAGAAACAATATAAAAAGCATAATAACTAACAGTGATAATGACATGGATTTGCACATACATCCCATGCAAACTTATGCTTATTAATCCTCCTTATCCATAGCTTAAGTCATGTACTATTATCTATATTTAAAACAACACAGTTCATTCCAGATGAATTAACATACATTACATTACCCTATGACACATTAATATGACACAGCATGAAATGCATCATAATGAATATACAATATTCATTAGCAATACATTAATCATCAGTATGATAAATACATACATACTCTTACACATGTTATACATTACATTTATAGTTATAGCCTGTCAATATTATACATGTTACATAATCATACAATATTCAAAATACAATCATATAATACATGTACACATACCAGGTGTATGGGCCTGGGTTTCAAGGTGATGTAAATCACTACATCTCGTGCCCTCTACTTCTTACGGCCATCATGTTACCTGCTTGGCAGAAGTAACATCACAATATACTAAATGTAAGCATCATTCTCATGCACATAATTAAAACAATATACTAAAAGAACATCAACATACATCACTCATCAACGACATTCATATCACACATTCATACATTAAGCTTCCTTAAGAAAGTAAATAGATTATGATAACGTTTATCTTTATTTAGAGAGATACCTACAGCTATAATTACTAAGAAAGGAATGGAAAACCAAATCTACTAGCTGTACTGTAGATCGACACTTACATTACCAGATCTACTGTACTGTAAATCCATATCTATAATACACTCTCATAAATACAACACACAAGAATCATGAACATAAGATACTTATACTATATACAAACGTGAGACTACCACACAATGGATGTAAACTAACCTCAAGAAATGTGAAATCCTCCTGAGCACAATCGAAATGCAGAGATCAAAATGCAGCGTAAGACGATAATCTTCTGCACATGAAGTATATGACGGACACTGTCCAGTCACATAGATACCCTTATATAGACCAGAGAGAAAGTAAGACAGAACAAAAGAGAAGACAGATTGATAGTTTGTTTCTATTTTCTGCGTGCGCTTGGCTTGTGCTGTGAGTGCAAAGTTAATTAGTAAGAAACAACAGGTTAGCTTGCTATACTAAAACATAAGAGTTAAAAGTAGATTGTTGAATAAATTAATGTACTTTTTTATACTAAACTGAACTAACTAATATATTATGCTATACTAAAGTACTATCCCAGCTAAACTAAACTAAATAAAATAGTATGTTTTTGTTTAAACATCATTATTTATACTCACCGTCGATAGTTAACAATATGCCCCGATTATCCTAATCTGTCTAATTCCGACAACCTTCACACAGAGTAAGGATAGAGTTATCGCCGCTCTACCCTGTACCGAAACTCGCCACCAGGTGGTCAACCCTACGTCATCATTGCTTCTTCTGACGGTCAGAGAAAAAAGCCGATCGTGCAGAGGGGAGGCCGGGTGGGAGCTAACGATTGTTAACTATCGACGGTGAGTATAAATAATGATGTTTAAACAAAAACATACTATTATTTAATATACTCTCCTCGATAGTTAACAATATGACCGAATCCCACTGCTGGAGGTGGGTGGGAGAGGCTAAGGCGATAAAGCTCTATCCTACAGGAAGAGAGTTGGTGACTCAAGGCCGAACTAGAGTGACCCCCATGAGGCCCACTAGTCAATCGGACTAGCCCTGGCTCAACCTCGCTATGCGAGGATGCCCGCAACCGAAGTCGCCAACTGGTATAAGAGACAACAGACACACAAAAAGAATCAACCTCGAGTTTATTGAGAGGCGAAACATTAGTGAGCAAGAGGGTGACTCCTGCGATGAGGGCCCGAAGGAACTCGCTGTTGGGCGTACACCTGCGCCCCCAGCCGGTTGATTCCCTCCAAGTCCTCGTTGGAGATGTCTCGAAGATAGTGGTTGGCGAACACCAGGCCTGACTTCCAGAAACAGCCAGCCATGATGTCCGCCACCGCTAAGTTGCTATGGAGGGTCATCGTCGCTGAGATGGCCCTTATCTCGTGCGGATTGGCCCTCGCTGGAGGGTCTAGACCCGCTGCCTTGTACGCGTCTAGCACCGTCGAAAGGAGGTAGACGCTTAATTGTCTCTTGTCTAATTCCCGTACGCTGGTCTCGGAATGAGGGATGAATAGTCTTCTTCTCCCCTGACGCAGCGTCCGGGTCCTCTCGGTGTAGATCCGAAGTGCTCGGACTGGACAGAGGAGGCGGTTCTCCTCGTCCGTCGAATCTATGTTACCGGAAATGGACGGTAGGGAAAAAGTCCTACCCCTTTCGTCGGCGGTTTGGTTCTTACACACAAACTCCGGCGCCAACCCCAGAGTGGCCGAACCCCCGTCCCCCACCTCAAAACGCAGGAGATCCGCTTGGAGAGCGTGAATCTCTGAGATCCTGGCTGTGGACCCCATGGCGACCAAAAAGGCCGTTTTGATGGTGAGGCGAAGGACGGTCGTCTCCGTCAACGGTTCATAGAGGTCCGACTTGAGGTGGTTGAGGACCACCGCCAAGTCCCACTCTGGGGGCCTGAGTTTCCTCCGCCCATCCACGTTCCGGTAGGTTTTAACGAGGTCCTTAAGGACTGAGATGTCCACCTGGGGGTCCCGCTTCCGGAGAACGGACATAATCGCCGCCAGGTTGGTGTTGATGGACGAGGCTTTGAGATTCCTCGTCTCTCGCAGGTAAACCAGGTACTCAGCAACCTGAGGGACCGTTACTGCCTGGATGTCGTACCCCTCCTTGCTGCAGAAGGTCGCGAAGGCCCCCCCCCCACTGAGCGTCGTAGAGATTCCTAGTCGACGGTCTTTGGGAGGTCGCCGGCGCCTCGGCAACGGATTTGGAGAACCCTGCCCCCGTCAGACCCCTTTGAAGACAAACCAAGCGTGAAGCTGTAGAGCCTGGGGATTCTCGTGAACCCGCCCGCTTGGCTTGCTTGTCAGAAGGTCCCACCTTAGAGGAAGGGGGATCGGGTCTAGGAGGCAAGCCCTCCGGAGGGGAACGTACCAGGCTCTGGCTGGCCACAGCAGAGCTATCAGGAGTAGCTGGAGCACCCGCGTCTCCTGTATCTTCGCCACCACGAGGTTCAGGATGGCAGGAGGGGGATAGGCGTAAGCGACCATCCCCTCCCATTCTAACGCGAGCGCATCGAGAGCCCACGCGGTCGGGTCCGGTACAGGAGACACGTATGTCGGTAGCTGGTGGTTGAGCCGAGTTGCGAAGAGGTCTATGTGAGGCTTGCCGAACCTCAGACATAGACTCTCGAACACTCTCGGGTGCAACATCCACTCCGTGGAAGGAGGCTTGTCCGGGCGAGACAAGGCGTCCGCAAGGACGTTCTTGGCTCCCGGGATGTGCACCGCACGGAGAGAGAGTTCGAGACTGTCCACTAGGCGAAACAGCACCATCACCAACTGCAGGAGAGAGTCTGCTTTGGTCGACCCCTGTTTGTTGATGGCCCAGGCCGCCGCTGAGCTGAGCTGTCTGAACACACAGAACCTGCCCCCGCAGCTGACCTGACCAATGGTCGATTGCCAATCGAATGGCGTCCAGTTCCAGGAGGTTGATGTGGCGTCTCACTTGGGTCGACGACCACACCCCCGCTGTTTGCTCCGTATCGAGATGAGCCCCCCAGCCTTGGGAGGAGGCGTCCACGAATAGGTGACGTGTCGCTGGCGGTTCCCTGAGGGGAACCCCCACCAACACATTGGACTCCTGCTGCCACCAGGAGAGGTGCGGTCTGAGTTCTAGAGGAATGGAAAACACGTGCCGACACGCCTTCTCCCGGACATGTACGTTTACCAAGATCTGAAGGGGTCTGAGCTGCAACCTTCCCCTTCGGGTGAAGTGTTGAGTCGCGCTCAGAAAGCCTAGCAGCCTCTGCCACTGGCGTAGTGGCAGAGGCCCCCGAAGTGCCAGCTCCAGGAGATCTCGGTAACGTTCCATCCGTTCCGTGGTCACAAAGGCCTTGTAGATAGCGGTGTCCAGGCGGGCGCCCAGGAACACCAAGGACGTCGAGGGCTGCAGGTCTGACTTCCCCAGATTGACCAGCCACCCCAACCGCCTGAACAACGCTATCACAAAGTCCCGTTGAGCCTCCAGAATAGACGGGGACCTGTTGTGACCAAACCCGTCGTCCAAATACATTGCGATTTGAATGTCCACCGTGTGGAGGTATTGGACGATGGGTTGGGTCACGCGAGTGAACAGCCACGGAGCCGATGAAATCCCGAACGGAAGGACGTTCCACTGAAAGTGGCGACCCGCTAAGACGAAACGTAGGTACCTGCGATCGCCGTGATAGATGGGAATGTGCAGGTACGCGTCCTGCAGGTCTAGGGATATCATCGAGTCCAAGGGCTCCAGTAATCGCATCACTGACGGCACTGTCAAGAGTCGAAAATATGGCGGCGGATCTAGGAAGGAGAGGTTGAATTCCTTCAAGTCGTGGATCAGCCGCCATTTCCCTGGCTCCCGCTTCGGTCGGACGTACACCGGAGAGTAGAAGCCTGGAGAAAGGTCTTGGTGCGGGATTTCCTCCACCGCCCGTTTGGAAATTAGAGTCTCCACCTGTTTCAAGGTCAGCGCGAGCCGATCTGGGTCCAGCGCGCGCTCTACAGGCGAACAGGTCAGCGGATGGCGGCGTGCCACGCGAATACGAAAACCCCATTCCAAGACCTTGCAAACGAAAGGATCGAGATCCAACTGTCTGCAGTTCGGGACATAACGTGAGAGACGGCCTCCCACAGGACCGTCCAGGGTCGGGACCACCTGCCGTTGAAGGTCCGGAGGTGTCCAGTCACTGCCTGTTGGGGGGAGCTCCGTAGGCGCGACCCTTCCCACGTTGGATGCCCTTCTTGGGGGTGCGTTTTGGCGAGGGGCCGGCACTGAAGACGCGACTTCTATCCTGTCGACCCCTTCCCTGAAAGGACACGCCTCCAGTTTTCGAGGTAGAGGAGGGCGCGCCCCCTCCCCTCTTCTTGGGCGTCGTCCCCTGAGGCGATGCTCTGCGTCCGCCAGAGGCCAACCGATTGGTTAGCTCTTGCTGCTGGCATTCCTGGCGCTGCCTGAGCGTTTCCCCTTGACCGTCGAATAAGGTGGAGGAGCCTGCCGGGGCCGACCTCAGGCGGTTCCGGAGCTCCGCCGGAAGGTTGGTCCGCGCCAGAAACCCATCACGCCTGAGGTAAGTCACCCCCGCTGAGATGCGGGAGGCGGACAACATCATCTGCGCTAGGTTCCCAGCGACAGAGCCGAACCCGCGGTAGAGAGCCTTGGCCCCCTGCTCCATGCCCGCCTCCTTGGCGAAAGCTGCCATCCCCTGGCAAGCGTGGGCCACCTGGTTAGCCAGACCAAGGATGCTCCTTGCCTCTTTGTCCAGGTGCGACAAATGGGAGTCTGAAACCTGGTGAGGTACTAAGGGAGCGGCAACTCGACGGATGTCGTCGTCCAGGATGGGAGGGGAAAGAGATAAGGAACTGCCATGAACAGGAAGGCCAGACCGGATCTTGTCAGTGAGAACTAAGGGGGGGAGGAGGCGACCAGGAGCCGCAGCAGCAACGTTAGAGCCGAAGTCCCTGCCCGCCGCCTGAAGGAGCCTGTGCACTGGCAGCGCCACCAGACGCTGCGTAGGCGCCTCCTCTTCCGAGCAGAAGGTCTCCAGCCTGGCTGCCTTGGTCGATGAAGATTCCTCTTCCAACTCTTGGATGTCCACCTGACACCAATCAGCGATTGCTGTCAGACGCTCCTTGAGATCGGGCGCCTCCACAGGGCCCGTCAGAGGAGTGGAAGGCGCTTGGGGAGCCCCGTCCCCCAAGTCAGACGCCCCCCCCTCTTGGTCACTAACAGCCGTGGACTCGTGGTCCGAGGGGGTGGCGCCCGGGGAAATAACCACCACACGCCTTCTTTTGGGAGTGGAGGGCGCCACAGGGGAGGTCGGAAAACAGACATCCTCCTCCTCAACCTTGGCATGAGCTCGTTCTCTTGCCACGAACATTGAAGAAACCAGATCCTTCACTGAGGACATGATGTCGTCCGTCAGTTTCCTCTGGTCAAGAATAGGGGGAGAGGAGATCCTCGACCTCTTCTTCTTCTTGTGTTTCCTTTTCTCCTTCTTCCTGACGGCCCTCCGAGGGTTCGTTGAGGAAGCAGTGTCAGGAGAGGACCTCAAGTCGGGAGATCGTTCCACCCCGCCCGAGGGAGGGGAACCGCCAACATGTCTGACTGGTGATAAATTCCTGTCGGACCTCACACCTGGATCCGAGAGGTCAAACTCGGTCACATCCTCCGAAATGACCAGGTCGGAGCCCCGGGAGGCGTCATCAGCGGACACCGTGATGACGGTAGCGGAAGCGGACGAGGAGGGCCGCCTGGCGGCCCTCAACTTGTGCTGCATCTCAGATTTCTTCACAGCCGCGCGGTAATCACGATGTTCCGTAGGCGAGAGGTGTTCACACTCTCTGCACTTGTCCAACTCGCCGCACAAATTGCGACACAGGCGACAGAGCGAGTGTGGGTCGAAGCGCGCGGACTTCCGGGACCCACACCCACCACAGAAACCTGAGTAAGGATCCGACATCCCCGTAACACCCCTCCGAGACGTGTGTCCAACCCCAACCGCTTCAAAAGGACGCCGCTAGAGTGAGGCGGTAGAGCGCCTGAAGCTACAGGCGCCAGGCGCTGCTAAGCACCAGGCGCTGTCCAACGACAGGCGCTTCCAAACAGGCCGCCTAGAGAGGCGCCGCGCCTTACCGTAGGCAAGCGCTGTCCAAAGCAAGCGCACACGGCCAGGCGGTGGACGGGAGGTCTACCGAAAGCCCAGCCGAGCTAACCAGCCTAAGTGAACCGGCACGAAAAGCACGTGCGACCCGTACGGGCTGAAACAGACAACAGTAGACAGAGTCACTGCAGTCAAGCACAAAATACAAGTAACCGACGAAGAGAGACGCTAACTGCCTCGACAGAATTAGCTAGGTCCCGCAACGACACGCAAACGCAAAGGAAAGCAGTAATAAGTGAGTGAAAAGGTTATTTAATACTCGAAATGCAGAGCCACCAAAAACACAAGTGTACTTGATGGCCGACAGAAAAGCAATGATGACGTAGGGTTGACCACCTGGTGGCGAGTTTCGGTACAGGGTAGAGCGGCGATAACTCTATCCTTACTCTGTGTGAAGGTTGTCGGAATTAGACAGATTAGGATAATCGGGGCATATTGTTAACTATCGAGGAGAGTATATTAAATAATAACTAACTATATACATTAAAAATATAGACTGCCACATAACTATTATCAGGGATTTAATAAGGCAGATTTCAAAAGTATAACAAAGTTAATGTCACGTCATCAAATTCAATCATCTTGAATGTTCTGATCAGACCCTTCGACCGTATTAGCTTAATTGGAGTAACAGGTAATTAGATGTCAGATTTATCTGGAAACAATCGTAGGTCCGTCTGCTTATTTACTGAAAAGAGTATTTGGTTTAAACATATTTTATTCAGTCGCCCTGAATCGCTGAGATACTGTCGAAGCGGCGTTAACATTTACTCACTCACTCACTATTTGATTCAATAGAAATGGATTGGTAAACAAGCCTCAATGGCTTATATTAATGCCGCTCTAGAGTACATAATACATAGGTTCACATTTAAACAGAATGTTGTACACAAAAACATACACATAAATACAGTATGAACTAATCAATAAAAAATGTTTTGTGGTCAGTTGATACAAGTTGGTCAAACATGAAGCACATTGAATAATTCAATTTCAGGCCACAGTAAGGTCACTGAAACTACAGTTCATCTACTGTTTCTAATTCTCGAATTCCTTGAGTAAATGGACTTAAACATTCATAGGTTCTTTTATCGACTTTCAAGGTTAATTTGTAATGCATAGAAAGTATATACAATGGGGATTTTCAATACGGATATTGAGGAGTAAATATGGTTGTATCGCAAATCCCAATTGTATAGCATTCTAATGCATTATTCACCTCATGTTTGTATTACAAATCCTCATTGTATACCATATACCATTCTCATACATTTTTAATCTCCCTTATTGGGTTTCCTCACCATTGTTCGGTTTGCCATATAAATGTGTCACATTGTGTTACTTCCTCCCGTCAGTGCAAAGACTTAAAACTTACGTTAAGTCAGTGTTTTATCATCATCATCTTCATCATCATCATCAACAATATCATCATCATTGTTATATCTTTACATTCTACCTGATGAAGGAGTGAGTATATATTCCGAAACGTCGTGTATTTTCATGTTAAACCCTGAAACGAAACAGAGTTTCCGTCCTGTTTACAGCTCTGTCAAAATGATCGACCATCAAATAATCAACTTTGAATTTAAAATGGTACCGTTGTTCTTCTTAGATTTTCACCGGTCAAAACTTAACACATCCGCTCACATAATGCCATATGTTTAGCGAATACTTCCGGGGCGGATATTCCGACGCTTCACCTTGCAGATTAGAACGTCGGGGTTCCCAAAGGTGTCAATCAATGCAACATTTCTCTTAGATCTGCCAAAACGGTAAAAAATATCACATTCTTGAACTCTGAATTATCTCATTGATGGTAAAAATCAGTATGCATCACACAAAGATTAAACCAACTGATTCCTGGAGTTGTCACTCTTCAGTTTGTCTTCAATCACATGTGAATCCATTTGTGAACATTGGGGTAAACTCACATTAACAACAAGTGGAAACCTGATAAAGCAGATTTGAAGAATATTACCGTTACACACAGTTACAGTAAACAGGTTGAAAGAGGTCACATTGAAATGTACAAGTTAGCTGGAATAGCAACCAATACTCTATGCTGCTTTGAAAACAAACATATCAAAATGTGCGTGCGAGAAATTCTAACTCATGTTTAGATCTACGGGAAGAACAGGGTACAAGATTAAAGTTTTTTCTGAGGGGTTGAGGAACTTTGATGTTGGTATTGATTAAACACCGATGCCATCAGACCGAGGTCTTTATTTTCCGGCCGAAAAATCAATATCTTATATAAATAAATCACCACATATATACGGAAACTGTTTACTGTATTTGGGTTGAGGCATCGATAACAACACAATCATCAAAGCAACACTACGGTCTGAAGTCTCATCAAAAGAAACCAACGGTTAAATAATACAGATGAACCCGGTGTCGACATACTATAGAGAATCGGAAGCACTAGGTGATTGAGGATGCCATTGATTTATACTACCCACTGTATCATACTCTGCAAATACATATACAGTCAAGCCGCGATAGTCCGGCCATCGATAATCCGTATCTCGCAGTGTCCGACCTGTAGCAAGCTGTACAACACATCTGTCCATTAAACCGAATTCTGATGTGTTTTATGTCAATATATACGTACAACTGCAATTACCAACTGAAAATGACATGGTGTCTGTCTTTCCTTGAGTGTAATAGCAACAGTGGCCATTACGAGAAAATGTCATGGAGGTGTATGCTTGTTCTCGACAGTAAGTACCTATAATGCATACTTATCCTGTCTAGTGTATATTTGATATCCTCCCTTAAATCTAATCTGTACATATCCCTTCCCTTTGAGCATGGTTTATCTATCTTGTATATAAGTAAAGTGACCTGGTTTAAATCTGGAGGAAATACGTTTATCATCCAAAACTGTGTTCCACAGGAGATATCGCTTGTGTGAGATCAAGCGATATCTCCTAGGAGATATCGTTTTGGCAGTAGATTTTGAACAATGCCCTGTGACCGTCAACATCATGACATCACAATGCTTTTACATCATCCAGCAATGACATCACAATAATATGACGTCATAAACATGATGACGTCACAATACTATGACATCACCGCATTGGAAGTCAAATGGCAGAAGTGTGCTCAGAGATGTACCCTATTTTCATTGAAACGTAATAATAATGATTTTGGATGATAAATAGAATCTCACCCTCGTGTCTTCTGATATCAAATATATCAACACTCGTTGATGAAAGTAAAAATACCCTCGGCAAGCCTCGGATATTTGTAACTTGTATCAACACGTGTTGATATATTTGATATCAGAAGACACTTGGGTGAGATTCTCTATATATTCATTTATTCATAAACTAATTAGAGACCAATGCAGGAAGAGGATGTATTATTATCATTAGCAGTATCTGGATAACATCAATCGTGCTTCCTCCTGGTACTGTATTCTATGCTGCCTTCTGGGCACACTGAAGACGGCCATATCTTGTCTTGTGGCAAACCTCGGGTGAATTATGTGGAATGAAAACAACAATTACACTATCTGGGCAGTAACAATCACGTACCAGCCTCCATTATTGTAGTACGAGAATAAGAGTGAAATATATTCGATATGTTTGGTACTTGATGTTTACAAACACTTTCGTGTATCATCTTTGATATTTGTAAATCAGATAATAAGCATATGTATATCAGGAAAATACATGGTAATTAACCTGCTTCGTTATATTTATCCTAAATAAAATGATCGTATCAGCCTTAAACCCATTCTCTTCCCATATAGTTTACTCCCTTCAGTTTTCCGATCCGAAACTCTCTTCTACTATGATAACTTTCTCGGCTAGAAAGGGGGTTTCCTGATTGGTTGCATTTGAATCTAGTTGTGCAATCAGCGACGGCGTTGTAAAAGTAACATTTGCCAACGACACGTCATAATGCTATTTTTAAAACAGAAACGTAAGATAAACATTTCTCGTTTTATGTGTGTTCCTCGAAATATGCAATTTGAATTTTGTGAAAACAATTGACCATGAATAAAGAAGACTACGAAGAAGGGCTCATGCTAATTAGCTAATGATATTTGTCACTTGGTCGACACAGCCGATAGAAGCTGTGTTTTAATGGATACGAAGCAGGGATACAGTATGAGTTAACCCTTTTCCCCGCTAGGTAATCTTGCTGGAAGCGAGATATATGACCTAATCAAACAGAGGTTAGGATCGGAAATCTGAGGGGAGAAACATCTGTGGGAAGAGAGTGTCTTTAACCAGGTGTTAGATATCTGGAAAGGAACCGGTCTTAGTCTTAGGGTTTGCAGCTATAATTTGCTCTGTTGGTTCTACAAAATGGAGTTTGAAAGTGGAGTCCAGAAGGCAAAAACTACATATTCGTTATTAAGAATAACTTGGAGTTGGTAATAATTTTGGAAGCTAAATTTTCACTTTCTCGCTTGCCTAAATATGTTAAAGAGATTCTCGATATTTTACTTACAATGTTAATAATTTTTTAGTGAAAGACATCCAAACCAACTTGGTATGCTAAAACAAAGTGACTTTGAATTAAGTGTTGTAATAAAGAACAGGGGTAAAGGAGCAACATTAAAGCAATAAGCTCTCAGCTTGCTTGCCAATCAAGTTCAATGATTAATAAGAAATGTTTAAACCAAGAGTAAAGGTATTCCCATTAAAAGCTTTAAGTTACAGTTTTTGTTGACACTTCCTGTAGATTATGAATTTGCGTTACAATTCAATTTCTTATCAATACATGTAATTGTGCCGAGATATATATTTAAGTTAAAGTAAAGAAGTTTTATCTGAAATACATTTACTATGTCTTTAAAAAATCATGAAATATATACATGTGAAGTTGAAATAAGAGTTTAAAATAAAGTAAAAATAAAAGTTTTCAAGAAAAAGTAAAGTTGAAAGTTCCATCTTACATGTTTCTCGTTCACAGTAATTGTGATTCAATGACAAAATTAATTGTTTTTAACTAATTTCAACAAATCATATGAACAACCATGTCAAACGAGAATGTGATTTAGATTGTTCAGGCAGAGTAAGTAAGATATCAATTTCGATATCTGGGTCAGTGTAATGCATACATATTAAGAGTCGGTTATCTCCTTGTACCGTTGTATTGATTGACTGACCCGACAAGCTCCGGCATTTATAATAGTTTAACTCACACTCTCAAATCCGTGAAGACACACATTACATGTTGTATTCAATCTTTGTCTTAATTAGTTTTTTACTTATTTTTTATTTCATTTTATCTTATTTTCAAAATCCCTTTGGTGCTAGATGGAGACTCAAAATATTGCCTCATAAATCTTTCATAGACATTGTAAAACGAAACTTATTTTCCATTCAAAGAAACTGCATTAACTTTAGCACGTGAAATGAAAAAATATAATGTACCTTATTTGAGCAACACTCGTATTTGTGCTACATTACGTGAATAATTAAGTCAAATGACATAAGAATACTGATTAACGTGTTCAACAATTAAACATTTATTGCTACTTTTGGCACATCTCTTGACGTCAAAGTGTAGCCCTTCTCCACAGGGGCATGTATCGCTTAGAAACAGCGTATGAAAGACAGACCATACCCTATCATTATATAAAAGGAAAGGGATGTAACGATGAAACCACCCCATGGGTCATTCAAAGTCATATTTAAAACAAGTCTTATGGCAAAGTCGATGACGATACGAAAGCTAAACGATTTCCCTACAAAATGAGCTATATATAAATTGTCACAATCGAATCATTATTTCAAAAGGTATTGCTACCTACAAAGTTTCAAGCCAATTTCCCCGTTCACGAAAATTAGCGAAAACCTTTTAAAATCCTTTATTAATTCCAATAATATTGACAGCACCTGTGAATCGGCAGATTCGAACCGCAGAGTGAAACTACAGATGTAAAAACAATATGGTAATATGTCAACATTGCTGGAATCAATAAACGATTATCGTTTCAAATATGAATGGATTTCCTTCAAAATTAAAGTTTTTTCTACAATTAATTAGGGGGCCTGGGATCGGCAAATCCACGGACGCACAACCCATGGATTAATGCAATGTGCGATGTTGCCATTAAAGGTACATCCATCGTTTTGTTTGGGGTCAAATTTGCCAAACGTAATAAAATGTGTTATTTTAACGAAAAGTACTGACTGTTGCCAAAAATTGCCATTTTGATGACAGTCGACTCAGTATATCGACAATACATTGTATGAAGGTAAGAGTACCTATTTCTGATCGAAAACCGGACAATGCACCGGCGCGCGTCAATTAGTCAAACGTTATTTTGGAAAGTTATTTTCAACAGACAAATATACAACTACAGGTTGATAATCTTTAATAGGTCTTATAACTAATGTGCATGGGACGTGTAAATTGGCTTCTGCTCAATGTATAATGATGTTGCTCGATTTTAATTGGAAACTAGTATTATTATATATTTGGCGATTGGGGATGAATATGCAAGTTGAGTGAAAATATATGAAATAAAAACAGCACATGTCGTATGTTGGGATATATCCAAACCAATTACAATTCTATGAAACACAATGGATGTACCTCTAAGTAAAACGATTGAATGTATGCTCAGAAAACGATCTACAAGAGTTCAACTTGATAATTGCCACAACGCTAGAGCTAAAGCTCGATGCACAGAAAAACCAACAAAAACGCGAAACTTGAAGAGGTTATGTCTCTAAAATCAATTCAAGTACGCCTATAAGCAAAGTTTTCGATAATGTTAAAATTTGACCAGTAACAACCTATGACAAAACATTACAAATCCTTCATTTGTCGACAATTGAAAGTATCATAGTTCATCTAATATGGTATTGTAAAATTGAATACGGTGTTAAACAATGTAAGATTAAAATCCTAATGTGTTCATTTTAAAACATATTTACTAAATTAACCATTTAAGGACATCAAAACTTGTCTAATCATTATTTAATTTGCTTCCAAAATTAATGATGTCAGTAAGACATGCCAGCACAACGGAGATTATATACAATCGGGAGTGAGTTTCCTTTTTGTTATGAGCACATAAAGGCATGAAGCCACGAAGCACAAGTTTGTCACGGGAAAAACCTTTGTATATTAAATGAAGTACGCATATTAAAGTATAGCACACATTTTAAGCTCACCAGGCCTGAAAGGATAGATTGGTTTTTGGCTGGGGTCGACGTGCGTTTTCCGTCTGGCGTCGTCCTTCAACTTTTCACATTTTCTTTACCCCGAAAGCTGAAATTGTGTGGCGAGGTAACTAGGTCTTCAGACTTCAGTCTGAAAGACCTATTGATATTATCCGATTTTCCTTATACTTTTTATTTGTGTTATTTTTGTGTCAACTGTACAGCCTAAACTACTTATGCTAATTTCAGGCATGATAGCCTCTCGCAATTGACCAAAAATCCTGACTACCTGCTTCCGTTTTTGTGCTACAGCCCCTTTAAATTTCGATTTTTAACATGGGAATTTTTTTAAAAATGCACTTAGAGACCATCTACTTAGCAAAAAAGTAAATCATGAGAAAGTCGTACGTCACGTGACTAAGACGCCATTTTGATTTTAGTGCATATTTGTGAAATTTCAGTCTTTCCGACACTACCAATATTAAAAAATCTTCTCCTCTGAACATACTGGCACTACAGAGCTGAAACTATCACAGAATGCAGCTGATGCATTGTACAAAAAACGATACCTACTTAGAAATAGGAAGCGTTAATACATTTTTCACAGTAACCATTCAAATTTGTCCGAAAATCAAAGAAAATGAAAAATTGCTAATTTTAAGGGCAGATAACTCGAATACTAACTAAGAGAACTTTATTAGTTTTTAGGTATGGAAGACACTTATGCCATGTTCAAGAATCAATAATAAAAGTGCTTGCGTATAGCCATTCTTTGTTTGTAGAAATGTCGAAAAATTGTCATTTTCAAAATTTTAATTTTTAACATGGGCCAAATTTTCAAAATAGGACTAGAGACTTGCAACTTTGTTTAAACGATACCTAATGTCCTTGTGACAAAAAAGTAAATCAAGACGAAATCGTAGGTCACGTGGTTTCTATATTATAATTAATTTCCTTTGTTTCCGTTGGAAGGTCTGCTTTTGGCGGCATGCTCCTTGGCAAGAGGTTGCGGGAACCTTGCATCTTTCACTATTTTCATTGTATCTTTTCTAAATATCCACTTAGAGACTTGACACTTGTTTTGAAAGATACACAGGAACCTTTCCTGCATATAAATAAAGCTTATAATATTCGTAGCATGGGTAAATGTTTTATAATTCAACATTTCCATCGTTCCAAAGCTTAGTCTGCTTTTGGCGACATGCACCTTGTCAGGAGCTAACGGAAAGCTCTGATCTCTTCAACATTATGTAAAACAGGGACAAGAAGGAAAGATTGCTCTGGCGTCAATGCAGCAGTCTGAAGACCGTCAGTACTGCCCTGGCAGTCCTAGTTCATTTTGTCCTCACATCCTCCTCCTTCAATATAGGGCGGGACAGGCATTATTGGTGAAACCTATCGACGACTTCTTCTCCGAAACCAGTTGACATAGGCAGCTGAAACTTTCAAAATATCATCTTTGTAATATGAAGTTTTGACTTTGTTCATTTGGTGTTGATCAATGAATATGTGCGTATTAGGGGGGGGGGGGGGGGGGGGGGGGGGGGGTTCACCCTGAACTATTTAAACGATTTCTTCTCAAGAACCGGCAATGCTGGAAGCTCAAAGTGAATATCATCGAATGAAATATACATCATATTTCATTAGTCTACTGTTCAAAGTAAAGGGGTAACAGGGGTGCAATTTAAAGTTATGTTTTTCACTTCGAGAACCACTAATGCGCGAATGCTAGTAATGCTAGATCTGTAAATTTCATTACCGTACTCCAAAACGTAAAGGCGTTAATGTGGTTTATTTTTAACAAATAGACACAGGCTCTTGGTTAAATGGGAAAGCATTGACTTCTAATCCGAACTACACACACACACATAAACGACTTCTCCGAAACCAGTCGACATAGGAAGCTGAAATTTTCAGAATAACATCTAGCCCTAACAGAATATCCCCCATGCAAGTCTAATGAAATAACGTCACGGTCTGAATACTTTTTGCATCACTCTGTAGGTTTCTTTAATTAGATATACTCACTTGAGAAGGGATTTGTATTGTTTCTCTCCAAATATACCATTTTCTTTGATGATTTGGGGAATATGTTTATTCTATTTTAATTGGGAGGATCACCTTTTTCTTCAATATCTATGCAGGAATTGTCATATACCTGGACAACCCATTTTATCAAAATTTAGTGTCGAGTCATGTTTGTGTTATGCACTGACATTTTTCAAGGCAATTTTTCAAGGCTATGAGTATTGCATTATATTGAGAACAATCTATTTCAGTCTTCAACATGAAACAATATAAACTCTGATGAGCTACAGAGCCCATTGCTCTATTTTAAAGTTTTACATATCCCATGCTCTTCATTACCTACTTGTTTTTAAATAAATGTTATCATGTACTTCATACTGTTGTATTCTTCATTTCTTAATGTATGCTTTTTTAATTGTTTCATAGCTCATAAATTGTTACGTTATGATTACACAAAGTCTTTTTACTTACTTTGCATTAGGCGGATTTCACCATAATAATCCGTTCTGTTTACTATTATCTGATAACTTCATTTTTATAAGTACTCATTGATGTCAGCATAGAGGGAGCTTGAGGATTCAAAAGTTTCATTTGAAATTTAAAACATTAAAACGTGAAATCTCTTGCGGAGGCGTGTTCAAATTATCTTCTTGTACCAAACGCTTTTTCAACGTTAAAAATAAGATTAAAATTTTGGAGTAGAGAGAACAATCCCCGTTTGTATGCTTCACTTGATTTATACTGGAATTCATTATACTATATACATTCACCATATGCCCATTTACTTTAAACGTAATACGGATGAAAAACCTATGTGGCATTTTGTTTATGTCACGTTTCTTCAATTTTTGAACATTCTACATATAAATTGGTTTTAGTGAGTAATACCATGCCACGTTGAGATGAAATTTTACGTTTGAAGAATGTACATTGTATTTTCGTTTGCCCTTTTTCGAATAGTTGCTACCAAACTAGATCCAAAGAAAAACGTACTCGATACATAAATACTTTTTTCACACAAACTATCATATCAACTTCAGCTTCACAACATATGTATTTCAATGAGTATGATTATATTAATACTAATAACATGAAATATGATTATCTCTTGGCCAGAGAGTAGCTACAGGCCGGTATTTGCTTGCAGTTCTTCAAATCAACTTACACCCTTAGGTTGTCTCTTTGCATCGATTATCTATCAGATTGAGATATAATGTCCGGATTTAGCACGATTCATATAAGCATTTCAAAGAAGTTTATTCCTTCAAGGTCTGCACTGCTAGACGTGTTCAAGTCTTGAAGGGTTCGCAAACGATGGACAGAAGGTTATCAATTTGGAGCGAGTAGCTGTCAGCTAAAGCTGGTTAAACCTGACAGAGCACGTCCTTGGTCGCCAAGGTCTGGAGTTATGTGGAGGGGATCGAGCACTAAGCCCTGGATGACCAAGACGGATTTAGAACTGTCCTAACAATGGAGAAACTTACATATTGTGTCCGTGAAATGGTCACTTTGACATTGACCAAGGGGGTACTAAATACGTAGACTCAAAAGACAAAATTAATTTTATTAATTCTCTTTGTATCGATCTTATATTAAATACACTAAAATGCAATTGATGTATTTAATACGAGGGATTAAAAATTTTCGTTGATGTGAAGGTAGCCATTTATTGTGTGAGGGTGATAAGGGATCTCGTCAGAGATAACTTCAATGAGACTGAAAATAGGATAGGTTTTTTATCACCTTTTGCCTTTTTGTGGGTACCATACAGAGTCATGGAGCACATATTTTCAACGTGTAATACGTTGTACATTTAGGTTGGCTTCGTTGGTTTACATGATATACATTTCCATTACAACAAGACCGTGAGTAAGTATGTAAAAGACTGTGGCATGAAGACCTAAAGGACATGGCTTTCTCATATCTACATTCAGTGGAGAGAATCTGCTTACTCTGACGTTATAGATGTCTTGGAGGACTGATTTAAGGCCATGCATGCGGTTTTCTATTTTGGCATTTGCAGGCGTATATAAAATGTTGGTAATAATAAAAGTCAAGTTTATAACATCATTTCTTTTTTCTTAGTTATATTTGATTCTAGGCTTATGTCAGTTTTACATTTGATCCAGTCCAACAGGTGACGCCACAACTTTACATGTAAACAATCAAGCAAAATATAGTTTCAATTGAAGATTTACAAAATGTACATAGTGGGGTGTTTCATAATTTATAAGTGAAAGCACTCCTGTTCGTTGTAAGTAATCCATGAAAATGCGATATTGAAACCATCTTAATGTAATATAGCTGACTGTTCTTCGGAATGTAATATAGCTATATATTTTCCACTCTTCTTTGTGTATCTCTGTTCATATGTCGACTTCCCATTTTCTTTCACTATTTACTTGATACGTTAGTAAATCTGATTTGATAAGCTTTAGAAATTGTTTACATCCTTTAGCGGCCTTGAAAAGTGGTTTTTTTTTTAGATTATCCAGAATAAAAGGCGTATCAAGTTTCTTATCAATATTTCGTGAGTGGGTTTGAATATATTTCTTTATACAATGTATCAAACCTGTACATTCCAAATAGTTATATATATTTTGAAATTCCGAAATAATTTAGAAAAATAATGAATTTATTTCTGGTATCCGCCCGCATTCAGTCTTTTTTCTAGGTTTCAAAAGTAAGGGGCAGATAATTTTTAGCCTCAAAAAACATTGGACATAGAAAATGTCACTCGTTTCTGTTGAGATGGAGTGTAGGGGTGAGATTATTAACTATTTGAAATAGTAACACATATTTAAGAGAGTTTGAGCTTTATATATATATAAATAATTGTAAAAAAATTTCATGAAAAAACAAATGTCGTAAAAAAAAAAAATCGCGTCATCGCATCATTTTTGTCAATTGGGAGTATACTTTGTTGATTTGATGCCTACTGCTTTGGTGTCAAATGAAAGGGCATCATCTCAGTATTCCGAAAATGTAGGTTTCATGGGAGTAGCTTTCACCGTTCCAAGGGTATGTCCGAATGCCTAGAACCAACTTTATTGGTGTTCAACTGTCTGTAAAAATGCCAGTTTTAAACTCAATATACCTACAGCAGTACTTTTAAACATCGATCCCTTGAAGACCTAGTTACATGAGTACTATTCTGTTAGCAAATGAAAGGGCTTCATCTCAGTATTCCGGAAAATGTAAGTTTCATAGGAGTAGCTTTCACTGTTATTAGGGTATGTCAGAAATACTGTAACCAACTTTGTTGGTGTTCAAATGGATATAAATGCCAGTTTTAATCTCAACATACCTATAGCAGTACTTTTAAACATCGACCCTTTATAATGACGGCTTAGTTACATCAGTGCGTTTTTGTGTCAAATGAAAGGGCATCATCTCAGCTTTCCGAAAATACAAGTTTCATAGGTGTAGCTTCTACCGTTTCAAGGATATGTCTGATTGAAGGCATGGGCATTCTGAGCTCTCTAATGAAACCTCTCTTTGTTGTTTTTCTCCGAAGCTATAAGCTTGCAACTTGTCTTCTTGGCCAATGGAGATCATAAATTGTAGAAAATGTATCATATGTATAATAAATAGAATGGGAATGTTACAATTTTTACTGTGGTGGATATAATATTTCTCCTGGTATTTTGTATCTGGAATCTAGCAGTTTCTTATAGAACAGAAATTGATATTTACCAGAGACGTTTACCGCGTGTCAAGACAAGATTTCATTCCAGTTCATTATTTTGCATTAGTTACCATTTTACACTATATATCTCTATTTCGTAAATATTTTGAATATACGGGCATTGGATGTTTTCGAGTTTCAAAATACATTTTTTTTTCATTTCATTTTGCTTTGATTTATAGCATTGTTAGATTGGATGTTCCCTAATTCATTCAAAATATATCAGAAACACCTTTAAAGGTACATCCATTGTGTTGTTGGGGATCACATATTGCAAACGTTATAAATGGTGTTACTTTATTGAGAAGTACCGACAGTTACCGAAAACTACCATTTTGATGATAGTTGACTTAGCATATTGACGATATGAAGGTAAAGGTAGTGGTTTCTGATCGAAAACCGGACAATGCACAGCGCGTGGCGCGCGTCAATGAGTCAAACGTAATTTTTTAATCATATTTGTAACAGACAAGAAGACAAATTTGAGTTGATAATGTTTAATAGGTCACATAACTACTGTGCATGTAAATTAGACGTGCAGTTTCAGTTTCTGTACATACATAATGATGTTACTCTATTTTAATTCGAAACAAGTGATTATGATATATTTGGCCATTGGGGATAAATATGCAAGCTGAGTGAATTTATTTGTATTGTTGACAGCACATGTGGTGAGTGGGGAGGTATTACATTTGCTGTTGTTCTGCACGTTTTGCACCTTGCATATTACGTATTTCGTATCAAATCTCATTGGAAATGACTGTCTATTTCTCCTCAGAGGAGCATGCTGACTATCCCATGGGGTTGCAGATAGAGCCTCTCGACCTACACAAAGATTAACCCTCGGTAACAAGATAAAAACTAGTAAATGAACCAATAAAGATGAATATATTCATCCTTTATCTTTGGTAATAAGAAAAACAGATGGCCCCTTGTCCTAGTTATTGAGTGTAATTGTAAGAAAACAATCAGGGACATAGTAAGAATCCGAAGGGCTTCAGAACTTGCTTCATCCGAATCCAAAATCAGCATAGCAGCTAACATAAGTGACAGTAATGTATGCCCGACGTGTACTAAGTCCATAAAAAAGCAACCTGGTCATCGTCACACTTCGAAATTCCCAGTAAGTCACAGGAAGCACAGAGAGGGGATAGAACGTGTTGTTGGACAATGTCCTTGCTTCGAATTGGACTTTGCATTTAAAGATGAAAGGTTTTGTTCATCATAGTACATTCACAATTCACAATTGCTTGTTAACAGTCAATGGAATATACGAACAGAAAGAAAGAATAATATTGAGTTACATTACACTAGTTCATTCACATATTTGATTCTTTTTACTGAAATCTTAACATATTTTGAAGGTTAAAATTACAATTATGATATATAAACTACAGATATTTGATATTTGTAGTCCAAACTGATGTACATTCGACATATCACATCTTAATTTTTAAAAAAACACTTTGTTATCACTTTGTGTAGGTGTTGGGTATTCAATTTCAAATTTTTAAATGAATTATTTGAAAAAAGATATTTAGCAGGAGAGGAGTCAAGGCAATGGTATTGTCAACAATGTATCACGTTTTAGTTAATGATATACTATACAATTATAGACTGGTGGTGAGGTCTATACCTGTTTTTATGGACCCGAGAAAACAATATTGACCAAGGACGAAGTCCGCGGTCAATATTGTTTTCTCGGGTCCATAAAAACAGGTATTGACCGAATCACCAGTCCATAATTGTTTTATTATGTATTTGACACAGGAACGAAAAGAAAACAATGAAATACAGTCCAAAATGTAATTTGGTTTGAAGAGCTGGAACTACGGTCAGATGACGTCATGGTTACAATAGCATGACGTCATGCAACAATCGTTTGACGTCATGCAACAATCGTTTGACGTCACTCAAGTCAATATTGCTTTTGGTCGGACTCGGGCTGGAGTCAATATGCTTTTCTGTCGACGGTCACGTGATGGCCTCTCGACCAATCAGATCGCTGGAAAAACACGCTCACATAATAATATATATTTTAAGTAAGTCACATGAATACGTTTCGAGTTTAAAAAGCATTCAGGGCCGTGTTCAAGAGAGGTTTCAAAGTGATCGCTCAATTAGCGGTTACTTTTAAACCTCTCTTGCACGCGATTGCTCAATGTAACGCTACGTAACAAAGCGAGCGAACTTTGGGGTTTTGCACCGCGTCGTTCAGGAGAGAATGAGCGCTACTTGAGGCTACATTGAGCAATCAATAAGCGATTATAAGCGCTCGCTGTTATGGAACGGAGCCCTGAATTACATTTCCCAAGTGGGATTATAACCTCAAATCGGAAGGGTTTGGGATGCATAGCGCGCCGCTCAGGCTGGCGTAAGATAAAACAATATCAACAATCAACAATCAACAAATCAACAAAAGTCTCAATTACCCAAACCATTAATTTCTGGTCATTAAATTTGAATAAATGTTTATCGTTTATATTGATATAGTAATGTTCATGAAGTATTGCTTTCTGTCAGTCAATACTATATCTTTTGAAATCTTACAGATATTTTCGAAATGTTCTATTATTTTTTTTATCATTTTTCAGGAATGACCTTGACAGAAAATATCTGATAAATTTGAATTTTTTTAAAAACATTTTGAAGATCATGTAATATCATAAGGAAAATAAAAACAGGATGAGAGTGATTTGAACCACATATTCGTACGCTGACGGACGCAGTGTGATGTGTTGAATTTACAATTGAATTCAGACCAGGCTTTTTGTATCAAGATGATTTCAGACTAGGGGTCATTCTGATATAGCAATTCAAACCTTACAACGTTACAGTAAATTTGAATATAGTCAATCATTGGCAGCACGAACTGGCTCTTTGACGTGTAGGGTTTGCACTCGACATGTTTTCTAATTTATCAAGTAGTTGTCAGACCAAAGAGCATCCTGTCATTTCGGACAGCTAACACATCCAACAAATGAAGCTGTCAGTTATCTGTGAAGCCACTTATTACAAGTGTACGCTCGATATATCAAGCACATAATCAACCTCTCTGAGGAGAGTTGTTTTCTTTATTAGTTAAATGAAATATGTTTAAAATATAAATCTTTTATTGCATGTCAGGAATTAGATCATCTAAATACATGAATACTGTCATTGATTATTAGTCACAGGAGCATGTATCTTTGGAAATAACGTTAGAAAGACATGCCCATGCCAATAGCCCCTATTTAATACTTATATATATATATATATATATATATATTTAATATAATAGGGCCTATATGGCAGGGAAAGGTCTACAAGCATGCATATATATATATATATATATATATATATATATATATATATATATATATATATATATATATATATATATATATATATATATATTAGATTGTGAATTTGATACATTTCTTCTACACAACAAGCGTGGTCTTATAGTGATATTTAATGTGAAATCAACCATCTATACTCTTTTATTCATATCACAGTTTATTGTGATATCAAGCTTAAACGTTAAACATTCGTAGATCATCTTTCAGTGGAAAGTAGAAATGGGTTACCATTCCAAAACAGCAACATAATGCTTACTAACACCAGTAAGAAGCTGCCCCGGGCTGGATGATGGTGTGTTCCTCACGTTTCTCATTAGTCAACGGTTCTTCAGTGGTTATCTCTCAAGTCAATTTTACTGAATCTTAACTTCAAGCATTTGAAGGGAATGTGGTAATAATTGATAGTTCGCTTTCAAATGCATCTTGTGAGTGATTATAAGACAGAAGTTTTGAATGACATGTCAAACGAAAGACGTAATAAGCCATAGGGTGTGTTTTAATGTAGTTCTGTTCTCTTCTCTCATGTTTCAACTGTAAGAAAATGTGCACTAGGTATTACAGCGGTGAGTGCTATCAGGTAAGCAGGATATGTTTGATAGAAACAATGTATATAGATATGCACATCGATGACCACAGTTAGCCTTTGGTTGATGGTGTGTTCCTTACGTTTCTCAATAGTCAGCGGTTTCTTCAGTGGTTATCTCTCAATATCAGAGATACTTGACTTGACTTGACGCGGTGTATTTGTTTCAGTTTTGTTAACAGTAAGGCCATTGTTACATATACAATGTCATTAATATAGACCTTGGTATTCTAAGGAAATAATAACTAGTAACAAGTTCTCTATTGTTTTTTACTATTTAAGAAGCTTGTAAAAGTTCACTCAAGGGACGAAACTGTACCAAACTTTAACCCCTACACAATTTCAGCTTTCAGAGTATAGCATTCCCTCCTCACAAAGGTGACTCAACTCTCCAAAGATCGGCTGAGAGGAGTAACCTCTGTAGGAAGTATAGGGGGCATAGAATAAATGGGATTATTACGGAGAACAAGATACCTAAAATAAACACACACAATATTTTAATGTGTTACGTCCGTACCTTAGAGGCGTTGAATCACGCCGTTCTTCCTGAAATAAAGTACTCTCACGAAAATGTAAAAAAAAAGTGTTACCAATGGCGTCATAATACTCATTAATCAATAAAACAGAGTTCCAAAACGAATATACATGGTTCGGTTAAGCTATGCGAGTCCATTTCCCTTTCCCCTTTCCCATTAAAATGGCCGCTTCAAAGCAGTTCAAGTGATCTGACTGATGTTACGATACCTAAACACTCCGAGTAGTTTTTAGTGTGGCACCATGGTGATATGGTCAACTTCCTTGCTGTCTGAACTCTCAAAATCGCTTGAGACCTGTATATATCTACGTCTCAAACTAAAGAGTTCGACAAACGTTTTGGAGACGGCTTATCGGTTCCTGTAATACGATGTTTTCCCCTCTGACGTAACATTTACCTTTAATAATAAAATTGCAAATTGGAGAGAGAAAAAATAAAATGCAAAAAACGTGCTACAACCGTAACCTGATTTAATCAAAGAAACAATTGTTTTCTTGACTGAGTTTTGAAAACGTCTTCCAGAGTCCAAATTCATATGATAATTTGACAAATACGTCAAAGTAATAAAATGGATGTGCTTTCGAACAAACTAACAGTGGATTTTCTTGCCAATTTGTTTTGCTTTTAACATAGTATTTACTTTATCAAATTGGATGTTCGCCATTTAGTTCATTTTTTGTCAGGATATGGAGCATTACATCAATCAGGTGTTCAAGACGAAAGAGTGAATTCATAGCTATTTTAAAGTTCATCTTTTTATATTTTTATTTGAGTCTCGATTGGCTAATCTATTTATTTATAACCATTGAAACTCCATTTTAGGTAAGACGCATTCACGACTGATTTAAGCCAATATCTTTCTTCAGATTGTAGATTGAGGAGCTGTGATGAAACATGAACATTCGTTAAGGCAATTCCTCATGGTAAAATGCGTTTTGTAGTTGGAAGATTGACAACATAGCAATGTGAGATTAGATTTGTTCGTGAGACGAAGGCTGAACAATGCAGGTAAGTTGGTCTAACTCAAGAAGTCGATGTATAATGTACCAGAATACAAGAAGGATGACATAGCGGAGTATTTGGTGTTTTAATGTTGTATCCTTAAAGGGACACCGCGTCGAGGATAAAAGTGAGATCAGATTTATCTACCTATGCTGATTAAAATGTCTGCTAACGAGTGACAGACCCCAATTTCAGACAATTGAAGTAATTGGTACTAATACAACTCGATGTAAACAGTGAAGCGAAGCGTAACTCATTAGCAGACACGCTAATCATCATAGGTAGATAAATGTGATCTCATTTTTATTCTCGACGTGGTGTCCCTTTAACTTATCGATTGACACTGTCTACATACCGGTAGTGTATGCGTTTCTGTTCATTCAATACTGTATTTCAATATTACTATTATATACACCTTGACTAAACTTTAAATCTCTAAAATCTTTCAATTTGCCTATTTTTTCATCTGTACAGCTGGGGTTAATTATAACTGACAAAGACATGCCATACTGGGGGAAAGTGGTCAGTGACCATCCAGCTTAGGTGATAATAGGTGAATAAACAGTGACATCTGGACTAATATTTATCTGAATAAAACATCGTGATTTGAAGCTAGTTTCTGCTTATTTAAGTATCATCAGGCGATGTTGAGATTGATGACTGAGCGTGGGAAAGAATTTATGGAATCATTTGTTCTGTATGACAAAAGAGCTTCCATCAAATTGATAACGAGCTCATAAAGGCTGTTAAAAAAAGAACCAAACAAAATAACCTTTATTAACCTACTGTTTGTGTCCTTTTTCTATAAAACTCTGGCTCACATTTGTCAATTGTATTCCAAATGTCACAAGCGCAAAGAAAACATAATGAAATCGGTAAAGAGAGTTCCTGAGTCTTCATTCTTATATTATAGCCTTGACATTTGCCATCATTTTCTTTCTTCATATGGTAAATCATATACACGGGACAACTGATAAGTATTGCTTCATTTGGTAAATCATATACAGTAGAACACATCCTCGATAATCCAGAGTTTACGCTCCGATAAATCTACTCAGTATTCTCTGGACCCATGCAATCAACGGTCTACGCTGGGAAGTTGAGCGTACCAATCAAACGACTGCTAAAGTGACACACCTCCAGTAAACAGACTTCGATTATGTATTTTCTCGCTTTAGCGTCGAAAAGTTTATTCAATAACAGTTACTCTGAAAGCTATTTGAACTCCGATTTTTTTTTATTATCCCGATCGGACGTACCCGATAGAATTGTGTCATGAACGGGTCAGCTTCCAAGTGCGAGTTTCTTCCTGCATTGTAGTTTTGATTTTCATCTTGAATATTGGCATTTCGGATCCCTTCGTTGGAGTTCGCTCTATCAAAATATTCAAATTCAAACTCAGGGTGGGTCAGGTAGAGAAGATAGACCTTTGGCTTCGCCCGTGGTCTATCTGCTCTACCTGACACACCCCGCGGTCTGTCTACCAAGACCCGAGTCTGAGGACCTTAACCTTTACGTATATTCTGGGTTATCGAGAATGAGTAGAACACGGATATAAAAAAAACTCCAAGACTTCAGTTCACTATATCGCGTTCAGTATATTATATAGGGCTTTTGACAGGACTTATAAATGTGTTCGCTATATCCGTGTTCTACTGTACACGGGGCAGCTGATAAGTATTGCTTCATATGGTAAGTCATATACACGGGACATCTGATAAGTATTGAGCCTCAAATTGGGTTACTCTGTGATCTTTAGCAACTTCAGCTTAGCAGCTTAGCAGCTTCAAACTCTAAACAAATCTCGTTCTGGTTGGCATTTCTACCAGACGTCATTGCTATTAAGCCAAGATAAAGACTTCATCAGAACTGGTATAAAAACGTTCCAATTCCGAACTGTATAAAGTTGCAGGGTACTATGTTGAAACCAAATGGATTTCATTTCATTTCATGGTATCTTTCTTTGCGAGGCTCACTGATCAATCACACATTGTACATAATAAAAACCCAACAAACTTTGTCTGTAATGTCCCACAAGGTAGAAGTTTTTTTTATTATTTCATATAGATATAGAAAAATACAGTAATGTAACTTTTAAAACTAACCTGTTAAGGATAACAAATGACCCGGTATATCTTTCATTTTACAAATGAAAACATTAAGATATTCTATTCTTGTTTTGATAAACAAAAAGAAACAGAAAGACTAAAACATCCATTTGACACGGAGATATGATAAATCATCATGTGCTTCTTAAAAGGTTCTTAATACGATCTGATGCTTTTATTCTGACACACCTTAATTTAAAATAACATCAAATTATACAAGAACAAGTTTATACAAGTTTTAAATAAAACAGCACACAAAACATAAGCTTTGCTAATTTCGTATACAATGTGTAGATCAAAAGCAATAAATGGGATATCCTATAAAGTCATGATGATAATTATATTTTGCTGATATGATGATGATATCAGGTCAAACTTCAAGAAAATAATGAAATAAAAGCACATGGAATGTCAGTACTCTTAGCTTCTTGTATTAAAACATCTGTGTATCAGAGACATTTAGTAACACATATAACAACCAAATTACAAGGACATATGTCATGTTACTTATTTCAAATGAGTAGGCATCTCTGGACTATTTGTAAAGGATAGATCTTAGTTATTTTTTCGAAAAGTAAATACATAGAGGATACAACTTGGCATTCCATTTAAAACCATTTTATTTAGTGAGTTAATTATATTAAACCAGCAAAGTTTGATACCAATTCATTAAAACTTTCAGTCAAAGGTTATTTATTACATGAAAGGAATTTTAGTAATCTGTATTGTGATGGTGGTCGGCCATTGTGACATGGCAACTGCACACTGTTGTGACCTCATACTTGCAGCGATATTACACTAGTTAATATTGCCTAGGTTAATATTGCCATATGAATATTACACTGCAATCTTCCATGGCAGAGTAATAAATAAAATGATTGTACCACAATAAATGCATTGTAAATTATAGATAATTGTAACCTCTTCTTTAAAGAAATTGACATATCCTGAATGTGACAAGACACTAATGAGCACCAATTACTTGTCCTTGCTGCCTGATGCTATTATTGTTAATTACAGAATCATTTTAAAAAATAGAAAAATATTGGAATGTACTGAAGAAGTCGGCTTTGTACTGTAGGTGAAGAAAGTGAAATAAATGCCTGATAATTAATTACTGGGATGTTCCTGAACATGAAAAGATCAAATCGATGTCTTATAATTAAATACATGGAGAAGCTTTCTTGTAACAAAGTAATAAAGACTAAATAATAAGATATTAATTGATGTGTGGAGATTGTAAATGACACTCTTAATGAAGATGTAAATTGACATTGAACCATAACTTGTTTTCTTCCATTCTCAACAAGAAGACATAGTCATCAACATCCCCCGCCAGACATAAAAAATCGGAACAAGGGCAATAATTTGAGAAGAAATAATTGTGCAATTCTCATTTCCATTCCATCAAAGTATTGATACCCTCAAGCCAGACAACTGATCTGATTTTAAACAGTTTCTGGGAAAAGCTATTCCCTTTGAAGATACCTGGAACAGGGTCGAAAAAACGGAACAAGGGAAATAACTCCGGAAAAAAATTAATTGCACGCTTCCCATTTTCGAACTCCATCAAGGTATTTATGCCATCAGGCCACACACCAAATTTGGTTATCCTATCTTAAATAGTTTCTGAGAAAAGCTGTCCCCTCTGAAGATACCATGAACAGAGTCCAAAAATACGGAACAAGGGCAATAACTCCGGAAAAAATAATTGAACGCTTCCCATTTTCGAACTCCATCAAAGTATTTATGCCATCAGGCCACACACCAAATTTGGTTATCCTATCTTAAATAGTTTCTGAGAAAAGCTGTCCCCTTTGGAGATACCATGAACAAAGTCCAAAAATAGGGATCAAGGGTAATAACTCCAGAAAAAATAATTGCACACTTCTCATTTTCGAACTCCATCAAGGTATTAATGCCCTCAAGCAACACACCAAATTTGGTAACCCTATCTTAAAAGGTTTCTGAGAAAAGCTGTCCCCTTTATCTCGGACGGACGGACGGACACACGGACGGACGGACGGAGCCCAAACCTATATCCCCCTTCCACTTCGTGGCGGGGGATAATAATCCAGAGTATAGCTCCAATACATTTACACAGTATTCCGTGTAGATAAATTCTTCAGGTATTGGATGTTTCTATATGTTGATGTCTTTATTGCGCATTAGATAAAGTTTAGCCCTTCCTTCATTTCATATCATATCTTTGAGGTAGTAATTTTTCAATGATATACAGAAAAGCTTCTGAAAAAATTGAATGAAAACCTCAATTCAAAGGCCACTTAATTGTATTAATATTGGAGGATTTCTAAGCAATACCTGAAGATACATCACATCACTTACAAACTAAAACCTTGTGTTTCTGAAACTAAAATTAACTTCAACTAAAATATCGAAAATGACCAGTTCCACTTCTAAATACATTCTAATGACTTTTTTGAACTTCGTAAATCTTTTTTTAAAAATCACTTTACATCAAACATGAACAACTGCTAGCTAAAACATTATTTGTCAATTAGACCTAGGATACTAGTTGTACTAAACACATAAAGAAGACAAGAGCACCGGACTCCTCCACCACTAACACAAGGCCCCTTGCCAGCTGAGAACTATGTTTTACCACAATTAAAGGTGCAATCATCAATGGACAATGCTTCAACTTTATGAAACAGACTGCGTACACTTGTTACATGATATTTCATATTCATAATTCAATGACTATTCCCATCTCAATAATTCATCTTCAAATGTTTATTATAAAAACAATAGTTCATCTTCAGGTGTTTATTACAAACTCAAAATTTCATCTTCAAATGTTTAAAAGAAACTCAATAATTCATCTTCAAATGTTTATAAGTAACTCAATTATTCATCATGCCTATTTCAAGCTCAATCAATCATATTTTGATGCCTATTCCAAATCTCAATAATTCATATTCAACGCCCAATAATTCATATCCAAATGGCTGTTCAAAGATCAATAATTCATGTTTAAAAATCCTTTTCCGTTATCTTAACTTGTGAGAACATGCATATGCAATAACAATACATAATTTAATAATATTGACAATGCTTCAACTACCCTTTACCATCTCCAAGCCTTTGAGACAAAGAAGCTATTTCACAGCAACGAACAAGCAGTAAAATGCTGGTACTTAGAATAAGAAAAGAGTAGAGCAATAACAAGCATGCATATATTACCATGATAGGTATACCATATGTTGACAGAAACATTTGCATTAAGTTAGTTTCCTTAAATTAAAATCATTTATCACATGCAAAATGACACACATATGGAAACGGATATGGACTGTTCAGATGCTGTTGCACATTTGGACTTAAGAGTAGATGAACCTGTAAAATTACTTTCATGAACTATTATGTCATTTGACATTACAATTCATTTTAATATTTGTATCAACTCTTACATATGCAAATTAAGATACACACTGCAGTCTTACCAATGTGGTTATTCAGGCATTTTTAAATAGTCATTAGAAATTGTGTAAAATAGTTACGGTAATGTCCATATAAGAGCTACTGTTACAATCAGAAATCATCTGTAAATGAGAAAAGTAGCTTTTAACTGATGCCAGTGATCAGTTACGCCACCTTTGTTGAATTATGAAAAATGAATCATTGTATGTATAAGCTCTCCACAATTAACGTCAGCTAAAATACAGTGTTTGCTTCAGGTAAATAGTTTAAAAGTCACATTTTACATTAGAGATAGTACATAATGAAAAGTGTTCATTCAATACGCCTACACTTTCTGACCCAAATAGGTATAAGTGTATATGTGTAGAGGTAATATGAACACCTGTCTCTAATACTATCAGGTCTACTTCAAACATGGAGGATTCAGCTTTACTTCAATTAGTAGATTATGTTTTGTGCTACAAAGAGAAGTATACTCCCTTATATTATAGAAAAAGCTTCTCATGTTCTTGCAAAAAAAACGTGCAGAATAAATACTGAAAAAAAGCACCTGAAATTGTTTTTTAAAATTTAAAATAACAACATTGAGAATAGTATGGACAGACAATAAAATCTTGCACACAAAAACATGCACAAGAACATCACAATGAAACATGATCCACTACCAAATTCATTAAACAAATGTCAATATCCAAATGTTCATGGGCGAAAGATATAAGAAGTTAAACAATACTGACAATAAAAGAACTGGCTAAAAATGCAAGATAAGCATATTATACAAATGGAATGCATAGGTTTCATACAATATGAATATAAACAGATGAGCAGGATCGTAGACTAATATTGTAATAAATTTGAATATTAAGGGATAAGACAACTTTTAGAAGTATTTCTAATGTTGTTGGTACAGATGAGACATTCACCTAAGTAATGATATATAGAAGATATCTGTCTTTCCTTGACAAATACCATGTTTATCTCATTGAGTGAGGTAGAAAAGTAGGTATTTCACGAGTGGCGCAGCCACGAGTGAAATACATTTACTTTTCTACCTCACGAGATGAGATAAATATGGTATTTGTCAAGGAAAAACAGATATTCTATTTATTATATCATTATTTCTGTGTTTTACGCTGAGTTGGAGTGATTTCAACGGCAAACATACAGCCTTCGCAAGCTGACAATATGACATCATAACATTTTCCCGATGACGTCACTCAGTAGAGTGGTGATAAAGGTTATCACCACTGTAGCTTGATAGAGGGTTTATTTCACTGATAGAACCGAGTATCTAACTTATTTTTTAAAAACATTCAAATGGTTTCAGATCCTTTAAATTAATAAAATTTCATAAAACTATTGTTGCTTAATGATAAATATTTACTCTTTTCCACAAGAACACATGATGATATATTTAATTGTTACTCTTCATAACAACAAGTTTAACAATCATAACTATAGAGTAGAAACAGAACAACTATTTTCACTTGTAAAATAACATGACTTTCTACTTAGTGAAAAACACTTTACAACAATATGACAAAACTGTAACAGACATAATATTTATAACAGCTGTGTACGAATATGGTCCGTCCTGACACCTATAAACAGGCAGCTTTAGGACCAGGATGTTAAATTTTGGAGGTTTTACTTTTGGTCTGGCTAATCTTCCAAGATTATTTCATGCAATAACAATAGGATGACATCATGTAACCAATTGTCAATGCAAATTTGGGCACTCACAGCAATGAAGGCACATTGTTCACTACCTTTGTATAACCTGGTCAATGCCACCACAAAAGAAGTAATAAATTCCTCATCTAGAAAAAGATGTTTGCATGTTAGTAAATGGACAATCATAAATGCAGCATTATATTGAAAAAGCTATTGAGCTAAAAAGCTAAAAGTATCTGAACTAGAAAATATCCTTTAAAAGCAGAAGTCAATTTGACAACATATAGGCTACATATGTACACAAAATAGAAGATGAGGTGATTGGATATATATTTGATATAAAATATGAAACCAATAAGCACAACAAATTATATAATCAGCTATACAATTTTTAACAAGCAATCAGGTATAGAGAACAGTTTTTAAAACAGCAAAGAAGAATCAAAACTTCATGACAGAACAGACAGCTTCATAAATAGTAAATATCTTACATAACAAGCAACTGTAAACAATGTATGTTCAATTCATTTCACCACAAGTAAATAAGACTGTAACAATACCCTAGGTTCAGAGATATAACTCAATTAACAGCTCACAATGCAATACGTATATTTATACAAAACACTTTAAATATTACTACCTTTGTTTATTGACATGATGAACAAAACAGCTGGAACAAAACAAGAGAAACTATCCACCTGCGTCACCTCTCCATAAATGTCCGGACACATGATTAAGGGTGCAGGTTTTATTACACTATATTTTGGGCCAAATGACTATACCATGTGTATCTTTCTGTGTCCGATTTTTCATGTAAATGTATCATTATAGAATCATGGCTTCTGTATCAAGATACATCAATATTTCTGTGTATCATTCCAGCCTTACAAGTCAACCAATCAATAAACAGAACAACATGAATTGAGGACTGGGTATGAGCACATGATATGCCATTCTTGCATAGTGAGGTTAAGATACAGTCTCCTACAGGTCCATCTGGTAGTACTGAACTAAATCTAGCTTACAACTCAAAGGACTTAATTAAGGTTGTTAAAAGCTGCTGTTCAAACAGATCAAGGTTTTGTTACAATCGGCATCAGTCATATCATAGATTAGGAAAAGACCAAATGGGATCATTCAGCCGACAATCTTAAGGCACTGTGTGGTTGGAATGTGTAGAGCTCAAATACCAACCTTATGAAAGAAAGTGTTTTACTTTTATCATATACTAGTTCAGCAAGCTAAACAACAGTGCTGGTTCCCATTGAGACGATACTATATGAACTTCCATGTCATACCATTTTTATATATAATTTGAATATATATATGATATGAATGATTAGTATTGTGTTTGATATACCACATCATTCAAGTGTTTAATACAGATTGTATTATATGGAACAAGTTCAGTACTGTTCATTACTCGACAACTTTCATCAAGCGAAAAGACGGCGGTGGGCTGAAGCTGAAAGTTCAGGTACCATTGTGACAACTGAAACTATTGTGATGTGTAGCAGTATTAATGTTGCGATATAAATATTACACTGCAATATCTTCCATGGCAGAGTAATAAATTAAATGATTGTACCACAATAAATGCAATGTAAATTAAAGATAATTGTTGCCCCTTCTTTAAAGAAATTGACATAATAATATCTGAGTAATAAAATCTGATATTTGATAATATCTCCAACCATAATGCCCTAAATTGGGCAGCTGGGCTTAACTTAATTGCCATCTTCCTGATTATAAATTTGAGGATGAATGTTAGCTAAAATAAAAATGGTATGGAAAAGCAACATTAGTATTATCAATAAAATGATATTTACATCTCAATTCTTTTAATAACATAACATATTGTCTATCTTACATAAGTGCACTGAACACTGCCATGTTTACAAATTATCACATGAAATGATTGGCTAGTTCATGAAGTACAGTCGTTATCACTTTGGCTCAGATGATAATAATTGCTAAAGCATAGAAGTGGAGGAATGTCCTTTCCTGGCAGACTAGTCACAGAAGGGCTTTTTTTAGTTTTTTTTATATTTAAGTCCCTTTACCATTTTCAATCAGGTTGCAGATTTCTGTGAACAAAAATGATTTTAAAGTTTAGAACAAACATAAAACTTTCAAAATTAGTATTGAATTATTATGAAAATTACTATCAAAATTAACATCAAAATAACTGTCAGAACAACAAACTATCATAAAAATTATTATTGAATTATCATTACAATTATGATGAAAATGATTATCAAAATTATTATAAAAATGATCATTAAAAATATTTTTAAAATCATCATTAAACTTGTTATAAAAATGATTATCAAAATTATCATTAAAATTATTGTAATTTTTTTTATAAAAATGATCCGAAAAATGAAGATCAAAATTATCACCAAATTATTTGTATCATAAGAATTTCAATCGCTGAATTTTTTGCAGGGGTCAAAAATTAGTATGTCATAAATCTAGGCACTGTTTATTTTGCTTATCAGTTTCTAAAGGACTCTTACCAGTCTCCAGTTTATCACTTTGATCCATTCATTCATTTCCTGTTCCGATGTTGCATAGATGTAGAAGGTCCTCCAGTCAAACTTTAACCTGAAAGGCAAACATTTTGATTTCAGATTAAATTATATATTTCCTAAACTACATTTTAACAGTTACAGAAGTTTCATTATTATGGTATCACAAACAAATTTCTTGGTAGTAAAATAGAACCATAAGCTCTGTATAGCTCATCTGGCTTTGAATGAGACACAAACAAGGAATCTACATGCAAGATATCAGCTTTGTAGGATTTCCAGTCCCTTTATTAGGGGCTCCAGAGTCAACAAACGTATTATTCATCAACAAAAAAAGGTTTTTAGGGCATGGCAAAAATATTGCTAAATCTAAAATTTATTTTCCCCATTGACTAAAAAGTTTATTATCCACAAGATTTCAGCTTTTTCAAGCTTTAGGTTCTGAAAAATGTGACAAACAAAGGTTTTTAAGGCATGATCCACATGGCCTTATTTATAGGGGCTACAGACTGTCACAAAATCTATAATTCATAGTCCTATAGCAAAGTATAGTAGTCGGTGAATAACATTGCAGCTTTCTCTGACTTTAGGTTTTAAAAAAAGAAGATGTTCCATTCTACATTTTTATAATTCGCTTAGGTTAAGGCATCTGCACAAATGATTTTATCTTTCTTGGTTTTTGTAAGATTTCTTTGGTTTTGGAGAAGAAGATGAAAATAAAATTTGGGATGAATCACTAAATCTACAATTTATAATCCCTATTGGCCAGAGATTCTGCACACAAAATTTGAGTTCTAGAGCAATTGGTCACTGAGAAACAGTCAGAGCCTTATAGGTAAAACAATCACTAATGAGCAAGTAAATAAAACTTCAGTTATTTTAAATCACTCTCAAAATCAGTAAATTTAGTATGCAACTTTATTATTCAATTTCTTTCTCTATGCCAATTACAGATCTTTTTCATATAATTGGATTTTAGAAACTAATTTCTAGAATATCCATTATGAAATAATGGATTTTCAAAGAATCATTATCCACGAGACATACAGTGGTGTAAGGGAGACGACTCCAAAAAGTGAATGAAGTGCCGTAAAATCCCCCTTGTCTCACAAGAGGGAGAATATGAAATATAATTGTTGATATGTTAAAATCAACTTTAAATCAAAAACGAACTGCTGTAAGCCATACAATCTGGGAGTTAAATATCAATTAAAGATCTATAATTTATCAGTTGCAGTTTGCTCAAACAATAATTCGAGAATACAAGACACACAGAAATTATTACACATTTTAGAAGAAGAATCCCGAGTGGTAATTTATGATAATTAATTGATTTCTCAAGATATTACTCATTTGGTGAATGTTGATTGGCTGTTACAGAAAATAAATGAATTCATCTGCCTTTCAAGAAAATGCATTTATTATTGTGAAATAGAAATTGACTTGCCTAAAGCTATATTCAATGTAATTCTACATTATATCCCATTGAACTTTCAGTTTTTCTTATAATAATGTTATTGTACAGTAATCCAATAAACAATGTTTCTTTACTGGTTTGTTCACAAAATGAATCAAGAATCAATAAATCAGATCAAATTGAAAAGAAAAATAATTTTCAATTATCTTTTTTGGCTCAATCAATAATATATTCCATAATGCTTGTTATTGACTTTTTAAATTTGAACAGTTCCTTAATAATAACAGAAAAAGTTATTATACTTTGTTTATGAATTTCCCATTGCCGAAAACTTTTTAATTTGCACATTTTTAGAAATCTTTAACACGAAATATACCAACAAATACAGGATATTTTGTGTTTCCAGTTTAATATTGGATTTTGTGTGAAGGGGAAGGCCAATTTTCAGCCACAAGTAAAACAAGTGACCATGTCCCCCGCCGCAATTAAGAAA
This sequence comes from Gibbula magus, assembly GCA_936450465.1. Taxonomy (NCBI): domain Eukaryota; kingdom Metazoa; phylum Mollusca; class Gastropoda; order Trochida; family Trochidae; genus Gibbula; species Gibbula magus. The sequence goes on along the minus strand of OW388290.1, from coordinate 14,348,344 downwards.
TGAGCTAAAAGGACGGACACACAGCTTGTACCGAGTGGTGACCATTACATGTTTGATTCAATTGTTTTATATCAGGCTAAGAACATTTTAAAAAGTGATCAAAGTCTCGTAGTGACCTTGAAAATGAGGTCAAGTTCACCCAAATCAACTGGTGTCTGCGTATTCAACTAATGAAGACTGGTATCAAATTTGAAGACTCTTGGTGCAGCAGTTCATGAGATATTGTGCTAACAACATTTGACAAACAATCAAAGTCTCGTAGTGACCTTGAAAATAATGTCAAGGTCACCCAAAACGACTGGTGTCTGCGTATTTCCCAAATGAAGATTGGTACCAAATCTGAAGACTCTAGGTCGACCAGTTCATGTGATATCATGGTAACAAGATTTTTTCCCCAGAAATTTCAAAGTCTTGTATTGACCTTGAAAATGAGGTCAAGGTCACCCAAATTGACTGGTGTCTGCATATTCCACTAATGAAGATTGGTGCCAAATTTGGAGACTCTAGGTCCACCAGTTCATGAGATATTGTGGTAACAAGAAACGGAACGGTCGGACGTACAGAGCTGAATACTATATCCCCCGCTCTGCGTTTCGGGGCGGCGGGGGCCAAATATACCACAGAACAAGATGCTCAATGAGTAGGCCTATATCATTCCTATATATAGGGTCTGTCTGGGTAATACTGGATGACAAAAATTCAAGGGTTTGGCCTGTCTTAGGAATATGTTAGAAGCGCTCTAGGTAATTTCTTCCTCCATTACCTGTAGCAGCACACCCATTGATTGAATGTTCCTGTCCTCTACATAAAAAATCACCCCAGGGAGTTTCATTAGAAAAGTTTGTACTCAAATTATGTACACATCTTGACTCATGTAACTTAGCCAGTTAAAATACTACATGGATTGAAGCTGTGAGCCTCTCAAAAAGCATCTTACAAACCTCATCAGATAGTTTGATTGTAATTGAACTCTTTGGTTATACCCATTCTGTTTAACCAATCAAATGGCCAGTTAGCATGAATGCAGAAATGGATGATATCTTAATAAGTTTAATAAAGCAAAGCTGGAATGGCTTTGTAGTGGGTCTTTCACAAAATAAAGGATTAAGGGTTACTGACCTGAAGACGTACTGTTTGTCCTTGTGCGTGTAGTCACGACAACACTCGGAGCAAGAGTTCAGGTTGAGGGTACGGATTGCGTTCTTGTCCGTGTTCTGCTTGTAGTATCGCAGCTCGTTCTTCTTCAACACAAACCAGCGAGTTCGCCAAGTCTAGAAAAGAGCAGGAAATTCACAACTACATCTCACAGGGAGAGGAAATAGGATTATTTGGACATTTTGTTGTCAAGTCATCAGATGCCTCACTAAACATGTTTGAACACTCTCAGTACAGGAATTAAATAAAGATTTAACATATCTTGAAATAAAATCCCAACTTTGTCAAGAACCCACTGTGGGTAAAACTGGATGAGGAATATTCCTGGTTCCGCCTTGTTCAACTCGATTATGATTATTTTAGCACCTACTGGCCTAGGCTAATTTACATCCTCCGTTAACAGGGCTTTAATGCTACTATCCTCTATTAGTTACACAGTGTTTTGACAGGGTGTACGGGACTGTAAGACCCTTGTATATTCCGTATTTTCCTGAGGCGCAGGAATACATAAACATCGCATAGTTTTCAAATTTTCATTGGCACACTAAATCAAGAAAATATCATACTAATTGTGTTACTCTGTTTATACTGATAATTCCTAACGCTAATTCTAAAATTCCGAAGTGATCAGCTGTTGGGCTGCAAAAATTCCATCTAAGGTCAAGGTTATTTGTATAACCCGTTTGAAATAACACGTGACAAATTTGACGGGGTGTACATCCTGCCAAATCTGACTACATGGATTTGTATGAATTGGCTCTTGACCAATCAGAATTCAACAAATTTATCTAAAGGGTAATAATACATAATATCACCCCCGGGTGTTTTCATCATTGTACACAAATTAGCCGACCTTGATTCTTGTGAGCCAATAAAAATACTACATAGATGGAACCCACAAGTCTATGAAAAAGTTATCTTATAAACAACATCAGATTTTCATTGAGGCTGATTGCTTGCTTAACTGTTTTAACACTATCAGTACAGTCATTGCCATTTGAGGTGAGGTGAGTTGGGGTTTAACAACGCTTTCAAGAGTATTTCACTCATAACGCGGCTGCTAGTATTATGGCAGGGAGAAAGCCTGCATAGCCATGTGGCTATGCACTACGGTGAAACCTGCGACGTTGACATTTGAAGGTTTCAGGAAAACCTACCTTGAAGTGAGCTCCCAACTTGGTCAGGAATCCTTCTTTGGAGTTGATCTGCAACATAAGAGATATTTAAAACTTGGAATAATATCATTGCATTTAAACTTACGGTATCATTTTTGTAAGTCTTTTAAATGGAAATTCAAATGCATAATTTATTTATATTCTTTAATATGTTTGTTCCAAAAAAGTAAACTTCTGTCTTATTATTATTATTGAGTTAGATCATGCATCAGCTAGTTATCCTCTTTTCCCTCTCTCGTAGTAGATCCACAATGCTATTCCATGAATTGTTCTGATTTGTGAGCAGTTCAGTCAAGGTGGCACTTGTGTCAAACGCCCTTGCATGTTGAAGAGCTTGGCAGTCAAAGATGATATGGGGGATTGTTTCCTCCCCAGAATCACACAGCAGGCAAGTAGCATTGGTGGCTAGATTGAATTTGTGTAGAAAGCTTTGGCGAGGATAGTGATGCAACTTTATCCAACTGAGGAGGACTTGATCTCTGCGGTTTACGTTTGCATACCGAACATTGCTTGGTTTGGTCTGGATTTGATGATATTGTCGTCCTGTTGACCCGTTGTTCCACTTGTCTACCCATAAATGTTTGGTGGATGATTTCACTGCACCCATTAATGAGGGAATTGTTGCTACTGATTTGTTGACCGGTCCACAACTTGCCGCCATCTTGGCCAATACATCTGCCTTTTCCTTCCCTGATGTGCCGACATGGCTAGGGATCCATTGAAGGGTGACCATTTCTTCTGTCTTATTACAACCCCTTATGAGAAAACCTCACATCAATTGTCAATGAACCTGAAGTTCAAACATTCAGGGTTTAAACTTCAAGTTGTATGTAACTGACTTACCAAATTTTGGCTTTGACTTGTTAAAAGATATGATAACTTGGTTTTGAACAATTAACTACATAATTGACTTAACTTTAACACAAAGCTCTGTATTTGGGTGCAAAAAGTGCAATAAATCCACGATTTATTCAATGATTCAGTCTACAGGCAAATACTTGTCGTAGTGGGAAATCTTAATTTCAGGGTAAAATGGTTCTTAGGGGGAGGTAAAAAATGTGAAAACATTACGGACGACGGCATAAGCCCATCTGATCTTTCAACCCTGATCATCTAAAAATAACAGGAATTAGTATTTTTTTTATTCCTGGTTTGTTCCAAAAAAATAGTAGCGGGAACAATATTTATTGACTTTAAAAAGAACATATTAATAATAATCGATAAAAGAAGACAGCAGTACTTGTACAATGACATTATGATTATTTCCACATCACTTACGGAGAAGTCTGACCTATGATCATTGGTCTCTGCAGAGGAGAGTTCGGCATGCACCGTTACATACTCGTACATCTGAGGCTCAGCAATGTCACGTGGGTATGGCTGGGTCAGGAGGACCAGCTGGCCTAGATAAATACAACAACAAATATTTGATTTATGAGTAAGCTTCACTGTTCATATGAAAATAATTTGATTCAACAGACATTAATCTTGATCCTATAGCATCCATTAGATTTGCCTGTGTCAAATAATCAAGATAATAATAGTTGTAACATTGTTTAAAATAAAACTATTTGGAAGTAGAACAAATGCTTGTATTCTTTATGACAATCAGTTACCAGATTTAACTGACACCCTTAGAGTCAGGCACCCATTTTCACTAATGTATGTCCGAACAGCTAAGGATACAATGGCATGGAAACCTTACCTGAAGGTTCAAACTTTTGAATATTTATTCCTCGATAAAAAGTTCAATATCAAATGTCAATTCAGGTTTAGAGGAAGAAGTTAATAAAAACGACCACCTACCTGACTCCCCTCCAATAAGAGGTTTGTTTTCAAAGTGAAAGAGCAAATCTTTGAGCGTTTTGAAAGTTCCGTGTCCAAACTTAAACTCAGTTCCTGTCCAAGTCAAGTTGAAGTGCTTCACAGACTGATCACACCTGCAACAAAATTGGCATTGAAGATGAGAACACAGGAAAGGAATGAAATCCAAATATTTGTTGAGGCCTTGTTCATTTTGTTCACATTCATCATCTGCCATTTTTGTTCTGTTGGTGTGGGATAGTTTTGTTAAATATAAAATTATTACAAAATAAAACACATCGTAATGGATGTCACAGGACAGCAAAAGATCTTTTTTTAGATGCCATGGCAACTTCCTAACGCAAGGCATAACTCTTGCCAGTCTGCATTACTGGCTTATTTAAGTCTTACGGTATTTCCCTCACTTTGTTGTGCGTATAGATAGTGAATCGCTGCACCAGAAATGCATAATGGGCCTGGATTTCTAAGCACAGATTTCTTAAGGAAATACTGCAAGGCCTAAGTCAGAAGGTAATGGAGACTGGCAAGAGTTATGCCTTGCATTGGGAAGTTGATGCCATGGTGACAGTATCCATTTTGTGGTTGATTGCTTAAAAGAGGCTTGAACAAGGCAGAAACATCGGTGAAGCATCTCCATATTCATAGAATGGAAGCATAGTAACTGTTGTCTACCAGAGGACATGGTGCATCTAGGGCCCTTGTCACACCTTTCTACTGCCTCCTTTCTGCGCTTTTTTGTTGTAACTTTAGCTGTTGAAACCATTCTGAGTGGCTGATTTTACAAAAATAAGAAGTAATTAACAAATGAAATTATCCTGTATTGGCCACTGGGTAAAGAAAGGGTATCGTGGATTATTTCCGGATCCACTGATAAAAATGTAAATAGACAAGAAAACTTTTCCTAATAGAAATTGTAAATTTCCTTTCACACAGATTAAATTATGATATGCTACAGTTATCTTCCTAGAAGTTCCTACCCTCCTACCTGACGGATATCGCGTACTCTCCGAGTTTAGAGCTGGGACGAAGAAGATAGATTCCGTTGTCTGCATTCTGCATCAGCATACTCTCTGCTGTGTGGCGGTTCAGGTTCGGATGAAACCAGCTGAGAAGATCAATTAAGTATAAGGCATAAAACACTATATATAACATATCTTATTATCAACATTACATTATCCTATATGTTCTTTTTAGTATTTGCTAAGAAAATATTTTGGGAATACTGATCATATTCAAACCAATACTTGTATTCAGTACTTCCTTTCTACAACTTGTTCAGGAAATATTATTTGATTTATTTATTGTCTGAAATCTTCAGAATTTTATTATCTTAGTTCTTGAAGTAACCCTACAATCCATTTGGTTACTTTGTAATTATGTATACAGAATAATAAAGTGGGCATAAGAAAACTTACTCCAATTTCTCAAGTTCATCAATTCTCTGTCCCATGTTGAACAAGGGATTTGTGGCCACCTGAAATGAAATATTTCCATACTATCATACTATTAGAGTATCATGAGATCCTACATTTGTCACTTCCTTTGATACCACATATCCTCCTTCAAAACTTCTGTTCTAATACAGTAGCTGTTGTTGATTTTAAATTACACCCCTAGCAATGAAAACTTGCTACACAAACTACCTTCCTTATCTCAATCCAATCAAAACTCTTCTTACAATGTGCAGGTTGAATAGGTGGAAATAGTCAAATCTTCTTGACGGTTATGAAGTCTCTGTTTTAAAGAACTTTGATAAACCAATCAGGATTCTCTCGAAATCAATGTCAAGGTTCTCATGCTGAAAGAATATGTTTCTACGATCTTGCCATCAATGTCAAACTCACCAATGGTGCCTAGGTCCTGTGTTATCCCTAGTTAAAGTTACTTGTATGGGACAAATAAATATACGCAAATTTTGAAATTATGAATATTGATCTATGTTATCATTGACATACCGATAATATATATCAATCAGAAGAATTAAATTAATACCCCCAACTTATTTTGTTAAGTGTATAAAACATGGAGATAATCCAGTGAACCTTCCTTCGTGCTGTGTCATAGCTAACCAGATGGAGCTCAACATATATCCATGTCAGTTATCAGTTCTTTTCCTAATGTCATATATTCTTTCAATCCTTTTTGTTGAATGAGTGGCTTATTGCAAACAGGTATGACATATTGATATTCAAACTGTGCATGAAATAAGCTTCAAAAGCAGCCATCCCAACAGTGTTATTTTGTCAATTTAAATGGTCATATTAAGGAAAATCGGATAGATTATGCAGAGAATGTAAATCAGGCACGAATCAGATGAATATAATTCTTAATTATTTGTAAACCACTTGGAGACATAAAAAAACAATACATCAAAGTCATAGCAATCTCCAAACAACAGTTCATTGATTTGATGTCAAATCATCATGATGAAGTCATTAGGAAGTTGTCTATGTATATATACCATGCAATGATATTTCGAAACACTATAATTCCATAAGCACCATTCATGTATTGTATACGCATGTGCAGAATGTTGTAATAATATTGTATTCTATGTTGTTATAGACCGCAGTCCTGAATATCAACCGCAATAAAGAACTTGAACTATTAGAGAAAATCATCAAAACGTTACCAGTCTCAACCAACAGTTATGGGCTGTCAGACAGGCCCTTATTCACAGTGACACTGATTGAAGTCAGTTTGACATGAGCTGCTCTCAAGTGTTTTGCTTGAAATAGAACAATTCATTTATACACACTTTAACACTACACTTCCTGAATGTCAGCGTAAAGTTAACTAGTGGCAACAAAAAAAAAGCTCTCCTGCCCTCAACGGAAGTTGCTCAATGAAGATAAATGTTATGAAGTATTTAAGCAATGTGACCACAAATATAACAAACATTCTTGTAAGCTTTTTTCTTGTAAACTTCTTTCTGTAAGATTGTATAGAGAATGAGAGAAGAGAGTATAGTGTTATCATCCATCAGGTTGGGATGCAGGATGTATTGTGCTCTGTGATAACTGTATGAGATGTTATAATCCAATTTCATAAATGAAAATCTTCAAATAAATTTGTCAATTGAAAATGTAAAAACATTTCATGTAAATTACTTGAATATCAAGTCCATAACAAATTCTTGGAGTCAAGTAGACCAGTGACGACACGTTCCAAACTAAACACAACAATGTATGTGGCTCGGAAGTAAGTTGTATCTGGGTAGTGTTGAGTCTTCATGGTCGCGAACGAGTTGAAACTAGTTGTTATTGTTGTGAGTGGGTTGGGAACATGGTGGCAGCCTGTCATGAACGGTTCCTCCTCACTATGTCGTAAGAGAGTCGTAAGTAACTCGTAGAAATATCAAATTTGACAATTTGACCACAATTTTTCCCCAACTCATGTGCCGACAAAGTCGTAGCCGAAAAGTTGGGAAGTGTCGGGAATAGTCATGAAGACTTTTGAAAGTAGTAGCTCAGTAAAATGGGGGTATTAGCGACTCTTAGTTTAAACTAACAAGCTTTGGGAAGTGTCTGAGAGCTCTGCAGCTGCTAGGCCAAATATGAAAAGATAAGATTATTCTTTATTACCCATATGGTTGAAGATAAGAATATTAAGATAATTTTTATGAGCACATGTGCAAAAATTCACATTCGTTTCATAAAAGTCATATGACACACTTCCTCGGGTAATAATCTATATTTATTGCCTATTGGGGAATTTGTTTCACATCAAACAAGCCAATGGTTATAGTGAATTCACAATGCTTGGCTGTTACAGTGTACATTCCAGTGTGTTATCATTACATCCTTCAAATATCCTTATTCATGGTGTTACAGACACGATATTGGGCTCATTTGAAAGTTGTTTACATTTCCAATATGATTAATATTACATTGAAAACTTATCAAAAACAGATATCTTAGTCATTAAAGAGGTGCATCGCTTTATACTGCACCCTTTCCACACCATTACTATTGGGAGTAGGGTAATGAAATTTACAAAGCTAAGTATCTATCCAACAAAGATGATATTCCTGAAAATTACAGCTACAGCTATTTGTAACATTGCAGTATATCGGGAATATATCCCTGTTCTCTGAATGAACTCAAGTTAAAATTGCTTTTATATTCTACCATACTCATGCTGTTTAGTAATTTAAATATAAATGTTTAACAATATATTATTCATATATGAGGTATTGTTCAGGGAATTATAGAAATTGTAAATTGTCAGTATATGTAATTCTCTATTAGTTTGGAAGAGTAGGCCGTTCAAATATTGTTAAAGGTGCATCCATTGTTTTTAATAAAATTTTATTTGTCTTTCATACGTTCCAACTCACCACATGTGATGTCTACAATACAAATAAATTCAGTCAGCTTGCATATGTATCCCCAATCGCCAAATATATCATAATTACTAGTTTCCAATCAAAATTGAGTAACATCATTATGTATGTGCAGAAACCGAAACTGCACGTCCCATTTACATGCACAGTAGTTATGCGACCTATTAAACATTATTAACTCAAAATTGTCTTTTTGTCTGTTATAAATAAGATTCCAAAATTACGCTTGACTCATTGGCGCGCGTCACACGCTGTGCATTGTCCGGTTTTCGATCAGAAATCGATACTTTTACCTTCATATCGTCAATAGGTAACAGTTGGTACTTCTCGATGAAGTAACACCATTTATAACGTTTGCAATATGTGACCCCCAACAACACAATGGATGTACCTTTAATTGAACTGTTGACGTGTTGTCAAAATGACAAATTTAGTCAATAATAAAGCTTTAATCGCTGTATTATATATGTTTTAGTTTTCATTGTTATTATATACAAACAATCTTTAGTCGATCTTTCTTCGGAAGACATCTCAGGAAGCGTGTAGTGTCAGAACAAGTTTGAAAACAAACACAGAGAGATGGACTAGTAACGTCACTTGACTCCTCAGCACCTTAATGGCGAACGGTCACGTTATACCAAGATGGCGGCGTCCATGACTTTGTGAATAGAAACGTCTATAAAATCTACACAAAGCCAATACTCCTTACACAGATTTAGAAGTCGCTTCAGGTGAGGTGAGGTGAGTTGTGGTTTAATGCCACTTTCAAGAGTATTTCACTTATATCGCGACTGCTAGTATTATCGCAGGGAGAAAGCCCCCAACGCCATGTGGCTATGCATTGCGGTGAAACCTGCAAGCATCGGCTGGAACTAGCGAACCATGGGTGGTACTACACGGTTATTCAGTGAAGCATTGCACCCAAACCTTACTGCGTGTAGAACAGTTCTCTACAGCAGAAAAAGTTGCCCTGCCTCTGGCGGATTCGAACCCCTGACATCTTGATCCGAAGCCGAACGCAAGTCGCTTCAGTGATTATGATTAAAATGGTGCGAGGAGCTTTGATAACCAAGGTTTATTGCGCATGCCCAAAGCCGAGCTAGATTTCTTGTCTGATATCGTAGTGTGGAATTTAAATGTAAATAGTTCTCCCTTGATATAAATAAAGTTAAACTAGTTGTAAACAATATTAACTAGATTAGCGTTTCAGGAAACCGCAAAAGCAGAGCAGCTCCGAAACTTAGGGTCTCGCCTTTCCCTGTTCCGCCTTCTCGTCAGCATCAATAAAATGGGAATTCTTTTTAACAAAAGTTTGTTCATTATTCGAGTTATTACTAATCATCACTGGGGTCACTTTTCACAAGTTTGTTCTTAAAACCTATTTCTTCTTTCAAAATTTGATCAAAGGATTAACGTGGCCTTAACCAATATCTCATGACCTTGACCTTTGACCTTCAAGGTCACACCATCAATGATGACTTTTCATCGCTTATAATTATCATGCAATGACTCAAAGTGTTCATAGTTAAAATATCGGCATATTCACAAAAGCATGCTTAAGTTTTGACCTCACTGTGACCTTGACCTTTGACAGATTTTAGCGAAAACGTTTTCAAATCTTGGTCTTTCTCCATAGTTCATATATACCAAATAAGGGCCTAATAGCACAAAAAAAGTTTGAAGTTATCATGTTTACAAGGATTGTTGTAGTGATTTCAGAACTCTTGACCTTGACCTTTGACCTTGAATGTGAACATGTCAAAATCATTCACCAGGTGTATAAGAAAGAAATTAAGCTATCTATATGAGGTGTTAATATCTTAATGGAAAACAGTTACTTAGTGACTTCAGAACTGGTGACCTTGACCATATTTCGTGACCATGACCTTTTAAATTCAAGGTCACACAATCAGTGATCACTTTTCATTGTGTATAACAATCATGTAATGATTCAAAGTGTTAATAGTTGAAAAAAGACATTTCGCAAAAGCATGCTTAAGTCGTGCCCTCGCTGTGACCTTGACCTTTGACGGATGTTAGCGAAAACCTTTTCAAATCTTGGCCTTTCTCCATAGTTGATATACACCAAAGAAGAGCCTGATGGCACAAATATTTTTCAAGTTATCGTGTTTACAAGGATTTTTTTAGCGATTTCAGAACTCGTGACCTTGACCTTTGACCTTGAATATGAACATTTCAAAATAATTCCCCAGGGGCATAAGTAAGAAGTTATGTATATGAGGTGTTGATACCTCCTTGGAAAGAAGTTATTTAGTGATTTCAGAACTGGTGACCATGACCCTATCTCGTGACCTTGACCTTTAAAATTCAAGGTCACACAATCAGTGATCACTTTTCATTGTGTATCACAATCATGTAATGATTCAAAGTGTTAATAGTTGAAATAAGACATTTTCGCAAAAGCATGCTTAAGTCGTGCCCTCACTATGACCTTGTCCTTTGACGGATGTTAGCGAAAACCTTTTCAAATCTTGGCCTTTCTCCATAGTTGATATATACCAAAGAAGAGCCTGATGGCACAAATATTTTTCAAGTTATCGTGTTTACAAGGATTTTTTTAGCGATTTCAGAACTCGTGACCATGACCTGTGACCTTGAATGTGAACATGTCCAAAAAATAAGTAAGAAGTTATGTATATGAGTTCTCAAAACCTAATAGGACAAAAGTTATAGCCAATACAAAACGCGGTGGCGCCGGCTCGATGGAAACTGCGCAAAAACTGATAGCAGCTCTGACTAAGTCGGAGCTGCTAATAACATTTTTGTGAAGATATCTATATAAAATACAATTAACAAATTATTTACAATGGTGGAAAGCTTCATCTATCGGCTCTTGAAATTACGACATTCAGCTGTGTTCACTGCACAAGTGAAAAATAGAAAGTTAATGTTCAAGTTGCGTCATATATTTATTTGCAAAATGAAATATAAATATTTATATTTATATTTATATTATAAAACAACACATAAATTGAATTTATCATACAATGGATGGTGTTCTCAGCAGGATAAAGGCAACGGATATTTTCAATATCCGTTGGGGTCATATATGGATAAAGATGCAAATTACAGAGGTCAAGTGACGGAACCTCTTTTCAAAATGACGTAACACGCTTTAACATTTTGAACGCCTGTATTGCCGCAACAGTTGTAACCGCCTAACAGCTTCATGTAATTACTTTGAGAAATGACAAAACAAACATTGTGCAATGCATACTGCGGCAAAATTTATAATGATCAAGCGGTGCCAAAACATGTTCATCGCAAGCTGAAATCTACTGAGCAAACACTTTATAAATACTCACAGGTAACAAGGAAGTTTATTCATTTAGAGAACGTCAATCTTCACTGTTCCACAATGTGACTTATGTATTAAGGAGATTTTAGAATTAGCTGCTGTTAGCTCTCTGTGTGATATGTGAGTCGCCATTTGCAATGGAGCGGAAGGGAAGCAACTCTCATCAGTACCTTCTGAGACTCGCCCAGTCATACGAAAGTGACAGGACGTGAGTTCGAATTCGTCATCCTTACGTTAAATATTCTTCATTTGTAAAATGCATTTTAAACGTATTAAAACATTGAAAATTAAGATCATGCCTAAACAAGAGAATTAGTGAGCAAAGCTCACTCATGATACCCCCGCTTTTACATTAACATTGGTCAAAGAGAAATGTTTGAAAATAGCAAAAGGGTATCAATGTTTAAACTTTTGTATGAAAAGACCATAACATATATTATTAAAGCAGAGAAAGTATTACACCTCTAAGCATGTTTTAGAAGTAAAAGTCAAAGTGGTTTCGTAACATTTGAACAACTAGAAGAGCGTTTGCGGGACACCGCAAAAGCAGAGCAGCTCCGAAACTTTGGGTCCCGCCTTTCCCTGTTCCGCCTTCTCCTCAGCATAAATAAAATGGGATTTTTTGTCCCAAAATTTGTTCATTATTCAAGTTATTCTAACAAGTTGAATCATCACTGGGGTCACTTTTCACAAGTTTGTTCTTAAAACCTATTTCTGATTTCAAAATTGGATCAAAGGATTAACATGGCCTGAACCAATATCTCATGACCTTGACCTTGACCTTAGACCTTCAAGGTCACACCATCACTGATTACTTTTCATTGTGTATAACAATCATGCAATGACTCAAAGTGTTCATTGTTAACATAAGGCATATTCACAATAGCATGCTTAAGTTGTGACCTTGCTGTGGCCTTGACCTTTGACAGATTTTACGAAAACTTTTTCAAATCTTGGTCTATCTTCATAGTTGATATATACCAAATAAGAGCCTGACAGAACAAAAACGTTTGAAGTTATCATGTTTACAAGGATTATTGTAGTAATTAAAGCACTCATGACCTTGACCTTTGACCTTGAATGTGAACATGTCAAAATCATTTACCAGATTTATAAGAAAGAAGCTATGTATATGAGGTGTTAATACCTTCTTGGAAACAAGTAGTATTTGAGTTATGAGCGGAACCAAAAGTGTGACCATAGACGCGCACACAAAGACGCTTAAAAGTGGAAAATCTGAAAAAATAATCATGGAATCTGAGGGAAACATAGAAAAGGCACATCTAGGGACCATAAAGTGTACATGTATAAAGTTTCATAACAATTGAACAAGTAGTATTTGAGTTATGAGCGGAACCAAAAGTGTTCCGGACGGACGGACGGACGGACGGACGGACGGACGCGCTGAGCGCTATATACCCCCGACTACTTCGTAACGGGGTATAATAACAATTATTTGGACTGAAAGCATTATTTAAGAGGCATTATTTTTGTGATTTTACCGTGAGAATAGCACGCTGTTCATTTGCATTTATCAATACGCGTAGGTAAAGAAAAGTTCAACTTTGACATGAATGTTGTCAAGCTGTTTTACGCAAAATGAATGAAGAATGACATTGTATGATAAAGAAGTTATGATGCTCGTGTGTTTTTGGATGGTAAATATCCGGCATTAGGAATAAAAACTATGTATTTAGCTCGCCAAGGCTCGCAAAATAAATGTTTATACCTAATGCAGAATATTGACCATCCCAAAACACACTCTCATGATAACCTCTATGTATTTAATACTACGGAATGCCTGAGAAAGGTTGGTCATGTTTGTTAGCTGAAGTCAAGCCATTATTTTTCCTTCTCGCTTTACCGCTGATTTTCTATAACGCGGGTGTCAGTTTTTTGCTCCAAAACCTTGCATTATGGCGAGGGACCACGGTATCTGGCATTAAAGATTTCAGGGTGGACATCCTCCATGTCTCCATGTCCTTTTCTGAACCTGAAAATTCTGGAAGTGAAGTCTAAAACATTGACACGTCACATATCATAAGCCCATCTGGCCTAATTGGACTCAAATGGATCAACTGGCTCTGCAGCTCATCAGGCTTGCATGATTTACCATTTAAGAGGTGAGGTGAGTTGTGGTTTAACGCCGCTTTCAAGAGTATTTCACTTATATCGCAGCTGCTAGTATTATGGCAGGGAGAAAGCCTGCAAAGTCATGTGGTGAAACCTGCGAGCATCGGCTGAAAAATGCGCTGAAATTCAGTGTAGCATTGCAACCAAACCTAACTGCGTGTAGAACAGTTTTCTACTGCAGATAAAGTTGCCGTGCCCCTGGCGGGATTCGAACCCCAGACCTCTTGATCCGAAGCCGAACGCGCTAACCACTGCGCTATCCCGCCCCCTCCATATAAGATTGAAGGCTTACATATGAAATAATAAGTTAATATGCAATGTATCACCACAAAATATGCAATGATAATCTGCTGGTCAAGGTATGTCCACAAAACTTTCACAAAAGATTTCAGCTTTGTTGCTTCTCATTCATTAAAAGATTTAAAGGAATAATTCTAAAGGAATAATCACTATAGTGACTTTGTGAGTCAATGCCACTTTGCCACAATTTAACGGAAATATTATCTGTTAATCATAATTATTCAGACTCAAAATTCTCAATTTTGTAACAAGATTGTATACTGAAAATGAAGATAAATCCAATTTCAAACTTTAGTTTAACAGGCTGAATAGTAGTTATTATTACCTTCAACTTCAAATTTTTTAAAAACACTTTACATTTATATACACTAACAGTTTATTATTTAATAAATTGTACACTTGTTATGTCATTAAACATTATATTCAGTTAGCTGATGATGACAACTTTTATTACAACTTAACAAGCCATTATATTATACTGCCACAGCAAGTCTAGAAAGCTTGTTAAACTGAAAATAAAGTGATCTTAGGGGTTCTACCGGTAATTTAATTTATTTCTTTCAATTTGAATTTCAATTAAATTTCAGAAAATCAATGTTAATCTCCTTGTTTACACGAAAAGACAAATAGTAGTGCATGTATATAATTTTTAAACAGTTTATCTCTTCAAGGGGCACTTATAAAACATAATGAGACATATCAAACACTGATGTCTTTCTTGTAAACAAGATAATGGAAAGATATATTGATACAAAATATTAAAACACTTCCTGCCAAGGGCCAAAGAAGTTGCCTAGGTAGATATCACACAGGCAGAATAACTGTGACAAGAAGTAAACATTGTTTGTGGAATGGTATTGAATTATTGAATGGTATAAAATATATTACATGCATGAATAAATAAATAAAAATATGACAGATCATAATCAATTAAAATCTTTAGGAGCTTATTATTTAAATTCTACAATAACAGGTGAATCAAAGCTGATACTCATAGCTAGTATCAATAACGTATCCTCGTAAATCACTTTGAAACAGGAGATCGTGTAAAAGTGTTTTCCTCTCTGCTGAGTCAACAGCAGTAGCCAAACCTAGATCCTAGAGCAGGACAGTGTCACTGTCAGAATTGAAAGTAAACTTTGTTCAATTCAATTCAAAGGAGCACGCGTTTAGCAAAAGAAACGTGACCATAAATACCTGATCAAATAGACAAAATGTTGATGATTTTCAATCTATCATATCTTCTCGTCAAGTGTCTGAGTTGTCAGTACAAAGGTTACTCCGGAAATTTTAGTTTAAACCAACTTAAATTCCGATTCTCCCATTTATGTTGACTTTCCTTCAAGTTTACTCACTGGGCAAAGGGAAATAACTCGACACAGAAGCTCACAAACGAATACCGCACACAATAAATACCACGACTTCGTAATTTGCACACAAATTCATCTCTTAGAAATTCGTTCTATCTATTCATCTACCATGTCTATTAAAATTAAAATAATAACATAACATATTAACATAACATATTAACATAACATATTAACATAACAATATAACTTAAAATAAGTTAACATAAATTAACTTTTTTCGTCCGTTCGTTTATTTCTGGTTTTAAAATATTGCTGTAAATTGGCATGATGCAAGCTGAATATATGTTATTCGAGATTCAAAAAGAAAAAGTGCTCGTCACGGACCTATTTTTTCTGCAAAATGATGTTTTTTGGTGGTAATGTCTAAAAAAAATGGCAAACTTGTTTTATTTCGTTAAAGTCACTTTGTCCAAAATAATGATAATCATTCAGAGCTATGTTGTTGTTTTTCTTTCATAAATGGAATGTTATTATAATACAAAAGTGATTTCTGCAATCTGGATGTTGCTTTTTTCCATTAACCTTATGTAATAAATACAATGCCAACAATGGATACTGCAGAAATAACTTCAGAAGTCCTGTTCAAGAATAAAAAATAAATGAAAAATAATTCAAACATGATAAAACTTGTGGAAAACATACCACTGAAGAATAATAGAAAATAAAAAATATATGTCACGGACCTATTTTCTGAGTAATTTGATGCTGAAGTTGAATATTTATGAAAAGTATTGGCAAAGAGAGATAACTCTTCACTGGAAAATTTATATTTTTATTACATACTTCATTTATATAAGGTTGAAGAGCAGATGATATTTTTACATAAAACATAAACTATTTCACACAACCATAATACCATTACCTTTCTTTATTAGTATCCAAAGGTAATTTGATTTTTAATATGTGTCACAACACATGAAAAGTAGTGGCAGAGGGAGATAACTCTTTATTGGAAAAGTTTAATTTTTATGACATAATTCATTTATATAAGGTTGAAGAGCAGATGATGTTTTACCATAAAACATAAACTAATGTACACAACCTTAATATCACTACCTTTGTGTATTAGTATTCAAAGGTAATTTGATTTTTAATGTTTCCCACAACACACTGTTGATGAAAAATGGACCTAAGCTATTAACTTCTGAGAACGAAAATCTGACAATACTATATGTGCATGGGCAATTGTTATGAACCCCTTTAATATAATTATTTTGTTTTACTAAACTTGGTTTTGGATTTACCATGAGAAATAGCGAGCACAGCTCACTCACGATTCCAACACTGGTCAAAGAAACAAGAAAATTAGTGAGCACAGCTCACTCATGATACCCTCGTTTTTAACATTGGTCAAAGAGAAATGTTTGAAAA
This sequence comes from Gibbula magus, assembly GCA_936450465.1. NCBI lineage: Eukaryota > Metazoa > Mollusca > Gastropoda > Trochida > Trochidae > Gibbula > Gibbula magus. The sequence continues at coordinate 14,331,352 of OW388290.1, read as the reverse complement.
TAGCAAAAGGGCATCAATGTTTAAACTTTTGTATTAACAGACCATTATATATAAGTATTATTAAAGCAGAGTAAGTATTACACATGTAAGCATGTTTTAGAAGTAAAAGTCGGAAAAATTGAAAAATGGCATTAAATATGCAAATGAGGGTATGAAACATACAAATATGCAAATGAGGGTATGAAATATAAAAATGACAGATGTACACATCAGTGGTTTCGTAACATTTGAACAATTAGTGTCTGAGTTATGAGTGGCTGAACAAAAAGTGTGAATGGCGAAGATGAAAAACGGAGAAAATTTGCATAAATTATGCAAATGAGGGTATGAAACATAAAAAAGGCAGGTGTACACATCATGGTGATTATATGTATCAAGTTACAAGACATTTGAACAATTAGTATTTGAGTTATGAGTGGAACAAAAACTGTGAATGGCAAAGTCGAAAAACAGAGAAAAATTGCATAAATTATGCAAGTGAGGGTATGAAACAAACAAAAAGCAGATGTAAACATCATGGTGATTGTACATATCAAGTTTCGTAAAATTTGAGCAACTGGTTTCAGAATAATGAGCGGAACAAAAACCGGAAGGACGCACGGACGGACGGACGGTCGGACGGACGGACGTGCTGACCGCTATATACCCCCGACTACTTCGTAGCGGGAGTATAAAAAGCTTCAAATTAGTAAATGACACATCAATGTATGTAAAGATAGTCCTTTGTATGAACATACTTACCACTGAAGGTGAATTAAAGTAGAGTGTGAAGTTTCAGAGATACACTTTGGAAATTTCATTATTAAAAGGACAATATGACAATTCTACAGATATTGAATCAGTCATAATTTGGAAAGAAATGCTTTAGAGAAAATGACCCCGTCGTCTATAGAGTCGCTGTTCACGCCTGAAAACCGCCAAAAATAAATTCATATAGAGGTTTAACCCATTAAACGCACATATATCTCTATTGGGATCATGGTTGACTTACGTGACAAGTTTGGTGAAATTAGCAAGTCATCATAGAGACACTTGTAAGATTTTAGAGGCGTCCATGCAGTGTTGCAACAAAATTAAGTAACAAAACTGAGACAATTTCCATAAACATACACAAATCATTATTACACATTATAGTGGTTATATTATCAAGTTTCGTAACATTTGAACAATTAGACTAAGTGAATGAGGAATGAACGGAACAAAAACGTGACAGACGGACGAACGGACGTACGGAAGAACACGCTGACCGCTGTATGGATATATCCCCTGCGTAAAGGTATGGGGAAAGTTTAAACGTAATCAATTTAGAATGAAATGTATTCGGTGTTTATAAAACCGAGATAAAAAACAATTAGTAAGTTACTTTGATAAAAACAAATTATAGGCGTCGTATTTATTTTCACAATTGCCGCATGTGGTCGATTACAAACAGTATAGAAGAATGCTTACACATTCTTTGTCCATGTCATATTAAACAATAAACTCTCGTCGTATGTATGTATGAACCGCTTCCTTATCAGTTCTAACCTAGCTTATTGAATAGATATGTACACTCCACGCCCGTTTAGTGTTCATTCACGCGTTCATTTTCAGCTTATATCAGGGACTTTCTAATTAGATCTAGAGAGTCACTGCTTGTATGAACCTATAAGAGTGTATGTTTGCCTCTTATATTTAGCTTATAGCCTATAGGGGCGTGTGTTTCACCTCTATTTGTAAATAAAGCTAAACTTCACTTTAAACTTGTTTGTACGCGACTATAACACTAAGCTTTTCGTAATTATATTTCAATACCTAATGCCCAAACATGTACCTATAGTTTTGCCAAAAAAGTAAAAAAAGATATATCTCACCCGTGTGCTCGACATTGATCCTATACATGCATATATAGCTAAACATTCACGCACAATTGTGCAATCACATTATTTGCGTAACAAGTTGAATAATATCATAGTATCATTCACTATAGAATGTCGTCATCTAATCAAGAACTGATAAACAAGTTCATCTTAAACACAAGCAATATTTTTGTTTTTAGTAAAGAGTGTTTACTAGAATGTACATCAAAAGAAAAATACTATATACATGCATGTAAACATAAACACGTTCTAAGATTAACAGACACAGTTTTACATTAACTCCTCGCTTGTCCAAATGACATCGCATAAAACAATGTCATATTGTAACTGGAAAAAAATACTTACAAAATCCATTTCGAAAAAGGTAAACCCTGCCATCTTGTTCACCTGTACAGGTGCGAGTATTTCTGTATTTGATTGATCAGTTGCTACAGGTTGTTTTTGCATTCACCTTAACAACTATCAGACCATCCATCGTATCGCCGAGGCGTGACCGTCCAGGAGAAGGAAATGATAACACACACATGTTCTAAGTAGCAAAATTATTCCGCATATTCGGATTTTAAAAGAAGTGATGGATAAAAGGGACAGTCTGAAAGATGTATTTTTATAAGAACGAAATGGGATATTTCACTTTGTGCATTTCTTCCGTTCATGCGTGACTTAGAAAATAGTCAGTTTGAAACATATTGCCTTGGGTGTTGTTTTGACGACAATAAATTCTAAATTGTACAAACAGAATCCCCGAGTGTGTTATACTGGTCCTCTCATACTTCTTGCGAAAACTATGTCTTACGGCATCTGTATTCAGCAAGTCACATGAAATCCTAAAGTAATGACAATCATAAAATTACATTAGTGAGGTTGGAGTGTAAAAATTAAGCGATTTTTATAATTTAACGTTTTGTATGTATATTACGGGGATGGTATAAAAATTTAAAATATGTAAACAAAATACACTATACGTTTTCTGTAGTACGCTGTATACGTTGAATATTGTGATAGTTTTTAATATGAATGACTTATCGGAAATTTTCGTGTACTTTTCGTGTAGCTTTGTTTAATAACACCTGCTTTTTGTTATCTCTCGATTTCATTTATACCGTGGTTGTTTCTTATTGTCTTCTGGGGTGTAAATACTATGATATTATTCTGCTTATTTGATCCTTATATATAATAATTCTATAAGGGTATGATATGTTAAACTCAATATAGAGGATAATTATAAGATAAATAGTTGCGTTTGTAAAATTTCCGGGATTCATTGCTATTCAACACCCGCAAATTTAGTTTAAAACCGACGGCGTTAGCCGGAGGTTTTAAACGCTGAAATTTGCGGGTGTTGAATAGCAATGAATCCCGGAAATTTTACAAACGCAACTATTTATCGATATTGTAACATGACCGTTAGTTATCAGGCGTTTTGAAGCGAACTCTCTTTTTGCGTACCTATCTCTAAGTGGAAAGGAATTTGCGACTGTTCCATTTTTGTAAGAGGTGTGGTCTGGTCAAAACAAATGTAAATACTCCGCGTAATATGTACAGTAGCAACAATTTACACATAAGCTCAAACAGAGTTACTCGACTATGTTTACTTCACAATATTCACGTATCCTTTTAGATGGCGATAAACATTTATCTACGACATCAACACAGCAAAAGACCTAGGAACAAAAATCTTAAACTTGCCCTAACCCATTGTGACAATGACGCTAGCATTGTGACGTCAAAACGGTTGATCACTATGACGTCATACCATGGCAACGGCATTCGGTAAACACAACCGCATGGAAGAAGGCATCACATTTAGACAAATCTTACTAGTTGAAAACATTTTAGTTACTTGAAACTAATTAATTTTGAGAGTTATTTGTTACCTATACTGCTATACACAAGTTAGAAAATGACAATGCCACATGTCAAATTTGAGTAAGGGGCACATATTAAGAGAAATAGAAAAATAAAATTTTGAGTCGGCCCGGATCTTGTGAACATGATGTATATGTTCGCGGTGATTCGCCCCAGGTAATTTGCGGGTATTCATTGTCATTCAACATAGGCAAATTAACCAATCAGAATCAAGGATACACCGAAATCATGTTAAGGATTGCCATGTAATGGTACAACGCTTAATTAGAGCATATGGCTTGTGGGTAGGATAATTAAGGCGCTATATATAAATACAGTCTGATTAAAATCGACGGTTTTCCGTGGAATAAAAAATGCAAAATAGTGCATCTACCGGGATACGAACTCGTTCGTGGGTTTCCACGCCAAACCGTCTGAAAGCACCCCGTACACTAGCGTGTTCGGGCGCAATTCAGCTAGCCAATCAAAAGATGCCCAACAAATGCTTTCGGTGCGAGAAACTAGGGGCAGATAACTCCAAACAGCTATCCTTTTGTCTGTTCCGAATGCTTTCAAAACCGCAACCGTTTAAATACTATGATGTGATTGGTCAGCTATTTGACTGGGTTTTGGCTGCGCTAAACTGGTTCTGAACAAACGTCTATACGGGGTGTTCTCAGACCTTGTGGCGAGGAATCTACAGAACCTGTTCGTATCCCGGCAGATGCAAAATTTTGCAAATTTTATTCCTCGGAACAAGGTCGATTTTAATCAGACTGTATATAAATACTCATTTATTTATGTATATTTATATTTACATTTATTCATAATACTATGTTTATACACAAGTGCCTTAAAGGCACGAAATATGGAAAGTCACAGACGACGAAATAAGGGAAATCGCAGTGAGACAATGGTTGCTAGGCAAACGTGATATGTGCACATATGCTCATATCAATAATATTAACTCGGTTATTTCAACCATATGGTTAATAATAGAGAATCTCACCCAAGTGTCTTCTGATGAATATACAACGTGTATTTTACAGTCTGATCTAAGATTGTGATGTCGCGTCTTGTTTTACGATTTTTATGCATTAAAATGAACTTGGGTAAGAACATAATAACCAACTCGTTGCTTGGAATTACGACTGGTTTTCGATCAGAACTTACGAATGAAATAACATCACTTATAACGTTTGGCAGTTTGACCAAAACAACACAGATGCACATGCATTTAAAGGGGCAGTAGCACGTTTTGTTTCGCTGAAATAAGTCGATGAAATGGATTTGAAAAATAATGTCACCAACAAAGTAAAACACTCTCCCCTCACCCTTCGCAAAATCAAGTTTTAAATGAGTGAACATGGTTCCGTAAAGCCATGGGAATCCTTTTTGTCTTTCGAAATAATAAAATGTGTTCACAATAAAATGGTCGCCAAGCAATTTTTGCTTTATACGCAACACCGTTATTACTACTACGGATAATTGGTTTGTGTGATAAGATGTTTTACCCTCTAAAGTAAATATAAATGACATAAACTATCATTATAAATGGAAAATGTGAAAAAATAAAATTTGAAAAGAAAAGTGCTATATCTACTGTCCCTTTAATGAGTTCAATATCATTTGAACTGTTTATTCCTCATTTCCCGTCTCAGTAAAATGCATTATTAGTTATATTTCAATGTTTTATTTTATAATATAAATCTGTATGCTTTATGAATAATGAGTAACTTATCCTCCAAAAGTTTTTCTATTGCTTTGATTTCGGAAAATATTCATTCCGACTTTTAACACTAACTCCTCCAAGATGGCTACCCGCTCTGCGGTTCAACAAGGCCTGAAACAAGTTAAGCCTATATTGTCAGTAGATCGGACAGAAGCAAAAAGGAGAGTGTTCAACCTGTACAAGGCTTGGTACAGACAAATCCCATATGTTGGTACGTTTATAGTGCTTGCTATTTCAGCACATACAAGTCAAGTTCAAACAGCGGTGTTAGGATTTATAAACAAATACGAATCGATAAGTCGAAGTCTGACTGTATTTTGTTTGTCTGTAAAATAGATACGTTTGAAGAAATGTACATATATAAAATAATTACAATAAACTAATAAATCACTATTGCTAATGTGAGATGACAAAATTCAAAAATCGAAAAATAAACAGTTATTATGCTGAAAAAGGGAGATAACTTTGACGAGAAGGTCAAATGAGTCAAAAATATTGACTGACATTTTTGTTGTTAAACAGTTATTTCACAACAATATAGGCATAGAAGAGGATAGCTAATCACATCTAGCATCTGACTTTGTCTTGTACTAAAGAGAACTTATTAAACATATTTGAATTTGTTGTCATATTGTTTACTCCATGAACAACTTCACAAGTATTTTAAAGGGTCCAAAATTTTTTATTGATAAGTCTTTTAGTAGTTTTTAGACCAAAACTTCTCTCGCCTGAATGCGCTATCTCACACAGTGAACCGCATACTAACAATGTGGTTTCAGGTAGAGCCCATTGACCTGAACAGCTTTATGCACTAATTCAAAGATCTATTTCTGAAAACATAAATTAATTATGTCAATCGTCGTTATCTTATCGAGAAGCACTGACTGGTGCCAAATATTAGACCTACCATATTTGTAATGCTTGTTATACCCCCGTTACGAAGTAATTGGGGGTTTAAAATGGTCATTCCGTCCGTCTGTCATTCCGTCCGGTCATCGCCCACAGACAATTTTCAGTTACCTGGAAAATATTACATCTGGGTGAATAAAATTTTGTAATAACATAGCCAGTTCCCCAAAAATATTTGAGACAATATTATGATGCTTGAATCTGTTTTGTACACATTGTACCCTTGAAATCTATAATGCTCAATGGACAGATAGTAGACGGCGGGGGTATGTGAGTCATGCTCACTTTTTTCTGCCCCCGAATCAGAGATCCCGGGGGTATATTGTTTTTCACCTGTCTGTCCGTCCTTGTGTTTGTCCACAAAAACTTAAACCTTGGCCATAACTTTGGATTTCTCAGAGCTAGGGCTTTCATATTTGGCATGTGCATACCTTGTGATGAGACCTTTCAGATGAGGTCATCATATTTGACCTTGTGACCTTGCCACAGTGGACATCTTCAGAAAACTTAAACCTTGACCATAACTTTGGTATATCCGGGGGCATTCGTGTTTAACAAACGCATAAATCTTGTGTCTTGTTAATTCTGTATATCAACGATAAAAAGTGAATGTCATGATTTCTTATCGGAAATCCAAAGAGACGCTTACAACAATTATCGCACATAAACCGACGTTTAGATTATCTGAACTAGTTTTTCTCATGAAAATCACAATATATTATATGTTTTATGTCACTATAGATAGTGTACCTGCAATAATGAGTTGTTGAACCATGATCAATCTAGTTTTCAGACGCTTGTATTGTATACCCATCTGATTTAAATCTTAACATATTTTCTTTTTCAGTGAAGGAATTTGACATACCAATTAATGTAGCCCAAGGGCGGGCAAAGTTGAGAGAAGAATTCCTCAAAAACAAGCATATAAGTGACATCAGAGTTATTGACTTGCTAGTAATTAAGGTGAGTGATGAGTCCATTGAAAATATCATTGGTTATATATTTGACTATTTTAACTTGAATAAAACCCCTTTATTGTTTGTGGATAATTTCTTTCTTTCTGCTTACACGCTAACCTTAGATCACCAAGGCAAATTTCATGTTAATCTATGCAGTTTTGAAGGAAATTCAAAGAGAAGTTTTGTGTTAGGTTTATATTTATTTGGCTCTGTTATTATCTGTTATCTTTAAGGTTTAATACTTACAAATAAAAATAAAGGCATTGTTCTATTATGGATTGGACATTCACCAAAATGAAAATTCATATTTAAACATATTGTTCAAAGTCTTTCTACACACAATTTAATCATTCTAGCTATACCTTTGTATTCTGAGGAAGAAGAAACAAAAACGTTTAAGATTGTGACCACTTTTGGCTGTGTTAATGTCTTACATAATTTACAGCTCTTACAAAAGCACTGAAACCCTTAGAAGAATTAATAATCCCCTGCCCCTCCTAGTATAATAATGAGCAATGAAATACTTGGATTGATCAGTGAAATAATCTCTGACACATTACTGTTATCTTGTACTGGACAAAAATACTTAAGGATATTTGGAAATCTTTAAATTTTGAATAATGATGTGTTTGTCACTTGACAAATTAATGAAATATCATAAAACGTCCAATATAACCTAACTTATTCAGTTTGACAATAAAATATTCTGAATATCATTTATATCTCAAAGTTGAAAGTTATGATCATGGTATTTTTGTTGTATCAAGATGTTAACAGAACAAGTGCAGATATTGTGATAGTGTTATAGCTTTTAGTCATGACATACATAATCATCATCATTATTGCTTTCCACCTTAATGAGATATCACATTTTCATATATATGCTCTTTTAATGTTCTTTCAGGGTCAAATGGATCTCGTTGAAACTGCCAATATTTGGAAACAGAAGACCCATGTAATGAATTATTTCAAAACAACAGAGGAACCAAGGCCGGCGGATTTCCTCTCTAAATTCTACGATGGTCATGAATAGTCTGGGAGAGTGGCAGTCTGTGTGATGAACTTATAGAAATAATAGAGCCCTCAACAAAGGGAGATAATTCAATGTACAGTTCTTTCAGGTTGATGTAAGTTTGAGAAATACATTTTGTTGTATCCAAATGTTTTGTTCCCGTTGTTATTTATATGATAAAGATGCATGGTCACCTACCTATATTGCATGTACATGTATGCATCTCAGTATCATACGTGTTAAAATGTGAAGGTTGTGTAAGTTTGATGGAACAAGTGGATGACATCCCGTCTCTGCCTATACATGGCAGCACCTTTATGAAGGAAGTTCAACAGCAAACATGCACAGGCCCTGGGTTCTTGCTATTCAAATGTGAATTAACAACAAAAACAAATTTGAGACCAGGCGATTGCCATGTTAAAACTTGCTGATATTTTTAACCTTAGATTTTGTTACACAGCTTGGAGACAATGCTTTTGGCGAGTGTTTGTGGGATTCTGGCTCAGTAAAAACATTCTCCATTCTGGCCATATGTATGCAGTAAAAATACATATTAAAGAAACTGACCAGCTTCATCCGTCATATTGTCTGCACTTAATTACAGGTTTGCCCTGAACAACTAAAGTTAAAATTGGACACTAGATTAGATTTTATATTAGCTCAGGACTAATGTGTACTTTATTGGAAAACAACATGGATATTACTATATTATTTTTCTAGCATGTCGCAATTCACTCATTTTAAGAATATCAAAATTAACAACCTCTTTAAGTAAATTTTGCAGTGAATTGAAACATCACTCATTGTCAAATAAAGGAGTGATAATAATGCAGTGATTTTGATCGGACAAAAATATGCCAGATGTTCAGTCAGGAAGAGTATCTTGAAAACTATTCTCATTTTGATAATATTGATATACAAACACCCTGGATTATACATAGAGAATCTCACCCAAGTGTCTTCTGATATCAAATATATGAACACAAGTTGATAAAAGTTACAAATATCCAAGGCTTGCAGAGCATATTTTACTTTCATCAGCAAGTGTTGATATATTTGATATCAGAAGACAGTCATGAGGGTGAAATTCTATTTATCATCCAAAATCATTATTCATTGCTTTCAACGAAAATGTACATCTCTGAACATGTATAGCAATGCCATTAGACAACCAGTGTGGCAATGTCACATCATTGTGATGTCATCAGGTTTTTACTTGATGGAAAAGCATTGTGATGTCATGTAATTGACTGTGACGGGTCATTGTGCCAAATTTACTGTTAAAACCATATCTCTTGATCTCTTACAAGCAGTGTCTCCTGTGGAACACAATTTTGGATGATAAATGCCAACACGTTTACGTGTCAAGATACCTGTCCTTTCATACTCTTGGCACATGTGCTACAGCGCCAACTGAAGGCTATGCAATAAAACCATTTGATTGGCTGGATCATTTGAGTGGGGTTCTAATCCAGGGTATGAAAGTGGAGCAGAGAGATACATTTTACCCCGAGACAGCTTTGAGAGTGTAGCGGTTCTGAAGGAACTCCGGAAATTAAGTGTCAGCTTCTCTTTTTTTAACTCCCAAGGGATTGATACCCTCCAGCCACACACCAAATTTGGTTATCCTATTTTAAATGGTTTCTGACAAAAACTGTCCCCTAACCTCAGATGGACAGAGCCCAAACCTATATTCCACTTCTCGGTGTTGATATAGCCACGGTCGTATTTGAGGGAGCCAGAGGACCAACAACTTCCCAATGCAAGGCATAACTCTTGCCAGTCTCCATTACTGGCTGATTAGGCCTTGCAGTATTTCCTTAAGAAATCTGTGCTTAGAAATCCAGGCCCACTATGCATTTCTGGTACAGCGATTCACTGTCTAGGCACAACAAAGCAAGGGAAATACCGCAAGACTTAAGTCAGCCAGTAATGCAGACTGGCAAGAGTTATGCCTTGCGTTTGGAAGTTGGTGGTCCAAATGTACAAACTTTAATTCAACAGGATTTCAAACAGAACTTCAGCTTTGAAGTGGAGCAGTTCTGGAGAAATGGAAAATATTAAACGTTTACGGACTACAGATAATGGCCCATGCTGTAAGCCTATCTGGCCTTTCAGTTAATGAGTCCTGGGGCCGTTCACTTATCTATCTTAGCCCTAAGATCAATCGTAAACCCATCTTTTATAATCGACTAAGGTTGATCTTAGGTATAAGATGGGTTAGTGGAACAGTACCCAGGGCTCATTAGCTGAACATGATAAAACAAGATGCGTTTGTCAAACACTGACGCCCCCAGATATAAGCAGTTTTAAATTAAGGTATCAAAGATAAATACCAATACCCATTGAAAATAGTTAAGAATGGTGTAATCAAGTTTTAAAAGAATGCAACTATCCTGTCTCAGGGGCTAACATATGCTAATGCAACTTTCATACCCTGGGTTCGGAGGCAGCTTATATCTTCGCATTATACCCTGAGACAGGATGGAATGCAACAAGCTTCAAGGTCAAAGTACTTAAACTGAAAGGTGTCATCACATGGATGCACATGTCAAGTATCAAAGGGTTTATCACTAACCGAACAAAAGTTACACCCAAGATTATAGATTTTCAGACAAACGGGTGAACAAAATTATACCCCTGGAATCTCAATACAACAATCCATCATGCCAATTTCAAGTCCAATACAATGCAAAACTTCACCAATAATGATACTGTCTACTTCCACTTCAGTTTGATACTTTTTTAAACTTTATCAAAAACAATCCAAATCATCAATTTAGAAGTGTCCATATCTAATTGTTACTTTGTGGGGCCTGTAATTACCTTGCATGAAAATGGGTTGATCAAACAGTATTTTCCCCAGCTAAGATAGGTCAATATGTGACTTAAAGCTTGCAAAACTTCTTTTCCTGTGGAAAAGTGTTTTTAAGTGTCAAGGCTTTTGTGCTGAGTTTTTGTCAGTCTGTAATTTTGATGATATCCAAGATCAAAATTAATCGAAAGCCTATCTTTTAACACTGGGCTTAAGAAAAATCAAACTTAAAATCAAAATTAATCTGTCTGAGTGTCAAGTAAACTCTGAGGAGAGAATGTAGTGAGAATGAGAGATCTTGTCATACAAGAAGCATGGCTATCTACTCGTGCTGGAAATTGGCTGATGTATTGCTGGTCAACAGTGCTGCTTAACAATTGGGATGCAACAATGCCATTTAAAAACAAACACAACAAGAAGTACAATACCTCCATTTTTATTCCTTAAAATAATCACTGGTAAGAGTGTGGTATTGCCAAAGTAAGATGGATAAGAAAGCCGAATCTGGCCATAGGTAAAACAAACAATCCTTGTCGTGAAATCAGTTCCCTGGTGTACAACACGACCCCTTTATATCTTAATTGTAACTATAAAATTCTAAAAGGTAAAATACAAATGTAGATTTAGAAGAAATTGACATTCTTTTGAGCTAAATCATTCTATTATGCAATTAATTTATAAAACGTGTTCAAAATGAAACTCCATCTGAAAGTAATTTTTCCTAGTACATTGCAGGGGAACTAAACTATACAGTTGATTGCACCACAAATCCTTGTCAGCAGGAAACTTTTATCTGAACATCTTATAGAGGTATGCAGTTACAAGTGTCAACAAAAGTCTTCAGAATAACAGACAATATACTGATAAACACCAATTTCTCTACAAATGCACATAATGTAAACATTACAAATCTCAGTCTTAAACTGTAAACCTTTTGTACATCAATTACATTTCTTCAGGGTAGTGGTGATACTTCTATCATGAACAGCAGTCGGATTTTCAATCACAAGACAACAGTCACTGGGCATGAAGCATTAAATATTCATGTAACCGTATAAAATAGTTTACATTAAATAGATCAACATGCAGGGAACCAAGGATGGCAAGGAATAATCTAAGAATGGTGATTTATTGTCAGGACAATAGATTGCTTTAGGGTGAAACCTTCGACTCTGAACTCACTCTATTCACTTGATCCATGTAAACCCTAGGTACCATCAGTTTATGAAATAAGACCTCACCGTGACCTGCCCGATAGTCCCAGTTCGAAACTTTTGTTGCAGGCTGGCAACTAATAGTTACTTTGCTATTGAAATTGACCAAAATATTTCTTTCTTAGGCAACTGACTGGCTACTTTTGAGCTTATTTCATAAACTGGTAGCACGAATAAACAATTCATTGAATGAAAATCATATTATGGCAAAGGTTGGTAGCAACTACAGATACTTCTTGCATACAACAACATACTGAGCCGACATACAACATCCCACAAACTAATCAGTCTGGTCGGATGTCTACTTGTCAGCTTCTTCACTAGCACAAACTTCTTCCTTCTTCTTAGATTTCCTGAATAACAAGATCACGCATTAAGAAATTTGTTAATGGAATAAGATTCCCAAAATTGAAAGACAAATTATTAAAATATTAAAAGAAATTTGTAGAAGGTTTCAACACATCATATTCATCATCTGGCAACAAATATTAACAATTTCAGACATTTTGTGGAATTATCCACATAATATATTTTCAATATAATAACAAAATAGTTCTTCCTCCTAGTGTTAAAGCAGTCATTGTAAAAGTCTTGAAAATAAGTCACTCGCAACATCAGATGCAATACAATAACACACCATCTCTAGATGATAAACTTTGCACCAACATTACATTTTGAAGTTAAAAAATATTAAATTCATCTCCCCGCTCCTTTTGACCAAGACCCCTATCGACTCACTCCTGATCATTATCGCTTCCTCCAGACACCGATGCGGATCTACGCTTCTTCTCAGTGCTTCGACTTCTCTTCGAGCGACTTCTAGATCTAGATCTTGATCGAGACCTGCGTCTGTTCTTGCGGTCTGACCTGCTTCGCGACCTTGATCTCCTTGATCGAGACCTTGATCTTGACCTCCTTCCTCTCGACCTCGATCTTCTGGATCGACTGCGGGACCGCCTGGATCTTGACCTAGACCGATGTCTCCTGCAAAGTTATGTAAGTTCATATATTTTCTATACTAGCTATGTGCATGTATACAAAATATCAAAAGACAAAGCCAGAATTCACTTTTAATCAAGTTTAATTAGTGAAACTAGAGAAACCTTTCATACATTTAAGATGAAGTTAAAATTTACATGATCAATTGAATAATGCATTAACCTTGATCTTGAACTTCTTCTGGAGCGAGATCTTGATCTGGAGCGTGACCGTCTTGACCTCTTCTTAGATCTGCGATCCCTAGATCGTGATCTGGATCTGCAATATCAAACAACACATGAATGATTCGAGGTAGCATAAAAAATAACATACTGTAATAATACTGTTTACTAATTAATCTCATCTTAAATTATGGTTGATGTTTATCATTTCTATAGAAATACGTCAGTGAAAACGATGAGGTATGATGTAACTCAGGCGGAAAATCAATAAGACGTACCTCTTACTACGACTCCTGGATCTCCGTCGCTTCTCCCGACTTTTACTGCGACTTCTGCTCTTGCTGCGACGCCGACTCCTCCTTTCTTCCTCCTCTCGTTCTCGATTCTTTCTCATTTCTTCTCTTTCCTTCTCACGCTGGGTTCTCCGATCAGCAACCATTTTCTGAAATGGAACAAATGGTCTAATAATAGTTTAAAGTCTTAATTTAATGACAAGGTTACTGAAAAAAGAATTTTGACCATCATTGTTGCAGCTAAGTTTTCAATTTTTGTTACATGCATAAACATGTTAACACATCTTGAGTCAGACGAGCCAAAATGAAAAAAATATATTATTAATTGATGCTAAGACGATAAAATAATGAAACCATGTGAAGTGCTTGATAAATATATAAAATATATTTAAAATGTTCTATACAGCCCATTTATTGCCTTGTCATGAATACAATACAATTTTGACCGCTCAAGTGACAGCATACCTTGAGATCATCCAACTTTTCTCTGATTGTGATGAAGCCAAGATGAAGTTTGCCGCCAAAGTGATCAGCTAGACGGCGATCATTGTCATGAATACCGAGGTAGGCTCCACACACCTCACACACTCGCAGTTTCTGTTGCTGGTAGCTTGAAGCAGGCATGGAGTTTCGAAACTCTATCTGTAAATACAAGTTTGCTGAAATTAGCATCATTGGCCTTCAAAATCAGCAATTCGTTCTCAGGCAAACAAGTAGTGTATTTAGTAGGTTTACGATTTCTCCTAACAAATAATAATAAAAGTGAGTTTTCCAATATTGAATAATGAAGATAGTGTAATTAATTCTACCTGGCCTCAATTATTTACTAATATGAAATGTTTCTCTAGATATAACTATCTGTCACAAGTTCAGGAAAACCCTTATTAACCCTATCTTGGACCGTTGTGATAATGTTTAGGTCTACCCTTTTGACACTTCCAGAGCGATCTCCAAACAGTAGCTCACTTGATATCCCATCCAATAGATTAAGCTTATGGGTAGCAAGGCCCAGACAAATTACTGAAATTAGCATCTGTACCTGAACTCTTATGACATGTTGTAGGTTATTTCATGTGCAAGCTCTGATCAAAATAATTATGAAAACCAAAGTAAAGTTCTTTGACAACAATTGCTGGAAGTTTATTCACCATTTCCTCAGACTAAAGTACTCTAAGTATAAATATTCCATTACTCAACAGGAACATATTTTGAAAATCATATGGAGTCCAGGGGACCAAACATAATACTTTTGGAAAAGCATTCAACACTCAATAAATTGGTCAGAAAAGTCTTCTGTCTGTATAAAAAGTTCCATACAAACCTCTGCCTGACTTTTCTTCTTTTTGAGCTCTTCTACCTCTTCCATAAGCTGCAGTGATGCCTCTACCTCTCCTTCGTTGCCGATGTTCTCTGCTTGAGCAAGCTTCGTACCAATCTGCTCTCCGAGCTGATGGATCATCTCTGCCTACAGAAATACAAACACATTCATTGGTCTTTCAGGTTTTACAGATTTAACATTTACTGTACATTAGATTTTTTATATTAACTGATATAATGGAAGAGATAATTATCCTTATTCAGTTTATAGTAACGGAATGTAAATTCATCTTGATCAGGGGTTCAAATTGTATTTACAAGTTTACTTGTTCTTGGATACCTTTCCATATTTACATTAATTTCTTAATTACTTGTTTAACAATCACTGGTTAGATTCTGATAGGCAAGACAATTTGAGTAGATCAGCTGCCTCCCATAGAAAATTGGTCATACTTTAACATCAAGTAGACTATTTTTCAACCCGATTAATAATACCCACTTTCACCCTGTGAACAAACAAATCTATTGTGCAGTGTAGATAAAAGATAAACTTTTTTAGTCTGGCATAGACATTTATTTCAGAAATTTAACTCCTCAAAATTAGCTTTGTGGTGTTGCTGAGCTGCCTACCCTCCTTTCAAGTCAAGTGTAGATACATAGCAATTTTGGAGTATTTTGTCGTTTTTAGGTGTACAAAATGCTGAAGTTCGTAAGATACTGTTAGTTCCAAGATAATTATCATACTCTGGTTTGACAACAATAATCATTGTCTGACTTTGTTTAATGGGACTAAGTTATCATGAAACAGTGCAAAACTCCATTACTACTAACCAATATTTATTAAATGAAATTTTTAAAATTCCACAGAAGAGGTGAATTTGCAACATTGGTGTACAATCCTATTTTAGGACTGTAAAGTGTACAAAATACTCCAAAAGTGTACAAGTAAGCAGCCCTGGACTGTTGGAAGTTTTCAAGGTTTGAATGTGTATAATGACCCCCGTATAGTCTTACAAGAGCATTATTTCTTCCCTAGTGCATTACAAAGCTACCTTCTGATTGGCCTCCTCACTGAGTTCCTCCTGGGTGTCCTTCAGTCTTCTCTTGGCCAGTTCCGTCTTCCTGTCCACCTCGTTGATAAAGCTTGACAGGTGCTCCATGGCCTGCAAAAACAGACAACATTATAAACTATTTTACACTATGTTATAATAGAGAAGGGATGTGTACCATCAAAATGTTTGACAAAGACAGGTTTGACTTCAAGGTTAATCCATGGTGATGATGTCAGTCTATTGTATTAACAGTTGATTATTTCTATAATCTACTGTCCCAGTCAGGAGGGGTGTTAGGTTTTGATATTTTCAGTAAAGGCTAACAGAGTACATTTTTGATTGATGTATTTTGTCTTGGTGTATCTGAATTGGAACTTAAAATATCTCAATTATGAGGAATTAGTTTTTTGTAATGCAGGAACCTGGATTCGAACATGCAACCCTTTGTTTGGTAGTCAGCGCTACTATCCATTTGGCTAAAAGATACTCTTAGAAACCTTAGGATTGTTTGTTCATTAAGAATCCTGCATTCTATTCAGACTGGTAACGCACAGAGACAGAATGAAAAGGAAGAGTTTAAGCTGTCAATTACATAGCTTCGGTTTGAAGTGTTGCGCTGCACGTGCATGGAAGGATCAATTTCATGAGGGACGTAGCTACTTGTACCATATCCGATGAATGAGCACCGACATTTGCCAAATACTTGATTTTGTTGTCTCATAATTGAGATTTATTGTTCAAAATGAAAAATAATCACATCGGCATGTTTTGTGACGTTATAGATGGATTAAGATGAAAAATGCATGAGCAAAGCTTACAGAATGATTTTTACATTTCCTCGTCTGTTGGTACGGCTCCATCAGACCCATGGGCAGTGAATAGTGATAGTGAATAATCTTTAACCTTCAGGGATTTAGAAAGACCCCTTTGACAATGGGCCATTTTAAGGACTTTAAGTCATTTTCAGAAATTTGAATGGGCCATTCCCCTTTGTAGCAATAGTAAAATTTCAAATTTGAATACTATAGGCCATTTTTTCATTTAATGAGCGAAAGGCCCATGGCTCCTACCTTTCCCAATCCTTGAACCTTGATGTCAAACCTATTTTTATCAAGCGTACACCCCCATCCCTTCTCTATTCTCCTAATGTTTCATTAGCGGTACCAGATGTTATCCTTTAGGTAATCTGTTTACAAATTGGGAATAGCTTCCCTTACCATCGCCCATAAAATGCCATCTCTTTGTCATATTATTTTTGTTTGCCTTACTTCAAATATTTCCAGTGGTTTAAATAAATACTTACATCGATGTCATAGTAATAGTCCTTCTCCTTGGCAGCTCTTTCATAATCAGCTCTGAGAGCCAAATCATGGATTTTCGGACATTCACCCAAGTCCATTCTCTGAAAACATGTTAGGAGATAATTAAACTATTTAAATGAACTTCACAGTGAAAGACAGACTATTATTCAACATTTGGATATAAACATTTTCATTTCAAAGCAATTATCAAGTTGACTTTAAATATATTATTGTTATTAAGATTACCCAGTATCTTTGTCCAAACAAATACATATTTAAAAATGTTATATTCCATAAATATAACCAAAAGTAACGAAAATTATAATAAACATTTGGACATACAGTGACACATTATAGATCTGCAAAACTTATCTGATGATAAATGGTTTGATCCCAAACCACAACATCTTTTTAATTTGCACATGTTTTACATGTTCTATTACGTACCCAACCTCTGCATGGAAGGAAGTGAAGATTTGCAGGAGGAAGAGTCTATTGGACAATGTCCAAGCGCAGTTGAAACTTACCGTGCTGGCCAGAATATCATGAGGACAGCAGGCGAGGAGGAAGCTCTTACATACCCGCGGGTCATCAAACTTCACCCGGTACCTGTCATTCATGCCTAGAAAATGGTCAAGCAAAACATCTGATTAATTGAGTATTTTAAGTTAGTAGACATCCAGACTCAGGTCTGAAAACAAGCACCTGTCCACAATGACATTCAAGGCATTCAGTCGTGTACTAAAGAGACAAAGCTGCACTTTATACTTCTATGTCTAACAAGCACTGAAGTCTGGTGAGTGTACAATATTCCCGTTTTAACCAAGATATTTGTGTTAATGTGATATACTCAAAGATCAAGGCAAAGGAATGTGAATCCACACTTATATGTATACGGTAATAATGTTTATTTCTTAAAAAGTTTTCAATCTCACAATTTATAGTTATATATTTACAGTGTGAGGAAGTTTTAATTTAGTTTGTCTCAGTGCTCACTGCTAGTACTACCGTTAGCTTTGATGCAAAATGAATTGAAACAGTTTTCAGTATATGCAGCTTTATTTCTTTCATACAAATAAGAACCTCAAATCAAATCATTACAAAATTATTTTTATAAATTCAAAAGGAGATTTTCAAAAATTTTGGTTTAAGGTTCTTTCTGCCGGGAGAAAAGAAATCTAAGATCATCAATCATCATTTGTGGAGAAGTCAAGAATGACCAGCAATGCTCCGTCTGCCATAAAATGATTAACAACACATTTGGTGGGGAATACACACTGCGGAGATATACACACTGCGAAAGCCTGACTGATTTCTCTTGCTTCTACATGCAGCCTGAGAGTGGCTCAAAGATCATGGGCTTGCTTCTAGATCAATCTCACCCCCACCTGGAAATAGACTAGTCCGCACCTCGCTCCCATCTTGGGGACAGACAGGTCATTGCTTCCACACAAAAAGCACACTAACAGAAAAGTCCATATGGCATATTTATCCTCATTATGTATTTTTACTCATGTGAACAGCACAACTGTGCTTTAACAACTTACCAGTAAGTGCATTATATGCACCTTACATATAACAGATCTAAAATAAGATTAATCAAACTAGAACTACTTCATGGTATTTAATTACAGCATGCAAATTCTTAAAAATCATTTATATTTATAAAGAAGCACACTGATCATGAAATACTAATTACTGCAACATTACAGTACGGTAATGGGTATTCAACTCACGGCTTGGCCAATCACCTCTTTGCATTATTGTCAGGGTAAGCCCACATAACAATGTCCCCTTGAAAATAGGGAGATTGAAAGAATCAGTTACAATTTGCACCATCAAGGGAACAACGGTTTACTCCAACAAACAACTTTACAAACAATTAATAAACTGTTGACTAAATCAATACTTAACTATTTGAAATACTAATATTGTAAATGCAAAAGAAACACATATTTTCCATTTTATGGTGAAACTGGTGATATAACATGTTAAAAATGTTAAATATCAGACAATATATCGTACATGGCTTAATGAGGCGCCGCAAGATAATTTATTTACAGATTTATTCAAAATAAACATGTCGATTTCTTTAGGGCACATTTTAAACTGTTAAAACATTAAAGATCGAATAATTGAACATACAATAAATAAACAACATTGTTGTTGATTATAATATTGGGAAAACGATGGCTTTCTGCTTCGAAAAATAACTTCAAAATACAGTTGGATTCATGGATCTTTTTGCTGATTGCGTCATATAAAATGTAAAAAGAAATTATGAAACATATCTGCATTTCAAGTCAAATTCATTTTTCACATCAAAATTTATCGTATAATCGTATTACGTAAGTTAATCAAGTTCATTGTTAATTGCGAATGAAAAGATGATTTGTTTTTCATTAAAAGTATGTAAGATTGTTTAAACATTATGATAATAGCTAATATCCGGGACGGGGGAAAACAAGGTTGTCTTGGTCCGAAGAAACAACACCAGACACCAGAAATAATTTCTTCTTTTCTTGCAACTTACCATCCCTGGATGTACCCATAAGTTCATCCAGCATGGCGCGGATTTGATCTTGAGCAGACATGCTTGTTTTATTTTGAGCTTAAAGCTAAGATGCACGAATTACAGATCAAATTTATTCGTGCAACGTTTGCCAAACCCTACAACAAAATGGCTGCGACGCGCACTGACTGACGTCACAGAAAGGGAGGTAACTGCTTACTTCGGCGTGTTTCGATTACCACAAATAATTTTCTTTTTGTCACGCTGTCTTCTAGCAATATTTACAATGCTTCTCGTTATTTTCATGATTATGTACATTGTGGATATATAAAGCATAGACGACGATTCTTCCTTTTGTGTAAATACAGATAATATTAACATACATGTATATGAGTTTAGTTTTACATACTTTTAAGAATATTTGTAATAAAAATGTACTCATGACTGTAAACCTTTTGATTGAAATTCTCATATAAAAGGATGCGACCCTCGATAATATAGGGCCAACCTTTATATATAAGCCTACTTGCAGAATAGAGCTATGCGTTAGGTTTACGTAAATATGCACACTGTAATTGGTGACATGGGTTGGACGCCTTCTTTTATTTTGCAACGGTGCAGTGTTGTTAGATTTTATAGACGTTTATGTAATGTGTGCCCCGATCGATTAACATCCAACATATTTGTTTGGAGTTATAACAAACCACGTGCTAACAAAATAAATTGGAGTGAATAAGAAATTATCTAGGTCTTAATCATTATAGTGCTATTACCAATATGTATTGCCCTAAGCATGTTGTGTCATCTGTGAAGAATGTAATGTTTGGTGATATTTGTACAAAATGGAGTGAGAATGTGTGCCGACCTTCAAGCATTAGCGGCACAGGATGTAATAAACTTAAGGTGCCTTTACACTATAGTTCGAATTTTCCATCCGCGTTTCAAGACCTCAGTGCGTGCCAATGCGTGAAGCATTGTTTATATAATTTTTTACATAACAATGAGCATAACTTCGTTGTGCGCATTATTCGCACACGCACAACGTGCTACGAATTGATCCCGCATTTCACGCATAATTCGCGTAAAATCGCGACTATGTTGCGTTCTATGGTCCGATGAAGTTGCGTTTTGGTACGGAGTATGCGCAAATGCACGCACAGGCACGACTAAATCACGCATGCTTGTCAAGATCGTGATCTTTTTAAGTCACGCTTGGAGGTGTCTATAAAGGCAGTACCCCATCTTAAATCAGTTCATCCTCTATTTCACAAAGTCAACGCCATGAACAACTCACAAGATATCGCGATTATTGAAGAGAGGAAAAGGTTCATGTATCTGACAGTGGCTGCACTTTTACTTCTTGGAGAAGAAGAAATAATACATGAGCGGCCAGAAGACGTTGGACCCCAACCTCGTAAGAGGAAAGCTAGAACAAAGTTGGTTTGGGAATGATTGACCAGAAGACACTCTATCGGACACTATGACCAGTTACTCACTAAACTTCGAAGATCGCCCAGACTGCAAAATGTTTCTCCATAGGGCCTATAATCCGAGAGGTATTCCAAGAAATGGTTGATAAGTTAACTCCTCACCTGGAGAAGGAACATACCTTCGTGAGAGAATTAGTTGAGGTTGGGCTAAAACTAACAACCACATTACGCTTCCTTGCCACTGGTGACAGCTACAAAAGTCTACAATACAGCTTCAGAAGTATTGTTGTAGAATCTGCAAGTTCTTACCCGAGGTGTGCAGAGTAATCATTGATGTGTTCAAGGTAGAAGTACTAAGGTGCCCCAGAACCCCACAATAGTGGAAGAAAGTGGCCCATGGTTACAGTTCGAGGTGGAACTACCACAAATGCTGGGGAGCTTTGAATGGAAAAATGTTGCCATGAAGAAGCCACCCACTGCTTGGTCCTTCTACTTCAACTACAAGGTATTCTACAGCATTGTACTTATGGCCCTTGTAGATTATGTCTACACATTCTTATATGTAGGGTTGGGGATGATATGGTTGTACATTCCTGGGACAGCTATTTATACGGGGGTGCACGATGCTTGTACATTGATTGGTTCGGCCATGTGATTGAAATACCTTTTGCAGTGCGCCAAGTGCGAGGCTGAGTACCGGAAATGCTTGAAACATCATTGAAGTGCTTATATTGGGGAAATGATATTCGTGCCATTAGCACGGAAGAATACTCACGAACGTTGCCAATTGCCTGAACTGCGTGTCAATTGCTTGAAATGCTCAACCTAGTCTTGCCTTCATGCTACATGGGATATATACTGGTTAATGCATGGGATATATATACTGGTTGCTACATGGGACATATACTGGTAAATACATGGGGTATAAATATTGGTTGCTACATGGGATATATACTGGTTGCTACATGGGGCATATACTGGTTAATACATGGGATATATTCCGGTTAATGCATGGGGTATATATACTGGTTGCTACATGGGACATATACTGGTTAATACATGGGATATATATATTGGTTGCTACATAGGATAAATATATACTGGTTGCTACATGGGATATATACTGGTTGCTACATGGGACATATACTGGTTAATACATGGGATATATACTGGTTGCTACATGGGATATATACTGGTTGCTACATGGGACATATACTGGTTAATACATGGGATATATTCCGGTTAAAGCATGGGGTATATATACTGGTTTCTACATGGTACAATACTGGTTACTACAAGGGATATATACTGGTTAATGCATGGGGTATATATACTGGTTGCTACATGGGACATATACTGGTTACTACATGAGATATATACTGGTTAATGTATGGAATATATAATTATACTGGTTGCTACATGGGACATATACTTGTTAATATAAGGGATATATACTGGTTGCTACATGGGATATATACTGGTTAATACATGGGATATATACTGGTTAATGTATGGGATATATAATTATACTGGTTGCTACATGGGACATATACTGGTTAATACATGGGATATATACTGGTTGCTACATGGGGAATATACTGATTTAAACATGTGATATATACTGGTTGCTACATGGGATATATACTGGTTGCAGTCTGATTAAAATCGACCTTGTTCCGAGGAATAAAATTAGCAAAAGTTTGCATCTGCCGGGATACGAACAGGTTCTGTAGATTCCTCGCCACAAGGTCTGAGAACACCCCGTATAGACGTGTGTTCAGAACCAGTTTAGCGCAGCCAAAACCCAGTCAAATAGCTGACCAATCACATCATAGTATTTAAACGGTTGCGGTTTTGAAAGCATTCGGAACAGACAAAAGGATAGCTGTTTGGAGTTATCTGCCCCTAGTTTCTCGCACCGAAAGCATTTGTTGGGCATCTTTTGATTGGCTAGCTCAATTGCGCCCGAACACACAAGTGTACGGGGTGCTTTCAGACGGTTTGGCGTGGAAACCCACGAACGAGTTCGTATCCCGGTAGATGCACTATTTTGCATTTTTTATTCCACGGAAAACCGTCGATTTTAATCAGACTGATACTGGTTGGTACATGGGACATATACTGGGTAATACTTGGGATATATACTGGTTAATGCATGGGGTGTATATATACTGGTTGCTACATTGGACATATACTGGTTAATATATGGGATATATACTGGTTAATGCATAAGGTATATATACTGGTTGCTACATGGGACATATACAGGTTAATACATGGGACATATACTGGTTGCTACATGGGATATATACTGGTTGCTACATGGGACATATACTGGTTAATACATGGGACATATACTGGTTGCTACATGGGATATATACTGGTTGCTACATGGGACATACACTGGTTAATACATAGGATATATACTGGTTAATGCATGGGTTATATACTGATTAATGCATGGGATATATACTGGTTAATGCATGGGGTATATATACTGGTTGCTACATGGGATATATACTGGTTGCTACATGGGATATATACTGGTTAATACATGGGATATATACTGGTTAATACATGGGATATATACTGGTTGCTACATGGGATATATACTGGTTGCTACATGGGATTTATACTGGTTAATAGATGGGATATAAACTGGTTAATGCATGGGATATATACTGGTTTATACATGGGATATATACTGGTTTATACATGGGATATATACTGGTTGATACATGGGATGTACACTGGTTGATACATGGGCGATGATATATTTGTCTGTATTTATGGACATAATGAAAGAGATAACTATTGCATATATGTGCTTCATTTTCCATACACCGTATAACACTTTTCACAGTCGAATGATCATTGGTAGGACACTGGTTATTATTTTCAGATTATAAAACATTTGCAAAATATTCATAAAAAATATAACTCGGAAATCTTTTAATTAATATTTATTAAAAATATAAATATAAGTACAATGTAATATATTGCATTCATAATGAGGTTAAATGAAGATGATTTTAGTAAAAGCTTTAAGAAATCTTAAATGGGGGTACTGACAGCTCAACCCGATAACATTAATTGATTAATTGTGTATTTTTAGCCAAATTGAAAACCACTTTTTTTATAACATGTCAAACTTTGTCTTCATAGACACAATACAACAGTTACACATGTTTTTTAATGTAATGCTTTGTACTAGAACAATAGGGACTATATAGAGAAGAATGGCAATTTACTGTGAAAAAGACATTTGTTTCTAATACCTTTAGACATAGATAGTTGTTGTGTATATGGAATGATGACTTTACATTTAGTCATAGCAGTATACATCGCATCTTATATCCTCATTGCATAATTCTTTGGGTGATCAATACGTTGATTGACAATTATGACCGTTATCACTATAGTCGTCAGAACGTTTATCCATGATCAGATCATATATGTACATTTGGCATATATCTTTATTTGTTTTTGTATCGGTAATTATTTGTTGTCATAAAATTCAATGATCAACCAACGTCAATATTTTAGTATTCTGGTCCATTATATTAACTGTTGTATATTTTAAAGGTACATCCATTGTGTTTCATAAAATATTATTTGGTTTTAATACGTCCCCACTCACCACATGTGCTGTCAACAATACAAATAAATTCACTCAGCTTGCATATTTATCCCCAATCGCCAAATATATCATAATCACTTAATTGTTTCCAATTAAAATTGAGTAACATCATTATGCATGTGCAGAAACAGAAACTGCACGTCCAATTTACATGCACAGTAGTTATGTGACCTATTAAACATTATCAACTCAAATTTGTCTTCTTGTCTGTTACAAATATGATTCCAAAATTACGTTTGACTCATTGACGCGCCACACGCTGTGCATTGTCCGGTTTTCGATCAGAAATCACTACTTTTACCTTCATATCGTCAATATGCTAAGTCTGCTATCATCAAAATGATATTTTTCGGTAACAGTCGGTACTTCTCAATAAAGTAACACCATTTATAACGTTTGCAATATGTGATCCCCAACAACACAATGTATGTACCTTTAACAAAATTAAAAAATGGCGGCCCTTATCCTACTCCAAGCCTTGTCAATCAATTAACATGTTAATATTTAGCTCATCTGGCCTGAAAGGCCCGATGGGCTTATGGCATGGCAGGGCGTCCGGCGTCCGTCCGTCCACCGTCCGTCCGTCTGTAAACTTTTCGCATTTTCGTCTTCTCCTCCAGAACCACTTGGTCTAGGAAGCTGAAAAGCTGTGTGCAGACTCCTTGGCTAATGGGGATTCTAAATTGTAGATTTCGTGACCCCGTGACCTCAATTGTGGTCACAGGGGTCACAACCTTAAAAACCTCTTTTCATCTTCTAATCCAGTTCCAAAAGGTCTAGAGAGCTCAAAGTTGTGCACAGACTCCTTGGCCAATGGAGATTCTAAATTGTAGATTTCGTGACCCCGTAACCTCAAATAGAGGTCACAGAGGTCATAACCTGAAATGCTATTTTCATCTTGAGAGTTTATATGCTCTTCAAACAGTGATGAATTAAATATTCAAGTGCGTCTTTATTTGAAGGGGATTTTATCTCTGGCATCAAAGATAGTAGGACTTTAAGACCTTTTGTATCTGCTCCATTTGAAGCGTTTCCTATTTGTTGTACCTCTCACCTGGAAGTTGACGTTTTGAATCAGTTAATGTATATGCAGAGCCAGTGGCTCTATTTTTTATGTACATAAACAGTTAGAAAGATAGCACCAACATTTCCATGACTACTTAATGTGTATTGGTAATATTGATTGATGTTCATTCCCTTCTTTCGATAAAACCCGTTAACTCATTAAAAATAAAATGTCCGATTGGCGAGGCACTAGACACATGCCTCTGTTAGTCGTAATTCACGCCATGTATCCTTTTGATCTCATCCTGCGTTGACGATACATGAATATGAAATGGTATTCCCATAAACGTGTCCTTTACCATTAGTATAAGAGAGTTCGTTGTCGTATTTGATTTGTTGTTAGGTGACTGTATTGCTGTATAATATCTTGAAATTCATCCTCATAGACATGTTTCTTTGAGTCAGTAGCTTTGTTCGTATCGATGAGATGAGATGTCAGGATTGCTTCGTTGTTCGATACTGTTTAACAATGCAATAACATTTACACACATGGATTTCTCTATGGCTTCACAATTTATGCTGGTATATAAGCATGGACTGAGCCACGACACAATTCAGTTTATTCATCTAATTCGTGGATGACTTTTCACCGGCTGCATATCGTGTAATATTTTATATGAGCATATGTAGAATAATAATAACCAATCACAATCGCTGAAACAGCTTCTTACTAGGAGAACCCGTAGGTTTAGCTTCATCTGTATCAGGGGTCGTGTTGTTAGTCGCACTTACACTGGCTTCGGTTGTCCCCGGTGTACTTCCATTAGGTCTATCTACAGGAGACTGTACATCTACTATACTTATATTAGACCTTTTATGTCCATCGGAGTAACTACTAATCGTTGTAGCAACGTCTCTCTTTTTAACCTGAATTACTGAATGCGTCTCTGATTCAGTATCACTTAGTTGGATAATTTTGGGGGTCTTGGCCTCCCCCCGTTCTCTTAGGTTGGTATAGACCATGGGGTTGTCGAAGTAGTAGGGGTCGGCGGAGATGATTGTCGGGGTTTGTAGGAATTCGGCGTTCATGACGTTTGGTGAAAACATGACGTCGTTGGAGTTGTAGTTTGTACGTCTCTTATTTCTTCTGTGGATATGAATTACATTTTAAGATTATAATTTTGTACAAACTAAAGTCATGCTTTACACATTTACATTCAAAATGAAAACGTTTGAGTAACATTCTAGAAGTTGTAGAGACAATAAAGTACAACATTCATGGATAAATAGTATAATACAAGTGATATTGTAGATCACATAAAGATTCATGAATAAATATGTTGAATTTGAATAAGTCTTGTAATTTATTCCATCTTAAAATGTGTGATTGGAAATTGGATTTCTAAATTGAATATGCAAAACACATGGCTTTATCACTGGTAGTATGTATGTTGATTCTTGGTATTCGATTCGTGAAAATAGGACCCGACACCTATGGTAGGACCCGACTCCTGATAATAATACCCGGTTCCTTATAATATGACTCGATTCTTTATACTATGAGTCGATTCTTTATACTATGAGTCGATTCTTTATACTATGAGTCGATTCTTTATACTATGAGTCGATTCTTTATAATAGAACCGATTCCTGATAATCAAACCCGGTTCCTGATAGGACGGAGATTCTGATACTAGGATCCTATTCCTGATACTAGGACATGATTCCTGATAAAAAGGACCCGATTCAAGCTCTAACTCCCGAGCCAGTGTCTCCTACCTCTGCGAGATGCAGCACACTGCCATGACGATGACTATGAAGATGAGAGTCCCAAGACCGCCCACGATTCCGCCGATAATGGGGCCAAGGCTTGACTGACTGGACACTGGAAACCATTAAATACTTTCGAAATCATGTTACTCAAATTAATCAAACACATTTTAAATGTCTTTTATTAGATGTTTACTCCAAAATGCAATTTAAAAGACGTTTTTAGTTTTAATTTGATAATCGAATTCCATCTTTTGGATGCATATTTTTTCAAATCTCGTTGTGTTTTTGTCTTAAAATTTTGGTTTTATTTTCATTTTGAAATCAGTATCCATTTATCTAATAATCACACCAATTTGTATATCCCTTTAATGAGTATTAATCTACAGTCGGATTAATGTGTCCAATAAAATTATATATGATGATTTTGACATAACACATGATCTAAATATATAAATCTCAAAAAGAACGGAACTGATCAGTTTCCATGAAATTCATGAAAAGCTAATTGACTACATTTACATATACTAAACACTTACCAAATACTCGTTCACAGCGTTCCCCAAAGTAAGGATCCTCACACAGACACGATACTTTCAAAGCAGCTTGGTCCCATTGACATCGTCCATTCTCCCCACAATAACTCTCGTTCACAGCACAGGGAGCTGAATTTGGAAGTTTTAAGTGGCCATGTTTTTCAATGATGCACATATATGGTGCCAAAGAGTGGACAATAAAGGCTCCAAGCAATTTCAATGGGATATTAACGGAATATTAACAGCATACATATAGGTATTTGAGGGGCAACATACAAACATTCAAATTCTTTATATCGCCGACATTTGTTAATTTTTTTATCACTCAAAAGCGCTTGAGCTCCAAAAGGTAATGGCATGACGTATTGCTCCAAAGCTTCAGTGAAGAGACATATGTCTTTAAATGTGAATCACCGTGCATAAATCAGTTTGTGTCCTGAGGTTAGTTGGAAGATTCTTCCAGAGGTGGGGGGACAGCAGACTGAAAGGAATATTTAGCCTACTCAGCAATTTCCTGACAATATGTGTGAAATCTAACACTACGTACATAGACACATGGCAGCTGAGTCCGTGCCTGTATGTAGAGTTGACGTGGAACCTGGACATCTCTCACAGCTATCTCGCCCTGGAGACTCTTGGTATTCACCAAACGGACAGACTGCGCATGTCCGAGTAGTCGTCTGCTTGAAACTTCCGGCTGCACACGGAACTGCATTATGGTAGAGAACATTTAGTAATTGGTAGATCTATAATTGACATAGTTTTGTCGACACAGTAAGTACAGGGCCATGAATGTAAGAATATATATACCTTTCATACGGGGAGGTGTAGTTCTATTGTTTGTTCAGAAAACTGGCCTGGTAACAAAAAGTACCACAGACACAGCACAAGTGGACCAAGGGTGGTTGGGTGGTTCAACGAATCATAAATCACCACCACATTGTGATGTTTACCTTTGAAACACTTCTTTTATAAAATATATATATATATAGGCCTATATATATAATGGTACAACCTTTCTTTAATAATCCTTAAATCATAATCCATTGCAATCATAAACATGACAAAATAAAACATTGGTTTAGCCATGCAGGCGCATTGGTCATTCTCATTATGTTACTTACCATGAAATAAGTTTGATGGGTAACATGGGGGTACATAGTTTACATTATATCTTACCAGAATAAAGTTTATAAATATACTGAGTCTACTCACCACACGTTCCGTCTTGGAAGACAATGCCAGACTTGTTGCATATCTTGTCTATAGACCGATTTATCAACCCTATGTATTGGAGTCCATAGATTTCCTGAAACATACAGTTTCCAGTAATCAGCAAACAATGTGTAAATATTACCCCAGTTTACTATGAGAATTATACGTCGGTTTAATGTATGGTAGAAGATGCGAAGAATTTTCATCAGTCATCTTGCTCTATTGCAAAGAAGTGCCGCAATTTACGTTTTCGTACTGAATTGGTTAGGCATAATTTGTCGCACAGAGCACAAGCATTACTCCTGATATATTAAGTACAAATACACATTTTATGAGTTTTCCCTACGCAATAATTCATTGAATATCCTACATGTTTGTTTCCAGGAAGCTGAATGAATAATTGACATGTGGGCTGCAAACAGTTCGTGGTCAAACCAGTATGTTTACTGTTCCTGACAAATAAATGAACGTGAATGAATAGATTTCAAACAGAACTATAAGTAGAGGTATTTTATGTCAAGAAATATTAATAAGTAGTTTTTGAAAGGACAGATAAACAAATAGCACACCAGCGTGTTGAAGATGCTCTTGTTGTGGAGGAGTTCTGTCATAACGCTGTCCAGTGATCTACTGATGTTGCCGGTCGGTGTAGAGGACCACACAGCCTCCCTGGTAAAATTGTTACAAATATTATAACAAAATAAAAGTCATATACTTTATAGAACAATAGGCCTTCATTGAATAAAATGATAACAATGTTGCTCTCAACTGGTAAATTGGTAAAGTATATGTTTTCCTAGTAAATGTTCCTTTGCAAGTGTAGGCCATCGACCCATAACTACATATGTTATATATGACAAGACATGATGTGTACAGCAACATTCATTTAACAACGCTTACGTCCTTCCACAAAGCAACGGTTACCCTTACCAAGGTTAGCGACAACAGGAACTTCTGAAAGGCAATCTTAGTGAATCCTTGTGGTGTGTGAAGAAAACCCTGGTAGCATATTTTAATATGCCTAAAATATGAGTACATCAATAAACAGCAAAACATCAGCTGCTAATGTCGACCAGTTATTAGTCGGTAAGGTATGTCTTTAAACATTGTCTATAATTTATGGTTTCACTAAACTTGGAAAGGCGCCCTGCAAAAGTGCTTGCACTGAATTCTACGTACGGAACGTTTTCCACTACAGCTCTGACAGTGAGGGTAGCAGTCTGTCCATTCCTCTTCCTCCTCCTCCTGCCCGACCCCCCTCGACTCTCACACCCCTCCACCCCCACGGTCTTCACGTTGTCACACCCTCTACCGCAGAGGTCTACCCAGGTAGAACTGGCGTCCGACATGACCCGCCAGATACCTGCAGTAATGGCGCCCACCAAGACTTCCTGGTTGTCGCACTTTACAGTCTCGAACTGCAGCGTGAAGTGGTATGTTGCGTACAGGATCTCCGGCGCCGATACTCCATCTTGAACGATAGAATAGTTTATATTCATTGTCTGAATGCCCGTAACCTAGTATTTTTTTCTCCAGGATGCCTAGGATACTAGTTGGCAATTTTAAGAAACAAATTTTCATTTAGCTATTCGCATTTACAATATATACTATTAGGGAAGCTGCTTTGAACTTCATCTTAGTTAGCCAGCATACTTCATGGAATACAAAGATCAGAAACAAATTGGCGTTTTCGGATCCATTGCTATATCAGATTTGAAGTGGATTTAAATTTAGAAAAAAAGAAAAACACTTCGCGAATTATTAAAAAGACACATTACTTTATGTTCAACAGTGTTTGTCCTCAGAAAGTAAATCTGATAAGTACATTGTCAATAAAATTATTATTCCGCCAATTGATCTTCATAACATATTTCATATTACTCTTCTGGACAGTGGTAGGTAACTGCCACACTTACCTGGTAGCGGCACACAGGAGACTGTCGTACCCGCTGTTGTGTACCCGTCCGGGCACCTCCGGCAGTAGGCGGAGGAGAGCTCAGCCCGGATATATCCGGTATCGCATCTGCTGCAGTTCCTCGTCAGATAGCTGTACTCGAACCCAGCGGGGCATGCATCTACAACAGAGAGATGTTTCTAGGTACTTTCAAATATGCATGGACTACTCAATCATAGAAGATGCTGGGCATTTGAACATGTGGTTACAATATTTGAATATATAATTGCACACTTTTAATCTATTGAGACATATACCCACTCTTAAGCTCAATTGATACAATGCTAATTTTATGAATACGGAATATTATGCTAATATAAGATGTTGCCGGCATCTTCTTGGACTTAAATTTGTTGACGCATCGTTTACTGCAGGAAGACAATAAAACCGTTGTGACTCTCCTATCTCGTCTAGTTAAGTAGTTTTGAAAACAACGATTTCTTATAACGACAACATCTATAACTATTCCAGCCGTATGTACCGTTCGTGGATTGACATACTTTTCATTATGTATAATAGTATCGTTTCTTTTGCCCCTGGATGTAGATATAAATCAATTAAACTTTCAGAAAAATTAAGATCGTTAAAACGAATCGGACAAGTCCGATAAATTATAAATCAAATATGTTCAACACGATTTGAAATATCTCAATTTATGAATTTGGCATTCGTGGAGTTGGTATCAGTACTGGATTAAGGAGAAATCATTGCAAAGATGAATGAAAACTATGGTGTGATATTTACCAGGGAGACAGTCACCTGCATATGATAGTACATACCGACACAGGCAAATTCATCCGTAGCTCCCACAATGTAAGTTGTCCGGGCTCCACCACACGACAGACACCGTGTTCTCCTCGCCTCGGGCTGGTAGTACCCCTTGGGGCAGATGTTGCATCCACTGGCGTCAAGGAGACCGTAGGTTCCAGGAAGACAGGCGTCTGGAGAGCAAGGAGGTGGATAACACTTGTCAGACAGTTTAGGAGTGTCAAGTAAGAGAGGGTCTAAGCGTTGCAACCTTGAAATTATAAAGGATATGTAGATTCAAAGGAAAATGGCATCAGTGTTATTCAGGGAAAATCATCGTGAATGACAAAATTGTGACAAAGAGCGAAGCCTTCAGTTCTGAAAAGTATATAAAAGGCTTATATAGTAAGTGTTTTGAAAGAAGCCAACCGCAAGAATAGAAAAATAATATAAATAAAGTTCTTGCAGTCGCACAGTATAAGGGTTACGTAGGACAAATTAGTTAACTGAAGGACACGGTCCTTTCCAACACAAATTACACTGAATTTTGGAATTTAAAATGAGTTTGCCCAATCTTTATAAAGGAGACAGAGTATGAAAGAGGCACTAAACCTTGTGATTCAGTGAGCACCTCGGTGAGTTTACTGAGAAGCGGGTAGCGTCCCTGGTTACAGAATGTGCCGTTAAAATCGTCCTGGCCCACATCCCAGATCATAGCGCCCCCTAGTCGGTTCTCGCGGATAAACCGAGCCTGTAGACACGTTGATGAATACAGCAATTTATATCAGTGGATATTTAAATATTTTCTTGTATATAATCTAGTATGTAAAAGCTGCATGTCATATAAGTTTCATGTCGAAATATTGACAGATGGCATAGCATTGTCAGAACAATGTGTGAGCGAGACGTATTCTTGAAATGAAATGAATGTGTTTAAATACGAACTGACTTTCACCATCGATAGCGTATCCGATTAACAAACGTGTGTATATCAGGATAAATCATTCACAATACTCTCTAATCTACAATTTCCATTTGATTTAAACGGAACATTTAGAAAGAACATTTGTTTTTGACTGGTTCCAGTAAACCTGGACAGTTTACCTTGAGTTCTACACTTTCTACATCGTCGTATCCGATCCATTCATCGTTGTTGTAGATGTGGGGTACCTTGGACACGTCATCGAACACTCGGGTCCAGCCAGAGGTCCGCGCAAACTGACAGATCTGGTGGGAGGATGGATATCATGCCGACCAACTTAACATGGTACAAGTTGTGATTATTATTTATTGAGACAAGAATATTTATGTTAAAAGGACTCATCGGGCTACATCAAAACACATGATTTTAGCGAAGCTTATTCTCCATCGCAGTTTTAGTTGAAGCAATTAACCCAGTTATTGTAAGAAGGTGGCCGGTAGCATTGCTATTACTAGTATTATATGTGTTATACTATCTGAGTTAGTGTGTAAAATGGAAGCCTTTTCGATCTATATTATATGTATGATAGAAGGCAAAATGTCTCAACTTGTAGTAACGTGTAACAAGATATATCACAATTTCAATTTCTGTCAAATCAAGTTACTAACTGAAGTATTTTACATCCTATCTAAGTTGCAGATATTAGACGCACATATAGAGGTCATATATATCATTGCAAATAATGTCATTTGTTTCCTATATGTGCATATATGATGTATTATTCTGTTCATTGCATTTAAACATGGTTCATAAAGCTGAAAAATAAGATATACCAGATAATATAGTTTATGTATTTAAACAATGCGTACTTGGTAGTAGGAGTACGAGCTTGATGTCCCCGCTGCGTTGTCATACAGTTTGGTCCAGACAGGAGAGAGAAGCTTGTAGAACCTTCCGTAGAAGGGAACTCCCATCATGACCTTCTCTCGGGGCGCCCCCTTGTTCAACCAGTAGTCGATGCTGTATTGCTGAGAGAATCAAAATGGGGATTAAATAAGGGTCAAAATAAGAAACACGATTAACTGGATAACAACTCCAAATTGTGTAGATAAACGACGTTTCCGGGTATATGCCTACTATTTCATAAGTGGAAATGTGAGGATATAACAAGGTAGGATACATTTATACAGAATGTTAACAATTATGAGAAAATTAAGTTGTTATCCAGAAAATCTTGTTTTGAATGAAAACATAGTTTTTTCATTTAATGAATGAAATGAAATGAAATGAGCACAAATTATAACACTTACAGAAGACCTCTCCACATAATCGACAAATATTTGACAAGGCTAAAATACATAACACGTGCAAAAGAGAATTAAACATGCAATATATATTATTAAGTCATTATACAATTTGAAATATTATTGTTATGACAAATGCATCGTGAATATGATAAATACATACATTTGTGTTTATGTATTAATTGAAGAACTTGTTTCTTTTGCATTGCCACCTGAAGGGTAAAAATATATTACAAAGTTTCAGGAATATGCATTTTGAGGGGCAATTAGATGTTAAATATATACATTTTATTTTTGATGTGGCTTTTAATGCTACTTGTGTGGGTGAGTTTGCCGTATGGTTTTCATGAAAACGGTAATTTTACTAAATGGTTCTATATGAGGCATGGTTTCTTACCACGCTGCTTTCACGATCTACATCCGGGTCCCCAGGTCGACTGTATAGGGGGGCGTGGTGTAGAAGACGTGATCCCCGGGATAGGTTGAGGTCATATGTCATCACTGACAGGAAGTCGACAGCCCTGCACCATGACATAATGCGGTAACGTCATACGTAGCGAAAGGATTTCCACTGTTTTATACCAACTTCCTCAGTTAAACAGAAATAACTAGTTTCCTCTTTTCCCACTAACAATGCATTTCAATGAGGTTGTTCTTTCACTTTCTTTGATATTAGAACATATTAAATGAACATTGCTTTCGTTGTCAATCGTTAGGCTTTGATCACACGTGACTTGTTTTATACCCCTTTTATGGTAATTTACATTTATTTCGTGAATTATTCATGAATATAATGGTTAATAGGTGCGAGGATATAGATATCACATTCCTTTGGTAGGTAAGATACTGGAAGAATCATCTCATTTGTAATTACCGGCGATATTAGTTAGTTTAAGAAAGCCAGACAATGTAAGAAAACGTCTGGATAAATGAGGAATGTATATACAGTCTCAATTCGTCCTAAATTGATTCAGCGAACAGTGATCGAACGTTGTAAAGCGCTGGTGGTCTGAAGGACGAGTCCAAGAGAATAGGAGATGGTAAAGGAACAGAAGAAAAATAAGTCAATCAAAGGATCACCTTCCACAAAGCAATCATTGAGTTTGATTGTAGCGAATTCTTTTAAGATAGGTTATACTTGATTTATATGCTACCATAAAGTGTTTTGAGGAATGGCGTCCTGATTAAATGATGATTGTGAAATTAAATTAATTCTAAAGTGTCTCTTTCCAACAGGGGGAAACATTTGAATCTACTGCTAATGTGAGCAATAAGTATAATATAAGTACTTGCTGATCCTGTCAATCTCGTAGCTGGCGTCTATGATATACTTGGAGGCCCCTACTGCTATAGACAAGAGTAGAGGGGGCCGGTTGGTCTGTAGAGATTCAGAGTCAATACGGGCTCGTAGTTTCTGGAAACGATGAATAAATTAACAATACAATGAAGTCGAGGTAATGTCTTTTACAACGTATACGATGTATGATTATTGCGTGGTTGAAATACACAACCATTTATCTTATTTTCTCCAATAAGAACACTGAATATTATTTTTTCTACAAAATGATCATACTGTTTAATGTATTGGTTGTTTAAGAAATTCAAAACAGATATGAAACGATCACATAAATGTATGTATGGTTTAGAAACCTGGATGTACGTTCTGTGAGCATGTAGCTTCGCCTGACAATTCATGAAGAACATGATTATGTTTTTACACCAAATATGAAAATATAAACGCTCACCTCCAGGAGGTCCGAGAAGCGCCCCCTATCTTCCGGCACACTGCCCCGTTCAGTGGGCCACTCCCAGTCGATGTCTACACCGTCGAAGCTGATGGCTCTGATGTAGTTGACGACGTTGTTCACGAAGAGATCCATCCTGCCTGGATAGCTGACCACATCAGAAAATGGTCCGGACCCGTGCTTCCATCCACCAACAGCCAATATTATCTTCAGGGTCGGGTTCGAATCACGTAAATTGACGAGCTGGTCATAAATGCCTGGCAAAATGTGTGCTTCTTTAATTTGGAGGTAGGTATGGTGTTATGTGATAAAGGTACAAATGTAATCAACATACAATTAAACAGCTTAGAACTAATGATATGCGTGATCAGAATTAGTGAAAAACACTTGAACAACATTATTTGATTAAGATTTAGAAAGACAATTGTTCTAAGTATAAATTAATACGTTAGGATATTGACGAAGAACGCTCTCAAGTACCAGGTTTGTGAATGGCATTAATAATTGGAATACGTAATACAACACGATTCCTCATTCCACCTGATGAAGGAGTAAGCATATACTCCGAAACGTCGTGTATCTTCACAATAAAGAAGTTGTTATCCAGAAGATATTGTTAGATTTCTCTCTATAGTAAGTTCATGTGCAGATGATTACGTTTATATTTTACCATAAATGACTTTAAAGTAGTTCGTATACTACTTCAATCTATGAGAATGATCTCCAATGATTCAACACGTACCCCCCTGCACAGCGTCCCCAGGGTTTAAAGGTACAAGCGAGTTGGTGCTGCTCTGTATGGAGGCGAAGGCCAGGATAACGTGTGTACACAGGGTGACGTCAATGTCAGACACGCTGAAACTGGCGGCACGTTGACCCGACCAGTCGGCCATGTAACACACGCGTCGGTACTCGCCATAACAAACACCTGCAATGATGGAACATGTTAGGATAATGAGAGTTACTTTTGGTATGCGTCATGAAATGATAGTGGCAATAAATGACAGTGTCACCATGATCAAATATCAAATATTTGTCAATTATGTGGAGAGGGCTTCTATAAGTTTTATAACTTGTGCCCAATCCATTTATTAAATGAATAACATAAGTTTTCAATCAATGATCACTGCAATGGTAATATTCATGGTAATGTCAAAATGTTTGTTTCGGAGAGTTATAATGACAACGAACATTGCTATAGCGAAAAGGGTCATGTTGATGACAGTGACAATGACATATGCATGTCACTGATAGACCAGGATAATTAGGTGATGATGGTCATCTGAACAAGACATGCAGCGACAACCAACGTGACAATGACAACTACTATTACATCGTCAGGAACAACTTTTGTCAATGACAGTGACAACTACTATGACAACTACTATAAAAGCTAATGTGGCAACGCTTGTGGCAACTACGATGACAACGATATTGACGGTGACCATTGCTTATGACAACTAATGTGTAATTGATATTGACAAAGCCTATGACAACTGCATCCATAACAGAGAGCTGCAATCTCAGATAATACAGTAAAAAGCTATTAGAAATGGAACTGAGCAGAATGTTCAGACAAAAAAAATACATAATAGTGAATGATCCCGTCAATGATAATGACCTATGAAGGTGAAAAAAGGGTGACATTGAAAACGACAATGATCATGAGTTAAGCCATGACAATGTTAATGGTGGCAACAAAAATTAATATCATTATAACGATGACAGAAACACGACCATTGAGACTTTAATCAGAACCACGGTTCTTTAGCAACCAGGTTATTTCTTTCTGCGTTCACAAATTAAAAGTGTGCAAGCTCACATCGACGTTTCTTTAGAAGGTTATTTTAAGTGTTAACCTATAACTTTCCCGCATTAAAGCATCAATTTTGTATTAATCTAGAAATCACCTGTGGAAGTCGCCTACAAAGAGTTTCTATTCAGGAGAATAAAAGAGCACCAATCTATGAAGTGATGTAATATACACCCTAAAACAATCTAAAACAAGCATATGAAGTCGACGATCGAGCCCCTATACTCGAAAAAGGTATACACAAGTGGACCATCGACTTCAGATACTTCCAGTCGATAGTTTTTCGACAATACAAACCCTTGCCATTATATCAACGATCCAACACATAGAAACAGACGCCATGTTTACGGTAGGATACGCAACTGCTGAAGAGATACAATAAGTTTGAACAAACTTGATGAGCAACCATTCCTTGACGTAAACGCCACAATGACAATGATCAGCTATTGAAGGTAGTGTTATCCCAAATATAACCATATTAAATTGTAATAATGTTTTACGTTTGTGATCTAGAACTTATAGAACTCATCGGCACTGATCATCAAGTGATGTTTACCTAATTTGCTTTTTGCACTGAACTGTTTACAAGGCCTTAATTGAAACTTAGTCATCAAAAACAAATAACTGTCAATGCATTTATTTAAATCTCTATTCCATCATAACTTTCACGACGAATTCATTGATAATATAAAAGCAAATGGTATATAGGGTTTATCTTGGATTATCTTGGATTGTTAGAAATATCAAAACATAGTTGAATAGGCTATATTCTAGTCTTGGCTAAAACGCGTAATGGTGTACATTTATAGGATTTAGTTAGAACATATAATAATCGAAGTACATATAAATGCATTTTAAAGAATAAATACGTTAAATAAATACGACCCGCGCTTGAAACCACATGCATGTCGAATACATAGCCTCTAGACAGGGAAGGCAATACGTGAAGTTGTTATTATGTTTGATTCTGTATCCAGATGAAGTGTTTAACATCAACAAAGAACAGCACGTAAAACACGTAATCACCCTCACAGCCATTCGACTCAAACGTCAACGAGAAGGCTTATAGTGACCGCAAAATACATCATCTGGTCTCACTCGTGTTACTGCAGCTGTCACAATGTTAATCTTTGCTTAAGAGGATTTTGGAGAAATTGAAAGGTGAATTTCAGTATACAAATAATTGATGCACTTTTATTGATTGGGTTTCAAAATATTTGGTTTCCGAGTCTGTTTTTTTTCACTTGATGGCTTGACGGAATTAAACACAAAAATCTTAACAAAGAAAAATCTGTTAAAACAGTGATACCTAAAGTACTATTTGGGGGAAAGGATATTTAATTCGAAAATAATATGCATTGCCATTTCCATTAATTTTAAATAACATACATTCAAAACTCAAAGCAATGTAAATATACAGAATTCTAATCAAGCGAGCAAAAGAAACGTTACCAACATAAAGGCAATATAGTTTAATCAACAAATGGTTAATACGACTGAAACATCATTACGTGTTGTGTTCAGAAGCCAGATAACCCTTAATTTTGAAACATTATCTAATTATAATCATGGTAATAATGGTTGACACCCCTAATAGTTTTAGGAAGGTAATGTTATATAAACAACGTAATGTGTCGGTTTCGAATATTCTTTTTTGTAAAACATGTTACTACTGGATGTCTTTTTGTGAATAGAGTCTTTGAGCATTTGCTATTTCTCCACTTGTTCTTTAAATTACAAAAGAAAGAGGAATATAAGAAAAATGAAATTTATTCAAAAGTGTTCATTCCTTGTGTTTTGAGATCTTGGTATTGGTATATTGTTTCAGTGTTTTCCTTTTGGTTCTAATAAACAATGAAAAGTGGCATTTGAAAAAAAATTCAACTGAACCCAAATATACAGTCTCATTCGCACACAATACATACAGTAGTATTTAGTTTACATCATGTGTTTTTTCCATTTAATTTCGAAAATACCATAATATCGAACGATATTAATTGTCCATGCAATTAATTTGCTACAATCCATTTTCTGTTTAGGGATGTCAATCATTTTTACCATAAGTATATGTTTATGACAAACACGCCTTTTTAAAAATCGTCGTTTTTAAACCTCACACTAGGCGAGATAGGAGAGCGAAATATGGCTTATTTGGCTTGTCTTTATGACGTCCTGCACTAAACAATCGTCAACGGATTAAAGTCCAAGGTGGAACATTATGTCGACAACACCTTCTTTTAAAATAATTTCCATATCATGTAAATTTAAATTTTAAATGTAAACAATTGTGTAAAAAAAGCGTCTTGAAAAAGCGAAATAAAGAAACATAAAGTTATCCAAGACATTCAAGACTGACTTTGTACGGTAGCTGTAGTTTGTTTTTGACCCAGTTAAATACGTTGTAGCGTTTCTTTTGGCCGCTAGGTATAATCGGTATGGAGGCCTATTCTAGAGCAGTTGTGATGGTGTTGCTCGATCTTAGCCTCGCTCACTAACAGAGGAGTGGGTGTGATATCTAGTTGAATCATAACCACTTGATAAATAAAGGAGGGAAACGGTTAGTAAAAAATATAAACACAATTTCATCTCCAGATATTGTGTATAAAGACAACTATACACAATATCAACAATTATATCAACTTCGAATGTAAAATGCTCTATGAATCTGAAGCAACTATGAACAGATCCGCGACCCAATGTGAGATGAGATGTACCATTAAAGAATAGTCGTGTATCGATTGGAAACCTAACAAAATGGTCACATTGCAATATTAACAAAAATGTTGTTAAATGTCCCCACAATACACCTCCAATTTACAAAGTTATGAGACAGTCTATACATTCGTCCAACCTGCATTATTATTCATAAAAAGGTAAAATGTAACGTATTGAAAAATGTTGCTTATTTGTCAAAGAGTACAAACTAATTAGTTTAGTAATACAAACCTGTAAGAGAGGCCAGCAGTAGAGCAGCTACTATCCACGGACGGACACACATAACTACCAGTGTCCAGTGAGCTTCCCTCTCACTAAGTCTGTAACAGGAAACACGGAAACATTGACGATACAGTGTGTACACTGCGAGTGACCGGCGCAGACTCATGCATACCGTCTTTTCCTTATACATGGTGTCCTTGTAACTGGAGAGAGAGAGAGAGAGAGAGAGAGAGAGGGGGGGGGGGGGGGGGGGGGGGGAGAGACAGACAGACAAAGACAGACAGACAGACAGACAAAGACATATATATATTTATTTATATTTATAGGAAGTGAAAGGAAGGATACAAGACAGTTGGATAGATGGACATTCGTTTGCATGAATTTCTAAAGCATGAGATTAAACCCGTTAAATCTGCAGGACGAAATTTGATTTTTGAAAATAAATTATATTCCCTGATAATAAAATGCGCTAACTTCTAAAAGTAGAAAAGTGAATAGGAATCACCCATTTTACAAAGTATAATTATTTAGATCAGCTTGTAAAGAGGGAGGTTTATAAGACATATAGAGAGTGAGGGGGAGAGTGAGAGAGAATATAGAGCAAGATAGACGATGCATTCAATAGACACATGTTCGTATATGTTTCGTTGCTGTTACAGAATTTGAAATTGCATGAGAGGACGGGAAGAATTCACAATCTTACATAATATAGATCTACATGTATATATTCGAAAGAGAGAGAGTTCTCCTTAACACGTGTACAAACACATCGCCATGTGTCGGCAAACGCTTTCATGTTTGACCTTAAGAAAGTGTCCGAAACTTGACCATCAAAGTTAGAAAAACGTAATGTTAATCAGCAAAGGAGAAAAAAAAACACTTTGTACTTTGTACTAAGAATGTCAACCATGCCTTTCAATTTATACATAAAGTGTCCGTTTAACCAGGGACCTTATATAGAGGTCCCTGGTTTAACCAAAACGTGGATTTTGTTTTAAAC
The DNA here is from genome assembly GCA_936450465.1 of Gibbula magus. Classification (NCBI taxonomy): domain Eukaryota; kingdom Metazoa; phylum Mollusca; class Gastropoda; order Trochida; family Trochidae; genus Gibbula; species Gibbula magus. The sequence goes on along the minus strand of OW388290.1, from coordinate 14,289,351 downwards.
CTGCGTTCCTTATAATCTAAAAGGTAAACATTATCTGGTGATAAAATGCAGCGTGTCTTTAACGTTATCTCCATTTTTCTTAATATGCAATAAATAATATTCTAATATTCTAAAACAAAAAGGTTGTATGAAACCCTTTAAAAAATACTGTCGATGTGTATCGTTGATGGTTATACTATATATACAAATGCGGTATGAACAAAAATAGATATTCTGGCCGAAAACGTGTATCTAAAGTAGCATAAATCATCGTTTAGAGACGTTTTTTAAACTAAAATTTCCCTTCAAAATGTGTTCAAATTGATTGGCATATTTAAGCATCTAGTATACACACGCGTACTCTATATTCAATATGACACGGGTTACATCTTACATCTCAGTCTCCTCGTTCTCTCTTCTCGTTCACTCTTGAACAACTTGTATATATCAGTGTTACCACATATGTATTATAAACGGGTATATCAATTAAATCTGAACTTGAAAATGAGTAAGAAATACATGCCATTTAGATAGTGAACAAATGTAACATTGCTGAATTTAGGATCGGACAATCTGCAATAATACAGATTCATGTCCTTTTTTGGAGATAAGACCTTTTTGGGATTCGAGTCCACACCCTCGAAGTCAGGCACCAAAATGTGTTCTAAAGAAAAGTTTAAACAGCTATGCTGATTAAGACACAGACGGTTGTAGATACTTCTATGACATCTTGATAAAAAAAAATATAGTCTACCCCAGGTCTGTACTATAAATGGAAAGAAGATATGAACTGGAAAACTGTTCTCACCAAATTTAGGAAATGTACAAAAGACGTTATTTTGATGATGATATATGTTCGTTCTGTATGGAAGAACAAGAAAATGTGGAACATGTGTATTGCTATCAAAAACATTTGGTCTCGCTTAGAAAGACAAAATACCGGATTTTGTCTGAACTAAATTCATACTCTTTTTTGGTTCCCAAAATTCAGATCATCTTACAAATCATATCATTCTCCTAGCCAAGAAACATATACATAATATGAGCATAAAAAGAAAAGTTCCAACACTTCGAAACTTTATCAAATCTTTGAAATGGAGAAATATATTGCAACAAAGAACAACAAAGGCTTTATATTTGAGCTAAAATGGAGACCAATATTGTGAACGATATGCTTCAGTAGTTCTGAAATTGCAACTATCCCAGTCTACATGTTCAAATATGTAAAAATGATGAATGATTGCAAGACGTGAATGTATGTAAAGAACTTTTAATTGAATAAAATATATCAACAACAAAAAAGACACAGGGTCGTAATTTATTGTTCACTCCTCTGTCATCCAGTGGTCACTGTTCGTGTGTAAAACAATATCTGTATACACATTTTTAGTACTTTAAAAAAAAATTATAATGCAAGTTGTAAAATCTTCCGGCTAATCACTTATCCGCTATAATTATGTATTATACTGTCAGTTTGTACCTCATATGCCGAGGACCTCGGCCTGAGCGTAATAAAGTTCGGCTCTGTCCTAAGTAGTTATCATTAATGCTGACACCAATTTTGCAAACACGACTAACACAAAGGAATAATTACTAAAAATATAAACAGGTAAACAACAGAACATAGGTAAGATGAGCACGATCTAGATCATGTCACCGCGTTCCCTCATCTCAGCGACACAATAATCACCTGCCACGATACAGGTAAACTGTTCCGCATCACCTACCTACACTCTACAGGTATTTATATCTCACCTGTATCAGGTGCACGTGGAGAGTATACACACAGACATCAGTTACATTGATGGGTGTATATGTTATATGTCCTCTATCTAGGTACACGTGGAGAGTATACACACAGACATCAGTTACATTGATGGGTGTATATGTTACATGTCCTCTATCTAGGTACACGTGGAGAGTATACACACAGACATCAGTTACATTGATGGTCGTACATGTTACATGTCCTCTATCTAGGTACACGTGGAGAGTATACACACAGACATCAGTTACATTGATGGGTGTACATGTTACATGTCCTCTATCTAGGTACACGTGGAGAGTATACACACAGACATCAGTTACATTGATGGGTGTACATGTTACATGTCCTCTATCTAGGTACACGTGGAGAGTATACACACAGACATCAGTTACATTGATGGGTGTACATGTTACATGTCCTCTATCTAGGTACACGTGGAGAGTATACACACAGACATCAGTTACATTGATGGGTGTACATGTTACATGTCCTCTATCTAGGTACACGTGGAGAGTATACACACAGACATCAGTTACATTGATGGTCGTACATGTTACATGTCCTCTATCTAGGTACACGTGGAGAGTATACACACAGACATCAGTTACATTGATGGGTGTACATGTTACATGTCCTCTATCTAGGTACACGTGGAGAGTATACACACAGACATCAGTTACATTGATGGTTGTACATGTTACATGTCCTCTATCTAGGTACACGTGGAGAGTATACACACAGACATCAGTTACATTGATGGTTGTACATGTTACATGTCCTCTATCTAGGTACACGTGGAGAGTATACACACAGACATCAGTTACATTGATGGGTGTACATGTTACATGTCCTCTATCTAGGTACACGTGGAGAGTATACACACAGACATCAGTTACATTGATGGTTGTACATGTTACATGTCCTCTATCTAGGTACACGTGGAGAGTATACACACAGACATCAGTTACATTGATGGGTGTACATGTTACATGTCCTCTATCTAGGTACACGTGGAGAGTATACACACAGACATCAGTTACATTGATGGGTGTATATGTTACATGTCCTCTATCTAGGTACACGTGGAGAGTATACACACAGACATCAGTTACATTGATGGTTGTACATGTTACATGTCCTCTATCTAGGTACACGTGGAGAGTATACACACAGACATCAGTTACATTGATGGGTGTACATGTTACATGTCCTCTATCTAGGTACACGTGGAGAGTATACACACAGACATCAGTTACATTGATGGTCGTACATGTTACATGTCCTCTATCTTGAAACTCTAGCGTTGGTTTATGTGGTTTGATGATCAAGTAGTAAATATAGTTATATACCATCGAATACATAAGGTGAACGTACATATAGGTATTGGGTGCGTATATTTAGGCGTAGATTACATTCCATAAATATAATGTCTGCAGTCTTTCAGTTTTATTCTTTTTAAAACAAAAACAAAAGAAACACCCTAGTGTCGAATAGGCATAATTTACGTAGATCCCATTTAGAATTTTATATTCCTATTTCATGAAAATGATTGTTAATAAATTTAGTTGATGGTATCACATTGAATAAAGCATATCTAGCTTTTGAAACTGGTTGCTGATAATGTTCCATACGAACTGGATACGAACTGGATAACATGTACACAGGTACATTACATATAATTATAACACATGCAGTTACACTCCAAAAAACTGCCATCTTCCCCCGCAAGGCACAGCTCATACCAGTCTTCATCACTGGCTAATTTAGCCCTTGCTGCATTTCATCGCCTTGTATGTGCCACAGATGCTAATTTCACAACCAAACGAAGGTTGAATGTCATATGTTAATAGTTCAGCTTCAAACATCTACAACATCGTCCAGGGGTCCAACAAGGAACAGCAACAACATTTGAACCATAAATGTGCATTTTGGAGTATTTTCATGAAAGTTCACACAATGAGAACTACAAAAGCGAATTAAATTATGTTTACATCTGCTTATTTGATAACCCAAGGCCTTAAGGACAAAATCGTATATGTTAAACCTTATTATGAAAATAGTAACCGTTTTGTACTACGAGTATAGAACATTACGTAGGGGTACAATCATATATGATTTTTCCATTTTCCCAAGGATATTTTGTTTGGAGATTTTGTTTTTCGAAAACTACTGAAGAAAGAAACATGATGGATAGCTCATTTTAAAACAGATAAACTGTTTAATTAAGTTTTATTTAAGTCTAACATAAAGTTCAAGGTAAAGCAGAAGTCTTGAATACCTAATTATATTGACGCGTCAATCCTAGTGATAAATAGTTCAATATAAATTAATAAACATTTATTATGCATATAAACATAAGAGGTGTCACATTTTCCATATGTTCTCATTTCACTTTTGCCATATTTCGTAGTTTGTTTACCATAAAACAAACAACTGTTCCTCACGCAAATGTAGCAGAACGCCACAAGGAAAGCAGGCCGAAATGTGCCATATGACTTTAACTAAACTCGCTTTCGCTCGGGTATACACAAATTCTCACTCCTTTCGTTAAAATCATATGAAATTGAGATACCCACAGAGATAGCAAGTTTCTTGAAAAAGGATTGTTTAAAGGGCTAAACCCTGTACGAATTTAAAAGGTGGATATCAAATTGCAACACCTGAAAATTCCCTCAGCAAGATTATGCATATAGAGAAACCGGTAACAGTATATCAGTTCGATTAGTTAACTTATCACTTGAATAAACACAATATTGTGTAGAGACTCATTAAAACAAAAGCAGTAAACATCATTCAGTGACTGTGTCGCCTATATCGGTAAATATTTGGAGTGAAGTAAATAGATATACATGGTTAGTACATGTACCGTATCAGTAACACGTCTGATCAGGTGTGTTTAATAGTCCATGCATGTAGTGTATCGGTGACGACATCAGGTACGGAGTAATTGCCTCACATTCCTAGCGTCTTTCACCTGCCTGAATTGTACACCTGTATATGTAGATATATATTTATATATGATTCCCTGGTCAATTTGATCACTCGTCAACTCGAAATTTATAACGATTGTTTTTTACCAGAATATAAAACTACCAATATTCATAGACATAAGGGTTGAAAACAACAAGCTCTAAACAAAGGATTTTCGAATCGCGTTTTGACACTGCGTTAGAATTCATAACGAAAAAATTAAGTCATATGTTTTTCTCATGTTGTTATTCTTAATGATAAATATTTATATAATGACACCATGGATGACTGTTAATGAACTAAAACAACGGTTTACAGGTAACTTCAGGTAAGCTCACCTGTACGGTATATGTGTTCCAGTTATTTACATCCGAACGAAACCCATGTCTTCCATTACAGTGGGGTAATGGGCGTGACACACAGCGGGTACAGACAAGTTGAGCAACTCAGTGTAGAATCTGTAGATGAATCTTACCATGTAGATAGCTGACCCTTGCTGTGTAAGTGTACGTAGATGTAAACTACGCATCACCTGATTATAACCAGTTGTTTTGTGTTGAGGAATATCCGGGTATTCGACGTGGTCACTCACCCGGAACGACGCTCAGACTACGAAACCCGTTGGGCTTCAAAACTCAGTCGTCCTGAAAGGCATTGTTTGAGGGTTTCACAAGTATCTTCGTCTATACTTATATGTATACTATGAAATGTTATTATTTGAATTCAATACTAGATATTGAATTTGCCTATTTTGTTAAATAGTATATTTTTAAAATGTTCAGAATCTTAATTTTAAAATGTGGAATGAGAATTCTGAATTTCTGTTATCAGATATCAGTGTAGGTGAGCTTCTCATTAGGTATTATATGTACGCTTCTTTAGCTTTCTATGAAAATCCATATTGGCAGGAAAAAGTCACAACGTTATGTTCGAGACAGTACCATCTACTACTTGTCAACTTCGATTATACATGGTGGCGACAATTTCCTATCTTTTAAAAGATTCGAACCTGGACCCTGAACACAGTAAGCTACCACTAATCACTAGCACGTCGTGTTCCGACTCCAGCCACATTGGTCAAACTTTTATAATTTAGATTTTACATTCGGAACCGATTAATGTTTAATGTTAATGTTTGCTTTGAGAGGCATTAATTTCAGTAGCTGGTGTGATGATGAGAGGGCAACTACTATGGACAGGTAGACTTATTTTGTATTGCTATGAAGGCGACGTGTATGTAATAGTTATACTATCATAGTTTCCGCGTTGGATCGTACCAAATACCAGGATGGTTTGTCAGAGAGGCCCTGTCCGAGGCCTTGGGGTAACTCACACTCTATCCCATTCTCTCTTCACAGAGGGTACTTCCTTCAAATTTCCGATCCTAACATCTGTTCGTATAGGCCTGAATCCGCCGTCAGAAAAGGGAGAATTTGACTGGTTGCATTTGAATCTAGTTGTGCAATTTATCAGCGACGCCGTTGTTACATTTGCCAAAATGCTTAAAGGGGCAGTAGCACGTTTTTTGCAAATTTTATTGTTTTAAATTTCCCATTTAGAATAATGCTTTGTGTCATTTATATTTACTTTAGAGGGTACAACATCTTATTACACAAACCAATTATCCGTAGTGGTAATACCGGTGTTGTGTATAAAGCAAAAATTGCATGGCAGCCATTTTATTGTGAACACATTTTATTATTTCGAATGACAAAAAACGATTGCCATGGCTTTATCGAACCGTGTACACTCATTTATGACTTGATTTTCTGAAGAGAGAATGGTGTTTTACTGTTGGTGACATTATTTTTCAAATACATTTTATCGACTTATTTGAGCGAAAAAACGTGCTACTGCCCCTTTAAATTAACGTAAGATAAACGTTTTCGCGTTAAATGTGTTTTCCTCGAAATATGGTATTTTCGTCACTTGTAGATGTCTTTCTCTCTTCTGCATATATTGTGTTATGTAGTTAAGCCTTGTCAAATAGTTGTTGATTACGTGGAGAGGGCTTCTAACTTGTGCACAATCCATTTCTTAAATGAATAAAATATGTTTTCAATCAATTTTGTGAAAACAATTAATCATAAACATGTTGATACATAAAGAAGACCAACTCGGACATATATACCGAAAATAGTTCATTTGCGTTATTTACATCTGTAACGTTCGAAGGATATACATGTATGCTAGTTAGCAAGAGACCCTTTACAGTCAAATGCAAGCTCATTAAAATCAGATAGTAATTTAGTTCCACTACGTTACGTATACTGTATATTGTGTAACGTAGTGCAACTAATTACGGTTTGATTTTAATGAGACTGATTCAAATGCTAAGTTCTTAGAATCAGAATTGAGCAGATCACCGACTGATTAACGGGGGTGGGAGAATTATTCAACTCCCCAAGTTTAAACACCATTTCGCAGGTTTCACACTTAATTGTTTGCAAAAATGCAGAATTTGAAATGAATTTTCACAAATTGTCTCAAATGTCAAATGAAAACGATCCCGAACGTGCCGCGAAGTTTGTTACGATTAGCCAATTAGTTCGTGTATAGTCTCCAGAGGAAACCAGCAAATGTAAACAGATATACTAATAGAGCTCTACATATATAATAGGGTCACAGATATACTAATCGAGCTCTACATATATAATATAGGGTCACAGATATACTAATCGAGCTCTACATATATAATAGGGTCACAGATATACTAATCGAGCTCTACAAATATAATAGGGTCACAGATGTACTAATAGAGCTCTACATATATAATATACCAATAGTGACCAGAAATATGTGAAGCGTCCGAATGATGTTTGTAAGCGAACTTGTTGCCAGCGTTGACAAAAGATATCATATAGTGTCCACAATATAGAATGAAATGCCTGTCCAAAACCAGCTATATTTATACCAAATCTGCCTCCAGAAATCAATAGACACAAACAGAGCCTTCCACGCATAACATTGTAAACAGTCTAGAAGTGAACATATAAAAAAAAAGTGGAAACTTCTTTTTTTCAAGATAGTTTTTTTTTATTCCCATAAGTACATTTATATAAACTGCCAGGCAAAATAAAGTACTCATCTCAGTTGGTTTCGATTAATTCAATATTTAAAAGAAATCAGATGCATTTGAATGAATTAATTGGTGACTGGTGGTTAACTTTAGTTAAAATATCTTTGTTTAATGTAGACAGGCGTAAGAAATGAATTTTACACCAACAATACCCCTGCCCATGTTTAAAATGTTGTAAATGTGCAGTATCAGGTACATACGTATATTAATTTTCACATAGAATATGTCTGATATGTCCATGAAAAGTTGTGCATCATCAAAATTATTAAAAATTTCATCATATTTTTTTTAATTAAAAAAAACATGTAGATCTGAAGTATTCTTTGACTGCTGTACTTTTCAGTTTTAGATTATGACATCGAAAACTTGAATATTTGCAATTGAAAATACATATGGTAAAATCAACTGAGGTGAGTACTTTCTTTTGCCTGGCAGTTTACATTGGCACATCTTTCATGCTCTGACGAAGAGAAACATGTATCACAAACAAATGCAGAAATCGGTCAAAACAGTTCAAGGTGCAAATATAAATTATTACTTTTTGTCATGAACATGTTGTTTATATTACATAGATGAATATATTTCTTTGCTGATAATATAGTATGTTTCAGTAATCTATATATGTCAATTGTTTCAAACCAAACAAAGTATTTGGTTATATTGATAGTATAATTACTGTAACCATTAATCCAAACTTCTAGATAATAATAATAATAATAATAATAATAATAATGGGCATTTATTAAGCGCTATATCCATACACAAGGTGCATGCTCAAAGCGCATTGAAAATAAGAACATTTAAGGTGATGAGATGAAATACTATGGAATAAAGCCTAAATGTAATACTGTAAGCATTGATTAAGGATATTTATCATTAGAGTCTATGGGGAAATAATATGAAAATAGAATCTATGAATAATAGCTAGAAAATAGATGAGTTTTGAGCTGTGATTTAAATACAGTCAGTGAGGATGACATCTTGATGACATAAGGAAGTTGGTTCCAAAGTCTTGGAGCAGTACAGCTGAAAGAGTTTAGTCCTTAACTGGTGTTTTTATACTTTGGCATCTGGAGAAGCTTTAAATTCTGGGATCGAAGTATAGTCCTCCAAGGAATTTAAGAGATATGCTGGAGCCATATTATGTTGACATTTGTAAGTGATACATAGAACTTTAAATTTGATTCTCGCTTCAATGGGAAGCCAGTGTAGACGCTTAAGCACAGGCGTTATGTGACATGCTTTTGGTGTTCTGGTCACAGTTCTTGCCGCTGTGTTCTGAACTTTCTGGAGCTTGTACAACTGACGTTTACTGATTCCTATCAGTAAGCTATTACTATAGTCAAGTCTTGAATGAACAAGCATTTGCACAAGTATTTTGGCGGCATCTCTGGTTATAAGATGACGTATTTGACTGATGCAACGGAGATGATAATAGCAAGTTTTACAGAGTTTATATATGTGTGATTCCATTGAAAGTTGAGAATCAATGATGACTCCAAGATTTCTTGCATGGTCAGCAAAAGGGATTTCAGCAGTTCCGATTTCAACAGAGGTAGCTTGAAGATCACGCAAATTACGTTTAGTTCCTACCAACAATGCCTCTGTTTTCTCATCATTTAGCTTCAGCATATTTGATGACATCCATGACTTTATATCAGTTGTGCAATCAGTAGTACGTTGCAGAGCCTCCTGTGCATTTTCTGGCTTGAAACTGTCAATCAGTTACATATCATCAGCATAAGACTGATGATCCATTTTATGATCCTCTATCACTCTAGCAAGACTATTAGTATAGAGTACAAACAGCACTGGACCCAGCACAGATCCTGGAGGTACTCCACACGCAAGTGAAAAGCGTTTAGACTCTGCTTGATGTATAACCACAGTTTGTGATCTGTTTCTCAGATACGATTCAATCCAGGAGAGCGCAACATTTGTTACACCCATCTCCAGTTGAAGTTTCGAGAGTAGAAGCTTGTGATCCACAGTGTCAAAAGCTGCCGACAGATCTAAGAGTGTTAATGCAGCAATATTCCCTGAATCCACTCGACTTCTTAGTTCGTCCATGACTCGTAGCAAAGCCGTTTCTGTAATGTGGTAATCACGATAGGCAGATTGGAAATCATCCATAAGCCCATATTTTTTAAGATGATCCTTAAGTCTTAAATTCACTGCCTTTTCAATGATTTTCGATATAAATGACACATTTGATACAGGCCTATAGTTTCTCAGATTGTTAGGATCCAAGTCACTTTTCTTTAAAAGAGGCTTCACAATAGCGGATTTAAGAGTCTGGAAAAACTCCACTTGATATACTTGAATTCACCAGATTCGTTATGAAAGGAGGAAGTAAATCTAAATAATCCATCAACATAGAAGTGGGAATAGGATCCAGCGAACATGTTGTTTTCTTTGATGCTCTTATCATCTTCTCAAGTTCTTGTTGGGAGAAAGTTTCAAAAATGGGCAATTCATGGCGAGTTGATGATGCATCAGGAATCTCTGATTGTTTTGACATACTTGAAGAGTTTTCTAGATCTTCCTGAATATCCTTGATTTTGCTATCAAAATATTCCGCGAAGTCATTAGCTAGAACCTCATCAGAATCATATTCAGGCAGCTTCACATTGTCTTTTTTACCGAGGAGTTTATTTACGAATTTGTAAAACTTGTCCGAGCATCCTTTCATTTCCAATATTTTATTATTACAGTAATCAGCCTTTGCATTCCTAACAACTTTACTAAGCTCCTGTCGTCTGTGCCGATAAATCTGTCGATGTATCTCAAGTCGAGACTTGCGCCATTGACGTTCTGCCACTCTGCACTCTCGCTTCGCGTTGAGGACTTGATCATTGTACCAGAACGAATCTGGTCTCATCCGTACATTCATAAATTGAACTGGAGCATGTTTATCCAAAAGACTTATCAATGTTGAATTGTACATGTCAGTCAGCACGTTTGGATCTCCTGACGTTTCACCCAACAAGGGGGAGTTTAGAATATCTGCTTTAAAATCCTCTTTGTCTATACTTCTTAAAGATAAATTGTCAACAAGTTTCATCTTAAAAAGTTAGTTTTTTTTTAATATATAATGCCATGTAAAAACGTGTATTGGAATTCAAGGAGTTTGATATATTTCAAACCAGCTCTGTAATTCATGAAAATCTTATCCCAGTCAAGATTAACATCTCCAAAAGAAGCTTGCCATTTCAGACAAAGTTTTGGTATCTCATCAGTAGAATTCAGTGTATCTTAAAATATTAATAAAATAGTTTATAATAGTATATTTCCAAGAATCAAGTTAAAAACTTGTACGTAATTCAAATATGTGCCTATAATACCATAATTTAGTTTCAAATCATTGAAAGTTCTGAAGTTACCATTGTCACAAGTATCCTTAATTGCTAGAATTCCCTTACATGCCCAATTTTGGATGTAGAAAGTTGGGTTCTTGAAATTATGGTTCACCGAAAGCCTTTGAGGAAGGATTTCATAAATATTTTCTGGGTTGACCTGATCCTTTTTACAGTAATTTTCCCAAGCTTTCATAACCTACTTCCAAGAAGGGTTATCAATATAATTAATTATCATTTGCACCAAATTTTAAAATTGTCTCAAAAGGAATATTGCATGGATTTCAATGGTTGCTTTTTCACAATAAGATCTCAAGTTTGATATTTTCAAAGCATCACAGAAAGTGGTCGTATCAACCTTATACATTCTTTTCAAATATTTCCTTTTGATTTTATCAGGTTTGTCATTCCATATGAAGGATATTGTCCATTGAAGAAATGAAATCTTTTGGGGGGTTAGGGAGGGTACTAAATATGTGCACAAGTTGTGAGATAGCCAAAGTTTTAATGACAGTTATTTTGCCAATCAAAGTTAAATGTCTCTTCATCAATTGTACAAGAAGTCTATTTATTTGGTCTTTTTCCTTGTATTGATTACCCACAAATTGTTGAGATCATTATGAAATTTAATTCCAAGAACTTCAAAAACCCATTCTATTTTAATGTCCTCGTCTAGCTTTTCAGGACTATTTCTCCTTGAGCCTATCCATATTGTCTTGGTCTTATATGTGTTTATTCCAACCCCTGAAATGGAAATGTATAAAAAAAACATTCACTTTAAATGGCAAAATTGGCGGTCATTTTGAATTTTCTGCTTTTTTAAAATGATCTCAAGAAAACTATCAATACAGTGTCAATCTTTGTATTTCTGCTGTTATAAAACAATAAAAGTGACACTAATATTGCGCAATTATTTAAACATGAAGAAACATATAGATTTATATAAAAACAGATTTGGGGTATATTTTTCACCTATAAAATGCACAATGGACTTAGGTATATTCTGCTCCTTTCTGTATGACATCTTGCACCGCTATGTAAACTTGTGGTCTAGCTCCGTCTGATCTGTATGGCACCTTTTGAGAAAACTGACAATGACGTCATTGTTTCGAAATATAGATTCTATAAATCAATGCGAACATATTAAATGAAAATAAATTTCCAGATAGATAAAACTTGTAATAATACACTGACATTAGATTAAACATGTTTCTTATACTCAGAGAAGAAAAGTTAGGTTCATTAAGTTTTCAATGACGCACGCGGCAGTATTACCAAATTAAATTTCGCGCTATAGATCTTGTGTCAAAGCGCATGCGCAGTTTATTTTCAGCGGATAGTTCACTCACTCGGCGATTATACTCACACTCACACACTGTAGCCAACGGTGTAGATCTAGCTTATGTCTAGTTTTATGGTCTCGTAGTCTCCAGTTGAGTAAGAATATTGTGTGCAGTGAATAGTTAGGTGATTAGCATCGACTTTGTTTCACGATGAATGACGTTCTAAAGCGACTCGGAACTTTTCAGGATTATTCGAGGTCGTCGGAACCACCAGGAGATTCTGACACCCCGCAGTCTCTGTTAGACCGACCCTCAGCTGTGAAGCTGGCAGAGGCAGGCTTCCTCAGAACCCCTGGGTAGTATAGAGTACAAACAGCACTGGACCCAGCACAGATCCTGGAGGTACTCCACACGCAAGTGAAAAGCGTTTAGACTCTGCTTGATGTATAACCACAGTTTGTGATCTGTTTCTCAGATACGATTCAATCCAGGAGAGCGCAACATTTGTTACACCCATCTCCAGTTGAAGTTTCGAGAGTAGAAGCTTGTGATCCACAGTGTCAAAAGCTGCCGACAGATCTAAGAGTGTTAATGCAGCAATATTCCCTGAATCCACTCGACTTCTTAGTTCGTCCATGACTCGTAGCAAAGCCGTTTCTGTAATGTGGTAATCACGATAGGCAGATTGGAAATCATCCATAAGCCCATATTTTTTAAGATGATCCTTAAGTCTTAAATTCACTGCCTTTTCAATGATTTTCGATATAAATGACACATTTGATACAGGCCTATAGTTTCTCAGATTGTTAGGATCCAAGTCACTTTTCTTTAAAAGAGGCTTCACAATAGCGGATTTAAGAGTCTGGAAAAACTCCACTTGATATACTTGAATTCACCAGATTCGTTATGAAAGGAGGAAGTAAATCTAAATAATCCATCAACATAGAAGTGGGAATAGGATCCAGCGAACATGTTGTTTTCTTTGATGCTCTTATCATCTTCTCAAGTTCTTGTTGGGAGAAAGGTTCAAAAATGGGCAATTCATGGCGAGTTGATGATGCATCAGGAATCTCTGATTGTTTTGACATACTTGAAGAGTTTTCTAGATCTTCCTGAATATCCTTGATTTTGCTATCAAAATATTCCGCGAAGTCATTAGCTAGAACCTCATCAGAATCATATTCAGGCAGCTTCACATTGTCTTTTTTACCGAGGAGTTTATTTACGAATTTGTAAAACTTGTCCGAGCATCCTTTCATTTCCAATATTTTATTATTACAGTAATCAGCCTTTGCATTCCTAACAACTTTACTAAGCTCCTGTCGTCTGTGCCGATAAATCTGTCGATGTATCTCAAGTCGAGACTTGCGCCATTGACCTTCTGCCACTCTGCACTCTCGCTTCGCGTTGAGGACTTGATCATTGTACCAGAACGAATCTGGTCTCATCCGTACATTCATAAATTGAACTGGAGCATGTTTATCCAAAAGACTTATCAATGTTGAATTGTACATGTCAGTCAGCACGTTTGGATCTCCTGACGTTTCACCCAACAAGGGGGAGTTTAGAATATCTGCTTTAAAATCCTCTTTGTCTATACTTCTTAAAGATAAATTGTCAACAAGTTTCATCTTAAAAAGTTAGTTTTTTTTTTATATATAATGCCATGTAAAAACGTGTATTGGAATTCAAGGAGTTTGATATATTTCAAACCAGCTCTGTAATTCATGAAAATCTTATCCCAGTCAAGATTAACATCTCCAAAAGAAGCTTGCCATTTCAGACAAAGTTTTGGTATCTCATCAGTAGAATTCAGTGTATCTTAAAATATTAATAAAATAGTTTATAATAGTATATTTCCAAGAATCAAGTTAAAAACTTGTACGTAATTCAAATATGTGCCTATAATACCATAATTTAGTTTCAAATCATTGAAAGTTCTGAAGTTACCATTGTCACAAGTATCCTAATTGCTAGAATTCCCTTACATGCCCAATTTTGGATGTAGAAAGTTGGGTTCTTGAAATTATGGTTCACCGAAAGCCTTTGAGGAAGGATTTCATAAATATTTTCTGGGTTGACCTGATCCTTTTTACAGTAATTTTCCCAAGCTTTCATAACCTACTTCCAAGAAGGGTTATCAATATAATTAATTATCATTTGCACCAAATTTTAAAATTGTCTCAAAAGGAATATTGCATGGATTTCAATGGTTGCTTTTTCACAATAAGATCTCAAGTTTGATATTTTCAAAGCATCACAGAAAGTGGTCGTATCAACCTTATACATTCTTTTCAAATATTTCCTTTTGATTTTATCAGGTTTGTCATTCCATATGAAGGATATTGTCCATTGAAGAAATGAAATCTTTTGGGGGGTTAGGGAGGGTACTAAATATGTGCACAAGTTGTGAGATAGCCAAAGTTTTAATGACAGTTATTTTGCCAATCAAAGTTAAATGTCTCTTCATCAATTGTACAAGAAGTCTATTTATTTGGTCTTTTTCCTTGTATTGATTACCCACAAATTGTTGAGATCATTATGAAATTTAATTCCAAGAACTTCAAAAACCCATTCTATTTTAATGTCCTCGTCTAGCTTTTCAGGACTATTTCTCCTTGAGCCTATCCATATTGTCTTGGTCTTATATGTGTTTATTCCAACCCCTGAAATGGAAATGTATAAAAAAAACATTCACTTTAAATGGCAAAATTGGCGGTCATTTTGAATTTTCTGCTTTTTTAAAATGATCTCAAGAAAACTATCAATACAGTGTCAATCTTTGTATTTCTGCTGTTATAAAACAATAAAAGTGACACTAATATTGCGCAATTATTTAAACATGAAGAAACATATAGATTTATATAAAAACAGATTTGGGGTATATTTTTCACCTATAAAATGCACAATGGACTTAGGTATATTCTGCTCCTTTCTGTATGACATCTTGCACCGCTATGTAAACTTGTGGTCTAGCTCCGTCTGATCTGTATGGCACCTTTTGAGAAAACTGACAATGACGTCATTGTTTCGAAATATAGATTCTATAAATCAATGCGAACATATTAAATGAAAATAAATTTCCAGATAGATAAAACTTGTAATAATACACTGACATTAGATTAAACATGTTTCTTATACTCAGAGAAGAAAAGTTAGGTTCATTAAGTTTTCAATGACGCACGCGGCAGTAGATCTATTACCAAATTAAATTTCGCGCTATAGATCTTGTGTCAAAGCGCATGCGCAGTTTATTTTCAGCGGATAGTTCACTCACTCGGCGATTATACTCACACTCACACACTGTAGCCAACGGTGTAGATCTAGCTTATGTCTAGTTTTATGGTCTCGTAGTCTCCAGTTGAGTAAGAATATTGTGTGCAGTGAATAGTTAGGTGATTAGCATCGACTTTGTTTCACGATGAATGACGTTCTAAAGCGACTCGGAACTTTTCAGGATTATTCGAGGTCGTCGGAACCACCAGGAGATTCTGACACCCCGCAGTCTCTGTTAGACCGACCCTCAGCTGTGAAGCTGGCAGAGGCAGGCTTCCTCAGAACCCCTGGGTGTCGGGATGACGAGGCGAAGTGCTACTGTTGTGGTGTCAAGTACAGGGGGTGGAAGGGTAAGTCTCCCCAGGCCGTCCACAGGACCCTATCCCCTCACTGCCCCCATGTGATGAAGATGTCAAGTATTATGACGAGCCTTGAGGGCAATACTGGCTATGCCGTTACATGGAATAGCACTTCGGATGTCTACGGGTGGCACCAGGAAACTATCAACAATAGACCTTCAGATGATGGATCTATGAACTTTGAGAAGCTGAGACTCCTTACTTTTCCCAGCCCTACCAACCATAGAGCACAAGAGTTTGCCCGGCTTGGGTTCAAATACTTCATGGAGGGGATGGTGAGGTGTGTGTTCTGCCTTCTACAGCTGCCATTCCACACAGAGAATCCATCCCGAGCACACGAGACACGATCTGTCAACTGTCCTCTTGTTAGGAAGCTGGATGTGGGAAACATTCCCATAGATTTGGAGGAGGATATTAGATCAACATACAGAGAACTTTATAGTGAAGATGAGGAATCCTGTGTTGGGGATAGACCTATTGTAAAACATCCCCAGTACAGTGATGTACAGACAAGGGTGGATTCTTTCACAACCTGGCCAGTTGCTTTCATTCCAACACCAAACCTACTAGCCCCTGCTGGGTTCTTTTATACAGGTAAATAATATTTTATTTCTAATGAAGTTACAGTATAACTAGCCTGTTGAAGGTTGGATTTCACTTGTGCCTTTATAATGAATCAGATATAATCTTTTAATCACACTGGTCAAATCATGCATATCACTTGGTATACATTGTTGAGTAATTTCCACATAAAATACCATTTTGCAAATAATGCTTTGATGTAACTATTGTGAAAATGATTTTTCACAGTAGCTGTTCAGTAACCTCTATGTATATGTATTATATCATTAGCACTAATTTCATAGCACCTGTCATGGGTTATGATTATATAGTAAAAATATCCAAAATGATCGAATTTATGCATATATCACTCATTCTCAATGAAAGTGCACAATTGAAAATGTGCATTTCACAAAAAACGAAAGTCTGCATTAGAAGTGTTAATATGTGTTACCCCAATGTCCTCTGTTCATTAAATAAGATTATGAAGTTTGAGCAAATAATTCCTACCAGATGTCCTATAATTGCTGTCCAAACATGACATGTCAATATGTCTCAGTAGGCCTATTTTACGTTATATATAACGTTATTTGTTTCAGGTAATGAACCATATACGTCAATAATTATATATTATCTAACAGTAAACATGTAACAAGTTTCAGTTTGATTTAAATTGGTCAAATGGGTTAATTTCTTAAACTCTGCTTAATTTTTGTTATCTCATTACCATCTTATTTTAAGTTTGCGTACCTTATGCAATGTATTACTTTTAACGTCAAATATCAAAGAAACCTCGGGTGTAGTTTTTAAACAAAAATATCATCCACGGGATTCGAACATGTACTTCGAAAATGAGCGTAACAGAAAACATTGACAGTAACCACTAGACCATTTGGCTCATCTAACAAAAGTGTAACAATTTTCGCTCTTATCATATCTATGTTGAACAATGTATACAATACCCGTAACCCGGGCCGGGCCGTGCCAGTTTATTCGTTCGGTGACGTTATTTTCATAGACTTGCATGTCCAGACTAAACAATTTTCAAGAAATGAGTTCTGTTAGGATCAATTTAAATCTATCCAGCTTGATTGGAAATCATCTCCGCTTGAAGCACATACTTTAAATTAACTTTTCCGATGACAATTTGATTAATGTAATTAGATTTACCTACATGTTTACATAGTCTTTGAATAAAAACTTTCCCATAGATCGTCATTTTCAATGATTTCACAACTATATGTTGGACAACTTACTGTCTTTCCTAAACAAACATTAAACATACATATATCATGAGGATGTAGCCAAGATAATTCTTTACAAAAGTGATTAATGTTTATAGGATCGGGCAAAAAGAATCGTATTTTCGAACAATATTTATCCGAGACTATTTAAACTCAATGGAAATAACGTCACCGTATGAATTTAAGTGGTACGAGTCTATTCTGCTTTTAAATAAATTGGAAACATTCACACTTAATTGCCTTCACTAACCGGTATCTATGAACACCAAAAAATGTATATGCCTGTTATAAGATGTATATGTTGTATGAATCTTTTTTATTTGAATGAAGGCGAAGTTTCGGCGTAAAAAGGCCTACTTTAATTGCATATAGGTACCGTAAATTTATTGAATAATCGCCTGCCTTGAACAATCGCCGGGTCTAAGTCCTAAGTAATAATCGCTTGTCTTGAATAGGCCTGTTATCGCCGGGTTAATTTTAGTAAATGTAAACAAACTAATGTCTATCTCCTTTTCAAAAATTATTCCCGGCATAAGCATATTTACGCCACGCACTTGGTTAGCAATATTAATAATTTAAAACATACTGAAATTATGTTTTTGTTATTATTTAAAATTTTCAGATATATTAGGGCTTATTTTATATTAGGGCTTCGAAAAAAATAATCGTCTCGAATGATCGCTGGATCAAATCTGGGTCAAATCGTTTGGTCAAATTAATAATCGCCTGGCGATTATTCAAGGACTGACGGTATATCTAGGCCCTATTACAGTTTTTGAAATATCAGCATCGGAAATAAAAAAAATTAGTAAAAATAAAACACACTAAAATTCGTTCCAAATCATATAATCACTTGTAACAACATATGGACAATATTGTATGACGTCGCCCATGACACTACACAACGTTACACTCCTTGTAGGCAGTCATAACGTATGATACCATAACGTAGAATACATAACGTAAAATACATTGGGATGTTTTATTGCAACGGAAAGTTTTTTGGACGTGTTAGCGCAATTGCTGGTGATTACAAGGAAACTTTACAACTTTACCGAGCTGTAACTATTACTTTTAGCAAGTTCCTATTTTACATTTTTGTAGGAGACACATAACGTAGAATACAGGCTTAACCATACGATTTTTCCTTAACGGTAGTTCTTTAATTTCTGAAACATTAATACATTTAATATGACAATTGTTACTATTTTACTTTTCTTTATTATTCAACACACATGAATGACTGAATGTATTTAGGTTCACTGCAGATAACATTTATTTATCAGTTTATTTAAAAATACATAACGTAGAATACATGAAAATAGCGACAGTAAACATTTGGTATTTTAAGAAATTTGAGAAAAGTGTTAACAGTTCTGCTTGCTGAAAATTCCTTAGTAAAGGTTATTCTATATTTGGACATGTGTTATCGCATCCATGACTTATGAGTGAATCTCAGTTCCTACGTCAACGTGACAGTTCTCGTTGGTGACATTGCTATTTTGACATGTTCCAAGATTACTAAGGCCTCTCTAAAAAATATCAACAGTAAAATGTAACATTTTATGTGTCGTTCGTACTACGAATTCAATTTCCTTTTTCATCAATCTTACATTGCACCATATTAACGGTATATTCATTATATAAAAAGACGATTTATTAGGACGACACCATTATTTACTAATTGTGCACTTTCGTTGAGAATGAGTGATATATAAGTTTTACTTCAAATTGACAGTGTTGTACTGCACATGGAAAAAGGCATTATTATGGATTTTCATTAATGACAATTTTTAGAATTAACAAGTTTTTAACAATACTTGCATAAACATTTATATTTAATTTACAGCTAATCATCATGACATTGTTCCACATTCATATTACTTTTTAAAACTTTGAAATATTGTGTCAACTTAGTTACTTGCAACATTGTTTCACTTCATTAATTAATGTATAACATAGTATTACTTTATCATAATAATGCTGCCTGTCTTAAACTATGTACAACATTGTTGATATTAAATTGTTTGAAATGTTTTCAATCAGTTTTAATTAATTGATTTGAATGAAGTGTAAGTTTGGTATTTGCATGGATATTCTTATTTTAATACTATATGAGGTTTGGTAGATGAATGGATTATAAGCTGTCTGAAAGTGTGGATTAGAATCCTGCTCCCACTGTGCATATATAGAACATCATACTTGTGCATTTGGATCGTTTGTATTGAACTCGAAGATGTCATGGAGTTGTTCCTCCACTTCCATGACAGCTTCGAATTCAATACAAACGATCCAAATGCACAAGTATGATGTTCTTTATTTATTATATGTAGTAGTGTGTAGGAAACTCTTAGTCCAAAAGAGAAGACAAACTACTAGGGGTGTGAGGCTTGACACAGTTTATTATCAATCTATGTTGTGAACCCTGAAATACAGGAGTATAACAATATTAAAACATGATATACAAACACTCATTGCAACAAATCACTGTATCAACTTGACACATTTAGCATTATAAAAACATAATTATCATCCAATTACACAATGCAGTCTTAGATACAACATCAGTGTGAAGTATTACATCACATCATCCATATTACCATAAATAGAATCACCTTGATAATCAGCATGTGTAACATACACACAGACATATAGAACTCAACTTATTCGCATTACAATAAATAGCCATGCATTATTACACATTATGTTTAACATATACATATGCATACAGAATCATGACACACATGATAATTAATATTCACATCATAAAATGTAAACATACCGGATACTTATTGATACAAAATACATGAAATACATAAGCAAATATAAAATACACAAAGCCATGAAACTCACCGCTGCGTGACAGCAGGTTCACGATAGATATAAGTCAGTCACAAGTCACAATCACATGGTTATCTAAAAGCAAATAATTAAAACTAATATAAAAACCTATCTCAATAGCTAGCACACATTCAAACAATCACTCACCTCAGACACACATTTACATTTAATGAATGGTTTATGATAAATTAGGTAATATGCATTTAAGTTATGATGGTTAAGATATAAATGATATTAATGCATATGAAAATATAAACCAGACCAATTGCTTACAATGGCCGATACATAAATATAACCTTACTCAATCCAAAGTATTATCTTTAGATAAGAATCTTTTTAAATATAAGATTAAAATATAATATATACAATACACAATAATACACAAATAGAAACTAACCTCAGTAATAAGAACATGACTCCTCAAAACTTCCAAGGCACAACTTCAAGAAATAGCCTCCAAAGAATATTCAACCACGATGTTGACCAGCAGAAATGCATCAAACTGACTGACTTGAAATGTTAAAACCTAAATCTTATAACACCGAAAAGACAATAGAAAGCAAGCTAGACTGTAAGAGAGAGGAGAGTTGAAAGGGAGATAGCTTGGGTATTGAGTGAAGTGCATGTGACAGGGCATGGCCTGGAGTGCAGTGGCTATTGTTAGTAAATACTATGCCAAGCTAATTGTAAATGGTTTGATTTAGTAACTTAACTTGATAGCTAACACATAGAATAAATTAGATTGATAACCTAATACTGAATTATAAACCTTAAAGTATCTAGATCTAATGGAATAAAATGACTTAGCAAACTAATGATTCTTATCACAAGTGCTGATTCTAAAAACACTATGTTAAAATGCTATAAACAACACAACTCCAACTGTCTTTCAACTAGAGTTTAATCATAAATAAATCTATGTACAATTCCAACACTGCCACATGTATACCCCTTTTTATTAGTAAATTGTTAAACAAATAAAGTTGCATAAATTTACTGGGACGATGTGCTGCGTATTGATACACGGGCGGTTGCTTGACCAGCACGACTTACGATTTAATATCTTAATAATAACTTTATTTTCTCATTTGTCAGCCCAAAAGAGCTGTAAGTGAAATTTTCTTCAGTGTGGTAACATAATTAAACCATCAAATTTGCTTTATTATCATTTAATTACAAAGAACTGAAAATGAGAAACAACATTCAGGCTTCCGTGCGTCGTGCTTCTTTTGAATGACGTAACCATTGTTATGACGTCACAATAGTAAACGGTTGTGACGTCACAGTGACGCAGCATCGCTAGCGAATCTTTCGGCAATGCTTTCGATTCCCCTTCCTCTTTGCGCTTTTCTGCCTTGTTAATGATAATTTGAGCAACATTGTCCCTGCTTGTGCTGTTAATATTAGGCAAAATCCATGCTGATACTTTAATCAACTGAAAAAATTTTAGCAGTATTATTAAAACATAAATTGTGGAGATTTAATTGGGTAAACATTGAAAAGTACGCAAAATTCCGAGAAGTGCCGAAGTTTAGAGAAAGTAGAACCGTCAGCCGTGCAATATGGAAATTGACCACGGGAACCGTATTGCACCCCTGTATTACTATCTTAAGTTTACATAGGTATATAATAAATTGGCTTATCCTAAAAAGAACAATGTTACCATTAAAGGCGCTGTAGCACGTTTTTTCGCTCAAATAAGTCGATGAAATGTATTTGAAAAATAATGTCACCAATAGTAAAACACCATTCTCTCTCCGGAAAATCAAATTGAAAATGAGTGTACATGGTTCGGTAAAGCCACGGGGATCGTTTTTGTAATACGAAATGATTAAATTGTGTTCACAATAAAATGGCCGCCATGCAATTTTTGCTTTATACGCAACACCGTTATTATCACTACGGATAATTGGTTTGTTTAATAACATGTTTTACCCTCTAAAGTTAAAGTCAAATATGCCAAACATTATTAATTGTCTTACTTTATCAAGAAGTACCAACTGTTACCGAAACATACAATTTTGATGATACTCGACTTAGTATATTGACGATATGAAGGTAAAAGTGTCGATTTCTGATCGAAAACCGGACAATGCACCGCGTGTGGCGCGCGCCAATGAGTCAAACGTAATTTTGGAACCTTATTTAAACCAGACAAAATAACAAATTTGGGTTGATAATGTTTGATAGGTCATATAACTACTGTTCATGTAAATAGGACGTGCACTTTCGGTTTCTGCACATGCATAATTATGTTACTCGATTTTAATTGGAAACTAGTAATTATGATATATTTGGCGATTGGGGATGAATATGCAAGCTGAGTGATTTTATTTGTATTGTAAACAGCACATATGTGTTGGAACGGATTAAAGTCAAATAAAAATTTATGAAACACAATGGATGCACCTTTAAGAATTTCAGTTTACCAGTACTTTTTATTCACTGTGCAAAGCGTTGTTCATGTTGGTTACCTTTCGATTTATGTAAAACTGCATTAAACATACAATGACATTTCTTCTGATGATGATTAATAATAATTAATTGATAGAAGAACAAATTCAAAATATTTGTTTTACATCATGATATATTTGGCAAAATTACTGAAGAAAACTGTGAATGAGTCAAAGATTGATATATAATATATTTTGGCAAAACAGAAAATTTACTTTCTAACTACAAACTTGTTATTTGTTTCAGGTTATGGAGATAAAGTGCGATGTTATTTCTGTGGAATAACTCTCCTCAAATGGAGGCAGGAAGCTGATCCTTGGTTTCAACATGCGAGACAAGCTCCACATTGTGAATTTGTAAAACAGAAAATGGGAAATAATTTCATGGCAGAGGCCCCTCACTTTCAAGTATGTTTACATTTAATACAATTTAAAAAAAGAAAGAATTATAATGATATTCTATGATATTGACATTCACATGATAAGTAAATTTCATTTATGATTTATTATATTTAGATAATGATACTCCCAAAACGTCTATACCATCACATTTTACTAGTCACATCTTGCCAGTAAATGATCTAAAATGATATTTAACTTTAGATGTAGTTTTCTAATTTATATGTTATATTATATAATTTATTTCCAAATTTTAGATCCTGACAGACAAAGAACCTCAGAGAGAGGGTAAGTGGCCTGAAGAATATAGATGGTCAACACTGTAAATATCGAAATTTTTTAAAATTATTTAAACCTAATTATAAATGCTGAGCTGTATGTTCAGAATGTCCTTAACTGACTACTTAAAAGTGACTTAAGTCACATTCATACATTCTATGAAACATATACTAGACATTGGGTGTACTGAGCCATATGACATACCAAATGATATGCTTTGAAAAGTATCTCTGAAGTAAAAATCTTTTGAAGTAAAAAACTATTGTGGGAATTAAAATACAGTTATCTCCCTTTGACCTACAGATGACAGATCCGAGGACTCTCTCCTGCGTCCAAGCCTGGATATGAATGCACTCAAGGCAGCAATGAGTCAGTATGATGTGACACAAATACGTCAAGCCATTCTCATGTTTTTTCTGGCGTCCCGTGAGTGTTCTAACTCATGTTGGATTATGATTGTTACAAATTATCTCCCTTTGAAGACAGTGCACCAGACTAAGTTCTGGAACTGAATAAGTACTCTAGTTCTCTCCTGTTAACACTGTAGCTGTAATATTATTTTATAGGCAACAATTTATGTTAGCATAGAATTTGTTGAATTAATTCTAACCAACAGGGGCTTAAAAATAAA
Organism: Gibbula magus; assembly: GCA_936450465.1. NCBI lineage: Eukaryota > Metazoa > Mollusca > Gastropoda > Trochida > Trochidae > Gibbula > Gibbula magus. The sequence goes on along the minus strand of OW388290.1, from coordinate 14,264,873 downwards.
TGTTTCAGTATTTATATCATTCGTTGACTAACATCAATATTTGGCACCAAATCTCCAAGCTCAGTCTTGAAGTCAAGCCAATTTTCTTCTGAAAAGGTCAGACTGGCTTGTCATTAAAAAAAAACTTATTTACCTCATCTGGCCTGAAAGGCCATATGGTTTTATGGCATCCGGGCATGGTGTCAATCTGTCTGTAAACTTTTTGCGTTTCCAACTTCTGCTTTATGGCCAATGGGGATTCTGAGTTGTAGATTTGGTAACCCTGTGACCTCAAATATGGGTTATAGGAGTCACAGCCTAGAAACCTATTTTAATCTCCTTTTCCAGAATGAATATTCCTCCTTCCCAACACACAGCTTGTAGCAATACTTGTGTGTGGAAGGGCTGGCTGTAAAAAAGACAGGGTTCATCCACCCATAGCCTCTTGATTCCTTGCACACTTGCAATGTTCACAACATTTCTCTCTTTCTCTCCCTCTCTCGCACTATTTTTCAATGTCATTTTCATTACCAAAAGGTCTAGAGAGCTGAAATGTTGTGTGCAGACTCCTCGGCCAATGGGGATTCTAAATTGCAGATTTGGTTAACCCGTGACCCCAAATAGGGTCACAGGGGTCACGACATTAAAAACCTGTTTTCATCTTCTTCTCCAATACAAAAAGCTCCAGATAGTTTAAATGTCATGTACAGACTCATTGGCCGAAATGGATTCTAAATTGTAAATTTGGTGACTCTGTGACCCCAAATATGGATCACAGGGTCACAACCTAAAACATTGTAGCAAGCTTTAAACAGTACTCTTGAGATTTTATGTGCTTTTCACTTCAGTCACTATAGAGACTAGGGGAGGTAATCCCAAATAAGTGAGTTCTAACATGTGATTTGAGAAATGGTTGTTGAGAAAGAGAAGTTGAGACTTGAAAATAGAAAATTGAAGGTCCAACAAAAAAATATTTTTTAAAACCATCTTTTTGTAACTTTTATCATATTTCATTTAAGTTATTATTAATATTTTATTATTAAAATCTGATGAGCTACAGAGCCAATGACTATATTTTCTTTAAAATCTTTGCAGGAATTGTAAAACTTGGACAACCAATTTGTCATAATTCAGTGTCAAGTCATGTTTTTGTTATGTACTGACAATTTCAAGACTTCAGGGCATGGGATTGTGCATTATATTGGAAACAATCAGTAATATTTAAGTCTTCATCATCAAACAATTAAGAAATCTGTTGTAATTTCTGATCAATCTATCATCAATAATTGATCTATTGATGGCCATGATAATCAATTATACATTTAAAGATCAAATCCCAACAATTTATTTTGGACATTTTCGAAATCTTTACATGCATAGTCTGTAGCACTGTCACTCTCTCACACAGATGGGTTCTACCCTGACAAGACTCTGCTCCTCGCAACCCTGCAAGCTATTGATGTCAACTTCATCCAGATGCAGAGGCAAGGGGGACAACTCAACAACGAGGTTCAGCTTCGACGGCAGATTGAACTCTTGTTGAGAGAGGTGATGGAAGAAAACAATATAGATCGAGAAGAGCATGAGATGAGGCTGACACAGGAGTTAAATCTGCGTCAAGGTCAGGCTGAAGTGATCCAGCACCACAACAGACAACTACAGACAACACGCAGTCAACTGGACAGACAGGTCAGTGAGGTTTCCAGATTGGCTGAGAAGAATAGAAGAAAGAATGAGGAGAATAGAAGACAGGCCGAGGAGTTGGAGAGACTAAGGAGGCTTCTCGAAGGTAAAAAAATGTCCCTTTTAAAACATAAATATAGCATTTGATGATCTTAGCATTGTAATTGCTTGAGTCAATCACACCTGATTTCTATATATGATACAACTTCCCAATGCAAGGCATAACTCTTGCCAGTCTCCATTACTGGCTGATTTAGGCCTTGCAGTATTTCCTTAAAAAATCTGTGTTTAGAAATCCAGGCCCGCTATGCATTTCTGGTGCAGCGATTCACTATCTTGACACAACAAAGCGAGGGAAATACTGCAAGGCTTAAATCAGCCAGTAATGCAGACTGGCAAGAGTTATACCTTGCATTTGGAAGTTGTATATGATATTAAGAAAACATTTTGCAGCATAAAGTTTGATTGTAACATGATTGTTCAACTGCAATCTGGCTGATTTAAGATTTAAGAGTTGATTCATTTCCTACGCTATAGGGGTGAAACGGTACACTTGAGCCTCGGTTCGGTTCGTATTACGGTACAGGACCCTCGGTTCAGTACAAAACCAAGAATATCCTTCAATATATAAACTAAACCATAACAAATTATACATTTTTCTTCAAAATTAGTGTGAAGGGTGTGGAAATCATTTGGCTTTAGAATTGTTCAATCGCAAATATAACATTACATCTGAATTATTATATAAATAATACATAATTGTTTAATTTAGTCATATATTCGGTATATACCAAAAAAGTATGTTGATGTACTGTGTACCGAACTGAGGGCAAAATACCGCGGTTCAACTACTGTAGTTGTGGGCCGTTTCTTCCCCACTATGCTGTACAGAATTGTGACATGCTGTCTTTAGACATAATTTTTTATACCTTCATATCTTTAATATTATATTATTATTGTATTATTAATATGAAGAGAAGCATGAGTAAATGTAATCATGTCACTGTGAGAAAAGTTAAGGTTTAATAATCTTGAATTGCAGCAAACAACATAGTTGACGATCAGATAAATGACACAGCTGCAGATGACAATGTCAGAGTTCACCATGACAACGTTGATAATGACAATGAAAGTGACAATGACGAAGAAACAGTCGATGAAAGCGGCAACTATTCCCAGTGTGAAGTTTGTACAGCTGAGAGAGCCAACTGTGTTCTTCTCCCCTGTGGGCATGTGTGTGGATCTGACTGTAGCTTGCGCTTCTTTGATCGGGAATGTCCATTTTGTCGCGCACATGTTGAGAAATATAACAAATTTTTTATCCCTTAAAGTGTGAGTACTAGAAGGAAGTATTGTTGTAGAAGGCAATTTTGTCATCATTTTAAAAATGTTTACAGACAATTTGCAGACAACTGACAACTTCAAACCATTTCTAATTATTCAACCTTATATCAACAGTTTTGGTTCCAATCCATGAGTATAGGAGAAATCATATATTTTGGGGCTATTTGAGAAGGCAGCAACTTTTGCAAACTTTTTTGCAATACAATCTTAATATATTAACAAATTGTTTATAAGATACATAGCATGCAACAGTTTTGAATTGTTGAAATATTTATATATCAATTTAATCTCATCCCTGAAGTCTGATCTGAAGAAAGACTGTGAAAAATGTGACCTTGCATATTTTATTACTTGCAGGAGTAAATGATATTTTGGTGGCCAACTCAAGTAGCTTTTGGTGCATTGTAATCAATTTCATGATTTCAGTATTAAATGGTGCATCCATTGTGTTTCATAAAATTTTATTAGGCTTTGATACATTCTGACTCACCATATGTGCTGTTTACAGTGCAAATAAATTCACTCGGCTTGCATATTCATCCCAAGTCACCAAATATATCATAATTACTAGTTTCCATTTAAAATTGAGTAACATCATTATGCATGTGCAGAAACCAAAACTATTTACATGCACAGTAGTTATATGACCTATTAAACATGATCAACCTAATTTTATCAGTTTGTCTGTTATAAATAAGATTCCAAAATAACATTTTACTCATTGGCGCATGCCACACATGGGGTACATTGTCTGATTTTCGATCAGAAATCACTACTTTAACCTTCATATCGTCAATATACTAAGATCAAAATGGCAATTTTCGGCAATAGTCAGTATTTCCTGATAACATAACACAATTTATAATGTTTCGCATATGTGACCCCAAACAACACAATGGATGTACCTTTAAACAATTATCTTTATTTGTTTTCCTATCATACCACTTGTAAATATGGCTTTATTCCTTGCTCTTGCTCGGGAAATACCAATATATACCGGTAAGCAATTTTTTTTAAAACTCAATATGACGTGAATACTCCTATAATATCCTCTGTTTATTTTTATGTATTTGTTTCTGACATTTCTTTTATTGTATTAGTTGTGTAAATATGCATCTGAATATTGTTATCACATTGTTTGTCCTTGATTCTTTTTACAGGACAAGAGAAAGTTATTTGTTATTTTTAAGAAATTATTAGATTTATGATGATCATATATATATATATATATATATGCTGTTAGAAAGTGCTATTTCATTGTTTTTATATTCGTTGGTGTTGATGTGTACATTGCTATTTCACTGGTAAAAAATTATATCTGTTGAGGTCATTTTATAAGTTTGTTTTTTAAAGAAAATTACTGTAAGAGATCTTGTGTATAGTGCTATTTCATTGTTCTTGATGTATCTTTATTATTTTCTTTTAATGGATTAACAAAAATCTTTATTAACATTAACATCTATGCTTTAAACCAACTAAATTGAAAAACTGATGAATGATGAAAATAAGCATTACTCTCAATGCTTTTATAAAACAAAAACCATATCATTGAAGATTAATCCATCGCCTGTGAAACATACCCTCCAAATTATGAAGGCAGCATTATTTTTGTTTTTGAGATAATTTTAATCAACGTTTCAATTACATACCATTTAAATCTCAAGTTGTTGTTTATTAAGCCTTATCAATACACATTTTGTGGTAGGAAATCAGTCACATTGACATGATTAAAATTATAAACTCATTGTGCCGATGATAAATCCACATTGTAGAAATTTAAAGATCTTCTTTCTTATTTTTTTATATTTTAAAGTATATATATTATGTGCATAATATTTTGAATTTAGAGTTGTTTTTTGTAGATATTACAAATTGTATACAAAAGAAGCAATAACTACTGTCAGATATCCCTATTTTGTGAAGAAAAGTTTCTGTGGTTAAAATGCGATGCAGAATTTTGTATTGAAAATTTCTTGTCTTATTATTGATGCAAGTGCTGTTGATGAAATGAAAACATTTTGACAAAAAATCTATTGAAATTGGCATTTGTAGTTTCATTACCCATTTGTTTGTTATATTTTCTAGTGAAGTTCTTACTTTATCGCATAAGATTTGGTAAATGAATTTGCTGTCTTTTGATGTCATTAATCGTTTCACGATTTCACACCTACTTTCCTTATCAATGTCTTTAATAGAGTCCCAATTCAACTTATTTCTGAATTTTTTTGGAAGAGCTTTCAACAATTTGAAATATAACCGATAAGTTCCAGTAAGATTATACTTCGCTTTGAGCGTACCGAAATCAATCAATGAGCCCCTATCTGTGTAAAGGTCGAGGATTGTTTTTAAACCACAGTCATGCCATTTGAGGAATTCTTTGAAGTCGCTTAGTTTGATAAAATTCAAAATAGAAAGATTTACGAACTCGTGAATGGTTGTTACTTGTTCATTTGCTATAAGACTGTAACTGAAAATAACATTTTGCCAAAATTTATTGGTTAATGATTTGCTTATACATTGTAATTGTTTTCTTTGGAAATCAAATATAGTCTTATTTCCATATGGGCGAAGGATTTCTTTAACTAACGATTGCCATATTCCTTCCGATGATATAAGTCTTTTTATCCATGATATTTTCATGTACCTATCAAACATTTCAAGATTTATCATTTTTAGTCCACCATTTTCATATTCATTTATAATCATTGTTCTCTTTATCTTATCCCTTTTGCCAGACCATAGAAACTGATAAAACAAAGAGTTTAATCTTTTGAAAAATTCTTTGTCTGGACTTGGAAGAGAAATGAAAAGATGTGTGAATAATGGCAATACTTGTGATTTAAGTATGGTTACTTTACCCCTGAGAGTAAGACATCTCTTTGTCCATGAAAATATAATTCTTCTAGCTTTTTCAAATTGTTTATCAAAATTCTTTGCTATCATCTCATTAAGATTTGTGTCAAAAATAATGCCTAGGATTTTGAATGGTTCTTTTGACCACTCCATAGGGATATCGGGGCAGAGTTGTTCATTGATACTTTTTTTGGATCCTATCCATATTGCTCTTGTTTTCTCACAATTTATCTTAAGTCCTGAACACACAGCAAATTTCTTTAGAATTGAAATGAGTTCAGCAAGGCTAGTTGCAGATCCGTCAAGCGTGAAATTTGCGTCGTCCGCGTATTGGAAAGTTGTATAGGTTACGCCATTTATGTCAATACCTTGGATATTTTTATTATTTTTAATTGCGTTTGACAATAATTCAGCGCAAATGAGAAACAAGTATGGCGACAGGGGGGGTCTCCTTGTGTACATCCTCTACCAAGTCTAAAATAGTCTGATATATGGCCCGCATTTATGGTAGCGCTACAGATACCTGACTGGAAAAGTTTCACCCATTTTCGAAAAGCTGGTCCAAAGTCAAACGATTCTAGCGCTTTGTCTATAAAATCCCATTCAATAGTGTCAAAAGCTTTTTCAAATTCAACTGTAACAAGTAAGCCAGGTATTTTGTTTAATTCGCAATATTCTAAAAGATTGTATAAGACTCGTGTATTTTCTCCAATAAATCTACCTTTCAGAAATCCGGTTTGTGTATTACTTATCTGGTAATACTTGTTTCATTCTATATGCAATAGCACTCGCGGCAATCTTATAGTCTATATTCAATAAACTTATAGGTCGCTAATTTTTAAGATAATGGCGATCACGTCCTTCTTTTGGAAAACATGTAATAACTCCCTGTCGTTGAAATTCTGATAGACTATTGTTCTCAAAGGCGTATTTGATTGATCTCCATATGAATACACCTATATCTTTCCAAAAGAATTTATAAAATTCAGCAGTGAACCCATCTGAGCCAGGGCTTTTACCGTTTTTCATATGCTTTAAGGCTTGAAGACATTCATTTAGCGAAATGTCCCCTTCACATGTTTCTTGGTTTTCGAAAGATAGACCAACATTTGATTCCATAAATATGTCGAGATCTTTTTTCCAGTTTGTATCCTGTTTGCTTGTATATAGGCTTTGGTAGAATCGCACCGTTTCTTGCATTATTTGATTTCTATCGGTAAGTGTTTTGTTATCTTCATCGATTAGTTCACACATGTTCTTATTTATAAAATTTCGTTTTTCCAAGTTAAGAAAATATTCAGTATTTTTCTCGCCTTCTTCATACCATTTTGCTTTGCTTCTGAAAATAATGCCCTTTATTTTGTTTGTCCTGAAGGCTTCTAGTTCAGATTTCTCCTCATTTAGGGTAGCCAATTCATCTTCACATAAATTGTGATAATTAGCTTCGAAATCGTTTATACTTTTTTCCAAACCTTTTTCCCGCTTTTTGCGTTCTTTTGTAGTTTTAATCGAATATGAAATAGTTTCATTTCTAATTTTCATTTTTAAATACTTAAAGAGTTGCTGATCGTTGATTGAGAATTGTCTGGAGATCTTATCTTCGTTATTATCAGAGATACAGAAATCGTTTATTGTGTCGCTGATGATTTCATTAACAATATGCAGATATTTTATGTCATATAGAAGAGAGTTGTTGAATTTCCAGTATCCTGGTCCTCTCTCGATAGGCTGTAAGGATAGTTCTAGAGCTATATATGAATGGTCTGATTTATAGCTTATACCTATAGATGACGATTTAACCAATGACATGGCATCTTCTGAAATCAGGAAGAAGTCTAGAGGGTTTGCTTTGCGCCATGTATATTGCATTTTATCGGGGTTGAATATCCTCCATGGGTCAACTAACTCTAGGGTTTCTTTCATTTCATGGATTGCTTTATTAGCAAGAGTATTATTTCTGTGTTTATAATTATATGTATCCTTGTCATAATCTTGAACTACATTCTAGTCACCAGCCATACATGGAATACCGGGAAGTTTAACCAATATGTCAACTAAGGGTTTAAAGAAATCTGGGGTATCGGTGTTCGATCCGTATATGTTTGTAATGGAGAGACGAATATTTTCAATCGTAATATCAAGAATAACATATCGACCGTTTTCGTCACTTATAATTTCATGAATAGCATATTCGAAATTTTCAAAAGAATCGCGACGCCCGAGCCATTACTTGTTCCGTGTGCAAAAAAGGCGCGAAATCCCCATTCTGCTGTCCATCCAAGTTCATTTGTTTTAGTGCTGTGGGTTTCTTGAAGGAAAGCAATTGAGCATTGTTTAGATCTGAGGAAATTGAATATGTCTCTTCATTTATTTGAGTCAGATTGGAGTCCCCTTGCATTCATAGAGAGAATGGTAAAATTAGCCATTATCGATAATTAAGATGTGCGTAATTTTCATGTATTCAAAAAATGTTGGTTGCATTTTGGGAAAAGGCATACAGTTTACAGGGTTGGGGGAAAAGTGAGGGGGAAGTGGAAGGGGATAGAATGTGGGATATTGAGAATTGAAAAAGGATAAAAATAAAAAATGATACCTGTTAACCACCCAATTGCATTGCATACGGGGTCAATAGAGAGAAAAATAAATACATAAAAAGTCTGTATTAGACATACAAATGTAAAAAACTGAAAAACATATGGATTAGGAGTCAGCAATTAGATTACCATATTGCTGTATGGAGAAAAAAAAAAGCGAAACTATCTGCCAAAAAAATATCCTGCAGGAAATAAAATAAAATCCTAATCAGTCACTGGCAAACATATTGATTAAGAGTCAGCATTCAAATCCCCATATTGCTATATGGAGAAAAAGCTGGGCAGAATTTATCCACCAAAAATAACCTGCAGGAAAATGACAAATCCCTGTTCAGTCAGGTGTTACTAAAAGAAGAGTGGAGGAAGCCTTGCTTTTCAGCCGAAATTAGTCGTAGGAAATAAATCAGTTGTGTCACTTGGGTAGAACTTGTATTTTCTGCCATCTGTTCCCATACCATAGACTCTCCCGTTGTAGTACCAGGCATTTTCAATTTGGGGATGATTCTTCAAGCGATTGATGAGCATGACGTTTGCTCTGGTGACGTCATCAGCCAAACGGATGGATTTGTTATCCCTGAGGGTTTTCCTCGCCCTCAGCAGTTTGATTTTAGCTTCCACTGAATTTAGTTTCACTAAAACTGGCTTGGTTATGGTTTTGTTGGCGTGGTCGATTCGATGTATGGCAACAATTTCGCTTCTGTCCACTTCAATGCCACCTTTTTCTTCCATAATGTCACAGAAGCGATCCAAGAGAAATCCGTCGGATTCAAGCGGCATGTCAAACACTTTAATGTTCAGTTTACGTGAGAATTGTTCATTCTGATTGGCGAGCTTAAATGCCATGTTAGTGCGTGTGGTCAGGTTTTTTATTTTGGATTCGAACTCGGCAGCTAGAGATGTTGTTGTCTTCAAAGCTTTACTAAGTTCATCATTCTTGACCTGAAGAGTGTGAATATCGCTCTGCATTTTGTCCACATTCAGCTCAGCACAAATTTCTGCCTTTAAGGTCACTTTGAGCTCCTTTACAGCGTCACTTACTGAAGACGCAATTAAGTCTTTCAATTCTGTTTTCAACATACCGGGTAGGTCGGCAAGAGTAGTTTGAATTTGGGCGAGTTCAGTACTTATTTCAGTCAAATCTTGGTTCTTTCTGTTACGACTCATGCTGAGAGACGAGAGAAACGTCCGTAAAATGTAATTACACTGGGGCTGACCTTTGACCTCAAGGTGATTACAGGTGTGGTAGAAACTGTTCGGCCAATAAGTCACAAAATAGTCAAATTTTCACGTATATTGTTAACACATTATATTGTTACAATAATATTACATGTCCATACCGTTATTGGTGTTCCATATGAGTCTCAAAGTCTCAGTTTGTGAAAAAATTTCTCGGAGCGAGCTTCCAGTGGCGGATCCAAGGGGGGGGGTTCAGGGGGTCCGGACCCCCCCCTTTTCAAATCCATGTATAAGTTGGGATATACTTTTAAACCCCCCCCCCCCCCCCCCCCCCACTGAGTGGAGAAAAATTGTTTTGGGACCCCCCCCTTTCAAAAATCCTGGATCCGCCCCTGGCTTCACACCTGCATGTCCGTGCAAGGCAAGGGAGGTAATCTATTTTAGATTCTTTTTCAGAAGGGATCCTCCTTGGGGTACATATAGCATAAAAATCCTAATTTTTAACTTGATGACAGGTTGTAACTTAATTTTTAAAAATAACAGTAAAAATAAGTTCAAAAAACACAAAATAAGTGTTTTCCGAACGTGTGACCACCCTGTGTAGAGCCCCATCCCAGTGCAAACCAAGGGATGTAACTCTAATCTCGCCACTTATCAATCTGTCATCGAGCAAGCAAGACGTTCTTCTGCTCCGAAAGTTTTTGACTTTGAAATAAGTTTCCACTTGAGAAAATGGACAAGACAAAGAGTACTGTATGTGTGGTAACCCCTTTTTATTCGTAGAGGCGAATGTTTAGGTTACTTATATGGTTTTTGTCGCGTTGTAACTTCGTTTTTCAATTCGCACGTGCTTCGAATTGAACGAGTAATGGCGGATGGAAAACGCTCAAAATGGCGGATCTCAAACAAAATGCAATGTGTTAGTACTTTGCTATTCTTGTATTGAGATTTGATTGTTTTGAAGGTTCTTTATCGTGCTTCGCATTGTAGGGCAGCACTTTACTGACGAGGATTTCTCCCTGTTTGAATTTTTTTCATTCTCGGGGTCATCGTCTCAGTCGGCAAGCATGTACTAGGAATATTCATGCTTTATTTCTTTCAGTGGCTTACTATTCATTACTTGCCTAGTGCTTAGTTATTATAGTATCGCCTCTGCGTTTTGTTTGTATGATGCACATTTATGAAACATAAACATTGCACTTACACACATGCACACCCCTAACATTCTGTGTTTGACTTGCAGTCTTTCACCGAATGTGTGGGGTGCAAGACCCGCATTCCCCCTGCCGACAAGCATAACAGGTGTCTGCCTTGTCTTGTCGAGGATGAGCACGACGACACCACCTGTAAGCTGTGCATCGCTTTCACCCCGAGGGCCAAGAAGGAGCGAGGTATCGACATGCTCTTCTATAGGAACCTGCAGAAGGCAGGGCAGGAAATTAAAGGTGCTATCCCCCCCTCTAAAGAAAAGAGGAGTAAGGGCAAGGGTAAGGGTAAGAAGGTGCACTCCCCTCCTATCCCCTCTTCCTCATCGGATGAGGTGGATATGGAGGTGGGGTCACCTGCTGCGGGGGGTTCTACGCCCCCTCCAGTTCTTTCACCTCAAGCACACTTGCATGTTCCTAAACCTAAATCTAACACTAACCCTAATCTGGACGCGGCAGCTATCACTGCCATAATCCAGGGGCAGATGACGGGGATGGTGGGGACGATGATGGCTCAGCTCCGTAAGGAGTTGACCGTCGTCGCCCTGCCGGACCCTGATGTCCGAGGGTCAACCGGCACTCGTGCGGGTAATGACCTCGGGGGCACTACTGAACCGGGCGCAGGCCCCGGCAAGGTAGTGGCTCCCGACGCAGGCATCCGAGAGACTGCTCCGGCTCTGCCTCGTACGCAAGTAACCAAAGCCCCCTCGTCGGTGCAAGGTACTCCGGTGCCGAGCACGTCGAGGGGCACAGGTAACCCCAAGGCCACGGTCACCGGTGCTTCGGCGCCGGTGCAGTCGCAGCCCCGGGGACCGGCTCCGGTCGGGGAACGAGCGCCGGTGAGCAGCGCTGGGTTCCGCATCCCTCTCAAACGGACAATCCGAGATCGGGCTTCGGACACCGGGTCACAGCTTAGTGGCTCCGGTGCCGGGGATCCGGAGGAGGAGGACTCCGACTATTCAGAGGAGGAGGATGAGGAATCCGGCCGTGCTGTCTCGCTCGCCGAGCTTCTGAAGGAGACGCGTGACCGAATAGCGATCGCTATCCCGCAGACGCTCGTTCCCGTCCCGGAGCAGGTCACCGAGGAGTTCCGGCTTCCGGGGGAGGCTTTTGCTCCCAGCAAGCCTCCGGCGACCAGGCTCCGCATCATCGACAGCTTGTTGGTTGAGGCGATCAATCCTCTTCTATCTGGTGCCCGTACGAAGGCTGATTTGCCTGAACTCAACAAGAGGTACCAGTTGGGAGAGGATGGTCTCTTCGACCTTCCGGTTGTGGACGAATGCGTCCTGACCTCCGTCACCCTGTCCGGCGCTCAGGCGCAGCCTTCTGTAGGCAAACAGGGCCGGCGACTGCCTCCATTTCTGTCACAGGCTGCCATGTTGAAGGCCGAGTTCCGTGCCCATGAGGACACATACCGGAACGGAGCCCAACAACTAAGGGTAGCAGTACACGGGGCCTACCTTGCTGCTATGCAGGCTAAGGACCTGGCAGAAGTGCAGGAACTGGGCACCAAGGTGTCCACGTTCCAGAAGCAGTTGGCGGAGGTATCGAGTTATCTGGCTCGGGACTCAATCAGGAGTGCCTCGAGTCAGATGATGGGCGCAGTCATGGGGATGCGCCGGCTGTGGCTAGCAACATCAAAGTATTCGCAGTCCACACGCCTCACCTTGCAGAACCTGCCATTCAGGTTGGGGTCCACCCTCTTCCCTGGATCGCAGGCCGTAGTCAAGGAAGCCGCTGAGCAGAAGGTTGCCTTCGAGGACTCCAAGGTGCTCCTCGAGGAACCAGCTCCGCAAGAAAAGCGTGTGCGGCTTTCCCCCCTTGATGGCCTATACCCCACGCCGGGGGGTTCGGGTCAAGCTTCTTGGAATGGCCCTATGGGCAACAAGAAGAGATTCAAGGGGAAGGGAAAGAAAGGGCACTTCCGTGGGGGCCAAAAGGGCCAGCGGAATTTTCGGAACCGAGGCAGGCAAAACAAGCAAACCTAGGTTCTCCGAAGCCCGTGTTACCACCCAAAAGTCCAGCAGCTCGAATGCTGCCGGAGACGGGGGTACACTGTCTTTCCAAAGATCTTCCAGTGGGGGGCAGACTATCTCACTTCGTCTCAGAGTGGGAGAAAGTCACCTCGAATACCTGGGTCCTGTCCACACTCAGGGAGGGCCACTTACCACTTTGGAAGTACGACCCACCGACTTTCTCCGGGATACGGCACACGAAGGTGCCCGAGTTGCCCGAGAAGGCGGAAGTCCTTCGTGCCGAGGTGCAAGCTTTAATAGACAAAGCAGCCATCGAGGTAGTTCCGAAGGGTCAGGAAGAGAGCGGTTATTACTCGACCTACTTCCTGGTGCCCAAGAAGGACGGAGGGTTCAGACCGATTCTCAATCTGAAATATTTGAATCGCAGTCTACAGGTTCCAACGTTCAAGATGGAAACCTTGAGATCGGTCATAGCGTCAGTAGAGACGGGAGATTGGCTGTCGTCAATAGATCTCAAAGATGCTTATCTCCATGTTCCAATGCACCCCGACTTCAAGGAGTTTCTTCGGTTCTCTTTCGACGGGACGTGCTACCAATTCCGGGTGTTACCCTTCGGCATTTCGACTGCTCCGAGGGTATTCACCAAGTTGATGTTGGTGCCGGCACAGGCCGCCAGGTCGCAGGGCAGGTGTTGTCATCCGTACCTGGACGACTGGCTGATCAGAGCCTTGTCTCGAGAACTAAATCAGGAGGCCACCCAGCAGGTGTTAGACATCTTGCTCAAGCTGGGTTGGATCATCAACCTGAAGAAGTCAGACATAGCGCCCAGGCAGGACCTGGTCTTCCTGGGCGCAAGGTTCGATACGGCCTCCGGTTCCGTGTCCCTGGCCCCGGATCGGGTGTCCAGAGTGATCGGGGCAGTCCACTTGTTCCTTCAATCGCCGACCCACACAGCCAGGACTTGGCTGCAGTTGTTGGGTCACATGGCGGCGACAGTGGACGTGGTTTGGAGAGCTCGCTTGAGTATGAGACCGGTTCAGCAAGCGCTGGCACGAATGTGGTCACACTCGGACAGCTTCGAGAAGGTTCTAACCACGCCGGTTTGGGTGCTCGAGCACCTTCGGTGGTGGGTTGTCGAGAGCAACCTTCTCAAGGGTCTTCCGCTAGAGCTTCCAACGCCTTCGGTCACCATCCAGACAGACGCCTCCCTATCAGGCTGGGGGGGGGTCCTGGACGACCTGACAGCCTCGGGCCTTTGGTCACAGGAGGAGTCGAAATTGCACATCAACGTGCTAGAGCTCAGAGCAGTTCGACGTGTGTTCGAGTGCTTCAAGGAGCGGATCAGGGGGCTTGTGGTTCGTCTAGAAATGGACAACCAGACAGCCATATCCTACATTCTGAAACAGGGCGGCACAGTGTCTCCATCTCTCCTTCAGGAGTCGTGGCAGTTCCTACTGTGGTGCGACCAGTTCAGCATTCAGGTGGTTCCTGTTTATCTCCCGGGAGTGGACAACGTCCGTGCGGACGCTTTGTCTCGGCGCATCCTAACACCTCACGAGTGGATGCTCGACCGGGGGATATTCGGAACTATCTCCCTGTTGTTCGGGTCGTTCCAGGTGGATCTGTTTGCGTCAGGGATGACGAATCAGATACCTGTGTTCTGCTCCAGAATACCAGATCCAAGGGCTCTAGCCAGAGACGCCTTCGCGATCGACTGGTCGGACAGAGTACTGTGGGCGTTCCCTCCAGTGCCTCTGATCCCCAGGGTTCTTTCTCAGTTGACCATTCAACCAGCTCGCCTCCTAGTGCTTGTGGCACCACTTTGGTCGGCTCAGAGTTGGTTCCCGTCCGTTCTCAGGTTTCTAGTGCAGCCTCCTGTACTGTTACCCTCGAGACGAGACATACTATTTCAGGAAGGGGCACCACACCCGAATCCCAGGATTCAGTGGGTGGCTTGGCCACTGTCCGGAATCGCCTCCAGGAGAGCGGTATTCCTGCACGAGTTGCAGACACAATACTGGCTTCGAGGAGGGATTCGACAAACCTTCAATATGAAGATCGATGGGCCTGTTATGCGCGCTGGTGTGGCGATAAGAGGGCTTCTCGATCCCTTTTCTACAGATCTAGTCGCTGTTTTGGAGTTCCTCCAGTCCAGGTTAGATGCTGGTTTAGCCGCATCGACCGTCAGGGGATACTCTACGGCTATTTCTGCTTTCCACATACCGGTGGACGGTGCTCTTTTGGGATCGCATCCACTGGTACAGCGTTTCTTAGCAGGTGTGGACAGGATACGTCCGGTTCTCCGGCGTATCAGCCCCACTTGGGACCTTTCAATTGTTTTGGATTGGCTCTCAGGTCCGGGGTTCAAAGATTTGAACGCACTGTCATTGCAGCTTTTGACGTGGAAGACCGCTTTTTTGGTGGCATTGGCGTCGGGCAGGCGGGTAGGCGATATCCATGCGATGTCTGCTGATCCCGAACTGACTGTCTTTCACAAAGACAGAGTCAGTATCAGGCTGCCCGACAGCTATCGTCCCAAGGTCGACCATTCGTTCCATGTGACGGCTCCTATCGAACTGCCGACTCTTATGCAGCCGGCCTCTTCGGGGTCTATGGGGAACCATGCTCACATTTTGGATGTGCGCAGGGTTCTCAAGGTCTATATCAAGCGCACCAGGGCTATCCGTAAGGACCAGCAACTTTTCTGCTGTTACGGAGGCACCAAGCCTGGTTTGCCGGCATCTAAGCAGTCAATATCCAGGTGGATAGTGTCTGCGATTGTCATGGGCTACGTTCACAAGGGCTTAGAAGCCCCAGGTCAGTTGAAAGCTCACTCGGTTAGAGCGGTTGCGACGTCTAAGGCGTTCGCGGCGGCTCTGCCCATCGAAGAGATCTGCTCCGCCGCTATCTGGAGCCGGCCGAGCACGTTCATTCGACACTACCAACTAGATAGGCACTCTAGGGAGCGCGCTCGGTTTGGTCAGTCGGTTCTCTCAGGTGGGCAGAGTTGAAACTCTCTAGCTGATTGAGCTTTCGAGTTATTGTTCAGTTTGGTTCAGTTCAGTTTTCTAAGAAGACTAATAAACTAACCTAGTTGTTCATCCTAACCAGTTGCACTGTTTGACGGGCATTTTTATCCCCCGCAGCAGGTGTCCCGGTGGCACTGCCTAGCGGGTAAATACCTACTCCTATTGATCCCCAATAGTCTTTTGAAAAAAAAGAGGGGGGGGGGGGGTATTTGGCCTACATAACGGTAATCAGGCGGATTAAGCCGATTGGTTAGTCCCCAAGGGATCACCCATCCTCAGCCCTCGGCGCGGGAGGTCACGTGATCTGGTAAGTGTGACACCTTTATTGGATTGAGTAGAGCACTTTTAAGGGATATTTAGTGTACAGACAGAATCCACATCCTAAGTCTTCTTTGGGAGTCTGCCTTATGCTATATGTACCCCAAGGAGGATCCCTTCTGAAAAAGAATCGAACCAACCTGCAGAGGTTGCAGATTCTTTGAAGGGATCCTCCTTGGGGTACGGCCACCCACCTCCCCTTATTCTGTCTGACTTGGTTAGATTGATAAGTGGCGAGATTAGAGTTACATCCCTTGGTTTGCACTGGGATGGGGCTCTACACAGGGTGGTCACACGTTCGGAAAACACTTATTTTGTGTTTTTTGAACTTATTTTTACTGTTATTTTTAAAAATTAAGTTACAACCTGTCATCAAGTTAAAAATTAGGATTTTTATGCTATATGTACCCCAAGGAGGATCCCTTCAAAGAATCTGCAACCTCTGCAGGTTGGTTCGAATATTGCTTTTCTTAAAATTGTCCAACATTTGTTCATGGTTTTTTTAAAGTAAAAAGTATTATTAAATAAATTACTACCTTAAAATTTTTACAATTTACTGGCTCTTTTAAACGGACAGTATTGTCTTTTTATCAATGTTCATGTATTCTTTTATGATTGTAATATTTCTTGCAATTTCATTTTATACTTTGTTAAATTGTATTTGTTGATTTATATTAGACATATTGTTCATTTTCTCTTTCAATGGAATTTTATATTCATAAAGAACCACTTTGGAGAAGTACATTTTTATACATTTTATATAATATTTTATTTATTTTAATGTTTTTAACAATATGTTAGTCCAATGAAACATTTCTCAAATTTCATTCCACAGCAGCTTAATATGTATCAATGTAGTTAGGTGACAAAACATTTGAACGAAATGAAATATATCATAGGAAGAAGTCACCGAAGTGCAATAAAATCATTCAAATTAGGTGGATTTGAATATTCCTTTTGTAAGACCAGATGCATATTTTTTTAAATTAAGAGGTTAAATGTGAGGAAATATGTATTGCTAATAAGATATGTGAAACATTGTATTTCTATGCATCAAACAGGTAGCTACTATTTGAATGTTACCTGATATAAGAAATTATGAAATTAAAGTATAAAACAATGCTGCAGGTGAGTAACAAGATTTACTGTATTCGAAGGGTTTATTAAATCAGAGTTTCCAAGTAAAGCAAGACTTACTGTTAACTATCTGTATGTAAAGAAATCAATTCAAATAAAACATAAATAAAATATAAAATGTCTTGATTTATTTTATTGCTGGAGACAGTTATCAGCATCTGAAAAGTTGGTGTAAGGTTACACTGGGATGCTAATATTGTAATGAACTACAGCTCCTCTCAAAGTTTTAGTTCCAGCAAATGCTAACACTATCCCAGGCTGATTAAATCAAACTTTTCCAAGGAATAAAACCTGCAAAATAGTTCATCTACTGGATATAAACAGTACTGGTTCTGTAGATTCCTCACCAGTTTGGAGATGAAACTCCAAACAATTTGATTTCGTATTCCAGTAGATGCACTATTTTGCAGCTTTTCCCCCTCGAAAACAGTCGATTTTATCAAGCTGGCAGCGGTCAGTGCAGTGATTAATCTAATGGTGTTGCAGGCTTTCACCACACATTGACGGTGCTGTAGTGTTTTAAGTGAAACAAACCTTGAAATAAATGAAATAATTTCTAGTCTTTTTAACCCCAATTTAAGGTGCATCCATTGTGTTTCATAAATTTTTATTTGACTTTAATACGTTCCAACACACCATATGTGCTGTTTACAATACAAATAAAATCGCTCAGCTTGCATATTCATCCCCAATCGCCAAATATATCATAATTACTAGTTTCCAATTAAAATCGAGTAACATAACTATGCATGTGCAGAAACCGAAAGTGCACGTCCTATTTACATGAACAGTAGTTTTATGACCTATCAAACATTATCAACCCAAATTTGTTATTTTGTCTGGTTTAAATAAGGTTCCAAAATTACGTTTGACTCATTGGCGCGCGCCACACGCGGTTCATTGTCCGGTTTTCGAACAGAAATCGACACTTTTACCTTCATATCGTCAATATACTAAGTCGAGTATCATTAAAATTGTATGTTTCGGTAACAGTTGATACTTCTCGATAGAGTAAGACAATTAATAACGTTTGGCATATTTGACCCCCAACAACAGAATGGATGTACCTTTAATTATTATAAGCTGGACCAGTGCAAGAAGTGACATCTTCTTTGCATCTTAGACTTCCAGCACCAATGGCTGTTTCCTGACGTTTCTGATGTGTTCTTGTGTCCCGTTCATGGAATGATTTGTAATTACAACTTCAAATCAGTTGCATTGTGAGAACACCAGGGTCGGTCGGGTGATGTATCAGCCCTTCAATTGAAGTACATCATATACTTCATCATGAACCACCTTTACTGTAGTGTGTTTATGCCAACATGTATTTAATAATGTGCTGTACAGAAGCTATATCTATACTGAACAGGAAAAGAAACACCAGTCAACTGTAACCTAGTTACTGATAACGCTGTATTTTATAATATTAGAGCATTCACCTTTTGTTGACATGATGTTAATAACGTGTTGAACAGCATGCAGACACAACGAAAAGTCAATACTAGTGTATTATCTTGTGCCATGGTCATTATTTGGGAAAACAGCCACAATCCTGTTCAGATGAGGAAGGGCCAAATGTGCTTTTGAACTTGTCCAAACACTCCCATGAATTTGTTTGATGCAAAACCCCGTCTTTTCTTATGTTGATTTGACGTGTCGACGTCATTTCCAATTGCATCCAGGATGGTTCTACGGGTCTCATTATGGTAAAAGTTCAAAGTATTGCACTCTTTTTCAGTACCAAGGCGATCCACGAGCACATTTACAGTCCTTGCAAACTGTTCAGCATGCAATCGGCCAATATCCCCAGTTTCGGAAAATTTTACGGTAACTGATACCATTTAACTTTGCAATGGTAACCATCTGTGGTACTCTACAGTTCCAATAGCTCCACATGTTTTCTGGTATTTACTGCTGTTTATGATATTGATTATATATATATATATATATATATATATATATATATATATATATATAGATTTGCTTCATTAATCAATATCATAAACAGCAGTCCTATAAAAGGAGCTTGGTCCGACCTCCTTCAATCATTTCCCCGGTCCTTCCGGGAAAATCATTTGATTCAAGTAAATATTCAAAATATGAAAATACATTAAAATACAACGAACCACCAAAAAATGAGTTCTGGAAACTATGTAAACTCAAATACCAGATATTAAAGATCCCGTGTAATGCATTTTTAGCTCATCAGGCCTGAAAGGCCCGATGGGCTTATGGCATGGGATGGCGTCCGTCCATCCGTCCATCCGTCCGTCCGTAAACTTTTCGCTTTTTCGTCTTCTTCTCCAGAACCACTGGGTCTAGGTAGCTGAAATTTTGTATACAGACTCCTTGGGCAATGGGGATTCTAAATTGTAGATTTAGTGATCAAGTGACCCCAAATAAGGGCCTCACAGGTCATAACCTAAAAACCTATTTTAATCTTCTTCTCCAGAACAAAAAGATCTAGAAGACTGAAATGTTGTGAACAGACTCTTTAGCCAATGGAGATTCTAAATTGTAGATTTGGTGACCCTGTGACCCAAAATAAGGGCCTCACAGGCAATGACCTAAAATTCTATTTTCTTCTTCTCCAGAACGAAAAGACCTAGGAGGCTGTCATGTTGTGTAAAGAGTCTTTAACCAATGGAGATTCTAAATTGTAGATTTGGTGACCCTGTGGTCCCAAATAAGGGCCTCACAGGCCATTACCTAAACTCCTGTTTTCATCAGTTTCTCCAGAACAAAAAGACCTAGAAGGCTGTAATATTGTGTGCAAACTCTTTAGCCAATGGGGATTCTAACTTGTAAATTTGGTGACCCTGTGACCCCAAATATGGGCCACAGCCTAAAAAAACCTTTGAAATTGAATTTTGAACTGATATTTTATGTGCACTTCAATCAAATTTTCCCTAATAAAATACCTGAGAGAGAGTCATCTCATCTTTTAGATATGTGAGTCCTAACTTGGGTTTGAGAAATGAAGAATTGAGAAAAAAATGTAACTTTGCAGTTAATCTTATTCAGTAGGAATGTGAAATATATGTCGACTTAAGATTACAATATACATTGTGGTGATGTTTCTCAAATTGATGTAATCAATGTGAAATGAGAACTATTGAATAACCTATGAACTGAATATTGTGACAAGCCACAAAGGAATAAATTGAAGAGGAGTTAAGAATTCTTTTATTTTACATGAGATATGTGAACTGCATATGACTTGTGATGAAATGATAAGATAAGACTATTTTCATTTTCTTCTCCAGAACAAAAAGACCTTGAAGGCTGTCATGTTGTGTAAAGAGTCTTTAGCCAATGGAGATTCTAAATTGTAGATTTGGTGACCCTGTGGCCCCAAATAAGGGCCTCACAGGCCATTACCTAAAATCCTGTTTTCATCTGTTTCTCTGAAACAAAAAGACCTAGAAGGCTGTAATATTGTGTTCAAACTCTTTAGCCAATGGGGATTCTAACTTGTAAATTTGGTGATCCTGTGACCCCAAATATGGGCCACAGCCTAAAAAAACCCTTTGAAATTGAATTTTGAACTGATATTTTATGGCACTTCAATCAAATTTTCCCTAATAAACAAAACATAAAAATATATTTTCATCTTCTTCTCCAGAACAAACTAGAAGGAATGTTGCGTTCAGAATGTTTAGATGTTTGCATGAAAAGGCTAAGAACCGATAAAATTGTGCAAAGATTATTTAGCCAAGGTGTTTCTAAATTGTACTATGTACCATGAGATTCATCACATTGCCTGTTCTCTCTTAGCCTTATACAGTTAGATCAGTGAAGCCAGTGTTTTGTGCAAGGCAGAGGCTATTACATAATTTGGCTGTAAAAGCTTAGATGGCTTGTAACCAGAGCCAAGGGGTCAGCTTATTGCATAATCTCCTGTGTGTTGACCTTGCTGAGTGCTCTCTCTCACTTTCAAGACGAAGATTTGTCAGGGCTAGGGATTATGCATTATATTGAGACAATATGTTTCTGTCTTCATCATCAAACAATATAAACCCTGATGAGCTACAGAGCCCATGGCTCTATTTTTCTCAGGATGACAGATTATTACCTCTAGGTACATTATATATCGGAATCAATTGAGCCTAAAATCGAGACATACACTTGCAATTGATTATTAAGACGATTTTAATTTACCCATTTTAACAATGCCTCAATCACCGCTGCGATCCGTTTGAAGACAATCCTTGAGGCGTGACTGTGATCAGAGACTTTCTACAAATACACGCCTAGAGTGTCGCTGCTGTGATTCACCCATAGACGAGGGATCATCTGTGACCCGCTCCGTGGAGCCTCATTAATTAATTAATGATGATTATCACTGCCGCTAGATGAAT
This sequence comes from Gibbula magus, assembly GCA_936450465.1. Taxonomy (NCBI): domain Eukaryota; kingdom Metazoa; phylum Mollusca; class Gastropoda; order Trochida; family Trochidae; genus Gibbula; species Gibbula magus. Next base: position 14,243,218 of record OW388290.1, on the reverse strand, counting down.
TTATGAGGTGTGTTAACTCGCCAAAAACACATGTTTATGCAATAACTATGTAATTGTCGTCATCTGCGGAATTACCTAGTTGGATATCTAAACATTCGATATATGGAAAATTTAAGTTGTTTTATTGAAGATTTGTGAGTGAAATTAACCATCAAAATGTTGCGAAATTACGTTGAGGTATGACTATCGCCGATAATGAGATTACTCCAGTGACCACACCCCGCAGATTTTCATTCTGGTCGCCGGGGCTGAATTAGGCGGTTTTTTAAAAAGCCGTATATAAGTAATTTATAGGCCGATTTCAGAAATTTAAAATCGAGTAATTGTCAAATTGACATCCCATTTTAATGAATCCGAATGTGACCATTGCAAATTGCAATATAAAGCTGATCACAAACTGTCAAAGTGCATAAGATGTCAAATATATAATGTATGTATACTTGTATTCCTTAAAGTGCAAATATATAAACGAAATACACGATAGGCCTATATAAAAATATAAACGAGTAAAATCTAATAACAATAACAGTACATTATGCCTTACACATACTATGATATTATTACATTATTATCATTATAAGGGGTTTCATAACAATATGTAATGGCCTATATTTGTCCTAACACCTTCAATTGATATTTTGGTTATAACAGTGAACTTTGACATTGTCAGGGCTACTTTATTCATTCATAGAAAAACGAGAAATCATTCGTTAACTTGATATGAAAGGGGAAGCTCGTGAGATATCCTGTGTTAAACTAATCAAGTCATATCTAGCTCAGGATTACTAAATATGCCGATCTAATGTCGTTCTGTATGTTTGGAAACAATAGATTAGTAATGATATTAATCTAATCTATAAAAAAAACGCCTATAGGCCCCTATACATGTACGCACGTTGTATCTGTGTTTCCACGTATCTACACGGGGTGTTTAAAAGAGATTCGTCATTTTGTTGTATTTAAAAATGTAATAATTCGTTTCAATGTGAAAATAACAAGAATATTGTCACTTTGTGACAAAGAGTGTCTATGACGTCATAATGGGCAGCTGCAATCGGAGCTTCGGGTGACGCGTTTCATCTTGGTTTACACAGTGACGGACAGGTCGTCAGCCGCATGCATTCCATTGGTTTCATTGAGCATTACACAGTAGGTCCAGATCTTGAATTTCTCTTTGAAATGATCTCATCATATAACATACTTAATTAGCCTATGTCATAAAACGGTACTCTATATGGTAAAATAACATAGCTAAACAAATTTCTTCATTCATATTCCAACGATTTCGTGAAAGCGTTTGAAAATGAAGTTTTTCTTTCATAATAATTTAAAACAAAGATTCAGTTATGAACATGATGACACAATATTTTTTTGTTTTTAATTATATCATTGCTTGCAGTTGTATTCTGGTGTGTGAAAATAATCTTTTATTTTTTAATATCAATGGTTCATAGCATTCAATAATTCCGGAAATAGGAACATACACAATCCCTCATCTGATCTTTCAAAATGTATAGGTCAATGAATCTTTTTCTCGGTATACATGTAAATCATTTGTTCAGAACGGAAACAAGTTCATCATTTTCATCGTAAAAGCAAAATATGAAAACCGTTGATACTAGAGTTCCATAATTTGCATATGTGTTAACCAAGTGCTTTTAGTTTCCCTCGAACTGTTCGTTTGTTCGTTTTTTTCCCGAGAAAAACAAATAAAACTTGACCTCAGAAAGTGGATTTAAAATCGGTACACCTTACAGCCATTTTTTTTAATGTCACGTGCACTTCCTATAATAGAGAAACGCGAGCAGTTAAATTCGAAAAAAGAAGGCGTCATTTAAAAGAAAAATAAACCATAAAATCGGATTCGTTCCAAGATGGCGGATGGTATCCGGTATTTTGTACACCTACAGAATACCGGATACCTTACAGCCATTTTGTTTAATGTCAATGCATCAATTGGGTACTATGTTCTGGTGGGTACATACTCTCTACTTTTCTTTTTTTTTTCACAAGAAAAGAATCTGTTTTAATAAGGACTCGTTATGCAGGTTACACACACTTAGTTAAAGGCGCTGTAGCACGAATTTCTTACTGAAATAAAGTGCTCTCACAAAAATAAGCATTACCAATGGCTAAGTCATACTCCTGAACCAATAAAAAGAGTCATGAGACTTATGTCCATGGTTCGGTTAAGACACGCGGGTCTATTTCCCATCGAGTGGCCATTTTAATTTGTTCACATACGTCGCACCATTTTCTTCCAATGCCGATAACCGTTTTCTATGGATATGGCTTATCGGGTCGTGCAATGAGACGTTTTACCCATTAACGTACCAATATATCGTATAAACTTTAATCATAAATGACAAATTTGAGAAAACATAATATGCAAAAACGTGCTACAGCGCCTTTAATGTGTCAAACCTGCACAACGAGTTCCTATTAAAAAAACACTTTTCCTGTAAACATACGCAGAGTTGGTACCTAGCTTCATGGCAGACGACACCAGTACTTCAACTGACAAGGACGAGGAAGAAGACTTGAAGGTTCTTGAGGTCAAGGGGTTCAAGGTCGGTCGTCTGCTCGGGAAGGGGTCGTACAGTCGTGTCTTTCATCTTGGACCGGAGCCTCGAGGGGTCAAGGTCATATTTAAGGCCAGATGTCCAAAGGACTACCTCAAAGATTTTCTCCCTAATGAACTTGACATCTTTTCATCCGTAAAACATGAACATATCATAAGATATCATGACGTTATTGAATCACCGGATGTCGTCTGCATCATCATGGAATTTGCTGACAGCGGTAGTTTGCTGGAACGTCTACAAGAAGACGGACCAATGGAGGAGGCGACAACGCGAAGGTTCTTCCGGGAAACTGCACGGGCGGTTCAGTATTGTCATTCTGAAGGAATTGCACATCGGGATCTGAAGCTGGACAACCTATTGTTGTCAACATCTGGAGGGATAACAAGGCTTAAACTAAGTGATTTCGGATTCAGTGTACGAACAATAGACGCAGAAGGGCAGACGATCATGTGTGGCCAGTTTTGTGGAAGTCCTCCCTATACCGCGCCAGAGGTGTTACAGAAAGGTGGTCCATACATGGCTCTTGTGGCAGACGTTTGGAGTTTAGGAGTGATTCTTTACTGGTATCCCCAAGTTTTTATTTTTAGCTTATCAGATCTATAAGGTCAGATTGGCTTATTGCATGGGCCGCCGTCCGTAAACTTGTCACATTATCATCTCATTATCATCACCTCAAAGGTGTGGGAAGATAGGCATACTGGGCTGGGCACCTATAGGTGATCAAATACTGGTGTGCTTGGGTGTCTCCCATCGAAACTTCTTTTGACTTCTTGGATAATTCTTATGGGCATACCTTGACCAGCAGATTATAATCACATGAACGGTTTCATTGCATGAACATATTATTTGATATGCAAGTCTGCAACCTTAGTTGATAAATCTTGCAATGATTGATGAGCTACAGAGCCAAGGACTCTAATTCCTATTTAGAGTTTTCGTGTTCAGATACATAATGAAATATGCCCCCGCCTCCGAAACTTTAATCAAATGATATATTTTTTTTTAGAATAAAAGTAGAAACATGTCAACCAATAAATAATATAAAAGCGGTCGTAAAATATCATATTGCAGCCAAACTCGTCGATAGGTTATGATTCAGTCAACAATACCAGGTGTTACCCATTTATTCTCAATGAATCAATATAGACGTAGACTTTGGAACAAAAAGTTACAAAGGTAGGCTTATCATATTTCGTCCAAAAATCATGAAACATTTAAACGTAGATACACTTGTGTGTATTTCAGTATGCTGTATTTCCGGATGCCGTTCATGGACAGTGACATCCCCACCATGATACAACATCAACTGAACCGCTGCTACAGGTTCCCAGCTTCCACCTTCATCTCTGGAGAGTGCAGGAACCTCATAGCCGCCATCTTGGAACCTGACGTCGCGAAACGCGTGTCTGTGGACGACGTACTGGAGTCGTTGTGGTTTATATCTGAATAATGTTGTGTAACAATGAAGTTTCCCAAATCTTAGCGCCAAAGCTCAACTCTAGCGTCCTTTGTTACTATTATTTGTTACTATTCATAGGCGTAGGAACAGGGGGGCCCCCCACTTCTGAAACTTGGGGGGCACGGCCCCCCACTTTTCACACACGAAAAAAAAATTCAATAGCGCTTTCTAGGAGCAAATAGTACGTGTCAATTTTGAAGAAAATTGCTTTTCTCATACTATTTTTTCAGAAACAGATAACATGACGAGTCCTCACTCTATTTTTAACACTAATATGGATGAAAATTTTGATCCTACAGCATCTTCTAGTGAAAATACGACATGGCAACCCCCATTTTCAGACGAAATTGAAAAGAATGTTGTTCCTATAGCTGTGTTTGGTGGGAGGGGGGTGCTTTGATACGTTTATTAATACGTTTCAAAATTCGGAAAGTGTGCCCCCCCCCCCCCCCCCCCCCCCCCCCCATCAAGGTTTTAAAAAAAATTAAATCGTTTCCTGGGAGCAAATGCTACTTTTCACACCAAATTTGGAAAGAAGAACAGGCTTGAATGGCATGGCATTGCGTCAGGCGTCCGTCCGTCCGTCTATAAACTTTTCCCTTCTTCGACTGAAAATGTAGGTACAGGCACCATCGTCATTAGGGGTCTTAAATCATAGATTTGGTGGCCCCGTGGCCCCGTAAAATCTCTTTTCATCTTCTCAAGAACGAAAAGGCCAAGAAAGCTGAAATCTTGTGTACATACTCCTTAGCAAATGGGGATCTTAACTTGCAGAGTTTGTGGCCCTGCTAGTCCTCAGATGCCATGGCCCAAAAAACCTATTTTAGGATTTTTCTCCAGAAGTAAGAGCTAGAAAGTTCAAATATCGACTCCTAAGACATTTGGGATTGAAATTGTACATTTGGTGACCATGTGACCCTAGTAAGGGCAACATTGGCCACTCCTGAAAACGGTTTTAGCTCATCAGACCTGACCTCAAAAACCTATTTCGTCTTTCTTCTCTATAACCAGCTCTGTAGTGACTACAGACAGCTGGCATCTCGTGTACATACTCCTACTGTCACTTCTTATATCATGGATATCTTGATTAATAAGGGCCCAAGGAACCACAGCATTAATACCTATTTTCGTCTTATTCTCCAGAACCACTGATTCCAGAGAACTGGAATCATTAGTACAGTTAACTTGGCAAGCGGAGATTCTGATTCATATATTTGGTGACCATTTGATCCCTAATAAGGTCCGCAGGGGCCACAAACTCAAGGACTATATTTGTCTTTTTCTCCAGAACCAGTAACTCTAGAGAGTTGAAGTTCTGTGTACAGGCACCTTGGCAAGTGGGGATTATAATTTATAGATTTGATAACTTTTCGGTGTCATGGTTTTATGATCTTCTACAGAATGAAAAGTCATTGTATTGGTCTCTTGGATTATGAATTGTAATTTTTCAAACAATATGTCTAGTGTTTATTTAAAACCTGATTTTCGACATCATTTTCGATGCTATTTCAGGATTAATTCTGATCGACCTGAGATATCAATGTTCTTTCTCAGGCTCTGGAACAAGTCAAACTTGTCGACTTTATTTCAATCTTATTTTATTTCCATTTTATCGTGACTTGCGTTGTCTTGTCCGCAAATATTGAAGCTCATACATATCCCTTGCAATTACAACTATATGGTCCTGAGTACCCTAACACACGCACTCAAAAATTCCAAATTGTTGCCATTATGGACTAATCGTGGCCTAGTGTAAACGCAGCATATGCAGATTAAACATTTGTAATGATTATTTTCCGAAATATTAAGAACAAAAGCACTAGGAATATGATACATGCTAACTTTCAACTTTATCGCGAGTATAGGTCTCTGTCCCTTTCACAATTAGGACATACTGTCCTTTCTCTCAAAATGAATGATTTCTATTATAATTTTTTTAAATTTCCGCCTTTAAAAATGTGTTAACGGTGCTTATTCTATTCAGGTGCATGTTTCAGTTCAAACACATTTTCAAATGTTCATTTCTGATTTGATCTAGGTACAATTTGGTGTATTTTCTTGTCATAAAATCGATTTTTTACAGCGACACCTGTGTCAAGTGACTTTTTTTTTTACCTCAAAAGCAAGGTCACGTGACTTTGTTTTGCCCCAAAGTAATGTCACGTGACTTTTTTGGCCCGAAAAGTAAGGTCACGTGACTTAGTTTTGCCCCAAAGTAATGTCACGTGACTTTTTTGGCCCCAAAGTAAGGTCACGTGACTTTTTTTGCCCCAAAAGTAAGGTCACATGACTTTTTTGGGGTCCCAAAGTAAGGTCACGTGACTTTTTTTGGGCCCAAAGCAAGGTCACGTGATTTTGAATTTAAATAATCAGTGAAACACACTGTAAAGCCCATCCAAAATGACTAAGATTTTCGTGCCCCCCCCCCCCCCCCCCCCCCCCCCCCCCCCCCCCCGCTGAGAAGCTAATTTATATGGAAAAGATAATCGAGATAATTGTGTTGTGATGCATTGGTTTGGAGGGTGAATGGATTTGATATGAGAAGATAAATATATATTTTGTAAATTCTTGTTCTCGTTTTATATTTTAAATTTATGTAAATATGTCCTTAGGCCTATATGAGCCATAAGTTAAACATAAACGGCGTCGTGTTCATCACCTTTTCACCTTTTATCACCTTTTCCAAGTAACCGTCGTTTATGTGCGACTTTCCTGGCATCATTGTCTACGACATCATAAAACAATTGAACGTTAATTACGAAAAGGTGTCGTCACACTGCATATCTTTTTACTGTGGAACATCACAAAACAAACATGTCTATTTGTTTACTGCATGAAGCACCACTATCTCCCACGACATATATAAAACATGAAATGAAAGAGATAAACTATCTATCTAGTTGAGACACTATGACATTTATTTATACTCAATAAACTTAAAAATATAGAGAGGAGAGTACGAGAGATAAAATTAGAAAACAATTCAAATAATCGTATGCATTTGTAAAACTTTATTTTTCCGAAATGTTGTGAACGTTGCAAGTGCGTGTGATGGAAACAAGAGGCCGTGAATGAACGAACCGTGTCTCTCAACAGTCAGCCCTTCCAAACACAAAATCACATAGGTGATTACAAGATCATGGTCTTTTCAGTTATCTAGGCGTCTATTCAACGAAACACCCACAACATCAAACTGTACAGTCTATAGATAAATGACGATAAAGGTAAAAAGAAACTACACAGAGGTAGTTACAACATGTCCGTACAGCAAGGCGTCTACTGTATGAAACACTCGCATAACGCTACCCAGCAATATATAGAGAAATATAAATAGAGTTCGCCCACACAGTCGTGCACGGGGAGAAGAAGAGCACTGACATTAATAAGCGATATGGGCGTGACCATGTCACATCACTCACCAGGTGAAATATACAATACCTACAGTGAGATCTACACTACCTGTCTATATGATCCGTGTGTAAATGTATTAATACCGTAATGGCCGTTTGATTGATTGAAAACATATTTTATTCATTTAAGAAATGAATTGGGCACAAGTTGTGAAACTTATAGAAGCCCTCTCCAGGTAATCAACAACTATTTTACAAGGCTAGAATACATAACAAGAAAGTAAGAAATCTACAAGTGACGAAGTGGGTAAACATGTAATATACATTATTAAGGCAAGACACAATTGGAAATGTTATTCTTATGACAAAATGCACTTTGAATATGGTAAATACGTACATTAGTATTAATGTATTATTTGAACCGTTGACTCTTTCCAATGAATTTATGAACATGGTGAAATATGTTTTCATTGACTGTTTGTGGAAGATTTGGGTTTCCATACAGGATTGTATTAATATCAAATTCTGCCTTTAAATTATAAAATCTTTGCTTTAATTCTAAACGAAGATCAGCATGTCTTGGACATCTCAAGAAGAAATGATAAACATCTTCAACTAAAGCACCACAAATGCAAGATTTACTTTCAGATAAATTGACACGATACAGATCACCGTTTAGGGAACTACAAGAATTTCTTAACTTACTGTGTATAATGTCCGTTATGGACGCCGGGTTCTGGGTGTATGCTTCCATGACCAATTATGTCTCAATTTAATTTAAACTAGCTGTAATGTTACACGTCCCCTTAGTCGCGTATGTCTTTGAAGCTTTTCAATATGTCATTTCTGTATATCATTTATGAGTATATATCGATAATGAACCCCGGAAATGCTGTGATAGTGAAATAATTGACTTGGAACCTATAATATTAGCAACCGGTATATAATTGAACGTCCAATTGCTCAAAATATATCTCAGATACACTGTATATTTTGACATAATATGGACTATTAGTTTATGCGAAATTTACGTCGGTTTAGCTGCAGTCTCCAATAAATATGAGAATCAGCTCCTGGCGTAAACACCGGTGTTACAGACCGAGACCTGGCGAAGCTAGGGTGTCCACTGGAGCATATATGGTATTTACCTGTGAGACATGAGTAATCATTGCTGTGTCAACAGGACGGATTATCACCACATCAACATATATATGTCTGTCCTGGTATGTGTGACATGTAGTGTCAGTCATGAATGATATTGATGGAAAGAACTATTGTAAATACTGCTCCTGTATAGTGTTTGGCGGGCACATGCAGACTCGTGTAATTAAGTGATGACGACTTGAGTAGACATTGGAGTTATGCAAGCGCTGTGACGATTGACATTCAGTTAAACTAAATGATAACATTCAATAATAAATCAACTTGTACATTCCAAAAAGGGTATTCTAGACTTGTAGTTATGTAGCGTGACAAGTGGTCTTTCAACGTGGTATTTGGTTCACAGGGTTCTACATTATATGTACCATATTTAAGTAAGTGATGTAAATACCCGGTGCTTATAAACTATATGACGCTAAAAGACACAAATATAATATATAATATAACTTTTAATGACTAGTGACGTCATTTTGGACGTCAAACATAATCTTCGTGTGAGAAAATATTGTTCTTTCTACAACTCAAGGAAGTAGAATTTCAAACATTACACATCACTGACTTATGCGGTCACGATTGCCTCAGTGTTGTATATATCTCGTTTCAGAAGTTCCACTATTTATTCCTGAGTATCCACCTAAGGGGCCACCAGTTTCATTAATCACAATCATGGCGGTCATTTAAGTCGGACAGCGTGACTGGGAGAGGTTAAAGGTTGTGAATGTAGTCCAGAGGCCTGGAAACCGTAGAGAAGTGCGTGTCCAGTACAGCGTCCATGATCACTCGACCATGACCATACTGACGTCATCAAAGGATATTATAGTGTGAGGGTGGACAAGATCATCTTGCATGATAGAAGGAAGGGAAAATGAAAGAAAGAAATAGAAAGATGACAAGAGAATCATACGTAGAAAGGAAACATCCGTGATGACTGCCTATATGACGCCATCAGCCATTATCTTGAAACCTTTATCATAGACACGGGATAATGAAGAGACAGATTCGTAGAGAAAAGTGAAAGAACGTTCGTGACTAAAAAAAAGATTGATTAAGTATACTTAGAAACAGTAATAAATAGAAATGTGCATAAATCTGGATTTTGGATTCAGTTACCCGTGAAGTCAAATATACCTCATGAGACAATGAGGCGTCTATAAAATGTGTGTTTCATTGCGCTTGTAACGGGTACAGGGCATGCATCAGAATTGCGGATGGATGTACTGAGGAATTGATGACCAAGTGATGGGCGTGATCATTTGATCAGGAATGCCTTACGTTACATCAACGGTGCCTTCCCATTCAGACAACCGAGAACCACTGTGTAAAGTGTATATCATAGCATCATTATGAAACTTTGTTATATTTTCGAACCTCTCTTAGTGCTGTGATAGTCGCAAGCCAACATTAATGTATTGTACTTACAGATATCTCAGCGCCAGTAGATCTTCGAAAGTCTAGATCCAGAGTCAACGGTTGGATGAATGTTTTGAAATAATGAATAATGGTTTGACATGAACTTGACCAGAATGATAAAAAAGTACCTTTGATATCCATGAAGAAAGTAGGTCTTTGAAGGGCATTTAGAAGTGGTATACATAAGAACAGGAAGATATTCTGGATAACAACTTCTTTAATGTGAAAATACACGACGTTTCGGTGGAAAGTCACATTTTTCACATTAAAGAAGTTGTTATCCAGAAAATATTCCTGTTCTTATGAAGAAAGTATTTGTCATTTCTGTATTATATATTTCATTACACATACACTCGAGAAGCTCCAAGTGTATATCATTTCGTATTAAACTGGAAAACGTTAAAGGTTTAACGAATGAAGTGACATGCAGTTTGTATAATCACTTGGCCATGACGTGTATACATGTATATATACACTTCAATGCAACATTACACCATCATCCAGGCGTTAAATATACACATGCACTTGCTGACACGTACCCTTTGATGAAATCACAACCGTTGCAGTTTACATCGATATCTGCACTTCCTTACCGGTCTTGTACTTGAAGTCTATCTCTAAGGATTTCGTATCGTCAATGAACAATACAATAACTGACTGACTGATTAATTTTGTTCATTGTCTAGTGAAATTCATCTATTAACTTTTTTTTGGTATATAATGTTCTTATTGAATATATATATACTTGTAAATAGACCTTCCATAAAAGAGACGAGTAACAGACCCAGCCTCGTACGGACAATTTAACATCATGTGTTCATTTGCTCTGTACAAGGTTAGGGGTAGGTGCGATTAAAAACGTAGCCAATTATATGTTTAATACAAATAACATGTAGATAATGGAGATCTGAAGATTCATGAGTAATTCGTTTTAAAAAATTCTGTAGAAAGCATCCTGCTCCATTAGTGTATTTGTGTCCACGTGACTCCTGGAACTGGGTGGAAGAACAAGAACATTTGCCTAATTCTAGTCAATATTCGCAATATATCAAAATGAAGAAGAATGAAAACGTTTAGATAGCTTTGATGTTATTGTTTTTATAAAAAAAATATCACATATATACGAATTAATATCACAACGAATAACGATTCCAATAGGGGAGATAACCCATGGGAGACTAACAACCCTGAAAATCTAAACATTGCAGAATTTCTGTTATCTACGAGAGAAGAGATCCAATGAAATCTGATTGCCATCATTGTTTGCTTTTATAGATAAAAACGAATATTTACAATTGTATGATTTACTCGTATACTTAGATTAATATAGAGGTACATCTGATATAGCCTGCTGTTGTGTAGACCAATATTTAGCTAAGGTCTTATACCAATCACCTAAAGCTCTCTTCTCGCTCGACGCTTAATTTTTTTACAAATTTAAAGTGTGTGTCTGAAGAAGAGGTTTAAACGGTTAGTTGTTACTGGTACCATACATGAATCAGTTCGTTTCTGCAGTAAGTTTACGGGACATTTAGCATTTAACCCTGTTTATTCGAAACAATCTCAAGATTCGAGCAAGCTAGGAGTTCCTCAGTAGTTCATTCATCCTATTTCTCACTCACTCACACCGTCTTACATAGGCCTGTATACGTTATTACTTACTACCACACTTGGTAACCATTACATACGTGCATGCCTTTATTCCACCAATATCTTACTTCTATCATTCGTCCATCTATACTCGATCTTGAATCCATTCATTGAATATGTCCAACACTCCTTTCATTCATTCATTCATTCAATCTTTGAATATTTCCATCACTCCTTTCATTCATTCATTCAATCTTTGAATATTTCCATCACTCCTTTCATTCATTCATTCATTCATTCCATCTTTGAATATTTCCATCACTCCTTTCATTCATTCATTCATTCATTCCATCTTTGAATATTTACATCACTCCGTTCATTCGTTCATTTAGTTATTCATTCATCATTCACCCAGCACTAACATATTTCATTCTATTATTCATTCATTCTTCAGTCACGTAACAAAACACAATCCAACAGACATTGCTTATCACAACCCGGAATTAATCTCGAGGGAGATTGCCTGTTTCCTGCATGGGACCCTAGCGACCGATCCAGTAACAGCAGTAAACGGAAGCCCTTGTCTGTCTGTCTGTCAGATCGATGTAACGTGTTGTCATCGCCGATACCTGTTTTACCTGGTCGGCCAGCGTTAGGTCTCACCTGTTCGATCACGGGTAATCTGTATGAGATCACAGGTGATTTACCCAGTCGATAAAATTCGTTCTGCTTGACATGTGTTGTCATAACCAGTCGCTGCAATTGAACAGGAATAGTATGTCAAAACGGGCCTGGTGCTGTTAGATGTTGTTTACCACGTGTGACAACTGAGAAGCAACCTTGTCTGCCAATGAAAATAATTGGACATGTAAACAGACGAAAGCTACCGGCGCGTGATAGTTGACCTCCGTGACCTGCCGGATTGGCCAATGGGTAGACCGGATATGTTCATGAATATGCATGCTACCCTTCTTCTTACTGAACACCTAGGAGTAGTCTAAACGAGAAATTAGGAAAACAATCCCGCCCGACCACTCCCTGCTTCGGATTTACTTGATTTCGGAACTTCCTCTTGTCGGAGAGATTGTACTGACTTATTCAAAGGAATATTTGGAAGTGTGAGGCAAGATTTGTCTCGGAATTTACACCTGTTCTTCTAATCTCCAGGTAAGAATTTTGGAACCAGCTACCCCGGTTTGGGCCGGGCACTTGCTTAGCGAGATGTCATCACTGTAATGTACCCTGTGGATCATCTTCATACTGTTACAATGAATATTCACTCTGTTACAACAAATGTCATGACTGAATGTCACAGTATATTCAAATTTCGTCAAATGTTTGAAATATGCATATAGCGTTATAGCGGGGACCCGTGTGAAATCAAGTGTGTCGCTTAGCTGTCTGTCAACTCGCCGGGGCTATAGTATAGTACGGTTATATCCCTGCCTATTGTGTTTAATACGTAATCCAACCAGGCTTATGGTGCTACCTTCAAACTTGCTTTGACTTGAAACCTGTTGGTCAAAACAATCGTTTTTGTATTTGAGTAAAATGGAAACAATTTTAAACTCTTGAACCGTCACACTTGCTGACTGGGTCAAAGATATTGCAAAATCTGGGTGGAGACTTCCATCGTCTAAGTTGACTGTGACTCTCCAAACACGCCACTGTACTCCAGGGGATAAGCTGGAAAAGAATATCACGATTCTGAAATTGGATATACCATGTAAGTAATCTTCTTGAAAGTTACTTTAAAATTACATGAATCTTTCATTTGAATCTATAGTTTTTTAAAGGGACAAAATTTAACATTAAAGGTATGAATGAAAACTTTAAACATTTGATTTTTGTATTGTTAATACACTTTTTATTGATTAAGATTTGGCAATTTCCTTATGTTTCTCTTAGTTTAAATTTGAAACTTATGTCAACAATGTTTACAATTGTAATCAATATCAAAACTATAATAATAACAATATAACAAAGTTATACAATTTGACAATTTGTAAACTATGTCAATGTGTTCAGTGTGATATATTCCATTTATACCATAATCAATGTGTTCAGTGTGATATATTCCATTTATACCATAATCAATGTGTTCAGTGTGATATATTCCATTTATACCGTACCCTAGATATTCAGATTTGCTGAACAGTATCTTGAAAGATATTCAACTTGCAAATGTCAAACACAAGTTACCTAAACAATTTCCATCAAACAAAATAATTATTTGACAAGACTTTGAATATTCAAATTTTCAATTTTCTGAGAACTCCAAGTTCTAAGAAATCTTTTCAATGTATAACCTGTTAACCGTTTCTCCACTGAACTGTCTAAAGGGAATTGTGCTCGGAAACTCATCATGTAGATGATTACTGGGCATAGAATATTGTATACAGGGGAAATACAGGAAGTAAACACTGTTGAATTAATTAGTTCCAGACCATTCTGAATAGACAGTCTACAGAGATCACACCTTGCAAAAGGAATATCTTGGATAGACCACAGTGACTGTTCCATAGGCAATATCTGCCATCTTGTTTTTTTCATAATTTAAGATGGTAAACAACTGTATTTTTAAAAATTTTACAACGTTGTTAGTAAAATATATACATTGATAGAATCACAAAGTAACGCCTGCTTTGTCATTAGACTATCCAACAATGCCCTGTTATGCCGTAGCAAAGTTTTCCCCACCTGTATTGCCCGTGAATGGCTTCATCTCTCGTTGTTTTTATTTTTTAATGAATGAGCGCTATTGTTTGTCAAATTGTCAAATATCAAGTCAAATCAAAATATTATCCCCAGTAACATGTTTCAATTGGATTGTGTTATAATCATGTGTTACTGACATATTTGTTTAAACAGGATTGCCCTTCAAATATCGTTTCCACAAAAACATGTGCTGATAGAACCTTCTCTTTAAGACATTATGTTGAATGTTACTTTAGCAAGCTTCCTTAGCAGATAAAGAGTTAATGCATAGTTAATGGTTAGTCTTGACTGATCTGCTTGATACTGAAAGTGATTCCTGCGTGTCACCTTTCTTCACATTCAGCAGAGATAGGGTTAACTCTGCTTATAGTCGGATATAAACACATCCGCACATCTAAGAATACCATGCTCTGAGTTGTCATACAAGGAAAGCTATGCTTTAATCGCTTGTATCTCCATTTTTATGGCTGATTACAACGCTTCATGACAGTGCATAACAGACCATAATAGCCTCCGTGTACTTGTTGCATAAGTGCTGATATATTCACTGGTAGCATCAAGTAATGGATACAGTTTGTCATGTCTCCAAGAATATATATCATAAAGTTAAGATAATTTTTTTCAATTACGATATTTGAAATTTTAAAATTCACTTTTGCGTTTCTTTGTAATAAGAGAAGTGACATTTTGTGGGAAATGTTTTATTTCTTTTTATAAACAGTTTATATTCACTCAATTTTTATGTACCCTGGTATCTTTACAACACAAAATCATACGATTTACCTGAAGCTCTAACTATTTTATCATTTTGGGTGAAAATGAGAAACAATGTTTAAATTCTGCTTTTACTGTTTGTGATCAAGCTGACACTATCAACTAAAGGGTGTTAAATCCATTGGAAACTTATCAAATAGGATGTTATTGAAGATATCTACCACTAATGTAATTGCAGTAGGGGCAGTGAAACTGAACGTGCTTCATTTAGGATAAGAGGAAATAATAGAAAGATGTTATTTGAAAGATTTATCTTTAACTTTATTAAAATCAAATAGTAAATACTTACATATATATTTGTTCACATTCAATTAACTATGTAAATTATGTGATAAAACTGGACCTCTATCAAGCAAGGTTTGAGAATTTGCTGTGTTCCAGAGAGCCAATTACTATGACAGTTCAATCTCAAAATCAGCTGGCCATGTTTATTGGAAGATACATAATACATGGGACTCCTCTTGTTGATAGCTCACATGTAGGTGTGCGCTAGTTAGATACTTACGTATTTATTGGTGCGAGTTTAGTGTTTATATTGAATGCACTGGTAAATAGAGATTCAAACAAACATTCTGATATTTACATATATTTAATATTTTCTGAGGTTAATGCTTGTTTTTAGTGTTTCTACTTTATGTTGAATACACAGGTAAGTGTGGACTCAAACACATCCTCAGATTTATTTTTAAATCATTCTTTATATTTTCATAATTGATAGTTATGCTATCTAGTTTAGTTTTGCCTTTATGTTAAATGCACAGGTAAATAAAGATACAAACAACCATCTGATTTAAATTACTTATCTACCTTCTGAGGTATTTGACTATGACTTTACTGCTTGTAGTATATTTTTACTCATTATGATTGATATCCAGGGAGACAGAAATTCAATGATAGATCCAGAAGGGGAGTTAAGGGGGTTTTCCCCTTTTGAAAATTTGTGCATGTCAATTTGATGGACCTCCATCAACAGGAGAAAAAACAAAACTTTTAAAATATTTGATCTGCCTAAGGAATTCAGAAAGAAATTTACTTTTCTGATTTCTCAGTAATAGTTTGTGTATTAAAGCTTTAATAATATTTAGTACTCTTGGTTTGAGTACACAGGTGTAGAGATTTTTTTACCCAGCCTGGTTCTATATTACCTATGCTCTGTACTCAGTGGGCTGATTTGGTTACAGGTAGGGTTACCTACATAGATATACAGTTGCATTGTTGTCAGTGTGTACATGAATAATGAATAGTTTACTGTATACTTACCTTAAATGAAATATGGAAGGGAAATTTGTTTATCGTTTTATTTGGCTATCCTACAATGTGTTATTACAATAATATATTTTTTGTAATAGTTATGTATATATTGACCATCGGCTGTTCTATCATGCATATTTTTTACTATTTCAAAGCATGACATAAAATTATTATGCATGATATAATTTTCAGAATGAATGATAATGATTAACAAATGCCATCTGAATATTACTTTTGAATATCCCTCACGCTGATGTCAGCTTGAGAACGCTGAATTTCAATACGCATTAATTCCTACAAATATGTTTTTATTTCCATTACATAATGGTATAAAATTAATCTTAGTTGCTTGGGAAATAAGGGAATGCAAAGATACATCAGTTAAACTAAATAATTATTTAACAAATAAAAAAATTCAGATACCATGTCTCATCAAAATTCCTGACCGAAAGAAACAAACAATTAGCCTGGATATTTTTAATCTAAGCATGTCACCTTTGTTCCAGGTGTACAAGGTTCGTATCTGGTATTTTTCCAAGACATTTTTTTGCATTCTTGTTGCAAGTACAAGTCACTTCCAATTCTTTATGGCATAGATCATGCGTCAGTTGACAAACTGCGGGGGATTGACGTTGTGTCCCCAAATCTTGGTTGAAGGTGCGTCTATCAAACAAGAGCGTCTCTTTGAGGAAGCATGAGACATTCTCAGGTCATTGCACGTTGTTGTGTTTTTGATCTAAACAAATAGAACCATGTTTCTCCTTCTCTGTATTGTTGCCATATCAACATAAGATGAGCACCTCTATCATGGGTATTTCAATAGTGAAGAATTCATACTTCGTTATGAGCATAATTTGTACCTATGTTATTATTTTATTTTATTTTATTTTATTTTATTTTATTTATTTTTATTTTTTTTAATTTTTTTTATTTTTTTTATTTTTTATTTATTCATTCATTCATTCATTCATTCATTCATTCATTCATTCATTCATTCATTTATTTTTTTATTTTATTTTATTTTATTTTATTTTATTTTATTTTATTTTATTTTTTATCTGTTATAGAGCTACATGAATTTATGCATAAACAGGTATGATCAGACCATTTTAATGCAAGACAAGAAACTCATTTTCATTAATGTTAATGACATTCACGACCATCATCCCAGCAGATGAAATTAGGTTAGGATGTCCGTATTCCAATATTGCAAAAAGATCCTTTTGGAAAGATGAATTTATGTTGTTTCTATTTGTTGTTCACATATCAAATAAGCAGGTACAGGCCACTTGTTGTTACACTTACCTACTACGGAACCTACATGTAAAGGGTTGATATAAGATGATTCCTTGTGTCATAACTTCAATCATTAATATAACTAAGTAACATTATTTTCCTTTTTCTCATCAAACTTTATTCATAAACTATCTCATGTCCAGACATTTAGAAGAGTGTAGTTGACAGACTCAGTTAAACACAGCATGAGATTATTCATGTAATATGATTTTGTCAGATTTATGCAAACTATCGCTGAATTCTAAATCCTTTCTCCTGACCGAGTAACAAAGAGATTACACAGGTAATGTAACCTGCCAGGTAGTAATCAGTAGATATAATACACCCATAATACACCCATAATACACCCATAATACACCCACACAGAGGTCTGATACTGCCTGCCTACATTTGACTGTAACTTAGATCATCAAAGCTGTGGTTTTAGTTTAAGATTTCTTTGACTAATGTGGAATATTTGACTTATATTGACTTGTATTGTTATTAATTGATTAAGTTGTAAGTTCTATTTCAAAACATGTTCAATAGTGAAGAATTCATACTTCGTTATGAGCATAATTTGTACCTATGTTATTATTTTATTTTATTTTATTTTATTTTATTTTATTTATTTTTATTTTTTTTATTTTTTTTAATTTTTTATTTATTCATTCATTCATTCATTCATTCATTCATTCATTCAATCATTCATTCATTCATTCATTTATTTTTTTATTTTATTTTATTTTATTTTATTTTATTTTATTTTATTTTTTATCTGTTATAGAGCTACATGAATTTATGCATAAACAGGTATGATCAGACCATTTTAATGCAAGAAGACAAGAAACTCATTTTCATTAATGTTAATGACATTCACGACCATCATCCCAGCAGATGAAATTAGGTTAGGATGTCCGTATTCCAATATTGCAAAAAGATCCTTTTGGAAAGATGAATTTATGTTGTTTCTATTTGTTGTTCACATATCAAATAAGCAGGTACAGGCCACTTGTTGTTACACTTACCTACTACGGAACCTACATGTAAAGGGTTGATATAAGATGATTCCTTGTGTCATAACTTCAATCATTAATATAACTAAGTAACATTATTTTCCTTTTTCTCATCAAACTTTATTCATAAACTATCTCATGTCCAGACATTTAGAAGAGTGTAGTTGACAGAGTCAGTTAAACACAGCATGAGATTATTCATGTAATATGATATTGTCAGATTTATGCAAACTATCGCTGAATTCTAAATCCTTTCTCCTGACCGAGTAACAAAGAGATTACACAGGTAATGTTACCTGCCAGGTAGTAATCAGTAGATATTGATAGGTGTGTGTCCTCACTGTGGAGATGTGCTCTCAGTTGCTACCTGTACATGGTACATATGATTGCATTGTGCTTACGGTATATGTTGTCAAGAGTTTGTGCTTGATGTCATATTTTGACTGGCTGTCTTGTCTTGTATGAAAAAAGTGAAATACTTTTTAAATTCCAAACCACCACCTAATATCAAACATATGTAGATCTATTCTTACCAAAAAGTTTGAATTTTATGAGATTTACACAGGTAAAACCAGAAAACTAAGTAGGCACCATCAACAAATGGCCCTGTTTAATTTCCATATATCATGGTACTGTTTACACCCATGTGCTGGAAGGTGTTTATACTGATGCAGGGTAAACTCTGCAAGTCTCACCAGTCCTACAAGGGTCATAACTTAGTCACTTGGATTCTTTCAAGACAAGAGGAACTTAAACTTAGCCAAGGGAGTGAAGCACTTGAATCTCTGACAAACTCATTTTCTTTCAATTCTTACTCAACAATTCCAAGAGTCTGCATCAGATACTTGCTGTACGGCAGGTTTTAATGCTAAGATATAATCTAAGCAAAGTCTTTTCATCTGAGCAGATAAGAAAATGAATAAACTAATGTAAGCTACCACATTTTTATATCTCTTACAAAGTTTAAAAATTCAATGTATTTTGGTCATAGTATTGAAAGGAACAAATGTGTTACTTTATATTCTCCTTAAACCTTCTGACAACCTGTGCTTTTCAAAATATATTAAATGCTTTGAAAAGAAATTAAAAAATAGTATGTACACCTTAAAGTCGTGAGAAATGGGAACGTGTCAATATTAACTTTCCGTATTTCACCACAGCCTATTTACATAAGAAAAGTGATAACAGATTAAGAATGCATATATCATGCATTTGCATAAAAGTGTTTTCAAAAGCCGTAATGAAAGCATCTTGTTTTTATGGCTCCGGCTAAAAAGACAACACTGATGGTGTCCCAGTCAGCTAATTCAGATAAGGAAGAGGCTTTCTCCCCTCTTGTGGGTGTTTGTCTTGTTATTGAGAGGTGTTGGGTTAGCTCCCAGGGTTGGATAGGCAAACATGTGTGTAGATGGAGGTGCTTGGTCATTTAATTGGTCAACAGTTGCTCCTTGACCAGTTGGAATGGACATCTTGGAGTATTCCAGAACAGCCTATTCATTGTTCTGTGGTCATTCCTGGATTAGTCCCCTTGTTAATGAGCTGTGATTCCTGTGGAATAGTTTACCAATGGCTACAGTGTTAGGAGTAACTACTCTAAAATCCTATTAAATCCAATTGTGATTTTTCGTTTCGACAACTGAGGATCTTTTAAAGAATGAAAAGTCAAAATATTAATTGTTGGTTGTGTTTATGTGAAAATTTTGCTGAAAATGTTAGTAAGTCACTAAATAATACAGATTTGTTGTCCAATAACGTAACATGGCCGTCACAAATTCAAAATGGTGGCTAGAAGCATACTTCATATATATAACAACTTCATGGCAGGAACTTTCTGTACTGAGTTGGCAATTGTATCAACAGAACATTGAACACTGAACACTTAACACCTAAAACACCTCTAAAACACTTTGAAAATAACAGAGTAACTAATTTATCAAGATCTAGAGATTGACATGGTTTGGTAATCAAAGGAGCGGACATATTGGTATAGCCGATATTCAAACATTGACAACACCATTTTCAATAACTGCCATTCATGTTACATGTACTATATATGGTGACTATGTGAGGCGACCTGTATTTATCAGAAGTTAACATAATAACATTCAGAGCGGGTCAATATGAACTCATATTTATTCAGGGAGTTCTTTGATATGTGTATGTCTTCAGAATAGTTGATAGCCTAAGCGCGAGGGCCAGAATTTCATTGATATATCTTCCATTCAGGAACTTGTAGGGTGGATGGTATACATAGTTCTATACTTATGTTTACATAGCGGCTTTGCATATGAATAGTGAAAAGAACCTTAGAGGGGGTGAAACTTTTTCATACACATTAAAAACCAATTCAGCATAGTCAGAACTGGGGAACATTAAGTGCATGCAAAAAAATAGATGCTATTGGCCAATTTGTAATGACAAAACTTTTTTGAAATTACAGTTTATAGCGGTTTGATTAAATATAGAAGTGACTGGGCGGTGTAAGCATGGAGGTTAGAATGGTGAATGGAGGGAAATGGCGGTGCTCGATGTGATGTTTAGACAGTTAGATGGTTGATGTGTGTTGACATCTATGATCATCTTGTTGCTATATTCTCTTTGAAGGTCTGTTGTCTTGTATTTATCTATGCTTTAACTTTAAGTGCTGATAATTTTAGTTTAAATTGGATAGTTTAAAGATGGTGTTAGTATTGTAGTACTAGATAACTTCTTTCAGAGGCATTTAGAAGTTGTAGAGATGAAGGAGAACCAAGATGTATGGATCGTCACCTTCTTTATTGTAATGAATGAAGTACTAGATTATCAACACATTTAGAGTCAACTCAAGACTAATACACTCATAATACACCCATAATACACCCATAATACACCCATAATACACCCACACAGAGGTCTGATACTGCCTGCCTACATTTTACTGTAACTTAGATAATCAAAGCTGTGGTTTTATTTTAAGATTTCTTTGACTAATGTGGAATATTTGACTTATATTGACTTGTATTGTTATTAATTGATTAAGTTGTAAGTTCTATTTCAAAACATGTTGAGATAGATGTTCACACCCATAGGTACAAACTGATATACATGTAACGTGTCTTTACTTTGGATGATTTCAAGATTTTAGATCTACCGGTAATTGGATTTCATTTAATATAAGATATATATATAGAAAGATTCTAGTTCCATATTCTGGTAAAGAGGGTTCTAGCGAAAGAAACTCGAGGGGACATTCCTGTTTACATATTTGTTATCAATACTTGTCAGATTATGAAACATGTACTGAAAAATATATTTTGATGACTGTATATTTGACAGTTAAACATAGAAAATAAAGGTGAAGTCATTCCATAGCCGAAAGTTTTTCTACGGCTAAACATATTATTCTCTAATGATCATTATTTGTTACTTGGTGGATATTCCATCAATATATATATATGTTTTATTGTTAACAAAATACTAAAAAATATAACGATTTTCTCATTTCATGCAAGCAAAAAAAACCAATATGGTGGATATTCCCAAAAGAACTCCCTCTTTAAAGACAAGTTCCTGTCTGGCAGCCACTGGTTGTCACTCCCTTCCATACAGGTAGATGACACACCTGCACTTGTTTGATCGTTGTGACAGAAGTTCACACCCATTTGCAGACAATGTCCTGTATGTAAGAAAGTATAAAGTTGTAAATAAAAATAAGTAGACACTGTCAAGGACTGGCAATATCCTTATCAAATCTTTCTTAAATTTCAGTAGGAGTACAAAATACAGTCAATATATAGTGTAAGGAATAACAAGTATTTGTATGACATTTAATGAAATTTTCTATTCTTCTAACATTAAATGAAGCTTATAAATTCTTTTATATTCTTTCACTCATTCACTGAAAGTGTTTATAGATATATTTTCAACTTTTTAAAACCTAAACAAAAGCATAGACAGTTATAAATACTAATCAATTACCAACATGGACAGTAATTACTCTGCTGTTTAAGAATGTTGCGTTTTATAAACTGTAACTTTTCTAAACAACAAACTTAAAGGGAGAGTTCTGACACCGTATTGGATTAACAGCTGTAGCGAACTTTTCCCCACTCACAGCGCCGATATATGGCTTCAGTTCTCATTGATTTTATTTTCAACATATGTGCGCTAGTGTTTATCAAGTTGTGAAATACAGTCATTCTTCAATCATGTATTAAGTATGTGTAAATCATAAGGAATATCCTCTCAAATTTCGTTTCCACAAAAAAAACCTCCATAGAACCCTCCTTTTAAAGAGAGGGTTATATCGGGATATATTTGTGCATCAAGTGAAATGATAAAAATGCTGCATTTTTACTAATTGTTAAAATTTTTTGTAATAACACATATACTCATGGTAATAATGGTTGACATCCCCAAATAGTTATAAGAATAAAATGTTACATAAACAACGTAACATCTCAGTTTTGAATATTCTTTTGGTAAACATGTTACTACTTGATGTCTTTTTGGGGAAAATGTCTGAGCATTTGCTATTTCTCCACTTGTACTTTAAAATACCAAAGAAAGAGGAATATAAGAAAAATGAAATTTATTCAAAAGACTTCATTCTTTTTGTCTAGAGATCTTGGCATTGGTATATTGTTAAAGTGTTCGAGTGTTCTCATTTTTTTTCTAATAAATAATGAAAAGTTTCATTTGGAAAAAAAATTCTACTGAACCCAAATATACACAAAAACTTTCACGGAGTCTCATTCGCACACAATACATACATGGCAAGTATTGTATAGTTTACATCATGCGTTTGTGCCATTTAAATTAAAAAATACCATAGTATCGAACAATATTATTTGTCCATGCATTTAATTTGATACAATCCATCTTCTGATTAGAGGTGTTAACCATTATTACCATGAATACATCGATATATATATATATATATATATACAGATATGTTCCCGTTGATTTTATTTTCCACAAAAATGTGCGGAGAGGACCCTCCATTCTGCCTCCTCTATCCTTCTCCAGACTTGAAAGTTCATCGTCCAGACAGACGGTTCAACTGGTCAGTTGGGTCTCCTAGACTCTGGTCAGAGCCTGTCCAACTGGTCTTCAAAGCGTGTGTGATGTGCGTGTAATTATGACACACCTGAGCGATCACAGAATTCATTTGTAGCTCTCGGGGACAGGAGGAAGAAGATTTATCAAGGCGGTAGGAGATATCAGCAAAACATCCTGTAGTTTATAATCCTGATGGTGAATTTTGTTTTTTTTAAGTTAAAGAAAAGACCCTCTTACTCAAAAACAAAGATTTAAAGACTTGAGTTAAGCACATTTATCAAGGCAAGAACAAAATCCTGTATTTTACAATGCTAATGGTGAATTGTTTTTGTAAGTTAAAGAAAAGGCCTTTTTCTTCAAAACAAAGTTTTAAAATAAGACTCGAGCTTCGCTGTTTGTCAAGCAGATGTCTTGTGGGAGACATTGTCATCAGTAAAACAACTTCCAGTGTGTACTGCAAAATGTTTACAAGAGAACTGGTTAGAATTTAGAATGGAGGGAAATGGAGTAGGTTGTTGCTGAAATTTAAAAAAAAATAATTTTTATTACTAGTTCTTAAAATCTCAATGTCAGGAGATTTTGACATTTCTTCCTACCCTTTAAATAATAAAAACTCAGTCTAGATAAAAGTCTGTATATGTCCATGTATTCTGTATATGTCCATGTATTCTGTATATGTCCATGTATTCTGTATATGTCCATGTTTTCTGTATATGTTCATGTATTCTGTATATGTCCCTTAGTTTTAGTAACAATTCCTAGGGTTGAAACTCTACACATGACTTTTCGTTTATCATTTCCCGCTTGGTTCATAAAAAATAATACAACAAACAAAAGTTATATCAAACCACACATTTTCTTGAAAATAAAGTCTAATGAATGTAAAGATGAAAATACTAAAACAAACTAATTTAATAACATGAAATATGGTGTGAGATACAAACCAAAAAAACACTTTCATGCACAATGCACTGAAACTCGGAAAGCAAAATACTGTGTTTCAACTATAAATGTACCTGTGAACTGTTTCATGATTCTATTAGCAGGTAAAGTGTCACTGGATATTCAGTGGAAATATATATATAAGTATATATCTCTGTTAGAATGTAAAGAACACCGGTACTCTAACACCAGAATACCTAACATGACTCCCATCCCTCTCTTGTCACAGTGAGTCTTGTAAATACATATAAGTGAGTTTTATGAGTTTTGTGATTTATAGCAGTAGCATTCGCTGTCCTCTTATGAGTTATTATCAAACCTTGATAACAATTTCGAAAGCCTTTGTAAATATCATCAAGAGGTTTATTTCAGATCATAATCAAGTGTTACTTCAATCACTTTTTGTAATGCGTGATATGTACAACTATTGTATGTTCATAAGTTGGTGTCACTTCTTTATTGCCTTTTTAAAAGTGATTTATACCTAATATTGTATATCTTCTGTGTTGTTAATGTTCTAGGATTCTAACTGGTAGTCTATTTATAATGCTTATATTGATGTATTAACCCTTTATGTGTTATTCCCAGAATAGTCAGCGTAAGTAATTTGGCAATTCCAGAAAGTTTGCTTTGTAAATGAGCTGATATTCCTGTAAATTGGGCACTCGGAATGGCTTGATACTGAGGAACACACCATCTTACAGTGTAGAAGAAGATGGCAAGACTGCATACCCTTAATCTGTGAATACTTGCAAGTTTAAGTGGCAGGTTTCTTTGATTTTACAGAGATTTACAGAGATATACTGTTTTAATTACAATTTCGGTTATTTAACTTTTGGATTTGTAATTTGTATTGAATTTACATTGGATATGTTGATGGTTGTTCTTGTTAATATTTATTTTAATATTAATTACCTTTTCTTTGTTTATTCACTGGAAAGCTTGCAATTCTTGCATGCAAAAGTATCCATGTGTTTATCTTCAGACCCCCAACTGACAGAATTCAAGTGAATGGAATGATTGCTCCTGAAAATAACATTTACAATTTCCAAATATTTAAAACAATTTGTTGTTAAAAGAAAAATTGTAGTTGATTTCATACTTGAGACTTGAAGGTGTTATCAAATATATATCTAGTGTATGCAATGGTAAATAAAGCATGTGAACATTATTTATTCCAAGTTAACACTTGGTAATTATACTCTGGAATATTCATGAATTCTCTACATTTAATGACAACACTTTGGCACAGACTGTAAGAGCTCATCAGTCAACGTCAGAATTAAATTCTTCATGAAAACATGCTGTGTTTTGACAAATCATATTCATATATACGCCGTATCTGCTTTATTTCCATGATAATAGCCGATGTGTCATATGTGACTGAATAAAGCAACATGATCATATTTCATTCTGACTACAAACATAGGTAATATAATATATTACTTATTTTGTAATCATATATTACATGCTATTAGATTTGATACTAAATTATTGATTATGATGTTGTTTGATAAACATAAAAAATGTTGAAGAACCTGTTTTTTATTATTAAAAATTAACTTAGAACTAGGAATATTTATGTTGATAGAACATTTTCAAAACACTTTCATGAATACAAGTATCAAATCAAATGAAGCATATAAAGATATTACATTTTTAAATTGCCCCAGGCTTCACTTTGAGAGCACTGGTATTAATGCAAATAAAATCCAGCTTATATGATTAAAAAGAAAATAAAAGGATATTCTGCAGTTTTTCAAAATACCTTGCAGCATTTCTAAGTACAGAGAAAAATGAATGTTTGAAAAGTTATAAACTCGATATACCCTCAGGTGTGAGATCGTTGAGGTGAGACAGATGTAAGGACAGGTGTATCTCAGGTAAATAGTCCTCAGGTGAAACTTTCAGTTACATATCTTACCTTGTAGATAGGTGTAATAGAGAGATTAGTTTAGTTCAGTTCATGTAACACATGGTTTTATTTGGTAAATGTACCAATTATAATTATACATACATCATGAATTGATATTAATAATGAATATATATTGTAATATTTGAATAATATGTATAGTGATTACTAATATGAAGTGTGTCTTAACTTACTAAGATATATAACATTTACAGATTATTAGTTCAAACTGTATTTACTTATTTAGACACACAAAGATATATTCCATTTAGAAATTATTCATATGAACTGTGTTTACTTATTAAGACACAAAAAGATATATCGAATTTTGAAATTTTTCATGTGAATTGTATTTTCTTATTAAGACACACAAAGATTTATCCCATTTAGCGATTCTTCTTTTAAACCTTATTTTACTGAGAAGATAGGCATGCTTTCTTCAGAAATAAATCGCCACCAATAGCAAATCTTGAATGGTTTAGTCCAATAAATATATAATATCATGATACTGCTGGTGACTTATGCCTTATAGGTATGTCAATAGAGAGATGATTACTGCAAGAACAGAAGTAAGGACAGACCAATCACATGGAAATGTATCTAAGGACAAATACTCCTCGAGGTACGTCTAATTGAGAGATAAGCGTCCTGCTCCTTACAGGTAGGGAGATAATTAAGAGATGGGACATGAGTTTACCTCTCAGGTAACTGATACAGGTGTTAATGATGTAACTCAATGTTACGTCACACATCAAATACCTGAACAGGTAATACTCCGTACCCCGGGGCCGTCCCGATAGTATGAGCCACACAGGACTTCATTGTAACAGGGATGTAGCTTGCTGGATAGACAGGGGATACTAGAACAGAGGAGTATAGTGGGATTTGATAAATGTAAGTTAGTTTTGCATTGTTTTCATTAATTTTGTTTATATGTTCATTAGCGATGAAGATGATAGAAAGATGAAGTTTTAGAGGAAAGACATTTGGTACAGTTGATTTTGTGGAGAAAAGATTATATGGAAATATGGAAATTAATTCAAAGTTAGGAAAGATTTTTCTGCAAAGTGATACCTTTTGTAAGCAATCTTTCCTGTTTTAAGTATTCTGTTATTGAATTGATATTTGTTGGATACAAAATTAAACAAAATGGTCAATGGCAGAAAATGAACAGAGATTGTACTTTAGAGAGATACTTTAAACAGTTGTATATATAGGGTCAGAGCAAAGATTAATGAATACCAGATAAACAAATCAGGACATATATATTTTTAGCTTTCTTTGAACTGAGACAGTCATCAATGCCATAAATTAATTCGTGAAGATCTTATCACTAAAAGATCTTTGAAAATCAAGGCCAAGAAGAGTTTAAAATATTCCCATAAAAGTATTCAGGCACATGAACTGACAGCGTTTATGTTGTATACACCTACAGTATGTAGACTGTCAGCTGTAATAGTCTGGCAACAGATGCATGCACATTTAGTATCTGGTAACATGTGTTGTATTGCTTGCACTATTCACTGGTAACAAGACCTGCTTATTGTTCAGCAGAGATCACATTGAAATATCAAGTGGTATGTTTAACAGTTTACAACATGAAGCATATTATACAGAAGAAATCACATTGAAATATCAAGGTTAAAGATGTGACAGGTTTGATCAGCAGTTGACCCACTAATTGCAATCAAGCTTATTTCATTTTCATAATTAGTAAAAGCTATTTATAGTTCTGAAATCCTGCAATTTTCAAATATATATTTGTCCTCATATTTCAACCAAGGTTATTTCATTTTCATAATTAGTGAAAAGCATTTATTAATCTGAATTCCTGCAATATAAGTTCATCAAATAGTTGTCCGCTGTTTCAATCAAGGTTTCTGTCTATGTGACAAGCACGATGACCAGCCACATTTGGACTGGTTACTTCATGAGAGTAGCTTATCTTTATGAGTATGACTGACCCACCTATTCCAATTATAATGCTTTCATGTTTACTACCAGTCGTGTTGAACTGTATCTATATAAGCCTATTAATATATGTATATAGCTTTCCAGCCTCTTCCAATCACAGCCCTTATATCTCTGTTTCCACTCTTGTCAATTGCCTTTATGAGTTATAGCTTTATGAGAGTAATATGCTTATGATTATTACTATCAATGCATTGGTGACATGATCTGTCATTACTCCTTGGACATATTCACAGTCAACCAGCGGTATATATGCTTCCATGCTTCCAGCTATAGTCTACACCCAATACAGTTTTCTGGTTCAATGTTTAGTTATCATTTGGCTTTTAAAGAGAAGGTTCTTCTGAAGTATCTGCCATGTTGTTTTTGTGCATTATGTGAGAGAAAAATCCTGAATTATATATATATATATATTTAAACAGGAATGTCCTCTCGAATTTTATTTCCACAAAAAAAAAAGATCCCAAATAGACCTTTCCCCATAAGTATCGTTTATTAGGTAATACTCAAGGAATGCTTTGCTTTGAATGATGTCATACAGGTGCATTTATTACATGGGTTGAGACAAGGTCATTTGTTACTACCCATATTTTTAGAGCTATTCTGGGTGATATTTCACTAATTAATCTTAGCGCTGTATGGTCTATCTATGCTAATATTAAAGAGGGCAAAGGGTTGATGGATGGT
The DNA here is from genome assembly GCA_936450465.1 of Gibbula magus. Lineage (NCBI taxonomy): Eukaryota > Metazoa > Mollusca > Gastropoda > Trochida > Trochidae > Gibbula > Gibbula magus. The sequence continues at coordinate 14,214,077 of OW388290.1, read as the reverse complement.
GAAGGAGTAAGCAAATATACTATAAAAAGTATGTTCACAATAAAGAAGTTGTTATCCAGAGATCTTGATATTCTTATGTGTACATTATATTCAAATTTAGTAAGTTTGTCCACTGTACCATTTCTGTAATTTTAAAACATAGTAAGCTTATGTTCTAAGTATCCATTTTGTTAAAAGTAATTGACATATCACCAACTCACCTGTGCTTGTTCGAGGGAGTAGATATTACATGTTTGTGGTTATGTAACATAAATCATACACATTCACCAAAGTACTTGTTACAATGTCATTGATATGATCTGACTTGTTACAATAACATGCTAGTATTCATTATCCGTTTGTAAAAATATTGACCGAAAATTGTATCTTTTGTTGCACTTTTATAGTTATTACCAGTCTTATTACAATGTACGTTTTCAATAACCTTTCTCGTCAATGTCCTCAATATGAATTGTTAGAGACAGCAGTCACACCCACCGAGTGTTTGTTGCAATGTTTACTGCTATTACCTGACAATAATTGACAGGTGTTTGTTGAGTGACGAGAGAATGAGCAGGTAACTAACCTGTTTGTATTGATCACAGCTAATTTACAGGTGTGATACACAGGTAAGAGTTGTCTGGGGGAGTTTCAGTAATCACAAAGCATTTCAAGGTAGAGTCACCTGTTTTTGAAGCATTGAAATTTCACTAGAACAGTCCTTGTTTGATTTCAGAGTATACCACTTTGTGTGTTCACAAATAGATGGAATGTAGTTTGTGCTTTTCTGATAAGTGTAAGATATTGTAAAAATCAAATAATTTATTTCTACCGGTATTCATAAGTGTTGTAACAAACAAAGTAATTCCATATTTTCACTTTTGCCAGGTTTTACATATTTGTGTCATTTTGATAGAAAATTGTTTTGGGGGTTGCTAGGAACAGCAATTAATACTGTATGAATAATGAAAATTGATTATTTGTTGTTTGACAGAGTTTTCAATTTCAATGTCAAGGCCAAGTAGGGGTAACTTCACTTTGTTTGTGTATGAAGCTGAAAGGAAATTTCATATCTACAAAGAATATATGGAATGAAATTAAGTTAAATCTCTTATTTGACCATATACCATTAAAAAAATTAATTATTATCAAGATTTGAATTTCATATTGTATATAATCATAATCCTAGCTTCACAGACTTTTGTAAAATTGTATGTCTCACTAATTAAATATGAGAGTTATATGTATCTTTTCTCTGTCATCGATGGTAATTACGATCTTATAAGCACCGTCACAAACACGATGTAGTCATGTCCGTGCTCCAGTACAACTATGTTTACAGTCTCACTCTAAAAATGTCTCATTGTTTTGCTTAAATTATTTTGTTGACATGCAGTTGATGAGAATCAATATGAAACTACCGTAAAGTGCTAGAACAATAGACAATATTGATACAGGAAATAGTAGTATTGTTATCATTGAGTGCTCCAATTTGCTACTGATAGTCTGTTCAATCAGGGAAATTATCAGCAATTTATTCCAATTTATTCCAATTTACTTTTGATTTCTAGACTGGTCTCTAAATCTTCTATTATTATTTTTATAAAATGACAGGAGAACTTTTTCTTGACAGCTATAGTTTAAAGACCCATAACCAGCAGGTAGTGTTTGATATGAAGATTACTCGGTGCTACAATTGTTCCTGAATAAGACAGAATTAGGTTGGCAGTCTGAGGATTAATTATTTAGAAAAGTAGGAATGTCGATTCTGGTTTCCTCTTGAGATGAGCGTGACGCCTAGCAACAGGAAAGTCCCGTACTGGTGGACGTGTCGCCGTCCCAGAGGATATTCAACGTGGGTTACTGTCTAACACTGGTATTGATGTCAGAGGTTGTCCTGAATGTCTGATCTGTGATCTCAATTGTCAGTTTATCTCTCATTGTTATAAGAAAATATTGCGTATTGGTTATAAAGTCATTATTTTGTAGCGTGTCTTAGTCTCTTAAATCATCAGTCCCTGTTTGTTCATTTTGAGAACAGGGTTAAGTCCTTTGAAAAAGCATGTCATTGTTAAACTTTCCCAGTTTCCAATCCACTATTTTCAGTTACAAATACATGTCATTTTGGATAACAACTAGATATAATTAACATTGTTTATTTGGGAGCACACTATCTGTAATTGTACAAATTCTTGTACTTTTTTCAGAGGCAAGTCCACGATGGTGGATATTGTTGATAAAACCATCACTTTAAGAACTATGTTCTCACTAACTTGGATGAACTAATGCTAAAATTAGATTGTCGTTAAAATCACAAAACGTTAGTGCATGTCCACAGGGATGGGCGTGTCTGAGTGTAAACAGATGGCTGATTTTACCAGTCAAACTGGTATGGTGATTAAACTTTAACATTGGCGTGATGTGACTGATTGCACAAGAAAATTATTATTACGCATGAATTGATAATAGAATTAAAGTTTCAAATCGAACTTTAACATTGGCGTGATGTGACTGATTGCACAAGACAATCATTATTACAAAGGGGGTTGATACTGTTTATAGTCGAAGGGCAAAGGAGTAATACAAGAGGCTGTTACCCTGACTCTTATATCAAATAAATTGTAAATAATGCTTAATGCTTAAATATTGAATACAAAGATTTACCGGTAGGTAAGGAAGAAATTGAAGATATTTCAGAAGCTAACATTTTCAAATTCTAACATTTTTTCCAGAAATTTTCTTTCCTGAAATTTTCTTTCCTGAAATGGTAGTCTAGCCCTTTTTTTCAAATTTTTAATTAAAAAACAAAAAAGAATCTTCATATTTATTATTTCCATACACCCCTTTGGTGAATAGTTTCACTAAAATTTGCTGAAAGATAAAAGTGCAAATCTCTGTATCATCTGTAGTCATCCACATATCAATCACGACTGAAATACTATTACACTGAATTTGGAAATGCAACCAAACATAAATGCATATCTTTTAAAAATCCAAGTGAAAAAAAGTCAGGAAACATATATATATATATATATTATATATATATATATAAATTATGTTCATGCTATATTTCACTCAAGTATAAATTATTACACTAAAATATGCTGATAGGACAATAAAAATGCTGGTGACAACAAACAGCACTTCCCAGGTAATTGTAGTCACGGTCTTGCAGGCAAACCTCCAGCGTATGGAGAAAACAGGTCATTCTTGCTCACGGCCCTCAGGTGAAAATTGCGTGCTGATGTTCGACAGATAGTCTCGGTTGACTGAACACTGACTCTGTACGGATCTGTTTCAGGTAGATCCTCTTCGTCTCTCTTACCTGGATTTACCAAGATGACCTAACGACTTGACACACCTGAAGATACGACTGTCCAAGATGTTGCTTTACCTACGTTGTATATGACAGAAGGAATACTATCTCACAGATATATAGGTGAGTGTATGTCATTGTAATATTATACATGTGATCTGTCTGTTTTTAAACAAATTGGTTGCAGGTATATGACTAAAAGGATACTGTCTTGCAGATACATAAGCAAATTTACCTGAATGCAATTTTGTAAATGTGCCTAATGTCAATTAATAAGGTTGAAATTAGTGCATGTTTATGAACAGTATTCTTTACCTATGTTGTAACAATTATAGGGAACTGTCTTTAAGATAATGTAAGTCAGTTTACCTGTCTGATCAACACCAGGTGAATCTATCCAAGCAAGTTCCAGCACAGTTCATAATTAAGTTATATGTATAATATATGACAGAAAGCATAGTATCTCGCACATAATTGGTAAATCTACCTGAGATTTCATGCACCTAGATTTCTATCAAGATGGATGCACTATAAGTTATTGCACATGCTATTTACAGAATACGATGTACAAGTGGTTTAAACATATTTTTATTCATAGAGAATCTGGTTCAGTAAACAAACTTTTGCTTATGTTAATACCTCACCAGTACATACATATTATAACAAACACACAAGAACTGGACATAAACATGACAAACTAAAGCATAATGATACCATGCGTACATGATTGTTGCTTATGAAAGATTGTACAAGTTATATATGTGTGGTAGCATATAAGTACATCTTATTTGAACATGTGTATTTCAATGTGTGAATTAATCTTTTTTAGCTGCTAAAACAATAACAGTAAACCATTCATAGCTGCCAACAAATTGTTACAATTTGTTAATAAAATGAACTTGAAATTAGCACCAGGCTCATTTTGTCTATCAAATAATATTCTGGGATCTCGCAGGTAAAGAGTCAATTATGATGTAGATGAATATGTATATGAAATTTAAAATACTCAATAAATAAAAGTGCACCTATTTTTTATTGGTTCAAGAATACTAATTTGAATACAGCTTTAAATAGTTTTATGAACAAAAAAATCGTCACCGTGAGTATTCTCGCAATTTGCGCATTCCAACATTTACATATGACTATGGTCAGCAGTGTTGAAGAATGTCCCTCTTGTGTGTATGTTGTAATAGCAGAGAGAGATTGCTCCCAAGTATGCGGCAGACACAATGCACTGTATATATCCGGGCTATGATTGCACCTCCCTGTAGGCAGGCATGGGTTTTAAGAGATTGACATCTATGATAATCCAACCCATGTATTTTCCAACACTGTAGAGAGTTTTTACGTTTACAAATCTTAAACATTAATTGATCAATATGTAGTGTACATAATGCATTATTTTATAGACACAACCCTTGTTCCTATCTACAGTCTTGGTAAGGTAGCGAGACACTAGGTATCTGGTATGCATGGTCTAGCATTCTTCCATACTGTAGATAGCTTTTTAAATTCTAAACATATTAGATATAGATTGATGAATTTGAGTTAGACATAATGTAATGCTTTAAAGTCAAATCCTTGCACCTACCTCCAGTTGTGTAGCATTGGGATTGTGGGTAATTTACTATCTGGTTAGCCTGCTTAAGCTGATGATTTATCTGTACTGTAGATCTTAACCAAGATTGATAAATTTGAAATAGATACAATACGTTGCTCTATTGAGCCAATCCTTTCAACTATCAACAGTAATGAATCACAAAGTTGTGAGAAAGTTACTATCTTGTAACCCCCCCTTTTTATCTAGTACTGTATATAGTTAACAATTAAATAAATCAGAAACATTGAATGATGAATGTTAGGTTGCTCGATAGAGGCAATCTTTCCACATATCTGAAAGGGGCAGTAGCACATTTTTTTCGCTCAAATAAGTTGATGAAATGTATTAAAGAATAATGTCACTAACAGTAATACACCCTTCTCTCTTAAGAAAATCAAGTTAAAAAATGTGTGTACATGGTTCCGTAAAGCCATGGGAATCATTTTTGTAATTCGAAAATGATAAAAGGTGTTCACATTAAAATGGCCGCCATGCAATTTTAGCTTTATAAGCAACACCGTTATTACCACTTCGGATTTTTTTTTATAATAAGATGTTTTACACTCTAAAGTAAATATAACTGACATAAATTAACTATCACTATAAATGGGACATTTGAACAAATAAAATTTCTGCCCATTCTACATTCTACTGCCGCTTTAAGTTGTCTTAGTGTTTATCTTTAATATAGATAAAGCTTTTCAATGTTTTTAATTATGTACTGTAGCTAATTCTATGTACTGGTAGTGTATTGGTACACCATTAAGGTATGTGTACCCCATTTTGCCATAAGTTTGCTCAGATCATTGATAGAAGTCATGTGATTTTCAATACATTTCATAAACGTATTATTACCAATCTTGGTCCAATGATTTTCTGGATAAGAACTTCTTAATTGTGTAGATACACAATGTTTGGAGTATATGTACATGCTTATGAAGGAATGAGCGTATACTTTGAAACGTTGTGTATCTATTCAATAAAGAAGTTGTTATCCAGAACATTTCTGTTTCTTATGTATTCCATGCCCCTCTAAGACTCAATCGTTGTTGTTTTTCTTAAAATATGAATTAACTAATATGTTGACATTTTATCTGACTAATGTTATGTGCTTATCTTACATCAAAGAAAACAATTAATTATATACTGGAGTATGGTCAACGAACCTGCCATACTGGAAGGCAGGGAAGTCAAATTGACATAACATACAGAAATTCATGGTTTATCAATTTCCTTATACCTCCAGGACCTTGTAACACTGCATAAACCCACAAGATCTCTCCGCTCCAGTCAGAAAAACTTGCTTGTCGTACCTTCATATAAACTAGAAACATTTGGCGCAAATTCCTTCTCACATGCTGCTGCTAAACTCTGGAACGCTTTACCATCAGAACTCAAAACCTCACCATCATTGTCAGTTTTTAAAAGCAACCTGAAAACCCACCTTTTCAAGAACTACCTCTAAATTGTGCACTGATTCCTTGTATATAGTGACTGTACATATGCTGGAACTGTACATATGTTATGCGCTTAGAGCATGTCCCTTGGTGATGTGGATGAGGCGCCATACAAATACTCTTATTATTATTATTATTATTATTATCAAAATAGCGTTACGTCACCTAACACTCCTGAGTGGAGAGTAATACTGATAAGACTAGCAAAAGGAGACTGTATGTCTTTGTACCTTGTGAACCTGGTTTGTGCCTCTTAAGTATTTGAAAATATTTTCAAATTTGCATACTTACAAGATTTGAATGACAGGTTCGTGACTACATGGATATTTGCATATCTTTTGACGTTCTTTTAATGCCAGAAATTTGACACATAACCTTATAAGTCGTTATATGTTCCTGTGTTTGAAGGATTCTGTCCCATGTCACATAATCAATATGGTCTTACAGAGAAATGAAACACTTGTTCTTCTTTCTGATCATATTAGTCTTGTATGTGTCCACTTGTCAATGTAAATAGCCTAAATAGCTTTATCTTTATAATCCTTTACCTGTGTTTCCAGGATATCATATCATCCAACATTAACACCTTTGTTAAAGAGATGTGAGTCCTGTAAATTGGCCAAAAATTTCAATGATTTACTTCTTATTTCCAAAACTAATTAATAATATGAGCCCTTTAATCATTTTTAAGACTTGGTTATAAGAAATTACAAATGAAGTGTCAAGACTCAAATAATCTTCAAGTTACTCAAAGGTATCCCAAATTTCTACAGCATTTGAGTCTGTTTCCGTGGCAATGTCTTCTCTTGGCATCCATTATAATGGTAATACTCTTGAACTCATTTCAATTTTATTACGAAATAAGAAACTGACAAGAATGTAGCTGATAAACCTTCACTCTTCACATTATCGACTGTTGTTGCACATTTCCAATATAAAGATGTAGGGTTTCATATAAGTAATGGGATATTAACCTGGGCTTCACTGACCTGTTAATGTAAAGAGGCTATTATGATGTTAATGAGCTGGTTAAATATGTATAAGGGTCAGTTGAGTGGGAGAGATTAGTATGAGTACATCAGGTAGGGGTCTGGTTCACGCAACAATAGGCAATTATATTTATTGTTGTGTTTAATAATACAGGTAGATTATCTTGAAAGCGTTGTGAACCATTTGGATGAAGCATTTGTTGTGTTTTGTCATTTTGATAAACAAAAATGGCAGGGTTATATTTGGGACATCACAGCATCCATTATTTCACTACTGGTTCATTCTTGGTTTGACTGAAGTCTTGAAAATGGTTTATTAGCTTTATTCAAAAGTGTCAAAGCTTAAGGATAAACAAAAATGGCAGGGTTATATTTGGGACATCACAGCATCCATTATTACACTACTGGTTCATTCTTGGTTTGACTGAAGTAAGTCTTGAAAACGGTTTATTAGCTTTATTCAAAAAGTGTCAAAGCTTAAGGATAAACAAAAATGGCAGGGTTATATTTGGGACATCACAAGCATCCATTATTTCACTACTCACCTGGTTCATTTTTGGTTTGACTGAAGTAAGTCTTGAAAACGGTTTATTAGCTATATTAATGATTTCTGTTTTAATTTCTTTAAATCCCCAGAAAGTCAGAATTAATTTAATTAGAAATCGAATATATATAATAGTACTATATTTTGTATACACTAATTGCAGTACAAGATTAAATGTTTGTCAGATCCTGAAGTTTGTCTTCAAATCCTCCACTGCAAAGTACCAAGTTTATCAGATGAAGTTGAGCCTGATTCCAGGAAGAATTCCAGAGTTCTTGTACTTTTCCAGTCATGGATTTTCTTCTTCTTTTGTCCGTATATTTATTCCAGTAATTATTAGAAAAATAAGTTTATTTTAATTATTATTATTATTATATTTTTATTATTTTAAGCGTAATAGTTACTACTAAACATCTATAATTGTACACATTATAGGTAAAAATATTCTAATGGATGACAGTCCATATTCTGTTGACAAAGAACAAATGCAGTGATAAAGTTAATGGAGTACCATGAATTAACCAGTATTTTAGTAGGTCTTTAATGTCTTTTATATCTAAATTTATATCTAGTCTTGAAGACATTTAAAAAGTTTTCTGGCTAATGAGTTCTGTATTGTGAACCAACCCGTCTGTGAACAAATGCATACAGACGGGTTTGTTCACAATAAGAAGTTGTTATTCAGAAATCTTGTTTTCTTATATTTTCTCTTCTTTTCTTTTTCTTTTATTTACAATAAAAAAATGACAATGTAGTCAATTGGATGACAATTGATGATTAAAAGCTAAAATTTCATAAGAACGTTTTACTCATTTCTCTGTTGTCCAAAAATTGTTCATGCTAGAAAGGTCAATAACCACCTTTGACCCTTTGGTATAAAATTCTCAATTTAATTTCCGTCCCATTTGTAGTTATAGTGTACTGGTATATAAAAATCTCCTATGGCTATATAAAATCACCTATGTACGTGGGGTTATTGCCTGTCTGATAAGAATTAATGGTTGAATGGTGAACTGTAAAGGTGGTATGATCGATCAGCTCGGTATGCTGTGATTAATCACAGAAAGTAAAGAGATATCGTACCTGTCATATCTGTCATATTTCTCAACTTGATGTTGAATAGCTAAGTCAGCATTTTGGCAGTCCTATTGTTATTTATAAATATCAACTCCGTTGCTGTAATATTTGTATATTTTATTTATGGAAAATATAATCCGTCAGCGTAGCTCATAATAAGAAATCAAATTTTATTACAATATAATGTTAAATATGATGACTGTCACGGCTCTTGTAATAACATTTAAACAGGACTCGAAGTGAATTTCTTCATTTAGTGCTTATGATATCAGATATTTTTTCAACAAAAGTTTCAGTTTTAACTAGTAAAATGAGAAGTGTTTCAATTCTGTTTGATGGAATAATGAAATGCCATAATCAAATGCTAGTATTTCACACACACTCATGTTGTTCATAAAGAAATGTGTGTGTGTTGATTGTCAGAGCTGATTATGCAACAATCAATTGGAACAATTGTAAAGCAATTCTCACACTCTTAAGAATAGTGCAATTCCTTTACCACTTACCTGTCTGTTTGCTCATTAGTCGCAGGTGAGTGGTCACCTGATTGATTCCGCACCGCCACTACAGGTGTTAACTGCAACAGCATGTAATTAGTACTTATTGATTAGTGCAGGGACCAAATGTTTTCGAGGAAAATGTCATCGAGGGTGGAAGCCAGATTTCTCGATAGCAGCTTATTTATTGTAAACATTCAGTTTATTTATATAGACTCTGTAACGGTGTGGATCCACCTGGGTAAGGAATAAGCATGTATACTCTGAATATGTTCACAATAAATATTTTGTATCCAGGAATCTTACTTTTCTGTACTTTAATGTATTTCCCTTCTTTCTTAAGTGCCTTTTAAAGATTTGAGTTAATTTTAGGTTTAGGGACATTTTTATTTTCTGAAGAAATTATTTCAAATAGGAACATGTTTATACTTTGTTGCAAGAAAAACCTTGAATGTATATTTATATCATTTGAAATAACAGATTTAACTAAATGTTTGCTTATTGTCACAATTATAAGTGTTGATGCGACCGAGAGTGTTTTATAGTAATTATAAGCGTCAGATTAAGAGCAAACATGATCTTCATCCAACTTTGCATTGATATAAAGTTTTGATCTCAAGAGGAAATACGGTTTTATTGATGGATTGAGATCTCTCAAGTTTTGGTACCAAATGGATCCTATTTCGGTAGGTTTTCAATATATTTTGTGTAAAGACCATGTTAAACTGTAACATTTATGATCATCTTAATTTCAGCAGTATAGAGTGCAATCCCACAATGTCAGACAAAGAAGAAAATAGAAGTTCTTCAAATGAGTCAAGTAAAAGCATACATTCTTTATTCTTCATTTAAAAAAAAATTAAAATCCTAACACTAACAAAGTGTTTGTCTACTTTCGTAATAACAGTCATTTTAAAAAGTTAAAGATAAAATCCTATAGAATGTTACTAAAAAATGTTATCATTTTATCAATAATAACAATAATAATAACAATTGTGTTCACTTCATATCCAAATATAGCATTTTAACAAATTTCTTTGCTCATACATTTACAGCCTGTACCTAAAACCATCCTTTTAACAAATTAATGTAAATATTATTTAACTTCATAAGGGCATAAATGTTTCACATATTAACAAATCAATTGAAAGTTACAAAAAGTTATAAAGGCATATTTTGTATGTGATAAAAAAATATTAAACAAAATGGATTTTTAAAAAAAATTTCTTTGATTATAATGTTATCACTAGAGTATTGAACAATATTTAAAAAGAGTACTGTTCCCCGTTTGAAGCTTCCATTATAATGGATGAGGTTTTTGCTTATTGGATACAGACACAGCAATTTGCATAAAGACGTCAATAATCTCATTCCGGGTGATTAGGTTTTACTCTCAGCATTAATTCGAGCTCCTTTATCTCAATAGTTGCAGATCCAGTCAGACAGAGATATAACCACCTCTTTCTCTTCTGCAAGAAGTGCAATTATCACTGACACAGCAGCCTATATGGCACCTGACTGTTTGCACCTAAAAGGTTCTGGAATTGCATAAAGGGATCCAGAAGTGTTGGTAAACAAAGGCTGAGGTTTAATGATGGTGGGGCAAGTTTGATATTGAATTATTGATCCAAGAATTGATTATTGAATGCATGATATTATGATACAATAGCACGGGCAGAACCAGACTAGGGTGGGACACCAGTAACTGCAGGTTAGCTGTGAGGCGTCTTTGGACCTGCTTCTTCGGATACCTTGATTTGGATGTTTTTACAGAGGAGTTTTTGTGAAATTGGCTTTGATTCATGTCATGTTCTTGTCAAACTTGATTTCTTGAGGCTTACAAAACATTGGAATTACACTGAACATTGGATTCTATGAATTCTTGAAGAACTTGTGACTAGTTGAAATACCTTCAAGAATTTTGGATGTGTTACATATGGAATCTCTTTGATTCCTATCATTGATCTGGAGTATTTAATCTTTGCCAAAAATTGGAATCTCTAGAAATAAAAAGAACATTAGAATCTTTTTTAAAAAGTCTACAGGAATGTTTGATATTTAAAGGATTCCAGTGTGTTTTCATTATCACAAATATGCAACATCATCAAAATAACAAATAAGGATTGGAAATATCCTTGATATGCAGTTTGAAGCAACGTGAAGTGAGGAGAGAATGAAACGAACAAAGAACATTATTCAGCACAATATAACCACACCTGAGAACAGTGTCGATGAAGATTCATCTCTAACTCAGAATATACCAAGTGGTGTTGATAGTTCCATAGATGATAACACTTCATCCAACAGATCTGAAACCTCAGAGAGTGACAATGAGTCTGGATGTATAAGTGATGCTTCTTCAATCAACAGTGATCTGACGTCAGAGGCCAAAACTGACTTGGTGTTACTAAGCCCAACTAGTGACTCGGAAGCTTCATATTCAGGCTATCAAGTAAACTCAGAAGTGTCCAGTCCTATCGATCCAATAGCTCCACCAATCATCTGTGTCAATGGAGAACCTCAGGATGTTGATGAAGACACAATTGAACCACCTCAAACTGGAGATGTGATTCTAAAGTTTCCAAGTTTCAATAGTTATTCATCACTTTTGACAACAGGAAGTTATAACCAGCTTCCTCAGCTTGGGTCTGTTATACCTCATCAATTCCAGTTTCAATCTTTACCTTTAATCAACCCCAATCTACAGCTTCTTCAGAACCTGTCCATTAATCCAGCATTGCCTCTTCCCTCTCCTGGCTCAGTTCCCAATCCTGTCCCTATTCCTGGAGCAATCCACAACATTCCAATTCCAGGAACATTTCCTAATCCTGTCTCAATAACTGGGTCAGTTCCTAATTCTGTAACAGCTCCTGGTTCAGTGTTTGATCCTTTGCCAATTCCAGGATCATTTTCTGATCCTATGCTATCCTATACTGGAACAATTCCTAATCCTGGATTTATTTCAAGTAATCTGCAGTTAAAAGATACCCTGAGGGTTCCAGACATTCCAGGTATTTCTGCTTATGAACCAGTTGGTGTTGTACAGAGTGGGATAAGTGAAGGGTTATACCCATTGGAAGATCAGGTTTCTGCAACTCAAGAACAGAACATATTTGGAGACAATACACCTGCAATGGATAGAGGCAAGAAACATAAGAAGAAGAAACAAAAGAGAATGATAATGCCTGAGCCGATTTCCACCTTTGATAATTCAGTTGAAGATCTTGATCTGATTGATGAACCAATAAAAGTGAAAGATGTCGAAAAGGATAGGAAGAAGAAACAAGCTAAGTTCAAAGATGAAGTTGATGATATTCCTGAAAAGAAAGTCAACCCCAAACAGAAGATTCGGAAACATGTGAGTTTTGAGGAGAGTGAACCACAGCCGAGCACATCTTCAGGAATGGTCTCAGATGAAAGCGTTTCATTGGTCAGAATGTACTCTCAAGACTCCTCAGACACTGAGAGTAGCTTCGACTTTAGTGACGTCATCGATATGGATCCAGATGATATGGAGGCAGCTCTCCTTGAATTCCAAGAGAAATATAAGAAAGATAAAAAAGCCAAAAAGGTCAAGAAAACATCAAAGCCTGAAAAAATAAAGGGAGAGAAGAAAGTTCGTGTTTCTAATGATGTGGAAGAGGAAGATATAGTGGCACACAGTTCTAAACTCAAGAAAGCCAAAACTGTCACAAAAGCATCTAAGTCTGAAAAAATGAAGGGAAAGAAGAAAGCTCATGTTTCCAATGATGTGGATGAGGAAGAGGAAGAAGAAGGAGATATAGTGGAAAACAGTCCCAACCTAAAGAAAGAGAAAACAGTAAAAAATGTCAAGAAAACATCAAAGACTGACAAAATAAAGGGAGAGAAGAGAGCTCATGTTTCCAATGATGTGGATGAGGAGGAGGAAGAAAATATAGCGGCAAAGGGTTCCAAACAAAAGAAAGAGAAAAAAGGTAAAAGTGAACATCCGAAAGGAAAGATGACACCTCTTAATGAAAATAAGCGAAGAGACAAGCATGTTAAAGACGAAAAGGTTGCTGTCACAAAGCCTAAACCTGAAAAAAGATCACCAGTTGATACTTTAGGCATCACCAGGGGCAATAAAAGCAAAGAGAGAATTAATGCTAAAGGTAATCTAAAACCAAAGGAGAATGAGATCAATGCCAGACACTATAGTGGACAGGACCAAAAGGACCTTGTGGCTAAGCTGGATCTCGGGAGGACCATAAAAGAAGTTCAGTTGAAACCTTCGGAACAGATTCAAACCCAGGATATCAATATCAACAAGGAAGAAGAAAAGAAGCAAAACAAGTCCAAGGAAATAACAGTTGAATTGAACATTAAAGAAGAACAAGAAAAAAGGAAACATGTCGGTGATTTAAAAGTGACACATAGGAAGAAACACAGAAAAGAATTGGTTCAGAATGAAGAATCAGTTATGGATGTACCAAGTAATATTTCTAGTGAACCTTTGAGAAAAGAAGTAAAAAAGCCAGTAGTTCCTCCAAAGCCAAAACCTAAGCCAAAACCAAAACCTGTAATAGCCAAAGAAACTAACAAAGATCCCCATCCTGCTAATCAGGTTACTGTCAACCCTGCAGTCTCAGGTCCAGTTGTGGCCTTGCCAACAAATGCCCCAGAAATTCAAGCTATTTTGGTGTCTGAGAGGCCTTCAATGCAATTGGAAGAGACAGTGTCTGAATCCGCAACTGCAACTATTTCTAATACAGCAACTCCTGCATCACCTGCAGCTAGTTCTTTGTCTATCGCATCAATTTCTGCTTCAACTGCATCTTCATCTGATTTGGCAACACCTGCATCTACTACACTGTCTTCTAAACCTGTGATTGTAGCAGCCTATGCAAGTCAGAATCTACCAACAATCACTGTTGCTCCTCCGCACAATGGAACAGCTAGTATACAAGTCACATCTGATATTTCTGCCACCCCTGACCCTGGCAATGGTGTAAACAATACAACTATAGTACATGGCACATCTGAATTGAATGGGAGCACTGTTACCGCTGTGGTAACTACTGATACCAATGTTCCTGAAGGAGCACCATTGGTTACTCCTTCATCTACCTCCTCTATATCTACCTTGGCTACTGATGTTACTGCTGATAGTATTGCATCAACAGGTGCTGCCACTACACCTTCTACAAAATATTATGATTCAATGTCATCAACATCTGTAGCATTCGATCAAACATTAACTTTATCTTCTGCTACTGCTGCTGTTCATACTACTGCTATTCCTACTATTTCTGCTACCAATGCTACTATTGCTGTTCCTACTTCTGTTCCTGCTACTTCTGTTCCTGCTACTGCTATTTCTGCAACCACTGCTACTACTGCTATTCCTACTCTTGCTGCTACTGTTGATGTCCCTACTTCTGTTCCTGCTACCACTGATGTCCTTACAACTGCTGCTACTTCTTCTCTTCAAAATACAACTTCAACAGCAACTTCTGAAGCAGTTAGCTTAGATCCTACTGACTCTGCTATTGGTTCAGGTTCCTCTTCTGCATCTGCTTCTGATATTGCTACCACTTTTTCCTCCGTCCCTGAAAGAGCTGTCTCTACTGCTGCTATTACTGCTGTTACAACTGCTACTGTTGCTAGTGTTTCTCCTGTGTCTACTTCAAGTGCGGAACCTACTACAAATGTTACTACTGCTCTTGCTACTCCTACTTCAAGTGCTCCTGCACATGTCAATACTGCTGACAGAGCCCCTGCTCCTATTCCTATTGAAAGTGTTACTGCTACTTCTACTATTACAAGTGGTGGTACTACTCCCGCTACTGCTACCAAAGGAGTTCCTTCTTCTGAAAATTCTCACAGTAAAGCCACTGTCCCATCGACTTCCAGTTTGGAGAGAGTTGAATCCATTGAAAAGGTTGACAAGAATGTCACTCTAGTCAAAATTTCAACCAGGACTGTTCCAGGAAATGTTTCTGTTGATAAATCAGAAACACCTCAAATAGATGAGGTTATTTCAGTTGACATGGAAGCAAGCAGTGGTGATGTGGACTTAAATTCAAATAGAGGATTCCAATCTGGCACAATGGAATCAAGCCAGTCGGGCAGTAAAGGTATTGTCTTATTGCTTGAAATATGTTTTCTTGGTGTTTTTAATTGTAGCAAATAATAACTTACATTTGGATATCTATATAATGCTAGTTAAATTCTCAATCTTGTATAATGCGACTAGCCAGTGATGGCTGTTCATCAGTCTTTTGGGAACTTAGTTTTCTTTGTTCTTTTGTTATGTTTGAGTTTGGTACTAAAACTTGAAATCTTTAAGATCGTGGGCTTGAATATTCATAAGCAAATGTTACTGTATGGCATTGTGTTGGTCATAGCATTAAGAGAGATTTGAAAATAAAGGTCCAAATTGTCATTGTCATTCCCATATTTTTAAGGTATTTTGTTTATATTTTCCTGTTTTAAAACACTTACTGGTAAATGTCACTACTTTAAAAGTTCAATCTTTTAATTGAATGCTTTCTGCATTTTTCAGAAAACCAAATGGTTGATAACCAGTTTTGTAAACAGGATGAAAGTCCATTCGATCATTGAGTAATGGATCAGGCCTGTAAATCAATGAGAACTGTTTATGTTCACTCTCAAAGTATCAAATTAGCTTACGAGAATATTGACTGAGGCCTGACCCGAGAACCTGCTTCTAAGGACTGGCTTTGTAATAAGATGCGATCAAAGTTCAAATGAATGAAATAAATCTTAGCTATTGAATATCATGTGCAGACTTCAAAGTAAAATTAGATTAATTATTGCCTTATAACAACCATTGCCCTTTTAACTAATTCATCTTCGTCATAAGAAACTTGACTCAGTGTATGATGGTTTCATTACACAAAAGGTGTAAACATGTATTAAAAGTGAAATTTTGATTTATGAATGATTTAAATTACATATAGATAGTTATTTGTTTTTATATCACATCTCTCCTCTTTATATCTCTTAGATTTTGTATTTTTATAATATTTATTGAGTTTTTGTTTTGAACCCAAATTCATAAGCACTATATTTACATGAAGATATAATAAATGTGATAGCTGACAAATAAATTAATTCTTAGGAAATGTACGTTCATTAGCTTAAATTTAACTCATTATGTTCCTTATAATGACTGACAGGTGATCATACACATAATTTCTGGCTAATATCATTAATGAGAAAATGTAAGCTTTACAATGAAATAACAATGATTCCAAGACAGCAGAGGTTATTTATTTAAAGGAAAATAATTAAATAAATTGATCTTAAACATATGAATAAATACTTGAATTATTTTTCATTGTCTACAAAATGCACAATTAAAAAACCTGAATGAAATTTTTTCCACATATTCAATATTATTTTGAAATGAGCACTGAAAGGAATTTGATTAAAGTTCTTTGAGCATTGAAATTTGAACATTTCAGCATTTGTTCAAGTTAGTACATTAAAAACGTTTCACACCTGTAATTGAACTCATAGCAAAATATCATAACTCAAATATGTTTTGAACATCACATGATTAACTATTTCACAGACATAAAATAGATATCACACTTGCCTAGGATTTTTCTTGTCAATAGAATGTGAATAAGAGTTAGAAAGGTTTGCAGTTTTATGGTATTTGCTTTTAGTTGCAATGTCGTTTTTCATTTTTGAAATATTTTTATTTGAACTTCACAAGAAAGTATTCCATTGATATAAAGTAAGTTATTTCAACATTAAAACTTTAACTCACGCATCACACTTAATTTGGGTCAGTACGTGTCAATAGAAAATGCTATACAAATATTCATCGTAATTGAAATTTTATGGTATTTGCTTTTATATATGTTGATGCGGTTCATTGCTTTCAGCATCTGATGAGTCACGATTGCTTTAACATTCTCTGTGTGAGTGCATTTACAGAGGAGATGTTTATCTAGATTTGTTAATAACATGCTGAACATGTCTATATGGGTGTCCTTTTTATCGACCCTCTAAGTCATTGTATTAGATGAATCTTAGAGTCTTTGAATTCTCTGGGTTGTGCCATAGTGAGTTAATTATTTAATATTGAATTTTATCTGTCAATAGTTAATTTTTACTCAAAAACTTTTCTTTTTTTTAAAAAATGACCTATAATAGCCAAAACTGCTCCAATTTTAGATGATAATTATCTTATTATTTAACAACTTAATCAGTTAATGAATGTTAACGTTATAGTACAATACATTTTGAAATTGTTTTTTCATAAGTTATTGTGCTTGGTGACCTTACCCACTATAAGGTTTCACCCCATTGTATACAACCACATTGACTTTCTCCCTTTTGAGCAGATATCATATGAGTGAAACACTTTTGAAAGTAACATAAACCAATCATCATCCTGTCTCACCTCATTCAGCTTGATATAGCTTCATATTTTGATGAAAGCATAAATAAAATCAATAAATGATCATCAATGAAAACTAGATAAGAAATGGGATGTTCGTTTTTGTTAACATTATGAAGACCACCAACAGATTTAATGTTCAAGACACATAATAAAATTGGCAAAGCTCCAAACACTGTGTAGACCATGTCGAAACATAAATGGACCCCTGCTTTGATATAAGTCCGAAATTCACAGCAGTATTTCTTTACCTCCTTTACTTGAAGAGTGCAAATACGTGGATATCTCTTCCTGATTGGTTGAGTAAATATATACATGCTTCCATGCAAAGACATCCACTATGAAATATTGCACCTTTGCGTTGATCAGCGCTGTACTCTACACGGACCATGAAGCTACATTCTAAATTGAAATTTTGGATTCTTTTACATTTGTGTTCATGAAAGTGAACAAAAATAAAATCAGTCTGATGAAGGTTGTCTGACCCCAAAACATGTAACACTATATTATGATCTTTCTGCAGATATTACCATGCGTTGATAGCTGCTTTATCCTCTTTTTAAAAATAAAATCCACTAAAGTTACATCACTGTATTAAAGTGTTCAAAGTGATCTTGAAAAGCAGTCTGAAAGATTTTAGATTCAAATGTCACAAAACACTGCCAGTCAAGAAGGACCAGTTCTATAACTGTTGGCTGACTTACATCGATAACTAGATGTACTGTTAAACATTATTATGAATGTCATCTTTTGAAAGTCTTTTGCATTTGCATTGGTCAGTGTCATGTTGTAATACAGTCCCATGATATGATTTACTCTGCAATTTATGTATTGGCCAGTGTCATGTTGTAATACAGTCCCATGATATGATTTACTCTATAATGTATCTACGTCTGATTAAGCTTGTTCTGCTTCATTCTCGTCCAGGTAATGAATATGGCTAATTGATACCTCTACTGTTGACCAGCTCAGCTATAGATTAATGAAGCATAATTAAATGAAGCATTCATAGGCAGGCTTGTTATGATGATTGATGCTTCTAATTTTCTCATTGCTTTAGAGTTTCCATAGCGTAAGCACTTTCTGGACATATTTGAATTTACCCTTGCACAAATATATATTTAGCTTCATTTATCAATAATTGTTTTTATGTATTTAATATTGACATTTCTTGTGTTATTCCATAAATTTATTACACATTTCCATGCAAAGAAAACATATAGCTTAGCAGATATTGTGAGAAATTCAAAGTATTTTAATATCTAGGATGAATATTCTAGTCTGAACTGACACTAATAAATAAATGAATAATATGTTGTATGTTGTATGTAAAACTAAATGTTCAGTTTTTGTCAAACGTTTAAAGACTTCAATAGTCTTGCTCTAAAATGAAAATATCAACCATCTTAAATTCATTGTTTCTTATAAAAGATCCACAGTTACCTTGAAGCACTAGAATGTTGGCTACAATGTAGACTATGGATTCTGTTTGAAGCTAAGCCCCGCCATCACACTAAAGCATAGTGTGTTTACATACAATGAATTGCTTTAGAAATTGTAAACTGCAGGATATTTATTCTGCCAACCATTCTATTTTCCTTAAGACATAAATCAATTATTTCATTATGATAGATAGCTTTTGATATAAGAGAACAATACGCATTGGCGATATCAGTCAATCAAATGGACCCAAGCTTTCAGAATGAACGACCAATGAGCTTTGAGGTTACTGGGTATATACATTTATCTACTTGGTGACAGAGTAAAAACTTTGGAAATATTTCGTTTGGTATTCATTTTTTAATGAAGAAATTTTGATCTTTTGTTGACGTACATTATAAAGGAGATTCTAAGCATTGATGGATGAATAATAACGGATGTTGTCAATATGACGACTATGACATAAACCTTTTCACGGTTTTACTCAATTTCTTATTTGTGGATAATGCACGACTGACATCGCTCACTATAGACACATGTAGTTTCTGAAAACTGGTACTAATTTTAATTCATTCATTTTAACATTCTTTGGCAAAGCACATTATTTTAATCTACAATTTCATCTTGTCTAAATGATGATCATATTTTTCCTCCAGCATTTTATTTTCTTGCATGTTGAACTTCAGTTTGAATTCAGATATATTTTTCTAAAATTTACTTTCAGCTGTTTAGACAATAGAAGGTGAGGTATCCACCACAAACCGATAGTCTCTTGTTTGTGTTCAAATGTTTACTTTGATGAATATATGTCATTTTATTACTGAGATTTTGTCTTGATGAGAATCAATGTTCACTTTCATTAGACCGTTCTCATGAAACTGTTCTGTTACTAGGTGAGGAAGAAGAAGAAGGAAGAACCAAGATGGCCGCCTCAGCAGTCACCAGGGCCGAGGAAGCGGAGGAGGGGGTGGAGGATATGATCAAACTCAGGTACGTTACCATGGAATCATTAGGTTAAGAATTGTCAATATGTGTGTCCACATTAAGACAACTTCTTTGATCACATGGAAACCAATTTAGAATTAATATGAATATTTGAGTAATCTTGAAGAAAAGGAGCAGCTTTGTCATCTGGGTCCTTGGGTATTAGAAACTCAAGGGTACAGCACTCAAGAGAAAGCTTACCATAAACAGTATTCAACTTGTGAAGATTGCGTAAACTTGAAAATTTGAAAAGCAGTATCTCCTTTTCAGTTGGGTGTATTAAAATTTTTCATGTATTCAGCTTTATTGACTTAAATATATGCATAGTGCTAGGTTTCGTGAAGAATTTCCTTACGAAATATAAGTCTTGTAAACATACCTTGTTCTTCTGTTTACCCAATTATACAGCAGTAAAGTGTTAGCTCTGATTTCACGACATCTTCTTATTTCAAACATGCATTGAGCTTTTAATAGTGTGTTGGACAACACACTTGTCGCAAGTACAACATTGCTAGTTGTCATAAGAAATATCGCTCTTATTTCAAAGACTTTATCAAGGTTCACTAAACTTTGAAAGTTGATGACACACATGCCAGTGTTTAAAATTGCACAGTTTATGCTGATGGTAAATATGCCTCATCTATATGCACTTACACTTTTCATTGGAAATCTGTGTGAGATTTGAAGTAAGGCAAACTTGTAAAATGTAAAGTATTCAAATTGCATTCTCTTGAGAGAGTAGTTTCAGAAAAAACCATGTATGTTAGACATAGATATGGGAAAACTCTGTTTGCAACCAATGTAAAAATTACATGTTGTCTTTTATATAAAAATCTCATAGATATGAAAAATATAATGTAATCTTCTAAACATGGGCACCGTAACCAAATTGTGTTTATATATTTGAGACACAGTTATGTATACTGTACATGAAACCCTTCCCAGGTACGCACACCTGAACCGTCAGGTCAGACGAGGGTTCTCTCACAGCAGATTTGTTTTATCTTGAAAGAAACCCTGTTGACAGATCGAAATGACAGTTCAGAGAATTGTAGCCCATATCCCCGGTGTAAAATTACACTGCCATTCTCTATAGAGGATCAGCCATATATCAGGTTTTAGACGGTCCTGGGTCACTACCCTCCGTCCTGGGTCAGAAACCCTCGGGGGTCAACTTGGGACAGGTCAACCATGTTATAAACACTCACGCTGATCGACTTCATTACAACGTGGCAGGCAATAGCTCCATGATTATGTCTGTCATTTAGTTTATCTGAAATTGATATTCTGAAAGTAAATTGTGGTTCTAATTGATTTAATGTATAATTTAACAGCTTGCTTTGGGAATTTATCCATTTGAAGTTTATATTCTTTATTTTTGTGTTTGAAGCAAAGTTGCTTATACAGCAGTAGATCTCAAGTGATTCAAGATTCCTCAATTCTGCCATGTTTCTTTTTTGACTAAACCTTTATCTCTGAATTTTAGACAAGGCTTAAGAAATAATATCCCCGCAAGTAACACCTGGGATGTCTACGAGTGTAAAAAAGTGGAATTGGGAAGCTTGGTGAATGCATTTGTTCTTTATCCTTTCTCCCTTAATCTATAAAATTCTTATAAAGTGATATCCAAACAAATATGCTTAATGATTAGAAAGTGCATACACTGAAAATCCAACTAATGCTGGCACAGTAAGGGGTAAGATAAGCTTATCTCATAGCTCAAGTGGTTTTTTGACTGAGTTGTTTTTGAATCTTGTTGAGTGTTCATTCAGTGCAAATGTCCCTGCAGCATTCAGAGTACTACCAGAGTTGAAAGGGAAAATGAAATAAAACTTTATATTGGCACAGGTGTAAGACAAGGTTTTATATTAGTGCACTTACTCTCATGTTTGTAATGAGAGTTTCTTGAGGGTCTTTGATATCTTGTAGAATTCGGAATCCAGAAGTTACTGACCCAAAAGTAAAACCATCTGTCGGCGCAGGTGTATGGCAAGGTTATATATTAGTCCACTTGTTATAAATAGGTAGCCCACTTGTACATGTGCTGAGAGTTTCTTGAGGACCGTGAACTGGGATATCTTGCGGCCAGGCTTCAAAGCCTCTGAGCTGTTCAGCATGGTTTGTTGTCCAAGCTGACCTAATCTCTGTAAGTGCTGATTTCTCACTTCAGAGAACACCTTAGGCGTCTGTACATGTTTATAGGGGAAGGATTAGCATGAAGCATTTACTCTCAGGAAGGATTATAGGGCAACACATTTGCTTTTTATTGTCTTATATCTTGACATTTTTGGCTTACAGAGTTAACTTTAAGGATCATTTCATTTTGATTTTTATTTAAGATATTTGTTCATGTAAAACTGTAAATATAA
Organism: Gibbula magus; assembly: GCA_936450465.1. Lineage (NCBI taxonomy): Eukaryota > Metazoa > Mollusca > Gastropoda > Trochida > Trochidae > Gibbula > Gibbula magus. The sequence goes on along the minus strand of OW388290.1, from coordinate 14,191,427 downwards.
CTTGGTTTGATGATTTATCAGCTATTTATTAGAAGTGTTTAACAAATATACTCCAATTTCTTTTTTAATTCCCTAATTTCGTAATTTACCCCTTTGTGAGTAACTTAATTTTCCGTTTTTGGCTAACAACAATATTCAGTTCTACTCTCTCATTCATGAATATCAAACACACTTGCTCTTGTTCAACTTATCAGGTCAAAATGCAGGATAACCTAAACAAAGAAAAATTATGATATCGTTAAACAAAGTTGAACATTATCATTGCCATAAATCCTTGAACAAACTTGACCACCGAGACATTGCTCATATCATTCAGTGTCAGGATTATCAACAAATTTAGAAAGGATTATTCTTTATTTGACAAGGAGTTACAAGAGGAACAACCAGATAGTCCTCAAGTTAGTTCATTGTCCTCAGGTGCTGTCAACCTAGAACTCTTAACGTAACAACACTAGCATAATCAGGAATGCCATTCTGTAGTTAGCATAAGGACCCTTCTCTGGGTACAATTCTTGTATCATTCAACATGTAGTATAACATGGTATTGTATGCATATTTCATAAAAAAATATATGACTAGATGGGACCTGGGTAGTACAATGGTTAGTGCATCTAGTTCAAATCCTGGAAGGAGCTTAGCAACTTTGTCTGCTGTAGCGCACGGTCATACATGCAGTAAGGGTTGGGTGCAGTAAGGGTTGGGTGCAATGGTTCATTTAATTTTGGTGCTGTATCACCCTATGATTTGTTAGCTCGCAGGTTTCACTGCAATGTATTCCGCAAAGATTGCTGCAGGCTTTCCCCCAATCCCTCGTTATTGTAGTGAATGCTCTTGAAAGCAGCCATTAAACCCTACATCACCTCATCTCATCTGTATGAATAGATAGTTTTCAAATTGTGACTAGTTGAAAGCTACAATCAAATGGTGTGATGTCCATCAGTTGCAACATCCAAGTTAGATCAACTCAAGTACAGACATGTACATGTAAGTGAGGTTGAATGCTCTTGGAAAGAAGTCTTGTTATCCAAAACTGGATGATGTTTGGGAAGCCAAAGCTTATACCGGGGATGTTGCTCAGTTGGTAGAGTGTCCGCTCATCACCCGGGAGGTTGGGTTCGATTCCCAACCGCGTCATACCAAAAAACGTTAAAAGATGGGAGTTGTTGCTTCCTTGCTTGGCGTTCAGCATTATAAGGATACAACAACGCTTGAACTGATGCTGCACTGTGGCTGCCAGGTGCCAAGGAACAAAAAGAGGACAATAAAGTGTCATTATTATCTATCAAAGGACATTTGGGTGCTTATCTTAGCCGAAACAGTCATTCTTGGTCAATAGAATTACAATTATTTATCAGGCTAAGATTGGTTAGTGGAACAGTACCCAGAGTGGTTGAACAGTGAGCTTCCTGTAGTTTTAGTTTCCTACCAGTTGTAGCCCAGATCATAAAGCGAGAATGAGTCTTTAACATCCTGGGTAGCGTGGTGAGATAGGGACAACTTGTGTATCAGCCAGAAGGTTTATGGAGCTTCTTGTGTTGCTGTACAACCGTGCAATGTTGTGTGGTAGTTCATCCCCCCAACACCACACTTGATGAAGGATCGAGCGTGAGACACTAACCTACTGGCTAGAGATACCCGTCCAGATTTAAAGATCATCTACAGAGAGTCATATTGTATAAAAACATACCTTATTGAAAATGCATTAACATTCTTATGTAGAAGTGAAGACACCAAAGCTAATGGTATACAAGTTATCTAGACTACTGTAACCCTGTTATTTTTATGTTGTCCTGACTCGCTCTGATCTTGTTGGTCCTCATTTGTTAATCATTCCCCACTTTATTACTCGGTATAGGATCTCTTCGGGTCATGGTGTACAAGATATCTAGACCACTTTATTTTGATTTGGTCTCAACCCGTTAAGGCTTATTAAAGCAAGTTAGTTTCCTGCTTTAAAAATTGATATAGGTTCCTTTAAAGGACTCTTCATGGTGGGTTCCTGTCCTGGCATTTAGAATTCCTGACACTCTTTTAAACATTCTGAGCAAGATATTTACTTACTTTATTTGTCCATCATGGTCATTAAGGTAGTTAATGGACATGTGGACAAAATGCATATCCAGGAAATGAACAACAGAAGCACTTCAATCAAATACAGTAGAACATGGATACAGCGAACGCGGATATTGCGAACACGCGGATATAGCGAACTAATTTATAAGTCATTTCAAAAGCCCTTTGATTAAAATAATACATGTATAGCGAACAACGGATATAGCAAACTAAATTCTCTAGTCTTTTGGAGTTTTTTATATCCGTGTCCTACTGTATGTTATATGAAAACAAATTTTTTTTTTTTTTTTTTTTTTTATCACTTTATTTCTTTTTGTTGGGTACCATACAGAGTCACAGAGCATATATTTTCAACGTTTAATACATTGTACATTCAGATTGGCATGGTGGGTTTTTATGGTATAGATTTCCATTAAAACATAACAATACAGTGAATAATTATGTAAAAACACTGTGACATGAAGACCAAAAGGACATAAATATTTCATATATACATTCAGTGTAGAGAATCTGCTTACTGACGTTATAAGTGTCTTGGAGGACTGATTTAAGGCCATTTATATGCGGTTTTCTATTTTGACAATTGCAGGTGTATATAAAATGTTTGGTAATAATAAAGATCAAATTTATTACATCTTTTCTTTTTTCTTTGTAGCCAAACATAATGAAGATAAAGTTGAAGGAATTAGAATTTTGAAATTGAGGGACAATCAGTTGAGTGAGATCTGTCTTATATCACTATTGTTCTACCTGACAATAACACTTTTGTTGCTAAATTAAACCCAAGCTATTCTGAGGGGACAATTTACTGCATTAACATAGGATTGGCCACTGGCTTCAGATCAGCCAAGTTGAATATTACAGAACAAGGGTTAAATCATTCACAGATAAAGTAGTACACAATGCATTTAATCAAAGTCTCTCATGTTTATCACAAAGAGGTTAGGCCAAATTTTGAAAAATTAATGTTTCTCGGGCATCGGCACATCACTTTTATTTGTGCGTGTGACAACTTATTATTGTCATTTGAAAAAATAAATTAAGAATTTGCTGAACCCCAAAATCCATTTGTCCACCAATTGTCCACCAATTGTCCACCAAATACATGGATCTGCAGGGACAAGTGTGCTTCCGTTTTTTCTACTACTACCACTCTCAGACTATATTTAAATATGTAAAAAAAAATGTTCTCCTCCCGCATCATTATTTTCGCCAAATATAAATAAAATCCTACCGCCCTTGTCACTTTTGGAAAAAATGTTCCTGAGGAACATTTAACTTTTTTTTTGCAGCCTTATGCTTTTACAGTACTGCATGTAACATGTGGTTTTAAAATTGAGAAATAAATTGTCCTTCAAAGTTTTAAACAAAACAAATAGTGTTATCTGAAGTTATAAATATGTTAAAGTTTTTGTTTTTTTAAGTAGCAAAAAACATACAGAATAACAATTCACTGTCATTTCCATTTGGTCGGCCAGTAGATTTCCTGTTTGTTTGAAGGCTGTTTATTATTTTATTGGGAAATACTTGTAAATGCTTGAAGCAAAGGATTTTCACTGTATTCTATTTGATGAGTTACATTTGCCACGATAGCCAAAGGCAGCAACATCTCTTTAAACCTTTTTTTTGACAGGAAGTATTTAGTAAATATTTGACTAAAATAGTTATATTTTCAGTCCACAAAATCACTCTAACACTTAGTCTCTCTCTTCACAGTTTTAATGGAGTCAGTGGTACAAGGACACAACACTCACAACGTAGTGTCCATAATGTACATCCTTAATTGAATAATCATTCTGTCCTGATATCAAGGAATGTTCAGGGTTACTTTTAAGCTAGTCAGGCTTTATAAGGACTTATGTCTTCCATCATCATAAACTTTTCACATTATCGACTTCTCTTCCACAACCGCTGCACCCCCAAAGCTGAATTTTTGTGGGGAGGTACCTTGCAGCTACAGGATCAAAGTTTGCTCATTTGGTCTTAATCCCCCCTCAGATATGGGCATGACAGATGTCCATCCTAAAATGTTTGAGCAACTTCTCCCCAAGAGTCAGTAATCCTAGGAAGCTCAAATTTTGAGAATATGATCTTTGTTGAATGGAGTCTAGGATTTATTAATTTCAGTGTCCTACATTAAAAAAATATGGGCGTGGCAAAACTGATTTTGTTCCAATATCGGACATATTTGAAAATGGTTTTATATCCATAAACCCTTAACGAAGTCATTTTCAATAGATTTGAGTGTTGTTTATGGGTTTTACTGGCATTAGGTTTGAGTCATAGAGATAACTCCCATTTTTCTAGTTCTCTAATGAATATGAAGCACAAGAATGTTTGGTGATATTTCATTAGATTTATATTGTAAACTTTCTATTTCACATGTAAGTCTTGATTATAAACCATTCAAAAACTGATGAGCTGTTGAGCCAATGGTACTATTTTTATATTATATGTTTCAAACATTAACAAGTAAAATTTAAGTATCAACATTTTTTTAGGGACTATATATGTTTGACTGACAGTATGCAGCTAAATATATATTGTGTATTTGTGGAGCCAACTAGAAGTATTCAGTATTCTATGAGCATAATAAATGTATGATTATGAATATTGTATTAATAGCTATGAATAGCAATGACCTATCCCAATGCTAGGCATACTATCGTTATATACAACATATGCTTAACTTATACATATAAATATATAAAATGTACATCCATAAATTTTTATGCAGTAGTGACTATTGCTCACAATGTGCAAAGATCCACAACATACATATAGACATATACACAGCATACAGTAGTCACGTATACCAGTGTTCCAGTAACACTTTATATGTTTTATCTGCACAGACAACTTGAGATCGCCCCGTCACATGAATGAGCTCACTAGCCCACAGTCGAGTGCTCTCCATGCTTTAACAGGATCCACACCATGTGACCAGGTTAAACTCTGGCTCAAGGCCAGGATATATTATATGGGTGTGAATGTTGAATGGTTTTATCTGTTCAACTGTATGGAGATATTACACAGTTAAACCCTTAATCTGCAGGTTCAGTTTCTGAAGTTGAATAATTTAACAATTTCAGAGCCACATGGTCTGTCAAATCTGTGTATATGTTTATGAAACGGTTTTATTAGTCAAAATATATGGAATCATTGCCACAATAGTATGAATTTGTTAGATGCTGAATACATAAACTCCCACACAAACAATGGATGCTAGACAACCAATATACCGGTATGCACATGTGCATGTATGATACCTAATTATGATAGTGTTTATGTTTATGTGTGGGAAATAAAAAGATATGTTAGAAATTTAGTTTAACCCGTAACAGTGTGTGATGTAAGCTTGAATTGTAGCCAACCCAAAGACTACATTGATCAATTTTATAAGCAAAACTGGAAGAAAACCTCAAAATATTGCAATCCTAAAAGTTACCAAATAACGGGTTGTCACACAGGCCTTATTTCATTCAAAGTGCTTAATTTTTATATCCTGAAGTTATTCCTTAAACAGGGTATTTCAACTAAGTGTTTTGTACTATGTTATAAAGTATTGACTGTATAAATAAATAATTTGAAAGTTTAAATATTTGTCTCACTTTTGTGACAAGAATAATAATCATTTAACCAATAATATATAAAGAGAGTTCTATTCCTTTCTAAATGGAGTTGTTATGACTATATAAAGAAAGAGAGTTGTTATTCCTGTGTAAAGAGAGTTGTTATAAGAGATATGTTATTCCAAACTCAATATTATCTTTCCTACCAGAAATGATTGCAGAAATTCTGCAATCAGGAGTGGCTTTTAATATTTAACATCCATATTGTTACCTTTTAAAAAGAAGATTAATCTGATTTGAATTATGTGACAGGCTTTCAAACTTCAGTGTTGAAATATGTTAGTAATTAAACAACTAGGGAAAAAATGTAAAGCTTAAATCATGCCTGCTGACTAATTCTTAAATGTTGAGGCTCCCAATGCCATATGCATACAATCAAATCCACTATAAATTGTTTCAATTTTACCATCTGTTTAGATATTTCACAGTTCAATGTGGTTGACAGGATGGGACAATGTTCCAAGCTGTATTGTTCCTTTTTTAAAGACAATGATAAATCAGATGGAGAGTTTTGTGCAATATGATATGAGGATAAATTGGACACAAGAGAAGTGGATATAAATTGTTGCTAATTTGTCCTTTTCGTGAAAATGACACCAATTAATTTTAAATGGATATTGTCATGGTGAATCTGATATATTGTATTTAGTTTTGTTTGATTTCCTCTGTTATTTACTTTCAATATAAAAAAAAACTACGGCAATAATTACTGGTAGTGTGTCTTCTATGATAGGCATTTTGAAAGCTGGCAATTTTGGAGCTTTGGAATAATTACCTGTGAATTTCAATAAAAGTAAAATTGTATGACAAAAATCAAGTTGGTGTCATTCTTGATATAGCAACTTAACAGCTCACAATTAAGGTCCCGCATGAACAAACTTATTTTCAAAACATTCGTTATGGGCACATCATAACATGAAAATAAAAGAATATTCAGTGGTAACTAAGGTATATATGAATATTTCAAAATTATTTCAGTGTCTGTGAATTTATTCTTTTCACCTAATGAGTTATTCATTTATGCAATATATTTGATGGCAAGCTGCTACCTGGTTATAAAACATGTGTAATATACATCGTGAGGAATCAATACTGATACAGGTGAACAGTAAGAGTCCGACTTGTTGATACATGATCAGTCCGTGTTTGAAATATTAATTCGGGAGCCAGTATTCAATCATTTCCTGTGTGTCTAGGCTAGACTTGGTAAGGCTCTTTTCAATCTACTGAGAGGGAATGCATAAGGAAATATTGTATTTTGGTCTGATATTATTTTAAAAACAAGTCAGAGAGATTCTTGATACCCTAAATTACATCTATGGACATCTATGGACAATTGAATTGCTTATCTTAACCTTTTCCACTAAAAATTTGAAACTGTCATCCGCAACTCATAAATTTGACATAAGAGTTTACAAAAACAAGTTGAAAAATACCATTTTCCACATAACTTACTCTTCTTGTGATGACTTATGTCATAATTCAATAGAACTAAAAGTGGTTTCTATCTTTTAAAAAATATTCTGTGAAGTGACCCTTTTCATCACAAGTTTTATGTTTATTTCATTCTGAAATTGTTGACTGGGAGTAAAAAACAACAACAATGTAAACACCAATCCCGAGTAATCTGCCGTGTATGATGTTTTTCTGAAAAAGAAGGAAGTGTATAAATAGAATTCTTTCATCACCAGGTGTGGCTTCGTATCAATAGAAATTAATTCTGAGAGTGTCTGACATCTAATAACCTGTGAGGCCTCTTCTATAGCTGACGTCTAGGTGTGTTCATCTGCTTAGCTCACTTATTAATGGTCAAACTTTTAGGATTGCAAAATTGCTGTATAAATAAAGTTCACTTCATTTATATACAGAAGCTAGAATTAAGGTGGTGTCAACCACACCTATTACAGTTTCTTCAAAGCAACTCCTTTGGTAAATATTACGTCATTTTAGGACGTGATTTTAGTCATTTTTCACCTGCGTTTTAAATGGAAGTCATTTATTTATTTTATTTACTTATGGTTTTTATAGGGTTCTGAGTATCACTAAGTGTGTATTTTATATGGTTTAGTACAATCTGAACTTTGTCATTATGAGAATAGGTGACTTTAGAGGTTATTAAAACTAAAATTATCTTCTAACGACATGGGAGACATAGTTATACATGATAATCATATGATACCCAAAGACAAATATGGCATTTCCGAAACAGCAGAAGTCCACTAACGCTGTAGTGTTGCAATTCTTCCATGTCATTTTCTTTTAAGTAATGGTGTAAGAGTTTGACTGGAAAGCAGATTTTGCAGTCTAATTTTGATGATTAAAGTAAATACTCAAAAACAAGATTCAAGTACGCGCCCCCCCTCTCCCCTCATACCGGTATATAAAAATGAGTGGATCTTTACATTAGTTCTTAAGTATATATAGATTCCAATATAATAGTTTACTTTATATCAATTATTATTAATTTAACCAAGTGTATTATTTAGAGGAATAAAACTCAATGTTCAAAATTATTTGATGTTAAACTTCTTAAAACTAATTATAATCAATAACAAAACATTGTCAATCAAAACAAATTCTCACAACAAATCACGAAAAATTGTCAGACTAAAATATCTACATTACTAATATAAGTTATAAAGAAAGCGTGACAGACTTGTTGACACTATATCCAAGGAGGTTCAGTGTGTTACTGACGTGGTCCGGACAGACACTCGCACACATATATCCTCATAAATCAAGCAAAACATGTAGAGCAGGGTAAATATGGTACTTGTGGACTAAGAGTCAATATTTACTTTTATGGCAACACTTCAAAGATACATTATTGCCACAAAGATAGGGCTTTTGGAGGACATTTACATTTAAAAGCTTCTAAAGGCATGAAACAAATTTTGATGTTGAAAAGAGAGTGGTGTGAAAAAGGCATAAAAATATCAGTTTTACAACTAAATAAAGATTTGAGTGTTGAATTTATGTTTCAGGTGTTTATAGCATTAACAAATGTACATGAATGTATAAGGGTTTAGTCGTTTAAGATCTTGCAGATTTCCAGGAGTGTTTGTAACGTAAATTTTAAACTTATCTTTTTAATGTTTCAGTGACCTGAATGAGAACACAATTCTGAAGAACCTGAAAATCAGATATGAGAAAAACAAGATATATGTAAGTATATTAATTGCTTATACAACCAGTACAAACGTATCGAGGTAGCAACAGCATAATTTGGCTTTGTGCATCACTTTATTGATGGCCAGCAAGGATGTAGGATGTATCTTGGAATGTTTGGAGAGAAATCTCCCATTAACTGAAACATTGATCAGAACACTTCTGATGTCTCTTTCCTTGACAGATCCAGAAATGTTCACTTATTGAAACCCGCACCCCCTCTCCCCCTTGGATCCCCCACTGTCTTTGAGCTTTGTGTCTCTAGCTGTCATTTTATCACCAAAAATGCACCCGAAACCTTGTTAATTAACAAGACTCTCAGATCTGGCGCTGTTGGTATTCTTTTGGAAAAAGGTTTTTGTTAGGAATAATTCATTTAATCTAGCTATTTTGCTAATCCCTAACTATTTATACAGCAAAATATAGCAGTACATTTTTCCCACTCTAAACCCTTCACTTGACCTTCCACCTGTAAGCATGATACCTGTATTTGAATTGACAGGTAAGTGAGATGTATAGGCCCTGAAATGGAAAGGGATTATTATATCATTGGTCGCCAGTTAGCCCTGTCAAGCTTGTCATTTTTTCTCAAATCAAATTCATCCACTTGGAAACAATCATTATATACCCATGTCCTGTTAACGGTGGAAACCTTGAAGATCGTGACGGGGGAGAAAAAAACATAACAGTAAAAACTGAAAAACAATGCAAAGAGAAATCTCTTATAAAATAAGTTAATCCATTTTCAAAGGGATCACTTCAGGAATATGTCTTAAAAAAAGAAGAAATTGAATTATGAATTCAGTAAAAGATGATTTTGTCAATATAACATCAGTCGGAGTGGGGTAATTAAACATCATGATCTTCTTAATACATTGAGGTTTATTTCTATCATGGAATTCTTCATGCAGCTTTAAAGGTTATTTTCATAGTTATTTAGTGAATAAGTTAGACTATAAATTCAAGAGTAAGATAAATGACACGTACTGGCTATGTCCTGTCTAAATAAAAAATAACCTATATCTGGTGGATTTTAAAGGTCGAACAAGTGGGGTATATTTATAACTTTATTTAGAAACATTAATAAAGGACTTATAACATTCCTTGTATGAACTAGACCATGAAGGTACTCTGTTCGGTGAGGCATGAACATTCAACACCATTGTAAATACAGCTAGGATGAGGCTAATCTCCAGTGCAGTGATAGAGAGAAAAATGTGTCCCCTTTACAGAAATGATTTATTGCAATTTAGCATATGAGTGCAACATTGTTGTGTTTGGCATTTGCCCTTACCCTAATAGAATTGTGCTCTTGTGTCAGTTATCAATATGACTTATAAACCAACATCGTATCCAAAATATAATTTAAGTGCAAGATTTGGAGGACATCATATATGGCAAACAATAAAATGCTCTCACTGACCAAAAGATCACAACCTTTAACCTTACTGATTATAAGTAAGTAAGATATAGTAATAATGGAAGCAAAATATCCTGGACTGGTTCAGACATTAGTGATACTGATATTTTTGGTCTTTTGGTAGAATTTTTGTATAATTTTTTAAAGCAAATTGCAGTTAATTTGAGGATTGTCAAAGAATATATTTTAAATTTCCCAGTTTTGATATTGTCAAATATAGTCATAACAACCTTTGGAAGTCAAAGTCTACTAATTGCAATCAAATTATCGCAGTAGTTGTTAGCCATTTTCAATAACTCTAGTACAGTAATGAAGTATTGAACACAAGATAGAAATGAGAGGCAAACCCCATCTATAACCGTCAAGTTTTCTCTCCTCATATTTACAAAGCAACTATTTACTAGGTTGTAAAACTCTGGCATTAACCAAAGCCTACTGCCATGCTTTACAACAGTAAAATATCGAACACACTCTGCAAATCAAAAGCAACTAACACAGAAATGAGTGGCTATCAGATTTCTCTCCCCATGATATTTACAAGAAAACTTTTTGTTAGCATAATGCAGGATGTAAACGCACCAATCAGTACCTATCACTCTGCTTAATTGAAGTGAAATATTGAACACAATTTGGAAATCAAAGGGACCCAATACACATACATAACCATTTTGTTATCCCAACTCCTGAGAGTTACAAAGTAACTTTATTCTTTAGCAAAATTCAGTTTATGTAGGATGTAAAATGCTTAAACATTTCCTATCGCAATATTTTATAAGAGTAAAATATTGAACACCTTCCAGAATTCACAGCTACACAAACATGACCATCAACATTCTCTCTCAATGATATTTACAAAGTAACTACGATACACAGTCAACAGACACCAATATCACAGTCAATAAAGCAAACATGAGCACAAATCATACCTTTATGGCATTTATGGTTGAAAGATGTGAAGTGTTGATTACTACTGATTATCTATATGTGACATCATCTTTTAAAATAGGTCAGTCTGACTGGTACCTTTAGACTTGCAGCCATTTTGTAATTTTCTGTAATTTTGTTTGTCAATTTTGCAAGGTACTACTTTTGCGTTGATATTTATCAAGTGAGTGGTACGTTATACGTGATGTACGAGAATCAATTTGTTCAAAATCTAAGCCAATACCAATAGTTCCTAATAGATAGTGTAGATGTTACAGACATTTAATAGGAATTTCATTGATTTGGGTCACATCATACAAATATTGCAATTTGAAATTTTATTAAATTCAAAAGAATTAATTGTAATTTTCCCATCTTGAGTCCAAATTTGTTGAGATATTTTTCATATGCTTCTCTTTACCATGAAAAAAACAAACTGAGATATATTTTTCTGATTTATAAAAAATTATATCTATATATATTGTAATGTCAGTGTCATGCACCAAATTTGTTTTGTAACACAATACTGTTATATTTAATATAAAAATGGCATCTCGTAAAGTGCAAGTAAATGATTATGAATCATCACAATAAACATAATCAGTCAACAAAGATGCATTCTACTTAAATAAGAATGTTATATCAGATATATATCAGATATATATATATATATATATATATATATATATATATATATATATAAAATTTAATTGGTTCCAAAGATTACATGTACAAAATCTGTATACAACGTCATAATGTAAAATATACATATAAGATAAACAGGTATGATTAATGTGTACCTGTCTTATGCAGATATCAAGCATATATATATATATATATGAAGTACCTCAGGTACCAGGTAGAGTAGGTAGAAAGGATTGCAGTTTGAGGTCAAGTTGGTACCGGGAGGAGAGGGCCTATAGAAGATAAATTGTCAAATCTTATAGAAGGCCCTAGCTAGGTGACAACAGAGTTCAATTTTGAAAACCCTGTAAACTTATGAATACATGCAATTATTCTTGTATCTGTCAGATCAGCTTTGTTTGTGATGCTGTTTTTCTCAATTGCGCTTATTGTCAACAATTCTACAAGATGATGCTAAAGGTTTTGATATGGACAGAAATATACATCCATACCTACACGACGTGTACGCATGCACCACACAGTATGATCAGTGAAGCATGAAGGCCATAGGCATAACCAGCTTATGTCTGGATTATAATGGAGAAGTTTAACATTGACAACTTTATCACTGCCAATTTACCTTCTCTCCACATATGTATATGTTTACCTTAAATAGTTTAAGTGCAAATTATTTGCACCTGTATTCTATTTTAATGAAGGAATCAGACTTGTAGACTTGCTAGTACTTCGGTATATGTTTAGCTCATCAAGTGATGTGGAGGAACCTTCCACGGGGGGACGAGGGATGAGGCTCTGTTTTATGCTCTGAAGCGTTCATTATGTTATCTAAAGTTGTTCTCATGCAACACTAACCTAGTTGCAATATATGCGGTCAAAGTATATATTTTTCTGGAAAAGAGTTTTCATGATAGACTGATTTACCTTTCGCCTGCCTCATTAATCAAACAAATGTCAAAACACTATCTACATTACACACTTGCCTTAACCTGTTGTATACCTTGCTCCAATTTCATGTTGACCATGAGAAAATGTAAACACTCTTTTTAAGCTTATGTTTTCCTTTGAGAAGAACAGTCAAGAGATTAAGATTTTTTTTTTACATGAGGGAAATTGTATATCAACATTCTACCTTTCCTAAGTAACAAATGAACGTTAATGTAAATATAACAATACAATAACATTATCTCTTATCATGTTTTCCTAAGGAAAGAGGAGAGATGGTTTTAAAATTCAATCAATATATATAATCAGGATATGGTATGTCTCTGCAGATACAAATTATCTAAACTGATATTGCAAAGAAAAGTATTTTTAAACAAATCTGAATTAGAAAATTAAGATCAACAGATAAGGAATTGTACCAGAAACAAAGGAACTTGTATAAATGCTATTGTGAGGCAACACTGTATTAACTTCTTGCCTACTGAAGTCTTTAAGGGGCATTGAGAAGTGAAATACATAAGAAACCAAGACTTTCTGGATACCAACTTCTTTATTTTGATTATTAGGGCTACGAATGTTTGGAGAATAAGGGCCCTTGGTTCCCTTATTTTAGAATTGTCCTACCCCATTAACCGAGTATTACGATTACAGAAGAAGAGTTTTTGCAGTGTTGACTCAAATAGCCATTGAATTTCAAGTCTATCAGGTGAATGTCTGCTCTTACAAAGATATCATGTTGATCAACCACCCCTCTTTAAATATTTGTGCAAGCCACGATTTCCAAGGAATGTCTCTTTCTTCAAAATTTAAACGCATCACTGATTTTTAAAAACTTGCACCCCATTTGAATTTAAGCACATGAAATGAACAATAATACCTTGAGTGAATTGTATCTGCGTCCTTTTCAATTTATTTTCTAAACTTAAGTATAAAACAATATTACAGGATTACCTCTGCCAGATTATTCCAATTGTTAAGTATCTATTCCTGTAAATTGCCACTCAGAATGGTTTGCACCATTCAGTTAAACAGGTCAAGTGTTTTATGAGGACAAGTGTATGGATGACAACTCCTTAATGAAGAGAGTGCGACATTTCTATTTCATGAATTCATGGTTGAGAATGGTACAAGGATCTGTACCGAAAAATCACACTCTCTGAATAAAGGCGTCATCCATAAACTTGTCCTTATTAGACTTCCCACTTCTTAAATGCCACCCAAAGAAGCTCAAGTGTTAATCATGTAAATATAAAAACAACAGATTCTGTTTTTATTATGACATAAAAGTGCTGATATTCAACAATAACATAATTTCATAAAAACTTAAAAGCTACAATGTTATGGCTATACTTGACATTACCTTAAAGGAATTGGACATCTTGCTTGTTTGTAGTGTGGGAAAAATTCAGTCAATGAAACAATGGTTGCTTCTTCTTTGAGATAGAGAGATGATATTGAAAACACAATTGAAAATGATGCTGGTTTCTTTGAATTAACGAGATAGTGTTGAAAACTCAATGGAAAACAATTCTGGCTTTTTTTGGATAATGAGATAATATTGAAAACAAAATGGAAAACAATGCTGGTTTCATTGAGATAATGAGATAATATTATTTTTTTCACAGTTCACAAAATATTAGCTGGATTCAAATCCTATGGCAATGTCATTAGATTTACTGCCAAGCATGTGAAACGTACACCACAATCTAGTATTCAGCCAGATTGATTACAAAATCCATGTTGATTAAATTTTAATACTGAACTGTTCTTGCAACTGCAAATAAGTACCATAAGGAATGGTATAATTATGTTTAATTAATTTATAAAATTTATTTATTATATTATTTCTGTGAATAGCTGTTCTCACCTCTACCCAAACAGTTTATTAGACTATCTTTAATCATGTACCTGGAAGCAGTATCACCTGATTTACCTGTGTCAATACCTGACGAGGAATCTATATCGGTACAGAAGAAAGCACTCTACTGTATCACCTTTATAAAGCTTTAATATCATACCTCAGTGTTAATTTCCTGTAGATAAAGGGTCCTAATTCGTTATTTATTTACTCTACCTGTCGTTCCAGGTGTAAAATCTTGTGTTGTTATTACCTTGCTATTCATTAGGGCTTGGAAGGATACTCAGGTAGCTTATAATGAGTCTAGGTTGTATGAGATGGAATCTATATGGTTTAAACATATTTTTAAAATGAAATAAGGATTGGTGATCTATATCTATTTACAGGAATCTAGCATCCAGATTAAACAAACATATGTAAGAGACAGAGATATAGTATTTATCATATCATAGGTTGTATGAGATGAAATCTATATCTATTTACAGGAATCTAGCATCCGCATTAAACAAACATATGTAAGAGACAGAGATATAGTATTTATCATATCATAGGTTGTATGAGATGGAATCTATATCTATTTACAGGAATCTAGCATCAGGATTAAACAAACATATGTAAGAGACAGAGATATAGTATTTATCATATCATAGGTTGTATGAGATGGAATCTATATCTATTTACAGGAATCTAGCATCCGCATTAAACAAACATATGTAAGAGACAGAGATATAGTATTTATCATATCATAGGTTGTATGAGATGGAATCTATATCTATTTACAGATATCTAGCATCCGCATTAAACAAACATATGTAAGAGACAGAGATATAGTATTTATCATATCATAGGTTGTATGAGATGGAATCTATATCTATTTACAGGAATCTAGCATCAGGATTAAACAAACATATGTAAGAGACAGAGATATAGTATTTATCATATCATAGGTTGTATGAGATGAAATCTATATCTATTTACAGGAATCTAGCATCCGCATTAAACAAACATATGTAAGAGACAGAGATATAGTATTTATCATATCATAGGTTGTATGAGATGGAATCTATATCTATTTACAGGAATCTAGCATCCGCATTAAACAAACATATGTAAGAGACAGAGATATAGTATTTATCATATCATAGGTTGTATGAGATGGAATCTATATCTATTTACAGGAATCTAGCATCCGCATTAAACAAACATATGTAAGAGACAGAGATATAGTATTTATCATATCATAGGTTGTATGAGATGGAATCTATATCTATTTACAGGAATCTAGCATCAGGATTAAACAAACATATGTAAGAGACAGAGATATAGTATTTATCATATCATAGGTTGTATGAGATGGAATCTATATCTATTTACAGGAATCTAGCATCAGGATTAAACAAACATATGTAAGAGACAGAGATATAGTATTTATCATATCATAGGTTGTATGAGATGGAATCTATATCTATTTACAGATATCTAGCATCCGCATTAAACAAACATATGTAAGAGACAGAGATATAGTATTTATCATATCATAGGTTGTATGAGATGGAATCTATATCTATTTACAGGAATCTAGCATCAGGATTAAACAAACATATGTAAGAGACAGAGATATAGTATTTATCATATCATAGGTTGTATGAGATGAAATCTATATCTATTTACAGGAATCTAGCATCCGCATTAAACAAACATATGTAAGAGACAGAGATATAGTATTTATCATATCATAGGTTGTATGAGATGGAATCTATATCTATTTACAGGAATCTAGCATCCGCATTAAACAAACATATGTAAGAGACAGAGATATAGTATTTATCATATCATAGGTTGTATGAGATGGAATCTATATCTATTTACAGGAATCTAGCATCCGCATTAAACAAACATATGTAAGAGACAGAGATATAGTATTTATCATATCATAGGTTGTATGAGATGGAATCTATATCTATTTACAGGAATCTAGCATCCGCATTAAACAAACATATGTAAGAGACAGAGATATAGTATTTATCATATCATAGGTTGTATGAGATGGAATCTATATCTATTTACAGGAATCTAGCATCAGGATTAAACAAACATATGTAAGAGACAGAGATATAGTATTTATCATATCATATGAATGCTCAAGTTAAATACTTAGTAAGAGGTAACTCCAAGAAAAAAAGTAATCACCAAAACAACAGGTGAAATCAAAGCTTGGTTGATAATGAACCAAATGACCTAAGTGTTGAAATATTGGTTTTATATCATCTAAAGGTCCTAAGTGTTGAAATATTGGTTTTATATCATCTAAATGTCCTAAGTGTTGAAATATTGGTTTTATATCATCTAAATGTCCTAAGTGTTGAAATATTGGTTTTATATCATCTAAATGACCTAAGTGTTGAAATATTGGTTTTATATCATCTAAAGGTCCTAAGTGTTGAAATATTGGTTTTATATCATCTAAATGTCCTAAGTGTTGAAATATTGGTTTTATATCATCTAAAGGTCCTAAGTGTTGAAATATTGGTTTTATATCATCTAAATCTCCTAAGTGTTGAAATATTGGTTTTATATCATCTAAATGTCCTAAGTGTTGAAATATTGGTTTTATATCATCTAAATGACCTAAGTGTTGAAATATTGGTTTTATATCATCTAAATGTCCTAAGTGTTGAAATATTGGTTATATATCATCTAAATGTCCTAAGTGTTGAAATATTGGTTTTATATCATCTAAATGTCCTAAGTGTTGAAATATTGGTTTTATATCATCTACATGTCCTAAGTGTTGAAATATTGGTTTTATATCATCTAAATGTCCTAAGTGTTGAAATATTGGTTTTATATCATCTAAATGTCCTAAGTGTTGAAATATTGGTTTTATATCATCTAAATGACCTAAGTGTTGAAATATTGGTTTTATATCATCTAAATGTCCTAAGTGTTGAAATATTGGTTATATATCATCTAAATGTCCTAAGTGTTGAAATATTGGTTTTATATCATCTAAATGTCCTAAGTGTTGAAATATTGGTTTTATATCATCTAAATGTCCTAAGTGTTGAAATATTGGTTTTATATCATCTAAATGTCCTAAGTTTTGAAATATTGGTTTTATATCATCTAAATGTCCTAAGTTTTGAAATATTGGTTTTATATCATCTAAATGACCTAAGTGTTGAAATATTGGTTTTATATCATCTAAAGGTCCTAAGTGTTGAAATATTGGTTTTATATCATCTAAATGTCCTAAGTGTTGAAATATTGGTTTTATATCATCTAAAGGTCCTAAGTGTTGAAATATTGGTTTTATATCATCTAAATGACCTAAGTGTTGAAATATTGGTTTTATATCATCTACATGTCCTAAGTGTTGAAATATTGGTTTTATATCATCTAAATGACCTAAGTTTTGAAATATTGGTTTTATATCATCTAAATGACCTAAGTGTTGAAATATTGGTTCTATATCATCTAAAGGTCCTAAGTGTTGAAATATTGGTTTTATATCATCTAAATGTCCTAAGTGTTGAAATATTGGTTTTATATCATCTAAATGACCTAAGTGTTGAAATATTGGTTTTATATCATCTACATGTCCTAAGTGTTGAAATATTGGTTTTATATCATCTAAATGACCTAAGTTTTGAAATATTGGTTTTATATCATCTAAATGACCTAAGTGTTGAAATATTGGTTTTATATCATCTAAATGTCCTAAGTGTTGAAATATTGGTTTTATATCATCTAAATGACCTAAGTGTTGAAATATTGGTTTTATATCATCTAAATGTCCTAAGTGTTGAAATATTGGTTTTATATCATCTACATGTCCTAAGTGTTGAAATATTGGTTGTATATCATCTAAATGACCTAAGTTTTTAAATATTGGTTTTATATCATCTAAATGACCTAAGTGTTGAAATATTGGTTTTATATCATCTAAAGGTCCTAAGTGTTGAAATATTGGTTTTATATCATCTAAATGTCCTAAGTGTTGAAATATTGGTTTTATATCATCTAAATGACCTAAGTGTTGAAATATTGGTTTTATATCATCTACATGTCCTAAGTGTTGAAATATTGGTTTTATATCATCTAAATGACCTAAGTTTTGAAATATTGGTTTTTTATCATCTAAATGACCTAAGTGTTGAAATATTGGTTTTATATCATCTAAAGGTCCTAAGTGTTGAAATATTGGTTTTATATCATCTAAATGTCCTAAGTGTTGAAATATTGGTTTTATATCATCTAAATGACCTAAGTGTTGAAATATTGGTTTTATATCATCTACATGTCCTAAGTGTTGAAATATTGGTTTTATATCATCTAAATGACCTAAGTTTTGAAATATTGGTTTTATATCATCTAAATGTCCTAAGTGTTGAAATATTGGTTTTATATCATCTAAATGTCCTAAGTTTTGAAATATTGGTTTTATATCATCTAAATTTCCTAAGTGTTGAAATATTGGTTTTATATCATCTAAAGGTCCTAAGGTTAGGTGAAGGTGCCACTTTTTTTAGAATTGTTAATTTTATTTCAACCTTAATCAAATGTTATTCAATTGGATTCAATTTTGTTTCCAGACGTATGTGGGGAGTATCCTGGTGGCGGTTAACCCCTACAAGATGTTCAGTATCTACGGACTGGACATGGTCAAGAAGTATGAGGGTCGGGCACTTGGAGATCTACCCCCGTAAGTTGACATTTTAAAATTTTATAATTTTATTTTAGAGACAAATGTTTTGAGGGTAGATAGATAAAACAATACTATCCTATACTGTCTATGCTAATGATGTGATCGATAATCTCCAACTTTTTTTACATAAAATAAATATTTCTGTACACAGTGAGCATATTTATATGCAAAGCCAACTTTCAAACACAAGGCATAACCCTTACCAGTCTGCATTACTCCCTGATTTAAGCCTTGCTGTTTTTCCCTCGCTTTGTTGTGCCTAGATAGTGAATCGCTGCACCAGAAATGCATAGTTGACCTGAATTTCTAAGCACAGATTTCTTAAGGAAATACTGCAAGGCCTAAATCAGCCAGTAATGGAGACTGGCAAGAGTTATGCCTTGCATTAGGAAGTTGATGCAAAACAAGTATTTTGAGTATGAATAGATTTTCGAAGATCATGACAATTGTTGTGCAATGGAAGATTTATTTTACCAATATTTATAAATAGTATTCTGTTTATCAACTGCATTTCAATTTGCGGAACACAAGTTTGTTTCTATTTTATTCAGTAGCTGTGTTACATCAATTATTTAAACCACAAGAAGAACTGTCTCTTTGATTAATGATGTTGTAAACACATATAACACAAACATGGCTCGTGGTGAAAGAGAAATTCCTTGTTTTTAACTAGAACGAAACATTGTTACTCGATGGAATATTATAACTATAATTTTGATTATTTATTATATATTATTATTTATGTGTTATTATCTTTATGTTTTTTTAAAACGTGTGATTTAGAAGAAACCTGTGTAGAAATCTAGTGAATAGAAAGATGACCTCAAACTTTTAAATAACTAAAAAAACTTGAAATAAAACTTTAACTTGTGTTCCTTATTTGTAAAATAAAGAATAGTATCAATTTAGCAACAAGTGCTTAAACTTGAAAACTACTTTTGATAAAAACATTTTGTTTTAAGTCAACCAAACATTTTGTATCTTCATTTCAACCTTGAAAGAAAATAAATAGTTGAATGTAAAATCTATGGATTAAAATTCTAAAAACAAAATCCTGTTTTCAATGTTGGGTTCAAGAATGACCGTGGATTAAATGTTTTTAGACATTTTTGGTTTGATATTTGTGCAATTTGTAGATAGTTCCTCAAAGTTTAAGAAATAAATCTTGCTTTCTAAGTTGAATCACACTGTGGTTTAAAAGTTTAACAATGTTCCGGTCAATATTTGTGCAATTTCTGGACAGTCTAAGACGTAAATCTTGCTTTCAAAGTTGAATCATACCGTGGATTAAAAGTTTTAACAATTTTTCGGTCGATATTTGCGCAATTTCGCCGAATCAAACACACTTGTATAATGCCAGGTGGGAAATGTGGCCAGGACTTCCCATGTCTTCATGACATTGAAACAATAACTGTTGATAAGGAGCAAACGTCGAAGGATTAACAGAGGTGTACGAACATTGATGAATAACACGCGTTCCTAAAGACTCCATTCAGCGTGGTTTGTTCTGCGAAATGTAGAACAAATTTACACTTACAGACAAGTTCAAGAGATGTTGGCTGTGTTTGTGTGTAAAGATGGGCTGTTTAACTCAATAGTCCTTCCCCTCTCCTGCCGTTGTTTTGTGTGAGATTGCGGAGAACCTTAAAACAAACATTGTCATTGAATATTTGTTGTTAAACTCTTGTCTCTGTCTGTCTGACATTGTGTGCAGGAATTATGTTGAATTTTTTTTGGACATTATTATCAAAACCTCAAGATGGTGCTAAATAGTATTTTGATATTTCAAAGTGATTAGATAATGTCTATAACATGAGAAGTGTGTTGCTAAGGATTAGACAATAAGACCTTGTGAACATTTCAAAATATTAATTTTGTCATGAAAATAATTTAAAATTAAATTTGATAGCAATATATAAAAAATTGTATTCAAATCGTGAACTTATGTGCATTGTTGACAATTGGTTTAACGTTCACCATACAATTTGTTTATTGGAATGTTTATATCTTCAATATCAATAAACAAAGGAATTAATTTCATTGAGAAGTTGACAGCTATCTTGTACTGAGTTTAATCACTTGAAATGCATGACATTTCTGTTCTGTTTTTTTTGTTTCAAATAGTTATAGGCTTATCAATAATAATTTTCTACCGGTCAGTATTAGATTCTAATTTTCCATTTACATTTTAATTCAATAACTATTTATCATTTATTATTTTAAATGAATATTTTCCCTTTCCAGTCACCTGTTCGCAATTGGGAGTACCTCCTACTGTAAGATGATCAAAGACCAGGAGAACCAGGTGATCGTCATCAGGTGAGGGGACAAAAACAAAATCCAATCATTAATGAATTGAAGCTGATATTAAAAGGAGGGTTCTTTCGGGGGCATATTTTTTGTGGAAATGACATTAAAGGAGACACTCCTTATGATGCATGTGTAATGAATACATGCATATAACACAATCCAGTTGAAACATAGTACTGAAGGTAACATTTGTTACTTATGATTTTACATTTGACAAAGAACAGTGTACATTCATCAGTCCTATAAGCTGTGAAAGTAGCAGAAATACAGCGTGTTTCTCCTTTCACGTAATAAAAAAAAACAGATGGCATTTACTGCTGATAGATCTTTCCCTTTAAGATCATAACCTTTCCCCCTCAAGGAGTTTTGTTAAATCATATTGGTTGTTATTTAAAAATGATTTTTGCATAAACTTTCAACAATTATCCCTGTTTAACCCTTTCACCACTACACGGCTAAAATTAGGCTTGTAAACCTATCAGCGTTCAGGTTTCGTAATGGTGGAAGGGAGAAGTTAGTTTCCCCCACTGAAAGAGTTCTCTATCTATTCACAAACTTAGACAGTGGGGAGGGTGGAAATAGGCCCTGTGGAAATTAGGTGGCCGATGTATAAGTCTCACTACTGATCAGCTTATAGCTATGATATTACAGCAGTGCATGCTGGGTACAAACACAACTCGATGGTAAACACAACCCGAGATGAGGCTTTGTAAGGTCCCTGACTAGAACTTGTCTGACAACACAATATAGGTTACTGTAAATACATCTTGGTCTCTAAGTCGGCTCCTCTTCTTATCTCACAACATTTTGCTCTCTCTTTTTACAAAAACAATTTCTGTAAATAAATCATAGGCTGTAAGTCAAGTGTTCTTGTCATTATCAAATCCTAATTTAATTTAATCTAATTTATCTTTTTAAATTTCTGGTGTTCTTTTTTCGTAGTGTGATGTCAGTTCTTGGAAATTTGTTTCTTGTCTAAAGTTGTATATGCATATTTTTTTCTAACTTTATTACTGAAATATTTTATATTCAATAATTCAATATTTATTAAATCATGTATTTAATGAAAAACATCTCTGCAATTAACATCCTGATTAGAGTTTTTTTCTAAAAAATGTCCAACTTTTAAAAAAGTCAAGTAATATATCTCATAAAAGGTTATTAAGTTATTCATCTCCAGGAATATAAATAAACCTATTCCTTCTCCAAGATATTTCAAGTTGGTATGTCCCTTTAAGAGACAGTATAAGAGATCTGGCAAAGGTTTAAGCTAAGGGCTTTTTACTGGACAGGTATCACCATAGGTCATGTTGACATTCCGAGATCATCTTCCACTACCTACCTCGTTACTTGCCAGGTATATCACGCTGGATACTGATACCTGGGGCAGATACCCGTATCAGATAGGGTCTCATGAGCATTCTGATGGGGAGAGTGAAAATAATTGAAAACATTGGCTTACGTTTTTACCATTTCAGTCAAGCGTCCGGATTAATTGTAGGAAATACAAGATTATTCTATGAATGATATTTTGATGAAATAGTTTTGGAATAGAAATATATCTTAACTTCTCTGAGAGGCGTTTTAGTATTTAGAATGACAATAATGACGACAAGTTTTCGTTGTTGATAACAACTTCTTTTTTCTTATTCTAGGAGTTGTTATCCATAAAATTTCATTAAAAAACTCAAACCGTATCTATGGTTTCCTGAAAAAAAGGTTATTTCACGTTAATTTTATATTACATCATTAGAAAACAGGATGACTGGGGTGTTTCAATATAGGAACACAACCCAATCGGATAATCCAGTTTGTCTATAAATGCGTGATAAAAAACTACAAAAACTCCAGAATCCTCCAAAACTTTGTTTCAACAACATTCTGAACCTTCATTAGGACAAATTTGAACAATTTAACTTTTAGGCAGTATTGAATAGTTTGAAGGAATTAAACAAAAAAGGAAATATTTATCTTAGCATCCAAAACATTCAAAACATCCAAAACATGCAGACAGTATTGATAAATGGAAACTGTTTCGCTGATAAATAAATCAGTGACACAGATTATCACTGCAACTGGCACTAGAGGGATTAGGAGTCCTCTCTCGGTGGGTCAAGAGGCCAGTGATATTAGGAGTTCTCTCTCTGTGGGCATGTTTCTATGAGGGAGGGGTAGGGTCGGTGCATGGAATGTTGGGTTGAGTGGGATGGTTGGAGTCTGGGGAGGGAGTTGGGTAGAAATCATGGCTAGGGTTAGAGGGGTGGGAGCAAGAGGGTTGAGGCTCTTTTAGAATTGGATAGGATTTTTGCATTGAATGTAGGGTTAGAAAGGGGAATCTGGTTAGAGTTAGATTGAGTGCAAGAGGTTTGAGGCAGAGAATATATATTTAGCTGTGCATGCTCTTATGGGATGGGATAGGGTTTGTGCATCGAATTAAGGTTAGAAAGGGGTTAGTTTGGGTTGAAAGATGTAGCTTGGTTAGTTTATTGTTGGAACAGGGGTTTGGGGTAGAAGATGAAGATCTGTCGGTGTGCTCTCTATAATGGAGGAGATATCCATCGGATCTGGTGCATGGAATAGGTTGGTTATAGGAGTTGAGTGTGTTGGAATTCTATATGTTTAGTATTTGAAATATGGGGTGCTGTATTAGGATGGGGTAGAGAGAGTATTTAGGTTATTGTAAGAGAAAGAGGCATTTGATAGCTGTTGAAGCACACCCTGGTAGTGATTGAAGTGTATAAGAACCAGAAAAGTATCCAAGAGAGCCAAAAATATAATTTATTGTTAACAATACACTGGACAAAGGAAATTGATGATGTCTGGAAACAGTGCAGTTCCATTTTACGTTTCCTTCCTTTTGATCATGCCTAGTGTCGTCTTTTGATGTTTTCTTGATTGGTACTACTTGAATCCTTACCTCAAAATTTTTTGTGTGATGAAGAAACATAGTTTTGGGCACGCTGAAGTGGGGTATTGTAAAATGTGGGGTATGGTAGATATGCTAAGGTAGAAGAATAAAAATACATGACTGCTGTACAATGCATGCCATTGGGAGTTTAACCCGTTACATACTAACAAGAATGAAAATACATGGAGTTGAAGTATTTTACTAAGGTAGCACTACACAACTCATGCCATTTGGAATTGGGAGGTCAACAGATTAGGAAGAGGTGTATGGCAAGTCATTTATTCTACAGGAAGACTTAAATTGTCACTGTAGAAGCTTTGGTATTTGAATAGCCAGACACGTTGTGGTCCGTGAGAGCAACTAATGAGAGTGGAATTGTGTGAGAGTATCAGAGATAGCTAAGTGGCATTAATGTCCAGGAAACTGAACTTGAATTTGTTACTGGGGATTGTGACAGATGTCCAAACTTAATATTGATCTCAGATTAGAAAATAACTTACTGAATCATTGCAAGCCAGTCTCACACAATGTTCATACAATGTCCAAAGTGGCCAAAATAATTAGGCTCACATTTTATTTATTTGATACATAACATCATCAAAATACTTTGAAATTTCATTTTACTTTTATCATTATATGTTGTATGTCATAGTCAACAAATTGGTCAAAGTGAAACAAACTATGAAACCTCCAAATGTCATATTCATGAAGATAATAAAATCAAACAATTTTAGAAATTTCAATTAAAAAAATACAAACATTTTCTGGTGTTGATGAAAGAAAATATGCCATGGAATAAAGAAACAGTGCTTTCCAATAGGTTTGTCTTCAAGGTAACAACAAACTTTTTATTATAGACTAAAAAGCAATAATTTGTATTATACCACATCATGTAAATGACTTAAACCTTAGAAATGTTTACTACACTTATGGAAAAATAAGCAAGACTTTAAAGTCTAAAGGACAGTAATGTGGAAGTAGACTTATAAATGTATTTGGTATAAGATTCATGAACATTATGCATTAGAAAAACTTAAGGTATTCAAAAATGATTTATATAAATTGGACACTCAGAATGGTTTAGAGAAGTTGATTCAGGCCCTAAAGTGTAAATATTATCTGATTTAACAATAAGCAAGATATTAAAGGGACACCGCATCGAGGATAAAAATCAGATTATGTGCATCTACCTATGCTAATTAACATGTTTTCTAACAAGTCACAGAGACCCAATTTCAGACAATTGACGTAATTGGTAATAAAAACTTCTGCATGTAGACAGTGAAGTGAAGCGTAACCCGTTAGCAGACACTCTAATCAGCTTAGTTAGATAAAGATGAGACTCATTTTTATCCTCGATGCAGTGTCCCTTTAAAGTGTAAAGACCAACCAACGTCTTGTAATGTACAACAATAAAGATGTCAGTTCTCTGGTCAAGGTTAAGCCAGGTAGTTATAAATCTAACATTGTGATGACTTTATAATTCCTTCACCTCCTTGATGCAATAATAGTGACAGATTTCTTTATTTATTACCTCAGTGTAGGTACGTAATGTAAATAAGAACCCTTACAACTGATTGAGTCATATTTTGTGATAGTTCAACATGTATGTCACAAAAAAACAGCACAATCTTTTTTCATTTAGAGGTTTAATAGTAATTTGAAATGCCCACACTTGATCATTTCAAAAGAACATATATCTGGTAAAGATGGTTGAAATGGAGGTGATATTTAAACATAGATTCTAATGTTGTTACTAAACAACTGTATTATTGCTCAAGGCATCAGAATCTGTCAATACTTCTCCGACACAAAATAAAAAAGTTTTATGTTGATAACAGAAAAATCCATATATTTCAAAACCAAAGTAGCAAATTATTTGGACAATATTTGATCAAACCATGATTGTTTACAAAAGTGAATAAGAGAACAACACTATATTTTGTTTGTATTTGTACCATGTACTTTAATCAAGTCCACAGAATGAATTGTCCTTCATGTAATGTTACATGTTTGAAGGCAAGCAACCAACTCCTTGGTGAGAGAATGTGGCCCAATTACTGCTTGTAAAAACTCTTGTATACATACATGTGTGGCCATCACTTGCAATGTACACAGAAAAATCCAACATTGTGTTTCTGTTTCCTGAATTCTCTCAACAAAAATGTTCTGTATATCTTTGAGTTTCACAAGAGGGCCAAATAGGTATGTAAATTTACTTATAAAAAGTAGTATTTGTGGAACATTTTTGCTATCAACAATGTTCTTATTTACGTCCTGTTGTATGTTTTTCTTTGTTTGAAGCACTCGTTGGCACAAATTTTTAAATCCCAATTTTCAGATATTTTTCTCAAATTTGTTTCAATTAAATTATCTTTTATTTATGTAAAAAATAAATTTGATTAAAATTCAAATTGTGTTTAAAGGGAATCAAGGTTGAGCATTTTCAGATCTTTAAAATGTTGTTTTGGCTTTCATCTAATTGATGGTTCGCTAGTTCCAGCCGATGCTCGCAGGTTTCACCGCAAGGCATAGCCACATGGTGTTGCGGGCTTTCTCCCTGCCATAATACTAGCAGCCGCGATATAAGTGAAATACTCTTGAAAGCGGCGTTAAACCACAACTCACCTCACCTCACCTTCATCTAATTGTCACATAAACTAGTGTTTTGATGGGGTATTTTACATATTACAAAATTGAGTGATGAAAAATTGTCGAGTGGTGGTCGATATGTGATTCATTCTTTTCTCCTCCGAAATTTGTCAAAATTGATAGGAGAATCTGTAAAACAACTAAGTACAAAATTCTCGATTAAATTGAAATAAACACATTTACCTTACAGTGGAGAGAGTGGGGCCGGTAAGACAGAGAGCACCAAGTTGATTATGCAGTACCTGGCGGCGGTCAACAGATCACGACACAACCTCATCACCGAACAGATCCTAGAGGCGAACCCGCTACTAGAGTCATTCGGCAACGCCAAGACTATACGCAACGACAACTCCAGTCGATTTGGGAAATATATTGAAGTGTTCTTTAAAGAGTGAGTTTGGATTTGATCTTGTGTTTGTTCAATAAAAATTGACATAAAAGAGTTATTAAATGAGGTCAAAGAGTTAACATGCAGATACTGAGTTTTTGCTTGAACATCCAAAACTGTGAAGATAGACTTTATATTTGTGTTGATGTTCAAAGTCATAAATTTGTCTTCTTTATTTGATATTATTTTTTCATTTCAATTTCCTTTTAATTCAAATTTGAATTATTCGCCGTTTTCAGTGGATCAATTGTTGGAGCGCGAACTTTGGAGTACCTTTTAGAAAAATCAAGAATTGTCACACAGGTAAATATATGAATTCATATAATAATAAATAGTTTTCCTTTTTCAGTCATATCTCTTTTGGTATTTTCAATTGATATGATATGATATTGTTGTGAAGAAACAAATCATTAAAATCACTTGGATTTATGTAAGACACTGGGACTCCTTACATTAAACATCAAAACTATATACTTGAATATGGACTGGAATGTTTTAAGTTGTATTTGAATGAAAACATTGCCAATCTATAAATGTGACTCAGAATGGAAACCTCCATAATTCTTCTTATAAGCACTGGGTTTAATTAATTAATTAATTAAGATCAGACTCCAAAAGAGACAGAACAACTGTTAATTGCAATAAGTTCCAAGTGTCTAATATGCAGGGTCTTAGAGTGTTATAGAATAATTATTAGATATCAAATAAATATGAAAGTACCATCTAAGAACTAATAATGAAAATTCAGAAAATCTTCCTGTTCTAATGATAATGACAATGTCAAGTAGGTAATCCATTATGCAAAAAGACTTAGGCCTACTAGGATTTATATGAATCCAGATCATCTCTTGAAGAAACAATGGTTATCATGTTAAGATGTGTTTGATTGCTTTTTGATTTAGATATCTTCATACATAAACAAAACTCAGATCAAATGCATCTTGCGACTATGCAAAAAGAAAATTGTTGTTAAAGTTGATATTTGTTGTCAGTATGTTATTTCCTACTTAGAAGTGAATTCATCATGGTCTATGTCAATATCACATGAAATATGTGCCAAACAATGTCAATATCATCTGTATTCATGATGTATTCACATCACACTGACTGTTTTGTCTTGGGTGATAACCATGCATAATAACTTGATTGATGTGTTATGACAACATTCTATCAACAATGTTGTACATTGTTTGCTTGGAAAGGTGGACAGCTTTTATTAGCATTATTATGGATATTGTGATGTTTTCATTTACAAATCACAAATTATTTTATTCTAATAATGGACTACTTATGAATTATTCCTTTTATTAAAAAAATGTACCAATTGCATTGTAATATATGGCTCAGTAACAGCGGAGCGTAGAGGAGCTACACCAAGGCGAGCACGATTGTGTACGCACAAATGTAATGAATGATTAAATATAGCCTAATTCATTTCCATCATAGCTTACATTAGAAATTTTCATTTAGAAATTTTATAATTCCATAAATTCATCCAACAAGTATATATAGTTATTAGACTAAACTTGTTTTAGGGTAATTAACAGTCAAAAACATTAAAAGTTGAACTTGTGTAACTTTAGGAATTTGTACTAGTTATTTCAATACTAGAACAGTTAAAACTTTGACAAAATTTAAAATTTCTGATATAATATTGTTACTAGTTTTAACCTTCAAACATTATCAACCCATATTCTCACTTCCGCGATCAAGACTTCCAAGTTGCTATCTTATCAGTAACGAGTTGATTAATTTGTCAACCTGTCACTGCCACATGTTTAAAGGTTTTATGATTGAGTTGCTCGCAGCTTGGGTTGATATATAGAGATTTATAATCTGAATGACTCAATTAGGTACTAATTGAACTTATTGAAGTCTATGTAGTTATTGTATACATATAGGTTGATAAATTGCAATGCAAACGTTACCTTAGTTTCTTCCAATAAAAATGTGAAGAAGAATTTTATATACATATATGATCCTTGTACATGTACATTATTCATAAACAGTACTGTATATGATCATCAAGCCTGTCTAAATATCTCTTTGATGAAGACATTAATTATCTGTAATGTCAACACTTTATGTCCTAGATTTTTCTGGTATCAATTAAAAGAAAACTGAAAATCTTGGTATTAATGCCCCTTGGTTATTTAACTATGGATAAAATGAATGTGTATGACAACTTGTGAATGACCAACTAGCGTCATTGCCAACATACAAATCTTGCAGTTTGACCTATAACGAATTCAGGTGTGACCAAATATTTAAAATGAGATAACGTTGAAATAAATTAATATTAATTATATATATTATAAGTGATATTTTTGCAGCAAATATTCTATAATAATAATAATAATATAATCTCCACAGGCGCCGGAAGAGCGGAACTACCACGTGTTCTACGAGCTACTAGAGTCTATGTCCGATGAACACAAGTCCAAATATGGGCTGCAGACTGCACCTAAATACTTCTATCTCAATCAGGTAGGTTGCGGATCAAGAAGAACTATTAATTATAATTAAATTTATTTAATAAAACATATTGGTCAAATCTTACTTTGAAGTTAATTCAATGCATATATATTGAACTAGAACATATTTACATATCCCCTCAACTCCAATTTTCTGCCTTTAGGGAGGAAGTTCTGTGATACCAGGGCGAGATGATGCTGAGAATTTCCGTAAGTTGACGGCGGCAATGGAGACACTGGACTTCAAGAAAGCAGAGAAGGAAACCATCTACAAGATCCTGGCCTCTGTACTGCATATAGGCAATGTGTACTTCCACACTCTACTGGTGAGTACAAGATCCTGGCCTCTGTACTGCATATAGGCAATGTGTACTTCCACACTCTACTGGTGAGTACAAGATCCTGGCCTCTGTACTGCATATAGGCAATGTGTACTTCCACACTCTACTGGTGAGTACAAGATCCTGGCCTCTGTACTGCATATAGGCAATGTGTACTTCCACGCTCTACTGGTGAGTACAAGATCCTGGCCTCTGTACTGCATATAGGCAATGTGTACTTCCACGCTCTACTGGTGAGTACAAGATCCTGGCCTCTGTACTGCATATAGGCAATGTGTACTTCCACGCTCTACTGGTGAGTACAAGATCCTGGCCTCTGTACTGCATATAGGCAATGTGTACTTCCACGCTCTACTGGTGAGTACAAGATCCTGGCCTCTGTACTGCATATAGGCAATGTGTACTTCCACACTCTACTGGTGAGTACAAGATCCTGGCCTCTGTACTGCATATAGGCAATGTGTACTTCCACGCTCTACTGGTGAGTACAAGATCCTGGCCTCTGTACTGCATATAGGCAATGTGTACTTCCACACTCTACTGGTGAGTACAAGATCCTGGCCTCTGTACTGCATATAGGCAATGTGTACTTCCACACTCTACTGGTGAGTACAAGATCCTGGCCTCTGTACTGCATATAGGCAATGTGTACTTCCACACTCTACTGGTGAGTACAAGATCCTGGCCTCTGTACTGCATATAGGCAATGTGTACTTTCACGCTCTACTGGTGAGTACAAGATCCTGGCCTCTGTACTGCATATAGGCAATGTGTACTTCCACGCTCTACTGGTGAGTACATTGCTGGATAAATAAATATGGAGCAGTGAAGATAAATTTGATCCAAAGATGGATCAGATATATTGAGATGGTGATGACAGTGGTGGTGATGGTTATTGTTATTGCAGTTATTGCTACACTTTGTTGAAGATTTTTGAGAATAATGAAAAAAAAATCAGAATGATGTCCTTTCATTGAGAAAAACTGTTATCCAGCTTTTATTTTATTTAAAATTTCATTAATCCTTTATCACTTTTTAACAATGCTACTAATCTAACATATTTTGCTTGTCTTGTGTGCACAGATAGACAACCACGACACGGTGCAGCTGGGGAGTGATGCGGAGATCAAGTGGGTCTCCTATCTACTCGGACTCTCCGAGGACTGGCTCAAGGAGGCTCTCACCAGCAAAGTCACGGTACATAGAACTTATCTGTCCTTAAATCTGTTATTTCTTAATATGTGCTAATTTGGTGATAATAATAGTAAACTCCTCTCCAGGATGAATATCAATACTCAAAGCGCAGAGGAATTAAAAAGAGAATATTCAGACAAATGCTTGACGGAATAAATATGAGAAGTTAAATTTTGATAAAATACATAAGTAAAAGTTTGATAAATATTGAAATAATTTAAGGATAACAGAAATTGAAAATTAGAAAGTGAAATAGAGAATGATTTTTATCAGTTTCATTTACATCTGTATAAGAATGCCTGTAAGCTTTGGCAATAGACTTCCACCCTTTGCCACCATGAAGTGCTTTTATGTTAAGTCTTATAGGGCATTATAAAAATATTTTATCGTATAAAAGTTCATTTAAATTACCGGTAAGATATTCATATATTTCATTTATTTTTTCCAGGAAGCAAGAGGAGAGAAGATTGTGTCTCCTTACAACATGGATCAAGCTCTTGACTCAAGGTATTGGTGATTTCCTACTGTTTTTACTGAGTTTGTTAGATTTGTTTTAGACATAGAAATTACAATTTCAACTTTGATGAAGATAATTGTTTAGAATTTTGTGTATATTTAATAAAGTACGATGCAATTCATTGTTTTCATGATATCAAAATGATGAAATGCTTGTTTCTCCAGGGACGCTATATCCAAAGCTCTGTACAGCCGTCTCTTCTCCTGGCTTGTGGAGCGTATCAACCAGATCATTTGTAAAGCAGAGAGAGAAAAGTCTACTTCTCTTGCTGTACTGGACATCTTTGGGTTTGAGGTAACTAATTGGCATTATTATATGATTGCAGGTGAAATACCGGGATCTATCAATGAAAATAAACCGTGTTATCAGTCACTAGTGAAAATAACAATGGAACGTGTTATCAGTCACTAGTGACTGATATAACAATGACCTGACGTCATAAAACAATGCTCCAACGTCATGACACGTTCATGATGTCCCATTGTTGCTGAGGCGACAGGCTCATTCTAAAGCCGACTTAACGTAAATGCAAATCTATTTCGGTGAATATGCAAAGATTTGGTCATATAATAAATAGAAAATGTGTCTTTTCTTGACAATTAGGCGCCACGAGTGCAAATATATAACTTTTCTACCTCACGAGATGAGATAAATATGGTATTAGTCAAGAAAAGCCAAATATCCTCTAACTACTACTAGTTTTATACCAATTGAAAATATGTAAGTTTTTGAAAGTTTTTGACCAAAGGGAGATAATTTGTGCTTTGTTATCAGATTGTGGTATTTAGGTTATAACTCTCCTGTAAAATAAAGAAGTTTATTATCAGGCGTATCAACATCATCACTAAAATAAATTAGAAATCTCTTTTTCAAACTTTGTGTAACATAACAAAGGGAGATAATGCTCCTTGTTGAAGTTTGTCCAGATCAACAGTTTAGACATGCATGGAGCATTAAAAGAGTTTCTCATATTATTCTTTTCTTCAGGATTTCCACATCAACAGTTTCGAGCAGCTGTGTATCAACTTTGCCAACGAGACTCTGCAGTTCTTCTTCAACCAGCACATCTTCCGACTGGAGCAGAAAGAGTACCAGAAAGAGAAGATCAAATGGCAGCACATCGATTTCCGTGACAACCAGCCGACCATCGACCTCATCTCCAGCAAACCGGCCGGTATCATCCACATCCTTGATGATGAGTGCAACTTCCCTAAGGTATGTTTAAACCTTTTACCTGGTATTCTTTAACTGGGATCTGCCATAGGAGCTTACCTTTAGCGAGAGGGCAGTCTTGACTTTATCCTTGTGAGTAATTCTTGTAGATGAGTCACTCAGAATAGCTAGACTTCAGCAGCTAAATTGTTATAGTATGGGTGTATTTTAACATTGTATATTATCCAATGAGAGATAATTGGTTCCACCAATAAACAAAGACTTAAATGTCATTGTGTACATTGCAAATAAGGTTTTAGACAAATTACCATTGTTATATAAAGTTACGAACGGTCAGACACTCCAAAGGACAATTTTAACATCCACCAAAACAGAACATAAGTGTTTAATATTAAGCCTATCAAATACCTTGATTCACAGCTGTCATTTCTCTTTGACTGTAGGTAAACTGAGAGTTTAAATTGAGAAACTTGAATCCATGCTGGTCACAAATAGAGGCCAAATCTGCAAAGGACTAATTATTAAAATCTAGAATTGATCAGACCATCATTTTAATTCACAATTGGTTACCAATTCAGTTTTTCAATGCGTTTATTCAACTATTTGCAGGCCACAGACACATCGTTCCTGGAGAAGTGTCACTTTCACCACGGACAGAACGAGCTGTATGAGAAACCTAGGATGTCAGACCCCGAGTTCTACATTACTCACTACGCAGGGAAGATCAAGTATAATGTGAGAAGATTAACTTTCTATAGATCATATAAAACCTTTGATTGTTAACTTCACAAAGAAATCTTCAATTTCCCATATATGGAATGTTTAGATATCCAACTACCAGTAGGTAATTCCGCAGATGACAAATACACAATTATTACATAAACATGTGTTTTTGGCGATGTAATACACCTCATAAATTCATTTAGTGGCAGTGATAATCATCATTAATTAATTAATGAGGCTCGGCGGAGTAGCTGTCTAGCCGGCCCCGTCTGTCGCTTATCACAGTCACACCTCAGTGAGCATTTTCAAAATGAATCGTCTCACTAATTGCAGTAGTGTTAAAATGGGTGATTTAAAATCCGCTTAATTATCATTTGCAAGTGTATATTGTCTCGATTTTCTGCTCAATTGATTCCGATAAACAATATACGGAGAGGTAATCATCTGTCATTCTTGAGAAAAATGCATTTCATCAGATCTTTAAATGTCATGTTGAATGCAGGTGGTTCACTTCCTGGAGAAGAACAAGGACACGTTGAGAAGTGATGTTGTGGAGCTCATGTGTGAAAGCAAGAACAAGGTAGGCCCTCCAGTGTGTTCGCTACAAGAATTGTTGCTGTCTGTTGTTAAGTCCATGACAGTTATCATTGAATTCCATACCAGGAACTGTTGGGACATTTATACAACATTGCCCCTTAACATGCAGGTTATGAAGCAATCCATGATAGCATATCTTTAGTCGTTGGCCAATTCCTGTATATTGGCTACTCAGAATTTGTTTTCACTAATCAATTCAAATGAAAATGTTAGAGAATTAAACGTATTTATTCTACATTTTCAGTCGATTTAAAATTAAAATTTTAATTTTTACACAAAATTCTAAAAGATTATTTGATAATTTTTTCATGAATTTCTTCAGTTTGAAGTTGATTGTTAAGTTTTAATTCAGTTTGAACTAATATTTTGATAACCATGTGACCAGATGTTAAATGAATGTCATCTGAATCTGGTTAAACAGCCAACTTTGATGTGTAAAGAAAGTAACCATGGGTTGTGTTAATGCAGATCATAGCACAGATGTTCAAGGAGTTGCGAGACCGCCTGATCACGAAGACGCTCAGCAAGACAACCGGTCGCTATGTGACTCTCAAACCACAGAAATCAACCGTGGCAGCCAGCTTCAATGAGAGTCTTATCTCCCTTATTGATACAATGTCAAGGTCAGTCAATTATATTCATATCAAGGTCACATTTAGAAGTTTCTGCTGAAATTAATTTACTTTTAGTCAAAGTTTCTTAAAACTTCATCCTGATAATGTCCTGCCTTCATGAAAGAAAATATGATAAAAATGCTTTTAGAATATTTCCTTTAATTTAAGGGAGATATGGAGGACTTTCCACTTTTTCTTTTAAAATCATGATTATTTGTTTTTAAATTTGAAAGGTATGTTGATGATCCCAATAGAGTTATTTATTGCTTGTCACATATTTTGATATCTTAAAAATTTCCTTAGACCAGAAATCTAGACATATTTTAGGCTTTTGAAAACCCCTTTGTAAGATTTGGAGAAATGTTAAATCAGTACCCTAAGCCTGCTCTTTCAACTGTGGTATATGATTCATTGGTTCAGTACAAGGAAAATGATTCCTGCAGGATTTGACTTTGTTAAATAGTTAGAATATTGGTCTATTATTCAAGGCATCCACTGCTGAAGATGATTCTGCCCACACGTTTCTATCAGCTTGTCACCAAGTCCAGTATCTGACTTATAAAAGATTAAAAAATCCTCTGATTTCTAACTGTTGACTTAAAATGTCATAATGTTTTCATTAATTTTGTTTCTTTGTTTTTAACTTCCAGATGCAACCCGTACTTTGTGCGGTGTATCAAGCCCAACGTGAGCAAGTCTGCGATGGTGTACGAGGACGGTGTCGTCATGCAGCAGTTGAGGTACAGCGGTATGCTGGAGACTATCCGCATCCGCAAACTGGGATACCCAATCAGAATCAAGTTCAACCCATTCGTCGAAAGGTAAGCCGATATTCAGTGTTAAAAAACTTAAATTGTATTAGAATAAGGACAAATTTGATTTTGTTTATTGTCTTAAGATTCTTCAAACCATGAAATTAAATTTTAGAGTCATGATATGTATATATATATATAGGTAAAAAAGGTTATACATGAATTTGATAGAAAATAAAATTCTAAACATTCTATCCAATTAATTTTACAATATTACATTTTCCTTTAATCTAATGCATTGAGTTTATATAAAGTTTATAAAATTAAAATAATTAAGTAAACTCATTAATCTAATTAAAGTCAACCAATTCCTTGTCAATGTTTTAACATTAATGTTAATTATCCTTTTTCATTAAACCTTGCCAGAATATTTCAGTCCAAGCTATGTTATCTAGCTACTTCAAATACGCAGAATTAAAAAAATTATGTTTTTGTTCCAGATATCGGTGTCTCATTCAAGGCCCCTACTTCCCTAACCGTCATCTTCCAGCTGATGTGTGTCTGAAAATACTGCAGAGTCAGGGCACCAGATATGAAAACCAGTATCAAGTTGGAACAACTAAGGTTAGTTGAAGCCTTTAAAATAATAAATAAAAGGTTAAAATTTAGAAAAGATGTCATGTAGCCTTGTTTCAAAATTCTTTTGGCTTACGTGTCACTGTACATATGACATTCATGGCTGACCTTTCTGTCATTGTCTTTTTATGTCATGAAAATTGAAATAGATTATCCATGTAATCATTTCATTAAATTCTCCAATTATATCAATGAAGTAATATCTGAAGTTAGATGAATTATAAGTTGAAGCTATTTTAGTATATTGTATTTATCATATAGAAGATTTTGCCATATTGTTTGTTTGAAATGATTTTAGTGACACTAGTAAAATGGTGATAAAAATAATATTTTTTAAAAAACAATTAAATAAATTTCCACTTTCATATTAAAATATGAAAAAGTTTATTCATATTGATCTCATTAACAAATCACACATGTATATAATGTTTCAATATTTGTAAAATCAAATCACATGAAACCAAATGAAAACCAAAAATAAACATGAAAATTACATGACATCTCCAAGTTTTATATATATCATGTTAGCAAAATAAATGACTTACTTTAACGCTCCAAGATATAGCCAGCACATGAAGTATGATGAATTACAGTATTCACTGGTGTGCAGGATGATGTGACACCGTAGCTGTCAAGAAAATAAATGGCCGACATGATTTGCACGAGGTTACGTCTTGTTATTCAACAGTTGACAAGGGTTTTGTTGTTGGAGTGGTCTATGATGGGCAGGGCACTTTCAGACTGGATATTTAATACTTTATTATATAAATATCTTTCACGGTTGTGGGATTATTCTATTTTCTCTGTGTTATTCTCATTCAAACTTTCAAGATATTGGATTAATTTAGGATTTCTATGGTTTCAAGAGTGGAAGTGTTAAGTGACATGGATTCATTTGACTGTTGTGTGAGTTTGGAAGTCATTCAAGAATATATATGGATCAATGTGAAAAGATATCTACCCTTCAAGAAGTACTCTGTCAAAGGATGAACTCAATCTTTTCTATGTTATATTGATAAGGGCATTCTTCCAAATTATAAAATTATCTATTTTAAGAAAATTTGAAGTGTTTAATAAATGTTATGGATTTCTTCCTTCTTTTCTGTGTTTTAATCAAGTATTTCAAAATAATGGATTGCTTCAGTGAATTTTCTTTTTTTCTATACTGTTGAAAAGAGTGTGTATTAATTCATTGTCACTAATAGTTTCCTGAATTTTAGGACACAGTTTTAAACCTATAAATTATTTGGAATCTCTTCAGCCATATCTTCTTTTTCAAGGAAGTGTTTCCTTATGAATTGTTTTAAGTTTATTCAGTATAATTTGAAGTCATATTTCAATATGGCAGAGAATAATTTAAAAGACTAATGGTAAAAAAATTACCCAAATTGTTTAATTTGTATGAATCTGCAATAGCCATATTGGATCATGTTGTACTTGAACTTTGTTTTAAAGTCATCAGTGTTTGGATTATGGAGCTTTTACCAGTTTAGTGGTTTTTCAAATAAACAAGCGGTGCTCTCCAAACAAGGAATGGATTAAGGGGTTCTTTTATGGATACTCATTCTACTACATGGATATAAAGCTCCTTTTTGTGCAATTCTTGATGTGATCTATTGACAGTTTGAGATACGTGAGGCAAAAGTTTAGTGAATGTGTTTTCCTCATCGAACAATTCAATAAAGAATACATTGGATTGAATTAAGATAATTTTCAGGCAATTGATAAAACACACCAGACACAGAAAGTTGATTCATCAAGGCCACAACAATGTATTCGAGATACGATGTGAGGAGAACGCTTGACTCCATCCCAGAAATGTTCTACCACAACTCGGATGAAACTAGAAGCCTGCTCAAAGCAGACTACTCTTGGACTGAAGATAACGTTTCGCTTATCTCAACCCTCGACGAGCCGTTTTCGTTTATCCCACCGACCCCACCAAGCGAGATCTCACTCAGTGATATACCTTCCACAATGACCTTTGAACCCACTGACGACTACACCAACGATGATGTTTCGATATCACCATCCGACCAAATCAGAATCGATGAAAATCCTTACGTTAATCTCAATCATTTGCAGGTGTTTATGAAAGAGACCTACGAACAGCAGCTTGATTTGGAAGCAAGAAAGATCCAATCAAAATCAGCCGTTCAGATCCAGAAGTTAATCCGAACTTTCTTGGCGAGGAAACGGTTTCTCAAGACCCAGGCTGCCACTCTACAGATCCAGAGGATGATCAGGATGGCCCAAAGAAGGTAAGCATTAATACTTTATCATTTTACCTGAAGGTTGGAGGAGGAGGGTTTCCAGAAAGTGGGTGGGGCTTGGGGTGGCCTAATCTGAGTCCTCGACACTCTCGTCCATCTCATACTCTATTTATAACATTCAAGACTGAATATCTATATTTCCCTTGCTCACACTAAGTTAGAACAAGTAGGCACTGATGACCTGCAGTCTGGTATCGTCACTCATATACTATCTAGTATTGGCTGTTCCACCCGCTTCAATGGTTCTTCAAACGTAGATAATTAAACTTTCCTGTGTTTTAGTATTGTTGTATAGATTATTGCACATGCTGTTTATGGTCATCTGGGTTTGTCTTAATGTTAGTATCTTGAAGGTAGTAATGGATACATATATAGACAGTAAGTTAAGAGTCAAAGAGGAAGTTAAGTGAGAAATAGGGATTAGTCTGTATTAAGTTGGATGTTTAAAGAAGATTCCTCTTGATTTGGCGTCATAGGGAGTGTCTTTTTGGTCTAGGTGCCCTTGAACTGCTGAATCAAAGAGTGAAGAACCATTCTGAGTTGTCAGTTTACATGAATCACAACTCGTTGATAAAGTAATCACCCAGGATTTGCCTCTGGCTGAAGATAGGTTGTCTCGTTAGTCCGGGGAAGTGTAAGGTGCAACTGAAATATTCCATCATTCCTTTGTTTCTCAGTGACGTGTCTACATATATCTATCCCGATTTTTAGCGAAACTATTTATTGTAGCTTTATGAATCAATGCATACAACAGGCTTTATGTCCTCACAAATTACATATTAAGTGTTGTATTCGTAAAGGAAGAAGCAAATGCATGGCTGCTTATTCAGCTGGACATTGATTAGTTGAAAATCCATACACACATGTTACCGTTCATTTCTCTGCGTAAAGTTGACCTGGCGTAGAAATTTTGAATCAAGGAAATCATTGATTGGATGTAATGGAGGTAGCCTCTTCCTCAGAAGAAGCTAACACTTAGGATTTCGATACTGTAAATCTTCATAGGAGGTACTGCCATCTTTTCGGGGCCATATTGGATTTACGGAAAAGTCAGTTTGTTTTGTGAGCTCTTTTTTTCTTTATTTGCTATTTATTGGAGTTTTGGTTTACATGTAGTTTCAAATCGATTCAAGGCTGGTGTAGGTAACATGTGTCATGAGTAGTAATGTTTGCTTACAGAATGAAATGCCAATCATAAATATTCATTTATTTAAACCTGTTGATTTCTAAATATGATTTAGTTGTGGGATTTTATGGCATGGATATATTTGATTGCTTATAACCATTTGAAATATTGTAGAATATTATTTATAAATGTGTGCCAATTTACTTTATTAAGGAAAGATTTAATAATTTTTGTTGATTATACTTGAATCCGAATCCTGTGAAATTATTCAAATTACCATAAATGATACATGTATTCAAAACATCCTTATTTCTTTAGTTTCCCTAAAATTTTATATTTTGAAAACATACATAAGTCACATTAATAAGTCAATTGTATACAAGAAAATCTTTTGGTAAAGCAGGGAATAGTGATAGAAAATGCTAACCCTGTGCTTGCCACAGGCAACACAAAGCACCAACAAGTTTCAAAACAATACAGCAGAAGTTCCATATCATCATTCCAGGTCGTGACCAAGTCATACTGTCTGGTTAGCAAATCCTGACTGGTTACTGGTCATAATGAAGTAATTCAAATGTTGTTTCACAGAATTACGTAAAGGCAGATTATCCTTCAACCCTGTGATTCATACAGCTTGCACTCGTGTTCTTGTGTCTGTTTACGTGAGCAGACAGTTGGGTTTGGTACAAATAGTTTCGGGACAGGGCGGGGGACTTGCAAACCTGTTCAGGGATTTGATTTACTGCCATATTTGTCTATCTTTAATGTGTGTTCTTTTTAAAGCAGTGGTCTAGATGATGTTACAATTACCTAAATGAGTCCCAAGATCAATCTTTTAACATTGGCTTTATAGATTTATCATATTGTTCATAGGGCTAACACTGATCTCTTAACATTGGCTAAGATTTACCATAGACGTTTTTAAGATTTATCACATTTATGTTATCTGGGACTAATTTTAGATTAACACTAATAAACATTTAAAGAAAGACTCAATTAACAATGCATAAACTGACACAAATATCAATGTTTAAAAGCTGATCAAAGCAGCTTCTGTGCCACATGAAATATTGAATATTGTGTTGAAGAACGTCAGTGTTAGCGTCAGATGCCCGTCAATGTGCCTCCTCTTGTGTGAAATGACAGCCGTCACAACTGTCAAGTGTGTTTTTAATTTATCTCTATACTGACAATGCTAAATATATTCAATTTGACAAACACTGTCAGCTTCATGAAAAGAACTTAAAGCATCACTGACATGGATGTACAGGATCTACTTGTATATCTAAATTGATTGGGCATATGAAGGTAAAGGATAATTTTAGGAGGACCAATTCGAAATCTTCTTCAATCTACCTCCGAAATCTTTATTTGACTTTTTGAAGAGAATTCATGTGAAAAGCAAAAGGATAACATCTTCTTTGTTTGTGAAATGACAATGTTTCTGGATAGTCATGATCAATTAAGTTGATGTCAACATTTTGATTGTGTATAAGACACAAATAATAGTTTAATGTTACATTATTGTTCAGTCTGTTTATTGCAGAGTGCCCTTGTAGAAAGCACCA
The DNA here is from genome assembly GCA_936450465.1 of Gibbula magus. Taxonomy (NCBI): domain Eukaryota; kingdom Metazoa; phylum Mollusca; class Gastropoda; order Trochida; family Trochidae; genus Gibbula; species Gibbula magus. The sequence goes on along the minus strand of OW388290.1, from coordinate 14,149,811 downwards.
TCTTGCACTTTTGAAAATATGGGTATGATGTAACTAAGATTCAAAGGGATGTTACACTAGGATACTGCTGTACCAATGGTTAGATCCACTGGTTCTAATAGGACTATTGTGTTGATATGCATGATTCCAGTAATAACAACCATTTACACAATCACAGATCATTAACCATGTAACCCTGTGACACTCCAGTATCTCATAGTGCAAACTGCTGACCCAAGTACAGGGATGCTTGTTGAATACACATACTGGTACACATTGTGTTGTGTATCCCTGTTAATTGCAATGTATGGATGCCATGTGCTGATTGCATAACAACTGATCATCATAATCTGAGTTGTTCCTGATTACCAATGTGTACGTTTGGATAATTTCTTCTATGTTCTAAATTGTCCTGTTGATCATATGATAGGAATACATTTATGTGGATTCAGTGTACCAGAAATGCAAATTATTTTGTGTATCAACACTGTTTGAGAATACACAAGGCTTAGGAGTGATGATTGTCTCGTTGGATATCAGATTCTGAATATGGGTTTGCTATTAGTTGAACATACACAGAGCTGTTGTTGGTCATGGACCTTGATTGTAATTAGCGTTGTTTAGCAAATAAGGGTCTTGTTCAATATCAGCAGTATTCATGAATACACATAATGATTATAATGGTTTGATAACATGTTTGATTATTACCTTTGTTTGATAATTAGTTGTTACAAATGGGCTCTAGCATTGCAAATGAATTTGCTGCGTATCTTTTATCATCTTGTTGATATATATGTTGCGTTTATCAATATACAATGAGTGGTATATGTCATGTACATTAAGTGCAATTTATAGTTCAGATATATTTTTTCAAATATCTTGATTTAGATTCCAAATCAATATTCTCATAAACTGTATGCATTATTTGTGGATGCCTAGAAACTGTATGTAATGAACCTTAAGAGCAAATTGTCCTCTGAATCAACAGGTGGCTTGTAGTGGTATACATATATATATTTATATATATGACCCCAAAACAGACTCACAAGACCTTGTAAACTCAATGTTTTCACTCCATCTTGATGAACATAACCAGACATTCTTGTTTTAGACTAACACTCTGCTTGTTCAGCAAGTAATCGGTATGTTGTCTTCTTGTTTCTAGAAAAAAGTTCAAAGCAATCAGAAATGGCATCGTCAAAGCGCAGGCCCAGTTTCGTATGTACAGGCAGAGGATTCGATATCTGCAGGTAAGAAAAAAAAAAATTCTCCATAAAAACAATACCATGTTTTTAATGAATAATAGAATGATACATATATCTATTTTCATGATTATCTATGTCATGTTATTTCTATGTCATAACTATGTCATGTGTATTTCATTAAAATGAATATATGCAAGAAATGTTTTAGTTTATTTTAATTAAGTTTTGCATGTTTCTGTAGTTTTATGTATTAAATGAAAATTCAGATAAAACTGTAAGGTAGTTTGCTATACATATGAAACTATTTACATTTATAATAGCAAAAAATAGTTTTGTAATGTAATGTAGAAAAATATTAGCAAAGCTTTGTTCAATCAGTTTTAGAGTATTTGCTAAATAATTTATTTGATTATTTAGAAGAATTTGAAGAAAGAAGAGGTAATTTTTTTAGATGCACCAATCATAGATAAAGATGATGCAAGCATTCACAATATATATGTAGAACAAGAATGAGAATTGCAGTCATCCACCAAATGGTAGAAAAACATGCATTCATTTTTCACAATGATAGATTGAAAAACAGTGAGCAGAATGTAGACATTTAGAAAAATGCTTTCAAGGTTGAGGCTTTTTGCATTTACATATAAGTATAAACATGAATACAAAAATATTAGATACACAGAGCTTTTAGAATTTCACCAGAAGATAGAGTTATGTTCAAAGTTTGTGTGTTAGATGCAAAATGTAGATGAAATACTTTCATAGCACTCCAAAATGAGAACAAGATGAAGTTGCAAGATAACTCATGCAAATCACTACATGCAGCGTAGATAAAGATGCTTCTGTCGTTAGCTCAAGAACAGATAAAGATGCATTCAAAGTTCAATTGTTTACCTAAATGTAGATAACAGTTCTTTATCATGCACTAAGATGTAGATTAAGATATACATGCCAATGTATTCTTTCACAAATGAACCATAGTTGGTGTGGAGACAAGCAAGATTTATGTATATTATGATGAACACGAAGAGGGTGTACTAACTTCTTCATCAGGTGAAATTAGAACTTCTGTATTATTTTTTGCTTAATAAAGACTCAATAATATATGTCAAAACATGGTATACCGATCAAAAATTGTGAGATGAGATTTGTTTTATATAATAGAAAGATGTTGACAGTGACATCAAATCATTTATGAAGGCATAGGCATTTCTTAGAACTACATCCATGAACAATTTATTGCAGTTGGTGCTACATTGAGAAAAACACATACGAAAGCTATTTCTCCATATTGTTAGTTATGACATGTTGAATTTGAAATGCTTATGGTTATGAAATATGAAATTATAATGATCTGCTGATATGCTCTATTTACTGTGGTGAACACAGACTAGAGTTGAACATACTGTGAGCTCACAAGTATGTGTTGTTCTGAGTCCTACTGTTAGTGGCATCCTATAGTGTTAGAAAATTAAATTATGTGAAAATTAAATTCACTGATGTATGTAGCATGTGAATATTCGATTGAAATGAACAAACATGTTTAGAACTCACAAGTATGCATAATTGTAAATTATAATGTTGGTGTTAAATTATGTTAGAATTGAATTCACTGATGTTTGTCGCATTTCAATATGAAGATGTATTAGGAAAAGTGACACTCAAGAATTGACCTTTATGAACATGTTGTAGATTTAGAAGAAGTATATCTAGTTGCACACTTAGCTTTTATTGAATTGAGAATTGGTAAATAAGCGTTGTTTTACATAAATATAACTATGCATTCTGAAATTCCATGACATATTCTCTATTGTTTCATAAAGTCTTTCCATGTAATAAACTGTGGAATACATAAGGAAATAAATATTTTCTGGATATGCTTTCTGTATGTTCACAATACAGAAGTTGTTATCCCGAAAAATTAATTTTCTAGTGCAGAAACTACCAGCTGAATATCTCTCTTTTGAATTGTTAGCATTTTATCAATTAGCAAAAGAAATAGAAGTTTCTTGAATTTCTACAGTTTTTGTAATGTAATGTAGACTTAATTTGCCACACTTGTAGACTTGCTTGGGCTGCAGGTTTGCTGGTTGGATGACACTAGAGCAGTTTATATACAATGTAATTGATCACTGTCCTTTAACAGGTGTTATCAAACTGCAAGGTCATTCGGTACAACTATCTAATTAATAGTTTGGATGTGGATATAGGATTAGTTACTGAAGTCATTTAGTTCAACTTATATAATGAATTCTCCACTACATTTAATTGTGTCCAAGTCTCACTAGAATATAATTTGTCTCCCTTTGTGTGAGACTGTATTTAATTGTTAATGGGAAGGCATGTACTATTGAGACGTTTCATCTAAGATGTTATGTAGCCCTGGAGGCTGCAGGCTACACTCTGTCTACAGTACGTTCAGATACTATCTCTATCTGTTTTGGGATTTTGCCTTTAAAGGGATAAAGATGATTAACACTTGATCAATGATTTTTATATTGAAAGAATTTAAACATTTAAATAAAAATTGCCGATCTCCTTGTAATAATTTTTTTTATTTTGAGTGGTTGAATAATTTTAAATCAGAATATGTATTTATTTTATACATTTGTTTCTAAAGACCCAGTACACTGAAACAAAATAACTTATTAAAATTCAACTTTTAAATCCAACAAAATTATTATTTTCCTCTGAAACAAATAAAACTGTAACTATTCAACTATAATTCAAGAAGCGCAAAGAATAAAAGGATTAGGGGATGCTTGAATGATTCTGAGGTATTTTATGTAAATGGAAGACCATTTGTGTATGTTGACAAATTCATCCCTTACCTGCAGCCATCATTCAGTATTCAATATACTTTCTTGAAGGCAAGAGAACAAATCCGTCAGAGGTTGGAATTAGAAAGGCAGGCTCGCAAAAAACAAGAGGCCCGTGAGAAAATGGAGCGTGAAAAAAGGGTAAGTAAAATATATAAATATTTACAATTTTGTTGAACAAGTTCAATTGTACCTTTGTCTTAAAAATGTACATTTTGAAAATGTTTACAAGGTGCAGTGCTTAATTATGAAATTTTATTGAATGGAGGATTAATGTTGTCAGTTTGAATCTTAAAGAAGCAAAGATAATGAACAGAGCAACCTAACAGTAAGATTTCATATGAGAAAAACAGAAAAGTTCTATTTGATACCATTTCATTCTTTATTCACCTGTGATTAGCAATTAAAGGGGCACTGCGTCGAGGATAAATATGAAATCAGATATATCTACCTTTGCTGATTAACATGTCTGGTAACGAGTCACAGACCCCCAATTTCAGACAATTGAAGTAATTAGTAATAAAAACTACTTCATGTAAACAGTGAAGCGAAGCCTAACACGTTAGCAGACACGTTAATCAGCACAGGTAGATAAAAGTGATCCCATTTTTATCCTCGACGCAGTGTCCCTTTAAGGGCCTCAAAAACTGCATAGTTATTTTAAAAAATGTAACTTGTTTTAAGTCCTGAGATCATGACAGAGGCCATTTATTTGATCTGTCAACATGAAGTCATGATTTTTTATTCCAGAAAACGTAACGGATAAAAAAAATTATATAGATGACAAAAAATCTGTTCTTTTCAAGAAAGTAGCAATTATGAGAGCTTTTTTAGGACCAATTAGAAAACGTCCCAAAAACCATTATTATGAATATAAAGAGATAGAGTTGGTGAAAGTTTTTCCTTCTTGTCTACTACAGCCTGGCCGTGAGATCACGCGGAGAATATCATTATTATTTCCAATTCCTGACGTGACAACGTTAAGCGAAGAGGAGAAGGTATCGCATGCTTTGTGACCTTCACCTTCATTTATTCTATAGTGACCCTGATGAGCCTAAATATTGTACAAGATTTCTTTTCACTAGTAATTATGGCATGCATGCAAGTTTTGATTGTTCATTTTCATTTAATGTTGTGGACTAAAATTTGGAACCTAGATGATTATGTTTAGATATTAGTTCTTTGAATATTTCTTACCAATATGTTGTGAATTTGTGAAACTAATTTTTTTTTTTTCAAGAATATTTTTTAGCCAACATTAATAGATTTTTTGGGACAATTATTTTAAGAAATTTACTTTAAACAAATGTGACACAATTTTGTTTATGCAACTACAAAAGAAGACTTTGAACCCCAAAATGTTTTCATTCTACTGTTTAGAAATACTCACCATTCTAAAAATACCCATGTAAAACAATCCAAAGATTTTGAGATATGACCCAATTATGGCAAATTATGAATAGCATTCCAGTCCTTAATGGTTATTGTACATTCTCCATAACGGCTGGCTCTAGTGTAATGTTGTAACTCAATCTACCTAACGAGTACCAAGTTCCTTAATTCAAAATCCTGCAAGGTTTTCACCTCATGGTTTTTACCAGTCAAACTACATATATGTTTTAGTGTAATTTATTCATTTTCTTACTAGTTGAGAATGCAAAATCCTGCATGAATTTCACCTATGGAGCTACCTGTTGTTTAGTGACCTTCTGCTGTCTCACCTGAGATTGATCGTTAATGACAGGTGTGCTTACTGTTAACGAGCATGGTTGTTGTAACCTGTGTGTCACCTGTTGAAACTATGTCAAGATGATGATTGAGGTGAAAACTGAAGATGATGGGGTAATATTTATATACATGCATGCATATATGTTCGACTTTCAGCAGGTATGATACATAGGTATACAGGCTATATAGTTGTGACTCAATACAGGTAATATAAAGATTAGTTATGGTGTCCAAAAAACTTAGTTTATCAACGTATAGTTGTTTTTTCCCCCACCTGATACTAGTAACATTACCTTTTAGTTAGTACCTGTTTTGTATGGAAAAATCCCTAAATTTGAAAATTGAAATAAAAATTATTAAATAGTATTTTTCGAATTAAAACAATATAATTTAAATAACTTATTTTATTATTATTTTAAGTGTGTTATCAATTATGCGAGATAGTTTGTTCGTCAATCATCAAGTTTAGACTTTCATAATAATTTAAAAGTACATACATGATATGACATCTGACAACAAACAAGAATGTGAGATTAATGGAATACAACTGTTCTTGTCTTCATAGTCTGATACTATTAACATGATTGTCTTACTTTAAAATTCATTAAATCGCAGGAGAGAGCAGCCCGAGCTGTGGCCAATGTATCCAATCTGGAGATACCTGGGGAGCTCGCCTTCGTCTACAACAAACTGGATGGTAAGTCATTGCTGAAACATTCAAGAAATATACATCTTTCAGAGACATTTTAGAAGATAGAAAGCAGAAAGTGAAGAAAGTTAATGGGCAACAACATCTTTATTCATGATATGCAATGTTACTTTTAACTTTTGTCATTTCAACTTCTATACGATATGTAATATATAGAGGATATCTGTCTTTTCTTGACTAATACCATGTTTATCTCATCGAGTGTGGTAGAAAGGTTTATATTTTCACGAGTGGTGCACAAGTGAAAATGTATAACTTTTCTACCTCAAGAGATGAGATAAACATGGTATTTGTCAAGAATTGACAGATATTCTATTTGTTATATGATGTTATCCTTGTAAATACGTCCGAAAAGGGTAGTCTTCACGCCGAGAGGCCACTAGGAACAGCCCGTTACCACAGGAACACTGTGACGTCATAAGCCAATTCGCTGTGTCAGACCATTGTTTTATGATGTCAAATTATATCAGTCACTGGTCACAGTGAAAATATAAGTTATTTTCACTGTAGCTTGATAGACAGTTTATTTCACTGATCAATGCCAGTATTTCATTGCTCGTCATAAAATAAATAGTTCTATTCAATCCCATTCCTATACAAGTCATAAAACTTGGATACATATCTATTTTGTTAGCATGATTGTGAGCTGCAAGTGCTTGCAGCATTTATTTTATAAACTTTATAAATAAATAGTAAATCAGCTAAACCAATCACATCTTATAAAGTTACAGGAATGAGTTCTATTCTTTTAGGTAGGCAATCATGAATTAATTGTACCCTCTAGCTGAGGGTTGCAGAATATTCATAAGATAGTCTATCTTTAGTCATGCTGTGGGCTTCCCCAGACTATTCCCCTCGTGATTGCTGTAAACTGGTCTCTCTGAATGGCTTGCCACTAATTAATTCAACAGCTTAAATGCTAGTGTTTGTTAAACTCTTTCAAAGGTTTTTCTTTTGATAAAAATAAGAATTCAAATTTGATTAATTATTCAAATTCTAGATTGGCGGCTACCCCACACTGGAAACAACATCAATGTTGTTGCTGACGTCATCCTGATGGACATGGGGTACCGCCTGCCTGTCGATATCAACTCTCATGCCTTCAGCAAATACATCGGTGCTTACTTCAAGGTATTCATATATATATTTGTCTGTTTATTTCCAATTGAGGAAAACTGTTTGAGATATGTCTTTAAATTTCACCAAAGTAATTTTTTCTAGAAATGAGCTTAGCGCTAATTTTGTCTCATAGTCTATCCCATATTCATGTAAATTTGACGTCAGGCTAAGAGATTAAAATTATTGAGGAATTATGTTTAATTCATAAATATTGTAACATCATTTTTATGGCTATGTAAGAACCAATTATCAACAATTAATGGTATTGGTTCCAGAGAGCAGATTGGGGGGCTGAAATTGAGCCAATCAAATTTCCTCTTACAAATGTACAAGGGGGAGACCTTTCGCACAGAGCCATATCTGTCTTCAAGTTGGTGAGTCCTGTTTTAAATAACCTGTATATAAATCTTCGTGAGTCATGAAAATAAGTTGTATTTATTTATCGTTATCCTGAAAAGGAAGATGCTAGCTAGAGCAATTTACAATCCTTTAAGGTACATCCATTGTGTTGTTGGTTGTCAAATATGCCAAACATTATAAATGCCAAATAAAATTGTATGAAACACAATGGATGCACCTTTAAGGTATACCACTCACAGATTTATTTTAGAAAAAAACATGGTTGTGTAGTTATTATCTTGATTATCTAGCATATAATGAAATTAGTAGTATTTTTCTATGTAAAAAATGTAACTGGAACCTGTTATTGCTGTCTGTAAAGATAAGCCAGTGGGTAGGTGTGCGTTGGTGTGGGTAGGCATCACAGGTAGGGCAAGGGTTTAATGACAAGGAAGTAGCAGGGTATATTCAACATACCATATAGACATTCGATTCAAGGATATTGTTTATATGAAATTACTTAATTATACTGGCAGTATGATAATTTCAAATAAATAATTGCAGAATTACGCATACAGTTGCATTGAAAATAAGGTAAGAATGAAAACCCATATCTTCATTTTTTCAGATTCTTCGATTCATGATGGAACAAAGCATGAGTGAGAAGAAACAAAAAGTTCTTGCAGATTACATTGTACAAATGGTAAGATTCTCATCCTCAATCACAGCGGATACAACCCTCAGAAAGACTTCATTTGGGTAAAAAGTCATGATTTAGAACGTAGACCCAAATCACATGTTAAGAATGCATCACAGAAAACGCAAAACTTGAGATTTCTCATCTATTAACCACGAAACAACCTGTTGACCTATGACCTCCCTCTTCTGCAGGGCCTCCAACACGAGGGTCTACGAGACGAGATCCTGTGCCAACTGACCAATCAGACGTGGAAGAACCAGAACGTGCCCCAAGCGGAGAAGGGGTGGCTCCTCCTGGCTATGTGTCTCAGCTGCTTCTCTCCTTCCTCCACTCTCTTCAAGTACCTGCTCAAGTAGGTTCACTCTTCATTAGGATAATGGGGAAGAGTGGCACAACAATAGTTTGTCATTGACGATCTCAGCTGTGACTATCAAATATATAGATATATATATATATATATAGTGAGGTAGAAAGGTTATATTTTCATGAGTGGCGCAGCCATGAGTGAAAATATATAACTTTTCTACCTCACGAGATGAGATAAACATGGTATTTGTCAAGAAATGAACAAAATTCTATTTATTATATGACCAAATCCTTGCATATTCACCGAAATTGACTTGCATTTACGTTAAGTCCGCTCCAGAATGAGCCTGTCGCCTCAGCAACAATGTGACGTCATGAACGTGTCATGACGTCGGTGCATTGTTTTATGACGTCAGGTCATTGTTATATCAGTCACTAGTGACTGTCACCGCAATGCATAGCCACATGGCGTTGCGGGCTTTCTCCCTGCCATAATACTAGCAGCCGCGATATAAGTAAAATACTCTTGAAAGCAGCGTTAAACCCCAAATCACCTCACCTCACTAGTGACTGATAACATGTTCCATTGTTATTTTCACTAGTGACTGATAACACGGTTTATTTTCATTGATAGATCCCAGTATTTCACCTGCAATCATATAATAAATATTTATACTAACCACACTTTTATAAACATGTCATTTTGATAGTTAACAAATGCAACATTGTAATATTTGGGGTCGCACTATCTGCAGTAGTACAAATTTATTTTCGGGACAAGTTCCTTGCAGGATTCAAATCCACACCCTGAGAGTCAGGCACCACACTATCCACTTAGGCTAAAGCATTAGGTAGACCGCTTACATAATAATAAGAATATGAACAAAATAAATCTCTTAAAAATTAATATTGATGTATTAAATGTCTGAAAATTTATAGACAAGGAACTAACTTCTTATGAATGATGACTGCGATATAAACAGGTACCCACTTCAGGTTAGAAATGTCTTTTTCATTTGCTTTCTGTTTTATAACAAATTGTTTTGACAGCTTTGAAAAGAATTCAATTTAATTATTCTTTCTCATGTGTATTTTCTTCATGCCCCTTGTAGATATGTGTCGGACATCGGGCTGAATGGCTACAAGTCAGTGTGCCAGCACAAAGTGCTCCAGAGCGCCAACATCCTCCCCGAACTGAGTCGGGTGTACCCTCCCTGCTTCCTGGAGTGGGTCGCCGCCCAGCGTAAAGCTAACATGGCTCTACAGGTCAAGTTTCCTGATGGTGAGACTCTCCTCTAGCTCTCATGGTCCTCATTGCTCTTGTTTGGAAATATTTATTTGCCAAGACATTGTTCTTTTCTTAGATTTTGCAGCATGAAAAATCGCTTTAGTACATTATAAAGCATGTGTTTTGATTTTATTATTTTATATACAGATCGAACATATGTTGGTCACGTAGAATCATGGACATCTGGAGAACTCTTCACATCACATCTCTTGAAACAGAGGTAAGGAGTTCCTAATCTTAACCAGAAGCAAGTTCAAACAAGTCTTGATAAAATGAATGAGAAACTTCTCAAACAAATTTAGATCATACTTATCAATATCACGTTGTTGTAGTTCCCTATTATAGAGTTGTTGACGACTGTGCTAATATTTCAATATTGTGCTAACCATATATCATGATCAATGACAAGGAAAGTATAGCATCAATCTTTGTTCTGTAGAAATGATGTAAACAGTGAATCACATAATCATTTGGCAAGTGTTATGATGACAAATTCTTTCACGTAAAAATTCCTTTCACCAGAGGTCTGGGTGAGAATGCCCACGGCTGGACAGTGTGTCTACAGGAAGATCTGGACTACTACGAGCTCATGGGATACGACTACGTCCTTGACCTCGTGAGCGAGGTTGAGATTGCGCCAGGATTCCCGGTCTGCAAGGCGTATTTCTTGGTGTCCACCGACCGGAGCCAGGAGAGTGTCAGTCAGCGGAGACATCACCATACAGACTCGTGAGTTTCAGGGCTCCAGATTTATTATGATATCATAAAAGCCGCCAAGATGTATCTATCATCTATTAGAGCGTTTGTTATCATGATTATGACATGCCTCCAATGGGCATAAATGAATGTCTGTCTGACCACGTTTCTCAAGCTTTGGTCTCGTGATACAGTTTTTTTCCCCATTGACTCCAATGTTAAACGGCCAACCTTGTCCGGCCTGTCAAACTTAAACGAGAATTTTTTGGCACATTACACTACTACTTACAGCTTGACAATCATATTCCTGACCAAAAGATAACTGAAATACTACACCTTCACCATGTTTTAAACGAGCTACAGCCGATCGAAATAATACCTCATGAAATTCACACATGGAAAACATTGCTATCTTGGACCCGGAAGTGACCGAACAGCCTCTCTTAAATTGATCACTCCACCTTCTGCACCCTGCGTAGGGATACATGAGTTTTAAAGACTGACTGCCAAGTATATGGGCTAATTAAAACAGAAAGACTTATCCTCATGGCCCTTATCACCTTTCAGTTTGGGGTAAAACACTATCTGACCTCCACTTGCTCCCTAAAGTGGGAACTCTTTGGCCCCCGTTGATAACCTTAAAACTGTAGAACGATGCCTTAAGGCGAAACCAATTTTCACGACAACTTACTTTTCAATATTTTTCTTGTCCGTAAATGTTTTACGAACAAAATTGTGTATGATATATGGTTTAATATGGAAAAAATTGCCCGGTTTGAGCGTTCTGATGGTATCCACCAAAAAGCTTTGCTGACAGTTGCCAACATCTGATTAACGAGTTCTCGGCCCAAAAACAAACACCCATTACATCCAAGAAAAGCCTGATACAATCACATATTTGAACTTTTCTCTTTCATTTGGGTCTGTTGAATTAGAAAAATGATACATATACACATAGAGTCTTTATTTTTTCAAACAATCGCGACTTGAAAAATGTCTGAAAATCATCAAATTTGGTCAATTTTGCTAGAGCGAGGCCAAAAAGTTAAATTTGGGCAATTTTTCTAAAAATACATACATAAATGTAGTCAATATTTACAGCTAAATCATTAAAACATATAAATGTTCATTTCCATCTGCATTATGACAATAAACAAATCAGATATTTGCCAAAAAGTAGTCCAAAAAGGACATTTTCACCATTTTTTAAACATATCGGCTTCATATGCATGTTTCCATGGCAACGGGGGAAACATTTGGCATCAAAATATCTCTTCTTCGACATGTACTTGATCAGTAGTTCTTACCACCCAATACTTAGTGGCACAAGATCTATTAATGTCCAAAAAAGACAGAAAATGACATTTTATGGCATCCGCCTTAAGGTCTCGTGATACAGTTTTTTTCCCCATTGACTCCAATGTTAAACGGCCAACCTTGTCCGGCCTGTCAAACTTAAACGAGAATTTTTTGGCACATTACACTACTACTTACAGCTTGACAATCATATTCCTGACCAAAAGATAACTGAAATACTACACCTTCACCATGTTTTAAACGAGCTACAGCCGATCGAAATAATACCTCATGAAATTCACACATGGAAAACATTGCTATCTTGGACCCGGAAGTGACCGAACAGCCTCTCTTAAATTGATCACTCCACCTTCTGCACCCTGCGTAGGGATACATGAGTTTTAAAGACTGACTGCCAAGTATATGGGCTAATTAAAACAGAAAGACTTATCCTCATGGCCCTTATCACCTTTAAGTTTGGGGTAAAACACTATCTGACCTCCACTTGCTCCCTAAAGTGGGAACTCTTTGGCCCCCGTTGATAACCTTAAAACTGTAGAACGATGCCTTAAGGTCTCGTGATACAGTTTTTTTCCCCATTGACTCCAATGTTAAACGGCCAACCTTGTCCGGCCTGTCAAACTTAAACGAGAATTTTTTGGCACATTACACTACTACTTACAGCTTGACAATCATATTCCTGACCAAAAGATAACTGAAATACTACACCTTCACCATGTTTTAAACGAGCTACAGCCGATCGAAATAATACCTCATGAAATTCACACATGGAAAACATTGCTATCTTGGACCCGGAAGTGACCGAACAGCCTCTCTTAAATTGATCACTCCACCTTCTGCACCCTGCGTAGGGATACATGAGTTTTAAAGACTGACTGCCAAGTATATGGGCTAATTAAAACAGAAAGACTTATCCTCATGGCCCTTATCACCTTTCAGTTTGAGGTAAAACACTATCTGACCTCCACTTGCTCCCTAAAGTGGGAACTCTTTGGCCCCCGTTGATAACCTTAAAACTGTAGAACGATGCCTTTTGTAAGATGACGACGACTTAGATCACAAGAACACAAAAGGCTCCAAATTATATATTATACATGTAATGATTTTGAGTTTTGGTGAATGTTTTCCCTGTGTTGTGCTTGTGTCATCAGGTTTGTGTTATCATGGTCGTGTCATCATGGTTGTGTCGTCATTGTGTTTTTGTCATCAGGTTTGTGTTGACATGACTCAACCTGTAAGCATGGTTTTTTTCCTTCCTTGCATAATCTGCCTAGCCTCCTGGCTTTATGTAAAGACACTCAAACATGAACACACGTATCTTCCACAGAGCACACAACCCAGACAAGGAGAGGATTATGGTGATCCACGGCCCTCTACCAGCCATGTTGAAGCGAGAATATCACCACCAACCAGCCACAGGTAACTTGTCAGACCTCAGCAAACAGAGGAACACTGACAGAAGATCCAACAACAACATCAGAACAACAACCACCGAGAGGAAGACTGTGGTAGCAGGGATTGTCAACGGAGGAATTGATAATGGAGGAATATCAGAGGACCTTAGTTTCTCCAGAACGAGTGTGTTGAACCAGAGACCGACTGAGATCTTTGAGAACGGTTTGTCTGAGAGCCAACTGAACAGCAGATACACCAAGCGGAGAGCCCCTGGACCACCTGTGCTGAATGGACATTCAAATGGGATTACCAATGGAGAAATAACCACCATTCAAGAAGTTGAAAGTGACGTTGACCTTTCCTCCAACAGACTAAACAACAGATATCTTGCTCAAAATGGTGACGTGACAACTGTTCCCGACCCCAGCGGTGACCTGTCCTCCAGTAAACTGAACACGCGATATGTGAAATCTAGCAAAGTGAGCTCAAGACCTAAAAGTGGTGTTTCTGATCAGATCCAACGAAACCGTAGCCGTGACTCCGAGATATTTTCAGATGATGCCTCAGTTGCTACGGGGCACTCAGATTGGTCGCACTGGGTGGAGAATGTGTTCAGCGATGCCCTGAATGAGCACACAGACGGGATGAGTGAGGCCAGGTCTATAGAGAACAGACTGAAGGGAGGAGGCAAGGGGATCCCGGGTCTACCCAATCAACAGGTTTGTCACACATCACCTGCCGTTTTCCTCTCTTCCTCCTCCTTTACTGTTTCTGTTATCCAACTACACTCAATACATATGAGAAAATCTTGCTTGTTTAAAGCAACCTTGTTGGTCTCTTAGTACTATATCCGTCACTGAATTGTCATTTAGAAGTAATTGAATTGTTGTGAACTATGTTCAAGGAGGCGCTAGACGCCCTGTCTAAAAATGGTGTCGTAGGGACAGCAGCATGCAGATCCACTTAATGATGCAGAAACAGAGATAACAGAAGTTGTAAACAATTATCAAGAGGATAAATCCGTCATCAATACATGGAGTCCTCCGCAGAAGAAGTAGAATTTAGTAGTTACATGTTTTGGGGGTTAGACCCCCTCCATCAGGTCTTACTCTCGACTACAAGATTCTGCTCCTCCTGCTCCGTGTATTGGTGACGGTGTTATCCTCCTCTAGAAGTAATAGTTGTTCTCGCACCAACCAGTGGGAAGTATCTTTAGATATATGAGTGTAGTGGGATAACATTTGATATACATTTAGATCATTAGGGGTAAAATTATCTTGGTATCAAGTGCCTAGTAAGGGGTATAATCTACCCAAATTAATTTGACAATCATGATATATTTTGAGTACATCAGGCCACTCCAACAAACTGTAGTCCTGCTTTACCACACAAAAAGCAGAGGACTCAACGAGATCATTCAGTTACCTTCCACTTTGCTTTGATAATGTTCAGCTCTTATAAACTAGACATAAACCAGTGCATCTGAAACCTGCTTCTGTGTTGCAGCAGACGCCATTGACCACTCCAGTTGGTCAATTTAATTTCGGACTGCCTCAACAAGCTCCAGTCAGTGCCAACCTCGGTCTCGGTCTGCCTCTGGGATCTCCGGGTGAGTTAACCCAAGAAGTAAAATACCCTATGCTGTGTGTCCTGACACTTCACTAACATGTTCCAAGGTTCTTCTGATGCTCCAGGTTGAAACAGGGGTTTCTGAAATTAAAAGTTTGTTTTTATTAAAAATTAACAATTTTCCCACATAGATTTTTTATGAAATGCATATTTGCTGATTAAGCTCTTTACATGAAAGGATTAAGTCATCCAGGAGAAGTTCAGATGATAATTCTGTTCATGCACTAATCAGAAATTGATAATCAATTTGATGTCTGGTGTTAACCAAGTAAGTCCAGGAAGATCTAAAGAAGAGTTAATGTTGTAACTGGCCAGTAGCATAAAGTATCTTCAACAATAAATTAAATATCTTCCAGATCCTTTGCTTCTGGCACAACAACAAATATATGCACAGCAACAACAGCAACAACAGCAGCAGCAGCAGCAACAAGCTGTGCTACAAGCCTATCTGGTGAGTCTTCATATAAATCTGTATCACTGTCTTTCATGTGTATTGATTCTATTTGTTCCTGTTCATGTACGGTTTATTTATTCAGTTACCAGTTTATGAAATGTTATTCATAAAACTAAATGAAAAAAAAACCCCAAGTGAATTAATGTCAAAATGTTTAATTTTCCATCAAAATGAAGAAATAGCAAAAGATCTATTTATGAATTAATGTAATATTTAAATTATTTCAATGAAATATTGAGAGTGCTGTTATTGTACTGAATTCCTTGTTTCCAGCAAGCACAAAAACAGCAGGAACAGCAACAACAGCAGCAACAGCAAGCTGCCTTCCTTCAGGCTGCCCTGCAACAACAGCAGCAGCCCCAGCTGAACCAGCAGCAGCAGACTGCAGCACTGAGAGCAGCACTCCAGCAACAGGAGCTGCAGAACAAGCTGCTCAAACAGAGCATAGAACAGGAGGTCCTGAAGGCCCAGCTCCAGCAGATCCAGGTGTCTCCCACCCAGATCCTTAGTCCTGCCTCCAGTCAGGGGTCCGCTGTCGGTGGGGTGACTCCCGGGCTCTATAACCCTGAGACTGGCCAGAGAGATCGCTTCTTGGGAGTGTCCACTACAAACCAGGCTGTTGTGAATGGAAAACAGGTTTCCTTTATCAAGGAA
Organism: Gibbula magus; assembly: GCA_936450465.1. Lineage (NCBI taxonomy): Eukaryota > Metazoa > Mollusca > Gastropoda > Trochida > Trochidae > Gibbula > Gibbula magus. The sequence continues at coordinate 14,133,474 of OW388290.1, read as the reverse complement.
AACTTTGAAGGTCCTTCACAGCCACCAAGGCAGGCTGTACGGCCCCCAACCAAATACACAATAACAACAAGACAGGCTAATGGTCAGAATCTTGTTGTTGGCATTGATACTGGAGCTACTACAAGTGCACAAGATGCAGCCCAGGCTCAAGCCTTCTCTCCCACTTCCCCACCTCCTCTCATCCCTCCTCCCCCGGAACAGTTTGCAGATACCTCTCCTCGGTACACCATGGTCCAGCAGCCCTACATTCCTCCTCCTCCTCCACCTCCTCCTCCTCCACAACCAAGACCTCAAATTGTGTCATCCAGCGACAAAACAAAAACAATACGTGTGAAGGTTGGTAACATTGTCTGGCCGCCGGTCAGACAAGAGGAGGAGAGGTCTCAACGAGAAGTCGGCAAGCTGCTCATTGATGAGAAAGTGTCTTCTAACCTCAACAACAGATTCGGAGGAAAACCTACCAATGTCAAGGCAGTTTTTAATTCAGAAGAAACCAAACCCAAGTCGATCCTGAAGAAGCCAGAAGATTCTGAAGACCGTCCTCCCATGAGAAGATCCAAGTCTCTCGCCAGCTCTCACTCGGAGACAATGAAGCTCCTCGAGAGCAAGTTAGGAGGAGGAGGAGCTAAGAAGGAGGAGCCTAAACCAGTGACAGTGGAGGCCACGATACAGACGGACACCATGAAATCTACGAGGACCGTAACAACGGGACCTCCTCCACCTCCACCGCCACCGCCCCCACCACCAGGTAGGAGACATGTCTGCATTTATTCATTCAACTTCCTCTGCAAAGCATAACTCATGCCAGTCTCCATCACTGGCTAATTAAAGCATTGCCGCATTTCCTTCACTTTCCTGTCCTAGCATAGCAGAGCACACTAGAAGTGAATGTGCAGTACGCCACTACACTAGCACTGGAAAGTTAGGGAAATGTGGCAAGGCTTATATTAGCCAGTGATGGAGACTGGGGCAAGTGGTGCCTTGCAGGGGGAAGTTGGTATTCATCATAAGTATGTATTTATAAGTATTTATTGTAACTTTACTTTCATAATAGTCTGGGAATGAGTAACACGAACATCCAGGACAGGTTGTGCTAAAGCTCTGTCATATGTGAAGTTGTGTAGAAATTCTATGTATTCATGCATTATGCATTATTAGTGATGCTGCATCAACCACATTTATTAAAAAAATAATGTATGATCATGTTTCTACATTGATTCCTGTGAAATGATAATAATAATAATGTGAATATTTATATGGCGCTATACCCTGGTCCTGGTACCAACTAAAAGTACTACCTACATATCCATGGTCTGTGAAATGTTTATCTTGAGTGCTGTGAGCTAAGTTCCATCTCACCTTTGAAGTAAAACTATTAGCATATGTAGATGATGAAATAATCAGGGTTTTGGTTAGAATTTTTTTGAAAAATACAAGAGAGAAATAAGAAATATGTTTGTTATAGCTATTGGCATGCCCAAACAACAGAAACAAGAACCGAAAGGTAAAGTAAGAAATTGCTTCATAGAGTTTGAGAGCTGTCATCCCTGCTTCTTATGTTGCTTCTTTCATTTTACTCCCAGAAACGTGAAATGTTGAAAGTAAATTATATAATATTGGGACACAAGAACACAAAAATAAGGGGTTTATTTTATAAATATATCTGCATACAAAAACATAATTTGCATTTTCCAAACTTTTTTTCTTTCAATTTCTTCTTTAGTTTAGTAAGCCATTTAAGCTAAACTTGGCTTGACAAAATAGAAAAGAATAATATTTGTTGTAGCTGTTGGCATACTGAAACCACAAAAGCAACAAGAACCTGCAGGTAAACAACATCAAATAGAAATGAGTGATGTAGTTTGCAGCCCCCTAGCTTCACCATTTTGTTGATTCTTTCAGTTTACTCCAAGTAAAGATAACCTTTGAAACTAAATAAAACTTTGAAAAATAAAATAAGAACATTTAATTGTTCTATATAGCTATCAATTGAAATAAATGCCAAAATATATCTATAATTGCAATTCCTTGCACAGTGTGTTAAAAAAATAAGTGAAACTATTAAAAGAGAATCATTGAAACTAAATACAACTTTGTAAAATAAAATACGAATTGTTTTTTGTTCTAGCTACCTTTTTTTTTTTAAATCACCAATATTACAAATATATCTATAATTGCAATTCCTTGCAGTTTTTTTTGTGTGCACTTTATTGCTATAAACGTGTTCTATTGAAATAGATCACAAAAATAAGGATGTTTGTTTTAGCTGTTGGTATACTAAAACAACAAAAACAAGAGCCCAAAATTAAAATTTCACAAAAAGCCAAATAGAAAAGAAGAGCTTTTTTTACAATTCCCTGCAACATTTATTGTTTCTTTCACTCCAGTAAAGAGAATCATTGAAACTAAATACAACTCTTAAAAAGAAATCATTTGTTCTGGCTATAAAATGTTTAAAAAAACGCCCAATTTATATATGTATACATTTATAATTGCAATTCCTTGCACAATGTGTTTGTATTTTTTCACTTTATTGCTGTAAAAGTGTTCCATTGAAATAGATAACAAAAATAAAGGAAACTGTTTGTTCTAGCTGGTGGCATTCTAAAACAACAAAAACTAGAAAAAGGTAAATTTTCACAAAAGCCAAATAGAATAGGAAAGCTTTTGCAACTCCCTGCACCATTTCTTGTTTCTTTCATTTTACTCCCAGTAAAGTATTATTCGTTTTTCCAAATTAAATATCAACTTTTCATTTCAATTTTTAGCTTTATTTTATTGCTTTTTCAATTTATTGTTATCAAAGTGTGGGCTTCAAATAAATAACAACTTTGACAAAAGAATAAAAAATGTTTGTTTTAGTGGTTGGCATATTGAAACAACAACAAAAACAACCGAAAGGTAAATTTTCATAAATGACAAATAGAATAGGAGAGCTTTTTTTAATGATTTTCATGACTTTTTGTTGCTTTTTTAAGTTTGATGCTTTTAAACACACAAAAAATAGTTAATGCTGTCACATAAAAATATATTTATTTATCGATCACATTAAACACCTTAAAATCATCAGAATTAACCTTGACAATTCCTGCCACCATTTTATCACTTTTTGCAAATCATTTACAAAAGTAAATCCTCAGCATTTAGTAGAACAAATGAATAAAATATGAGTTTGTCTTAGCTGTTGGCAAACCGAAACAACAAAACCAACAAGAATCTAAAAGTGAATTGTCTAAATCTACAAATAGAATAGAAACTTCTTTTTTTTAATTTCCTAACTACTTTACTGCTGATGCACTTTACTACTTGAAAATGAATACAGATTTGTAAATATCTAGATTAGAATATGAAAATCTGTTTGTTCTAGTTATTGACATGAAAAGATCATTTGACCAATTTCTACATTCTCTATGACTCTGTGTCAAGAGCTTGCACCGCATTTGAGAAATTTAGAATCTGAAAAAAAACCCAGATAGTCTGAAGAGTTAATAAAGAAAGCAAAATAAAACATGTCACATAATTCATAAAAGTCAGACTACTGGAAGAGAATATCCTTTGATGTTGATTCTCTCTCTATCACAACTAAGAGCTGTCGTCTTTTTATTAATAAAAATTTCCTACAATTGATGCTAATAAAGTTAGGTATTCAGAATAAATATACTGGACAAAAGAATAAAATATTTTGTCTATTGTAGCTATTGACTTACAAAAACAACAACAACGACGACAAGGTAACTATTTACGCTAGATAGAAATTGAGAGCTTTTATTATTTCCACTAAAAACTTGGAGATAATAGGAATAAAGAAATATGTTTGTCCTATTAACTACCTATATGCTAAAAATCAACAAGTAGAATATGAGAGCTTTCTTTTACAACTTTGTGCACCATTTTCGTATATTTTTACATAAGATTTTTACTGAAAATAGTGATAGTATCAATGAATGAAGATAAACGGATTGTTCTAGCTATCGACATACCGGTATCGGAACAAGAAAACAAACTACATTCAAAGGGTAAATATTGACGCTCATGAACTGTAGACGTGAATTTTCTTTTACTTTTACTGTCAATTTTCATAGATTTTTCAATTTAACAATTATGATTCTTCTTGAATAGAAGTGAATTTGAAATGGTTTCACTTTTTGCATTTGCAATTTCTAATATTTTCTATCTTTTCAGTTTAAAAATTACTATACACGTAGTTACCAGACAGACAGAGAAGGCTAAAATTCAAATTCTCCACACATGATATACCGGTACATAAAAATCACAACATAACAAACAAACCATTGTCAAACTTGTTCAAATGGTTTGAAAAAATGCTGTATTATGTTTGACATGTTTTTTATTTTTATATGTCGCAAAATTGTTTGTAAAACAAGATGGTCTTCTGATAGTTTTGACCAATGCTGTGTGAGTTACAGTTTTAGTGATCACTTTTATCCTTCTGCTTCATCCTTTGCTTCCAGATATTCTTGTTCAGAAGATTTCTTCAGATCAGTTTTTGTTTCAGATTTCAATTATGAAATGCATTTCAATTTGGACCTGCATAAGAAGAAATCATTTTTTTAATTTCATCTTGAATCTAAAATCCTGAATTTATCATAAACTCCATGGTATTTTGTATTTTATAGAATATATCAGACTAATGTTCAGGTAAAATTAAAATATAAATGAACAGTTATAATTTCATCTTCATTACGGTCCTCTTCCTTGTTGGTAAGCATTGTGAAGGTGGTCAGATTGTCTTGAACTTCTCTCCACAGTCACTTGACAGAGACAGATCCAGAGAATCCAAGCTGTGAGAAAGTTGAACAAGTTGACAGTCCATAGAACCTTTTCTGATCTTTCTAGCTTCTAAAATACCACTCAACATATATCTTTACAAAACATTTTTTAATTGTTTGCTTGGAGTATATCAATGTCTATAGTATTGGTGCTTTTACAGTTTTCTCACAATTCTTCGATGATACAGCCAGAAAATAACATAACCAATTCTCCAGCCAGAATAATCTTGTATATGAATATCAGCTATCAATCGTAACATGAAATTTGTTTTCTAGGAGATGTTGCTCCACCTCTCCCAAATCGCCCCCCACCAAAGAAGAAGATTACCGCAAGCATCATCACAACCATCACTGAGACGGAAACCAAGACCGTGGAAGTAGCCAGAACCCCCGTCGTTAAAGAGGAGCCGAGGATCAACTACGCCGCCTTGGAGAAAGCAATCACGGAGCTGTACCCACAGAACAAAACCTTCTTCCTCACCTACAACAAGGTGCCCTGGACACTGCAAGTCAGGAAAGAGGTCAGTGCAGGTTTGAGATGGAGAGTTACTCTGAGTGGACACTGGAATCTTTTCAAACAATAATTGTGATGTTGTTTTGGTTTGATATATCAGATGAATTATTCATGTCACTATTTAAAAAATCACTGTTTCCTTTTGCTTTCTCCAAGGTTTAAGGAGTTCAAAGGAGGTCGAAGATGTTTTATCATATAACAAAATTGATGACCAGCCACTTTACTTTACATCAATCTTGTAGGTTGATTTCCTAATTGCTCTCTCCAGTACCTATATTTTCAGAGCTCTCTTAGCGCTAAGATAGTCCTAGTAGGATAACATTCTTAGAGATAAAAGAGAGAGAGAGAGAGAAACTAAGAGAACTCCAAAAATGTAGGACCAGGGCCCATATTTCGTAACTCTCTCAGCACTAAAATATTTGTAAGTTCCATAAATTTAACATTGACTTGCTACTAGCACTAAGACAGCTTCGAAAATGTGGGCCCAGATCTTTTGGCTATACGAGTAGTTTGACAAACTCTTGACTTGATGACCAAACCATCACCATATTGATCATGTTGGTTAATCCCTGTTGCCTCCTGCAGGTCCTTGCTATACGAGTAGTTTGACAAACTCTTGACTTGATGACCAAACCATCACCATATTGATCATGTTGGTTAATTCCCTGTTGCCTCCTGCAGGTCCTTGCTATACGAGTAGTTTGACAAACTCTTGACTTGATGACCAAACCATCACTATATTTGATCTTGTTGGTTAATTCCCTGTTGCCTCCTGCAGGTCCTTGCTATACGAGTAGTTTGACAAACTCTTGACTTGATGACCAAACCATCACTATATTTGATCTTGTTGGTTAATTCCCTGTTGCCTCCTGCAGGTCCTTGCTATACGAGTAGCTTGACAAACTCTTGACTTGATGACCAAACCATCACTATATTTGATCTTGTTGGTTAATTCCCTGTTGCCTCCTGCAGGTCCTTGCTATACGAGTAGCTTGACAAACTCTTGACTTGATGACCAAGCCATCACCATATTGATCTTGTTGGTTAATTCCCTGTTGCCTCCTGCAGGTCTTTGCTATACAAGTAGTTTGACAAACTCTTGACTTGATGACCAAACCATCACCATATTGATCATGTTGGTTAATTCCCTGTTGCCAGGTGTTCTGGCCGTACGAGAAGCTAGACAAACTCTTGACTTGATGACCAATCCATCACCATATTGATCTTGTTGGTTAATTTCCTGTTGCCTCCTGCAGGTGTTCTGGCCGTACGAGAAGCTAGACAAGCCCCTGGCCCTGCACCTGTTGTTCTGTCAGATCGTGAAGGACGTGTACAACAGTGGGTGTGTCCGTATCACCAAGGAAGAAAGGGTCAAGATGAGGAGTCACCTAGGTATGTCTTCTTCTTTATTGTTCATTATTTTCTTGTAATAATTATTTTTGCTGATATATCATTTAAAGGTATTTGTAATTGAAAAGATTTATTTTTTTTGCTTGGGAATGTGTATATATATTTGATAAATGAATATCGCAAGACCAAGTCTAAATGGTGGACATGCAGTTGGTGGTACAAATGGCAGACATGTACCTTTGTGGTACAAATGGTAGGCATATATACCTGTACTGGTGATGTACCTGACTCCGAGGATGTGGGTTTGAATTGTGTTTCCAAAATATAATGAAATTAAATATTTGTGCTACTAGAGTATGATAAATAGTTTCATTTGATTACAAATATTACTCCTAACACAACCTTTGTCTATATTTTTAACATTTTGCCTTTATTTGCAGAATCTCAAGGAATCACCCAGAGCAACTATCTCACCAAGGAGGTTGCTAACCAAGTCAAGAAGATCATTATCGACACCGCCAAGGAGTGGCCATGTTACTTCTGTAGACTCTTCCCAGTGGCGGTGAATTTCTTCACAGATTCTTTTCTTTCTTTGTATTGTGATATACCAGGCACTCTGTTCAAAGTTGAAGGAGATCAAGTTCAAGTTGAAAAAAAAATTAATGTAGCAATACTATCAACAGTAAATTTGAGAGATTTCTTGGTATACACACATAATTAGTTACCCAGCTAACAAGACGTAAATATGACGTTTTGGCGACGTCAGGATTCTTTTTCAGAAGGGATCCTCCTTGGGGTACTTATTGCATAAAATCCTTGATTTTTGATATATGACAGGTTGTAACTATATTTTCCACTTAAAATTAGTTAAAAAACTAAAAAAACGTACTTTGGGTCACCCCTTTCGAGCCCCACCCCTTACGGTTGTCATGCAACCAGGGGCGGATAACTCTAATCTCACCACTTTTCTTCCTGTCATTGAACTGACAAGTCGCATGAAGTTTTCAAGAAGTTTTCTGAGTTTACGTACAATCGCAAAGAAAATGGCCCAAAACAAAGCTGTATGTGTGGTACCGTATTCTCGCGGGTATAAGACCAAGGGGCCCGGCAAACAAACATCTTGAAAACATGGGGGTGGGCTAGTATACGAGAGAGACCCCAAATCATGAGACCGAATCCAAGATGGCGGCTCGGAACTAACACAAATAGGCAAGGCATGTTACCGGCATAAAGAATATTGTACTTTGATGTTTCAAGTCTTTTAAACATAAACATAATATTATTAATATTCATTCATGTTATTTTTTATATATATGATAATTATATTATGCACTTAAACATCATTTTTGTTTTTCAGAATTGTATGATCGGCGACTGGAAAAAACATGAAATCATTGCCATTAATTTTTTTATTTATGAATTTTGTATGCCATGTGTTTGGTTTAAAATGGTGTACAATGAATAAAAAATATAATATTCTTGAGTTGCGTTGTTGATAGTTGTGTACGTAGCTGACAAAATAATCCGGGAAAATTTAAATGTTGGGAATAAATTTAGCTACTCACGTCATCAAACATCGATGTAAGTTACACGTCCCGATTTGCTATTCATCATTACATAGCTTAATTATGATGTTGTCAATAATGTTAATGACAATTATGTACATTATTTAGTCATAAATTCCAGAACAAATATCGTAATTTGCTTATGAACAATTAACAATTCAGTGTTGGAAGCGTCAATGCATGTCGACTGAAATGGCTTTTTTTTCAAAGGAAGTACAATATGATTGGTTGTTATATTAGTCTCGACCAATCAGAGCAGACTATCGTCATTACGGAATTTCCTTCCCGCAAGCGTGGTGTCACTCTCTAACACACACGATCTGTCACTAGTCTACATCATGTTGTTTAGGATATTGTTTTGATGTTTTATTTCATAACATAACATAAACACGATATTTATTTATGTCATTATGTTTATAAAATCGTAACTATATTCGTTTAACGCACAAATACATCGTGTTTGTTTTTCAGGTGAGTAGCTACGATCAGCGAAGCCAATTGCCATGATACTCGAGTAACTTTTTCTGTGAAATTTGTTATTGCCGTTGAATTAAAAAAATTGTGTACCATGAATTAAAACGATAACAATAAGCTGTGTTGTTGACAAAAAATCAACAAAATGTTTTCACTTTGAAGGTCGATTATTCAAGAACGAGTGCAGAATATAACGAAACAGATGGCAGATTATTGCGTCGGAACGAATGGCTAATTACTTATGCGAACTCTCATTGGTGGATAAAAGGGTGTGTCATCGATTCAAAATCTCATTGGCTGATATATTTGGCGACTCGTAGACATACGGTGCTTACTTCCTGGTTCGAATCGAAGTATTTAGACACTTCAAAATGATACGAAAAGAGGACAAACACAGAAAATATAACAAATATTTTATTTCACAACTATCTTCAAATCGTTTCCCTCAAGTGATTGTTTGAAAGACAAAAAGTTTGTGACGTTGTTCGCTCCAAATATGGCGGTCATGACACGTGAGATAAATTTTTTTCAGATATGTTTACAGATGCCATTTTCTACTTGAATGTTATAATAACTTGACTGCATATCTATATTTTACTACCATATCATAAAATGAAAATTCATTTAGCCTATTCGTTTATGGTGTTTGATATTCTTTTTAATAATTACGGTATCGTAACTGCACGAGACTTGACAGCTCGCAGGGAAGTACCAAGTTCATGTTGTGTTTTGATTTACGTAGGCCTACACAAATATAATTAATGAAAGATATAACCCAAGTTATAAAATAATATTATAGATATATGTAATGGATCCAATTATTAAAATATATACGATAATTAAACTGTCACAATAAGAATATGAACACATAACACAAGACGATAACATGACAAATCAAACTTTATTGTATGTCCGAGAAATGAAATCTGTGCATGAATAGAGACATCGTTCGACCATGGAACATCTGTCAAAATGGGGGGTGGGCTATAACTAGGGAATAAGCCCAACCAGGACAATCCTCTGAAAAGTGGGGGTGGTCTTAGGCTCAAATATGGACTTATACCCGCGAGAATACGGTAACTTCCACCTTTTCTACAGTAGGGTCGAATGGCTTTTCGGTTTTTGTACTAGATTTCGTGTATTTGTAACTTGCTTTCTCGCGTAGGGCGGGAAAGTCGACCCAAGATGGCGGCCATTTTTTCTCGATCGATTTGTTTTGATCGTGGAATTTGGTTAGATCTGGGCTTTCCACATGTTTATTTTATCATATTTGGGTTCTAGATTCTTTTTCGGTGAGTATTTCGAATCGCCCACTGGCCTGCAAGCAAATTAGTCATATTTCATGTTCTATTTGTTTCAGTGATGTTAGGGGTGTGGCCATGCTTGTTTACATTTTTACTTCGCATTTTGCCATTCGCCTCTGCTCATGTTTTTACATGCATGTTTACAAAAACATTTACATTCCAATTCCCCCATGTATTTAGTATATATATATTTTAAAAATATTTATATATATACACATGTTGCATGTGCCCAATGTAAGGGGCCGGTGTCGATCACCGACGCTCATGACGAGTGCCTCAAGTGTTTGGCCTCTGACTTCCACCACCCACTAGACTGTGGGATATGTCAGGCCTTCACCCCCAAGGCCAGATCTAGGAGGGATGTTGACCTAAAGTTCTTCTCAGAGGCCTTGGAGAGCGGGAGGGACATCACCAAGCTTGACCCCCCGTCTAAGGCTAAGAAGGTGAAAAAGTCACCAGTTAAGAAATTAAGTGGTAAGAAGGTTAAGGCTTCGGCCTCCGCGACGGTGTCCTCGGCCAGGTCGGGTCTCGATGATTCGTCATCCGAGCCCGACTCGGTCGAGGACCAGCGGGGGTCCTCAGCCGGGGATTTCACCCACCCTCCCTCCCCTCAACAACCTAACCTACAAAGCACTAATTTTAACCCTGTTGATATGACGCAATTCACGCAAATCATCACACAGCAAATGAAGGTCATGATTGACTCGGCGGTCTCGGGGCTCCGTACGGAGTTCCGGACCTCGAGTCATGAACCTGATGCAGCTCATGGTACCAGGGGAGATCTCGGTGTCGGACTCGTCCGAGGCACGGGGTCTCCTCGGGGCGCTAAGCTTCCGGCTCGCGAGCTGCGGAGTATGGAGCCCCAGGTTACCATAACACAAACACACCAGCCCCCTCAGACACCTGGCTTCGGGCAGGTCTCGTCTGGGGGATCGCTGGCCCCGCCGAACCTGGTGCCGCTCGTTGGAGTAGGTTCCCAGGGTAAGGCTTCTAACCCAGGTTACGAGGCGCCGCCTGTGCTCCAGGTGCAGCGTCCTCGGACACCTGCCCCGTGCTCCGAGACCGTCGTCCCAGTGACGATGCAGTCCGGGCCGCACGCGGGACCCACGAGCTCCCTCGAGACCCAGGTCTCGGGGGGCCCACTCGAGGTCGATCCTCGGGCTGGGGGCTCGGGACAGCCAGTGGTAGCTGACGTCTTCTCTCGCTCTCTTGTCCACGCCCATGACTCTTTCCTAGACGACTCCGAGTTGGCTTCACGCCTCTCGGGGAGATCCGGGATCGAGTCCATGGACGTGGATGAGGTTCGGGAGAATTCGGGCCCTTTATCGGCTGCCACTGCCATCAGGGATCTTCGCGGCTTAATTGCCGAGGCTATTCCTGGTGTTGCTGCCCCGGTCCCCGAGCCAGAGGAATCGGACTACCGCTTGTCGGGGGAGGCCTTCGCTCGAAGCAAGGCTCCCGTAGTGGGGCTCCGCATTCTCCCATCACTGGTCGATGATCTGATCGCTCCGCTCCTAGCTGATACTCATTCACTTGCCGATCTAGGCTTCTTATCCAAGAGATATCAGCTGGGGGAGGAAGGTCTTTTCGACATTCCGGTGGTGGGAGACTGTGTATATACCGCGGTTTCCTTGCAGCGACCGAAGGTTTCACCTTCGGTCGGGCGACAAGGTCGGCGGCTGCCTCCCTTCACTGCTGGTGCAGCTGATCTGAAGTCCTCGTATCGGTCCTTCGAGGACCAGTACCGAAATGCGGGACAACAGCTTCAGCTTGCTATCCACCAGGCGTATCTGGCCTCCATGCAGGTCCAGTTAACGCAGAAGGTGGAGATCCCTGGAGATTCCTCCTCGGAGCTCCTCGGGCAGCTAACCGCGGTTGGTGGTCATTTGGCGCGGGACTCTATCAGGAGTGCCGCTAACCAAATGATGAGCGCAGTTGTGGGAATGCGCCGGCTGTGGTTGTCGGTGTCCACTTGGATGCCTTCAACACAGCAGTCCCTGCTGAACCTACCCTTTCGGATTGGCCCAGTGCTTTTCCCAGGGGCTCAGCAGGTACTGAAGGACACTGCGGATGTCGTCACGACCTGCCGGGAGACCTCTAGGGTTCTTACCGTGCAGGATCCAGACATCAAGCGCGCACGCATGTCCAACCCTCCTCCTGCTCGTTCCTCCGCGCCGACGGGGAAGGCAGCCTGGATGTCAGCTAGTCTGCATCAGGCTGGGAGCAGGGGCAAGGGTCCCCAAAAGCGAGGCGGGAAATTCCAGCAGCCTTCGGGCAAGCAGGGGTTTCGGGGGCGCGGGAAACCAAACCAGGGTTCCTAGCTCCTCCCGTACCGCTAGGGGTGTCCAAAAATCCGGGGGCCGGAGTGCCGCCGGAGACGGACATCTTTTGCTTGTTGGGGCAGATCCCTGTAGGCGGCCGATTGACAAGGTTCATAGACGCTTGGGCGAAAGCCACGTCGAACACCTGGGTCCTGTCCACACTCAGGGACGGCCATACGCCTCAGTGGAAGCGCGGTCCGCCTTCATTTACCGGGGTGCGGCACACGAACGTGCCCTCCGCGCCGGAGAAGGCGGACATCCTCCGCTCAGAAATCAAAGCGTTGCTGAGCAAGGCTGCGATAGAGCTAGTGCCTGTGGGCCAGGAAGAGAGCGGATACTATTCCACATACTTCCTGGTGACCAAGAAGGGCGGAGGGTTCAGACCCATCTTGAATTTAAAGATCATGAACAAACTGATAGAGGTCCCATCGTTCAAGATGGAGACTCTAAGGTCTGTGATCTCGTCAGTGCAGGTCGGAGAATGGCTATCCTCCATCGACCTCAAAGACGCTTACCTTCATGTTCCGATGCACCCAGAATTCAGACAATTTCTGAGGTTTGCATTCGACGGGAAGTGTTACCAATTCAGGGTGTTACCCTTCGGAATCTCAACGGCTCCGAGGGTATTCACCAAGCTTATGCTGGTAGCGGCTCAGGTCGCCAGGTCTCAGGGCAGGTGTTGTCATCCCTACCTGGACGACTGGCTCATCAGAGCGCTGTCCCAGCTTCAGAACCACGAATCCACCCAGGCCATACTACACACGTTAGTTTCGCTGGGTTGGATCGTGAACCTCAAAAAGTCGGAGCTGGCCCCGTCACGGGACCTAGTCTTCCTGGGCTCCAGGTTTCGGACGGAGCCGGGGATCGTATCCCTGGCCCCGGACCGGGTCCCGAAGATACTGGGGGCTGTGAACTCGTTTCTCAGTGCTCCATGCCACACGGCTCGAGTCTGGCTCCAGCTCTTAGGAGTCATGGCAGCGACCGTAGACGTGGTTTGGAGGTCTCGGCTCCGCATGAGGCCCGTCCAACAAGCCTTGGTGGGTCTTTGGTCCCACTCGGAGTCTTACGAGAAGCAGCTCGTCACTCCGGAGTGGGTCTTGCCACACCTGTTATGGTGGACCAATGTCGATCACCTGACTCGGGGTTACCCCCTGCAGCCTCCGGTGCCGACCCTGACGATCCAGACCGACGCCTCCCTTACGGGATGGGGCAGGGTTCTGGGATCTCTTACGGTCTCAGGCCTGTGGTCACAAGCCGAGTCTCAATTACACATCAATGTGTTGGAACTCAGGGCGGCCAGATTGGTTCTGCAACATCTGAGGGATCAGGTGAAGGGTCAGGTGGTCCGGCTCCAAATGGACAACAGGACCGCCATGACTTACATTCTCAAACAGGGTGGGACGGTTTCCCCGTCCCTCCTGGAGGAGACATGGCAGTTCTTCCTCTGGTGCGACGAAGTCGACACCCAGGTCCTGCCAGTGTACTTGCCAGGGGTGGACAATGTCCGAGCAGACGCGCTGTCTCGCCGGATCCTTGCCCCCCACGAGTGGCTACTGGATCGAGAGATATTCGAGATTATCTCCCAGTTATACGGGTCATTCCAGGTGGATCTGTTTGCGTCAGGGACGAACTTTCAGATACCCCAGTTTTGCTCCAGGATACCCGACACTCGGGCTCTATCCCAGGATGCATTCGAACTGGACTGGACAGACAGAGTTCTGTGGGCCTTCCCACCAGTGCCTCTGATCTCCAAGGTCCTAGCCCGTCTAGCCACTCATCCTCCGCGTCTGCTGGTGCTAATCACACCTCTGTGGGCAGCGCAAACTTGGTTTCCACAGGTACTCAGGTCTCTGGCTATGCCACCTGCTCTGTTACCGTGTCGGCCGGGACTTCTGTCCCAGGACGGAGCCCCCCACCCCAACCCCAGGGTGCAGTGGGTGGCCTGGCCTCTGTCCGGAATCGCCTCCAAAACAGCGGTATTCCTGCACGAGTTGCAGACACAATACTGGCTTCGAGGAGGGATTCAACGAACATTCAATATGAGGATAGATGGGCCTGCTATTCGCGCTGGTGTGCAGATAGGGACGTTCTCGATCCCTTTTCTGCAGATCTAGTGTTTGTCTTGGAGTTCCTGCAGTCTAGATTAGATGCTGGCTTGGCCGCATCTACTGTCAGGGGTTACTCCACGGCTATTTCAGCCTTTCATGTGCCAGTGGACGGCGCCCTTTTGGGGGTACATCCTCTGGTTCAGCGCTTTTTAGCAGGCGTGGACAGGATCCGACCTCCTGTGAGGCGGTCCAGCCCGGTTTGGGACCTTTCGATAGTCCTGGATTGGCTCTCGGGTCCGCAATTTAGGGATTTATCATCAGTATCACTGCAACTGCTTACTTGGAAGGCAGTTTTTCTAGTGGCGGTGGCGTCTGGCAGACGGGTAGGAGACATACATGCTATGTCCTCCAATCCCGAGCTTACAGTCTTCCACAGGGACAGAGTCAGCATTAGACTGCCAGACTCCTACCGGCCAAAAGTGGCCCACACATTCCATGTCTCGGCCCCAATAGAATTACCGGCTCTGAGACAACCGGCTGCATCAGGGTCTCAGGCCTCGCACGCACACATTCTGGACGTGCGCAGGACGCTGAGAGCCTATCTCAAAAGAACGGCCTCCATCCGTAGAGATGAGCAACTCTTTTGTTGTTATGGGGGAGGTAAGCAGGGCTTGCCCGCTTCTACGCAGACCATATCAAGATGGATTGTCTCGACAATCTGTCTTGCATATGTTCACAAGGGCCGTGAGCCCCCGGGTAACCTCAAGGCTCATTCGGTTAGGGCAGTTGCTATCTGGAGCCAGCCTAGCACGTTCATTCGTCACTACCAACTCGACAGGCTCTCGGCGGAGCGTGCTCGGTTTGGTCAGACAGTTCTCTCCGGTGGTCAGAGTCGTCAACCCCCTAGCTGAATGAGCAGAGGAGGGTTGTGCGTTCTGTTTTTAAATGTTACTAATGCCACTAATATCACGTTGATACTAAGGGCCCAAGTCCTTTTTTCCCAAGGTGACCTCCCTGGCTGAGGTCCCCCGCGGGGAGTTTATATGGTACCTTTTTTGCCCTCGTTCTCTCTTTTCAAAAAAAAGGGGGGGGGGCGGGGTATTTTGACCAGTAAGGCGACTGCGAGTGCGCCAGGTAATCCCCAGGTCAATGTTGGTCTCCTCCATGGTGGATTCGCAAGGTACTTTGGGTGAGTTAACTTTGTATATTCGTATATTCTGTGCGCCTTTGGGTGCAGTCTGAATGCCACTGCCTTAGATTCAATCTTTGGGAGTCTGTCTTATGCAATAAGTACCCCAAGGAGGATCCCTTCTGAAAAAGAATCGAACTAACCTGTATAGGTTTCAGATTCTTTGAAGAGGATCCTCCTTGGGGTAGGGCCACCCACCTCCCCTTCATTCAGCCTGCATGACTGGATGGAAAAGTGGTGAGATTAGAGTTATCCGCCCCTGGTTGCATGACAACCGTAAGGGGTGGGGCTCGAAAGGGGTGACCCAAAGTATGTTTTTTTAGTTTTTTAACTAATTTTAAGTGGAAAATATAGTTACAACCTGTCATATATCAAAAATCAAGGATTTTATGCAATAAGTACCCCAAGGAGGATCCTCTTCAAAGAATCTGAAACCTATACAGGTTAGTTCGAATTTATGGAAGGACACTGTAAAGTTGACTCCGTAACATTACAATGTAGATTTGTCAGCTTCGTATTATTTTCTAAGATATTGTTATTAGAAAAGTGCAAATAATTTACATATCTGTTGCACCAGTCAAGTGGTAACTACACGGGTGTGAAGTATCTGGGTGTGAGTCACAGCGGACTGCGTCTCGTCACCAGGGAGAGGAGCTTCATGGAGGACCAACTCACTGTCATCGAGGAGATCAGGTCAGAGGCAAATCAGAACAATGTTCAATTTGATAATATTATCACTGTTATTGATACAATGACAATGATCTAAATAGATGCATATTATGTTACACAATGTTTCAGAGAATAAAACATTGTACTTTAACTGCATTCAAATAGTTACAGTTTAACAATAACACAATTTAATTAGTTATACATTGTTTTACAAAACCATTAAGAAAATGGAACAATGTGCAAAAGTGTGCAGATTGTTGCACATTGAATTACAGCACTTAAATATCCTACAAAACATGTTTAAATTTCTAGTATTGACTCATATCCAAGTTCTGTTCTAGTTACGCCATACAATATATGTAATGTGGATATATTTGCTGCAGGTTTGAGGATGTGGTGGACACTGTTATGCCCAGTACAACGACCATGCAACTCAACCTCAAAACCAAGTCCATCATGTTCTACACACCAAGGGTGAGAATCATACACATCACACATTTAAATCTTTGATATAGATTTTTAATAGTTTTATTCTGAAGTTGAGAGGTAAATATCAGTTTCATCAGAACCTATCAGGACTAAACCCAGTATAAAAAAAACTTATGTAGACACATGCAAGTTATATATATTAGCTAATAAAAATGCATTTTGATAAACTGTACAATATTTTGTTCCTGAAGTGTAGACACATGCCTAATATACCACCAGAGGGTAATATATGGTCATTGGATAATAAAATCAATCTTAGTTTTGAAAAATAATTATATCATTTTAATATTGTCATATCTTTTGATAGTCTAGAGTGATGACATTAAAATGAACTGAATACTGTTTTCAGGCTCACCAGATGAAGAATATGGTTGACAAGTTCTGCCAAGAGAGTGACAAGGTTAGTTAAACAATTATTTCATGAAGTAATGAATAAAGTAGTTTTTGTTACAACTTTTATGTCATTATCATTCTTCTTTAAATTGGGTATGTATGCAGTTGCATTGTAATCAAATTATTTTGTATGCTTTTAACCAATATATATATATATATATATATATATATATATATATATATGTTTGACCTGAATTGGTTTCCATGGATAACATTCCCTCTCATATTAGTTAGTTTGTTGAAGAGTGATAGTTAAAAAAATGTCTAATATAGTTAATTTTTCATGGACTTTTTTTTAGGTAGAATCATGATTTTCAAACATTATTTTCTTTATTTTCTGAATTGATTTGTTCAGTTTTTATCCTCACTGGTTTAAAATTCTGTTCATATAACACATACACACCTGTACAGGGTTTATATTTGGTATTCTGTTCGTGTAACACATACACACCTGTACAGGGTTTATATTTGGTATTCTGTTCGTGTAACACATACACACCTGTACAAGGTCTATATTCGTTATTCTGTTCAAGATACACATACACACCTGTACAAGGCTTATATTTGGTATTATGTTCATCTTCATCATTAAGGTCACAAGAATTTGTTTTGAAAATTTCTTACTCTTTTCATGTGTTAACAGTGGGTGAGTGAAGAAGTTTGATTTGTGTGCTTTGCTTTTTGTTATCATTTCTTAAAATATCAATCTGCAAATTTTCATCAATCAATTCAAAACTAACAAGTTATTTTATCTTCTTTATTTGTGTAAGTTTTCTGCTTGTTCTCTTCACCGGTACCGTTTGTGATTTTAGAAATAAAAACTTACAAAAATAAGCTTCATTTGCAAATATTTCTTTTAGACCTAACTGCAATTGTCTAAAGATGTCAACATTTTGTTTTGAAATTTCCAATTTTTTTCAAATTTGATTTCCAAGGATTATGTAAGTGAAGCACTGGTCCCTTTGGATTTATTTTCTTGATTTCCATTCGGTTTTCAGTTAGAATAATTCTTCTCTTTAGCAATTTTCTCTTTATTTTGTTGTAAATCTTTTATATGAAAATGAAAGAGTCATGCTTTGTAAAAATATTCAATAAGTATATCACTAAATCATTGATATGTTTTAATTACTGTCATATCATTACATTTTTCCATGTGGCATATCATAAATATTGTAACTTAAGCAAAAATCTTAATGTCATGAGAATTTTGTTGACATTTTATTTTTAATTAATTTTGTATGAATATCCATCTACTTATGATATAAAAAGACAAGATTATATATACTGTGAGAAATAACTATATTACAATTCTGTCAGATCGCCTGGTATACCACTCTTTTTATGGCATGGTCTTTACTTCATTTGACAGAAAACAAATCTTTACAATCTCTAACAATTTTGGAGAAAAAATTCTAAAATCAAATTCAAGCTTCAACTCAGAAACTTAATAATTTTCCAATGCTAATAAAGGCGTTTTGTTAAGTTTTTAAAAATATTCACACAAGTTTTTCTGCCAAAGAGTGTTTTGCTAAACTAATACACTATCAGCACAAACACAGATCAGTGATTCCTGTGTATATTTCTTTTCCAATATTAAACATAAAATTATTAAAAAATCAAATATCAAGATTTCAAAACTAGTGTTGCATTCATTTGAAATTGTAGCTGCATTCATACTGCATAACAACAAGACTGTTTAATGTTGCAAATGTAAAAACAACTTTATTTAAAGTAGCTCCATGCAATATCTTCCTTTTTAGTAGCTGAAAATAATCAATTAAAATTAAATTAAGTAACTTGTACAACATTGTTGTTAAAACTAATAATTGCATGTTCAGGAGAACAAGTACGCGGTGGCCATTAAGGATTACGTGACACGTGAGTCGACTCTTCTGAGTTTCCGTCGCGGTGACATCATCAAACTGCTTGATCCAGAGATGAATCTTGACGAAGGTAAGATTGATTTTTTATATAAAGCAAAATGCATGGCCACTATTTTAGTTTGAGACTTAAATTCTTGAATAATTCAAGATAGTCGTCTGGAAATGGTAAATATGACATCACATTGACACCCTGGCGGAGGATCTGATGTGGCCTCTGAATGAGATGGATGATATGTTGAGTCAGATGTTATACAATGTGTTCATGCAAGGGGGATGACTCATCTTTTCATGCGAAATATATTTCTAAGTTTGCTAGCCGAGTGTTCTCCTCATCCTTTGAATGCAAATCATGTTCTTTCTGACAATGCAGTTTTAGCATTTAATTGATCATCATCAATTCCTTGTACGTTCCAACACAACTAATGAACTTGTCCTTACACTAGTATTTTACCGATGTGTTAACAGGCTGGTTGTACGGATCGTTGAATGGCATTGTGGGTATGTTGCCGGCAGAGTACGTCAAACCTCTCGCCCGACATGAGATAGAAACAAACAACATGAAGGTATGTCATTTCTACACTTGATATTTTTGCATTGTAGTCGTTAATGAGGTTTACTGTTGTTCTGCGCTTGAGTTTCACATTTTGAGAGTTACTTCATTAAAACATTGAGGTAATAGGACATTTAAAGTTATATATTTGTAACAAATGTTCTTTATCAGTAAATGATATAAGCTGGAAAATTGGCCAGCACAAAATTATAATTTTGTCAAAACTTGAAAAAGTTATCCAGAGGACAGTTTACGGAGTATCAGATGGGCCTTATATTCCATGAAAGTAAACACCCAAAAATCTGAATTGCTATCAGTTTCTCCCTTATTACATAGACACCATATAGTCAATATAATAGCACTTGGAAAGTTCATGGAAAAGTCACCAAAAGAAACAGCCACTAATAATTTGATTGACTTCTTCCTAGAGCATAAAAACCGAGGAATGATTGTAATATGATTGACTCCCGACAGAAAGCATGCTGATTGTTAAATTATTGTCTCCCAAAAGAGTACACACTGAATGGTGATTGTTAAATTATTGTCTCCCAAAAGAGTACACACTGAATGGTGATTGTTAAATGACTGACTGTCTCCAGACTTTATGTTGAGGGTGATTGTTAAATGATTGATTTGCAACCTTCACTTGCCTGTAGCTCAAATTATTATTTTATTTTAATTTCATTTTTATCACAGGTTCAGTTAGCACGTCCACCAAGTCGAGTAAGTCGTAATTTGTTTCTAACATTTCACTTGTAGATGCATTCTTCTCTCTATAATTTCCTTTTCAAAAATATTTTACAATATGATTAAGCAAACATTTGTGAAAGATATCTGGATTCTCATGGAGCATGACCTTCAGACACATGATGATTGAGAAATTCTTGTTCTTTGTTATGCATCTCCAAAGTGTAGTACCATTGAATACATGGTGGCATGATGCAGCCAGGCGTTCTTATCGTAACACTTCAAAAGTTATAGTCAATAATAACTTTTAGGCGTGGTGCTTTGATCTGGTAGTTTTGTGAAATGCATGGGTCCAATTGACTGACGCCATCGATTTTTAACTAAATGTACACATGGTGAATAACAATGATTCACGGAACTTTTACAAACGCAACTATTTATCTTATAATTTCAATACTTAATGAGGATGCATATTAATGGATCTATGTTTCTGAAAGTATACCATTTTCCTGCAGTTTCTTGTATCATTTTCCTGCAGTATTTGTGCACAGTTCCAAGTATCTCAATTCTCCCCGCAGGAAGGACTAGTAGGAGATGACCGGAGCGAGACGAGTCAAGGCACGGTGCTGGCTGACGGCAAATACTCCATGATGGAGTTCGCTCTGCTCCACTTCAGGGAATCCATCGACAAGTGAGAATATTATCTTTTTGCTTTTTGCTATGTTCTTAAAAGTTATTTCATTTAAATTTGTAATATATTAAAAGTGGCGGATTCAGAGGGGCAGGGGGTTCAAAACTACCCCTCCCATTTCGAAAAATTCCTTGATCTGCCTATGGTTATGATTTAAGATTTCATTATCTTAACTTTCATATCATAATTTAATCATTATAAATGATATTGATAAAAAAACCATCTCTTCATTTAATTAAAGACAAAACAAGTCATAAAGTTTGTGTTGATTCCCCTTTTGTGATGATATTTGTTTCTTTCAGTTACATTATGTCATTTGGAATACATATTCAAATTGTTTTTACATTGATAATTTCATACAATGTATTACCAAAGATATTTAGTTTCTATAATGTTCACTGACAGTTTACCCAATGTTTTATCCAGTGTGTTCGATAAGACATTTCATTCATGAATAACCTAAATTTTGGGTAAGAAAATATATCCTAAAACTGCATGAAAACTATTATGGTTAAACATTGATAAAGTAAATTTTAAGTCTATGGAACTTTTTAATTTGATGATAACAAATCAATTGAATATTGAATAAATCAGTTACATCATCAAAAACAATTTGCAGGATACCTGAATTTGCTACACGACAGAGGTAAATTCTTGTGTAGGATTTAATCAAGCTTATCAATGCACTAATATCTTGGTTCTACCGTTTGAATGTTCAATTATTTGAATCTACACTTGAATATCACAGAAACGCATGCATGGTTCACATGCATTCATGCCTGGCATGAACTTATTCAAGTGAAATTAAATATTTGTGAATTATTGTTTTATTAGAGCTTGGTCATGCATGGCATGATAATAAATCATGCTAAAGTAGATTGTATTATTTGCTTTTTATCCATAAATTCAAAATAGATGAATAAAATATCTATAACTATTTCTTACAGCTTTTATCGCTTACAAATATATAATCATTTGATATAATCAATTTTGATATAACTGCAACATTTTTTTTACCATTATTGTGGATATGTTTTAATAAATATCTTCTAAAAACATTGAAGAATATTTTAATTGAAAACTGATAACTCTTTTGACGAAAACAAAGTTCATTAATGATTAAATTAATTATTAATATCCAATGACATAGATTGCCTCCACTATCACAATCACTTCGTAATTGTATCAAATGACTATAAATCATTCATGGATTTCCTGACCTTATCATGATCAGAATTAATTAAATGTCATGAAAAAACAACTTAAAAAGATTATTTCCCATCATTTTCTAATTTCTACCCATACAAAGTGTAGAGAACATGTATGATATTGAACTATTGATGTTGTACAGACACGCTCGTGGTGCGTCTAGAGATATTCGAACAGGTAAACATTCACCGGGATCTAAAGTTCTAATATTGTCTATTTAACCATATATGCATATTTCATTGGCTAACAGGCTTCATCAAAAGCTTACACCACTCTTTGATCATAGTAGAACACGGCACAAGTCACACAACAAAATACAACACATGCATGTGGTACGATTCCACACTCAACAAAATTAATTTGGTGTGAACTATGTTTCATGAGACGCTTGACGTACTGTCTAAAACAACGTGTGGTAGGGATAACTAGCATGTGGATCCACTTTAGGATACCATGACGGAGCCAACAAAATTTGGGTAAAATTAAAAGGAGGATGAAGCCGCCAATAACACAGCAGAAGAGGAGCAGAATGTTTATAGTTATATTTTGGGGGGTTAGACTTGGTTTGATGATGGGCTCTAACCCTTGAAACATGTAACTACAAACGTTCTGCTGCTCCTGCAGATATCTTCATGTCTTGTTAACGGTTTTATCCCCTTTCAAAATTAAAATATCTCTCAACACCAAAATGTAATTGATTCCTAATTTTTCACTCATGGATGTCACTTTGAAACGATTCAAAATTTAAAAGATCACAAGAATGTGGCTTGGAACCATGTCAGATTTCGACCCACTAATGTGACAAAATCTCAACAAAAAATGTATAGTTTCCACATTCTATTAAAACAAGCATGTTGTATGTCTCCTCAAAATGTAGATTCTACTTGACATATTGATGTGATTTGAACCTGGATCCACATCCTCTTCACACTGCACCTAACATAAGAATGAGGCGACACATTCTCAGCCAAGTATTCTATCTACTATCCACATTTCACATAACACAAGAATATCTCTGCACAAGAACGTGGTTTCACAATCCACATTCTACTCTCATCCAATCAGGCTTAACCTAACCTTGTATCCGCTCTATGATCGCTAACTTGATATCTACGTAGGTTTGAGATGCAGCGGACCGAGGACGGGTCAATCCGAGGAACGATTAAACTCATCGAGAGCCTCAAGC
The DNA here is from genome assembly GCA_936450465.1 of Gibbula magus. NCBI lineage: Eukaryota > Metazoa > Mollusca > Gastropoda > Trochida > Trochidae > Gibbula > Gibbula magus. Next base: position 14,110,162 of record OW388290.1, on the reverse strand, counting down.
TGCGCAATCTGCAGCAGCGGCGACATCAGCGTAGAGGTGACGGTCTCCAGAGGGCTTGTCTTTCTCTTGTGTAACCGCAGTATGCGAGGCTGTGACAATATGTTGAACATCTCACAGAATCAGAATAGCAATGTTATCACTCGTCCCTAAATATCTCCAAGGAACAAGTTTTTCTTGATAACAATTTCTTTATTGTGAACAAACATTACGTTTCGGAGTATACCCTTACTACTGGATCAAGTAGCATCAGCATTGATTTAGGCAATCCCTGATTGGTCCCTTTGTTTTCTTTGTTTGATTCCTGTAAATTTGCTCCTCAGAATGGATTGGCTGTAATTAACCGTTGACATGTTAAAGGGAGAGTTTTTCTTGCCGTTCAGACAACTGTCAACAGGAATTTTCAAAATGTGACAATCTCTATATTTGTGATTAGATGAAAAATTTTCAGAAGAGAAACTACCCCTCTTGCTTTCAACTTGAAAATATTAATAAAAGAATTCTCTGTTTATAAAGTGAAGATACAAATTCTGTCATCTCTGTGTGTCGGTTCATTGTTATTTCAATCTGTTTATAACTATTGTCACAGCTTTGTTCATACTTGTATGTACATATATATACTAATATCTATGCATGAATCATATAACCCAAACTATTATGCCTTTATCATTATTCACATTAACATTTGTTTTGATGCACTTACTCACTTATAACACCAGGTGAAATAAATGAGTTGTTAAAATGAAATTACAAATTATTCCAATGATTGATGTTTTGCTGTGATATATTTCAACATGTTTACACTTCTTTGCATGAACCTTGTTCAAAGTGTATATTCAAATTTGCTGTTTTTGGAATGTTCCTTTTGATATGTACACGTTTATAACTATCAGTCTGGATCCTTAATGTTTGTTTTGCATGGAGTGTGTGTGCATGTAAAAATTTGAATTTTCCCAAAAAGATAAATCTGTTTTGCTGCATGGATGTAATAAGTATGAAAATGGCAACACCATACCAAGCTATTTTTATCTACAAATATACTTATCATTCAAGGCAACTTCAAGTCAAGAAATAATAATTTTGTGAAAAAAGTTATTTTTGTCAAATTTGAATTTTAAAAAAATCAAATTTATATTTGTATGATGAGAAATTTTAAAAAGAAAGAAGAATTAAATTCTGTTCATATTTATTGATTTAGGTGTACACAAAATGAATTATTTTTCAATGATTATGTCATGAGATATTGATTTATCTATAGGATCATCGGAATGGACTTGGAGAGAACAAGCAGAACTGGTCAAATGGACTCGGGTAAGATTTGACGATAAATTACATGTGTGAATACACATTTAAAAAACAGTTCACCGCTTTATTGAGTTGTTGATTATGTGGCTTAATTTCCTATGTATATTTATCTCCTATATCAACAGAGTATAATTACCATGTTTGAAATCATGTCATATTTTAAAAGGAATTCCTGAATTCTATTTTGGTAGAAATTCTCTCTTAAACAATTTTACTGTATTTTTTGCTATCATGCAGTGAATTGAAAACAAAACCATCAATGTTTTTGTCTGAGTATGTTTCCTTAGCATCCAAACTGTTTCAAATGTGTTTTATATATTTAAATAAACCACCAATAAAATATCTCAAGTACAAGATATGAATAAATCTTGCTTCTACTTGCTTCCATGTTCTCTATTTTCACTGACACTACTGCTGTTTCAGTCCCCGATACAAGCCTCTCTACTGAAGATGCAGTCATCTGAACTCAACAAACTGTCCCTGGAGTGCTTCGTCAGTAAGTGATTAATTAATGTCTCCTTTATTGTTTAGCTTGGTCAAACATGCATTAACTTTCTGATTACATTGGGTTGAAATGTTGAAAGATTTAAACAATAAGTTTTTATTCTTCTTTTCAATCATGACAGAAAATTTTACTATTACTTTGAAAGAATGCGCTTCAAGTTTGTTTGTTTTTTTCAAGACTTTTAAATTGATAGATTATAGTACAACCTTCTATATAATTATTACTGTACAACATTCCTTTGCTTGTACCCTTGACATGCCTCCTTGATTACACTCTGAAGAATTGAAAAGAGGAAAAAACTATATACCGGTAGTTACCTTTAGTGGTATCGGTTCTCAAGATAGATCACTTATCTCCGTTTGACATTTTTTCCCCTGTCATGAACATCACCTGTAGAAGTATGTTTCATGCTAGTGTTTCACAGATCATGTACTGTCCGTTATGTTTAATCATTTTAATTCATTGTTAAATATTTTCTTCCTTAGATATTGTAATAAATAAACCTCTTTCTCTCTCAGATATCATGATGTTCATGGAAGACTACCCAAAACAGCGCGGCATCACGGACTATGATTGTGTCATGAAGATTCTCAGGGTGAGACTTTTTTAAAGAATTTTTCTTGACATTACGTCAAACCTTTGTCAGAATTTTGGGGAGAGACAATTTTATAATATAATAGGGGAAACTCTGTTGTTTAAAATGCTGTATGTTTTTCCATGAATAAATATAAAAACGTGAAAAGAACTACCGGTAATAATCTGTACATATTCTTTTACAGATTTGTCACAAGTACCCTGAGCTCCGAGATGAAGTTTTCTGTCAGCTGTGTAAACAAACTACAAGTAACAGGAGTATGAAAGAGTATGTATCTATTTACATCACAAAACTAGAAATATTCTTAGCTAAATGAGCAGAATACTGATGATTTTTATCCTGTATCTTTATTACTAAATTCCTGTAGATAAATATAATGTTATTAAGGAAGTTTAAGATTTTCATTTGATTTTAACAATATGTTGCTCTAAAGACCTTAAATTTCATTTAATTTCTATCTGTAATAATTTAATTAAAGAATAATTAATATTTTGTATCGGTAACAAATTAATTTAATAAAGCTCACAATTTTTATCAAGGTATATATATATATCGGTATCAAAAAATAAAAAATAAATCATTTTCCTATCAGTAGTAACTATTTCATATCACCATTAACCTATACAAAAATTTCCTTACAGTCGAAGTGGTATCCGTGGCTGGCGGCTGTTTGCGCTCGTGGCTGCGTTCTGTGACTGCTCCGAGATGTTGAGACCTTATCTCTTCAAGTATCTGGAAACTACAGCCTCAGATCAAGCCAGGCACTACAGCCGTGAGTAACAAAAATAACAATTTATGCATTTATATATATATATATAATTAATATATATTAAGGCCAAAAACTAATATTAACTTGTTTTACAAAATCTCCTTACACAATTTTAAATAAATTTTATGATATCAAATTCTACTTAAGATATTTCTCTATATAAAATCTTTGCCAAAACAGGGGAAATATTTTATGTTTTTATTAAATTGATTAATCCCGGTACTTACCAGAAAATCTAACACTAGACTAAAATTGTTTTTAATCTTCTTTCCCTCCATCGTTGCTTTAGACATTTTGCCTCAATATTGATTAAAACAAGTAATTGTGATTAATTGTGTCTGGCCCAATGTTTAAGAGTTGTTCAACACCAGTCTTTAAGGGTTCAATCAAACCAAGATGTGGTCGTTTCAGAGTCAGCAGCCCTTTGTCTTCAAAATCTACGGAAAACGTTCAAGTTTGGTGGACGTAAGAACACACCTTTGAAAGAAGAAGTTCAAGCTCTTGCTGTACGTATAGTATTTGAATTTTAAGTTATCAACTGAAGGTTGTTTGATTTTTCTTTTAAAGCGATCCATAGTTTGAAAACATATAAATAAAGAAGGGTAAAAACTTTCAGTAAAAACATCTTTGACTTACATTCTCAAATGTAATTGTTCAACATTTAATGGTGAGGAAAAGCTAATTATTACTATTTATTTCAAAGTATACACAAGATATTTGTATTTATCCAGGATGGAAGGAACTCCAAACGATTCCCGTTCATCTACAGTGGAACAGACACGCAGGGCGGGATGCTGCAGGTCAAATCATGCACGGTGAGTCGATCAAGTTGATCTGTCACAGATCTATCAAACATCTATATTAGTATCTGCCATCTAGTTTTTTGCATTAAGGGAAATGAGAAACTCGCTGTATTTTAACCCATTACAACGGTGAGTTGACAAAGTTGGTCTGTGACATTGACCCCTTGTCTTCTGGTCCACAAATATTCCAAGATGTCCATGGGGGCCAGTCTTGAGCTAATTGCCAATATCAGATTGTTCCCTTTGTTGACAGTCGTGATATCTGTTAATCATCAACTCAATGATTGAGCAAGACTTAATTGAGTTATCAGAACTTAAGTGATTAATTTACATTACTGTTTTACGTACTTAACAAAATTAGATTGTTTTTGCTTTTTAGGCTGTACCTTTTTTTTTACAATGTTAATTTATAAGATTGATATGGTTGAAAGTCTCTTCAAAATTTTAAAAATATTCCTCAAATGTTTTCATCATAATCTGAAGGGGGCCATTAAATCTTTTCAAATGAAAAATATGTTGACAACAACCTGAAGTGACTTATTTGATTAAATGAATTGATAATCTCACCGGCTATATGTTTATGATGAATGTGTTTCTATCCAGATCGTGTTGGATGCTATTGAGTTCATCTGTCGGGAACTGAACATCTTGGATTCTATTGAAATGGAGGAGTACACACTCTTCCTCAGAACAAGTGAGTCAAGTTGCTCTTCATTGTTCAAGAGTACCAAGAATAAACTTAATAATGACAATAATAACAACAATAATGATATATGCACTATTATCAGTGTATGAAAAAGACCTGTCCGACAGCCAGTAACCTGGTAGCAAGCATTTCCTCCCAGCTGGTGACTTCTCTAGGGTTTTCATATATGTTAACAAAATTACACATGTGGACTGGCTAGTCTTTAAGTTTATCTTAAACACTGCTATTATCTTCACACTGATGCAATGAGGACTACTATGTTTGTATATCAGATTTATTTTTCACAAATGTTTCAGCTTTAGTAATAGAAATATATTTGAATATTTTTTGTAATATAGATAAATTTTAAGTAATATTTTATCCTAATCATTGAAATTATTTTTGTATACTCACCTTTGGTGTTCAATTAGTTTTGTATAACATCCATGCTACTGTTAAATGTTCTCAAATCTCAATTTGCGGAATCAGGAGATGGCACCTTCAACAAGCTGAACCGTGAGGAATACGTCCTGGACGTGACGGCCCAGTTCGTCCGAGAGAAGCGAGACTTCGACCTCATCTTCCAGCGCACAGTCTGGTTCTTCCCTCTCTCCCACATGGACAACGAGATATACGTCGACATGATGTTCAACCAGGTGGGCTCTAACCATAGATTCTACGTGGTATCCATCTATAAATTATACTTGCTACCATCTGCAGGTCCTAGTTGTTATCTAACTATAGGTTCTACGTGTTATCCATCTATAAATTATACTTGCTATCCATCTGCAGGTCCTAGTTGTTATCTAACTATAGGTTCTACGTGTTATCCATCTATAAATTATACTTGCTATCCATCTGCAGGTCCTAGTTGTTATCTAACTATAGGTTCTACGTGTTATCCATCTATAAATTATACTTGCTATCCATCTGCAGGTCCTAGTTGTTATCTAACTATAGATTCTAAATGTTATCAATTATGAATGCTAGTTCATTAAAGCAACTTTAAAGGGACACTGCGTCAATGATAAAAATGAGTCTCAACTTTATCTCACAAAGCTGATGAGAGTGTCTGATAACAAGTTACGCTTCACTTCACTGTCTACATGCAGTAGTTTTTATTACCAATTACGTCAATTGTCTGAAATTCAGTGTCTGTGACTTGTTAGCAGGCATGTTAATAAGCATGATAGATAGAGGTAGATACACATGATCTGATTTTTATTCTCGACGCGGTGTTCCTTTAAGGTTATGTTACGTGATACCACAGATAAATATTCACCTTACATATGATTTATGTGTTAGTGTGTCTCTTGTTTTTCAATATAATTTTAAATTATTGTTTCTTGATATTTTAGGAGTGCTTCATTCAAGTTAAAGACTGAAAGATATCAAAACTATAAACTAAATACCCTTGCATTGTATCTTTCTCTTCTCTTTACATGTTCTCATGATTGTGGTTATCCTTCATATGAGCCCAAGACTGTCAAACTTTAAATTTTTAATGCAATGTTTGTATCTAAACTACAAAGTTATATGTGTCTGTCTGTGTGTCCCAGTGTATCCTGGACTATCTTGATGGCCTCCTCGTCACAAACAGAAACTCACTGAGCCGAGAACAGATTGTAAGTACTCTAGTTGATTACTGTTTCAGAATAGAAACAAACTTCAATGTCTCACAAGCACGACCAACAAAATGACAAATAGTTCATTCTATGCCTCAGAGATTCTAAAATGCTTTATTTTCATCTTTCATAGTACATAAAATAAAATTTTGTTTTTAATTAATCCCGCTTCTAAAATGTTGAAATCACTAAGAATGTGTAATGTTTGTTCAGGATCAGATGGCTCAGATAGGAGCTCTGCTCTACCGAGCACAGAACCACGTCGGTCTGCCCACAATGTGAGTACATTCCTAGTCTTCTGTATAATGGTCACAGAGTTTCCATAATGTGTAGCGCTAGTGCTTGTCACTGAGTACATTCCTAGTCTTCTGTATAATGGTCACAGAGTTTCCATAATGTATAGTGCAAGTGCTTGTCACTGAGTACATTCCTAGTCTTCTGTATAATGGTCACAGAGTTTCCATAATGTATAGCGCTAGTGCTTGTCACTGAGTACATTCCTAGTTTTCTGTATAATGGTCACAGGAGTTTCCATAATGTATAGCGCTAGTGCTTGTCACTGAGTACCTTCCTAATCTTCTGTATAATGATCACAGGAGTTTCCATAATGCATAGTGCTAGTGCTTGTCACTGAGTACATTCCTAGTTTTCTGTATAATGGTCACAGAGTTTCCATAATGTATAGTGCAAGTGCTTGTCACTGAGTACATTCCTAGTCTTCTGTATAATGGTCACAGAGTTTCCATAATGTATAGCGCTAGTGCTTGTCACTGAGTACATTCCTAGTCTTCTGTATAATGGTCACAGGAGTTTCCATAATGTATAGTGCTAGTGCTTGTCACTGAGTACCTTCCTAATCTTCTGTATAATGGTCACAGGAGTTTCCATAATGTATAGCGCTAGTGCTTGTCACTGAGTACATTCCTAGTCTTCTGTATAATGGTTACAGGAGTTTCCATAATGTATAGCGCTAGTGCTTGTCACTGAGTACATTCCTAGTCTTCTGTATAATGGTCACAGGAGTTTCCATAATGTATAGTGCTAGTGCTTGTCACTGAGTACCTACCTAGTTTTCTGTATAATGGTCACAGGAGTTTCCATAATGTATAGCGATATTGCTTGTCACTGAGTACATTCCTAGTTTTCTGTATAATGGTCACAGAGTTTCCATAATGTATAGCGATAGTGCTTGTCACTGAGTACCTTCCTAATCTTCTGTATAATGATCACAGGAGTTTCCATAATGTATAGCGCTAGTGCTTGTCACTGAGTACATTCCTAGTCTTCTGTATAATGGTCACAGAGTTTCCATAATGCATAGTGCTAGTGCTTGTCACTGAGTACCTTCCTAATCTTCTGTATAGTGGTCACAGGAGTTTCCATAATGTATAGCGCTAGTGCTTGTCACTGAGTACATTCCTAGTCTTCTGTATAATGGTTACAGGAGTTTCCATAATGTATAGCGCTAGTGCTTGTCACTGAGTACCTTCCTAATCTTCTGTATAATGATCACAGGAGTTTCCATAATGCATAGTGCTAGTGCTTGTCACTGAGTACCTACCTAGTCTTCTGTATAATGGTCACAGAGTTTCCATAATGCATAGTGCTAGTGCTTGTCACTGAGTACCTTCCTAGTTTTCTGTATAATGATCACAGGAGTTTCCATAATGCATAGTGCTAGTGCTTGTCACTGAGTACATTCCTAGTTTTCTGTATAATGGTCACAGAGTTTCCATAATGCATAGTGCTAGTGCTTGTCACTGAGTACATTCCTAGTTTTCTGTATAATGGTCACAGAGTTTCCATAATGCATAGCGATAGTGCTTGTCACTGAGTACCTTCCTAATCTTCTGTATAATGATCACAGGAGTTTCCATAATGCATAGTGCTAGTGCTTGTCACTGAGTACCTACCTAGTCTTCTGTATAATGGTCACAGAGTTTCCATAATGCATAGTGCTAGTGCTTGTCACTGAGTACCTTCCTAGTTTTCTGTATAATGATCACAGGAGTTTCCATAATGCATAGTGCTAGTGCTTGTCACTGAGTACATTCCTAGTTTTCTGTATAATGGTCACAGAGTTTCCATAATGCATAGTGCTAGTGCTTGTCACTGAGTACATTCCTAGTTTTCTGTATAATGGTCACAGAGTTTCCATAATGCATAGCGATAGTGCTTGTCACTGAGTACCTTCCTAATCTTCTGTATAATGGTCACAGGAGTTTCCATAATGTATAGCGATAGTGCTTGTCACTGAGTACATTCCTAGTTTTCTGTATAATGGTCACAGGAGTTTCCATAATGTATAGTGCTAGTGCTTGTCACTGAGTACCTTCCTAATCTTCTGTATAATGATCACAGGAGTTTCCATAATGCATAGTGCTAGTGCTTGTCACTGAGTACCTTCCTAGTTTTCTGTATAATGATCACAGGAGTTTCCATAATGCATAGTGCTAGTGCTTGTCACTGAGTACCTTCCTAGTTTTCTGTATAATGATCACAGGAGTTTCCATAATGTATAGTGCAGGTGCTTGTCACTGAGTACATTCCTAGTTTTCTGTATAATGGTCACAGGAGTTTCCATAATGTATAGTGCTAGTGCTTGTCACTGAGTACCTTCCTAGTTTTCTGTATAATGATCACAGGAGTTTCCATAATGCATAGTGCTAGTGCTTGTCACTGAGTACATTCCTAGTTTTCTGTATAATGGTCACAGGAGTTTCCATAATGTATAGTGCTAGTGCTTGTCACTGAGTACATTCCTAGTTTTCTGTATAATGGTCACAGGAGTTTCCATAATGTATAGTGCTAGTGCTTGTCACTGAGTTCCTTCCTAATCTTCTGTATAGTGGTCACAGGAGTTTCCATAATGTATAGCGCTAGTGCTTGTCACTGAGTACATTCCTAGTCTTCTGTATAATGATCACAGGAGTTTCCATAATGTATAGTGCTAGTGCTTGTCACTGAGTACCTTCCTAGTTTTCTGTATAATGATCACAGGAGTTTCCATAATGCATAGTGCTAGTGCTTGTCACTGAGTACCTTCCTAATCTTCTGTATAATGGTCACAGAGTTTCCATAATGCATAGTGCTAGTGCTTGTCACTGAGTACATTCCTAGTCTTCTGTATAATGGTCACAGGAGTTTCCATAATGTATAGCGATAGTGCTTGTCACTGAGTACCTTCCTAATCTTCTGTATAATGATCACAGGAGTTTCCATAATGCATAGTGCTAGTGCTTGTCACTGAGTACCTTCCTAGTTTTCTGTATAATGATCACAGGAGTTTCCATAATGCATAGTGCTAGTGCTTGTCACGGAGTACATTCCTAGTTTTCTGTATAATGGTCACAGGAGTTTCCATAATGTATAGTGCTAGTGCTTGTCACTGAGTACATTCCTAGTTTTCTGTATAATGGTCACAGGAGTTTCCATAATGCATAGTGCTAGTGCTTGTCACTGAGTACATTCCTAGTTTTCTGTATAATGGTCACAGGAGTTTCCATAATGCATAGCGCTAGTGCTTGTCACTGAGTACCTTCCTAGTTTTCTGTATAATGGTCACAGGAGTTTCCATAATGTATAGTGCTAGTGCTTGTCACTGAGTACCTTCCTAATCTTCTGTATAGTGGTCACAGGAGTTTCCATAATGTATAGCGCTAGTGCTTGTCACTGAGTACATTCCTAGTCTTCTGTATAATGATCACAGGAGTTTCCATAATGTATAGTGCTAGTGCTTGTCACTGAGTACCTTCCTAATCTTCTGTATAATGGTTACAGGAGTTTCCATAATGTATAGCGCTAGTGCTTGTCACTGAGTACATTCCTAGTTTTCTGTATAATGGGCACAGGAGTTTCCATAATGTATAGTGCTAGTGCTTGTCACTGAGTACATTCCTAGTCTTCTGTATAATGGTCACAGAGTTTCCATAATGCATAGCGATAGTGCTTGTCACTGAGTACCTTCCTAATCTTCTGTATAGTGGTCACAGGAGTTTCCATAATGTATAGCGCTAGTGCTTGTCACTGAGTACATTCCTAGTCTTCTGTATAATGGTCACAGAGTTTCCATAATGCATAGCGATAGTGCTTGTCACTGAGTACCTTCCTAATCTTCTGTATAATGATCACAGGAGTTTCCATAATGCATAGTGCTAGTGCTTGTCACTGAGTACCTTCCTAGTTTTCTGTATAATGGTCACAGAGTTTCCATAATGTATAGTGCTAGTGCTTGTCACTGAGTACCTTCCTAGTTTTCTGTATAATGATCACAGGAGTTTCCATAATGCATAGTGCTAGTGCTTGTCACTGAGTACATTCCTAGTTTTCTGTATAATGGTCACAGAGTTTCCATAATGTATAGCGCTAGTGCTTGTCACTGAGTACATTCCTAGTCTTCTGTATAATGGTCACAGGAGTTTCCATAATGCATAGCGCTAGTGCTTGTCACTGAGTACCTTCCTAGTTTTCTGTATAATGATCACAGGAGTTTCCATAATGTATAGTGCTAGTGCTTGTCACTGAGTACCTTCCTAATCTTCTGTATAATGGTCACAGGAGTTTCCATAATGTATAGCGCTAGTGCTTGTCACTGAGTACATTCCTAGTCTTCTGTATAATGATCACAGGAGTTTCCATAATGTATAGCGCTAGTGCTTGTCACTGAGTACCTTCCTAATCTTCTGTATAATGGTTACAGGAGTTTCCATAATGTATAGCGATAGTGCTTGTCACTGAGTACATTCCTAGTCTTCTGTATAATGGTCACAGGAGTTTCCATAATGTATAGCGCTAGTGCTTGTCACTAAGTACCTTCCTAATCTTCTGTATAATGGTTACAGGAGTTTCCATAATGTATAGCGATAGTGCTTGTCACTGAGTACATTCCTAGTCTTCTGTATAATGGTCACAGAGTTTCCATAATGCATAGCGATAGTGCTTGTCACTGAGTACCTTCCTAATCTTCTGTATAATGGTCACAGGAGTTTCCATAATGTATAGCGATAGTGCTTGTCACTGAGTACATTCCTAGTTTTCTGTATAATGGTCACAGGAGTTTCCATAATGTATAGTGCTAGTGCTTGTCACTGAGTACCTTCCTAATCTTCTGTATAATGATCACAGGAGTTTCCATAATGCATAGTGCTAGTGCTTGTCACTGAGTACCTTCCTAGTTTTCTGTATAATGATCACAGGAGTTTCCATAATGCATAGTGCTAGTGCTTGTCACTGAGTACCTTCCTAGTTTTCTGTATAATGATCACAGGAGTTTCCATAATGTATAGTGCAGGTGCTTGTCACTGAGTACATTCCTAGTTTTCTGTATAATGGTCACAGGAGTTTCCATAATGTATAGTGCTAGTGCTTGTCACTGAGTACCTTCCTAGTTTTCTGTATAATGATCACAGGAGTTTCCATAATGCATAGTGCTAGTGCTTGTCACTGAGTACCTTCCTAATCTTCTGTATAATGGTCACAGAGTTTCCATAATGCATAGTGCTAGTGCTTGTCACTGAGTACATTCCTAGTTTTCTGTATAATGGTCACAGGAGTTTCCATAATGTATAGTGCTAGTGCTTGTCACTGAGTTCCTTCCTAATCTTCTGTATAGTGGTCACAGGAGTTTCCATAATGTATAGCGCTAGTGCTTGTCACTGAGTACATTCCTAGTCTTCTGTATAATGATCACAGGAGTTTCCATAATGTATAGTGCTAGTGCTTGTCACTGAGTACCTTCCTAGTTTTCTGTATAATGATCACAGGAGTTTCCATAATGCATAGTGCTAGTGCTTGTCACTGAGTACCTTCCTAATCTTCTGTATAATGGTCACAGAGTTTCCATAATGCATAGTGCTAGTGCTTGTCACTGAGTACATTCCTAGTCTTCTGTATAATGGTCACAGGAGTTTCCATAATGTATAGCGATAGTGCTTGTCACTGAGTACCTTCCTAATCTTCTGTATAATGATCACAGGAGTTTCCATAATGCATAGTGCTAGTGCTTGTCACTGAGTACCTTCCTAGTTTTCTGTATAATGATCACAGGAGTTTCCATAATGTATAGTGCTAGTGCTTGTCACGGAGTACATTCCTAGTTTTCTGTATAATGGTCACAGGAGTTTCCATAATGTATAGTGCTAGTGCTTGTCACTGAGTACATTCCTAGTTTTCTGTATAATGGTCACAGGAGTTTCCATAATGCATAGTGCTAGTGCTTGTCACTGAGTACATTCCTAGTTTTCTGTATAATGGTCACAGGAGTTTCCATAATGCATAGCGCTAGTGCTTGTCACTGAGTACCTTCCTAGTTTTCTGTATAATGGTCACAGGAGTTTCCATAATGTATAGTGCTAGTGCTTGTCACTGAGTACCTTCCTAATCTTCTGTATAGTGGTCACAGGAGTTTCCATAATGTATAGCGCTAGTGCTTGTCACTGAGTACATTCCTAGTCTTCTGTATAATGATCACAGGAGTTTCCATAATGTATAGTGCTAGTGCTTGTCACTGAGTACCTTCCTAATCTTCTGTATAATGGTTACAGGAGTTTCCATAATGTATAGTGCTAGTGCTTGTCACTGAGTACATTCCTAGTTTTCTGTATAATGGGCACAGGAGTTTCCATAATGTATAGTGCTAGTGCTTGTCACTGAGTACATTCCTAGTCTTCTGTATAATGGTCACAGAGTTTCCATAATGCATAGCGATAGTGCTTGTCACTGAGTACCTTCCTAATCTTCTGTATAGTGGTCACAGGAGTTTCCATAATGTATAGCGCTAGTGCTTGTCACTGAGTACATTCCTAGTCTTCTGTATAATGGTCACAGAGTTTCCATAATGCATAGCGATAGTGCTTGTCACTGAGTACCTTCCTAATCTTCTGTATAATGATCACAGGAGTTTCCATAATGCATAGTGCTAGTGCTTGTCACTGAGTACCTTCCTAGTTTTCTGTATAATGGTCACAGAGTTTCCATAATGTATAGTGCTAGTGCTTGTCACTGAGTACCTTCCTAGTTTTCTGTATAATGATCACAGGAGTTTCCATAATGCATAGTGCTAGTGCTTGTCACTGAGTACATTCCTAGTTTTCTGTATAATGGTCACAGAGTTTCCATAATGTATAGCGCTAGTGCTTGTCACTGAGTACATTCCTAGTCTTCTGTATAATGGTCACAGGAGTTTCCATAATGCATAGCGCTAGTGCTTGTCACTGAGTACCTTCCTAGTTTTCTGTATAATGATCACAGGAGTTTCCATAATGTATAGTGCTAGTGCTTGTCACTGAGTACCTTCCTAATCTTCTGTATAATGGTCACAGGAGTTTCCATAATGTATAGCGCTAGTGCTTGTCACTGAGTACATTCCTAGTCTTCTGTATAATGATCACAGGAGTTTCCATAATGTATAGCGCTAGTGCTTGTCACTGAGTACCTTCCTAATCTTCTGTATAATGGTTACAGGAGTTTCCATAATGTATAGCGATAGTGCTTGTCACTGAGTACATTCCTAGTCTTCTGTATAATGGTCACAGGAGTTTCCATAATGTATAGCGCTAGTGCTTGTCACTAAGTACCTTCCTAATCTTCTGTATAATGGTTACAGGAGTTTCCATAATGTATAGCGATAGTGCTTGTCACTGAGTACATTCCTAGTCTTCTGTATAATGGTCACAGAGTTTCCATAATGCATAGTGCTAGTGCTTGTCACTGAGTACCTTCCTAATCTTCTGTATAATGGTCACAGGAGTTTCCATAATGTATAGCGCTAGTGCTTGTCACTGAGTACATTCCTAGTTTTCTGTATAATGGTCACAGGAGTTTCCATAATGCATAGCGCTAGTGCTTGTCACTGAGTACATTCCTAGTTTTCTGTATAATGGTCACAGGAGTTTCCATAATGCATAGCGCTAGTGCTTGTCACTGAGTACATTCCTAGTTTTCTGTATAATGGTCACTGGAGTTTCCATAATGCATAGCGCTAGTGCTTGTCACTGAGTACATTCCTAGTTTTCTGTATAATGGTCACTGGAGTTTCCATAATGTATAGCGCTAGTGCTTGTCACTGAGTACCTTCCTAGTCTTCTGTATAATGGTCACAGGAGTTTCCATAATGTGTAGCGCTAGTGCTTGTCACTGAGTACATTCCTAGTTTTCTGTATAATGGTCACTGGAGTTTCCATAATGTATAGCGCTAGTGCTTGTCACTGAGTACATTCCTAGTCTTCTGTATAATGGTCACAGGAGTTTTCATAATGTATAGCGCTAGTGCTTGTCACTGAGTACCTTCCTAATCTTCTGTATAATGGTCACTGGAGTTTTCATAATGTATAGTGCTAGTGCTTGTCACTGAGTACCTTCCTAATCTTCTGTATAATGGTCACAGGAGTTTCCATAATGCATAGCGCTAGTGCTTGTCACTGAGTACCTTCCTAATCTTCTGTATAATGGTCACAGGAGTTTCCATAATGTGTAGCGCTAGTGCTTGTCACTGAGTACATTCCTAGTTTTCTGTATAATGGTCACAGGAGTTTCCATAATGTGTAGCGCTAGTGCTTGTCACTGAGTACATTCCTAGTTTTCTGTATAATGGTCACTGGAGTTTCCATAATGTATAGCGCTAGTGCTTGTCACTGAGTACCTTCCTAGTCTTCTGTATAATGGTCACAGGAGTTTCCATAATGCATAGCGCTAGTGCTTGTCACTGAGTACCTTCCTAGTTTTCTGTATAATGGTCACAGGAGTTTCCATAATGTGTAGCGCTAGTGCTTGTCACTGAGTACATTCCTAGTTTTCTGTATAATGGTCACTGGAGTTTCCATAATGCATAGCGCTAGTGCTTGTCACTGAGTACCTTCCTAATCTTCTGTATAATGGTCACAGGAGTTTCCATAATGTGTAGCGCTAGTGCTTGTCACTGAGTACATTCCTAGTTTTCTGTATAATGGTCACAGGAGTTTCCATAATGCATAGTGCTAGTGCTTGTCACTGAGTACATTCCTAGTTTTCTGTATAATGGTCACAGGAGTTTCCATAATGCATAGCGCTAGTGCTTGTCACTGAGTACATTCCTAGTTTTCTGTATAATGGTCACTGGAGTTTCCATAATGCATAGCGCTAGTGCTTGTCACTGAGTACATTCCTAGTCTTCTGTATAATGGTCACAGAGTTTCCATAATGTGTAGCGCTAGTGCTTGTCACTGAGTACATTCCTAGTTTTCTGTATAATGGTCACAGGAGTTTCCATTATGTATAGTGCTAGTGCTTGTCACTGAGTACATTCCTAGTTTTCTGTATAATAGTCACAGGAGTTTCCATTATGCATAGTGCAGGTGCTTGTCACTGAGTACATTCCTAGTTTTCTGTATAATGGTCACAGGAGTTTCCATAATGTATAGTGCTAGTGCTTGTCACTGAGTACATTCCTAGTTTTCTGTATAATGGTCACAGGAGTTTCCATTATGTATAGTACTAGTGCTTGTCACTGAGTACATTCCTAGTTTTCTGTATAATGGTCACAGGAGTTTCCATAATGCATAGTGCTAGTGCTTGTCTCTGATCTACATCTGATATAAAGAATAATTCCAAAGAAAGGAAAGGAAAGATCTAGCTGTGATGTCACGTAGCAGATACTGGTAATAAGTTCCACTAATACCCTGTTTGAAGGACATACTACTACCAATGATTTCAGTTGTTCAGAAAGCAAACCTCTTGCTGTAAAGTTGTCATTGGAAATTATTAAGACAATTACATTTCTCTCTTCTGTTATTAGGAAGGAGATTGACATGTTGGTTCCGAAGACAGTGAAATCTCAGCACGACATCCGACCACAACAATGGCTGAACAGAATCCATGATCACATGCGCACCATCCTTCAGAGATCACCAGCCGCGTGCAGAGTGCGATTCCTTGGTAGGCAGAAGTTATAAGATACTTCATTTAAGATTATGAAGGTTACCATATTTCTGCAACATATTAAACAAATTTGGCATAATACCTAGTCCCTTGCTAAACAATGTAATTTGGACACTTATGATTGGTTTGTCACGAAGTATTTCAGCAGGCAATGTGTTATAAAGTCAGTTAAATTTGTGTATTTCAATTAAAATGTCACTCTTTTTCAGAAATCCTTTCTCGATGGCCACTGTTTGGATCTACATTCTTTTTGATAAAGGTAAGAAGCAGCCACAATTGTGTGTTATTTTTCTGAGCTTTCCAAATGTTGTATTTGATCTTGATACAAAACATTTGTTGCATCATTTATTAATAGATTTAATCTCATTCAAGTTGAAAACCACTAAATCCTCAAATATCGCTGAAAGGCCACTGAAAAGGTAACTCTCTCACTCATATAAGTTGAACTACTATCTGAACTTAGGATGAAATTATTTCCTTCTTGTTAACAGAGTGTTCCTAAGGTCATTGGTGAATGTATGATGGCTGTCAACAACATCGGTATCCAAATCCTAAAGCGAGATACCCATGTAAGTAAAACAAAATCTATTGCATGTACATGTATCACATAATGAGATATATCTCTCTCATCTCTCTCATGTTATTCATTTATTTAAACTCTTGACTATCAAAAAGAACAGAAATCACATCAGTTCTTGTTCATCATCTTTTCATTGTGGTAGTCTTTTTAAGAACTTCATGATTAAAATTCACTGTTCTGTTTTGCAGGAAACCATATTAAAACATCCATTCAGTGTGATCCTCTCGACACGGCGTTACCGTGACGACTACAATGTCAACTACCTTGACATGAAACTCGGCAACTTGATGGTGCAGAAGATTCTTCGTCTGGAGACCGACCAGGTAAATATCTGTTAATATTAATTCCAAGCATGACGTTGGTGCTATAAGTATGACAAATCATTGACTTTACAATCTCTTTATATCTCAGTTGTAGATTTTGCTAGAAACACAACTTATTTTCACATTTCTCGAAACAAACAAGTTAACTCCACTAACAAAATGGTAATATCCACTTAGTGTCACTTTAACATGGCGGCAATCTTGTCTTCATGCAACAATTATATGGAATATCTCACGTTGCCATTATCCTGTTGGTCCAAGAATAACCTAGAAAGATTAATGTTCTTTTTGACCAAATCTAACCGATAAGAAACTTCTTTCAAATTGAATGATTCCAATAATGCAACTGACAGAAATGGTTAGGGTTTTATTGGAAATAAACAATCTCAAAGACAGTAAAGGATTGGTCAGGTGCTGATATGATAAACAAGTATCATCAGAAGATTCAGAGTTAAAGTCTATGAAATAGCATCAATCTTTCATCAGAGAAACAATTTTGAGGAAACATTTTCTTTATTTCCAGGGTTCGGATATCTCCAACTTGATTGGCCAGTATCTACAAGTCATCAATCGGTACCGAAAACGGCCAGATCGCCCTAGCAACGGTGTGTACAACTGATTACACACAGTGTTGTCACATCTGTAAATAGAAAGTGTACAGGACCGATGAGGTCATCATACGAGCAGTCACCCAACTTCCAGTGCCTTAACAGACTGAGTTACTTCAGGTGTTTAGTATGGAACAATGGTCTTCATACATGATGTGGATTGAGCTGAGGATGTGCATACTGTGGGATAGGTTTCAGTCAAAGTGAAAACATATTGAAGAGATTCATTGTGTTTTATAGGGCTCACTGATTTTGTGATAAGCCCTCATAATTCCAATAATTTAGCTGTCTTCTACTCCATGAAAGCTTTGTATCTGAAGGCCCAAACACAAGTGCCAAACAGGCCAATAGTCAGCAATTCAAGATTTGTCCAGATGAGCGCTGATGGACAATTCTGCAAACTAAGTGAAATGACAGGGCTAGATCAGTCAAGATTTATGTACGTTTCACAGTTTTGTGGTGATACTTGACTGAACGTAGAGCAATAGAGAAGAGATATTGAACATGCTGTAAGAAATGTTTGGTTTTCATCTAAATTCATTTCATATGACCTCATATGGAAATCCTTGGAAATCAAAACCTTGCACCATCACTTATCCATGTAATGGTCACAAAAGATGAATCTTCAGCTCCAAGTTACCATCAGTTTGTATCATCACTCATTTTCTGGCACCCACAGGGTTAATATGTACTGCACTGCACTGTTCAAGTAGAGGAAATAAATGGATAATAATCACCAGCAACATCATGATATCACAAAGTTACATGATGTGTTACAAACGATATCATCATAATCAGAGTGCTATGGAGTTTATATTCACAAGATTTGTTCTCCTTCATTGTGGATGAATAACGCCTATCAAATTATGACAATATCATTGGTTCATATTATCAGGAAGAGAATGATAATTGCAGAATGATTAACTCTCAACCTGGTAGTTGATACGAAGTGTATATAAAGATTGTGACCTGGTGGTGCCGAACAAGAATGGTCAAATATAAGGTTAATTGCATGTTTAGAATTAACTTAATGTACATATGAACAGTGATCGATTGTTGTGTTAGGAAGGAAAAGAGTTAACCTGTAATTGGGTGTTGATGTAATGTATATATGGAGAGTTAATGTCAACATAGAGATATTGTTATGGCACCATGATCTATGCTGATATTCATCATTGATAATAAAAACAATGCTGAGTATTAATTATTGTTGATAATTTATGTTGTAAATTATATGAATATGACTGAACTTTGATGTACAGAAATCTAGTAACAAGCTGTGATTTAAATTTATGTTGAACATGTCTAACTTTAAAGATTATTTTCTCTTTTGAGATTTATTTAATTGCTTTTCTGAAATTTCTAACCTGCTTTTGTTTCAACAGACATGATCTGGTATAAGATTTGTTATGTTTGAAAACTTACAGCTGAATTTCATGTTGTTGATAACTTACATTGTTGCACATCTATGCAATTGAACATATCTATATTATCATATTCCGTCATTGTATCATCTAGAATCCAGTATTCCATTTAGCATAATATATGTATCTCATTAGTGTGTATATACAGTACATATTGTGTGTAAAAACTCTAAATGTTCACCAGTAGTTCATTTATCAGGCATGAGAGAAATCGTTACTAGAAATACAGTTTCTGTGACTTTTCTAGTTAATTCATTACTTTGAAGTTTTTAACCAGTACATCTGGACATTGGTTCTTATTTTGAAACATTATGATTCTAAGTAAGCAAAATTGAGCAGGTATATCAAATGATACACATACTTGTACCACAATTAATGTATTACTGTGCCTTAAAAAACAATAGGTGATGGAATATGAATTTATTCTTCATTTGTACATGTTATGCTCATAATAATATTACCAACGTTTGAAAGAGGCCAAACTGGCTTTATATTCAATCTTGGCAACCCTGCCCAAACTCTCAAGCTCCAAAGCAGTGCAATACAGTTATTCACTGTTTGGAGCTGTGAAACTTACATTTATGCTCATGTTAACCATACAACTACTTACATTTTCTCCAATATACAAGAGTTGTTGGAGGGTAGTAGCACTTACATATCTTGAACTATTTTGTTACAAATTGCCAAAACTGAATATGACACACTTAAAGAATAATTTTATCTGACAAAATTTGTTTGTCTGTTTTAATTTTACAAGAAAATGTTACAGGATGAATTATGAAAGTGTAAGTTCAGTTTTGGCAATGAAGGACGTCTTCCACAAACTTAGAGATTTATTTACTGTTAATGTAAAATTTACATTGTAAATATATGTTATGTTTTATCTGTTATACATTATCTTATGTACTCAGATTATTGTTGGGTTTTGTTTACATCAATTGCTGGATTCTGGCTTCAAATTGCAGTTTTATAGCTTAAAACGACATTTATTTATAAATAACTTACATCGTCATATCATCTTTTATACAATATCATTCTGCTGATAACGTTTTATATCAAATACAGCTGTTTTATAAAGTCTATATAGTGCCATGTAAACCAGTTTGTTTCTTGCTTGATGTATGCTAAAAGTATATCACCTTATCTAGAAATCATTATATTTCTCTAGTAGAAAGAGGTATCTGAATTGTTGAGTATCCTAAGGTCATTTGTTCTTTTTCAATGATCAAACTGAACCTCAAATTCTTTAAAAAATAAATTAAATTTAAATCCAAATTGGTTCAGATTTGTTAAGTTCAAATGCAAATTCTAACAACTATTAATCTGTTAATTGTGCAAATTAAAGCATTGCTTTTACTTTGGTCCTTCTGTTAAATTACTTGGGTACATTTCATTAACCAAACTTAGACCTATGATCAGTCTTAAACCAATCTTTAACAATTGCTTAGATGGATCATATTAAGTCTGAGCCTGGTCAGTGGAATGGGACCCTGAACTTGTCTCATTTTGTCAATTGTAAACTTACGGAAATCTTAAAATCTACTTTGACCAGGACTTGCATTGCTATACAGATATATCTTATATAAAATATATATATATATATATATATATGAACAAGTAGCCCTACAGTCTTATACCACCCAACATGTATGTGCAATCTTACCCCATTAAATCTGTGTTGATGTTCATAACATATGATTATGTTAAACCATATATAGGACATCATTATATATTTTTATAATGAATAAATTTTATATACATGAATCTTTCTTGTTTTGATTTCATATTCAACAGAAGGAACAGGTAAATTTGTAATATTTATTATTTTGAGTGATGAGCACTCACGATGAATTTGGTTTTAACACTGGTGTCAAATATATTTCACTATACATGGCAGCTGGTGTTAGGGCAGGAAGAAAGCCTAAACCAAGTAGCTACATAACAGTCAGTATGACTGCACTGAATTACCATGCACTTTTTTCAATCAGATCGACCTCACTATTCTGTGTATTGCACCAGGGAGGTCATGTCAGGTGACCTTTTACTCCAGCCAATCAGAGATGAGGCTGGAAACCCATTGGACTGAATTGAGTCGACAAACGAATACCACATTCATTGCCATATTATCTAAGAAGGCCTGTGATTGGCTGATCTACTGAAGGTGAAAGGTCCCAGTGAAGGTCTCCTCACTTGACCTCTGCGCTGTATACTACAGACTTCATACAAGGACAACTTGACATCGTTCAACTCCGTAAACAGCAGGATGACGACTTCATACAAGGACAACTTGACATCGTTCAACTCTAATTGTTGCGGACGGCCCGGCCTTATTTCATACACTGACAACTTGACATCGTTCAACTCTAATTGTTGCGGACGGCCCGGCCTTATTTCATACACTGACAACTTCACATTGTTCAAGTCTTATTGTTGCGGACGGCCCTTCTTTCATACATTGACCACTTCACATTGTTCAACTCTAATTGTTGCGGACGGGCCGTCCTTATTTCATACACTGGCCACTTCACATTGTTCAACTCTAATTGTTGCGGACGGCCCAGCCCTTATTTCATACACTGACAACTTCAAATTGTTCAAGTCTTATTGTTGTGGACAGCCCTTATTTCATACACTGACCACTTCACATTGTTCAACTCTAATTGTTGCGGACGGCCCGGCCTTATTTCATACACTGACCACTTCACATTGTTCAACTCTAATTGTTGCGGACGGCCCGGCCTTATTTCATACACTGACCACTTCACATTGTTCAACTCTAATTGTTGCGGACGGCCCGGCCTTATTTCATACACTGACAACTTCACATTGTTCAAGTCTTATTGTTGCGGACGGCCCGGCCTTATTTCATACACTGACAACTTCACATTGTTCAACTCTAATTGTTGCGGACGGCCCGGCCTTATTTCATACACTGGCCACTTCACATTGTTCAACTCTAATTGTTGCGGACGGCCCGGCCTTATTTCATACACTGACAACTTCACATTGTTCAACTCTAATTGTTGCGGACGGCCCGGCCTTATTTCATACACTGACCACTTCACATTGTTCAACTCTAATTGTTGCGGACGGCCCGGCCTTATTTCATACACTGACAACTTCACATTGTTCAACTCTAATTGTTGCGGACGGCCCGGCCTTATTTCATACACTGGCCACTTCACATTGTTCAAGTCTTATTGTTGCGGACGGCCCTTATTTCATACACTGACCACTTCACATTGTTCAAGTCTTATTGTTGCGGACGGCCTGGCCTTATTTCATACACTGACCACTTCACATTGTTCAACTCTAATTGTTGCGGACGGCCTGGCCTTATTTCATACACTGACAACTTCACATTGTTCAAGTCTTATTGTTGCGGACGGCCCTTATTTCATACACTGACCACTTCACATTGTTCAAGTCTTATTGTTGCGGACGGCCCGGCCTTATTTCATACACTGACCACTTCACATTGTTCAACTCTAATTGTTGCGGACGGCCTGGCCTTATTTCATACACTGACAACTTCACATTGTTCAAGTCTTATTGTAGCGGACGGCCCTTATTTCATACACTGACCACTTCACATTGTTCAAGTCTTATTGTTGCGGACGGCCCGGCCTTATTTCATACACTGACCACTTCACATTGTTCAACTCTAATTGTTGCGGACGGCCTGGCCTTATTTCATACACTGACCACTTCACATTGTTCAAGTCTTATTGTTGCGGACGGCCCGGCCTTATTTCATACACTGACCACTTCACATTGTTCAACTCTAATTGTTGCGGACGGGCCGTCCTTATTTCATACACTGACCACTTCACATTGTTCAACTCTAATTGTTGCGGACGGCCCGGCCTTATTTCATACACTGGCCACTTCACATTGTTCAAGTCTTATTGTTGCGGACGGCCCTTATTTCATACATTGACCACTTCACATTGTTCAACTCTAATTGTTGCGGACGGCCCGGCCTTATTTCATACACTGACAACTTCACATTGTTCAACACTAATTGTTGCAGTGCAAGAAGTGACTGTTAGCAGAGTTAAAACACCTCTCCATTGTAAACATACTTACCACAAGTTATTTCTCCAAATTGTACTGAGAGATGCGTTTTTAGTGCATCAGGATCTTGGAAAGTGAAGAATACAGTAGAATTTGTAGCATGTACAAGACTTTTACAAAGAAACCTGATGCCTCAACATTAACTGTACACCTCCTAATGAATTCATGGGTCAGCGGTCATGTGTCAAAGGTCAGAGGACATGCATGAAAGGTGGTGTACCAGGAAGATCTAAAAGTAGACACAAAGATAACATGTAGACGTTTGCTTATCTGGGAGAAAGCCAATTAAGGAAGAATTAAGTTTGCTTTAATACTGTCAAACTGGCTATCTCTCAGATTTCTATTGAGGATAAATATGTGTGTCAGCAATATCGTTTTATTATCTGCTCAGTGATTTGGTATGATATATACATGTTTGCAAGAAACATTATTCTAAATATTACTAAGACTAAAACATTGATAATAAAACAAATTCATCTGAACAAAAATAATAAAATTCCTGATGGTCCACCAGGGATAAAACAACTGTTAAAGAAATAAGTGCCAGGTCTCCTACTTGAGGCACAACTGTTAAAGAAATAAGTGCCAGGTCTCCTACTTGAGGCACAACTGTTAAAGAAATAAGTGCCAGGTCTCCTACTTGAGGCACAACTGTTAAAGAAATAAGTGCCAGGTCTCCTACTTGAGGCACAACTGTTAAAGAAATAAGTGCCAGGTCTCCTACTTGAGGCACAACTGTTAAAGAAATAAGTGCCAGGTCTCCTACTTGAGGCACAACTGTTAAAGAAATAAGTGCCAGGTCTCCTACTTGAGGCACAACTGTTAAAGAAATAAGTGCCAGGTCTCCTACTTGAGGCACAACTGTTAAAGAAATAAGTGCCAGGTCTCCTACTTGAGGCACAACTGTTAAAGAAATAAGTGCCAGGTCTCCTACTTGAGGCACAACTGTTAAAGAAATAAGTGCCAGGTCTCCTACTTGAGGCACAACTGTTAAAGAAATAAGTGCCAGGTCTCCTACTTGAGGCACAACTGTTAAAGAAATAAGTGCCAGGTCTCCTACTTGAGGCACAACTGTTTAACAGTGAAGCTTTCAAATTAATGCCAATGGAGGATGTATTTGTTTCTGCTGAAACCTTAGGAACATTCGATCTCCATTAAAGGGACACTACATATTTTTCATTAAATTTTAGTTAGATTTTATACATATAAAAATATAAAATGTCCTGATTCATGGTCAAATCATCTGCATATGTATCCCCTAATGCCAAATATTTGACAATAACTTGCTTTCAATGAAACTCGAGCAGATGCTTAATACACGATGCGAAGCCGAATACATACGCCCTATTTACAAGTATACCAGTTATATGTTCCATTGAACAGTACCAACCAATATCTGTCTATTTGTCTGCTACATATAAGTTTTAAAAATTACGTTTGAACAATTGACACCCACCAGCCGCGGAACATATTCCGGTTTTCGATCATAATTATGACTAAACATCTTAATAATGTAACTATACTGAACAGAATGGCACTAAGAGGGTAATTTTCGACAACAGTCATGACTTCTCGATAAAATAACACCCTTGGTAACTTTTGACCTATGTTACTACAACAACATACGAAGTGTCCCATGGCAGGTCGCTTTAATCGCTTTGTGTGAGAAACTGGCGAGTAAAGCCTGGGGACTTAATTATGGGAGTATTTATAACGGAATATCTTTTCTGGATATATTACAGGTTCCACAGACAGGGGGTTCTATTGAAATCTCTCTGTACTTAAAGGGAATGATCTAAAACCGAGCTATAGGCAGGATCTGCCATTTTGTTTCTTTCTATTAAGTGAAATCAAACATGCTTATATTTTACAACTTTTTAATAATAAAAGTTATATACTTATAGAATGTTCACATAGTAACACATAACGTCTCATAAAACTAATAAACAATTTGCTGTTGTGCCGTTTCCTAAATGTTTTCCCCTGTCACAGCACCGATGAATATCTTCAGTTCTAATTAGTTTTTTTTTTCAACAAATGTGCGCTTGTCTTTATCAAGTTGTGAAATATAGATTCATACAAATATTGCCTTCATTAATATCTTTCAACTTTACTGTGTTTTAATCATATATTAATAGCATATATGTGTAAATGAGAATATCCCCCCGTTTTAAATTTCCACCAAAAATACCCTAAAAGAACCCTCCTAGTAAACCTCAACATTTTGAGTCTTCTATTTCAAACAAATATACAGAGCAGAAAGCCATGCAGTTACAACACTACACAAGACAAATTCATAAAGTTCCATGGTTGAGTGGGTGTTGGTTACCATAACATGTGGGTTAAATTATTTCAAGATTAATGTCTCCAGGGGGGATTTGGACTATCATATATCACGTTTCTAAAGATAAGAGTGGTTTTGAATCAGTGGTTTGACGTACGTATATATAGATGCATAGGTGAAGTGTACAGAGGACAGGGGTAAGATATGTGTTGGTATTATTTTAGATGACCATCCACCCGTAACTTCCTTGTTCAAGCAATCTGTCAAAGCAACATCAACTGTTGAAATACAGAAAGGTAAAGTTTCATTCATTTATTACAATTATGATTTATATTTCTTGTTCATTTACTTATCATTCTATTATCCATTGTTATGCAAAGAATGAAACTAATTAACTCTTTCAGGGGTAGCCCTCATCTTCAGTCATTGGTCAATCTGGGATTATGCTTTTTGTTGAATTGTAATTCCTGTAAGTTGGCCTGTCAGAATTGTTGCCACTTATCTATTCAACAGCTAGGATATCAATTGAACACTAGGGCAAAACATCATGCATGAGTTGAAGGAAGAATGGTCTTGAACACAGGGTTTAAAGGGACACTGCGTCGAGGATAAAAATGAGTGCATCTTTATCTCACTAAGCTGATTAGAGTGTCTGCTAACAAGTTACGCTTCACTTCACTGTCTACATGCAGTAGTTTTTATTACCAATTACGTCAATTGTCTGAAATTTGGTGTCTGTGACTTGTTTGCAGACATGTTAATCAGCATAGGTAGATACACATGATCTGATTTTTATTCTCGACGTGGTGTCCCTTTAAGTACTAGTATCATACTTAGTAGTGTATGAAATAAGGTTTGTTCAACAGCCTGGAGCCTAGTCACTTTTGGTCCAGCCTGTAACTTTAAAACTTTTTTCTTTTATTTTGCCATCTATTTAACAAAAGAACACTTTTAGGAAGACTATTGTTCGAGCTTACTTCATACACTGTATATAGGGTAGTATGTATAACCCTAGCTGTGATCAAATCCATTTATCTATCTTCAACCACATGTGCTGTACAGGTCCAATTTCTGGAACAATATGAAAGTTGTATACAAGTATGAAAGAACTTTTACTGTCAAAGGGATTTGTGGTTTGAAAGCCTCTAGCATTCAGAGCCTCCTGATTGGGCTGATGACAGACTTATGTTTTATATACAGCAAATTGTGTCCATCACTTATCTTTCCAGGTTCTGTAACATTAGAGACTTCAGAAGTTACAACATCGTGTCACGTATAACCACTCAGTGTAGTGCTTCTATAACTATGCCTCTCATCGAATCCAGACATTTATATGGAAAACTAGAGATGATATTTTTGTTACCTTATTGAAATCACCAGTTTTAGATTTACAGGATTAAAGGCAACTAAACAGTCAATCAGAAACTCTTTATGTTAACAGATGACCGAGTTTCGGATGAATGAACACGTCACATGCGTGATTTGCAGCAGCATCTTCAATGACCCTTGCACTTTGACCTGTGGTCACTCTTTCTGTCGCGTATGTCTCACCAAACATACCAAAAACCATCCGAGTGCTATTAAATCCAGGACCTTGCCATGTGCTGTGTGTCGCCAGTTCACCAAGGTACTGAACTACTCCAGACCGGTAGACGAGTGGGCGTGGCAGATAAAACCATCCCTGCTTCTCCAGGGGCTGCTGGACACAGAGAGGAGGGAGAAGCAATGTAGGAGATTTCAATCTTTAACACTGGTTTGATAGAAGTTCAAGTGTAATCAAATGGGCTTATGGCATACTCTTCATCCAATATCTTCCAGACAGGTGGTGACCATTCAGCTGACATTTTGGTTCTTTCTGGAAAAATTATGTACTGAACTGCAATTGATCTGCACTAGAGAACTTGAGGAGGAATTCATAAATTTTGTTCTAAAACAATCTCAAGGTGTAGTATCAGAAGATGAAGTTAAAATAAATATAATCTATGAAACCTCACCTTCAATAAAACATGACCTAAAATAAAACTCGGGGAGTAATGGGATGTCATAAGAAATAGAACCCAGAGGTTGTGTTTGAGTAAATATAGGAAATATCTTGATGAAGCAGAAATAAATTCAATGAAAACTAGATAAGGAATGGGATGTTTTTATGGTAATAGAGTTTTGTTAGTATTCTTTAGGGGTACATTAGGATCTTAGTGCTTGTTAAAATGTGATATATACCATTATATGTTTTGTTCTGTTGTATGAACATGTTAACACTGAGACAAAATGTATTTCTGGGTAATTGGTATCATCTTATTGAAATGCTTGAAATGACGATGAAAATCTTAATCAACAATATCAATGGCCTTGACGATATCAAAGAGTATACTCTTATACCAATGACTGCACAAACTCTTGGCATTGTTTATCTTGCCACAAGTATAAACCTGACCAATTTCAGCATTTATCTGCAACTTTTTTTATCCAGAAATGCTGAAAAAGCTATCCTTATTTCAGACACGGATACCTGTTGCGCTTGTGAGGGAGTAGGGGAGACAACTCCAGCTACATTCTGGTGCAAAAAGTGCAATCTGCTTCTCTGTGGTAGCTGTGCTAAAATGCATACAAAAGCTCCTTTAACTAAAAACCATGATGTACTGCTAATCTCTGAAGCGGTGAAGAAAAAGATCGAGATCCACAATAAACAGAGTAAGCAAATTAAAGTAAAGGAACGAACAGGCCTTCCTGGTTCAATGGAGTCCTACCAAGCAGACATGCATACCTACAGAACAACAACTGGAGGAGACCATAACAGAGCTCATCTTCCAATGGTTCTGCCACATCCCATGGATGAAAGATATCATCTGGATAGAAATCCATACAGAGCTTTCGAACCCATCGAGTACAATCCTCCAGGAATGCAACAGCCGACTTTATTTGAGCTCAGACCATACGCAGGTATGGGTCGACTCATATCACCTCCTGTAGTTGATGTAGTTGGCCCACCAAAACCTGTTCAATTTCCTCTTGTCTATAACAGTAATGGCGTATACTCTGGTAACTACCATGGCCTTTCCCCAAGTCGACTGAATAGACGCTATGACCAAATGGCTGAGGAGCCAGAGTATTCAGGTATCCCATTCGAAGTTTATCGGGGAAAGCGAAAAGGAAAGGGAAAGAGAGAATTTATATTGACTGACGTTGCGTACGAAACTGATCTAAAGAATGCAAGTAACGGTGAAGTGGCATCTTCACAAATGAACACAAATTCATCCAATGAACATACAAGTGTTAATGAAGAAGCATCTTCACAAGCAAGCACAAATGCATCCGATGAATCCATATACTGGACCATTGCAGGTGTATGAAATGAGGCTTATCCAACAGCCAGTTACCTTAACTTTTGCTTCAGGCATGGATGGATCTCTTCGTGGTTTTCCTTTAATATTGCCATTTAAATTGATTTTTACTCACAAGTTAGCCAAGCTTATTTCATACATTGCCATTGACACATCAAGAAGAGCATGTCCACAGAGACATATCATGACTACATGTTAATCAAATTCAACTTCTTGTGTTTTATATATTGAAGAATAGCTATGAATTTGTGAGGAATGTGATTCCTGTGGAAGCTTCATGCTGACAAGCTAGTAGACATCTATCCATGGATGACATACAGGCGAAGCCCTGTCCATGCTGAATTAGCAGTCGTCAACTACATTTTCCTCGACAGACAGTTGTTTTTCAACTGGGGTGGGTCCCAAAATTAGTCACTTTTTCCATTGAATTATGCTAACAGTATCAACTTGTTTTAACTCTTGGATAGCTATAGTTCATTATCGCTACATCTTTGGAACATGACATGTGATATACATTTAGATTTTGAACATTAGAAGACGTCGCAAGAATAAAGTGAAGTATGTTTCCTGAGAATGTATATATTTCAGATGCATGTGTGTTATGTGTTACAATGCAATTAAAGCCATGGCACACTGCTGAGAAGCTTCATACATCGCTTGAAACATTCCTTATAACTGATAAATGGATAACATGCATCTTTCTGTACAAATGTACCAGGTAGGTATGTAATTTTAATCATTCAAATCTTTTATAATGTTTGCAGGAAGTGGGTGGTGTTCTGTGTTCTTGAGTTTCTATTATAGGAAGGGTTTGAGGGGTATCTTGAAATAATCTACTGACATGCTTTAGCATGTAGGTTCCTTGGCTGAACAATTCAAAGTTTCGATGTGTGTCTTCCATAGGAAAAGTATTAAATAAGATCTGAAGAGAATCTGGTGTATAGTTTGATACAAGGGTAAAGTGTCTAAGAAAAGAAACTATAATTTATCCTGACAAAATTATGTTACATGTTTAGTCCATTGAATTATGATGTATTCTATGTCTGTTTTATAGATATTCCAAATTATTCCTGTGGAAATGTTTGTAAAAATATTTGTCATTATCTATTTGATGATGCCATGCCATGATGTCTAATTACTCAGAGTTATCAATATGAACATAAATTGTGAATTACCATTACATCCAACTTTTCACGTAAATCAGGACATATTGAAATTATTCACATATTGAAATTATTCAAACGTACATTTTTGTCCATCAAAAAGGTTCTTTTGATTATTGCAATTAATCCTGGGTGTCCCTTAATTCTGTTATCTTCTATGCATCTCCTATAAACAATGTAAAACATATCTGTGTAAATACAAGGCAGAGGGTATTCTAAGTTATGTAACTTGTACCCAATCATTTTCTCATGATACAGAAATGAAGGTCAAGGTCACCAAACTCTACAATAAATTTTCAAGGGCTGCTCCTTTCGCTGCCTGGTTCTTCATCGAATGTTCGATACAAGTGAAAGGAGTGACTCTGAACACTATTCTGGGTGTGCGGAACATGTTCCAAAAAAAAGCAGAATAGTGTTCAGAATCACTCCTTTCACTTCGTGCATGTACCGGACATTCGGAGCAAAGTTCTATATTTTGAAAGGAGCAGGCCTTCTCACTGTGAACCTATGTGCAAAATCTGAAATAATCCAGTGAATAGTTTTTGTATTTAATCAAAATTGTTTGCATGTATGGATGTACGCTGCCGTATGATATATCCCCCACTTCATGCTAAAAGCAGGAGATAATTAATTTATTTGTCAATAAGGTTCACAATCTCCGTTCTTTGTTTATTGACAGCATCAAATAACAACATAGTTAAACCAATAAATAACTTTTTATTAACATAATTGCACAAAGGATGAAAAGTTCAGTCTTCTTTGACCTTAACCCCAAACAAAGGGAGAGCAATCTGCTTCCACTGACTGTGCCATCGGACTTCCTGGAAGGATTTGATGTTGGATGTCATCTTGTTCAACTTGGATTGATTTTCAGGGAAACCTTTCAATAGGTCCTAAGGAAAAAAGGTTTCATGTCAAATTTTTAAATTGATATATAAAATTCAATAAAATCATCCCCAGTACACGCAACAAAAATGGTCACTTATCATTTCTTAACAAAACCAGTGTCATATTTATAACGTCTAAAAATATCACTATTGATAGGTAATGATTGACTCTGTTAGGGTTATTGTAATTGGTACTCTATGATGTCATTGCATGAAGCATAAAGTGGGCTGTTGGAAGGGAATCAGATTATTATCTGGCCATATCTATGTTTCTAATGAATGAAAATGTGTAATCAAGGAGTGCTTACATTCTTTTGGGTCATTTCATCTTAACATAACTTAAGCACATTTGACATGATTCTTGTTCTTGTTCAATAAATTGTTTAGTTTGAATAGGATTATAAATGTATGACAGCCTCGTTTACTCTCTATACTGTTTTCAGAAACAATGATCACATGACATGATAGAATGGAGATAAACCCACTGTTAAGAGAAAAGTTACAGTGATTCATATTTGACATCTTAAACTTCTGGCTTCTCATTCAGTTTTCAGTCTCAATTAGGGAGCTCAATTCACTTCAACATTCCTCTCTTCCTCAGGATTATGTAAATATTTGTCTTTTATATAATAGTAAACATCGATGATGTCACATTTTTCACTTATTTGTATCATACGCTATATGGGAGAGATGTAAACATAAGTTAGACAGCTTGATCAACAATCAAAATCATTCTTAAAAATAAAATTATTTTCAAACCAAAACAATATCTCACCTGTAGTTGAGTAGACAACTCCTCGCTGTCATGAAACACTAATCCATTTTCTCCATGCTTGACTAATTCAGGTAAACTGGAAAGAGTGAAGATCATGATTATTGTATTAGAAATACATGCCATTTAGATAGTGAGGAAATATATCATGGTTATATTTGGGATAACACTACCTTCAATAGTACAAATTCTTGTACTTTTTCGGGCCGAGTCCCAACCGGGATTCGAACCCACGCCCTCAGAGTAAGGCAACTATCGCCAGCATTGACGTCTATCAGAGAGGTATTGAATGTAAAAATTAGCTTAACTATAGATTGTTGGACCTCGATTTTTGTCGAGGCGAAATGGTCGTGTGGTAAGCTGTTGGTACAGTCAATGCTGGCGATAGTTGCCTTACTCTGAGGGCGTGGGTTCGAATCCCGGTTGGGACTCGGCCCGAAAAAGTACAAGAATTTGTACTATTGAAGGTAGTGTTATCCCAAATATAACCATGATATGATTATTGTAATCAAAACATTTCTGACCTCTTAAAGGTTCTTATGCAAAATATGTAAAAACAATTGTGAAATCTCCAAGAGATAATTTGTCATCTAACGCTACACTTACTTACACTGTTGAGCATATCAATAACCCTATATATACCATGGGTAGTACTGCTCTGATTAACAGAGAACTCAACTTGAATATGAATATGCCTGCTGTATTTCCTCAAACACAACTCAACCTCGAAAATACAAAAGGGTTTATGGGGTGCCGAACGAAATAGAACAATATGCTTGTTTTCAAGGAAATATTAATATAGAACAGTTCTCTACTTCATACTAACTTGCTCATAAAACAAGTGTAGAAGTGAACACAGCTCACATATCCCGCTTCCAAATATAGTTTGACATAACTGAAAATAGGAAAGGCACAACTATGGGAATGACTAATCTGTGTGTAAAGTTGAATGAATAGCGAATGTACAATTCCAGAGATAACTGTTAAACCACGTTTCCATGGAAACCGCCAAAAATAAAATTAAGAAATAGGTCTAATCCTCAAAAGGCACATCTAGGCATCATGGTTGACATGTGTATGGAGTTTGGTGTAGCTAGAATGTATAGTTTAGGAAATCACAAACTGATCTCCTTATTGAGTCACTGTTTGGTCATGTTTCCATGGAAAATGCAAAAAATAACATTAAAAAATCGATCTAACCCTCAAAAGGCAACACTAGAGATCATGGCTCACATGTGTAGCAAGTTTGGTGAAGCTAGCATGTATAGATTGAGAAATACGCTCTGCACAATGTTTTGTGACGGAGGGACAGACGAACAGACTGACTGAATGAACGCTATATACCCCCGCTTACGCTGTAAGGCAGGGGTATAATTATAAATTCAGTGAAGCGTATCAAATGACCACGAAACAAATCCATACTATTTCTTAAAATGTTTGTGCAAACATCATGTGAAATGTGAACCAGATATGTATTGTTGAGCTGCAATCTAGGCTTGTTTGCCAATCCATTTCTTCTTCTTGAATAAAATACGTTTAACCAACTTGCTGAGCGTGCTGCTGGATTCAAACCCAGACCTCTGGACTCCACCCAAAAGGTGCTCAGTGCACATATAGCATCTGCATTTTATAGAGTATGTCTATTTACCTGTATGTACTTAATTCATGTACATTGAACATCAACAGTTTCAAGCTGTAACTCACCATTTGAAGTGGACAGCACATACAGGCAGCCCGCAGCCAAACATGTCCACCACCTTCATGGGGAGGTCCAGCCCGCTAGACGATTTGTGTAGACACACACCCACATCAGCTGAACCTTACAATTGATTAGAAAAACATCATGTTAGATAACACAGCAAAATATAACAAGAATACAAGCAGACAGAGTCGGCCATATCTCCCGCCATGTAGGAATTTTGAATATATTTATGCATTTTGAATATATAATGCATTTACTTTCTTGAAAACTGTTATAACTCATAACTCATAAGTGATCAAATTTCTATATAGCAAAAGGCACATCTAGACTACTTGGTTGATACCTGTACAAAGTTTCAGCAAAATATATTGAATAGTTTTGAAGTTTGAGGCCGGAATCGAAAAGCCCGGACACACAGACGGACAGACAGACAGACGGCCAGACGAACAGACGAACGCTCATTTCTATATCCCCGCCAACTTTGTTGTGGCGGGGGATAATTACTATAAGTACCAGTGAATATTGTTTTGTTCATAAAGGCACAATGAACATGTCACCACACATCTCGATATATTATCAAGTCAGTATCCCCTTAATTATAATTATTTTAAATTTTATCCACAAATCCATTAAAACTTTTACCAATTCTGCACCCACCTAATTCTTAGATGCTAAACCACGGTCTAACAGATTACTTTTGATGATGTATGAAAATTCAAACTTCAATTTTTTTTTTTTTAAATACTTAAATAAACATTAAAACAAATTATTCTAACACATTTGACCAAACCGTGCTTTCACAAGTAAACTATTTAATGTAATGAAAACAGTCCCAAACAAGCTTTTTAAATCACACAAATCCTTTCTTATTCAAACAATGTGTATGAAACAAGTTGTGACAACACTTATCCTGGAAATACTTTCTACTCTTTAAGCTTTATCCCCTTAGTCAGATTACTTCCAGATAACACAGTCTCTATTTACTAGACAAAACAAATATTTCACCTATTTGCCAATACCAGGTAATTGCTTTGGGTGAAGTGCACAATGATAACTGTCTAAATGTTTTCAATTATTTTTCAATAAACATGAATACAAATTGCATGAGGTATTTTCAATATTACAAAATATATTTAAGAGCTTTCCAACAAAAGCGCAAAACATCAATTTCAAATTACCATATTCAATACCACTAATATTATGGCAATAATTAACATAATTATCTTAACCTACAAAGTAGCCATACAAGTTTGTATGAAGTAATATCAATGATATACAATAATTATGAGTAAAAAGTCCATAAATATAAACCATTGCGACCCCTTATATTTCTTACATAATCTAATCTGTAAATGGTTACCATATAAGGGGCCAATGCATAATATTATACCTGATAACCTTCTATGTAGTGATTATCCAAAACTGCACTCTTCCAAGGGATTAACAGTTGTTATTACAGGTAGCAGGTGCTTGTGAGAGTTCAGTTAACCAATCACCTCTACTCAGTGTGACAGTGTTTGTACAAGGCCTGCTCTGACAACTTGTGTTTTTATAAACACAAAGAATGAAATTCAGCCAATCAAGCTTCTGTCTTGGACCTGATAGAAGTAATTAACTGTCTAACGAGCACTTCCCCTAATCAGAGAGGAGAGAAGACTAATCTGATCAGGAGAAGGCAACATGCCACTGCTCTGACAGCCTTCTCAATGTCACAGCTCCAGCTATATAGACCCCCAACCAGTTGTCCAGATCATCAGCTTCTGCTTCACTCCAGGTTCACAGTTCACAGAGATCCACAGTCAGCAACATCCAGTAAAGCCAGAGTTTCTTTTAGTGATTACTTACAGCTTATAGTTAAGTCTTACAATCAAAGTACCCAGTGATCACCAGAGTCAGTGCTTCTTACTTATATTTACTTTAATTTGACTACTTCACACCAACTCTCAAAGATGGCATCTGTGTCTGTTACCCCTGCCACCGCCGACCAAGTCCAGCAGGTTGAGGACCTGACTCCCAGGATCAGCGACCCTCTGTCTGCCTCCTTCCAGCTCTTTAGTCTGGTCGACACCCAGGAGAGGGCTTTGGAACATGCTCAAGCTATAGGTAATTACACACTTTCTGTTTTCACTTGGTGTTCAATGTTCAATGATAATATCTTTTCACTATTGATTCTGGTATAATTTTTTATTCATCCATAAAGAGGTTTCCCTTGCTCATCACTTGTTAATGAAGCTTTCATCACTCATCACTTAAAGCTTCTTATCATTTCTAATAACTAAATATTTATTCTATTATTCCAGAATCGTACATCCTGCGACTGACAGAGACGATCGTGCGAGATGCCAGAAGGGACGGCCATGTTGGACATGGTCTGCTGCTCCTCAACAGGAAGTGTGTTGCCGAGGGTGTCCGCCAGGTGTTCCTCCGTCTTGCCATGAGGAAGTGGCGTCAGATCCGAGCCTGCTACAACCAGATCCGCCACTCCGAGGAGCGTGACTCCCTCCCCGACACTGACCTGGACGAATCACATGATCACGAGGTGATGCAGTTGGCTCGTGGACTCACAAGGGAGTGCTGTGCCTTCCAGAGAAACTGCTAGATCTTCAGCACTTGAGGAAGGAAACTTCTCTAGGAGTGATTCTGTTACAAACACTGAGACTGCTAAGGACTGGAGGTCCATTACTGATGGTTCTTCCTCCTGCTAGACCTATGATGAAGATCAAGGTGGATTTGTGACATGACTGAAATGAACACATCGATCCAGAAACCCTTCAAGCCTGGTCATTGAAGCAAAAGAGGACCCCAATATCCTGATTTTGCTGTCCATCAATGACAGATGAGAATCACCGATGCCAAGGAACAGCTCAAGCTGCATTGGACAAGCCAAGATAAACTGAATCAACTGTAAATAAACATAAATCACATACAAACTTTCTTAGTTATATTTCAGGAAGTTAGAAAAATGATTTAAATGAGCTTGTACTCACCTAGCAGTAGTGGATAGTCCTCTGGTGTCAGCCAAGGAAGGCAAAACTTTACATGGCTAAATTTCATCTCAGAAATCTTAGCCTGATAAAATGCCTTCTGTGGTCCTTTCCCTACAAAAAAACCCCACAATATTTAAATCCTTTGTGTATATACATGTACCATTTTGAAATCTTTGCCAACCCATTACATCCCCTTCATATATACAAGCCAACCTACCTGTAATTGCGCAGATGACATCTGGTAAAGGTTGATCTGATGCAGCTTGTTCATACTCTGAAACAATAGAAGAATACTTTTTCTACAAATGTTACATTCATAATATGTGCAGCTGTATTTCAGTTGTTATATATGTAGTATATAAGGTCAAAAGGTATCTCAACTTACTCTCTAGGGCACATAGTAGTATTCCAAAGTCTTCATCCTCTGAAAATAAAAAAGGTGCATTTAGCAGGCCATGGCAAATGAATTGAATGCATTTTTTTATTATCTCAACTCCTGAAATTCTTTACATGATTAAATATAGCGCAAACTTTCTAGAAAGCAAAGCTGTATTATTGGTATATTTGGGATCACAGCTACATTTGTGCAAATTATTTTACAGTTTTTGGGACGAGTCAAAACCACACCCTTGGAGCCAGCTTCAGTCACCTTAGTTACCTCAGAGACCTTGCTTATAATTCCACCAACTGGTAATAGTGATTTTACAATCACCACTTCTCTGATTGTAAAGTGTCATTTAAAATATTCAAAATCTAAATTCACTATCTGTCCAGCTAGTACTGCTGACCACTAGAACTGACCGCTACCTGTCCAGTTAGTACTGCTGACCACTAGAACTGACCGCTACCTGTCCAGCTAGTATTGCTGACCACTAGAACTGACCGCTACCTGTCCAGCTCGTACTGCTGACCACTACCTGTCCAGTTAGTACTGCTGACCACTAGAACTGACCACTACCTGTCCAGTTAGTACTGACCACTAGAACTGACCACTACCTGTCCAGCTTGTACTGCTGACCACTAGAACTGACCACTACCTGTCCAGCTAGTACTGCTGACCGCTACCTGTCCAGTTAGTACTGCTGACCACTAGAACTGACCACTACCTGTCCAGTTAGTACTGACCACTAGAACTGACCACTACCTGTCCAGCTTGTACTGCTGACCACTAGAACTGACCGCTACCTGTCCAGCTTGTACCGCTGACCACTTGAACTGACAACTACCTGTCCAGCTTGTACTGCTGACCACTAGAACTGACCGCTACCTGTCCAGTTAGTACTGCTGACCACTATGACTGAACGCTACCTGTCCAGTTAGTACTGCTGATCACTAGAACTGACCGCTACCTGTCCAGCTTGTACTGCTGACCACTAGAACTGACCGCTACCTGTCCAGTTAGTACTGCTGACCACTATGACTGAACGCTACCTGTCCAGTTAGTACTGCTGATCACTAGAACTGACCGCTACCTGTCCAGCTTGTACTGCTGACCACTAGAACTGACCACTACCTGTCCAGCTTGTACTGCTGACCAGGAGAACTGGTCTCGTCTTGTCTTCCCCCACACCAGATTTCTCGTCCTTTTGTGTGAACACTGTATTGTCTGTAGATCTGCAAATAAGTCTCTTAAATTAATTGTTACACAAGTTTCAAGATGTGGCACTGTTACTGTACCATTGTTAATAACATTTGTATGCTGCTTCTACCCATATCAAGTTGGAATCTAAGCTGAGGATAAATAGTAAAAAAATGCTCTTATTCCCAGATTCCCATCCTTTACTTGGCATGATACCTTAGTTGAAGAAACTTTTCTGTGTCCTGTTCATTAATCCAACAGATAATAATCATTGTTTATACTTTGACTTGAAAATACTAGTGACAAGCTTTACAAATAAATTTGTCCAATTTCTGAAGAAATATTCTGAAAGTAAGTGTTGGAAGCTCACTGTGCTGAGAAGACAGGATACTCTTCTTGTAGCCGAGTGAAGAGCTTGTGTTTCACATTCAGTGGTGTCAGTTGGAATCTCTCTGGAGGCCGATCATAAAGTGTCACTGCTCTACAAGACAATAAAAAACGTATAAGTCTGTAGTTTTGTTCACTACTTATCAACTTGTGTGTGTGAGTGAGTGTTGTATACATGTTGATTATTCCACTCCTGTAAAACCTATTTGCGCAAGTGGCCTAAACTTCCCTGGAACTGAGGTCAATTTGATATAACAGTCGTGGATGAATAAAAAGCTTTTAAAAAAATTTTACAACTTCACTTTCTTTCAATAATTTCATTTCCTATCTTACACCATCTAAAATGAGCCATTTTTCAGTACCTGATTACCGGTAATGAAACTGGACCTATAACATGGTTGTGATGAAGCCTTGAAACCATTCAGGAAACAATATGAGAATATATTTCTTGTTGTTTCTTTTCAAAAGGGTTTGAACTTAGGGTTTAAGATTCACACAATGTTATAGACTGTAACGCACCTTATACCCCAGTTATTCTTTAGATCTTCTTTCATTGCATTTGTAACACAAAGGTTTGCAGTGGAAAATCGTCCAAAACATTTTTCATACCTGAAGCACCAACAACAGGAAAATATCAATAAAAAACAATTTAAGGAAAGAGCTCATACAGAATTAACTACATATGAAAACACTAACCATGAAAGTACTAGTCCAAACTAGTCTATCACCTAAACATTGAAAACAATTATTTATTCTGAAATATCACCATTTTATTTAATATTGAAAAAGCGCTTTGGTTTTCAGAAAATCTCTCTTTCTCAGAACCTTTCAATATTCAACAAAATGGTGATATTTTCAGAATAAATTTGTTTTTCAGAGTCTCTGTGTAAGACTAATTCAAACCAAATACATGTTTTGAATATTATACAGAGCTTCAGGCTACTTTGTGTTAATTTTACTAGCAAAGTATCTTTTGCAATAGCAATGGACTAACAGACTAGTATTGATTTCAACCCAAAGTAAAGCATTATTTTGTTTAAATTTTTTTTTTATGTATCTAAAAGGCTGCAGTAAATATCAGTATTTGGCTAAATGTTTTACTATTAGATGCTTTGAAATATAATGACAGAAGATAAGAAAAACATGTTGAGCAAATGAAAAAGAAAAGTTACAAATCAAATTCTTGACTTCAGCATGATACTTCAAAGTCTTATATTAAATGTTTCCAGTGTCTTGAAGTCAAATATTGACACACATAACACTAAGGTAAACTTTCAGAACACACCATTTTGAGAAGATGACAAGAGGATGTGATGCCCGAAGACTGAGAGAGAGGATAGTGTAGCCGTAGTTATGCCAGTCAACGATAAGTTTGCTGAACCTAAGCAGTGACACGATCCAGCATACGGCTATAGTTGGAATTGCTGGGGGATTCTGATGATGTAAAATATTAATACAGATCAACATGTTCACTACATACATAAATATAGGTATTCTTGTTGATGATCAAAAGATTACAATGTTTTTTTACATAAGGGTTGATAGTATATTTCGAATCCAAATTTGTGAATGATAAGTTTGAATAAATTATGTAATTAACTGAAAAAAGCCTTTTCACATGTAAGTATTATTTAGATGTTCCATGGACATTCCAATCCACTTACCTGTAGAAATATGTATCCTGATTTTGGTAACAGCAGCAGGTTGAATCCAAGCACAAAAGACTGCCATATCACTTTCACAAAGTAGGTCACAATTTTGGGAAAAGCTGAGGAAACAAAATTGTTTGTGTTAAAAACTATAGATTATATAGATTGTTATAGGCAGATGTGATCTTGTAACAGTCATCAGATAAAGAACATAAAGAACCCCATGAGTTCACACATGCATGCTT
Source organism: Gibbula magus (assembly GCA_936450465.1). Classification (NCBI taxonomy): domain Eukaryota; kingdom Metazoa; phylum Mollusca; class Gastropoda; order Trochida; family Trochidae; genus Gibbula; species Gibbula magus. Next base: position 14,069,958 of record OW388290.1, on the reverse strand, counting down.
TTAAAGGACACTTGATAATGTAATGTCTGTAAAGAAATTAAAACCAAAATTTAATGCAAACATTCCATTATATTATTCTATTATCTATTACTAAAAAGCCACACCCATGCAGGGCATAACACGGACATGGTATTTGTAACAACAACAAACATTATCAAAACATTACATTTATTTAGTGTACTAAAAGTATAGACAGATAAGAGAGATACCTTTCAAAATGTTTGGTGGTTCTTTCAAGTAGTGTAAGTTGATGCTGTCATGGTCTGTAATCTGCTTGTGTGGCGTTGATCCTTCACAGTAAAGGAAATATCTGACAATACATGATGAACCCTTATGTTATAATGAGAGTTCTGTGGAATTACAAGCTGGGGATTTATAACACTGTTAATGTTCCTTTAAAATAATTTTGATTTCATCTCATGCATATTATGATTCTTGTTTAAAAAAACGAAACCCACTGAATGGAATATCATATCCCGAGTGAATGATACTATATCTGTAAATTTTTCTAAATATTAAAAAAAATTTACATTTCCGCAAAAACTGTGCTTCATATAAACACAATGAGGAACAGTTAGTGGTCCTCTGCAGCTATATAAAAATAATGTTTTAGAGATAATTGGAAATTCTATCATGTCTAGAAATAGAAACTTTTATTGAAATCAGACTATTTTTATAGCCAATTTCTTTTCTTCGTCTTTATATTTTTATTGTTGGCACAATACTTTATTATTCATATATCTTGTACATGATATATAATTATACATCAACATGTGATTAAAATGTATTATTACTGTTCACATCTTTTGTTTATTGTTCATTTCCAATAGTTTTAATCAGTTCCTTTTTCGATATAACAATACACAAAAGCCTTCAATCAAATAGACAATGCTATGATGTCACAATAACGTCATTCATTCGGCCCCGCCGATTTGTACTTCAGGGACCCAGAATCCTGTAATAAACATCTGATGAAGGAGTCAACCAACTCTGAAAATGTAAGAACACCATTCTGGTACTCTTCGCGGATAGCACCGAGTGTTGTGAACGTTTCTCCTCTTCTCTTAGTTTTTCCCAACTTCGGTTGGCCCTGTTCCGGCATCCTTAAGTGGATCCACATACTGTTATCTCGATCATAACCGCCTCTAGACAGGTCGTCTAGAGCCGCCCTTTTCCTTTAGTTGGATTATTTTTATAACCTACATTCGATTATTGGAATCTAATGATAATGTCATATATTTGTAATAACAATTTGGAAGATAAATGTTGGCTTTTATTGATTATTTGCAGGTATATGAATATTTTTTAATAAGGGTAAAAATGAGAATCTTGGAATATGACAACTTTACTCCACTTACAGTCCTTCTGTAGAAATGTACCATGTCCATTTAAAATCAGAAATCTATTATTATATCCTCATCAGGATTTAAGAGGTTTTTTTAAAAGTTAGTGAAATGAAGTCTGGTCATGTTGTATTATATTCATATCTTTGAAAATAAAAAAATACTCTGTAAACTATGGACAGTAGGCAGTTTTTAGAAAATGGGAGTACTAGTAATTATCAATTGAATCGCACTACCAACCCTGGCGCTAGACAAACTAACCTTAAAAAGTCTTCAGATATCTAAGGGATAAAGAAGATAGTCTATCCTAGAAAACTTCTACTGTGCTTTTTTATGGTTATTGTTTTAATTGATATATTCATATCATTAGTCATATGCCTTAAAATACTAAATATTAATTATTGATATTATGAATAAATAATTATTTTACCTCCATAACCTACGATATCCACAGTGAATCCTTCCTTGGCGAGTGACACTGCATGGTACTGCATACGCGGACTACGTCCAATATCACCAAGCACAACAACGCATACAGATTTCTTACCCTTGACTATAAAATTCAGTAACAGATACAAAAATATCAAAATAAAAGGAAACGATATCAGTATTTGGATAGTGAATAACATCACGAGATATCAGAATGAGATCCGGTGGTATGAACACGAAACATCCGAATAACTGACGTTTGATATTCCCAACACGAAAACACGTGTCAACTAGAAAATGTAAACTTCCGGGTTCCATACATCATTAAAAAAAATGAATTTTCTCTCGGAAATTCCGTATATGACCGGAGGATCATTGAATAATTGATTCAAAAAATTATGATATACATTATTTGACAATTTCCCCTTAAAGTTTACCATATATTAGGCTAATGATTTCTTTTATGTCGTAAGCATTCAACTAAAGGGAGGTAATCCTCAATTTGTTCAGTCGTGCTTATCGCTAGCAAAAGAGGGTGCATTTTTGCAGTTTTGGGTGTTGACACTTCAACATTTGTGATGAAAAATGATACAGATGATAGTAAGAGTGACGAAAGTAGTGTGGAAGGAGAATATGAGGTAAATTCGATTACCGAGATCTTTTTAGGTTCATGCACTTTACAGTTACTAGTAAGTTAGTAGTTACACAGTGCTTTGACTTCCAGAGAAAATGGAAAGTAGAGAATTTAAATATGATACATCATTACATGAAGAAGAAAATGTTAATTATTAGGAATAAAAAAAGATTAAATGACTTAATAACATTAAACTATGAACCAAGAATATGTGATATACATTTACTAAATGACAAATTGAATAATTATATGGGTCCGGCCTGCATGGGATTAGTACTTGTGTAATTATCAATCTTATTTTGTGGTACAAACATAGTGATAAAGTAAAAGCATTTCGCTGATTTCTAACTAAAGAATTACATTCTATCAAAAGATTTATTAGTCTATGAACGGCAATTTCCTTGAGCATACATATGTTTTGCATTGTGAATTTCATCATGTTCATAAAGATACAGCAGAGATTCTCAAACACACAGATATCAGTTAAAGGGACATGCAGGTTGTTGTTCGAGTCACATATGCCAAACATTAAATATTATAACTTTATTGATAAGTACTGCCTGTGGCAAAAATTGCCATTTAAATGCTTGTCGACAGTAATATGCCTTATGGGTTTGTTACTTATTGATCCCGCATCAATCAGTCGAGTAGACTGGCAGACCAAATCTTGTCTAATTTTTTTTCAGGTAGCAGGATTTGATTCCCCAAAGTTTGACTTTTCCTCCTGGAGTCCTGAGGCACCTGCAGGCCTCCAGTTCATGTGCCTTGTTCCCATCGGTCGGCCTTACACCAAGCCGCAGCAGGGACGTTCACCAGGGAAAATACGAGTGTCCCAGACTCATCGACAGCAGCGCATGAAAGATTTTCAATCTGGGAGCACAACAGGGAGGAATATCCTTGGTAAGAATGAAAACAATTGATTTCTTTGATTTTGATTTGACTATTTTGTATTATAGCTGTCAGCTTGTATAGCATATTAGCTATCACGAGTGTAGGATTATGGGATTATGATCTTTGTTGGTTGGAGACTCAGATTTGTAAATTTCATTATCCTACTCCAAAAGGGTGTGACAGGGGTGTAATTTTAAAGGGATTTACCATTTGAAGTGCTATGATAAAATGTTGAAGATAATCATAAAGGTACATTTGTGATCATTCAAAAGCACCCAGTTGTATGAAGTAGCACAACTATTAAGTGAAATATAGCTTATTTCTTCTTCAGTCAGCAGGCATAATGTAACATAACACTCTAAAACAGTTGATCATTGCCCAGTAGGGCAGTTAGGGTTGGGGATGGCACCTTGGAGGTTTCTGGTTATATTTCCAGTGCTGTTGTGTTTTGTCCCTTGAGTGAAATACAAGCCTCTAATAGAGACAAACAATAGAGGTAACACTTATATACACTTGGTACTTCTTTCTTAGAATGCAATGGCCTATTATTAGTACAGTTGTGTGAAAAATGTGGATTATAGATTTTAACTTTGTTGACTGGGCAATGTCTCATTATTTGATATATTAGTTTTTTTTAGAATTAAGTAATACCTGATTAGCTACAGGCCAATGTATTTTGTGACTGTAGTGTTTGTATTCTTGGTTTTTAACTAAACCGAAAATCAAATCAAGGATTATGTGTCACAATGCATACCGAACCAAAGCTCTCATTTGGTAATCTACCATCACAAATTTTTCTTTTTCAGATGAAAAAAAGTTGCGAACTGCATCCTCACAAAATGAATATAGGACAGGTAATATACATTAGAAACCACTTTTATCTTCTTTCTCTTCACCACCGTTTCTTTATAAATCCTTAAATAAACTGTATGTTCAATAATACATAATGTATATTAAATTTCATTGTCATCAGGTTAGATTTTGTAGGTTAGATTTCCTGGTTACTGTTAAAGTAACATGCAGTAAAAATAATTTCAGAGATATCCATAATATACATGACTGCAAGAGACACGTTGTTCAACTTTGAAACTCACTTAAATTCTGTTTTTGGTAATGTACCCTTGTAAACATTCTATGTAATGGTCCAGTTGTGGAGCTGCTAGACAGTGGTGTGGACCCATGTGGATCTGATGAGAAGAGGAGGACAGCTCTCCACTTTGCCTCATCCCAGGGTCATGAGCTCATTGTCAAAGTTCTGCTGGACAGAGGAGCAGACGTCAATCAGAAGGACATCTTGGGCAACACACCCCTGCATTTAGGTGAGGCAACCATGTTAGTGATTGCCATTGCTTACATAACAACTATTCCAGAAGCTGGTAACAGATAGATAAGTCTATTAACAAAAAAAAAAGAAGACAAATATTTTATGGATGATCAACTTCTTTATTAACAATAGCAATAGATCCTTATACCGTTTGTAAGTTTGTCTTGGCTTGTCCAATGCAGTTACACCTGTTCTTTGGCATCAGCTTTCTGTTATTCTGGAGAAACTGCATGATCTTCATCTGTCATTCACTGAGAACAAAATCAGGGAATTGGGGTCCTGTTTTGCTTCAACGACCAGGCTTGGAGGGTTTCTGGATCGATGTGTTCATTTCAGTAATGTCACAACTTCCACCTGGATCTTCATCGTAGTTCTAGCAGGAGGAAGAACCGTCAGTGATGGACCTCCAGTCATCAGCAGTCTCTGTGAAGTATTTGTAACAGAATCACAACTAGAGAAGTTTTCTTCCTCAAGTGCTGAAGATCTAGCAGTTTCTCTGGAAGGCACAGCACTCCCTTGTGAGTCCACGAGCCAACTGCATCACCTCGTGGTCATGTGATTCGTCCAGGTCGGTGTCGGGGAGGGAGTCACGTTCCTCGGAGTGGCGGATCTGGTTGTAGCAGGCTCGGATCTGACGCCACTTCCTCATGGCAAGACGGAGGAACACCTGGCGGACACCTTCAGCAACACACTTCCTGTTGAGGAGCAGCAGACCGTGTCCAACATGGCCGTCCCTTCTGGCATCACGCACGATCGTCTCTGTCAGGCGCAGGATGTACGATTCTGGAATAATAAATTAAAAATTTAGTTTTTTGAAATTATAAAGAGCTTTAATTGATGCATTTCAGCAAATCGAAGCTAGTCTTCATAAGAAAGTAATGAAAAAGGGAAACATCTTTATGGATGAATAAAAAATTATACCAGAATCAATAGTGAAAAGATATTATCATTAGCATTTAACACCAAGTGAAAAAAAAAGTGTGTAATTACCTATAGCTTGAGCATGTTCCAAAGCCCTCTCCTGGGTGTCGACCAGACTGAAGAGCTGGAAGGAGGCAGACACAGGGTCGCTGATCCTGGGAGTCAGGTCCTCAACCTGCTGGACTTGGTCGGCGGAGGCAGGGGTAACAGACACAGATGCCATCTTTGAGAGTTGGTGTGAAGTAGTCAAATTAAAGTAAATATAAGTAAGAAGCACTGACTCTGGTGATCACTGGGTACTTTGATTGTAAGACTTAACTAGAAGCTGTAAGTAATGACTGAAAGAAACTCTGGCTTTACTGGATGTTGCTGACTCTGGATCTCTGTGAACTGTGAACCTGGAGTGAAGCAGAAGGTGATGATCTGGACAACTGGTTGGGGGTCTATATAGCTGGAGCTGTGACATTGAGAAGGCTGTCGGAGCAGTGGCATGTTGCCTTCTCCTGATCAGATTAGTCTTCTCTCCTCTCTGATTAGGGGAAGTGCTTGTTAGACAGTTAATTACTTCTATCAGGTTCAAGACAGAAGCTTGATTGGCTGAATTTCATTCTTTGTGGTTATAGAAACACAAGTTGTCAGAGCAGGCCTTGTACAAACACTGTCACACTGAGTAGAGGTGATTGGTTAACTGAACTCTCACAAGCACCTGCTACCTGTAATAACAACTGTTAATCCCTTGGAAGAATGCAGTATGAGATAATCACTGCATAGAAGATAGGCCTTATACATTAAAAGCAATTTATTTAATATTATCTAAGGTTAGAAATGAGAATTTACCATTGGACTGTCAGTTCTTAGCATTGTATCATATGGTTTTATCTATCTTGTTATACGGGTCAGAAGTGTGGGGTTTCAGTAATATTTCACAACTTGAATTGGTTCATAAATATTTTCTTAAATTGTGTTTAAATTTACCTAAGAGCACACCAAATTATATGTTGTATGGAGAAAGAGGTAGATTCCCACATTTTGATTAAGAAAAGGATGATTTCATACTGGCTTAAATTAATGACTTTTAATAATTCTAATAAATTGTCCAGTTTTTGTTACAATATGTTGTAAAGAAAATTTATTCAAAATCATTACTCTTCTAATTGGCTTAAGTATGTTAATAGCCTTTTGTGGACTTTTGTTTGGAATGATCAATGTGCTGTGGATAAAAATTGACTTTTGTTCACAGTTGAAGAAAATTTAAAAGACCAGTTTATCCAATGTTGGCATTATGAAAAATCTTTATCATCCAAAGGAAAATTTTATTCCTGTATCAAGCCAAACTTTGGCCTAATTAATTATGTATTATTACCACTAATTATTTCAAGGCCTTTATTAAAAATTTAGACAAGTAATCATCTTCTACCTGTGGAGAAAGGAAGATGGTCCCATGTTCCCTATCTTGAAAGAATGTGCCCACTTTGTCATCTTGGGGTTGTTGATGAATTCCACTATATATTTATCTGTCCTTCATTTTTGTTTGAAAGAAACAAGTTTATAGAGCTTTATGTTGTAATAAGACCCAATTTCTATAAAATGCACCAATTGTTACCTTCCCAAAACATATGTACCCAAAGAAAATTTAGCAAAATTATTAAATGTGTATTTGATAAGTTCAATGAATGATTTGTAGCCATGTATACATGTATATCATGATTGTAAATTGTACCACTGTGAGTGGTCTTTGTGGAAATAAAGTTGATTGATTGAAATACATCAAGGACATCTTGGGCAACACACCCAGCATGTAATTGTGTCAACATTTTCAGTCATCATTGCTTATGTCTCAGCTTTAACATCTTCCGCACGCATCGGGCCACATATAGACTTTTAGAAAATGCATATTGACCCCTGCGACAACTTGAAGGGATTCCTGAGACAGGAAGTAACGCGACTATTGAGCTATGGTGTAGACCAATCAAATGCGCGTTTACAAATCACGCACAGACACGTTGAGTGAATGTTTCTTCTTCTAATTTAAATTACCCGTACTACGCTGATTACGCTCGATTAATTACTGATAAAACTAAATCACAACATGCGGGTAAATGAAACAAACCACAATTTATTCAAGATCTGATAATAGCTCTCTTGTTTAATTTTCCCATTGAAGTTAAAGTCCGTTTTGAACCTGTATTATGCAAATGAGCTTAACATCCGAGATGAAAAATCCCAAAGTATTATAAGCAATTTGTAAAGCTGTCAGTGCATTACACACTTTTGGATGGATTGGGTTGGTAACGACCGATTTAATTGGTCAATAGAGAGGACGTAACTGTCTATGGGCGATAGGTGGCGCAGACCCTGTCACAGAAATCCCTTCGAGATGTCGCAAGGGTCAGTATGCATTTTCTAAAAGTGCATGTATGGTCCGATGTGTGCAGAAGATGCAGCTTTAAAGGCATTCCAGTGTTTGTAGTACCAGATTTAGAAATCTTTAAAGATAATTATTAATCAATATCTTAATCAACAAAATCTATAATTCAGTGTGTCAACTTTATCATTGATGATTGTTTATATCTGTCTGAGGGTATAGATTCTCTCCCCACACAGAGATTAATCAACTATTACTGTTCATCAACTGTTCTGAATCAATGACCAGGCTTAAATGCATGGAGGGTTATGGATCTTCTATGTTCTATCAGAAAAAAAATAATTTTCACCAAATCTCCAAGCGGTCAAAAGTGTGCAACTATATTATCCAACAAAACATTTTTTAATATTTTCGACGGACTTCTGTCATATGAAATTTGTGGGCATGCGATGGGCATCCTATATTCAAAGAATCTATAGTCCTGAGCCTAGTTTGTTAACTTCTTTCCTAACTCGAACAAGGTCATGTCCATGAATTTGTTGTGTATGTTTTTTAGATTTAGTTGTATCTGATTATTGTTATTTATTTCACTAGCTGCCTGCACTTGCCAAGTTCCTGTGGTCACGTTACTACTGAAAGCAGGTAAGAGGAAGTTGCATAGTCTGATTTCACAAAAGATTTGTAACTGTTCTTTTTTTAGAGACATTTAGAAGTGAGTTGACAAGTCTCTGTGTGTTTTCGGTGGTCCATTTATCCATCAAGATAATAAGTGCCACATTTTGTCCAAAAGAATAACATGGCGTAATCTTAAATTAATGGAGTTACTAATTACATATGACATCAATTAATTTCATAGCTATGGCTCCTCACTTTTCTTAACTAATCATATTTGATGGAATTTTATGACCATGTCATTTTCTTAAATAATTTACCAGGGTATTCATATCAGGGTTCATACTGTTCATACAATGACCTATTGCAAAATATGATCATGGTGACATAACTTCGCGGAGAAAGTTTCAAGTCCCTTTCTTTAACATTGCACTAAGGTTACCTTAGTGACTGACGATCATCTTAAAAGGAGGGTTCTATCGGGGTATTTTTTGTGAGGATTCGAGAGGATATCCCTGTTTACACAAATATATTATCAATACATGATTAAAACACAATCAAATTGAAAGATTGTAATGAGAGTATTATTTTGATGAATTTATATTTCACAACTTAATAAAGACAAGCGCACATTTGTTGAAAAATAAAAACAATGAGAACTGAAGCCATTCATCGGCGCTGCAAGTGGGGGAAAGTTTGCTACGGCATAACAGCAAATTGTTTATTAGTTTTATGACACGCTATGTGTTACTATGTGAACTTTATATCAGTGTATATATTTTATCATTAAAATGTTGTAAAATTAGGTAAAATATAGCGTGTTTTCATTTCACGTAATGCACAAAATCCAATATGGCGGATTTTGCCGACAGAACGGCCCCTTTAATGCTTTGTGAAAGGGGACCGAGAACATTATTAGTCTCTACACACTAATATTCTCTATATATATCCTCAGGGCCAAATCTACAACTGGTGAACAAGTATGGCACTACTCCAGTTACACTGGCCAAGGCCAAGTTGAAGTTTCTGTCCGAGAACAAAGTTTATTCCTCACAAGAAGTTCGAGACGAAGTAGTACAGGTAAATTCTACCATGGTTTGTCTAAAATGCACATTTACAACTGTAACTATTTTAAAAACATGTTTCTAGATTTGATTCAAGTTCAAATGTTGTTTTAGATTATTGTTGAAGCTTACATAAAATCATAGTTTGTTTAGCAACGAGCACTATCACTACAAAACCCTGAGCTGTATCACAATAAAAGCTTAGATTTTATCACAAAAACATATTGAGTTGCATTATTATACAAACAAGAATTAATCACTACAATGTTATAGCAAATTTACCTCAATTTAGGTTATCATATTTTGATAAAGAAAAAGCTTTCCATTATATCTATTGGATACAGATTTAGAAGTGCACCTGCTGTAGTAGGCATGGACTGGCTTGTAATTAAATGTCCTATTTCAAGTGTTTAGACAATCATGTGAATATCTTATCATAAAATTTATTTTGTACTCAGGTGTCGGAAATGATGAAAACATTCCTCGATCTGTCAGGGCTGAAGAACGAGTCGGAGCAGGTTGACGACTTGTGTAGACAACTTCAGCGGACGTCAACACGGGAAGAAGTCGACAACATAAGTTCACTACTCTCCAACTTTACCAACATGTCACTACAACCTCCAACGTGAAATCCTTGTGCATCAAATTATGAAAGTAACTCTCGGTGAAAAGGTGTCAATGGCACTGAAGCCTTCAGCCAATCGCAGCATATATATATATTCAATGTAACTTTAGGCAGGGGAGCAGCCATCATCTTGGTCTAGGTGAAACAGTGAGAACGTATCATGGCAGGAACTTTACTGTTGTTTGTGTTCTTCTACTGATGTTGATCTTTGTCAGCTGAACTCTCTAGTGCAGGTTATTTTTTTAAAAATGTAGAAAGTTTTATTAATAACTTGAAATTTTGTGACTACCTACTACTACCTACTGTTATGTGTGTCTGCAGTCATTTGGACTTAATTTTGGTGGGAAAGGATGAAATTATTCCAGTGACAAATAAGTTCATAATTTACATAGTAAACTGCATCCTTCATTATGACCTTGCATCTAGAATTTTAACTGCCACTACAGAAATATTATAGGAAAGCCTTGTACTACCATGGGGCCAGTCTCTTACTAATTCCTTGTTGCAAGTTGTGATGTCTGTAAATTAGCCACTCAATGGTGGTGGATCCAGAGGGGGGACGTAGGGGTGTGGACCCTCCCCTCCCAGCGAGAGGTGGATCCAGAGGGGGGACGCAGGGGTGTGGACCCTCCCCTCCCAGCGAGAGGTGGATCCAGAGGGGGGACGCAGGGGTGTGGACCCTCCCCTCCCAGCGAGAGGTGGATCCAGAGGGGGGACGCAGGGGTGTGGACCCTCCCCTCCCAGCGAGAGGTGGATCCAGAGGGGGGACGCAGGGGTGTGGACCCTCCCCTCCCAGCGAGAGGTGGATCCAGAGGGGGGACGCAGGGGTGTGGACCCTCCCCTCCCAGCGAGAGGTGGATCCAGAGGGGGGACGCAGGGGTGTGGACCCTCCCCTCCAAGCGAGAGGTGGATCCAGAGGGGAGACGCAGGGGTGTGGACCCTCCCCTCCCAGCGAGAGGTGGATCCAGAGGGGGGACGCAGGGGTGTGGACTCTCCCCTCCCAGCGAGAGGTGGATCCAGAGGGGGGACGCAGGGGTGTGGACCCTCCCCTCCCAGCGAGAGGTGGATCCCGAGGGGGGACGCAGGGGTGTGGACCCTCCCCTCCCAGCGAGAAGTGGATCCAGAGGGGACGCAGGGGTGTGGACCCTCCCCTCCCAGCGAGAGGTCCAAGTAGGCTTCATGGACCCCTTCACAACATTTTGAAGGTGGGGATGGGAGGGTGCGGTCATCAAGATGTGAAAGAAGGGCAACAAAATGTAGTAGATTTTGGAAACTGTCAACAGATATCTATGTATCACAGGTTTTCTTCAAAGGAGTTGTCATCTGTAGACTATAAAAGAGATATGTTTACATGTGTGTAAAATGAGTATGCTCCGTTTCTGCATGACTGGAAGTTGGCAAATGTTTTTTGATTAACTTGCAATGATGTTAAACTTTTACACATTCGTCATTCACAATGACATTCGATGCCAAGTGATTTCAACTTGTATGTTAAATATTAAGAAATAGCGGTCTACCTAATACGACAAAGGCAGCAAAATAATCATTATACATATAAATATCTTAATAGTTGTTTATTGTTGTCACAAATGAATATTGTAGTGGTTTGATATTAGTTTTGAATAAATATACAGTTTTAGTGTAGTTTCATATTAGTCATCACTAAACACTTTTGTTATTAGTAAGCTTAAGGATAGTATTAGTCTGAAACTGTAATGGTGTTACAATTATATTTTTGAAGAGCCAAACTGATAAAGTTTTGTCTAAACAATATTGACTTGTAATGGGTAAGATTAATAATACAGCCTGTGATGCAAATGTATGTTTCTGTAATAATGTCTACAAAAAACAGTGTGGGCAACTTTCATACTGAATTATTGTTGAAAGACAAAGATATATTATGGATGATCAACAATATAAATTCTTTAATTAGTCGGTGACGGAGACTGGCACGAGTTATGACTTGCTGGAAAAGTTGATTTGATAACAAAAGGCACATGGACAAGATTTTTTGGTATACTGCAATATCTTTACCAGTTCTGCAGAAAGATGTTTTATTGGATATGGTACCGACGACATTAATTAATTTGTTAAGATTTTTTAACAATAGGTAGTTTGTATTCCTCTGAACAGTTTTATTTTTGTTAAACAAAAATATCAAAATATTCATTTTGTATGTAATTATTTTATTACTATTCATCTACTGGTATACAGTGAATTTATTGTATTTTTACAAACTTTGTGACGTTTGTGTGTGGTGGAATGTAAGATCATGTGTATTTGACTCTTGTGTTCACTTTCTAATATATATCATTATTTATTGAATATGTGAATATGCATTGATATAATAAATGTATACAGTTACTGATTTTCTGTTATCATTTATGAGATTCATTACTATTCAGGAACAATAATTGCCCGCAATGAACAAAGCTTGGACAGGATGTTTCTTTAAGGAACGGAGCCAAGTTTCTTATAAGTACTGACGTTTCTTATGTCTGATTGCTTCAATTATGACACTATCTTTAGATTGTGTCTTAATTTCAAGTTCTTTACTTCTTAAAATCATTGACATGACTGTGATTTCAAGGGCAGAACAGATCATTTGGGTAAACATTTATTTTTAGTGACGTCATAAAGAATGATACTGCAGCAGTGGTTGAGGAAGACATGCCAAGTTGCAAGTTGCAAGTTGCAAGAGTACATATACAGTAAAGTGTAGAAAGAACAATCATTTGACATCATTGCAAATGACAAGATAATTAGACTCTTATCTGAATTCCTAGAATATTTTAACTTTGACATAAATCGTGCAGTTATTAATTTTTCTCATGTCAACAGCATCAGGAAAACAAGTCATACAACAGAATTCAAACACAAGTCAAGCTTCCAAACAATGTCCCTGGTTTGATTTAAAGTGTCTACAACTTATAATGGTGAGATTCAGATGTGTACATGCGTATAACAGGCATAATGAACAAACACGGATTCATGTCAATCCACCGCTGATTACAAGGCAAGATTACTTTTTAGAGACGACTTGCTAAATCCTGAAATAGAAGTTACCAGAATTTGACCAACAAGTAAAAAACTTCCTTGATCATCATCACTTGTGCAGAGACTGCGATGGGTGAGAGGACCAAGATGTTTAAAGTAATGGTTCTGTCGGCAGTATCCGCCATCTTGTTTGTGCATTACATGAAATGAAAAACATGCTGTATGTTTACTGATTCTACAACTTATTAATAATTATCAAATAACAAAGCAATTGGCTCTTTAGCTCATCAGACTTTGCCGATTTATCTTATGTTGAAGACTTACATAATTATGAAATAATAGGCTTATAACATGCAATATGTCTCCACCAAACATGCAATTATAATCTGGTCAAAGTATGTTGGGGGGCGGGATAGCACAGTGGTTAGCGTGTTTGGATTCAGATCGAGAGGTTTCACCGAAAAGAATAGCCACATGGCGTTGCAAGCTTTCTCCCTGCCATAATACTAGCAGCCGCGATATAGTGAAATACTCTTGAAAGCAGCGTTAAACCCACACTCACCTCACCTCACCCAAAGTATGTTGAAAAACAATTTCAGGATTTTTAGTGCTTTTGATTCAAAGAAGCAAAATAAAACAGCTTATGAGCAGCTATCTTTTTTTTTTAAATGTCGCTTTTTTTGACTCGCCCATTGTGATAGATACGAAACACTGACATATTTATTCTTGGGTTTAACGCCACTTTCAAGAGTATTTCACTTATATCACGGCTGCTAGTATTATTGCAGGGAGAGAGCATGCAACACTATGTGGCTATGTATTGTGGTGAAACCTGCGAGCATCGGCTGGAATAAATACAAGAATCTTATGTATTTTTAAAATGCTTTTCATTCATAAAAAGTGAAATAAAACAGCTTATAAGGAGATATCTCTTTCACTTGTGCATTGTGATAGTTATTTACTCTAAAATCTTTTATCTAGCGAAATATCAAATACAATTATAAAGCGGGCTACAGTTCATGTTCACAAACCATGTTAGAAATAGGCAAAAATAAGTCCCCTCAAATTTCTACTCAAAAGATTTACTAAGATTTGTAGATTTTATTAACCTACTCTCAAAAATAACGGCATGGCACGGGGTGCAACCTAAAGTGGTTCACCATTTTAGGGCGACGATAAAATTTTGAAGGTAATCATACCATGCTTGTGGCCTTGCACATTCAATAATTCTAGCACCAAAATTAAGTGAAATATAAAACGTATACTCTTGAGTAGATTTACTTCTGTTTCGGTGGACTGAGCTATATAACGGTCTTAGTCAAGCTATTCTTGCACGATTAAACCTGACCTTACTGTGACTTTGGTATTGCATAAAAAAATTCTTACAAAAGTTTTTTAAATGTGTTTCTAGAATTTTGTTTACATCTTCAACCTAAGACGATAAACACAGGCGCCAGACCCTAAATATACACACGTAGGTCCACGTATATATATCAACCTACCTATGTAATATATATATATGTTACATAGGCAGGTAGATATACGTAGGTATATATTTAGGGTCTGGTACCTGGGACGATAAATCATGCAAATCCTAAAGGGCTACAGAGCCAATAGTTCTATTTTACTTCTTCGAATTTAACGATATGAACTAGAAAGCTGAAATCTTGTGCAGACAAATCTTTTCCAGCAGTGATAATTGCAAAACAATGTAAAACTCTGATTCTCATTTAATCAGTGTCACTAAGTCTTCAACCTTATAATAAATCATGCCATTCTTGATGATGAACAACAGGGTCAATGACTCTATTTCTCTATTTCTTTATGCTTTCGTAGAGTTTTTAAAAAATAAATAAATCAAAGACGTATATCACATCCATCTAATTCCTTGAATAAATGTTTATACCTCAGTTATGCATTTAATTAACCAACCTTAAGAGGCCCCCCAAACAGAGCCCCACCAAGAAACGATCGAAATTTAGAGTTACTTCCCTTGCAAGTCTGCTTTCAGCAAGTTGACAGTCATGTTACTCGAAAAGAGGGACGAATTGTATGGGGGAATGTGATCCGAATACAGAATGGCATCATCAAGGTATCCATTGATAAGTATAGTTTACCACTTTCACAATTTGATTCCGCTAAGGTAGAATTTATAATGTAGAACATTTCGTTTTGAAACATGGGATAGGTCTAGTCATTTTGAAAGGGATCAGAATGCTTTGGTCGTTAGAATTTGTAAATTGTCATTGGAAAAGTATACTGTAGCCTTAGCTTATGTCAGCATATTCATCAGAGGTTTGGTCATTTGGCGATGAAATTAAAAAGTTGACCCAAATGCAAATGATGTGTAGTCGATAGACTGATCTATAGATTGCTGGCTAGTTTAGTAGTAATATTGATTGAGTAGCCTAAAGCAGTAAAGGCTTGGTTTGCCTTCAAAGAGACAGAAAAATATTGTAAGTGTATGATTAGCGGCAGAATTGTAGCTATATAACCTCTTCCCCTGGGCCCAGTATCATTGTGTTTATACTGGTAAAAAGGCGACATCTGAGGGTGTCAAAGAGCCTATTTTGGCGAAGTAACTGCAGATAGAGTATGATTAAGTACATGATCATTGCAATATCATAAAAAGCATTTCATGGGATTTGAAATTACCGAAACCACCAGTTAGTTGTGAGAAACAATAAAAATAATTAAAAAATCATACATTTGGCATATTGATATATCCTCTCGCGCTCAACATTGTTGATACATTTCTAACTACCTGCAGAACTGTATTGTATCTTTAGAACTTCTTACATCATTATCAGGGTGTCAAAATTTTGGAAAAGCAACTGTAGCTAATTTTGAATGCTAAATACATGATGTTAATCCATGTTAAATGACATCTTGCCACACTAAGCATATAACAGCAGAAGTTAAAATAACGTTTGAGTTGCTGCCTTGCTGCAAGTCTTGTAGTTTTATATTAGTGTAGCTCTACTATCAAGGACTATAAGTTGCCTAATACTTTTGAATTTAATAAGCTAAATATCTCGTATTTCAAACAAAGTGAAACTGATTCAGGTATTAAATATATTTAAAAAAAACAGCAAAATTGTTATTGACTAAAAGATACAAATAAAAAGGTATGTTTACTTTGAGAAGTGAACCAAGTTCAAGTAATAAAAAGGATGTGATATTTTCAGTGTCTGCAGGAAGCGACGGAGAAGCGACAGTGAGGACTGTGAGGATTGTCTCCCAATTTCAAAACGTATCAACAAACTTCATATACAGTGAGTTGATGTCAAACTTGTGAAAGATAACAATTCCGAACTGAAGGTTCATTAATTGAGTAATTAGGATTAATTGACAAAATATCATAACACAACTTGTTTTATTAAGGTAATATAGCAATTTCAATTTGGTAATCACTCATTGGTGAACCTAAATCAGGGATCACTTTAGGCAGGGATTTGGGGATATTTACTCATTGATGTACCAAGATATCCCATAATAAATACTGACGAGGTCAGAAAATCCCATTGCAAAAATGTGAAATGATTGTTATTATTTAGAAATATCCCATTATTTTATCTGAAAATCCCATTGTGTAAGGCAAAGGGGAGATTCTTCTCCCTTTGAAACTCTGCTCCAGGGTGATCCCTGCTAAATGATGAAAGCTAGTATAGAACTTGTAGAATAAGTTAGAAATACTGTTCACATGAATGTCTGTTCCCTATTTACGTCTAAACCAATCATTGATTGCTACTAGGTCAGCCAGGAGAAGTCAGGAGGAGGGACTGGTCAATGCAGATCTCAATCAGGTATGTAACAACTTCAACAAAGTGGCAGAGGGTTTATTATAAGTTCCATACTTCTCGTAAGGGTAATACGGTCTGGTGAACTCATCCAGAAGTGACCAGTATGACAATCCCCCCCCCTCCCCCCACCAATGACCAGTTTCTTCCTGGTAGGTTGGATCAAGATGTCCGGGGTTTTAATCTCAGCAGGGGCTCTGAAACTGAGGTAGAGAACTAAACGCAGTAAGGTTTGGGTGCAATGCTACACTGAATTTCGGTGCAGTACCACCCATGGTTCGTTAGTTCCAACCGATGCTTGCAGGTTTCACCGCAATACATAGCCATAATGTGTTGCGGGCTGTCTCCCTGCGATAATACTAGCAGCAGTGATAGAATTGAAATACTCTTGAAAGCGGTGTAGACCCCAGATCACCTCGCCGCTTCCTGGTAGGCATGTTAGGTAGTAAAAAGGAAGGTTCTATCGTGGTATTTTGTGGAAATGAAATTCGAGAAGATATTCCCATTTACTTATATATGTTATTAATAAATGATTAAAACACAGTCAATTTGAAAGATATTGATGAAGTTAATACTTTTCATTTCACAACTTGATAAAGACAAGCGCACATTTGTTGAAAAATAAAAACAATGAGAACTGAAGCCATTCATCAGCGTTTCGAGTGGTGAAAATTTCGCTACGGCCTAATAGCATATTGTTTATTAGTTTTTTGTTACATAATGTGTTACTATGTGAATTTTCTATCAGTGTAACATATGTTTTATTATTACAAAAAAATTAAATTGGGTGAAATATAGTGTGTTTTCATTTCTGAATTTTCACAATATGCCAGGAAACCATTATGGCAGATGCTGCCGATAGATCGGTGATAGAACTTCTCCTTTAAAACCATGCCAAGCCTGATAAGATTCTGATTCTTTTTCATGAGATGTTATGTTCATAAAATTTAAGGTGTCCTTACATTCTTTTATCTTTAACAGGTTTCTCCAGCTGAAGGGGATCTAAATCTGTTACCATGGCAACAAGCACAAATAGCAAGACAAAATCAAATGTGTTCTCAATTGACCAATCAAAACCAGGCATGTAGCTCTGGAACAAATGAAAGCCAAGCGGGACCTTCTGGTTACCAGAGCAATCCAATGAATGGACAGGTTGTGTGTTCAAACAATAATGTGATGTTGAATGGACTCCAGAACAATGCAGATTCCCAGCATGAACTAGTCAACATGGAGGACCTACACGGTTATGACCCAGAACTGAAAGAAAAGGAGAACCCATACTATTTCCAAGCCAATAGTCTTTTATATAATGCTCATGTTCTTAGAGTGACAAGGACTAAATCATTCCAAAACCTTAATAGCTAACATTAACTCATAATTAGATAAAATATGAAGTTGTGTTCAATGAACCGTTCCACTGGGCAACTTAAAAACCCTTTACCTTTGGCTATATTCAAGTTATTTCCAAGTTATCGCCTCGAAACCATGAGGATATCTTTCTGAAATTAAACCCCCTAGACATTTTGTTTAAGTATTTCAGTAGATTGCAACCACTGTCAAGGTAGAAGAAGTCGGAGGCCTGTATTGTTTTTGTTGTTAAAAAATCTTGCCTATCACATTTTTTTATGGTCAGAATTTTGGTAATCATGACTTTGAAAAACCTAATTATATATTCTTTTTATATATATACATGTTTGTCATATTTCAAGGGTGAATTTGAGATTAAAATAAGGAGGGTACAGAATTAGTTTCCATGAAATATTTAATTAGATTTGATACATATAAAAAATGAGAAGGGTACAAAATAAGCATTCTCTTCTCTTGGCATAAATCTGTAGCTTCATGATTCTTTAGCTAGTTTAGCAAGTAACATTTGTGAAATGACAGGAGAGAAATTATCACAAATAAGTGAATTGTGTGTTGTCATGAAATTTTGCTTATTGTGATATTAACAAATTATTCGCTATAGGCCTACTGCTAATGTAATAAAGTTATCAAGGATGTTTTGCCTTCCGAGTTGAAATTGTAAGTGTTTGTTTTTCATAGCATGCATATTCAATGTGTCGTTCTGTTAATTAGTCAATTTTGAAACTTATGAACACTGCTGTGATTGGGAATATATAATTGTGGACGTGTTTGACGATTCCCTCAGTAGCATTGTCCAGGTCTATTCTGTGTAGGTGTAGTGTTGAAGCAGTTCAGTTGGCAACCAGTCAGTCCCTTCCAATAATGTATACTTTTAATAATTTTGATTGCTTTAGCTCGTTTACATATTTACCTAATCACAAGTTTTGTAAATTTCTTAAATGTTTCAATTTGTATGATTATGTTGAGTGCATCTGAATCTGTCTGGACATTTTTTAAATCGATTCGTTCTTTGTAGCATGCCTCTTGTCATATCTTCAAAATACGTAAAAGTCATACCTTTTCCAGTTTTTAACCCAAGTAAAGAATCAAGTTGGGGTTTATGTCATGGCAGCCTCTGTCCGTCTTGAAAAGAGAAGCCATCTCATGTAATCAAATCATCTCATAGATCAATCTTTCGGAAACCTTACACTTTGAATATACATCAGGGACTCGCATATTGAAAGTTTCAGTTGATTCAATGAATAATTTTAGAGTTATGGTCAAAGAGCTTACGTCTAACTTAAGTCTGACAGTATGAATCTCATGATAATCAACACCTCAGTTTTGATCAGTCTTTCTGAAACTTGACACAAGCTTTGGATATACATCTGATTGACATCATATTAAAAGTTTGGGTTGATTATGAGTTCTGAATTCGAGAACACAGTTTCTGATACTAATGTATCCCATTTCATTAGACCATTCATCATTTTTCAGCTGATAAGAAAACATGTCATATTAAATGCAGAAAAATAATACAAGATTTGATCCTTCATAAAAAGTAGCCTAACATTTCAATTACTTATCAATAAGGCACACAGCAAATTTTCGAAAATGAGGTTCTTTTTAAAAACTTATACTTTGCAGTTACCATATTATTTCTTGTCATTTAACGTTAGTGCTATAAGAAATATATATGCACATACCCTGATTATTTCTACATTTCTGTTTTCAATTTTTGGGACATTGCTGATTTTATGGTGCTTCTGCTGAAATTAATCCAGGAAACCAGAGGAATTATCCTCAGAATATCCAACAGATAAGGTTCACCATGATGTCCATTTAATATTTGCTAAATGTCCTTTCTTTCATTAATATGAAACATTGAATGTTTGACTGTTCATGGTTTTAAAAAAAGACACTTTAGAATTGCCAAAATATTCTGATGCTATGTTCCCTTTGTATTTACCAGCATTATTTATTCAAAAGTTAATAAAATTTAAACAAAGTGCTTTCAGTTGTCTGCTTCTGGTTATATCTGTTACAAATGTAATCAAAGTGATCACAGTACATGGAAGTTCAGTGTTTAAAAGGCATTTTGTTTTTGAGAAAACAATAATATTAGAGACGATAGAGATACCATATCACATTATTCATAACAAGAAAAAAGTGAGCATGGCTCACATACCCCCGTCATCCGCTATCTGTCCATTGAGAATTATAGATGTGAAGGTTACTATGTTTATAAAACAGCTTCAAGCATCATAATATTGTCCAAAATAATTTTAGGACCTGACTGTTGTTACAAAATTTCATTCACCCAGATGTAATATTTTTCAGGTAACTTAATATTTCCCATTAGAGCATCACACCGGTAATTTACATCAAGTTCAATTCGGATCCAAGGGCTTCATAACTCTGTAAAAAATAATATTTCGCAACTGGACTTTGAACTCGATGAAGAGTATCATCCGGACTACCTACATGTAAAATTTCATTCACCTAGATGTAATAGTTGCCAAGAAAACTTGTCCAAATTGGTGCATCACAGCTCTTTTGGTAAAAAGTTCAATTTCGGATTCAAGGGCAATAACTCCGTAAAAAATATTTCGGAACTGGTTTTGAACTCGATGAAGAGTATCATCTGGACTACCTCCATATTAAATTTCATTCACCTAGATGTAATAGTTTCCGAGAAAACTTGTCCCCATTGGAGCATAACAGTTCTTTTGGTACCAAGTTAAATTTCGGATTCAAGGGCCATAACTCCGTAAAAAATAATATTTCGGAACTGGTTTTCCAACTCGATAAAGAGTATGGTCATGAGTACTCACAACCAAAATTTCATTCACCTAGGTTGAACGGTATCCGAGAAAACTTGTCCCCATTGAACACAATAAAACTAAGTCCAAAAAGTGACGTTTCCATGGAAACAACAAAAAATATAAATCTCAGAGAATTGAAAATTGTCTGTGCGCGATCGGAAGAACATGGTTAACAACTGTACAAAGTTTGGTTGATGTACCTTTGACGGTTTTTGAGAAAATTGACCAGACGGACGGACGGACGGAATGACCGCTATATACCCCCGCTACGAAGTACCAATGGGTATAATTATGATAAGCCAAGGAGTTTGCATAAAAGACTCTTTTCAGCTCCCCAGAAAATTCAGCTTTAGGGGTGTAGTGATTCTTCTGGAGAAGTCGATAATGTGATAAGTTTATGGACCATCTGGCCTTTCAAGGCTTGTTGAGTAATAACATCAATGCAAAAAAAAGAAAGGACTTTTTTCCCTAAAAACTTGTACTGTTGAAGATAACCATCATGATGGTTCAATGATGTCGGACACTAAACTTATCACTCGCCAGTTTTGGCGTCACCCTTGGTGCGAGTTTACATTCTCAGTTTAACCTTACTGGCAAGCCACACGCTGCCGTAAAGCAGGTTGTATGTCATGCTGAACAATGTGGATACTTCTAGAAGTGTTTGCATGTTCAT
The DNA here is from genome assembly GCA_936450465.1 of Gibbula magus. Lineage (NCBI taxonomy): Eukaryota > Metazoa > Mollusca > Gastropoda > Trochida > Trochidae > Gibbula > Gibbula magus. Next base: position 14,048,108 of record OW388290.1, on the reverse strand, counting down.
AAAACAATTTATCATCTCGCTCAATGTTGTTCCCAGCATAATCCCAATTGTCTTGTATATGAACAAGGTAAAATTAATCAGACTATCAAATGACTGCTGCATCTGATTTCAAAGTCACTGATGTTTATTTAACAATCCCTGATATTGATGTCTATAGAACCAACTAATAAACTGGTAAAAAAATCATTTTGGGTTATTTTGAAATTTAGAAATCATTAGTTATTAAATGACATATTAATCATAAACATCCAATATCCTTAATTTATTTTTGCAAGTATAGTTGGACTGTAATCTAATTCAGTTACCGTAAATGAGAGATGCTATCGTACTTCCTGTTTCATTAATTTTAATAACACCAAGGTGAAACAGGTGCAATTAATGGTGTTGTTATTGATAGAATGCTGTCCAAGCATTGCTGTAAATGACTTGGTTCACTGTAGATGATAAATTTCACAATTAGATCACCTATTGTACCTTGAGTCATTCCATGCATACAAAAACTGTTTGAGATATTAAATACAGCCCAGAATCTTTTTAAAAGAATACCAACACCAAATCTACAAACTTCAGTTTCAGTTAAAGGATAGATGAAATGCAATTTTCTCAAGAATGACAGATGATTACCTCTACGTATATTGTATATCGGAATCAATTGAGCATAAAATTGAGACAATATACACTTGCAATTGATAATTAAGACGATTTTAATTCACCCATTTTAACACTACCGCAATTTGTTCGGCGAATCCTTTTGAAAATGCTCACTGAGGCGTGACTGTGATAAGCGACAGGCGGGGCGAGTAGATAGCTACTCCACCGGTGTCTCGTTAATTAATTAATGATGATTATCACTGCCGCTAAATGAATTTATGAGGTGTATTACATCGCCAAAAATACTTGTTTATGTAATAATTGTGTAATTGTCATCTGCGGAATTACTTAGTTGGATATCTAAAACATTCGATATATGGGAAATTTAAGTTGGTTTATTGAAGGTTTCTTTGTGAAATTAACAATCAAAATGTTGCGAAATTACGTTGAATTGTGACTATCGCCGAAAATCAAATTCCTCCACATACGTCACAGAAGTCATCCCTTCACGGGTCACACCCCCGCAGACTTTCATTCTGGTCGCCGGGGCTAAATCAGGCGGTTTTTTAAAAACCGTATATAAGTAATTTATGGACCGATTTCAGAAATTTAAAATCGAGCAATTGTCAAATTGACATCCCATTTTAATGAATCCGATTTGGACCATATGTCATTTCATCTATCCTTTAAAGAGGGGGTGTATCCACCAAACACAAAGATGACAAGAAGGCGGCATCTCAAGGAGAAGTTTACATGACGTTTCATCTGAAAAAGGCACCCGAAATATAAACGTGTCCTTGAAGATGTCATCTATATTTGTTGGATACACCTCCCCTTTAACCAACTTTCTAATTTTAACCACATCAGCCATATCCACTTGCTTTCTTTAGTGGATCAATTTAGTGCATTAGAGTACACCTTCTCAAGCTTCTAGTGGGCAAGCGTCACCTACGCCAGTGTTCTACATTAGAACACCCATATAGCGAACAAATTTATAAAGCCCTGTGATTAAAATAATATATGTATAACGAACAATGAACAACCAAATTCTTTGGGCCCTTGGAGTTCGTTATATCAGAGTTTTACTGTACTTCAGTTGCAATGTTACAAGACTGTATTCAAAACATTATAGCTTCACATGTCAATTGCTTTTGGAGAAGTTGTAATGTTTGAGAGGGATCAAAACCAAATGTACAAACTTTAATCACCCAGGTGCAAGGTACCTTGCTAAAACTTCAGCTTTTGTGGATTGTGAAATGTTAATTGACCAAGACTTGAGATAAGCCCATTATATCTAACAGGCATGGCAAGCTAACAAGTCAGAAAATTTAACTAACAACAAAGAAAACAAAAGGTCAATGGTATCATTTTATTTGTATTAGTAACAAATCCATTCTCTATGGTAAAAACATGGTTTAAAAAAACAATGTTTGATCGTATAAAAAAGCTTCAAAATGAAGTGTTTCCATTAAGTACAGGGGGAGGATCCCACAGCTTCCATCTGAAGCCAAGAAGAGACGACACCGAGTCCTCCAGCTTTCTCTCACTCTGTCCACAGTCTTTCAGCCACTGAACCAAGTCCGGCGACATTTGAGATTCTTCCCGAACCCAATCAAACTCGTACGAGATCTCCTCTCTTATCACTCGAAGCTCCATCAACTTTTGAGCTTTTGCAATAAGCAGGACTGTTGTGCTTGACAGAGGAACATCAAAGCAAATCCTTTTCAATTTTGAACACTTTCTGGCGAAGCTCACTAAGGCATAAGGGAGTCTGTTATCACCTGCATTTGCTTGTTCATGAAGCAAGTTCATGTATCGAAAGGCTTCAATTGTTCCATGGAAATTATCCGCGAAATGATCCATCATACCTTTTGTCAGTATGTTTGAGATATCGTTGAGTGTCAACTCCTTTAGGGGCATATGCACAGGAAACATTGTTTTCAAGAGAATGATGCCATCAAAATTATTGTTAACTCTCATATTTGGTTTTATTTCACAAACCTTTTCCCATAGATTTTCTATAGGTTGAATGTCATTGTCAAACATTTCTTCTTCTTGGAAGATGTTAAGTTGCATTAAATTACGTTTGCACATCTCTAGAACAACATTGGCATCCATGTTCCATTTCTGGATACTCAGTTCTTTCAAATGTTGAAAGTATAGCAAACATGATAGTTGTCTTTGACTCATCTTCCAGCTCACATTTGATAAATCTAAAACAGACACCAATCCAGTTAAATTCAATCTGATTAGGCGTAACAAAAGATAGGCTTTTGGTCTTGTTTCTGTCTCACAGGGTAAGAAAAGATTGACACTTTTCAACTCCTTGCATGATGTCATGACAGACAAAGCATCGTCTAAGCTTTTCTTTGATGTTGAGTGCTGGCCACATCGATATCCGTCCAAGTCTTGCTCAAGGTGAAAACTTTTCAAGTGTCGACAATGTTGACTGACCAGCTTAAACATGTTTGCATGGTCACATGTTATGGATATGTTGTCCAAGTTGCTTACGTTGCATATGTATGTTCGAAATGACTGAAAAAATCTTCCATATTCCTTCACACACGATTCTGCTTTGAACAAGTAATCTGTTTCACAGTCATCCACGAAGTTCAGAGCAAATACAAATCTTGGCCAGGCCTCTGAACAATTCAATGAAATTTCCAAAGGAGGAACAGCTCCAATCACACGAAGTTTATCCTCCCAATCCAAGTATGAAAGTACTTTGGCTACAACAACGTGTGGTAGCTCCAATAACTGCATCGTCATATTATAATCGTTTAAAATCGTGTAAAGTTAATTTAAAAGGCAATCTCTGCCATTCACTGTCACTGATTCTGGAACTTTTTCTCCAAATCCAACTTCGAGCTCGACATCTCCCTTTTCGGCTCCGATTTTCACCTACATGTTAGACACACTACCACTCGATGTATCAGGATCTCACTACACAATATGAGTTTGAAAGTTTGGGTAAATTGCATCTCATTTCTCTGTTGTCAGTGTTCATGAAATATTCACAAGTTTCTGTCTTGTCTCCCTCCATAACTTTCGCCACCCCATAGCAGACGCACACCGGAAGTGCCTCACATCTTAGACATCGCTCCACTTCTGGAAATAGTTCCAATGTGATATGCGTCTTTTTAATGTTTTAATACTTGTTAAAAGAAAAAGGATATAACAGTTATAACGACAACAAAGTATGAAACTTCATAGTTCTTCAATAATTAGATTTGCGTGATGTTTTGTAATTCTGCCGCACTTGATTTAACGGTGAAAGTGTATGCCGTAAGAAAAGGTTACTCGTTCTTCAAAGTTTGCCCAACTTTTGCAACTGCAGTAAATACAAATCATTATCATTAAACATCCGTATTTTGTATAAAAACTCATCAAACGATTAAATAGATTCAAACTGTTTATGTATGAGAATACCAATACAACTACAGTACTAGTAACTGACCTTTACAGACAACCAATGAGGTAAATAATATACGTCCTCGCTTGCCTAACATTGGAATCGATTTACATAAAACAGAGTGACAAGATGGCTTGGGGTAGTAAATAGTTACTAGTATTGTGTAAACAAATTTCTCTTAGAAATAACTAGGATTTCAAACCTATTATAACATCGACGTAATTTGGTCTTACTCGAATTACTAATCATATAGATTGTGACCATTTATAGATCATTTTGTAGGGAAGTCATTTAGCGTTCATATCGTAGTCCTAAAAATGTTTTTGATGCGAAATATGACTTTGAATGAGCATGGGGTGGTTTCGTCGTTACATTTCTTTCCTTTTAAGCTCATCAGGCCTGAAAGGCCCGATCGGCTTATGGCATGGCATGGCGTTCGGCGTCCGTCCATCCGTCCGTCCGCCCGTCCATCCGTCCGTAAACTTTTCGCTTTTTCGACTTCTTCTCCAGAACCAATAACTCCACAGAGCTGAAATTTTATGTGCAGACTCCTTGGCCAATGGGGATTCAAGATTGTAGATTTCGTGACCCATGACCCCAAATGGGGTCACAGGGGTCACATCTTTCAAAACCTATTTTCATCTTCTTCTCCAGTTCCAAAAGGTTTTAGAGAGCTGAAAAGTTGTGCGCAGTCTCCTTAGCCAATGGGGTTTCTAAATTGTAGATTTCGTGACCCCATGACCGCAAATGGGGTCACCGGGGTCACATTCTTAAAAACCTATTTTCATCTTCTTCCCAAGTTCCAAAAGATCTACAGAGCTGAAAAGTTGTGTGCAGACTCCTTAGCCAATGGGGATTCTAAATTGTAGATATCGTGACCTGACCCCTGTGACCCTGGCCTGGGACCCCAAATTAGGCCATGACCTACAAACCTATTTTCATCTTCTCCAGAACAAATTACCTAGATGGCTGTAATATTGTGTGCAGACTCTTTAGCTAATGGGGATTCTAAATTGTAGATTTGGATTCCCTGGATTATTGGATTATTGCCCCAAATAAAGGCCTCACAGGCCATGACCTAAAAATATATTTTCTTCTTCTCCTCCAAAACAAAGAGACCTAGAAGGCTGTAATATTGTGTGCATACTATTTAGCCAATGGGGATTCTAAATTGTAAATTGATATATTTGAAAACATTTTCCTTTAAGTGGACATTCTATTTTCCTAATAAAACTCATGTACCTTTAAACTTGTCCTATTTACGGTATATATAAGTCACAATATTTCATTCATACATGACACTACTTGACTTGCAGGATTTCTTCCAATAATATCTTGGTCTCTAACAAGTACCGAGGTAAACTCAGTAGTGGGTATGTGAGACTGTCGCCGCACAAAAAAAGCTACTACGCGTTACATTGCTATGTTAACATGATAATATGATAATATATATTAGTAGACACTAATATGAATATAGTTTTTAGTTATATATAGCTGATCTAGGGACGACTAACAGGCTAAGGGCATGAGAGTCTAATTCCAGGAACTACTTTTCACCACAGGATGCAAGAGATCTACACACACACTAATGTCTAATTACATTTGTGTCAAGACACCTAGACTGTCATTGACAGGCTCGTGAAAGGGTAAGGGATTCATCATTTAAAATTTCTCTAAAATGAGGTTTTGGATCAAGAGGATCAAGAGGTCCATGGTTCTAATCCCGCCAGTGGCTTGGCAACTTTGTCTGCTGAAGAGAACCGTGCTACAAGCAGTAAGGTTTGGGTGCCAATGATACACTGAATTTCAGCGCAGAACCACCAATTGTTCGCTATAGTCCCAGCTCATATTCCCAGGTTTCAATGCAATGCATAGATACAATGGTGTTGCGGGCTTTCTCCTTGCAGTAATGCTAGCAGCCGTGATATAAGTGAAATACTATTGAAAGTGGCGTTTCAGCATACCTCATCTCACGTTTATCTTTTATATATAAATATAAATCTTCTTAACTATTTTATAATTTCATTTATAAATAGAATAAACTTTAAAAGAACTACCCTTGTTAGCGTAATTAGTGATATTTAAATCTCTATAAAAAATCACAATCAGCATTGTTACATGGGATCCGAATTGGGAACTTCTCTGCATTGAAAACTCTTTGAAAAAAATATTTTTAGAGGTGTAAATTTTACATGGTTGTCAGACTCCTTCAACACCGCCTAGACAAATCAAATACACCATATGCACTTCTTTTCAAAGAAGAGCACCGGTGTGTCCTTGCGCCCTGAGAAACCAAGATGGGGATGGGAGATTATCCAGCAGAGTACAATCCCAGAGTCCATGGACCCTACAGTCCTGGTCGATTCTATGGAAAGAGTATGTCATTGAACATTAAATGTTGTTATCGATATGCATATCGTAAAATTGGTACACATCCGTCAATGAGTCAATTATCAGCTTGTAAATAGGAACGCATGCAAGGTCATGCCGGTCGAAACGTCTCCAGCCATGCCAAAATATTGATGTCACTCATATCCATTATGTATGTTCCTACAAATAGGTAATAAGGTATAATAAGTGACATTTTTTAAATATATCTATTTTACAAACCTGTAAATGTGTATGTTTTATTAAGTAATTGGTTGTCATTGCCATCAATGGCCCATCATAATGTCATATGTATCGTTAATAAACTTTTCTTTGAACCGAAAATTAAGAATTGCATAATTTGTCAAAAAATTTTTATTGTCGTCTTATCACATTTATTTTATTACCCATAGTTGAACATGACATTAATGACAAGTGCCATTACAAATGTTTACTGTGACTTCATTGCAGAAATATTACATGCATTAAATTCGCCATAAAAAAATTGTTTTACTCGAAAGTCATAGGTCTACAACATGTAGATCTACAAGACTTGAGGCATGAAAAACCAGTTTCCATAGATTATACTACAAGTAACATGCTGGAAACTCTCACCTGATTGGGACAATCCAAACGTCTATTAACAGGAAAACGCCTTTTCTTTCTTTAACCCCTAATTTTAGTCCAGCATGCTAGACTTCTTTCTACGGGTGCGCAGTCATTGCACATAAACTGACGTTTAGATTATCTGAACTACCCTAATTTAACATCTTTGATGGGCATTCTAGAAGTTGAGATGATGAAGAATGAAGAACAATTTTATGGATACACAACTTCTTTATTCTGTATAGGCGACGTTTCGACATAGATACTAATGTCGTTGTCAAGCAGGTGGTACAGTTGAACAAATTTCAGGGTTTATATACAAGTAGTGTTTATACAATAGAGGAGGATGAGAAGATTTTGAGTTGTTATTACAGTAGATAGGCTTGATGTACACATATTGAGTAGAAGCCAGAGAGAATGAATTACAGTGTTTATACAGCAGATGAGGTTGATGTACACAGCTTGTTAAGGAGATTAACAACAGAGCTTGTTTAAGGATATAGATGATTTAACAACATGATTATTGATAATTAAGGGTAATTAGGAGATGTACACAGCAATATGGTGATTAAAGATGAGGTAAATATGAATATGAGTGATTAACGTAGCAAGTGATGGTAGGCGTTTGGGATGTAGTATCCTTCGTCTCTGTTCAGGGCTGGTGCTATTTTCTTAATGTGGATGGCTTCGAGATATTTCCTTACTTTGTAGTTGGCCTGGTTCTTTTCTAGGACCTTGATGTTGCTCCAGTTGATGTTGTGGTCTGGGTTGGTTTTGGTGTGGTCAGAGATGGCTGACTTGGAGTCATTTTTTCTGACGGATGCTTGGTGTTCCTTAATTCTGAGGGTCAATGGTCTGGATGTTTCACCGACGTAGGTGTCGCCACACTCACAATCTATCTGGTATACAACTCCGGAGGGATCTGACTTCTTTGATGATGTAGGTCTGCCAGTGGCCTGCAATAGGTTCTGGATAGTCTGGCCCTTTTGGAAGGTGACATCAATGTTTGCTTGTTGCTTGAGGAGTCGTTGAATCTTGTGGCTGGTGGGTCCTATGTAGGGTAGACTGATGGAGAAGGGGGCTGCTTCTTGTCGTGGGGGCTTGGTGACTGGGTCGAGGGTGTTCTTGATGGTCTGGTCGACAAAGGAGGCAGGGTAATTGTTGTAGTTGTGGAAGACGTGTCTGAGGTGGTTGAGTTCAGTAGCCAGGGAGTGAGGTGTTGAGCAAATGTTCTTAGCGCGTCTTGTCAGGGTTGCGATGATTCCTCTCTTGACTTGGACAGGATGGCTGGAGGAGAAGTGGATATACTGGTCAGTGTGGGTAGGTTTTCGATAGACGCTGGTGTTGAGTTTGTTGTCAATTCTGTGGATAAGGACATCTAAAAAGGGTAGTTTGTTGTCTCTTTCTGATTCCATAGTGAACTGCATTCTGGGATGTTGGGCGTTAAGGTGTTGGAGGAGGCTGTCTGGGTCGTCTGATGGGTGAAGGATGACAAAGGTATCATCTACCTTCCGGAACCAGCAGGCAGGTTGGATGGGAGAGGTCTGGAGGGCGGTTTCTTCAAGATGGGTCATGTAGATCTCTGTGATGATAGGAGATAGTGGGGAACCCATGGGCAACCCATGAGTCTGTTGGTAAAGTTGATCTTTCCAGGTGAAGTAGGTTGAGCTGATGCAGGCGTTGATTAGGTCTATGATGCTGTCGGGGGAGAGGTGGGTATCAAGGCTGGGGTGGATCTCTTCTACTCTGGATTTGATGATGGCGAGGGCTTCTTCACGGGGAACATTGGTAAATAAATCTACCACGTCGTAGCTGATCATGATGCCAGGGTTGTTGATAGTGCTAATATTTCTGCTAAACTCACTGGAGTCGGCGATGAAGGATTTGGCTGTCTTTCCAAGGGGGGCGAGGAGTCGGGACAGATGCTGTGCAGTGTTGTAATGCACTGTGTTCCTGGAGCAGATGAGAAGGCGGGCTTTGACGGGATCTTTGTGGACCTTGATGGTTGCACGGGCATAGGGCGGCTGGGGGTGCTGGACGAAGAGTTTGTTGTGGAGAGTTGGGCCTATCTGGTTGTTGTCCTGAAGTCTTTTCAGCAGGGCTCGGTGTTCTCTCTGTAGTCGGGCGGTTGGATCTTTCTTTAGCTGCTTGTAGGTGCTTGAGTCTGACAGGATGTTGTTGGTGAGCGTCTCGAAGTCGGGTGTGTCCATAATGACGGTTGCACGGCCTTTGTCAGCAGGGGCAAGTGTGATTTCGGGATCTTCTCTGAGTTGCCTCAGAATCACCCTTTCAGCATTGTTAAGATTTTTCTTTATTGCATTGTGAGGTTTTTCTTTTTTAGCATTGGTAGAGTTTGCTTTTTCTAATATGTTGGCAATCTGATGACGAAGATAGTCGACTTTGCCGCCGGGAGCCAGTTGTTGTAAGTCAAGGTCCTAGAAAAGAACCAGGCCAACTACAAAGTAAGGAAATATCTCGAAGCCATCCACATTAAGAAAATAGCACCAGCCCTGAACAGAGACGAAGGATACTACATCCCAAACGCCTACCATCACTTGCTACGTTAATCACTCATATTCATATTTACCTCATCTTTAATCACCATATTGCTGTGTACATCTCCTAATTACCCTTAATTATCAATAATCATGTTGTTAAATCATCTATATCCTTAAACAAGCTCTGTTGTTAATCTCCTTAACAAGCTGTGTACATCAACCTCATCTGCTGTATAAACACTGTAATTCATTCTCTCTGGCTTCTACTCAATATGTGTACATCAAGCCTATCTACTGTAATAACAACTCAAAATCTTCTCATCCTCCTCTATTGTATAAACACTACTTGTATATAAACCCTGAAATTTGTTCAACTGTACCACCTGCTTGACAACGACATTAGTATCTATGTCGAAACGTCGCCTATACAGAATAAAGAAGTTGTGTATCCATAAAATTGTTCTTCATTCTTTACCCTAATTTAAGCTACACCATCGGCATCATTGTGAATGATTTACATGTAAACAACTGTTCCTTCAACTTGAACTGTCTGCTAACTGAAATGATCCCACCCTTTTGGTTGAATTATCAATGTGTGAGATCGAGCATTCGAGCGACTGAACTAATATTGAGAGATAATTTGCATTTGTGTAATTGATAAAAAAAATTCAAAAAGTTTTATTTTCAAAGTTCTGATTATAAAGTCATTAAAACAAGTAATTACAGTTCGTTGTTCATATCATATGGCAGTAGAAGTACAAATTGTGTTTTCAATTATATTGAAAAGGCTAGTACGTCTGTCATTATAGTTATGTTTTGATAAATCTTCTGATTTTATGTACTTAGTATATATATACTATTTCAGAGGATATGCCTTTTGGTGAGGTGAAGTTGGGGGAGATGGGATCTTGGTTATCTCGTCGCAGCTGGAACCCACAGGCAATGTTTGCTACTGTCATGAGAGGTATTCTTAAGAGGATAGATTTTGTCAATAGATGAAGAAATATATAATGATTGATTAGTAGAAATTAGGTATGTCATATCATAGTATACTGGACAAATATGTTTAGGGATATTTGTCAATGTTAAAATTATAAATAATGATGTATGTTTTCATTTACATAATGATAAAATATCAATCATGAAAATTCCAATATCACTAACTTATTTTGTCCAGTGAATTATTAATTAAATTACGCAGTAACACTCTGGATGTGTAGTTCTAAGGGAGACGTCGAGCTAGTTAGGACCTCACTTCGGTTCATTATCCACGTTTTTTGTTGTCTACTAGGAGCTCAGGGTTCTTTAATGAACAGCATTTCCTTGTGATAAAACTAGCTTGTTTCTTCTGTTGGATCAAGAACAGACCCTACAAAATTATACAACTAAAGTCTTAATTTACAGTTATGGAAGATGAATTGGTGGTCTGCTCTGCATGGAATTGAGATTATCATTTGTAATATTGCAAATGGAGTTTATACATTCAGCAAATCTCTTTCCCTATTTAATTCATTCCACAATTTTACTCAACCACATGCAAATCACTCATTTCTACTCAGCGCGCATGCGCACACTTTTGTAAACATTGGTCAGTTGTGCTTTGTTCTCACCAAAAGCAGACTTTCTCAACTCAGGCAAAGTGTACTTAACGAATATCGATCTTCGCTGTTTCTTTACTTCACCATCATGGAAGCTCGAGGCAGAGGTCGCAATAACACAAAAACGGGTGCAAGAAGGTCACGTAGGAACGGGAACGGGAAGAGCCGTTCACCAGCTCGCCGATCGCCAGTGACAATGGCCGCCATTGACAGCGAGGTCAGCGACAGCGAGAGTGGAATTTCGGCAAACGAAGGTTCAGAGGTTCCGGAGAATATGACGGCACTACAATTGAGGGATCGTCTGTTCGAATTAGGGATAATTGTGCCTCGGACAGTCACCAGGAAAACACTCGTAAAACTGTACACGGCCAATGTGAATAGGCGACAGGACAGACCTCAGCATGGTGCTCAGTCAAGCGAGCAAGCTACCGTTACATCGCCAGACCCGGATGTGACTGTCACAACTGGAGCTTCGAGTATGACACCCTCTACAGTGCGGACGCCGAGTACCGGCCAAGATCTCGAGGAAATCAGGAGGGACATCCGACACTTAACCGAGGTGGTCAACCAACTTGCTCAGAGGGATCTGCAAGTCGGCGACGCACAACATCGCCCATCATTGACCAGCGGTGACGCTTTCAGACCAGGTCAGTGTGGCATCGCGTCGCATGATGTACCATCAGTTGTATGCATATCCCCCGATCTTCGCCGGCAGATAGTTGAAGGAAAATATATAAACTTGGCCCTGCTTATGATTCCTGCACACGAGTTGGGAGAAGTCAGGAACGGAACTGACTACCCAGCCAACGAAATTCGCATGAAAGGTACCCAAGACTCAAGACTGACCCACACCCTCACTCACGCTGAATTTGTATCTGCCTTTGGGAGGTTTATGGACGTCATGTGTGAGGAGTTCCCCGAGAGGAGGAAAGAACTCAGCCATTATCTCTCGGATGTTACAGACATCTACACGCAATTCGGAGGCAGTATGTTCTATGACTATCATAGAACATTCGCAAATAGAGCAGCATCCCTGTTACTCAGTTATGGGATAAGAGTCGATTGGGCCATAAGAGACCAAATTATCTTCTCTTCTTTGTCAGCGGGTCATCGTAGGGTGTCATGTGATTGGTGTCAAAGCAACACACATTCAACTGAACTATGCTCCCGACGACGTATTGGGGGAGCTCGTTTCAACTCACCGCAATCAACGTACAAGAACATCGACGTGCGAGGACGACCCCGACAACACCACGAGGGACAGGAGTTGTGCAACAATTTCAATGAAAGACATGGTTGCATACGACGACGCTGTCCTTTTGCCCATGTGTGTGGATCATGCATGGGCGATCACCCAAAATTCAGATGCGCAGACAGGGGAGAAAAAAGGAACAAAGACAGACAAGTGGACAAGCGGCAATGACTCAAGGAGGGAATACCCAACAAGGGCCCAGTTGACGTCGAGCGTTTAAGAACAGAACTCAATAACCATCCAGACCCTAAGTTTGTCCAGGAACTTACAGAGGGTTTTACACATGGTTTTCCTACAGGTATTGACCCCTTACCATTGAATAGTGTAGAATGTGATAATAATTTGTCTGCTCGTTCTCAACCCGAGACAGTGAGGTCCCTGTTGACACAGGAAATCAGTAACAATTACGTTATCGGCCCTTTCGACACGCCACCTTTCAAAAACTACAGAATAAACCCTATAGGAATAGCCACAGGGAAATATTCACTTAAGAAACGACTTATCGTGGACATGTCTGCCCCGCATAATAGCACTCACAACAGCATTAACAGTCTGATCAGCAAGGAGGACAATAGTATGGAATATGTAAGGATTGATGACGCTATCGCTCATATCGTAGCTTATGGCAGGGGTGCACAGCTGTGCAAGTTTGACATAAGAGATGCTTTCAAACAGATACCAGTTCATCCTACAATATGGGCATATCAAGGTATCAAATGGGACGACAAGATGTACTTCTACACTCGCCTTGTATTTGGCTGCAGGTCATCTCCGAAGGTATTCGACAAACTGTCTACAGCCATTTGTTGGATAGCTGAGCACGTATACGGCATAGAAACCATTTTGCATCTCCTAGATGATTTTCTTACCATAGACAGACCGAATGCTATAGCAGAGAGAACCCTGGCCTTGATGACGAGGCTGTTTCACATTTTGAAGGTGCCGCTGGCCACTCACAAGACAGAGGGACCAACAAGTTGTCTTGAGTACCTCGGTATTGTGTTAGATACAGAGCGAATGGAGGCTAGATTACCTGATGCCAAAGTTCAGCGAATCTTACAATTCCTCAGGAGTGTAGGCGACCAAGGTGTCATCACTAAACAAACCCTTCTCTCTCTTTTGGGGCACCTAAACTTCGCAGCCAGAGTTATCCCACCAGGTAGATCTTTTGTGTCCTACCTCATCAGCCTGTCTACAACAGTAGGGGGACTATTCGAGACAGTCACTCTCACAGAGGAGTGTAGGAAAGAACTGGACATGTGGATATTGTTCCTACAGGAATGGAACGGAGTGTTCATGTTCGCAGAAAATCAAGCAACATATGACTGTGACATGGACCTTTTCACAGACGCCGCCTCTACGCTAGGTTTTGGTGGATATTTTTCAGGAATGTGGTTCAGTGACACTTGGCCATCAGAGATACAATCTATGAGCAGAGTCTCCATGGCCTACCTTGAACTATATCCTATTGTCATAGCATGCATGTTGTGGGGACAGCATTGGAATAGAAAACGCATTGTTTTTCATTGTGATAACGAGGCCACAGTGAATATCATAAATAAGGGACGCTCAAAATGCTGCATTATTAATAAACTCTCCAGACAATTAACCCTTATGGCCATGAGAAATAATTTCACAGCTAAAGCAAAACACCTACCTGGGAAATTTAACAAGATAGCTGATGCCTTGTCTCGGTTTCAGTTGCAGGAATTCAGACGACTCGCCCCGGCAGCAGATGTCACGCCTCACCAGTGCCCCGAATTTACAGCAGTGATGCTTTTTTAGGGCAGAGACCGCAGCCTTGTGTAAAGCTGCTGTAAGCACTTCTACCCTACAGAGTTACAAGTCCGGCTTCAGGAGGTTTGAACTCTTCATACTAAATTATGATATCACCAACAACGTTAAAAACTTGCCTGATCTCACCGCTGAACAACTGATTAAATTTGTAACCTACTGTCATTCGAATCTCCATCTCAACCATAGTACCATCAAACTATATCTATCAGCAGTCAGGTATTTTTACATAGCTAGAGGGAAAACCAATCCTCTGCATGATCTCTCTACACAAGATCAACTCAAGCTGGTCCTTCGCGGGATAAAGAAGACTCAGGGAGCAGCAGGGGCCAAGAGATCTCCGGTTACTTTCGACATCTTAAGGCGGATATGCCGTGCTTTGGAAAAACAGGCGTTCTCTACTTATGTGTGCGTGCTGATGAGGGCGGTTTGCACGACCGCCTTCTTCGGTTTCTTAAGGAGTGGGGAATTTTGTACACAGGGGCAGTTCGATCCCTCTGTTAACCTGTGTGTGTCAGATGTGTGCTTGTTCTCTGAAAAATATGTGCTGAATCTGAGAGCATCAAAAACTGATCCATTTCGTGGAGGTGTGAACATCAGCATATTTAGAAATAGTGTGCTTTGCCCTGTGGATGCCATGGTATCCTATCTGCGTATGAGACACCTGGTTAGTAACCACAATAGTGTAGCGCTCTTCCTAACTGAGACTGGAGCGCCCTTGTCAAGGCGCTACTTTATTGAGAAGTTCAAACGTTTAGTCCAAGTGGTGGGCCTAAAATCGGCACCTTACAGCGGACATTCTTTTAGAATAGGAGCAGCTACTTCTGCCGCCCAGGCGGGAGTAAGAGATCATCTCATACAAACATTAGGAAGATGGTCCTCGGATGCGTATATGCGGTATATACGTACTGCAGAGTCGTCCATCCGTGATGCACAAGTGTCTATGTGCCAACCTGTGTTGTAACTAGTGACCTGAAAGCGCAATGTGAAATTTTGTGACGCTCAATAGCCTTAGTGCCAACTCGATAGCCTTAGTGCCAACTTGAACTGCTCGTATCAATCCTGCCATTTTTACCGGGACACTTAGATGCCCACGTGCCAAACAGTAAAATCCCTCCTTATATTTTTCCTCAATTTTTGGGGCTTTTATATTTCATTTATTTCATATGTCATTTATTTTCATGTATTCTCAGGTTATACTGCTATACCCAAAGTATTTTATAAGCATCATCCGCTTACATTCACCAAGCAGCCTCGCTGCTAGTTTCTGTATCATAAGGCTTCGCCACTTCCATAAGGCTTTCGCCGCTTATAGGTAACACAGCCTCGCTGTGTATCTAAGGCTTTCGCCGCTTATCTCACAGCCTCGCTGTTGGTCAAACTTTCTGTGTTTTTATGATAAACATTTTTGCTTTGCATTTATTAGCTACAGCTTTGCTGTCATTTCTTCATCATGTCATGTATGCATTGGTTGTGCACCTGCGGTGCCATTTATTCCTTTTCATTGTCTTTCTTACCAGTTGTAAACAACTGTGTCAATTGGTGACAGCCTCCCTGTTAGGAGTGCTCTGTTTTATTTTCATCATTGCTATTTTTAGTATTTCATCATATTACATTTGCTAAGGGTATAAGCACCATAGTCATTGTTTCTGATCCAGCTCGGTTCATACTTGAAGGGCTGTGGTGCTTATACCAGAAGATTTACCCAATTATTAAACAATTGGACTTGAAGTACTTGTTTGTTGTTTGTATAAAATTATCATTTGTAATATTGCAAATGGAGTTTATACATTCAGCAAATCTCTTTCCCTATTTAATTCATTCCACAATTTTACTCAACCACATGCAAATCACTCATTTCTACTCAGCGCGCATGCGCACACTTTTGTAAACATTGGTCAGTTGTGCTTTGTTCTCACCAAAAGCAGACTTTCTCAACTCAGGCAAACCCGCCTCCATCCCCCTTACTCCCCCTTATACATATTTCCTAAGGTGGGGCTTTTATATTTCATTTATTTCATATGTCATTTATTTTCATGTATTCTCAGGTTATACTGCTATACCCAAAGTATTTTATAAGCATCATCCGCTTACATTCACCAAGCAGCCTCGCTGCTAGTTTCTGTATCATAAGGCTTCGCCACTTCCATAAGGCTTTCGCCGCTTATAGGTAACACAGCCTCGCTGTGTATCTAAGGCTTTCGCCGCTTATCTCACAGCCTCGCTGTTGGTCAAACTTTCTGTGTTTTTATGATAAACATTTTTGCTTTGCATTTATTAGCTACAGCTTTGCTGTCATTTCTTCATCATGTCATGTATGCATTGGTTGTGCACCTGCGGTGCCATTTATTCCTTTTCATTGTCTTTCTTACCAGTTGTAAACAACTGTGTCAATTGGTGACAGCCTCCCTGTTAGGAGTGCTCTGTTTTATTTTCATCATTGCTATTTTTAGTATTTCATCATATTACATTTGCTAAGGGTATAAGCACCATAGTCATTGTTTCTGATCCAGCTCGGTTCATACTTGAAGGGCTGTGGTGCTTATACCAGAAGATTTACCCAATTATTAAACAATTGGACTTGAAGTACTTGTTTGTTGTTTGTATAAAGTGCTAATTACAGTACTGAGTAGTAGTTTAATGTGCTAATTGTTTGCAGCTGACTGGCGCTGGGCCCAGAAGTACCTGCTGGCAAGGAGGAGTTCTGGAGCAGCTCTTGCACAGTTCTGTGTCGGGATGTCCGTACTCTACTACTTCCTGCAGTATAAGGCTCACAGTAAGTCAGTACACGCGCAACAATTAAAGGGACATATCAGTTATAAGTTTTAGTTTTTACGGTCAGTGGTAACAAATCATTGGGCCCATCTAAAAAAACAAACACTCCTGCACTCATTGTTTATCACAAATCTCAAAAGCAGACGTGTTTGGCTATGTTTCATCACATCCAGGGTTCGAAATTATTAGTGCCATCGTGCCGAGGGCACAGTTAAAATCTTAATGGCACGGTTAAATTTTTACCTGCATGCCCTTATGGCACACTTGATTATTATCAATAATCTATCATAGTATTTTGTCACTGTTAAAATTTTGAATATTTTGTTAAATTTTCACAAAACTGTCATGTCAACTGCCAGTTTATATGAACTCAAATTCTAAACATCGCCCCCTCTATCAATATTTTCATGCTGTGTGATCTTTGGCTGTTCCTTTTCGCCGTATCGGTATCTAAGGAAGTGAGCATGCTGATTGGTTGAAATAAAGGGTGGCGAGGGAGGAACATGGACAGCCTTGGTTTGCACCGCATGAAGCAAAAGTCGATGTTTAGCACCAATTTGAAAAAGAAATTATGTTGCACACTTCTTAAATATTATTTACCAACAATTAAAAATAATACTACTAATTTAATTATTTATTTTGATATGAAGTTGATTATCTACGAAAAATAAAATCAATAATCTCCTCAGTCGTCTGTGAGTGTTGGTTGGGTCCATTTGTTTTGTAGGGACTAACAAGTCACAAAACTTTGAAACAATTTCATTATAAATTCTGATTTTTAAAACTGAAATATATTTGTATGTAAAATCTAACATCTGTCATAAAATTCCAACAGTAAATAATCTTTTGATAAGTAAATGACTCTTACCAAAATGAAAATGCAAGAAAATGTCCTGGTCATCCCTACCAAAAAAAGAACTGGGTCAAGTGACTGTTTCAAGTCTACCCAGTAAACATCCAGATGTTATAAAACTTATTAGTCAAGTGACTGTTTCAAGTCTCCCCAGCAAACATCCTGATGTTATAAGCTCTATCATTGGTTAACTTTGGGATATCCCTTTTCTTAGCCAATCAGAAAATGTAATACAAGCTCAATTCATAATGTAGCATTACCATGTTGACAATCAAAGTGATATCTATTTATAGACTCACATGGAAGTGATTGCTGCCTTTTCATTTACGAAAATTTAAATCATTGATAAAAGATAATATAAGATGTAAGATCATTATTGATAAATGTATTTCATAAGTACAGTAAGTGAATAATTTGAGAAGTGTGAAAATAACTCATTGCTCATTTATCAATTATAATTTCTTGTGACAAGCGTGGTCAAGTTAAAATATTTCCCAAACATTTTTGCAATAAAATAATCCGCTTTTCTCTTTGCTCCAAAATACAGCAAAACTGAAGAAATCACTGCTCAGTATTGAGTCACTCTTCAGAAATCATACAGATACAGATACAGATACACTTATGATTTAAAATACTTAATTATCATTGAAAAAGACTACTCAGTGAATACACCGGTCACATTTTGATTTAAATTATCATAATCAATTTTATTTAATGATTTAACTCAATGAATAGTACATATTATACAACAATATAGCCATTAAATGATCAACATAAAATCTTGCACTTCAAGTCTTGGAATGTTATATGGTTCAGTTTTAACCATGGTTTTAGACCATGGTATTTTGAATTTCAAAGGCACACCTAACATTGAAATGGCACACTTGAAATACTATGAGAGTGCCCACATGGCACACTTTGAAAAATATTAGTTTCGATCCCTGACATCTATTTTAATCATTTTGGCAGGCTTTTTAAACAATTATCTACCCTATTATTTAAACTATCAGCTGAATTTAGTAGTTGAGCATCCTTTTGAGTTTGAGTTCAGATGGACTTAAAAGATGAGTGCTAATTGCGAGCCCTCTGAATCTTTGTCAAAATGCAATTAAGTAACTTCATTCCATATGAAATATTCACAGAATTTTCAATAATGAACTACACACAACATTAAAACAATTTATAAATTCAACAGTAACTAAGCATAATACTTAAGTCAATGACTTGTCATCACTTAAAAGATTGTTTAGCCCCAGCTTGAGTGCTGTTCTTGCCTTGGTTATCTACATTTTGTGAAAAATATTAATGAAGTGTGATGTCGAATTATATTGATACTAATAAATTCTTGTTTATTATTTCAGCCAACCACCGTCATGCCAAGTACCATTGATAGTTGCCATCCTAGGAATGTGTGTGATGAAAACGCTGGAGAATATAATCTTGGTCGCCAGTTTAGCTTTTCAAAAACGGAAATTTGACCAATGAATGTAGAATATTATATTGTATTAAATCCTTCATCTGTTGAAAATTATCATCTTGTTGTTAATGAGTTTAATTCCTGTATTGTAACAAATTTCATCCAAACACTGTAAGGCCTATTTTCTATTTGAAGCAAACAAAATAGAGCCATGGGCTCTGCAGCTCATCAGTGACTGTAGCTACTATACATATAATATAAAACAAAATTTGGTTTGAACAAATTTACAAAGTTCAACAGGTTTTGCTTTCAATACAGATTTCCTTATAACCGTTATAACAAAAATCAGTGGAGCAACCGTAAAATATATTTACTATGTTTCTATACATCTCCTATTTTCCCTGACCAATCACCAGCCCAAAAGATCCCCCGACAGAGAGCGAGAGACGGCCACTGCCATAAGAAGTGGATTCTTTTCATATTTTGCATATGGGTTCATCATGGGAAGAGTAATGTTCCTATGTAATGTACCTTCATTTCAACGTCACAAGACTTTGTCATTTTGCCATTGTCAACGGGATATCTCAAGAATCATTCACTGGATTCTCTTCATATCTTACACAAAACACCTCCAAGGGAAGACAAAGGGCTGATTAGATTTTAGTGACCTTGACATTATTCTCAAGGTCACAGCGGAACTTTGAATTTTTCAACATGTTATTGTACATGTAAAGCTTGTCAGCGGGAAATCTCAAGAACCATTCTCTGGAATGTCATATCTTACACAAAGCACCTCCTAGGGAAGACAAAGGGCTGATTAGATTTTGGTGACCTTGACATTATTCTCAAGGTCAAAGCGGAACTTTGAGTTTGTTGACATGTTAGCTTGTCAGGGGCATCAATATAACAAGAACTGTTTATTGGATTCCCATCATTATCTTACACAATGGTTCTTTTAAGAAAAATTCATGGCCCAGTCGATTTTGCTGATCTTGACATTAATTTTCAATTTTGAAGTATTAATTTGCGGCGGGGGAATCATGTCACAAAAGTGACAACTACTTGTTCTAATTCATTACCAGTACCTAAAGTTGAAGCATAGTGCATTGAGAATTGATCATTACTAAGACATTTGTGTGTTTCAAGATTGAATATCTCATTAGTGAAATTGAAAAACAGGATTTCTTATTTTGTACAAAACTAGATTCATTGGCTCTGTAGCTCACAAGGCTTTGATTCATACACTTCATACATTTTCCAAAAGTAGTCAGAATTTAAAATCCCCATTAGTCATGGCAACTGTACACCATTAAACTTTTCAGGCTTCTTTCTTCTTGAAAAGTAAACGAAAACAGGTTTCTTGAGGTATAGCCACAGGAACTCGATATCGTAATTAAAACGTTGGTTAAAAAAACCTACACCCTATAATAACAGTAAAGGAGCAAGGGCAGCCATATTGCCGACTCACACAAATAGGGTCACAGGGGTCAAAACCTTACATAGAGCCATGGGCTCTGTAGCTCATCAGGACTTCATTGATTTATTATCTAAGGTTGAATATCTTAATTATCTCAAGGAATACATTGTTAAACAAGCACAAAATAGGTTCTTAAATCATGACCCCTGTGACCCACATTTTGAGTCACAGAACCTACACTTAAGAATCCCCTTTGACCAAAGAGTCTCTACACATTTCAGCTTTCTAGAGCTTTACATACTTGAGATGAAGATGAAAATAAGTTTTTAGGTCATGACCTGTATCCTAGATTGAGGTAACAGTGTCACCAAATGTACAATTTAGAATCCCCATTAGCCAAGGAGTCTGCAAATAAATTTTCATCAGCTCGTCAGGACTTCATTGATTTATTATCTAAGGTTTGAATATCTTAATTATCTCAAGGAATACATTGTCAACAAGCACAAAATAAGTTCTTAGATCATGACCCCTGTGACCCACATTTGGAGTCACAGGGTCACCAAACCTACAATTAAGAATCACCTTTGACCAAAGAGTGTCTACACAACATTTCAGCTTTCTAGAGCTTTACATACTTGAGATGAAGATGAAAATAAGTTTTTAGGTCATGACCTGTATCCTAGATTGAGGTCAGTGTTCCCAAATCTACAATTTAGAATCCCCATTGGCCAAGGAGTCTGCAAACAAATATTCAGCTTTCTAGACCTTTTGAAACAGAAGTTGAAAACAGGTTTTTAAGGATGTGACCCTAATTGGGGTCACTGGGTCACCAAATGTACAATTTAGAATCCCCATAAACCAAGGAGTCTGCACACATCATTTCAGCTCTCTAGACCTTTCAGAACTGGAGAAGAAGATGAAAATAGGTTTTTAAAGGTGTGACCCCTGTGATCCAATTTGGGGTCACAGGGTCACAAGATCTACAATTTACAATCCCCATTGGCCAAGGAGTCAACTTTTCAGCTATCTCGACCTTTTGAGAGAAAGAAGAAGAAAATAGGTTTTTAAGGATGTGACCCAATTTGGGGTCACGAAATCTATGATTTAGAATCCCAATTGGCCAAGGAGTCTGCATACAACTTTTCCGCTCTCTAGACCTTTTGCAACTGGAGACGAAGATGAAAATAGGTTTTTAAAGAGCCATCACGGATGTTAGTGTTTCAAATTTTTGGAAAATATACTTATAACGTCATTCGCCAGAGAAATATCTTATCTACAACATGGCATATGTTAAATAATTTTCATATCACTACAATGTATTGCAATTTGGTTTCAAACAGAAGTATCACTTCGACTAGCGCGCGCTACGGGTATCTGACGTATATAAACAGAGTCCCCTTTTTTGCGTAATACGTACTTCCCAAACAGCAAGCGCTTCCGAAGCGTGAAGGCTCGTCTCTAGCGCAAGTCGCCATAACAACCCATGTGCTGCACGTGCTGCCGTGTCTCTCTTGCAAAGTACCCTTGTCACACATTACTGAATGTGACGATTGCTTTACAAACTATGTTTCTAAATTTCCTGAGAATATACAAATTATTTCCCGTTTAATGTTATTTTTATTGAGATAAGACCAGCAAATTATGACAAATTTTTACTCTCATTAATTAAAAAAAATTCAAGAAAAATACCTAGTTAGGTAAAACAATTATTCCAATATCTGTAGCAAATACATAATTAAATGAAATGGTAAATGAATAACCGTCAAAAAATTATATATTTCGATTTCTTTCCTTGCGCATATTTTTTGTTATTCTTTCGTGTCTTTGTTTACTGTGTGTGAGCTAGACCATAATGCTTTGCGCTTGAAAATAATAGACTGGATCTATATTTAGACTGGAAAACACCTTTACTAATTAATGCAATTTCTCGGCTTATTTTAAGTTGGAAAACTTAGGGAAAAATTAAGTGTATTTATTTCACGGAGATAGATTTTTGGAAAATTTTTGATATTTTCATCAACATCCGTGATGGCTCTTTAAGGATGTGACCCTATTTGGGTTCACGAAATCTACACTTTAGAATCCCCATTGGCCATGGAGACTATGGATCACATGGGTGATGACCTTAAAACCTATTTTCTTCATCTTCTCCAGTATGAAAGGCTCTAGAAAGCTGATATGTTGTGTATGGACTCCTTGGCCAACAGTGATTCGAAATTGTAGATTTGGTAACCTTGTGACCCCAAATGTGGGTCACAGGGGTCATGACCTAAAACTATCTTTTTCTTGTTAACAATGTATTACTTGAGTTGCTTAGATCCTCAATCTTAGATAATAAATGACTGATGAGCTACAGAGCCCATGACTATTTTTTGAGGACACATTGGTGTTTTGGTGTAAGGGGCCATATTCACCAAATTTATAATTTATAATCCCTTTTGCCCAAGGAGTATGTACATAAGATTTAAGCTTCTAGAGCCAGTGGTTTCTTGGATAAGACACGAAAAAGCTCAAAGTTTACACATGATGGCCCGACATCAAGCTATGCCCTGAGCTCTTGGCTTTTCAGTGGATCTGCTGATTCATAGTATCCACACTTGCAAAATGATCATGTTTTCACATCATCCATATAATATCCTTGTATTTCCATAAACAACATAATTCATTTATGAAGAAATATATTTTATTTTGAAGAAAGCTGTTGGTAGTCAAATGGAGGATGCAAAGTTTTACTTATTTGCAATTTCTCTTTTACAATGCTATAAAAATAGCCCATCTGACATTCAAAGAAGTTTATCAATACATCTGCAGCAAGTTACTATAATTGTCTGGAACTTTGTGTGCCTTTTGGTTATTGTTTTGTGTTATAAATATGAAAATATTTTAATTAAGACAAAATATTTTAAGTAACAAATGCTGACCGACAAGGTAGCACTTTTGTAGAATTGTTCAAATTGATAATACATTCACGAAGGATCAAGGTCTTTTCACACTTTACAACCTTTCAACTGGACCAAAGGAGCTACAAAATATGAAAAATATTGTAATAAGTATTTTTGGTCATAAATATGTATATCTTCAAAGAACAAAATGTCAGACGCAGGAATAACCTGTTTCAAGATTGTCACAAAAATAAATAGTGAAAATGTTTCAAGAAGATTTACAGATATTTTATTTAATCAATTATTTCCTTATCTGCAACAAAATCTCATGAAAACACCAGAGGCAAATTTGCTCATAAAATATTGCTAAGAATTGATACTTTGAAAATCAACAGTCTTCTTAACGACAAGAAACAAAAGGTCAGAGTTTAGAATAAATACTTTCTACTCCTAGAGCAGACAAGATAGTCAAGCTAAGGAAACAGCACAAATAAACCCTGGTAACCTCACAGACACACACATTACCCATACAACAAAGAAATGTACCACAATCAACAATGCAACATTCAGTAAGAAAACTTTACAACCAATGTATACTCAAATAACAAAATGATAATGATTTTTTTTTCTGCAAACTAACATACATTAAGCAAACATGAAACTTGATTCAATATCCAATTAACCTGAAATGAATTCTTTTTTCAATATTCCATGTCATCCGTAGCTTATCAGTTACAATGTTTGTTTAAAGGCGAATTTCAGAAACTTCTTTCACGAAACAAAGTACAGACCCCAAGTCTCATACAATTTCATATACCATTATCTCGTAACTTCAAAGCAAGAGCTCCTTTAATGACATGATGCTCACTGTTGAAAATGTAAGTCAAGAATTTACTATTTCATGACCATTTTTCCATTCAGAGAGCCCCATCCTCTGGGTATGCCACTGAAGTTGTTATGGCTTTTGAATAGCTGTTTCCTTTGTTTCTATTAAAAAAACACTTTCAATATATACATCACTGAATCTGTAGTTCATATTTATCTAATATAAATCAAGTAATTTGAAACGATTGTCAAATAAGAACAATTTACATTAGAAAATAAGCTTTGATGGTGATTAAGGTTTATTTTGAATTCAATACAACAAAACAAATGATCAGGTTGAAACGTCTAATATTTACACTTGGTAAGCAGTGAGTAAACAAAATAAAAACAGATACAACAGGAATTCTTATATGTACATTCACATTATGCAACAACATTTTCAACATGTCAGTAACAAGGTGTATAATCATAGCATTTTATTATACAGTAAGTGTTGGGGTACATACTCGCCATTTTCCATTACTGGTTGATTTAAGACTTGCAGTATTTCCCTCACTTTTCCGTGCTAAGATAGTGGATCGCTGCACCTGAAAAGCATAGTGGGCTCAGATTTCCTGGCACAGGAACCTTACAAGGCTTAACTCAGCCAGTAATGGAGACTGGCAAGAGTTTTGCTTTGCGTAGGGAAGTTGCTTTGAAAGATGCTTTCGTTTACCAACATTTTCTGCTAACATTTACTTTATAGTGGATATTTCATAAGTGCCCATGTCATGCTATATAAAGAACACAAGTACCTAAATATTGGTAGATCCTGAACGGGAAATGTCGATAGTTTGGCATAAGCCCCGTAAAGAGAACATTATGGGCATAAGCAATGTTTTGTTTATTGCCACAGTTGTTAAATCGAAGAAATATGCCAAAATCTACTTTCTAACATAGGCAGGTTACCTGCTGTTGCCGCCTGAAGATGATGTCATACCAGAACATAACATCTAAGCACTGTAAATGATGTCTATAACCACGACAAGAAACATTTTGCCCTCTGGCATCCTTATGAAAAGTACAAACTCCAATATGTTTGCACTTGGAAGGAACAAAATATACATTGCATTTGTCATGATGTGACTATTAGATGAGAGGGTGTCTATATGTCCACGTCAAAATGATTTGTGAGAATATTTTACCAATGCTCAATGAAGTAAACGATAAGCAAGGAAGTTCTCAGGCAAGATTATGTTAATATACACAAGTAACAAATCACATAAGGAATGAGTATGTGGCACCTATGTCTCAGAGCCGTCAATCTTACAACCATAACTAAAGTATATCCTTCGACAGACGCATAACAGAACGTGATTCACACCTTACAATCAATCTCCATACTGGAGACTAGTGCTTGGTCAGAGACTAGTGTTTGGTCCGTTTATCATCTACATATACTGGACATCATCAGCACAGTTTTCTAGTATAACTGTAAATAAGAATGTTTAACAATTCTGCTGCTTTGTATCTTATCTAGAATTACTATTGGAAATGGAAGTCCTCCATAAGCATAATAATTCGAGATTTGTACATCAACAAAATTTCAATTGCAAAAACTTTTAAAAGATTTTATACCAATTGAGTTCTTTCTTTTCAATAACTAATTTTAGAATAATGCACTGAAGAGCAATACAAATTAATTTCATCCACAAATTGTTACACAAAAATACTGAAAACATTTCACAAATCTAAGAAATGATGTCAAATATGTTTCTGATTTTTTCCACTGCCATCCGTTGCAGGCACAGTTTCAGTAATGTCATCATCTTGTACACATGTCGACAACGTCGCAATATCTCAAAATCCTAAATCTGCAATTCCTCTGAAAATGCACATCTAATTGTCAGATCAATGGAATTGGTCGCTCATCTCCTGTCTCCCTTCACCAGATAGACTGAGGTTCAGTCAACAGTACATTCTACCATAACTCATTGTGCGACGGATCCAGTACTGCATCATCTCGTTCAATAAGGCAATTCACAAGTATTTCTGATATATCAATCATGCCACCACTCGCGTTTAGTTGCTTCCAGATTTCTTCCAGAAATGTTTTTTTAACAATCCTTTTAAGATCAGTATTGTATCAGTATTCAATGTCCTTGAAATAGCCCACTGACACAATTAATGGCCTCAAACCCATCACAACACTTTCTTGAGGATTATTTTATGATGAACTTTGTATCCTGGAGCTTGAAGCTATATTAGTATGAAACCTGAACCTGGCTTTAGTTCACCAGAGATCTATGCGACATCTGACCTCACAATCTGCACAATCTACGACCTCAGCGTCTGCGAGAGCCCTGGTTGAGAGACGCTCTGTCTGCAATGTTCTTATCAAGAGTTGCCCTCTTGTGGAGATGTCCACCAACTCCCTCCACTTCCTTTAAAACATTGTCCACATCACTCAATTCCCTCTTCTGGCGCTTCAGACCGACACCATCTGCAGCCTGCTTTACACCTCCTACATCCTTGACGCTCTTCTTGTTCACGTTTAGGTTGATGTCAAGAGGCTTCTTCAAACCTTGAATTGGCTGATTATTTAACTGTTTCACAGCTTGCTGTTGATTCAGACCTTGGTTGACATTTTGAAGGACAGGCTGTTGTGCGACCTGCTGATTTTGCAGGAGTTGTCCTTGCTGAACCTGCTGACCCTGCACTGGCTGTTGGAGTCTTTGCTGTCCAAGGTTACCCGCTGGAGGTTGAACCTGAGCCTGCTGGTTAACAATGGGCTGTAGCACTTGTTGCTGCACCCCTTGCACAGGGAGTTGTCCCCCTTGAACTGGTTGCTGAATCCCCTGCAGAGGTTGCTGAAACCCTTGGGCTTGTTGTTGAACAGGGAGTTGTCCCCCTTGGACAGGCTGTTGCTGGATGCCTTGGACTGGTTGTTGAACTCCTTGAACTGGCTGTTGAACTCCTTGAACTGGCTGTTGAACTCCTTGAACTGGCTGTTGAACTCCCTGCAAAGGTTGCTGAACTCCTTGAACTGGCTGTTGAACTCCCTGCAAAGGTTGTTGAACCCCTTGTACAGGAAGCTGACCCCCCTGAATTTGTTGTTGCTGGATCCCTTGAACTCCTTGGACTGGTTGCTGAGCAACTTGAACAGGCTGTTGTTGAACTCCTTGAACAGGCTGTTGTTGAACTCCTTGAACAGGCTGTTGTTGAACTCCTTGAACTCCTTGAACAACTTGGACTGGTTGTAACACCTGTGCAGGTGCTTCAGCTTCGTCCTTTTCATCCTGCAAATAATCAGTGTACAAATTTTCATTTATTTGTAAGATTCTGCCGACACCTCAGAAGCATATTTTCTTCTCCCTTCTAATAACCTCTCCTATATGTAGGCGATATTTCACTACATTGTATTCTTGTATAGTGGCAGTAAAAGTTTGCAACACTGGTAACTTACAGATTATTTCTGTCCAATCAAACATTGTTTTACATCTGCAACCGAATTCTGTCTGGTAAACAATATGTGTGCATCGCATTTTGACAGCTACGTAATACTCAGTTTTCAAACCAAACTTCTGATGCAACCAATCAGGATTTTCCATTTCTAGCCGAGAAAGTAGCCTTAATATAACAGAGATCTTGTTAGAAAATCGAGAGGGAGTAACCTCTGTGGGAAGAGAATGCAAGAAGTATAGAAGCACCCAAAGTCACTTTCTCTGGAGGCCAACCTATTGATACTCTCGCTCCCATCACTCAAGAACCTAGAAACTGTGTTACCAAGTTCTACATGAAAATAAAGAATACTAAACGATGATCTAAGAGAGAATGCTGCCTAACCCAATAAGAGAAGATGAGATTAGATGAGTTGGTGTTTAATGCCCTTTTCAAGAGTATTTTAATTTTATCACTACTATTATCACAGGGAGAAAGCCTGTAACTCTATGGTGGCTATGCATTGAATTGCAACTTGTGAGCATCAGCTAGAACTAGCAAGCCATGGGTGGTACTGCACTGAAATTCAGTGTAACAATGCATCTACTGCACCTTACTGTTTGTAGAACAGTTCTCTACAACAGCCAAAGTTGTCAAGCCACTGGCAGGATGTAAACCGCGGACCTCTTGATTCATAGCCGATGACGCTAAACACTGCACTATCCCACCCTACTAAGAGAATATGTTACCTAACCCACTAAAAGAAAACGTTACCTAATCCCAGTAAGAAGGAAAGTTACCAAAGTCACTAAGATAATATTTATTAGCAATATCACTGAGACATTCAGCGACTCTCCAACTCTCAATGAAACTCTCTCCATACTACACTTATCTTTAACACCAAGTGTGTTACCTATCAAAAACTTACATGATTCTTCTCCTTTGGTCAGCCCTCCCCCCTTTTCCTCCTCTGCGGTCTTACTTCCCAAACAAAACCTCCATAAGAACTTACATGATCCTTCTCCTTGGGTCAGCCCTCCCCCCTTTTCCTCCTCTGCGGTCTTACTTCCCAACAAAACCTCCATAAGAACTTACATGATCCTTCTCCTTGTGTTCCTTGAGCTCCTTGAGCAGCTCCTTCTGCTCGTTGATGAGCTGCTTCTGTTCCTCCTGCTGTTCCACCAACTTGTCCAGGAGCACCTGCTGCTTCTGTTCATTCTCCTCGATCTTCTTCTCGCGTTCCTTCAGGTTCTCCTCCTTCTCCACCACCTCTATCTTCTCCCCTTCTTTCTCCTTATTTGCCTCCTCCACCTTCCCTCCTACATTCTCTCCTTCCTTCTTGCCTTCCTCCTCCTTGACTTCTCTCTCTTCTTTCTCTCCATCTTTACTCTTCTCTTTGTCCTTGTCGGGAACTTTGGCTTCGTCCAAGCCGTCTTTCTTTGGAAGGTCTTCGATCTTCTTCTCAATATTTTTTTTCTGTTTAGTAAAATTATTCAGATGTTTATTGTTGTATTGAATATTACCTGTAGGTTAGCTACTTTCTATTTGACACACATATCTTAGATCTGGATCAACTATTTGGATCATAAAATGCATTTGGAAAATTTGAGCCTCAGAGCTTCTATCATGAAAAGTCAATCAAATTAAAGTTTGAAAAAAATTTCAGCTTTGAGGATTTTCAATTTCTAATTACAGTAAAACATGGATATAGCAAAAAAACAGATATAGCAAACACATTTATAAGTCCCGTCAAAAGACCTATATAATATACCGAACGTGAATAGCGAACAGCAGATATAGCGAACTGAATTTGTTGGTCCCTTGGAGTTTTGTATATGAAAACTTTCCTGAGAAGGGGTGTTACTTGTTTCAGATTACGTACCACTTCTATGCTGTCCAACGGAGCATCAGGCACCGGCGGTTCCACTCTCTTCTCCCCTTTCTTGTCTACAGCAACTGTAAGTGATGGCAAATAGTATGAGCAATAAAAGTGAACACAGCTCACATACGCCTGCCTGTAGTGTGATTGCCTTCACATAGTATTAATCAATTGGATAACATAATGTAGTCAATCATGTCAAAATTTCAAAACTTATCTGAACCTCTGAGTTGACACCAATAAACACAACAGCACAACAGCACAATATAGGTTACTTCCATACCAAATTGGACGCTTCCACGTCGGAGAGTTTTTGAGTTATGCTCCAGAAACAATATCGAATGGAAGCACGGACACGCTGATCGCTATATACACCGCTGCCAATGTTGTAGTATAATAATCACATCAAAGTCTTAATGACATTGAAACAGAGTATGACATGCTTTTATATAATCATATAAGCTTAATCCATAAAGATAATGTGAACTTGGTTTCACTTGGTGCATTTTAAACACTTTCTGTCAAGAAAACGTTTGAGGGACTATTGAATAATGGTTTTATTGCACTCTTACCGGCTATGGGAAGTTCAGGAGGCTTGTTGAGGAGAGGGACGTCTTTCTTTCCGATGGTTTCCTCCAGCTTGATGGGGTGAGTGTGGGCCTTGTCCTGGGAGTACAGTGTAGCGAACGTGCTCACCAACAGGATGGTGATACCCAACACCATCACCAGCTGCAGTAGAGAAAACAGTTACATTAACAGTCTGGCAAACACCTTTTTGCTTCAAATGTATAAAGTCAAGGAAAAGTCATGTTACTTGCACATCAATCTATTGTTTAAGACTGACTTTATTTCGACCCATTTCTCAACCCACTGAACAGCTGCTTCCACTTTGTTTTGAATTTTTTTTATAACTTATGTTGAAAATATAGACCCTGAAAATTTACTCTCATGACTAAAAATCTTGATTTATATTTGCTCATATATTAAGATGTCATTTTGGGCATCTGGAAATAAAATTTATTTTAGAAACCAGAATCTCTAAAAGATGCAATTAATGACCGATCACAATGACATTACACAAACACGTACATTATCAAATTGTATGAATCTGCCCTACATTTAGTATTGTTCATGGCAGTATCTTGTTTTATACTGAATATTTGCATGTTACTGAATGGAAGGCAACTCTTACAAACAGCATATGACATTTATTATGAAACTGAAGTGGTCGTTCCTATGACATCTAGGTGACTGTAAGATCAAAGAGTACAGCAAGTTTGCTCACTCGTGCGATGTGTCTTCCTTCTGCCTTGTTGGCGACCACTTGTACGAAGAAGAGGGCCGGGAAGATGTAGCAGATGAGGGTTCCCATCGTGGCACCGTTCATACCCAGGATAAACTCAACTGAAAAGAATTTTTTTCAATTTTGCACGAACTCAAAGTAATAAAAGGAACAAGTGAAAAGGTCAAATTAATTGGATAAACGGTGTGCAAAGATTTTTTTAAGTGAACGAAGGTCAAGATATTTTTTATCATGATGGTGCTTTACATTGACACTAAATACTTCAATTGCAGCCAAACCATTCCTACTGAAAATAACTACCTGTTGAGAAAGGGAAGAATCTTGGGGAAAATCCTGGACTGATCACTAGCAAAATATAGACTGTCACAGAATATTCTGCAACTCGCATGTAAAAGTTAGCTTGCTGAACAATAGCACTGAACCATCAGATTCATTAAAATATCTTGAAATGGTTCCTTTCTCACCATTGGGAACCAAGATTCCAATAATCATGGAGCTGATCACTATGGAAACAGTGATGAACTGGAAATGTAGTTCCGGCATGTGACCCTCCTCTTGAAGATCTTCATACGCCTTGTGTTTCTGGTGGCAAATCAAGTTATGGTTTCAGTTACATATGTATAATGTACTGTTAAATTTCTGCCAGCTGGATTAACTTCAAGTATTAAAATCAGTGTTTGAAAAAGCTACATATATATCTTCAGATGATTCACTTTATATACAGACCATACTATTCGGCATTGATTTTCAGTTGTTGAAGAAAATTTACGTAAATACAAGGGAATCCTGATATCTTGCAGTTTTGATTTAGCACTTGGGAAATTTTAGTCATCTGGTGGTATTTTTATGCCAATTTCAAACTATGTTGTCATTTTAATGTTAATAATCTAGAATTTCAAGTTTAAGTTTACTATTATAATTGCAACAGTGACTGATTCCTAATTTTTGCAGATAACATCATACATCATGTTGACATAAAATCACAAACTGTAAGTCCATTCAATTAATCTGTAAGTCCATTCAATTAATCTGTAAGTCCAATCAATTAATATGTAAGTCCATTCAATTAATCTGTAAGTCCATTCAATTAATCTGTAAGTCCATTCAATTAATATGTAAGTCGATTCAATTAATCTGTAAGTCCATTCAATTAAACTGTAAGTCCATTCAATTAAACTGTAAGTCCATTCAATTAATCTGTAAGTCCATTCAATTAATCTGTAAGTCCATTCAATTAAACTGTAAGTCCATTCAATTAATTTGTAAGTCCATTCAATTAAACTGTAAGTCCATTCAACTAATCTGCAATTCCAATATGCTCATGAAGCAATTTCTTTAGATAATTACAAAAACCATGCGGTAACATTTCTTACATGTGGGAAGAGGAGTGTGTAGAGGCTTGCTCGACAAGGGAAGATAATCAATGGAAATGTCACAGCAATGGAGACCACAAAGAACAGTTTCATCATATCTGCTGCGAATGTGGATGGAAACAATGTGATGATATCACCACCAACATCTTGCTCATAAAATGCAATGTAGCCGAAGAAACCAACCTGTAAAAGAGAGTTTCACATCAAATGTGGAAATAATTGTGTATTCTAATTTCTTACAATAGTTTGCAAATTTCCACTTGTAATGATAAGCAGTATGAGAGATTTGTCAACTGTTATAAGTGACAGAGGGAGTTCCATGACAGTTTTCTCAGGTTTCTCTATTGAACATTTTTCTTTTAGTACCCAAACATATAAAAACTGCGTGAATTTGGTGATGCAAAGGGAGTTCCTCGACAGTTTTCTCAATTTGAATTTGTCCCTTTTATTGTCTTAATATTTAGATACTGCTTGAATAAATTCTTAATTATCTTCTGTTCAACTTAGCAAGAGCAATATGATAAAATAGATTCAATTTGATTCAACATAGGGTTGATTGGACATAAAGTAAAAACATTTGCCCAAAGAATTGAAATCATTGAGCCTCCTTACCAAGAGATACGCCACAGCGCACAGGTTGACAGCGCTACTGATGACACTGTTGATAGACTTGAGAGTCGGTTCCGGTAGAGAGTCATACAGCAAAAACAGCTGACTGGAATACACAGTGCATTTTCTACAAACATTGTGACAGCGAGGATCTGAACATCTTTATCAAGTGATACATACATAACAAGTAAGAAGGGAACTCAAGTTGTGTCAAGATTGACATCCTGCCATACTTGAGATGAGGTGACATTAATTGGGTTTTAACAATGTGTTTTAGAGTATTTTACACTTTATCTCATGACTGCTTTTATTGTAAGGCGAAAGCCATACAAAAAAGGCTGTTTCACTGCGAGAGATACAAAGAACTCGAACCGTGGGTGATACTGCATTGAATTTCACAGTAGCATTGCATCTAAAACATAACTGCGTTCAGAACAGGTCTCTACAGCACACAAAGTTGCCGTGGCTGTTTACCGCTGATTAAACATGTTTCCAGATCCTAGTACATCTTATTAAAAATTTAACATAATTTAATTAGAATAATTAGAATAACTGTATACATTCTTCCTAACTTCCATTTATTTATTTATTCTACTCTATAAAATAAATTCGAATGATGCTATTATTTTCGAAGCTAATTTTGCTAGACATAATTTCTAAACAGAAATTTTTTAATTGGAAAAGTGTCCATTATGCGAGGAAAGTCATTGATTGTTTACTGACAATTATTTTTTATATGAAATCTGGATATGAAAGAAAAACATATTTTGGGTTTTTCTAATAATAAATCAAATAGCTATATCACAATGACATTTAAGTGAAGTAAATGACCAAAACATTATCTTATTTCGAAAGAATATCAATAATTTTATATTGCTGTTTTCTGAAAGCACACTTATTTCAATGTGAGCTCTCACTTCAAAATAATTTAAAAAGATATGAACTATTAGAAAACACGTTTCCCCAAATTGTGAGTGTCATTCTTGGGAAATATGTTAGCACATTTTCACTTCAATAACATAAGAACTGTAGCCCTACCAATAAAATAAACAAATATTAGTCAAACAACAATGTGCACACACAGTCCAACGTATCTAAAATAGTATTATTTGGGATCACACATGTTTTCGGGACAAGACTCTCCCAGGATTAGAGCCCAGAACCTCAGGTTCAGTCAACGATCACCAGCACTATCTGTACAAACAGCTTATCCACTCAGTCACCCTTCTCTGTACTATGACAAATAGTGTGATCCCAAATATGACTATGTGTTCACTATATAATGGCATGTATTTTTTAAGTCTAACATATTGTGTTGAAAATCATTTGCAAAAGATGACCAAAATTGACCAGATCTTATTTCAGCATCTCTTTTTCCAACTGTACATAATTTTTTTGGCCAAAGTAAATTTACCAATTTATTAATTTACTCACGTCTGACAACCAAAGGAGAGAGAAAATATTGGGAGGGTCTGAAATAAACCCTCTGGTCTCCAAAATGCCACCTTAGGATACCAGTCTCCTGTCCACAAGTTAGGAATAGAGAGAAACATCACCTGAGAAGCAAACACACAATAAGTTGTAGCCGAGTAGTACTCACGTCTGGCATCCAAACGAGAAGGAGAATATGGGTAGAGTTTGGAAGATGCCGGCAGGTCTCCAGAAGTGAACCTCGGAATACCACTGGCCGGACCATAAATGAGGCCCGGAGAGAAATAACACCTGGGAACAGAAGCACATGCAGCACCTCGAACATGCAGGACGAGAGCTGAGACAGGGGGAGAGGAGTACCATAGAGAGTTGGATAGATAGATCGGGGTAGGAAATAAGCTGTATAGCCAGCCCAAGAATAGTACTTCTTCATTTTGAAAGGTAACGTATGTGCAAAAACCATTATGACTTGTGATGAAAAGATGAAAAGAATTCCAGGTAGCAGATTTTGTTAAGGCCTACGACACCAGAGAATGTTTTTAAAGCAGAAAGGGGAAAATATGATTTTAAGAAATTGTAAAGTTGATATGTTATAAATTACAAGTTAAATTCTTTCCTAAAGACTTTCCTGCTTGATATTTGAAAAACAATTCACACTGTCAAATATTGTTAAATTTTAAGTTAAGAAATATATTTACCAAAGCCTCGGTGCTTAAAAAGGTATAGCAGACCTAAGCCTCTGTGCTTAAATGAGTATAGAAGACCCAAATCTCTGTGCTTAAATTGGTATAGCAGACCCAAGCCTATGTGCTTAAATAGGTATAGCAGACCGAAGCCTATGTGCTTAAATAGGTACAGAAGACCCAAGCCTCTGTGCTTAAATAGGTATAGCAGACCCAAGCCTCTGTGCTTAAATATATATATCAGACCCAAGCCTCTGTGCTTAAATAGGTATAGCAGACCCAAGCCTCTGTGCTTAAATGTGTATAGCAGACCCAAGCCTCTGTGCTTAAATGTGTATAGCAGACCCAAACCTCTGTGCCTAAATAGGTATAGCAGACCCAAGCCTCTGTGCCTAAATAGGTATATCAGACCCAAGCCTCTGTGCCTAAATAGATATATCAGACCCAAGCCTCTGTGCTTAAATAGGTATAGCAGACCCAAGCCTCTGTGCCTAAATAGATATATCAGACCCAAGCCTCTGTGCTTAAATAGGTATAGCAGACCCAAGCCTGTGCTTAAATGTGTATAGCAGACCCAAACCTCTGTGCTTAAATGTGTATAGCAGACCCAAGCCTCTGTGCTTAAATAGGTACAGCAGACCCAAACCTCTGTGCTTAAATAGGTATAGCCGACCCAAGCCTATGTGCTTAAATAGGTATAGCAGATCCAAGTCTCTGTGCTTAAATAGATATATCAGACCCAAGCCTCTGTGCTTAAATAGGTATAGCAGACCCAAGCCTCTGTGCTTAAATGTGTATAGCAGACCCAAACCTCTGTGCTTAAATAGGTATAGCAGACCCAAGCCTCTGTGCTTAAATAGGTACAGCAGACCCAAGCCTCTGTGCTTAAATAGGTATAGCAGACCCAAGCCTCTGTGCTTAAATGTGTATAGCAGATCCAAGTCTCTGTGCTTAAATAGATATATCAGACCCAAGCCTCTGTGCTTAAATAGGTATAGCAGACCCAAGCCTCTGTGCTTAAATGTGTATAGCAGACCCAAACCTCTGTGCTTAAATAGGTATAGCAGACCCAAACCTCTGTGCTTAAATAGGTATAGCAGACCCAAGCCTCTGTGCTTAAATGTGTATAGCAGACCCAAACCTCTGTGCGTAAATAGGTATAGCAGACCCAAGCCTCTGTGCCTAAATAGATATATCAGACCCAAGCCTCTGTGCTTAAATAGGTATATCAGACCCAAGCCTCTGTGCTTAAATGTGTATAGCAGACCCAAACCTCTGTGCCTAAATAGGTATAGCAGACCCAAACCTCTGTGCGTAAATAGATATATCAGACCCAAGCCTCTGTGCCTAAATAGATATATCAGACCCAAGCCTCTGTGCTTAAATAGGTATAGCAGACCCAAGCCTCTGTGCTTAAATGTGTATAGCAGACCCAAACCTCTGTGCTTAAATGTGTATAGCAGACCCAAACCTCTGTGCTTAAATAGGTATAGCCGACCCAAGCCTCTGTGCTTAAATAGGTATAGCAGACCCAAGCCTCTGTGCCTAAATAGGTATAGCAGACCCAAGCCTCTGTGCCTAAATAGGTACAGCTGACACAAAGAAATAGTACTAGAAGGACTAACAAGCTCTGTTTTCATTGTAGAAGTGAGTTAGCAAACATGGGTTTTTTTAAAGTATTTTACTTAAAACATAACGGCCACATTATTGTGGGTAAAGCCTGCAATACCATTTTGGCTATGTATTGCAGTGAAACCTGCAAGTGTTGACTGAACCAAGCAAACCATAGGTGGTACTGAACTGAATTTCAATGTAGCATTGTCCCTAAGTCTATATACATGTCAAACAGCTATTTATAGCAGACTAAAATGCCGAACCACTGGCAGATTTTGAATATGGACCTTTTGATCCAATGTCAAACACACTCATCTTGCCACCCGATAAAGAAACCAATTTGCACGTCCATGACAGCGAAACAGTATGTATGAAGAGCCTTACATGAAACCCACTCACTGTCTTTCATTATTCACAAAGCAGAAGTTTATATTTCTACTCAATCTATTATTCTTAATTTTCAGATTGTATGAGCATTAATTTGGGATTTCAAATTGATAATATTTGATCTCAGGGAATAAGTTCTAAATATGTTCATTTCATCAAAAAGGATGTACTTCATGGACTGTCAATGATGTCCCACAAAATGTGACATGGGTCGGCCTTCAGTGAGTACCAAAGAGAGGCAGTTTCCTACAAAATGTGACATGGGTCGGCTTTAAGTGAGTACCAAAGAGAGGTGGATTAAGTAAGGAACTGCAGTTAGAAGCTACACAAAGCTGTAGGCACTCACGTAGAAGACGAAGACGGTGTAGAAGCAGATACACAGAGTGCTGGCCCGACTGACACTGCGCAGGTCCTTCAACAACCCGAGGGGGAGGCCCACACAGAGACACAGGAACACAATCAGCCCTGTACGCAAGTTTGACGTGTTCTGGAAAGAAAGCAAATGAGTATTGCTTACACTTAGAAATATTAAAGGTCAATCAGTGATAGTCTCGGGGGAAATAACATTTCCCTCTTTTGTGTATAGAAATGAACACTGAAAACACAGGTGACTTTTAAAATGTTGGTTTGATTGACATTTTTGTCAGAATTTTTGAAATTCTGAAATAAATGCAAAAACAAGAATCCGTTCAAATTTGGTTTAAAAAATAAATTGGCTCACTATCTCTTAAAAAACTTTACAAGCACACCATTCGTGCTCACTGAATATCTGCAGTTACTGTTTCCAGCTGATCAGGAGAATTAACCCATGATAGTTATTCATAGTGGTTATTCACCTCCACACCAAACACTTTGGACACAATCCCTGGCCCCAGATCTCCAATGACAACAATCTGAGCTATGAGTGTTCCTATCTGCAGACCAATCATTCTGAAATAAAGAGATAAAAAACATAACGCCAAAATGAAAGAAACCTTTTTTCAGGATTAACTCCTACCTCCGTTCATCATGCAAGTGGAGCACTGTAAACAAGCCAAAAGTGAGGACAGCTCACATTACCCCTCCTGTAGCTTGATCACCTTAAAGGTTAGATGAAATGACCTTTGGTCATTTTCGGATTCGTTGAAAAGGGGTTTAAATTTGACAATTGCTTGATTTTAAATTTTTTAAATCGACCCATAAATAACTTATATACGGCTTTTTTTAAAAAGTGCCCAATTAAGCCCCGGCGACCAGAATGAAAGTGGGCGGGGGTGGTCACTGAAGCGTATCGGGCTGTGATGTACGTGGAGGAGCCTTATCATGGCCGCTAATGTTAATTTAACGCGTTTTCGCAACTTTTAAACTGCTCATATAAGACAGAAAACGTCATCAAAACAACCCCAATTTTCGATAAACGGATTACTTAACTATTCAACTAGCGATTTCATATGGTTACAACAACTGGGGCGTGCTTAATTGGAGTGCATTCGGCGCTTTTGTATAGTATGTTTGTAGCAATTAATCGCGGAACTAGAAGGA
The DNA here is from genome assembly GCA_936450465.1 of Gibbula magus. NCBI lineage: Eukaryota > Metazoa > Mollusca > Gastropoda > Trochida > Trochidae > Gibbula > Gibbula magus. The sequence continues at coordinate 14,009,601 of OW388290.1, read as the reverse complement.
AACATATGACAGTCCAAGTGACACTGAAACAAGGGAAGAAGACTCTCCCGGGAATCGGGTGAAGAGAGATTAAGTAGCATCAATCGATCAAATTATGTTGAATAATCGGCATGTTAATTTTGTTTTGTATGTATTAATAAATAAATATATATGGTAGGTATAATTTCATATACACTGAACGATTGACTGTTCAAACAAGCGAGACAACATATTGCAGATTTATAAATAACATTCAGTATTTAATATAAAAGATTACTGTATTTTAAGTTTATCAATTAAAATATTCTATATATGATGTAATGCAATGCAAACCATTTTCACTTCACTTTCATGAATAAATAAATGAACTGGATTGGTCAACAAGCTCAATTAAATTTACATGAAGATTGCTCTATTGTACACGCTAAACATATACATTATGATTACACAGATTGATATAGACAACAAAATTATCGAATTAAAGAATTATGTTACCAGTAGCATCTTAAATGAAAACGAAATGGTTTAAAATATTGTCTGATAGCCTGTATATGTCACTTCAGCACACCAACACACAAATCTCAGGTTAGCGGACCATACAGATGAATCTTCCAGACAGATGTTTGTTTTGTTTCACTTCCAGATCAAAGGGGAGAAGTGTTGTTACAGCATATTAGTTTACGCAATCAAGAAGCTGGGTATGTGAGAAGGAAGGAGTGTAATTATGGAAATTAAGGAAATCGACGCTAAATATTGGAAAGAAAAGGTGCTATCTTTACCAAAATTGAGGACCTACAGGACTTTTAAAACGACTTTTAAAGCTGAATCTTACCTAAGCCTCCCACGTTTCAAACGTTCCATACTTGCCTCGCTACGATGTGGATCTCTTAAACTAGAACTCGAAACGGGCAGATACACTACTCCCCCTACACCACCTGACCAAAGAACTTGTAAATATTGCTCCCACTCATGTGTTGAAGACGAAAAACACTTTCTTTTACAGTGTCCCTTTTATGACGACATACGTGAATCTGTTTTACCAACATTGTTTTGTAATCAATCTTTTATTGGGAATACCTTAGATTTTAAATTCAGCTTTTTGGTAACTTCTACATCTTTTTTATCCAAATTAGGCTTAATGTGTTTTAATATGTTTCATCGCCGTAAATTTTTAAAGCATACTGTTTCTTAACTTTTATTATTTTATGAATAGTTTTACATGTTGTGTATTACCATATTCCTATCTTACCATTATATCATGCTTTTATTGTAATTCTACTTTTATGCTTATATCTATGTACATTTCAACCGTGTCTCCTCGGCCTTTTTAGGCCTTGCATAAAACCATTTTATCATGTATTTACAATCTGTATGTGTACCATGTAATTTTATGCGTGACACGTAAATAAACAATTCATTCATTCATTCATTCATTCATTCATTATTTTTGTACAGATAACAAGTTTACTGGACCGATTCAATTATATAACAAATGGCATGTCGGTGACCGGCATGTCATATATGTTTATTGTCAAACGTCCTGTCTTGGTGACACACAATACACTTAACGCGACATTCAGTCTATTTGTTTTTCTATCTTGCCATTTGCGAAAAGACTTTTGCTGAAAGAGGGTTAGCATTTGACCATCTTCTGCTTCCAAGTACTGTCATTGATGGATTTTTAGGTTTACAATTTCTGTCTTATGTGCATTTGGATATTAATATTGTCCGTTTGGATACGTTTATAAGGTAAGTTTCTTACATTATTGACACTCTTGCTGAAATGTCAATTTAATACGATGTTTATTTGATTAACCAACCATTTTATTGAAAAAATTATTTTATATCTATTAGATTCTGAATGTTTTAATGTGTTAATACGTGATAACTAAATAAAATGTAACATTGGGATGCGGTGTTTTCGTAGGTGGATTCGTAGACGTATTATTATCGTTGATAACCAACTTCCTTTGTTTTCTTAAATATGTGGTGAGTTGCTTTGATTGTTGTAATGTACTGTTAGTAAATTAGGTTGTCGGTAGATTAACGACGTTAAAAAATCAGGATGTTGTGATGTGCTTTGATTGTCGATGGCTTACCGTAGGGCCTCATTCGCCGGCGTCTGCTAATCTCACGTTTGTTGTTTTATTTTATACACAAACATTCTCCAACAAAAAATAACAACAACACCGAATATCTGATTTTGTTGTCTCAACTTTACTTCGTTCATATTACCATATCCTGGTTTCATATGTCATCGTATATCTCACCCCCTCGTTAGCATTGATTTATCCTATGTCTATGAACGTCTATGAATCCACCATCTTTCACTATTCATATCAATTATATTTGATATGTATACCGATATTTTGGGACATTTGTAAAGTGAAACTTGATAACTAACATTACTTGAACAGTTTACAGCAGAACAGCGGTGTGGCATTGTTGCAAAGCGTAGACAATACAGATCAACTGACCGATTTCCTAGTGTTTTCCATTATAAGTAGTAAGCGGATGTTTACATCCCGTCCCTTCTCGTACGTCACTTCCGGTTAACCCCAACTCACTAAGCCCCGCCCCATTTTTCGTTTGTCGTTCGCCGTCGAAGAGCAGACGATGTTTTTTGCAAAGTTTGAGGCGGTCTAGTTTAATAAATCAACAACCTATTACCTATTTTTTGGGTCTCATTTTCACATATTAGTCTGATGAACCAAATGCAAGTTAGAATTCAATAGAAAATATTTCATTTCGGCCTTCCTTTAACATAACATAGATTTATTTGAACAAATAAGTCATAAATAGTCCTGAAATTAAGAGATTCTGGGTTCCATGGGACCAAAGAATTCAGTTCGCTATATGTTATATAGGGCTTTTGACAGGACTTATAAAATTATTCGCTTTATCAGTTTGTTCGCTATATCTGTGTTCGCTATATCCGTGTTCTACTGTAGGCACACTACAGAATAGAAGTCTAGAAATTAGCCTGTTTTCTAATAAGACTGCCAGACCCACGGAGCGCTTTATAATATATACCCCAACAATAGTATAGTGGCGGCATAATAAGAATTCAAGAATTTCATTCACTGATATTGATCTTTTCTGACAGGTAAAAAAGTTTCAAAGAATTCATGGAAAATATTTCACTGTAACTCACCCAATCTCAATAACAAACTTCCCGGGTGCACCGAATGTGTAGTAGGCTGTAATAGAAACAGGTAACTATTACATGAGCTAATGAACTCTTAGCTCCTCTGTACCCGTGAATAGGGTCTGATAATTCATATAGATCAGTTACATTTCAGGCAACATATATGTAAACATGAACATACTTAGACATTTTATTTCTCTTCTTAAATTTCCGACAGCTTTACATATTAACTCATAATTTTCAGAATTGGAAAATTATTTCAATGTGTATGATTGTCTTTCTTATCAGAATTGTAATCAAATACAATTTTAGCACAAAATTCAAAATGTACCTATTGCTCAAATTGGTGAGCATTAGAAGATAATAGCTGTATAATTAGCAGGTAAAGTGTTGTCTAAATAGTGTAGAGCTTCAGTTTATCTTTAAAATCAGGTGGATATGAAAGAGCCTATGTAGAGCAACTGACCGAGATATTCGTAGGACCTCTTCCTGGAGACAACAGCGGCCTTCATCAGGAGCTGGCATGACACAAGGGTCAACCAGGTGCAGAACAGCAGCAGCACTATACCAAGGATGATTCCACACTGAAAGGAGAACATGTCAGATTCATTTCTTAAGGTACATACTCCTGGTGAAGACATTGAATGGTACCAAATCTCCTGTTTGTCTTACACAGTGGATGGGATTTTCAGTAAATAGGAAATTTGATATATGCATTTTACAAGATTTGTACATTCTACCTGCGGAATGACGGTATATTCCATTATCTATTTACCTTACAATGGCTAAATATTCCCAAATCAGACCGGTTTCTTCAGCTTTTGTGGCAATTTTTCAGACAACAAGCCACTATATTATTTCTTTGTCTGCCTTTGAAACATAGTATTTAAAACAAATGCTTATGGTATATAGAATTAAGGTCCTAATTACAAGTCCTAAGCCAAAATAGGTGTCCTTTTTAGTATTATTTCATATTACGACACTTTATGTCGGGAAGACGTTTATAACAATCTGTGGAGATTTGAAAGACCTTATCTTAAAAATAATAATATTTGTTCTCTGAATATATTTCCATCAATTCTAACCTGTTTGAAGCAGAATGGCATCGCAAGGACCGCCACCCCGATGATGCTGTTGCCCAGGTTGAGGACGAGCGGCCATGTTCCTGACCCTGACATTTTGATTCCTTGCTCCTTAGGTTCACAATCTTCAAGATCGATTGTGACACTTCCTCAAAACTTCTGCAATTACGTGTCAAAAACAGCTTTAAAAGTGAAATCACTGTGTACGTTCTTAGTTCATCACTTCCTTCTCCATCTTATTTGTAATCATTACTACTTCTATCCACTGAATGACTAACCAGCTTTCACCTTGTATTGTGTTAAAAATAACAAACCAATCAAATTAGTTAAAATCAAGCATTATTAGCAGTGCTAAATGAGAAGACCAATGAGCGACCATCAAATTTCAAAACACGACATTTCATTGGCTGGCAAAATACATGTGATAACCAGCTATCAACTATACGAGGCACACTTTGCTTAAAATTCAGGGGATTGAAGTAGCCTTGCCAAATACTGTGATGGATGAGGATGAGGATATATATATATGTATGCTCACAAACAATACATTGGTTGATGGAATCATATCTCGATTTGCATGTACACACCTATGATGCTGTCGAGGATTTAAAAAAGACACCATGCAAAGGGTCATCTTTTAACATAGGGAATAACACAAGCGACTGTAGCAATTTGATTGGTCACATACAACATATGTATGTAAGTATCAAGGAAAATCAGCAGGCACTGTTTATGTTGAAGTAAACAAGTCGATTTGTTCTTCGCGGAAGTGCGTTCTCATTGGCCAATAGCTAAGACTTATAAGACTAGAGTTAATTACTTCCCTTTTGTTATTGACCAATGAGAATGCTCTTTCGCGAACAAATTGACTCGTTGAGTTCAAAATAACAATGCCGATTGACTTGTCTTCTTACTTATATACATATGTCATTTACGAACCATCAAATTGCTACTGGCGCTTGTGGGGAATAAAGAATATATTAGGGACATATTTTATTAATTTAAAATTTCACTTAAAAAGTAAACATATATATGTATATAAAATTCTTGAATTAAATAATTCGTTTACTTGCATGACTTTGTAGATCGTGAAAATCATTTAAATAAGGTATGTTCAGTGCACTAGAGAAACCTAAACTTTTATTGCAATCTTCAGGGTTTCAACTTGAATTTTATTTCATAATTTCATAATTTTGATTCAACTGAAAGACGATACGAAACTATTCATGAATCGAAACATGACGACATACGAGTACGTAAATAAAACTCACACTTGATCAACTCAACTCAAATGTAGTGACATCGTTGAGTATCGCAGGTTATCTGTCGCTAAACATGATAAACAACTACTCAAAATATTACGTGTCACCCCACATTTGTTCAAGGGAGGTAACTCTCATAACAAATCAACGTGACTTCCGGTTTGTACCGTAAATGCCCTAAAGGAAGCTTCTTGGTTCAATATTATTTGTTCATCTGTTTATAAGCATATTATGATTCAAACGATAATCGAATTTATTCATATCTTCGATTATAAGATGTAGTAAACCTCTTTATCATCATGTCATTATCATTTTTTGGAGATATAAGTTACCCTGAAATTTATAGACTTTATATTGAAGGCACTGTCAATATTTTCTCTTTTGATTTTGGAAATTCTACAAATTTAAATATCATTAATCGCATTCGAAAACAATGTATTGTTATGTAGTATAAGGTAGACTGCAATCTTAATTCCATAATCTCCATATCATATTGGCACCTCTTGAGAAAAAAGCATTTTGAAATAAAATTTGTCTTACTAAAATTGAGTCCAGCATGCTAGAGGTCTTCCTACGTCATCGCACATAAACCGACGTTTAGATTATCTGAACTAACTTAAATTATGAATCTTAAAAGGTTTCAAACTACTGATTGGAATATATTTCTGGATATATATACTTTCTTTAAAATACTAAATGAAATGTGTTTGAATATGCTTCTCTGAACGATATATTTGGAGCTGTATTCCAGTCCACAATTTCATAAGTCCTTTGAAGTGTGGATATGGTTCTTTCATCGGATATCTTGCTAATGTTGTGTATTCATCTTCAAATCATGACCACAAACACATATATCGTGTAAAGGAGGCAGGTTTATTGGTGATGCAAAATGATCCATTATAATTTTGTTTTACTATTTTACTATACTTCGAACTCTCTTGGGGGTGCACCCTGTTTCAACTAGTGTTTCAATGGTCATTTACTTTACTTGGAACTTTCTCCTCAGGATCCACCAATGTTATTCCGCTGACCAAAAGGTGAAAAACATGAAAGTCAAATGCTTATATATGTTATGTGCACCTTGTAGACTTTATCGGGGTATCTCCAGTCTAATCAAAATATCTGTTTGCCTAAGTACTCTCGACATAAGACCTAAAGAAACTGTCATGCACAAAGTTGTCCCTATAATAATCTATCCTGCTGACTGGACAACTGATGTTTTCATTGGCTATCAGCTCACACATTATAATAGGGATACTTATACCGTGCTGAACTTCACGCCAAGAAGGGCATGTTCAAAGCACACACACTTTACCCTTGTGCTAGGACCAACAGCGTTTCTTTTTCATTCTTAACTCACTGGGAGCATGCAGCCTAGCATGGTTCACAGAGGAAACTAGTTGTTGTACCGGTAGATATAATAACATAAGTAAAACAATCCTACAACCTCTTATGATTCACTATTGATCTATTGCAATATTATTAGATAAAAACAATAGCATCAGCTGTAATTCTCATAGGTTTTATAAGAATCATCAAATTGCTGAAAGTAATAAGTAAAACACATCAAAGGAACATCTTTTGCCATTTTTTCACTGCAGCCAAAGAGTGGATAACTCTAAACTCACACTTAGTCTTTTGAGGGTGAAATAATTTGAAATAAACTTACAGAAATATGTGTGTAAGACATTCTAAGTCAATGGAAAAGACTATACTTAAAACTGTTGATAGTTGCAAACATCGATTGTGTTTTCACCTGTGTCCATTATAAAATCCCGAGCAAAACCATTATCTATGTCACATGATCTCAAGCTGTCATGATGAAACATGAATTGTACTTTGGGCAATCAGGCTTTAAATTTTTAATAAACCTTTCTGTCACCTGTGATCTATCAATACACATGTAGTTTGATGTATTGAAAATTTGTAACACCCTTGAGTAAGGTGTTGGTAAATATTTTACTTATGCTTTAATGTACCTACCACAATGAGTTCCTATGAATGCGAGCATGTTACGTCCATGCATGGCAACATGAAGTCCCAGCCTTTTAATAAGATATAAATTGGCAACCATTGATTAACCATACTATATGTCAGCTAAGAAAATGCTCCATTTCTTTGTAACTATGAACAGGAAGATTTTCTGGATAATAACTTCTTTAATTAGAAAATAAATCTTTGTAACTATTATATGTTCAACTTGTCTTTAAAGTCTTGCTAGAAAAGATAACAAACAGTGTCAATAATATAAATATTTATTCCATACATCAAATATTGTAAAAATAATCTCCCACAAAAATTACATTTAAAACATTCATTCAAAATATATCATAAATCATAACCATTTCCTCTCAGACTAGACACAAAATATTATTACACAATTATTAAACATTATCATAATCACATGACAGTATATAATTGTCAAAAGTCCAAGGAGTAAGAAGGACACTCATAGAGACAGATCCATAGATATAATTTGAGTGAGTGACTCACTGTTTAGCAACCTTTGGGCATTATTACAACTGTTAACAGCATAAAAATCTTATTGTTATATAAAATAAATTGCAAAATCATAAGGGAAATGGTACAAGGCTGTAAAAAAAATCAGCAAATAAAGGTTGATTAAAAGCTGGTTTAAAAAAGTCGAATGTACAGATTTTGATTAGCATCAAATGTTTGTGTACATTTCATACATTATAGATAAACATTTTTGATCATTTTGGCACAATATAACATAAAATTTTATCTAAAACAAAATGACATCCCTACAATGGATTAAATGTTATTATAGTCACATGTATAGGTTATTACCAAAGCAAAACTTTCAAATAGAAAATGACAAAAGTAATTAAGGCTATTCAAATAAATGGTACTTAAACAATTGTTTCTTTAAAATAAAATAGCAAGTGAACAACATAAACAGTAAAAACAATATTACCAATGCATATAATTGTTTAAAATCCCACAGTTCAGTACATATTCAGAGGCAAGGTCAGTTTCATAATCATCGGTAACTCGTGCAACATAGATGGGTTTGAAATTAGCAATGAAATGGGCTAGTAAAATGTAAATACTAATAGTCTGAAAGACAAAATGAAGTTCCGTGCCAGGCTGCAACTTTTGGAGGGTCTACATACTACTACATATATACACTGTTATTCGGCAAGTTGAAATGAGTTTTTGGCAGAATTTTCAGAGATAGTGCTACCAACTAGTAAGTACTTTGGTATGAGCTTTATAACCAGTTCAAAACTATGATGTCAATTTCATTGTAAAATTAAGCAAAAACCGTACGGTTTCCTTTTAGCTTTAGTTCCCAGAATATTTAAAGATGTTTCTTTAACTTTAGTCAATCCTTGATTGTTCCCTTCATAGAAAAATCTGATTCCTGTAAATAAACCACTCAGAATAGTTTAAAACAACGTTGTTGGGGATAACTAATTTATTTGTACCTATATGTATGAGTATTAAGGTTTTCAATTCAAGTTCTCTATGTAAATGAGTTATAAAGCCTGGCACTCATGGATTGTTTGATTTACTAATTAATTCAACATTTAATATGAATTTTCATTACTTAATAAACATGCCGTTGCAATGACCAAGACGTTTGTGCCAGTCTCCCACGAAGCACACTGCCCACGTGAACAGAGGAAGAATGGCCAGAGTTATTGACATCAACAACAGTGCATTCATCAGAGACTTGTTGGAGCTTGGAGCCTGGGGTCTGAAGGAGAGAAAGACACTTTGTTTAAAGATTGGTAAGAGGATCAGTGTGTTAACAACCAGCTCTCCATTCAAAGCACCACGGGGGTTAACATGCTGTTAGTCTGAGGTCATTGACTTACCAAAGTTTACCGTTGACAATTTTACCATGCAACTTTGAATTAAAGGGAAAGTTCTATGACCGATTTATCACCAGCATCCACCATCTTGGATTCTTGGCATTACGTGAAATGAAAACACGCTATATTTAACCCAATGCTACAATTTTAAAATAATAAAACATATTCAATGATAGAATATTCACATCATAACACATATATATACATAAATAATATGCTGTTAGGCCTTGCAAAGTTTTCCAGACTTACAGCGCTGGTGAATGGCTTCAGTTCTCAATGTTTTTAATTTTCAACAAATTTGCGCTTGTCTTTAGCAAGACTACTTGTGAAATATAAATTCATGAAAATATTAGCTTCATTAATATATTCTAATTTGACTGTGTTTTAATCATGTATTAATGGCATATTTGTGTTAACAGGTATATCCACTGGAATTTCGTTTCTACAAAAAATACCGCGATAGAATCATCCTTTTATATAGATGACTTCCAGACTGAAAAGTGCAAAAATCTGCTCTCAGTCATTAAGTCAATAACTTGATGCTAAAAATATATCTTAACCCATGTACAGCACCATAACTTATTTTGCATTTCCTTAAAGACATGTTAACAAATCTATTAAAAATCCCATGAAATAGAAATATAATAAGCGGTTTACCTGCCTGTAGAAAGGCAAAAACACTTCAGAGGAATTTAATTATTTTATCAGCATTGGTTCGCCTCTCATCTTACTATGTCCAGTTCTTTCACATACACTTGTATATTCTTACATGTTTTGTAAATTGTTGATTTATGAACCATATTATTAATGTTAATTATTATTATACCTGCCAAGTGAAGTAAATCTGCATATTCCAAGCCATGTAATGATTATCAAGAGACCTCCCAATTCTCTGAAATAAAGCATAAAATAATTGTTAATTTAATTAAACAAAAATAATAAAAATAGTCATTAATGGAAATTTACTTTCATTAATAACTGTATATCACTTATTTCAATTTACTTAAATATGCACCAAAACAATTTTACACTAACAAAGCTAGCATAAAAAACAACATTCTCTCAATAATAAAATCATATTCTGAAATAGTCTATCTTTAGCCAGTGGCTAATTTTCAATTAAATCCTTCGTTAACAAGTTGTATATCCTGTAAACTGGCAACTAAGAATGGTTTAGGACTAAAGGTAATTCCACAGGACTATAACGTGTAAAGCCTTCTACCTGCCCTCTTCATGCTGGAGTGGATTTTCCAGTCTACCACTGATTGCCTCCGCCATGATAACAAGTTGGTACACTGTGTACGCCAGACAAACAGTGAAGTGGACCACTGATATCATACCCAGGATCCGATTCTCTGCAAAATATATTTATTTTACTTCTACTTGATAAGATATATAAATAGATAAATAAACATTAAATTTGTTAATTCTAAATGCAACAGCATGATATAAAACATACAAAAGACTCACTGTTCAAATTAAAAAGTTTAATTACATAGTAAAATTTGTATTGAAGTAGACTGTTATATATGCTTTCATCACCATTGATAACCATTCAGCCACATCGTAAGTTCAACAATTTTTATCAAATCTTCACAATGTTACAACTCCACAATGAGATATTACACATAACATACATTAGTTTAGGAAATAAGAACATATTACAACAATGTTGCTAATTTTTAACACAACTTTCATGATTATTTTGTTCAACAATGTGTTGAATACCTGATAAAATAAAAAAAATATTCACCATAAAAGATACTTTTTAGTTCCACAATGTTTCTTTCGACTGCAGCAGTCATATAAACTATGTTGTTACTGAAGTCTCTCAAAGGGTGACCATTCCCCCTTGACCACCTCCCCGTCCCCTCACAATATTTGTTTATCCTTGTATGGTTTCAAATTTTTATCAAGTGTGGTCCGAAATTTATTTTCATCAATTGCATCATAAATATTCATACTATGTGACTGGGATAACGGTGTGATAATGATATAGAGACTCCTCACCTGATAGGCTTGGATTAAAGATAACAGGAATACACAGTATTGCTGGGAGCAGATATATTGGCTGAAAATACAATGGGTTTACATTTAATAAATAAATTTTCTTTTGAATATTGATACTTTTACTCGTTTAGAAAATCACATTTGTAGGATGAGTCTGATAAATGAAAGATAGATTTAAATTTTTGTTACAATGTAATTGACATTTGAATACTTACCACCCAAAGGTACCAGTCATTGTCATTTACCTAAAATAAAGAAGAAAATCATTTTAAATCTTTCTCAAATTATCATATAAAGAAAATAAATTCTAAATCACAAGCCAATACCACAAAATAATAGGATTTCCACTTTTTATAGTCATTTCATTGTTTCTTTGAAAAAACTTTTTCGACATGGTAAATTGTCTGCAAACTTGTGATTCCCGTCAATTGGCCATAAAAATGGTTGCCACTGAATAAGTTAATTTCAAGAAGAGTGTAATCAATATTCACCTTTTTAAAAGGAACTAACAATTACCATTTGTAATTATTTGTATTTAAATGACCTATTAAATCAAACTGTCCCTCGATAATTCTGAATGACTTTTATGATCATATAACAAATTCCAGTTATTCAGCCATCATGAATGATTTGGCTTACTCTAAATGAAAATTTAACTGTAACTTTATTCCTGTGCCAGGGAATACAGGTAACCTGTTATAATGTTCTACGTACATTAGCTAGAGATGCCAGGATGAAGAACAAAGCCATTATGATGTTGATGCCGCGCCAGACCATCTCTAAACTTCCCCCGCCTGCAGTCTTGGCAAATCCTCCATCACTGGTTGGTAACGGCTTGTACTCCATCTTTACCTTTGAAGATACATTCAAATCTCTTTCAGTTCTATAAACATAAAGAACGACTTAGTCTTTTACAAAAATAAAAGAAAAAAGTCATGATAGGAAAAAGGCTTGTAGGTCTAGGGCTGTTGTCCAAAGGATAAATATTTAAGGCTTTCTTTACTTGTTTCTCTCAGCATTGCATGATTTATATTACCTCTACAGTTCAAGTGAACTGTTTTAACAGGAAAGTCCCCCAGAATTTTATAATCAAATTTTAATATTAAAGGTGCATCCATTGTTTTGTTTGGGGATACATATTCAAATTATTGCAAATGGTGTAATTTATGTGGTGGCACATGGTTCTGTGCATAGTTCAGTTGACCAATATTTGTGAAGTTCAGCAACAATGGACGCGGTTTGCCACATGGGTGGGTTACCCGCTTCATTGCTGAATTAAATGTCAATTAGTCAAACGTAATTTTTGAAACTCATTACAAAGGTAAAAAGACGAATTTGGGTTGATAATATTCAATGAGTCATATAACTACTGCGCATGTAAATGTAATGTGTTGTTTTGGTTTCTGTACATGAAGGCCCCTATATGAATAATGTTGCTTGATTGTCATTTGAAAGTAGTAGGCCTATATTATGATAAATTTGGCGATCTGGGATGAATATGCAAGTTGAGTAAAAGTATTTTAAATTAAATCAGCAAATATGGTATTTTAGCACATATACCTGTCAAAGTCAAATACTATAGTTTATGAAAAACAATGGATGCATCTTTCAAGTTTATCATCATAATTGTTAAGTACATTGAATTAAAAACAACACAAACATCAACAAAAGATTTATATCTTTTGATAATGAAATAACCAGCAATAATTTGAACAAAACACGATATTCTAGTTAATTATCAATATTATGGTTAATACGGTAAAGGCTGCTAACGTGTTGACGAATCGACAGCTGCTTCACATCATGAACACAATGGCAATTAGAATCACGGCAATCACTAGTCTGATCTTTTGTAAATGCATAATTGGCAATCTGAAGAGTAGGCTAATGAACATCAATTAAGATCGGACAACAAAAACGTAGCCTACAATAAAAACTATCCATTTCAATCGATCAACGCACCGAGTCAAAGCTACCGAAGCCTATTTAGTGACAGCTGTGTGCGGAGCTTGAAGAAAAGCTCGGTAATCATCGGCCTTTTCCGTACTATATCGACGTTCATTTATCTTGTCATAGAAGTATCGATCATGCCAAGGAACTGGTCATATTGAATTCAAAATGGAGATTGTGGTGGTTGTTTTGTTTGTTCTAAATGTTGCAAGAGACGTTTCCTCGACCGAGCAGGTTGAAGTGATGCAACAGAAAGAACCAAAGCAGTATTGTTCATTCTTTGACAACCGGGCACCAAAGGTTCAGCCTGGTCTCAAGAACTGTACGTGGTTCAAAGACAACAGTTGCTGTGGCCAAGAGGAAATCCATGCGACGTTCGTGAAAGTAAAACCACTAAGAGGGGCCTCCAGTGCCTGCCAGCGTTATACCAACTATCTCATGTGTTACATTTGCGCGCCAAATCAGAACGTGTTTTACTTCAAAGAGAAACTGAGAGTCTGTGCCGAGTTCTGCGACGCGTGGTATAATGCATGCAAAACCGCCATCTTGAAGGGGTCGATCATGAGAGACTTGTTTCCAAATGGTTCTCGGTTTTGTGAAAGTTGTCGCTTTCAAGTCAGCCAAAAAGAAAAAAATGATTGTTTCTTTTTTGATGCTCGACTAGACCCGACTGCATCTTCTCCACGACCCGTGTTGAAACTAACAACTCTGATTATGACGTTTGGTAGTCTTTCTTTGGCAATCGGGAATCATTGATAGGATTATACAGCGGCTATTCTTGTGAAAGTGACATTTATGTATCATGTTTAGGTTGTGATTGCTACCTGTGTTAATGTCGTGATGTAGACAGGCCTTTTATTGACTGAACAGTGGCGGAAACCCCCTCAAACGAAAATCCTGAATCCCCTGAGAGACACACCTGTTATACAAACTTATTGATGTACATATTTGATGGGTTTTTTTTCATTTCAAAATTATATTGTTGCCAAAATGAGACTATAAGTATGTTTGATTCGTTTTTGAGTTTGAGTATATGTTTATCAAATGATGTATCTGTTTTAACCCCTGCTGAAGAATTATTCGTTTATGAAGTCATGAATTGTGATGTTATCTGCTGTGGAACCAAACCTCACAATGAAGCATCATTAGTTGCAGTGTAAAGGAAACCCCATGCAAAGTGTTCTGAATAGGCCCTACTTTCAAATTTATTGTTGTGTAGCATTTTTGGTTAGGATAGTATATTTGATGCATTTATTAAGATCGAACTGAATAATTATTACCCTTGAAAGACAACATTGTTACCACAAATGTTGTAACAAGTATATTAATCTTGTTGATAAATGTTGTTAATAGAGCGTGAGTTGCACAAACTAGAGTGTGTGTATATGTAGGCCTACTATTTGAAACAACGAAGTCCGTACAGTGATGTACACTTTTATATATACATACATGTAGTTCTAATTGGATACAGTGTGCAATACCATCCAATCGGGAAAATATAGTAAACTCTTTAAATGTTTGAATAGAATTTGTGTTCAGGTACCCATACCAAACCCCTCGGTTGAAAGTGCTAATGGATGAGGCGCCAAGTGGAACGACACAGCGAGACCCAGGTCACAAATTTATCCAGGTGTTCGAAACTGGGCATTTGACTTGAGAGACAAGCAAGCAAACAACGACACTAATGTTCTCCATGAAGGTTCACTAGTGAATATAAACTTCGTGAAACAATGTTTCATTGTAACGGATTGTAAAGATTGGTAATACTATTATCCTTTGCATATGGCAGTATATTTTACCAAGAACGTCTGATCCAATGAAGAAGCTATGACATATGGTAATGTGAATGCACAATGAGGTTGGAAACAAATGCAATAACTTGCACGACATTGTTATACTTTGCATGTCATCTGTATATATTAATGCTTGTCCCATGCATAGATTTAAACGAAATATAATTCAATGTTACATTTATACAGATAAATAAAAATCATGATGTTAAATATATTTGTCATTTATGTTTTTTATTTTGCCAGATTAACGGAAGCATAAAAATAAAGTATATATGGTTAAACAAAATAACACTGACAGTAGAAATACGTGTCATTTAATAATAGTGAACAAATGCAACATTGTTATCGTTGAGATGATATTATCTGCAATAGCCTACTGCACATTCGTGCTCCCTGTGTGTACGGTTGAGGTGGCCGAGTGCATGGATAAGCGGTTGGCAAGTCAGTGGTGGTGCATGTGGACACCAATATCCCGTAACGGACTCGCCCGAAAAAAAGGTACAAGAATTTGTGATATTGGAATAGTGTGATCCCAAATATAACAATACCTTCATCACATTCAGTTATATATGAAATGGACATCAAGTAAAAGACACGACTGAGGTAGGTCATTTTGTTGGCTTTACTTGAAAATAACGTCACTTGCAAGCCATTGCCATGTGAACCATGACAGATAAAATAATAGGATTCCATATTATTTTGAAGGAACGTCGATAACACGTCAGTCACATCCAGCTGGGACAGTTTTTGTGTAAAGTAATTTAAAAGGGATATGTTCATGTTTATATTTATGCTATAAAATGAGTATATATTGAAACATTACAGCATCGTGCTTAAACTATGCTATACTATATACGCGTTAATGATAAACGTATAGACTCATAAGATTCATATTTACAAATAATAGGCCTACCCTTTAAAGGGACATCCTTTGTGTTTCAAAATATTTTATTTGGCTTTAATAGGTGTCAAAATACAACATGTGCTGATTTAAGTTTAAAAGTTTCCCTCAATTTGCATGTTCATCCCCAATCGCCAAATATATCATAATCAGTAGTTTCCATGAACTGAAAATCGAGAAACAGCATATGTGCAGAAACCTAAACTACACGTCCTATTTACATGCACATAGTTATATGACCTATTTATATAAACATTATCAATCATTTTTCTTTTCTTTTTGTCAATTGTAAATACGTTTCGAAAATTACGTTTAACTACAAATGATGTGCGCCAACCGCGGTGCATTGTCCGGGTTTCGATCAGGAATCACTACTTTTACTTTTATATCATCACTATACTGAAGAAGACAAATATTTTATGGATAATCAACTTCTTTATTAACAATAGCGACGTTTCGGTATATATCCTTATACCGTTATCAAGCATATGGGAGAGATGATAAAAATAGAGGTTATATACATGATACATTTTGGTATGATAATGAGATAACAAAGACAACAAGATGAGATAACAATGAGATGAAAGGTGTAACACGCGTAGTGGTAACATATATACCAGTGGAAGGTAAGTTAATTAAGTTGGGATGGGGATACAATGCAGCAGTGCGGGTGACCAATCAGTGCATGGGGGGATAATGAAAATAGCCTTGCAATGATCATTGATCAATATATACTGAGTCGACTATCAAAATGGTAATTTATATACCTTCTTCCTGAATTCTATTTATTTAGGAGATGACAGCGGTAAAGAAGAATATACTATTGATTAGTGAATTATTAGAAATAGATCTAGCTTCTTAGATAAGCTTTTTACATGCACAATTGGAACTACGGGTTATGAGGGATTGCCATGGCAGCTTGCTTAAACATGCTCACTTCTTAAAATGTCTTTGCAATACAGCTTCCCTTACAACTCAAGTGTTTAGAACATTTATTACTAGAAATATGCATACCTTTAGATGTTTATCTTACAAATATATAGCTATAATAACATGAATTTCTAGGTTTGTCGTTTGCAAGAGTTTCGTTTTCAAACAAATTATTCTTAACAGTCTTGTTACAAACTTGCATTCATCGTTTCACGGTTTCGTTTAAAAAACGTGTTTTATCATATACGGATAAGTCCAAAGCATGAACTATAGAAGGACATTTCGAATTGAATTAATGATCAAACATGTTTATTGACTATCATGCACTAATGAAATTAAAGATTTCTAAGCCCGATTTCGTTTCCACAAAAACTACTTACCCATACTTACTATCTCATCAATTCACCACATCCGGATCATTACCGTTATGATCGAATACTCTCAGTCTACTCTCTGATGTCCGGAATCAATGTCTTCTCATTTAGAAGTTCTTATGATTTTATGTCTAGAGCAAGTTCAATCGTCAACAATGACATGTACAGGGACACTCCAAGGGGAAAACTACAATTTAATGGGAACAACGTCCATGACATGTTGTATGTTCTAACATTATTAATGTCACATTCCAAATATATTCTCTAAAACTCTATGAAAAGTTTTAATCTATCAAAACATTGTTCGTTAAAAGTGTAAATTTGACCATATTAAATTTCGTAATACTAATCTTCCCCTGTTTTCAAATTACATTTATATTGAATATTAAAAACCTCATTGAATCGAAATCATAAATGTTCATACAATTTCCTTTACCTCTTGCAATATTTTTTACAAGAAAATACAAATTCATACATGTAAGTATAATCAATTGTAAAGTTCATAATAACGGGGAAATAGGGTATTTCCCTTGCAATACACACCTATAGTAGGATAAGGATTTGAGTGAAACAAGAAAACATTTATTGACCCAAACTTTATTCAGTTAACTATAGTTACATGTATTTTAACTTTATAACGAAATAGAACACAACAGTGCGGTTTTGCTTTGGATTGTAAGCCCAGAGAGGAGAAAAACAATTCTATAAGGCCGAAACCAAAGCTGGTTGTCTTTCTTCAACGAAGCTTCCTTTCATATATCGTGTGAAATCAGTTTTCATTTTTACCTTTGATTAAGCTAACGTTATCTAAAATGAACAAATTTAACCCAACTTCCCCGATTGTTGGGGACTTCACTTAACAAAAGTTGACTGGTAACGTGATTACTATTGACATTACTGGAAACACATGTGGGGGCTTGTATTGTCGAAAGACTAGCGATTTAAAAGTATATGAAGTCGACGATCCTTCCCCATAAACTATAAACAAAAAAGTACTTTTACAGTATATGGGGCTGGATCGTCGACTTCATATATATGCTCTCTAATCGCTAGTCTTTCGACAATATAAGCCCCTGTGACTGGAAATCATGTGAAAATCAGTCGGATGTTTCACATATAATAACTGAACTAGTGACGTAAGTTTAACTTCTACAATATTAACGATAGTCGGAAATGTTAAACATTGGCTGTGTAAACATAAGAGCCTTTAATCTTTGATTCCGTATAAATGGCCATGAGGCCAACAGTACAACATGTGTAAAATCAGGGACTTGAAGTCCCTGGTAAAATATATGACAAGAAAATTACTGCTCCACTGACAACATACGTTTAAATTTAACACAATGCATTCCTTTTGGTTATTAGTTTAAACACCTTATCTAAGAAATTACAAAGTTTGAATAGGTTACCATAATCAATCATAGTTGAGAGGTAAATCAGTTTGTAAATACATGGATGGTGATAGCAATATGATGATGATATTTAGCTCGCAAGTTTGTATATGCTGGACATACCAGGATGACATGTAGTTCATCTTCAAGATGTGCTTTACAACATGAACAAGAAGTGACTTTTAAAAATGACATTTATAAGCATTCATACTGAAACAGTGTATATTACAGCGTAATGTTGTCAGGAATCTCCGTAATCCTGCATTATTGATGGATAAATATTTCTCAGGAAAGTACTCATGTTTTATCCAAGAATACAATTTAAGAGAGCTTGATATAGCTATTTCATGGTTCCATTCTTGGTAATATACATCTTTACATCGTTTCTTTAAATTTTCCAGGAAACAGTTTTTATTAACAATGGTCTGATTCGTCCATACATACTTAAAACCGTATTTGCAGCAGTTTCCTTACTTTCGAAACCCAATTCTCATCCCCCGATTCGTCAAATCTTTTTATTTTAACATTTCATAGCATTTCTTGTGTATCAATATGGAGGTTGGTGGAGAAGCCGCACAAGAGCCTTTAATACAGTCTAGATCCTTTTTTAGCAAGTCTAGATGAACTGAATATGGAACTGGTAGTATTGAAACATATACAATCATAAGGATGAAATCACAGTAATTAACACAATTCCGCAGGCTAAATTCTAATATATACCATACGTTATATTTGAAAAAGTCTCTGGTCTCAGGTACAATAGGTGTAATTGCTGGCTAGGTCGAATTCTTGATAAGAAAGCCTGAATGTAATTCTGATTCACGGTAGCATGCAATATGCGTCATATGTCAGGCTCACAACGTTCATTACATAATACCAGTAGTAAACTGCAAAGCTCGAAACTTACAGGGGAATTCCCTCGTGACGTAACATCCGGTGTTCTATAAATAGAAATAATGGGGATCCCAATCGTACAATGAGGGCACGAAGGAACCAAACCAGGAAGATATAACACATGATAACAGCATCAACTGTGGGGTAAAATGGCGATTGGAATAGATTCCCCCCTCATGTAAGTTGCATTGAGGCATAGTTTTATCGATATGGGGATTATCTCTATCCGCACCGTTCCAGGAAAAGGGAATTCTTCAGCAACCGATTGTTGTTTTCATTTTGATCAGGTGACAAAACGAAATCGATTTCAACGATTATCTCACGTGACGGATATGTTCATTTCCAAGAAGAGGATATTTATGATATATCATTGATCATTTTGATGTTTGGATGGGTTATTGTGTTTTATTGACGAGGAGACATAGAAACAAGGGAAAGGATGTAGGCCTATTTATTCCAATTACAGGTCTGGTATTTTCACTTTTGTTTATATTGTTAACTATAATGATCTTAATTGCCTTTGTGATTAAACATTTGAAATAGTTGAATCATTAGAATATCAGGCATTAAAATATGTAAGTCCAAAGTCACTGACTTACCAAATTTTACCAAAATGATCACCAAAAGGTCAATAAAATTCATCCTTTTTTGAAACAAATCAACTATCAATATTGGTTTGACTTGAAGACAAGCTCTGTGACTTATTGAAAGAAATTACTGTAAGTTACTGACTTATTGACACATAAAAGGTATTTTATCCCCAAAATAAAAAAACAATTAAAATAAATAATTTTGCTCAGTTATAATAACCATATATATATTTCTTCACAATGCATGCTAAATGAACTAAAATTCATTTCTTTAAACTTTATACAGCTGGTAATAGTTATCGTTACTCTTCAAGTCATTTTCACCTCTTATTTCCAAGTGGCTATGTTCAGATTTAAAAAGTATTCTGCATGGTATAATATGGTACATACAATATATTTAATAAGTGTGAAAAGTAGCCAGCCCAAAAGTGTTATTTTGTCAATTTAAACAGTGAAATTAAAGAAATCTCTCACAATGTTACCAGCCCGAAACCAAAACTTATTTTATTTTGGGTTGGCGGACAGGCCTTAGTTCATATTCTGGTACATAGTACTTAGCCGTTATTTCTTGTCAGGGAATAATAACCGTTATCGGCATTCAGCATTTGTCATTTGACTTCCTACTATCTGACTTTCATATTCGTTGCAAACTTTCATTGCGATAACAATTTAAATCAGTTTAATTTAGAACTGGTATAACTGCATTATATTTGGGCTTAAATTTTCCTCAAATGTAACCAAATCAAGAGATATAGTTGATATGAGGTACTTGGAGCTAGGATCAAAGCGACAACAAGTGTGTTAAAACGTATACCGTACTTATGAGGCATATGTTAGCACTATTTTATTGCATTATTGTTTTCTTAGCTCTGAAGTATTTGATAGTAGCAACATGTATACAGTTCACTCTGGAGTAAATTCCCCTATCTTTTACAGTTTTACACAATGGAATTTTTTAAGAAAGTAATGAGATGATATACTTTTCAAAGCTTGAATAACTACCACATCTCTCAGCTGAGCCATTATTGTGGATCACATTTTTCCCTCACATTTCATGGTGTTGGAATTTAGCTTTTGTGACATCACAAGCATGTTTAAGTTACGGCTGCATTTTTTACCATCATAATGTAAATTTGGGACAGATTATTTAGTGAAAACAACAAATGAGATCTTAACATGCATTACACTTAGATGATGGAGATATTTGTTACAATACACAGCAATAACTCTTCCCCTACCATTTGTACACAGTACAAATTTAGCTTCAGATTCAATTTGATCATGTGATGTTTTGATTTCAACAGATACAAATTAACAAGTGATTTTTCTGTTGGTCACATGTTTGAGGAAGAAATATGGATACACTATGCAGCCTCGTTCCTTTTGTTTTATTTTTAGTCATTGAAATCCTTTAGAGAGGTTTGGATTATCTGTGATCTGGAATGTAGGAAGTGATTCAAGTGAAAGAAACTTTGTTATAACAGAACATAATGTAAGGAGGGTCAGTATCCTTTAAATCTTCACTTCATTCTTACAACATATTTCCTTGAATACAGCCTTTGGTCTACAGAAATCATATTTCCTTAGGCATCTCCTTTACCCCCATGGGTTTTCAAGATCTGGTTATTTTGAGGCCGCGATCTATTTGAGGTAGGGTTCCATTCTAAGTAACGTTCTATCTAATTTGGCACCCCCTGCTTGTATTTGTGAAAAGTAAATGAACGTTTCAGCAAAATATCCTCACTACCCAACCCCTTCAACCCTCATTTATTCATTGAAGAGTTGACAAATAAAAGTTTATTGAAACCGTGATGACAGATCTTGACCTATAGAAATATAATATGAATCTTAGTCATACTTGAATAATAAAGTCATTTGAACAATATTTTGTATTTATTTCCTGTCCATGTAGATAAGTATTAACCTATATCAGTGAGGAGGATGTACATTTCCTTATTGTATCATATTTACTTATCATGTGATGAAGCTATATGATACATGCATTTCCTCAGGAAAGGTGAAGCAAGGAGGATTTCACGGGTGGGTGGGGGTTGGGGATCGGGGTAGGGGAAGGGTGTCCAAATGAATTAGGAGGAATTATTCATAACTTGTCATTTATACCAACTACTAGGTGATATCGAGGGGATTTAGAAATGCTGAACTTATTTCAAGACAAAAAATTTTTTTGTTCTCTTGACCGGGGATGTGGCTCAATTGGTAGAGTGTCCGCTCATCGCCCGGAAGACCGGGGTTCGATTCCCGGTCGCGTCATACCAAAAGACATTAAAGATGGGAGTTGTTGCTACCTTGCTTGACACTCAGCATTATAAGGACAGAACAACCTTTGAACTGGGGCTGCACTGTGGTTGCCAGGTGCAAAATGCACAAAACAAATTTCCCATTTACAATGTATTGAGGACAATAAAGTGTAGTTATTATTTTTATTAAATATCACATATGTCTGAAATATATAAAACAAAAAGTATGTCTTTGCACATGTGATGAAATATGAGTTTCCTATGAAAAATTAAGACAGGAGGGTGAGTGGAACATGGGGGGGACGTAATGAAGGTACAAAAAGAGAACGGGGGAGAAGAAGTTAGTAGCGGAATTGATTTATGTTATGTGTAGTAGAAAGTTGGGCAATGGGTTCGTTGTCCTTTCTTTTTATATCTGGACAAAGTATGAATTATTATGATGGTATACAAAGGATATCGTTTCTGTTATTTTAAAATTTAAATAATTAATTCAATTGATCTTTATTTCCAGTGAGACTGAATAATTGATTACCAGTCATTGTGATCATCTTCTTCCCCGTGCAGCGATGTAAGACAATGTCGGATTGTTGTGTTCTCTTCTCAAGGATTAATGTAATTTTTCTTTCTTTCTAGCATGAGAAAGTGACATAATCATCAGCTATGGAGGAGAACTCACTACAAGGGGATGATGCCTACCCTGGTCAACTTCTCCACCAGGCGGCGCTGTATGACAATGTCGGATTGTTGCGCTCACTTCTTGAGGGGGAGGAGAGACACAACATTGACAAGTGTGACCGCATGGAGCGGAGTGTCGTCTACACCGCCGTCAGTAACAACAGCCTTAAGTGTCTCAAGCTTCTGTTGGCTCATGGAGGTAAGCCAAATGTTATCCCTTTTCTTGTTGTGTGACGAGTATCCCAACTTAGTTCCAACAATCTGAATTCAGATAACTTTATATCGATTTCTGATATCACCAACTCAGCAGTTGTTCCATTGCATTGCAAGGTTAGCATACTGCATTCAGCCACGCTGAGATACCAAGCGTATATCAGGTCACGTGGAGGGGATTATTAATCTAAGAGACCTCCAGGGACCTTTAATTTCACATTTGCATAGTATTGACCTGGTATCAACTACTATTTTACAAGAAGAATACCCCCAAAAGATTTTTAAAAAATAAGTGGCCTTTACTATCGTGTTTTGCAATACAGTACAGTTTTTTGGCCTTGTGCCTTGTTTAAAATAGTTCAGGACAAAACTGTACTTTATTGCAAAACATTTGATAGTTTAGGCTACTCTCATTAAATCAGATCTTGTAATTCAATATCACTTTGCACAATTTGTTTCTTCTTTTAGCTAATCCCAATCAACCTGCCGGAGAAAGATATAACAAAATGGTAAGTCATGACATTTACTGGTCCCTGTGACAAAATTCTGATCAGTCATTTGTCTCAACTTGTCATCCTCAGACTATTGTAGTTTAATCCACAAGTCACCAGCAAGTCTAAATGTGTAAATTTGTTAGCTTAAAAACTTGACATAAAAGTAACCAGTCACAGGCTCAAACTGACCTGTTCTGTCCATGATTTTACGCAATTTTAATAAGAAAAAGGTTCAAACTGAATGTCAAGCAGAAACACGTTACAAAGTTTGATAATGTTCGTACATATAGGAAAACATAACATTCTTCAAGTTTTTAAAGGCCATTGTTGAATCAAAGATGTCAATCCAAAGAATGTTTCTCTTTCATCCTAGCAGCTTTAAAAAGTCCCTATGAAACTATATAACATGTCAAAATTAATTGTCGAATTTAAAATTCTAGACTCCGCTGCACAGCGCCATCTGTGACAACAAGGAGGAATGTGTGCGAACACTGCTGCTGAAAGCGGACCTTGACTATGTGGACGCGTCCGGACTGACGGCGCTAGAGGTGGCACGCAGCCTGGAGAACAAGATACTGATAGCCATGATCCAGGGGGAACAAGGTTAGATATGTCATCTTCATTGTTCTTGTATACATCCATGATCCGGGGGAACAAGGTTAGATATGTCATCTTCATTGTTCTTGTATTCAGCCATGATCCAGGGGGAACAAGGTTAGATATGTCATCTTCATTGTTCTTGTATTCATCCATGATCCGGGGGAACAAGGTTAGATATGTCATCTTCATTGTTCTTGTATTCATCCATGATCCGGGGGAACAAGGTTAGATATGTCATCTTCATTGTTCTTGTATTCAGCCATGATCCAGGGGGAACAAGGTTAGATATGTCATCTTCATTGTTCTTGTATTCAGCCATGATCCAGGGGGAACAAGGTTAGATATGTCATCTTCATTGTTCTTGTATTCATCCATGATCCGGGGGAACAAGGTTAGATATGTCATCTTCATTGTTCTTGTATTCATCCATGATCCAGGGGGAACAAGGTTAGATATGTCATCTTCATTGTTCTTGTATTCATCCATGATCCAGGGGGAACAAGGTTAGATATGTCATCTTCATTGTTCTTGTATTCATCCATGATCCAGGGGGAACAAGGTTAGATATGTCTGTCTTCATTATACCCCCGCTACAAAGTAGTCGGGGGTATATAGAGGTCAGCACGTCCGTCCGTGCGTCCGTCCGTCCGTCCGTGCGTCGTACCGTGCGTCCATCCGGTTTTTGTTCCGCTCATAATTCTGAAACCAGTTGCTCAAATTTTACGAAACTTGATATGTACAATCACCATGATGTGTACATCTGCATTTTGTATGTTTCGTACCCTCATTTGCATAATTTATGCAAATTTTCTCCGTTTTTCGACTTTGCAATTCAGTTTTTGTTCCACTCATAACTCAAATACTAATTGTTCAAATGTCTTGTAACTTGATACATATAATCATCACGATGTGTACATCTGCCTTTTGTATGTTTCATACCCTCATTTGCATAATTTATGCAAATATTCTCCGTTTTCGACTTATAACCATTCACACTTTTTGTTCCACTCATAACTCTGAAAGCAGTTGTCCAAATGTTAAGAAACTTGATATGTACAATCACCATGATGTGTACATCTGCCTTTTGTATGTTTCATACCCTCATTTGCATAATTTATGCAAATTTTCTCCGTTTTTTATCCTCGCCATTCACACTTTTTGTTCCACTCATAACTCAGACACTAATTGTTCAAATGTTACGAAACCACTGATGTGTACATCTGTCATTTTTATATTTCATACCCTCATTTGCATATTTGTATGTTTCATAAACTCATTTGCATATTTAATGACATTTTTCAAATTTTTCGACTTTTACTTCTAAAACATGCTTACAAGTGTAATACTTACTCTGCTTTAAAAATACTTATATATAATGGTCTGTTCATACAAAAGTTTAAACATTGATGCCCTTTTGCTATTTTCAAACATTTCTTTTTTACCAATGTTAAAAGCGGGGGTATCATGAGTGAGCTGTGCTCACTAATTCTCTTGTTGTTCTTGTATACATCCTCTCCTCACAGAGTTAACTCAACTCATTTCTTCCAATGGAACCTCTGTCACAATTGAATCTTGATTGGTTGCAATCAAAGTAAGCTGTGAAATCAGCGATGTTGTTCCAAAACTGAGCAATCAGATTGTCCGCCTGGTACAGTCTGTCACAAATGTAAAGCTATGTTAGATTGGATAACAATAAAGACAGTATCTGTGTTTTACGTTTTAAGTTCACTGCTAAGAGATTTTGCAAGAATTGTCAAATATTGTCCACTTGTAATAAAGGTTACATGTGAAGAAATGAGAGGAGAGGAGAGAGTGCTTAAAATCTGAAGTAAAATTGAATAATCAAAATCATTCTGATCTATACCTTTCCTCTTCTTTTAATAACTAACTACCAAATTGGCTTTACTTTCGATCCCAATACTGTGACTCCGAGCATGAAAATTATCAGCAATTTATTGACTGAACTGAACATAAATTTTTTTACCCATGGAAATAGCCCTTATGGAGTTGTTGTCATGTTTTGTGATGAACAAGCTACTAAAGTCACTTGTAGACACCTAGTGGCAGCATGAACTGTATTGTCGTCAGGGAGTTGAGGCAGGATATGATTTGTAATGAGGATTGAGGATTTAACAATTAGTGGTTTGATGGCTTATGTTGTGTTTAGCTTTGAGTTAATAATTAAAGGAAGGGTATTTTATATTTTTTTTGTGAATGTCATTGTCATGTCTATCTCATCGAGTGAAGTAGAGAACTACATATTTTCATGTCTGTCACAAAAAGTCTTTTGTATAATTGATTGTATTTTGGTAATGAACATATCTTATCCTTTCTATTGGTCATGTCAGGATATTATATCATGCCATTGTTACACTATCACATGAGTTGGGAGACTTATTGTGTCACCCTGGGTAAGTGACTTTGTTGTTGACCTTCGTGACTCTGTCCACCCAGCAGTAAGTGGGTACCATGTGGAAGATGAAACGGTGACCTTCGAGTGCTACGGTACCTCAGGTTAGACCAGGGTAAAAATGCAAGGAACGCCTTGAGCATGCATTTGGTGTGGATATGTGCACTATATATATATTCCCTAATTATTATCTTACTTTGACAAAATGGTCAATGTAATCATATTGGAAATGTTAACAGTTTTTAAATAAGCCCAATGTCATGTTTGTAGCGCTGAAAATAAGAAAATTAGCGTCATTTTATTTATAATTCACTAGCTTGTTTTCAAAGTGACAACCAACCTATCTGTATTCGCCATTGGCTTGTTGAATTCCGATTCGCTGTTTATTGAGAGCAGATGCAGAGGGTGGAATGTGTGTGTATTTGGGGGAGTTACGTGGCTGAGGGGGGATATGGCTGACTGGGGTCAACTTTATTGCATAACAGTCAATCCCAGTTAGGTTCAACAAAATGGAGAAGTTGAAGGTGAAGGGTTGAAAACATCTGTTCTTCAAACTTAGTAGATTATTTCATGGGGTTTGGGAGGGGGACAGAATTGTCTTTATTCTTCTATGGCGTACGTTCTTCGATATTTTATTTATGATATTAATGCATTTTAAAAAATAATTATACAATTGTATTACTTGAGAAAATGCAATTTTTAGATTTTCATCCTTAGATAGGGGGCAGGATAGCACAGTGGTTAGCGCGTTCGTCTTCAGATTAAGAGGTCCGGTGTTCGAACCCTGCCAGGGGCACGGCAACTCTGTTTGCAGTGGAGAACTGTTCTACATGCAGTAAGGTTAAGGGGCAATGCTGCACTGAATTTCAGTGTAGTACCACCCATGGTTCACTATTTCAAGCCGATGCTCGCAGGTTTCACCTTAATGCATAGCCACATTGCATTGCAGGCTCTCTCCCTGCCATAATACTAGAAGCTGTGATATAAGTGAAATACTCTTGAAAGCCGTGTTAAATCCCAACTCACCTCCCCTTTCTTTAAATGACAAATCATGCAAATCCTGATGAGCTACAGAGCCAATGGCTTTATTATTCATCTAAGGATCAACATGATCGATTGAGGTGCACCTTTCATTTACTTGATTATTGTGATAACTTACCCTAAAAAAAATAATTTTATTATATAAAGTCAATAGATTATCAAATGTGTTTCCAACAAAGCATAATTCCTGGCAAGAGCTAATATCAGTTGTAAACAATGCACAGCTGTGTGTGAGATAGTGATACTATAATTAGTGCTGACTATGATTACATCATTCTGTATTATTAAACCTCAACATGGCTCATGTTTCTCCCTACTGAC
The DNA here is from genome assembly GCA_936450465.1 of Gibbula magus. NCBI lineage: Eukaryota > Metazoa > Mollusca > Gastropoda > Trochida > Trochidae > Gibbula > Gibbula magus. Next base: position 13,981,443 of record OW388290.1, on the reverse strand, counting down.
ACTAAACTGAGGCTGACAACATGCTATCATTACATGAGTTCTGTTCTCCTGGTGTGAAGTGTAGTAACAACATGTAGTATTGACAGGATTATGTCTTGTACAGTTTGTATGTATCACAGTGTTAGTAGGTTTGAAAACTCAAACTAGAAAGTCGAAGATAAAAACTAGTAAGTTGAAGCAATTGTACAACAGAACAGACCTTCACCGTAGGCTGATATTCTTTAAATCTGTTCATAAAACTTATTTTATCAGTCACAGTTTCTGTGATGAGAATGTTTTTATTTATATAAAAACTGTTGTTCCTGTTTTAATAAAATGGAAATTGGTGTTTATGTTTTTGTATTTCAACTTTAAATATGTTATTTGTCTATGATTATGACTGCTGGCATGGTGTTTGTCCATTTGTTCGTATTTTCTACTAATCTGGCTTCAGAGAGATGAAATGTTGTGTACAGACCCCTTGGCTTGGCCAATGAGAATTATAAATTGTAGTTTTCGTGACCCTGTGACTCCTAACATGCCCAAAACACTATTTTCATCTTCTCCTTAACGAAAAGATCTAGAAAGCTGAAATGTTGTGTACAGACCCCTTGACAAATGATGATATTTAAATTGTAGATTTGGTGACTCTGTGGCCCTTAATTAGGGTCACATTGGTTACAACTTAACATCTTAATTTAGTCTTCTTCTCCAGAAATAAAAGTTCTAAATGTACTGTAACCTTGTGTGCTGACTCCTTGACCAAGGTGAAATATAAACAATCAATCCTCTAAAACACTGAAAATTTATGTTTTATGTTCATTTTACCTTATATGAAATAGTATAAAGCCTGATGAGCAGCTACAAGTCAACGGCTCTATTTCTAATTGGACAAGTGATTTTATATATAAGTAGATAACCTCCCATCTACTCTTCAGTCCAACAATAAAAAGTTGCAAACTCTTCCATTTAATATCCTTGTAAATAAGAGGACTCTATTGATTCCAGCAGTACCCGACCCAGTTCGGAATACTTGAGTACCTGTCTCTTTCTTAATATCCTTGTAAATAAGAGGACTCTATTGATTCCAGCAGTACCCGACCCAGTTCGGAATACTTGAGTACATGTCTCTTTCTTAACGTGGGTCACTTCCTGATTTATTGCCTGCAGTAGAAGGGTATATAGATTTATAATGGGCATCATGGTTGTCAGGAAAGCTAATGTGTGAAGACAATGGGTGATTTTGTTTAATCAGAATATTATGACCCAGGTTGACATTGAAGATGATATAAGACCTTGTTGAAATAAAGCTATAACCAAAATACATGTAATTAAGTTTTAGTTGCAAAATATTTGAGATTGGCAAGATCTGGCAAGACTGGGGCCTATTTCTTGGGAATGAAAAGAATTCAAATTGGGGTTGTGTAGTCATACCAAAGTTTTCTAGAATTGAATTCACTCTATCCTTATTCTACTGTGCTGTATGAGGGCTGAGCCATGCTAGTAAGAAATATCATGTAATTGACGTACATTTGTATATTGATCAATATGATTCAAGCTTATTCTCCTGTAAGTTAAATTGTAGTTTTCAAGTACAGTTCAAGCATGATTTCTTAAATTCTGCTGACAATAACATTATGACAAAACTGAAAGTAGAAAATCATGTATACAATTTAACACCACTAAGCAAGATCCATTATTTCCTTTGTATCTTCAGCTAATCAGTCATTATGTAGGTCATTTGTACATGTATATCTATTCAGGTCAAAGTATCCGGGACAAAGGACTGAGATTTCACCGGTCCATTCAACATTGGTTGTCATTTGGATATTTTGACATTTGCATGTTCATTACATGGAGGTGATACCTAGCTCTGTACCATGGGGTATACTTGTCATGGGCTGAGAGCAAACACTGTCTATGATAGAGAGGGTGAAATCAGGACAATGCTTCCATTATCATGCTTGTAAGTCTCATCTGTCAAAGTTAGATATACATTTGGCAGTCAGTCTATCAATGTCTTTTTGGTTCATCAGGGCTGAAACACCCGAAGGGCTTATGGCACGGCTGCTGGCATGGCGTCCGGTAAACTTTGTTGACGTCTTCTTCAGAACTCCTGGCTCTAGAGAACCGAAATTTGTGTAATGAGTCCTTGGCCAATGGGTATTATAAACTGTAGATTTGGTGCCTGTGAACCGAAATAAGGGTCATAGGGGTCACGACCCAAAAAGCTATTTCCAACTTCTTCTCATGTACGAAAAGCCCTGGAAAGGTTAAATGTTGTGTATAGACTCCTTAGCCAATGTGGATTATGATTTGCAAACTAAATGACCTTGTGGCCCCAAATAAGAGGCACAGGGGTTATGACCTAAAATCCTTTTTGTCCCATATATTGATTTCACCAGAAGTATATCTGCATGTAGAGCTATGGACAGATGGCTATTCCAAAGGGAGAAACAAACAATTATCATGCTTCACATGCTGTCAAAATTGCATTTACATCAATTGCTGAGATACCATCTGTCAAACATTTTCACCAGAAGATTGGGCTGGAGTCCCCATTGGCATGGCATTAGGTGAACAAAAGTTGCACAAAACAATGAGAGGTGCAGTTAACCCAGCTCAGTCAAGTTTTTGTGTGAAAAGAGCTCCTGACGATAACTTTATAACGAGGAATGAATCTGATGCCTTTTGTGTGTTGTGTGGTCAATCGTAATAATTTATTTGTCAATTTCCTTTTCAATCCTTACAGCATCCAAATAATAACACCAATGTAAAAAGTTTAACTTCTTATTTATTGTCTATTTGTTTATAACAGAAACATTATTGTAAACAAAATCAATGTTTCCTGTGATTTCCCACAACATTTGTGCATATCATATGAGTGAGTGAGTGAGTGAGTGAGTGAGTGAGTGGGTGAGTGAGTTATTGTTTAACGCCGCTTCGGCAGTATTGCAGCCATTAGCGGCGATGTGCATATCATATATATTTATAGAAACAACTTGCCTTTAGTTTAGTACCTTACCATGAGATGTTGGCAGTCACGGTAATTTCATGGTCCACCTATTATTCAAAGTGTACTGAAGCCATTTCAATGTAGATTGCTTTGATATGGATGTGACATAAGATATTGGAATGACATAACTTCAGCTTGGGCTACAAGATAGACACAAACTTGTATATTTCAGTGTTTGTGAAATGTCTTTCTCTCTGGAAATCAGTTCTGTTTATGCTATATCCTTCCATAAGATCTTTTTTACAGCCATTTATTGTCTGATTTAAAGTGATTGTGTCATTTTTGTAAGGCACTGTATCATTTATGCATGAGTGTCAAATATTGTATACCTTATCTCACCCATCCCTCTAACTGTTGAATGTTTAAGTAATGAACAAAATTATATTAATAAATGTACTTCTAATTATAATCCTTTGTCTTATTTGACCTCATGTCAGAATTTGGAACTGAAATAAAGCAATTATTTTGCAGAACGCAGAAGGATTAGGATGCATAGAATCTTCAAAAGTAAGTGTTTCTTGTTTTTTTTTTTAAATTATGCTTTTAGCTATTATTCTGAATTGATCAATATTATTGTGATCAATATGGTTGAATGTATTAATTTCTCACAGACATGTGAGAGATGTTTTGGTTAAAAATATGATTATATTTGAAGTAGATTATACAAGTTACTATCCCTTTCTTTAATAACTGGTTGTGGAATATATTCTATAAATCTGATATTAATTGTTTGTCAAACATAGCTGATATCTGTAATGAAACTTACATAAATACTGTATTTCCTCAAAGAAATCCTAGTTGTCAAATACAATCTGGACATAGGCACAAGACTCTAAATATACATTTCATACGTATACATACCTACCTATATAACATATAAAAAAGGTGAAAAACTGTTTGCCATCTTGCATCCTGCCATAGGACTGAATGGATGAACTTGTTTGGCGGCACAAATACGCTTTGTCATTTTCGTAGACTGATCCAAGTTTCCAATTCCGATCCTATGGTATCTAAGATGGCAGGCAGTGTCTCACCTTCTGTATATGTTAAATAGGTAGGTAGGTATACGTATATATGTATATTTAGGGTCTGGCACATACGAATTTGGTGGAGAAAGCAAGGTTAGGATAAATATAACCTGTGTAACTTCAGTCTCAAGTAAAACCTGGGTCAGTCTGGAGATGCTGAAGAAAATAGAACCCCTTTTTTGCAAGTTGAAATTCTTGTTGTAATTCAAAATATATATAATCTTGCTTATCCGTTTGTCTAGCATTTAATGAACACTGTGCAAATGGAGAGACTGAAAAGGTTCGAGAGTTGTTGGCGGAAAATCGATCCGATCTTCGACGTATTCTAGGCGGGGTTCCACGGGGAGGCTTCCCAGCATTAGGAAGGTGGGTCTGGTTACAGCTCTGCACACTGATTTGAATGTTTAATTCACAAACTTGTATGCAGTCTAGATTACTTGTGCAGCAAGTTTAGCTATCTTAATCTGAATAAACATTGAAATGGGAGAAGGGGGAGGATCATTGAATGATACAGAGATTTTATCAGCATATGCTGTCTTTGATGCTTGAATAACCTTTAGAGGGTTCTTTAGTCTCTTTCGATACGTTCTATAACCCTTTCGTCTATCTCCCTATCTCCCTTCCCCTCTCTCTCTCTCTCTCTCACTTTCTCATCTGTGTGTTAGTTGTGGGTAGCCTCTCTCTTTTCCCTATCTAAGTACATAATTCAAATTCTTTATTTCTGTATTTGGGGCCTAATGCTCAGTGTACAATCATATCAACGGTGAAAATACATTGTATTTCTCTCACCAGTGCTGTGAAGTCTGGCAAGTCAGAGCTGGTGGAATTACTCCTAGAACTGGGAGCCAAGCCCATTCCCCACACTGAGAATGGACTCACACCACTGCACCTCGCCTGTGAGATGGGCACTGTCCAGCTGGTGGAACTTCTTGTCACTGTAAGTTTGTGCAGTTCTGCAACTTTTGTAATATAGAGGAGAGGTGTGGTGAGGTGAGTTTGGATTCGAACCCCTGATCTCTTGATTGGAATCTGAACTCGCTAACCACTGCGCTCTGCTGCCCCATTGGAATAAAGAGTAGAATCAAACTTACAAACTTAAGAGTGCTTCACCACATCTCCTTGCATGATCATCTGACTGGTTAACTGTGTTTATTCATTCTTGAAATTAATTAATTATGATTAAATCATTGAAACATTCAACTTTAAAGGACAATATTTTAGTACAAACTTCATGAGTATCAGTATTGTCAATGAAATGTTGATTATTTAAGGATTGTTTTACATGTTTTGTGCCTCTATCGAAGTATAACAGCAACAAATTGTATAACATCGCGTAGCGTAGCGGAGCGATGTTATACAAAATTTGTTGCTGTTATACTTCGATAGAGGCACAAAACATGTAAAACAATCCTTATAATTACAAAATCAACAAGTTTTTCTTTAAATATTTACACAAATCTAATATATTTGTCATTTATCACGGGAGGCAGCAGCTTGTTACACGCAACAATACATTGCTAAAGCAAAATTGAGGAATCCTTAATCTAAAACGGCAGAGGATTCAATTTCGTTTTCACAGCATTCACATGCATACGATCGGGGTTCGTTTTTTCTTATTTACGCAATTTGTGATTAACCCTTATTAGCATATCACGCGACATTCAAACATGGCTACCGTTTGCAAAGCGCTAGTGGATGAACAAGCTTGAGGACTTGTATCGATTAAAATGAAGTGTTCCCGGAGAAATTAATTGTCTCATTCGGAAAAGGAATTAATATTCCAGTTTTTGGCGCAGGTTTGAAGACGAAACGACATGTGTTTATCTTATTTTGGATCAAAACGTTACGCTCAGTTGTAAGAACGAACTGACACGTCCGTTTGTTCTGATGGATTGTTACGTCATAAGGTACGAATGCACGAGGTATGGTAGCACATTTTATCTGCATTCATCGAGAAATGGCAGTTTAGTGTAACAAAACCATTTTGTAATTATGACTAATTTAACTGCAGAAATTTGTGGACCTGTGTGTAATGCGTACCGTGGACCATCAGCTGCCTATTCACAGAGCTGCGGCATGTGGTCAAGAGGACATATTGAGTTATCTGCTGAACTTCCCCTACCCCAACAACTTTCTGCACTCATACGTCGACCCTCAGTCTGGGCGGTTCTACTACTCTTGTATAGATGTGAATCCAGTAGACTCCACGGGAATGACTCCGCTACACCTTGCTGCGGAAACAGGGTCTCTTGAGGCAGTGAAGTTGTTGCTGGAGTTTCGGGCAAAACTGGATGAAAATCAGGAACCGGTTGACATGGAAACGCACAAGAACTTCCACAGAATGGCCAGCAGTGCTTCTGAAGGCCATGGTCATGGTTTTGAGAAGGAAATGGACCCGTACAAGATTTATCCCGTCGACAGAAACCTCAAGTCAAACCAGGGTCTTACTGCGCTTCATTACGCCATTAAGAACCATCATCCAGACATAGCACAGATCCTTGTGAAGGGAGGAACAGACCTGAAAGAGATGGCGAATGTTCAGGACAGACAACTGTCCTATCTGTGCTATGCTTTAGAGAAGGGAGATCCTGAGGTGTTTGAGCTGCTTCTGAGGCATGGAGCAGAAGATATTGACAACCTGGCCCTCAAACAAGCCAAAGAGAGCAACAATACAGACATCATTCAGCTGCTGCTCCAGCATAGGACTTCTCGGGATCATATCCATGTCATCAACAAGGCTGAAATGAAACGGGCTTACAATGAGATCTACAGACGTATGGACAGTGTCTCTGAGCACATCAGCTCGTCTGATCCCGAGTTCAAGCGGGTCTACCCTACATGTCCGATATCAGTGAACTGGCATAGACAGGGGTTGAACAACATTGATACTGTTTGTCTCATCAGGGCATGTTTTGTTCACAATCTGTCCTTGAGGCAAGTGGATGACAATTTCATAGCTCTCTATGCAATAACCAAGATTGACATTTCTCATAACTACTTCGATGAGATTCCTAAGATTATATTTGAACTGCCATCTTTACGAGTGTTAAATGCAGCTGAAAATCGCATCAAACATTTTCCAAACGAAGATGACCTTGAGCATCCAATCGGGAGCCTTCAAATTGAGGAGCTCCATCTACAGGAGAACAGTCTCGAGGCTCTTCCTTCGTATCTTTTCCGTCTGCCAGTGCTCAAGTATTTCAATGTTTCAAGAAACTTACTGAAGTTTGTGCCCATAGAAATCTGGACTGCTCCATCACTGAACACTCTGAACCTTGCACAAAACGAGTTGACCGATCTTCCACGCTGGGAGGTCACTGATCTCGCTCAAAGCAGACGCCCAACCACAATATCACTGGCCTCATCCATTTCTGATGATGTAGCAGACGACAGTGGGATAAGTCAAGGGGACTGTTCACTACAAGATGTTCAGGAGAACACAGTCACACATTTTGATTACTGGAGGCAAAGGTTGACTGTCACTGACCTCGATTCAAGGAAAAGACATGAAAACCAAACGGGTCTCACACATCTGAATCTTGCAGGTAATAAGTTTGTTCTTATACCCGCGTCCCTGGCATGCTGTGCTCCATACCTGGAGGTCCTGAATATGACGGACAACAAGCTGGAGAGTGTTGGACACCTGTGCAACCTGCCCCACAGTCTGCTGGAGCTCCACCTGTGCAGGACGGGGCTCAGCTCGCTCTACCAGTGGTGTGAGCTCGACACTCAGGACAAGGACAAACCATGCTTTGGGCTCACCAAGAGGTGAGTCTTATCTTATCCGTTATAGTTCAATATGTATTTGTTAAAGATTAGAATTAATGATATGGGTGCTGTTCCACTAACCAATCTTAGCCCTAAGATCAATCGTAAGCCCATCCTTTAACATTGGCTAAGATGATCTTAGGGCTAAGATTGGTTAGTGGACCGACACCCTGATGCAATAAGTCACAAATTTGTTTAAGGGGATAGTTTGTTTATATTGTAAAAATTTTCTTCAATCAAAAGTATTAGAAAATAACATCTATGATCAAATATTGAAGTCAATTCAATGTATATGTGACCTAATGCGTCTTGCATTATATTTCTGTTGCAATGGAGATCTGACTCAAAAACAATTTGATCACTCTAAACAAATACACTCTCCAAATGTCTCCTCCTTCATTTGCATTAGTGTTAATCAGGTCTACATCATTAAATATTGAAGTTGAAGTTTGAACTCTAGACCTGTCTGTTGCAGCCTGGCGAGTCCATCGAGTCACTACCGCCTGTCTCCGCGGAGTCACTCTCCGTCTGTCAACTCCCTGGGTAGCTTCTCCCCCTTGCAGGCTGTGTCGAGCTGTCCCCACCGGTGCCACCAGCAGCTGCCCCGTCTTGAGAAACTCAACCTGTCTCACAACAAGCTGCGCAACATCGTCCTCACCAAGCAGGCTCGCACTATCCAGGTCACCAACATGGACAACACTGTAAGTTTAGTTGCCCTTCAGAATTGCACTATCCAGGTCACCAACATGGACAATACTGTAAGTTTAGTTGCCCTTCAGACTTGCACAATCCAGGTCACCAACATGGACAACACTGTAAGTTTAGTTGCCCTTCCGACTCGCACTATCCAGGTCACCAACATGGACAACACTGTAAGTGTAGTTGCCCTTCAGACTTGCACTATCCAGGTCACCAACATGGACAACACTGTAAGTGTAGTTGCCCTTCAGACTCGCACTATCCAGGTCACCAACATGGAAAACACTGTAAGTGTAGTTGCCCTTCAGACTCGCACTATCCAGGTCACCAACATGGACAACACTGTAAGTGTAGTTGCCCTTCAGACTTGCACTATCCAGGTCACCAACATGGAAAACACTGTAAGTGTAGTTGCCCTTCAGACTTGCACTATCCAGGTCACCAACATGGACAACACTGTAAGTGTAGTTGCCCTTCAGACTTGCACTATCCAGGTCACCAACATGGAAAACACTGTAAGTGTAGTTGCCCTTCAGACTCGCACTATCCAGGTCACCAACATGGACAACACTGTAAGTTTAGTTGCCCTTCAGAATTGCACTATCCAGGTCACCAACATGGACAACACTGTAAGTTTAGTTGCCCTTCAGATTTGCACAATCAAGGTCACCAACATGGACAACACTGTAACACTGAGATTCTAGAAAAACAATTGCAAATACTCTTTCAGCTATTCTTTTATAACTCTTGCAGGATTATCTAAGCTAAGATTATCTCACTCACCTAGCTAACTCCTGATATTTTGTCATCATTTCAATCTCTTCTCTTCATATAACATTGAATGGACAAGATATGTTTCACTCAAACACAGGCAACAACTTTCCACATGGAGTCGGATGAGATCCAGAGCCGTCTGCTGTTCCCAAACCTGTGTGAGCTGGACGTCAGCCACAACAACCTTCTTGTACTCCCGCCGGATATAGGTGAACTCACTAGTCTCAAGGTCCTCTCCCTCAGCAGGAATGAATTGAAAGAGGTGCGTGCGTCAACATCAGTTTGCGAAATAACACGCAATCCTATTTTCACAGTGGGGGACTCTAGGGGGTCCAAATCCCACGTGTTGAAAATATTTGTATGTAAATTTCATGACCCCCTCCTCCCCCAAAGGTATAAAAATGTGTCACCCTCCAAACAGTTTATTCATCCACTCTAGCATGGCTATACCAGGGATTATCCATCGTCAGGTTGAGGGTTACATGACGCAGGATGAATGCATGCATTTCTGACTTGCTTATTTACTGAATGCATGTAGACAAATAAGAATCTTTGATTATTCCTATAATTTGTTATCAATTTAATAAACTCAGCCAAAGGTTTCCTCTCTTAAATAACAATGGGACTTGCTTTGGTCTTATAAAACTATTCCTACTTTCAAATGATTTTGCTATTATAGTATATATTGTTGATAAAGTTGAGGAGAAAAACTCTGTGTGTTAACATCTTCATTTGCAATGTTTTACAGCTGCCTCCAAAACTCGGATTACTGAAGAAGTTGTGGAAGCTGGAACTAGAGTTATGTCCCCTTGATGGCGTGATACAGGACATGATCAAATCATCTCGATATCCAACCAAAGATATCTTAGGCTTCCTATTGTCAATTCACGAAGAGTAAGTTCACATAAATTCTTATCTATATATCTTTATTTCAGTACTTAAAAGGCCTCAGGCCTTTAGTACAAGATATACAGTGCACTGACATTTCATGAAATAATGAGATTTCTATGTACAAACGCATACAAGATAAACATGGACAGGTTTTAAATTTCTTCTTTGTTTACACTGTTTAAAAGTAAAAGTAGAGACAATTTTATCTTATTTGGATTTACATAGTGTTTTTCTTTGATATATTTCTTTCGGATGATGCTGTACAAAGGACAAATCAGTAAAAAATGGTATTCATCTTCTATAATATTAGACTTACATATTTGACAAAATCTTTGTTCTCTACTTATATTCTTATATCTACCCGTTTCAATATAAAGTTCATGAGACGAGCATCGGAATCGTGCTAGACTAGTTCTGTATTTCTTTACATTTAAACAAGATAAGTAATATTCGGTATGGATATTGCTTTTAAAGGTTAGGTACGTGTCACATTTACTTGAAAGTGATAATTTTTCCATCCAATTTTGAAAATATATATCTTTTAGTCTTTGTGTAAATTCACTCATGAATTTGGGATCTACACCTATTTCTTGATTTTGCCAAATATTCCCAAATCCCACAGAAAATAGTGTTGCTTTAACGTCGGTAACCCAATTCTTGTGACCATTCTTGTCGTATAAGAGCATCATTTCATAACATTTTTTAGGTAGGTGGTATGAGGGCATGTTTAGAAGCTTTATCCAATACCGAATAGCTTTACAATATGAGTGGATATATAAAGGGAATCTGCAACATTCTCCATAAATCATTAAGTTTGGAGTATTTTGTTTAACACCTAAGAACTTTTTACATGCATAAATTCTTATCATAACACTTTAGCAGTAATTGTTGCCAAACAATTCAGAGTAGCAATTAACAAGAATTATAACTTGTTAGTGAAGGGTATAGACCACTGACTAAAGATTGCCTATCCCTGTAGGTTTAAGGGTAAATTGCAAATATATTGTTTATACTCCATTGTAAGTATTTACAATGTTTTTGTTTTCACAGGTGATTATAACAACCATTTTAACAAGATCATTTATTATGCCCCCTGAAAATTTTTTCGGGAGACATAATGTTTTCACCTCCGTCCGTTATTCCGTTATTCCGTTATTCCGTCATTCCGTCATTCCGTTATTCCGTTATTCCGTTATTCCGTTATTCTGTTATTCCGTTATTCCTTTATTCCGTCATTCCGAAATGCTTTCTTTTCCGGGCCATATCTCAAAAAACGTTCAATATTTTTTCACGAAACTTGGTATGTGGTTAGACCTAGTGGTGGAGTGGTGCCTTTTGCTATTTTGGTTATTCTGAATTTTTTTTCTTTTTCTGCTTTCCATGGAAACAATTTGAACTAAGTGCAAATTGGGGGTAGGGACCTTTTCCGGCCTCTATTTCAAAATCTATCTAGTATTTCTTTACGAAACTTGGTATGTGGTTAGACCTAGTGGTGGAGTGGTGCCTTTTGCTATTTTTGGTATTCTGAATTTTTTTTTTCTCGTTTTTAATGCAGTATTTAACTTAGTGCTTATAAATGAAATATAAGGTTAATAGGACTAGGTTGGATTGAAAGTTGGAGCGGGGGACATCACATGCACATATTTCTAGTTTTGCATATTTTTATTTATCAAAAGGTTTTATCAAAAACAAGGTTAAAAAGCATTATTTGTTGAATCAATGTTTAATAGATTGTACATTTTGTAAATGCCAGGTCGACAGAGTACAACTGTATGAATCTGATGATTGTGGGATCTCACGAGATAGGGAAAACAACGCTACTACAGAGATTCAACAGGGAAGGAAGGATGCCCTCCAAGGCAACGGTAAGGATTAAAGATAGTGCTTGGATCTTTTATTTTGTTCTATAGGGATGTAAAGAGGATGCTGTGGACCCCTGTGTAAAACTCAAGCTTAGAGAACATATTGTATGTGTACCGGTTGGGCTTACATTTGTTTAAATGAGTATTAACTGGAATTGAGAGAGAGTACGTCAAAGATTTCCATTGCTTATCATAACCAAAACATATCTGATATATAAGATATAATATATATATATGTATCAATATATATATATATGTGATAAAGTTCTTGACAATTCATGTCCTGTTTGCCCATAGCACTGGAGTGACAGAGTGAGCAACAGCACTGATGTAAACCGACCGAGGGGTCAAACTCTCTCCACCGTCGGTATTGACATCAACGAACTTATCATCGAACGCAGGTCAAAGGGCGCAGTGCATTTTCGTACCTGGGACTTTGGTGGCCAGGTATGTTTCCATGCCTCAGCATCTATATTGTAACAGTGTTTCAAAGAGGTACTGTAGTTTTCGATAGATATATTGGTATGTGTGGCTCGTAGACGAAAATACAATGTAAATAAATATAATCTAACAGTTTTACCAATAAATTTCTCTGTCTTTTTTTTCAATTGTACTTGTGAGAACCTATTATTAGTTAATAAAGAAATGTGTAACATTGACAAGTAGGTAACTAAACTTTTTTATTTCCTACAATATTATAGGAATAAGCAACATTTTGTCAAATGATGTAAATGTTTAAAGTATATATGCAAGAGTATTCGTCTTTGTTCAATGGTGGGACTGTACATGATCAGAAATGTTTGGGCACAGTTCGTCTTGTATTGGCCAAATTTATCTGTACTGGCCAAGTTGCCTAGTTGTATGGTCAAACAGTAATTATTAATTAGTTGATTCATATTAATAAGTGCCTTATATTTGATTGAATGTAAACATGTATACATATTCAATTCAATCCATGATCTCAGCGGGAATACTACGCGACGCATCAGTACTTCCTGTCGCCACGCTCTCTGTACCTTGTTCTTTGGAACATAACCCATGGACCTAAAGGTGTGGACAGCCTTATGCAGTGGCTCGTCAACATCCAGGTATGGAATAATAATAATTGATTGATGCCTTAAATATTTTAGGCTTGTTTAGAACCAAAGACAATACACAATCTTTACAAAATTCTTTAATATCCATATTTTACAACCCTAATTGCTTTCTTCATAACCTGTAATTTAAATCATTATTTAAACATTTCTTTAATTACGTAATTGAATAGCAAGACTGATTTGATGATTGAAATGAGTTAGTGAGATATTGTTTAACGTGGCTTGGACAATATTGCAGCCATTAATGGGGATTGTAATGAACTTCAGTAGTATGTGTAAATTGTTGTAACGATGAGTTTCATATGATCATTAAATATAATTAGGAAGCTGATAAATAAATCTAGGTAAAATGATTGACCACAGGTGACTTTATAGTTATTAAATTTTGATATGATAATCAAATTTAACTATGTTACAGCATTATCAAGGTTTTAATTGTACATTACATTTCCTTACTTGTAATGTTACATGATGAAGTTTATCTTAGTATTATATTGTTTCCTGAAGAAATGATCTCCTCTCGCATCTTCCAATCCTTGTTTTCGCAGATTGATGTGATAAATGTTAACCCCTTTCATTGCAAAGACAACTTTTAGAAGTGAGGCTACACCAGCTGTTTATCACTTAGGAACTAAGTGTTAATGCTTCACATGTTACACAACATTCTTCAAGCCTATCGTCACCCATTTGCAAATGACAAATTATTCCCTGTGTCAGTGAGTTCCTTCAGAATAGTCTGACACTAAGTAGTACAACAGGTTAATAGTCTGACTCTAAGAAGTACAACAGGTTAATAGTCTGACACTAAGAAATGCAACAGGTTAATAGTCTGACACTAAGTAATACAACAGGTTTATAGTCTGACACTAAGTAATACAACAGGTTTATAGTCTGACACTAAGTAATACAACAGGTTAATAGTCTGACACTAAGTAATACAACAGGTTAATAGTCTGACACTAAGTAATACAACAGGTTTATAGTCTGACACTAAGTAATACAACAGGTTAATAGTCTGACACTAAGTAATACAACAGGTTAATAGTCTGACACTAAGTAATACAACAGGTTTATAGTCTGACACTAAGTTATACAACAGGTTAATAGTCTGACACTAAGTAATACAACAGGTTTATAGTCTGACACTAAGTAATACAACAGGTTTATAGTCTGACACTAAGTAATACAACAGGTTAATAGTCTGACACTAAGTTATACAACAGGTTAATAGTCTGACACTAAGTAATACAACAGGTTTATAGTCTGACACTAAGTAATACAACAGGTTAATAGTCTGACACTAAGTAATACAACAGGTTTATAGTCTGACACTAAGTAATACAACAGGTTTATAGTCTGACACTAAGTAATACAACAGGTTAATAGTCTGACACTAAGTAATACAACAGGTTAATAGTCTGACACTAAGTAATACAACAGGTTTATAGTCTGACACTAAGTAATACAACAGGTTTATAGTCTGACACTAAGTAATACAACAGGTTAATAGTCTGACACTAAGTAATACAACAGGTTAATAGTCTGACACTAAGTAATACAACAGGTTTATAGTCTGACACTAAGTAATACAACAGGTTAATAGTCTGACACTAAGTAATACAACAGGTTAATAGTCTGACACTAAGTAATACAACAGGTTTATAGTCTGACACTAAGTAATACAACAGGTTAATAGTCTGACACTAAGTAATACAACAGGTTAATAGTCTGACACTAAGTAATACAACAGGTTAATAGTCTGACACTAAGTAATACAACAGGTTTATAGTCTGACACTAAGTAATACAACAGGTTAATAGTCTGACACTAAGTAATACAACAGGTTTATAGTCTGACACTAAGTAATACAACAGGTTAATAGTCTGACACTAAGTAATACAACAGGTTTATAGTCTGACACTAAGTAATACAACAGGTTTATAGTCTGACACTAAGTAATACAACAGGTTAATAGTCTGACACTAAGTAATACAACAGGTTAATATTCTGACACTAAGTAATACAACAGGTTTATAGTCTGACACTAAGTAATACAACAGGTTTATAGTCTGACACTAAGTAATACAACAGGTTAATAGTCTGACACTAAGTAATACAACAGGTTAATAGTCTGACACTAAGTAATACAACAGGTTTATAGTCTGACACTAAGTAATACAACAGGTTTATAGTCTGACACTAAGTAATACAACAGGTTAATAGTCTGACACTAAGTAATACAACAGGTTAATAGTCTGACACTAAGTAATACAACAGGTTAATAGTCTGACACTAAGTAATACAACAGGTTTATAGTCTGACACTAAGTAATACAACAGGTTTATAGTCTGACACTAAGTAGTACAACAAGTTAATAGTCTGTCACTAAGTAATACAACAGGTTAATAGTCTGACACTAAGTAATACAACAGGTTAATAGTCTGACACTAAGTAATACAACAGGTTTATAGTCTGACACTAAGTAATACAACAGGTTAATAGTCTGACACTAAGTAATACAACAGGTTAATAGTCTGACACTAAGTAATACAACAGGTTTATAGTCTGACACTAAGTAATACAACAGGTTAATAGTCTGACACTAAGTAATACAACAGGTTAATAGTCTGACACTAAGTAATACAACAGGTTTATAGTCTGACACTAAGTAATACAACAGGTTAATAGTCTGACACTAAGTAATACAACAGGTTAATAGTCTGACACTAAGTAATACAACAGGTTTATAGTCTGACACTAAGTAATACAACAGGTTAATAGTCTGACACTAAGTAATACAACAGGTTTATAGTCTGACACTAAGTAATACAACAGGTTTATAGTCTGACACTAAGTAATACAACAGGTTAATAGTCTGACACTAAGTAATACAACAGGTTAATAGTCTGACACTAAGTAATACAACAGGTTAATAGTCTGACACTAAGTAATACAACAGGTTTATAGTCTGACACTAAGTAATACAACAGGTTAATAGTCTGACACTAAGTAATACAACAGGTTAATAGTCTGACACTAAGTAATACAACAGGTTTATAGTCTGACACTAAGTAATACAACAGGTTAATAGTCTGACACTAAGTAATACAACAGGTTAATAGTCTGACACTAAGTAGTACAACAGGTTAATAGTCTGACACTAAGTAATACAACAGGTTAATAGTCTGACACTAAGTAGTACAACAGGTTAATAGTCTGACACTAAGTAATACAACAGGTTAATAGTCTGACACTAAGTAATACAACAGGTTAATAGTCTGACACTTAGTAATACAACAGGTTAATAGTCTGACACTAAGTAATACAACAGGTTAATAGTCTGACACTAAGTAGTACAACAGGTTAATAGTCTGACACTAAGTAATACAACAGGTTAATAGTTTGACACTAAGTAGTACAACAGGTTAATAGTCTGACACTAAGTAATACAACAGGTTAATAGTCTGACACTAAGTAGTACAACAGGTTAATAGTCTGACACTAAGTAATACAACAGGTTAATAGTCTGACACTAAGTAATACAACAGGTTAATAGTCTGACACTTAGTAATACAACAGGTTAATAGTCTGACACTAAGTAATACAACAGGTTAATAGTCTGACACTAAGTAGTACAACAGGTTAATAGTCTGACACTAAGTAATACAACAGGTTAATAGTCTGACACTAAGTAATACAACAGGTTAATAGTCTGACACTAAGTAGTACAACAGGTTAATAGTCTGACACTAAGTAATACAACAGGTTAATAGTCTGACACTAAGTAATACAACAGGTTAATAGTCTGACACTAAGTAATACAACAGGTTAATAGTCTGACACTAAGTAATACAACAGGTTTATAGTCTGACACTAAGTAATACAACAGGTTTATAGTCTGACACTAAGTAATACAACAGGTTAATAGTCTGACACTAAGTAATACAACAGGTTTATAGTCTGACACTAAGTAATACAACAGGTTAATAGTCTGACACTAAGTAATACAACAGGTTTATAGTCTGACACTAAGTAATACAACAGGTTTATAGTCTGACACTAAGTAATACAACAGGTTTATAGTCTGACACTAAGTAATACAACAGGTTTATAGTCTGACACTAAGTAATACAACAGGTTTATAGTCTGACACTAAGTAATACAACAGGTTTATAGTCTGACACTAAGTAATACAACAGGTTTATAGTCTGACACTAAGTAATACAACAGGTTAATAGTCTGACACTAAGAAATACAACAGGTTAATATTCTGACACTAAGTAATACAACAGGTTTATAGTCTGACACTAAGTAATACAACAGGTTAATAGTCTGACACTAAGTAATACAACAGGTTAATAGTCTGACACTAAGTAATACAACGTGTTAAGTATAGATATTGTCCCTGCAGGCCCGAGCCCCGGGAGCACCTGTCATCATTGTTGGAACCCATCTAGACAAGTTGGAGGACCGAGCCACGCGCAAGTCGTACCCGGAGGACTTTGAGGAAGCCATGATGGGTCTGGTGGAGAAGAACTTCATCCTGGTGAAGGAGCCCGAGAAGTGTGGTCTGCCGAACATCCTCAGTACCATCAACGTCAGCTGCAAGAGTGGCAAGAATGTCTCTAACCTTGTGGATATGATCTATGAACATGCTTTTGAACTCAAGCACCCACGTAAGAATTCATCATTTTATTGTTGACATTTTGAGATTATAGCTTTTGAAAATATGCCATTTTGATGTTTCTATACATTGAGTATCGGTGTCTTGTGATTATTGCAAAAGGTTATATGCATGTATAAGTGCAGTGAATGTGAAGTTCAACAGTGTCATTAGTTTTCTAGCAGATGGAAGACAAGCTCAACCACCGATGGGCTTATGGCATGGGATGGCGTCCGTCCATCCGTCCGTCCATCCGTCCGTAAACTTTTCGCTTTTTCGACTTCTTCTCCAGAACCAATGACTCCAGGGAGCTGAAATTTTATGTACAGACTCCTTGGCTGAAAGGGATACTAAATTGTAAATTTGGTGACCCTGTGACCCCAAATGTGGGTCACAGGGGTCATAACCTTAAAAGCTATTTTCATCTTCTTCTCCAGAACCAATGACTCCAGAGAGCTGAATTTTTTTGTACAGACTCCTTGGCTGAAGGGGACTCTAAATTGTAGATTTGGTGACCCTGTGACCCCAAGTGTGGCTCACAGGGGTCATTACCTAAAGAAACTATTTTCATCTTCTTCTCCAGTCCCAATGAACGTAGAGAGCTGAAATTTTATGTACATACTCCTTGACTGAAGGGGATTCTAAATCGTAAATTTGGTGCCTGTGAGACCCCAAATATGGGTCACAGAGGCAATGACCTAAAATGCTATTTTCATCTTCATCTCCAGTCCCAATGGCTCAAGCGAGCTGAAATTTTATGTACAGACTCCTTGGCTGTAAGGGATTCTAAATTGTAAATTTGGTGAGTCTGTGACCCGAAATATGGGTCACAGGGATCATAACCTAAAAGCCTATTTCAGTTTACACCATTTTTCTGAGATTTTATGTGCACTTCAATCAGTAAGTAGGTAAGGGAGGTAATTTTAAAGAAAACACCTGAGGGAAAGGCATTTCATCTTTCTGATGTGAGAGTTCTAACATGTGCTTTGAGAATATAATATTTCTGATGAAAAAGAGATGTTGAGAATTAAAAACTTAGAATTGGAGGTCTAACAAAAATTATAAGTCATATTTTATCTTTGTCTCACATTTCACATATGAGTAATTATTTGTATTTTGCAAGTGAATTTGCTGATAAAGGTACACAAGTCTAAAAGTATTCTAAAGACTTAATACAGAATCTTTTATTAAATCTAATATAATGTTCTTTGAAATTTAAGAGTAAATAATGGAGTTTTTGAATATCTCATGATATTGTGTAATTATTTGGAGAATTAATTAATTGATTAATGAGAATTTCCAGTACGAGTCAATTTGGTATACCGTATTTATATCATATTTTATACTTTATAACTGATTTAGTTTTCTATTAACTTTGCACAGTTAATTTTATTCAATAGGAACAAGAAATGAGATAAATGTCTACATTATGGACATGTTTAATGTGAATCTATTTGAAATGAGAACTATTGAATACCTTTTGAAGGAATAACTTGAAGAGGAATTTTTTTTTTTTCATTTTACATGAGATATGTGAGCTGAATATGACTAGTGATGACTGGTGATAACATAGGACTATAAAAGAAGTAGCTATATGAGATTGTGACACCACACCTATTTTCATCTTCTTCTCCAGTACAGAAAAATAATTAATTTTCAGAAAAACAACATCTTACATATAAATTTTACTGGCTGTGAGTCCAGTGTCTGCATGTTATGTAATTGCATTGTGTTGACCTGGGGGTGACCACTTCCTGGCAAAAGGATGAAAACTGATAGTTACACAGAGGTTTCAGGTTACTTCAAACTACTGTGCAGCACTGTGTTAAAGACTGTGCGTGAGACTGCTTTAGTCTTCCACTGACTCTAAAAAATATTTTTTTTATAGAATATCACCATTTTTTCAAATATTGAAAAGGAGCCTATAAGAAATGGTGAAAAAGAATTTACTAAAAAAAATTCACCAATTTATTAAGTATTGAAATGGAGCCTATGAGAAATGGGATTTTCAAAAACTGAGGCTCCTATTCATTATGTAATAAATGTTGGTATTGCCATAATGCAATTAAGAATTAAAACAATATAATGCAAAGGTGTATGATATTTATAACGAATGTGCATTTATGTGTAACCAATTTTGATAATAATTAGCAGGGGTCATGACCTAAAAAGTTTTTTTCATTTTCTTCTACAGCCCCAGGCCATTATTGCAATAGCTTACAGTGGTGAATTGTATGCAAAGAATTGTACCCGGTATATTCATTATTATATAATGTGTGTACGATATTAAAAAATAGTATGATCTCTCCACCACATTGTTATATGTTTGATACCAGCAATTTATTTCCAAGCTACAAAACAAACACTTGCACATATTATTACACGAAAAACATCTTTGGCATTTATTATCTATGCATATATTGTCATACTAACATTTTATAACAAATAACATGTTTCTGTGCAACTTTGTGTTGGTCTTTCAACACATATATATAGCAGATTGGCAAAGTTTTGGTAACAAAACATTTTTAAACTGCTTTAATCGTTTCACTACCCAGATTCTTATTACTACATTCCATTATCTGACCATTGCTATAAAGCCCACTCCATAACATACCCCACTTATTATCTCCTGATGAGCTACAGAGGCCATGGCTCTATTTTTTTAAAAGTATTTTCAACCCTTGAAGTATGTTGTATCATATTGTGTTCTATTTGTGGGTGACATGAAAAAGAGGATCATGACAAGTATATAAAACATCATCGGTACATCATCATCGGCCGTAACATGTTATGAGCTGTTTCGATTAGTACCAGATGTGAACCATTTCTATTCGTGTTCTGCAGGATCCCGATCGCAGAAGTTGTTGAAGCAGAAGATCCCGAAGAAGTACCTGTTGCTGCAGAACGTGGTGACGGAGCTGGCCCAGGAGCGACTCCAGGAGGGCAAGGAGCCCGTCCTCTCCAAGTCCAAATACATGTCAGTTGCGATTCCATGATCAACCATGAACAAATATTACTTATTTTATATATCCTGTCATAGTTTTGACCCACAAATGTTTTTCAGAATCCCAGTCCATTTAATGGTAATGTAATGTTATAGTAGTGAACTATTTTTATCCTCTCCCTTCAGGCTGTGTGTGGCTCATAAGATGTTGGAGAAGGCTGGGACTACTTTCAGAGATGTGGAGGAGCTGGATCTGGCTACACGATTCCTACATGAAAATGGTGAGTAAATGGTGACCTATGAACTATTTTGCTTGCAACTTGGATGAACCCACAAGTCCCCTTAGACTATACAATCCCCTATTATTCCCCATCCCCTCAACCCCACCCCCCAACTCTCTTGAAAATTCTTGGATCCAGATATTGTTACGTTCTTGTCATATTGCAATGGAAAATCAAGGTCTAACTCAGAAAAGGCTAAATTTAGGGCTCATGGTTATGGTGAGCAAATGCAAATGCTATTGAACAAACCGTAATGATCATCTCCATCCTGGTATATGTACATATCGCTTATGTCCCCAGGTGTGTTATTGAATTATTGTTACTTCTATGAACCTGAGCAGTCCCCTCGCAACCCCCGATACACTATATGAACCCCCCCTATCCCCAACCCCCCAACTCTCTTTAAAATTCTTGATTCTTGTCACATTGCAATGATCTTCTCTATCCTGGTATATCTACACACCACTGTTGTCGCCAGGTGTGTTGTTCCACTACGAGGACCTGTCCCTGAAGGACCTGTACTTCCTAGATCCACAGTGGTTGTGTGACCAGCTCGCCAAGGTCGTCACCATCAAGGAGATCAACAGGTTCGCCTCCAGAGGTATGTAGGACAACTTCCACTTGGATACTCACTTTGGAATTGAACTACCTTTCTTGACATCTAGCTTTGTTCAGTTTATTGTTTATTCTTAACATCATCATGTCATTGCCTGAAATTTGAACATAAAGTTGGCTTTATTGCCACTATCTAAAGTCTCACAAAGGTTTCCTTTAAAGGTTCTTGTAAAGATCGGCTTATGGTTTGATGCAATGCTTCTTAAACCTGAATTCTGGGAAAATTTGATGCTTACATGAAGGAGTTTGAAACAGATTCATCTAACTACATGCAACCCTGTGTTCAGTAACACATTGTTTGCAGCGGGCATCCTGCTTTTAACATTGAGTGTTGGCGGAGACTCGCAACAATCCGGGGAAATCTTGTGCTACTGTATACAAGGCAGCTCTTTATGTTAAGTTCAAAGGTGAGTTCATGTGAAGTTATCACCATTTTCTTCATTCTTTTGCAGGTATAATGAAGATCAGTGACCTGAAGATGCTGTTCAAGAACTCTCTCCAGCCTATGGACATCCAGCGGGACATCACCAGCCTGCTGAACAAGTTTGAAGTGGCCCTGCAGTACAATGAGGAGAACCTCCTCCTGCCCTCGCTGCTGCCCATGGAGGAAGAGCTGCAGGCCTGCATAGAGAAGAGATGTGACGTCAGGGTCAGTAGCTTTCAGGTTGCATGAAGTCGGAAATATTGCATCCTTATGAGTTTAGTATGAAGTCAGAAATATTGCATCCTTATGAGTTTAGAGCATGCATAGTGAAAAGATGTGATATCAGGGTCCTTGACCTACCAGGTACTATCCTAGATAATTGTGTTGAAAAGGTTTTTGCTGGTGTACACAAGAAACGTCATGTCAGGTTGCAGAAAGTAATGGATGACACATGCAAGAAAACCTTTGCTCTGCATGATATTCAACGGCATTTGTTCAAAATGAGACCTTTTAACTCCTAATTTGCTGTAGGGCGGGGGCTTTTGAATAATGATCTATTTTCAGCTTTTCTTTCCTTTGATCATCAAATATTGAAAATAGGTACAGAATATTTAGCCAAATTAGTGAAAAACACCAGTTGAGAATAAAACTTCACAAGGTATCTATGATTATTTCTTGCAGATACCGATGAGGAGACCAGATGAGGAGGGTACCCTAGTGAAAAGACGTTCCAAACCATTCAGCCCTGAGATACTGTTTGTCAAACCAGACTCCATGAAATCAGTCAACGCGTACAAACCAACAATCTACTCAGGCCCTCAACCCTTTGACGAGAGCTCCCCGCATCAAGAACAACGTGACCTTCTACTGCTTGGGGTCAAAGCAACAAACAACGCTATCTTCTCGTTCTGTCGCCTGTACTTCATGACTTACTTCCCGAGTGGGTTCTGGCCGAGGCTGATCACACGAGTCCTGGCCGACTCGTTCCTCTACCAGTTTGCTGTCAATCTGTTTAAGCTCCCCGAGGATCTCATGCAGCGGAGTCCTGGGATGAAGACGCTGTTCGACACCGACCCGGAGTGGCGGTGTTGGCAGACTGGTCTCACGCTCAACTACCTGGGCTTTGACATGCTCAGGATCCGTGAAGTCCTCTCAGACTCCACCATGGGTTTCTGCGACTACACACAGTGTCGCATCAAGTGCAATGTGGAATCTGACTGGTCGTTCTTAGATGTCATCAACAGCAAGATCCTGGAAATCAGTCTACCCACTGATAGTCTCACCTTCCACCTCACCAATAAAGCAGGTCCTCAAATACAGACTCTGGATCCAACCAACAGAACAACCCTCTACCGAGACGACTCTGCCGCTGCCAAGCTTCTCGGGAAGCTGATCGAGCACATTGACAACCTGCTCCAGGACTGGTACCCCGAGCTCGGGGAGGTCCGCTTCACCCAGAACTGTGAGGGTCGGTACCTCATCACCAGGGTTGTTCCCTGTCCCCAGTGTCTCTTCAAGGAGATCCACAGACAACATAAGATGCAGAAAGAACTGGATGAAAGTGCCTGGTTCTGGATGAATCCTGAAGTCCCGGAACAGTGTTCCTCCATCTTCATCAAGGACGACTGCAATCCAAATGAATCTGATTCGGGCAACTCTTCTGATGCTGATGGAGATGCTGATGCTGATGATGACACTGAGAAAAGACAGAGGAGTAATACAAGGTAAAATTTTCAGTTTAGAAATTCATCATTTGGTGATTTAGCCTTGGTTGACAAAAACATTGATGACTGTTACTAGAGATCATTTTAGGACTACTGATACAACTATTCTCTCAATGTAATTACAAGAACATCATGCAAGCAATATAGAACTAGACAACAACTTAAATTGTGTATTGATATGGTTACTAACACACTAATTCACATCATCTCTTTACAGACTTCAGACTGGCCAGGCAATCATCTACGACCGGTCACGCCGACGCCAGGAGACGGAGGCAATCATCTACAGCCACCTGGTGGAACGGTGCATGCTGGATATTCTGGAGGGGGTGAACATCTGCTGTCCTGTCCATGCCTCCGTGTCCCCCTCCCACCTCCTCGGGGACAAGGGTCAGAGCTTCACCTTCCATGTTGCTCCAGATCTGGTACGTCTATTACCTTTGAGTTTTGGGATTTGTAAGTGGATGGATATGGATAAGCAGACAAATTGAGATAACTATTTTGTGACAATAGTGTTATAAGGTTTATCTTTGTGGCATTTCCTTCCTCAGTCTCTCACCCTTTCACCTTCTCACCTTCTCACCTTCTCACCTTTCCACCTTCTCACCCAGATGTAAAGGTCAGAAATTCACTTTTCCTGTCTCACCACATCTGCATGTTATTTGGGTTTGATAACTGTATAGGGATGGAGATGAGTGTTGTGATATTTCAGTGGTATGAAGAAGTAGAGTTATAGGGTTTATCTACATGACTTTGTCTCCATCTCACCTCCTCAGGGACAAGGGTTCACTTTCCCTGTCACTCCAGATCTGGTAGGATGTTATTGTGAATACATGATTTTTAAAGTGGAAGGAGTAACTTATATTCAAAATTTACCATTATATACCAGTGATTTAAGTGTTGAAGATTGGGGGGGGGGGGAGGGGGTCTGAGGGGTGATTTAAGGCAGTACAGTTGAACACGGATATAGCGAACAAAATGATATAGCTAACAAAGCTAAAAGTCTTGTCAAAGGCCCTATATAATATGGCAAACGCAAATAGCGAACAGCGGATATAACGAACTGAATTCTATGGTCCCTTGGAGTTTGTTATATCCATGTTCTACTGTATATATGATAATCATTGTTTCTGCAGGGTTTCCGTGATATTGAACATGGTATTCTGGTGACGGAAACAGACAGATTGGATATCGGACGTGTCCTTGGCAAGGGAACTTTTGGAGAAGTTTTTGCTGGAAACCTTTTCAGAAGAGTGAGTTGATTGGATTGTTCTTGTAATACCGGTACCATTGTACCAAAATATTTCCTGATTTTTTAATGATTTTACTTTGTCAAAAGATGTTCTGCATTATGCATTTGTTTGAGACTGTGATCATATTCCTTGAATATCTCATTATGTAAGGCAATTTTCTTTGATTTAAAGTTTTTCTCCATCAAAATCCCTGTCCTCAATTGCATTGAATATTGCACTGATTAGTTTCTTAAAACTTCTGTATTTATCAAGTGAGCTTTTATTTCTTAGTGGTATGCAAATGAGATGTTCGTGCAGAATTACCTCCCCTTATATTCCAGGGTGAAGAACCGGCTCTACCTGTGGCGGTCAAAGTGCTATTTAGTGGTTCAAGGGAGGAGGCTAAACTGAAGAGACAGGTACAATGATTGTAGATGTTAAATGTTGTGTATTACCCTCTTTTGAAGTTGTGATTGAAGAGGGAAATATATTTAGTGGTTGTTGGTGATACATATGTCTTCAAAACATTGGCTGTAATTTGCAGACTTCTCCTTTTGATTCACCAAAGTTTGTTCCAAATGCCCAGTATATGTATATTGAAGTTGTTCCAAATCTCAAGTACATGTGTGAAGTGAAAGGAATGGCTCCTAACACTATTCTGGTTTGTGCGGAACATGTTCCATTGCTGTGAGGCTTGCACTACCTTTGTCAAGGGAACATGTTCCATTGCTGTGAGGCTTGCACTACCTTTGTCAAGGGAACATGTTCCATTGCTGTGAGGCTTGCACTACCTTTGTCAAGGGAACATGTTCCATTGCTGTGAGGCTTGCACTACCTTTGTCAAGGGAACATGTTCCATTGCTGTGAGGCTTGCACTACCTTTGTCAAGGGAACATGTTCCATTGCTGTGAGGCTTGCACTACCTTTGTCAAGGGAACATGTTCCATTGCTGTGAGGCTTGCACTACCTTTGTCAAGGGAACATGTTCCATTGCTGTGAGGCTTGCACTACCTTTGTCAAGGGAACATGTTCCATTGCTGTGAGGCTTGCACTACCTTTGTCAAGGGAACATGTTCCGCACGCCCAGAACAGTGCTGGGAGACACTCCTTTCACTTCGCACATGTACTGGAGGTTTGGAACAACTTCAATAATCGAAAGGAGCAGGCCTTAGAATGTTGAGTTTTAAATCAAATGCCAAGAAAAGACTCAAGTCTAGAATTGGTTTAAGAACTCACTTCCTGATTTTGCTAGAATCTCTCAAGTCACAAATGGAAATGCGGGAAATGCAAAGTGTGTTTATAAAGTGTCATAAAAAATAGAATATAATTATAAACAGCTATATACAAATTACAAAAAATTATTGTTTCAACTTGTATTTTATCACAGCATATTTAAATTCTTACAGAGCATCGAGAGTCGAATGGATCGTGCAAGTCAAGCGTACCTGACCGCCCGACAGGAGATATCCATCCTGGAGAGTATCCACCACCCGAACATCGTCCCTATGCTGGGTCTGGCCGTGAGACCACTCTCTCTTATACTGAGTCTTGCGCCGCAAGGATCTCTCGACTCTTCTCTCAAGGCTCTCAACGAAAACGGACAGAGGCTGCCCCTCTTCGTCATCAGACAAGTCATTATACAGGTGTGCAGAGCTTGTTTAAGATGATGTTGAAATTGCAATTTCAAACTTGGATAAAAGGGAATATTTACTTTTTGAAAGATAACATTTTAAAAAGTTAAGGAATATAAATTGTCGAAATATTGATATGTAAGTACCTGAGGAAGTAACAGTCATAAAACAATGCCATGTCATAATGTTTTCAGACCAAGACTTCAAATAAGGTAAAGTGATGCTGGTTGTGAATTGCAGATTGTTATCAACATCAACCCAACAACAAATTTGAGAATATAACAAATGTTTTTCATTACTCAATAGCACTGTTCAATTCACCACCAATTATACACACCTGAAGTGACGTTTCACTACAGGTATCTCAAGCACTTGCCTATCTACACGATCGCAACATCATCTACCGTGACCTCAAGTCCGAGAATATTCTGGTGTGGTCGCTACCACTGACCTATGACAGTCGAGCTCCAGTGGAGGTGAAACTAGCCGACTATGGCATTAGCAGAAGCGTGATGCCCACTGGCGCCAAGGGCTTTGGAGGAACACCGCCATTTATTGCACCGGAAATACTGCAGCATGCTGGCAAGGATACATACACAGAGAAGGTTGGTAGAGCTGAGTGCTTTGTTTGTTGAAAAAGTTGTAATTTTAAAAAATAATTGCACACTGATCCTGTTCTTAAGCAAATATACTTGATTTAGGGTTATTGTATAAAACCTGTTTCATGAAGCAAATATACTTGATTTAGAGTTATCGTATAAAACCTGTTTCATGAAGCAAATATACTTGATTTAGAGTTATCGTATAAAACCTGTTTCATGAAGCAAATTTACTTGATTTAGGGTTATCGTATAAAACCTGTTTCATGAAGAGACTGAGTTTACTGGTATAATGAATGTCTCATTGAATTAAATAGATTGTTTGCGATACTTGTTTGAGGTCCACCAAAACAGAGGTTAACGTACATCTCTACATGAACATCTTTCATTAGAAATGAAGTAGCTAAATACATCTTTTATGAGAACTTTGCACTCTAAGTTTTCATTCCCATCCCCTCAGGTTGATATTTTCTCGTTTGGGATGTGTCTGTACGAGCTGCTCACCTGTCGTCAGCCGTTCAGTGAGGTGAACAACCCCAGCACGCTCGTATGTCAGGGGAGCCGGCCCAGTATCACTGTACAGGTAGGGTGTTTCTTGCACCTATCTTTTACTTGAGGATTTAATTTTAGGATACTTGTGTTTCAGATTTATCTGCAGTAGAGAACTATTGTACTTCTAGTTGTAAAATTGAGATTAAATTATAATTCATGGCGTTATCACTCATGGTTCTGTGGTTCCAGTCCACGCTTAAAGGTATCGCCCTAATGTACACCACGGTCGTACTGTGGGATTTCTCAGTGCAGTTGCAAAATCTGTAATTATATCAGTGTTATAGTCTTGTAAAGGACTTTAAAACACTAAATCAGTCCACTCACTTTTAAGCTCACCAGGCCTTTATATAACCGTTTTTCCCTTTTGAAGATGGGTTGATTACCCTTATTTCAAATTACTGATTCTTAAAGATGAAAAACTTATAAATCTTTAAAATTTCGAAATTCTG
Source organism: Gibbula magus (assembly GCA_936450465.1). Classification (NCBI taxonomy): domain Eukaryota; kingdom Metazoa; phylum Mollusca; class Gastropoda; order Trochida; family Trochidae; genus Gibbula; species Gibbula magus. The sequence goes on along the minus strand of OW388290.1, from coordinate 13,953,212 downwards.
TAACACCGTTTTCTATTTGTCAGGAAGTAAATATGTACCCGTGCAGTGTGCTGGACCTGATGGCCGTGTGCTGGTCCCAGGATCCCGACGAGCGTCCCTCAGCCGCCAGCATCGTCACCATCACCCAGTCCCCCCAGTTCTGTCACCTCCGCGATGTCGTCTCCCTCGGCTGTGAGACTAAGATCCTCTGCACATGCTCAGTGCCGGCCCGAGAGGCCAGCGTGTTCACTGTCTGTGAGTTGCTCGGATACATTATTCACCCAAATGGTCATTGCTTGCACCTAAAAGTAATCAAGGCTGTATTAATCAGTGTTGAATATGTCATGTAAAAATAGAGCCATGGGCTCTGTAGCTCATCAGGGTTTATATTGTTTGATGATGAAGACAGAAATATATTGTCTCAATATAATGCACAATCCCTAGCCCTGACAAATCTTCGTCTTGAAAGTGAGAGAGAGCACTCAGCAAGGTCAACACACAGGAGATTATGCAATATGCTGACCCCTTGGCTCTGGTTACAAGCCAGCTGTGCTTTTACAGCCAAATTATGTAATAGCCTCTGCCTTGCACAAAACACCGGCATCACTGATCTAACTGTATAAGGCTTAGAGAGAACAGGCAATGTGATGAATCTCATAGTACATAGTACAATAAAGAATCACCTTGGCTAAATAATCTTCGCACAATTTTATCGGTTCTAAGCCTTTTCATCCAAACATCTAAACATTTTGAACGCAATATTCCTTCTAGTTTGTTCTGGAGAAGAAGATGAAAAAAGAGTTTTAGGTTTTGACCTGTGAGGGCGTTTTTTTATAATATCCACAATATTCAGTTCATAGGCAATTCAATAATTCTCATTTCACATTGATTACATCAATTTGACAAGCATGTCCATAATGCATGGAGACTTGATCTTCGACATATATTTCACATTCCTACTGAATAAGATTAACTGCAAAGTTACTTTTTTTCTCAATTTCTGCATTTCTCTAACCCAAGGTAGGACTCACATATATATCTAAAAGATGAGATAACTCTCCCTCAGGTATTTTACTATTAGGGATAAACTAAATAATTACTGATTGAAGAACCATAAAATAATTTTTTTTAGGCTGTGACCCATATTTGGGGTCACAGGGTCACCCAATTTACAAGTTAGAATCCCCATTGGCTAAAGAGTTTGCACACAATATTACAGCCCTCTAGGTCTTTTTGTTCCGGAGAAACAGATGAAAACAGGATTTTTAGGTAATGGCCTGTGAGGCCCTTATTTGGGGCCACAGGGTCACCAAATCTACAATTTAGAATCTCTATTGGCTAAAGACTCTTTACACAACATGACAGCCTTCTAGGTATTTTTGTTCTGAAGAAGAAGATGAAAATTGTCTTATCTTATCATTTCAATACCAGTCATATGCAGTTCACATATCTCATGTAAAATAAAAGAATTCTTAACTCCTCTTCAATTTATTCCTTTGTGGCTTGTCACAATATTCAGTTCATAGGCTATTCAATAGTTCTCATTTCACATTGATTACATCAATTTGAGAAACATGTCCACAATGTAGATTGCAATCTTAAGTCAACATATATTTCACATTCCTACTGAATAAGATTAACTGCAAAGTTACTTTTTTTTCTCAATTCTGCATTTCTCAAACCCAAGTTAGGACTCACATATCTAAAAGATGAGATGACTCTCCCTCAGGTATTTTATTAGGGATAAAATAATTACTGATTGAAGTGCCATAAAATATCAGTTCAAAATTCAATTGCAAAGGTTTTTTTAGGCTGTGGCCCATATTTGGGGTCACAGGGTCACCAAATTTACAAGTTAGAATCCCCATTGGCTAAAAAGTTTGCACACACAATATTACAGCCTTCTAGGTATTTTTGTTCTGGAGAAACAGATGAAAACATTTCAGCTACCTAGACCCAGTGGTTCTTGAGAAGAAGTCGAAAAACTGAATAGTTTATGGACGGATGGACTGACAGACGGACGCCGGACGCCATGCCATGCCATAAGCCCATCAGGCCTTTCAGGTCTGATGAGCTAAAAATGTAAATGTAAAACATCTCAGGTGAAAATATCCTGGGACAATCCTCAGGTTAAGTTTGCCAAGACCATATTTTTCTCAGGGAAAATTGAGACTGGGGATGAAATGCCTTGGTACAGGGGTCGGAAGATTTTCACTCACGTTATCTGTGTAAACCTTTGAGTTTAATTTCTGATGATTTACGTTCATACAATTTCAGCTCAGAATGTCCCATTAGATTTGTATGATTAAACCTGTTCTTGTTTCTTTACCCTAGCTGCCTCATCCCCCGGCTCACCTGGGATAGACCCTGAGCTGCTGTCTGAATGTTCCCAGACAGAACCGGAGACGCGAGCCCAGATCTGGCTGAGTGCGAGTCTCGGACCCAGGTACTACATAGAGATCCTCTCGTACGACCGCTGGAACCACTGTGTAGATAGCAGGGTAAGCATTTCTTTGCATTGGTATATTTTACTCTTTCCAATATTGTATCCATAACATTTAGAAATCATTGAACACCAACATGATTGTGGTAGTCATTGTTTTGTTGATGATGATGACTGTGATGATGCATACTCGGTTACCCAGGGTTTTATATATGCTCCGTTACTATCCACTATATCACCAAAGGGACATTCCATCAGAGAAATCTGTACTTAACCCTTAACTTGCGGGTCCCGTAATTATCCTGGAGGCTCATAGAGAAAAATGTTAGAACCCTTGACGAGACCCGTACGTTGGACTTAGTGCATTTACCGGGTCAGTAATAATTATATTTGCCCCCCAGGCGAAATGCGAGACGAAGTGTGTCCGTATATCGCCACATGAAAACTTGTTTACATACATCTCGCAGATAGCCACGATAACGAGTCTGTGTGAATGTCCGGTCGAAATATCAAGTAAAATTCACACCAAATTGCGTGTGCATTGTTGACCCGTAACGCATTGATAATTAGCTTTACAAAAGGCCAATTTTGTCGGGCTTAGCCCCCGAAGCATTAATTCGCTTGAGGCTATTTTCACCCACGTGTTTGTATTTCCTCGGGTTTGCCTCGCCCGAGACTGCTATCTGCCTCGCATCTCGCGAGACGGGGAAAAAAATCGCTAACTCGCCTTACTCCCGCACTTCATATCATGTGAGCGAATTGTTTGTTTTCAAAAAAAAATACGGCAAAATAAAGGGGAAACAATGGACTACATTCCCATATAAAATTAGAAAATCTAAAAAAAATAATAAAGACACAGCAAGCGCCGTGAAAAAGGTCATGCTTACACTTAATAAATTTTGAAACAATCAGTGATTTTCACAACTTCTAAAACATTTATCACGGCTAAAATACTGAATGCATTTTCATAATTTTTATATCACAATAAACCGAAAAGAATAATCTTTTATTCTATATAAAATGCGCATATTTATTCACAGAAATAAAGATACAATTTTACCTTTCTGAGAGGCATGTGAAACCAAACGGCACACAAACTAATCAACATATTTTCATCAGTTATGGTTCGAGGTTAGCGTTTATTTGAAAAGTCAAACAACATAACCATATTTGGGTTGACATGTGCTTATTTGTCAACTGGTTCGAGATTATGATTTCTTGGAAAAGTGCGATGAACGACCATTTGAAATGCCGCATACATTTTGTAAGTATTGACGATTTTATAGGTGGAAATAAAGACAAACTTTACATAGCTATAGAATTATAACCAAAGGTCGCATTCTAATAATGTTTATATCATTGTGAAGCTAGACATCTTGTCTTCAATTCCGTATATAAATGGATTTTTTTTCGTTTGGTATTTATGATGTTACGAGGCCCGAATTAAAGACAATCTTTCGAAAGTAATAGAATAAAAACGAAAAATCATAGAAAATTCATTCAAAGTTTCGGGTGTGAATTAGCCATTTGTGTACGGGTGTCGCTACTTGAATTTGTATTGAATGCCCGTATATAGTCCTTATTCGCCATGTAGATGCGGTATATTTCGTAAAAACGGTACCGTAATCGCCGCCTGGAAATTCCGCCAGCAGAGCTCATTAGTGCCTAAGCTCAAACTACTGCTGCGAGCTGCGAGCCTGTAAATTCCGCCACAGGGGCTAAAAATGGTAAAATATATATACGCAACGTAAGGGTTAAATTACCCGCCCTTTACCGGCGTGAGCCAATGAAACTGCTAAGCAGCTTGGATCTGCGAGCCAATGACAATTCATATCACTTCCTTGCAAAGCATGCACCTCCTGGGCACGGTCATTTTGTTAGCCACCTGTCACCGGTTATCTCGCTTGACCATTTTTGTTTTATCCTATTGATCATTTTCATTGGTTACTGATTTCATCAAGTCAGCCAAGGGTGGTTAATTTTAGTACAGATTTCTCTGATAGAGTGTCCCAGGGGTGATATAGTGGAGAATAACAGAGCATATATAAAACCCTGGGTAACCAACGATGGTGCTGATGATGATGATGGTGATGATGATTGTGTTTATGTTAATGAAGATGATGTTTATGGTGTGTTTGATTTAACGATAGGGTCAAGTTGACTATTACACTTTGATGTTTTACATCAAATGCTGCAAACTTCATTCTGATAAATGCTAATTATTGTTCACTCTTTAAAAACTGTTGACGATTTTCTCCACAGACAATCCCGTTACCAGGGACGGAGGTGAAGTCAATGACCGTCATCAACAGCTATGTGTGGTGTGTAGATGCCGTGGGCAATGTCATGGTTTTCAGGTATGTGCTGCTCATCAGACAAGTCTCGGTTCTCATTCTCTCAGGTAGTTGTCAGCCCATAGAGTTATAGTTGCTGTTTGATCATTATAGATCTATCAGTATCAGTGAGCTATAGGCTGTTAGTTGAAAGCTTCTTCAGATGATAATACTGTGAGATGTACACAGCATCCAGTGTCTTGGTCATTTGTTGAGTACATCAGATATATAGCCATGATGTAGATGAATTTCTCCTGAAATAAGCTAAATGATCATGAAGTTTGGACGTTTATAAGTAGTGCTTTCTATGGTTATGTACTTGATAGGAAATTAGATGTTCTTAATGCAAATGGATGTTTTTTTCACAAAAAAGAAGTTGTTATCCAGGAATGTTGCTTTCTCACATATTCCGGTTCAAACTAGATGTTGTGTTTTTTCCTTCTATTGTGATTATCCTAATCTATTCCCTACACAATACACATGTATGTTTTATTCCCTACGATATAAGCACACAATGCACATGTATGTTTTATTCCCTACGATATAAGCACACAATACACATGTATGTTTTATTCCCTGTGATATAAGCACACAATACACATGTATGTTTTATTCCCTACGATATAAGCACACAATGCACATGTATGTTTTATTCCCTACGATATAAGCACACAATGCACATATATGTTTTATTCCCTATGATATAAGCACACAATGCACATGTATGTTTTATTCCCTATGATATAAGCACACAATGCACATGAATGTTTTATTCCCTGTGATATAAGCACACAATGCACATATATGTTTTATTCCCTGTGATATAAGCATACAATGCACATGTATGTTTTATTCCCTACGATATAAGCACACAATGCACATGTATGTTTTATTCCCTGTGATATAAGCACACAATGCACATATATGTTTTATTCCCTGTGATATAAGCACACAATGCACATGTATGTTTTATTCCCTGTGATATAAGCACACAATGCACATGTATGTTTTATTCCCTGTGATATAAGCACACAATGCACATGTATGTTTTATTCCCTGTGATATAAGCACACAATGCACATATATGTTTTATTCCCTGTGATATAAGCACACAATGCACATGTATGTTTTATTCCCTGTGATATAAGCACACAATGCACATGTATGTTTTATTCCCTGTGATATAAGCACACAATGCACATGTATGTTTTATTCCCTGTGATATAAGCACACAATGCACATGTATGTTTTATTCCCTGTGATATAAGCACACAATGCACATGTATGTTTTATTCCCTGTGATATAAGCACACAATGCACATGTATGTTTTATTCCCTGTGATATAAGCATACAATGCACATGTATGTTTTATTCCCTACGATATAAGCACACAATGCACATGTATGTTTTATTCCCTACGATATAAGCACACAATGCACATGTATGTTTTATTCCCTGTGATATAAGCACACAATGCACATGTATGTTTTATTCCCTACATCAGCTCAGAGAGTCACCAGAAGGTTCTGGAGTTTCGACTCCAGGTCCAGATGGCACCGTCGGTGCATGGCTTGTACTGCATCCCTCAGACCGGGGTGGTTGTCATCACACTTAAGAGTGGTCAGATCTTCGTGTACAAGCAGACCAGTGTTCAGTCTGGTCAGATGTCCGATGTGGAGACCTACAACACGTCCAGGAGTCTCAGCTCATGCTGTGTGAACAGGGGAGACAAGTTAGTAGTGTTTATCTCACACTTTGGCTGCGTTTGATTTGCTGTTGAGTTTCCAAATCAGATGTTTGTTCTCGGCCAACTCGACTCTAGTGCCTAGAACGTTAACGTACCCCCGATTTTGCGAGAACAACTCCAGTTGTGACGTCACATTGCATTGTGGGTAGTGCAGATTCCTCTCCAAACGAGTCACACATTATGAATAAAAAATAAATTATTACATAGATAAATATTCATATATAGATAAGTTATATTTTTTTCAACAGAAAATCCAATTACTTGAGGCCATTTTTAAACTGAGTCAACACTCGAGTTATGTTCAATGCGTTGTTACCTGAGCATCCCCGAATATTATGGAATGAACTACCTAGCCGTGGACTACACTGGATTATTCCCTTTCTTAAAGAGTTGTGATTCCTGTAAATTTATACCATAGCTGATATGTTAATAGTCAGGTAGGAGAATCATTATCCGTAGAAACATTATCCATATCTGGATAGGATAACAAATAACCCTGTTTCACTGAGCGTCATGTTCTGGTAGCCTACATGTATTGAGTGAAGTATGTATAGGTAAAGATGAGAGCAGTGACAAGGTCATCAGGAACACTAACTCTAATCTGTTATAGGTGTGAGATCTGGCTGGGTCAGGAAGGAGGTCAGGTCTCTATCTGGGACACGGAGAAGCATCGAGTGACCGCCACTCTCACCCACCCCGAGTCTGTCTCCTCCACCAAGTGCTGCATCTTCCTCGTCTCGGCCCGACCTCCGAACTCCGCAGACACCTTCGTTTGGTCCTACGTCTACCCAGGTCAGTATGTCATTTTAAGAGTTAGTGCGGAACAATTTTCACAGAGAATCATCTGGACCTATGTTTGTTCAGAGATCTTTGTCATCAGTTGAGGCGGGCTTTTAGGAAAATCTTACATGTAACTTAAAGTGTGTCGCGATCGAATGCCTAATCATTATAGATCTGGGACTGTTTAGTCTGCCCATTAACTAGCCAAGCTACGTTTCACTGCTCTTCCCAGCTACTGAATTTATAAATATGGGTCCCATGAAAAAAGCAGACTGTGACTCGCTTTAGTGCCATCAATATCTAAATACATAATCGTAGATACTTCCTCTTGTTATAAGATAATTCCCCCCACAAAGTGGGACTTGGATATTTGAACTGGACTGGAGCTGTCTCTCCGTGTGGCTGCATGTCCAAGATTTAGGGACAGCTGCTCATATTTGTTTTAGATGATAAATGAGTTTGTTTTCCTGTGACATCTATCATTATTTTTTGTGTGGATCTGTATTGCGCATTGATATCGTTTGTCCTGATAATTGGTTGTGACACTATGATCAGATTGTTGGGGTACATGTGCAGGTGTGCGAGTCTACCAGTGGGATGTGAACGCACGCACTGTGGTTGAGACGCTGGATTGTTCTCGTGTGGCGCCCTCTACATCAGCGACGGTCTTGGAATCTCCCCGACGTGGAGACGGTGGTGAGATGTTCATTGTGTTTAACTTTCCTTCAACCACTGACCTAATTACATTCCTTTATTAACTGAACAATTGCTAGTTCATGTTTTACTAATTTTGCTAATAGTTTCATTTTACAGAAAGTGTGTCTTGTTTTTTTATTTTTTTAAATCCACAATTCCCAGCAAATTGTTGATTATTCTTATAATATTTTATATTATTACCTACGAGGGCAATCATATCGGGGTTCATATTTTTCATACATTGCCCTCGGGCAAAATATCACTTTGTCATGGTGACGTGACGTCATAAACAATGCTATGACGTCACTCTTCATCTATGACGTTGCGTTCTAAATGCGGCGACTGCGGGTCACCACCCTGTGGATGAAAGTTGAATTTAGCGTATTTCGTAAATTTCACGACTTTGGTAATAAACAGAATATTATATGAGTGTCTATGTCATACTATGTTTATGACACTCATGCCTGAATATCAGTATATCCCTCGCTCTCACCCGGGAAAACTAATATTCAGGCACTCGTGTCGTAAACATAGTATGACATAGACACTCATATAATATCCTCTATATATTTCAGACTAATATTCAACCAAATGTACTTTGCCAGAAAATGATCTTAGGGAGTATTGATTGGGATAACCCTTTTTGAAGGAATGTTGAAGATGAAGTATTTGATTTCATATATGTGCAAACGGAAATAAGTGGTTATGTCTTCTTATTGTACAGCATTCCTTCATATTTAAGGGTCAATGAAGAGTAGACACCACATTAGTGCATATGGCTCACAATTGCCGTGTTTAATGAGGAGAGGGTGGTGGTCCTTCATGCTTAATATGGGAACAGAAGACATTTACTAGGTTTATAACTGTAAATCTCATGATTTTTAACTGTTTCAGCCAACAAATACCAAGTAACAGCGATGAATGTCCTCGGCAACTACCTCTATCTCGGGACAACTCTGGGAAACCTCATCATCGCTGATGCCTCAACTCTGAAACCTCTAAGCGTCTTCAAGTGTCATTGTGATCGCGAGTTCTACATCAAGAGTATCCTCCCTTTGTTGTCGGAGGAAGGGGAAGACAACTCTATATCTGGGCCAGGAATCGTGACTTTGGGTCGAGGGTATGTTGACATTATCCGTGATGCTCAAAGCATGTCGCAGAAGTCGTCGCTTGAAAGTGAACCCTCTGACCTTGAAAGTCGACCTCGACCTAAAACATCGCAACAAGAGGTCGTACAACGGGATCCTACCCTCTACCATAACTTTATTCTGTCATGGTGGGCTACAGAATGGGAATACTTCTAGTAGGAATTGTTGTTCACTTGATATCCTTGTCAACTATTCTTCTGATGTGGTCCTCTGTATTGGATTACTGGAGCTAAGAAGAAATGTTTGCCATTTCATATGACAGTCTGACAAATCCTTTATGCAAACTTCATAGGTAGCAAAGGAATGCATTTAATAGAAATTTGCAGTCAAAGTTGGTATCACTCGTTTCAACATTCAACAATTAAGAGCCCAGAAATGGATGAAATTTGATAGAAATCTGCAACCACACCCTATGACGTAATTTGTTAAAGACGGACAATGAAGAGGTGTATGAGGTGAAAGACTTATGTAAAACTGTCAAGCATCTTATAATCAGATATTGTAAATCCAATAAGTGGTACAATCTAAATGGTACTTCTTGTATCTATCTCCATGCTTCACAGTGACCTGACGGTGACAGTCAGCTACTGCCTGACATATGCAAGGACTCTCCATGTTTGGAACTTTATTGATTTGTAACACAACATCAATCACATCAGTATCCTGCTTGGCAATGCGTGCTTGTTTTTATATACCTCCCACCACACTAGCAGTGCTCTTCACTGGGGACGCCTCTCATACAGCAACCTGTACTATGGTTAAATTAAACTCTCGTGCTTTAACAATGCAAATTTGTAAAAATATCAAGGTTACCTTGGAGACTTACTATCACATTAGTTTCTTTGTGAAAGGAGGCCCCCGGCTTATTAACACAACACTCTTGTATAACTGAGGGCGCACTTTACCCAAAGTTACAATATTGTTGTAAACTTAAATTATCTCTGTGATTGTGGACCCTACATACCCTATAATTGTATACATGCAACTTCTAAGCTTCTGGTCGAAGACCAGTTTTGAGGTCCAGTTTCTATCAGGAGCAAGATATACTAGTTTCTATCTAGGGTTCTAATATCTAAATCATTATGGTTCTTGTTGTTGACAGATGTTTTTGTATTGATGTTGTTTGTTAGAATTGAAAATAGTTTGTTAACTCGACTTCAAGCTCTTTTTTGTTGTGTTCTTGAGACAAATTTGGTTATTAATATATGAACAAAACTATGTTGTAGTTTTGTATTAAAAAAAACCCATTATATATATATATGTGTATGTATTATTTATTACCTGTTAATTGTTTGTGCTCAATACATGAAGTTGAAAGTAGATTATTACCTAAACATATGTTCATATACAAGTGATAGTAACATGGTATTTAAAACATTGTGTGATTGAAAATTTTATGTTTGTGATTAATGTTTTACAGTTGATGAAGTCTCAATAGCGTCGAACTTAATTCTCTAATTTTATTGAGTTCTAAGATTGCATTCTTAAGAGAGAAATATCAGTGATCAATTATTTTGCTTTCAAATATCATAAAATATCCATCCAATACAATATAAATTGGCAATTTTTGTTTCTTTTATATGAATGACAACAAATGTTGAAATTTCAAAACCATATAATGTAACGAGAATATTCAGGTATTTCTTTGATCAATCAAGAACGCCCAGATAACTTTTTTCAGCCTATTTTCATTTACTTCTAACTGAATGGTAGAGTGACAGCCGATTTCACTCCAAGTTTTGTCTAGGCTTCTTTTTCTAATGACAAGCTATTTACATTTATTTTGTGTTCTAACTTCTAACTTTAAAATGATTTTGTCTCCAGTCCCTATAAAACAAATAAGAGAATCAAATTGATGTTTGAAATTGGCTGAATCGGCAGTCTTGTACACACACCAAAAGATTTTGTGGGTTTTGGGTCGATCCCAAGTTCATTTCCTTAATAATTCTGTGCTGTGTTCATCACTCAATAACAGCCTTTATACTTTGTTGAACTTTGTGTTATTCATTGCTTTTGTAAATAACTTTTTGCAGATAAATTCCGATGGTTAAATCCTATATATGTGTTAAGTGATCCTATATATGTGTTAAGTGATGTTACTTGATTACCAGAGACCTGTACATGTTACTATATGTTGTTAGCTCATTCGTTTCACTAGATTTGTTATTTTGCTTCTCAATTCTTGTTTATATATTCACCATGGACCTGAAGACAGGAAGTGTGCAATACAACAGTTTCATCAGATAGAGCATGTGCCGGAGAATTCCTAAAATTACTTCTAACTACACTCTCGATGTCTTTTAAATGCTTTCATATCGATTTGAAGGAATAAGTAGCAAAACATGTTGGTCATAGAAGCATGTATATAACATTTGTTAAAAAAAAGAAAATGTTTAAATCTGTCCTCTTGGTACATCTCTTACATAATGGTAGCTGGAAAGTTGTATCATAAAATATATTCAGTATGTTATGGCACGATCTATCATGGTCAACAGTTCAAGATTTGAACTGTTAAATTTAGATTTTCACGGGTATTGGACACAAACATTATAGTCTTTCAAAAAGATTGTGCCAATCATTCAAGCTGACACAGTTTTGAATACATCGAGACGAACCCCTGTGTAACTCTCCAGTACTTGGTTAGGATCCTTCAGTTGATATCATGCTTGGCTTTGTCAAAAACAAAAGAATATGTTATAAATATGTTACTTTTGGGAAGCATTTTTACAAATTAATATTTTGAAGATATGTTAACCACAATGAATTAAGTACTAAATAAAATGTTTTTCTGACTTCACATATTGCATATATTTTCCCTTGTTCTGTATGTTATTTGGAATGAATTCTTTTTCAATTTTCTAAATTTGATAACATCACAACGATTATTATTACTAACAATCTGTCATGTTGGTACATCACCTGGATAATGGTATGTCATCAAATATATCTTATGAACTTTATTCACATATTTCACATGACACGCTTATTAATCATCATCATTAGCACATATTACATTCCATTACCATATTCCATCAACTTCTATTTAGTTTATTGTTTTCATACATCTTCTAGTTGCTCACATCAAGGAGTATATATTCAGTACAAACCCGGTAACAATTACTTATTATGCAAGTTTCTATTAAACTGTACAAGTTGTAAGCAAGAAACAGTAATTGTGTATTCTATTGGCTCCTCATTTTTACTATTTATTTCTTCATGTTTAATCTTTCTTTACAACTGAATTTAATATCTAAGTTTAACTATCAAAAGTAAATCATGTGGCATTAGTTTGTGTCATTGTTAGAAATCTCAGTTGATTGTCCGTCATATTACTACAATAAAACAGCTATTGATCTGTAGTATCACACTACACTAAGGGTTCACCCAACTTTGGAGGATGTGTTGGACTGTTTGAAACCCTTCTCAACTGAGAGATGCACTAAAGTGCTCGAAAACCAAATTGTCTTGTTTGACGAAAAGATGTTCTATTCTACCATTTTCTTTGTATACCTAACTAAACTTTAAATCATGATCAACTTTATTAATAACTCAATTGACTAATTAATAAATCAATATGACTAAGTGTTTGGTTTGAGGATTGTTTTGTTAGAAAAAAGTTGGATATTCAAGCTTAGCTTTTTTGGTTGAATAACCTTGTATTGAATCTTTTACCTTAAATGAACCGGTTTCCTACATGATCTGAAAATATATGAATTAATTAAATGGGTTTAATTTTTGTTTTAATTTAATTCATTACTTCACATTCCGTTGCTTCATTCACTAACATTGTAATGTTCGTTCAAGTAACAACCTAAGTGTTTGATTTATTCAATTGATATTTCCCCCAATATGAATTGCCACTTTTCAGTGTATTTCACCTGCTTTTGTTTTACTGCTCATACTTTCAGCGTTTTAAATCAATGCATCAAAAGTGCTTTATTTTCTATTATGTTCTTTACTGTTTGGATTGTTAGACACCTAACGATTTAGAGTGAGATTTTTGTTTATTTACCGGTAACTTTTTGCTATATTGAAATCCTCGAATTAGAGATTGAATGACGATAAATTTATCAAAACCCTTTCAGGCTTCTTTACTTATGTATAGACATACTTGTTGTTTTACATGTTGTAATACATGCATGTTTTGTTTTTTTTCCCCAAGTAATATAGTTTTTATTTATACATCAAATATATGTGATAAATGCATAATTTAGCAGTTGTTTAATTATATTAAATATAATAACTTCTATATATGTAAATTTCCATCAAATTTCACTTATTTAGTTCTATTAATAATTAAGTTCTAATATTTCCTTATATTTGTGAAAATGGTTTTGACAATGAAATTCAAGTGATCATGTGCTTAAGAACAGACTGAATGTTACCAATATATTCATTAAGTGACAGTTTCTATTTTAGTATGATTATTATGCAAATAAAGAGTCCTGAGTTTATGACCTGCAGTTGAGATAAAAAAAATGTTTTTGAAAATGTAGTTGTGTTATATATCGTCTCAACAACGAATATATAAACTGGTAGATATAAACCTATATCCTATACACCGGGGTTTGATTACCTTCAGTATCCCCCCAAACATTTTCGATGCCAGCTTTTCATTGCTGAAACCAGTCTCAACTACCCCCACAAGGCACAACTCATGTCTATCTGTATCACTGGCCAACTTAAACTTGCTGCATTTCATCAGCTCTTCTGTGCCAGCATATCAGCATGCTGCACCTGTAATTTGTAGTGAATTCAGATCTCTGGCACATACAAGGTGATGAAATACAGCAAGGTTTAAATTAGCCAGTGATTGAGACTGGCACAAGTTATGACTTGCATGGGTATTGGAGACCCTGCTTCTTTTCATCTTACGTCTCCTTATTCAAATCCTGGGCCCATATTTTCGAAGCTGTTTTAGTGCTAATATAGTCGTAAGCCAATGTTATTGTATGGCACTTACGACAATCTTAGCGCTAAGAGAGCCTTGACAATATGGGTCCATGGTATTAATTGGAAATGTTATTTCTCATGTACACCTAATTCTCCAAAGGAGTAATTTTGTTCAATGAGTGATGGGCAAACTCGTACCATTAAGACGGATGACCTCAGGAATTAATAAGAGCCAACTTAAGTGAACCGTGTGATAGAATTTAACCTATTGCAGATGTAATACATGTTTTCTGTCTTATATTGAAACTGACTTAGAATCTGGCTCCATGTGCACTTATCCTTTTTAGTCTAATACCGTATGTAATAACGATCATATATTGAACTACAGCTTACTCATAAGAAATCTGTTGAATCAAGTTTTAAAAAAATTTTCACTAATATTTTGTTCGTCATCTTCACAGTCAATGTTTACATTATGTTTCAATGAAAACCACCCCAAAACTGTCCTGTATCGTATTTCCTCTAAAAGGGGTCTGGACCCTTTAACATTTTAGGAGTCTTGCCCCTGGCACTTATTGGAGGCCTGGCCCTTATTTTATTTGTAAGTTTGACCAGATTTGCCGAATACACATGATAACCTCTGATAACTGAGAAAAATTTCGGAAAAGAACACAAACTCCAGGCCATTTCACATAAAATGGATACAGCTTGATAGCTTAGAGGGAATGTTTAAGTAGATATATATTTAGTATGGAGTTATCATTGATGTGATATAAACCAGGCCCCTATTTAGATAACTTTACTACGGCCCCGTACTAGAGGAAATACGGTAACCCACAAAAGGCATATTTAGTGATCAAGTTAAAAATATTTGAGTGAGTGAGTTGGGGTTTAACGCTGCTTTCAAGAGTATTTCACTTATATCGCGGCTGCTAGTATTATGGCAGGGAGAAAGCCTGCAATGCCATGTGGCTATGCATTGAGGTGAAACCTGTGAGCATCGGCTGGAACTAGTGAACCATGGGTGGTACTACGCTGAAATTCAGTGTAGCATTGCACCCAAACCCTACTGCGTGTAGAACAGTTCTCTACTGCAGACAAAGTTGCCGTGCCCCTGGCGGGATTCCAACCCCGGACCTCTTGATCCGAAGCCGAACACGCTAACCATAAAAATATTTGAGAACATTGGCATTAGTTATACATGCAAATGAGAGTACGTAACCTACAAAAGGTTGATCTGCACATCACAGTGAATATGTATCAAGTTTGTAACATTTAGTGTCAGAACTGTAAGCAGAACAAAAATGCCTCGATATACCCCCTCATCTTCGTATAAAAATAAACAAAACTTTTATCCAAGTTGGAATTCCAGTCAGATTCCAAGAACTGTGTTTTAATGAAAATAGCAGGTTATACATAACAATAAACCATTTGAGAACACACAAGTTCAAATTCATTGCTTCTGTGCAAATTTAGCTTCAACAATACAAACAGTACACTGTAATGCAGTATATATGATACACATACACAAATATATATATGTATAATAATTGCCCCCTAATGCTATAGTTTGTAAGAAGCAAATAATATATCTGCACAGATCTTTAATATTTTGCTAAAACCAAATTTACAGATAATAAAAGATATACATAACACAAAATAATTAACATATAGAAGTATTATATGTTAAAAATGAAAATTTGTTGGAAAATCTCAGTGTTCGATAATCTAAAATGCAGTAAAATATCACACACATGAAGAACAATCCTTTACAAATAACTTAAAGCATACCGATAATTCATGCATAAATTCATATACTGCAACTAAATATTTGAAAATATTACCAATAAAATATACATGTACCGTATTTAAATTGATATAAAATAGCTGAAAATAAACCACATTAAATTTGAATATGGCAGTATTAAATTAGGAACATAAAATCTGTCAAAATGTCTGGAATTTGTGATTTACAAAATTACATTGGTTTTGACTCTTCAAACAAAATAAATGCACAGAAACTAGTGATGAATAAATGCATAATGCAAAAATGATTATTTTAGACAATATTTCTGAAAAGTTTCTTGCACATTTGGCATCAAATTGTCAACCCTATTACATTTATTGATATCACAATATAGCCATCTTTAAGATATCTTTGGACAAATGTGAAAGGTCATCTTTTCTTTCAAGAATAGTGGAGTGATGGATTTCAACTTTCTAAGTCGTGTGATTAGGTTTGACATGGGACATGTTGTAATTTAGCATATATTTACATGCAAAGAGCAACAGCAAGGCCTATTTCATGTGATGCTAAAACTTATATTGTCATATAATTCAACTTCCCCGCAAGTTGAACCCGCGCCAGTTTCGATTACCGACTAATCTGAGCTTTGCTGTATTTCCTTAACTTTTCTGCGCTAGCATAGCAGAGCACACTGTGAAGTTCAGCTGCAGCAAGGTTAAAGGGACTCAAGTTTATTCATTTGAAACCAAATGAGCGGGGATAACCATGTCATTATTATGTTACGCTATATCTACTCATCAATATAACATCCCAGTCAACGTTTATAAGCACTATTTCTATAACATATATAAATAGCTAAATGCACAATAGGTATGCCCTCTAAATAACCAATAAACAAAATCATTAGTCGTGGTGTCAATGTTCAGATCATCCTTGTTCGTCACATCAAACGTGTGTCTAATGATAACTGCAATCCACAAATCTCTAAAGTCATGTTGCATAAATTTAGCTAAAGTTAATATCAACTATTTTGATAAAGTATCTCACTATATAAAGGATATTGAGAAATTATGTCAATATTTTCTGGATATCTTTTACAAGTCATTCATTCAAACAATTAGGTATATAATAAGACACTTAATATCACATACCCTGTAAAGCCATTGACTTTGCTAATAGCTGTATAATATCTGTCATTTATTTTGACATCTACAAGCTTTGGTTATGATAGCAGTTTCTGTTATTGCTATTACAGAAATTCTTTGGTAGGAAATACCATTTGGTAGATTAGGAACATCTAACAACAGTGAGAAGTGATGCTTTCTCAACAGAAAATTAAAATCTATTGACATTTTACTCACAGTAAATCTTTTTAAATAAAATTCACCATTTTTTGGAAAAGTAGATATTTCTAAAAAGAAAGAAATATATAAATTCTAACAATGAAAAATCACTGAAAATCAATAACAACAACTGTGGGATTCATTTGTCTGTCAACACTGTACACACATGTACTATCTTACTTCTAGGAATCGAATGATGCAATAAATGCCTTTCTACTAACAATTAGGATAGAAATGGAGTCGCACAGCGAGAGTTTACTGAGAATCGGAAATGCATACAATAGCTACAACACTGTGACCAGACTGCTGTATTCTTGAAGATCCGACTTGTAATAGGTGTAGGTGATGTCGTATCAGTAATAAATTAGAAAGAGACATCATTTAGCAATTGTACTGCTGATACATGTTATCAGCCTTGAAAGATGTATCATTATTTTCATCAGCGGAGCAACTCTATAATGTTTAACTGTATATCTCATGTTAAAGACCAAAGTCTATTAATCTACTGTATTAGATATTAAAGGAGGTTATGTTTTGAATGTTAAACGTCATTTTCAACAAAATCCCACCTAATTTAAAAGTAATGTTATCTAGTACTCCAAATAAGCGTTCACAATAATGAATTGAATTTCACAACATCAATTGCCTTCATTTCTCTTGAATGAAGATCCTATTCTTGTAACAGGGTGGATGAATACAAAATTTTAAACCCCAAAAAACTTTCAAGCTAGTGACCGCAGCTAGAACATCGACGGCACCTTGAGGCTAACAGTTCGGCATGTATCCATCTTGAAGTCCCTAACAAACTTTCAAGATAGTGACCGCAGCTAGAATATCGACAACACCTTGAGGCTAACAGTTCGGCATGTATAACAGTTCGGCATGTATCCATCTAGAAGTCCCTAACAAACTTTCAAGCTAGTGACCGCAGCTAGAATATCGACGGCACCTTGAGGCTAACAGTTCGGCACGCATCCATCTAGAAGTCCCTAACAAACTTTCAAGCTAGTGACCGCAGCTAGAATATCGACAGCACCTTGAGGCTAACAGTTCGGCACGTGTCCATCTAGAAGTCCCTAACAAACTTTTGCGACTGCTGCTGGAATATCTACTGCTCCTGGCTCTGAGTCCAAAAGACGTCTACGTTTAACTGGACTGGCTTCACGGTGTCCATCCTCTGTTGCATTGTTTGATACGTTGCCTAGGTGACGACCCTCGGTGATGTCCTGGAAGACCGTATCGAGGGTAGCACATAGGTTGTCCACATCCTCCCGAGTAAAGCACATTGGGGGTTTGAACTTGAGCACGTTCCTGTCTGGCCCGTCTCGACTGTAGAGGATGTTGTTCTCCTTCAATCTGCAGATGGAGAGAGAAAATATATGTTTACAGTAGACATGATGGATTTATCAGAATATAGATCTGATAGAATGAGTTATCCTTGCTTGCTGGTTCATTGTAATTAATAATAGAGGCTCTTGATACAATCAACTTTTGTATGTTTTAATTGAACTATGAGAGAGATGTTAGAAAACAATTTTTTCTGGATATCAAATTTTTATTGTGTAAATACACAACATTTCAGAGTAAACGCTCACTCCTTCATCTGTTTGAATGTCGGGGTATACACTACGAAATGTTGTGTTTCTACACAATACAGAAGTTGTTACCTAGAAACATTTTTTTTTATGTATGCCACTTCGAAATGCCCCTTAAAGAGATGTTTTTCCATTAATGATGAACAAGATTTGTCAAATGGTATCACTGTTGAAAATTCTGAAGCAAGAGTTTCGCATATATTGCTAGTTAGTTTATGATCATTGTATATATGATAGATAAAGTACTCCCTGCCTCAGTGTCACTATCATGACCTGCTCACCTTGTGATAGCATACTTGGCCTCTTCAGATGCAGCCTCCCTCGTCTTCCTGTCCTTCACCAGGTCGATACCAACAAAGAAACCTAGACCTCTGAAACAGTGCAGTAAAAGTGATTTATATTTCTGCTATATCACCAAGGATCAAGTACGATATGGTTAAATGATTCAAGATTGTTTTCATGTATTTTAAAAATTTCCATCAATTGTGCCCAACGATTCTAAATAGTAATCCCAACTTGTTAACAAAGGGAACAAGAGTACACAGAGAGCACCACCAACCCCATCATGTGGCCTGTTGCTGCAAAATCAATCCTCTAATTAATCAATTACATTGTAGAAATTTACCAAGGATCTCATCTTGTAATCTTCAGCTACATTTACAATGAGATGGAGTTTGATCAACGTGAAAATCATGACCTCATCTGAATCGTCTTGTGAGAAGGGACACATATGTCAATCAAAAATGGCCAATGACTGAACAATCAAAAGTTAGAGCCAAAATAACTAAGGCTAAAGTTTCTAGAACGTGGGTTGAACGCTAGTTCAAGGCCCCAAGATAAAACAAATTATGATATCATTGGAATGGTCATAGGGATACACATGTCAAGCATAAAATGCCTATCATCCATCAAAAGTTCTGGCTGAGGTTAAACATTTTCAGAAAATGCATCCTACACCAAGGTCAAGGTCAGAAATCAAGTATCAAAGGTTTATCAGTAACCAATCAAAAGGTTAAGTTTAATATGGGAAAGTCAAGAGTTGTTATTCACGAGCAATTACTCTCGAAATATTCATAGAAAGAACTTTAAATATGCGCATCACTGATGAACACCCAAGATGTAAGTTTAAAAAATATTGATGATAAACTATATGGGAGAAGATTTTGCAAGACTGCCTGCCTGCTTGAAATGGGAAAGTCAAGCAGAAAAAGTCAACGGTCTTAATTCTAAAAAATATCAGTCTATTCACTCCAAAATTTCAATATGCATGTCACGAAAACATTCAGAAAAGTTTATAGAAAAGTTTAATCAAATCACCTTGTACTTTTGATATGTGCATCACCAAACATTTGTGAAAAAATTATCAAATATATTAAAATATTGTGGGAGTAGTTGATTTCAGAAGGCAGGTACCACTTTTTTGGACAGATGGACTGCTCCATGACGTATTTGTCACAAAGTATTTTGCTTTTTGTACTGACCTGACATCTCCAATAATGCTGTATTTTGATTTCATCTTCTCCAGTTTGTCCAAGAAATACTTTCCGACATTGAGAGCATTTTGTTGCAGTTTCTCATCCTCTATCACATCGAGAACGGCTGACGCAATCGCACAAGACACTGGATTTCCACCATACTGGAAATTTACATACAACATATAAGAACATTGTCCATAAATGGACTGTGAAAGTTATAGGATTTTACTGAAATTTCCCTCTCTCAATATTTTTAACAATCAATGAGATATATATTCTTTTTTTTTCTCTTGGGATACAAAGCATAACCCTTTCTAAAAGTAGTTACATAAATAATTCTGAATGAAAAAAGGTGAAACTGGCTCTTGTTGGTACATACAAACATACTTACAATGCAAAATAAACTCATTTTCCATTATTTATTTTGCCATTAAACTAGGTTCATTGTTCGTAAAACATTTATCTTCACTACAGTCATAAGCGGATGCAGGAGTTTTCAAAGGGGGGTTCATAAAATTTATATGCAAATTTTTTCAAAAGTGGAGGGTGTGGACCATACTCTTGAGCTGCACTGATAGTGACTCACCGTATTGAAGTATTCAATCCCAGCAGCTCTGAAACTAGCTGAGATTTCTGGTGTCGTGATCACAGCCGCTACAGGGTGACCGTTACCCATCGGCTTCCCAATGGTCACTATATCAGGGGATACACCTGAAATATAGAGTAAACTTTCAGCTGATAGACTCAGTGGTGTGGTCAACTATATGAAATGCACGACAATCAAGGTCATACTCAGTAGTGGTTCCTTCAAAATAACAGATTGCTACATCTGGGAGACTATATTCACAAGTATCAGTATTGCTCAATAATCCTTATTTTTGCACAAATAATTGAAAGCCATATCAATGAAGAAGATGCTAAAAAATGCTTGACTGCAATGGGCAAAAAGAAGAAACTGCAACCCAGGTAATATATGTATATTGACAAACACGTACCTTGTGTTTCAAATGCCCAAAAGTCTGTGCCCACTCTACCAAAGCCAACTTGCACCTCATCTGCAATACAGATTCCTCCGGCCTCTCTCACATACCTGCAATCACAAAGATTTTTTATCTTGTTATCAACTGTAATTTCTAAAGTCAATGATGATCGCATCATTTTCTGAGTCTCCAATATTGGAAATATAATAATTGGGGAAAACATCCACAGTTATTGTAAACTAACAACACTTTGCAGCATCTTGTAACACACGAGAAAAACATGTTCCATCCAACAATGTTTCTGGTGTAAAGATGAGTAGATAAGACCCTCCAGAGTAAATCTTCCATTATTAAAATAAATGAAGATATACATAGACAAGGTATTAGCTTTTTTTGTGACACTGGACTTGACAACTTACTGAAGTTTATTTTTCATCTCTCAGCGAGACAACAGCAAGCAATCTTGAAATCAGGTATACTTTCCACAGAACTTACTTGAAGACTTTCTGGAGGTAGCCTGGGGGGTATATAATCTGTCCTCCACAACTCTGCAGGGACTCCGCAATGAAGCAGCTCACATGTTTGTCTTTCTTGTGTATATCGTCAATGATGACCTTTACGTCCTCCGCGTATTTGTGACCGAGATCTTCTCCAGGGTAGTCGCAGTCTCTGTACTTGCCTCGGTACGTGTCCGGGCATGATGCCTGCAACATCAGATTATATTGTGTTAGATTTGTGCTGCTGAAGCTCACCATCAAGGAAATGTTCAAGGGTTGATTTCACAAATCACATTCACTTAATTTTAACCCTTAACATGCGGGCGACGAAATTATCCGGGCAGGCTATAAGCGATTCCGAGGTGTCTGAATACGGATCCCGGATACATGACTTAGAATAATTCACGGCTGTCTAAGTACTTTTCTATCCCCCATACCGGGTCACGAGTCGATTGTGTCCGCGACCCGACCCATGAGAATGGCTGTATTTACGCATCGCGACCCGACATGAGAATAAAGCTTTGTTCAGTGTGTGGTCGGAATATCAAGCAAAATTCACACCAATTTGCGTGTGCATTGTTGACCCGTAACGCATCGATAATTAGCTTTACAAAAGGCCAATTATGTCGGGCTTAGCCCCCGAAGCATTAATTCGCTTGAGGCTATTTTCACCCACGTGTTTGTATTGCGTCGGGTTTGCCTCGCCCGAGACTGCTATCTGCCTCGCATCTCGCGAGACGGGGAAAAAAAATCGCTAACTCGCCTTACTCCCGCACTTCATATCATGTGAGCGAATTGTTTGTTTTCAAAATAAAATACGGCAAAATAAAGGGGAAACAATGGACTACATTCCCATATAAAATTAGCAAATGTCAAAAAAATAATAAAGACACAGCAAGCGCCGTGGAAAAGGGCACGTTTACACCTACAATCCCTTTAACAATCGGCGATTTTCACAACTTGTTACACATTTATCACGGCTAAAATACTGAATGCATTTTCATGATTTTTATATCACAATAAACCAAAAAGAATAATCTTTTATTCTATATAAAAGGCGCATAATTGTGAATTAGCCATTTGTGTACGGGTGTCGCTACTTGAATTTGTATTGAACGCCCGTATATAGTCCTTAATCGCCATGTAGATGCGGTATATTTTGTAAAAACGATACCGGAATCGCCGCCTGGAAATTCCGCCAGCAGAGCTAGTTAGTGCCAAAGCCCAAACTACTGCTGCGAGCTGCGAGCCTGTAAATTCCGCCACAGGGGCTAAAAATGGTAAAATATATATACGCAACGTAAGGGTTAAGCTAATCTTTGAACATATGGATAATAAAGATAACTTGCTCACCATGTGTACGAAATCAGGCTTCGTATGAAGCCCATCGGTTATGTCGTCAAGCTTGTAAGTGCTCAGATCGATGAGAGAGATCACATGGCCGTGGTACGCTCGCTCCAATGCAATCACCTCTGTTGCTCTTGTGTGATGTTTGGCAAGTCGCAGTGCAAGGTCATTTGCTTCTGAGCTGAATTTAGGAATCAATAATGTTTAAAGTTGAAAGTCAAGGGTAAAATTCCAAGTTTCATTGTAAACTTAAAATAAAGGTCAAGGTCATGAAACTTATTGAGCTAACTGTGGTGAACCTAGGTGCCTAATATAAAAATAATTATGTAAACAGTTATCCAAATAGTTCAATTAATACAGATATACATTTACACAGACAAGTGATGTAGAAAATAATATCCCTAAATGAACTAAATACTTCTATCATCTTTAGGTCAAGCAAGTTATGCAAATTTATCATTAGACAGGTCACCAGCCTGAGGGATGTGAGACAAGGGTGTGATCAAGCTGTAACCTATAGATCCTGGGGATGTAGCTCAGTCTCATTGGTTGTGGCCGCTCATCACCCGTATCACTGAGGTTCGATTCCCAGTCGCGTCATACCAAAAGACATTGAAAGATGGGAGTTGTTGCTTCCTTGCTTGACACTTGGCATTATAAGGACAGAACAACACTTGAACTGGCGCTGCACTGTGGCTGCCGGGTGCTATTTGCACACAATATATTTCCAAAATGTACACTGTATTGCGGACAATAAAGAGCTATTATTATTGTTATTCAGAGGACATTTATTAGCAGGGGAGGAATATATTAATATTATGCAGAATCGTGCACTTTGTGCCCAGTTTTTGAAATTTTGCATGATGATAGGTATGGGTACAAGGTTTTCAGAAACCATCGCAAACAATGTGAGATCGCCCTCTGGTGGCCTGTTTGCACAAATCAAAGATGGCCGCCACAAAAAAACTGAATGGTATATGCACCTGTTTTTGTAATCTTTTCAAATGTGTCATGTTATATATCAAATGAAAGCTCTAATTACAGGCTTTCTAAAAATGTATAATGTAATAGGGTTCAGCCCTTTCATAATTGTACTATTTTAAGAAAATGTTCCAAAATATATGAAAATCGTTATCGACATCCAAATCTTCATGTATGCTACAATTAGCATTGATATATATCTATTAAATCCATGAATTATTGTTTTTAAAACAATACATGTAACTTGTTATATTTTATTTGTTTTTACATAAAATAAGAAGAATTCCTCAGAGGTCCTTAAATTTGTAATTGACTGGCGTATGTTGTCATATTCTGGGGCATTTTAGAGGGGAATATGGTCGAAACTTTCATTTTAATATTTCATTGTATACGAATTACTAATTTAACACAAAATATATACAAAATTGCAAATTTGCGATAAATTGAAAGTTTATTTCTTCAATATAAATCCAGCAATCAGATAGTAATGTGCACCTAAACTGAAATGAGTCAATTATATGTCTTATAATAACGGATATACACTGATGGGCATAAACAAACTTTATATTTTGTTCATCAAATTGACAAAAATACAAAAGTATTTTTTATTTGGCTAGTATTATTAAGAGCACGGATTGTGTCTGGTGTACATTTACGACAAAACGCAACATCAGACAACATATTTGAGGTATTTTGCGAAAAGCTCGTGATTTAACATTTTCTGGGGATGCACGTGCAGGAAGGGTATAAAAACAGTGGCAGACACAAGAAGGACACCTGCAGTACAAGAAAAACACAAAAGAATGCCACGGTTGACGACAGCAGAGAGAAAGGGCCATTCAAATGATGTAATTCGGAGCTACAACTGGTCACATTGCAAGAACGTTCGTTCAGTTGCTCTGTTGTAACTGTCTGGAATATTCACCAACGCTTTCAACAAACAGGGCAGACCTCAAACAGACCACGGACAAGCAGACCCCGGATAATGACAGCGTGGAAAACCAGTACCTGAGGACGTTGCATCTTAGGAACCGCTTCCTGACGATGACGTCATCAGCGGCAACGGCAATGGTTCACCCATCAGTCAAAGGACAGTTGCTGGAAGACTCCTTGCCTTTGGTATCCATACTGGGGAACGGACTATCCTGGGCCACTTAATCACGACGTTGGCAGCTAAGTCATTTGGCAGTTGAAAGTCGTTTTGCTATATCAAGAGCAGATAGAAGATTGAGGATTTATAAGCAGGCAGGTGAAAGAATGGCCAATTGCTGTCAGAGTGTGACCTGACAGCGAGGGAGTATACATCGACCAGGTACTGAGACCAGTTGTCCTACCATTTCTGCAACGGCAACAACATGGAGTCCTTTCCAACTCAATAATGCTCCCAACATATGTTGTGAGGATGGTTCATAACTTCAACAACGTCAACGTCATGCCATGGCCAGCTCGATTTCCAGACCTCTTACCGATTGAACATTGGTGGGACCACCTTGACAAGCTAATTCGGAGTCGACAAAACCCTCCAATCAACCGACAGCAGATGGCTCAAACTCTCATCTATGAATGGAGATGTGTCCCAGCTTACGTCATCAGACGCTTGCATGACTACTTGAGCCCGAAGACGTGTCTTTGCCGGTATCAATGACAGAGGTGGTCACACTCGGTATTAATGACTCAATTTGCTGCACTGTCAAGCCTCCAATATCGATATAATTTTCATGAAAACTACATTTTGACCCCATGCTAATTTGTCCATATCGTATGATTAATCAAATTGTTCAATTTTCGAATTTTTATTTCTTACAAATGATTTGTTTTAGTAATTAAATTTTTAAAACTCTCATTGACTTTGTAGTTTTTTTATCTACCTAAATCTAAAGGGGTAGGTTGTTGTTAGTCCAAGATACACTGGTTAAAATACAAATATGAGTCAGCTATGTGTATGTTGTTAGTACTGATCATGTTGCCACAACATTGTTTGTGCGACCTCCTTCACGCTAAGTGGTCCACAGCGAACATCCAATGTGGAGTATCAGTGTGCATCCATGGCTGGTATCTGGTACATATGTTAGGGATTTACAACTGTCATTGACAAGACTGAGAAGGGCTTTAATTTAGGTCTCGCAAAACTTGTTCTGTTCTGTTTGTTGTTGAGAGAATGCCTTTTTCATAATTCCTCAATGACCCACGGCACTTCTCACCTCCTCCTCCTCTGGCTGTCCATAGAGACCCTTAGTTCCACTATCCCTCTTCAAGAATTCTATGCTATACTCTTGGCTCTGTTCAAGTGCCACGGAGAACTTCTTGTCACTGTGACGCTGGGTGGAATTCTGGCAGGGAGGGCATGTCTTTCAAGAAGACAGGCATCCAACGTGAATAATCTGTGTGTCCAAAAGCAATGAAACATGGGCACAAGTCAGTGCAGGCATTTAGAGTTAGTGGCCTCGAACAAAGCAGTATATGGTTAGGAGGTAATCTTGAATTGTTCTCAAGTAGCAGGTTGTAGGAGCTCTCTCACAATCTCCCACATACCCCTTGATTCATGAGACCCATAGCTACCTTGGCAGTACTCATTATATGCTTGTACCTTGAGTATATGAAGCCAGGCAATTGTCAACTGATATGCATACTGTGTACGCTTGACATGTCTGCCACCAAGAAGAGATGTTGAAACCCAGGCGTGAAGTTCTCGTGAGGGAAAACATCCGCTCCCATCCAGACTCAGTCAATAGCTCCCCCACACTCTTGGGACACCATCGCAATATGAGGAAATCCATAAGGCACACCACTTTGGATTCACCAACTTCATCTGGGTACTTCCATTGACACTTTTTCTGCTGGATATAGATGGGGGCAATCTCCGACAATCACTGAAACCTGATCAGGGTTTAAAAAGTCAGTTGCCTCTTGGTTACAAGCGTGGCCATAGAAGATGCCTTCTCATAGAAGATAGGGAAAATCCAAACTGTGGCTCTTGACCTGACTTTGGAGATGACAAGTAAGAACAGTAATTTGGAAAGTATTATCTCATTTCAGAAGTTTGCAAGGAAGACCCTACCCTACAAACTCAGTACTCTTAAAACTGCAATTATCAAACAAATCATTTTCGTGAAGTAACCGTATTTCCATCGAAATGTTGCATAAATCACCAAAATTAATTACGTCATATGTGTAACCTTGTTTTGGAGCCACGAGTGCACTTCCTGTTCTACTTGGAGGACGACATATGCCAGTCAATTATAAATTTAAGGACCTCATTTTCTCATTTTAGTTTTTAAAGAAATATATAACAACTTATAGTTTTAAAAACAATTAATCATTGATTTAATAAATGTAAATCAATGCTAATTGTAGCATAGATGAATATTTGGATGTCGATAACAATATTCATATATTTTGGAACATTTTCTTAAAATAGTACAGTTATGAAAGGGCTGAACCCTATTAAACTATACATTTTTAGAAAGCCTGTAATTAGAGCTTTCATTTGATATATAACATGACACATTTGAAAAGATTAAAAAAACAGTTGCATATACTATTCAGTTTTTTTGCGGCGGCCATCTTTGATTTGTGCAAACAGGCCACCAGAGGGCGATCTCACCTTGTTTGCGATGGTTACTGAAAACCTTGTACCCATACCTATCATCATGCAAAATTTCAAGAACTGGTCACAAAGTGCACAATTCTCTCAAATTGCCTCCCCGCTATATGAATTCATCAAAAGACTGACCCCGAGTTGGTGAAGTACACTATGGACAGGTCTCCCGGCAGAGTGTTGGAGATGCGCTGTGCGAGCTTGACGAGGTTGTCGTGCAGGAAGCGAGAGTTGGTGTTGAGCATCTTCATCTGGTTACTTCCTGCCTCCACCACGTGGGGGTGACAGTGTCCGACTGCAATAGAACCTTTCATATTATCTTGCCATAATCCCTAACCTACCACAATAGTTCAAGATTGTGACAAGATTGTCATCCTTCAATGTAGCCTGAGACTGGTTTGGGTTCAGTATGTTTCACCATTGACAAATACCAGTCGACAGACACAACCAGGGTCAAGTTTGGACTGCAAAGACTCATGACAATGTTGTCTAATGGCAGTCAAATTTAAATCAACTGTTTTCTATGAAATCAAAGTTCCAAGGAAACAAAATTGTTAACATAGAAAAGACGGGCAAACCGGGAATATTTTGGAACCCACAGGTCAAGAGTTATGATTCATATCTTCAAAGGAATTGCTTTTGAACTGAAAGTCAAACAAAAGGCTTCTTTTAACTCTAACCTGTTATGAGAAACATGTAGATAAAACAATATGTTTTATTTGCCTTCTATTTTCCTACATTAGCTTGATTGCATCTCTCAAGAGTGCTAAAGTGCATTAAAACACCAAGAAACATAACTGAAATTGGAATATTTTTGTTTACCAAACCACCTCCCTCCCTCAGCTCTCCAAACCCTCCCTTCCAAACTTACAGGCTTGCTAATATCAAGCTACAAAACGAGTAAAGAACTAATCAGCTGATGATGGGTAGAAACAAAAGGGGAGTGTCTCAACCGACGATCTTATCACCGAGGCCGATCTTATCACCGAGGCCTCGTGGTTGGAACGTTAGGAGCTCACTCAAAGATCCATCTCAGTTCTAGTGATCTTCTAGATTGAGTGGTACTCTCGGTGTCAGGGTTGAGCGATAATTTTGTAAGTAAGATCGATCTTAGTGGTCAGAGAGGATGAAGTGATTGGATACGGTTTATCCCTTTTGTGAGTGATATCTGCAAAGAATCAGGTGATGAAACAACAGCCCCGCCCCCCTCACCATGACAGACGTTGTTGATGCAGTCCAGGATCTTGGTTCCCTTCTCATCGTACATGTACTGTCCGGACGCGCGCACAATCTTCAGTGGATCCGTAGGAAAAAACAATGTGCAGTTTTCCCTGAAATAAACAGTTTATTTTAAACAAGAAAATAGGAAAATCTGTTTCAATATCCTGACTGAAACACAGATTCAGCACATATGAATATTCCTTAAAAAACATCTCAAACATCCAATAGCATATTAAGAGTTACACTCTCTATTCACAACATGAGCTGTTGAATGTATCTCCACCAGGGCTGTTATGTGCATTTTAATTGTAAATTTTTTTTTTTTTACTATAATTTAACTCTTTTACAGCAATTTACATATTAATAACATATGGTTTAATATCATTGATTCTTAGAATTAATATCTAGCTTCTCTTTGTAATCTGTATTCATTAAAATATTTATTTATTTTGTTGGAAAAAAGTAAGACATTCAATTGATTGGTGACAATTTATCTCTTCGAGCTATAAAAATAATCCTGTTTATAATCAGGTATTCTGGGTCAAAGTTTTAATGTGAAAACAAATTCAATAGTCAACAGTCAACAGTCAGTGTATTGTTCTGGACTCCCACAGACATCTCAGAGTGCTCAAATGTCAACCATACAATATGCTGCCAGACTCATGTTTCACGACGCTAATCTTGATTAATATCTAACCCTTCTCCATGTCCTGTAAAGGTGTTTATAACATGACATACCCATTAACAGAACAATGAACAAAGCCTTTCCATTGTTACAAATCTTCAAGGATTTGGATTTATGTCTCCCAACAAGTTTAGCACAACAATTCATAGGATTTATAGTAGGTCTACTAATCTTCAACAATCTATTTATTTTAACAAGCCAAAGATATAGGCACTAATTAAACAATATTTTTTCAACCATTCACGAGCATGTACAGCATGAAGTATAATTACTGTTTGATGTCCTCCAGTAGTTGATCATATCTTCTCTGCAATGTAAAACATCCCTGCCTACCCCTCTAAGTAATTATGCATGTAAAGTACTCCTTTCCCTCTTAAAGTAACATCCATGTTTTTTTAAAATAATATTCTATTTGTTGTTTAATAATTTTGTGCCAAAATACCATGTGTGATGATTTCGGTTCATTCGCAGGAAGTCGCCACAAGGAAAGGTGTCACAACAAACAAGTAAATTTGGAGTCGACTTCATGCTAAAGCGAGCCTGTAACTAATTAGCGACAACGAAAGTGGAGTTGTGTTTACTTAAAGGATTAAGTTGCATTAGATTTAAAGAAGAGATAGAAAGAAACAAAGGATGAAATTTAAAAGTTTGAAAGCATCAAGATGGACCTTGCTGATAATCTTCTCAAGTTGCCCATACCATCTGTGTGTTTTAGCTCACATTTGCCCTGGTGGTCTGCACAGGATATCAATTACATAATTCATGACGGCAGCGTATCCGTGGTTACATACTTCCACAACATGCGCTCATTACGTCTGCTCTTGTTCAATCTGTGCATGTAGCCATCCATACACATATAACGACAACCACAATAGAAACATTTTACCTAAATGTGCATTTGTCATCTCTTGAAAAACATTGATAATATTAATGTTATGATTAAACCTGTGAATATATGTCAGGGAATTGATACAAGACAATCAATCAAATCTGTGATTCGCAAAAGTTATTATGTAAATTTTATAATTTGTGTCTCTTGTGATTCCAGTACAAGTGACTTACATTATAATATGTTATTTTTTTCGTTTTTCTATGTAAACTAAGGCAACACATAAATAAAACATCTGTCTGTCTATCTGTTCAGTTATATAATACATATATACAATTAAATCAGACTGTTCCATTTCGTTGTAGTTGGGGGGGGTCGATCCATTTTTCTAGTGAAGTTTGCCACCTGTCAACATTATGCTAAAACACATTTTCTAACTATCGACTAACTGCTAAGACCCCCTGATTTCAAATAATTCAGCCTGCATATTCATCCCCAATCATGACAATTGCTTCAAATGAGAATTGAGCAAAATCTGTACACATGTGTTGGGATGGAAAGAATGTGTTCCATTTACATGCACTGTATTTATTATGACCTATTAAACATTACCAACCCAATTTTGTCATTTGCTCTGTTGTAGATGAGTTTCCAAAACTGCGTTTGACATGCCAGTCGTGGTGCACTGCATGATTTTCCATCAGAAATCTCTACTTTCACCTTTATAATGCCACTCGACTGAGTCAACTTTCATTAAAAAGGTTATTTTTGACAACAGTCAGTACTTAATTCTCGATAAAATTACACCATTTATGAGGTATGGCGCAGTATGTGACTCCCAACAACACACTGGCTGTCTCTTGTCTTGTCTGGTAAGAATGAGATGCTGTACATTTTTACAAACATGTCCTCTGTATATGAAGCTCTTAAAACATTAATGACAAACCAAAGGGGTAACCAATTAAGAGCTTTATATTGGGTTTTTATTACGTCAATCAACACATGGGTCATCCTAATATATATCATCTTTGTAAATAAGATCTCATTATTATTTACGAGGTCATGATGGCCGAATGGGTATATAAGCTGTTGGTACAGTCAGTACGTACTGACAGTTAGTGACTCTGAGGGTGTGGCTTTTGAATCCTGCAAGTGACTCGCCCCAATAAAAAGTACAAGAATTTGTACTAATGCAGATAGTGTGATCCCAACTATAACAATGTTACGTTTGTTTACTTTGTCTAAAAGGCATTTATTTCTCATCTCATTATTTTGTTCCTATCATGCTGACTTAATCTTAGATTAGTTAAGTAAGACGATAAGCTAATGCAGCCAGGGCAGAAAGCATGTGATATTAATCATGTTATTGAGATCTAACCAACCACCTGACTCATTTCCTTGTGACGTTTACACCACAACCAGGTGCATGTACGTGCTGTCTGATCTGAAGCATCTTATTCAAACAAATTGGTATCAGAATGAGAATGACCAATGAAATAAAAGGTTACCTCATCGATTATCTTTTATCATTTGGGTTAAGGATCATCAACAATCAATTCTAGATAAGTCTGGTGCTTTGTTTCCAGTTCTTTGTGGCTGTTCTCAAAGATACACTGATAACACATGTAATAGAACCACAATTAGGAAAGATCAGTCCAACAGTAAAGCACTAGAACAAAATGCTACACTGAAACACTGCAAGCTCTTTCATAGCTCAGAGTTTCATTATTTTCCGAACTTTTTGGGGATTTCACAACTCTCCAGTTTTGGGAGGTAAAATTCTTGTTTACAAAATAAATTCACTCCTTATCTCTTGTTTACAAATTGGATGGATATCTCTTGAGAGAAGTGGTGAATGTATATACATTCAGAAATGCTATCATTGACCTCCGTCTTCTTAAAGGGACACTGCATCGAGGATAAAAATGAGTCTCATCTTTATCTCACTAAGCTGATTAGAGTGTCTGCTAATGAGTTACGCTTCACTTCACTATTAATCAACATAGGTAGATACACATGATCTGATTTTTATTCTTGCCGTGGTGTTCCTTTAACCTGAGCTAGATATATATATTTTTTCTACACTGATGAAAATTCTAAATTTAATTGTAACTCTGCAATAAAAATAAGAGGGCCAATTGATAAGCAGTGAGTGAGTAACGCAGTGACATCAGCCTTGGTAAGTGCAGTAGTGTGTTCTAGGGGTAGTCCAATAACATTCTGAATCATCTAATGAAAACATGTCAGTGTGACAGGTTATCCCCACCAAAAATTGCTGTTAAAAATATTTGTTTAAATATTCGCAGAAAAAGGGTTTAACACCGCAGACCAACCATGATATGGTTGAGACATCTAGGAAGGATGCTCCTTAACATGCCACTGTTATGAGATGGTTATAGCTGAATGCAAGCATGACGGAGACAGCACTGAAGACACACCAGGCTCTGGTCAGCAAAAACTTAATTTAAAAAATAAACAGTCCCAGATGGCACTGAAATTCCATGATTTGATAATAAAGAACCGTCAAATTACTGAATGTTTCATTGTTGGTACAGTCGGCATTTGGAGTAATTAGCTGTGGACTCTTGTTGGACGCTCAAGACAGAGATGAGCTACAGAACTGGAATAAAAGAAGTCCAACCCATGGCAGAAGTGTATTACACTACACAGGTGTAGGTTGTAATTGAAAAATAAATGCATTTTATTTGATTTCCTTTCAATAGTTTTATTGTTCTGTGTGAGGTTCATTACTTATCCCTCGTTCACTTGAGAAATGGATCAGTTTATGGTAAACTACTTGAGAGAAACAAGTTGTTATTTCCTCATAAAATGACGTTTGCTGATATAGAATCTCTTCAGGAAACAAACAAGCCATTTGACCTTAGTAACAACACAACTATGTACACACATTTAAAAAAAATATCTCCCTACTGTCGACATCATTAAAGTTGCCTTCCGTATTTATAAATAATGAGGATGTTTTTTATTATGAGGAGCAATTTATTAGTGAAATAAACCGTCTTTCAAGCTACAGTGAAAATAACTTATATTTTCACTGTGCAATGCATATATAAAAAATTAGTGATACCAACATTTGGCTAAATAATACTCCTCAATCAATAAAAAGAGATCTAAAACAAATATACATGGTTTCATTAAGCCATGCGAGTCCATTTCCCTTCGGGCGGCTGAAGGTGCCACATTAAAATGGCAGCTCGAAGGTAGTTCAAGTGATCTGGCTGATGTAGCGATACCAAAATACTCAGAATAAAGTTTAAGGGTATAGTGCCATGATGGAATGGTTAACCATCTTGCTTTGTGAACTCTCAAAATCGCAGGAAACTTACAAATCTACCTCTCACACTGACAGTTCCACAAAATTGTCACTGTATACATTGCACAATTATCTTTTAACTATTTTCTATATGCATACGGCTAATCAGGTCATGCAATGGCATGTTTTACCCATTAATACTGTAATAACATATTGTATGAACGTCAATAATAAACAGCAAATTTGAGAAAAAAATAATCGTAAGAAACTGTGCTACAGTGCCTTTAACTCTGTGCCAGATAATGCTCTAATGTATCCTTGTCAGCCAGCCACCAATCAAGGATTATTCAATTTGTTAACAAGTTATTATTACCTGAAAGTAGGGCACATGGGACACCATTAATTACCTGAACTGGTAAAGGCTTACTGAGAAAATATAAGGGAAAGTTGTTTAAAATTAAAATATCGAAATAATTAAATAATTTATTCAAACAAACATTTGACATGGCAATAGTTTTGTAGCCAAGTCACCAGACATGTGTGAGGTAACAGAGTGCAGGAAATAGATATGTTGACGTTCACAGCTATTAGCGTCCTCCAACTGTCCATGATGACATTTACTGCATGTTTATAGGTGACTGGTGACATTTACAACATGTTAACTTCTCACAACACAACAGCTTGTATTGTGTATAGAGTTGCATGATCATCACATTTTTTCATTCACCTGTTGGAGAACCAACTTGTATGTTACACACTAAGGCCTAAAAACAAAAAAAATGTTTCTGGTCTTTACATCCTGACAAAAATTATCCGATGACGTGATTTTTTTGATTTTTTTTACGAATTTTTGTTTTGTTTTGAATGAAGTGTTAAACAAACAAAATTTATACAATTATTTATACATGTATAAATAAAGCACAAACCCTCTTAAATATGTGTTAATATTCTAAATAGTCAATAATCTCACCCCAACACTCCATCTCAAAAGAAGCGAGTGACATTTTCTATGTCCAATGTTTTTTGAGGCTAAACAATTACAGAGTTATCTGCCCCTTACTTTTGAAAACCTAGAAAAAAAAGACCTGAGGTGTGGGTTTGAAACTGATGCGGGCGGAAACCAGAAACAAATTCTTTTTTTTGGGGGGCCTAAGTTTAACATTGTTTCAACTTTATCTTCAACTTATTGTAACCATATCTACCTTTTCAATAATTTGACAAGTAATGGCAATTTTAATATTTTAAAAAATTATTTATAAATTAATTTAGATAACTATTTTTTTCATTTTGAAAGCATAAGCCAATATTGACATACAGAGTCGGACATTTGACATCTTAGAAAGTTGTACTTAATTTACCTAATTACATCACATCACATCTCAGTTGTTGGACTGACTACTAGTTAAAAGGTTATCAACAATATGAATTAATAGTCCTGCACCAAATTTTTTTAAGCTCTCTTAGCGTTAAGATTGTCGTAAATACCATAGATTAACATTTGCCTAAGCCTACCGTAGAGCTAAAAGAGCTTTGAAAATCTAACTACAAATGTTGACATTAACAGCATCTAAACTATGCATAACACAATAGCTAGTACATACAGCAACATCATCATAGCCATCATCACACCTCATCAGTTGTACCGGACATGCTCTATGTGGGAGACCTATTACAAAGGATTTTCCTCATGTTAGTAAGGTAAGTAAGATGATTACAGGGAATGAAACTAGGTCGGAAGGAAAATAATGACTCAAGGAGAGTGTCAGATAGTCTACCTGGTCAGACAACACACATAAATGCAGTTATTGCCTACAAGGATAGACATATCAAGCTGCATAAAGATATAATGGCCAAGGGCAATACAACATTTTGCTTCTGATATTTATTCATTCATTCATCTCTCTCTCTCTCATTCCCCATTCCAGCTTAGTGACGACATACATCTCGCACATCTTATCAGCTGTAAATATATCGGCGCTTCTCTGACTATAATTACAGCTTCCTGGTTCTTTCATGTGACTCATTTAATGTAGAATACACTATACAGTAGTTCAGTAGTGGAACCATATCTAAACTTCTCCTGATGATGCTGTGTAAATCTCTTAATCAGCCTTTATCATATTGCAAACCTTCATGCATTTGACATGTAATTCTAACAGTATACTTCCAGTAGTTCAACGCACCCTTTCTATGTGTATGCATAGGACAACATCTCACTGCACAAGGCTGAGATCTACAAGTTGAGTGCAAGTATATTAATGAACATTTCACATGGCATGTCATCCCTGCAACCCAGACACGTTCACTATAATACAGTGTTTTCTCAGAACCCAAATCATGCTGCTTTTGTTATTAAGTCTCAAATTCATTTTTCGCAGTTCCCTGGCTTTGTTTAATGCACATGTACTACTGAAAATACTACAGAATGTGTATATTTACATCTGTTCAATCATGCTGATGAGGGTCTCTTCAGACGCATTTCACATATTTTCCACCACTGTGAGTACTCTAGAGTTGAGTACACAAACTAGCTTGTTTAGACACAAACTGCACCTATATATTAACGTGAACCTCTCTGACAGGCCTCGTTCACTTGACCCAGTTTGAGTTACACACTGCAGACATGTGTACGTGACCTGACACATGGGAACCTGGAAGACTGCAGGTGTACTTGTGAACATGTATCAACCAGCGGGTCGGCCCTCCTCAGGGAACATGTATCAACCAGCGGGTCAACCCTCCTCACTCTCAGTCCGTCAGTCATATGACTTACAGCATTACTCAATCATTACAGTGCACGAGCACTCGCACAGTTTCTTTTCCATCCATCATTTTAATAATTGGAGCTGATCAAAGATATTGAAGCTCATGTTACAAACAGTCAGTCCTGGTAGTCCGTAAATCACCATAGTTACTGTGAATCACTTGGAAACCAATACTGCTGGTTATGTTAACATTTCCAAATTTGATCAAAATCTCTGAAATACGCGAAGAGCCGTTGAGTATGTTGATTTAAAATACAGGAAAATTGCCCAAAATCTATCCCAATGAAAAATATAATTTAATATTTCTCAGATTTGTGTGACCTAAAATAAGTGGAGAAATAGCACTGATAATTAAATTAAGGTGTTTTCAAGTCTATTTTGTTCATGTGCAAAGCATTGTGGACATCTCACATATAATACTGTCAACAAATAAACAAAAGAGACATTTTTTTAATGAATACTCACAGAAATGGAAATATAATAGTTTTGGACGCTTAAGTTACCGTTACCACTTGATTCAGTTATGTAACTGTTTTGTGTAATAATTATACTGTAATAACTATGTTTTCCCAACTAGGTCTTTAGCTTGATTCATATATAATCAAGGACAATATATATGTGTGTCATAAGTTGCTGGTATAAGCACAATAATTTTACATGTAAAATGCCAATAATTTGCATATTCATAAAACATTTGAAAACATAACTAAATTAGTTTACTACCGGGTTCGTCTTTTTGGGTCAAAGATTAAATGTCCAACTGGCAAAATTTTGAATCTGCATCCCTATAACTAATATAACTATCGTCTCAATCAGCAATGAGGGACAAGAAGATCAAGGTGCCATGTGTTGCTATGGTGACTGTGAAATTGGCAAGCTTGCAGCCTTGAAAACCTGTGTTATTGTGTTCAACATCATTTTTTATACATAGAATGCATTACAGGAAAATTCTTCTTAAGAGATCACATTCAGTGGTGTACACTAATCCAGTAGGTGTCTTTGAAACACAATAGGGCTGCTCCTTTCGCTGCCTGGTTCTTGTTCCGAATGTCCGGTTCATGTGCAAAGTGAAAGGAGTAGCTCCGAACACTGTTGTGGACATGAACATGTTCCAAAAAAAAGCAGGTAAAAGCTGCACAGCAATAGAACATGTTCCGCACACCCAGAACTGTGTTATGAGTCACTCCTTTCACTTTGCGCATATACTGGAAATTTGGAGCAATGTTCGATATATTGAAAGGAGCAGGCCTAATTACAACAGATTGTCATGATATGAAAATAATTTATCATTTAGCAAGACTCTGTTAGTCACATACTACAGTCATTACAGTCACATTTCTGTCAGTCACACCATTCATAACGGCCATGGTCTGTCACTGCAGTCACTGTGTCTACAGTCAGTCACACAATCCATATTGGTCACTGCAGTCACTGTGTCTACAGTCATTCACACCATTCAAATTGGTCACTGCAGTCACACCATTCATATTGGTCACTGCAGTCACTGTGTCTACAGTCAGTCACACAATTCATATTGGTCACTGCAGTCACTGTGTGTACAGTCAGTCACACCATTCATATTGGTCACTGCAGTCACTGTGTCTACAGTCAGTCACACAATTCATATTGGTCACTGCAGTCACTGTGTGTACAGTCAGTCAAACCATTCATATTGGTCACTGCAGTCACTGTGTACACTCAGTCACACCATTCATATTGGTCACTGCAGTCACTGTGTGTACAGTCAGTCACACCATTCAAATTGGTCACTGCAGTCACACCATTCATATTGGTCACTGCAGTCACTGTGTCTACAGTCTGTCACAAAATTCATATTGGTCACTGCAGTCACTGTGTCTACAGTCAGTAACACAATTCATATTGGTCACTGCAGTCACTGTGTGTACAGTCAGTCACACCATTCATATTGGTCACTGCAGTCACTGTGTCTACAGTCAGTCACACCATTCATATTGGTCACTGCAGTCACTGTGTCTACTGTGAGTCAGTCACATCAGCCAGACAGCCCCAGCCTACCTGTCATTCATCCACATGCTTTGAAAACTCTCACATTTACAAGTCAACTAATCTTGTCCTTAGCCTTGAAATGTAGAAAGCAAAGTGGCCAGTTTATCTCCACAAATTGTGGGTCAAAATGTCAGCAGCTTGATAACATCTATCAGTATGTGAGAATAATCGTTAACATATTTTCACTTTCCTGGTATGTATTAAAGAAACTGTCACAGTGTGTTCATTAAGTGTACCTACCTCTCAACAGAGCAATTGTGGCATAGAAAAAAAAGAGGCTCAAGGCTCAAGGAGAAATCTAAACTTTTCTCCACTAAACAAAATAACTGGGCAGATTATCTTGACACAGTTGTAACGAGGTCGGTGACACAGATTACGGACACACCTATAATTCAGAGATTGAAATTAGTTCTAATGGGGAAGTCAATGGCTAGGGAAAAACTTGCTTGTGGCTAGCAAAATGTTAAGTAATCCAAAGGGCTTGGTTTTAATTTCAAGATATGATCCTGTAGATGCATTTGGCTAGCACTTACAGGAATGGACGAGTCTGGATGGCAAGTGCTTTGTTAAGGATGATTTAGAACCCTTTCATTTATTACACACTCACACTACTCACTCATCTTTCAATGTTTAATACTTTAGCTGCATATAATAAAGTAACAATAATCTGGTGTTGACCACTGACTAAAGATTGGCTGTCCCAGATAATAGTCAAGCATATAAGTCACTGCCTACCTGGTTGACATCCACATGTCTAGGAACACCAATGTGCCTCTAGATCATTATCAGTCATATAAGTCACATATAAGTCACTGCCTACCTGGGTGACATCCACATGTCTAGGAACACCAATGTGCCTCTAGATCATTGTCAGTCATATAAGTCACTGCCTACCTGGTTGACATCCACATGTCTAGGAACACCAATGTGCCTCTAGATCATTGTCAGTCATATAAGTCACTGCCTACCTGGTTGACATCCACATGTCTAGGAACACCAATGTGCCTCTAGATCATTGTCAGTCATATAAGTCACTGCCTACCTGGTTGACATCACATGTCTAGGAACACCAATGTGCCTCTAGATCATTGTCAGTCATATAAGTCACATATAACCTGGTTGACATCCACATGACTAAGAACACCAATGTGCCTCTAGATCATTGTCAGTCATATAAGTCACATATAAGTCACTGCCTACCTGGTTGACATCCACATGTCTAGGAACACCAATGTGCCTCTAGATCATTGTCAGTCATATAAGTCACTGCCTACCTGGTTGACATCCACATGTCTAGGAACACCAATGTGCCTCTAGATCATTGTCAGTCATATAAGTCACATATAAGTCACTGCCTACCTGGTTGACATCCACATGTCTTGGAACACAAATGTGCCTCTTGATCATTGTCAGTCATATAAGTCACTGCCTACCTAGTTGACATCCACATGTCTAGGAACACCAATGTGCCTCTTGATCATTGTCAGTCATATAAGTCACATATAAGTCACTGCCTACCTGGTTGACATCCACATGTCTAGGAACACCAATGTGCCTCTAAATCATTGTCAGTCATATAAGTCACTGCCTATCTGGCTGACATCCATATGTCTAGGAACACCAATGTGCCTCTTGATCATTGTCAGTCATATAAGTCACTGCCTACCTGGTTGACATCCACATGTCTAGGAACACCAATGTGCCTCTAGATCATTGTCAGTCATATAAGTCACTGCCTATCTGGCTGACATCCACATGTCTAGGAACACCAATGTGCCTCTTGATCATTGTCAGTCATATAAGTCACTGCCTACCTGGTTGACATCCACATGTCTAGGAACACCAATGTGCCTCTTTATCATTGTCAGTCATATAAGTCACTGCCTATCTGGCTGACATCCACATGTCTAGGAACTAGTGCTGGAGCGATTAATCGTAGGATCGCTTAATCGATCGATTGAAGTCAAATAAACGATTGTCGATTACAAATTAACTGCACATCGATAATCGGAAATAATTATAACTTTGGTGTATAAACAATAAAATGTTTTACTATACTGTGTTTTCTTTATTTGAAAAGTGTAATCAAATCGTGAAGTTTTGCTTGTTTACCTCAAAAACGGAAGTCATGTCGTACTCATGTGCGCATGGTTCCTGCTCAGCCAATGAAATCGCCATCTATTTTTAGATCGAATGTCGTCACTTTCCCACGAAGGTCAAATATTACTACGAGTTTACTTTGTCGTATTGACTGAAAACATG
This sequence comes from Gibbula magus, assembly GCA_936450465.1. Taxonomy (NCBI): domain Eukaryota; kingdom Metazoa; phylum Mollusca; class Gastropoda; order Trochida; family Trochidae; genus Gibbula; species Gibbula magus. Next base: position 13,912,565 of record OW388290.1, on the reverse strand, counting down.
AGTGAAAAGAAGAAAATTTATGACTTTCCTGGTAAGGCAAAGAGCCAGGTTTGGCAACATTTTGGTTTTTACCGTCAAGAGGGTGATGGATTTAACCTTGATAAGTCAAAGGCGATATGCCGCATGTGTGCCACAGCAATTAGGTACAGCGGTAACACAACAAACTTGAGCAATCATTTGAAGAACACTCATCCTTGTGATATCGTACCAAACCAATCCAATCAAATGCAAATTTCTTCAATGTTGAGTACCAAACAAAAACAGAAATGGGCCAAAACAAACCCAAAATCAATCGCAATTACAAAATCAATAGCAGAACACTTGATATTAGATATGAAGCCCCTGTCTACTGTCGACTCAAAATCATTTAGAAAAATATTCGACGTAGCCACAGATTCTCTCTACGATATGCCAAGTAGGTTTTACTTTAAGGAAAACCTAATCCCACAAATGTACAGGGATACTAAATTACAAGTGATTGCCAAGATGACAGGTAGACCCGTCTCCATTACAACAGATTGTTGGACATCTGAAGCTACACACGCATACATGACGGTAACTGCACACTGCATTGATGACGCCTGGAACATGAATAATTTTGTTCTTCAAACACGTGAATTACCTGGTAGTCACACAGCTGAAAATCTTAGCAAGGCTTTAGAACAAAGTGCTAGGGAGTGGGGTATCACACGCCCGACTGTCACAAGCGACAATGCAGCAAATATACAGAAAGCCATAGATATTTTGGAATGGGAGAAAATACCATGTTTAGCCCACACGCTAAATTTGTCAGTAAAGGCAGGCATGTCTCTCACATGTTTATCTCCCCTTCTGGCCAAATGTCGTCATCTCGTTGGATTTTTCAAAAGAAGCCCATTAGCCACAAGCATTCTAACCCAAAAGAGACAAATGCTCGATTTACCTGACCACAAATTGCTGCAGGATGTCGATACTAGATGGAACTCTACATATGACATGATGGTCCGACTCACAGAACAGACAGCCGCGATACATGCATCTTTCACAGATCCTCTCATCAAGAAGGACGCACGTACATGCCTACTGTCTGCGTCAGAACAGGAAGATGTTGAAGACCTAATTAAAGTTTTAGTTTTTTAGTGAAAACTGCAACTGTCATTATCTGTGACCAGCAAAACCCCTCAGTCTCCATGATACTCCCTATATTGAAGAAACTTGAAATGAATCTTCAAAGCAGCGACAGCGACAACGGGCTTGTGAAAAACGTGAAAAAGTCGATGTTGACAAACTTGCAGAAAAGATACAATGATCCTGCAATCAGGCGCTTTCTTATCATCTCTTCCATGCTTGATCCTAGGTACAAGAGCTTGCCGTTCATTGAAAAGACTGAGAAGGACAATGCACGTGCATTCATCGTCGAAGAGGCTGTCGGAGTTGTCACTGTAAAGGAGGAGCCCGATCTCACTGCGACCACGACTGTCAACACACCAGAGTTGCCAAGCTTGGACAACGCAGGAATCGAACCTGATCACAGTACCAGTACTGAAGCCCAGGATGATGAAATTACTCCCCCAATCAAGAAAGTGAAACTTGAAAGTGAAGCTGAAAACTTTGTGGATGAGTGGTTTTCTGATGTCACTGTGGTCAAAGTTGAGGACGGACACAAGAGTCAAAGTGACATCGTCCAAACTGAGTTAGAGCATTATATGTCACAGGATCCACCCCAGGGGAAAACAACAAGTTTGAATTGGTGGGGGAAAAACCATCAATTCTACCCCAAATTGGCCCCCCTTGTCTGGAAATATCTTTCCACACCGGCGACTTCAGTCCCAAGTGAACAAGTGTTTAGTGCCTGTGGAAATACCATCACTGACAAACGTGCTAGTCTGAAACCAGACAATGTAGATAAACTTATATTTCTTAACAAAAATTACAAAAGAGTTTGAAAGGTAACTTTTTATCCCTGCCTAATTTGTCACCAAATTGTCGATGATCGGTGAATGTCTCCCGTTTCCAGAAAACGTTTGTTAAACAGTTCCTTAAAAACAGAATTTTAATTTCGTTAAGAGGTTTAACAAATCTACATTGTTCCAGTTAAGAAGTTTGATGAAGGTTCCTTCGGGTTTCGACTTTTGTTTTTGAAATAGATTAAATTTGCGGTAAGCATTCTCATGAATGTATTTGCGCATGTAAGAGAAAATTAAATCTCATATTAGAACGTGACGTTTTGGTGTTTCATTTGTGTTAGTTTAACCAAAGATTACTTGCGTATTTATACGCTCAGAGGCAACAATGTTAAAAATTAAAACAACCAAAGTTTTGGAAATGTAAATCTACCGTGTAGTGATATAACATTTATCAATTTCAACGGAATGAAGTTATGAACGCCTTAAGTTTCACTAAAGTTAGACACTATGACATCTTAAATATATACTATCAAAAAGATATTTACTAGACATTTGTTATTATATTTTACTTAGTGCAATGAAATACTGTGTTCAAAAAAAGATGACAAAATACGATAGAATAAACTTAATTTTTTCTGTTTCTTAGTTTACAATGTTATAAATCTAAGAATGAAAATTATAAATAACCTTTCAATTGTGAACGTATTAGTTGTTATTATCGTTGATACTATTTACTGAAAAAAATTCACAATATGACCTCTTAGTATGATTCCTGTTTTCAAATCGATCTTCATGACGACTCAGTCACTTATTTTAAGTTTCAATGTCGATCGGGCGGCGTGGGAAGTAATTAATATTCATGACCAAGATGTGCAACTCTCATTGGCCATGTAACAAAGCGTCACAGGTTAGGTGCTTAGTGATTGGCTGTAAGTAGTAAGCTGATCTTTCATCACACATAATCACGTGACTTAGTTTATGCAAGTAAAATAGACAGTTACTTTCGATTTCATTATAATATCTTCTGATACGATTCTTTATCATGAATGCTAAGTTAATCATAAGCAATTACAACAAAATCAACAATTCAACATACAATATCAACACAAGACAGATGAAAACAGAGGTTTATTTATTTACATCACAGTTGATTTGCTAATCAAAGACGCTGAAAGGTAAGCAATGTGGAAAGGACGCTGTCAGTCGGACATTTCAATATTAACGTGTACATGAAATTAAATTAGATAATGTTTTATAACTTGTTCTGTAATTTCCATAATATATAATTCTTGTTGATCTGCTATCAACTCTTATAAATAAGAAAATAAATGAATTAAAACATTACAAGTGACAAAAGGTGCCATGGTTCGAGACTATCATTTCTAGGAAAAGGTGACCGATGAGTTTATGAATGACGACGGTCCTACATTTTCTTGTTCGAGATTTTCTTTAAATATTTAAATGAAGGTCGCTCACTGTCTGGAATTGTATTTATTCACATTAAGGGGTCAGTATTATTTCGGCAGACATATGATAAAGCATTATTTTTACTTTCGCAAATGTAGAGTGATGACAACGCCCCAGAAGTCAGTTGGCTTACGTAGGTTTTAGACTGTGAAATCAAAAGTGTCTGTCGGCAATAAAAACGATTATAATCGATCGATTATCGATCGAACACTAGCGATTATCGATCAGCTAAAAAATAGCGATAACCAGCTCTACTGGGAACACCAATGTGCCTCTAGATCATTGTCAGTCATATAAGTCACTGCCTACCTGGCTGACATCCATATGTCTAGGAACACCAATGTGCCTCTTGATCATTGTCAGTCATATAAGTCACTGCCTATCTGGCTGACATCCACATGTCTAGGAACACCAATGTGCCTCTAGATCAATGTCAGTCATATAAGTCACTGCCTACCTGGTTGACATCCACATGTCTAGGAACACCAATGTGCCTCTTGATCATTGTCAGTCATATAAGTCACTGCCTACCTAGTTGACATCCACATGTCTAGGAACACCAATGTGCCTCTTGATCATTGTCAGTCATATAAGTCACTGCCTATCTGGCTGACACCCACATGTCTAGGAACACCAATGTGCCTCTAGATCAATGTCAGTCATATAAGTCACTGCCTACCTGGTTGACATCTTCATGTCTAGGAACACCAATGTGCCTCTAGATCATTGTCAATCATATAAGTCACTATAAGTCACTGCCTACCTGGTTGACATCCACATGATTAGGAACACCAATGTGCCTCTTGATCATTGTCAGTCATATAAGTCACTGCTTACCTAGTTGACATCCACATGTCTAGGAATACAACTGTGCCTCTAGATCATTGTCAGTCATATAAGTCACTGCCTACCTGGTTGACATCTTCATGTCTAGGAACACCAATGTGCCTCTAGATCATTGTCAATCATTATAAGTCACTGCCTACCTGGTTGACATCCACATGTCTAGGAACACAAATGTGCCTCTAGATCATTATCAGTCATATAAGTCACTGCCTACCTGGTTGACATCCACATGTCTAGGAATACAACTATGCCTCTAGATCATTGTCAATCATATAAGTCACTGCCTACCTGGTTGACATCCACATGTCTAGGGACACCAATGTGCCTCTAGACCATTATCAGTCATATGAGTCACATATAAGTTACTGCCTACCTGGTTGACATCCACATGTCTAGGAATACAACTGTGCCTCTAGATCATAGTCGCTGGTGTTTACATGTGTGTCGACCACATGTCCAGGAACAAAAATGATCAAACTATGGATCCCATTCTCAGAGCAGGAATTAAAATCCATAGCATGCTCACGTGCCAAGCTGAACGTCACCGACATTGGCCATGACACAAAAACAATTCCAACATCACGCGCTGGCCTTCAACAGTGTCAAGAAATGCGGCCTATTAATCAGCCTGCAGCAGAATGGTACTGCACAGGATAACTATAACACGGCTTCTTTGTGGATATAGATTTCTTCTCTTGTCATGTGACAAACGTCTCTGATCACATGCAAGAAAATCATTAAGAAACATCTCGATAGACAAGGTGAATGAAAATAATCTCAAGATCAACCCACTCAAGAGTAAACTTAGATTAGGTATTTTTTAGATATTCAAGGACTTTTATAACTTGTATCATAGGTTAGGTTATTCTGACATATCAGAAAAGTTCAGGTAAAAGTGTTTTTCAAGCATTTTTCAAAAGGATAAAGATACATTTAATGAATTCAATGAAAAATAAGAGCCACTGGCTCTGTAGCTCATCAGGCTTTATACATTAACTAATTCAAAATGTCAACTTCAAGGTGAGAGGTACAACAAATAGGAAGCACTTTTAATGGAGGGGATGAAATAGGTCCTTACCCCTCTGACCTATCTCTGAGGCCAGATATAAAATCCCCTTCAAATAAGACACACTTGAACATTTAATTCACATAAAATCTCAAGATGAAAATAGCTTTGGCGGTCATGACCTCTTTGACCCCCAATTGAGGTCACAGGGTCACCAAATCTGCAATTTAGAATCCCCATTATCCAAGGAGTCTGCACATAACTTTTCAGCTCTCTAGACCTTTTGGAACTGGAGAAGAAGATGAAAATAGGTTTTTAAGGATGTGACCCCTTCGACACCATTTGGGGTCAAGGGGTCACAAAATCTACAATTTAGAATCCTCATTAGCCAAGGACTCTGCACACAACTTTTCAGCTCTCTAGACCTTTTGGAACTGGAGAAGAAGATGAAAATAGGTTTTTAAGGATGTGACCCCTGTGACCCCATTTGGGGTCAAGGGGTCAGGAAATCTACAATTTAGAATCCCCATTGGCCAAGGAGTCTGCACACAAAATTTTAGCTCCCTAGACCAAGTGGTTCTGGAGAAGAAGATGAAAATGCGAAAAGTTTACAGACGGACGGATGGACGGACAGACGCCGGACACCATGCCATGCCATAAGCCCATCGGGCCTTTCAGGCCAGATGAGCTAAAAATTGGTTGCCTATGATTATCAGATCAATAAAATGTTAATATTAAATAGTACTTCTGTTCTCATCAGGTTTAATTCTTGGCATGACTTTAAGGGTCAGTGCGACATCAGAAATTTATTTTAGGAGTCATTTATTTCTTATTTTGAGTAATTCTGTTATTTTGAGACCATTGCATTATTTATATAAATACAACCGTTTCTTTTTGCTTTCGAAATATGACAACGCACAAATCTTGTCTTGTTATTGTTCTTCACAACTGTCAAGTCATCGAAGAACTGTCATATATTTATCTGAAATTGCAGTTACCTAAATATAAACATGTATTCAGTTTCTCCATTAGTAATAACAAGATCTTGTAAAATTTTACAAGGACCTAACTAAACTTTTTTAAATCTGCAATGGTCCTTTCATAATCAATTTCTATTCAATTTATCCTTTCCATATGACACGCATAGAAACATATATACAATTCTATCTACGTGAGATTAATGTCAACGCCTGAATAATGCCCAACAATCTAGGCAAGTATCCATTCATCAAAAGCTCAATGGAGGAAACTGAAAGGTTAAAGGTATTATATAGATTTGAAATCTACATGAAAAAGACTTCACTAATAATATATGGGTCAATGGAATTTGATCTGCAGAACCAAATTTTATCAAATTTCTATTGATGAAAACGTTGTGCTCAATTTGTATAGGGAAGTATGAGCATATTCAGCAAAACGTTGACATTTTAGAATGCATTTTTTTTTGTACTTATCTATTTAGATAGACACAATTAGTATTTTCAAATATTATGTATTGATGCATGCCAAGTTTTTATATTGGAGTGTAAATGTACTAAATTGTTTATGATATTATGTCATTCATATATGTCATGCCTGTATATAAAATATGGAAATTTTTTTTTTTAAAAAGATGACATATTTCTAAACATTGTTGGAACGGTTACCTGAACTAAAGACAAACATGGATTTATTGTTCATCAAAGGAAATAATTAGAAATAAATGTCTAGCCAGGTGAGCAGACCAGGAAACAATGAATATTAGCCATGCAATATTTTGAGCGTTTACAGGACTGTAAAATGGTGATAAATGAGAGATCAATTTTTTACACTTAATTATTTTACATATACCGGTATAACAATCATTTCAGAGCACATGAAGCCAAATCTTTTTATGATAGATGGACTCTTAAGGGAGGTAACTCTTTGATTCCTAAATAGATAGTTGTCATGTTTTTGATAACATTGTAGCTAGTTTTATGGCATTAGTGTGTATTTCATTAGTCAAGTATTTCTATTGAAATGCATACCACCAATGGGATATCTAAAGGTACATCCATTGTGTTTCATAATATCTTATTTGACTTTAATAGGTGCCAAAAATTACCATATATGCTGATTTCAGTTCAAATAACTTCACTTAACTTCACTCCCAAATCGCTAAATATATCATAATTACTAGTTTCCAATGAAAATTGAACAACATCATAACACATGTGCAGAAACCGAAACAACATATCAAATTTACATGCACAGTTGTTATATGACCTTTTGAACATTATCAACCCAAATTGTCTTTTTGTCTGTTGTAAATAAGTTTCCAAAATTATGTTTGATTAACGCTAGCCAATCATGGAGCATTGTCAGTTTTTTTCACTCAGAAATCACGACTTTTGCCTTCATATCATCACTATACTTAGTCGACTATCATCACAATGGCAATCTTCAGTAACAGTCAATACTTCTTGATAAAACTAGATTAGCGTTTGCGGGACACCGCAAAAGCAGAGCAGCTCCGAAACATAGGGTCTCGCCTTTCCCTGTTCGGCCTTCTCATCAGCATCAATAAAATGGGAATTCTTTTTAACAAAATTTTATTAATTATTCGAGTTATTACTTATCATCACTGGGGTCACTTTTCACAAGTTTGTTCTTAAAACCTATTTCTTCTTTCAAAATTTGATCAAAGGATTAACGTGGCCTTAACCAATATCTCATGACCTTGACCTTTGACCTTCAACAATCATGCAATGACTCAAAGTGTTCATAGTTAAAATACGGCATATTCACAAAAGCATGCTTAAGTTTTGACCTCACTGTGACCTTGACCTTTGACAGATTTGAGCGAAAAGTTTTCAAATCTTGGTCTTTCTCCATAGTTCATATATACCAAATAAGAGCCTAATAGCACAAAAAAATAGAGCCATGGGCTCTGTAGCTCATTAGAGTTTATTTTGTTTGATGATGAAGACAGAAATATGTTGTCTCAATATAATGCACAATCCCTAACCCTGATTAATCTTAGTCTTGAAATTGAGAGAGAGCACTCAGCAAGGTCAACACACAGGAGATTATGCAATATTCTGATCCCTTGGCTCTGGTTACAAGCCAGCTGTGTTTTTTGTGTTTTACCACCAAATTATGTAATAGACTCTTGCTTGCACTAAACACTGGCAGCACTGATCTAACTGTATAAGGCTTACAGAGAACAGGCAATGTGATGAATCTCATGGTACATAGTACAATTTAGAATCACCTTGGCTTAACAATCTCTGCACAATTTTATCGGTTCTAAGCCTCATCCAAACATCTAAACATTCTGAACACAATATTCCTTCTAGTTTGTTCTGGATGAAAACAGGATTTTAGGTTATGGCCTGTGAGGCCCTTATTTGGGGCCACAGCGTCACCAAATCTACAATTTAGAATTTCCATTGGCTAAAGACTCATTACACAACATGACAACCTTCTAGGTCTTTTAGTTCTGGAGAAGAAGATGAAAATAATCTTATCTTATCATTTCATCACAAGTCATATGCAGTTCACATATCTCATGTAAAATAAAAGAATTCTTAACTCCTCTTCAATTTAGTCCTCTATGACTTGTCACAATTTTCATTTCACAGGCTATTCAATAGTTCTCATTTCATATTGATTACATCAATTTGACAAACATGTCCACAATGTAGATTGTTATCTCAAGTCGACATATATTTCAAATAATTGTGATTGAAGTGTCATAAAATATCAGTTCAAAATTCATTTTCAAAGGTTTTTTAGGCTGTGGCCCATATTTGGGGTCACAGGGTCACTAAATTTACAAGTTAGAATCCCCATTGGCTAAAGAGTTTGCATACAATATTACAGCCTTCTAGATCTTTTTGTTCCGGAGAAAAAGATGAAAACAGGATTTTAGGTAATGGCCTGTGAGGCCCTTATTTGGGGTCACAGGGTCACCAAATCTACAGTTTAGAATCCTCATTGGCCAAGGAGTCTGTACATATAATTTCAGCTCTCTGGAGTCATTGGTTCTGGAGAAGAAGATGAAAATAGCTTTTTAGGTTATGACCCCTGTGGCCCTTATTTGGGGTCACAGGGTCACCAAATCTACAATTTAGAATCCCCATTGGCCAAGGAGTCTGTACATAAAATTTCAGCTCTCTGGAGTCATTGGTTCTGGAGAAGAAGATGAAAATAGCTTTTAAGGTTATGACCCCTGGGGCCCTTATTTGGGGTCACAGAGTCACCAAGTCTACAATTTAGAATCCCCATTGGCCAAGGAGTCTTTACCTAAAATTTCAGCTCTCTAGAATTATTGGTTCTGGAGAAGAAGTCGAAAAAGTGAAAAGTTTACGGACGGACGGACGCCATCCCATGCCATAAGCCCATCAGGCCTTTCAGGCCTGATGAGCTAAAAAGTTTGAAGTTATCATGTTTACAAGGATTGTTGTAGTGATTTCAGAACTCATGACCTTGACCTTTGACCTTGAATGTGAACATGTCAAAATCATTCACCAGGTGTATAAGAAAGAAATTAAGCTATCTATATGAGGTGTTAATATCTTCATGGAAAAAAGTTACTTAGTGATTTCAGAACTGGTCAACATGACCATATCTCGTGACCGTGACCTTTAAAATTCAAGGTCACACAATCAGTGATCACTTTTCATTGTGTATAATAATCATGTAATGATTCAAAGTATTAATAGTTGAAATAAGACATTTTTGCAAAAGCATGCTTAAGTTGTGACCTCGCTATGACCTTGACCTTTGACGATTGTTACCGAAAACCTTTTCAAATCTTGGCCTTTCTCCATAGTTGATATACACCAAATAAGAGCCTGATAGCACAAATATTTTTCAAGTTATAGTGTTTACAAGGATTTCTTATAGCAATTTCAGAACTTGTGACCTTGACCTTTGACCTTGAATGTGAACATGTCAAAATAATTCCCCAGGGGCATAAGTAAGAAGTTATGTATATGAGGTGTTGATACCTCCTTGAAAAGAAGTTATTTAGTGATTTCAGAACTGGTGACCATGACCCTATCTAGTGACATTGACCTTTAAAATTCAAGGTCACACAATCAGTGATCACTTTTAATTGTGTATCACAATCATGTAATGATTCAAAGTATTAATAGTTGAAATAAGACATTTTCGCAAGTTGTGACCTCGCTATGACCTTTTAGCGATTTCAGAACTCATGACCTTGACCTTTGACCTTGAATGTGAACATGTCAAAAAAATTCCATAGGGGTATAAGTAAGAAGTTATGTATATGAGTTCTCAAAACCTTCTAGGAAAAAATACAAAAAAAGCAAATACAAAACGCGACGGTGACGGCGGCGGTGGCGATGGAAACTGCGCAAAAACTGATAAGAGCTCCGACTTAGTCGGAGCTGCTAATAACATCTCTTATAACACTTGGCAAATTTGACCCCAAACAACAGGATGGATGCACCTTTAAGAATACTTGTAGAAGTGGAGAACCACCAGGTGTAGTGGTTGGCATGTCGGCCTCTCATGTCAACGGCCTGGATTCAAATCCAGGTTGAACAAAATTTAATTTGTGACCTGGGTCTTATACTGTGTTGTGCCCCTGGGCAAGGCACTTCATCCAACTTGCACCTCAATCCACCCAGCTGTTAAAATGGGTACCGGAACACGGGAAGAATGGACCTACATGGTCGCGCAGATCGCTTAGTAGGTGCACCGAAAGTACAATTGCTTCAGGGTAATAATGTTCCGCCATTGAGCAGTGCTTGCACTCGATACTTGGCATTAAAATGTATATTATTGTTATTAGAAATAAATGTTTCCCCGTCAACACAGATTACTTATCTTATAAAATTGTAAGACAATCCCTTGATAAACCAGGTTACCTACATAATATTTCAATAAAATTACCTCATTGAACTCATTTTGTTATTCCAGAGAATGGACTCCTTTCTCGCACTGTCGTCTCAGGCTCAGCTTTAGTGATTTAAATGGAGACAAATTCAAAAGATGTATATATGACACGCCTGCCTGCTCATGTGGTCACAATAACGAAGATGCATTTCATTTCTTACGTGTCCTAACTACTCTGCACTGAGATCCAACTGTTACTTTTATAGAAAGGGTTTCGGTATAAGAAGTGTGTTATTTGGAAATGTGAACGTGGATAAAGACATAAATCACTCGAATCAGTTCATTTCTTTATAAGCTTTTCAAAACGATTTAACAATTTATAAGACGTGTTCTGTTTATGATAGCTGGCCTGAGAGAAGAAAAAGAATTATATTAACGCGAAATTGTCATTTCTATCTTGTACATTGTACATTGTATTCCTTTACTTGTTTATGTAAATATATGCCATTCTCGTGATTTTTTTTTTTCATGTTATATTGTTAAGGAGAGGTATTTATATAAGCCATCAGGCTTGTTTACCGATCCCATCCTTTTCATGGAATAAAATACGTTTAAAACACTCCTTTCATTTTCCTTCACTAAAACCAAATAAATGCGAAATGACCATTACAAGAATGTTTTCAATAGTTGTCTACATTAGACATCTTCTATTGCCGTAGTATCATCATTTTCATGGTAAAGTTAATCAGAAACCTTTAAAAGTTAGCAAATTGACCAAAATTAACCAAATTACGGACAGGCCTTTTTTCTTACACTGATGATAGATATCTAACATTTACAATCAAAGGGTTAAACATAAAAATGTTGGTCAACAAATATCAGGAAGATCAAAAGACAACAACTCAGGTGACATAAACAATTTCCATTGTGGACAGGTAAATGTAGCAGGTAACAATGGATGCATTGTTCATACCTGTAATGTAAGCAATCTATTCATTACCTGGAGATGGGACATTGAGGTGGACTGTAAATAGGCTTGTACATCTGTCACCTTGAATTTCCTTATCAAGATGTGTGGGACAGTCATGCCATTGTTGGTTCAAAACAGAATTGTAAATACGTTTATATTAATTTCAGTGTCCAACATAAAGATATGAATAAGTATATTCTGAAGTCTTAACCTATACAATGAAAACATGGGGTTGTCTAAATATCTGCTGAATTAATTTCAGCAGAAGTCAGTATTTTTACAGTATCAATTATACTGTTCAGGGGAAACAATTTAGGTCTTGTAAATAGCCCTACAAAAAAAATGTTTTTAAATAATAAAAAACAGGTTAATCATTTCCTTTCCACTTCATCTGAGAGCATAATGACAATTTTCTGAAAAGCAAGTCTGAGTGTAAACTTCAGGGTTCAAGATATCGACAGCATGATTTCGTCTTCTTTGATTTGAACTTTATGCAAGTACACAAATAAAAGTATTTAAGAGCGTTGTGGATAGTCTAGAATTTCATTTCAGCAAGTCGACATTAGGAAAATTAAACAAAATGTTATGCACAAATATTTCAATGTTGTTGATTTAGAAAATATGTGTTTAGAAGGTTTTGAAGCTGTCCAGAAGAGTGAGAGAATTTACAGTAACTTTACATTTAAAGATAGTTTTGAAATAAGTCCAGTTTAAGCTGACTGCTTGAAGCAAAGAAATACTTCTTCATTTTTAATACTGAATTTCACATATATTTTTGTATTATATGATTGTGCCATTTACCAAATTGAATAAATGTGATTTGTGTTTATAATAATTAAAGAGGAGCTTCAATGAAACATGTGTGATTTATCATTAATATAAACACTGAATAATCATAATATATCATGTTGTTAAACAAATACTTTAATTACCGGTAAGTTAAATTATTTTAAATGGCTTTTAATTACCTTTTGAACTACTATATGAACTAATTTGAACTATTAGTATTTCAAAGTTATTTTTGTTGTTTGAAATAAAATAACTTAATTAATTTTTTTTTTATATTAGAGCTAGGTTCATATTCACCACTCAGACAACAAATCTAACAAATTACTATGAAGTTAAATTGTCAAATATATATAACAGAATATACCTGTCCTAACCTTATATAAATAACCATTGTTTGAACATCTCACTGATGCTTGTTGCATTGTAATTGACTGACCACATTGGAATGCTCATATGTTGTTGTGCATATTTATGACTCCATAAATAAAACCTTTCAATTATCATAAACCATAACGAGGTAATTTTTAAACAAAAACACTATCAAGAGCATGGGCATTCAGGACATTTCAACACCTGCCATAAATACAAATATTTTGCTTTGGATATGCATTTGTCAATTTTCATCCATATGGAGTGATACTCACACATTTTAAATCATGTGACTTGCTTATGTTTTTTCTCTTAAAACTCATGTATTATTGAAATTGACACAACAAAATTTTAAATAGCATTGAATTTAAACTAAATATTAGTAAATAAGAAACAGAGATGAAAAGTTTAAAAACACACTGAAAAAGGATGTGTTTATTTAAACATACAGTTGGTTTTAAATGTAGAAGCATTTAAAAAATATATATAAAATGTTGTTGTGGGTGTCTAGTCAAACACAATAAACGAAATCTAAATTTATACTGAAGTAATTCAGCATGTATGTTTTCATATATTTATAAGTTTTATATGACCAATGAGAAACTGTTCAAATAGAAAATCCTGTTATATTTGTTTTAAAGGTACATCCATTGTGTTGTTGGGGGTCAAATATGCCAAACGTTATAAATGGTCTCATTTTAGCGAGAAGTACCAACTGTTACCGAAAACTAGCATTTTGATGATACTTGACTTAGTATATTGACAATATGAAGGTAAAAGTATCGATTTCTGATCGAAAACCTGACAATGCACCGCATGTAGCGAGCACCAATGTCTGAGTCAAACGTAATTTTGGAATCTTATTTAAACCAGACAAAATAACAAATTTGGGTTGATAATGTTCAATAGGTCATATAACTACTGTGAATGTAAATAGGACGTGCACTTTCGGTTTCTGCACATACATAATGATGTTACTCGATTTTAATTGGAAACTAGTATTTATGATATGTTTGGGGATTGGAGATGAATATACAAGCTGAGGGAATGTGTTTGTATTGTATGCAGCACGAATGTATTAAAGCCAAATAAAATTTTATGAAACACAATCTTTATTTATGCCACAGATACCTAACCGGTTAACTAAGATTTCTTTATTCAACTGTGATGAATTGAAATATCTATATATAGCAGTGCTTCTTCATAAAAGTCACACAAATAATGTACACAGGAGTTTCAATTCACGGAAGTGCATGATCTTGAATATTATATCCACAGGCTTTCCTTCTATGCTAGCTTTGTAAGCAAGTGCAAGAGAGACGAACTGACAAGAGAACGGGCCATTATGTCAGTATGTATCACATATCCTGATAACTGCACCATAGCTGTACCAATACCCTCGTGTCTATGAATAACATGTGAATATAGAATAGAATTGTAGATATTGAAGATTTAATTGAGCCAATGAAGTTACGACTTAGCAGATGTCATTTTGACATTGATCGTTCACCGATATTATTACCCTAAAGTGCATGGCTGCTGTCGTGAACAATGCAAGGTTAAGCCTAGCTGCAAAATAATCGATCAGTTCGGCTGCACCTATTTCCTCTTAGTTAATTATTTCATTCTAAAGTTAACTCACCCAACATGTTTTCTGCGCAGATTTAGAGTTTCACTTTTTGTTAGATTCTCCATCGTTCGGAGCTCGGGCTTGACTGGCACTGTTGAGAGTTTGCGACTGGAAGGATTCGACCCCACGTGACGAATGCATTGCAGCTGTTTATTGGCTCCTGGCAGTGACGTTGTCAGAATAAGGTATTTTTAGCATCACAAAGCACGGGGATTCCTGCGATCAGCTGATTGTAACAGTATGGAACATTGCGTGTGATGTTACGCTATAATAATACGTAGAATGACGACATCGATTGATTGCTATAGAGACAATGGCTCTATTGTGTAAGTACTGATAAACAATTTATCAATAGTAATACTGAAGTTAAACAAGCGTAACGTTTTGAGTAATATTATAATGCTAGTTCATCATGCTCTGGTTTAGGTGGTTTAAATATTTCAAGTAACAGCAGACTAGTTTAATATAAACTGAAAGGGCAAATGCAAGATTTTTCGAGAATGTTCACAATAATAATAACAGAACTTGAATTTGAATAAAACCTGTAGCCTATTTGCCAATAAAAGTTGTTTTCTTTGTCTCTCATTTATCGTGTTTGTTACAAGAATGACTTATTTATCGGTGTATTCGCGACTGGCTAGATACAAATAAATTTTAGTCTAGAATAGTACTTCATCTCGTTTCGTTGGGACAAAATGTACAACAGATGTCCTATTCGACTTCTTTCATATCGACACTCCAAAATGTAACAGTTGCCTGGCTGCTGAGTAACGACTGTACAGGCTTTCGGGAATGTTTTTTTTTTTAAAGTTTACTTTATATTGTCATTTTATTTCAAAACAGTTTCATAAAAATAATCTTTAAAGCAATCAACATGCTTTATGTCAGCAGGCGTCCAAAACTTTTGGGATAATTTCATAACTAAGACCGTTACTTGCCTTCGGTAAGTTAACCAAGCAAGCCTCATAAATACCTCGACAACTTAGCTTAGCTATGTAACATATTTAAAGGGCCTCGATAGATTACGGTAAATATTATTATATATATCTTCAAATGATAATGAATGCTAATAAGTTTGAAACGCGAAAGTGACGTTTAAACCTACATAAGGTGTACAATATACAGCGTTGAGAGAACAATTCCTATAAAACAAATAGGCCTAATGTGAAAATGAATTGGGTTTTTTTCCAAATTCAAAGCGACATATCTTAAAGCTTCGTGACATTCATTTTAATTTCCTCTTTAAGTAATACATAATAATTAAAATAATTATTAAATGCTAACTGATTTGTTTAAAATATATGGCAAATACGCATCACGTTAATGTCACTTGATAAACATAATGTAAGTAAATTCGTAAGGGGCACTACGTAGGTCTTGCACTATACCTCCTTTCTTCAAATGTAAACAAATGTTTTCGAACTGCATCACACACACGTTCGGCCTTTCTCTACGGGTTTACGTCGGGTTACGTACGGAAGTACAGAATGTACAGTGTTCACCAATAAGATTGTGTGAAGATCTTGTTTAGCTAGCTCATACACACAGCGAAAATCAACTATACAGTCCACTAACGTTTGTGAACTGAGATGCTGATGTTGTTGACATGATCAACAACAGGAGTACGCATTGATCCACAATTATTACCAATATAGTGCAACATATTTTGTAAGTAAAGGCTTTTTGCGTTTTAATAGATTTCAAAATATTTTATTTTATTTTGATATCTTTTCAAACTATTGTGGTTGACGTCTGTGTCTGCGCCATTAACCATAGAAGATACATGTTCATTCGTTGCTATAGCAATTGTATATACATGTCCTTTTTCATCGAATGATAACTTATTTATAAACTGTCCGATATGAAGTCAATTGTATACTTTATTAGACATTCTAGTCAGCATTACGGAGAATACAAGTATACGCGTACGTATATGGATGACCAACTTCTTCATTATACCGTTATCAAAAATATGCTTGAAGATCTCCACCGAAAAGTCGCCATTGTTAAATAAAGAAGTTAAATAATCACTCATAAATACCCGTGTATTCTCTGATTGTATACCAATAGTGATTGTCATCTAGTTTTTGATTGAAAACATATTTTATTCATTTAAGAAATGGATTGGGCACAAGTTATGAAACTTATAGAAGCCTTCTCCACGTAATCAAGAACTATTTGACATGGCTAAAATACATAACACAATATATGCAGAAGAGAGTAAGTAATCTACAAGTGACGAAGTGGGTAGGCCTAAACATGTAATATACATTATTAAGGCAACACACAATTAGAAATGTTATTCTTATGACAAAATGAACTTTGAATATGGTAAATAAGTACATTTGAATTTATGTATTGATTGTCATCTAGTGCAGTATGGATTGTTCGGTTGCGTCTATTGTGTTTCTCTTTATTATGTAGAAGGTGAACAGGAAGAGGACAGACAATCGCGCATGACGTAACACTGAGTATCAACAATTACCACTGGCACGCATCGCTGCATCACCCACCACCACACATTACCTGAATAAGTACAGTGTCGCATGTCACAGTGACTTTTTTTACGCTTCAATAACATATTTATTTATTGTTATGTTTGTTTAATTATTTAGGTTTTCATTGCCCATAAAAATCTAGTAATTATGCATCCATCGCTCTTGGATTACAGGGAAATCTGTTTGATAAAGGTATTAATACAGATAGGCTCGTCACAACTCCAACCAAATAATTAAAAAAAAAATTCATATTACTTTTTCTATGTTGTATCTTGAATCTAAAATGCTGCTGTAATGATACGACTCATGTTACGACATGCAAAGTAGCTGATGCTTAGACTGTTTTTCTATCTCTTTTGTGGAAACCAAATTCGCAGGGACATTCCTGTTATTGTTTAGCCACTTAGACAAAATTGCAGCCATTAACTTGTCTACACTTGTAAGTTGTCAATACATGATTATAGCAATCCAGTTGAAAAATATTACTGAAGGTAATATTTTGATGATTATAAAATATAAACAATCAGAAGTGAAGCCATTCATCGACGCTGTGAGTGTGGAAAACTTTGCTACGACCTATAACAAGGCCAGTTTAATATATATGTTGTATTTCTAAAAGTTGTAATATTGATAAAATAAACAATTAAGCAAGTTACGAGTCACGCTTTGCTTCACTATTTACATACAGTCGTTTTTATTACCAACTACATCAATTGTCTGAATGTTGAGGTCTGCACATGTGACTCGTTAGCAGACACGTTAATCAGCATAGGTAGATATATCTGATCTCAATTTTATCCCCGACGCGGTATCTTGTTTCTTGAATGACGTATAACAAGTGAGTGAGTTATAAGATAAATAGTTGCGTTTGTAAAATTTCCGAGATTCATTGCTATTCAACACCCGCAAATTTAGTTTAAAACCGACGGCGTTATTGTTTAACGCCGCTTCGGCAATATTGCAGTCATTATAGCGGCGAGGAAGACGTAAGCATTTATCGGAATGACGTTTCACGATAAATGAGATGTCATATGAAACTCATACTTTACTTCATCCCGCTCTTTCAGGATGTGTTTCCGATGGAGTCATGCGGATACAAATACATGTACACTGATGGAGCAGGGCCACTTTTCTTACGTATATCCATGCAACCTATATAGGTTTACTTTATGTTATAATCTAAAACATGTGATATACTTCAAACATTTCCTCATGCTATTAACGTGACCATAAAGTTGACATATCTTCTCGGGATAAATAAATATTAACAACATCAAGTGTAAACAAAGCTTGCATTTTGTTAAGGATATATATAAGAATCTTCTGATATCAAATATAACAACACGAATTGATAAAAGTAACAAATTCTTAACGACGATACCCGGTATGTTTCCTTTTATCAGTAAGTGTTGGTAGGCCTATAGCAGGTGACACGAGGGTGATACTCTATTTATCATCCGTAAAATCATCCTTCATTACATTTCAACTAAACGTGTACGTCATACGTCTCTTAGCACAGCACTGTCACGGACTTCTCGGAGATATCGCTCACACTACTTCCTGTGGTATTTAGAGAATAAACTGAATAGTTGCTGTTGTGAAAATAATGAAGCTGAGCATCTATAAAGTGCTTATTTTTGTATCGTCATGAAGTATGTACAAACGCCTGCATGGTTTCAGTATTCACCCGAAGAAGTGGTCAGAGCCAGAGGGGTTGTGATGTTGTTAGACATAAGATTTGTCTTTAAATATATTCAAGAAATAGAAGACGAGTTGGCGTGCTTTAACGTTGAATAAAACATAGCAGGGAGCATAAAACACGAAGGGCGCAGCCTTGAGTGTTTTATGCTCTCTGCTATGTTTTATTCTACGATAAAGCACAACAACGAGTCTTCTATTTCTTATATGAGATGCCCTTATTTTATGCTCCCTGCTATGTTTTATTCAACGATAAAGTACGCCAACTCGTCTTCTAATTCTTAAATAAACTTATAATATAAACAAGAGCTGAATTGATATTACGTCCATTTTGAAAGTGTAAACGCCTGCGTGTTAATAACTCAATATAGAGTCTGTATCTTTCTGTCCTTTTAATCTACAATGCTTGCTTGCTTTCATCGAATGTCTCGCCCATGTTTATGTTAAATACACTAAGTACTATGTTTGATGTAAATAACTGTCTCCATACGAGGTATCGCTGTGGTAGGTTGACATGTTCATCTTGGGTGTCCTGTCATAATGAGACATATGTTCATTGATATTTCATATGGATTGTAATTGAGAAGACATATCGTGAGTAATTGGTCATTATATGTATGTGCCCCGGTCATAACATCGTACGATAGCACAGTTTGATAATTCCCCTGTCATGTGCTTCTAATAAATTGTGCAGTCAATACTTAATGAGTTATTTACGTGCCAAAAGTTGTTGGTTAACGGCCATTATACAACATAAAAACATACACTAATTTGATGTTTACACCGTTTAAATGAATTGAGGTAATGCGGTTTGAAGGTCTCATGATCATGTGTTTGATACTGTGGAGATTATAGGCCTACACATCTACATGTAACAAAACAGTTAGGACCACTACTAAAGAAACAAACTCATACTTTTCACAATCATAAGCACTTTATAGTTACACCGAACCTGACAGTTTAACTCATCAGGCCTATAAAGCTAGATGTGATAATCGCCAATCTCATTAAAATCATCCAGCGTAACACTCGTACGCCGATGCTCGTGACATTTTCTCGTGACACATTTTACCTTCAATACACGCTGCCATATTGAATCGTGCCGACGACTTCCTTGTCTCGTGGTTGATTTCTGGAATGAAAGGTCACGAGACATGACCCCTGTCGAGCAGTACTCAGAACGATACTCAGCGAGATACGAGTGTTTCGTTAGATCTTAGATTAGATTTTAATGAGACTGGCTATTGGAATGGGCTGTCGTCCTATCAGATTCTCCTCCAGGACTGCTCACCCTATAGTTAAATGTCGATGGTATACAGGTACCAACTAGGGGATCAACCTTTGTACCTTTGCTTCCTGACCTCTCCAATATGGGCGTGGCGGACATTATATCAAAACTTTTAAACGACTTCTCCGCAACCAATTTTAATGGGAAGCTAACGTTTTCAGATAACTTTTTTTGTAACATTGAGTCTTTACATTTGATCATGATCCCCTCTTAAATATGATTGTGGTAGGATGCCCTCATTATACGTTCTTTTGACTTCTCCCCAGAAACCAAAGCAATGCAAAAGCAAAAACTCAACTTTAGTTTCTGTCAGTTTTGTTGGACGGGGAATAAGAAAGGTAAATTGCACTTATTTACTCCCAAAGATATCGGCTTGGTAGAGGTGTAACTTGAACAGTCATCATTCATATAGTTATGTCTTTATATAAAATAGTATGAAACATTGGAATAATGAAATGTTCACACATGCCTTTATATAAAATAATATGAAACATTAAAATAATGAATTGTTCGCATGTGCCTGTCAAATTGCTTTAATAAAACATTGGCATTGGAAAATCTTTCTTCTTTTCCTTTTATAACATATTTAATCCACACTAAAAGAACGATCCATGTTGACGGTAAAAATGACGCGAAAGTAGTTCGACAGAGACAGTATATAAAGCTTGTTACATAAGGAAAGTAGACCTTTAATTCGGAGAGGTAGACCTGTGAGAAGAGCCACAATACTTTGGTATACATGTCAACGGGTGAGGTCAACTTGCTTTATTTGTCACCTAGAACTGCTTGTTACCAGTTCTCGTCAGAAGCAACTGGTTCTCAGCTTGACCCATGTGTGTCTCTAACCTCGTTCAACTGGTAATAGCTGCATCCGGTATAATCTAGTTGTCACTGTCACGCAAATGGGTTACTCTTTTAAATAATCTATGATAGCAAGCTCGTTTTTCGCCTACATGATTTATATAAGTTTCTTGAAAGTAACACGAATAACATATATCATTCTAAACAACTTATATTATCTCCATCCCTTTGTTTATTTGCCCATATAAGAGTAGATTGGTGGTCATTAGGCCTACTATACCCAACGAACTGTCCACACGTTTGTCTAAAATGAATATGTTGCAATATAACAGAATAAACAAAACTAAAACACAGTTTGTAATTTCTTCCACCCTGGCAGCTTAGATACCGAAACAGTCAAACGGAAGCTCCCTCAGCAGATGTGAGGTAACCGTACCTTGTGGGATGAAATGCAAACAACGATTGTAACGATATGCTGAGACGTGACGACTTTACAGACATTATGCACATACATAAATATGCAGTCATCATTCAGATGCATATATGCAGTCATCATACACATGCATATATGCAGTCACCATGCACATGCATATATGCAGTCATCATTCACATGCATATATGCAGTCATCATACACGTATATATGTGAAGTCATCATGCACGTATATATGCAGTCATCATACACGTATATATGTGAAGTCATCATGCACGTATATATGCAGTTATGCATACATGCATGTCATGTACTTATATATATGCAGTCATCATACACATGCATATATGCAGTCATCATACACGTATATATGCAGTCATCATGTACGTATATATGCAGTTATGCATACATGCATGTCATGTACTTATATATATGCAGTCATCATTCACATGCATATATGCAGTCATCATTCACATGCATATATGCAGTCATCATTCACATGCATATATGCAGTCATCATACACATGCATATATGCATTCATCATTTCACATGCATATATGCAGTCATCATACACATGCATATATGCATTCATCATTTCACATGCATATATGCAGTCATCATGCACGTATATATGCAGTCATCATTCACATGCATATATGCAATCACCATGCACATGCATATATACAGTCATCATACACGTACATATGCAGTCATGCATACATGCATATGTCATGTACTTATATATATGCAGTCATCATACACATGCATATATGCAGTCACCGTGCACATGCATATATACAGTCATCATACACGTACATATGCAGTCATGCATACATGCATATGTCATGTACTTATATATATGCAGTCATCATACACATGCATATATGCAGTCACCATGCACATGCATATATACAGTCATCATACACGTACATATGCAGTCATGCATATGTCGTGTACTTATATATATGCAGTCATCATACACATGCATATATACAGTCATCATACACGTACATATGCAGTCATGCATACATTCATATGTCATGTACTTATATATATGCAGTCATCATACACATGCATTTATGCAAACATATTGCACTTGTATATGTAGTCAACATGCACTTATATATGAAGTCATCAGCTGGATGCAGATCTGCAAACATCATGCGCTTATATATATATATATATATATATGACAAAGTTGAGGAAGGTCTCACGTGAAGTAAATGTATATAAAAATAAAATACTTCAGACGACATTTGCTGTAGACATCATTTTAATGATGACTGATGCGTCGCATTTCGACTTGTTCACTGTTGAAAAGACTTGTAAACAAGTCGAAATGCGACGCATCAGCCATCATTAAAATGATATCTACAGCAAGTGTCGTCTGAAGTATTGTATATATATATATATATATATATATATATATATATATATATATATATATGCGCAGACATACACTTATACATGCAGTCAACATGCACATGCATACATGCATGATGCATATATCACGTACTTACACATATATGCAGTCATCATTCACGTGCTTATATGTAGATACCATGCACCTATACATGCAGCCATCATGCACGTATATACGTATATATATATACACACACAGTCATGCAAATGCAGACACCGTGCACTCATATATGCAGTCAACATACACTTTTATACAATGGTGTGTATGTGCTAGTATCGCAAAATATACATTGCAGTAGTTAACGCAGTGTGTGCAGACATCATGCACTTATATTTACAGTCATCATGCTCGTGCAGATATGAAGATAGCATTCGTTTATATATGTAGTCATCATACACATGCATATGTCCGTACATTATGTACATATGCAGACATCATGCAGTGACCATGCACATATGCATACATCATTCATTTACATCATGCAGTCACCATGCACATATGCAGACATCATTCATTTGCATCATTCAGTGACCATGCACATATGCATACATCATTCATTTACATCATTCAGTCACCATGCACATATGCATACATCATTCATTTACATCATGCAGTCACCATGCACATATGCATACATCATTCATTTACATCATGCAGTCACCATGCACATATGCAGACATCATTCATTTGCATCATTCAGTGACCATGCACATATGCATACATCATTCATTTACATCATTCAGTCACCATGCACATACGCATACATCATTCATTTACATCATGCAGTGACCATGCACATATGCATACATCATTCATTTACATCATGCAGTCACCATGCACATATGCATACATCATTCATTTACATCATGCAGTCACCATGCACATATGCAGACATCATGCATTTACATCATGCAGTCACTATGCACATATGCAGACATCATTCATTTACATCATGCAGTCACCATGCACATATGCAGACATCATTCATTTACATCATGCAGTGACCATGCACATATGCAGACATCATTCATTTGTATCATGCAGTGACCATGCACATATGCAGACATCATTCATTTTACATCATGCAGTGAACATGCACTTGCGAAGACGCAGACAGATATATATGCAGACATCAAACACATTGGCACCTTACCTCATTTTAGATAGAATCATATATTTTGCTTGGAAAAGGAAACCTGACAAATAATAATATTTTGATGGATTGACCTTTTGGTATATTTTGCGATAAATGCACCTAAACACAATTGTTGTTTCGCCATGTATCTGTCTGTTTGCTTGCACATTTTATCTCGTATGGGTAGTATTGCTTTGGTTCATTGTGGCTTTATCATCTGTTAGCGTGAGTGTTGCGGTAAGGTTACATTTTGTGAACGTTGGGTATATCCCATTCTCTTCCCACAGAGGCTACTCACTTCAGATTTCCGATCATTCTCTTCCCACAGAGGTTACTTACTTCAGATTTCCGATCATTCTCTTCCAACAGAGGTTACTTACTTCAGATTTCCGATCATTCTCTTCCCACAGAGGTTACTCCTTTCAGATTTCCGATCATTCTCTTCCAACAGAGGTTACTTACTTCAGATTTCCGATCATTCTCTTCCCACAGAGGTTACTCCCTTCAGATTTCCGATCATTCTCTTCCCACAGAGGCTACTCACTTCAGATTTCCGATCATTCTCTTCCCACAGAGGTTACTTACTTCAGATTTCCGATCATTCTCTTCCCACAGAGGTTACTTACTTCAGATTTCCGATCATTCTCTTCCCACAGAGGTTACTCCCTTCAGATTTCCGATCATTCTCTTCCCACAGAGGTTACTTACTTCAGATTTCCGATCATTCTCTTCCCACAGAGGTTACTTACTTCAGATTTCCGATCATTCTCTTCCCACAGAAGTTACTCCCTTCAGATTTCCGATCATTCTCTTCCCACAGAGGTTACTTACTTCAGATTTCCGATCATTCTCTTCCCACAGAAGTTACTCCCTTCAGATTTCCGATCATTCTCTTCCCACAGAGGCTACTCACTTCAGATTTCCGATCATTCTCTTCCCACAGAGGTTACTCACTTCAGATTTCCGATCATTCTCTTCCCACAGAGGTTACTTACTTCAGATTTCCGATCATTCTCTTCCCACAGAGGTTACTTACTTCAGATTTCCGATCATTCTCTTCCCACAGAGGTTACTTACTTCAGATTTCCGATCATTCTCTTCCAACAGAGGTTACTTACTTCAGATTTCCGATCATTCTCTTCCCACAGAGGTTACTCCTTTCAGATTTCCGATCATTCTCTTCCAACAGAGGTTACTTACTTCAGATTTCCGATCATTCTCTTCCCAAAGAGGTTACTCCCTTCAGATTTCCGATTATTCTCTTCCCACAGAGGTTAATCCCTTCAGATTTCCGATCATTCTCTTCCCACAGAAGTTACTCCCTTCAGATTTCCGATCATTCTCTTCCCACAGAGGTTAATCCCTTCAGATTTCTGAATCCTAACTATCGGAAATCTGAAGGGAGTAACCTCAGTGGGAGAAGAATGATTCGTAGCATGCATTCGTTGAAGGGACAAACGGACCAGGCCGGAGAATTCATCGAGTCAGAAAATTAAGTGCAACATTAAAGACCGAGGTATTTTTAAGGAAACAAATGTCGAACGAATATCTCTGCTGATGAGTTTATGCGAATCCACGCTAACAGTATATTTTTAATTCAATTCAAATGTTATAAAGATGAACAAGGGAAACAAACATAGGTACAAGTGGGAGTGCCTAATGAACTTTGTGGCCTGAAACACTCCCCGCCGAACTGTCCTTTTACGAAAACATTTCTAATAGGTACAGCAGTCTTGATCGTTACCACTTCCATATACTTATCTTTTTCTCCAACATACGAGGCAAATATAGAACTAACTGTACGAGACTTGCATGGTCATGATCTAGTGTTGATACATTGCCTTTACCACATTGCCATACCCTAAAGCATGAAACTTATATATCTTGCTTACATTTGTGACCGTTTAACATGCAGGTGACGATAATGACTTTCAGGTGACGTGTTACCCAGTTCATCTGCAATGTTATCTTTACCAGCTAGAATTATTTGCATTCGTTTAACACATCAGTGATGGAAACGGGTTCACTGGTATCATGGGTAAATCTCGGTTCTTCCCTGCTGAACTTTATTTTTCTAGTAAAATAATATGTTCTTTTCATTCCGAGTGGGAATTTGTAAGAGGTGAAGTGAGTTTGGGTTTATCGCCGCTTTCAAGAGTATTTTACTTATCCTATATCACGGCTGCTAGTATTATGGCAGGGAGAAAGCCCGCAACGCCATGTGTCTATGCATTGCGGTAAAATGGAATTTGTAAGAAAAGTAAGGTATCTGAAAAACGTCTTTATAATAACACCCATGATTGACCTTTCAGCAGTTGAATCGCCCAGAAAAGATGTTGCTAGCCAGGAAACTTATCTTGTGTTAGCCTGATTTGCAAATTGTTAAATTTATTTGTAATGTCAGTTTTCCATTTACGTTACGGGTGTTAGCATTTATTCAAGAAATCGTAGATGTAAAATCGAAAGCATCCATAAATCTATCAACAAGATGTATTTAATGAATAAAACACTGAAACACAATTTCATGTTGAAGGGAATAATCAGACACGAAGGTTAATCCCGTCTGAAATTTTCTGTTAACAATGCATGATAAAAACAAATTATGTTGGGGCATGTTGTTCCTAATGTTAGATTGATGGCTATGACTAGTATTAATGCAGAAACTTGAATATACGTAAGGATGTTTATTTCAACACAAGTGACTCGAAGTGCTCCTTTAACCTAAGTCTGTTTACAATCGTTTAGCACTTCAGTGGGCGAAATTGCTACAATATTTATCTTAATTCGGCTTTGTCTACACCGTGTCTTCTCAGGTTGAAGGGGAGTATGTATAAAGGTTAAGTCAGCGTAAACCATTGGAATACATTAAACCACATAGCGTGAGATTGGTACAATTCAAACGAAAATCACAAGGGTATATGACCAAGCAGCGTGAGATTTGAAGTACTCAAAAGCAAATAAGAGAGATCTATATCGGTATAACGACCCGTCGACCATGTACTCCTCCGCGCTTGGTTTCACCTTTACTGCTAACAAAGTGACCACACATACAGTACAATGAACTTTCTATGCACGATTTCCTTCCACAAATAATAGGCCATTCATTGACATGGATATCACGTATCACCTTTGATCGCCAGACCAATTTATATTGCAAAGGCATATTGATAATTTAGTCATGTTTTCTTTTAATATGAAAGTCATAACCCCACAGGCATATACCATAATATATAAAATATGCAGAACAGTAGTAGATATAGTATATCTATTACTCAGAACAATCCCTTTGAAGTATTAGTAGTGCACAACAAACTTTAATGTTGAAGATATGAAAAATAGATTATGATTCTACATAGCTGTCTCTCAAAGGAGTAAAACACTTTCTTTTAGATAGCCAATTTCTGAATGGGACATTCCAATGTAGACAGGCCTACTTAATCTGTTATCAATCCAGTGCAGTCTATTTACAGAAACGTGGCATTCATTCTTATAAAGAGGTCGGCTATCTATAGAACATGTTTTTCCTTCTCATTTCTCAAAGGCCTCTTAAATAATTCTCTCAAGAAAGTTTGTACATGTAATGTAACATATAGATCAACATCGACAGATAATGAGAAACATTTTGTCATTCGGTGAAACCTGAAGGGTATCAATGAACTGTACACTTCACACCTTGTAGAACTAGAAGAGCGTTTGCGGGACACCGCAAAAGCAGAGCAGCTCCGAAACTTTGGGTCTCGCCTTTCCCTGTTCCGCCTTCTCCTCAGCATAAATAAAATGGGAATTTATTTTGACAATTTTGTTTTCATTATTCAAGTTATTCTAACAAGTTGAATCACCACTGGGGTCACTTTTCACAACTTTGTTCTTAAAACCTATTTCTGATTTCAAAATTGGATCAAAAGATTAACATGGCCTTATGATATATCTCATGACCTTGAACTTTGACCTTCAAGGTCACATCATCAATGATTTCTTTTCATTGTGTATAACAATCATGCAATGACTCAAATTGTTCATTGTTAACATAAGGCATATTCACAATAGCACGCTTAAGTTGTGACCTTGCTGTGACCTTGACCTTGACAGATTTTTAGCAAAAACGTTTTCAAATCTTTGTCTTTCTCCATAGTTGATATATACCAAGTTAGGGCCTGATAGCACAGAAGTTGTTGAAGAACTCATGACCTTGACCTTTGACCTTGAATGTGAGCATGTCAAAATATTTCCCCAGGTGTACAAGAAAGAAGCTATATATATGAGGTGTTGATACCTTCATGGAAAAAAGTTATTTAGTGATTTCAGAACTGGTGACCTTGACCTTTAAAATTCAATGTCACACAATCAGTGATCACTTTTCATTGTGTATAACAATCATTTAATGATTCAAAGTGTTAATAATTGAAAATAAGACATTTTCGCAAAAGCATGCTTAAGTCGTGCCCTCGCTGTGACCTTGACCTTTGATGGATGTTAGCGAAAACCTTTTCAAATCTTGGCCTTTCTCCATAGTTGATATACATTAAATAAGAGCATGATAGCACAAATATTTTTCAAGTTATCGTGTTACAAGGATTTTTTTAGCGATTTCAGAACTCGTGACCTTGACCTTTGACCTTGAATATGAACATGTCAAAAAATTTCCCCAGGGGCATAAGTAAGAAGTTATAAAATGTTTCTGGTCTTTACAGGCTGACAAAAATGATGCGATGACGTGATTTTTTTTTAAAGACATTTTGTTTTTCAAATGAAGAGATAAATTCCATTTCTTACAAACTTCTCACCAGTTGAAAAACAAATTTAGACAATTAGTTATATAAATAAAGCACAAACCCTCTTAAATATGTGTTACTATTCCAAATGGTCAATAATCTCACCCCTACACTCCATTTTCAATATCCCATCTAGATCTTTCATTTGTTAAAACCTAGAAAAATAAACTTGTGGCGTGGGAATGAAACTGATGCAGGCGGAAACCAGAAACGAATTTTTTTTTTGTGTTGGTCTTAAAACAAACAACATTTACTGTAGAAGACGATACAATTTTGCAATTTCTCATAAAAACAACAACAAAGCATTCTTTGAATATATGCGAATAATTTATTAACAAAACACAAGCCATTGTAAGAGGTTTATGTTTTCCCGAAGCTTCCAAACATGCTGTTCCACTGGATGTAGAGGTCGAGATCTTTCTCAGACACACTCGCTCGCACTTGGAGAAATGCTTCTTCAAAATCAACAAATGTTATGGGAGGTACCTGAAATTAAAAATAAATTATTCATTTATCAATATTTGGTGAAATGTGCTCTTGCACTCCATTTGTTTTTCTTACAGAATGGATAAACTGTGATGATATTAAACTTTGAATAAGAGGGAGGTTATTAAGGAAATGAACAAGCATGTCTCTTTCTTAGATCCACAGGAATAAATGTCTCTGCGCCACTCGTGAAAACATAAACTTTCTACCTCACTCGATAAGATAAACAGGTATAAGTCAAGAAAATACAGATATTCTATTTATTATGTCCCCCAAATTTTTTTTCGGGAGACATAATGTTTTCACCTCCGTGTTATTCCGAAATGCTTTCTTTTCCGGGCCATATCTAAAAAAACGTTCAATATTTTTTCACGAAACTTGGTATGTGGTTAGACCTAGTGGTGGAGTGGTGCCTTTTGCTATTTTGGTTATTCTGAATTTTTTATTTTTTCTGGTTTCCATGGAAACAATTTGAACCTAGTGCAAATTAGGGGTAGGGACCTTTTCCGGCCTCTATCCCCAAAATCGTTCAATATTTTTTCACCAAAATTGGTATTTACTTAGACCTAGTGATAGAGTGGTGCCTTTTGCTACTTTGGCTATTCTGATTTTTTAAATTTTTACTGGTTTCCATGGCAACAATTTCAACTTAGTGCATATTGGGGGTATGGACGTTTTCCGGCCTCTATTTCAAAATCTATGAAGTATTTCTTTACGAAACTTGGTATGTGGTTAGAACTAGTGGTGGAGTGGTGCCTTTTGCTATTTTGGTTATTCTGAATTTTTTATTTTTTCTGGTTTCCATGGAAACAGTTTGAACTTAGTGCATGTGGGGGATAGTGACCTTTTCCGGCCTCTTTCTCAAAATCTATGCAGTATTGATTCATGAAACTTGGTGTGTGGTTAGACCTAGTGTTGGAGAGGTGCCTTTTGCTACTTAGGTTATTCTGATTTTTATATTTTTTCTGGTTTTCATGGAAACGGTTTGAACTTAGTACATATAGGGATAAGGAACCTTTTCTGACCTCTATCTCAAAATCATAAGTGAAAAATAATGTCAAGAAGACAAGGTTGGATTGAAAGTTGGAGCGGGGGACATCACAGTGCATCACATGCACATATTTCTAGTTATATTATGTTATCCTCGTAGTTATGCTACACCAGTGTTGTTTTCTTGTTGAGTAGTCGCTAGGAAAAGCCAGTCACCACAGTAACAATGTGATGTCATAAAACAATTTGTTACATCATACCATTGTTTTATGACGTCAAATAATATCAGTCAATGGTCACAGTGAAAACAAGAAGACATAGTCATCAACATCCCCCGCCAGACACAAGAAATGAGAACAAAGGCAATAATTCAAGAAGAAATACTTGTGCACTTCTCATTTCTTTCCATTAAGGTATCGATATCCTCAAGCTACACAACTGATTTGATGTTAAACAATGTATGAGAAAAGCTATATCCTTTGAAGATACTTGGAACAGAGTCGAAAAAGCGGAACAAGGGGAATAACTCCGGGAAAAAATAATCACATGCTTATTTTTTTCGAACTCCATCAAGGTATCGATACCCTTAAACCACACACCAAATTCTTAAATAGTTTCTGAGAAAAACTGTCCCCTTTGGAGATACCATGAACAGAGTCCAAATATACGGAACAAGGGCAATAACTACGCAAAAAATAATTGTGTGCTTCTCATTTTCGAAATCCATCAAGGTACTTATGCCCTCAAGCCACACACCAACTTCTTAAATAGTCTCTGAGAAAAGCTGTCCCCTTTGGAGATACCATGAACCTTATATAGAGGGACTAGCAACTAAGCAATTAGCTCGCGGAGCTCACCTCGTCATGGTCCAACGCACATCTTGACTTGGCGCCTGCATTGCGCTAATAACTGGCGTAGCACACTAGTATATCCAGTTAATCACTATATAAACAATAGTGACAGTTGACAGTTCAAGACAAGCGGAATCCAAAACTTTTACTTTTACCTAAGACAATAAATTCTAAAATATTAAGTTAGCGAAAGATGAAAGATGTAACTGCGTCAAGCTGGTATTTTAGGGGAAAGAAGCCAGCATGTAATACGCTCGTACTTTGCAGTTAAAATAGCGAGTCAGTCCGCCATCTTGTCTGTAAGGAGCGTCAATGATATGGGTAATGGTTCGAGGGGAGTCCAAAACTTTTACTTTTACCTAAGACAATAAATTCTGAAATATTAAGTTAGCGAAAGATGAATAGTTTTCGGATGTAACTGCGTCAAGCTGGTATTTTAGGGGAAAGAAGCCAGCATGTAATACGCTCGTACTTTGCAGTTTAAAATAGCGAGTCAGTCCGCCATCTCGTCTGTAAGGAGCGTCAATGATATGTGTAATGGTTCGAGGGGAGTCCAAAGCTTTTACTTTTACCTAAGACAATACAGTAGCCAACTTAAAAAATAATAGAATAATACATGTGTATAACATCAAGTATTCCAAAGCACTAGGTAACCTAACATTGTATATATATTCTATGTCATATCACATTTACAAAACAAGAGAATTAGTGAGCACAGCTGACTCATGATACCCCCGCTTTTAATATTGGTAAAAAAGAAATGTTAGAAAATAGCAAAAGAGCATCAATGTTTAAACTTTTGTATGAACAGACCATTATATATAAGTATTATTAAAGCAGAGTAAGTATTACACTTGTAAGCATGTTTTAGAAGTAAAAGTCGAAAAATTTGAAAAATGTCATTAAATATGCAAATGAGGGTATGAAACATACAAATATGCAAATGAGGGTATGAAATATAAAAATGACAGATGTACACATCAGTGGTTTCGTAACATTTGAACAATTAGTGTCTGAGTTATGAGTGGAACAAAAAGTGTGAATGGCGAGGATGAAAAACGGAGAAAATTTGCATAAATTATGCAAATGAGGGTATGAAACATACAAAAGGCAGATGTACACATCATGGTGATTGTACATATCAAGTTTCTTAACATTTGGACAACTGCTTTCAGAGTTATGAGTGGAACAAAAAGTGTGAATGGTTAAGTCGAAAACGGAGAATATTTGCATAAATTATGCAAATGAGGGTATGAAACATACAAAAGGCAGATGTACACATCGTGATGATTATATGTATCAAGTTACAAGACATTTGAACAATTAGTATTTGAGTTATGAGTGGAACAAAAACTGAATGGCAAAGTCGAAAAACGGAGAAAATTTGCATAAATTATGCAAATTAGAGTACGAAACATACAAAAGGCACATGTGGGGACCATAAAGTGTACATACATAAAGTTTCATAACAATTGAACAAGTAGTATTTGAGTTATGAGCGGAACCAAAAGTGTAAGCATAGACGCGCACACAAAGACGCTTACAAGTGGAAAATCTGAAAAAATAATCATGGAATCTGAGTGAAACATAGAAAAGGCACATCTAGGGACCATAAAGTGTACATGTATAAAGTTTCATAACAATTGAACAAGTAGTATTTGAGTTATGAGCGGAACCAAAAGTGTGACCATAGACGCGCACACAAAGACGCTTAAAAGTGGAAAATCTGAAAAAATAATCATGGAATCTGAGGGAAACATAGAAAAGGCACATCTAGGGACCATAAAGTGTACATGTATAAAGTTTCATAACAATTGAACAAGTAGTATTTGAGTTATGAGCGGAACCAAAAGTGTTCCGGACGGACGGACGCGCTGAGCGCTATATACCCCCGACTACTTCGTAGCGGGGGTATAATAAATGTGCATTTTCGTAATTTTGTAACAATCATATATAGCACACCTTTGAGTATAATAATTTCTTTATTACCAATTCTATTTCATTTGATTCACGTAATCATTCATCTCCTTGGAGATAGCCACTTCCGATGTTGTTACAGTTTCAAAGGGAGGTTACTTTTATATTTCTTGACTTTACGAAGATTGCCGATTGACGCACGGGCGAGTCGGCAAGACTCGGAAACACCAACTGGTTACAACAATACAGTGCGATAACAAAACAAGCGCTTACGCAAGCACCAAGTGGCTTGTGCGTTGTAGCGCGACGAGGAGAGGTCTAATTGGATCGCTCAGTAGAAATAGTCATGTAACGAGCAGAAGAGACTAGTCCCTGTATATAATGTCCCTGCATGAACCGAGTTCAAAAATACGGAACAAGGGCAATAACTCCGGAAAAAATAATCACACGGTTCTTATTTTTGAACTCCATCAAGGTATTTATGTCCACAAGCCACACTCCAAATTTGGAAACCCTATCTTAAACAGTTTCTGAGAAAAGCTGTCCCCTTTGAGATACCATGAACAGAGTCCAAAAATAAGGAACAAGGGCAATAACTCCGGAAAAAATAATCACACGGTTCTTATTTTCGAACTCCATCAAGGTATTAATGCCCTCAAGCCACACCGCAAATTTGGTTGTCCTATCTTAAATAGTTTCTGAGAAAAGCTGTCCCCTTTATAGCGGACGGACGGACAGAGCTCAAACCTATATCCCCCTTCCACTTCGTGGCGGGGGATAATAACATATCTCACCTGTAGCTTGATAGACAGTTTATTTCACTGATAAATCCCAGTTGCCTTTGAGCATGATGATGTTAGTAGGGTCAGAATAAATAGAGGATATCTGTCTTTTCTTGACTAATACCATGTTTATCTCATCGAGTGAGGTAGAAAGGTTATATTTTCACGAGTGGTGCAGCCACAAGTGAAAATATATAACTTTTCTACCTCACGAGATAAACATGGTGTTTGTCAAGAATTGACGGATATTCTATTTATTATATGATATTATCGATGTAATTACTTCCGAAAAGGGTCGTTTTCACGCCGAGTGGCTGCTAGGAACAGACTGTCACCACAGTAACACTGTGACGTCAAAAGCCAATTCGCCGCGTGAGACCATTGTTTTATGACATCAAATTATATCAGTAACCGTTCGCAGTGAAATTTTAAGTTATTTTCACTGTAGCCTGATAGACAGTTTATTTCACTGATAAATCCCAGTATTTCACTGCTTGTCATATAAAAAAATAAAGTTATCAACTTCTCAAAATATCAAAATATCATTTTCAAAGTACCTGATCTGCTGTGATTGTTTCGATCTGCTCAAACGGGATACTCCGGACAGGACCGAGGGCAGCCTCTCGACACAGGTTAGCCATGTCCGCCCCGGAGTAACCTGGAGTTAGAAGAGATATAAACTGAAAACACTGCAGCCTCTCGACACAGGTTAGTCATGTCCGCCCCAGAGTAACCTGAAGTTGGAAGAGATATACACTGAAAACACTGCAGCCTCTCGACACAGGTTAGCCATGTCCGCCCCGGAGTAACCTGAAGTTGGAAGAGATATACACTGAAAACACTGCAGCCTCTCGACACAGGTTAGCCATGTCCGCCCCGGAGTAACCTGGAGTTGGAAGAGATATACACTGAAAACACTGCAGCCTCTCGACACAGGTTAGCCATGTCCGCCCCGGAGTAACCTGGAGTTGGAAGAGATATACACTGAAAACACTGCAGCCTCTGGACACAGGTTAGCCATGTCCGCCCCGGAGTAACCTGAAGTTGGAAGAGATATACACTGAAAACACTGCAGCCTCTCGACACAGGTTAGCCATGTCCGCCCCGGAGTAACCTGGAGTTGGAAGAGATATACACTGAAAACGCTGCAGCCTCTCGACACAGGTTAGCCATGTCCGCCCCGGAGTAACCTGGAGTTGGAAGAGATATACACTGAAAACACTGCAGCCTCTCGACACAGGTTAGCCATGTCCGCCCCGGAGTAACCTGGAGTTGGAAGAGATATACACTGAAAACACTGCAGCCTCTCGACACAGGTTAGCCATGTCCGCCCCGGAGTAACCTGAAGTTGGAAGAGATATACACTGAAAACACTGCAGCCTCTCGACACAGGTTAGCCATGTCCGCCCCGGAGTAACCTGGAGTTGAAAGAGATATACACTGAAAACGCTGCAGCCTCTCGACACAGGTTAGCCATGTCCGCCCCGGAGTAACCTGGAGTTGGAAGAGATATACACTGAAAACACTGCAGCCTCTCGACACAGGTTAGCCATGTCCGCCCCGGAGTAACCTGGAGTTGGAAGAGATATACACTGAAAACACTTCAGCTGTTGGATTAATTCTGGGTGTCCAATTTAAAGTAATCAGAATTTGTTGACAACTTTCATGTTGACTTGTCATTGGTTGATCATCCTCGGTTACCAATGGTTTTATATATGCTCCGTTACTCTCCACTATATCATCCTCGGTTACCAATGGTTTTATATATGCTCCGTTACTCTCCACTATATCATCCTCGGTCACCAATGGTTTTATCTATGCTCCGTTACTCTCCACTATATCATCCTCGGTTACCCATGGTTTTATATATGCTCCGTTACTCTCCACTATATCACCCATGGGAAACTCTATCAGTAAAATCTGTACTCAAATTATCCTCCTTTGGCCGGCGTGACAAAATCAGACACCAAAGGAAATGCTCAATAGGATAAGATGGAAATGGTCAAGGGAGATAACCGGTGACGAAGGGCTAACAATGACCTCGCATGCTTTGCAGCGAAGTGAAATGAATTGTCATTGGTTCGCAGGTCCAAGCTGTGTAGCAGTTTGATTGGCTCACGCCGGCCAAGGGCAGGTAATTTGAGTACAGATTTTTCTGATACGGTTTCCCATGGGTGATATAGTGGAAAGTAACTGAGCATAAAAAAAAACATGGGTAACCGAGGATGTTGGTAGATTAGCCCTCTTCAAACATTCTGGAGCCGGAGGTGAAGGTTTACGATTAAACTGATAACCAAATCCATTGACGTAACATTCTCTCGTAAACATAAAATGGCATGAACAGAATTTCTGCAAAGAAGATTCTTTTTTAAAAGCTTTTTAAAAATGATTCATTGTATACTTTTTCCAATGTTTTGGCTATATATGAAAGTTTACATGCATATGAAATACTAATGCATCTATAACAAAGAAAAGATGATATTTCAACTGATTAAAGCTAATTAAAATCCTAATTAACAACTCTCCTAGTAGAAGAAGTTTATCACTTAACACTGGCCAGGCATAACCATGAGCTCAGTGCTACCATTTCAGCTGATTAATTCAAAATGTCAAACCATTTTAAATTACAATTTTACAGGATTTGCAGTCATTTGACCTCTGTGTACAATAGGCTATCTCAGAATATATTAATTCCGTAATTATGAGGTCAATGAGTTTCGTAATTGAATATTTTCATATGCATGTGTATTTATGTGGATTATATATTGACCAAGAAGAAGAGACCAGCTGTGTAGGATTACCATCAGTTTTCAGGCAGATGTTGGTGACGTCCTGGTCGGACAGTGTGAAGTGTTGGGTGGACAGGAGGTTGGTGATGATCTGTTGCCGTGCCGACGTGTTCGGCAGAGGGATGTACAGTCTCTTGACAAACCTTCGTCGTGCTGCCTCGTCTATCTCTTGCGGTCTGGAGAGTAAATGTCGTAATGTGAAATGAATACTCCCTAAACAAGGACACTGATTACTTCCTGTAATTTAAAGCACCATTGAATGATGGGACAGTAATATGGCAACTTCCACGTTCATGAGCCACTCGCTATAATGTTTAATGGTAAACATATGTATCCTTTAAACAAGCTGAAATAAATCCCAAGATACAGCAGTCACTGCCAATAGTTAAGACAACTTCATCAGTTGAAATGCAGTACTTTCCTTTCAGTTAAGTGCACCATGAGTCAATGTAGATTTTTGGTAATACCCTCTAAAACATTTGATGGTTTATTTTATTTCTAGAATATTTTTTTGGGTGAGTTTAATAAAGGTCTTTTATCGTATCAAACGTAACTACGTTTTAAACTGAATCTTGAATCATTTGTAACATTTCACACTTCTTCTAAGTTAATCCAGAACAAGCAGGTGAAATACGTTTCACATGACTCAACTAATTTAAATTCACCAAATTCTCCTCAGAATAAAAATGATACAAAATATTTCGTGTTTTTGAGTTTTGACTACAGTTATTGGCTGGAGATAAATCTACAATGACATTGTGGTGTGGAGTTTATTGGCAGGAGATAAACCTGCAATAACATTGTGGTGTGGAGGTTATTGGCAGGAGATAAACCTACAATGACATTGTGGTGTGGAGGTTATTGACAGGAGATAAACCTACAATGACATTGTGGTGTGGAGGTTATTGACAGGAGATAAACCTTCAATATCATTGTGGTGTGGAAGTTATTGGCAGGAGATAAACCTGCAATAACATTGTGGTGTGGAGATTATTAACAGGAGATAAACCTGCAATAACATTGTGGTGTGGAGATTATAAACAGGAGATAAACCTACAATGACATTGAGGTGTGGAGGTTATTGACAGGAGATAAACCTACAATGACATTGAAGTGTGGAGGTTATTGACAGGAGATAAACCTACAATGACATTGTGGTGTGGAGGTTATTTGCAGGAGATAAACCTGCAAAAACATTGTGATGTGGAGGTTATTGACAGGAGATAAACCTACAATGACATTGTGGTGTGGAGGTTATTGGCAGGAGATAAACCTGCAATGACATTGTGGTGTGGAGGTTATTGGCAGGAGATAAACCTACAATAAAATTTTGGTGTGGAGGTTATTGACAGGAGATAAACCTACAATGACATTGTGGTGTGGAGGTTATTGACAGGAGATAATCCTACAATGACATTTTGGTGTGGAAGTTATTGGCAGGAGATAAACCTACAATGACATTGTGGTGTGGAGGTTATTGACAGGAGATAAACCTACAATGACAATGTGGTGTGGAGGTTATTGGCAGGAGATAAACCTACAATGACATTGTGGTGTGGAGGTTATTGGCAGGAGATAAACCTACAATGACATTGTGGTGTGGAGGTTATTGGCAGGAGATAAACCTGCAAAAACATTGTGGTGTGGAGGTTATTGACAGGAGATAAACCTACAGTGACATTGTGGTGTGGAGGTTATTGGCAGGAGATAAACCTGCAATAGCATTGTGGTGTGGAGGTTATTGGCAGGAGATAAACTTACAATGACATTGTGGTGTGGAGGTTATTCAGAGATAAAGATCCCTCACCTGTTTGTAGCGCCTATAACCAGGATGCGATCTTCGGACTGGGTACCTGCTCCATCCTGCATTCAAGATACGTTCAGTTTATAATACCGGTAATGTTCATCTTGCAGACACTGTACAAACCAGGACAACCAGTTTCAGGTAATTTCTTCATAAACAATGATGTTATCAGTTTCCTATGTCTCATGGTTTTAGAAAAGGAGTTGTTCAATGATTTTAAGGGTACTACAGTATGCCACAACCATACTTGAAAGGGAGAACCAAATATACAAACATTCATCCCACAGGAGAAAGATACCTCGTGTCCAAATTTCAGCTTTAGGGATTCATAAGAAAAGCAAAAATGTTTGGATTTGGAGTGAATGCTTACTCCTTCATCAGTGGATTGAGAGGTGAAGTTGAAAACTCTCAAAGTTTACATGGCATATTATGCTCAACTAGTTTTACAGGTCTGTTGAACTAAAAATTTAAAGAAAGCTCAAATTAACCCTTAACATGCGGGTCCCGGAATTATCCGGGCGGGCTATAAGCGATTCCGAGGTGTCTGTATACGGATCCCGGATCGCTTACTTAGAATAATTCACGGCTGTCTATGTACTTGGCTATCTGCCATACCGGGTCCCGAGTCGATTGTTTCCGCGACTCGCTGCATGAGAATGGCTGTATTTATGCCTCGCAGCCCGCAATGAGAATAAAACTTTCTTCAGTGTCTGGTCAGAACGTCCAGCAAAATTCACACCAATTTGCGTGTGCATTGTTGACCCGTAACGCATCGATAATTAGCTTTACAAAAGGCCAATTTTGTCCTGCTTCGCTCCGATGGCTACACTGCCCAGCGGCTAATTAGCACCTAAGTGTCTGCACTGCCCCGGGGTGAGATAGGCCCGTACAGGCTTATCTGTCTCGCATCCCGCCACATGGGCAGATAGCCTATGCTTATCTGTCTCGCATCTCGCCACATGGGCAGATAGCTTCTAATTACGGGAAGATATTGCGATAAGCTACCTTTCTCTCGCACTTCGTATCATATGAACCAATTGGTTGTTTTCATTTTTTTTTATACCAAAATAAAGAGGAAAGAATTGCCTTTATTCCCATATAAAAATCGCAATTGCGCTAACATAACTGAA
The DNA here is from genome assembly GCA_936450465.1 of Gibbula magus. Lineage (NCBI taxonomy): Eukaryota > Metazoa > Mollusca > Gastropoda > Trochida > Trochidae > Gibbula > Gibbula magus. Next base: position 13,872,974 of record OW388290.1, on the reverse strand, counting down.
AATACAGCAATCGCACAGAGATAGCCGACTTTCGCACTTTTGAATTTTGATACATGTGGCGCATTTACCCCAACATGCCTCGGCGCTCTATTTCTAAGAAACTACTTGGGATATTTTCATAATTTTTTTATCAGTATATAGATAAAAGAATTGTCTTCAATTCCATATAAAATACGTGTATTTTCGGCAATAACTTTTGATGCGCCAGGTGTCGCGCAGAAGGTGATATTCGGCTTTGAATAAGTGGCGCTCTTAGCATATACCATCATTACAGGCTTTATAACTTGTGAACCGCAAGTCCGATTTTTATAATTTTTACATCATTGTAAAGAGAAAAACATTGTCTTCAATTCCATGTATAATGCGCATGTTTTCGGGAAGAACTCTGCATGCGCAAAGCGCCGCGCCAAAAGGTATAATTTTCGCACTTCATAACTTTTGAACCGCAAGTCCGATTTTTATAATTTTTACATCATTGTAAAGAGAAAAAGATTGTCTTTAATTCCAGATATAATGCGCATGTTTTTGGGAAGAACTATGCATGCGCGAAGAGCCGCAATATTGATGTACGCATAAGTGAAGAAGTATGATAATATATAACTAAAATACTGTTCTTTTGATACGCAAATATAGAGCTTTATAAACGATGAACAACTGTCATGACGGAATTTTGTTTCCAGTTTTGGAAAAAAAAATATAACATAAAAGTGAAAATATATTTGAGTACGGGACCCGCCGCTCGGGGAAAAGCCTTTTCGTGGGAATATTTTCTCAGGAAAATATTTCACTTTTCGGAGTTTCTAAAAATGCGTGAACATTTTTGTTACTGATGCCATTTGCGAAAGGTTTTTATTTCTAAAATTCAAATGCGAGGGCGCACCTTTCCAAACCATTTGAATTGAATTTATTATTTTATCTTTTACATTATTGAATAAAAGACGTTTCATTCAATAAGATTTGAAGAATTATTTATATGTGTAGCGGACTGAACTGAGCAGATGGAGAATTTGATTCCTCACCACTTTTATTACCAAAGTTCTTTTGTATCACAATTACTTTTTTAGGTATTAGTTTTTTCGTGAGCAGGGGAATTTCCGACGGGATTCGCCATGACATAATGAGAAAAAATTCCCATGAACATGGGCGTGGTCCGTCATCTTCGGGACCGACCCACAAGTATAAATATCTACCGGGGGGTGCGCGGACCCCCCCGCTTTTGGTCGCCACCCCCCAAACTTTTTGTGCAAATTATTATTTTTTTTCTACTTTGAAATAAAGGTTCGTGTCATTCCGAGGTATGAAGGTTTCTGCTATATATGTCGAGAGGGCATGGGAACCCATTCCCAATAGAATCCGGGGTTCGTCCCATAGGATTGTTCCTCGGAGTCTCTCGTTCTCAAAAGAGAACATGGGAAACCTGTCCCGCGATTGAATCCGGGGTCCGCCGCGGAAGACGGGGACGGGAATTCCCGGAGAGCATGGGAGTATGCTCCCATGGGTCCGGGCTCCGCCTCGAGAGACCGCTCCTTGGATGCTCTGCTTCTCGAAAAGAGAAGTCATTCGGCAACTGACAACCCGAGCTTCCCTGACATAGTAGTTTATTTTCCGGGCCTCGCGCCCGGTGCTACACGTCGCCGAGGAAATCAGAAAATGGTCCGTTTGACATATGCGTCGGAAAAATCGGCGCGATGTCAGAAGCCGTCGGCGCTTGCGGCGCAGTCGTCCTAGATGCGCCGGGAGGTTCTGAAACTGGCAAATGAACGTCCATGAAGCTCACATTCATTATCTCTGTATGTTTATTGTCTCTAATCACATGTTATATGTTGCATACATCTAACGCATTTTCAATCATTTACAGGTTGAAGCAGAATGCTGCGCGGACGTGGACGCAAGGCCCTGCGACGGCCTAGGACGTTGCATACTAGGACACGCAGCTTTGAAGCCGTTTCAAGCGACGACGACTTCATCAACGAGATCCATGCTGATGAAGCCTCTGATATGGAGTCAACTGACAGTGATGGTAGCAGTGGTTTAGACAGTGATGATGCATATGATCGGGACACTGTAATAGATAGTGAACATGGTGACACAGATGCTCTGAGTGATATAGAGACAGAGATTGCCAGAAAGATTCTAGCCGCCGGTAATTCCACCGAAGAAGACTTTAGTGGTTTTGAGGAGGAGTTTGCCGAAATACCACAATATAATCATGATAATTCACAGACGTTTGATGAGTGGGTGGATGGTCCGTGGCCACGTGTAAACTTGCCTTTCACTGGTCAAACTGGGTTGCGCCAGTTCATAGAACTTCCTGAGAACCCTGAACCTATTGACTTTTTCAATTTGTTTATACATAATGATGACTATGAGGATATGGCAACGGAAACCAATAGATATTTCAAACAAGCAATGGAGGACAAAATTCTAAGACCCCGTTCAAGAATGCAACAGTGGCAAGACACTAATGCAGAAGAGATGAAGGTATTTGTAGCCATGACAATTGCCATGTCATTGGTTGTGCAGAGAAACTTTGCTGATTACTGGTCAACAAGTGATGTTACCTCAACGCCTTTCTTCGCCAAGTGCATGCCCCGAGACAGGTTTTGGCTTCTTATAACCTACCTACACTTGGCTGACAACAGGAGGATGCCGGGCCGTAACACCCCGTGCTTTTCACCAATAAATAAACTGGGACACTTGTATAACCGGATAGTTCACCGTTTTTCAAGAGTGTATAAACCGCATCAAAACATTTCAGTCGACGAGGGCATGGTGCCCTGGAAAGGTAACTTATCTTTCAAAGTTTATCTTCCCGACAAGCCTAAGAAGTATGGGATAAAGGCTTTCATGTTGTGTGACTCGCACAACGGATACGTTTGCAAGTTCAAACTCTACACTGGAAAAACGAATGAACCGGTTTCTGAAGGTGGCAAAACTTATGATGTAGTCATGGACTTGGTGAACGACTACGTTGGACAGGGGCATCACATCTTTATGGACAACTACTATTCGTCCACAAATCTGTACATAAATTTGTGGGAGCGGGGAATAGGTGCCACGGGGACGTTGAGAGCCAATCGAAAGGGACTTCCTGATTCAGTCAAGAAACCTAAAAAGAAAGCCAAGCAAGGGGACATGACAGTTTCTCACAACCATGGCCTACTCGTTCTTCGCTACGAAGATAGAAAATCAGTGCTTCTCATGTCTACTGTTGAAGATACACAACTTGAACAAACAGGGAAGAAGAACCGGGCAACAGGGGAACCAGTTCTCAAGCCGCGCATTGTAACAACGTACAACAAGTACATGGGAGGTGTTGATCGGGCCGACCAGATGTTGTCGTACACGCCGTTCCGAGTGAAGACCCTGAAGTGGTGGAAACGGGTTTGGTTTCACGTTCTCAACGTTGCCATGTTGAACTCTTACATCGTTTATAAAGAATACAGCAAAGATAAACCTCTAAAAACAAGTCGGGAATACAGGAAGGCTTTGGCGCAACATATAGTAACATTTGCGGACAAGGAACAAGTTCCATCACTTTGCAGACGTCCCCGTGGTCGGCCGAGCACGAGCGACGAGAGTGTCACTCGTCTTCATGGACGTCACTTTCCGACGAAGATTGAGCCTGTCGGAAGGAAGAAAAACGTCATAAGGATGTGTGTGGTATGCTCTAAGGCAAAACGCGCCGTCCTCGCAAAACAGATTGAAGAAGGCAATGGGCCAGCAAGGAAGAAAAAACGAGTAGGCAGAGAGTCTTCTTATGAATGTACAGATTGTAATGTTTCTCTGTGCGCCGCACCATGCTTCAAACTGTACCACACCGCCACTGACTATTCCAGGGCTTACATCACTGCCACGGAAAAAGAAAGAAATGAAGAAGGGAATGAAGAAGAAGAAAATTGAAAGTAAAGAGAGCCGAAGTGTGGACAACCAGTATATACACATTATATACATACCTTGTTAGGTCCCTAAAGCTGTTCTGCGCACAACCGCAGGTAAATATTGTGTATATTTGTACGTAAATGCATTGTAATTTCATTGTAATACATGTCATTGCAAATAAAATATTTTTTATTTTATCAAAGAGACAGAGAAAGTGAATGCGAGCTTTCATTGGAAGTTCAGCCAGAACCGCATCATAAAAAACACCCATAAATGCTGAACCGGGTGGCCGATTTTCATAAAACTTACATGGGGTAAAGAGGAAAGATTCGGCTTTGATTCAATATAAAATTTATACATGCGCACGAAAAACTAAAGTTGCGGCACGTGCCCCGATATGCGCGATAGTCAAAAAGTTGCCTCAAAGTACCGAGGGTACCTTCATTTGGCCCGCTATAGCTTCCGAACGAAGTTGCGCATTTTTTTTCTTTTTACATCATCGTAACGAGCAATAAATTGTCTTCAATTCCATGTATCATATGTATATGCGCAGCGAAAAATAAACATGCGGCAAATGATGCGCCAGATGTCGCAAAAAGTTAGTTTTTCAAAAATGAATTTTCTAAGTACTGGGGGTGCCTTCCTTACGCTCTTCATATATTGCGAACCATTTGACGTATTCCAATAATTTTTATATCATTGTAAAGAGGAATAAATTGTCTTCAAGTACATACGTGTTTCGCATGCGCGCGAAATAATTTACGATTTTATAAAGCTGGAAATAAAGACAAACTTTACACCGCGCAACATGTATTGCGTTCGCCGCGGTGATTAGTGTATGCTGTGCTCATTAGTACCCATTAGTTCCACGCGCGCTCGGCTCTGGCACCCTCGAGGAGGTCTCGAGGAGGTCTCGAGGAGGTAACGGTACTGTAATTAGCACAGTCCCGGGGGGACCAAGCAGTGCCAGTAACTTGGTGCGCGTCGGGACCATTCACGTGGTACTGTCGGGGTAGCGTCACTCTCCTTTGGTTGGTTATATTTTCTGAACCATAAGTCGTATTCTAATAATTTTTACGTCATTGTAAAGAGGAATAAACTATCTACAAGCACATATAAATTTCGCAATATGCGCGCTCAGGAGTTTTGATTTCATGAAGCTGGAAATAAAGACAAACTTTAGATGACAATAGAATTATAACCATAGGTCGCATTCTAATATTTTTTATATCATTGTAAAGACAAACATCTGGTCTTCAAGTCCATATAAAAATTTCAGTAGCGCGCTCCAAATTCATGATGTTATAAGGCCCGAATTAAAGACAATCTTTACAAAGTAATAGAAAAGTAAAGAAAAATCGTAAAAAAATAATTCAAAGATGCGGGTATAAAGCAACCATTTGTGTACGGGTGCCGCGACTTGAATTTGTATTCAACGCCCGTATATAGCCCGTATTCGCCATGTAGATGCGGTATATTTCGTAAAAACGGTACCGGAATCGCCGCCTGGAAATTCCGCCAGCAGAGCTCGTTAGTGCCTAAGCTCAAACTACTGCTGCGAGCTGCGAGCCTGTAAATTCCGCCACAGGGGCTAAAAAGGGTAAAATATATATACGCAACGTAAGGGTTAAAGGTATTACCGGTAATGAAGAATTTTTATTTTCTGTTCAAAGCAATTTTGTCAAGAACACACCTAAGAATGTTGATGTATAAGACAAGGGGGTCTGGAAGGAGAAGACTTTTCTGGAGTAGATAATAATATGTCATCTTGTAATGCGCCTTATCAACTTACTGGGTAATTTCTCAAGGTGCAACAAAAAAAAGAGTTCACAGCTCAGAGGTCATGAACATTTTTAAACAGGAATGTCTTCAACTGTGACTGAAAGATCTTCAATGAGTCAGCTAGTCTAATCTAAATGAGATTAAGATTAAACCCTTTAACATTAAGGGTACAGAAAGGGTACTATAAGCCTTATCAATGTCATCCTAATATCAACCTGGGTCAACATTGTTATTAGGCTGTTTATTTCACCGCTCTCGTACCACAACGACAACGAAAAATATTGTCACAGCTATTTCAACAGCATGACTGATGTACAATCTAAGAAACACATTCTTTCACATCTAACACATGTGTTGCTGCAAGGTTTTACATTTTAATGAGATTACCATGAAGTACAAAAGCCATTGTTATGATACGAAAACAATGGTGAAGTTTTAATAATAATATTTGTAAACATAGCCTTCAAGTAAGATGCGATATGTATTATTTTCTATGTCTATAAACAAACTCTTAGATATCAAAATCTTTGTCACTATAGTCTTCAAAAGTTCATATAATCTTTTCCAAAAGTTTAAGAAAAAATTTTAAAATGTAAAATTGTGTTATTTTAATTGAGCAGCACTGACTGTTGCTGAAATTTACCATTTTAATGCTAATTATTGGTTCAGTACAGCCACACTATAAATGTGATGTTATTTTCCTAACACCAGACAAAGTACTGTGGCTGATGCATACCATTTAATCAAACTTAATTTTGGAAACTTTTACTGTTTAAATAAATTCGAACAAACCTGTATAGGTTCCAGATTCTTTGAAGAGGATCCTCCTTGGGGTACTTATTGCATAAAATCCTAGATTTTAGATATATGACAGGTTGTAACTATATTTTCCACATAAAATTAGTTAAAAAACTAAAAAAAACGTACTTTGGGTCACCCCTTTCGAGCCTCACCCCTTACGGTTGTCATGCAACCAAGGGCGGTAACTCTAACCTCACCACTTTCCAATCCAGTCATGCAGGCTGAATGAAGGGGAGGTGGGTGGCCCTACCCCAAGGAGGATTCTCTTCAAAGAATCTGGAACCTATACAGGTTTGTTCGATTCTTTTTCAGAAGGGATCCTCCTTGGGGTACTTATTGCATAAGACAGACTCCCAAAGATTAAATCAATGGCAGTGGCATTCAGACTGCACCCGAAGGCGCAAAACGAAGTACAAAAGATTACTCACCCAAAGTACAAAATGGATCCACCATGGGCTATAACCTCAATGACCTGGGGATTACGTGGCGCACTCTCAGTCGCCTTACAGGTCTGAAAACCCCGCCGCCCCCCCTTTTTTGTAAGAGAGAAGATGAGGACAAAAAATCCCATAGCAAAGATCACCCCACGGGAGTCCTCAGCCGGGGAAATAACCGTGGGATAAAGGACTTGGGCCCTTAGTATCAACGGATATTAGTGGCGTTAGTTATAATTAAAAACAACAGATCGACCAACCCTCATCAGCTCATTCAGCTAGGGGGTTGACGACTCTGCCCACCGGAGAGAACTGTCTGACCAAACCGAGCACGCTCGCCCGAGAGCCTGTCGAGTTGGTAATGACGAATGAACGTGCTAGGCTGGCTCCAGATAGCAGCGGAGCAGATCTCTTCGATAGGCAGGGCCGCTGCGTACGCCTTGGACGTCGCGACTGCCCTAACCGAATGAGCCTTGAGGTCACCTGGGGGCTCACGGCCCTTGTGAACATACGCTAGGCATATCGCCGAGACAATCCATCTCGAGATTGACTGCTTAGAGGCGGGTAAACCTTGTTTACCTCCACCGTAACAGCAGAAAAGCTGATTATCCCTACGGATAGAGGCTGTTCTCTTAACATATGCTCTCAAGGTCCTGCGCACGTCTAGGATGTGATCGTGCGAGGCCTGAGAGCCCGAAGCTGCCGGCTGCCTAAGCGCGGGCAATTCAATGGGGGCCGACACATGAAAGGAGTGGGCCACTTTTGGTCGGTAGGAGTCTGGCAGCCTGATACTGACTCTGTCCCTGTGGAAGACTGTGAGATCAGGATCGGCGGACATAGCATGTATGTCGCCTACCCGTCTGCCAGACGCCACCGCCACTAGAAAAGCTGCCTTCCAGGTCAATAACTGGAGAGACAGTGAAGACAAATCCCTGAACCTAGGCCCCGATAGCCAAGCGAGGACTATTGAAAGGTCCCACACTGGGCTGATCCGCCTCACAGGAGGCCGGATCCTGTCCACGCCTGCTAAAAAACGCTGGACCAATGGATGGGCACCCAAAAGAGCGCCGTCCACCGGGACATGAAAGGCTGAAATAGCCGTGGAGTAACCTCTGACAGTCGATGCGGCCAAGCCCGCATCCAATCTAGACTGCAGAAACTCCAGGACCAACACTAGATCTGCAGAAAAGGGATCGAGTACGTCCCTATCTGCACACCAGCGCGAATAGCAGGCCCATCTATCTTCATATTGAATGTTCGTTGAATCCCTCCTCGAAGCCAGTATTGTGTCTGCAACTCGTGCAGGAATACCGCTACTTTGGAGGCGATTCCGGACAGAGGCCAAGCCACCCACTGCACCCTGGGATTGGGGTGGGGGGCTCCGTCCTGGGACAGAAGTCCCGGCCGACACGGTAACAGAACAGGTGGCATAGCCAGAGACCTGAGTACCTGTGGAAACCAAGTTTGCGCTGCCCACAGAGGTGTGATTAGCACCAGCAGACGCGGAGGATGAGTGGCTAGACGGGCAAGGACTTTGGAGATCAGAGGCACTGGTGGGAAAGCCCACAGAACTCTCTCTGTCCAGTCCAGTTCGAATGCATCCTGGGACAGGGCCCGAGTGTCGGGTATCCTGGAGCAAAACTGGGGTATCTGAAAGTTCGTCCCTGACGCAAACAGATCCACCTGGAATGACCCGTATAACTGGGAGATAGTCTCGAATATCTCTCTATCCAGTAGCCACTCGTGGGGGGCAAGAATCCGGCGAGACAGAGCGTCCGCTCGGATATTGTCCACCCCTGGTAAGTACACTGGCAGAACCGTAGTGTCGACCTCGTCGCACCAAAGGAAGAACTGCCACGTCTCCTCCAGGAGGGACGGAGAAACCGTCCCGCCCTGATTGAGGATGTAAGCCATGGCGGTCCTGTTGTCCAGCTGAAGCCGGACCACCTGACCCCTCACCTGATCTCTCAGATGTTGCAAGACTAGCCTGGCCGCCCTGAGTTCTAACACATTGATGTGCATCTGAGACTCGGCTTGTGACCACAGGCCCGAGACCGTACGAGATCCCAGAACCCCGCCCCATCCCGTGAGGGAGGCGTCGGTCTGAACAGTCAGGGTCGGCACCGGAGCCTGCAGGGGGTAACCCCGAGTCAGGTGATCGACATTGGTCCACCAAGAGAGGTGTGGTAAGACCCACCCCGGAGTGACGAGCAGCTTCTCGTAAGACTCCGAGTGGGACCACAGACCCGCCAAAGCTTGTTGGACGGGCCTCATGCGGAGCCGGGACCTCCAAACCACGTCTATGGTCGCTGCCATGACTCCGAGGAGCTGGAGCCAGACCCGAGCCGTGTGGGTTGGAGCGCTGAGAAACGAGTTCACAGCCCCGAGGATCTTCGGGACCCGGTCCGGGGCCAGGGATACGATCCCCGGCTCCGTCCGGAACCTGGAGCCCAGGAAGACTAAGTCCCGTGATGGGGCTAGCTCCGACTTTTTGAGATTCACGATCCACCCCAGCGAGACCAACGTGTGCAGTATGGCCTGGGTGGACTCGTGGTTCTGTAGCTGAGACAGCGCTCTGAGGAGCCAGTCGTCCAGGTAGGGATGACAGCACCTGCCCTGAGACCTGGCTACCTGAGCAGCTACCAGCATGAGCTTGGTGAATACCCTCGGAGCCGTGGAGATTCCGAAGGGTAACACCCTGAACTGATAACACTTCCCGTTGAATGCAAACCGCAGAAACTTCTTGAAGTCTGGGTGCATCGGTACGTGAAGGTAAGCGTCTTTGAGGTCTATGGAGGATAGCCACTCCCCGACCTGCACTGACGAAATCACAGACCTTAGAGTCTCCATCTTGAACGATGGTACCTCTATGAGTTTGTTCATGATCTTTAGATTTAGGATAGGTCTGAACCCTCCGCCCTTCTTGGTCACCAGGAAGTATGTGGAATAATATCCGCTCTCTTCCTGGCCCACAGGCACTAGCTCTATCGCAGCCTTGCTCAGCAACGCTTTGACTTCTGAGCGGAGGATGTCCACCTTCTCCGGCGCGGAGGGCACCTTCGTGTGCCGCACCCCGGTAAATGAAGGTGGACCGCGCTTCCACTGTGGCATGTGGCCTTCCCTGAGTGTGGACAGGACCCAGGTGTTTGACGTGGCCTTGGCCCAAGCGTCTATGAACCTCGACAGTCGGCCGTCAACAGGGATGTGTCCCAATAAGCATAAGGTGTCCGTCTCCGGCGGCACTCCGGCCCCCGGTATTTTGGACACCCCGAGCGGTACGGGAGGAGCTAGGAGCCCTGGTTTGGCTTCCCGCGCCCCCGAAACCCCTGCTTGCCAGAAGGCTGCTGGTGTTTCCCGCCACGCTTCTTGGGACCCTTGCCCCTGCCCCCAGCTTGATTCAGACTAGCTGACATCCAAGCTGGTTTCCCAGTCGGCGCTGAGGAACGAGCAGAGGAAGGGTTGGACACGCGTGCGCGCTTGACGTCTGGATCCTGCACGGAGAGAACCTTAGAGGTCTCCCGGCAGGTCGTGACGACGTCCGCGGTGTCCCGGAGTACCTGCTGAGCCCCCGGGAAGAGCGTAGAGCCGACCCGGAAAGGCAAATTCAGCAGGGACTGCTGGGTTGACGGCATCCAAGTTGACGGCGACAACCACAGCTTGCGCATTCCCACCACTGCGCATGCCATCTGGTTAGCCGAACACTTGATAGAGTCGCGCGCCAGATGGCCACCGACCGCGGTAAGCTGCCCGAGGAGCTCAGAGGAAGAATTCCCCGAGACCTCAACCTTTTTGAAGCGAGCTGGACCTGCATGGAGGCCAGGTACGCCTGATGGACCGCAATCTGGAGTTGCTGGGCGGCGTTACGATACTGATCTTCATAGTACCGATACACCACCTTTAACTCAGATGCTCCAACAGCGAAGGGTGGCAGCCGCCGACCTTGCCTACCGACCGAGGGTGTAACCCTAGGCCGGTGCAAAGAAACCGCGGTAAACACGCAGTCCCCCACCAACGGAATATCGAACAAGCCTTCCTCCCCCAGTTGATACCGCCTAGATAAGTAGCCTAGATCGGCGGTAGAGCGGGCACCAGCTAGGAGGGGATCGACTAGCTCGTCCATTAGTGAAGGGAGCACGCGGAGCCCCACTACGGGAGCCTTGCTCTTAGCGAAGGCCTCCCCCGACAAGCGGTAGTCCATGTCCTCGGGCTCGGGGACCGGGGCAGCAACACCAGGGATAGCCTCCGCGATCAAGCCACGGTTCCTGATGGCAGCGGCAGCTGATAAAGAACCCGAGTCCTCCCGAACCTCATCGACGTCCATGAACTCGATCCCCGTTCGCTCCGAGAGGCCGGAGCCAACCTCGGAGTCCACAAGGAAAGAGTCACGGGCGTCGACAAGGCCCCGAGAGAGCCCGTCAGCTGTCGCCGGCTGTCCCGAGCCCCCAGCTCGAGGACTGGGCTCCCCGAGACTTTGGTCCCGAGGATGCTCTTGGGTCCCACGTGCGATCCGGAGGACCCCGACACTAGGCCGGGGGTCTCGGAGCACGGGGCAGGGTTCCGAGCACGCTGATCCTGAAGCACAGGAGGCGCCTCGTACCCTGGAGTAGAGGTGGTAGCCGTCACCTGGGAACCAACACCAAGGAGTGGTTCCAGGTTAGGCGGGGCCAGCGATCCCCCAGACAAGACCTGCCCGGAGCCAGGTGTCTGGGAGTGCTGGTGTGTTTGTGTGTTGGCGTGTGGCTCCATGCTCCGCAGGGGTGAACCTGGGAGGTGGGGACCCCGGGGAGAAAGCGTGCCTTGGACTATGCCGAGATCGAGTTCTCCCCTTGCCGGAGTAGCATCGGGCTCCCGACTCGGGGCCCGGAGCTCCGTACGGAGCCCCGAGACCGCCGAGTCAATCATAGCCTTCATCTGCTGTGTTATGGTTGCAGTGAATTGTGACATATCAAACAGGTTAGTGTTAGATGTTACATTAGTTGGTGTTGGGGTGGGAGGGTGGGTACATTCCCCGGCTGAGGCCCCCCGCTGGTCCTCGACTGAGTCGGCCTCGGATGAAGAACCATCGAGGACCGGCTTGATCGAGGACACAGTCGCGGAGGCCGAAGCCTTACCTTTACCTTTCTTACCACTAAGCTTAGCCGCTTTGGCTAGCTTTTTAACCTTAGATGGAGGGTCGAGGTTCGCGATGTCCTTGTTCTGCATCAAGGCACCAGCAAAAAACTTCAGGTCAGCATCCCGTCTGGCCCTGGCCTTAGGGGTGAAAGCCTGGCAGATATCACACTTTACAGGATGATGAAAATCCTGGGCGAGACAGCGCAAGCACTCGTCATGCCCGTCCGTTATGGAGACAGGTCCATTACACAGGGAACACGACTTGAAAGGCTAGAAACAAAATAGCCATTCAAGACCGATCCTTGCAACATGCGTATATATATAATTTCTTAAAGAATATATATACAAATACATGGGGGAATGAGATGTAATTGTTTTGTAACATGCATGTAAAAAACAATAGCAGAGGCGAATGGCAAATGTGAAGTTGTACAAACGTAAACAAACATGGCCACACCCCTAAACATCACTGGAAGAAAAAGAACATGTAATTTTCTAAATTGCATGCAGGCCAGTGGGCTATTCGAAATACTTACAGAAATCGAATATGAAACCCCAAAAAATATATATATAAACGTGGAAAGCCCAGATCTAGCCAAATTCCACGATCAAAAAACATCTATCGAGAAAAAATGGCCGCCATCTTGGGTCGACTTTCCCGCCATGTGCGCGAAAGTAAGTTACAAATACACGAAATCTACGACTAAAACCGTGAAGCCATTCGACCCTACTGTAAAAAGGTAGAAGTTACCACACATACAGATTGCTTTTGGGCCATTTTCTTCAAGATCGGAAGACGTAACTCAGAAACTTTGAGAGCAAAAACTTCGTGCGACCAGTCAACTAGAATGACAGATTGGAAAGTGGTGAGGTTAGAGTTACCGCCCTTGGTTGCATGACAACCGTAAGGGGTGAGGCTCGAAAGGGGTGACCCAAAGTACGTTTTTTTAGTTTTTTAACTAATTTTATGTGGAAAATATAGTTACAACCTGTCATATATCTAAAATCTAGGATTTTATGCAATAAGTACCCCAAGGAGGATCCCTTCTGAAAAAGAATCAATTATTGCCTCTAAGAAACTATCTGACTTCACTTAAACATACCAGCTGCACAAGAAATTCTGTTTTGATTCTGCGTGAAGCCTCTTGTTCGCCCTCAGACCGCTGGGACAAGAGAGAGTCAATCTCATCAATAAAGACGACCGCTGGTTGGTTACATCTGGCGACGGCAAACAGGGCTCGAACCATCTTCTCTCCCTCTCCCACCTGGTAGGAACAAGGCACAATACCATCATTCTCAGTGCTCATATTTGATAACTATATAACTTCATTTCCAAAACACCCGGCCTGGTTTATCCTAAATAACAAAACTTTTGAAACTAAGCAATGTTTTGACTTAACTTAATTATGTTAAGAAGACACAACATAGTTAATATTCTTGTCAACATATTGCCATGGTTCTAAAAAAAACCAAAGGTTTTTCAAGGCTCATTGCATTATATCTCCTTGACAGCGATAAATTGATTGATAAACCATCTATATATACCATTCAAGAGAAAAGCCTTACTATTTACAAAAGTATTTACACTGTGTTTCACTAGTCTTCATTTAACATGGTTACCACTAACATAGTTACCAGGTCAGCAAGACATATACGAGAAGAAATCTAACTCGTATACCATTCAAGACAGAAGCCTAACTATTTACAAATTTAATTAGCAATTGATTTCACAAGTTTTCACTTAACATGGTTACCAGGTCGAGGAGAAACCTTACCCATTTGGAAGTGAGCGAGGACGCACTGATGCTGAAGAACGTCGACTTGGACTGACTGGCGATACATTTACCTGCAGTAGATCAACAATCAACATTCTCTGTGATGTATAGTAACAACTACAATCAATTGAATAAGTGCATTATTATTATTTCATGCATTATTGATTGAAGGAACGTCATCCAGCAATGGCTAGTAGGGGTGAAATGGTTTGCTTGAACTTTAGTTTGGTAGATATTGCCGCATAGAACCCTCACTTCAGTTTGGTTCGGTTCGATATAGAACCTTTACAGAACATTACTCCAGTCACATCAAATCATATTTTTCTTAGTGGAAACAAATCTATTAAAAAATAAACATAAATAACATTTATGAAATAAATAACCAAACATATGGTCTGCAGTAAAAACCACAAAAAACTCACTTTGATGCACAGTGATACCGAGGTTCAACTAATGTAGTTAGTAACCGGGTAAGCACATTTCTTTTATGGTAAGAATCTTTACAAATTTTGACTAAAAACTAAATAATTTTGTTAAAGCAAACCTCATTGTCATATGTCCTTGTTATTAGTTCAAGGGTGAAAACAAGCTAAAATATAAATACTGTAGGATTAGCAAAACGATATTGAAATAACCTTCATACACATACGGAATGAATTCAATATCATTAGTAAGTAAGTTTCGAGACTATTTTACAAGGCAATCAGTAACCCACCAATGAGCGTTTTCCCGGTTCCTGGCGGGCCAAAGAGCAGCAGGCCTTTTGGTGGACCTCGTAGTCCAGTGAAGATATCCCTGTAATGATAGTGAGAAGACAAGTATTGTATATGATAACTTAATTATTTTCACAATGTTTCGCAATATTGCCTATTTCATTAATGATATTACGACTTAATTTCATTTCTATGACATTGTGTTCTAAATTCTGTGTAGACCAGTTACATTACAAAGTAGATTTTTTAAGTTTTCTTGAATTAAAAAATTTCAGTAATGAATAGTACATTTGTACCCAGATCACACTAGTTACTTGTGCCAAATATTAATATATACCTCATCTTGCTTGGAGAATACCACCATACAGTAAACAGTATGACATGGGAGCTCCTGTGAGTATTTTTCTCCTTATTTGTTTTAGTGGTGTTCAACTTGCTATACACTGACTTACCTCCCCTTGTGTTGTGGTAAACAAGAAGCAAAATGTTTATCTAACCATCATGGGGGCAAGGATTAGCACCAAAAAAAAGACACTTACGGCCTGAGCATGGGCCACACGACGATTTCTTTGATTGTTTTCTTGGCAAACTCCAGACCAGCAATATCATTCCAATCAAGTTGAGGCCCATGGTCCATGATCTGAAAAGTTGAAATTGATTATCTTCTTATGCACATTTGCTAGCAAATATTCATTGGCTATGCTGATTCATTCCAGCGGTGTATATGTCAACCACGTAACTGGCCAGCCTTCTTTGTAGTGGGAGTATGATCGTGTAGACTACTTATGCTAATGTCATCATTAAAATCAAATACGTAGATATTTAATTTATCTTGAAAATAGCTCCTGGTTAGAACATTATCCTAAAATGATCTATAAATTGATTCCACTTTCAAATAAGTGAAAACACTCAGCATTGCTCTTCACATGAATATTTTCATTTTATTTTAAGACAAGGAACCCCTTAACATGTTACAAGAACATGACAAAACTTCTGTTATTCCATAAAAGAGTTTGCAAGTGCTATAATGACCCTCTCAAATAAGAACACTGCTAAAGTAAAAATATTTAAAAAAACTACCGGTACCTCATTCATGATAAGCTCTATCATCTTGGGTTCAATTCCTTTAAGGCGTTCGTCAACAGGCTCATCTGGGTTATCTCCCTTACTTCCAGTATTGCCATGGTTTCCACTGCCTCGAGATGGTCTGTTTAGGTGATGGTAAGATAAAAAATATATATAGAGCCTCTGTAGCTCATCAGGGTTTGCATTGTTTGATGTTGAAGACTGACATTTTCCCCGGATAAAGCACAATCACATATGACCTTGTGATGTCAATGATCACCAGCATAACTTCTACACAGTTTCTGCATGTATCTTGAAGAGAAGGTGACGAGACTTCCAATTCAAATGGTGATAAAACATAGATTTTGGTGATAACTTTTCTCTTCTTCTATATTGACTATTCTTAAAGGTATTTTGCAAACCTGTAACTAAAACTATAACACAAAGCCTTAACAATATACTCTCCTTCCCTCCATAATTCCTCTTTAAGTCAACCAACTCTGATCCCCTGGGCACACTCTGCTAGTCAACCCCTCAAGTAAGCTGAGCTCATTAACCTCTCACTCACTACTACTTGCTGCCTGCTTGTGCAGTGACTCAACTGACAACCGATACCATAGGTTAGAAGGTCAATACACATATCCTGGCTTGCCTTGGCCAGGGCAGCTGTTCACAGTCATTGAGGAACTGAGGGGAGAGGGGTAGATTTTATATAAGTTTTTTGTAGGTCGTGACCCCTGTTACCCATATTTGGGGTCACTTGTCGCAAACAACATTTCAGCTTTCTAGACCTTCTGGTACTGGAGAAAAAGATGAAAATAGGTTTTTATGGTCGTGACCCCTGTGACGCTATTTGGGGACAAGGGGTCACAAAATCTACAATTTAAAATCCCCACTGGCCAAGATTTTTTATGGTGGAGAAGAAGGTGAAAATAGGTTTTAAAGGTTGTGACCCTATTTGGGGTCTAAAGGTCAGGAAATCTACATTTAGAATCCCCATTGGCCAAGGAGTCTGCATATAAAATTTCAGCTCTCCAGAGTTATTGGCTCTGGAGAAGAAGTCAAAAGTGAAAAGTTTACAGACGGATGGTCGGTCACCATGCCATGCCATAAGCCCATCGAGCCTTTTCAGGTCTGATGAGCTAAAAAGTCTTATCACTGCAGGTTTGATAAAAAATATTTTTCTTTAAAATAATCTTAAAAAAATTATCAATTTTGACACTCACTTTCAATCACACCGGAATATATATATTATATTATTTATATTTAACATTTATAAAAGAAGAATAAAGCCATAAATACCCTCTGTCATTGTTGTCATCTCGTCCTGGTATTGGTGGAATAAACTTGCTGCTCGGACCTCGTCTTCAAAGTTGCAATGAAAAACATAAGACAACTAAAATCCAAATCACAAAGCTTCATATCCTACAATTAATGAGGACTAAACCACAATTTTGACAGAGGTCTTCTTCACATTCCATGCATAGCAATTTACAATGAAAAGGAATTCTGATCATTCCAATGTAACTGTAAAAGTTATGGAAAAATTAGAGCTGATTGAAACAGTTACTTGAAGATGGTGAAGATGAGAAATATATACCTTGTACCCAGTGATTTCTTCCCAGTGCCGTAGTTAGCCTGAGTTGTCTGCCCCTGTTGTCCCCCACCTCTGCCAAACTTCTTCTGATTGTCGATGGCCTACAAATACAAGCACCAACTTTCTTTAATCTTGATTTTGATCAAACCATAATTCCAGACGACTATTCCTCTGTATGAAGGGAGAATAAAGGCTACACGAAGCTATTCAACTTCTTCACACAGGCCAACTGTAGCTACTGCATTCAACATTCTATATGATATATGAATGACATTTGTTGACAAAAACACATGAGTAGAAACAGATAGAGAAAGCCTGAAACATTTAAAACCTACCAGTTGCTGCTTGGCAGTTTTGAATGGGTTGTTAAAACTGGGTGAATTCTCTTCCTCTTCTTCAAACTGCTTCTCTGGTTCTATGGGTCGCTGAACACAAAAATGAAATCAAATGAAAACAGACGTACAATAGATTCAAATAGAGCCATGGGTATTGTTTTATAAATGCACAATCCCTTGCCAAAACAAAGTCTTCAAAATTGTCAGCATATAACAAAACATGACTTGAAAATAAGTTTTTAAGCAATGGACTCTATGAACAACCATTTCTCAAAGTTACAACTCACATCTTTAGGATTACCTCCCTAAGTCTCTATATTGACTGAAGTGAAGAGTACATAAAATCTCAAGAGTTCTGTTCAAGGTTGTGACCCCTGTGACCCTATTTGGGGTCACCAAATCTACAATTCAGAATCCTCATTGGCCCAGGAGTCTGCACACAACTTTTAAGCTCTCTAGACTTTTTGGAACTGGAGAAGAAGATGAAAGCAGGTTTTTAAGATTGTGACCCCTGTGACCCTATTTGGAGTCACAGGGTCATGAAATCTACAATTGAGAATCCCCATTTGCCAAGGACATAAAATTTCAGCTCTCTAGAGTTATTGGTTCTGGAGAAGTAGTCGAAAAAGCGAAAAGTTTACAGACGGATGGACGCCGGACACCATGCATGAGCTAAAAAGCTAACAGTTTTCGGACATAATGATGGACAGACGCCATACCATAAGCCTATTGGGCCTTTTAGGCCTGATGAGCTAACCAAACTCACAATTTAATGTAAATTACTTAATCTGATACATTGATTAAAGAAGGATGTCTTGCCTGATTTTGTTTATAAAATGATTGTTGACCGGAGCCAAAATTACTGTGTCCGCCCCTGTTAGCTGAAATCAAACACAAGAAGTGACAACATGGAGTTATTGGTAATAAAATTCTGAAATATTTAATTGATAAAATGAACACAAGTTCTTCACACACATGATAATGTCTATCTTGAAATGTTAAATGTTTGTCAAATGCATATATTTTGAAAGGTGAGATGAGGTGAGTTAGGGTTTAACGCCGTTTTCAAGAGTATTTTACTTATATCACGGCTGCTAGTATTATGACAGGGAGAAAGCCCACAAGGCCATGTGGTTTATTTTGAAAGGAAATATATATCTTCACAGATCTTATATTATCAAGGTATAATTCCAAAATATTTGCATGAGCATAAACATGACCAAAAATTAACTAATAACAAATAAATCTAAAATTACCATTACCAGTATTTGAATAAAGTGGTCGCTTTCGCTGTGAGTTGACACCATTATCAGCCCTTCTGTCAAAAGTATTGCCAGACTCAGGGCCTATGTCTCTTGGATTCTGATTGGTCCTCTCATAGCTGCTATGGTTACGAATTCCTGCCACTGGCACATCTTGTCTACTTCCATCATTGGCAGTATTGTTATTTTGAAAACCTCCAGACCTAAAGAGAGGTTTTGGTTGGATCCGTGCAGGACTCTCTGGGACCTGTCTGGGTTCTTTGAAGATGGGGTCATTTTCACTGCCTGGTGGCTGATAATGATGTGAAATTGTCTGAAAAATGAAGATGAAACGGTTCAACTACGGTAATATAGTTGTGAACCAAGGTATTTTGATTTCGGTTGGGTGCACATTAGAAATTGATTTCATGTCTCTCTTACCTGTGATTGGGATTTTAGTTGCTTATAAAATTCTTTTGACTGCAAAGATTCTAGTGTCAGGCTTGATTTCCATTTTTGACTATCTGAAATAACACATAATAATGGACATAATTTCTTCACTTCTATAATGTTTTTTTTATTTTTTTAAAAATATATTTCGAAAATAAAACTTAAGCAACCATCTAGATATTAATTCAAAACGCTGAATAAATTATCAAAAAGTTAACTCAAAAGCCAATGAAGAGAGGAAAAGTGTTGCTCACCATTTTTATGTTTTTTACAAATTGCAAGAGCACCCTCAGCGTAATTGTTCAAACCTTTAAAGAAAATCATAAGAATTTAAAGAGAATAAAAAAACTTGGAATATTCAAAGATATCTTAATTACTGTTTTGATATAATATGATTAAGCTGCCTAGAAAATATGTGAACATAATACTTATACCTTATAATATACTTATACTTATAATAACTTAAACCCAGACTTCAGAGTTTTCAACATTTTGTTTGTGTGCATTTTATTTTTATATAGAATATCCACAAAGTGTGATGAGGTGATTTGAGGTTTAACATCGCTTCAGAAAATAATTTATTCACATCACAATTGACATTATTTATAGAGAGAAAACCTGTAACACCTTAGTGTGCATGTGAAACATGTGAACTTCGGCTGGAACTAGCAAACCCTGGGGGATACTTCACTGATATTCAGTGTAGCATTGCATCCAAACCTTACTTCATGTAACCACGTACGGGCAAAGATCTTTTACGTATGACGCACCTACAGCCTGGAACCATCTACCCCAATATCTTCGGGACTGTACTGAACTTTCCAATTTTAAATCCTCCCTGAAGACACACTTCTTCAGATTAGCATTTGACAGCTAGCTTCTGTCATGGAACTAACTCTCTTCAAACTCTTTCCTGCGCTTTGAGCATTTTTTAATAATGGAAATAGCGCGTTATAAGCATGCTATTATTATTATGTAGAATAGTTCTCTACAGCAGACAATTTTGCCGAGTCCATGATGGGAACACGCTAACAACTGCGCTATCCCAACTCTGCTCTTGAATGATTTTGTTTCTCTTTGTTTTCAACATTTCATGCATGTGCACTAGTCCTGGTCACATTATCAAAGCTAAAGTCACCAAAATATTACCCTCAGTAATATTTTTCAACTTGAGTTATAACCATGTATTAATACTACATCTGTGTAAACAAAACTGTCCCCTCTAAAATATAACCCCCTACACAATAGAATCCTTGTTTATTATATTATGGTTCAATATTAGAGGCACCATAACAAATAATCAGACCTGTTTTCTCATCTAGTGTATCAACAACTCGCCCGTATTCTTCCTCGTAGTCTCTGAGTAGAGTTGAATCTGTCTCAGCTGGAACACTGAAAGTAAGATATCTCATCAGTAGTAAACTAGTATTGTCCTATTGACTTCAATTGTTATTTGATCAAAGTAAGACCAGGTTTTATCAAATTATCCAGAGTTGTTTTAATAACATTTTAAATGTTAATGGTTCTTTTAGGCCTAAAAATATTAAAAAAATGTTTGTGATCTTTACAGACTGACAAAAATGATGCGACGACGCTATTTTTAACATTTATTTACGACATTTTAAATATTAGAATGAAGAGATAAATTCATTTTATACAAACTTCTCACCGGTTAAAAAACCAAATTTACACATTTATATATATAAATTAAACACAAACCTTCTTAGATATATGTTACTATTCTAAATGGTCAATAATCTCACCTTTACACACAATTTCAACAGAAACAAGTGACATTTTTAATTTCCAATGTTTTCTGAAATTTCCTGTTTTCAATTTTTTTTCTCTACATCAATTCTCTGGTAATGAATAAAAAGAACAAACAATTGTCACTAAGATGACATAATCCTGAAATTGTTTTACTTCCTTTTAAACAGTAATGTTGAATTCTGGCAAATACCCAGGCATTACAAAGCGGGAGATAAAAGAACCTAAATATATCCTTCACGGTTGCTACGCGAGCAACATCTGAGCCATAATGACAAGAAAAATAGAGCCATGGGCTCTGTAGTTCATCAAGGATTAAATTGTTTGATATCTTCTATGTTCATTGAAAGTTTTCTTTTTGGATCTTTTTATTTGTCTGCAGTGACTTAAATAATGTACAATGTACAAAATAAGATTCCCTTTGTGCAAGGTACCTCCCCACACAATTTCAGCTGTGTAGCAGTTCTGAAGTCGAAAATGTGAAAAGTTTACGGACGACGGACAGACAACGGCCCGTGACATAAGCCCATCTGGCCTTTCAGGCTAAAAATGAGCTAAAAATTCTTGTGACTGAATTTCATACATTCCTAGACTCTTGGCAAGACCAAGATGTGAAGTGATGGCCCGCAGGTTGTCTGCATGTAGAGATGGCTGTCCATTGTTTGTAGAGACAGCAAAGTAAATCTCTTGAAGCCTGTTCAAGTATTTCTTCTCCTTGGTGTCCGAAACCTCCATCTAAAGATAATTTTAGCATGATTTAAATTCTTTGACTTGTTTAAAGTCAGTCTGATTAAAATCGACGGTTTTCTGTGGAATAAAAATTGCAAAATAGTGCATCTACCGGGATACGAACTCATATCAATCGTAGGTTCCACGCCAAACCGTCTGATTACAGCCCTTAGACTCGTGTGTTCAAGCGCAATTCAGGTAGCCAATCAAAAGATGCCCAACAAATGCTTTCGGTGCGAGAAGCTAGGGGCAGATAACTCCAAACAGCTATCCTTTTGTCTGTTCCGAATGCTTTCAAAACAGCGACCGTTTAAATACTATGATGTGATTGGTTAGCTATTCAACTAGTCTTTGGCTGTGCTAAACTGGTTCGGAACACACGCCTATACAGGATGTTCTCAGACCTTGTCGCGAGGAATCTACAGAACCTGTTCGTATCCCGGTAATTATATTATTTTGCAAATTTTATTCCTCGGAACAAGGTCGATTTTAATCAGGTGAGGTGAGTTTGGGTTTAACGCCGCTTTCAAGAGTATATTTTAATCAGACAGTGTTTAAAGTGTGATGTATAAATATCATAGAGAAAAATACAACTCAGTGACATAATTTTCCACAATTTGTATGTATACAATTTTAGATTTGCCAATTACAATGTTTTGGAGATTCATTGTAAACAGGAATGTCGATCCTCTCGTAACTCATAGGCCACACAAAATATCGGATAAAACCCTGTAAACCTGTAAAGCAACTGTGCATGTGTCCCTTTTTTAATTTGATTCAAGAACCTTTACACATGTACGATGTTTCCCGTCTTGTTTACATAACGAGTAAGAACTAAGATGTAAAACATAATAACCTATTGC
The DNA here is from genome assembly GCA_936450465.1 of Gibbula magus. Taxonomy (NCBI): domain Eukaryota; kingdom Metazoa; phylum Mollusca; class Gastropoda; order Trochida; family Trochidae; genus Gibbula; species Gibbula magus. Next base: position 13,850,428 of record OW388290.1, on the reverse strand, counting down.
GAATTGACGGTGAGAAATGAGATTGAAACGAAGAGTCTATCACGCAAAACAGTCGGTCTTGTGTCATCGAGTTGAATCAATCTCTGGTCAGATAGGACTGATGTTAGTGTCCAAAATTTACCTCAAACCGAATGACAATAGAAAATAAACATTAGATCACAGGTGCACATCGTGTCAGCTAATGGATGTTTTCATTTCATTTCTCCCGCGAAAATGTACTTCCGCGTAAGGGAGACAATTCGTTTCATTCTCGCACACCGCTAAAATGTTAGTTCTATATTTTGGCGAATACGGTTTATAAAATAATTATATATACACAATGTCATGATTTGTAAATGTAAAAGTTAATCGGCTTGGGAAGATGGGATTATAAATTTTAACATCGTTTTACCTCAATAAATAAAGATACAAATTGATTTTTATAACTTATTGCACTTTTAAATGTAAGATTAGTAGACACAAAACTTGGTTCTTTTCAACATATATATTCCTTTGTCTAGTAAACTATACTGTACTCCACGTGGAATTCCTGATGAACAATTTCGATGTATAGATAGAATGGGGTGTTTTTATTATGATTCTCTAATGTATATTTACTTTCAACCAGTGTTTGTGGTAGAGGGATTCGAAAATATCTATAACCTACAGGGCTTGGGTATTTTAATATTTTGGATGACATATTTTTTTCACCTACATTGTGCATACTGTCAGTCATTGGTATTTTCAAATTTCTGTGGTGGGTATTGATCCATATTTTATGGGTGTTTCAATGACTATCCTGCAAGGTGTAGCACAGTTGCACAGAGCCATGGGCCTCAAGTAATACAAAAAATAGGTTGTTAGATCATGACCCCAGTGACCTAGATTGGGGTCACAGGGTCACCAAATCCACATTTTAGAACCTCCATTGGCCAAAGAGTCTGCACACAACATTTCAGCTTTCTAGACCTTTTGGTCCTGAAGAAGAAGATGAAAATAGGTTTTTAAGGTTGTGACCCATGTGACCCTATTTGGGGTCACGGGGTCATGAAATCTACAATTTTGAATCCCCATTGGCCAAGGAGTCTGCACATAGAATTTCAGCCCTGTCAAGTCATTGGTTCTGGAGAAGAAGTCGAAAAAGCGAAAGGTTTACGGACGGATGGACGGACGCCATGCCATGCAATAAGCCCATCGGGCCTTTCAGGCCTGATGAGCTAAAAAAGGCTTTTTAACATCCTGACCTCGCCATTCATTAGATGTGCCTAGATAATAATCCATTTTATCTTTGTTTTGACTGATTTAAATTTAACTGATAATTTTTTATTTAAAAAAACAACAAAACTTCCAAGTTAGTTGATCACAGTTTAATCCTCATACATAAGATCTGTATGAAATGGTATCAGTGTACAAAATAATTTGTATCCTTTCTCAAAAACCAACTACCCTTCTCAAATCTAACACTCAGCCTCTGCATGACGTTAACTAAAATTCCACAAATCTGATGGGCTTCCTTGCCACTGTTGCTGCGTCTGAAATTTAAACCTGACTAGCAGGCAGGCAGCTATTTTGAACACTGCATGATATTATAATGAATCAATGACATGTCCAAATCCATTGTACAAACATTCACAGCACATAAAAGTTTAATCCTAAAAACATAAATCCTGTAATGAATGGTGTGAATAATGAATCCATATATACAAATAATTTTTACAGTCACAACATGTAACAGAATTCTATTTTCTGGTATGTTGGTCAATCTGGGGAGTACGAACCATGTACAAGACCTTTAACAAACAATCACTAATACATTCATATTCCACAACACATCTTGATGACTAAAATATACATGATGATTGAATGATGAACATGCATATGTATATACCAATGAGAAATATATGAAAAAATATGTTATCGTCACCTGAGCAAGTAGTCAAACAGAATGGCGCTGGATTTCTATTGCTGCCATTGTAACTTGTTAAACATATAACTCACAAATTGCTAAGGATCATATACGTTCAACACAAAACTTTGACATGAAGTCACATTTCATTCCTATTAAAATGCTTAATGGGAAAATTTGTCAAAGATGTCAGATCTCCTGGATCCAATACCTAGATGATGATAGGTGTTCAGCTTTTGTTGAATGTTTTTCAAATTCGTCAGTTCATTCCATGACATTTATTTAAAGATAATTACCTCCTTACATGGTGTCCTTCAAGTGGCTTTTTGACTTCAGGAGTTTTGCATATCATTAAGTATACAGTCACAGGATTTCTGTGTACAGTTATATTTGGAAACAGTTTCCTCGTGTTTTGAATGTTTGTGATCCTCAGCAAAATATTGAGAGTATACATACCTTGGTCTGAAACAAGGTCAAATATTGCATATAAAAAACATTACCTGAATTTATTATGTAAAAAACCTCCAAAAATGAATAACATTGGAATTGACAATGAAGATTGTCGGCAATTATGACAGTTGTCCACAAATGACACTACACAATTCATTTTAATCCAATTGCGGGTGTCCAAATATAAACCGAAAAGACAATAGCCTAGTCAACCATACTCTTCCAAAAGAAGTTAATCCAATCATTTTTTTCATCCTAAACTCTGTTGCATATAGGCTATATTTCATGATTCTCCCAATATCCCTGTTTTAAGTTTGGAACATTGGTAGCATCCTTTTTTTTGTCCAATTAAACATTGTTTTACATCTGCAACTGAATTCTGTCTTATAAACAATATAATATGTTTGATCACACAAATGAAGCAACTCTAGTCATTACGACAGTTATGGAATGCTCAGTTAAATATGTCGCTGATTGCACAATTCACTCTTGATGCAACCAATCAGGATTCTCTATTTCTAGCCCAGAAAGTGCTTGATCTGCAACAGAGGTAAATATGGAAGAAAACAGTGGAGTAACCTAAGTCTTAACAAAATAACATGTTCTTAAATAGAAGTGTGACAATACAGAAATGCCACAATACATATTATATCATCTCTGAATGATAGAACTTGATAAGATACAGCTGTGTTTTTAAAATTAGAAGTTGATAGATTTGACAGCATAACTTTTGACGTAACCGTTTATACCTAGAGAAAATAAGCAATAAATTGAACAAATATAAAATTATAATGAGACAGTATATACAACACACAAAGTTCCAAACTTTCATGCTGTATTCACACCTTATATCATAGATTATAGTCAATGAACAGAACCAGATGCTCGGAGAATCTATATCTAATGAGCAAACTAATAAATTCAAAATGAATTATTACAAGGATGACCTGATTTATAAAAGAACAAATAAATTACTATTAATGATTCCACTAATAAGATCAGCTTTTCTGGAATATTCCCGGACCAGCAGGAAAAGGATGAAGAAATATATATATTTTTTTAAACATACTCCATTTAAAGCTATTCCTGTGAAAGAACGATACACTCATAGTTTAAGAAATACACAACAACGCACAACATTCCATTCTTGTGACGAGTTTCACCTTTTCATCTGAAGTCAGGTTAGATTCAAGGATCTACTTGTACTGGGTCACAGAACATCAAACAATGTTACCCGGTGTGTCAGCTCTAGTAAGCAGCAACTATTTTGAATTTATTATCACAAACTTGTACTCCTGAATATGATTCAGATATTTTTTTTAAAATGTTTTCCGCCATAATGTCTGATGTCCTTACTGATGCTACAACTGTTTCAATGGTATCACAAGATCCTCCGATCAGAACTGTCAATGAATGGCTCGACAATTATTTGGCTGTCATCATCTGAACTCATATTTTAGTCTCCAGATGCCCACTCCACTAGATTTGTCCAAATCACAGATTTCCTTCAGCATTGCCCTAAATCTTGGTGCACCGTCAGCTGGTAAACGTTTTGCAAATTGGTCCAAGAGTTCACGTGTTGACGCCTGTCCGTCGAGATGACACTGAAAGGCTATATAGTTCCGAATATCCGTCATCAATTCAAGATCTCGGTCATCTACCTTGTCAGGATCTCCTGCTAGATCGTCATCTGCTTGTTTTGAAAGGTTTTGACGTGTTCTCATTTTTGAAAGAAGATCGTTCGATGACATCACTGCTGCCTTTGACGTAAGGGCCACTGTTCCCGACATGCTGCCATCAAAGAGTTTGTCTTCTTGAGGTGGAGACTCCTGCCATAAAACATTCATAATTAGTTTTGAAATATACATGTCACACACCAAATACAGGTCATTCAATATGATTCGTCAGCAGAATGTTGACTTCGTCAGGAATGACTTGCCCCAAAATAACTCACACAACAGCAGATTGATAAAACATAAATAACATCAAAAGTAGGTTTTACAGAGATGGGTTATTATAGACATACAGTTAAAATGGATAAATGATTCTCTTCATGTAAGCTCACCTTGCTAGGGAGAGATGTGGTATCTGTTGAGGTAGATGGAGTCGGTGATGGTGCTACTGCTGCTGATGATGCTGCCGAGGATGTTGCCTGAGGTTTCATTCTGTCAGCTAGGAGGCTGTTCTTCTTCTTACCAAAACGAGGTCTGCAGATCAAACAGATTCATATAAGCCACAATGTATGAAAAGCAATAATTCTGTGCCTTAAATTTACTTATTATATAAAGAAAATAACAAATGTTGTAGCTTTTCATACTGTTGACATAAAAAATCCTACAAGGATGTAACTGAACTAAATAATAAACATACAGTCAAGCTTAATTATCAAATCAAAATGATACCATATACTACTAGCAACAAAACAATATGCTACAAAATTACTTGTTGTAGTCATACACCAAATAATCATTTTACCCATTCCATGTCAAAGTGTTAATATACACATACTGGCTATTTTTTTATTTACTCATAGCAATGAATTTTTTTTTAGTCGACGTAATCAAATTCCAATTAATTTATAAAATAATTTCAACGAAATCCACTCACTTGGTGCCCTGTTGCCCCGTCCATGTGGGTATACCAGAAGATGCTGTGTGACACATGGAGCGAGACTTCTTGAGCGCTGTGACCGCTTGTCTGGCCACCTTATCAGCCTCTGCTTCAACCAGTGCATAGTCAGGTCGACTCGAGTTCATGATTGTGTCGTGCTGCAGAGCCCCTTGGATCCCTGGGAGACAAGGCACAATTCTTACAGATTATCTCTGATGTGTAGATCACTTTTGAAATACTGCTCATTCTCATCATTACTTGCCTAAAACAACGAGACTGTAATTTTGATAACATCTGCAAGATTTCTTGATATTTGAAAACCTTATTGGTTTATTAACACTTTAGAAAATCAATTAGCTGTTGAATTAATCATTTTGGGTGACTGACTTACAGGAATTACAATTTATAACTAAAAATAATAATCAAGAATAAATACTGATGAAAACATATTCCTGGACCAACAGGTGTATCATGATCAAAGTAAGTAAGACTGTTGAATTGTTACCTTCAAATGTTTACAATATGAATGTCAAAGTAACGCACCTGTCTTCTTGAAGAGTTGCCGCAAAACATAATCATCATTCTTCTTCTCCTCCTCGTTCTCCGTTAGCTTGTACTGAGAGTGTTTGTCCAGATGGGAAATACGTTCACCTTCAAACTCTGAATTAGAAGAAATGAACAAGATATTAAAACAGGCCGACAGCTAGTTATTTCAGTGTGATCACACATAAAGTACTTAGGAAACTAGACAAAGTAGAATTCAGTTCAAATATATTTAAAAAAAGTTAATGATATATTGAAAAAGTAATTCTTATTGTCTATTAAATAAAGAATTCATTTCAAGAATTCATCAATTGACTTACTGGCATCTTTTTTCTTTTTCTTTTTGTGTTTGCTTTCTTTTTTGTTGACTTGTTCTTGGTGTTTTGACGAGAATGATTTGATGTGCTTGTCTAATTTTGAAATGATAGTTTTCTCTTTTTTTATTTTGGACACCCCATTCACTGCAGGACCATCACCATTTGCTGCAGAACTGTCATTATTCACTGTACAACTATCACCATTTGCTGCAGAACTGTCTTTTTTCTTTGCATCCTCCATTTTCCGACTCAACATCTTTGCAAGTTCTCTCATTCTGTCCATTTCATCTGTGTCAAAAGACATCGCAAATGAATCTTCTTTCTTTATCTTTACAGCCTTTTCCTTCATTTCATCAAATCTGTTGACAGTTGTTTTCTTCTCTGGTGCTTTCACTGCTTTAGGAATGGGTACATTAGATCCTGTTCCAGCAAATATAGCACTGGTTTCAGTACCTTCTCCGTCTCCCAGATCAGTCAGTGTGAACAGTTCATACACGTCATTGGATTTGAAGAAACGCCGCTGCTTTGGATCTTTCAACACTCGATTTGTCAGGAACTGCTTGAAGATTTGCCTGTGTAGATGACATTGAATAGAGAGTCATGAAGATATTCCCATTACCGTTTTTTCAGAAATTACAGAATTACACCTATCTTACTTAAAGTCTTAGTCTTAGTCTCTCAGTTCAATTTCACAGTCACTGAATTGTGTTAAATTCTGCTCATAACACTGTCAAGTTAGGGATATAAGAAAATATGGTACCAGTAGTAATTTTATCAATGACATTTTGAAGAGTTGATAGTTAAAACAACTTCTAAAGGTATCCAAACAAACTATTCAGTGTATAGTAAGCTTATTCTGCAGTTACGGAATGTTTTCACACCCTACTGTAGAATCTATATTACCTATGGTATATTTTCTCCTCGATGGTACCCGATGTGAGAAGACGATATATGGTGACCTGCCGCTTCTGACCAATCCTCCATGCCCTCTCCCGTGCCTGGGTGTCAGTGCTGGGGTTCCAGTCCGGGTCAAAGATGATCACACGGTTCGCACCGGTCAGATTCACCCCGAGACCCCCCACCCTCGTCGTCAGCAGGAATACATAGATGGAGCGGTCCTGGAAGTACGGAGAGAGAAACTGATGATTTAATTTTCCTCGTAATAACTACGGGCCTTGAATTAACATTATCTGCTTTCAATAGAAAGTGTGAGTAAAGGTTCTTTAAAGGAACTTTCTTGTTGCCTGTGACTACTATCTGATATTGCGAGTTTTAAACTGTGAAGCAGAACATCCCTGTGAAATAAAACCATACATTAAAATATCTGTATGGCTATGTAACATAAGACAATTACCGTGTTGTATTGGTCTATGAGCTGTTGTCGACCTGAGATGGGTGTTGTACCATCAATACGCACGTATGTGTACTTCCTTTTTTGCACAAACGATTCCATTATATCAAGCATCTGAAAGATAAAACATTATTTCATAGATTATTTTACAGATGATTTGACAAGGTTTTTACTTCAACCCAATTCAAGCTTCATAGCCCTTAACATGCAAGAATGAAACATTCTCCAATCACTGCACTCAATTCAAGCTTCATGACTACCTTAACATGCAAGAAGGAAACATTCTTCAACACTGCACTCAATTCAAGTTTCATAGCTGCCTTAAGATGGAAGAAGGAAACATTCTCCAATCACTGCACTCAATTTATGTTTTATAGATGCCTTAAGATACAAGTAATTCAAGTTTCATAGCTGCCTTAAGATGCAAGATGGAAACATTCTCCAATCACTGCACTCACCGTTCTGCTCTGAGAGAAGAGGAGTACTCGATGGTCCTGAGTCTTCCACAGTTTGAGGAGGGAGTCGACAACTATCATCTTGCCGGACCGTTTGTCGTACCCGTAGTCCAGTTCCTCGTCTCCGTGTGTATCCTGACCAACCAGCACCCTCGGTCCCCCCGTAGACAGGTCTGGGTGGTTGCAGATCTTACGCAGAGTTATCAGACCGGCAAATATCTGCAGTAGTTGTGGCGTATATTTAGTGAAAGAATGGCATATATACAACTGTTGCATAACATACCCAGTAAATTATCCAGACTTCATGCATCTTCTATTGATTGACCCAACCAAAGCCATGATCAATTAATCATGGGACATTTCTATTAGTCCCCTATTAGATCATTAACGTCAAAAGTTAAATCTGAATGATTAAAACAGAGCTTGTAATGTGTCTTAATTTTCCCAGCAATTTTTTAATTAGACACGGAGGAATCATAACTAGCTCATTACCCAAACATGTTCCCATCACTCACCATGAATTTACCGGAGAGAATAGCCTGACATTCCCTTGAGTCGAGATATTCCTGATATACATCTCTCTGTTCCTCCGTCATCCGACAAAACAACACCTGAATATATAATTAATAAAATAATTATTGATTATGACATGAAAGTTAATTTCCATTAAGATATTTTCAAAGACAACAATGAAATAGTTTCTTCAAAAACAATTTTATCATCTTGACGTACCTGCTCATTTTTCTGTGGCAGATTTAAATTGACTTTGACATCAGCCTTCATCCTTCTCAGCAAGAATGGATTGATGGTGTCTCGTAGCACGGTGGCACACTTGTAAGCTGTCTCCACCTGGACATCATTCAAGCAAATAAGCATGAAAACTAGCCAGTGAATTTAGTCAATTTAAAAGTCAAAGTTTAAGTTAAACCTCAAAATGGTTACCTCGTTATTGACTGTCTGACTTATTTCATTTCATACATTTCTTACATATAATACTATAAGACATAATTGTATGTAACTATTCCGGCTTAAATTAACCAGTGATCGAGACTGGGAAGTTTGATTGTATGACTCAAGAAGTCACTGAGATTCATCTGAGCAATGGATTTTCAAGAACAAATACAATATTTCATTATTCATTCGATAACCAGAAAACTGAATTACCTGAACTTGTGTTGCATTAGCATATCCGCCCTGTACAATGGGCACGGAGAAGTGCTGCAGAAAGTCTGGCAACATGCCTAGTTTCCCTGGGAAGACGAAGTCAAACAGCGACCACAGTTCCTTCAAATTGTTCTGTATTGGCGATCCTGACAAGATTATTCTGTGCGCTGTCTTGAACTACAATATACAACATGTTTGAATCTTACCGGTAAGGTTTCACCAAAATACTCACTTAACAGATTGTTCATTGTTGGGTCTTAATATCAACGAATCCTTTAACTTTCATTTCAATATCCCTCCACCCATTCCTGAATGGCCAATTTACTGGAATCACAACTTGAAAACAAGGTGAATAATGTAAGATAAGACACTGACTACAAATGGGTTACCTCGGGATAATCTTGAGCCTGCAGGTTTAGAATTAGTCCAATAAGTCCAAATCAATCTTGCAGTTTATTCCTCTCTCTCGATCTACCGATCTTTGAAGGAATTAGTCCAATAAGTCCAAATCAATCTTGCAGTTTATTCCTCTCTCTCGATCTACTGATCTTTGAAGTTTTGACAAGTCAGAAAGATGACCAGTGTCTAAAATCAATCACTTAAATATTCATTAAAGCTGTTCTTACCGTTTTGCATGCCTGAGTGATCTGAGCATCTGGGTTGCGTATTTTGTGTCCCTCATCCAAGATGACATAGTGCCAGTTGTAGGGCAGCACAAACTCCTGGTGGACCACTAGGGTGCTGAAGGACGTCACCAGCACCCCACGATTCCGCACAATTGTGTGAACAAGCTCATCCTTGAAAACAAAGGACAATATTCTTTAAACATTGAATTTAGTGCAAAAGGTTTACATAAAACCTGAAACATCCGTACATAAAACAATCTCAACAGTCCTATCTATCTATAAAAATTTATAGAGATTGTCTAAGGTACAGGTTCTTGAAATCAAAAACTCAAAACCTGATCTTCCAGAACAAAAACAATGGCAGTTCTGAAAGAAGCAATCTCGTCTCTAGGACTGATCAACTATCATCCTGGGTTCACGGACCTCTCTAGGTCATGATTCTTGACCATCCTAGCACTGTGAGAAGTCTGTGAAAGTAGATGTGAGAGTTATCTCCCTTTAGATGTTAGAGTTATCTCCCCTTACCTCCCTGCCACCATGTGAGCCAGATGAGTGCAGTATGGCTACCCTTGCTGGAGGATACCACTTGTGAAACTCCTTCACCCACTGGTGCATCACGGTGGTTGGACACACAATGATACTTGGTCCCAGTCCCGAATAACTGAAATAATAAAAAATAACTTATTTGTATGATATCCAACATTTAGCAACCAAATTATTTTACTTAGATATTGTGGCAAACAGATGCTTTCTATTCTGGGTTACAAACAGCATGACAACTGTCACACAGATAAAGAATGAACTGTGTTAATCCTGTTTAAAAGTGAACTCACGGGAAGTCTTTGTTGTGTAGATTGCTGTGCTTGAGCCCAGCTAGGAATGCAATAGTTTGGATGGTTTTGCCAAGACCCATCTCATCTCCCACAATTCCTCCTGCCTGCTGACAGTGCAACTCCCACAACCACCGCACTCCAACTTTCTGGTACCTGGACAGAGAGACAGATAATCTTGTAGGTCAGCGTAAAAAGTTTTGAATAGTTTACTGGTCAAGAAGCAAGTGTCTTTATATAACCTGATGTTTGTAATTTGGAAAGTAATTTCCATACAATTACGGAAATTTATCTAGACTTCATTATACATAAACTTTATTCAAACATATGAAAATACAAGTGACTGTATAACATACCAGACTTCACTTGGCCAGTAAGACATTTTTACTGTAGCCAAATGTCAAATATTGTTGTATCAGATAAATTGTTATCAATAACAGTAAATCCAGTAATCAATGTAAATTCACATAATACATAACGTAAACGTACTGGAAGAGTTTACTCCAGATGCGTCCAGGCACCCTCATCCCTCCATCAAACTCCTCGTCCTCCTCAACTTCCACTTCCTCTCCTCGCTCCTCCGCCGCACGCCGGTCAAACTTCCGCAGTAACTCCTCCCTCTGGTACTCTCTGTGATACATGAAGAGATTTGAATATAAAGTTCTTATTTATCTTCAAATATAAAATAACTAAGAAATTATTTATTTAAAATCCACCTCAATCAGGGTATTAGTACCCGCATGGCTCCAACAATCTCCTGAGTTTGTAAGCAGATGTCGCCTCATATTCATATGTTGGTTGCTCATCACTATAGCATGTATATTGCCAGTCAATGAAATATCATGATTTGAAATTTGATGACCGCCCATTGGTCTTCTCATCTGTGTACTGCCAATAATAACGCTTGATTTAAAGTAATTTTATTGGCTAGCTATTTATTGTTGAAGCCATGTACACACAAATATCCTGATGGAGCAGCATTGGTTGTTTTACCTGTAACACACAGTTCATTATAATAAAGCACAATCTGCCGCTGCTTTATCCTTTTATCAAAGCAAAAAAATAAACAACATTTCTCATCTTTTAACATTGCATGACATAACAATATCTTTTGAATCCTGGAGAGAAGAAACTCTACCACTGAGCCAAGCAGTTACACATCAAAAACTCTTAGCCTATAAAATAGATTAAAGACTAATCATTCCTGCAGTCTGAATTGCAGGCATTTAATCAGGTAAGGGTAAAGTTCATGAGAGGTAAATTACTGACATCACAAATTGTTAGCAGAGAGAATGATCTGGGGTTGGAAACCCAATGTGTTAGCAAATGAAATGTGAACATCATGAAATAGATAGAATATGCTTACTCAATTCTCCTTTTGTAGAACCTTTCATTTCCATCATCTTTAGCTTTATGTATTGAACTGTCTTTCTTGGCTTTTGTCTTCTTTGGTTTCAGTTTCATGAATTCGTCAACATACGTTGGAGGTACATGCTTTTCTCGAAGTGATTTCTTCCTCTCCTTTTTGTGTTCAGCATCTGAAAATAATTGTTTTAGGTGAAAAGGCAATTTTATTCCACAATTACTTTTATTTCCCCTTCAATTCATATCAGAGTAAAGTGATATATACTTTAATTTGAGTATGATAATACGATATTTATACTTCATATGAAATGAGAATATGATAATGTTGCGTATAGCAGTACAATCATCAGAGAGCAACTTATACAGGTCAATACCAAATAATTGTAAGTTTCTGATATACCGGTAAGCAAAGATATGTATCATTAATAGCTGAACAAACGTTTTGATCAAAGTTTTGAAATTAAAATTCATAATTTGAATTTGTTATATATATTGAATATGTAGACATACCAGCAGCATCATCATCCTCCTCCGTGTCAGGACTCTGCTGCCATTCATTGCCTTCCGGGACGTACTCGTCTCCACTGTCCTGATACATCTCTTCCTCTTCCCAGGATGCACTCTCATTACGAAATGAGTGATTCAAGCGAGGGCAGGTACGACCCCTTCGTTGATATTTGGCTTCTGTGAAGTCTTTATCTCGATCGTAGATTCTAAAGTCTTTTTCATCGAAACGATTTGATCGTTCAGTCTTTTTTCTCTTCGATGGTGAAGGACCATCAGAAGTAGTTCCATTCTTTGACTTTTTCTTCGAGAGTTTGTGTTTTCCTTTGCTTGATTGTTCCAGGTTCGATTCTGATGATTTCTTGGGTATTTTGGGAAGTTTTTTTGACTTGATTACAGTACCAAATGGAGTCATGTGACCGAGTCGTATCATGCGATCTCTCTCAGATTCCTCGGGAGCTTTCTTCTTGCTTTTCTTACCAACATCTGCACCTGGAATAATTATAGAAACAGCTCTTGTGTAAATATCAAAATTTAAATAGGCTACAAGATACAACAAAATGCCTTACAATACCTACACAAATAAAATGCAAATAAATTTAGTATATCACAGTCACCTTACATCAATTCAAAATCATGGTCCCATTTTATGGTTTGGGGTGATAGATGGCTAAAATGAAAATTTTTATGCAATAAGATAACAATTTCAAACCTTTTTGTCCAAGAGCACCAACAAGTATTTCAGCATCAGCTTTAACATTGTCCATTTTCCCTTGTAGGACATTTTTCCTGGACTCCAGTTTCTTCAGGTGTTTCATCTGTCGACAGAAAGAATTTAAGGGTCAATCTTTGAAACAGAGATTCCCAGAAGAGGTTGGTGTATCACCAATAGTACTTTTGAAATGTCTGATTACAAAGTAGGGTAAGGATTCATGTATGATTAGAATTTTAAAGTGCAGAATTATTAATCTCACCTTGTTATCGCGCTGTTTCTTGACAGCTTCAACTGTATGACGGATATCTCTGCTTACTCCCTCTGTTGACTCAGGTAATGATTCCAAAACTTTGTTTATGTGCGTCAGTTCTTGATTGGCCATGCTAAACAAGAATTATAAAAGGTTTATAATCCTCAAATATTTTATCCCATTCATATGTCTAAAGAATCATGTTTTTAATTTTTTAAATTGCATTGCATGTTAAAAACTTACACTAAGTTAGAGCCAAACACTAAAGATGATAATATTTATGCATTCATCCTCTCTAACACACTCTTGAGGAATTACTCACATGTTAAAATAATAAATCACTTTTTTATAAAATCTAATATACAATGTTAATACAATTTGTCGTGTCACTAGATTTTGAATGACATGCTTTCACAATGATAAAGAAATGATATCACAATGTAAATGCTTCGGTTGATAACACTTTTTTTTTTATTGTTACCTAAAGTCATCTTCAACAGCTTTCATTTCTTTTGCCAGGATTCTTCTCAGTCTCGCCTCCTCTTCTTTAGCCATTGCCTCATCCACCTGGGCCATGACACCTGTCAACAGCAAACAACATATTCATTGATTATATCAAAGATGAACTTTGACATTTATTGGTTATAATAAAATCTATACAATAATTCCTCAAACAAATATCATAAGTATTTCAAATAGAAATATAAGAGTGTGTGTTGGGTTCCAATATTTTTTTATTTTGTAATTCATTTTGCATTTTTGCCACTCACCATCTTCAAATTCCTCCTGATTGAACACATTCAGCCCAAGTCCCTGTAACTCTGAGTGTTCATCAAGCTGTGCTTGTGGAATCAGGTCCGTATTGACGTGGAATCCAAGCTTTTCTTTATTTTCCTCGCTGTTTTCTTCTTCATCAGCCATACTTGATGTCCCCGGTTTTGGTTCAGGGTCAATCATGATGGTGGATCTTTTGCAATCAGAGCCTGTTGCTGAACTAGCCATTTTTATTTCTTTTTTTGCTTTAAATTAATGGTGTTTCATTGACTATTTCTTCATCCGACTGGAAAATATCTGAAAGAAATTTCACTATATTAATATTTTAACCAAATCTTGAAGGATGCTTTCTTAAAAAGATATTCATAATTTCTTGATGGGATCAAGTCACAGTTTTCCAAAATTGTGTTTCCCATTAATCTAACTATTTAGAACAATAAGTCTGATATTGTGAAATTGTTTCTTAAAAATAAAATAAGTTGCTATGTATAAACAATCTGCAAAAAGTTGAAGTATAGTCCTGCTATGAATATAGTTGTTTGACTTTGTCCCCCACCACTCACTGTCAGTCTTATCGGAGTAATCAACTTTGACTTTTGTCATTCTCATTTCCCGTCTAAACTTCAATTGTAAATTTTCAGGATTCGTCAAATGAAAAATATTCTCTAAAGTTTCGATAACATATGTGACTTTAGTTTACTTTTCTCACTTTAGCGAGTAAAACATACAGCACGATCGCGACTAACTCTTTAGTTTACATAACGACAGTTCACTTTTCTCGCCAATCTTGTGAACAAAAGATCGCGTAAAAGCAACCAAACACTCTCATTTCATATAATTAATTTTAAGTTTTGAATATCATAACCCATTCAACAATTCTAAACCAGCGTTTGAAATCATGTTTGGCCTATACCTCATTTATTTACGATATGTTTCCTGAGCAAGCAAATGCTTAGTTCGTCTGTCGCCATCTTGCTTTATTATTTGCCGAAGGATCTCCTCATGCTATATATAGTAACAGTCACGTGATAAGGCATTCCTAATATCTATAAATAGAAATTCTTTCAGCAAATTTAGCTGTGTCTGTAACTTTGAAATTAATGAAATATCAAGAGATAAACTTCATGTAGTTATATGTATGTATTTATTATGTTCAAATTAAAACTAATAATAGTTGAAATCCAAATCCCAATTTTGACTAGATGTCATCAGAGGGCTCTGATAGGAATCTTCTTTATTTAGATACTTTGTTGAACAATTTTGATGAACAAGATATTTTTACTGATCTTTTATCGTAAATACTCCTTAATATAAGAAAAATATTTTATGTTCGTTATCTAACATTGACTGGAAATCTGAAAAAATTCACTTCCCCCTCTATATAAAGCGCATAATCAACTATTGTTATGAAATTAGTCTACTTCTACTTCTATTACTCTGAAGGTAAAAATAGGTATTCTATAAATTAGAATGACAATAGAGAGAAATAAATACATTAAGAGAAATAACAACTTACATATTGTTATTTGTTATCTAAAAAAAATCTTTCCGGTGTTATTTTGATGCATATTTCTCAAGAATGGCAGATTATTAATAACGTATATTACTGTGTATAAGACGACTTTTTATACCATAAAATAGGGGATCAAAGAAGAAAAAATTTTGAAGCGGGATTGACTAACTCACAATGTTGAAACCGGACACAACAAAACAGAAATATCGATATAAATATAAAGATAAGTGGTTCTGTTAGATTTGTAAAAAATAATATTTAAATATGTTGATGGATATCTTACCGGTATATTCATTGATTGAAAACATATTTTATTCATTTAAGAAATGGACTGGGCACAAGTTGTGAAACTTATAGAAGCCCTCTCCACGTAATCAACAACTATTTGACAAGGCTAAAATACATAACACAATATATGCAGAAGAGAGTAAGAAATCTACAATTGACGAAGTGGGTAAACATGTAATATACATTATTAAGGCAACACACAATTGGAAATGTTATTCTTATGACAAAATGCACTTTGAATATGGTGCATCTTTTCAGTAATTATTCATAATATCTCATAAAATATGAATTCTAATCCCACTAGTTTGTTATGTTTCGATCTATATTCATCATGTCTCATAATATATTAAGAGGGCCACAGATTCGTCTAGGTGTAGTATAGTTACCCTCATGTATAGAGAACTGCATTTCTAATATGAGTCCATATTGGTCTCTGTCGAGGTCACGTCACTATTATTTCAAAACAGATCTGTAATAGATTTCCAATCACTTCAATGCAAAGTTATGTATTTAACGTATGGTGTCACCTGACACATCTTTGCCAAACTTCAATGTCTCTTGTGTGAAACTTCAGAAGAATCAATTTGGAACATCAATTATCCAAATGGTAATTTTGTAGAAACCTTGGGTATCTTCAACGGTATTGTTTGGAACTTCAGTTATCTCCATCAGTGTTGTTTGGAACTTAATTTATCTCAAATTGTATTGTTTGGAACCTAAATTATCTCCAACAGTGTTGTTTGGAACTTTATTTATCTCAAATTGTATTGCTTGGAACCTTAATTATCTCCAACAGTGTTGTTTGGAACTTCATTTATCTCAAAATGTACTGTTTGGAACCTCAATTATCCCCAATGGTAATTTTGTGGAACCTCAGTTACCTTGAATGGTATTTTTTGGAACCTCATTGATTTCCAATCGTACTGTTTGGAGCCTCAGTTATCTCCGATGGTACCGTTTGGAACCTCAAACATCTTCATTGGTATCTCCAGTGGTACTATTAATTATTTCTTTCAAACTTCAGTTCTCTCCAATATAATGGTTTGAAACACAGGAACTCGATATCGTAAGTAAAACAAACCTACCCTCTATATAACATAGAGTAAAGGAGCAAGGGCAGCCATTTTGCCGATCTAAAGCCCTGTTTACATGCACCGTTCGCCCCCGGGGGCAAAATACCCCCAGGGGCAAATTTCGTCATGTAAACGGTACACACAGGGGGTAAATATTTGCCCCCCTGGGGGTATTGAGGCAAAATTTGCTCCACCTAAATAGGTAGGGCAAATTACCTCCGGGGGTATATATACAACTGGGGGCAAACGTGTCATGTAAACGCTCTTTTTACATTTTCAAGGGGGCAAATCAAGTTCCAATATGAGAACACAGAACTCTGCACCTGCACTAATACACAAGGACATGAGTTTGACACAATGTATTCAAATGGGACAGATACTTTCTAATTTCGAGCACCTTGTTGGATACTTTTTTTCTTATCCAAGATAATGTTCATGTGTACAAATTGAAAAACAATTATAAGATAAATAGTTGCGTTTGTACAATTTCCAGGATTCATTGCTATTCAACACCCGCAAATTTAGTTTAAAACCGACGGCGTTAGCGATATTGTAACATGACCGTTAGTTATCAGGCGTTTTGAAACGAACTCTCTTTTTGCGTACCTATCTTTGAGTGGAAAGAACTTTGCGACTGTTCCATTTTTATAAGAGGTGTGGTCAGGTCAAAACAAATGTAAATACTCGGCGTAATATGTACATAAGCAACAATTTACACATAAGCTCAAACAGTGTCACTCAACTATGTTCACATCACAATATTCACGTATCCTTTTAGATGACGATAAACATTTATCTACGACGTCAACACAGCAAAAGACCTAGGAACAAAAATCTTAAACTTGCCCAAACCCATTGTGACAATGACGCTAGCATTGTGACGTCAAAACGGTTGATCACTATGACGTCATGCCATGGCAACGGCATTCGGTAAACACAACCGCATGGAAGAAGGCGTCAAATCTTACTAGTTGAAAACATTTTATTTACTTGAAACTAATTAATTTTGAGAGTTATTTGTTACCTATACTGCTATACACAAGTTAGAAAATGACAACGCCACCTGTCAAATTTGAGTAAGGGGCACATATTAAGAGAATTAGAAAAATAAAATTTTGAGTCGGGCCGGATCTTGTGAACATGATGTATATGTTCGCGGTGATTCGCCCCAAGTAATTTGCGGGTATTCATTGTCATTCAACATAGGCAAACCAACCAATCAGAATCAAGGATACACCGAAATCATGTTACAATACTCAAATTCACAATCCTAGCTTAGACTAATTTTACTCATGGTGCCCGGCTGCAGATAGTGCTCTACTTATGTACCCTTTTGACGGATCAATAGACAATATTTTTGGTCGAGGTTCTGTCAGCTTTGGCATAAGTGTAGGCGTTCCATTCGCACCCAAGCATAGCTCTACTTGACCTATCGTACTGCCTCTCCATGTCATATATATGTGTTGTATGGGTATTTCAAATTTCAAGTTTCCTTGGAAACAAGTTTGACTTTGGTTTGTCATGGTAATTCTTGGTGGGATGATAGCACAAAGTGTCTCCTCAGTATTTAGAAAGGTTTGATAATGACGAATACCACTGTATTTACCCCTATGTCTTAAAACCGCTGTAAACGCAAATTGAGGGTAAATTACCCCTGGGAGCAAATAGGTCTCATGTAAACGCAGCTTAAGGGTCCATTCACAGACCAATCAGACCGTTCACAGGAGAGGTTTTTGTGGCCGATTTTCGAGTTAGAAGAGCTATTAAAGTTATCTTAGGGGTGACATATGTTGGAAGTTAGCCGTGTTTTGCGGAGAAATGTATAATTGATAAGTATGTGCGTTCATTTGTGTATGTCACCAATTCTTAGCGTAACTCTTGACCTAATGTTGAATGGATCCTTAGATTGGCAAAATGGCTGCCCTTGCTCCTTTAGGGGGTAGTTTTGTTTTACCTACGTTTTACCTACATTTTACTTACAATATAGAGTTCCTGTGGTTTGAAACATCAATCGTGTTTCTTTGGAACCACCATTCATTATCTCCAATGGTAAAGTTTCAGAACCTCAATTGTCCTCAATGGTAACTTTGTGAAATCTCCATTGGTTCCATTTGTTACCCAAATTATTTGATCTCTCCAATGTAATGGTTTGGAACCTCAATTATCCCCAATGGTAATTTTGTCGAACTTCAGTTATACCAAATAGTAATGCTTAGAATCTCAATGATCTCCAAGTATTGCTTCAGAACCGTTGCATTTATCCAATTATAATTGTTTGGAAACTAATTGAGATTCTAATTTTCTCCATTGGTTCTTCTTTGGAACTTTGATTATCTCCAATAGTATTGTTTGAGTGAGTGAGTGAGTTATTGTTTAACGCCGCTTCGGCAGTATTCTTTGTTTGAAACATCAATTATCTCCAGTGGTAATGTTTCAGAACTTCAAGTATCTCCAATAGTATTGTTTGAAACATCAATTATCTCCAGTGGTAATGTTTCAGAACTTTGATTATCTCCAATAGTATTGTTTGAAACACCAATTATCTCCAGTGGTAATGTTTCAGAACTTCAATTATCTCCAATAGTATTGTTTGAAAGATCAATTATCTCCAGTGGTAATGTTTCAGAACTTCAATTATCTCCAATAGTATTGTTTGAAACATCAATTATCTCCAGTGGTAATGCTTCAGAACCTCAATTGTTTCCAATGCATCAAACTGATTTGGAACCTCAATTTCTCCACTGCTATTGTTTAGAACCTTAAATAACAATTGGCAATTGTTCGAAAACCATATTCATCTCAACTGTACTGTTTGGAACCACAATGATCTCCAATGGCAATGGTTGGGAATATCAATTATCTCAAATTGTAATGGTTTGGAACCTTGATTTCACCCTATGGAAGCTCAATCATCTTCATTAGTGACTGTTTGGAACTCAGTTATCTCCAATGGTAACACTTAGGAACCTCAGTTTTCTCCAATGCTAAGTGTTTCAGAACCTTGGAACCTTGATTATGTCCAATATTAATGCTTTAGAGCTTCAATTATCTCCAATATTAATGCTTCAGAGCTTCAACTATCTCCAATGGTGTTGTTTGGAAGCTGAATTTTGCTATTGATTTTGTGTTGAACCTAAATCTTCTCCAATGGTAATGATTGAGATCCTTGATTTTCTCGAATGGTATTGTTTGGAACTTCTATTTTCTCCAATCGTAATAATTGATTCAAATTTTCTCCAATGGTATTTCTTTGCAACTTCAACTATGTCCAATGGTATTGTTAGTAACCTCAATTATCTCCAATAGTATGGTTTTAAACCTCAATTTTCTCCAATGGTATTGTTTGGAACCTCAATTTTCTCAAATGGTATTAATTGAGATCCTCAAATGTAATGTATATAAATTTTCTGCCATTTCTTCAATTGCATAAAAGCTTTGATATTATTAAGGATATTCAATAAATATTGTTATACCTAAGTGTTACACACAACTGAAACTGAAGGGGAATAAGGAACTCTGCGACAAGGTTGTTTGTATAAATTAGTGTTTATTACAGTATTTACAATTAAATATTTTTGTCAAATTTTGCCAATATAAAATGAATACAAACAATATAGCTACATGAGATGTGAAGTAAAAATCATACAAATCTTAAGATGCATTATGCTCAGTTGGACGGACAGAATACATACTTTTGTGACTAATCAAATTATGATTTGCATTTTCAAAGACATGGTAGAACAGATCATCCCAGGACTCAAAAGAAGTCTCTCCTATAAACAAAGACAGTCATTCCTTGCAGAATGTCTTTCCTTATACGCGTTTGTGAAACACTTTTAGAAATTTGAATAATTATTTTTACATAATATTGAACTTCAAAGAGCCGAAATTTTGACTTTCTTAAATTTGTTTGTCTAGATTTTTTTGTTGTCACACTATAATTTTTCAATCAATAAGATTGTTTACTCCTCTGACAGATAAAAGCCAAAGTCTATCACCTAATACACATTGCTTAATCTGCTACTTCCCTCGTCTAACAATACGTTTATCATGAAATCACACATTAGAGATATTATCACACTATATAATACAATATCACAGTTCCTTGTTTGAGTGCAAATCAGCTGACATTGAATTTGCCTCAGCAGCAAAGTTGGCTTTCTCAGCTTACACAAAAGTCTGAAAGAATTGAAGTCCATACTCTAGATTGTAAAGTTAGAAATTTATACAGACTTGAAAGGTGATCAATCGATGTACAAAAAAAGTCTAAAGCAGCCAATTGAAGTCACTTTTTAAATTTGAAAATTCGTCAACGTACATCCATCATCATCATCCAAACTTGGCCAACCATATCAACCTTACACAAGTTTGAGACTTAGATTGCTGAAATCCATATTTGATATACAGAAGTTGAAAATTAGGCAAGGTCTATACAATAACTAAACACGAGTTTGGAACTTGGCGAGCTGGAGTCCGTGTCGTAGTCTGTCCGCGTCCAGCTGTCTGAAGTAAGCATCATCCTCGTCTCGGAACATCTGCTCCTGGAAGTTTTTTATTTCCTTCTCCATTCGGCCCCGCAAGTCCTTCTTCATTCCTTTCATCATCTACAAAAGTGGTCAGCACATGAACATTGTACATTTGCTCTTCTAAATTCTCAACCTATTACCTAGATCATCATCTACACAATCAGGGCCTATATTTTCTAAACTCACTTAGCGCTAAGATAGTCGAAAGTACCATACATGAACATTGGCTTATGACTATCTTAGAACTAGTACTTATCCTAGAATTGACCTGCTGTATATTTCTGAAACAAAGATTAACAATTGCTCATCAGAATTCAAGTATTCTTAAAAGAATTCCACTCATCCTTGGCCTGAATGTCATCAGCATTAATCACAATCTCAGTATGTTATCAACAAACATCATACATTTGATTTGAGCTACTTTAAGGTATTAAAGTAATCTATGTAAATACGTACAATGGACACACAGAGCGTTATAAAGCCTCCGCTACGTAGTAACTGTGGTATAATTAAAGAAGTACCGGTATGTTGATAAAACAGTACCTTTTGTTGTGCCTTCTCTCTGACCTCCATATCTGCTCTTTCCTTCGCAACTCTCTCCGCCAGCATGCTGAACTGATCCTTGTAGCTGAGATTGTCAAGGGGGATAACTCTCAAGCTTTCTGTATAGATTTTATTGTATGGCTGCTTTCAATTGCTAACACTTGATTATTATTGTAATGAACTAAATACTGTAAGTCAGACCGTGGTTTGATATTAGTTCAACAGAGACAGAATGCAAACTAGTTCCCTGGTTGTGTGCTTGATGATTGTCAAAGAGTCGTATGTATTTAAGTTAAAGTGTTTACTATGTAAGCATGTGCGAATTGGGCAAAAAACGCCGGATAAAGAGTGAACAGAGGCAGTCATTATGTTTTAATGGATTATTACCAAATAACTGATTAATGGTTAGGATTTAACTAGCAACAATAATATTTTATGAGTATTTGATGACAAGGATACTAGTTCTCCATCGACTCGATCTCGTTGGAGCGTTGTTCGGCATGGTTAACTCGCTGTTCACGAGCATATTTCCGCACTTCCTGGATACGATCCTTCTGTATAGTCAGGCATTCATCAAAGAGTTTCTTGAATATCTGAAATATCAAGATTTGACATGAATTACACTTGCCTGAAAATACACAAGGATGATGCCATAACCAGAGGGTTTAGGTTGCAAAAATTAAATACATCATATGCAGCTGTTCTAGCATCTTTACATATAATAAAACATTCAGACAGATCCTACCTAGTATAATAAGATTAATAGTGACTTAAGCAAAAGATGAACAGAAATCAAATCCAATCACAAATGATAAACAGTGCACATACCATTTCTTCCCTGGTCCTTCTCCGGAGCATCTTGGCGCGTTGACGGACCTGGTATTCATTATAATACTTCCGCGCCCGAGCCGACTGCATCCTCTTCTCGTGCATCTTGTTCTGGACGGCTGCCTGCTGACTGCGGCGGTCGTTGATGTCCTCCTGTGGGAAACAATAATTCTCGTCACTAAATGGTACTGACTTCGAGAGCTGTTAGCATTACTATGATACAATTTCATCATGAATTTTCAGCACTGA
This sequence comes from Gibbula magus, assembly GCA_936450465.1. Classification (NCBI taxonomy): domain Eukaryota; kingdom Metazoa; phylum Mollusca; class Gastropoda; order Trochida; family Trochidae; genus Gibbula; species Gibbula magus. The sequence goes on along the minus strand of OW388290.1, from coordinate 13,827,569 downwards.
AAATAACTTACAAGTCGTTTGGAATGTTCGAGTTGTTTCTTCACCAAGTCCACCAAAATGCCGTGCCTTCTTTCTGCCTCCTCTACCTGAAGAGAAACAACACAATACTTGAGTAACAGAATCAGGTGGAAACTTTTCATTATTTGCTATGTGGTGAAAGACTTTGTTTTCTCCACCTGCAGTGAGATGTCCTTTTTCCTTTCCCAGTCACTCGATTTGAGATCAGTGATAAGGTCAGACACAATGAAATGCTTGGTTTACCTATATCTTGTGGCAAAGTACGAGGCAACTTTGCTCTAGTGTAAGTGAAAATATTCAGGCAACAGACAGACAGACACATATTTTAAAAATCTCTGGCAACATAATTAATTGGGAGGGGAAATTTTGGAAAATGTTTGTTTAGAAATGATTCTAAGTAGTATTTTTCTCTCCTCACCCCACAAATTTGTCATAATCATGGTAGGAGAATCCATAAACCAACTAAATTTATTTTTACCTAATCATTTTAACACAAAATATCTTCTAAATTTTGTTGTTTAAAACCTAAACTTATGTGTACTCGCATTGCCTATGTTCTTCATAAATATCACAAAACACAAAATACAAGACTTGTGCTGTAAGTACCTGTACTTGAGCGTGACTCTTCTTGCGCTTGTTCTCTGTGTATGTGCGGGTGACCTGGTCGATCTGGTTGATGCCTCGTCTCCACAGCTCGTGCCAGGTGTGTTCAGACAGGTACAGGTGTGGGAACTCTTCCAGCAGGATCGGCATCAGGTCGTCCTCGTCCGTCACACTCACTGGTTGGCAGAAAACATAGACAGTGAGAGGAAAACAGATCAAGAATGAACCAGCTGACTGATAAAAGCAAGATTTCTTAATAACAATTATTATTTATAGTGAAACATTTATAAAATGTTTGTGAGTAAAAAAAAAAATTTCACAATAAAGATGTAATCAAGAAATCTTTCTTTTTTATATCTTTGGCTTCTGACTGTTGTTCAAAATTTTAACTATTGATTCCTATTCACTGGATGGCAGACTGAGGAAATAATTGTATACTAATGTTTAGTTTGTATGAATGATCAAATGAAGTACCTACTGGATGCACAAACATTTCATCCATACATAGCCTGTCACATAATGGACTCATACAAGAGTTTCTGAAGAGATCATTCTTTCATAACTAACATCAGCAACAATGCTGATGCACTGAGAGTGAAGCCGTTGCTTGTATGAAACTTTAGCCAGACTACAGATGTGAACATGAAATAATAAATAAAATACTTGCAACTTTGGCTGAAACTGCTTCTAAAGACGAATATTGACCATGCAACTTACTTGCTCTCTTTGCTACTCGTGAACCAGTGCTGTGCTTCCTGACTTTACTGGCAACTGTCGGCTTGTTCATGCGAGCTTTCTTACTGGGGACAACTGAAACAGGATGTGCTTAGACGTGAAGTATCAACATGTTCAAGCATCGTCTGCAAACAGTGCAAAACTCAGGAAGCAATAAAGTTTGTGAGACTAGATAACCTTGTCATGCTTTGTTTTAACATGAACATTCACATGCAGTAGTGATTGAAAAAGACATAAGGCACATGTTTGGTACCTTTTATTGTAACTTCACTTTTCTTTGGCACATTAGCTCCCTTGGATTTCGTTGAAACTTTCTTCTTAAACTCATCTTCCTGAAGGTGCAAAACAAGTAAAAGTAAAACATTGATGTCAAAAACATAACAGCAACACTGACTTATTTAGTACTTGGAGAACAGTGGGAGTCAAGACTCTTTGTGCTTCATTACATTAATCAAGAATAAAAATCATTCCAAAATTTACCTTTATGAAAGCTTTTCGAGTGCAGTTTATGATGAAATATAAGACAATGGGACTGACAGTGTGCTTTATGAGACAATAAAACATGCTCGTGATTTTAGACGACAGTTAGAGAGTCGCTTAGCAAATGACATCATATTTTACGTCACTTTGATTGTTCAATGCTAGAGAATGTGTTCTAGGAAGGGAGGCATTACTATTTTTAAAATAAAGTTTAAACAAACAATATAATATCTCTGCGTTTTTTATAGAAAAGCGAGGAACTATTTAAGGGCATCTCATATCGCTGTTGTGCTTTATCGTAGAATAAAACATATCAGAAAGCATAAAGCATTCGTGTTTTATGCTCCCTGCTATGTTTTATTCAACGATAAAGCACGCCAACTCATCTTCTATTTCTTAAACACAACACAGTCTTGTTCATTACAAAATACGTTGGTAGATCATTTCATCAATACCAGTGTGTGTAAAAGTTTAGTCTATATCATCACATCTTGTGATAGTTTTTGAAGATTGACGTGTTTTAAAAAAAAATCTAGTTTCTTATAGTAGCAATTTTGTATTATTGTGTGATAACAGAGCAGTTCTAGTTTTGGTAAACTTGTATTTGAGCATACGCAAGACATCTGGGCATGCGCAGTAGCAACTTGGTGCTTCCTCCTGCCATTCATAACAGTAGCTTTGTTACTTCAAGGGGCAGTAGCACGCTTTTTTGCAAATTTTTTTTTTTTTAATTTCCCATTTATAATGATAGTTTATGTCATTTATATTTACCTTAGAGGGTAAAACATTGTATTAAACAACTCAATTAACCGTAATTGTAAAAACGGTGTTGCATATAAAGCAAAAATTACATTGCGGCCGTTTTATTGTGAACACAATTTATTATTTCGAATGACAAAAACGTTTCCCATGGCTTTACGGAACCATGTACACTCATTTTTAACTTAATTTTCCGAAGGGAGAGGGATGTTTTACTATTGATGACATTATTTTTCAAATTCATTTAATCGATTTATTTCGTCAAAAAAACGTGCTACTGCCCCTTTAATATCAGTGTTATACTCTGATTATCAGTTTTCTACTCATAAAATGTCAGATATTTATCATTGGGAAACTTGCTGACCGTTTCTTTTGCATCTTTTCTGGTCCTGCCCATCTGATCGTGGAACTCTTCAGACAAATCTTCGAGATCTTCCTCATACATCTTCTTCAAGATCTGTAGCAGTCACAAATTGCTTTAATTATTATCATCATTATCATTATATAAATAAATGAGTGACCATCATGACATATACCAAAGAGTTCCAATTTAATCTTCTGAATCTTTTTCTCAAACAGATAAACTTCACCAATCTATCCCACACAAAGAATGGAAAGATGAAATCATGCAGTACTTCACACTAGGGCTGGGACGGGTAATCGGATACCCGGGACGGGTGGGTATTGAGTAGGACCCGGGTACCCATCACACTACCCGGACCCGTTTTTATCATGTGACTAATCATAAAACAGTTTAATTTGCTATTCTTTCATTTCAAGATTACAATGTATTTGAAGATTCTAACATAATATTAAAATGATCAAGTTGTCATTCATAATAAATTTGATTGAAATAGCCATTGGTCTCTATGCTTTAGGTTTCTAGCCCCATGTTCCAGCCAACCAGTTGAATAAAGAAGTACAAAATCTTACAATTAGATTTTGGAGATCAACAAAACGGGTATCCGGGTAGGGTAGGGTAACAGATGGTCGGGTACCCGGGTAGGAAATATCTACCCGTCCCAGCCCTACTTCACACACCTGAGTTTTCTTCTTCTGGGTGCGGTTCTCCCTGAGGAGATGTTGTCGTGTATCAAGCAGTACTCCTCGAACCTTCTTCTTGGGTTTCTTCTGAACAGCAGCAACAGTAGGGACAGCAACCAGAGCAGATGGTCTCGTTTTGCCACCCTGGAAGCGGACCTGTTTATTGGTGCCACGTGTCTTCCTTGAGACGGCAGAAGCGTTGTTGTTTTCTCCAAGTTTCTCGTTGATAATCTTGTGGAATCTATTAATCCAAATCTTATTAATATTTTGGTTTAATGCTGGTAGAATATATAGACACTTGCACAATGTATTCTTAATGTTAGATTAATTAGACCATGGTTACAATGATTTAGATAGAGAATACTGATGAACATACAGAAAACATTGATGGTACAGGTACAGCTGTTCTTAATTCTTAGATTATCATTTTAATGGATGTTATACATTGTAATCCACTTCAAAATGCTTTTCAGAGAAGTTGCTGTCAGATAAAAGGAAAGAGTCTTTTGATTTCAAATATTGTTCTTCTGTTCACTCACTTCTTTCTAATCCTAGCATCCTTCTTTCCATTCTCGAGCTCTGTATCACTAAGGTAACCCAGGTCTGTGTAGCTGCCATACTTCTCCCCAGCTCTCATTGGCAGAGTTGCTGCCCTTGATGGCCTAGGCCTTGGCTTCCTCTGTATGTCAACTCTTATTGAACCAATTTCCTCCTCAGGATCTCTGAATTAACAATAATAAACATAAAGAATTTCAGGAAAGGAAGTTGTACCCGTCGAACACACACGTCACTGATGGTCTGGTGATGGTTATCAAATTGTGCCATGCCTTGTTGAAAGAATCAAGGTTATTGATTTCATGGACTTCAATTTGAGTGAGTGAGTGAGTTATTGTTTAACGCAGCTTTGGCAGTATTGCAGCCATTAGCGGCGAGCTTCAATTTGATTTGGAAATATTGATGTGATAACTATTTCATTAAAACTTCTAAGACTTTACTGCTCTACCTCATTGGAATTTGACTATCACAACCATCAGCGTAAGAAGAGAACACAGTTACCTTGATTTAGAAATCTTCTCCCGACTCAAGTCACTACTGCCATAGGAGCGATCATCCAAGAATGAAACTTTCCTACTCCCAGGGGACGTCTGAGGAACACAAACAACGTGTAAATATATATATCCACACAGTGACAATCAAACACTATTTTCAAATAGTGACAGTCTTTGATTAATTAGTATGTTTAAATGTTTGATTACCTGACTGTAATCGAGTCCAGTATCCCTGATCTCTTGTCTGGTCGTGGTACGAGACGTGCCCACATTCAGATCCTGAGCTAGACGGAGATCTTCTGCTTCAGTCACAGTTGTGGGGGGCACTCTGGACATAACACAGGATTTGTACACATGGAAATACTAACATTGAATTAATAAAATATGTATCATTGGTATCTTACAAACAAGACAAGTACCCTAGACTTATAGATAACAAATATTTAAATTGCTGCTAGATAGGATATCAATTTTAAGGGACTCTTTAAGCAGAATGTATTTCAAAATTTTTTGTCAGGGCTTGTAGATATCAGGGGGCATGTTTGCTTTAACATACAATATTTCATTGTTGTAATGCAGGCTTTCTGGTCAAGGAACAAACACTACACAAGTGATCATGGCTTACTGTTTACTGTAACAAATAAGTAAGGGAGTCACAGCTGTTAATAATTCTAACTGTATTTGGAGTTGGGGGTGCCTCTCTCAGCGGGTGTTTAGGTGAAATAAAGTACCTGCGATCTGTGAGTCCTGTTATCCTGGTACTGATAGGGTAGTCGACCATAAGGTCCTGAGCTATCTTGGTTCTCACAGGGCTGGTACTGACAGCTGCTCGAACATAGGCCGCTGTCTCGGACACCAAGTTGTTCAGATCTGTGTATGAGGACGCTAAACCCTTGGCGGGCAGCGGACGAGAACTACAAGGAGAAACATGAATATTTATGATTATATATGATATGTAATCAAATGCATGCAATGTGATAAGATAACATGAAGTGGGAATTTCAATACTTTCATTTAATATCATATATATTACTTAGGATAAAAAGAACACTCAAAATATTCAAACTTAATTGAAGTTTAAACAAGCAGACAGAGTCGGCCATATCCCCCGCCTTTGGGAAAATTTATTGAAGAATAGTTGTTGAATAACAGTGACCTTTTCTCAACTAAACACAACACACAAAATTTCAGCTCCTTAGACAAAGTGGTTCTGGAAAAGAAGACAAAATGCGAAAAGTTGACGGCTGGACGACGTGCAATGCCATAAGCCCATCGGAACTTTCAGGCACATCTACACATGATGATTGTTCCACACACCAAGTTTCGTTGAGATATGTCTTATAGTTTTCGAGTTCTGTTCCGGAAACGAAATTCTAAGTTACATTTCCATGGGAACGGTAAAAAAAAATAACTCGAAGAAGTTGAAAACCCTAAAAGGCACATCTACACATGATGATTGTTCCACACACCAAGTTTTGTTGAGATATGTCTTATAGTTTTCGAGTTCTGTTCCGGAAACGAAATTCTAAGTTACATTTCCATGGAAAGTTAACAGTAAAAAAAAATAACTCGAAGAAGTTGAAAACCCCAAAAGGCACATCTAAACATGATGATTGTTCCACACACCAAGTTTCGTTGAGATATGTCTTATAGTTTTCGAGTTCTGTTCCGGAAACGAAATTTTAAGTTACATTTCCATGGAAACGGTAAAAAAAACAAACTCGAAGAAGTTGAAAACCCCAAAAGGCACATCTACACATGATGATTGTTCAACACACCAAGTTTCGTTGAGATATGTCTTATAGTTTTCGAGTTCTGTTCCGGAAACAAAATCGGGACGGACGGACGGACGGACGAACGGACGGAGCCCATTTCAATATCCCCCCTCCAACTATGTTGGCGGGGGATAATAACCACTGTTTCTAGATTTACATGATTGGGTCATAGATATCTATCTGGCTCTTACAAATTTAATAGTTACAACTGTATAAATCTGATGCTCTTTGTTAAAACCTGAAAATAATCCAGCAGGCTAAGTAGTAAATAATGACCCGTTGCCGAGCGGTTATGGCATATAAACTCGCGAGGATGTCAGCCAGAGCAGACTTTATTGCCATAACGCGAGGCAATCGGGTCATTATTTGCCTTACACTCCCGCGGAACACTCTATTTATAAACTCATTGTATATATGTATTTTAAAGGAGTATTTTGTTGATTTGTACGACATGATCAAAATATATCAGTGAATTATTCCCAATACACGCATGACTGACTCGAAAGGAAGGTTTCAAACTTAATCATTCATTCCATACATAAAGTAGACATGAATTGGTACCCATACATACATATGTATATATAATACTAGAAAATATGTAAATACATCCTAGACACAAAAGAATGAACACTCATCGGTATGGATCCTCGGTAGCTCCATTGGTAAAGGCGCTGATTGACGATATAGAGGTCCAGGGTTCGAATCCCACTTTCGTTACTTACAAAATTTTCATTTCTAATTTGACAAAATTTCCAAATTTTACAAGTCCATCTGTTTCCGTAGGTTGAATATCTCATAACCGACCATGGTGGTTATGAGATAACCAACCTGCGCAGATGGTGGTTATGGCATATAACTTGCAACTCAAACAAAAGAAATAACTTCCCAAGGGGTGTAAGGCTTAATCACAACTGGGCCACTCTGTAAATGGAACTTCTGCAGTTATAGACAAGCTCAACAAATTGATGGAAAACTTTCATCACAAGGATATATTAACAGACAATAATGCTGTGGACGCACCTCTCTGTTGCTGATGATGTAGTGGCTGTAGCAGCAGAAGTAGAAGTAGCCAGTCTACTGGCTCTGTGTTTGTCTACTGGGCCAATAGTAGATCTGAATCTATCCTTTTCAAGGGTCGGGCTTCTTCTTGGCAAGGGTGCTGTGGCTGAGAATTCTAAGAGAATAAAACAAATTTCCCTTGAACTAATATCTATAATAATTTATGAATGTATAAAATGTGAATTTTAATTATTTTATTCTCTTCAGGATTAGGGCTTGACAGTGACACATTTTTGTGGACAGAATAATGTTTGTCTTAAATCAAGGGAAAATAGCTTCATGTAGAAATTTTCTTGGCGAAAATGAATGTTTGTATGAAAGGACTGTTTCAACAAATTTCTTTACAAGAGTAAAGTAAGGAAAAAATAGGGAAGTGGCCAAGCATTCTGGCAGTCAACAGAAATCTTAATTGAAATATAATTTAATACGTCTCCAACGCTGTTACCATCACAAAACACAATACATGAGTATTTGAAATCGCTGATTTAAATATTAGATAACAAACACAGAGCGACACAGACAATGATGAAAAAGATTTCTATACAATATCAGAAATAGTTTTATCTGAAACTGGGTTCAAATATTTATGTTAACTCTTTGATTATCTGTGATTTTAACAGATTGAATACATACATACTTGAATGAACACATTTTTATCTAGATTGGATACACATTATTAAGATTTGTTACACACTACTCAGATTTGATCATCATGGGAAAATACTACATCACTTTACTTCTATAGCATAGCTGCAAAAGAACCAATTTCATTAAAAATATCAATAAAATATTAGAATTCACAGTAGTATTCAACAAACAAAAACGTAAAAGCAAGAAAGACAACACAGAAAGCAACAAGACAATAGCGCACACCTCGATGAAGTGAAGGATAGTGATGATAGAGGTGATGAGTGATAGTTCGATGTTCAGGCACTCTACCCGCGGGTTTGGTTTCCGCACACTCTCCAGCTACAGGACTTGTCGGCACTTTCGGTCTCACTCCAAGGTGATCAAACATTGTCGATTTTTTTGAAGATGACAACTCAGTTGTTCTCTGCAATTTAAATAAAATCTGTCTGGCATGTTCGGCAAGTGGTCAAAATAAGCATGAAAATTGCAAGGATTGAAATCACTTTCAATTTATTTTAACTACCAAAATTGACGCAATAAACGCCTTTTGTATTCTGCTAAAAGGGGAAACTAATGACGATACCCCTTTGTGTGGGGCACACATTAAAAACAATGTAAGTTGGGTTGAGCACTTGAATATTTCCTTTTTAGGCTGACTGTGAGGTGAAAATACATACATTTGAGGAAAGTGAAAAGCTTGATTTTAAAACCAATAACACTAATTGGGTCTATTGTATAAACAAACGTATCTAGAAGTGAAAAGTTATCTTGTATTAAAGGGATACATAATAAAATCATGTTGACCTAGTTCGTCTATTGACAAATTTTGTTCTACACGTCTTGATATATTTGATATAAGAAAACACTTGGGTGATAAATCGGCCATGATGGTTCACATCATATACTTGAGGAGAAATTGCAATTTAAATGAAAATTGTGAATTTAAATTTATGTACATTTGTAAGTGTTAAAGATTAACAAACATATATATTATTTTCTTGTATACATTTGCGGGAGGGGATGGGGGAAACGGCGCGAATGGCAGCCAATGGAGCGGGATGGCGCGAATGGCAGCCAAAATAAAAGGGATACATGGGAACGGGCGTGGTACTGTGGGTGAGGGCAGCGCGAATGGCAGCTGTGGGGAGGGGAAGCACGGCGCGAATGGCAGCCAAATGGAGGGGGATAGATGGGAATGGGCGTTGTACCGTAGGTGAGGGCAGCGCGAATGGCAGCTGTGGGGGAGGGGGAAGCGCGAATGGCAGCCAAATGGATGGAGATATGCGGGAATGGACACTGTGCGGTTGGTGGGGCCAGCGCGAATGGCAGCTGAGGGTGAGAGAGGAAGGCGCGAATGGCAGCCTTTGGAGGGGCAGCTGTAGGTTAGGGGAAAAACGGCGCGAATGGCAGCCTGGGGGGGAGGCGCGAATGGCAGCCTTAGGAGGGACAGCGCGAATGGCAGCTGTAGTTATGGGGAAACGGCGCGAATGGCAGCCTTGGGGGGGGGGGGGAAGGGGGACAGCTGTTTGGGTCGGAAATGGATTAACCCTTAACATGCGGGCGACGGAATAATCCGGGCGGGCTATAAGCGATTCGTAGGTACTCCAGTACGGATCCCGGATCGCTTACTTAGAAGAATTCACGCCTGTCTATGTACTGGGCTAGCCTCCATACCGGGTCCCGAGTCGATTGTTTCCGCGACTCGCTGCATGAGAATGGCTGTATTTATGCCTCGCAGCCCGCAATGAGAATAAAACTTTCTTCAGTGTCTGGTCAGAACGTCCAGCAAAATTCACACCAATTTGCGTGTGCATTGTTGACCCGTAACGCATCGATAATTAGCTTTACAAAAGGCCAATTTTGTCCTGCTTCGCTCCGATGGCTACACTGCCCGGCGGCTAATTAGCACCTAAGTGTCTGCACTGCCCCGGGGTGAGATAGGCCCGTACAGGCTTATCTGTCTCGCATCCCGCCACATGGGCAGATAGCCTATGCTTATCTGTCTCGCATCTCGCCACATGGGCAGATAGCTTCTAATTACGGGAAGATATTGCGATAAGCTACCTTTCTCTCGCACTTCGTATCATATGAACCAATTGGTTGTTTTCATTTTTTTTATACCAAAATAAAGAGGAAAGAATGGCCTTTATTCCCATATAAAAATCGCAATTGCGCTAACATAACTGAAAATACAGCAATCGCACAGAGATAGCCGACTTTCGCACTTTTGAATTTTGATACATGTGGCGCATTTACCCCAACATGCCTCGGCGCTCTATTTCTAAGAAACTACTTGGGATATTTTCATAATTTTTTTATCAGTATATAGATAAAAGAATTGTCTTCAATTCCATATAAAATACGTGTATTTTCGGCAATAACTTTTGATGCGCCAGGTGTCGCGCAGAAGGTGATATTCGGCTTTGAATAAGTGGCGCTCTTAGCATATACCATCATTACGGGCTTTATAACTTGTGAACCGCAAGTCCGATTTTTATAATTTTTACATCATTGTAAAGAGAAAAACATTGTCTTCAATTCCATGTATAATGCGCATGTTTTCGGGAAGAACTCTGCATGCGCAAAGCGCCGCGCCAAAAGGTATAATTTTCGCACTTCATAACTTTTGAACCGCAAGTCCGATTTTTATAATTTTTACATCATTGTAAAGAGAAAAACATTGTCTTTAATTCCAGATATAATGCGCATGTTTTTGGGAAGAACTATGCATGCGCGAAGAGCCGCAATATTGATGTACGCATAAGTGAAGAAGTATGATAATATATAACTAAAATACTGTTCTTTTGATACGCAAATATAGAGCTTTATAAACGATGAACAACTGTCATGACGGAATTTTGTTTCCAGTTTTGGAAAAAAAATTATAACATAAAAGTGAAAATATATTTGAGTACGGGACCAGCCGCTCGGGGAAAAGCCTTTTCGTGGGAATATTTTCTCAGGAAAATATTTCACTTTTCGGAGTTTCTAAAAATGCGTGAACATTTTTGTTACTGATGCCATTTGCGAAAGGTTTTTATTTCTAAAATTCAAATGCGAGGGCGCACCTTTCCAAACCATTTGAATTGAATTTATTATTTTATCTTTTACATTATTGAATAAAAGACGTTTCATTCAATAAGATTTGAAGAATTATTTATATGTGTAGCGGACTGAACTGAGCAGATGGAGAATTTGATTCCTCACCACTTTTATTACCAAAGTTCTTTTGTATCACAATTACTTTTTTAGGTATTAGTTTTTTCGTGAGCAGGGGAATTTCCGACGGGATTCGCCATGACATAATGAGAAAAAATTCCCATGAACATGGGCGTGGTCCGTCATCTTCGGGACCGACCCACAAGTATAAATATCTACCGGGGGGTGCGCGGACCCCCCCGCTTTTGGTCGCCACCCCCCAAACTTTTTGTGCAAATTATTTTTTTGTTTCTACTTTGAAATAAAGGTTCGTGTCATTCCGAGGTATGAAGGTTTCTGCTATATATGTCGAGAGGGCATGGGAACCCATTCCCAATAGAATCCGGGGTTCGTCCCATAGGATTGTTCCTCGGAGTCTCTCGTTCTCAAAAGAGAACATGGGAAACCTGTCCCGCGATTGAATCCGGGGTCCGCCGCGGAAGACGGGGACGGGAATTCCCGGAGAGCATGGGAGTATGCTCCCATGGGTCCGGGCTCCGCCTCGAGAGACCGCTCCTTGGATGCTCTGCTTCTCGAAAAGAGAAGTCATTCGGCAACTGACAACCCGAGCTTCCCTGACATAGTAGTTTATTTTCCGGGCCTCGCGCCCGGTGCTACACGTCGCCGAGGAAATCAGAAAATGGTCCGTTTGACATATGCGTCGGAAAAATCGGCGCGATGTCAGAAGCCGTCGGCGCCGTCGGCGCTTGCGGCGCAGTCGTCCTAGATGCGCCGGGAGGTTCTGAAACTGGCAAATGAACGTCCATGAAGCTCACATTCATTATCTCTGTATGTTTATTGTCTCTAATCACATGTTATATGTTGCATACATCTAACGCATTTTCAATCATTTACAGGTTGAAGCAGAATGCTGCGCGGACGTGGACGCAAGGCCCTGCGACGACCTAGGACGTTGCATACTAGGACACGCAGCTTTGAAGCCGTTACAAGCGACGACGACTTCATCAACGAGATCCATGCTGATGAAGCCTCTGATATGGAGTCAACTGACAGTGATGGTAGCAGTGGTTTAGACAGTGATGATGCATATGATCGGGACACTGTAATAGATAGTGAACATGGTGACACAGATGCTCTGAGTGATATAGAGACAGAGATTGCCAGAAAGATTCTAGCCGCCGGTAATTCCACCGAAGAAGACTTTAGTGGTTTTGAGGAGGAGTTTGCCGAAATACCACAATATAATCATGATAATTCACAGACGTTTGATGAGTGGGTGGATGGTCCGCGGCCACGTGTAAACTTGCCTTTCACTGGTCAAACTGGGTTGCGCCAGTTCATAGAACTTCCTGAGAACCCTGAACCTATTGACTTTTTCAATTTGTTTATACATAATGATGACTATGAGGATATGGCAACGGAAACCAATAGATATTTCAAACAAGCAATGGAGGACAAAATTCTAAGACCCCGTTCAAGAATGCAACAGTGGCAAGACACTAATGCAGAAGAGATGAAGGTATTTGTAGCCATGACAATTGCCATGTCATTGGTTGTGCAGAGAAACTTTGCTGATTACTGGTCAACAAGTGATGTTACCTCAACGCCTTTCTTCGCCAAGTGCATGCCCCGAGACAGGTTTTGGCTTCTTATAACCTACCTACACTTGGCTGACAACAGGAGGATGCCGGGCCGTAACACCCCGTGCTTTTCACCAATAAATAAACTGGGACACTTGTATAACCGGATAGTTCACCGTTTTTCAAGAGTGTATAAACCGCATCAAAACATTTCAGTCGACGAGGGCATGGTGCCCTGGAAAGGTAACTTATCTTTCAAAGTTTATCTTCCCGACAAGCCTAAGAAGTATGGGATAAAGGCTTTCATGTTGTGTGACTCGCACAACGGATACGTTTGCAAGTTCAAACTCTACACTGGAAAAACGAATGAACCGGTTTCTGAAGGTGGCAAAACTTATGATGTAGTCATGGACTTGGTGAACGACTACGTTGGACAGGGGCATCACATCTTTATGGACAACTACTATTCGTCCACAAATCTGTACATAAATTTGTGGGAGCGGGGAATAGGTGCCACGGGGACGTTGAGAGCCAATCGAAAGGGACTTCCTGATTCAGTCAAGAAACCTAAAAAGAAAGCCAAGCAAGGGGACATGACAGTTTCTCACAACCATGGCCTACTCGTTCTTCGCTACGAAGATAGAAAATCAGTGCTTCTCATGTCTACTGTTGAAGATACACAACTTGAACAAACAGGGAAGAAGAACCGGGCAACAGGGGAACCAGTTCTCAAGCCGCGCATTGTAACAACGTACAACAAGTACATGGGAGGTGTTGATCGGGCCGACCAGATGTTGTCGTACACGCCGTTCCGAGTGAAGACCCTGAAGTGGTGGAAACGGGTTTGGTTTCACGTTCTCAACGTTGCCATGTTGAACTCTTACATCGTTTATAAAGAATATAGCAAAGATAAACCTCTAAAAACAAGTCGGGAATACAGGAAGGCTTTGGCGCAACATATAGTAACATTTGCGGACAAGGAACAAGTTCCATCACTTTGCAGACGTCCCCGTGGTCGGCCGAGCACGAGCGACGAGAGTGTCACTCGTCTTCATGGACGTCACTTTCCGACGAAGATTGAGCCTGTCGGAAGGAAGAAAAACGTCACAAGGATGTGTGTGGTATGCTCTAAGGCAAAACGCGCCGTCCTCGCAAAACAGATTGAAGAAGGCAATGGGCCAGCAAGGAAGAAAAAACGAGTAGGCAGAGAGTCTTCTTATGAATGTACAGATTGTAATGTTTCTCTGTGCGCCGCACCATGCTTCAAACTGTACCACACCGCCACTGACTATTCCAGGGCTTACATCACTGCCACGGAAAAAGAAAGAAATGAAGAAGGGAATGAAGAAGAAGAAAATTGAAAGTAAAGAGAGCCGAAGTGTGGACTAGTATATACACATTATATACATACCTTGTTAGGTCCCTAAAGCTGTTCTGCGCACAACCGCAGGTAAATATTGTGTATATTTGTACATAAATGCATTGTAATTTCATTGTAATACATGTCATTGCAAATAAAATATTCTTTATTTTATCAAAGAGACAGAGAAAGTGAATGCGAGCTTTCATTGGAAGTTCAGCCAGAACCGCATCATAAAAAAACACCCATAAATGCTGAACCGGGTGGCCGATTTTCATAAAACTTACATGGGGTAAAGAGGAAAGATTCGGCTTTGATTCAATATAAAATTTATACATGCGCACGAAAAACTAAAGTTGCGGCACGTGCCCCGATATGCGCGATAGTCAAAAAGTTGCCTCAAAGTACCGAGGGTACCTTCATTTGGCACGCTATAGCTTCCGAACGAAGTTGCGCATTTTTTTTCTTTTTACATCATCGTAAAGAGCAATAAATTGTCTTCAATTCCATGTATCATATGTATATGCGCAGCGAAAAATAAACATGCGGCAAATGATGCGCCAGATGTCGCAAAAAGTTAGTTTTTCAAAAATGAATTTTCTAAGTACTGGGGGTGCCTTCCTTACGCTCTTCATATATTGCGAACCATTTGACGTATTCCAATAATTTTTATATCATTGTAAAGAGGAATAAATTGTCTTCAAGTACATACGTGTTTCGCATGCGCGCGAAATAATTTACGATTTTATAAAGCTGGAAATAAAGACAAACTTTACACCGCGCAACATGTATTGCGTTCGCCGCGGTGATTAGTGTATGCTGTGCTCATTAGTACCCATTAGTTCCACGCGCGCTCGGCTCTGGCACCCTCGAGGAGGTCTCGAGGAGGTCTCGAGGAGGTAACGGTACTGTAATTAGCACAGTCCCGGGGGGACCAAGCAGTGCCAGTAAATTGGTGCGCGTCGGGACCATTCACGTGGTACTGTCGGGGTAGCGTCACTCTCCTTTGGTTGGTTATATTTTCTGAACCATAAGTCGTATTCTAATAATTTTTATGTCATTGTAAAGAGGAATAAACTATCTACAAGCACATATAAATTTCGCAATATGTGCGCTCAGGAGTTTTGATTTCATGAAGCTGGAAATAAAGACAAACTTTAGATGACAATAGAATTATAACCATAGGTCGCATTCTAATATTTTTTATATCATTGTAAAGACAAACATCTGGTCTTCAAGTCCATATAAAAATTTCAGTAGCGCGCTCCAAATTCATGATGTTATAGGGCCCGAATTAAAGACAATCTTTACAAAGTAATAGAAAAGTAAAGAAAAATCGTAAAAAAATAATTCGAAGATGCGGGTATAAAGCAACCATTCGTGTACGGGTGCCGCGACTTGAATTTGTATTCAACGCCCGTATATAGCCCGTATTCGCCATGTAGATGCGGTATATTTCGTAAAAACGGTACCGGAATCGCCGCCTGGAAATTCCGCCAGCAGAGCTCGTTAGTGCCTAAGCTCAAACTACTGCTGCGAGCTGCGAGCCTGTAAATTCCGCCACAGGGGCTAAAAAGGGTAAAATATATATACGCAACGTAAGGGTTAGGTGGAAAGAACTGAGCCAGCCCCGAAGGTGAAAGCTGGGGATGGTGGGTGGGCGATAAAAAACCAATGTTTGGTGAAGAGGCATGTAAACAAGAGGAGGCAGAGGTCACGTGACACAGCTTGAATACATAAAAGTTGTGACGTACTTCCGGTTGATTAAAACAGTGATAAATGATGATACAAAAAAACGGAAACATAATGGTAAATATAAAATGAAATAAACTAAGGAATGAGCATCAAAAGGATTATTAATAAGTAAAATAAAATATATGCCTGTTGTTGCACAAACTAAAATTTAAAATTCTCATTTTGCGCAACAAACAACGAGAACAAGGGTGTTGATACAAAAATTTTATTGGAGCTAATATGTGAAGAACATATCATTGGGGGCTGACTCAGAATATTTTAAGCTTGGGTGAATAAGATTTAATGTGATTGTGATATTGCCGTGATGACCTTAAGGAAATAAGGATATGCCTTGGGGGGAAAAGCTATAAGGTTTTGAATAGCTGGTTGCCCAAAACGAGGTAGCATACCGAGAGCCCCCAAGGGATATGATGATAGTAATTATAAGATTGGATTGAAGTAAATTAGAGATAAAATACTAATACTGTTTAGTGTTGCAGGTAGAAGATACCAGAAGATGGCTTGGTGCCTTACACTGAAGGAGACCAATAAAAGCAAAGAATACTTAAATGGAATAAAATGTATCCCCGGGTGCCATAAATGGGGCTAAATTAGGAATGATGAAGAAGATTGACAACATTTGCATAAATAAACATGTAGGATCATGAACAATGAAAAACACCAAATGTAAAAGGTATCAAACGCATATACACACAAATCAAGTAATCTGAGCCAAAGGGGTGTATACATACACTAGATGGTACTAGCATGAATCTGGAAACTAAACATTGCATAGTGATTGTTGAGCTGCTCGGAGAACAGTCTCCGGAGTACGAATATATCTGGTGAAACAATCAGACCTCCAACGTCCTAAAGTCTTAATCAAGTGGTCTTCCATTCTTACTTTTGCCGCAGTAGTAGCGGCTCCAATACGAAAAGAATGTCCTGAATAGAGGGTTGGATTAAGTCCAATGGTTCTGAGCACCGTGGATAAGTTGTTTAGGAACGCCTTCCTGTTCATAGGAATGTTTGCTGAATTGACAAACAA
Organism: Gibbula magus; assembly: GCA_936450465.1. Taxonomy (NCBI): domain Eukaryota; kingdom Metazoa; phylum Mollusca; class Gastropoda; order Trochida; family Trochidae; genus Gibbula; species Gibbula magus. Next base: position 13,810,536 of record OW388290.1, on the reverse strand, counting down.
GGGATCTGCAGGTAGTGCACCACAGGTCGTACGACATTTCACTAGTTTGCACAACACTCTTACTGGACACACTTGCTTATACGTGGCAAACAAGGAAATGGATACCCCTTGTCTGAAAGGGTCAGTTTTGGAAGCTTTGAGCTTAAGTACACACCTGTTCCTGCCAGTGTCAACGGAGACATCTTGAATACACACATTATACACAGGATTGAAGGAAGCACCACATGTGATCTCCCCACAACGGAGGAAACCGAAGAAGGCCACGACACACATGCATTCCAACACTAAATCATTGAATACTCCAAATACACCTGTATGTAACTTTCTCACAATGGCACATAAAATATCAAAGGTAATAGGGAGGCGTGGTTTGCTATCCGTTGCATGAAGTCGTTTATAACCTCGTAGCAGGGCCTGGAGTCGATTTAGCGATCCAGATTGTACTTTGTCAAAAAGGGTTCTTACACCAGCCTCCATGTAGGTGAATCTGATGCCTGCTAAGTAGGTTTTAACAGTATCATGTTTTAGGCTCAGCACTCCAAAGCAATATGCAATGAAATATTCCAGGTACACTCCACTGACTGGGGGTAATCCGGGTGATCTGCCGAAGGTAGAAAACACATGGAACCTTAATAGGAACTGCAGGTAGCGTTGAAATCCTGTTGCGTAGGTAGTTCTGGTGTTGTTGCTGACAGCTGCTGTCCATAGGTGCTTTAAGTGACCGTTTAGCTCCACATTACGTCGTAGCTGTTGGGGCACGTCGTCGGTGTCGGATTGGCTGTAGGGGCTAGCTGACGGAAGCGATCCATCTGAAACCGTGAGAGAGCGTCAGCAATGTCATTTTCTTTCCCTGGAACATGTCTGGCTCTAACTACAAAGTTGCCGATAGCTGCCTGCCATGTCAAAGTACGTACTAAGGTCATGATGTTAAGACATTTGGAACGACCTTTGTTAATTATGTCAACAGTAGTTTGATTGTCACATAAGAAAGTCACACGTTTCTGTCCCCACTGCTTGCCCCACAGTACAGTGGCTGCTACTATCGGATATAGTTCCAACCAGGCTATAGAGGGTTTACTGGGCATCACATCAGTCAACTCTGACCACTTTTGTGCAAACCAAGCATTTTGGTAGTATCCTCCATGCCCAATAGTTGCTGCGGCGTCTGTAAATAGTTGAATGTCAGGTGCCAAAGTCAAATTGTCATCATGAAAGAAAGATCTACCATTCCATTGATCTAAGAACTGTTTCCACATCCTTAAATCAGTCCTGCAAGAGCTAGAAATAGTCACATGATGATGGAGTTCCGACACCGTAGTAGACAAAGCAATTAGGTAGGAGACAAAGGAACGGCCTGGTAGAATAACTCTACATGCATAGTTCATGTGACCCAGCAGAGACAGTAACTCTTCTTAGTACATTTCTTTCTCTGACCAAATGATTGTATAACTTCTCGTAAACGAACCAACTTGTCTTCAGGAAGACGTGCTGTCATAGCATGAGAATTTAAAATAATCCCCAAGTATTCGATCTCAGTGACCGGGCCAACAGTCTTGCGGGAAGCTAGGGGAATGTTGAGGGCATGGAACAGGTTCAACAGTGTATCCATTGTTTGAATAGCTGGGAAGGTTGGAGAGTCAATTGTCAAGAAATCATCTAACAGATGCAAGATAAATTCTACATGGCATACATTCTCCAATATCCAACACAGAGCTTGAGAGAGAGTGTCAAATATCACTGGACTTGATCTACAACCGAAAGCTAGTCTTGTGTAAAAATAGAATCCATTTTCCCATTTAAATCCAAAGAAAGGCCAAGCAGTTTCAGAAAGCGGGATTTGCTTAAAGGCATCAGTAATGTCAACTTTGCACATCCATGCTCCTGTTCCAACTTTCTTAATCTGTGAAATAGCTTGATCAATAGTGACATATGTCAGGGAACAATGGTCTTTGTCGATGAGGTCATTGATGCTCGGGGTGTCAGTGGCTTGATGTGGTGCCGACAAGTCCAAAATAAGTCTTTTCTTGAGACTATACTTTCCAACTGCAAGGCCAAGTGGGCTTATTCTATATATTGGAAATGGGGGAAACACAAACGGTCCAATCACATAGTTATTGGTCACCTCCTTTTGCACCAGTTCTGTGACGCTGGACGGGTCTTTCCTAGCGCTGAGATTATTTTTACATACATAAGAAGAATCTGGCAGTGGATGAACTTTTGGATCAAAGCCATAAGAGAGACCGGAGACTAGGTATTGGACAAAAGTAGGGTCAGGATGATTAGACAGCAAGTGTTGCAGGAGAGGGATATGCACTGGGGGAGCCTTGGTTTGTACTTGAGTTACAACTGGTACCGTGCACAGTCACTGTGGGCGTGGCTGACGACACTGTTGTGCACCATGACGTGAATCTCGGCAAGTCAAACACACGTGGGCAAAGGTACAGCTTGTCCTACGGCACCCAGCATCATTGAAATTGTTACATATTTCCACGTCACGGTGTTTGATTCTATCTCGACCCTTGGAATCGATGATAGTCCTGCGCTTTGAATCGTAGGGGGCAAACTTACTCCTACTGCTGAGTCGACGCCCAGGCTGCGCACACATCTCTGAAGAATGTGTCACGCTGTCACAAATTTCGCAAGTGCGGGCACGCTTGCCAGAAGTCACTAGAGTCCAAAAGTTAATATCTCGAAGGCCCCAATTAACAGGCACCCCTTGTTCAGCAAAGGCGGCTACCCGTGCCGCAAAGAGTTTGCGGTAGTCATAATGGGTGGAGCCACCATAATACCTAGCCAGCATAATGCATGTTTGCTGATGCATATCCATCTGTCTCAGCTTCATAACATTCGAACCACATAAGATCCTTTTGTAAATGTCGAAAGCCTCTAGAAACTCTGGCAAAGTAAGGGATCTACTTGTCCGTGAATCCTCTCTCACAGACAAGGTATTTCCAGTCAGGTCAATAGAACGAGATTCGGGCTCCTGATTAGGCAAAAGCAGCACTGCAAGATTGACATATTTACCTTCCTTGATCTTTTTTGCAACCGAAGGTGAGACGGTGTCGATGTGGGGCAGACTATCAGAAGAGACTCCTTCTACTGGGAAAGGGGTCACATGCGCCAGAAGATTAGCTGGATAATCTGTGGAAGGCATGTCAGATGGAGACACTCTGTTGTTGACCAAATTCCTTAGCTCAGCGACCTCTTTTCGTAGTTCTGCAATAATAGTCTTTCCTGAAGAATCCTCTCCACGCATGCGCACCCCTCCGAAATCGGCCATTGTCGTCTCGCTGTCCAGGAACTGTCTGGAATCTGTCCAATCAGTCAGACTAGCTGCCACTTCGTCAGCTGATAAAGATATGCGTCCCTGTCGAACCGGAGACGATCCCCGGGCGCCACTACTAGATGGGTTTGGAAGAACGCTCCTTCCTCCTTCCATAGCTTCCGTATCAGAAGATAGAGAGTGTGACGTCACAGTAGCTGAGGGTCTCCGAGACACTGGGACCGTAGGTCGAACTGGTCGCTCTTTACCTTGCATTGGACGATTTGCCTCGTACAATTGGGCCATTGTACTACGGGTCCAAGAGGGTGGCACGTGAAAACCCATCTCAGTGAGACGCTGTCTCAGGTCCGTGCCCGTGAGCCTGGATTGGTCCCCGCTTTGGGGACTGTCATGGCTGTCTTCAGGAACGGTTGATGAAGGAACCGTGACACTCTTCGTCGTATTGGCTACTTTTCGCGTACGCAAACGGGATTTGCGTACCGGCGGCATGTTGACAAGGAGTTGGTGAACCAATTTATATAGTCGAACGTAAGTGATGACTTCTCGACATGGCGATGTTCTAAGATGACCAAGGGCGATAAAAAACCAATGTTTGGTGAAGAGGCATGTAAACAAGAGGAGGCAGAGGTCACGTGACACAGCTTGAATACATAAAAGTTGTGACGTACTTCCGGTTGATTAAAACAGTGATAAATGATGATACAAAAAAACGGAAACATAATGGTAAATATAAAATGAAATAAACTAAGGAATGAGCATCAAAAGGATTATTAATAAGTAAAATAAAATATATGCCTGTTGTTGCACAAACTAAAATTTAAAAATTCTCATGTATTTATGTGTAACATTACTTCCTGATGAAGGTTTCTATGATTTCCTGTATTTATATGTGTAGCATTGGGAAAGGTAGGGGCCACGGGCCATTTTGCACATTGGATGAAAAAATGGCCCATTAAAATTTGAACTCTTACTATTGCTACAAAGGGGAATGGCCCATTTAAAATTATGAAAATGACTAAAAGCCTTAAAATTTTGCCCCTTTTCAAGGTTTCTTTCTCAATCCCAATATCATTATTTCCTGTATTTATATGTGTAACATTACTTCCTGATGAAGGTTTCTATGATTTTCTGTATTTATATGTGTAACATTACTTCCTGATGTAGGTTTCTATGATTTCCTGTATTTATATGTGTAACATTACTTCCTGATGAAGGTTTCTATGATTTCCTGTATTTATATGTGTAACATTACTTCCTGATGTAGGTTTCTATGATTTCCTGTATTTGTATGTGTAACATTACTTCCTGATGTAGGTTTCTATGATTTCCTGTATTTATATGTGTAACATTACTTCCTGATGAAGGTTTCTATGATTTCCTGTATTTATATGTGTAACATTACTTCCCGATGAAGGTTTCTATGATTTCCTGTATATTTATGTGTAACATTACTTCCTGATGTAGGTTTCTATGATTTCCTGTATTTGTATGTGTAACATTACTTCCTGATGAAGATTTCTATGATTTCCTGTATAATTATGTGTAACATTACTTCCTGATGAAGGTTTCTATGATTTCCTGTATTTATATGTGTAGCATTATTTCCATGACTGTCCAACCTTCTGCTGTGGCGGTCCACACATGTCCTGGAGTCTCTGTTGCACCCACTGCCCCTCACGCACAAGATCATCTGTCGAGTCCAGCCCACCTGGAGACATCCATGCAAACATAACAGTATTGTTCTCACTCAATGCTAAGCATACCAAGCTGTAAAAAGGAGGGTCTAGTAGCACCCTAATATAGATCTCACAGTCAAAAACTTTTAATTCAAGAATTTCAGATGACTGTTTGACATGGATTTAAGTTTAACTTTTTGACATGCTTGGCAATAACAATGTAATATTTGGGATCACACTGTCTGCAATAGTACAAATTCTTGTACTTTTTTCGAGTGAAGTAGGATTCGAACCACTCCCCCAGTCAGGCACCGACCCTAAAGAATAATTTGTAGTAATGCAGGTAGTGTGATATATTGGTCGTAATTCTCAAATATCTCTGTCAACTTCACTTGTTACTTTGAGTCCAGGTAGTGTGATATATTGGTCGTAATTCTCAAATATCTCTGTCAACTTCACTTGTTACTTTGAGTCCAGGTAGTGTGATATATTGGTCGTAATTCTCAAATATCTCTGTCAACTTCACTTGTTACTTTGAGTCCAGGTAGTGTGATATATTGGTCGTAATTCTCAAATATCTCTGTCAACTTCACTTGTTACTTTGAGTCCAGGTAGTGTGATATATTGGTTGTAATTCTCAAATATCACTGTCAACTTCACTTGTTACTTTGAGTCCAGGTAGTGTGATATATTGGTCGTAATTCTCAAATATCACTGTCAACTTCACTTGTTACTTTGAGTCCAGGTAGTGTGATATATTGGTCGTAATTCTCAAATATCTCTGTCAACTTCACTTGTTACTTTGAGTCCAGGTAGTGTGATATATTGGTCGTAATTCTCAAATATCTCTGTCAACTTCACTTGTTACTTTGAGTCCAGGTAGTGTGATATATTGGTTGTAATTCTCAAATATCACTGTCAACTTCACTTGTTACTTTGAGTCCAGGTAGTGTGATATATTGGTCGTAATTCTCAAATATCTCTGTCAACTTCACTTGTTACTTTGAGTCCAGGTAGTGTGATATATTGGTCGTAATTCTCAAATATCTCTGTCAACTTCTCTTGTTACTTTGAGTCCAGGTAGTGTGATATATTGGTCGTAATTCTCAAATATCTCTGTGTCAACTTCACTTGTTACTTTGAGTCCAGGTAGTGTGATATATTGGTCGTAATTCTCAAATATCTCTGTCAACTTCACTTGTTACTTTGAGTCCAGGTAGTGTGATATATTGGTCGTAATTCTCAAATATCACTGTCAACTTCACTTGTTACTTTGAGTCCAGGTAGTGTGATATATTGGTCGTAATTCTCAAATATCTCTGTCAACTTCACTTGTTACTTTGAGTCCAGGTAGTGTGATATATTGGTCGTAATTCTCAAATATCTCTGTCAACTTCACTTGTTACTTTGAGTCCAGGTAGTGTGATATATTGGTCGTAATTCTCAAATATCACTGTCAACTTCACTCGTTACTTTGAGTCCAGGTAGTGTGATATATTGGTCGTAATTCTCAAATATCTCTGTCAACTTCACTTGTTACTTTTGAGTCCAGGTAGTGTGATATATTGGTCGTAATTCTCAAATATCACTGTCAACTTCACTTGTTACTTTGAGTCCAGGTAGTGTGATATATTGGTCGTAATTCTCAAATATCTCTGTCAACTTCACTTGTTACTTTGAGTCCAGGTAGTGTGATATATTGGTCGTAATTCTCAAATATCTCTGTCAACTTCACTTGTTACTTTGAGTCCAGGTAGTGTGATATATTGGTCGTAATTCTCAAATATCTCTGTCAACTTCACTTGTTACTTTGAGTCCAGGTAGTGTGATATATTGGTCGTAATTCTCAAATATCTCTGTCAACTTCACTTGTTACTTTGAGTCCAGGTAGTGTGATATATTGGTCGTAATTCTCAAATATCACTGTCAACTTCACTTGTTACTTTGAGTCCAGGTAGTGTGATATATTGGTCGTAATTCTCAAATATCTCTGTCAACTTCACTTGTTACTTTGAGTCCAGGTAGTGTGATATATTGGTTGTAATTCTCAAATATCACTGTCAACTTCACTTGTTACTTTGAGTCCAGGTAGTGTGATATATTGGTCGTAATTCTCAAATATCCTGTAATTAAGGGGTACCAACCCGGTGAGACCCATGTGTTCTCCTTGACTGCAGGAGGAGGCGGTGAGCGGTTCCTGGTTGGGAAGTGAGCTTGGTTCAGTTCTCGACTCCGCATCAACAGGTTGTTAGCTCGGTCCAGTAGGTTGGAGGATCTCTCTATCAGCTTATGGGAGTTACCTGCCACAAAGATTGAAACAAGCTCATATCTTGCATGTCCCAAACAAACCACTCTTGCATGCACGAAGCAATTCCATTTTGTTTTAAGGTAGCCAAGCTATTTTTATCTAAAGACAATTGAACAGACATCTGTTCCGTATAATGGTTTGTCTATGTTAAAAATATGCTTGGGAAATTAACCAGCCAAAAAGTATTCTTTTGTTACTTTGACTGATACAACATAGAAAAACTTGTAACAGCTATCAGCCTGGACCAAATGTTTATAGACTGTAAGATTAAAGATACGCTGCAAATTTTAATGCAAAGATGAACTACTGACTTTAAATGAAATCTGAATGGACTTACCATTCCCACTGTCCAGTTCAGACAGAGCAATAGCGGGAGCATTGTCACGCACCTGAGCAAACTCTTGTATACCATTTCTAGAGAATACAAAATAGTATGTGTTAACTATTCAGTAGAGAAGAAGGTCCTATAGTTGTAAGTCATAGAAAGTATGATGCATGAAAATTCATTGTACAACGATAAGAAAATTAGTGTTGTTGACAGTAGCATTGATGTATTTCTGCCAATTTACAGGATTCACAACTTAAAAGCAAAAGCAATAATCTGTGATCAGCCACTGGCTAAAGATAGGCTATCAACGGAATATCATAAAGGCAAAGGATTATCAATGAAACATTTCAAGACAGGAAGTCATTTTGACAAGGAATATTCGTCAATACAGTGAAGAAGGCACTGGTCATAGAATGTCAAGTTCGTATTGAATCCAAATGATTCTGATGTACCTTTCTTGAACTGAATATTTTGATGGAGAATGTCTGGGTGCGTCCCATCTTATTTCACGACTGGACAGTTCATCCGACACATCCCCTGATGTTATAAATTGGTCGGAAGTGTGAGTATCTGAAACACAATCAGCAAGATCATATTAAATTAGAGAGATTAAGTACAAATGACCATAAACCTTTAGATGCTCAAAAAGTGAATTTTGGAATGGAATTTTGGTTGGAAATACATAACCTAGAAATAAAAAAGAAATTTGGTGTCATGAGTTTTATTTTGGGTTGCAAAACACAGTACTTCTGAATATATACAAGCAAATACTTTTGATCATATGTTAAAACAAAGTTAGAAAATTCTCAACGCAAATCAAATACCATGACTACCTATAACCTCGTTTTAAAAAAAGGAAGTATTCTTGGCATAAAATGAGAAACACCATCTATTGATACAAAGATGTACAATATCACATGTACACGGTCACATGAACAACCAGTATCTAAACAAACTTGACGCTGGCACCATGTAGAGGCACCTACCATCCATATCCACGGATATGTCGCTGTCAATCTTGTTAAGAATTATATCTGCAAGCATGGAGATGATCTCGAGAAGATTCTGTATGACGACGGGATCTCCCTCGATGACCCCTCGACCTCGGATATGGGAGAGGGAGGTGTGCAGATTTGCTGCCAACTGGTCGATTATTAACTGACAGTTGTGTATCTCATCCTCTTGTGTTATGGGATTCTCCATCAAACCTGGATGATAATGTGATAATGTGAATCTTGAATTGTGTGTTGAAATGTGAATAACGTCTTGCTCTTACCATGCAACCTGCTGCATTATCTTCACCTCTCTTTTGCATGACACAAAACTTACTTCTTATAAGCTCTAAACACTTACATCAACAATAAATGAAACGGAGTAGTTGATTGATGGATTATGAAGTATATGTCATTTTGATATCTTCTTGGAGCTAACAATGTCAAAATCAGCCACATTAACAAACATTTGCAGAAACTAAATCATCACAATTAATAAAGCTTGTTTTATGCAATCGACTAGCCGGCATATGCAAAAACCTCCTGTAATATAAAGCTTTTTTAAAAATGTAAATGGCTATCCGGTATTAACTTAAATCTCCTGGAAATATCAGAGCCGCTGTTACCTTGAGGTGTTTCAGCCATGAACCCCACATAAAGATCCAGTATAACTGTAGATCGAATGTCATCCAAACTACGCACTCGATGAGAACTGTTGCACAGCGTCAGCAGTTTGTTGGCAAGTGTAACTGAAAAAGCGTGAGTTGTACTTGTAAGATATACATAGAAACATGGCCAATCAGATCGTTTACTTATCCACAACCACAATATCAGAGTTAACAGCATAATAGAAAACTGGTTGATGCACCGGCATATGGTCAATAGGGCGAACTATCGATGCATCGCAATAGTTTGCTTGGCAATAGTACTATATCGATAAAATATACGCAATAGTAAGGTTAACTATTGATACTATCGAAACTATTAAATTTCCCTTAATTATGAATGATTTACACAACCCACACTGCATTTAATTCAAGTTTGTTCATTTTAGAACGTCAAAAGGGAAAAACTAGAGATAGGAAATAGCAAAATGACAACAAATCTTTATATTTATGATTACTTTACCTATTTTGGTTCCATAGTCCTAACATCAATTAAACATTTCTACTAAAAGCTATAAGAAATCTAGCTAATAATTGCGTATTTGTAAAAAAAACCTATCGCAATAGTTATTGCAATAGTGAGTTACAATTATAAGATAAATAGTTGCGTTTGTAAAATTGCCGGAGGTTTTAAACGCTGAAATTTGTGGGTGTTGAATAGCAATGAATCCCGGAAATTTTACAAACGCAACTAATTTATCGATATTGTAACATGACCGTTAGTTATCAGGCGTTTTGAAACGAACTCTCTTTTTGCGTAACTATCTCTGAGTGGAAAGGACTTTGCGACTGTTCCATTCTTGTAAGAGGTGTGGTCAGGTCAAAACAAATGTAAATACTCGGCGTAATATGAACATTTGCAACAATTTACAAATAAGCTCAAACAGTGTCACTCAACTATGTTCACTTCACAATATTCACGTATCCTTTTAGATGACGATAAACATTTATCTACGACATCAACACAGTAAAAGACCTAGGAACAAAAATCTTCAACTTGCCTTAACCCATTGTGACAATGACGCTAGCATTGTGACTTCAAAACGGGTTACCACTATGACGTCATGCCATGGCAACGGCATTCGGTAAACACAGCCGCATGGAAGAAGGCGTCAAATTTGAACAAATCTTACCAGTTGAAAACATTTTAGTTACTTAAAACTAACTAATTTTGAGAGTTATTTGTGACCTTTACTGCTATACACAAGTTAGAAAATGACAATGCCATCTGTCAAATTTGAGTAAGGAGCACATATTAAGAGAAATAGAAAAATTAAATTTTGAGTCGGACCGAATCTTGTGAACATGATGTATATGTTCGCGGTGATTCGCCCTAAGTAATTTGCGGGTATTCATTATCATTCAACATAGGCAAATCAACCAATCAGAATCAAGGATACACCGAAATCATGTTACAATAGTCTATCACTATCGCAATAGTAAGTGGCAATAGACTATCGCTATCGCAATAGTCTCTTTGGGTCAATAGTCACCCCTAATGGTCAACATGTAATATTCCAGGAACATATAAAAGTTCTTTTCCTCCTTTTTTAGTTTTAAAATATACACTTTGAGTCATCTTGTGTCACATCATAAAATAACTCATATTAGAATGTTTGGATATTCCATTAAGATGGTGAAGCTTCTTATCATACCTGGGTCTGCAGATCCATTGCTTCCGCCACTAAGACTTCCCATTTTGGTTCTGAAAATGTAGGCATGATACATTGTACTTATTCCCTTTGACGCACTACAGTTTTTTAACTTAAAGGATAGATGAAATGCATTTTTCTCAAGAATGACAGATGATTACCTCTACGTATATTGTATATCGGAATCAATTGAGCATAAAATCGAGACAATATACACTTGCAATTGATGATTAAGACGATTTAAATTCACCCATTTTAACACTATCGCAATTTGTTCGGCGAAACCTTTTGAAAATACTCACTGAGGCGTGACTGTGATAAGCGATGGACGGGGCGGCTAAATAGCTTCTCCGCCGATGTCTCGTTAATTAATTAATGATAATTATCACTGCCGCTAAATGAATTTATGAGGTGTATTACATCGCCAAAAAGACATGTTTATGTAATAATTGTGTAATTGTCATCTGCGGAATTACCTAGTTGGACATCTAAACATTCGATATATGGGAAATTTAAGTTGGTTTATTGAAGATATCTTTGTGAAATTAACAATCAAAATGTTGCGAAATTACGTTGAATTGTGACTATCGCTGAAAATCAAATTCCTCCACATACGTCACAGAAGTCATCCCTTCACCGGTCACACCCCGCAGACTTTCATTCCGGTCGCCGGGGCAAAATCAGGCGGTTTTTTAAAAAGCCGTATATAAGTAATTTATGGACCGATTTCAGAAATTTAAAATCGAGCAATTGTCAAATTGACATCCCATTTTAATGAATCCGATTTGGACCATATGTCATTTCATCCATCCTTTAAAATCATATAATGTGGCAAATTCAGTTACAATGTTTGGTACAAACAGATCCTCTGTTAGATGCATTTTTCCTGGAGATTCAAACATGGCCAGTTTGGCTGTAGGTGAATTTGTAGATCAGATAGGTACAAAGATGTAAATTCTGATGGATTTGTAGACAGTTCATGTGGTGGATTTGTCGACGTTTGTAGACAAAGTAATTACGGTAAGGCAATAGCAACACACTTTAGATATAAATAATGATGAAATTATCCTGTTACTTTAAAATGAAAATGAAGAATAAAATGTTTGATTGGTCCAATGTGTCGTCTTTAACCCTTACGTTGCGTATATATATTTTACCCTTTTTAGCCCCTGTGGCGGAATTTACAGGCTCGCAGCTCGCAGCAGTAGTTTGAGCTTAGGCACTAACCAGCTCTGCTGGCGGAATTTCCAGGCGGCGATTCCGGTACCGTTTTTACGAAATATACCGCATCTACATGGCGAATACGGGCTATATACGGGCGTTGAATACAAATTCAAGTCGCGGCACCCGTACACAAATGGTTGCTTTATACCCGCATCTTCGAATTATTTTTTTACGATTTTTCTTTACTTTTCTATTACTTTGTAAAGATTGTCTTTAATTCGGGCCTTATAACATCATGAATTTGGAGCGCGCTACTGAAATTTTTATATGGACTTGAAGACCAGATGTTTGTCTTTACAATGATATAAAAAATATTAGAATGCGACCTATGGTTATAATTCTATTGTCATCTAAAGTTTGTCTTTATTTCCAGCTTCATGAAATCAAAACTCCTGAGCGCGCATATTGCGAAATTTATATGTGCTTGTAGATAGTTTATTCCTCTTTACAATGACATAAAAATTATTAGAATACGACTTATGGTTCAGAAAATATAACCAACCAAAGGAGAGTGACGCTACCCCGACAGTACCACGTGAATGGTCCCGACGCGCACCAATTTACTGGCACTGCTTGGTCCCCCCGGGACTGTGCTAATTACAGTACCGTTACCTCCTCGAGACCTCCTCGAGACCTCCTCGAGGGTGCCAGAGCCGAGCGCGCGTGGAACTAATGGGTACTAATGAGCACAGCATACACTAATCACCGCGGCGAACGCAATACATGTTGCGCGGTGTAAAGTTTGTCTTTATTTCCAGCTTTATAAAATCGTAAATTATTTCGCGCGCATGCGAAACACGTATGTACTTGAAGACAATTTATTCCTCTTTACAATGATATAAAAATTATTGGAATACGTCAAATGGTTCGCAATATATGAAGAGCGTAAGGAAGGCACCCCCAGTACTTAGAAAATTCATTTTTGAAAAACTAACTTTTTGCGACATCTGGCGCATCATTTGCCGCATGTTTATTTTTCGCTACGCATATACATATGATACATGGAATTGAAGACAATTTATTGCTCTTTACGATGATGTAAAAAGAAAAAAAATGCGCAACTTCGTTCGGAAGCTATAGCGTGCCAAATGAAGGTACCCTCGGTACTTTGAGGCAACTTTTTGACTATCGCGCATATCGGGGCACGTGCCGCAACTTTAGTTTTTCGTGCGCATGTATAAATTTTATATTGAATCAAAGCCGAATCTTTCCTCTTTACCCCATGTAAGTTTTATGAAAATCGGCCACCCGGTTCAGCATTTATGGGTGTTTTTTTATGATGCGGTTCTGGCTGAACTTCCAATGAAAGCTCGCATTCACTTTCTCTGTCTCTTTGATAAAATAAAGAATATTTTATTTGCAATGACATGTATTACAATGAAATTACAATGCATTTATGTACAAATATACACAATATTTACCTGCGGTTGTGCGCAGAACAGCTTTAGGGACCTAACAAGGTATGTATATAATGTGTATATACTAGTCCACACTTCGGCTCTCTTTACTTTCAATTTTCTTCTTCTTCATTCCCTTCTTCATTTCTTTCTTTTTCCGTGGCAGTGATGTAAGCCCTGGAATAGTCAGTGGCGGTGTGGTACAGTTTGAAGCATGGTGCGGCGCACAGAGAAACATTACAATCTGTACATTCATAAGAAGACTCTCTGCCTACTCGTTTTTTCTTCCTTGCTGGCCCATTGCCTTCTTCAATCTGTTTTGCGAGGACGGCGCGTTTTGCCTTAGAGCATACCACACACATCCTTGTGACGTTTTTCTTCCTTCCGACAGGCTCAATCTTCGTCGGAAAGTGACGTCCATGAAGACGAGTGACACTCTCGTCGCTCGTGCTCGGCCGACCACGGGGACGTCTGCAAAGTGATGGAACTTGTTCCTTGTCCGCAAATGTTACTATATGTTGCGCCAAAGCCTTCCTGTATTCCCGACTTGTTTTTAGAGGTTTATCTTTGCTATATTCTTTATAAACGATGTAAGAGTTCAACATGGCAACGTTGAGAACGTGAAACCAAACCCGTTTCCACCACTTCAGGGTCTTCACTCGGAACGGCGTGTACGACAACATCTGGTCGGCCCGATCAACACCTCCCATGTACTTGTTGTACGTTGTTACAATGCGCGGCTTGAGAACTGGTTCCCCTGTTGCCCGGTTCTTCTTCCCTGTTTGTTCAAGTTGTGTATCTTCAACAGTAGACATGAGAAGCACTGATTTTCTATCTTCGTAGCGAAGAACGAGTAGGCCATGGTTGTGAGAAACTGTCATGTCCCCTTGCTTGGCTTTCTTTTTAGGTTTCTTGACTGAATCAGGAAGTCCCTTTCGATTGGCTCTCAACGTCCCCGTGGCACCTATTCCCCGCTCCCACAAATTTATGTACAGATTTGTGGACGAATAGTAGTTGTCCATAAAGATGTGATGCCCCTGTCCAACGTAGTCGTTCACCAAGTCCATGACTACATCATAAGTTTTGCCACCTTCAGAAACCGGTTCATTCGTTTTTCCAGTGTAGAGTTTGAACTTGCAAACGTATCCGTTGTGCGAGTCACACAACATGAAAGCCTTTATCCCATACTTCTTAGGCTTGTCGGGAAGATAAACTTTGAAAGATAAGTTACCTTTCCAGGGCACCATGCCCTCGTCGACTGAAATGTTTTGATGCGGTTTATACACTCTTGAAAAACGGTGAACTATCCGGTTATACAAGTGTCCCAGTTTATTTATTGGTGAAAAGCACGGGGTGTTACGGCCCGGCATCCTCCTGTTGTCAGCCAAGTGTAGGTAGGTTATAAGAAGCCAAAACCTGTCTCGGGGCATGCACTTGGCGAAGAAAGGCGTTAAGGTAACATCACTTGTTGACCAGTAATCAGCAAAGTTTCTCTGCACAACCAATGACATGGCAATTGTCATGGCTACAAATACCTTCATCTCTTCTGCATTAGTGTCTTGCCACTGTTGCATTCTTGAACGGGGTCTTAGAATTTTGTCCTCCATTGCTTGTTTGAAATATCTATTGGTTTCCGTTGCCATATCCTCATAGTCATCATTATGTATAAACAAATTGAAAAAGTCAATAGGTTCAGGGTTCTCAGGAAGTTCTATGAACTGGCGCAACCCAGTTTGACCAGTGAAAGGCAAGTTTACACGTGGCCGCGGACCATCCACCCACTCATCAAACGTCTGTGAATTATCATGATTATATTGTGGTATTTCGGCAAACTCCTCCTCAAAACCACTAAAGTCTTCTTCGGTGGAATTACCGGCGGCTAGAATCTTTCTGGCAATCTCTGTCTCTATATCACTCAGAGCATCTGTGTCACCATGTTCACTATCTATTACAGTGTCCCGATCATATGCATCATCACTGTCTAAACCACTGCTACCATCACTGTCAGTTGACTCCATATCAGAGGCTTCATCAGCATGGATCTCGTTGATGAAGTCGTCGTCGCTTGTAACGGCTTCAAAGCTGCGTGTCCTAGTATGCAACGTCCTAGGCCGTCGCAGGGCCTTGCGTCCACGTCCGCGCAGCATTCTGCTTCAACCTGTAAATGATTGAAAATGCGTTAGATGTATGCAACATATAACATGTGATTAGAGACAATAAACATACAGAGATAATGAATGTGAGCTTCATGGACGTTCATTTGCCAGTTTCAGAACCTCCCGGCGCATCTAGGACGACTGCGCCGCAAGCGCCGACGGCGCCGACGGCTTCTGACATCGCGCCGATTTTTCCGACGCATATGTCAAACGGACCATTTTCTGATTTCCTCGGCGACGTGTAGCACCGGGCGCGAGGCCCGGAAAATAAACTACTATGTCAGGGAAGCTCGGGTTGTCAGTTGCCGAATGACTTCTCTTTTCGAGAAGCAGAGCATCCAAGGAGCGGTCTCTCGAGGCGGAGCCCGGACCCATGGGAGCATACTCCCATGCTCTCCGGGAATTCCCGTCCCCGTCTTCCGCGGCGGACCCCGGATTCAATCGCGGGACAGGTTTCCCATGTTCTCTTTTGAGAACGAGAGACTCCGAGGAACAATCCTATGGGACGAACCCCGGATTCTATTGGGAATGGGTTCCCATGCCCTCTCGACATATATAGCAGAAACCTTCATACCTTGGAATGACACGAACCTTTATTTCAAAGTAGAAACAAAAAAATAATTTGCACAAAAAGTTTGGGGGGTGGCGACCAAAAGCGGGGGGGTCCGCGCACCCCCCGGTAGATATTTATACTTGTGGGTCGGTCCCGAAGATGACGGACCACGCCCATGTTCATGGGAATTTTTTCTCATTATGTCATGGCGAATCCCGTCGGAAATTCCCCTGCTCACGAAAAAACTAATACCTAAAAAAGTAATTGTGATACAAAAGAACTTTGGTAATAAAAGTGGTGAGGAATCAAATTCTCCATCTGCTCAGTTCAGTCCGCTACACATATAAATAATTCTTCAAATCTTATTGAATGAAACGTCTTTTATTCAATAATGTAAAAGATAAAATAATAAATTCAATTCAAATGGTTTGGAAAGGTGCGCCCTCGCATTTGAATTTTAGAAATAAAAACCTTTCGCAAATGGCATCAGTAACAAAAATGTTCACGCATTTTTAGAAACTCCGAAAAGTGAAAAGCTCTATATTTGCGTATCAAAAGAACAGTATTTTAGTTATATATTATCATACTTCTTCACTTATGCGTACATCAATATTGCGGCTCTTCGCGCATGCATAGTTCTTCCCAAAAACATGCGCATTATATCTGGAATTAAAGACAATGTTTTTCTCTTTACAATGATGTAAAAATTATAAAAATCGGACTTGCGGTTCAAAAGTTATGAAGTGCGAAAATTATACCTTTTGGCGCGGCGCTTTGCGCATGCAGAGTTCTTCCCGAAAATATGCGCATTATACATGGAATTGAAGACAATGTTTTTCTCTTTACAATGATGTAAAAATTATAAAAATCGGACTTGCGGTTCACAAGTTATAAAGCCCGTAATGATGGTATATGCTAAGAGCGCCACTTATTCAAAGCCGAATATCACCTTCTGCGCGACACCTGGCGCATCAAAAGTTATTGCCGAAAATACACGTATTTTATATGGAATTGAAGACAATTCTTTTATCTATATACTGATAAAAAAATTATGAAAATATCCCAAGTAGTTTCTTAGAAATAGAGCGCCGAGGCATGTTGGGGTAAATGCGCCACATGTATCAAAATTCAAAAGTGCGAAAGTCGGCTATCTCTGTGCGATTGCTGTATTTTCAGTTATGTTAGCGCAATTGCGATTTTTATATGGGAATAAAGGCCATTCTTTCCTCTTTATTTTGGTATAAAAAAAAATGAAAACAACCAATTGGTTCATATGATACGAAGTGCGAGAGAAAGGTAGCTTATCGCAATATCTTCCCGTAATTAGAAGCTATCTGCCCATGTGGCGAGATGCGAGACAGATAAGCATAGGCTATCTGCCCATGTGGCGGGATGCGAGACAGATAAGCCTGTACGGGCCTATCTCACCCCGGGGCAGTGCAGACACTTAGGTGCTAATTAGCCGCCGGGCAGTGTAGCCATCGGAGCGAAGCAGGACAAAATTGGCCTTTTGTAAAGCTAATTATCGATGCGTTACGGGTCAACAATGCACACGCAAATTGGTGTGAATTTTGCTGGACGTTCTGACCAGACACTGAAGAAAGTTTTATTCTCATTGCGGGCTGCGAGGCATAAATACAGCCATTCTCATGCAGCGAGTCGCGGAAACAATCGACTCGGGACCCGGTATGGAGGCTAGCCCAGTACATAGACAGGCGTGAATTCTTCTAAGTAAGCGATCCGGGATCCGTACTGGAGTACCTACGAATCGCTTATAGCCCGCCCGGATTATTCCGTCGCCCGCATGTTAAGGGTTAACTGATGTGTTGGGTTGTGATATAAATAATTTCAATAAAGGAATTCAACAGTCGATATTATTGTTGTTTGTTTTAGTATGTTTAAAGGTTATATCAAATTTTACACTATGCATATTTCGCATCTATTAACAGCAAACAGCAAATGTTTGGGATGATGAAAGATGGCAAGTCATCAAGTATCAAAACAAAAGACATCATCCTGATTTATAAGCTTGTTAACACAACTTTTCTAGACCTTTTGGAACTGGAGAAGAAGATGAAAATAGGTTTTTAAGCCAATAGAAAAGCTTGTATGGCGAGAAACGGAGCCTTTCTCAACATTTTGACAACACAGACACATTCTAGGACACCTTAGAGACGATCAGCCTAGAAATGTATGGTAACCCATGAAAACTGAAGTAAACAACATGCAATCTCAGTGACATGTGCGTTACTATTTATAGAAGGAAACACGTGATTCAAAATGGCCGCTGCCACTGTCAAGAGATCGACTGAATATTTAAATGGCTTGCAAGTACTAATTACTGAATAAATTCAAAACCAAAACGGGGCGTACGTGTAGGCATAAGTGTAAAGACATTATGTATATACTTTTTTCGTGCGCAATACGCCTCACAGATGCGCGAAAGTGCGACAAAGGATTTCCACCATTGCGGCTATAGGGTCCGTCCCATAGCTCTGACGAGGTCAGAGCTATGCATACTTAGCTAACGCGAAATATAATGATTTTACAGTGTAAACAATTAGTATGTAAAACATAACATTAATTTCTTGTTATATCCAAGATATAAAACATGATACGAAATACATCCGCCTGAACAGCAAAGTTCAGTTTACATGTCTATAAATATAATCCCCCATA
Source organism: Gibbula magus (assembly GCA_936450465.1). NCBI lineage: Eukaryota > Metazoa > Mollusca > Gastropoda > Trochida > Trochidae > Gibbula > Gibbula magus. The sequence continues at coordinate 13,791,623 of OW388290.1, read as the reverse complement.
GACCTATATGAACCAGTCTGGTCTGCAAAAGGGGACCTCTGTTATTTGGTTTACATTAACCATTTATAGACTTTAGGTTTGTTGATTATTTTATTACACCTTTTTCTTCATAATTTGTGTAAACTTATCATTGCAAAAATAGAAATAAGTTATTTAAATTATGAAAATAAAACAGTTTCAGCCATGCACGACTTTGGAACTAGGAGGACAATAACAACTTTGTTTTATAACAAAACATATATAAAATAAATCACGACCTATCAAAATAATCTAGCATTTGATTTATCATAGTGTGTTTATTTCCATCTTCGTTTGACAAGAAACATGTTGACACTTGTTTTGGACATGGCTTATAAATATATCAATCAATTTTACCTTTAGATGGGAACCAAGGACCTCTTTTCCTTTAAACTTTTGGCAATAAGTTGTGCTCTAAACTTCACTGGCCATGAAATATGTTTCAATCGCTTTTGAATCGAAATATTGCTCTTGAAAGACACGCAAGTCATCGACTTCATGCGCTTCTTTCGTGTTTACAGTCAGTTTTACCGGGTAATGAATAGACGAAATTGATTGGTCTAAAATAGTTTCTTTCAAAATATTATCCAATGAAAGAGATCTTTACAACTGGGTAGCGTCAGGGGCGGATAACTCTATTCAAAAGAAATGGCGACCCTTCAAGTGTTGTGTCCAAATGGAAGACGTCAAAATGTTAAAATAACACCAAATTCGAAACTATTACAGGTCAGTGATTACATCACGATGTGTATAACTAGTTTCTCGTACTGAAATGTGTAAATCAGAGATAGTTTTATATTTTCAACTGAAACATTTAATAAAATCGTGGCTTGTTTACAAACTAAAAATGAAAATAACACTAACTTGACCAACCACATTGGATCTTTGGTACTTAGTTCCTGAAAGCCTGTTCAGTCTTCTTTCAATTGACACAATGGGATACCTTTTGATTAGTTCAATTAAAAAGAAATATTAATTTTCTAAAAATATTTATAAAAAAGAAACCAGAAATAATAAATTCATAAATATAAGTTCTAAAAAATATCCTCGAGTGCCCAAAGTTCGTGGCCCTAAGCATCTATCAATAATTTCTCTTCAATAAATGCATGTCAGCCTAGTTTGAAAGTTTACAGCAAAATTATAACATTTTATGAATTACCTGACAGGATCAGGTGGATATTTTATATTATAGCAGAAGCTTTGACCAAGGAGAAACATTTGCTGTCAAAAAACGAGTGTAGTGGCCTTGGGACACAAGTTCGTGACCTTTGATTTAATGCTGTTTTCTTCAAGACTAACTATGTATGATTATTCAAGTATGGTCATCTGTTGACCTGACATATTTTTCTTTCTGAATTGAAGGCATTCTTTATACAATTTAATATATTTTGTTATTGTAGAGTTAAGAAAACTCTTAATATATTTATTTTTCCAAAAAATTATGACAAACTTGCTTAATATTTATTTTGAGAATATTTTATTCACAAACAACTTTATACATTGATTGACTGACAACACCATGTGAAGAAATAACCAATGCTCAAATAAATGAATATGAAATTAAATAATGTTAAATATTTTTCTCAAGTAACTTATTTTGAAATTATTATTTTTTAACATCTCTATGAATATTTTGACAATCCAACAGACGACTTCTCTGGCTTAATAAAATAAGTTGTGTGACGACCAGTATTTGATTGTTGGCACACTGCCACATGACCTACTTTTGGAAAGCAGACGACATGAAATTAAATTTATACATAATTCTGAAAAAAAATTATCGACTTTTGAAAATCAAGACATTTTGAAGGTAGAATAAACAGTGATTTTGAGCACATTTCTTGACAAAATTGGCATTGTAAATGTTTAATTGGTTATATGCTACTGCAAGTTGTATAAATCAATTTTGTTTGTGTTTTGAAACAATAGTCCAGGCGTTTCAGATATTTTGCGCGAGTCATAATGGAGCGCGCACATGTGTAAATGACGTCACGAACTTAGGATACTAACGAACTTAGGGCACCCGACCATATGCAGTTTTATTATATGACGAGCAGTGAAATACTGGGATTTATCAGTGAAATAAACTGTCTATCAAGCTACAGTGAAAATAACTTATATTTTCACTGCGAACGGTGACTGATATAATTTGACGTCATAAAACAATGGTCTCGCGCTTCGATTTGGCTTATGACGTCACAGTGTTACTGTGGTGACGGGCTGTTCCTTGCGGCCGCTTGACGTGAAAACGACCCTTTTCGGATGTAATTACATGGATAATATCATATAATAAATAGAATATCCGTCTTTTCTTGACTAATAACATGTTTATCTCATCGAGTGAGGTAGAAAGGTTATATTTTCACGAGTGGCGCAGCCACGAGTGAAAATATATAACTTTTCTACCTCACGAGATGAGATAAACATGGTATTTGTCAAGAAAAGACAGATATCCTCTATAACTTCTTTCATGTTTAACTTTTGATATGAATGATTGTTGATTTATCCAGGTGCTTGAGGAAGTTTGTAAAAAGCAGGGATTTATTCCAGTGGAAGATTACAAACTTATGTGAGTTTTAATATTGTTGCAAATTATATTATGTTTGCAATAAATCCATGTCATGTTGATGGTGGAAGTTAAATTGCATTTGTTTGTATCTTGCCATCAAACTTTATTTTATACTTGGTTGATTAAATTGTTAAAAACAAAACCGTGAATTAATTGAAGACCATTTATTATTGCATCATGTTGTTGGTTTGAACAGTTTTCTAACAGAGCACATATTTCATGAAAGTTAAATGGTCTAATGCATTTTCAGTCATGGAAGAAAAGATCTTGATCTCAGTCTGTCCTTCCGCTTTGCAAATCTACCTAACAATGCAAAACTGGAGCTGCTCAAACTGGAGAAATCCCGAACTGAAGCGATGGTGCTTATTGCTCTTCAGCTGGAGTCAGGTCAAAGGTTGCAGAATGAGTTTCCTCCAAGCACTGCACTGTGGGATATCCTTGTACATTGGGAGAATCAGTCAAGGTGGGAGTCTGGTCACTAACTGGAATTAAATTCAAGAATCAATTGATTTAAAATTTTGAGTAAAAAAATTCCTACTGTTTTAACCCTTACGTTGCGTATATATATTTTACCCTTTTTAGCCCCTGTGGCGGAATTTACAGGCTCGCAGCTCGCAGCAGTAGTTTGAGCTTAGGCACTAACAAGCTCTGCTGGCGGAATTTCCAGGCGGCGATTCCAGTACCGTTTTTACGAAATATACCGCATCTACATGGCGAATACGGGCTATATACGGGCGTTGAATACAAATTCAAGTCGCGGCACCCGTACACAAATGGTTGCTTTATACCCGCATCTTTGAATTATTTTTTTACGATTTTTCTTTACTTTTCTATTACTTTGTAAAGATTGTCTTTAATTCGGGCCTTATAACATCATGAATTTGGAGCGCGCTACTGAAATTTTTATATGGACTTGAAGACCAGATGTTTGTCTTTACAATGATATAAAAAATATTAGAATGCGACCTATGGTTATAATTCTATTGTCATCTAAAGTTTGTCTTTATTTCCAGCTTCATGAAATCAAAACTCCTGAGCGCGCATATTGCGAAATTTATATGTGCTTGTAGATGGTTTATCCCTCTATACAATGACATAAAAATTATTAGAATACGACTTATGGTTCAGAAAATATAACCAACCAAAGGAGAGTGACGCTACCCCGACAGTACCATGTGAATGGTCCCGACGCGCACCAAGTTACTGGCACTGCTTGGTCCCCCGGGACTGTGCTAATTACAGTACCGTTACCTCCTCGAGACCTCCTCGAGACCTCCTCGAGGGTGCCAGAGCCGAGCGCGCGTGGAACTAATGGGTACTAATGAGCACAGCATACACTTATCACCGCGGCGAAGGCAATACATGTTGCGCGGTGTAAAGTTTGTCTTTATTTCCAGCTTTATAAAATCGTAAATTTTTTCGCGCGCATGCGAAACACGTATGTACTTGAAGACAATTTATTCCTCTTTACAATGATATAAAAATTATTGGAATACGTCAAATGGTTCGCAATATATGAAGAGCATAAGGAAGGCACCCCCAGTATTTAGAAAATTCATTTTTGAAAAACTAACTTTTTGCGACATCTGGCGCATCACTTGCCGCATGTTTATTTTTCGCTGCGCATATACATATGATACATGGAATTGAAGACAATTTATTGCTCTTTACGATGATGTAAAAAGAAAAAATATGCGCAACTTCGTTCGGAAGCTATAGCGGGCCAAATGAAGGTACCCTCGGTACTTTGAGGCAACTTTTTGACTATCGCGCATATCGGGGCACGTGCCGCAACTTTAGTTTTTCGTGCGCATGTGTAAATTTTATATTGAATCAAAGCCGAATCTTTCCTCTTTACCCCATGTAAGTTTTATGAAAATCGGCCACTTGGTTCACCATTTATGGGTGTTTTTTATGATGCGGTTCTGGCTGAACTTCCAATGAAAGCTCGCATTCACTTTCTCTGTCTCTTTGATAAAATAAAAAATATTTTATTTGCAATGACATACATTACAATGAAATTACATTACATTTATGTACAAATAGAAACACATATTTACCTACGGCAGTGCGCAGAACAGCTTTAGGGACCTAACAAGGTCTGTATATAATGATTATATATACTGGTTGTCCACACTTCGGCTCTCTTTACTTTCAATTTTCTTCTTCTTCATTCCCTTCTTCATTTCTTTCTTTTTCCGTGGCAGTGATGTAAGCCCTGGAATAGTCAGTGGCGGTGTGGTACAGTTTGAAGCATGGTGCGGCGCACAGAGAAACATTACAATCTGTACATTCATAAGAAGACTCTCTGCCTACTCGTTTTTTCTTCCTTGCTGGCCCATTGCCTTCTTCAATCTGTTTTGCGAGGACAGCGCGTTTTGCCTTAGAGCATACCACACACATCCTTGTCACATTTTTCTTCCTTCCGACAGGCTCAATCTTCGTCGGAAAGTGACGTCCATGAAGACGAGTGACACTCTCGTCGCTCGTGCTCGGCCGACCACGGGGACGTCTGCAAAGTGATGGAACTTGTTCCTTGTCCGCAAATGTTACTATATGTTGCGCCAAAGCCTTCCTGTTTTCCCGACTTGTTTTTAGAGGTTTATCTTTGCTGTATTCTTTATAAACGATATAAGAGTTCAACATGGCAACGTTGAGAACGTGAAACCAAACCCGTTTCCACCACTTCAGGGTCTTCACTCGGAACGGCATGTACGACAACATCTGGTCGGCCCGATCAACACCTCCCATGTACTTGTTGTACGCTGTTACAATGCGCGGCTTGAGAACTGGTTCCCCTGTTGCCCGGTTCTTCTTCCCTGTTTGTTCAAGTAGTGTATCTTCAACAGTAGACATGAGAAGCACTGATTTTCTATCTTCGTAGCGAAGAACGAGTAGGCCATGGTTGTGAGAAACTGTCATGTCCCCTTGCTTGGCTTTCTTTTTAGGTTTCTTGACTGAATCAGGAAGTCCCTTTCGATTGGCTCTCAACGTCCCCGTGGCACCTATTCCCCGCTCCCACAAATTTATGTACAGATTTGTGGACGAATAGTAGTTGTCCATAAAGATATGATGCCCCTGTCCAACGTAGTCGTTCACCAAGTCCATGACTACATCATAAGTTTTGCCACCTTCAGAAACCGGTTCATTCGTTTTTCCAGTGTAGAGTTTGAACTTGCAAACGTATCCGTTGTGCGAGTCACACAACATGAAAGCCTTTATCCCATACTTCTTAGGCTTGTCGGGAAGATAAACTTTGAAAGATAAGTTACCTTTCCAGGGCACCATGCCCTCGTCGACTGAAATGTTTTGATGCGGTTTATACACTCTTGAAAAACGGTGAACTATCCGGTTATACAAGTGTCCCAGTTTATTTATTGGTGAAAAGCACGGGGTGTTACGGCCCGGCATCCTCCTGTTGTCAGCCAAGTGTAGGTAGGTTATAAGAAGCCAAAACCTGTCTTGGGGCATGCACTTGGCGAAGAAAGGCGTTGAGGTAACATCACTTGTTGACCAGTAATCAGCAAAGTTTCTCTGCACAACCAATGACATGGCAATTGTCATGGCTACAAATACCTTCATCTCTTCTGCATTAGTGTCTTGCCACTGTTGCATTCTTGAACGGGGTCTTAGAATTTTATCAATAGGTTCAGGGTTCTCAGGAAGTTCTATGAACTGGCGCAACCCAGTTTGACCAGTGAAAGGCAAGTTTACACGTGGCCGCGGACCATCCACCCACTCATCAAACGTCTGTGAATTATCTTGATTATATTGTGGTATTTCGGCAAACTCCTCCTCAAAACCACTAAAGTCTTCTTCGGTGGAATTACCGGCGGCTAGAATCTTTCTGGCAATCTCTGTCTCTATATCACTCAGAGCATCTGTGTCACCATGTTCACTATCTATTACAGTGTCCCGATCATATGCATCATCACTGTCTAAACCACTGCTACCATCACTGTCAGTTGACTCCATATCAGAGGCTTCATCAGCATGGATCTCGTTGATGAAGTCGTCGTCGCTTGAAACGGCTTCAAAGCTGCGTGTCCTAGTATGCAACGCCCTAGGCCGTCGCAGGGCCTTGCGTCCACGTCCGCGCAGCATTCTGCTTCAACCTGTAAATGATTGAAAATGCGTTAGATGTATGCAACATATAACATGTGATTAGAGACAATAAACATACAGAGATAATGAATGTGAGCTTCATGGACGTTCATTTGCCAGTTTCAGAACCTCCCGGCGCATCTAGGACGACTGCGCCGCAAGCGCAGACGGCTTCTGACATCGCGCCGATTTTTCCGACGCATATGTCAAACGGACCATTTTCTGATTTCCTCGGCGACGTGTAGCACCGGGCGCGAGGCCCGGAAAATAAACTACTATGTCAGGGAAGCTCGGGTTGTCAGTTGCCGAATGACTTCTCTTTTCGAGAAGCAGAGCATCCAAGGAGCGGTCTCTCGAGGCGGAGCCCGGACCCATGGGAGCATACTCCCATGCTCTCCGGGAATTCCCGTCCCCGTCTTCCGCGGCGGACCCCGGATTCAATCGCGGGACAGGTTTCCCATGTTCTCTTTTGAGAACGAGAGACTCTGAGGAACAATCCTATGGGACGAACCCCGGATTCTATTGGGAATGGGTTCCCATGCCCTCTCGACATATATAGCAGAAACCTTCATACCTCGGAATGACACGAACCTTTATTTCAAAGTAGAAAAAAAAAAATAATTTGCACAAAAAGTTTGGGGGGTGGCGACCAAAAGCGGGGGGGTCCGCGCACCCCCCGGTAGATATTTATACTTGTGGGTCGGTCTCGAAGATGACGGACCACGCCCATGTTCATGGGAATTTTTTCTCATTATGTCATGGCGAATCCCGTCTGAAATTCCCCTGCTCACGAAAAAACTAATACCTAAAAAAGTAATTGTGATACAAAAAAAATTTGGTAATAAAAGTGGTGAGGAATCAAATTCTCCATCTGCTCAGTTCAGTCCGCTACACATATAAATAATTCTTCAAATCTTATTGAATGAAACGTCTTTTATTCAATAATGTAAAAGATAAAATAATAAATTCAATTCAAATGGTTTGGAAAGGTGCGCCCTCGCATTTGAATTTTAGAAATAAAAACCTTTCGCAAATGGCATCAGTAACAAAAATGTTCACGCATTTTTAGAAACTCCGAAAAGTGAAATATTTTCCTGAGAAAATATTCCCACGAAAAGGCTTTTCCCCGAGCGGCGGGTCCCGTACTCAAATATATTTTCGCTTTTATGTTATATTTTTTTTTCCAAAACTGGAAACAAAATTCCGTCATGACAGTTGTTCATGGTTTATAAAGCTCTATATTTGCGTATCAAAAGAACAGTATTTTAGTTATATATTATCATACTTCTTCACTTATGCGTACAACAATATTGCGGCGCTTCGCGCATGCATAGTTCTTCCCAAAAACATGCGCATTATATCTGGAATTAAAGACAATGTTTTTCTCTTTACAATGATGTAAAAATTATAAAAATCGGACTTGCTGTTCAAAAGTTATGAAGTGCGAAAATTATACCTTTTGGCGCGGCGCTTCGCGCATGCAGAGTTCTTCCCGAAAACATGCGCATTATACATGGAATTGAAGACAATGTTTTTCTCTTTACAATGATGTAAAAATTAAAAAAATCGGACTTGCGGTTCACAAGTTATAAAGCCCGTAATGATGGTATATGCTAAGAGCGCCACTTATTCAAAGCCGAATATCACCTTCTGCGAGACACCTGGCGCATCAAAAGTTATTGCCGAAAATACACGTATTTTATATGGAATTGAAGACAATTCTTTTATCTATATACTGATAAAAAAATTTGAAAATATCCCAAGTAGTTTCTTAGAAATAGAGCGCCGAGGCATGTTGGGGTAAATGCGCCACATGTATCAAAATTCAAAAGTGCGAAAGTCGCCTATCTCTGTGCGATTGCTGTATTTTCAGTTATGTTAGCGCAATTGCGCTTTTTATATGGGAATAAAGGCCATTCTTTCCTCTTTATTTTGGTATAAAAAAATATGAAAACAACCAATTGGTTCATATGATACGAAGTGCGAGAGAAAGGTAGCTTATCGCAATATCTTCCCGTAATTAGAGGCTATCTGCCCATGTGGCGAGATGCGAGACAGATAAGCATAGGCTATCTGCCCATGTGGCGGGATGCGAGACAGATAAGCCTGTACGGGCCTATCTCACCCCGGGGCAGTGCAGACACTTAGGTGATAATTAGCCGCCGGGCAGTGTAGCCATCAGAGCGAAGCAGGACAAAATTGGCCTTTTGTAAAGCTAATTATCGATGCGTTACGGGTCAACAATGCACATGCAAATTGGTGTGAATTTTGCTGGACGTTCTGACCAGACACTGAAGAAAGCTTTATTCTCATTGCGAGCTGCGAGGCATAAATACAGCCATTCTCATGCAGCGAGTCGCGGAAACAATCGACTCGGGACCCGGTATGGGGGATAGAGAAGTACTTAGACAGCCGTGAATTCTTCTAAGTAAGCGATCCGGGATCCGTATTGAGGTACCTACGAATCGCTTATAGCCCGCCCGGATAATTCCGGGACCCGCATGTTAAGGGTAATTTCATTACATTTAAAAAATTTCATTTGGTATGAAGTTTCCTTTGGTAAATTTTGATCAAGTAATGATTCACATGATAGAAACTGCCAAAACTTATGTCACACATAATTTTATCTATTTGCTTTATTAAAAATGAATTGTTGTTATTTCTGCAATTCAACAGAATTGATTTTTGAAGCATGCAATGATAACGTACTCATCTTGTTTTTTGGATGCAGAGCTCCCTTATTCTAAGTTTATCAAAGTTCTCAATGTTTCCTAGGGCATCCTGTAAACTGAATAAAAAGGCTCTGTGGAAATAGACCCTCTGATATAACCCAGTTTGTTTTGAGGATCAACTATTTTTCAGAAATAGCTTAAAAGATGAAAGGTAAATACTAAAAAAAAGATACTATTACAATGTTGACAGTGAACACAAAGGCAAGCTGACGTGTGTTGATTCCAGCCAGACTCCTCCCACTCACCCTGTCTGCATCTACATGGTCGAAGAGGTGATTCTCTTCTTTCCCTTGGCTTAAACTGTGCTTAAGTTCTGACTAAAATCTTACTACTTTGGTCAGTCCAGTAACATCCATTTTGTTTACTTATAATGATTTAATCCCAACCATCTTTTCACTATAGATTTTTATGTTAAACATTTTATTTAATTGAATTTTGTGAATTTTTATCTGCCAGTCTCAGAGTATATATATCACCCAATTTACTCACCTTGTAAATCGAGATGTTATTCCAGTAAATTGGTCAGTTAGAATGGTTTGACATTGAATTCATGTTAACTGCTTCTGGATCAGGTGAAAGGAGAGTGTGCACTACAGAGAACCACTCTACGTAAGCTTGGTCTGACTGCAGGGAGAGCTGTGCTCAGGTGAGAACTCTCACTTTTCTTTAGTTATAATTTTCTTTTATATTAAAATGTTATTCTATCTAATATATCTATTTATTAATTGGTCAGAATTGTTTCAGCAGGATCAATCATTCCTAGACCAGTTTGATATTCAGATTTGGCCATGGCCATAGACACCAGTTTGATATTTATTGATAATATACATATGTTTATTTTGATAATAAGGTTCATTCAACTAAAAGAAATCAATAAGAGGACATGTATAGCTGACTTATGTCACATATTGGAGATTATATGATGAATACCTATGTATTTCTATAGGCTTGTCCACCGTCCCGTTGAGGATGCTGAGATTGCCCAAATAGTCAACAAAGTTGAAAAGGAGATGGTGAAAGAAGCTAGACTTGGAGAAATTGCCGTAAAGAAACATTCGGAGATGCAAGTGAGCTCCTCTTCTGAAAGTCAAACAGCTGTTCCTTCAGCTGGCACACAATCCAACATGTCTACCAGTGATGTCAGTCCACAGGAATCATCCAAAGACTTAAAGAGAGTAAAGACTGATGATCCCATGTCTGTGACTGAAATTGGTCTTCAAGAATCCAATATGGATGCTGAACAATGTGATATAAGTGGTCAGGAATCAATGGATGTTGATCGGACCGAGAGTCAGTCAGGTGCAATAAGTAGATTCAGTGCAAGGAGCCAGCAGCCTGCAGGAGCAAGTGGACAGAGTGGTATAGAGCAGTTGCGGAGTATGAACATACCAGGAGTGGAGATATTCACACCTCAAGACTTTCAGGATCTGCCTCCTGATCAACAACAGGTCTGTAGTCTTCAGATGTTGAAATGTCACTTCTTGAGAATTTTATTTACACATCACATTCACAAATCAGACATGAAAAAAGTGAAATAGATAAAATCTCTACTTCAGGTATATGGACTACAGCTTTAAGTCGCCATTGAGCTGGCATTTCTATAATTTGATAATTTAGATTTAAATAATATGCTTTTGTTACCACTAGCTAGAGGATTGAAATTTTTGTTCTTGGACCTGAGGAAATTTATAAACATCCTTTCACATTTATTACATCCACAGATTGCAAGAGCATTAGCACAGAAGATGTTGCGTAATTTGATGGGAGATGCATCCCAGCAGCCTCCACAACGGACCAATCAGAGAGCAGTGCAACGTGTAGAGCCAACCCCTCAACACCAATTCTCAGAATTTAAGGTATAGCTTATATCGGTTTCCAGTAGATTGAACTTGTCATTCCTTCCATTTCTAGTGAATCAGATCAAAACTGATCTCTCTCATCTTCCAGGTTTTCCTACTGGACTATGTCAATTTCTGGTAGTACATCAACACACATTATCTTTCTTTTATAGTTTCCCGAATCCACCAAGGGAAAAAACCTGTATACAAATGAACTCAGGTCAGTACTATTTTTGTTATCTTTTATTAATAATTTGAAATATGCTTTTTAATAGGACAGAAATGACAGAAATAACTAGTTTCTTATGATGACTAAATTTTAGTTGAAATAATATAATATTATTACCTTAGTTCATTGTGTATGAATAATGTTCATTTATAGAAATATATATTTTTTCTTTCTTACCAGTGAAGTCGACCCGGAAGAATATCAGGTAAGTGAAATCAGTTTTCTCTGTTATTTCAATTTTCAATGCTATTTGTGACGTTTTTAAAATGATTTGTAATTGTAATCTCTAACTTTCATGATGGGTGAATGTTAATAATGATGAAATAATTGTGTCAATTGAGAGCTTTTCTTGAAATGTTTCATGTTGATCAATTGTCTCTTACCATACAGCCGTGTGACCGTGAAGCTGTTGTGTTCAGTCTTGACGAGCCAGTCTACCAAGCCTCACGTACAGGTAGGTGTGTATACACTGAAAGTTCACTACTTAGTTAAAAACCCATGTTTTATCACCCATCAGAGTATTTTCTCTAACATTCTTTGAATTTTACATGTATTTATCTTATCAAGTCTTTGCTATTTAGCCATACATGTTATATAATTGTTTCATTTATTCTTTTTTTCAGAGGATGTACCTGACGATTTCTTTCAGGTTACGGAAAGTGATCTGCGTTTGTTGATGACAGATTTGAAAAATAAAGCGTATGTTCGATATTTTCAAATGTCAACTTTCTTTGGATGAACCTTCCTGTCTTCACTCCATTGAATTAAAAAATAGCCTTGTATTCAGAAAAATTTAATCCTCTTTTATTGTTGTCATCTTCCACTAAAAGAATGTAGATACAATTGATTTGTTCGAGGGCGTTCAGATAATTATATCGAAAATTATGAAATCTTATGAACATCTAATTGAAGTCCCTCTAATCTATTTGAAGCCCATCTTATCAAATTGATGTCTATCTAATCTAATAGAAGTCCATTCTAATTTTATCTGATCAAATTGAAGGCTTTGAATTTATTTGAACGAAAATCAACTTAGTCAGCAGTTTGAAAATACCGTTTGTCTATAATATGATATTTGGTTTCACCATTATCTATGTTTCAGAGACAACATGTCGGAACCCCCTCTGATGACTAAAGCCATGAGACAAGCTAAGATAGAGGAGAAGTACAGCCACTACAAGAAGGTGGTAATACGAGTTCAGTTCTCCGATAAACTTGTACTCCAGGGTCTCTTCAAGCCCAGAGAAACAGGTGCGTGTAGTGATTAAGATACCTTATGAAGTATAGAAATATAGCAGATTAAAAACAAGAATCAAGAATGAAGATTATGTCATTTTCAAATTAATGCATCCATTTTTCCTCCAGAAGTGCTACACCTCAAAAGCTGAAATTTTGAAAATGTTATTTTCCTGAATCCGGCATATTTGCATAAAGCTCTTTGAGAAGGCATTTTCACATGATTTTTTTTTCTTTAAAAATCAATAAAGTACTTTAAGAAGGCAAAATTATATTGTTGCATTGAGTATGAGGCATAGAGATCACTCCCTAACAGTTATTTTCATCTTCTTATGAATGTGCAGTGCATTGTTGGTGGTGTTTCATTACATTCATATTATAGACCTATAATTTCACAAGTACTGAGTAAGTCTTGATAATAAATCGTATGAACTCGAAATCTGATGAACTGCAGAGCCAATGGCTCTATTTTTGTAGATTGTTTTCTTTCTTCTTATTCTCATTAACTTATTATTTTAACAACAGAAATATGTTTTAAAAATGTATACATAACATGTGGTTTTGTTTGTTTGCAGTCTTTGCTGTCCAAAAGTTTGTTAAGGAAAATTTGGAAGACAAATCAACAAAGTTTTATCTATGTAAGTAGAATGAACTTCTTAATCACGTTCACGAGGCGACCTTTACTTCTATTCTTTAACATTACACTAAGGTAACTTTATTGACTTATGGTCACCTGAGCTCTCTATGAAAAGAGGCCAAGATGCTTGATGGGCATTTAAAAAAAATAATCTCTGGATTAGCGGTTCACCAGAATTGTAATCCTTCGTATTCTTACGGGCTTTCATTGTTTTTGTAACTTAACAAGTCTATTTTATGCTGCCAAACATACTCATAAATTGTCTAACGGCATGAAGAGAAAGTAAATGGCATGTATTTTTTATGCATTTAGCCTTGGGAGCTGTGTCACTTTACATCTATCAGAGGGGTACTAAATGTAAAAATAGCTTCACGATTAGTTGTTGGGCCTCATTTTTGTCAATAAGTGAAATACTCTTGAAACACCAACACCAACTCACTCACTCACTCATTTTTGTCGAGGTCATGGTGGGCGGATGGGTAAACTGTAGGTAGAGGCAGTGCTTGCAATTTGAGCTCAACTCTGAGGTTCTGGATTCAATTTCTGCAAATGCGTATGTGATCCAACGTATAACAATGTTACAGTAACAGTTTTTGTACTGATGAAGAGGTTGAACTACTTCACTGTTTTGATATATATATATATATCATGGTTATGTTGGTTTTGTCCAACTAATAAAGACAGTTGTGTTGTATTTCAGATACCACTCCCCCTAAATGTGTTCTCAAGGACAAAACAATGACTTTGATTGAGGTGAGTAGATTTTTAGCTCATCAGGCCTGAAAGGCCCGATGGGCTAATGGCATGGCATGGTGTCCGGCGTCCGTCCGTCCGTCCGTCCGTTCTCACGAATGATACATTATGTGGCTTTGTGTAAGCCCCGCTGGTACTTATGTGGCTTTTTTTGTTTAGTGTGGCTAGCCACACATCACGAAAAATAAATTGCTTTTAAATTGATCTCAGAATCACAGTTTGCAAGAATTTATAAAAAAAAAATTAAGTCACACAATTTTTCTGGACACATCATAATGGTGTCCATACGGACACTGTCCAACCAATAATGGACATTTCCAGCACATGCTGCCACCTGGTGATTTGTAGAAGTAAACTGGCTAGATTGTAATCCTAAGTATGGACATGTTGTCAGCCAATCATTGAGGGCCATTTTGCATGTTTTGACCTTGACCTTTCAAAGCACCTAAAATTGATACATCTGGGAACTTTGTGACTGTTAACCTCTTCCTTCAAATAATTTACATAAATAAATTGATTTAAAATGCATGTTATTAATAAGTGACAATATTTTGTGAGCAAATATGAAGCACATAGTATGATATGAAAGAAAATAGGTGTTTGAATTTATCTTAGACACTTACTGATCTGGACATTTGACACCTAATTTTGGACATATGTATCCATTATAGTTATTATGTTTTGACTATTTTTAGATTGAAAGTACTCTCTGTAAGCTGAAAGAATCCTTGTTTAGATTTCTTCTTTATTTTGTTGTTTGAACTTGAAGACACAGTTATTGACCTAGAAATTTGTTGTTGATGCAATGCCTGAAATTCTTTTAGATTGTTGATATATAAAAAAACACACACACACAGTGTTTAGATAAATAGACCCACAGTTATAGACCTGTAAAGTCACTGCAAATACAATATCTCTCATTTTATTCTTTTAGTATTGACTGAAGACACACAGTGTTTGGACAAATAGACACACAGTTGTGGACGTAGAATCTCACTGTAGATCCAATATCTGTATTTCTTTTTCTTTAATTATTGACTAATTGACACACAGTGTTTGGACAAATAGACACGTTGTGGACCTAGAAACTCACTGTAGATCCAATATCTGTATTTCTTTTTCTTTAATTATTGACTAATTGACACACAGTGTTTGGACAAATAGACACGTTGTGGACCTAGAAACTCACTGTAGATCCAATATCTGTATTTCTTTTTCTTTAATTATTGACTAATTGACACACAGTGTTTGGACAAATAGACACGTTGTGGACCTAGAAACTCACTGTAGATCCAATATCTGTATTTCTTTTTCTTTAATTATTGACTAATTGACACACAGTGTTTGGACAAATAGACACGTTGTGGACCTAGAAACTCACTGTAGATTCAATATCTGTATATCTTTTTCTTTAATTATTGACTAATTGACACGCAGTGTTTGGACAAATAGACACACAGTTGTGGACGTAGAATCTCACTGTAGATCCAATATCTGTATTTCTTTTTCTTTAATTATTGACTAATTGACACACAGTGTTTGGACAAATAGACACGTTGTGGACCTAGAAACTCACTGTAGATCCAATATCTGTATTTCTTTTTCTTTAATTATTGACTAATTGACACGCAGTGTTTGGACAAATAGACACACAGTTGTGGACGTAGAATCTCACTGTAGATCCAATATCTGTATTTCTTTTTCTTTAATTATTGACTAATTGACACACAGTGTTTGGACAAATAGACACGTTGTGGACCTAGAAACTCACTGTAGATCCAATATCTGTATTTCTTTTTCTTTAATTATTGACTAATTGACACGCAGTGTTTGGACAAATAGACACACAGTTGTGGACGTAGAATCTCACTGTAGATCCAATATCTGTATTTCTTTTTCTTTAATTATTGACTAATTGACACACAGTGTTTGGACAAATAGACACGTTGTGGACCTAGAAACTCACTGTAGATTCAATATCTGTATTTCTTTTTCTTTAATTATTGACTAATTGACACGCAGTGTTTGGACAAATAGACACACAGTTGTGGACGTAGAATCTCACTGTAGATCCAATATCTGTATTTCTTTTTCTTTAATTATTGACTAATTGACACACAGTGTTTGGACAAATAGACACGTTGTGGACCTAGAAACTCACTGTAGATCCAATATCTGTATTTCTTTTTCTTTAATTATTGACTAATTGACACACAGTGTTTGGACAAATAGACACGTTGTGGACCTAGAAACTCACTGTAGATCCAATATCTGTATTTCTTTTTCTTTAATTATTGACTAATTGACACACAGTGTTTGGACAAATAGACACGTTGTGGACCTAGAAACTCACTGTAGATCCAATATCTGTATTTCTTTTTCTTTAATTATTGACTAATTGACACACAGTGTTTGGACAAATAGACACGTTGTGGACCTAGAAACTCACTGTAGATTCAATATCTGTATTTCTTTTTCTTTAATTATTGACTAATTGACACGCAGTGTTTGGACAAATAGACACACAGTTGTGGACCTAGAAACTCACTGTAGATTCAATATCTGTATTTCTTTTTCTTTAATTATTGACTAATTGACACGCAGAGTTTGGACAAATAGACACACAGTTGTGGACCTAGAAACTCACTGTAGATCCAATATCTGTATTTCTTTTTCTTTAATTATTGACTAATTGACACGCAGTGTGTGGACAAATAGACACACAGTTGTGGACCTAGAAACTCACTGTAGATCCAATATCTGTATTTCTTTTTCTTTAATTATTGACTAATTGACACACAGTGTTTGGACAAATAGACACACAGTTGTGGACCTAGAAACTCACTGTAGATCCAATATCTGTATTTCTTTTTCTTTAATTATTGACTAATTGACACACAGTGTTTGGACAAATAGACACACAGTTGTGGACCTAGAAACTCACTGTAGATCCAATATCTGTATTTCTTTTTCTTTAATTATTGACTAATTGACACGCAGTGTGTGGACAAATAGACACACAGTTGAGGACGTAGAATCTCACTGTAGATCCAATATCTGTATTTCTTTTTCTTTAATTATTGACTAATTGACACGCAGTGTGTGGACAAATAGACACACAGTTGTGGACGTAGAATCTCACTGTAGATCCAATATCTGTATTTCTTTTTCTTTAATTATTGACTAATTGACACACAGTGTTTGGACAAATAGACACGTTGTGGACCTAGAAACTCACTGTAGATCCAATATCTGTGTTTCTTTTTCTTTAATGATTTAAGGTTACCTTAGTTTTTGGGACAGACATTGTATCTAGAGTGAGTTTCTATGTCCATCATTGTTTGTCTATTTGTCCAGACAGTGTTAGTAGTCATGTGAAGCAAAACTTGAAATTATTCATGCACTGTTCACTCAGCAGGTAAGCCTCATAGCAATAACCAGTCATGGAAAATCATGAAGAAGTAGCAAAAAGACTTGATAAAGTTCTACAAACTTTTGAAGATTGTGGAAGTGAGACATCACAGCTAAAAAGTCGTATCGATCGAAACGAATTGAAATCGTCAAGGGCCAGTGCTCAGGTTCAAAGTGGTCAAGAAGACAACAGGCCTCTGTCTCATACATTTTATTCACATGTTGAATGTCACAAGTCGGATCGAAATCACAAAGTTCCAAGGTAGTGTGATTGAATTTTTCATGTTGTAATATTAGAAATTTAGAGAAAGTAAATTGATAATATAAGGAGAAACCATGATACCGAGGATATGGTAAGGTTGTGGACCCTGATAGGAAGGAAAAACCTATTTTCTGACTATACGGGCCTACAACTTCACATATCCTCGGTATCATGGTTTTTATATATATTATCAACCATTTTAAGTTGAATGAGGCTTTGAATTTAGTTTTAAAACAACATAGATTGCGTTGTAGTAGATACCTATATGGGATAAATGATTTACCGTGTAGGTAAACATTAATTGGCCAGTATCCCGACATTCATGAAAAGCATGTGCAAGCCACACCGTACTGAAGAGCATGTTTCCCTTACTAGCGGTATACTGAATTAGAGACGTGATTACAATTAGAGATTCTAAACCTGCCACTGTCAGCTGATTCCTTGGTGGTTCATTGGTACAGTGTTGATAAGGTGTTCGAATGTGTTTAAGGGACCAAGGAACAAAACAGGGTTCGAATCCTGCCATATCAACTATGAAATGTTTAAGTTACAATAATTTGCATTTATGAGTGTTGTGATTGAAATTGGTCTTCAAACATAAAATTTCAAATGAGCTATTTACATCCCTTGGTGTTACAAGCGAACTGTAAACCTATCTGGATAGACTTCCTATATAAACAATTAAACGTCATGTAGGTTAATAATGCTCTGTATTGATATATAGGCTCACTAAGTTGTAAAATCACAAGAATTGAATGTTAGTTTGTGCCTGGAATATGAATTATGTCAAACCAAAATTCAAACTCTAATGTTAAAGCAAACTTGATTGAGTTTGAACATTGCTAGGACTGTTCATCTTCTAGTGCATTCATTCAAACTGACATTACATTTATAAATGAATAAATACACCATTTGAAGTTCACATCATTTATTTTGAAAACAAAAATGAAGCAATTATTAGACTTTACATACAAAATAAAATCAGCTATAATTAATGGTTCCAAATGCAACATAATTACTAGCCAAACTACCTGTTGTGATCCATCATAAACATCACTCAAAGAGCTATAATGTAAAATTTTCATGTATTACATATTCAGTTTTGGTGCAAAGGCTATTATCAAGACAGTGCATAATAAATGCTGTTTTAACCAATTATAATTATATGTTTTCCTATTAACGGTAAATTTTAAGTGACTTTTCTTCTTAATCTCGGCCTCTGAAAGTCATTAAAAATAGCTTCAATAACATTAAATAAAGTAGAGAAATATTACTTTGAAATTAAACAAGGTAATCTGTATATTCACTAGTGAATTATATTTAAATTGTTCCCCACACCCAGTGATGAAAATTTTGTTCGATAAATGTTTAAAGGAGTAATTCTTGAGCAAAAAAAAAAAAAAACATCTGGGGTTTTCTTTCGATTTATTAACTTAAAGATTTTTCTTGAATCACATTGGTACTATACCATAATCAAGATAAATAATCAAATGTATATCAAAAACTGTATATGTCTTGTCAATTTGACAAATTGTACCAAATACTCCATATTGAAAATGTACTTTATATATACTTGTGGTGCCTACAAAAAGAAATAAAGCGATAAAAAAAAAAAAGATAAATAATCGTTAAAGAAAAATGTAATTGTTAAACACAAGTAAAGCTTTATAAATGCAAGTGATTGTCTGCAATGTTTAAAAAGTAAGACTAAAACAAATGTATTACAGTCATATTTTATGAATTCCAAATTTTCAATAGAAGGATACAAAAATGTATTTAAAAAGAAGAAATACATATTTTTATTACCTTATTGTTAGCACAGTCAATACTTATGCCACAATGTATTATCATGCATGTGCCTCAAGTTGTTGAAATTGCTAAGTTTGAATATCTTTTGAAATAGAAAACAAACATATTTGTTTCATGAAAAGAATTAAAAATTGAAAATATTTAATGTGTTACACCACAGTAGTACAATTTTATTCCATTCCAAATCAACTTCAAATTTAGGTAAATAATAGGCACAGTTTTTATCTTTATGAAGCATAGGAACTAAAACAAAATGTGAATATGATTTTCCTCTTTCATATTAAATTCACCTGAACAAGTACAAAACACTCTTTGAATGTTTCTAAACCTTTGACTTAACTATGAATACTCAAAAACACAAGTACACTTAGAAAAGCACATTTTTCGGATAAAGATCCTGCTTTTCAAAGGAAATGGTCTGGTCTATTTTAAAGTTAAAAAACTGAGTACCTCTCTTAGCACTCTTTCACTTTTTGCACCTTCTATTCACCTATCACCTATCACTTCCACTTTCTTTCTATCTGGTTGTTGTTAACTTTAATACTGACACATGGATAATACCTGCAATGTTGCCAATATACCATACCATGTACCGTTTTTCTGCAATAACATCAATTTTAATTATATATATAATATATATATATATATATATATATATATATATATATATATATATATATATATATATATATATATATATATATATATATATATATATATATATATATATATATATATAATATTAGTTCTGTAGATGAGTTTAAAGAAGATTTTGTTTTACTTTTTTGGAGAATGACATAGTTAAATATCCATATCAGAGCCTTTAAGAGGTCAATGTTTGTGCTACCTTACATAATTATCTTACAACATGAGAATAGACTATAACTGATAATAAGAGGCTGTGAGAAATACATCATTAGGATTTAGTTTTGCTAAATATCCCAACTGCAGGAAAACCATATAAGGTTTGGCAGACAAAGAAACTTAATACTGCCAGATATCGATTTTCAGAAAACAGAGGCTTATCGACATATTTGATATTCTGAAAATTTTATAGAAGACTATGACCAACCTAGTGTGTATGCAAAAAATTTTCAAGTGGCAATCTTAGAAAATTAAAACAATTTAGACAGTTGTTCCCTATTCCTGTTATAAATCAACACCTGAAGACAGCATCTAGAAAAAAGTAAAATCTTTGGTAAAAGGAATTTTTTAAACTACTTCTCTGTTGAAAGTAATCCTTTTTCAGAAGTTTCATTAAGAATTGAATTTTCTTTACTTAGTCATACAAGGGTTAAGGAAACAGAAAACTAAAACTTGTACTTCAAACTTACTTAGAGCATTCAAATTATAGTTGAAAACACATCATGAATGAAACCAGGCAGTGGTTTATCAAATATGACACATTTCAAATGTGAAAAACTGTTGTACAACAAATGACGTGAAACTGTAAATTCATGTTGGCATAGAAAGATGACAACAATATGGTGTGGCAACTTTTTACCAACATATGCACAAGGACAAGAACATTGTAATCTGCTTAGAATAAGCCTATCAAATTCCATAAAACTAGATTCATTGAAAAACAAAAATGTTCCAATTGGTTCCATTTTTCTTCATTGGCTGAAAGTAAAAAAAAAAAGCAAAACTAATTTTGGTAAAGAAAAATATCGTTTAGTTGATAATTCTTATACATTATTATAAATCAAATGAAACCCAAAATATTTTCGTGAAAACATATGTACCGGTATTATAAAATGGAGTAAAGCTTTTGCAACCAAATTCCAAAGTCCATTAATGTGTGTCTATTTGTCCAAACATTGCGCATCTTAATTATTAAGTCAATAATCCGAACAAAAAAGGAATTAGAATATCGTATTTAGTTTGTAGGTCCAATATGTGAGTCTATATGTGTCCAAACACTGCTTTTTCATTCAATACTAGCATAAAAACACTTTTAAAAATTACATCTACAGTGAGATTCAAGGTCCATAACTGTGTCTATTTGTCCAAACACTGTGTGTCTCGAGTCAATAATTAAAGAAAAAGAAATACAGATATTGGATCTACAGTTAATTTCTAGGTCCACAACTGTGTGTCTATTTGTCCAAACACTATCTGTCTTCAGTCAATAATTAAAGAAAAATAGATACAGACATTGAACTTAAGTGAGTTTCTAGGTCCACAACTGTGTGTGTCTATTTGTCCAAACACTGTCTGTCTTCAGTCAATAATAAAAGAAAAATAAATACAGACTTTGAACTTAAGTGAGTTTCTAGGTCCACAACTGTGTGTGTCTATTTGTCCAAACACTGTCTGTCTTCAGTCAATAATAATTAATTAAAAGAAATACAGATATTGGATCTACAGTGAGTTTCCATTTGGGAGATTTTGCAACATATATAATATCATTGTTCTAAATTAGCATAAGTATTTTGGCTTATACAAACAATGTCTGCAATCAAAAGATTTCAACTGTAAGAAAAACAAGGAGAAATTTGATAGATAGACAACAATGACTTTCTTGTCATTTTTAGTCTGTGGAATAATTCATGTCCATGTAATCGTCATCCCCTTTTGCATAAGTTACTTTGCCTCTCTTTCCCCTCACTACTGCAGTAGAACCCAGGTTAAGTTTTTTCAGGTCGTGTTCAACTTTAATCATCCTTGCTTTCAGTGAGAACCTATTTCCCATTTCCTGCTCCATGCGCAAAAGTCTCTCTTCACACATAGGGTGCCTTGATAGTGTTTTCTCCATTTGGGAGATTTTGCACTGAGCCCTATACAGACTGGTTCTAAGCATTTCTATCTCTCTTCTTGAACACTCCAAACTTTCTTTAGAATTGCAAAGACCCATGGTAGAATAAGAAGACCACACCAGTTTAAACTAGTTTTGTTTCCCACAATTCTTTGCATAAACCATAAACATAAACTTGGACATTTATGAACACTTACTCAAAAGCCCCGCCTCAAACTGAAACTTAAGACGAAAATCATATCTACAGCAAGATACCAATTCTTCAAGATTGAATAGAGCCCCATCAATTTAATGCAACAATAACTAGATCTCTCTGGCTCTGAGACATTTTTTTGTAAAATCTAGAGATGAATTAATGCAATGTGTTAATATGTCCAGACAAGTGTCAAATGTTAAAATCAATGCGTGTCTAAATCTGTTTGCTTCAATATTTGAATACAAGATATTGTCCCCTGTACATTGGTCATTTTCAAAATTGCTAGGATTTTATTTTTCAAATTTTAAAACTTCCTTAAAAAATTTTTATGCAGATGACTCACAAACACTTTATCATCAAAATATATAAAGATATAGGCTCAAAAGCATCGGTGACACATAGGGTGCCTTGATAGTGTTTTCTCCATTTGGGAGATTTTGCACTGAGCCCTATACAGACTGGTTCTAAGCATTTCTATCTCTCTTCTTGAACACTCCAAACTTGTTGACAAATCTTCAATGGTTTCTTTAGAATTGCAAAGACCCATGGTAGAATCAGAAGACCACACCAGTTTAAACTAGTTTTGTTTCCCCCAATTCTTTGCATAAACCATAAACATAAACTTGGACATTTATGAACACTTACTCAAAAGCCCTGCCTCAAACTGAAACTTAAGACGAAAATCATATCTACAGCAAGATACCAATTCTTCAAGATTGAATAGAGCCCCATCAATGTAATGCAACAATAACTAGATCTCTCTGGCTCTGAGACATTTTTTTGTAAAATCTAGAGATGAATTAATGCAATGTGTTAATATGTCCAGACAAGTGTCAAATGTTAAAATCAATGCGTGTCTAAATCTGTTTGCTTCAATATTTGAATACAAGATATTGTCCCCTGTACATTGGTCATTTTCAAAATTGCTAGGATTTTATTTTTCAAATTTTAAAACTTCCTTAAAAATTTTTTATGCAGATGACTCACAAACACTTTATCATCAAAATATATAAAGATATAGGCTCAAAAGCATCGTAGACACATAGGGTGCCTTGATAGTGTTTTCTCCATTTGGGAGATTTTGCACTGAGCCCTATACAGACTGGTTCTAAGCATTTCTATCTCTCTTCTTGAGGACTCCAAACTTGTCGACAAGTTTTCAATGTTTTCTTGTAAAGTCCCAAAATTGGGTCCAATTTGGTCAAATTAAGAAAACTAGGTGTTTTTTATGTTCACTATAATGCAGCTTCAAAAATAAAATTCAAAACATCTGTTTCAAAGTCTTCAGTGATGTTAAATCAAGTATCTATGCTTTGTTTTCTTTTTACAAAAACAGATCAACCTCAGGTGATGCACAGTGAAACCAGAACAAATTCAGAATAGTAAATATCAGTTGTGAAAGGCTTAGACCATAACAGTCTAACCACATTGAAGTTTCATTGGATAATACTGAATACATTTTGAGATAGTGGTTGGAAAAGGCTCCTTAATTAGGCCAAAATGCACTGAGTTCAAATTGTTTCCATGGAAACCCAACAAAATAAACAATTCAGGATAGTTTAAATAACAAAGGTACCACTCCACCTCTAGTTTCAACTAAGTCTCATTAAATACCTGTGATGTGGTTATGTTTTTTGGTGAGAATTGACTAATTCGGGCTACAAACCTTACAGAAATATTCATACTGCTTTTAAAATAAGATCAGTATGTCATACAATGTTTTTAATTGAACTTGATAAGAATTAAGGCTGTACATGATTCCGACTGTAGAACCCCCATTCACCATGCTAATTACATCCTGAATTTTAAAAATAAAACAAAAATCAACAACTAGAAATATGTGCATTTGATGCACTGTAAAGTCCCCCCCCCCACTGAAATTGTTTCCATTTCAGAATAATTAAGGAAGGAAGCATTTCACCTTAGTCTATCCACATACAATATCTCATTTGGTAATACTGAAAAGATTTTGAGATAGAGGTTGGAAAATTTTCCTTAGCGAAAAAATGCAAAATCTTCAAATGGTTTTCATAGAAACATGAAAAATTAGTTTATGTAACAAAAAGTACCAGGTACGTCTCCAACACTAGCTCTAACCAAGTCTCATTTAAAACTATTTAATTTGTGAATGAGAGGGGAAAATTACCGGTAGTTTAAACTAGAGAGTGTTTTTACTCGTAAAGACAGATGTTTCCCCCTTCTGTCAATTCCCAAAATCTCTAAGCAAATCTCTTTCTCTGTATATTGTTATATTTTCAATTTAACTTACTGGTAATTATTTATCAACAATTCCACAGTCCAATCTTCATAAGGACAAAGTCTGAATTGCTGCCATGGAAACCAAAAGAAATAAATTTTTTAGAAAAACAACTCAAACCCTCTAAAGGCAAATCTGCATAAAATGGAGAGGCAGCATACCAAATTTGGTGGTGATAAGTCAAATACTTTTAGAAATCTGCTCCAGTGACTAACACTACCCTTATTAATACAAAGTCCAATTTGTCATCATGGAAATAAAAATAAATACAAATTTGTAAAAAGTTCAAAGCCCCAAAAGGCATATCTACATGATATGGAGATTCAGCATACCAAATCTGGTGATGATATGTCAATTAGAAAATATATACAGTCAAAATAAAAGTAGAAGGCACCAATCAACCACTAGGTAAAAGTTTGGTAAAGAGAAATTTTGAGTAGATTTTGAGATATGGCCCAGAAACAGGCACATGGTCTTTAAAACCCCAAGTTTCAGAATAAAAAGCCACTTAAGTTTTTACCCAAAATCAGGTTTATATCTTTTAATGGAAACTCCCAAAAGAATGTTAAGACATGTTATAAATAAAAAAGAATCTATACATTAGTGATTTTACAAGATTTTCACAATTCCAAAGTTGAAGCAGTAACTGTCCAACTAGAACCTGTATATGATGTAACATTATTTTCAAAGTCCTCTGTTCCCTTGGTCACAACATATCAATCTCAATACAAACATCTTTACTATTATCTGACTTTCAAATCAATACTTGAAACATGTTGCTGGAAAGTGCTTTGAACTACATGATACGTAAAATCAAGGCAACAGATCTGAAGGAGAAATAAAAGAAATGTGACGAAGAACAAGAGATATTTTCATAACTAAGCTGTACACCATTTAATGGCTTGTCACTTATCAAGAAGTCAACAATTTTTTTTGTTCATGTTTGACACTTTTTTCACTATTGTGTGCCAGTGGCGCCGCTGCAGGTGACCATTGTGTTTTCTGCTTTTTCCAATTGCACACAAGCAATCTTTCATTCTAGGTGTCTTTCTAGCATTTAGAAAGATCCCCAGATACTGTTTGAGCTCATCTTCTTCTTCAGTTGTCCAGTTGATTCTTTCAACGGGTCTCCTCCTTGGACGTGGATCCTCCTCCTCCTCCTCCGAGGAATCTTCCTCCACTTCACCCTCCTCTTCTGACAGAACAGTATCATTCAGATCGTTTTCAAGCTGTTCAATTTCTTCATTGTTTTCCATTTCTTCCTCTTGTGGTACGTCTTTTGGCAAAACAATGTCTGAAAAATTCAGGAAAAAAATATTTTAAGTTAGAGCAAAGGTATGTTGATCTTATATATTTGTTTAGCAATAATATAAGGTTTAAAATGTTCTATTTGAATAAAACAAAGTACATTTTGCAAATTTTAAACATAATATTTTAGTAATTCTATTCTTTCAGATTTATCTAAAATTCACATAAGGCTTCAAGGCTTATTTTCATGATCTGGTCACACAAAGTGGTTGGAATCGGAGTAACATTAGTTTTTATTCTATATTTGCTCTTGGAGTGATGTCCCTTTCCAGATTTATATATATTTATCGTTTGAATCACTTCATCAACAGTACCCTATTTCCTCGAATACAACTCATACAGAGCTCATTGGGTGCTGAAATAAATACAACCTGGGATAACCAATACATAACTGGTTTCTATTACGACACAGGTCTTGAGTAAAACCCGGGGATTAGGGGGTGCTAAAGGAAATTGAAGCCCTGGGTTGTATTCGAAGATGTTTTTAGTGCTGTAAGAGGGTTCCACACACAAAGCGCATTGATTTCAATATGCACGTGACATTTTAAACATCAAATGTGTCCATGGAAAATTTAAACCAGATCTACAAGATATAATGCTTTGAACTCTAAGTTTAGGTAATGTTAAATTTCAACTAAACTCTCTGAAAGTATAATATTTCACAAATCCATCAAAATATCTTTGAATTTTTTGCTATATTTTGTCTCTTGACACTTAATCCAGGCCAAGGGTTTATTTTTAGAACAAGTTTATTTTGTTTCATCGATCAAATGCCAAATTTAGACGAGGGATTGAGGATGTTTGGTACTGTAGATCCTAGCAGTCTTGAGCAAGTCACAGGCTTTAAAGAAATCAAAAGAAAAAAACAGGAGAAGTTGGGACTCCAATAGGATTTACAGAGATATTAAATGACACCAATTTGCCATATCTTAAACTCATGCCAAAAAATAATAACCATATTTATTTATTTAAAAAA
The DNA here is from genome assembly GCA_936450465.1 of Gibbula magus. Taxonomy (NCBI): domain Eukaryota; kingdom Metazoa; phylum Mollusca; class Gastropoda; order Trochida; family Trochidae; genus Gibbula; species Gibbula magus. Next base: position 13,764,530 of record OW388290.1, on the reverse strand, counting down.
ACAAACTTTCATTACCTGAAATATCAACATCATCTAGTTTTTTGCCGGAAAACTTGGACACAAGTCCCATGTCCTGCATTAGCAACATTTTGCTTATATGCACTCTCTCGATCAGTCCCGACATTTGTCTGTAGTTGGACAAGTGCACTTTCATGGTGTGTCCAAGATGGGAACAGAGCCACTGCATTTGGTTTTTGTCCAAGTTCATGACCTGGAATAACATTGCAACATTTTTCACTTAGATAATAATGTTTTATCTTTAATCTTTATTTTAAGGTACATCCATTGTGTTGTTGGGGGTCACATATTACACATGTTATAAATGGTGTTACTTTATCGGGAAGTACCGACTGTTACCGAAAACTACAATTTTGATGATAGTCAACCTATTAGTAGTTTATAGATGATATGAAGGTAAAAGGAGGGATTTCTAATAAAAAAAACGGACAATGGTTGATGCATGCTGATTAGACAAACATAATTTTGGAATCTTATTTACAACAGGCAAAAAGACAAATTTAGGTTGATATTGTTGATTAGGTCATATAACTACTGTGCATGTAAATAAAACGTTTAGTTTCGGTTTGCACACATGCTTAATGATGTTTCTTGATTTCAATTGGAAACTAGTAATCATGATATATTTAGAGATTCAGGATGAATGTGCAAGTTACTTGATAAGTGAAATTATTTGTACTGTAAACAGCACATATGGTGTGTTGGAACATATTAAACCAAATAAAGTTTTATTAAACACAATTGATGCATCTTTAATATCAGTTAGCATTCGGAGAAAAGAACATTTGAAGCTTTTGTATTGTATTCAAAAACTGATTAATGTTAACATGATCATATGAAAAAGAGATTTAAAACTTGGCATTATTTACATTCATTTTTGAAGTATGGACTGAAACTAACATTACAAATATAGAGCCATGGTGTTGTTCAGCATGGTTATTTACATTCATTGCCTTTTGGGTTTGAACTTTAAACTATAATTTAAAAAAGAGCTATATAGTCTCTGTTGCTCTTCAAGATTCATATTGTTCTGATGTTGGAGGACTGAAAGTGAAGCAGACTGATCTCCAGATAAAATATGATGCCTTGACAGGATCTTGAAAATGGCAGTGCTTAAATAAAACATGACTAGATCCAAAGATGAAAGCGTTTTTGTGAATACAAACAATATTAGACATGCGGGTGTTTAGATTAGGGTATTTTGCTTCATGAATAGAACTGGCACAAAATCTTTCATCGCTATGATGCCAATGTTCATTCACCATAATTTAGATTTATAACAATACCAGGTAATGGTTGATTAATCAGATATGAACTCAATTTTTATAGCAAAGGTTATTTTTTTTTATTTGTTTAATGTTTATAATAAGGTCTATGTTTTGATATAAAAACTTTAGTCTCTTAGTAACAAATAGTATTCTGAAAATTACAGTTTCTTAGTTGATAGGTTTTGGAGAAGATATATAGTATAAAGGTTTTAGGGAAAATGCCTGCCACACCCATATCATATTAGGGGTTAGGGCCAAATGTAATTTTTAGCTTTGAAGAGGGTGTTATAGGAGAAAAGAGAAAACTTTTTAAAGGTTACGGATCACAGATGACAAAGTAAGCTATACACCAATCTGCCTTCCAGACCTGATGAGCAAAAATTAGATTAATTTGGATTATCTTTGCTTACTTGGGAGAGAGTTGCTGTATACTTTCTCATGGTAACGGAGTTTATCCTCTCGGGAAAACGAAGCTTCAGTGTAGAGCAGATGATTTTTATACTGTCATATGCCCGTATGTGACCATTAGCTGCAACAAGATGTGTTTATGTTAGATATGACATATTAACATGATCAAGAATTGGAATATCAAAGAAAAATACAAATACCCCATGTGAAAAATATGGTAATATCAAAGATGAACGACTGACCTATGCAGCTTTTTGAAGAATTCTTTCTATACCAAGACCAAAGTTTCAACTATAAAGTAGAATGTGTTTTGGACAAATGGACAGATAGATGGATGAAGAATAATATGAGACAACAGTAGATGAATAAAATCTTCGTAAACCTATTTTTCTCAATTTGTATGACAACAGTAAAAAACCCAAAGTATAATATGGAAACAAAGGTATTTTTTTAAATACGATTTTTCGATTTTATTAAGTATTTCCATTTGTTATTGAATTTTTACATCTGACTAATCACCTTTTTAAAAGAATCTATTGAACAAACATATAATTAATAATGATTAATATGATTAACAAGGTGTTCAAACAAATTTATTCATACTTCTTTCGACATTATATTCAGATCTACAAACATTTTTAGTAAAAGATTTTAAGCTACTAAAAACTATGCTCTATAGTATGTTGGCATGTTTATCAGAACAATATATATGTTTACCTCTGTTCGCAAACAAATATTCATTGTCTTTCGCGATATCGGCTGCTTTCCTCACTTCTCCATCAGCAAGATATTCCAGTGCCTTTGATGTGTCTGCCGGAATTATCACAGGTACAGGTCTCGCCCGCTGTATTCAAATAAAAACAAACTTAGGAAATGAATTATAAAGTTGAATTATAATGTATATCTACAAATAAAAAGTAGCGCGAAGTTAAAGTAAATCACAAATTTTCATCATGCTATTTTTCAAGAGGATAACCCCCCAACTCAAATATATATTCCCCAAATTAGAGCTTTCTTGCATAAGTTATTCTTGAGGAATGTCCTGTTAAGATTCCCAGGTAGTGGGTATGTCTAATTAAAAGAATTCAAATTATAATCATTTGTATATATTTATGCATTTCAACAGAGATATTACATTAATCAAGGGTAAGATAGTAAATCTTGCATCATACGGGTAGGTAAGTCCCATTTCAAATAAAGGACATACCTTTCCACGTGTGAACATCAGCTCCTGTGTGTTCAAGAGGTGCTTTTCAACTTCAGAGAGGTCAACCTCTTGTTCAAAGTCTTGACACTCGGACTTCTTTTCAATACACTGACGAACCCTTGAAAAGATCAACAAGAATAAAAATAGTCATTCATTCTTTATACATTCAATATCATTATCTACATTCAATATAATACATCATATAATACATCATTATTTCAGGTTTCTATTAACTTAAATACATATATACCAGTAATAGCAAAATATTCCAGACATGGTTTATTAATAGAAAAAGTGAATCTCTATCTTATATATATCAATGGTAAATTTTCAACTTGTATAATAAGAAAATTTTTTGGGATCATTACTTAATAAATACAAGTGTTTTTTAAACAGGGATTGACAATTATCAGAACATAAGAGTATATGTACGTACGTGATCACTTCAACTTCTCCAGATCTTCGTTTGTTGTACATGGTTAGTCTGCACAGGGCAAGAACTGCAATATTCCTGAAATTTTCCTGAGTTTTATCATCCAGGTTGGCCGACTTTAGAGATGAAGATAAATGACTTGACATAGTCTCAACATCTTTTGGAGAAGGTATTTCTTGTGTTTTGTACATTCTTCTTTGAAGCACACTTCGTGACAATTTTGTAACCCTCTCTCCCCATTCCATTTGCATTAGTTTGAGGAAAACCTTGCAATCTCTTATTTCTCTTTCTGACGTTTCGTTTCTTGCCTTTCTGAGGACAAGTCCCCATTTGGCATTCAGTAACCTTTTGATGTCATATTTCAGCTTGATGGCGTTTGATGGTGCCTGTAGCTCCTCGTCATCCAGAGAAGGTGTAGAAACCAAAAGTGCACATTTCACAAAAAGATCAAACATGTTCGGTTGTAGAAAAAACCACATATCTTGATCTTTCTCTCCGGATTGTTTCTGCATCTGTAGTAAAAGCCTCGCATTAAGTCTCATACGCTGAGAAGTATAGTACTTCCTCTTCTCAATGTTGTCAATACTTCTCCTAAACCATGATTCCCCTAGCAGTACTATAAGGTTGTCATTTTGGGCTGTTTTTGTAATGTTGTCTCTTTTCATTATTGTAAAAACTTCATTTTCAAGCTTTTTGGAAGGTCTTATTGTCAGCTTTCCCGCAATAATGTCTGATTGTAGGAGCAAATGTTTCTTGGACGAAGGATGAAATCCATCCGTGTCATTATTGCACCCTTCATAGTGCCTGTACAGAGTGTTAGTCAACATCCATTGCTTACACATTGGACATGGTCCATATTCTTCAGCTACGAAATTGTCTACAGGTCGTCGACTCACCAACAGCTCACCCTTCTTTTGGTCCATAACTTTTATATTATGGTTATGGTCCCCTTCATTCCTAAGTGATGAAAAGTCTGGACATCGACTTTTTTCAAAAAGTGACTTTACTTCAATTTGATCCTTGTGAATTTTCATGTGTGACGGAATATGTTGGACAAGTTTTCCACAGAACACACATGAATGATAGCTATTGTAGACCCTTTCCGATTTCTTGTTCTGTTGGGAACCTACAGTTGTAGATTTTTTTACTTTTCTCACAAATATCAAAGGATTGTTCTTATCAGCTAGTATATCTTCATGTCTATAACAATGTCCATGGCATATCATATGATCCTCATCAACATCAGGTGATAAATCAACAACGTCACTAGATGATTTTGCGGTATCAACTCTAGTCTTTGTGACGGAGGTCTGTTCCTCCATTGCTGTATCAACAACGTCACTAGATGATTTTGCCGTATCAACTCTAGTCTTTGTAGCGGAGGTCTGTTCCTCCATTGCTGTATCAACAACGTCACTAGATGATTTTGCGGTATCAACTCTAGTCTTTGTGACGGAGGTCTGTTCCTCCATTGCTGTATCAACAACGTCACTAGATGATTTTGCCGTATCAACTCTAGTCTTTGTGACGGAGGTCTGTTCCTCCATTGCTGTATCAACAACGTCACTAGATGATTTTGCCGTATCAACTCTAGTCTTTGTAGCGGAGGTCTGTTCCTCCATTGCCGTATCAACAACGTCACTAGATGATTTTGCCGTATCAACTCTAGTCTTTGTGACGGAGGTCTGTTCCTTCATTGCTGTATCAACAAAGTCACTAGATGATTTTGCCGTATCAACTCTAGTCTTTGTGACGGAGGTCTGTTCCTTCATTGCTGTATCAACAAAGTCACTAGATGATTTTGCCGTATCAACTCTAGTCTTTGTAGCGGAGGTCTGTTCCTCCATTGCCGTATCAACAACGTCACTAGATGATTTTGCCGTATCAACTCTAGTCTTTGTGACGGAGGTCTGTTCCTCCATTGCCGTATCAACAACGTCACTAGATGATTTTGCCGTATCAACTCTAGTCTTTGTAGCGGAGGTCTGTTCCTCCATTGCCGTATCAACAAAGTCACTAGATGATTTTGCCGTATCAACTCTAGTCTTTGTGACGGAGGTCTGTTCCTCCATTGCTGTATCAACAACGTCACTAGATGATTTTGCCGTATCAACTCTAGTCTTTGTGACGGAGGTCTGTTCTTCCATTGCTGTATCAACAACGTCACTAGATGATTTTGCCGTATCAACTCTAGTCTTTGTGACGGAGATCTGTTCCACCATTGCTGTATCAACAAAGTCATTAGCTCTTTCCAAATCATGAATGAAATCTTGACGGGTTTTTGGGCGTCTCTTCAAGTTATCTGTAAGAGGAAAAATATGAAATGTAATTCTTACATAATTTGTATCTACAAATTTACAATATTTGGTTTGTTTGAGTTGAGTTATATGTTTTATTATATTAGTATAATCTTAAATTTATTGTCACTTCTTATCACTTCTATCTCAATGGTAACAAATAAAAGTACTATACTGTTTATTGGCTTCATTGGACAGATTAAGGCTGCAAGACTTTTGTACAAAGTTTAGATAAAATATGGAAAGTAACAGAAACAATACTCTTCTATAGAAACACCTCAAAAAGCAAACAAGGAACTGAAAACAGAACAAACATCAAAATATAATTCATTATATAAATTTTATAAATTAATATGAATTTTTATCTCTTAGCCCTAAGCAGGTTTGATAATCTTTGCCTTGCCATGACATACATCATTAAGACTGCAGACATTAACAAGTAATTACGTCAATGACACAAGTTTCTTGAGATAAGCTTGTGAAGTTTTTTTTAACAATACAATAAGATATGTGCATTTCTCTGAATATCACTTTTTATATTAAAGATCCACAAACCCCGACCATATCACTTTTCGGTTTTTATTCAAGCATATTCCAAGATGACGAGGATTCCACTTGATATTTGTCAATTCAACCAATAAACACCTTTTATAGCGCCTTTTTAGAACGCCGATCAATTACGCCTCATAAAACTTTAGCCGAGAGGGAATTCCGCGTGCTTGGCCTTGTGACGTAATACACAGAAGTCGCTTGGCGTCTAATGACAGAATCCACTAGATTTAGCCTTACATAACTGCCTAAATAACATATTTACCTGTGTCCTTATACAACACAATTTCATATATACACGCCCCGTAAAACGAAATACAAATGGCAGCAGATGTCAACACTGTTTAGTACTGGATGTGACCATTGTGGGACCCGTAATTCTGCAATGTGTTTTGGAACAATTCTTATCGTTGCCCAATATGGCGGCGGCACACATGTTAGATGATGAAGATGTTCAAACGTCACAGAGATCTATTACACATTTCATACGGATTATAAAGGTGTTAACACGCCTCATTCATGTTGAATAAGTTTTGTTTTCACATTCGTCCTTATGCAAAATATTTTCAGTATTTTTGTTTATCAATGTAGCGATATGTAATAAGTGATGTAGTTGCGTTATTGACACTCTAACTTAGATAAATATTAAATAAGAGGGGAAATCTACACGACTGAACTATAGCCGGGGTAATATTTTTAAAATTGAGAACCAAACAACACATGTACACACGGCCATGGTGAGTTCTATAGTTCCAATACTTTCATTTAAAATTGGGAAAGATATGTTTTCCATATTTTTATCCGAAGTGATTTAAACATTATTTTATTTCCACAAACATATGAATTGACCATCAAAAACTACATGTAATATAAAATGCAAGGCCTTTTATATAACATGCTAGGAAAATGGTAGTGGTATTACACTGAATCTAAGTAATTGTAAATGTACACGACTATAGATTTAAAGATAGCCCGAATATCGGAAACTTGTAATGTCATAACGTTCTTATTATGTTTTAAAGGAATTATCAACAAAAATCGACAAATCACCTAAGGATTTCATTAAGCAACTCATGTGTATGACGTCACATCGCTAACGAAGGTTATGCTACCCTGAGGGGCCGCGGCAAACTGTTTCAAGAATGAGATAATGAGCAGGCTAAATTTACTCACTTTGAAGGGCTATATCTTGATGAGTAGGTGACGCTTCGAAATAATCGTTTGTGTTTTGCTTACTTGAAAGTATTGTCTATATGAATAAACGAATTTACATCGAAAAATCATCGAGATGATATTATCTTTAATGTAAAAAATATAATATAATTAAATTTTTTTTTCACTTGTTTTTTTCTATTATACTGCTTAATTTATTATATCATTGGGCTGTATTTCGTGTAACACCGCTCCATTTGGATTATAAATGAATGGGTTAGTTGTGGAATTTCATTGGTCAACGTCACTGAATTTATCGATTGCTTGACCGCTTGTACCACTTTCGGTTTGTCAAACTACAATTATTTTTAAATGAATTATCAAATATATTTTATGTATTTATCTAAATCCATATAGCCATAAAAACAATAACAATAGATTGTTAACTGATCATATAAGACAGAAATCTTCATCAAAACACCCAACATTTTGCTCAACGGATAACTTAACTATTCTACTAGCCATTTCATGTGGTTACAATGGCCGGGGCTCTGCTTAATTGGAGTGCATTTTGCGCTAATGTACAATATGTTTTTAGGAAATAACCGCGAGACTGCTGTACTAAACACATAGACTTAAGCCGAGACGTCAGTGTTGCTCCCATCCCAAATCACCATTCATGGGGTGTCCGTTACATGCTATCAAAATATATTTTCACTCTATGACATGTTTTTACTTGTCTCTTTTCTACCTTTGATCCTAAGACAAAGCAATTAAGCCATCGTCGGACTATGACCGTATAGGTCAGAATTAATACACATGTACAAACACAAGCAGGTGGTAGGTACTAACACAATTGTCTGTCTGTCTTGATGTCATTAGATTGGCGCCAACCGGTTCCTGTCTTGTAACAACATGAACGCTATTTTTTTCAAGTTATCCAATAAAAACTGAGGGGTAAATAATGAACAAATGATATCAATTTTAGTGTAAAATCCTCACCATTTGGATTTTTTTACCATGTTTGTTGCCAAAGACTTTTGTTAATGAGACTTATCTTCTTAAGTTCTTAAGTTCTATCATTGATGGATTTTTAAGTTTACAATTTGTGTTCTTATGCATTTGGATATTTTTATTGTTCACTTGAATACGTTTATAAGGTAAGATTCTTATATTAATTGACACCGCTTGCTGAAATGTCAGAGTGGCAAAAGTCTACAATAACAAAACATCATTTTATTATCTATTAGAATGTAATCCAAAGCCAATGACCAACCAAGCAACAAACCATATTTAACTTGATGTAATTGACGATTGTCATTAACATTAACTATAAACTTGTTTAGCCATCGGTTTTGTTTCCTTTAAAAAATATTATTAAATCTTAAACTTTTTGACAATTTAAATAAGTGATATGCTGCTGATTTATCCTGATCTCAGATATGTTACCATCTAATGAAATAAAAGTGAGTTAATGTTGTGGTTGATATGTGATAAGTAAAACGTAACATTCATCATTGTCTTTCAATATTCATATCAATTATGATTTTGCGACACTTGTAAAGTGAAACTTGATAAGCAGGACTACTTGAACAGTTTACAGCAGTACAGCAGTGTGGTATTGTTGCAATTTGCAAAACGTAGATATAACGGATAAACTGACCAATTCCCCAGTGTTTGCCATTGTAAATTGTAAGCGATTGTTTACACGGTGTTTAATATATATAGGAACAACATACTATTTTTTGGTAAATAAAATAGTCGAAATGAACGAAATGCAGATAAGAATGCTTTTATAAAAAGACATTTAGTTGTGTTTTTTTTACAGTTTTATAATGTCACTGTAGCTTGCTGTTTTTACAGAAGAAAGTGATATCATGAAAGAAATTAAAAAGGGATTGTACATTGTTCGGTTGAGAAAATATCAATTTTATTGTGTCTTTTGTCAAAAAATGTAAGAAAATTTGAATGTCACCGAATGATTTAAAGAGTATCAATAGTAATTTCACCTGCCTAAATAAAATGCAGGCTTTCAATGGATAAACTCAGATTCCTTTCAGATTTAATTTTATCACAAACGTTTATATCTTCAAATGAATGATACCGTTGAGCCAAATAAAAAAATTAAAAAAAGTTTTGAAATACAAATAGTAAGTTTATCATGGTTTTCGCATATTTAACAGGATTTTTCAGTGACACACATATTTTAAATATTGCTAATACTGTTATATCATGTGCACAGTTTAATAAACAGGCGAATTCAGAAATTGTAATAGGGGTTCACAAAACATTTTTCATCACTTAACATAATTTTTTAAATTACCTACATAAACACAAAAACCTGTCGTCACAGCAGTTTTGATCATTTCAAGTGTAACTTTGACAGCCTATCGTGTAAAAATTATTGAATATACTATCAATTTAAAAGTTCTTGATGGAAGAACAACTATCAGTTAATTGTACAAGTGATTTATATTCATCACTTACTGGAAATAAAACACATAGTAACATGTTTACTGCAAATATAGGTGACGCTAACAACATGTCGTAAAGTTCCATGGAGTGACCATATCAAGGTGGTTTATAGGATCACTTGAAAAAAATTAAGACTAGAGTTCAACAGAATGTTCGCATAATTTTCTACTGATATGATTAATGGAAAGACCTTATCGGATCATGTAAAGAGATTATTTTACCATCTGCTGCAACATTTTTTGTTATGGATCAAATAAACAATCAAGGTTTTGTTTGAGTAAATAAGCCTGCGGCAGCGATAAACTCATTAAAATCATATCTTTGATTTGTTCCTATAAGGCTAGACATAAATGACTTATCACTAATCCAAGATGAGTGACAACCCAAATGTTTTGGGAATGAATCAAAGATGATTTTAATGAGATTGGCGGCAACGGTGATAGGGAACTGCCTACAAACAAAATTAAGGTGGAGGTTTTTATCTAAATTTAAAGTGGCTAATATTTTAATGGTATAATTTCAAAATCTTCACTGATTCAATGATATTAACTGTTGAGGGTGTAACTGCTATGCACATGCTCAACGCCTCTACCCATGCCATGCACATGAACCGAATTTACAGTAGTATTCACAGAGTTCATTCTGACAAAGAATTATGCTGGATCTTGTGATCTACATAAGCTTAGATGAGAGGCATGCCAGGTTAACGAGTAAAGGTTGCTTCGATCAAAACTATACTTTCAAATTTGAAATTTCCAATTTGTGGAATTTCCTGATGCATCTAAAGTTAAACTTGATATTGATTTAAAAAAGGCATCCTATTAATTAACTCAGCCATTCTTGAGGTAAGCTCCAAGCATTTGGATGGTAACCCCAAGGGTTGCATGAAGAAGACTATCAGCTAAGTTTTACCCCAGTGAAAAAGGACCCCCTTCGACAAGAGAGTGACATCTCTGGAGGTTTATAATTTACTAATTTTGATGATAAATTGCAAATTCGAAAATAACAGATATAAAATGAAATGCTACAGTAGGGGTGTAACGATTGTACCTATTGTGATAGTTTCCTTGGCAATATTACATTATTGATAGGAAACATAAAAATACAGCCATGGGCCCTGTAGCTTATCAGACTTTTGATGGTTAGACATCAATGATTGAAATTCTAGAAATTCTGCAAAGAATTGTATAAGTCTCAATTTGAAAAAGAAGGTATTCTGAAAATTTAGGCCCCCTAGTGTTACTGGTTTATCATACAATGGATAGTGTTCTCGGCAGGATAAAGGCAACAGATATTTTCTCTATTCGTTGGGACAATGGCCCATAGGACCTTTCAGGTCTGTTGAGCTAAAAAATACTATTGCTATCGACAAGTAAGATTAACTATTGATACTATCGAAAGTGTACTGCTCCCTCCAATGTTGAATGTTTTTCATATACATTTCTGCAGGCAATTTCAAATTACTCATTTAAGAATTGACTTCAAAATATATAAGTTCATGGAGGTATAAACTTAAAAAATGCCGTGCAAAATGTGTAAATCTGTGTACGTCAAGTAAATATACTCGTACCAGATGTTTTGAAAATGTTTATATATACACATTTACAACAATTTGAGTTGTACTATTTAACCCTTAAGATGCGGGCGACGGAATTATTCGGGCGGGCTATAAGCGATTCCTAGGTGTCTGTATACGGATCCCGGATACAAGACTTAGAATAATTCACGGCTGTCTAAGTATACTCTATCACCCATACCGGGTCACGAGTCGATTGTGTCCGCGACCCGACCCATGAGAATGGCTGTATTTACGCATCGCGACCCGACATGAGAATAAAGCTTTGTTCAGTGTGTGGTCGGAATATCAAGCAAAATTCACACCAATTTGCGTGTGCATTGTTGACCCGTAACGCATCGATAATTAGCTTTACAAAAGGCCAATTATGTCGGGCTTAGCCCCCGAAGCATTAATTCGCTTGAGGCTATTTTCACCCACGTGTTTGTATTGCCTCGGGTTTGCCTCGCCCGAGACTGCTATCTGCCTCGCATCTCGCGAGACGGGGAAAAAAATCGCTAACTCGCCTTACTCCCGCACTTCATATCATGTGAGCGAATTGTTTGTTTTCAAAAAAAAATACGGCAAAATAAAGGGGAAACAATGGACTACATTCCCATATAAAATTAGAAAATCTCAAAAAAATAATAAAGACACAGCAAGCGCCGTGAAAAAGGTCATGTTTACACTTCATAAATTTTGAAACAATCAGCGATTTTCACAACTTCTAAAACATTTATCAAGGCTAAAATACTGAATGCATTTTCATAATTTTTATATCACAATAAACCGAAAAGAATAATCTTTTATTCTATATAAAATGCGCGGATTTATTCACAGAAATAAAGATACAATTTTACCTTTCTGAGAGGCATGTGAAACCAAACGGCACACAAACTAATCAACATATTTTCATCAGTTATGGTTCGAGGTTAGCGTTTATTTGAAAAGTCAAACAACATAACCATATTTGGGTTGACATGTGCTTATTTGTCAACTGGTTCGAGATTATGATTTCTTGGAAAAGTGCGATGAACGACCGTTTGCAATGCCGCATACATGTTGTAAGTATTGACGATTTTATAGGTGGGAATAAAGACAAACTTTACATAGCTATAGAATTATAACCAAAGGTCGCATTCTAATAATTTTTATATCATTGTGAAGCTAGACATCTTGTCTTCAATTCCGTATATAAATGGAATTTTTTTCGTTTTGTATTTATGATGTTACGAGGCCCGAATAAAAGACAATCTTTCGAAAGTAATAGAATAAAAACGAAAAAACATAGAAAATTCATTCAAAGTTTCGAGTGTGAATTAGCCATTTGTGTACGGGTTTCGCTACTTGAATTTGTATTGAACGCCCGTATATAGTCCTTATTCGCCATGTAGATGCGGTATATTTTGTAAAAATGATACCGGAATCGCCGCCTGGAAATTCCGCCAGCAGAGCTAGTTAGTGCCAAAGCCCAAACTACTGCTGCGAGCTGCGAGCCTGTAAATTCCGCCACAGGGGCTAAAAATGGTAAAATATATATACGCAATGTAAGGGTTAAGCGTATGAAGACACAAAATGTTAAATCAAAACGTCATTGGAATATTAGCCCTGCCTACAATGTGTTCATCAACCAATGAAAATCCATGACGCAACTATTCATGAACCTCACGTCATGCGGGTGTGGCTAAATGTGACGTGACGTCACGAAATTAAGTTTATGCAGGTATGAACTGAATCTCTGTGACAGTGTTCAGCAAATCAGGTCCTCTCAAAGCAATTGCTATTTATTTATTCAAGAATGACTATAGATGTAATTTTAGGGTTATGAACTCGTTTGTTAATTAAAGTGAAATGTCAAAAGTCATTTCATTCATGAACTATACATATATTTCGCAACATTTTACATTCAGATATTGAATAATTCCACTAAAACTAAGATGATTTTAGTGTTTGTTTTTGAGCTAATGCTATTGCAATAGTGGATCACAATAGTCTATCACTATCACATTAGTCCGTTGCAATAATAGACTGTCATTATCAAAATAATCTGAACTCTGTCAATAGTCATTGAAAACTCTATCAATTCCCCCTACACTAAACAGAACGGCAACCAGTAGCACAAGCTCATTTGGCCTAACAGGCCTGATAAGCTAAGAAAATTAAAAGAAAAGTCAAAATTACTAAAATGTAACAAAACATCAGTGTTGCATAAACTGGAAGGAGTGACATTAACTTAAACATGTAAATGAATTTCAAACCAGTCTTGGGTTCTTCAAATGAGAGTCAAACTGTTAGTCTGGAGTTTTTATAAAGTAATTAATACTATTGACGGGACATTAAGGCCTATGTAAGTACGTAAGTAAGATTATACTTTATTTAGACATACACTATCTATTTGAATACACATGTCGAAGTTATCAACATTATAATGTACTTGTAATGCCCACCAATATATGCAACACTGAATAATAAACAATAACATGATTATTATACCAAGGGCCTTTTTCCTGTGCTTTTCATAGTTATTTCCAGGGAAGGTGACAATATCTCTAATCTTCACCTTGAGTCTGCATAAATGTGTGTATATATAGGTATAAGTTTGAAAGGAGTTTTTCTTAATGGTTAACAGTAGAAATATTCATGAAATTTACAACATGGAGCAACTGAAACTCCCTGAAAATTTGCAAATGAAACTAGTCCTTGGAGTTCACTGGCCCTGTGTCATTTTTAATCTATTGGTTGGTTTGATAACATTTAACAAGACAGGAATTTTATATTTCAAGTTTGAATAAGATAATCAAATTTAGTGAAAGAAATGGATACAATTTACTCTTTTTAACATACAGTTCAGGTTTATGTTTTAAAACCGTGAAAATGTTGCAAAGTTTACTGATGATTTTTTTCAATGAAATAAATATAAAACCAATCAAAATAACTTACTCAGTCCTATCTGAAGAACAGAACACGATTGCATACTCGTTGCCGGTGTAAATCACCTCTACTGGCCAATTGAATCTGAGACCCGGGATATTTGTCCAAGCAAACCTCCTGGATTGAAAAGAATGTTAAAATGCATATTAAGCAATATTTTAACAGCAAGTAATTATAATGAATTCACATAGCACTAGTATCGCAATGTTCGAAATTAACGTTGGTCCGTAGACTCAAGACCGACTGAAACCGCGTTGGGCCGACGGATATGATTTGCTGCAGATCCTTATGGCCTGCAGCTGTCAGGAAGCCAAATTTTTCATCTGATTTTAGTACTTTTAGAAGATTTCACACATTGTTTATGTTACCTTAGATATTGGTGAATAAGTGTCGATATTCCAAAAACAGAAATGACCCAGAAACGTATTTACTATTACTATTTAGTCATCATTGGTTTATGAATACATCTATCAGCCATTCTATTGATTGGTAATACTGGTAGTAAAATAATTACCATTTATTCCAACTTTGATTTTAAAAAATTCAAACGTTTCCTTTCTTTCTTAATGTATGTTATTATCAAAAAACTGAATAATTAATGAAAAGAAATGTGTACAAATCACAAAAAGGCAAACTTCAATTGTGCTCAAATGTTTACTATTTTCGTTTCAGTTATTCGTTAGATTCTATTGTACGTTCATTTAAAGGCGCTGTAGCACGTTTTTTGCAAATTTTATTTTTTCAAATTTCTCATTTATAATGATAGTTTATGTCATTTATATTTACTTTAGAGGGTAAAACATCTTATTACACAAACCAAGTATCCGTAGTGGTAATAACAGTGTTGCGTATAAAGCCAAAATTGCATGGCGGCCATTTTATTGTGAACACAATTTATTATTTCGAATGACAAAAAACGATTCCCATGGCTTTACGAACCATGTACACTCATTTTTTAGATTGATTTTCCGAAGAGGGAAGGGTGTTTTGCTGTTGGTGAGATTAATTTTCAATTACATTTCATCGACTTATTTCACGGGAAAAACGTGCTACTGCCCCTTTAATATTGTGCAGTTAAATATGAAAAAATCCCACGAAAATTTAATCATGTTCAATCGAGACAAGCTTTGTGATAACATATCGTAGTGAAAACATTAGGACCACGTGGTCTAATCAGCGGGTTATTTACTTCTTGGTTCTGTTGTCGTGAATCGTTATATAAAAAACGGCCAAAAACGAACATGCTTACAATTTACAGACCATATGGAAAGTTTCAACGATTAAATCATTTTAAATTTTGATATATGAGGAAGGAATATACAGGGCAATTTTCTCACCATGCTTCACTAATTCTGCAATGACAGTGTAATATATCACAGATATTTTTTTCTGTCCATGAGCTCGTTAACACAGAACATTTTGATTGCAAGTACAGAATTTAGACATATTCTCCAACTGATTACACAACAATTAAATGCAGTAATTATTTCTTCAGGCAGAAATGTAATTTTTTAAAACTGATGTGAGATGTTCTATATCAACTGTTCAGTCGTAACAAACTTTAAATAGTTTTTTTTAATGATATATCATCATTGCCACGTTCATTAAATTTGATCTTTTTTGTTGTTTTAGTTTAGAAACAGATCGGCTCGCTTTATTTGTTATACAATTCAAAAACTATTTTTAATGGTTGTGAATCAAGCCCAGTATATTTATTATATATAATCTTTATAAGATTTGTGTGAAAATTATTTTCTAAATGATATTTATAAAACAGTTTTGGCTGAGTATATGTACAATTATGGATTTCAATTCAAATCTCTGTCTCAATCAATCAAGATTTATGTTTGCCAGACTACATCCTAGTTAATAATAAACCAGGTCCTAACATAACGTCTGGGCACAACAGTGCTAATTAATTTGGAAGAAAGATGGTGCCTTAATTAATACCAAAGACCATAATTTTTAGACAGACTGGTAAATGTATCTACAAATCTACAAATCATTGAATCTATCAACATAAGTATAAAAAGATAGAAGGAGGATATAAGAACATATTAGAATGTTAGTGAAACTTTAAAAAATCAACTACCGGTATAACAATTATCAAGTAAGGTAAACCTGGAGAAGAGGTAATTATTTCTTAAGAAGAGGCTATATTTTTCAAAACATATGGTATCATGTCTGCAATGACACATATCAATGATGACAAGTTGCATCAGTATGTATGTGTAATCCAACTTATATTACCCCTTTTCAATAATATGCCTGTTAGTGTTATCATGCAACTACATATAATATTTACCGTTTGCTTTGGTCCATGTTGAATCCTCTTTTCTTCTTCTTTGACATGATGCGCCTGAAAGAGTTCATAGCAGATAAGATAGACACTCAAGAGAAATCTGAGAATCCTTGTAATACAAGTGACATGGTACATATCATAACTATACAATTTGTAAAAGATTTGGTATTGATTTGTAATAAATGAAATATAATGAATTGTTAACAGTTTTTATTAGTAATGTACCATGAAGTTTTTCAATGAAAGGACTTAAAGTATATTATAATATTCAAATTTATTCATGCCTACATATACATACATATGCAAACTTACGGTATATTAGAACAGCTTTGAATTTACGTGATACTTTTTTATGATGATAACGATCTTAAAATATGTAAGATGCAAAAACTACTTCAATCTGGCAGTCCTCGATTAGACTCTTTTTGAGAAATAATTAATGTAATAAAACCTCAAGGATGAGAAGGTAAAAGATTATATTTCATTCTTTAACAAATAAAATGTTTGGAATTCTTATAGATTTCAAAAAGCAGCTGCCAAGGACTGTCATTAACCCTTGTATGAGTAAACGAGGTCTATCTGACCCAAGTTGTATGTTTTTGACCTTTACATAAAAATAAGGTTTTATGATTTAACCTGGTTTTGTATATTCTGAAATGAGTCATATTTACATAAGAATTGTATTGACAAGTATATTTTGAAAAGATGTACACAATGTTTAATTCACAACCCCATAACCACATTATTGGCCAAGCGTTATTTAATTTCACAAATAGAATATATTCCCTCACAATTTTAATCATAAAACTTGATTATGCCTTTGATTTTTAAACCAAAACATTTCATGAAAAGGATATTTGGGTTCAATGACGCCCAACGTCAAGAAAAGATAAATAACACTGACCTACTCATACAATTTTCAAAAATAAAATCTCAATAGAATTTGTTTGGTCGGGGTCATTTAAATTTATCCGTACTATTTCCAAAATAAGTTTAGTAAAACGTTGGCACCGGTGTAGTGAGCCTTTAATGCCATCAGTGATAACAATTCTGTGGGGTCTGTTAGACCCCAATGGTAGTTACAGCTGCTTAACAAAAGTTTAATTCACATTTTGAATGATACAGATGAAATACCTACTCAATGAGGAAGTGTTTTGTTATTAAAATGAATACTTTTACTGTTCATATAGCCCGGTAGTTAGATACTATCTCAGTATTTATTACTCTTTCCTTAAATCATGTTTGATATATTAAAATGATACCTTATCTTCAGTAAAACCATCAGTGTCAATTATTGAGAAACATTCTGAATGTCAGGCATCCCATAAAAATAATTCCTGATTATCCGTAGACCATCACAAAGTTTCTTTTAAATGTGTGTTTTACCTTCTGTGTCTCTCTACACATTTTTATTTTATCATTTGGTAAAGCACAATGAATTTTTGATTGTTACTCTTATATGGTGTCAGGTTTCAAATGTCCTTTTTTTGAAAGTCAATAAAAACATCAGCATAACAATTAATCCAAAGTGATATTTATGTAATTATATGAATATATAAATAAAATAAGATTTAGCTCTGCTGACCTAAATTTCAAGCATCTTGTCAGTTTTTTGAAATATCATTAACATTAGAAATGCAATTTTTTTCGGATAATGATCCTACCTTTCAAAGGAAATGGTCTGGTCTATTTTAAAGTTAAAAAACTGAGTACCTCTCTTAGCACTCTTTCACTTTGTGCACCATTTATTCACCTATCACCTATCACTTCCACTTTCTTTCTATCTGGTTGTTGTTAACTTTAATACTGACACATGGATAATACCTGCAATGTTGCCAATATACCATACCATGTACCGTTTTTCTGCAATAACATCAATTTTAATTATATATATATATATATATATATATATATATATATATATATATATATATATATATATATATATATATATATATATATATATATATATATATATATATATATATATAATATTGGTTCTGTAGATGAGTTTAAAGAAGATTTTGTTTTACTTTTTTGGAGAATGACATAGTTAAATATCCATATCAGAGCCTTTAAGAGGTCAATGTTTGTGCTACCTTACATAATTATCTTACAACATGAGAATAGACTATAACTGATAATAAGAGGCTGTGAGAAATACATCATTAGGATTTAGTTTTGCTAAATATCCCAACTGCAGGAAAACCATATAAGGTTTGGCAGACTAAGAAACTTAATACTGCCAGATATCGATTTTCAGAAAACAGAGGCTTATCGACATATTTGATATTCTGAAAATTTTATGGAAGACTATGACCAACCTAGTGTGTATGCAAAAAATTTTCAAGTGGCAATCTTAGAAAATTAAAACAATTTAGACAGTTGTTCCCTATTCCTGTTATAAATCAACACCTGAAGACAGCATCTAGAAAAAAGTAAAATCTTTGGTAAAAGGAATTTTTTAAACTACTTCTCTGTTGAAAGTAATCCTTTTTCAGAAGTTTCATTAAGAATTGAATCTTCTTTACTTAGTCATACAAGGGTTAAGGAAACAGAAAACTAAAACTTGTACTTCAAACTTACTTAGAGCATTCAAATTATAGTTGAAAACACATCATGAATGAAACCAGGCAGTGGTTTATCAAATATGACACATTTCAAATGTGAAAAACTGTTGTACAACAAATGACGTGAAACTGTAAATTCATGTTGGCATAGAAAGATGACAACAATATGGTGTGGCAACTTTTTACCAACATATGCACAAGGACAAGAACATTGTAATCTGCTTAGAATAAGCCTATCAAATTCCATAAAACTAGATTCATTGAAAAACAAAAATGTTCCAATTGGTTCCATTTTTCTTCATTGGCTGAAAGTAAAAAAAAAAAAGCAAAACTAATTTTGGTAAAGAAAAATATCGTTTAGTTGATAATTCTTATACATTATTATAAATCAAATGAAACCCAAAATATTTTCGTGAAAACATATGTATTATAAAATGGAGTAAAGCTTTTGCAACCAAATTCCAAAGTCCATAAATGTGTGTCTATTTGTCCAAACATTGCGTCTTAAGTCAATAATCCGAACAAAAAAGGAATTAGAATATGGTATTACTTAGAGTTTGTAGGTCCAATATGTGAGTCTATATGTGTCCAAACACTGCTTTTTCATTCAATACTAGCATAAAAACACTTTTAAAAATTACATCTACAGTGAGATTCTAGGTCCACAACTGTGTGTCTATTTGTCCAAACACTGTGTGTCTTCAGTCAATAATAAAAGAAAAATAAATACAGACATTGAACTTAAGTGAGTTTCTAGGTCCACAACTGTGTGTGTCTATTTGTCCAAACACTGTCTGTCTTCAGTCAATAATTAAAGAAAAATAAATACAGACATTGAACTTAAGTGAGTTTCTAGGTCCACAACTGTGTGTCTATTTGTCCAAACACTGTCTGTCTTCAGTCAATAATTAAAGAAAAATAAATACAGTCATTGAACTTAAGTGAATTTCTAGGTCAGAAACTGTGTGTCTATTTGTCCAAACACTGTGTGTCAATTATAACAGTGATCATATATAAAGAGTCCAGTTTTCAAGTCAATAAAATCTATTTATATACAGTGCATCTTCCATCAATACATATTTATATATAAAGAATCAGAGGAATGGTACCTAGTGTGAGTTATTGTCTTTTTTTGTAAAACAGTCTTCTATCTATATTCAAATAAAAGTAACTGTGTGCATGTTTTACATTGAGTGTTTAGGTCCATAAATGTATATTTCTATTTGTCCAAACACAATGTGTCTCCCAACACTATTCAAATAAAAAAAATCTGAGAAATGGCATTTTAGAGCATTTCTATGTTCAAAAACTTTTATGTGAGTCTATTTGTCCAAACACGGTGCATCTTCATTCAATATTCAAACAAGTACCTAAATTTCTTTTTCAAGCCCATAAGTATTTGTTTATATCTTTTTCATTATGATGGCTATTATTGTTATGGCTATTCACACTGAATTGTAATTTCCATTAATAATATCTGAATTTGTTATGCAAACATCATTTACTATTATCACATATTTTAAAGTTCTCCATTAGATATAATCAATCAAATATTAACATATAAAAGAGCAAAACACAGCATTAAATAAATTTTAAATTTTGAAAGACAATACAAAGCCAACTTACCTTCTTTCCAGTTCCTAGCAAATGTCAAGACATGTGTTCAGCTAGTTGAGCAAAAAATATATAAGTCTTCTGATTGGCTACTTCATTTGTTCATCTTCGTTTTGATTGGTAACAGATCATGGATTTCATCAAGAACCCCCAAATGAGTCACATGATCTAGAAATTGTCAAGGACACTGACTTTGCAAACTATGTGAAGAATGTGAAAATGTTGCTGTAGATCAAAAGAGTAGATTAAATCAAAGGAAGAAATTATTACAATGTATTGTCTTGAACATCAAACCAATATATGATTGGTAGTATAATTTTCTTTAAAAAAGTATGCTTTTAAGTTTTAGAACTTACAAAGTTTATTTATGATCAAAAACATTTGTTGAAAATTAGAGATAGTACATTTAGTTAAAAAACGCAATAGAGATTTGGTATATATGCATAAATCTGTTTCTAATTGTCCAAACATTGTGTGTCTTCAGTCAGTACTGACAAAAGAATAAGAAAATGGTATCTTCTATGACAGTTCATGTCCATAACTGTGTGTCTATTTGTCCAAACAGTAGTCATCTGTAGTCAATTCTAAGCTGTTCTGGAGAAGTAAGAAAAGTTTATGTACGACAGCAATCTGGCATTTCAGCTCAAAATAAACGTCTATTGGAGGAAATATGGTAACATTCAGTCATGTAGGTACTTCATAGAAAAGAAAGTAGACTGTTAATAAACAATGTAAACTCTTGGGCAATTTTCAGATCATTTTTGCAGCTTTAAAAAGAAAACCACTTGAAGGCATTTAATTTGGCGTTCAAGTTCGAAAATTTATTGTATTAATAAGATATACTGAAATCAAATCACCAAAACCATCGGGTGTCTATGTATTTCCCCAATGAAGGCTGAAACCAAATTTTAAGAAATCCTGGAAACAACAAACAAGACTTAAAAACAGGACAAATATAAAGTATTTTCATTGTTTATTACGAAAAACACAAGACGTTATATCCAGCTATATAAGACTTAAAATATACCACAAAGGCAGTGAACAAGTAATTAAAAGAAGAAAACTAGGTGCAACTACAAATGACCTTTCAAATAGGTTAAGAAAACATTATTGTTTTTCCAGAAAGAGCTGCTCCCAGATCAATGATAATGATAGTAAAAAGAAAAGTAACAAATGACATTTCACTATGCTCATGGTTTAAGCGCTACTTTCATAATTATGTCATCAGATTTGATTATTTACAGATAACTCAAGCTAAGATCAGACTCATCAAAATACACTTCAAAGTAAAAGGTGTACTTGTGTACAAAACATTATTCCAGTGGAAAAGCTTTATTGTCAATTGCAGATATATTATTAGTCCTTGATTTCTCATCATATTTAAGAATAAAGTAACTAACATAACATAATGTAACATTGAAGTATTCTTTCAACAATATCATTGTTCTAAATTAGCATAAGTATTTTGGCTTATACAAACAATGTCTGCAATCAAAAGATTTCAACTGTAAGAAAAACAAGGAGAAATTTGATAGATAGACAACAATGACTTTCTTGTCATTTTTAGTCTGTGGAATAATTCATGTCCATGTAATCGTCATCCCCTTTTGCATAAGTTACTTTGCCTCTCTTTCCCCTCACTACTGCAGTAGAACCCAGGTTAAGTTTTTTCAGGTCGTGTTCAACTTTAATCATCCTTGCTTTCAGTGAGAACCTATTTCCCATTTCCTGCTCCATGCGCAAAAGTCTCTCTTCACACATAGGGTGCCTTGATAGTGTTTTCTCCATTTGGGAGATTTTGCACTGAGCCCTATACAGACTGGTTCTAAGCATTTCTATCTCTCTTCTTGAACACTCCAAACTTGTTGACAAATCTTCAATGGTTTCTTTAGAATTGCAAAGACCCATGGTAGAATCAGAAGACCACACCAGTTTAAACTAGTTTTGTTTCCCACAATTCTTTGCATAAACCATAAACATAAACTTGGACATTTATGAACACTTACTCAAAAGCCCTGCCTCAAACTGAAACTTAAGACGGAAATCATATCTACAGCAAGATACCAATTCTTCAAGATTGAATAGAGCCCCATCAATGTAATGCAACAATAACTAGATCTCTCTGGCTCTGAGACATTTTTTTGTAAAATCTAGAGATGAATTAATGCAATGTGTTAATATGTCCAGACAAGTGTCAAATGTTAAAATCAATGCGTGTCTAAATCTGTTTGCTTCAATATTTGAATACAAGATATTGTCCCCTGTACATTGGTCATTTTCAAAATTGCTAGGATTTTATTTTTCAAATTTTAAAACTTCCTTAAAAAATTTTTATGCAGATGACTCACAAACACTTTATCATCAAAATATATAAAATAGACTCAAAAGCATCGGTGACCTTTTAATTGGCATAATTTTATAACTAATTAATATTGGAGGAATATGTCGATCCTGACCATTTAACACCAAAATTCAGATACATCTGTTATTATTGCGTGTAGTTTAAGTTGTAATAATGCAAGTTTCATTTTTTTAAGTAATATATTTGTAAAAAAACATAAAAACAAAAGTATTTTTCTAACATATCAATATCTATTTAGTTATCAGTATATAAAATTGTGTCTATTTGTCCAAACACTGTGTGTGAATTAGTCAATAATTAAAGAAAAAGAAATACAGATATTGGATCTACAGTGAGTTTCTAGGTCCACAACTGTGTGTCTATTTGTCCAAACACTGTGTGTCAATTAGTCAATAATTAAAGAAAAAGAAATACAGATATTGGATCTACAGTGAGTTTCTAGGTCCACAACTGTGTGTCTATTTGTCCAAACACTGTGTGTCAATTAGTCAATAATTAAAGAAAAAGAAATACAGATATTGGATCTACAGTGAGTTTCTAGGTCCACAACTGTGTGTCTATTTGTCCAAACACTGTGTGTCAATTAGTCAATAATTAAAGAAAAAGAAATACAGATATTGGATCTACAGTGAGTTTCTAGGTCCACAACTGTGTGTCTATTTGTCCAAACACTGTGTGTCAATTAGTCAATAATTAAAGAAAAAGAAATACAGATATTGGATCTACAGTGAGTTTCTAGGTCCACAACTGTGTGTCTATTTGTCCACACACTGCGTGTCAATTAGTCAATAATTAAAGAAAAAGAAATACAGATATTGGATCTACAGTGAGTTTCTAGGTCCACAACTGTGTGTCTATTTGTCCAAACACTGCGTGTCAATTAGTCAATAATTAAAGAAAAAAGAAATACAGATATTGGATCTACAGTCAGTTTCTAGGTCCACAACTGTGTGTCTATTTATCAAAACACTGTGTGTCAATTAGTCAATAATTAAAGAAATACAGATATTGGATCTACAGTGAGTTTCTAGGTCCACAACTGTTTGTCAATTGTCAAGACACTGTGTGTCAATTAGTCAATAATTAAAGAAATACAGATATTGGATCTACAGTGAGTTTCTAGGTCCACAACTGTGTGTCTATTTGTCCAAACACTGCGTGTCAATTAGTCAATAATTAAAGAAAAAGAAATACAGATATTGGATCTACAGTGAGTTTCTAGGTCCACAACTGTGTGTCTATTTGTCCAAACACTGCGTGTCAATTAGTCAATAATTAAAGAAAAAGAAATACAGATATTGAATCTACAGTGAGTTTCTAGGTCCACAACTGTGTGTCTATTTGTCCAAACACTGTGTGTCAATTAGTCAATAATTAAAGAAATACAGATATTGGATCTACAGTGAGTTTCTAGGTCCACAACTGTGTGTCTATTTGTCCACACACTGCGTGTCAATTAGTCAATAATTAAAGAAAAAGAAATACAGATATTGGATCTACAGTGAGTTTCTAGGTCCACAACTGTGTGTCTATGTGTCCACACACTGCGTGTCAATTAGTCAATAATTAAAGAAAAATAAATACAGATATTGGATCTACAGTGAGTTTCTAGGTCCACAATTGTGTGTCTATTTATCAAAACACTGTGTGTCAATTAGTCAATAATTAAAGAAAAAAGAAATACAGATATTGGATCTACAGTCAGTTTCTAGGTCCACAACTGTGTGTCTATTTATCAAAACACTGTGTGTCAATTAGTCAATAATTAAAGAAATACAGATATTGGATCTACAGTGAGTTTCTAGGTCCACAACTGTTTGTCAATTGTCAAGACACTGTGTGTCAATTAGTCAATAATTAAAGAAATACAGATATTGGATCTACAGTGAGTTTCTAGGTCCACAACTGTGTGTCTATTTGTCCAAACACTGCGTGTCAATTAGTCAATAATTAAAGAAAAAGAAATACAGATATTGAATCTACAGTGAGTTTCTAGGTCCACAACTGTGTGTCTATTTGTCCAAACACTGCGTGTCAATTAGTCAATAATTAAAGAAAAAGAAATACAGATATTGGATCTACAGTGAGTTTCTAGGTCCACAACTGTGTGTCTATTTGTCCAAACACTGCGTGTCAATTAGTCAATAATTAAAGAAAAAGAAATACAGATATTGGATCTACAGTGAGTTTCTAGGTCCACAACTGTGTGTCTATTTGTCCACACACTGCGTGTCAATTAGTCAATAATTAAAGAAAAAGAAATACAGATATTGGATCTACAGTGAGTTTCTAGGTCCACAACTGTGTGTCTATTTGTCCAAACACTGCGTGTCAATTAGTCAATAATTAAAGAAAAAGAAATACAGATATTGGATCTACAGTGAGTTTCTAGGTCCACAACTGTGTGTCTATTTGTCCAAACACTGTGTGTCAATTAGTCAATAATTAAAGAAATACAGATATTGGATCTAAAGTGAGTTTCTAGGTCCACAACTGTGTCTATTTGTCCACACACTGTGTGTCAATTAGTCAATAATTAAAGAAATACAGATATTGGATCTACAGTGAGTTTCTAGGTCCACAACTGTGTCTATTTGTCCAAACACTGCGTGTCAATAATTAAGGTAGCATTAGTGGAAAGTCAAATGATGGCACTAGGGTTAACTTTAGTGTTAAGTTGTTTTGTGGAACAGGACCCTTGTGACCTATTTCAGATACAATATCTGATTGTTTTTCATTAATTATTGACACATAGTTCTTACCCACAAATTCATTGAAACATAGACCTTGTGAGCATGTCTTTATATGTCAATGTATATAAGTATTTATGTATTATAGCTGATAGCTTCACTTTTTTCTGTTTTAGCCTATTAACAAATTAAAAACCAAAGCAATAACTTTCACTCACTCGGAATAGCTCCCTGAGGAGTTTGTTCCAGAGATTTGTAGTTGGCATGTGCCAGTGTCCGCTCCTCCCTACTTGGTGTAACAATGATTAATTAAACATTAAACATACCTGAATTGTACTGGTGTGTTTTTCGATTAATAATGAATCTTGAAACATTGAAATTTAAATTGTCCAAAAAAGACACATTAAAACATGGACAAATAGTCACATTAATATGTCCAGAAAGTTTAATGTAACCACATAAATTGTCCAAGAAAGACACTTTAAAACATGGACAAATAGTCACATTAATATGTCCAGAAGGTTTAATGTAACCACATAAATTGTCCAAGAAAGGCACATTAAAACATGGACAAATAGTCACATTAATATGTCCAGAAGGTTTAATGTAACCACATAAATTGTCCAAGAAAGGTACATTAAAACATGGACAAATAGTCACATTAATATGTCCAGAAGGTTTAATGTAACCACATAAATTGTCCAAGAAAGGCACATTAAAACATGGACAAATAGTCACATTAATATGTCCAAGTTCCTGGCAAGTCACACAATGTATCATCCGTAAGAACACCTTTTTTCATATATATATAACAGCCACACAAATTTGCATTTTAGGTGTCTAGCCACACAATAAAATATGCCACATGATGTATCATCCGTGGGTCCGTCCGTCCGTCCGTCCGTCCGTCCATCCGTCCATCCGTAAACTTTTCGCTTTTTCGACTTCTTCTCCAGAACCAATGATTCCACAGAGCTGAAATTTTATGTGCAGACTCCTTGGCCAATGGGGATTCTAAATTGTAGATTTCGTGACCCCATGACCCCAAATGGGGTCACCGGGGTCACATCCTTCAAAACTTATTTTCATTTTCTTCTCCAGTTCCATAAGGTCTAGAGAGCTGAAAAGTTGTGTGCAGACTCCTTGGCCAATGGGGATTCTAAATTGTAGATTTCGTGACCCCGTGACCCCAAATGGGGTCACAGGGGTCACATCCTTAAAAAACCTATTTTCATCTTCTTCTCCAGTTCCATAAGGTCTAGAGAGCTGAAAAGTTGTGTGCAGACTCCTTGGCCAATGGGGATTCTAAATTGTAGATTATGTGACCCCGTGACCCCAAATGGGGTCACCGGGGTCACATCCTTCAAAACTTATTTTCATCTTCTTCTCCAGTTCCAAAAGTTCTAGAAAGCTGAAAAGTTGTGTGCAGACTCCTTGGCCAATGGGGATTCTAAATTGTAGATTTTGTGACCCTGTGACCCCAAATGGGGTCACAGAGGTCACATCCTTAAAAACCTATTTTCATCTTCTTCTTCAGTTCCAAAAGGTCCAGAGAGCTGAAAAGTTGTGTGCAGACTCCTTGGCCAATGGGGATTCTAAATTGTAGATTTCATGACCCCATGACCCCAAATAGGGTCACAGGGGTCACATCCTTAAAAACCTATTTCATCTTCTTCTTCAGTTCCAAAAGGTCTAGAGAGCTGAAAAGTTGTGTGCAGACTCCTTGGCCAATGGGGATTCTAAATTGTAGATTTCGTGACCCCGTGACCCCAAATAGGGTCACAGGGGTCACATCCTTAAAAACCTATTTTCATCTTCTCCTCCAGTTCCAAAAGGGCTAGAGAGCTGAAAAGTTGTGTGCAGACTCCTTGGCCAATGGGGATTCTAAATTGTAGATTTCGTGACCCCGTGACCCCAAATGGGGTCACAGGGGTCACATCCTTCAAAACTTATTTTCATCTTCTTCTCCAGTTCCAAAAGTTCTAGAGAGCTGAAAAGTTGTGTGCAGACTCCTTGGCCAATGGGGATTCTAAATTGTAGATTTTGTGACCCCGTGACCCCAAATGGGGTCACAGGGGTCACATCCTTAAAAACCTATTTTCATCTTCTTCTCCAGTTCCAAAAGGGCTGGAGAGCTGAAAAGTTGTGTGCAGATTCCTTGGCCAATGGGGATTCTAAATTGTAGATTATGTGACCCCGTGACCCCAAATGGGGTGACAGTGGTCAAGATCTAAGAACCTATCTTTTGCTTGTAAACAATAACTTAAATAACTTAAATATACAACTTTAGATAGTAAATCTTGAAATCCTGATGAGCTACAGAGCCCATGGCTCTATTTTTAAATTTTCCAATCATTTTGAGAAAAAGTAAAAATAAAACTTGTTCAGAAATTTGGCCATCTTCAGGTTTAACCGTATCTACTTTGAAATTGAGTTTCTCAAAAAGTTGATATTCAAAGATTTGGGCATCGTATTCTTGAGTATAAATATATTATATGATTTTTCACAATTTTGTCTTAGAGCTGCATGTTTGTAGACTGAAATAGATTTAATCCCTCACCTTTTCTGTGTGGCCTACCTACAGGATACATACCGGTAACTCACTAAGATAAGGAACAATAAAGAAATAGTCCGTTTAATGATGAAAATAATGCATTAGCCTGGTATCGTTGATCATTATAAGTGTATAAAAAAGCTTGAAAAGCAGTCTACCCAAATGTGTTATTTTGTCAATTTATTTACAAAATTAGAGAAAACACCTTGAAGCGTTACCAGCCCAAAAGATACCAGGTTCAAGGCTGGTGGACGGGCCTTATTTCATACACTGTCATTATATATAGCATTGTAGCATTGCTTATGATGTATTACAGGCCGAGCTGGTACCAGCCACAAGAATCTACTTCGGTTCGGAGCAAACATGTGGTAAGCTCTCTGACTGGTGTAGTAATCAGTAAGTAGAAGTCAATTGCTTTACTCATATATATCTGCTGGTAAGGGTGATGGTAGCTGTGGATATGTTACAAGCTTTGTAGAATAGTGTCCTGACTGCTGGCAATACAAATTACTTGTCATTATACTGGAAGAGCTTCCTTAAAATGAAGCCTTATTCTTTTATGACACTTGGGTTAAAGAGTCATCAAGTATGTTGATAGACATACCGGAAAATTACTAAAAAATCTATCTCATTGAAATATACACTTAATTCTTAGCTCATCATAGCATGGCATCCGACCTGGACCTCATTTTCAAGGTCACTACAAGACTGGGATCAGTTTTTAAAATGTTGTTAGCCCGATATCATAACAATTGAATAAAATATGAAAAATTCACAAAGCTGTAGAAACTCTGTGTGTTCATCCTTTCAGCTCATTTCTTGCAGGAGACATGTTCACATTTGTGACAAATACTTGTTTTAAACACTGCATTTATACAAGATCAACAGAGTTGGAATATACAAGAGAGATTTTTCAAAATTATTTATTTATTTTATCTTACATGTTTTGTTGACATTTGAAACCTTCATCAGACAAGTATCTTATGGTTGCAGATCATTATCTGTCCGCTGCAGTAAGAGCTGAGGTATCACCAAGGGACGTTGCAGAGAGGATTGCATTCCAAAGGTAGATAAATTAGCTGAATTTCAAATTTCCGAGGAATCCTTTGGAGGGCACCTCCATAGAAAAGTAATAGATCTGTCCAGAATGTTTGACAGTATGAAAATGAATACTGTTATATTTATAAAAAAAAAGTTATTTTTTATGTTGCTGCATTTTGTAGTAAGTGATCAAGTTAAACCGAAAATTATTTATATCATGATTAATCATTCTTTTTCCACAAGTCGTTTCTTCCCACGAAACCTCTGTTATGATTAACGGTAATATAAATATAATTTTGTCATATCAGATATAACAGGTCTCGAAATATCAGAAGAAGAGATTTGAAGTGTCCTGTAACTGTCCTGTAACTGTCCTGTAATACTTGTGTGATATACAAATCACATAATAATTTAAATATGTCTTCTGAGCAGAGCCAAATCGTTAAAATGGTATTGTTGATTTTCTCCAGTTTACCAAGCAGTGAAAATCTGACAGATCCAGAGATGCCATCAACGTCAGGCACACAGAGGTCAAAGGTCAATTCCAGCTCAAGTACAGGAGGCTCGCAGTCTAGTGGAGGAAAAGCCCCCAAATGGCTTAAACTAGGTAGCACAGATTTGGAAACATTAGTAATTTACACCAGCCACTTTCTCCTACAGTTCTGTTTTTATTCTACACAAATTTAACAAAATTGACTTAGAATTGTTATAAGTTATTGTTAATTCTGCTTGAGCAATATTGCAGCCATTAGGAGTAACACTTGTAATTGTATAACATTGGCAAGGTTTCTAGATGTCAACTGTGTTATTGTGAGTATATGTTAATCACTGGCCTCATGAAGCTGTAAGATTATACTTCAAACTATTGTGTTATCTAACTACTCTTTTGACATTAATAATCTGATTACCTCTCCTCTTATTTCAGGAAAAAAGTGATTAAATGTTTTGGATGACATCGCCTGCATCTCATTTGTGATGTTACGGAAGAACTCCATTTAAAGGAAGCAAACAGAAGAAATAGTTCATTTTGGTTAATATAAAAAATATGATCACTTGAATTTGATGTTTGGAGTAACGTAGGAGTGCTTAT
This sequence comes from Gibbula magus, assembly GCA_936450465.1. Lineage (NCBI taxonomy): Eukaryota > Metazoa > Mollusca > Gastropoda > Trochida > Trochidae > Gibbula > Gibbula magus. The sequence continues at coordinate 13,734,014 of OW388290.1, read as the reverse complement.
TGCCATATGGTGAACCTTTTGAACAATGTATGTCAACATGCCATTGGGCATCTAACAAGTAAATGGTTATGAGTATTTATAACAATCCATGTCAAATTATATCAAGGATTGAAGTTTATTATGCTGAAAATTACTTCAGGATTTCATGGGCAGGAATAAGAAAACAAGGGCATGCCCCATTGCAAGTAAATATTGATAACATTTTGAACATCTACATTACCTTCAAGGGTAAAGATGGTGCAAGTGTTAAAATGCATTGTGGTTCAGTTTGTTTCATAGATAAACTTTCTTGATTTGGGAAATCTAGTGCTATATTTATGCAATAATGGTTAAGTTATTTATGTATATTTGCCTTATAAAATGAAGTGAGGTTATTTGACAAATTAAAAACTGTCTATTTATATTTTTTGACAACTTTTGTTTTGTTTGTAAACACAAAATGAGGCGGCACTTGTCCACTTGAGGAGGTTGTTACTGGCGGTTAATACGGATCCACTAAAGGATACCGATGGATACGCTGATACATGAACAATAGTAAAGTAAAGCAGAAAGGGGGTGTATCCACCAAGTATAAGAACAACCAGAGGTCGACATCTTCAAGGAACACATTTTAATGTAATATTTGGATTTTACGGTGTGGGTGAAAAACAAATTTGCACATTTTAGAAACAATTATTTATTACCCATTCTTGAATCATATAAAAGTAGCCATAATATGGCCTGCTTACCTTGCAACAACCGTTTTGGGACATCATTGACAGGGAAATACAAAAACTTGCGCTGAAACAATTGTTACCTGGCAAAGGTTTATATGTGACCACATGAAAACTAGGACACAGCTATATACATGTTGTATATGATTCTTCTCTTATCAATAAAACAATTATTCAGAGACACTACTCTGCTCTGATCAGAGCTTTCTGTACACATAGTTCTGTCTTGTGTTCACAAGCTCTAGCACTCTTGAACAAGGCACTGGACATTCAGAATTTGTGCAGGTTTAGTTGAATGTTGAATCTTTCTCGGCTAGAGCAAGGAATTCAAACAGGTCAATTATATGAACGTTACACTTTGTCAATCTACCTAGATTTCTCTCATTTAGCCAATGGAGATTCTAAATTGTAGATTTACTTACTGTGGGGCCTCAAATAAGGGCTTCAAAGGCCATGACCTAAAATTGTATTTTCATCTTCCCCAGAAGAACAAGACCTAGAAGGCTGAATTAATGTGTACAGACTCTTGCCAAATGAGCAAATGAGTGAGTGTGAATTTCAACTTTCATACAAATACTGAGCCTGTAAGAGCAGTAGGCCTACTAAGTGAAAAATAGACATAAAGACATATAGATTTAAATATGCTAGGCCCCACTTGTAAACAGAACTCCATGTTACATAATGTACAGATAGTCAGTCAGTCTCATATGAGAGCTGTTCAGACATTGATTCATTAAAAAACCCTCCCTCTCTGTCTATTCCTCATCTCATCTCCTCTCTTCTCTTCACCATTTTATATCATAATATGGGAAATATGTCTCACCATTTTAATTGGAAGTGTCACCTTCTCTTCAAGATTTATACTTGGACAGCCACTTTCCTCGATATGTAGTTTCAAATAATGTTTTCTTTATGCACTGACACTAAACAATTTTGTTGATCTCGGAATTTTTCAAGGTCATTGGGAAGGGATTGAGGGAACAATCTTTTTCAGTCTTCAACAAGAAACAATATGAACCCTGGTAAGCTACAGAGTCCATGGTTCTATTTTTAGTGATGTGCAGTATAATATTTCGGCAAGTTCATTGGTAATATTTCACGTCAAAATCCGTGGAATGCACCCAAATAGAACAATGGATGAAATGTCTCAATATAATACAGTGATTCAGACAAAGGTACTCGACTGACCATATTTTGGCTATACATCCAGCAGTGAATTGTAGGCAAATCAGAAAATAAAGTCAGAGTATGTTGTTATCTTTCTACTGTAAACACTGTCATTCTGTCTCTTCGGAACTGAACTTGTACTTCTTGCACGTTCTCTGATCTGAAGAATTCGAACGATAAAACAACTTCTGAAACGCATCCCTATGTTGTACCGTAGATAAAAGCATTCCACAGACTGTTGGGCAGCACACAAGTAAATCCAATCTGTACCAAAAGAACCCTTTCCTCTTTCATGACGTTGCTAACTAGGAAGCCGATGAGTGTAACACAGAATAAAGACAATGGTTGACTTGAACATGGTATATGTGTCTGTGATGAATCTGCTTGCGGAGGTCCTGTGTTCACGTTTCTGTTTCTTGTTCGCAGTCCCAGACGAATTCTTATGAGCAACATTACAAGGAGGGTAGATATTATCAGAATTAATCCTAATAATAGAGACGCGACTAAAGTAGATTTATCTTGAATTAAAAATCCCAGAGAATTGCTGTAACTGTAACCACTATCTAAATAAAGAACGGCACAGGCTCGAACTATGTTAACAAGAAGCACAACGATGTGTAGTGTAGAGGCACTACATATATACAGATATGTACCTGTCCACAAGAGCGACCATGACGTTGAAGGCATTCCGTGTATTAATGAAGGACATTAGTATTGATGAGAATATTCAATACGAACCTGGGTAAGCAAAATCATTCAAAATCTTATGGTAAAATGAACACTGCCATACCACCCAAAATGCAAGATCCCATGCCGCCATGACTGCAATATTCCACAATGTAGGGCGATGAAGTTCCGTGATTGGATGATGACGATGATGTTACTGATCAGAACCAGAGGAGAAAAGATGGAGAGCAGAACTACGGAGAAGAAATTTGTATTTCCACTGACAGTACCGTCCCTCTTCAGTATTGAAGTTTGTAGATGTCGTGTGCTTACTGATATGCCCTTATATGCTTGCTAAACCTCTATATGCTGCTGTTCACTGATATGTCCTTCTGAATAAGTCACACCAAAACACAGCCAGGTTATAACTCTGTCATTTCCTCAATAGAGAGGTGTTCAATGTGGATCAATAATGTTCTTCAGAACGATAGGGAAGTACAGAGGTAAGACAGGTGCAATATGTTCGGGTGTTAACACCATGATTGCTTACCACCCCACAGAAAGTCTCAATGACGTACAGTGTCTGTAATCTAACCATTTTTAATTGTGGAAGTCATTATCCCTCAAATAGGAAGATACAGGTTGTTTCGTAACTGACTGCTCATTATAAAATATGGTTGGTATGTATCAGCGGCGACCGTAATTAGTGATATTGAATATTAAAGCGCAAATGCATGATACATAGTTCTATCACAATTATTCCCCTAAAATAACCTGTTTCCCACACCGTTAATGGCAAAACGAAGAAGCATGTTTGGAATAAGCAAGCCTCCAGAAGAAGGTCAAGGTACCTGGTAAATATTGACATGGAACAGTGGGAAATGTTTTTTAATCAAGGGGCGATTTGTTTCATTCCCATATTTATCCACTTTAAAGGTGACTGTGCCGTGTTGGCAAGGTAAACTACTTTTATATGTCAAGCAAATAATGCATCATAAACAATAATATTTCCTCTAACGTTTGTAATATTTTGTCATAGTTTTTTTTATGTTTTGACGTTTCGGAGTATATGCTCACTCCTTCATCAATGGTAGCATATACTCCGAAACGTCGTGTATTTTCACATTAAAGAAGTTGTTATTCAGAAAATCTTCCTAAATGCCCTTTAAAGACCTTGTATAAACCCGTTTGAATTTCAAACACCGAACCAGTTTAGTTCGACCTGTCTCCTTGGGCAGTGTAAACAGCTTTCAATTGAACCCGATATCATGTATGTAGTACCATACATAAGGAAATGAAAATCGTTTGTAATTCACTGGCTCGTCGTTACAGTGATATCCAAGAAGTGTGTATCCCACCACCACCAAAAACAACAACAGAGGAGCACACAACCATTTCTAAGGCCCTAACAACATCTTAAGATAGGGATCAGGCTGTCTCATTGCAGGTGCAGAGGCATCCCTAGAATGCAACAACTCTTTCCCCTAACTCCTAGTCTTTTTCATTTCGGACCGGCAAATTCCCTCAGACTTAGATTTTCCAAGGTCAGTTATGAACACAATTGTGGAGAGCCGACTGACTGTGTTTGGGGGAAGCTAGAACGAGATCACAGACTATAAGACAATTGCACTAGCAGCGGAACTTTAATTGGTATAAGATTCACCACTATTGAGTGGGTGTATGACTCCTTGATAGTATTGGAATAACCTTGATACATCGCTCCCTCCTTCTGGCAACCCTTCAACATTACCAATCCAGAGGTGACTGCATGATAAACCTTTGGATGTATCTGATAATGTCTAATTTCAGTTTTCTCGGTTTCCATGTTGTTCGTTCGAACCCTTAAGATGTTTTGATAACGTAAACTTATGATATGGTCAAGTGATGACCAAAACTTCTTAAGAGTTTGAATTAAAACCCAATATAGCCAAATAAATGGTACAAAATTATTTCAAAAGTTGTAAGTTCACGTCGATCGAACCAGTTGTTATCTTGTTAAAACAGCTGAATATATTTCATTAAATCCATTGAAAAACAATACCATAAACACAGCTAAATTTCAATGTTTAATAACAAGATGTAAACAAGTAACAATGTCAACAGGTAACAAAAACAAATATATTTATGCTTGTTTCCTATGAAAGAAACGTCTGATCCGACTGAAGCATCTGCCGATCTTCTGCTTGAGACCAGACCACGCCTGTACAACAAAGTCTCTGAACTTTCTGAACCAGTGTCTCTTCCTGTTAATCTGGTGAACCAAGGAGCCGGCTTCTCTGTACAGTTCATCTCTTCTGCTGGAGTGGTAGGCCAGTCTCTCCTGGAGAGCGTCTCGGTAGGCCACCTCGAACCGCTCCTGAAACAATACATTTTGTTCTTTAAGAAGCATTTAAAAAGAAGGTAGCAAGAAGCATCTTACATAGCTTTCTTTATCGTAACAGTGAGACATTGCAGTATGATGTAGTTTGTCTGAAAGCTGCACGGGCAGCTATGTTGCCGATCTAAGGGTCCATTCAACATTAGGTCAAAAGTTACGCTAAGAATTAGTGACATTCACAAATGAACGCACGTACTTATCAAATATAAATTTTTTGATCATGTGTTAATATCTATACATATGTATATATATGTCCATACATGTCGTGTAAACAATTCTAATAAATGGCAGAAAACATCGCTAAAATATTTATCATAGGACCAAAATAAATACATCCAAGGTGGCTAACTTTTTTTTTATTAAATTGTTACGTATTGAGACATAAATAATCTATTTACAAGTATTTGGGGAGCTATGTCTGTCCAACTATTTGTCCCAGTGCTTCAACCAGACTAATTGCCTTCTTTAGAATCAATGAAGCAGACTGTCAAAGTAAGTTATCCATGCCGAATTATTTAACCACAGGGCGCATCTTTCACGCGAATAGCTATTTGATTAGTGATTTCTCTCAGACGTTTTTGTTTTCATGAACAATATACTAAAGTCAGCCTCGAAATGTAATCTTAGATTATGATGTATAACCAACTTCCAAACGCAAGGCACAACAAAGCGAGGGAAATACCGCAAGGCTTAAATCAGCCAGTCTGCATTACTGGCTGAATTAACCCTTGCGGTATTTCCCTTGTTTTGTTGTGTCGAGATAGTGAATCGCTGCACCAGAAATGCATAGCGGGCCTGGATTTCTAAACACAGATTTCTTAAGGAAATACTGCAAGGCCTAAATCAGCCAGTAATGGAGACTGGCAAGAGTTATGCTTTGCATTGGGAAGTTTATGTATAACTTAATTAAATTGTTACGTTTTGAGACATAAATAATCTATTTTCCAATTTCAAAAAGTATTTTTGGAGCTATGTCTGTCCAACTATTTGTCCCAGTGCTTCAACCAGACTAATTGCCTTCTTTAGAATCAACTGTCAAAATAAGTTATCCATGCCGAATTATTTAACCACAGGGCGCATCTTTCACGTGTATAGCTATTTGATTAGTGATTTCTCTCAGTGTTTTCATTAACAATATACTAAAGTCAGCCTCGAAATGTAATCTTAGATTATGATGTATAACTTGTGCAAAAAACACTAATCATTCATTCAAACAAACAGATTACATGACTATGTATTGTTGAATATTGGTTTATTCTTCATTTTGAACACATGTACATGAGTCGCCATCTTGGAACTCGTAACAACCGAGTTACTCCCCTTGCGGACCTTGTTACATACCGCTAATGAACATTACTGAAAGTGGGGTTATCTCCCTTACACCAGTTATACATTACTTAAAGATATTGTCATATTCCACATCACTCCCTCCTTACAAAGATGAGTACCACTTGAATGAATTTAGAGAAATAGATAATGTACATATACTCAAGGATAAGTGATCAAATTCATCCAAGGAAACATATACATTAACTTACTTAGTAGAAGAAAGTTTCAATTACTACTCTGAAGTGATGTGATCAGTATCACAACAGAATAGGCATCAAAACATTTACATATGAATGAATGAGAATTTACTAATTTGGAAAACCCAAAGGAGTAATGGTGAAACATGAAATGATATGTGTACATTACATTACACAAATATTCAACATTTTTAAACCTGACTTAAGAAGTAGGAACATTTTCAAACTGTTAAAAAACATTTCAACATGAACTATTTAACATTAAATTCAACTCTCAACACCTAGAGAAAAAGCAAACTTAAAACTTACATGAAAATGTAAAATTAGCACTGATTCAAAATTACATTATCCGTGAATGAGGCATGACTGTTAGGATTTCTAATACTAACACACTCTATGAGAGTACAATGTGTATTAAACAATATCCAAGCTAGTTACTGCTTCTAGATAAAGACTCTGAAAAGCTAAAATAGTCTATAAACATGAGAAGACAAAAAAAAACTCTTTGTGGTTTTGCTCACTTTCATAACCACTAAACATCCTAGTCTCAGTAGTCTGAAGCAAAATTACCATGGCCGTGTAATCTACATATATATGTAATTATAGCCTTAGGCGTGAAATATACTTATGCTTCAAATCATGAGAGAAAACATTTATCTTTCAAACATGGTACCAAATTAAACATTTAACTCTTGTTTGTAAATGTTGAAACTACAAAATTCAAAGATTAACTCTATAAAAAATAACTTCACCTTATAGTACAGTGACAGTGACCATATCATTAGCACAAATGAGGTATTGTCAAAACAATTATGCAAAATACATCAGTGAAGGTTATTGAACAAATTTATACATTTCACAAGTAGAAATCTTCACTACTGTAGCAGAAAAAATGCTAATAGATTTAAACCATGAAACAAGTGTATTATAGTAATATCAAAAGCATGCATTCAATCAGAATTCAATACACATGTTTAAGTCTGGCAGTTACACAATACACTAGATATATTCTTACATTGTCACTAAAGTCATTTTTTTCGACTTTTCTTGTCAGTTGGCAACTTGTCGTGTAACGACTTGACAAGTTGCTTGCAAGCTGGTGTCAAGTCATTGAAAGGCACCCAGGAATTGTCTTTGTTAGTATAGCCTAACCATTTCACCCGGTACTGCCATGTAGAGTTCAGAAATTTTTTTCTGAGTATTTTCTCAATCTCATATTGAGTGTCATCACTCGGCTCATTGTCATCCTTTGATTCTGTCGAACCACTCTGATTGTTCGACTCCACCAACTCATCGACACCTAGGATGGCAGGTTCCACACTGTCTATGTTGACCGGAGGTGTCGGGTCCTCTGGGCCGTCAACTCGTAGAAGTCCATGTTTTAGCCGATTAACATGGATTCGATTGCGGACCAGCAGTCCATCAGACTTTTTCCTAACTTTCACATTTTTGTCTCTCAAGAAATCAAAGCCAAGAATAATTTCAGGTTTAAGACCAACCACAACATTCCACAAAATGTTTATTTGAAAACCGGCAATAGTGAGACGAAGATAGCCATTGCCGATCACACTAACTTGTTCATTATTAGCTGTCACAATAAACTTGTTGTCAAACTTTTCATTTAATGAACCTCCTAACTTTGTGAATGTCTCATCATTAATCACACAAAAATCTGCACCACTGTCCAATAATGCAAACAATTTCAACTTATTTACAGTCACTTGTACATAGTTTCTCAATAGGCTACATTGTGTGCTCAAAGTACCTATTAACCTTCTCTCCCCTCCATTCAAATCTCCAGCGAGCGGGGTCTCATCACTAGAGTGGTCTAGTTTGGCTGATTATCGGAACCGCTACGGGACTTTTTCTCTGACAAACAGTGTTTGGCCATATGATTGAATCCACCACATTGATAACACTTTAACCCCTGAGGTTTGTTTTGCTTTGTCTTTCTTGTGTATCGGTAACACTGTCTGGCTTCATGTCCTGTTTTACTGCACAACTGGCATACTGTTGTTGATACCGCAGCTATAGACGGTGGCCTATCAACGGACAAAGTTTTTAATTGATCTTTCAAAGCTGACACTTCTGATGTAAGTGCATCTATGGCATATTTCTCTGGGAATGAGTGTGTGTGACTTGGTTGTGCCAACACTTGACTTTCATGTACCAAACGTGCATGTTGAATTGCATCTGTGAATGTGGCAGGTCTGTGTTGAATGACAGGTCCACGTAAGATAGGTTTCAAACCTCTGATAAATAAGGAGAGTTTGTCATGATCTGTCTTATTTAAACGTGAGCTTTTCTGTTGAATGTCTGTAATGTACGATTCAAGCGGTTCATCATCATGCATTGTACGATCCCACAACTGTTGTTCAAGAAGCCATGTACTTTGACCTCGCACAAAGTGTTCATTAAACTGGTAAAAAAGTCTGTCTCTACTGTGCTTAATGTGATCAGGCAAATCTAGAAACCATTGCAAAGCGGCGTCTTCTAAACATAACAACATGACCGATCCGTATTGATCATCCCGATACCGCTGAATTGCCGCCCACGCTTCAAATTTACGCAACCAGGTCGCGCCATCTTCGTGTGGCAAACCACGGAAATGTTCAAGTTTAATTTGGCTCATTTTTGGACCGTTTTAGATCTCCACCACGTGTTGAATATTGGTTTATTCTTCATTTTGAACACATGTACATGAGTCGCCATCTTGGAACTCGTAACAACCGAGTTACTCCCCTTGCGGACCTTGTTACATACCGCTAATGAACATTACTGAAAGTGGGGTTATCTCCCTTACACCAGTTATACATTACTTAAAGATATTGTCATATTCCACAGTATCATTCCAACATTGGTACCGATCGCATAATTGTCTACACACGGAAAGTTCGCACTGGCATATAACATAATCACATACTTAAACACATGTTTACATAACAACACAGATAAAGAAATAATTATTTTAGAATTCTTGTCAGATCTACATTGGCTATATCTAGTAGAAACATGTCAATGATGGTTAAACATCGGTGATTTGTAAAGCTTTATTACATAATACTAGCTAGCTATCCCGATTGCTAATTACACAGTAGTATAAATACTCATTTCTTGTATTTCATGGCGTCTCACCTGGATGGATTGTCGGCCAACTTCCTACGTATATTCACAAAAACATTCGACAATGATAAAATTCCCGTGTGTAGATTTATGTAGGCATATTTAATGCTCAAATAAAATCTCAGGCAGTATGTCAGATGGACTATTATAAGAATGCACGAACAAAGTATCAACTTGAATTTCGTTGCGTTAAAAGATAGCCCGGTCTTTGAACAATTAGGTTGAACGTGTTTATTCTATGCAAACTATCATATAATATAATTTTGCTTACGTTATCTAATGCAATATAGTTGGTACATACCTCAGTCAGCGATTGCCGCATCTCCATCTTATGCTGCTTGATCAGATTTTCTACATGAGTGATCCGCAGTTCATTGCCTAGAATAAAATAAATCTTTACATGAGCCATATCCAATGATATTATGAATATTGTACCTTTAAATGTGATAAAAATTATGCCAAGTTGTAAGTGCACAATATATTGGGGCAATATTTTCACAATTTAAATAAATACAGTCTGTCAACAGTTAAGTACTGTCTGACAGTCTTGTTTCCATTCATTGTATAGACCTGTTGCTGGTGTAGATATCCCTTTAAATAAAGTATATACATATATGCGTTACTTACTGTGGTACTCGGCCACTGCCAGGTATTCCAGTTCCTTCTTCATCGCTGCAAACTGAACTCAGGTATATTTACGCTGATGCCGATTTTCGATGTGTCAGTTGCTAAGTTATAGACAAAGTGACGCAACGAAGAATGATGTTTGTTTATATACAGAGAGTGCGGACGTCAGGGAGATACCCCGTTACTTAGCTACGCGACGCCATTACCCGACTGGAAGCTCGATGACCTTTGACTTTTGATGACGTCACAATAACAGGCTCTTCTGTTGACGTCATAGACAGGAGGAAATTCTTGAAACAATTCCTTTTACATTTTAGATTGACCTTATAAATTATCGGAGTACATGAGCCATGTCCGAGTTAGTTAATAAAACATGTTCTGATAAACTACGGTAGTTTGCATTATGTAGTATCTGTATTTAATATCTATTATAACACATATCCAACATTCACGACCGAATCTTTATCATCATGCATTTGAGTAAATATGAACACAACAAAACACGCTTACATTATCCAGGCAGTTCTTTTTTATTATTATAAAATTGTCAATTGCTCAACAAGTCAATCGTCAGATCTGTATATAAATACTCGTATTATTCACGCATGCATGGAATTATAGGGCCTCACATGTGACAGGGACATAGTTTGAATGTCTGCGCTATAACTTGTTTACTGCAGATTACTTTTTAAGTATTACAAATACATAATTATGCAATTATTAATACAAACATCCGATAGGCGCAGTGGAGAACTGTTCTACACGCAGTAAGGTTAGGGTGCAATGCTACTTTGAATTTCAGTGAATTTCGCTACTTCCAACCGATGCTCGCAGGTTTCACCGCAATGCAATGCAATAAGATAAGATAAGATAACACTTTATTACCCAAAAGGGAATTATTTGTACATCAAACAGAGCATGCCATGATATAATTTATATAATACATTATTACATTAGGCCTACATATATTTACAATACAACACTTACAGTTTCAACGATTTAAATGCACATATTTCATTAACATATACATTATATAGGGGGTACGTAGTTTTTACGTTTTACTTACGTTTTAATTACGATATCGAGTTCCTGTGTGAGATGCGCACGAAAAGCTAGAGCTGAAATAAATACTTCATTAAAAAAAGCATTTGAGTCCGTTGAGTTATTGGCTACTGTATGTTTTATATGCAAGATTTGTTTGATAACAAATTCTTGTGTAGATACACAATAAAGTGTTTTGAGGTGATGTGGGATTAAACGCTGCTTTCGAGAGCATTTCACTTATATCCGTTATGGCAGGGAGAAAGCCCCCAACAGACCAATCAGATCGTTCGAATGGGTATCGACTGCGGTTTAACGTTCACGGGAGAGGTTTTTGTGGTCAATTTTCGAGTTTGAAGAGCTATTCAAGTTATTTTAGAGGTGACATATGGTGAAAATCAGCCGGGTTTTGCGAATAAATGTATAATTGATAGGTACGTGCGTTCATTTGTGAATGTCACCAATTCTTAGCGTACCCTTAGGATCGGACCCTTAGATCGGCAACATGGCTGCCCGGGCCTTTACTCTATGTTATATAGGGGGGTAGTTTTTTTTTACCTACGTTTTACCTACATTATAATTTCGATATCGAGTTCCTGTGCAGCTTTCAGACAAGCTATATTCATACTGCAATGTCGCACTGAATTTAAGGTAGGTATTTTTTTACCTACGTTTTAATTAAGATATCGACTTCATGTTGCATCGCACCACGTCACTTTGCCCCGACTGACGGACATGCACGAGGGTCAATAACAAGAGACTTTTTGCGCCACTCTACGCCAGTTTACCGATGGTTGCAATATTTTGCCATTGACTTTAGAAAACATTACTTTCCAGGTGTATATAAAGTAAATTAGGAAGTGTTGGTTTCCCACATCATGTATCTTGTACGAACTTTTTGATTAACCCTCGTAATATATCAACTAAATCAGGTTATTATCTAATCAGGTTAGTAAATAAACTATGTTTATAATATTGATGTTATATATCCAATACAACATTAACGTATATTAATCTCAAATACATAACACACATTAAATATGGTAATTATAACCGTCAGGGTAATTAGCGTGTGTTTCAATCAGCATGGGGTAAAGCAGAGAACATACTAGTTCAAAAGTCTTTTATCTACGACTGTGCTTATCTCATTTCTTATAATATTTCATCGACAATAAGATGTTCAAATTCATTATCATCATTTAAGGCAAAATTATCTGAAAAGTGTGTAAAATCCCAAAATATTTTCTATTCGGTGATAGGAAGATGAACATTATATACATATTAAGTTAAGAAATTCTTGTAGTTCCCTAAACGCTTATCTGTATCGTGTCAATTTATCTGAAAGTAAATCTTGTATTTGTGGTGCCTTGGTTGTAGGTGTCTATCATTTCTTCTTGAGATGTCCAAGATATGCTAATTTGCGTTTAGAATCAAAGCAAAGATTAAAAAATTTAAAGACAGAAGTTGATCTAAATACAATCCTGTATGGCAATCAAAATCTTCCACAACCAGTCAATGAAAACATGTTTCACCATGTTCATAAATTCATTTGAAAGGGTCAGCGGTTCAGTTAATACATAAACACAAATGTGTGTTTAACCAAATTCATAATGCATTAATAAGATATATATATATATCTAATTGTGTGTTGCCCATATAATTAATGTATATTACATGTTTCCCCACTATGTCTACTCCACTTGTAGATTTTAAAATTCTCTTCTGCATGACATTGTGTTATGTATTTTAGCCTTGTCAAATATATGTCGATTATATGTAGAGAGGGCTTCTATAAGTTTTATAACTTGTGCCCAATCGATTTCTTAAATGAATAAAATATGTTTTCAATCACTACTAAATGTTTTATGATCTCTGTGTTAGTGCAAAGTTTACACTAAATGCAATTTATTAATACTAATGAGAGTAATTGTACCGATAGCATATAACTCCAGACCAAGCCCATACACGCACTACCTCACTCCTATTTCATTCTTAACTTTCCAGCCGATGCTCGCAGGTTTCACCGCAATACATAACCACATGGCGTTGCGGGCTTTTCCCCTGTCATAATACTACCAGTCGAGATATTCATAAGTGAAATACTATTGAAAGTGGCGTTAAACACCAACTCACCTCAGCTCATTCTTAACTCGTTCGGAGTATACAAGATAGCTTGTTGTCAGAGCTCTTTGTGATCCCGTCACATATATAAACACTCTGCACTAAAACATACAGTTGTATTGTCCCTATTTGTCAACCATAAAGAATTATTTATTTTTAAAAACAAATCGTATTGATATGTGTGTGTAATGGTGATGATGAATATATTTTGTAAAATAAAGATTTCATTTCTTCATAAAACCGATACGGGTCACTGTAGTAAGTAATTAGTATGTTACTATTTTGTGTAGATTGATTAAAGTGGATGTCAGTAATGACGTGCTAGCCCTTTCAATGTTTTTGTTGTATGTTTAGAATTTAGTTGGGTCAAGGTAGTAAACATGTACTAAACCAACCGGTGCTAAAAATGTCTCAAATGTTTCTCATGACATTTAAATAAAAGTAAATTCCAACATAAGTGCAGCTCTGTACTATTTACCTATCTGTTTTCTTTTCTCCATAGCTGATTCCTCTCTGTGAAGTCAAGGGAGTATTATAAGGATAAACTTTGATACCGAGGAAATGGTAAGTTTTGTCCCTGATAGGAAGGAAATAGCCGTGGATGCGAAGCATCGGTTGGTTTTCCGACTATCAGGATCTACAACCTTTCCTTTCCGAAGATGAATGGTTTCACTATATTATTAACTGTTTTTGAGTAAAAAACAAGCTTTGTTATCGCGTTATACTGTAAGTTATCATGAATATCCTCGGTAAATAGAGTCGTATATAAAATCATTGTTTACAGCCTGAAATCCCTGTTTACAGCCACCTTCTTTTTATACCGATTAATTCCATGTACCTCGGTGGCACAGTTGACTGATGCGCTTGCTCATACAGGCACCACGTGTGTTTGTGAATACGGATTCGAGACACACTGTCAAAACTCTTATTCTAATAAATATTTGAGAACCTTTCAAAAGTAGTCTTAAGGTTACTTCCGAGCTCCGTTCGATAACAGCGAGCGCTTATAATCGCTCATTGATTGCTCAATGTAGCGCTCAAGTAACGCTCATTCTCTCCTGAACGACACGGTGCAAAACCTCAAAGTTCGCTCGCTTTGCTATGTAGCGCTACATTGAGCAATCGCGTTCAAGTTATATATATATTAGTTTTCCTGGCATCGAGGAATAAGGCAACACAACCCAGAGGTAAATTGACTTTTAATAAGAAACAATAATTGTTGTTGTTCATTATGAATGAATAAAACCGATTCATTAACTTTAGCAATATCTATTTATCAATATGTCAATGATTCCGTGAGAAGAAATGAACGTCTATGAGTGTTTCTTCTTAATTATCATTGCTTGCAATAGTTTATCATATTTTTGTATGGTGAAATAAATTATTTATTAGTACGCCATGAATATGCTTTCGAGCGTGGATATGTGAGCTTTATAAATATGAACTATTATCATTATTATTGCTATCTTAAATGTTTATGATCACAATATATGGCTGTAAGAAGAACATGTTTGATAAGAGAAATGCTTTGATCACAGCATGTTTAAACAATCTATGTATAACAAAAGCTGTGGAAATATTGAATCTCCCTTACAAAGTTCCCATGCTTGTCTCAGGCAGAAATAGGTAGATATACTCATGGTAATAATGGTTGACACCCCCTATATAGTTATAGGAATGAAATGTGATATAAATAACATAACGTGTCAGTTTCGATATTTTTTTGGTAAAACATGTTACTTCTCGATGTCTTTTTGTGAATAGTGTCACTGTCCTTGAGCATTTTCTATTTCTCCACTTGTTCTTTAAAATACCAAAGAAAGAGGAATGTAAGAAAAATGAAATTTATTCAAACGAGTTCATTCCTTATGTCTCGAGATCTTGTCAAGTGTTGAGTGTTCTCATTTTGGTTCTAATAAATATTGAAAAGTTGCATTTGAAAAAGTTTTTCTACTGAACCCAAATATTCACCAAATCTTTCATGGAGTCTCAGTCGCACACTATACATACATGGCAAGTATTAAATAGTTTACATAATGTGTTTGTCCCATTTGATTTCGAAAATACCATAATATCGAACAATATTAATTGTCCATGCAGTTAATTTGCTAAAATCCATTTTCTGTTTACGGTGTCAACCTTTTTATACCATGAGTATATATTGGATACAAAAGACAGGACCTTCACATATTGTATCTAATTCATTGATATATATTATATATGTGCTCTTGTACCACCGTCGGTGGATATACACAGAATAAAGAATTGAATTGAACTAAATTTGTAAAATGTGTTCTTTGAATTTAATTGAATACAAATATAATTTCCTTTGTGTATGTCGAGCTTACCAAACTTTCAGAAATACAGTGTTGCACATAATACTTTGTATAGATTTATGTTTTTATCATCCTGTTCCGGCAAAACCCATTTAGAAAATATGTCAATGTATCATTATATCACGCCTTTCTACTAAAAACTCTCAACTGCCTAAGCGCCTGTTTGTATATACATGTATGTACTATAGACCTGTGTCCAATTAAGTGCAAATAAATATTGCCAAAGAGAGGATAATTTAACTGTTAGAGAAATCATTCCTTCAGTAGTGATGCGTAGTCTAACTCTTAGACTGTTAAAAAAAAATATAAAAAATTTAAAAGGAGCCTTTTTTTTATACATGAAAATTCCATTTCTTACAGTCTCCTTTTCAATATTTAATAAAATGGTGATATTTTCAGAATAAATACTTTTTTCATAGTCTGAGTGTAAGACTATAGTGATGTGTTACGTTTGAATATGTTCATGTATGTAAATGTTAGTAAAGACATATTTTCTTTTGTGTTTCTTGAAAAAAAAATGCAACTAAGGTGTAGGTAATATGAAGCAGTGAGGTATGTAATTATTCATTGGATGATGTGTTTTGAAGCCTTTTTCAAGTTTTAGTAAAAATAGATATCAATATTGACGAATAGTCAGATTAAGCTTTCCTTGTAATAGTTATAGTTGATATCTTTGACTAAAGGTCATCATTTGTATTCGCAACGATTCCTTTGAACTGTACGATAACTGCACTTTTAAACAAAGTTGACCTTGTTTTTAGAAAATACATTTAACTTTCATAATTAATCAAAATAGGATATATTTTAACATATTTATGTGATACTGTATAATAGTTTGTTCCCAGGATACGCCTACATGTATATTATTATTTATCATATTGCACTCAGAATGTTATTGACTAGGCTATGGACTGCTCTGAATATACATCATCAGTAGAATTTCATGTATTAATATATTTAGTTATTCCTGGATACTGTATTATTACTCAGTCATAATATCAACAGATTGTGTAACTTTTATCAACAGTTGTTTTCAGCTATACTTCGACACCCTCCCTTAATGCAAACAGAACATCAGCGGATGTACAAATAAACGTTAATAAAACCATAACCATAACCAAACTATACAAATAAACAGACAAACGTTATTTTTTAATATCGCCCTGACTACGACATTTAGCAGTTATATACTATTTAAGAAATAACGATATATTTAATAGATGAAACATTTTTATATGATCAGTAGTTGAAAGGGTTTTTATAATAATACTATATAATATATATATGCATTTTGGCACACCCAGTTGGATATAATGTCAAATGTTGCTAAGAATTTGTGACAACAATATTTTAATTTACTGATGCAGTTTTCTTGTTTGAGTACAGATCAGATCAACGCTTGAGAACTGAGAACATTGCAAATATGAGACAATCTATGAAGCTTATTCTCCTCAGTCTCGTCCTGGTGCAAGGTAGTTATATTAGCTATATATATATATATATATATTAACCCCTATGACCTTAAAGTAACACACACACACTCATATATATATATATATACACACACACACACACACACACACACACATATATATATATATATATATATATATATATATATATATATATATATATATATATATATATATATATATGTGTGTGTGTGTGTGTGTGTGTGTGTGTGTTACTTTAAGGTCATAGGGGTTAAAATGCCATATTGGTTGATGGCATGGGTCATTGTCCGAAGTCCGTTCGTTGCCGTCGTCGGGTGTCCGTTCAATTTGGACATTGTTCGACCTCTCCTCCAGAACTGCTACACTCCCAAAGCTAAACTTATGTCGGGTAGTTCCTTGCTACTAAGGGTAATTTCACCCGGAACACTCTCAAAGATAATTTCAAGTATGTTCTAGCCAACGTTTTAAATGAGCCATGTTCTCGGTTCTAGGAAAATAAAACCACGTATTATATATTAACTATTGTAGTGCTGACATTATTCTGTGACCATTGTGACAACTTTGTAACTCTGAATTGTTTGTATATAGCCGTACCAATGCCTCGACCAGTTGGACGGGAAGCACCCCCTCCTCCTAGACAGCATTCACTGGTCAGTTCACGGGGAGATAACTCGTCTATGAACAACAAGTCACCTCAGGGTCCTCCTCAACCTCTCCTCGGTGATGGTAGACCTGTGAGTATATGTTTTTTAAATTTCATTTCATACACGTACTCCTTATTTGTCTGAAATCCTGTGGTTTATCTAAACTTCCTCAGCCTCCACTCAGTGATGGTGGACCTTTGAGTATGTGACGTGGTTTATCTTATCCTCTAGTCCTATAATCCTCTCATCATCTATGGGAATCAGATCAGGCCATATTGCATATCCAGGGGAACCCCAAGGAGACGTTGATGCTGACAATGATTGTTTTCTGCTACAAATTCTACTGACGTTCCTCAAAGCCCATCAACTTGATTATGAATTCTGAATTCAGTTTTCCAAAGCCAGTTGTGGATACACATCTGGGAGACCTACCCTAAACCTACTGGCCGTGAAAAGGTCTTTACTCTCTGGCGTTCCTGATGCCCAGGATGATTATCGACCTGGAGATTCCCACCCATGACCCCTTGACAACTTGAAGTTCAACATGGAATTCAAAACATATTCAGCAATTGATGAAACCCCAATCCAAGTCCAGCATAGTGACAAAGACATCAAGGACGGTTCGCAGTCAATAGAAGAGGATGCCAGTTCAGAGTTTCGACCTTCGGATCTCCATAGCTATGTGGATTTTTACAAAGACCATGGCAACCTTGGTTTACTTCCTGTACTTCAGAAGAATCGCGTCCACGGGTTCCTATATGACTTTTAGGGTCCGTCATTCAGCCTCTAGTGCTCCCCCTGCAGACCATCGCACATGGTACAACTCTTTTCACCAGGAGTACATGGACCTACGTTTCTCTCTTCATGCGATTCGTGTCTTGTCATTTTGACTTGAAGCCCGTTCTATCAACCAGTTGGTAGCTTCCTGCTTCCTTCCTGTTTGGTTTACGGCACATCAGGGCCGTGTTCAAGAGCGGTTTCACAGTAATCGCTCAATTAGTGATTACTTTTAAACCTCTCTTGAATGCGATTGATCAATGTAGCGCTACTTAGCAAAGCGAGCGAGCTTTGAGGTTTTGTACCATGTCGTTCAGGAGAGAATGAGCGCTACTTGAGCGCTACTTGAGCGCTACTTGAGCGCTACTTTAGCAATCAATGAGCGATTATAAGCGCTCGCTGTTATGGAACAGAGCCCAGGTCATACACTGGCAGTAACTTAAAAAGTTTACAAAAGTTGGCAATATGTAGTCTGGAACGGTTGAGTAAAGTGAGTGATCACCATAACACAAGTGAGTCTTAACCTTTGGAAGACAGTATATTTACCTGATATCCTGTTATGAAGACGGTTGTCCTTTCTATTTTAGCTTGGTTTGACCACCTATGACACTGCTCGACCTAACAACCGAGCCTTCACACACTTGACAATCAGCGTGAACAGGAATCCCAATCGTCCAGTGTTCTCCCAGTCTGTATATTTGGTGACGATACCGGAGACATTCCCTGTCGCCAGCAACATTATCCAGCTCTTGGCTAATGATGCTGATGGGGTAAGTTGCAAATACGAAACATGTAAATGCACATTTTCTCTTAGTCCAAATTTTGTTAAAACGATGTTGAGTTTTCCTTTATATTTGAGGTTTGAAAATAAAGATTGCTTTCAATGTATCAAATGCGGTCGATTGATTAAAAGGAACTTAAATTTATATTCTCATTTCGACAAGGTACTTTATATATCATTTCTGATGTGTCTGAAGTATTTTTTATCACTGGTTGGGAGGTAAATCTTGATTTCATTCAGGAAATTATGAAACGGAACGACCATTTAACTATTTGAATCCAAATTATCACTTGTCCTAATATGTAATGTATCTCTTTTTGCTGCAGGATTCCGTGACGTACTCAATCGAAGGATCATTTCCAGCTGACTGTGGTGACGCATTCTCAATATCCTTTGCTGGTCAGATCTATGCAAGGGTGCCTCTCATCTCAACCACTTTCTCTACTTGTGAAGTGAGGAGATTTACGTCTCACCTTATTCCTCTTTATACTCTGTGAAAATTTAAATAAAATTTAGATGCATAAGTTTTCGAGGGGATGTCTGAACCACCACTGCCTATGTTTGAAAACCCTCGGAGAAAATACGCAACATGTCATAATACTTTCTCCACGTCTCTTTCAGATGAGGGTACGAGCGTCTGACGAGCAGAGCACTGGGACGGCGAGAGTGACAATCAATATTAATAGGGACGTCCTTATGCGTTTGGGCACCTACCTCTCCACTACTGACGCCGACCAGCAGGTGAACTTCCATTGAAACATTTATTTTTTCTATACCTATGTGTTACATATTACTCCAATTCTTCATAACAGTGGTGACCAATGGGGATATAAGGTAGTCATTTGTGTTTTATAAAATATTTCTATTTTGTTATATCATTTTCTTGCAGTTTATATCTATAACACTATAACATTATAGAATTGCCCCAGTGCATATACTGTTTGGTTTCAAGTAATGAGTCAATGCAAGTCCAATCCAACTCCAAACAACAACTCTGTCTGCTTAAGGAACCTCCTTCTCTGACGTTACAGATAATCTTGTTACCAGGGGTTTACTCCTTTTATCTTTGGTTTGTTTTTTTAAAACGATATTCCCTCTGTACGCCTGTCTGGTAATATATGTCAGGTTTAGAGAAAAAATAGTTTCTGTGATTGGACTACTCCTTCAATCATTTTCGATCTTGACTTTGGTAAAAAAAAGTTTCTGTTGTGATTCTGTCGCATTCCCTAAGCTCAGCTGAATTATTTTGTGATATTTACTTTGATAAAATTCCTGCCTTTTGGTTTTTAGCTCACCGGGCCTGAAAGGCTAGATGAGCTTATGGCATGGCATGGCGTTAGGCGCCCTCCGTCCATCCGTCCATCCGTAAACTTTTCACATTTTCGACAGAGCCAAAAACTCTACAGACTCCTTGGCTAAAGGGGATTCTAAATTGTAGATTTTGTGACCATGTGGCCCCAAATAAGGGCCTAACAGGCCACAACCTTAAAACCTATCTTCATATAAAAGACCTAGAAAGATGTGATATTGTGTACATACTCTTTAGCCAATGGAGATTCTAAATTATAGTTATGGTTACCCTTGGGCCCCAAATAAGGGCCTCACAGGCCATGACCTAAAACCTATCTTCGTTTTCCTCTCAAGAACAAAAAGATCAAGAAGGCTGTAATATTGTGTGCAGACACTTTAGCGAACGAGAATTCTAATGTGTACATTATGTAACACTGTGTCCCCAAATAAGGGCCTCACAGGCCATGACCTAAAACCTATTTTCGTCTTCTTCTCAAGAACAAAAAGACCTAGAAGGCTGTACTTTTATGTGCAGACACTTTAGCCAACGGGGATTCTAAATTGTAGATTTGGTGACCTTGTGACCTAAAATAAAGGCCCTACAGACCATGGCCTAACAATCTATTTCCGTCTTCTTTACAGAAACATTAAGACCTAGAAGGCTGTAATATTGTAATATTATATTGTGTGGAGATGAGGATTCTAAATTGTAGATTTGGTAAACCCTGTGGCCCCAAATAAGGGCCTAACAGGCCATGACGTAAACACCGATATTGTGTATATACCCTGTATTCTAAATTGTAGATTTGGTAACCCTGTGGTCCCACATGGACCTTAAAAACACTTTTAAAATTTCATCTTCTCCTCCAGTACCAAAAGGTCTAGAAAGCTGAAATGTTGGTACAGACTTTTTGGCCAATTGGATTCAAAATTGTAGAATTGATGACCCTTTGACTCCAAATATGAATCACAGGGGTCATGACGTAAAAAACCTAGTTTTATACCCCCGCCTTACAGCGTAAGCTGGGTATATAACGGTAATTCTTTCTGTCTTTCTGTCTGTCCGTCCGTCCGTCACAAAATTTTGTTAGGAGTATATCTCCCAAACCAAACATGCTAGCTTTACCAAACTTTCTACACATGTAGGCCATGGTCTCTAGTTGTGCCTTTTGAGGTTTAGACAGATTTCTCAATTTTACTTTTGGCAGTTTTCATGGAAACGTGACCACAACAGTAACTCTGTGAGGAAGTCATTTTGTGCAGAACTTATCTTCCAAACTATACATTCTAGCTACACCAAACTTCATACACGTGTCAACCACGGTGCTTAGATGTGCATTTTAGAGGTTAGACTTATTTCTAAATTGTTGCGGTTTCCATGGAAACATGACTTAACAATCTCTGGAACTGTACATTCCATATTTATTCAACTTTACTCACAGATTAGTCATTCCCATAGATTTGCCTTTCCTATTTTCAATTATGTCAAACTATATTTGGAAGCGGGAGTATGTGAGCTGTGCTCGCTTCTACACTTGTTAGCGTCTTCTCCAGTCTGAAAGCTCTAGAACAATTTATTTATGTTTTTGCTACGTCAAACAATACTAATCATGATGAGCTCCGGAGCACATGGCTCTATTTTTCAACATTATTCACCTCCCTGTGTTTTGGATGTGAAGGTTATACTGTTCCTTTGACACTCGTTGCCTGACGTTTAAAGATATGCCAGATTCGGAGTGGGAGGCTATGAACGAAGCCAGGACTCAATAAATTAAAAAAAGGCATTCAACTACACAATTTGAATCCTTATCATAATGAATAAAAAAAACTTTTAAAAGGCTTCCCCATCTCCCTGGTCTGACCATGATTTATGCTATCTATGCTATCTTCATAATAATTAATTTAAAAAAAAATAATTCATTTATAGAGCGCCTAATATCCACCATCAAGATGCTCAGTGGCGCTATGACAAGAAAATAAAAAGTTCCCACTGAGAATCTAAAATGTCGCAGTAAACAGATGAGTTTTTAGAACACTTTTAAAAGTTTCAATTGATGGGATGCTTTGGGAGATAATTCCACAGTTTTGGACTTGCAAAGGAGAATGCTCGATCAGTGAATTGGTTGGGGGATCTGAGTGTGGTGAGGAGAGTGTCAGAGGAGGATTGGAGACTTCGCTGGGGCACATACACAGGGACGAGCTGCTTGAGATAATCTGGAAATTTAGCGTTGTGGAGGCAGTTGTGAGTCAAAACAAGAATTTTGAAGACGATGCGGGAGGAGATTGGCAGCCAGTGTAGAGAATGCAGTACTGGAGTGATATGGTCAAATCGTGGAGTGTGAGTGATACATCTAGCAGCGGCATTTTGGATTCTCTGTAGTTTCTGGATGGATTTAAGAGAGAGGTTCACATACAAGGAGTTACAGTAATCGAGTTTGGAAGTGACAAGGCAGTGCATAAGAAGTTTACAGGTGTCATTATCGAGGTAGTGGCGGACTTTGCTGATGATGTGAATGCTGAAATAGCATGCTTTACTGACTGCTGTGATGTGGGCATCCATGGACAAGCTAGAATAAAAAATGATGCCAAGGTTCCTGGCATTCTCAGATGACATGACGCTTGTGTTGCCAATGTGAAGTGATGGTGATTCGTTCTATATCTTCATCA
This sequence comes from Gibbula magus, assembly GCA_936450465.1. Lineage (NCBI taxonomy): Eukaryota > Metazoa > Mollusca > Gastropoda > Trochida > Trochidae > Gibbula > Gibbula magus. The sequence goes on along the minus strand of OW388290.1, from coordinate 13,710,704 downwards.
GCTGATGTTTGGAGCCAAGCAGAAGGAACTCTGTCTTCTCAGCATTAAGCATCAAATAATTGGAGACCATCCATGACTTTATCTCAATGCACAGCTCAAGTTTGTTGATTGCTGATGCCAAATCATCTGAATCAAGTGCAATATAGAGTTGCGTATCATCTGCATATATGTAAAACCCAATAAAATGTTTCCTGATGATGTCGCCAATTGGGAGAATATAGACAGTGAATAAGAGTGGGCCGAGGACCGATCCCTGAGGAACACCATACAAGAGGGGAACCTTTGATGATTGTATATCTCCAATTTTGACGGATTGTGTGCGTCCACACAAATAAGAGGAGATCCAATCTAGTGCTGTTCCTGTGATCCCAATGCGATGTTCAAGTCGATGTAAAAGCTTGGAATGATCAATCCTGTCGACCTCACATGAGAGATCAAGAAGCACAAGTGCCGTCACCTACTTCCGCCCCATGTTGACCAGGATGTCATTATGTATTTTGACCAGAGCAGTCTCCGTACTGTGAGACGTCTTGTAGGCTGATTGGAAATGTTCTGCAAGGTTATTATTCTTCAGGTGTGACCTTAATTTGACGGCAACTACTTTCTCCAGGCATGTTGATACAAATGAAAGATTAGAAATTGGACGATAATTTTTCCAATTGTTTTCATCAAGCCCAGGTTTCTTAATAACTACTGCACGTTTGAAAAGGCAAGGAACAGTACCAGAAGACAGTGATGAGTTAACAAGGTCCCATACAGCAGGGGCCAGATGCTGTAGCACAGACTTGAATAGCCAGCTATGAATTGGATCCAGTGGTGAAGATTTGGATGGAGCATTCTTCATGATGTTCTGAATGAGACCAACAGAGACATGTCCGAAGTTATCAAGCACAGTGCCAGAGAACTTGCTCTCGTCCGTAACAGAACAAGTTTGACTGCTCAGTGTACCAAGACAATCTCTTATTCGACATATTTTGTCATGAAAGAATGTTGCAAAGGTGTCTGCCAGGACAGTAGGATTACCATGCACAGGAAACTTGTGTTCAGAATTGCCGCTTATAAGCTGCTTCAAAAGATTGAATAGTTCTTTTGCATTGTTTTTATTGTTTGCGATACTTGCTGATATAAACTTACGCTTTGCAGTTCTTATTGCTGAATTCACTTCTGTCTGGCAACTCTGTATATCTGACGATGTACTCCGAGTTTGCTTCTACGTCTTTTCAGCAGATCTACACATATGTTTCAAGTGTCTGACTTTATCGTCGTACCAACTTGTATTTGGACGGACAATCACTGAACGTGTCCTGATAGGGGCGTGGCTGTCAAGAATGCTTGTCAAACTGTCATTCAATATATCACATTTAGAGTCAACGTAATCTGCACTGCAGACATTTGTTGTTGTTTTACATGTATCTATGTCATCTGCAAACGAATTTACATCAATGTTTCTTGTTTTTAGATATGTGAAACTTTTCCTGATTGGCTCAGGCTTCGATAGATCAACAGTCATGTCAAGCAAGAAATGATCCGAAATCTGTGTATCTGAACCATTAATTGCAGATATGAAGTTATCCTTTTCTCTTGTAATAACAATATCCAAGGTATGACCGTGCTTATGAGTTGCTGTGTTCACATGTTGGTGAAGATTAGCAGATGAAAGGTGTTGAAGGAAATTCTGTACCAATTTATCCCCACTTTTGTCAACATGAATATTAAAATCCCCCATGATCAGAAGATGCCCACGGGAAACCGTTATTGTTGTAATCAGTTCTGAAATTTCACTGTTAAACATATCATTTGTGAGTTTGTTTTTCTTTGATGGAGGAGGTCTGTAGATAATAAGAAGTTTGAGCTGTTCATTCCTGATGTTTACGGTAATATCAAGAACTTCAAAAGATTTGAACACAGGGACACTAGTGTTTATAACAACCATGGAGCTTTTGAAAACAACCGCTACACCACCTCCTCGGTTACGTTGTCTGTTATGCATAACTATTTTGTATCCTTGAGGTACCAATTCAGAAAGCACTGCTTTATCATTGTCATTCAACCATCTTTCTGTGAGAGCGAAACTATCATTGTCATTCTCTATGATAAGGTCATGGAGACACAGTGATTTGTTCCGCACAGACTGGGCATTTTGAAGACCAATGTTAAATGTTTTTGGTGAATTATGTTTACAAGCATTATCTGTCAGAGATATGAGATTTTTAGAGTTCACACCTGCTGGATTCTTCAGGGCATTCTCCTTGAGTCGAGACGAAGTGATGACGGGTATCCTTCTATTAGATCCTCCACGACAGCCACGTTTTGTTGCAGGATTTCTACAAATTCCTAGAAGTTTAAGTTTTGTCCACAGTTCACTTTCCAAACGGCCACAACACTTATCTCTCAGGTGTAGACAAGTATCTCTAAACTGCTGGTAGTTCATACAGCTTGCATTGCCTTCCATTGATTTAAAACAATAGGCTGTGTCCCCAGTGGTGAGTACACCCAAGCCAAGCTGACTCTGACTTGGTATAGTTATTGTGAAATATATCAGTCCAAATAACACAAATTCCATAACTTGTTATCATGAATAGTTAATCCCAGTAGTTTTATGAAGCTTGTTACCAAGTTTCATGAAAATCAGAGTGTTCTGTCAGTGAATATGTTAAGTTGTTTGGAGAGAGCATTTACCCTGCTGCTGACTGGCGCAGTAACACAATCTTCCCTGAAAGACAATATATCCAAGGATCGCAGGAAAACAGCACATGAGCTGAATCCACTTATAAACCACACCCTTTAATACGCTACTGTGTGAGGACGTGGTCGTTACGGTTTGCCATGGTCACAGCAACGGATCACTATGGTTATGTCAATTTTTTACTGTGTGAGAACTGTGTGAACCGCTTGGCATCCTCCAAGCCATGACATTTTAGGTGTTATGTTGCCTCAGAAATTGTGTAAATAAAGCCCCAAGTTTACCTTCTTTGAGACATATTTATCGTTATTTGGTAAGATATTAATTAAGAATTAATTTGATATGAAAAACTTACCAAATGAAAAAATGAGCATGCTGGCTCCCTCGCGGCTATTGTTGAGCACTACGTGACTAGGGGACTAGGGGACTAGGAAGAGGCCTGTACCTATCAGTGGATCGACAGAGAACTGTGTGAACCGCTCGGCATCCTCCAAGCGATGACAATATTCGGATCAGACTGATGGCTCTGTCCACAGTTACAACCACAAAGATCCATCCGATTCGCATTTCAGATCCAGTTGCTTTGTGATCAAGATCACACAGTCCAGGACGGTATCCATCAGCCTTTAAAATAGATGATTCCAGTCCATGCTCAGGTAACAAGGGCTCCACCGGCTCAGAAATGGGAAAGGTTAACCACAACCTGTACATGTAGTTTGCCACAAAAACCTCAGATCCACCAAATCTTACCTTGCCTCTTAGAAGACTCCGGTCAATCCTAAAGCTCTCCCGGGGGCTCTTTTCACGTTAATCATGCAGTTCACGAGGAAGTTAGCACTCTGACTCTCATGAGCAAAGCTGGTTTTTTGTGGATATGTTTCTTTTGCACGAATTCAAGCGCCCAACTCGTCCAGTGCAACCTGAACCTATATGCCTGAGGAATTAGTTGAATCTAGCCCTATCCCCCCGACTAAAGTTCCCAGATTATATATGCCTCACTAGTCAGTTGTTAAGAATACCCTTGACTCCATGAAGCCGTCAAAATGACTAAGATTGAACGTTCTATTCCAAAATGCTATCCAAGGAATGCTTACCTTATCCTTAACAGGACAGCGCTATTCCCATTCTCATAATGGATAAGGAATTATCAAGTTTGAAACCGAGGTCTCAAGCTTCTCCAAAGAAAAGTGTCAACAGGTCCATTTCCCAGGATTTCAGCTCAACAGATAGATCATCCTTGGATGCAATCTCTTAATATAAATTGGTTTGTTGTGAGGACAAGACAGCTATTTTACCATATGTTTTAAATCATTGACTGTATCAAGCCTGATACCATGATCGCTATGTGGCCCTGGCCGACTCCTTCCTTGACATGATTTTTTAAGCAACGCAGGATGCCAGTCTGATTACACACTTTGGCTTACATGACTGGAGAGGGCGGACCATTTAGAGAACTTAGGAACTTACCAGTTGAAGTCAAGGAGGACCTGCTCCATCAATCTATCCATCCACCTCCCTCTTCAACGGCCAGTGCAAGGAGGACCTGCTCCATCAATCTATCCATCCACCTCCCTCTTCAACGGCCAGTGCAAGGAGGACCTGCTCCATCAATCTATCCATCCACCTCCCTCTTCAACGGCCAGTGCAAGGAGGACCTGCATGCTCCATCCACCTCCCTCTTCAACGGCCAGTGCAAGGAGGACCTGCTCCATCAATCTATCCATCCACCTCCCTCTTCAACGGCCAGTGCAAGGAGGACCTGCTCCATCAATCTATCCATCCACCTCCCTCTTCAACGGCCAGTGCAAGGAGGACCTGCTCCATCAATCTATCCATCCACCTCCCTCTTCAACGGCCAGTGCAAGGAGGACCTGCTCCATCAATCTATCCATCCACCTCCCTCTTCAACGGCCAGTGCAAGGAGGACCTGCTCTATCAATCTATCCATCCACCTCCCTCTTCAACGGCCAGTGCAAGGAGGTAGGGGATCCCAGGAAACTCCAACTGCCAACAATCAGACTTGACAAACCAAAATTATTTCACGAGGGACATAAACTTGATATGAAAGGGGAACGAGTTATGTATCCTATCTATTACCAACTTGTATTTCAAACGATGTATTTTAAAATATATCTGTGTTGTACCTATAAAGGAATGGAACAGCGGAGTAATATCAACCCTGTCACATCATCTAAGTTCATAACATTGCGACCTTAAATATTCACATTTTTAAAATCAAACCATTCTACAATTTGTGATCTTTGGTAAGGCGAAACCAATTGCTCTAGTCATTCTGAAGAAAGTGTATGAAATATAAACCTGTTTTTCATCGTCGAAATGTGTAAACAAATTAAAACAACTTCATTAAATGGAAGTTTTAGATGAACAATCAAGGTCAAAATGCCTTTCCTTTCGGTTATGTTTGTCATGTGAGTATAAAGTCACAGTGTACCCTTATATATGAAAACGTTATTTTCATTGAGAGATGAGAATAGTGTTTCGTTGCAATGTCATTCCAAACGGTAACAGTGAGAGCAAGATCTCTTGCTGCATTATCAATATGCTGCGAAGCGCGGGGCTGTGGATATAGTATTCAGCTCGGTACATCCGTCCGTACGTAGGTACATACGTCCCGGTTCTTGTTAGCGTGATATCTCATTAACCGCTGCATGTAGAGTCTTAAAATTTGGTACCAGTCTTCATTAAGGGAATTCACAGACACCAGTCGATTTGGGTGACCTTGATCTCCTTTTCAAGATCAATACGAGAGTTTGACATTTTTTGGGATAAAATCTTGTTAGCGCGATATTTCATGAACGGATGCACCTAGAGTCTCCAAATTTGGTACCAGTCTTCATTTTGGGGAATACGCAGACACCAGTCGATATGGGTGACCTTGTCGTTATTTTCAAGGTCACTACGAGACTCTGATTGTTTGTCAAATGTTGTTAGCACGATATCTCATGAACTGCTGCGTTTAGAGTCATTAAATTTGGTACCAGTCTTCATTTGGGGAATACGCAGATACCAGTCGCTTTTTGTGACCTTGACCTCATTTTCAAGATTACTACGAGACTTTGACCAGTTTTTAAAATGTTGTTAGCGCGATTCCCCATGAACCGCTGCACCTATACGCTACAAATTTGGTAACAGTCTTTATTTGGGGAATACATGGACACCAGTCGATTTGGGTGACCCTGACATCATTTTCAAGGTCACTACGAGACTTTGACCATTTAAAAAATGTTTTCCTAATATAACAATAATTGAATCAAACATGTAATGGTCACTACTTGGTACAAGCTGTGTGTCCATCCTTTTAGCTCATTACTTAATTGCGGCGGGGGACATGGTCACGTTTGTGACAATTACTTGTTAGCTCTGCTCTAGTCATGATGTATTTGTTAATTATCCATTAAAATCAATCATTATTGTGAGAACGATTTCATGAATTAACTGCAGAAATATTTCTATAGGTATTTAGGGTGATTTACATGGTGATTTGTTGTTATACAGTACACACATAGATAGACAGGGTGAACCTCTACTGATTGCTTTTAATTAGATGGCGGTAGACTGAAGGGAGAAGTAAACTTGGTCGAGATTCAAAGCAGGATTAAAACAATAAATTTTGATTGATTCCAAAAACTTTCTCCTGTTGTAGTCTGAGTCGTTTATTCCCAGGAGTGGTCAGCATTGCCTTGTGGTTTGAGTGGTTCAGGACCAAATGTACAAACTTCCTTGTCCCTAGGTGCAAGGTCCACATCCACAACAATTGGCTGCAGTTACTCGAATCCACGATTCCGGTGCTGGTTGAGTTATAAGTTATTGTATAAATAATAACTTCAGTCACCCTTTTGGGAAGTGATCTATATCCATCCTCTAGAACCCATGGCCCTTTCCCCCCAGGAGAATTATCAGGAGGAGGAGAGCAGGTGATGCGCTGCCACCAGGCCTCTCAGGGAAGATAGACAATCCATCATAGGTATGCAGGTAACTCTCTTCAGATATGTTGGAGCCCTTCCACTGGCAGGAAGCTACAAATTGGTCGATAGACAAATCTTATGAGACCAAACACACCCACCTGCTCCTAAGAAATAGAGCTGTAGCCATGAACCCCAGGATAACTCTGTTATGTCCTTGTAGTCTTCAGAGAAACATAAGTTGTTATGGTCTATAGCGTGGAGCTAAGAAACTCTGCTGCAGAGCCAAAGACGGGTAAAACAGGCGCCTTTATGGGCATGAGCTTAAGCGTTGTAGACGAAGAAACTATTCAATGGATTTACAGCTTTTTTTATTACAGGAGTGCGACCTTTCGGTGTAGACGATTGTCTAAAATGTATAGCAGTGAATAGGCAGAAATGTGATTTCAACACAATATCATTTGACCAATTGGCCACAACAAGGAACTAAAAATTGCCACTTACTATTGAATAATAATACAAGTTGAGGAGGATGGCAGCGACTCTCGGGTCTGCTCACATGTACTCAAGGATGAGATGGATGTGTGTCACATCAAGATGACTGGATTCGAAATCTTAAAGTTTGCTTTAAACGTACAACAAAAATCAGAATTGCCTCATTGATATGAACAATTTTCAAATGGTTATTTGCTGCTTTCAGTTGATTTTGTATGAATTTGATGATTTGTGATGATCTTGATTGAAAAGAATGGTAAGGAGCTTTTATATATATTGTATATTGCTTACCACAAGATGGTGTATGAATAACTAATTTTCGCATTTGAAGAAAGAAGACAGTCTGAATGAAGATGTACATTTAGCGACAAAGATAACTCATGCATGTAAATGGGTGACCGACTGTTTCGGCTATTATAATGTTTTCTTGGTTAATTGTGCGCAACATGATATTTCCAGTGAGCATTACAATTTGTTTTCTTCTTTTCCAGCTGAAAAAAAGAACCTCTGGCAAACAAAGTTCAAACAAAGTGTTTCAACAAGGCAAGAGATGCACAGTCATGAAGAAGCATCTACAGGCTTCCACTGAGGGATCCACACATTCTGTCATGGATGCAGAGACTTGTGCATTCTTCTCTTGGATCATTTCGTAAGGTAGATAACTCTTCATTTATGTAATGACTTGAAAAACACTTTAGCATGTATGACCATGTATGACCCTTATCAAAATCAGTTTTGATTTTGGCCAAATCGTTCATAACGTAGGATGAAAACTGATTCAGAGGTTTTATTTGGATATGTAAGCGAAGCGTGAAGAGGGAAGTAATGCAAATGGTGTATACAATATAAGAAGAAGAGAGGGGGAAGGAACCACGGAAACCAGAGACGTCTGTGCCACAAAAAGTTTTTCATTCAATGTAAATATTTCTGCTCTTAGAGAGTCTTCATCAGAGTAGTTATTAATTTTTAAGGTTATCCGAAGTACTGCTTTGCTGTTCCTGTCCATGACGTCATAGACGGCCACGACGTCACAGAACAGACTGAGGGTATTGAATAAACGGCGAATAGCACTAAAATGTTGATTTGTTTTAATTTGCAAGATGTATTTGTAAATAAAGCAAATGAAGTACCTCAAGAAATATACAATGTACACATACAGCATAGTAATAACATAACTATGGGGATATATATATATATATATATATATATATATATATATATATATATATATATATATATATCAGTATCAGAGATCAAGGCAACGTTATGAAATAAGAACTTTGCAAAGAGGAGAGATCAACGTAGCATTGTGGAGCGAGAACATTGCAAAGAGAATAGATCAACGCAGCATTGAGGAGTGAGAACATTCCAAAGTGAACAGCTCAACGCAGCATTGAGGAGAGAGAAATTTGCCAAGAGAACAGATCAACGCAGCATTGAGAAGTGAGAACATTGCAAAGAAAACAGATCAACGCAGCATTGAAGAGAGAGAAATTTGCCAAGAGAACAAATCAACGCAGCATTGAGAAGTGAGAACATTGCAAAGAGAACAGATAAACGCAGCATTGAGGAGAGAGAAATTTGCCAAGAGCACAAATCAACGCAGCATTGAGAAGCGAGAACATTGCAAAGAGAATAGATCAACGCAGCATTGAGGAGTGAGAACATTGCAACGAGAAAAGATCAACGCAGCATTGAGGAGAGAGAACTTTGCCAAGAGAACAGATAAACGCAGCATTGAGAAGTGAGAACATTGCAAAGAAAAAAGATCAACGCAGCATTGAGGAGTGAGAACTTTGCAAAGAGAAAAGATCAACGCAGCATTGAGGAGTGAGAACATTGCAAAGAGAAAAGATCAACGCAGCATTGAGGAATGAGAACATTGCAAAGAGAAAAGATCAACGCAGCATTGAGGAGAGAGAACTTTGCCAAGAGAACAGATCAACGCAGCATCTAGAAGTGAGAACATTGCAAAGAGAACAGATCAACGCAGCATTGAGGAGTGAGAACATTGCAAAGAGAATTTACCAGATCAACGCAGCCTTGAGGAGAGAGAACATTGCAAAGAGAACAGATCAACGCAGCATTGAGAAGTGAGAACTTTGCGAAGAGAACATATCAACACAGCATTGAGGAGTGAGAATATAAAGACCAAGATCTTTATTGTTAAAATTCTTTATTTATTGTTCTTTCTTTTCTTTCTTTCTTATTTCTGTTCTTTTCTTACATTCTTGACTTGTATAAAACTAACAGTGGTTTACAGTGGCTTACAGATAATCTGAAACATAACAGAAACAGCCAATCTAAGTTTAAGATATTTTCCAAAAAAAATGAAATATGTAGCTTGAATTTACCTGGACTGGACTTGTACTTCTTGCACGTTCTCTGAAGAATTCGAACGAAAAAACAACTTCAGAAACGCATCCCTAAGTTGTACCATATATAAAGACATTCCACAGACTGTTGGGCAGCACACAAGTAAATCCGATCTGTACCAAAAGAACCCTTTACTCTTTCATGACGTTACTAACTAGGAAGCCGATGAGCGATGGAATGTAACACAGAATAAAGACAATGGTTGACATGAACATGGCGTATCTGAATTGTGCTGAATCTGCTTGCTGAGGTCCCGTGTTCACGTCTGTTTCTTGTGCGCAGTCCAAGACGAATTATTATGAGCAACATAATCCTAATAATAGAGACCTGACTTAAGTAGATTTATCCTGAATGTAAAATCCCAGGGATTTGCTGTAACTTCAACCACCATCTATATGTATATGTCCACAAGAGCGACCACGATGTTGAAGACATTCCGTGTATTAATGAAGGATATCAGTATTAATGAGAACATTCAATACGAACCTGAGTAAGCAAAATCATTCAAAATCTTATGGCAACATGAACACTATGCCATACAACCCAAAATGCAAGATCCCATGCCGCCATTACTGCAATATCCCACAATGTAGGGCGATGAAGTTCCGTGATTGGATAATGACGATGATGTTACTGATCAGAACCAGAGGAGAAAAGATGGAGAGCAGAACCACGGAGAAGAAATTTGTATTTCCACTGACATTACCGTCCCTCTTCAGTATTGAAGTTTGTAGATGTCGTGTGCTTACTGATATGCCTTTATATGCTTGCTAAACCTCTATATGCTGCTGTTCACTTATATGTCCTCCTGAATAAGTCACACCAAAACACAGCCAGGTTATAACTCTGTCATTTCCCCAATACATCGGTGTTCAACGTGGATCAATAATGTTCTTCAGAACAATAGGGAAGTACAGAGGTAAGACAGGTGCAATATGTTTGGGTGTTAACACCATGATTGCTTACCACCCCACAGAAAGTCTCAATGATGTACAGTGTCTGTAATTATACCCCCGCTACGAAGTAGTCGGGGGTATATAGCGCTCAGCGCGTCCGTCCGTCCGTCCGGAACACTTTTGGTTCCGCTCATAACTCAAATACTACTTGTTCAATTGTTATGAAACTTTATACATGTACACTTTATGGTCCCTAGATGAGCCTTTTCTATGTTTCCCTCAGATTCCATGATTATTTTTTCAGATTTTCCACTTTTAAGCGTCTTTGTGTGCGCGTCTATGGTCACACTTTTGGTTCCGCTCATAACTCAAATACTACTTGTTCAATTGTTATGAAACTTTATACATGTACATTTTATGGTCCCTAGATGTGCCTTTTCTATGTTTCACTCAGATTCCATGATTATTTTTTCAGATTTTCCACTTTTAAGCGTCTTTGTGTGCGCGTCTATGCTTACACTTTTGGTTCCGCTCATAACTCAAATACTACTTGTTCAATTGTTATGAAACTTTATGTATGTACACTTTATGGTCCCCACATGTGCCTTTTGTATGTTTCGTACTCTAATTTGCATAATTTATGCAAATTTTCTCCTTTTTTTGACTTTGCCATTCAGTTTTTGTTCCACTCATAACTCAAATACTAATTGTTCAAATGTCTTGTATCTTGATACATATAATCATCACGATGTGTACATCTGCCTTTTGTATGTTTCATGCCCTCATTTGCATAATTTATGCAAATATTCTCCGTTTTCGACGTAACCATTCACACTTTTTGTTCCACTCATAACTCTGAAAGCAGTTGTCCAAATGTTAAGAAACTTGATATGTACAATCACCATGATGTGTACATCTGCCTTTTGTATGTTTCATACCCTCATTTGCATAATTTATGCAAATTTTCTCCGTTTTTCATCCTCGCCATTCACACTTTTTGTTCCACTCATAACTCAGACACTAATTGTTCAAATGTTACGAAACCACTGATGTGTACATCTGTCATTTTTATATTTCATACCCTCATTTGCATATTTGTATGTTTCATACCCTCATTTGCATATTTAATGACATTTTTCAAATTTTTCGACTTTTACTTCTAAAACATGCTTACAAGTGTAATACTTACTCTGCTTTAATAATACTTATATATAATGGTCTGTTCATACAAAAGTTTAAATATTGATGCCCTTTTGCTATTTTCAAACATTTCTTTTTTACCAATGTTAAAAGCGGGGGTATCATGAGTGAGCTGTGCTCACTAATTCTCTTGTCTAACCATGCAATTGTTTAAATTGTGGAAATCACTATCCGTTAAATAGTAAGATAAAAAGTTTTTTCGTAACTTACAGCTCATTATAAAACATGGTTGGTCAGCATCAGCGGCGATCGCGACTCTAATTAGTGATGTCGAATTATAAGCGCAAATGCGTGATACATAGTTATCTAGGAAATGTTTTTTGGAGCGATTTGAATCATTCCCATATTTATCCACTTAAAAGGTGATTTTGTCGTGTTGGCAAGGTAAACTACTTGTATATTATGTCAAGCAAATACTTCATCCCATACATCAATCTTTCCTCTAACGTTTGTAATATTTTGTCATAATTTTTTATGTTTTGACGTTCCGGAGTATATGCTCACTCCTTCATCAGATGGAATGCTAGCACATACTCCGAAACGGCGTGTATTTTCACATTAAAGAAGATGTTATCCAGAAAATCTTTCTAAATGCCCTTCAAAGACCTTGCATAAACCCGTTTAAATTTCAAACACCGACCCAGTTCGGCAGTGTAAACAGCTTTCAATTGAACCCAATAATATGTCAGTTGTACCAATGAGGAAATGAAAATCGTTTGTAATTCAATGGCTCCTCTTTACCGTGACATTCAAGCATTGCGTGTCCCACCACCACCTTCAACAACATAAGCACATATAACCATTTCTAAGGCCGTGACAACATGTCAAGATAGGGATCAGGCTATGTCTTATTGACGATATAGGGACACCCCTAGGAGACAACAACTGTTTCCTTCCACAACTAGTCTATTTTCTTTTGGACCGACAACTTTGCCTTGATATTGAATTCGAACTAAGATTTCTCAAGGTGAACACAATAATTGTAGAAGGCTGACTGACTGTGTTTGGGGGAAACTTGAATAAGACCACAGACGACAGAGATTTCAGTTTCGAATACAACCGTTCGAGATCTCCATAGCCCCGCGATTTTCACTAAGATCATGGAACCAAGGGGCCTGGTATGACCACAATGCATCAAGTTCTAATTCCTTGTTGTCTCCTTTGGGAAAGGATTTATCCCCCAGCAGGTCATAACTAAACAAGGTTCACCATTTCACTGCAATTTTACCGTATAAAGCAGAACCATGTCGTGTTTCGCCAACTAAATTATATTTATCGTTTTTGACGTAAAGAATATTGACTAACATATAAAATAATTTAATATAATACTGTAAGAAAATTGCACTAGCGGTAGGACTTTAATTGGTATAAAATTGGTATGTTTGACTCCTTGATAGTTTATTACCTTGATACATCGCTCCCTCCTTCTGGCGACCCTTCAACCTTGCGTATGTGGCTATGCATTGCGATGAAACCTGCGAGCATCGGCTGGAACTAGCGAACCGTTAGTGGTACTGCGCTGAAATTCAGTGTAGCATTGCGCCCAAACCATACTGCGTGTAGCACAGTTCTCTACCGCGGTGATCAGAAACTGAACATACCAGAGGCTACAGTCTGATTAAAATTGACGGTTTTCCGAGGAATAAAAATTGAAAAATAGCGCATCAACATACAAACTCAAATCGTTCGGAGGTTTCCACGCCAAAACGTCTGATAACAGCCCGTAGACTTCCGTGTTCTGACCCAATTCAGTTAACCGATCACAAGACATCCAACAAAAGCTTTCGGCGCGAGGAGCTAGGGGCAGATAACTCCATACAGCTATCCTTTCGTCTGTTCCGAATGCTTTCAAAACAGAGACCGTTTAAAAACTATGATGTGATTGGTCAGCTATTTGACTGGGCTATGGCTGCGCTAAACTAGTTCGGAACACGCGCCTATATACGGGTAGTTTTCAGACCTTGTGGCGAGGAATAATACAGAACCTTTTGTATCCCGGTATATGCATTATTTTCCTCGGAACAAGGTCGATTTTAATCAGACTGCAGAGGCTACTACATGATGAACTTTTGGGTGTATCTGATAATGTCTCATTTCAGTTTCCTCGGTTTCCTTGTTGTTCGTTCGAACCCTTAAGAAGTTTTGATAACTTGAACTTAAGACATGGTCAAGTGGTACCCAAAACTTCTGAAGGGAACATAAACCCCATATAGTAATTTAAATAGTACAATTTCAAAAGTGTTATGTTCACATCGATCGAACCAATTGTATGTTATCTTGTTGAAACAGCTTAACATTAAAGTTATGCCTAATCAAATTCATTGAAAAACAATACCATAAACACAGGTAAGTTTCAACGTTTAATAACAAGATGTAAACAAGTAACAATGTCAACAGGTAACAAAAACAAATATAGTTATGCTTGTTTCCTATGAAAGAAACGTCTGATCCGACTGAAGCATCTGCCGATCTTCTGCTTGAGACCAGACCACGCCTGTACAACAAAGTCTCTGAACTTTCTGAACCAGTGTCTCTTCCTGTTGATCTGGTGAACCAAGGAGCCAGCTTCTCTGTACAGTTCATCTCTTCTGCTGGAGTGGTAGGCCAGTCTCTCCTGGAGAGCGTCTCGGTAGGCCACCTCGAACCGCTCCTGAAACAATACATTTTGTTCTTTAAGAAGCACTTCAAAAGTAAGTAGCAAGAAGCATTTTACACAGCTTTCTTTATTGTAACAGTGCGACATTGCAGAATGAATGTAGTTTGTCTGAAAACTGCTACACTGGGCGAGTGTCTCGGTAGGCCACCTCGAACCGCTACGCAACTATACATTGTTCTTTAGGAAGTAACATGAAAAACATTCGATTGTCTGCTTTATTATGATACTGAGATGTCTCTGTGTTTATTATGCAAGTGACTTAAGTGCAACAATACACACATATATATATATGGTGAGACTGTTTATTATTAGTGATTGATTGTAAGGATGCCAGTGACTTGATCATTTGTTAGTACCTTGACATTTATATATGTGTATACATATTGTGAAAACAATTCTAATAAATGGCAGAACACATATGTTTCCCATCACTAAAATATTTATCATAGGACCAACACAAATAAATCCAAGGTGGCTAACTTTCTTTATTAAAGTGTTACGTTTTGAGACATAAATATTCTATTTTCAACTTTAAAAAAAGTATTTGTGGAACTATGTCTGTCCAACTATTTGTTCCAACGCTTCATCCAGACTAATTGCCTTCTCTAGAATCAATGAAGCAGACTGTAAGTTATCCATGCCGACTTATGTAACATGTTTTAAGGGATTCTAACCACAGAGCGCATCTTTCACATATATAGCTATTTGATTAGTGAGTTCTCTCAGACGTTTTTGTTTTCATGAACAATATACTAAAGTCAGCCTCGAAATGTAATCTTAGATTATGATGTATAACTTGTGCAAAAATCACTAATCATTCATTCAAACAAACGGTTACATGACTATGTATCATTCCAACATTGGTGCCAATCGCATACATGTCTACAAACGAAAAGTTCCCACTGGCATATAACATAATCAAATAATTAAATACATTTTTACATAACAACACAGATAAAGAAATAATTATTTTAAAATTCGTGTCAGATCTACATTGGCTATATCTAGTAGAAACATGTCAATGATAGTTAAACATCGGTGATTTGTAAAGCTTTATTATATAATACTAGCTAGCTATCCCGATTGCTAATTACACTGTAGTATAAATACTCATTTCTAGTCTTTCATGGCGTCTCACTGGGTGGATTGTCGGCCAATTTCATACGTATATTCACAAAAAAACATTCGACAATGATAACATTTCCGTGTGTAGATTTATGTAGGCATATTTAATGCTCAAATAAAATCTCAGGCATCATGTCAGATGGACTATTATAAGAAATGCACGAACAAAGTATCAACTTGAATTTCGTTTGAACGTGTTTATTCTATGCAAACTATCATATAATATAATTTTGCTTACGTTATCTAATGCAATATAGTTGGTACATACCTCAGTCGGCGATTGTCTTATCTCCATCTTATGCTGCTTGATCAGATGTTCTAGATGAGTGATCCGCAGTTCATTGCCTAGAATAAAATAAATCTTTACATGAGCAATGTCCACTGATATTATGAATATTGTACCTTTAAATGTGAGAAAATTATGCCAAGTTGTAAGTGCACAATATATTGGGGCGATATTTTCACAATTTAAAAAAATACAGTCTGTCAACTGTCTTACAGTCTTGTTTCCATTCACAGCATAGACCTGTTGCTGGTGTAGATATCCCTTTAAATAAAGTATATACATATATGCGTTACTTACTGCGGTACTCGGCCACTGCCAGGTATTCCAGTTCCTTCTTCATCGTTGCAAACTGAACTCAGGTATATATACGCTGATGCCGATTTTCTATGTGTCAGTTGCCAAGTTATAGACAAAGTGACGCAACGAAGAATGATGTTTGTTTATATACAGAGAGTGCGGACGTCAGGGAGATACTCCGTTACTTAGCTACGCGACGCTATTACCCGACTGGAAGCTCGATGACCTTTGAAACTCCTGAAAATGATTCCCAGGAAGAAGTTGATGCTATGACATCTCAGTTTTCTGACATTATCTTGTCTGCAGCGAATGGCTCTGTAAAACTGGTACACGTGAAGCGGAAGTCAAAAAAGAAGAAAAAGTGGTATAATTTTCAGTGTAAGGATTTGAAAAGTGTCGTTCAATCAGCCTGGGTAGACCACGTTAAAAACCCATTCGACAAAACGAAGCAAAATAAGTTTTACAAAGCACGCAAAGACTATAAAAGATGCGTAAAACAATCAGAAAAACGATATACAGAAAATCTATTGGAGCAACTTGAATCATTATCTGCGACGGATTCCCGAGAATATTTGAGGCTGGTCCGCGAGCTAACAGGAGGACAGGAGACAGATCACAGCAACTACATCTCTCCCACGGATTGGATTGAACATTTCAAAAATCTCAACTGTGATATTCCTAACACCAGTGATTTTCACCATAGTGTATCAAGGTCAGTTAGAGATATATATCCATCACCTGACCTAGACTGTAATTCTCTTAATGATAATATAACAGCCCAGGAACTCATTAAAGCTGTACGGAAATTGAAAAATAGAAAGTCAGGCGGTCCCGACTTACTACTAAATGAGATGATTTCTGTGTCGTCAACCGTTATCATCGATCATTACTTGAAACTATTCAATCACATCTTAGCAACTGGTCGATTTCCCTCGGATTGGCGAACATCATATATCATACCAATTCACAAGAAAGGAGATGTTAACGATGTCAACAACTATAGAGGAATTGCCCTTGGAAGTTGTCTTGCAAAACTATTTCTTTCAATTATCAACACAAGAATGACTTCATATATTTCTTATATATAACTTCTTTGACTCAAGACAGGCCGGTTTTCGATCGGATCACAGAACAACAGACCACATATTCATATTTAGAACTTTGATTAAAAAGTTCAAACAGGCAAAGAGAAAACTATATACCTGTTTTGTTGACTTCCGAAAGGCGTTTGACTCTGTATGGAGAGACGGACTATTGTATAAAATGCATAATTATGGTATAACAGGTAGAATATTTAATCTCTTACATGACATGTACTCTAATGTGATGTATTCTATCAAAACGCAAGATGGAGTGACAGAACCAATTTCATCATCAGTTGGTGTTAAGCAAGGATGTGTGTGCAGTCCTACCCTTTTTAACATCTATGTGAACGATATACAGGACTACCTTGAAGCCCGTAGTGACCACGCTCCTCTTTTGGATGGTCAACACCTCACACATAGTTCGACATAGACGACCTAGTTCTTTTTTCAAAGTCACCCAAAGGACTTCAACAGAATATAGACAATTTAAAAACATTTACAGAAGATTGGAAACTCACTTTAAATCTCTCTAAAACAAAAGTATTAATTTTCGGCGGTACCAAGGCAGATTCCAGACACTTGTTTCACCTTGATAACACGGCTATTGACTTTTGTGACTCATACACCTATCTTGGTGTGACCCTTCATAAGAATGGTACTTTCAAACTCGCTATTGAAAGCCTGAAAGGAAAAGCAATGCGCGCCTGGTTCAAAATCCGCCACAGCCTGACTCCAACAACTCACTTCCGCCCCGATGTCATCCTTCGTCTCTATCGGTGTCTCATATCACCAATCGCCACTTATGGATCAGAAGTTTGGGGCAGCGATATATTTAAATCGATATCAAATCCGTTTCAAAACTGGAGTAAGCTGGTTTGTAATACAATAACCATTAAAACAGCTAAATCAATACTCGGAGTACCAAAGAGAACCAGTAATATCGGATGCCTTAGCGATCTTGGACTTTACCCTCTATCTATAGAAATACTTTCTAACGTATTCAACTACTACAAACGATTATTGCGAATGGATCAAGACAGTCTTATATATGCTGCCCTACAAGAAGATAAGGGTCTTTCAAAATCATCCTGGGTTTCAACAATAGAACAACGTCTTAAAGTATCATTCCCTTCATCAAACATTTACAGTATCTCAAGACAGCAATTCATGGAATGTTTAAAAACTGAATTTATTCAAATATACCTCCAGGAAACTGATCAACTACCATCTGATAAAGGAAAGAAATTACGCCTGCTTGGACATATTAAAGACTCGTTTGTCTACAAAGACTATTTAAACATTAAGAATAATGACCACAGAAAAGTTTTAACTAAGTTAAGACTTAGCGCTCACCAGCTAGAGATTGAGAGAGGAAGATATAACAACACCCCTGTAGACAAACGCCTCTGTCAACAGTGCAGCCAGGGTGTTACAGAAACGGAAGAACATTTTATATTTGAATGCCCAAAATATGTTCATTATCGCTCGAAACTAATTTCATCAACTGGTCTCGTTGGGGTCTCAAGGATAGAGCTCCTCTCATCAATTGTAAACCCCAAGAGTCATCATGCTTCTTTCACTTGTAAAGTACTTTATGACATGTATTCAATGAGATTAAGCCACATTGGTTAATTATTGTACAATCTATAATATGCATTGTTTGATATAAGTGTCTCACACTGAGATTATAATGCTCTTGTATATATTTTACTTATAATATGTATTAACATTGGTTAACTTCTTTGTACACTGCCCATAATGGGTGTTCTATGTACAATAAATATCTTGTATCTTGTATCTTGTATCTTGTATCTTTGACTTTTGATGACGTCACAATAACAGGCTCTTCTGTTGACGTCATAGACAGGAGGAAATTCTTGAAACAATTCCTTTTACATTTTAGATTGACCTTATAAATTATCGCAGTACATGAGCCATGTTCGAGTTAATAAAACATGTTCTGATAAACTACGGTAGTTTGCATTATGTAGTATCTGTATTTTAATATCTATTATAACACATATCCAACATTCACGACCGAATCTTTATCATCATGCATTTGAGTAAATATGAACCCAACAAAACACGCTTACATTATCCAGACAGTTCTTTTTTTATTATTATAAAATTGTCAATTGATCAACAAGTCAATCGTCAGATTTGTATATAAATACTCGTATTATTCACGCATGCATGGAGGTATAGGACTTCACATGTGACAGGGACATAGTTTGAATGTCTGTGCTATAACTTGTTTACTACAGATTACTTTTTAAGTATTACAAATACATAATTTTGCAATTATTAATACAAACATCCGATAGGCGCAGTGGAGAACTGTTCTACACGCAGTAAGGTTAGGGTGCAATGCTACTTTGAAATTCAGTGTAGTACCATCCATGGTTCGCTACTTCCAACCGATGCTCGCAGGTTTCACCGCAAAGCAATGCAATGCAATAAGATAAGATAAGATAACACTTTATTACCCAAATGGGAATTATTCGTACATCAAACAGGGCATGCCATGATATAATTTATATAATACATTATTACATTACATATATTTTCAATACAACACTTACAGTTTCAACGATTTAAATGCACATATTTCATTAACATGTAAAATATGTTTTCAATCACTGATAGATGTTTTATGATCTCTGTGTTAGTGCAAAGTTTACATTAAATGCAATTTATTAATACTAATGAGGGTAATTGTACCGATAGTATTAACTCCAGACCAAGCTCATACACGCACTACATCAGTCCTATTTCATTCTTAACTTACATAGCCACATGTCGTTGCGGGCTTTCTCCCTGTCATAATACTACCAGTCGAGATATTCATAAGTGAAATACTATTGAAAGAGGCGTTAAACACCAACTCAGCTCAGCTCATTCTTAACTCGTTCGGAGTATACAAGATAGCTTATTGTCTTTGTGATCCTGCCACATATAAACCCCTGCTCAAAAGAAAGTATACCAAGGATTTGAAGAAGCATGGAAGAAAAACAGATGAAGATATAGAATAAACTTTTTTATATATCAGTAGAGTGGTATTTTAACATAACTAATGGAAACGTTCATGTCAATAAAACAAAAACTGAATGCCCAACAGAGGTACAAAGACACATGGGGTCAAACATTCACAATTCTCAATATGACTGTCAAGCTGTATATGCTGAAAATGAGTTCGTAAGTAAAGGAATAGTCCTTCAACACGTCTTCAATACCGAGTATGTCCACCATGGGCATCAATGCATGCCTGAGCTCGCCGCCGCATCGATGACGTCAAACGCCGGATGACGTTGGGTGTCAGTCGCTGCCATTCAATGGTTCTCTCTCTCTGTATTGCCGTTAACCTCGGCATTTCTTTCATGTGTTTTTTGTTGCTACTGTCTTGATGTACAGTCTCATGTGTTTTATACAGTGATTTTGCACGTGCATTACATGGGATCCGACTCAACGTCATCATTGGTAAAATCCCGTGTTGCATGAAAGTTCTCGCCATTCTCCGCTTATTGTCAATGAAAACAGTGTGTTGTGTTCCTGCGACGTGTTTCAGAATCATTTCATATATAAAATGTAGATATTAAAAAAAATATTCAAATTTTTTCTTGGTATACTTTCTTTTGAGCAGGGGTATATAAACACTCTGCACTAAAATATACAGTTGTATTGTCCCTATTTGTCAACCATAAAAGAATTATTTATTTTTAAAAACAAATCGTAGTGTTATGCTTGTAATGGTGATGATGATGAATATATTTTGTAAATAAAGATTTCATTTCTTCATAAAACCGATACGGGTCACTGTAGTAAGTAATTAGTATGTTACTATTTTGTGTAGATCTATGTGGGTTGAGTAAAGTGGATGTCAGTAATGACGTGCTAGCCCTTTCAATGTATTGTTGTATGTTTAGAATTTAGTTGGGTCGAGGTAGTCTGATGTTAGTATTTATAAACATGTACTAAAGCAACTGTGCTAAAAATGTCTCAACTCAACTATTTCTCATGACATTTAAATAAAAGTAAATTCCAACATAAGTGCAGCTCTGTACTATTTACCTATCGATAGGAAGGAAAAAGCCGTGGAGTCGAAGCATCGGTTGGTTTTCCGACTATGAGGGTCTACAACCTTCCCTTTCCGATGAATGGTTTCACTATATTATCAACTGTTTTTAAGTAAAAAAAAAAACGCTTTGCTATCGCGTTATACTGTAAGTTATTATGAATATTCCTGGTAAATAGAGTCGTATATAAAATCATTGTTTACAGCCTGAAATCCCTGTTTACAGCCATCTTCTTTTTATACCGATTAATTCCATGAGCCTCGGTGGCACAGTTGGCTGAAGCGCTTGCTCATGCAGGCACCACACGTGTTTGTGGATACGGATTCGAGACACACTGTCAAAACTCTTATTCTGATACATAGTTGAGAACCTTTCAAAAGTAGTCTTCAGATTACTTCAGGTGTCTTCAGATCTTTACTTTCTCGCCGTCTCTAAACTCGTTATATATATATATTTCTCCTGGCATCGAGGAATAAGGCAACACAACCAAGAGGTAAATTAACTTTTAATAAGAAACAATAATTGTTATTGCTCATTATCAATAAATAAAACCGATTCATTAATTTTAGCAATATCTATTTATCAATATTTCAATGATTCTGTGAGAAGAAATGATCGTCTATGAGTGTTTCTTCTTAATTATCATTGTTTATCACTTTTAATCATATTTTTGTATGGTAAAATAAATTATCTTTAATAGTACGACTTGAAAATGCTTTCGAGCGTGGATATATAATAGGCTCTTTATAAATATGAACTATTATCATTATTATAATATGTGTATCTTGTCATGAAGCCCGACCTGCAGATATAGAGGTATATAATGAACGTATTAGCAATGCGCTTATTTCTGCCAGTTCTCATTGTATTCCTTCTGGAACATTCAGACCCTATCTAAAGCCTTATTGAAAGCGTGATGGTTTAAACGATTATCATTATCAAATGCGAACTTCGCGGAGAACCTGCTTACTAGACGGCAAACCAAGGGGTGATAACGCATCTACATACCGAGACTATAAACGAGCTAAGTGTAACTTCCGTCGCCTACATCGGCAAGCAAAACGGAAAATGCACAAGGACATATCACATGAACTTGAAACTACCGCAGAAACTGATATTAATACCTTTTTAAAATCGGTGCGTAAGCTAAGACGTCTGCAGTCAACAATCGACAAACTAGTATATAACAATACCCAAGCGGACTCATCAAAGGCTATCTGTAACCTGTGGGGGGAATATTATGCTAACCTCGCCATACCACATTGCTCTGAGACTTTCGATGATGAATTTAAAGCACCTGTGGAAAGTAAGTTGGCGGATATAACATCACAACCTCATATATTTACAGCTGCGGACGCTGCAGTATATGCCTATATTCAACCATCAGAGCTTAAAGGGGCAGTAGCACGTTTTTTGCTAAATTTATTTTTTCAAATTTCCTATTTATAATGATAGTTCGTGCCATTTAAATGTACTATAGAGGGTAAAACATCCTATAAAACAAACCAATTATCCGTAGTAGTGATAACGATGTTGCTTATAAAGCAAAAATTGTATGGCGGCCATTTTATTGTGAACACATTTTATTATTTCGAATGACAAAAACGATCCCCATGGCTTTACTGAGCCATGGGCACTCATTTTTAACTTGATTTTCTGAAGAGAGAAGGGTGCTTTACGATTAGTGAAATTATTTTTCAAATACATTTCATCGACTTATTTGAGCCAAAAAACGTGCTACTGCCCCTTTAAAGAACACATCGTCAAACTTAGACATAACAAATCACCCGGACCGGATCACATAAACAATGAGCATATTATCCACGGAGGTGACGCGTTAGTAGATAAGCTTATAAGCTTATACAACGCGATTATGAAACCTGTGTAGTTTCCAAATATATTGAGATTGGGTATGATTGTTCCACTCTACAAAGGAAAGGGTTCAAAATGTGATCCCCAAAATTACAGAGGTATCACACTTACCTCCTGTTTAGGTAAACTCTTTGAAAAACTATTATTCTCACGCCTAGAATGTTATATAAGCAATACTAATAATTGTTTTCCAGACCCCCTACAATTTGGATTTAGAAAAGAACATGGTGCAGTTATGTCAGCGTTTATGCTTAATGATTGTGTAACACATTATGTTGAGCGTGGCTCACAAATCTTTACAGCTTTTCTCGATAATGAGAAAGCTTTTGACCGTATTTGGCAGGATGGTCTTTTCTTAAACTCCACAATCTAGGTATAACGGGTAAAAACGTTGGATCTTCTGTATCACAGTTACTCCCGTAGCTCTTCTTTTGTAATGTATGACGGACATAGTTCCGATACCTTTGCTGTAAAACAAGGTGTTGGACAAGGTAGAGTCTGCTTGGTTCTTCCTTGTCTTTATAAATGACTTACTAACAGAACTAAGATCTGGTAACAATGGTATATGTGTATATGGTATTGATGTACCTTCAGTCTTGTTAGCAGATGATACCACACTTTTAAGTACCCCCCCCCATCTGGGCTCCAAAGTTCACTAAATACTGTTTCTGAATATGCTTCTCGATGGCGCTTAACATACAATGCATCTAAAAGCACTGTGTTAGCTTTTCGGAAAGGAAAACAACTATGCCCTGATATTTCATTCTTCTATTGCAACACCTTTATAACTTTAAGTCCATCAGTAAAATATGGCGGTATTCTACTTTCATGTGATCTGTCTTGTAAAGATAGAGTTTTTGCTAATTGTCGAAAGGCAAGACAAACTATAACTTCCCTACGCTCACTTGGTTTTAACAAAACTGATTTACGTTCAACTACCTGTGTAAATATATGGAAAAGAATGATTCTACCTACAAGTTTCTATGGTTGTGAAATTTTGCCAACGTTGTATGGTAAAGATATTTATTTAGTGGAACATACCCAAAGATATTTTGCATGTCTTATCGAAGGATTCAACAGACGTATGTCAACAGATGCTGTTTGTGCTAACCTAGGTCTCTGGACAATGGTTGGTTATATTGACAAGTGTAAATTATTGTTCCTTGGAAGACTTTGTAACAATGGCTGTAACTCATCAACGAAAACGCTCTTTTGTGCCTTTTTATCACTCAGTTTTAATGTATGTAATAACTCACGCAGTATTTGCAACACTCTATTATGTACAGCACAAAAGTATAACTTGCTCAAATATATAGAAAAGTATGTACAAGCTGGTATCTTCCCATCAAAGGCAGTGTGGCGCAGAATAGTTATAAACTCTATCTGTTCTTATGAAGAAACTCAGTGGAACTTTAAACTCTCTATAAGAGAAGATATGTCCAGATATGCACGAATTCATCAACGTTTAAGTATGCACAGACTCTACAATCTAATAGACCTTTACCAAGAATATAAAGCCCACATTCAACTAAATGTACAACTCAGTTCAAAAGCAAAATTTTCAAAGGAATGTACACTCTGTAATAAGTACTGCTTTGATTACGACTCCCATATGGTTTTACATTGCGAATCTCTAATATGTCAAAGAAATGAATTCTATTCAAATTTACTTGATGAACTTGATGTAGATTTATATGTACATATTGAACTGTTAGATGATGAAGATGCCCTTTCACTATGTTGTGGTGCACACTTAGACATACCCCGCGGGCTCGATGGAACATCATGGAAAACCATTGTGCTCCAATTTTGTAAATATATATATTCTTTGAAGAATTATCTCAGGAATCAATTCTGAAGTACCATTGTTGTCAATATTGTAAAGAATGTATTTTGTAAATTCCATTTGTACATGTATGTAATTGATTAATGTTTATGTAATCTTCGATTATCATTGGAGGAAATAAAGAAATTCATTCATTCATTCATTCATTCACCCTCCCTTAATACAAACAGAACATCAGTGGATGTACAAATAAACGTTAATATAACCATAACAATAACCAAACTATACAAATAAACAGACAAACGTTATTTTTTAAAATCGTCCTCACTCAGACATTTAGCAGTTATATACTATTTAAGAAATACCGATATATTTAATCGATGATACAATTCATAAAGGCACAATGTATACTTATGATAACATGTACCACACTTTTTAAACCAGTTTTATATTATTGAAAGTATTGAAAAAGTAGTTGAAAGGGTTTTATAATAATACTATACTATATATATGCATTTTGGCACACCCAGTTGGATATAATGTCATATCATATGTTGCTAAGAATTTGTGACAACAATATTTTAATTTACTGATGCAGTTTTCTTGTTTGAGTACAGATCAGATCAACGCTTGAGAACTGAGAACATTGCAAATATGAGACAAGCTATGAAGCTTATTCTCCTCAGTCTCGTCCTGGTGCAAGGTAATTTATTATATATAATATATAATGTAGAAAATAAAGTCAGGTTTTTCTACAAAGTCATTGTTTATCACTACGACATTGTTTCATGCCGAGAGGCAATTTTCAAGTGATAGCTTGTGTTGGTTTGGGGCCACTTTTGTTACTTGTGCGCTTGGGCTTGCTGGTTGATTGGGAGCTGCTTGTTGTGTTCTGGTAATTGTTTTCTGTGTTTCTGGGCGTGCTGCGTTTTGGGGCTGTTTTTTTGTTTTGGCTGTTTTTGAGCAAAAATTTGTTGTTGTGTCTGCAGGTGTTTACCAATTCTTTTCGTTTGTTTAGGGTTGCCATATGGGCTTTGCTGATGATGATGAACTTTTCGAATATGCAAAGGCTGCATCTTTTGTTTGTATTTGAGTATCTTACATACTAAGAAATCTCTACTCTTCAACAACACCAAACCATGGTGTGCCCGTTCAATTGTGACATTGTTCGCCCTCTCCTCCAGAACTGCTACACTCCCAAAGCCAAACTTGTGTAGGGTAGTTCCTTGCTACTAAGGGTCATTTCACCCGGAACTCCCTCAAAGATAATTTCAAGTAAGTATTATCCCACGTTTCAAATGAGCCATGTTATCGGTTCTAGGAAAATAAAACCACGTCTTATATATTATCTATTGTAGTGCTGACATTATTCTTTGACCATTGTGATAACTGTGTGACTCTGAATTGTTTGTATATAGCCGTACCAATGCCTCGACCAGTTGGACGGGAAGCAACCCCTCCTCCTAGACAGCATTCGCTGGTCAGTTCACGGGGAGATAACTCGTCTATGAACAACAAGTCGCCTCAGAGTCCTCCTCAGCCTCTCCTCAGTGATGCTAGACCTGTGAGTATATGTTGTAACTCACCTAATTCTCTATTTTTAAAAATTTCATTTCATACACTTACTCCTTATTTGTCTGAAATCCGGTGGTTTATCTAGATATATGAGTACATCTGATCAAATCCTGAAGTCCTCAAGCCTCCTAACCATTTGCTCTCTAGTCCTCTCATCATCTAGCCTCTTATCCTCTAATCGCCTCGTCTCTTATCCCACTAATCATCTAGTCTCTTATCCTCTAATCGCCTTGTCTCTTATCCTCTAATCATCTAGTCTCTTATCCTCTAATCATCAAGTTTCTTATCCTCTAATCATCAAGGCTCTTATCCTCTAATCGCCTTGTCTCTTATCCTTTAATCGCCTTGTGTCTTATCCTCTAATCGTCAAGTCTCTTATCCTCTAATCGTCTTGTCTCTTATCCTTTAATCGCCTTGTCTCTTATTCTCTAATCGCCTTGTCTCTTATCCAACTTATCATCTAGTCTCTTATCCTCCAATCATCTAGTCTCTTATCCTCTAATCATAAATTCTCTTATCCTCTCATCATCTAGTCTCTTATCCTCTAATCGCCTTGTATCTTATCCTCTGATCGCCTTGTCTCTTATCCTCTAATCGCCTTGTCTCTTATCCTCTAATCGTCTTGTCTCTTATCCTTTAATCGCCTTGTCTCTAATCCTTTAATCGCTTTGTCTCTTATCCCACTAATCATTTTGCCTCTTATCCTCTAACCATCTAGTCTCTTATCCTCTAATCGCATTGTCTCTTATCCTCTAATCGCCTCGTCTCTTATCCTCTAATCATCTAGTCTCTTATCCTCTAATCATCTAGTCTCCTATCCTCTAATCGCCTTGTCTCTAATCCTTTAATCGCCTTGTCTCTAATCCTTTAATCGCCTTGTCTCTTATCCTCTTATCATCAAATCTGTTATCCTCTAATCGTCTTGTCTCTTATCCCACTTATCATTTAGTCTCTTATCCTCCAATCATCTAGTCTCTTATCCTCTTATCATCTAGTCTCCTATCCTCTAATCGCCTTGTCTCTTATCCTCTAATTGTCTTGTCTCTAATCCTTTAATCGCCTTGTCTCATATCCCACTTCTCATCTAGTCTCGTATCCTCCAATCATCTAGTCTCTTATCCTCTAAGCATCAAGTCTCTTATCCTTTAATCATCTAGTCTCTTATCCTCTAGTCGCCTCGTCTCTTATCCCACTTATCATCTAGTCTCTTATCCTCTAATCGCCTTGTCTCTTATCCTCTAATTGTCTTGTCTCTAATCCTTTAATCGCCTTGTCTCTTATCCCACTAATCATCAAGTCTCTTCTCCTCTAAACGTCTTGTCTCTTATCCCACTTATCATCTAGTCTCTTATCCTCCAATCATCTAGTCTCTTATCCTCTAATCATCTAGTCTCCTATCCTCTAATTGTCTTGTCTCTTATCCTCTAATTGTCTTGTCTCTAATCCTTTAATCGCCTTGTCTCTTATCCCACTAATCATCTAGTCTCTTATCCTCTAATCATCAAGTCTCTTCTCCTCTAATCGTCTTGTCTCTTATCCCACTTCTCATCTAGTCTCTTATCCTCCAATCATCTAGTCTCTTATCCTCTAAGCATCAAGTCTCTTATCCTCTTATCGCCTTGTCTCTTATCCTCTAGTCGCCTCGTCTCTTATCTTCTCATCATCTAGTCTATTATCCTCTAATCGCCTTGTCTCTTATCCTCTAATCGCCTCGTCTCTTATCCTCTTATCATGTAGTCTCTTATCCTCTAATCATCTAGTCTCCTATCCTCTAATCGCCTTGTCTCTTATCCTCTAATCGTCTTGTCTCTTATCCTTTAATCGCCTTGTCTCTAATCCTTTAATCGACTTGTCTCTTATCCCACTAATCATCTAGTCTCTTATCCCTCTACGTATCTAGTATCTTATCCTCTAATCGCATTGTCTCTTATCCTCTAATCGCCTCGTCTCTTATCCTCTAATCATCTAGTCTCTTATCCTCTAATCGCATCGTCTCTTATCCTTTAATCATCAAGTCTCTTATCCTCTAATCATCTAGTCTCCAATACTCTAATCATCTTGCCTCTTCTAGTCTAATCATCTTGCCTCATATCCTCTAATCACCAAGTCCCTTATCCTCTAATCATATTGTCTCTTATCATCTAATCGCCCTGTCTCTTCAGTATATGTTGTAACTCATCATATTCTGTATCATTTATTTAAAAAAAAAATTCATTTCATACACTTATTCCTTATTTATCTGACATCCTGTGGTTTATCTAAACTTCCTCAGCCTCCACTCAGTGATGGTGGACCTTTGAGTATGTGACGTGGTTTATCTAATCCTCTAGTCCTATAATCCTCTCATCATCTATGGGGATCAGATCAGGCCATATTGCAGATCCAGGGGCACCCCAAGGAGACGTTGATGCTGACAATGATTGTTTTCTGCTACAAATTCTACTGACGTTCCTCTCCTATTCTCAAAGCCGATCAACTTGATTATGAATTCTGAATTCAATTTTCCAAAGCCAGTTGTGGATACACATCTTGGAAACCTACCCTAAACCTACTGGCCGTAAACAGGTGTTCCTGTTGCCCAAGGACGCCGCTAAGAGGAGGATGATTATCGACCTGGAGATTCCCACCCATGACCCCTTGACAACTTGAAGTTCAACATGGAATTCAAAACAAATCTTCAGCAATTGATTAAACCCCAATCCAAGTTCGCCAGCATAGTGACAAAGACATCAAGAACGGTTCGCAGTCAATAGAAGAGGATGCCAGTTCAGAGTTTCTACCTGCGACTTCGGATCGCCATAGCAATGTGGATTTTTACAAAGACCATGACCACCCTGGTTTACTTCCTGTACTTGAGAAGAATCGCGTCCACGGGTTCCTAAATGACTTTTAAGGTCCGTCATTCAGCCTCTAGTGCTCCCCCTGCAGACCATCGCACATGGTACAACTCTTTTCCCCAGGAGTACATGGACCTACGTTTCTCTCTTCATGCGATTAGTGTCTTGTCATTTTGACATGAAGCCCGTTCTATCAACCAGTTGGTAGCTTCCTGCTTCAATTCCTTCCTGTTTGTTTTACGGCACATCAGGGCTGTGTTCAAGAGCGGTTTCAAAGTAATCGCTCAATTAGCCATTACTTTTAAACCTCTCTTGAACGCGATTGATCAATGTAGCGCTACGTAGCAAAGCACCATGTCGTTCAGGAGAGAATGAGCGCTACTTGAGCGCTACTTGAGCGCTACTTGAGCGCTACTTTAGCAATCAATGAGCGATTATAAGCGCTCGCTGTTATGGAACAGGGCCCAGGTCATACACTGGCAGTAACTTAAAAAGTTTACAAAAGTTGGCAATATGTAGTCTGGAACGGTTGAGTAAAGTGAGTGGTCACCATAACACAAGTGAGTCTTAACTTTTTGAAAGGAAGTATATTTACCTGATATCCTGTTATGTAGACGGTTGTCCTTTCTATTTAAGCTTGGCTTGACCACTTATGACACTGCTCGACCTAACAACCGAGCCTTCACACACTTGACAATCACCGGGAACAGTAACCCCAATCGTCCAGTGTTCTCCCAGTCTGTATATTTGGTGACGATACCGGAGACATTCCCTGTCGCCAGCAACATTATCCAGCTCCTGGCTAGTGATGCTGATGGAGTAAGTTGCAACTACGAAACTCGTAAATGCACATTTTCTCTTAGTCAAAGTTTTGTTAACAAGATGTTGAGTTTTCCTTTATCTTCGAGGTTTGAAAATAAAGCTTGCTTTCAATCTATCAATTGCTGCCAATTGAGTAAAATGAACAGTGTGAAATTATGTTTTAAAAATTTTGAGAAGGTATTTTGTATATCATTTTCTTCTGTATCTGAAGTATTTCTATCCTTGATTGAGAGGTACCTCTTGATTTGATTCAGCCAATTATGAAACGAAACGATTTACTGTTTGAATCCAAGTTATCACCTTTTCTTATGATCATTCTATGTAATGTATCTCATTTTGCTGCAGGATTTCGTGACGTACTCAATCGAAGAAACCAACCCAGCTGACTGTCGCGACGCATTCTCAATATCTTTTGCTGGTCAGATCTATACAAGGGTGCCTCTCATCTCAACCCCTTTCCTTACTTGTGAAGTGAGGCGATTTACATTACACCTTATTCCTATTTATACTCTGTGAAATGTTAATCAAGTTTACATACATGTTTTCAAAAGAGGGGGGATGTCTGAACCGCTACTGCCTATGTTTGAAAAAAAGGACCAGGGAAAAGACGGAACACGATAGAATACTATCTCCAAATCTCCACGTAAATTTCAGATGAGGGTACGAGCGTCTGACGATGGAAACCCATTAAGACAGGGCATGGCGAGAGTGACAATCAATATTAATAGGAACGTCCTTCTGCCTTTGGACACCAATATCACCACTGCTCATGCAGTCCAGCAGGTGAACTTCCATTGTAACATTTATATTTTTATATCCCTTTGTATTACAAATGGTGATCATGGGGTATATAATTAAGTCATTTGCAATTGTGTTTTTAACTAGTTTTTAATTTCCTTTTTCTTGCAGTTTATAAATGAGTTTTAACCCACGATCCATTGCCCCAGAGCATGTTATGAGTCAATGTAAGTCCCATCCAACACTGTCACTGTCTGGTTAGGGAACCTCCTTCCCTGACGTTACATACAAACTTGTTATTAGGGGTTTCCTCCTTTTATCCTTGGTTTGTTTTTAAAATCACATTTCCTCTGCACATGTACGCCTCTCTAGATCTGATCAGATGTGACCGGTTTAGAGAAAAAACAATTTTCTGTGATTGGAATACTCCTTTGATCTTTTTGCAAGTCATTTTCAATTTTGTGATATTAACTTTGATAAAATTCCTGCCTTTCGTTTTGTCACCATTATTCACCATGTCAAAGGTGGAAGGCAAATGTTAATAGTGCCGAAAATAGATGCCCTTCATTGATCCCAAATCCTGTCTTTTTTTATATGCTCTGTACTTTTGACATTCGTTGCCTCAGGTGTAAAGATATTCCGGATTCAGTGAGAGGTTATGAACTCATTTCGCTACACACGACATAAATCCGGTCAAGGATGCGATTGATGCTTGCCACATCAAGATGACTTGATTCAAATCTTAAGTTTTCTTTAAACGTTCAACAAACATCAGGATGCCTTCGTTGATATGAAAGAATGTTAATCTTCACGTTTGAAGAAAGAAGACAATCTGAAGAAGATGTTCATTTAGCGACCAAGATAACTCATGCATGTATATCAGTGATTTACTTGAAAAAAAACGTACGAGTATGTAGAGAATAGAGAACTTTAACTCTCTTATCAATATCAGTTTTGATTTTTGACCAAATCGTTCATTATGTAGGTTGAAACTGATTCAGAGGTTTTGTTTTGGCATGTAAGCCTGTCTGTGTCATGTAATATGACAGAGCGAAATTAATGCAAATAGTGTATGCACTTTAAGAAGAGAGGGAAAACGAACCACAGCCTTCATCAGAGTAATTGTTCATGTTTAAGGGTCTCTGAAGTACTGCTTTGCTGTTCCTGTCCGGCTGTCCTTGACGTTACAAACGGGCCATGACGTCACAGAACAGACTGGGAGAAGCACTGGTTGTATTAAATAAACGTCGGGTGGCACTTAAAAGGTTGATTTGTTTTGATTTTGCGAGATGGAATTTGAAAGATGGCAAATGATAGAGAACCTCAAGGAAATATACAGTGCACACATACAGCATAGTAATAATACCATCATAACTACTGTATGGAGATATATACACTAGATACATGAATACATAAATATCGTATTCAAAATGAAATTTAAAATTAATAACCTTAATCTACCATTTGTATTGAGGGCTGTACAACTGACAACGGTACATTTAAACATAAACAATAACTGCACCTTTAAACCTGTGCAACAAAGTGGTACTAAGGAGTTGTTTTGTTTAGCTAATTACTTTTAACATTTCTAAAACATTAAATTAGGATAAATTTTAACATATCCACATGATGTTGTTGAATAATATATTCCCAGAACACACCTATATATTGGATACATTATACAGATATCATATTGGTCTCAGATAATTTTTGACAATGAGGGGCGTTACCTGCTTTGAATATAAACCATCAAACAATTTGAATCGTTAAATACTTAGTGGTGGACACTTTATTATTTACCCAGTTATATTATCAAGAGCTTGTGAAACGTCCCCTGTTCATCAACAGCTGTTTTCAGCTATTTCCACATCCTCCCTTAATACAAACAGAACATCAGTGGATGTATCAATAAAAGTTAATATAATCAGAATCATAACAAAACTACACAAACAAACAGACAAACGTTATTTCGTAATGTCGGCGTTGCTCCCTACAGTCATACATTTTAGCAGTTATATCGAAATATTGATTAATAGATAATAAAGCTCAGATCAACGTAGGATTGAGAAGTGGGAACATTGTCAAGAACACAAATCAACGCCAATATGAGACAGGCTATGAAACTGATCGTCCTATGCCTCGTCCTGGTTCAAGGTAATCACGTGTGTATATAAGATCCGTTTCAGCTCATACGGTCTAAAGGACATATGGGCTTATAGCATGGGTCCTGTCCGGTGTCCGATGGTTGCCGTCGTCGGATGTTATTTCGATTTCTCTCCAAGATCTGTCACGCCCTTCAAAGTTACACTTGCTACTGGCTCATTCTCCACTAAACGTGCATTTACCAGAAAATCATCCGGCGGTTCAACAAAATGAAGCGCTTCGTAGCGCTCATTGATCGCTCAATGTAGCGCTCAATGAGAGCTTCTTTTCTCTTGAACGACACAGTGCAAATTCCTCGAAGTTTGCTCGCCTTGCTACGTAGCGCTACATTGAGCAAAATCGCGTTCAAGAGAGGTTTAAAAGTAATCACTAATTGAGCGATTACTTTGAAACCTCTCTTGAACATGGCCCAGGTCTCCAGGGGATATCTTCTGAACGTTTTCTGGGAAATTATGAATTTCTACTTTAAAATGTACCTTACTACATGGTAGTGTCAGTACACATTTAACATAAGTTATAGAAGCAAATATTAGTGTCTCTATTTGTCTCTTGATGAACAACAGTTATCTTCAGGTTACGTTGTTTATACTGGCGTCTTTCTGTTCTTTGATGATGTTGTGCACAGGAAAATGCATCCCATGGATAATAATGCATACCTGTGTTCGATTCCATACGTTTATGAAGAAAATGATATGTTTGTATTTTATAAATGTTTAAAAAATTAATCTTTCCTATTTACATAAACCCTCTTTAACATATTTCAAAACAGGACACCTTCAGACCCGACACGTGTTTTGTGTGACAAAAGAGGTTAACATTTCAATAAAATACAATAATATATGTTTTATTAGTGTTACTGTGTATACATAACTCATTCTTTATACGTAGTGTAGTAACGTATCTGTTGATAATTTAATAAAATTCCATTGGAAAAAAAAGTTTCATTGGAAAAATTCAATTTTTAAGCAAGTTTATGGTAAATTGTTTTCACCAATTCAAAAAACATACATCGATAATCACAAATTAAAAGAAAAGGTCTATCAAATGTTTCAGTTTCAAAAATAACATTATGACTTGTCATTGGCAAATCTCACCTTTACAAAGGCGTCGCTGATTGCACGACTAGTGTTGAAAGAACCAATCAGAATTCTTTATTTCTAGACAAGAAATTCTAAATTTTTAACACAGATTGGTCTGAAATAGAAATTGCATAGAGGTGTATAATGAGTCTGCAGAGTGTAGTTGACTGAAGTGTAGGGTAAAGCATAGGTCAGGGAGGGTGTTGGGGGGGGGGGGGGGGGGGGGGGGGGGGGGGGGGGGGGGGGGGGGTAGGGTATTACGTTAAGGATTTTGATTCACTTCAGACAGGCAGAATGTTCCAAAAGGCAACTATCCACAGCATGTAGGACTATGCCAACCATGAACATTGTTTATGAGTGTTGGAAAACATCATTGATGACACGAACATAAACACATGCAACCCTTTACAAACATGTTGCATATGAATGTTTCCATTGGTTAACAGTTGTACATATGTGGACCATGCAATTAAGCCACATATCATGGTCAAATTTAAGTCCCCCGAGTAAAACACATAAAGTAAACTCTTAGTCATTGTTTCAAAGGCTAGAAAACGTATTTGAGTCTGAGTGAGGCCAGTATCACAGGGGGTAAGCCCTGTCCATGCTAAACCGGAAGTTGGCAGTCGTCAACAACCATTTTCTCGACTGACAGTAGTTTTTCAACTGGGATATGTCCCGAAATTGGTTAGTTTTGAACATTTTCCATTGAATGATGTTAACAATATCAACATGTTTCAACTCTTGAATAGCTATAGTTTACAATCGTTACATCTGTGGATTATGACATGTAATAAAGTAATGGCAGCACCCTGTGCCCTGTCTTGATTTCCAGTGCCTTGTTAACTGTATAACAGCCCAGTTAGTTTCAAATAATGGGAAGGTGAGGTAGAGGGGTTGAAGACAACTGTTCTTAAAACTTTGTCAAGTAATTGGACGGGGTGGTATAGTGGTGAGCTAGATTATATCATGGGGTAAGGGTGGAGACAGAACTTTTGGTTTAATGATCGTATGGATTACAGAATTGAAATAACAAAAACGTTGTTTGGTTTTGAACAATTGACATTGATAGACTACTGAATCATATAATTATATCTGCAAAACAATATATAATTCATATATGTGGTATCAGACAACAAGTGAAAAAATAGAAGGTTTTTAGTTTTTTTTAAAGAGATTTTCAATGTGGAAAAGGTTATTACAACTAAAAACAATAAGCTTCATAACCATGATAACAAAATGCATGTATGCTTCTATCAGGCACTGCGACTGACAATTCAATTTGATTTCAACATTAGATAATAAAAGATGCAAATACTGATGAGCTGCTAAGCCAATGGCTCTATTTTGTGGGACTTTTTAACTTTGAATTGAAACCCTCACATATCCTTTAAGTTTTGTAGTAAGTAATGATATATCAAACAGGCCTTAAATGTACAAACAAAATGATATTAGCTTAGCTTTTATACATTTTACAAATTCTGATTGTGTGATTACTTTGTGACTGAATTGTTTGTATATAGCCGTACCAATGCCTCGACCAGTTGGACGGGAAGCACCCCCTCCTCCTAGACAGCATTCACTGGTCAGTTCACGGGGAGATAACTCGTCTATGAACAACAAGTCGCCTCAGAGTCCTCCCCAACCTCTCCTCGGTGATGGTAGACATGTGAGTACATCTGATCTAATTCATCTAGTCGCTTATCCTCTAATCGCTTTGTCTCTTATTCTCTAATCGTCTTATCCTCCTACCCTCTCATCATCTAGTTGCTTATCCTCTAATCGCTTTGTCTCTTATTCTCTAATCGTCTTATCCTCCTACCCTCTCATCATCTAGTTGCTTATCCTCTAATCGCTTTGTCTCTTATTCTCTAATCGTCTTATCCTCCTACCCTCTCATCATCTAGTTGCTTATCCTCTAATCGCTTTGTCTCTTATTCTCTAATCGTCTTATCCTCCTACCCTCTCATCATCTAGTTGCTTATCCTCTAATCGCTTTGTCTCTTGTTCTCTAATCGTCTTATCCTCCAACCCTCTCATCATCTAGTTGCTTATCCTCTAAACGCTTTGTCTCTTATTCTCTAATCGTGTTATCCTCCTACCCTCTAATAATCTAGTCTCTTATCCTCTAATCGCTTTGTCTCTTATTCTCTAATCGTCTTATCCTCCTACCCTCTAATAATCTAGTCTCTTATCCTCTAATCGCTTTGTCTCTTATTCTCTAATCGTCTTATCCTCCTACCCTCTAATCATCTAGTCTCTTATCCTCTAATCGCTTTGTCTCTTCATCTGAAAAACTTACCTATTTAATGCAAATGTGTGATATACAAATTCAGCTCGGAGATGCACTATTTGCTATGTTCACCAGAAGACGAAATCTTATAAACTAGTGCTTAAGTATTTTAATCCAAATTTTAATAATTATGTACATGAATGAGTGAAAGAAGGATGCCTGGTTATTTTGTTATATATTACGTATGAATATGCCTGTTTACGAAAGTTTTTGTGTGTATGATAAGCGAGTATATGTGATGTATGTGTGTGGGTCAGTGGGGGGGGGGGGGGGGGGGGGGGCTGTTTGAGGTGTATGCATGTTATGTTGATGGCAGGGTGTGTGGTGTGTCCAGAAGAAGGGGTGTGGCTGCGGGTGTTTGTATTGAGTGTGTATTAGTCTAGTATGTATGCTGAATGTGTCTTTTTGTTATTGTGTTGTTTATTTAATGTATATTTTATGGAAAAGGTCTCCCGTAACCCTTTTGGGTGGCCGATATGATAAAAAAAAGGTTTTATATTTTATGTATTTGTATTTTGTATTGTATTGGGCGAGACTGTAATAAATATATACTCTCTCTCTCTCTCTCTCTCTCTCTCTCTCTCTCTCTCTCTCTCTCTCTCTCTCTCTCTCTCTCTCTCTCTCCTACCCTCTAATCATCTAGACTCTTATCCTCTAATCGATTTGTCTCTTATTCTCTAATCGTCTTATCCTCCTACCCTCTAATCATCTAGTCCTTTTATCCTGTTATCCTTTTGTCCTCTTACCCTTTTATCGCCATGTCGTCTAACCCACGAGCCTCCTAATCATCTAGTTATCTAATCCTGTAACTCTCTAATCGTCTAATATTCTAGTTTATGAAATACGACCCGACAAACAGCCTGTTTATTTCATACCCTGTGTTACTGATTGAAATATGGGATGAGTAATTATGACAATCGTCTTTCCGCTGCCTATGTCGTTTCCGCAGCACAACTCGAAAACCATTTGAGTTAAATAAAGTGTTGTGGCGGTGTTGTGCAAAAAACGACCAAATTTGCTGACACTGTTTCGTTTCTGAAGCATAACTCGAACATTTTATATAACCTCAAAACTTCATTTTTGAACGGGTATTTGATGGCGGTGTGTGTGTGTGTGTTTTAGGTTACTCCGAATTGTTCATTGAAAATTATCGGTAGTCATTGACACGATAGAGTACATATTTTTTAGAATTTATTAGTGTAGCAGGGTTACGAGGGTCAAATGATAACACTCTCTGCTGGGTGTGAGACGTTTATTTCTTATTGGATGATTCAGGAAGTATATCAGGAAGTATATCAGACACCCTGTAACAATAAATATGATAATAAAATATACATCACACAGTTAGCACACAGTATACATATTGATATACAATACATATAATTCAACACAAAGGAATATGCTTATAGTGATAATAATTAATAAAACTATAGTTACTCATAACATGAGGAACATCTCATTACTGAACACATGCGTAGAAATATGATGTGCTATTAAACTTTACAAATAATCATGACAATACATATAGGTATGATATGGTATTAATTGCACATCATCACACATTACGTGGTGATACTATTTACAATGATATAATATTATATGATTGTAATAATTCGTTCATCATTACACAGACGTAATGATATGATAAAACACATGAAAGTTTAAAGACATAATACACGTACCCTGTGGGTGGTACAGGGGTGTGCTACAAACACACACTGGCACAGTACCTGCCGTAGGAACTGGGACTTGCTGCAGTAAAATAATATACAATCATAAGAAATGCTTTGTGGAATATAT
Organism: Gibbula magus; assembly: GCA_936450465.1. Lineage (NCBI taxonomy): Eukaryota > Metazoa > Mollusca > Gastropoda > Trochida > Trochidae > Gibbula > Gibbula magus. The sequence continues at coordinate 13,672,644 of OW388290.1, read as the reverse complement.
TTGTAGTACATTTACTCAACACAACACAGCATTTATTCCACAACACTTATTATTACACCTATCAGTTAAAACATGGCAACTTAAATTAAAACACATTCTCTCATCTCACACAATCATAAAAAGGATAGTAAAGATAAGAATATATTAGTAATAGTTAAATAATATTTATAGCTTGAATGTTAATAAACTTACACTTATGCATAGCGCACTTACATGCTGTACTTTATAAAAACCTATTTAGATAATGTTTAATAGATTATTTTAATTATACAGATACTGCAAAGATAAAATGCAGTATTACTTTAGACTAAATATATAAACTAACCTTTCACATTCTGTCTGTCCGTTGTGTCCTTTCAGTGCAAATAGCTGGTGCAGAATGATTTGAAAATGTGCATGCGGTTAGTAAGACCAATCAGCTAAGAAGCGTCATGGCTTGGGATGTTATATAATACACTTGACTATGGCTAAACTCTAAATGCTTAACCCTTAATGTACCCGAAAATAAAATAACTAAACAGAGAGAATAGTAATAAGATTAAAATACTTTATTCACACGAAAATACATCTGCCACATACTTCCCCCCACTATGAAATGACGTCCACGTCATTTCTTGCTGGTGATGATATCGAGCATTGCTTCTCTGATGTTGGCTGGCTGATTCTCGAGCATCCCGTCTTGTAGTAAGGAAGTCAGGAAATTAGCTCTGGTGAGCCAGTCCGGCTCTGTCGCAGGTTGTGCAGAAAGGGCAAATTCTCCACTCCTCAACCACTCTGGTGGCCGTCGTTCCCTGAGGGATCTCCGTGGTGGTGGTGGTGACTCTGCTGCCCTTGCCTCAGCAACTTCTTGACCTCTGTCTGGTGGCACATCCACAGGCTCAGCAGGAGGATCTTCCGTCGGTTGTTCCTGGTCAACCTCCTGTGTAGTTGCTCCTGTACTCTCCTCTCCATCGACTGGAACCTCGTCCTGATTGTCTTCAGCAACTGGTTCTTCTTCAGGTGGCCTGTCAGCTGGCGTAGTAGCTGACACTGAACTGTCTGATGAGTGGGTGGAAACAATCACTACTTCCTCCTCTCCTTTCTCTGAATATCCGTCCTCGGAGGTGCTGGCTGTGGTGTCGTCTGGTATGTCCTGGGTATCCTGTGGCACTGGTTCCAAAGACTTGCATTTCCTTGGTAGCACTTCGTCCTGATGGGGTAGAAATCCAATTGGAAGCAATAGATTCCTGTGCAGTGTCCTCTTCTTGCCGTCTCCATTTTCCTTGCAAACTGTGTAAACTGGTATGGATGAATTAGGCTGCTCCAAGATCACGTACACATCCTCTTCCCATCGGTTCGCAAGCTTGTGCCGTCCGTCAAAAGCAACGACCTTTACTAAGACTCTGTCACCGTCCTCTAACACAGCTGCTCTGGCCCTCTGATCATAGTGAGTCTTCTGCTTCTTCTGTGATTTCTTAGCTGTGGAGGAGGCAATGTCATATGCTTGTGAAAGTCGTTCCTTCAGATCCTTGGTGTAAACTGCTGTAGTCTTGGACTTGCTTGGCTCCATGTCAAGTCCGAAAGCAACGTCAACAGGCAGGCGTGGATGGCGACCATACATCAAGTAGAACGGATCAAATCCAGTTGATTCATGTCTTGTACAGTTGTAAGCATGTACTAAGGGTCCAACGTGGGCTTTCCAGTTCTTCTTGCTGTCCGGTTCGAGGGTCCCAAGCATGTTGCACAGTGTCCTGTTGAAACGTTCACACATTCCATTCCCCATGGGGTGATAGGGAGTTGTCCTGGACTGTTTAATTTGTAACAAGGAACACAATTCTTGCATTAACTTGCTGGTTAAATTAGCTCCTTGGTCCGAATGAATGCGTTGAGGGATTCCATAGTGAATCACAAAATTATTAAAAAACACTTCCGCTGTTGTTCTTGCCGTCATGTTCCTAGTTAGGTATGCTTGGGCGTAGCGTGTGAAGTGATCCGTGATTACTAACACATGTTCCTGTCCTCCTTTGGATGGTTCCAGGGTGAGAAAGTCCATACAGACAAGCTCCAGTGGCTGAGAGGTTTGAATATTTACTAGAGGTGCTCTTCCTCCTGTAGGTGTCTTCCTCCTGAGACATGGAACACAGTGCTGTACATGCTCCTCAACATCCTTGTTCATTCCTGGCCAGTAAAATCTCTCCTTGATGAGTGATATGGTCCTGTCTCTCCCTGGGTGGCCGATGTTATCATGTAGGCTCCTTAATGCAGCTGGGCGACATCTTGTTGGCAGTACAAGTTGCTCAAAAGTTTCATCCGCTGTCTGGAATACACGATAAAGAACTCCTCGCTCTAATTGGAATTGATGGAAGTGCTTCAGCATCTTTGTCATTATTTTATCTCCAATGAACTTGGTCCTGTCTGGCTTGATCCTGTTCCTAAGATGCTCTATGATGACTCCAAGCTCTTGGTCCTTTGCCTGTGCACGTCTCCAATCTCTGGCATTGAAATCACACCTCTCATCCGTGATGTCTTCCTCTCCTGTGATTTCAGATGCTGACATGCTGAGGCTCTCGATAAGACTTGGTACCTGGATAGCATCACAGATTGCTTTAATGGATTCCAGATTGACCTGTTCTGATGCTCTTTTCTCTGGTAGTCTTGAAAGTAAATCCGCGTCAGTGTTAGCCTTGCCTGCTCTATAGTGGATCGTAAAGTTGTAATCTGATAGGGAGGCTAACCAGCGATGTCCTGTGGCATCCAACTTGGCTGTGGTCAATACATACGTTAAGGGATTGTTGTCCGTCAGCACAGTGAAGTTATGGCCGTAGACGTAATCATGGAACTTCTCTGTTATTGCCCACTTTAAGCACAGAAATTCCAACTTGTGTGCTGAGTAATTCCTTTCTGATGGTCTCAATCCTCTACTTGCATATGCAATAACTCTTGGATGTCCGTCCTGGTGCTGATAAAGTACTGCTCCTAGGCCTTGTCCACTTGCATCTGTGTGCAGTTCAAACGGTTTAGAATGATCAGCATATCCAAGTATTGGTGGGCTCGTCAACTTTGTCTTCAGTTCTTGGAATGCTCTCTCTTGTTCGGCTTCCCATTGCCATTCTTTAGTGCTTGAGGCACGCTTCTTTGATTTCCTGTCTTGGGGCATGAGCTGAGATAGAGGCCTGGCAATCTTTGAGAAGTCCTTGACAAACTTGCGGTAGTAACCGGCAAATCCGAGAAATTTTCTAACTTCTTCAGGATTGGTTGGAGGGGGCCAGTTAGCAATCTTGCTGATTTTGTCAGGGTCCGTTTCAATGCCGTTTTCTGATACAATGTAGCCTACATACTTGGCGCGACGTTGAAAGAATTTACATTTCCTAGGTGCCAATTTAAGTCCACAATCCATCAGTCTCTTGAGAACTAGTTCCAAACGCTTGACGTGTTCCTCGTGAGTCTTTGAGAAGATGATTACGTCGTCAAGGTAAATAAGACAGATGTTGAGATTGAGTCCTTCTAAGCACTGTTCCATAAGTCTTTGATATGTGGCTGGTGCATTGGATAGTCCGAAAGGCATTCTGTTGAATTCGTAGAATCCAAGAGGTCCTACAGTGAAGGCAGTTCGCTCTTTGTGGCTTTCCTCGATTTCAACTTGGTGGTAGCCGGACTTCATATCCAAGACAGAGAAGTACTGATTTCCCTCGAGGCATTCTAACAGGTCCTCTATCCTCGGAATGGCATAGGCGTCTTTAATAGTCCTCTGATTAAGGTCACGAAAATCTATGCAGACGTGTAGTTTCCCATCCTTCTTCCTCGCCAGAACAATATTTGATGACCAAGGACTGTGCGAGTTCCGGATCACTCCAGCAGACAAGAGTTGTTGCAGATGGGACCTTACTTCTTCAAACATTCCTGGTGGGATGTGCCTGTAACGCTGTTTGAAGGGCTGTTCATCCATCAGTTCAATTCTATGCTTGACTGCAGAAGAGCGTCCAATGTCCTCATCGTTCTTGGAAAACATATCCTTGAATCTCATGATAACATCAAGTCCTTGTTGTTTCTGTTCCTGGGTTAAGTCTTGCTCCTCGGTCTCAATCTGGTCCAACAGTGACTGTTCATCCATGGGTCTACCAGTGGGTGGATCCTGAAGAGTGACTGGCTGAAGTTCACATAAGACAGCCCTGGGTGCAACAACAATATTCCTCATAGTGATATTGAACACATGAACTTCAATAGCATCAGGGTTGTCTCTGTCGTAGGTGACAATGGTAGGCGCTATATCAATCTCTGAAGGGATCGTAGCTTGTGGAGAGGGATGAAGGAGTGCTGTGTACCTTGGTGCTCTGAGTCCTTTACTTAGCTGTCCCTTGATAGTTACTTTGCTGTTTGAAGGCACAATGATGTTTCTATCCTCGGCGCACTTGACAAGTCCTAATCTGTTCCTGTTCCGTTCAAGTTCCTTGGCCTCGATGACAATGGTCCTGTAGGTTAAATACCATGGTGTGTGTAGAGGTGCTTTCTGTAGAAACTTGACTCCATGGGTTTGCTTGCACTTGTCAAGTAGGCAGTTCAAGATGTTAGTACCAAGTAGTACGGGAACACGGACACTGTACCTTGTAATTGGGACAACTAGAAATAAACAAGACAAAGTCTCACTGTCTGTTCCTCCTCCAGGTATAGAGAGTTCAGCTCTCACGAATCCCTTGTATGGCAACGCTTCACCTCCTGCACATTCGATATTGAGAATATCTCCGATTGGCTCCAGTGGTAAATGTGTGAGGTGCTCCTGATAGTATCCTTCAGATATAATGGAAACTGTTGCCCCTGTGTCCAGAAGAGCATGCACTGGCTTACCATCGATTAGTACTTCAGCTTCGTTAGCGTGTCCAATAAGTCCTTCTGGTATTCTGTTGGGGTCCTGTAGACAGCCTAGTGGTGACCCCTTCCCATAGGCCCTTGCCAGTTTAAAGGATGACGTTGGTGATCCAGCCTTACTCTACACCCAATAGCTATGTGTCCGGAGTAGCCGCAACGGTAGCATATCACATCGTCCTGTCTTGCTTGGGGCTGGTTAGGGTAACTTGTATCCTGTGGCCCGAATCCATATCCTTGTGTACTGGAATGAGGGTTAGCAGCTTGTGGTCCTTGGACTTGAGGTGGAGCTGAAGCATAAACTCGAGTATCCTGAGGCATCATGGAATCCTGGGGTGGATACTCTACATAAGGCTGCTGTGGATTACTAAATCCATAACCTCGTCCTCTTCCTCGGCGTTTGCTCCTTGTTCCATATCCTTGTGTCTGTTGAGGAAGTGAGACTTGATGCTGGAATACTTGAGCTGGCTGTTGCTGTTTCTCCCTGATCTCAGTCACTTCAGTTCGTAGCTGTTGTATGGCTGTAGCAAGGTTCTCCAGATCCGACTTGGTGATAGTCTCAGATGGAGAAGCCATCTTCACAGTTGCAGACTGTTTCTTTGTCTGAGGCTGTGGTTCCTTTCCTTGCTTTGTGTCAAACTCTATCTCCCTGAGTGCGATCCGTAGCTCGTCGAATGATGAGATAGTATCGAACTTATGTCCCGAGATGTTCTTGAGAGATCTTTTAAGTCCGTTCCAAAGCATGTTCCTCAACATCTCATCCTGTTCCAGTAGTGGAATGTGGTGATGCTCCGTGACTTTGGAAAGTAGATGCTCCAAACGACATCCCCAAGACGCAACATCTTCATCCTCTCCCTGTGAAGCACCATAAAACTGAGCCATGAGGGCTTCCTTCCTCTGCACAGTCCCGTAGATACTCCTCAGTTTCCTCAGTAGATCCTGAATCGTTGCCTTGGGTCCTAGTCGCATAGCCACGCGTGCAGCTTCTCCCTTCAACGAGTGTCTAATGGCTTGGTCCAGTACTGCAGCACTGTAAGCAGACGTCTGCTGAAGGCATTCCACTTCGTATACCCACAAGTCATAGGTAGCGTCCTTTCCTATAGAGTCTCCACTGAACGAAGGAATCTTTGGATATGGTGGCGTAGCTGAGGCTGTGACTTGTGACTTGGCGGTGGCTTGTGACTTGTCAAAGCTGGCATGTTGCTCAGGAGGAGCTGAATCTGTACTTGGTAGGATTGGTCCTTCTTGGTGAGCCATGTCCTGGATCCAAGTCTTTAAATCTTCAGGCTTCATTGCCTTTGGTTGCAATCCCAACTTGTGAAACAAGTCAACAATATCCCCAAGTTCTTCCTGCTTAAACTCCATGTTTAAGATTGAACAAAGGGATAATAACAATAACAACCAATGAATAAGGGGACACCTGATGTGAATGGGTATAACCTTAGTCAATCTACAATTGATAATCCTGATATGCACCTTTGATTGACATGACATACATCAAACAATCAATGAAACATAAACAGGAATGTGTAGAGTAACCTTGGCGTGAGTATTGTAATATAATTACATTATTTGAAAGTAAGGGAACTAACTTAAGCTATGAAGTGCAGTGGTAAATAAGTGTTGAATTGAAAAGGCTTATCCTTTTCAAATGAATCAGATGACAAATGTAACAACGTGAAATGATATTCTAAGAAGTGAAGAAACAATGGCGCAGCGCTATGGAAGTATACCTTCCATGTTTAAACAACGGTTGGGTTTAAGATGAAATGAAGAATTGAAAATTTAAATTCAACTTTCACTACTGCACAGAGGTGAAATAATGAAGCGTTGACTGATTACAGGTAAAACTTAATGCATTCAACTTACATTGTGTATAAATGTAACGATTGAATGATACTAAGTTAAGATGATGAAATGTGATTAATAAGAAATTATACAAATTCATCTTTCATTATAACACGATGTGTAATAATGAACTGCTGAATTATACTAAGTTTAAAGTGAACAACAAATTGTGGAAATTCAACTACATCACAACATCAAATGTGGCAATGGCTGAATTACACAATGGCAGGATATAATACAAAGATGTAATTGTTAATAGGATAGAGTTAATATTAACTAATGATGGAATAAAGTAAAAGCTAACACACTACCCCATTATGATACTGTTGAATGAGAATATAAGAGCTAAGTTAAAGGGAAGGGAATTGAGAATATGGTGCAATGTGCAGAGTCTAAGCACAGTCTGTCGTCAAAAGTCAGGAAATAAACACAAGTTTAACTAACACTTAATTTATACCTAACCCATAAAGCATTAACCTATCATTTATTGAGTTAGTAAGAGGGAAATGAATAAGATGATGAACCAAGCACACACACTTACACACTAACTATACATTACATTACGAATTAAGAAACGGTAAACCTACAAGTAATAAGTTAACTAATATATAACTACACAATAACCCAAGTACGAGTTACATAATGAAAAGAAAGAGCTACAATATCAAAGTACACAAAACAAATGTAACCTATGATACTCTAAGGAAAACAAAGCTACTGGAATCAGTGAAATGCTACATGATATTACATAATGCTAAGCTAATCAAAATATAAAACTCAATGTAGAAAATGTAATCTAAGGAAATGCAGCAAACTAAATATAAATAAACTACATGAGTGTAAACTAAATCTAAACTTAACTAAGCAAGATGAGACTAAACTAAATGTGCTACAAATATGAACCAAAAAATTATGACATTATGAATACTAAATGTTGGTACCAACGATAAAGCTAATACAATAGAAATATAAGCCGGCAGTAATTACATAACTTATGTTACATAATTGTAAATTACATGAGAAATAGCAATATAAAGTTAAATTCAATGATGAATTAACACAAACAGTAAATATATATTACATGAAAATGCCGGGTAATATACACATCAATATTTACACAAAGGTTATAACTCACGTGAAGTGTCCATGAATGTCCAAATTCCAAAACATGAAAATACACATCACAAATCAAACACAAAGTGTCACAAAAGAGTCACAGGCTCTCCACGAATGTCAAGGTCACAGTTACACTGACAGTGTCACATCACTGGTCATCCGAGGATGACGCAAGCACAGAGTACACCGAAATCCATAGTGAATCCTTCCAGTCCTTAGATCCTTAGGTGCCATCCTGAACATCCATGATCCTCACTGGGGGCTCCAAATGTAGCAGGGTTACGAGGGTCAAATGATAACACTCTCTGCTGGGTGTGAGACGTTTATTTCTTATTGGATGATTCAGGAAGTATATCAGGAAGTATATCAGACACCCTGTAACAATAAATATGATAATAAAATATACATCACACAGTTAGCACACAGTATACATATTGATATACAATACATATAATTCAACACAAAGGAATATGCTTATAGTGATAATAATTAATAAAACTATAGTTACTCATAACATGAGGAACATCTCATTACTGAACACATGCGTAGAAATATGATGTGCTATTAAACTTTACAAATAATCATGACAATACATATAGGTATGATATGGTATTAATTGCACATCATCACACATTACGTGGTGATACTATTTACAATGATATAATATTATATGATTGTAATAATTCGTTCATCATTACACAGACGTAATGATATGATAAAACACATGAAAGTTTAAAGACATAATACACGTACCCTGTGGGTGGTACAGGGGTGTGCTACAAACACACACTGGCACAGTACCTGCCGTAGGAACTGGGACTTGCTGCAGTAAAATAATATACAATCATAAGAAATGCTTTGTGGAATATATTTGTAGTACATTTACTCAACACAACACAGCATTTATTCCACAACACTTATTATTACACCTATCAGTTAAAACATGGCAACTTAAATTAAAACACATTCTCTCATCTCACACAATCATAAAAAGGATAGTAAAGATAAGAATATATTAGTAATAGTTAAATAATATTTATAGCTTGAATATTAATAAACTTACACTTATGCATAGCGCACTTACATGCTGTTCTTTATAAAAACCTATTTAGATAATGTTTAATAGATTACTTTAATTATACAAATACTGCAAAGATAAAATGCAGTATTACTTTAGACTAAATATATAAACTAACCTTTCACTTTCACGTCAACTGATTTTTTACGCTTTAATCCTTAGTCTTCAGTTGAAATTGGTCCAAGGAATTAAGTGAAGGTTAATCGGAACGTATAGGCTTGGAATTTTCAAGAATATGTAGGGGTGACAATGTGACAAAACTACAAACATTTGATTATAGTTTCATAAGTTGTACATATCTATTACTGACTTATTTGATTCAAATTGAGACTAGTGATCGCATGACAAACACATGGAGTAATTGTTTTGATCAAGTAATATGTACCTGTCAATCAAATATATTTTCTAACCTGCGCTATACGTCTCGTAGCAGTTTATTGTCTGCCATTGGTTAAGTTCCTGGTTTCATTTTCACTGTTTATGAATTTAGAAAATGCAGCTGGGACGCATTCTGTGTGCGATCGGTTACTTGACCACTGTCTTACCCGGTTCAACCTTTTAACAGATGTCTGTCACGGATAGCATCCAGGGTATTGTCATTCGTCGTCTCGCAAGAAGAGGTGGTGTCAAACGTATCTCTGGTCTGGTGTACGAGGAGGCACGTGGAGTACTCAAGGTGTTCCGTGAGGCCGTCACCGACAACGAGCACGCTTAGAGGAAGACCGTCACTGCCATGGACGTCGTCTATGCTCTGTAGCGTCAAGGACGTACGCTCTACGGATTCGGAGGTTGAAAACCTTCTTTTCACCAAACACCAAATAACAAACAGAAAACTCACGTCAATACAATTGCGTTCTGTTTCTTATATACCGTACGTGTACGTTCATCAGTTTACGATGATCGTTTCTAAATCCATGATTTTAACCAATTTTATAAACGCTGCTGTTGTCGTTATGTAACATGTTTTTAAAAAATGCTTTCGATTCTAATTCCTTTATATTGCTATGAAGACTACTCCATGCGCCAGCAACCGACGACAGAAAAGATCTACTGTACAGTTCCGTAGGATACGAAGGAACTTTACTAGCATCAGAATTTCTTAATTCATAAAGTGATTGACTATTTATCGTTGGAGGGATGAACTCAGACAAGTCATCAGGCGTCATTCGTGTTCATTTTCTGGATCAAGTACATGTTATGTTTGTATCGTCTTGTCGCTTGTGAAGAGAAGTCGGGTTCATCATGTAACTTGTTGCGAGTTGTACTCTTTACAGCACGGCAGATCGTCGTGCTTAATGCAAGCAAATGGGACTATTCATATATATTGGTGCAATTATTCCATATTTGATCGCAGTAGTAAACAAAACTGGAAGAATGAAGGAGCTTTACACTGTCTTTAGATTTTTACGTGTTAACCGATATTTACGACTCCATTGACAGTTGGTCATCGTTCAATATGAGAATGCCACTGGCCATCTTTTTGAAAGGTTAAGCCAAGATGTTTACGATCTTCTACATGTGAAATGATTTGGCCAATCATAGTTAAATGTGGCAGTAAGGTTTCAATTCGTTTCTCTGTAAACAAGATAGTTTCAGTTTTTGCAGGGTTAAATTTGTATACTGTTTGCGATCTGCAAGTAGATTTTCAAACCATCCGAGGAGCGAACCTCTCAAGTCACATCTGTGTAGAAGGTAGAAAACCAGTATGACTTAGTCGGTCGAATGCTTTACTCATATTGCAAATCACTGCTTGAGTTTCACCCGGGGTTAAAAAGTATAGACACATAACTAGTAAGAGAAACTGACACTACGCTGACAAACAATAGTCTGGCTCAAGTGCGACCCAATTTGAGGCCGTTGCGGCATTGCTCATCAGTATGCAATTGATTGAAAATATGTAAGATGTATGCAACACCTTCCCTTTAACACTATATATAAAAAGAAATTCAATGTGAGCTTCATGGACATTCATTTGTCACATCAGGACAGTTTCTTATTGTGAGGACTGCAAAGTTTCAGAGAAAGGGTTTCTCCTGATTCAATCATCTTATTCGTGGATACAAATACCCCGATGGAGCGTAGTGGAATCTGGGTCGATACAGCTTGAATCTAGTCGCGGATTTTACAAACATATGTAAGAAAGAGTATGGTTCATATTTCTCATGATGCTATTTCAATTTCTTAAACAATAGTTTATTAGATTAAGATGTACTTGATTCATGTAATTCCATTCTGGCTCGTCGAAAAGAAAAGGAACTGTCAAAATGGGGAATGTTTAACAAAAGGAAAATGCTTATGCTTTAGAAGGGAGAATTAAGTCGAATTAAATAAGGTTGACAGATGACGAAAACATGTAAGTATAGTGGAGATGAGATCCCATAGTCTGACATCTAATAAATTTTTATCAAAAGTGTTAATTTCATATATTTAAATATAGTTCATTAAAGATATTTAATAGTATTAGAGTAAATCATAATGTTTATGTGAAATATGAAGCGTGCATAAAATCACTGGTTCCCGACATGAGTCAGGAGTCGACTCGAGGGATGTCAAAACTTAGATAGTGAACTGTGTGGGTCAAAGAAAGTTAACAAAACTCGTAAATGTTAATAGTTATTAACTACGTGTTTTAACTCTCATTTAAAAACTATTATCAAAAACAAATTAAAGAAATGAAGAAGAGTATTTGATACCAACTTAAAATATCAGAAGTATTCACCCTCGACCCGTAAGGTCACATAATGAGGTTTTTTTCGGTAAAATGTCTTGACAATTTTTGGTTAATATAACATTTCTACATGAAGATATTTGAGTTACACACGCCTAATGTGTTAATGAAGGCCACGCTTTTGACGTAGGCCTTACACGATTCAAGATGCAGTTTATCTACTCAAATCACCACCAACGATACTGCAAAAGCAATGAAAATGTATAAAGGTTATTATGCGGAGATGTTCCTAATGCAGGATATTTACCATCTCAAAACATAGGAACATGATAACTGCTCTGCCATACAATGCCATTCTTCATTCATTTAATACAAAACTAAGTTTCTTCAAATGAGCGCAGTGATAAATGTAAATGAACACATTAAACACTTATGGTACAATATAATGGTTTTACAAAGTACATAAGAAATGCTCAAACTATATCAAAATAAAGTGAAGAAAGCATTCTTTACATTTTATTTCTTCACAATATTCGACAAAAGCCTATTACAAACGTATACAACAATTGCACACATAAAAACTGTTGGCGATTCGGCGAGGACTTCTGTGATTTATTATCTAATGTTGAAGATCTAAGCAAACTCAACTAATACATTGTTAACAAGAAAAAAGAAGGTTTTAGGCCATGAGCCCTGTGACCACATTTGCACAGTGTAGGAGCGGTGTACTTGCTATTTTCAGTACTTATGCACGTGTACTCAAATTGGCAGTGTTAGTGCGGTGCAGCTTTTACCAAAACACGAGACGTGCTCTCGGATTTGAGTAAATATGTATTTATATTCAAACCACAGGGCCATGGAAATGATATAATTTAGCTCTCAAGTGTTCCCAGCATCTACATGTCAAGTTTCAGAATCCAAAACTGTCAAATAAGAGAACTCTGGCGAGGTGAAAGTGACTGATGTTATTTTTTTATGTTTCTTTCCCATTATCATGTTTTCTCATTTATACACTTTCATGAGATTTAGACACAACGTTCTAGATGACACTTTCCACATTCTATGAAAAAAAACACTTTGATTCATGCTGTAGTTTAGCAATTTTTAACAAAAATAGAAAATACTCAACCATTCAGTACTTATGTGCGCCAACACTGTTCTAATTTGCGTGTAATGTTTAGTGTACTCAGTTCTTATGTGCATGTGTATGCAGTGTTTGTGTTAAACTGGTGCTTGCTACTAACTTGGCAAGTACATTTTTCTTACTAAATGATTAATACTTATGAGTCCGATTGCACAATTCATCCCCGTTAGACCTAAGTTTATATGAGAAATATCCTCAAAGAAATGAAATACACCAACACCTTAAAATGTCAGTAGCACGTTTTTTTCGCTCATATAAGTCGATGAAATGTATTTGAAAATAATGTTACCAATAGTTAAACATCCCTCGTTTTTGTAATTTGAAATAATAAAATTGAATGGCCTCCATGCAGTTTTTGCTTAATAGCAACATCTTCATTACCACTACGGATAATTGGTTTCTGTTATAAGATGTTTTAACCTCTAAAGTAAATTTAAATGACATAAACTATCATTATAAATGGGAAATTTGAAGAAATACATTTTTCAACAAACGTGCTACAGGCCCTTAAGATTGCTTTTAGTTTTCAGAAATGTCGGAGATTGAAGCTTTAGACCTCTCGTTTTTAAACATTGCCAGCACTGAAGAAGTCGAAACCAAGGCTTGTCCATCAACAGAAACGTGAACTCCTGTCCCAGTAGAAATTCCACCACTTACTACTAATGCAAAGGTTGTTAGTACATTCAAGAAACCTTATCATATGTGTGGAAGATGTACTTACAAAACTGTAAGACTTTCTAGTATGAAGCGGAATTTGCTTACCCACAATGTTGATGATAAATTTAAATGCCATGACTGTTTCCACTCTTACCTGTCGCGGTCTCTGCTAGAAGAACATATGAAGTTTTGCCATCAACCATTTAAGATGGGTTGTGAGTATTGTGGGAAAATGTTTAAGAGCCATGCTGGACATAAGTCGCACATCCAACTAAAACACCAGAAAACTGGACGTTTCTGTTGCCCGATCTGTGACAAAACGTATGACCATGAAGATTTATACAATGGCCATGTTTTACGTCACACTGGGATATAAGTCCTCAAATGCAAAGGCTGCAAAACAGAATTTCACTACAAAAGAAACCTTAAGCAACATGGTAAAATATGTAAGGGCAATGTATCAAATCAATGTATTCGATCCTGCGTGTGTAAAGTGTGTGGTCAATCATTTTCCAATGCCTCAAGTCTCAAAACACACACTAATGGTGTTCACATAGGAATTATGTACCGCTGTGTTTGTGGAAAGCAGTTCAGATGGCGATCATCACGCCTTTAACATACAAAGACATGTGCATTTGCAAGTTGAAGGCACACGAATTCATATGTTGTACATCAAATAGAGTTACACTTTCTTGAATAAGAGGTTTGAACTTTCCTTTATTGACAAACTGATAGCTTTGCAACATGTAAAAGTACTTGTCAATGTACTTATAGATGTTTAATGTCCCCGAAATATTATTTTAATGCTTTTGGGTCAGTGAATATTTTATGTTCAGTTTCATATTTTAAAACGCGAGATTTTCACACAGACAGAATTACATATATAATAATCTTTATCTTGTTAGTTGTTTTTAAAAACCTCATGTGATGGCTTGTCACATCATAGTTTGTAGTTCAAACATAACAGTATAATATGGGTTTTTTGGCCTTAATTATCGGCATTGATTATTTTTTAAAAGGGAGACCTTTTCATCTACATTGTTTTTACTTGATTAAATATGCGAGTGTAAGATGCGATTATGTTACAGTTAACTTCATTTATCCTTCATTATGACAATATGCAAATAAAAATTATTTTGATAACATTTTGCTTGTATTTGCTGGATCACAATGGATATTATTGGCATTTTAGTACTATATCTATTGAGATCTATACCCTAGCTGTACTATTCCTTATCATATTCTCTTTTGTATTGAAGTACCGCACCACGTAACAGATCATATTCTCTAGTCAATCATGTTGCTCTCATACATATGTTTTACAAATATCTTGCAAATGTCAGGTTGTAATCACTGTTGTATAATAAAAAAGAAATTTCATTCAACATTGACAGCACTGCATTGCCTCAAACTATTAAAACACTGACAGGTATATTCAAATGAAATAATATTTAATAACCACAAATGTCTCAAAAGAGTTTATTTGTCCACAAAGTACCTGGAATAATAATTTGGTATTGACTGTCAAATTTTGGTCACAAATCTATGTCCCTTTTCATTGAAAGCATCATGTAACGACACATTAGAACTGAGTACACCTGCACATTAGAACTGTGTAAGCGCACATAAGAACTGAATGTTTGAGTATTTTCTATTTTTGTGTACAATTGCTTAACAACAGCATGAATCAAAGTGTTTTTTTCAGAGAATGTGGAAAGTGTAATCTAGAACGTTGTGTCTAAATCTCATGAAAGTGTATAAATGAGAAAACATGATAATGGGAAAGAAACATAACAAAAATAACATCAGTCACTTTCACCTCGCCAGAGTTTTCTTATTTGACAGTTTTGGATTCTGAAACTTGACATGTAGATGCTGGGAACACTTGAGAACTAAATTATATAATTTCCATGGCCCTGTGGTTTGAATATAAATACATATTTACTCAAATCCGAGAGCACGTCTCGTGTTTTGGTAAAAGCTGCACCGCACTAACACTGCCAATTTGAGTACACGTGCATAAGTACTGAAAATAGCAAGTACACCGCTCCTACACTGTGATTTGGGGTCACATGGTCACCAAATCTACTATTTAGAATCCCCACTGGCCAAGGAGTCTGTACACAATATTTAAGCTTTCAAGGGCCTTTCGTACTGGAGAAGTAGATGAAAACAGTTTTTTTGGTAGGTCATGACCCCTGTGACCCATATTTGAGGTCACGGGATCACCAAAAGAAAGCGAAAAGTGTACAGACTGGCGGCTAAAAATGAAAGCACATTAAAAAATCAATACATCGAGTTTCTAATGACATTGTCTAAGGAGCAAAGCATATATATATCCTCTGAATAAATATATAATCATTTGAATTAATTTCCTTCATACAAGTTACTATGGAATTATACGAGATTACAAAAATCTTCTTTCTTTGAAGAAGAGGAATAAAAACCCACCTATAAACAAGGATCGCTTAAACTGATCTATTAAACATGTCACTTTCATAAACTGTTTTTAAACAAAAATTCTCCAAAGAAAATAAATGAAAAAACTTTGCAATATGTTCCTCATTCTTATGACAAAAAAGAAAGATTTTAATATTAAGGTGTAACATATAGAATATTTTGTGGTTGTACCACACAATAAGATGTAATCATTGCATAGATCGCTTACAGGTAATGGGAGAGTTACGTTCAAGAAAGCACTATATAGAACGTGTCTATTTGTTACCGCTACACAAACCCTATCATCCTGGCAAAATCTGTCCCTAGTGCTAAACTAGAGTTCTTATTATTGCAAAACAATTAACACAAAAAATAAACAAAGTACTCAAAAAGAGAAAAGGTGATTTGAAGTATGTGTAACGTAATTTACTTTTAAACAAATTTGTTAAACAGAAATAGAGGTTACTAAACTCGTTTTAGAGATAAGAGTTCCCAATCTGGCTCAGGTGTCACAAAATAATTACATTTTTCACTATCATTTCACATGATAAAACATCACATGATAAACAAACATATTTCATGAGTATGGCTTTTCAAAAATAAATGGTTCATGGTTGCACATGTATGCAAGATGAAAATGTATTGTTATTAATTTTTTTAAACATTTTGACAAACATTTGAATTATACAAAATTTAGTTGTTTTCTGTTTTTATTATGTAAATTTCCCTCTGTGTCAAAAACAATATTTCACATAGATCTAGTTTAATATATTTGTCAAGTTTTAAAACAAATCAACGATGGTCGAGTTTGTACTTGTTTTGATAGAAATATGCATATTTAAAGAAAATAACCCCAATAATAAGACCCACTTTAACTTCATACATTAATAAACAGTATTTAGAAATTGTGTAAAATTACAGTACCATTGATCAATATATATTATCATTTAGTAAGTAAATGAAATGAACATTTGATTGTGTAGTTGAAACGAAAATAAAATAATACCGGGGTTTTCCGAAAGCAAGCCCTCTCGTTTAGAAAAACATAGTGGGCGGAATTAGCCTCCATTATTTACGCAGGATAAATCTACGAGTTTAATTCCGCTCACTTTATGATATGAGGTTATTCTTTCAATGTAGATCTAATTAATTCCCAAAGAGCAAAATGAAAATTATTATTTGTCTTATGTTCAATTAAATCAGAATTATTCTGTACAAATCATAAAGGGATTAAATTGATTATTCATTAAAAAAAACTTCAATTAATGTCATTGCCATTTATATCATATGAAGTGAGAACTAAATGACTATTAAAATCTATTGGAATGACATTGCCAATGTAGCAAATGATTTTTCAGAGTGAAATTCAACTTTCAACAAAGTTCCTATACCGGAGAATATTTGCAACATTTTACAATTGGGTTAAACAAAAGGTATCACCACCTTAAAGTATCTCGATTACATACGCCTGCACGTGGTAGTATTCAAAAGAATAGTTATTTATGTATACAATTTTAAATAGATTACACTGAAAATACAAATAAAAAAATTATGACATAATTCCTAGTCAAAAATGCATTCCATGCGTTCCGTTTTCTTTAAGTTAGTGCAATACTCCTGAAAGTTATTTTAAAAGAGATTGTCTTCACTTATTGTCTCATGATTGTGATTCCATATCACTGTCATTTTAAAAAGATGTCCGGATACAAGCCCATGTTTCCGAATATAAGCCCGGGCTTCTATTTTGTGCCAAAATTCACTCGTCAAAAACCCTATTTCCTTGGGCTTGCTTTCGGAAAACACCGGTAATCACGAAAATCACAAAACAATATAGAACAGTCACTTCTGAGCTTTCACAAAACGATGATATCCGAATGCACGTCACGTGATGGTCAGCTGATCCGTTCAAAATGGCGCGCCCACAAACTTTGGATTTGGCAAAGGTTGATTATGTAAACCGGTAATGTGCACTTTTCCCCCGAACATAGTCTCTGCTGTCACCATCAGATTTCATCCATCCGAATCCCAAGGGGAAACAGTCTTAATTTGAACTTAATATTTACGTATTTTTTATAAAGAACTTCGATCTGTTATTCAAATTCTATCGAGACCAAAAGTGAAATCAACTGCCACAATTATTGAAAATAAAAAAGGCAAAAGTATCGATCACGTCTTCATTGCCTCACTTAAGAAGAAATTTATGTCAGCAACACTTCCTATCGCCACACACATATAGTCAAGATATTCATAGATCAATCACTTACAGGCGTGCGTTGGTAGTGAATTGCTATGTTGACATTGATTAAACATTCAGAAGGCATTCATATTGGAGACCGAACCTACGGAGAAGAATCTACAAAACGTGCACAATACCACATGTTTTACTATTTAATATCTGTCCGATGAATAGGTGGGCTTTATTGACTGTGATCTCAATGACAGCACCATACCCACTACTCTTGCCTATTGAACCTTTGCTTTTGTTGGCATTCAGTTAACTTTCTATGCAGTGTAGAAATTCAATCTGATATCTCCACTTAAATATGTGAAGCAAACAACAATCACTCTGATAAGTAAAGCTACGTAGAGGTGGCGACAAACTCAATGAACCGTATAATGGTATCTGTTTGTGAAAAGAGCATTCATCAAATCTGTGTACACAAAACTTGCTGGTGTTTATAGGTGAATCTCAATGCCCATAGTGACTGTCACCTCATTGGCTGAAAGTAACGTCAAAGATTTGTTTTGTGAAATCTTTTGTTAACGTTTTGGTACAATGACTATCAGCTGAAAGTTCAAGAGGGAAAACAAAGAAACAAGATGACTTCTATAGAACAGAAGAAGTTGATGTTCGATGTTGAAATTCATGACGCCCAGTTTAATCACCAAGGAAAGTATTTTCTCAAACTGACTGTTCAGAGTCTTCACACTAAGGATTTTACCAGGATTCGACTGAAGAAACCACCGAATGATGAGTATGTTTACGAAAACGAAGCACTCACGGACGTTGTCCAACAAACCGCAGACGCCGAACTTTGTACATTTCATGACAAGTTCTTCTCTTTCAAACTACCTAAAGGTAAGGATAACATTGCCATTTAATTTTATCAATGCTATATATACATATATATAAATCATACTATTCTTCCAATAAACGTACTGTTATCAAATTATTATCAAACTATTCACGAGCAGGTACTCATTGCCATTATACATGTGTATGTTATATTTTCCCATTAATATTTAAACTGATTATTTCAACATTCTATTCATCATTTAAGAAAGTTAATGATTTAAATTCATAGGATTTATGAATATTGGTTGGTTTGCATGTACAGTTTTATAGTTTTGTTCATGTATGTGTTTAAAATTAACTTGATTCTCGAACTTGATAAAATTTACTTGATATCTTATTAATTATTGTAATCTTGAATATTACACACATTTTTACCTTCACCTCTATACACCATTATTAGAATTACCGAGTACTTTTGATTTAATTCTTTTAGGATATATTCACCTAAAATATTGATTGAAGATACTCCTTTAAAACAAACAATAACAGAATAGGGTGAACAAATGCTAAAGCATATCTCTGGAGTTAGACAGTTTTGGTTTCTAATAATGTACTTCAAGTTGCCTGTTTACATAACGGATAAGCGTTCGTCAGTGAGCTCTTGATCTACAGTAGACCACTCAGTGATCTTAACACCTTTATCAACAAAGAAGCTAATATCGAAAATCTGTTAGCTGGCCTGAGGATTTACGTCTAATAACTTTGTCTAATCTTTCACAGGTTTTGGCTTCCAAGATCTTCGCTTTCTCATAAGGAAAATCCCCTTGACAATCAATAATTTCAATAATATTGACATCATATTTCATATGGCTTTGCTCCTTTGGTAGAATTGACACATGGTCTTATTTAATAACTAGACATATTTTTACTTTGATGAGATCTGTAACTATTCCATGAAATTATTTTGTTCCATATTTGAATGAATGTAAAATGTTGATTATTTGATTAGCCGTGTTAATTTAACTGCTGCTGAAACTTGCAAATGATAAAAAAATATGAATAAAATTAAAATAAATTTTGGGCTTGGTATTATGAATTGAAAACCTCAGATATCATCTAAGTTTTCTTGTACATATACTGATGTATCTAACAATGTATCTTGACAAGACATTTAAAATGTACTGGTAGGATGATAAAAAAATGTATCTCCAATGGTTGGATGATGGTGATTCAGGGGGGCTTAGAAACAACCTCTCCCCATCCCCTCTCCCCTTTTTAAAAATTGTGCATGTTAATATGATGGACTCCCTGAACCCCCCTTTTCGAAAAGTTAGCTCCGTTGATCCACATAAAGTCTCTGATAGTTTGTATATAGCCAACATAGTGGGAGGTATTGGGTAGGTTAATTCAGGGTCGTATGTTATTGATTTTTTACAAATTGTTTCTCAGGTAGTCCTTGGTGGATTTGTACTAAAACAAGGTACAAATATATCTTATCTCTCTGGTGTGCAAAGAAAAAAAACATTATGCAAAAAATACAAGTATTTCATACAATGATCAATGAAATGACCATTTGTTCTATTGGTACATTGTTTGTCACATTACCACATCAATGTGTTTGTGTTTTACCAATAATCTCAATTTGTTTTAATTTGTTTCAGGATTTTGCAAGAATGACAAGAATCATGATGTGTATCTTCTTATTGAAGCATTCAGCTTGCCCCCCAGTGAAAATGAAGTTGGAAAGAAGGTTGGAGAAGGAAAGTTTGCAATCTACCCACGAACCAATGCCCCCCGGATCAACCTTCGCGTCAAACCCGGGGCTGACATGTATCATTATACAGACATTGTGTCGCTGCTAAGAACCGTCAGAACTGACAATATCCAGATGCATTGTGGGAGGTTAAGGTGCACATTTGCTTTGAGGGAGTCACTGACGACGCCAAAGAAAGAGGAGAGACGGCCAACACCGGAGCCAACGCCTACACCCACCCCACGACCCACACCCAGACCTGAGCCAACGCCACGACCAGTTCGACGTGAAACACCCCCTCCCCCTCGACGACCATCACCGGTCAGCTCATGGGGAGATAACTTGTCTATGAACATCACGCTACCACAGAGTCCTCCTCAGCCTCCACTCAGTGATGGTAGACCTGTGAGTATATGGCGTGCTTTATCTAATCCTCTAGTTTTGTTTTTCATTTAATTTCATACTCTTATCTCCTTATTTGTCTGAAATACTTATTTCTTCTATTTGACAGAGACACAGATTTATTTAGATTGGACACTGATCATTACATAAAACATTATACAAATGTATTAATATGACAAAGCTTTAATAAATCGATTGTTTCTGTGTTTCTGAGAACACTAAAATTAATTTTCTTTGACCTTCTCACCTTGATCTTGATAAAAGATGCAATTTTTGGAACCTTGATTATAACTTTTAATTCATTAGCATTGGCCTTTGAAAATGACACATTTCTCATGTTGTATAATGAGTTCATAAAATTTGACCATGTGACCTTGAATTAATTTTCTGAAAAATGTAACGATGACCATAACTTGTGATTGATCAGTGATAGGCATTTTTACTCAGTGTCACTATATCATTCCATTCTGTTCCCAGAGGTTACTCCCTTCAGATGTCTGATCCTAACCTCTGTTATATTAGGCCATTTATCCAGCAAAATTCCCTAGCAGGGAAAAGGGGTACCTCATACTGCTTCTTATCCAATGAAAACACAACTTTCATCTGCTTGGTCGACCGAGTGTCCTTCAAATATGTCTGATGTAAATAACCCGCAGAAAGTACTTTCAGTTTTTGTCTCTGATTGGTTTTGTTTATTTATCAGCATGTTTATGATCAACTGTTTTCACAAAATCAAATGGCTTATTTTAAGGAAAACACATAAAGAGTTTCTGTATCCAAAAATAGCATTATGATGTTTCATTGTCATCTGTCACTTTTACAATGGCAACGCTGATTGCACAACTAGATCCAAATGCAACCAATCAGGACAATCCCTTTTAAGTTCTAGTTGTAGAACAGAATTAGGATCGGAAATCTGAAGAGAGTAACCTCTGTGGGAAGAGAATGGATCATTCCGATTGTCAAAATTTTCAAGCTGGTCAAAGACCATCTCATGGTAAATGCAGATCTAGATAAGATGTATTACCCTTACATTTAAACTGCTTTAGAGGGTAGGTTGGACATCAATAGGACAAAAGCTGGGAGTTCTTGTGCTCTCTGAGCACCCCTGTTTGTGTTTATACCATTTAAGTTGACAAATTACACTTTTGAACAGGTTAATCATGTTTCATACATTGGCTTACTAAATCATATGTGAGATTTGTAATGACTCAAGCAGGGTCAACTGATTATTTAGACTCTTTTTGTCTCTTAAAGGGGCAGTAGCAGTTTTTTGCTTAAATAAGTCGATGAAATGCATTTGAAAAATTATGTAACCAATAGCAAAACACCCTTCTCTCTTCGGAAAGTCAAGTTGAAAATGAGTGTACATTGTTCGGTAAACCATGGTAATTGATTTTGTAATTCGAAATAATAAAATGTGTTCTCATTAAAATGGCTGCCATGCAATTTTTGCTTTATATGCAACATTGTTATTACGACTTGGGATAATTGGTTTGTGTAATAAGATGTTTTACCCTCTTAAGTAAATATAATTGACATAAACTATTATGGGAAATTTGAAAAAATTAAATTGGCAAAACACGTGCTGCTGCCCCTTTAAATACTTTGTCTGATGTTGAACTCCTTTGTTTATATTCCTGCAATGAATTTCTGGTTTCTAGATACACAAATCATATCATCTTTGACCATCAAATTAGTGCAAATGATTTAGAGCAGAGATAAGACGTAGCAGTAGCAGAATCAGAGGACCTAGGGGTTTAACTGGTAGGCTCTGTCACAGTCAGCCCCTCTGACTTATACAATGTTTCGATGTCAGGACATGTTGAGAGGTCCACTCATTTCTAATTGCACCAGATGGCGGAGTCTCCACTTCCAAAGCAAGATGACAGTACGTTCAGCGCCGGTCCCTGGTGGCGTCACGTGGCCAAGTCTGGTAAAGAACAGATTGATGTTATTCTTCACGGGGCCTCTAGTCTACCTGCAACCCCTAACGGCAATAAACCAGTCGCTTATGCCTCCATGTAAGTATGATATATATATATTTTTTAATAGCTTTTTGTATCTGTTGCAGTAATTTATATTAGACTTTAAGGAATATTATGATTTGTGATAATGTTTCAAAAAACAATTGCAGATAAACTTTCAAATGGAACCCATTGCTTTTTATTATCGGTTAGCCCTGACAAAATTTAATGTTTGTTTTACAGATTTTGTAAGCAAATTGTCTCAAGGCAGGAATAAAAAAAACTTTGCTTTAGAGTAAATTAAAAGTTGCCTAAAAGTGTTCAGGTAAGCATATCAGGTGAAATTGAGTGAAAAGATGATAATTTTTCACTTTCCATTTAGGACATGAGAACAGTTTGTCAACATTTTTAATTGGGAGAACAAATTTGGCAATCTTTTTATTTCGAAAGGTACCTAAACATTTTTCAAAATCATGTAAAGAAATTCAGAACCTGAGTGACATTTTATTACTTAGTCTTTCAACTTGACTTTTATTATAAGCATGTTTGCTTTTAACTTCAGTAAAACAAAATCTGACGATGATCGGCGTGTGCGTGCAAATGGACGTACACATGCAACAATACGACCCAGCAGCGCTCCAATCTGGGAAGAAATGTTGACATTAGAACTAGACGAAAACAAAGCTCCAGATGAGAGTAAGAATCTAAAATATCCTTTTTTTCCCTTTGTTTCATTCCAACTTATCATATCCTTTATAAATATTTAAAGAATTAATATGGTCAGTGATAGTTATTATTATTTTGCAGAAATACTGCACTTCAGAATCAATGACAGTGAGGAAATGAGAATTCATAAAAATATATTAACACTTTACCTTTTTCTCTTGAATATTGCAGACTTATCTTTAGCCAACAGCCAATTTCTGAATTGTCATAGAGTTGTGATTCTTGTGAATAAGCCACTTAGAATAGTTGTAGCAATTAATTAGTCAGCAAAATTATTAATGATGATTTTAATCTGGAACAGTGGAAAATAATCAGCAATATTTTAAAAGGTTTGAAAAATTATGGAAAGTCACTTCCTGTTCCAGCAATGGTGCTATCAGTGGGTGACGCCCTCGGTAAACACACGCTGGTCAGCTACAAGGTTCCGGTCGGACATCTTCAACCTTTCCACCAGTATCACATGGAGATGGTTGTGGTAGGTCAACCTTTAACAATGTGCATATGTAGAAA
Source organism: Gibbula magus (assembly GCA_936450465.1). Taxonomy (NCBI): domain Eukaryota; kingdom Metazoa; phylum Mollusca; class Gastropoda; order Trochida; family Trochidae; genus Gibbula; species Gibbula magus. The sequence continues at coordinate 13,648,481 of OW388290.1, read as the reverse complement.
CTTATAAACATCTCAGCAAAATTGTATACTGCCTTCAAAAGTCTATTCCAAACTTGTTTTGATGATTGCCAACGTGCTAAAATGATTGATTTTACAAATTTCATTATACATTCTGATTTTTTTTTTTTTAGTATGAGGGATGCCTTATGCATATGACATCCTTATATTAAATAAATTCAAACAATCTTAGCCTTTGATAATACAAAATCTCATTATTATCTCCTCCCAGCCCCAGAAGAACAGCCCCGAGGGAGTGAGGATGTACGCGTCAGTGATGAGGAAACTGAGCAAACTGCCAAAGGAACTGTCGTCTCCCAATTATCTCGGTCTGGAGGTGAGAAAAGTGTTAGCTTTAACCTGTTGTAATTTGTAGTTATCATAATAAAACTCTTTTATGTCCTCAGTACAGGTAGGGGGTGAAACGGTTCACAACTAAGATAAGATAAGATAAGATAAGGTAACACTTCATCAGTTGAACACTACATCAGTTGAACCACATTGTTTTGCTTTTGGTTCGGTGCACTGTACAGGGGTGGATCCTGGGTTTTCTGTTGACACCAAACCCAAACTATGCAGAACTAAGGGTTCTGTATTGCAATAAATACTGAAGTGAAGCTCTAGTGTACTGTTTTACATGATAAGTACAATGTTGTGTGCACATGCACCCTGCAATTATTGCACTGTATACCACATATACCATTGGTCTGTCCTTATAATGCTGGATGTGAAGCAAAGAGGCAGCAACTCCCACGTCCCAGATGTTCCAGATGTTCCAGATGTTCCAGATGGTGAATGAATGTTCTACCAACGGAGCTTCTTCCTTAGCTATCAGTGTGTGCTGACATTAGCCTGGTCAGTCCTGGTTTGTTCACCGAGATATGATTCCTGAAGTTAGCCTCTCAGATTTAACCAGATATCATTCAGTTAGTTAATTAAGAGGACAATACAGAGTTCAGAATAGGTTCGTTGTTCTATCACATGCAGTGTCTAATGGAGTCATGGCTCTGGTTGCAGGTGTACTTGAGGTCCGTTCAGAAGAAGTTGCGGAACGCCTGGGGACCGATGGTAGCTGTTGCTCGCATAGTTCCTGATTATTACAACTACAAGTAAGATTTAAATAGACTAACATGTTATATTCTCAATAGCAAGAATGTACTTCAAAACCTTGCAGGGTATGGTATCAACATTGTCATGCACTTTTCCTGAATATTGCACATTTTGTCACAATACTTTTCTGCTTTAGAGTTGGTATATTCTACCATTTCCATCCTCGTCCTATATATCTACAAAGACCTGTCATATCTGTTTCACTGAACGTTGCCAGTTGATAGAACTTCTTTCCTAGACCCATTAGGCTATTACCACTTCAATTTGCAATGCTTCCAGAGCTGATAACCTGATGACCAACCCCAAGAATGCCGGGGTGAGCATGACCAGCGTGACGTTCCCTTCTCCGCATCCGTCCTCCTTCACTGTACAGCCTCGCTCCAAACATGGCTACCCTCAGGTGTGTTACTGTATGATTATTCTTCATGTAGCTCTCTAGCGTCAGGTTATCATGCTGTTATCTGTCTGATTTAGGACCTAGTGTCAAGGCTTTCCCATGTTGAATTCCATGGATTCAAAGCAATGTTTAAAAAAGTTCCTAAAAATAATCACTAAATTACTTGTCAGGGCCTATTTAATAACTCAATGTCTATTAAAGTGTTTCAGTGTTGAATTCAATGAATTCAAGCCAACTTAAGCCAAGTACCTGAACTAATTCTATTGTCAATGGTTTAATTTTAAGACCGAGTGTGTATTCAAGTGTTCTTCGTCTTAGATTCTATGGATCCAAACCAATCTGCAAGAGCCTAACATAATCAGTACATGTAATATTGATGTAGAAATGTCAAGTTTCTCCAATAGTTTCCAGTGTTGCTTGGATAACATTTGATTGTGTATACTACCCATAAATCTACTAAGTGCAGCGATATAATCTACACTGATAATTGTTATTTTATATACCATCAGCCAGTGTCCCCAGGACACCTTATACAATTCCGATCCTTTTTACCTGGACCAAGTTATTTGTATTTTGTATAACCATTTAGTACATAGAGATTATTACCCACGGAAGTGTGTCATATGACTGTGAGTGTGAATTGTTTTATTTCCCAAGCGAGAGCGAGGGTTCTACATAAATTTCCGCGAATTTTGTAAAAGTTATATGGCACTTTTTCAAGTGTAATAATTTCTTTATGAACGACTATTATTCATTTGCTTCACGTAAAATTAGTCAGGAAACAGCCCACTTCTCTTGAGCCTTCACGAAATCAATTTTTGACGTCACAGACAACGAAATACGGGAAGTCGCCATGAAACAATGGTTGCTAGGAAAACGTGATGTGAACATGTGCAAATATCAACATTATGGGTAATAAAAGAGATTTTGTATCAAACTTCAATTTCCATCTCTCCCTCTGCAGGTAAGCTTACCAGGACACCCGGAGGGACACCCGACGTGGAACCACCCGTACATGTTCTCTGCGGAGAAAGACAAAGCGACCATGTTCACCCCCTCCGCCGCTCTCATTATCGAGTACTACCTCGCTCACTCAGGTCAGTGGTTACAGTTTCTTTAGTCTAAGTCAAATCTTGTCTTCATCGCTGGTTTATTCAAGCGTTGCTATATTTTGCCCACTAGGTACATCTCTCTGTTATATAAGCGCAGAAAAGGTAACACATATATATGCCAAACATTATAAATGGTGTTATAGTACTGTAAAGTGATGATATGAAGGTAAAAGAAGTGATTTCATGAATGAAAAACCGGACAATGCACCGCTATTGATGTGCATCAATTAGTCAAACATTATTTTGGAAACTTGTTTACAACAGACGAAAAGATTTGTTTGGGTTGATAATGTTTAATAGGTCATATAACTACTCTGCATGTAAATGGAACAAGTAGTTTTTGCATAATGATGTTTCTCGATTTTAATTGGAATTTCTAATTATAATAAACTTGGAGAATATATGGAATGGAGATATATGCGCAAGTTCAGTGTAATTATTTGAACTGAAATCAGCACATATAGTATGTTGTCACGTATTAAAGCGAATTTGAGATACTATGAAACCATATCCTTCTTAGAGAGAACATCAAGCCTCCTTATAAAAATGATTGTTTTCTCTCCGTCCAGCGATGAATGACGAGTATTGGAGGATGGAGTCTCCCATCGGCTTCTCCTCCCTCCTGCTGGATCAGACAATGTACGGACATCTGATCGAGGACCGGGCCAAGAACGGGCTGCGTATAGAGGGACTCCCCATACAGGTGCTGTCTCTACTCTCCGACTATTTCTTGTGAAGTCAATTCAATCAAAATGAAAGCATCAAGCCTTTGAAGGGAATTATGTGAATAAAGAAGAAAAGAAGACTTTGTTGTAGATATATAGATAGTTAGATTAGATAATAGATAGTTGTAACTACAAATCACACAGCGTGGGCAGGTTTTCGGAGTGAATGACTGAATGACTGAATGACTGAATGACTGAGTGACAAATTTTTTTGTTTCAGGGAACAGAGTTAACAACGGAAGAAGGCAGATCCCCAACAGTGGGCTTGATTCTCAAACTTATCACAACTGATGTACGTATTGATTTTATTTTTATGTACTTAAATTAATTATAAATACATAGAGGATATCTGTCTTTTATTGACGAAAACCATGTTTATCTCATCGTGTGAGGTAGCCCAGCCACAAGTGAAAATATATAACTATATAATATATAAATAATAGATAGACATGGTATTTGTCAAGAATTGACAGATATTCTATTTATTTTATGATGTTATCCTTGTATTTACATACAAATAACAAAAGATAAGTAAATACCAAACCAGCAGGTAAATACCCAAATCGTTAGCAGCTGTAAATTCCACAATTATTTTCATTCAACAGCACCCTGACTCAATGGCATCCTACAGCAATCCAAACAATTTACCCGAGATTGACCTCCGACCTACGGACACAGCTCGGAGCTACTACCGGAGCAACTCTCCTGAGGTTCTTCATCTAGACCTGCCAGAATCTCCGAGCCCGGAACCAGAACCCACTCCGAAAACCCCTGTCAAGAAAGGCGAGTGGGTGCTTCAGAAAAAGCCCACGAAGGGAGTTCAGGTGGGTTGGATTTTAGACACAGAATGATCTTTTATAAAACTTTCGAGGGGTTATTGAGAAGTGTTTAGCCTCACACAAGCAAGATAAAAGGAAATCAAATCAAATACATTTTTATTTTGTCTCTTGTCAACTAGTGATCAGGTTTCATATGCCATGACACTCATTGAACCAAATCTTTCTCATTTTAGTTGATAATGGAATGAACTTCATTTCATTTCATCATTCCATGTAATTTTCTAAAGTCATCACAGGCGTTGTTGATTTTAGGAGACAACTGCAGCTTCTTCAATGTTGTCTCTTGATTCAGCTGACTACCTTTACTACACGAATAATTAATCACTGCTTGACCCGCGACATTGTCCATTTTTAAATACAAAAAGAAACCTTCTCTATGGATATGACTTATCAAACTGATGCAGATTTTCTAATACGAGTATGCCTATAGAATATGAACTTTTCCATTCTAGGGTGACTATTTATCAATCACCCCTCATAGTTCTCAAACACTATATTCTTCTATTTTGTGCAATAGTGGAGTGAATCAGAGCTGCCTTCTATGATATGCCCTAATTCAGTAGCATATTGTTTACCATCGGTATCCTGTTTAACATTGCATCCTAGATTGCTTGTATTGTATACTGAGAACTAAATTTCATTTCATTGAATGGAGGTATGGGCCTGAACTTCTAATCTGTTTTAGCACTAGGATAGTCTCAAGCCTATGTTAGTGTATAGTACTTACATCCAGCTCAATGCTGAGACAACTTAGAAAACCGATACCTTGTACTAATGCTGTACATAAACATAGTTTTATGTTATTGTCAATGGTTAGTGATTCATTTCAAATCAGTAGGCTGTTCTGTAAATAGATAGAATAGTTAGTCAATGTCATATAGAGCTTTGTTTTATTTAACTTTCTGCTGAAAATATATTCTATACTTAAAAAAGCTTTTAGGAATTGATCTAGTATTACTGCTTTCTATAAAAAAAAATAATAATATCACAAAAATTAACATCTTACAAATGTATTCATGGATGATGTATCTATTTTAGATATTACATAATACAGCTTGATGCTCAGTGAAAAATAATTAAAATAGATTATCACAACCCCCTTTCTCTTCAAACAGGGGTTAGTTACTCCTTTCAGATTTGTTATCAGAACCTCTATTATATATCGGTGATATTTTACCCAAAATATTCTCAGAAATTGGTATTGGGAATTGTTTATATGTCATGATAATTACATTAATTCAGGAAGAAACAAAACAAGTGGATAAGATTTGTTCAAAGATTCAGGTAAGATTGTGTGCACTTCACTGATTTATGTAGTCCTGGTATGGTGGCGGCTAGCTACAGAGCTGTTATGAAATCAGGCAAGATTTTACGCACTTAAAGACTGTACATATGTGATCACTGGTGAAATAGTTGGGTGCACTTCATTGTAGAACTGTGATAAAGATTTCTTCACCTCATCATATGTGTGTAATCGCTGGTGGTCAACATTTTTAAAGATGCTGGTATGTTTTGATTTCAAAGTACGGAGTTGAGTAAATGTGTATTCATGATGTCACATGATATATCCCTGTCTCTCTGGTTTCAAGAGTTTCTTGCATTTAACTAGATGCATCTAACTTTGTTGATGTCAAATCACAAGTTGTGTGGTGGCACCTAGTAAATAATCATGATTTCACATAATCATAGTTCACTTGATATTTACCTGTCACTCTGGTTTTAAGGGTTTCTTGCATTTACTTAGGTATTGCACTTGTGTTTCACTTCAAATTTACAGTGTACCTTTATTTACAATTTGACCAGACCTTATATTGCACATTAATGTGTGGGTACATAAAGGACATGTACAAGACAGACAGAACATCTTTAATTACTGGTATGACCTGAGCCCTAAGAGCCTCATTGATAGTTTTATGAATAAATAATGATAATAAAGTTAAAATCTTAACAGCGCCTGAACTTTTGTTAGTGTTCTTAACTTCTGGTAGCTGGTTGGATAGAAAAAAGGCACTATACCCTCTTTGCTGTGGCTAAACTGAGAGCTTGTGATGACTGATATCATGTCAGAAGGTCAGTTAATTGTCTTAAAAAAGTTTTTATTTGTAAAATATCACCATTTTTATCAATTGAAAAGAACATTTTCAGAATCCCATTCTCAGTGTCCTTTTCAATATTTATGAAATATTTTTAGAGTCTAAGTGTTAGACTATTCAGTAAGGTATTATAGAGCTCTGTTGTAAAAGGCCTTGTGCATCTAGACCACCACCTTGAAAACAATTATCTAGCTGTCTGGTTTGAAACCATTGCGATCTCGTAATGCAGTAGTCATGTGTTCATATTTACTAACACCGGTGATCGGTCTTGATGTTGCATTTTTTAACTCTCGTGAGTCTGTTGAGAGTTAGCTCATTCCCTCCAGAGGTTACTCAAGTCATTTCCTCCCACCTTACCTCTGCTACAAGTGGGCCATATTAATTATTACTAGCAAAATCCCCAAGTGGCAGCTACCACTTCTATCCAATGAAATCTTGTCCTATATTGACATATATCGATCGAGTTACATCACATGTCTTAGCCTTGGCCTAAAAAGGGTCTTTCTTATTTGCATATGTACTTTGAATATGTCTGAGGTGAGTTGAGGTGAGGTGAGTTGGGGTTTAATGCGGCTTTCAAGAGTTCTTCACTTATATAAAGGTTGCTGTATTATCTCAGGAGAAAGACCATAACACCATGTGGCTATGCATTGCGGTGAAATCTGTGAGCATCGGCTGGAACAAGCGAACCATGGGTGATACTACTCTGAAATTCATTGAAGAATTGCACCCAAACCTTACTGCATGTAGAATAGTTCTTCACAGCAGACAAAGGCGGGAATCGAACCACGCACCTCTTGTTCCTAAGCCGAATGTACCAGTACTAACCACTGCGGTATCCCGCCCCTGATATACATGTCTTGGATTTGTCCGCCTCTATTTATCAACATGTTTATATATTTTATTTAAAAAATTGAAATAGCATTCATCAAGGATAACAAATCTGTTCAAAGTTTCTGTTTCCAAAAAAATAAAATTATAACTTTAAAACGGCATTGCTGATTGCACAACTAACTTTGATGACAAGATTCTTCATTTCTAGCCATGAAAGTGTTCCACCTGTAACAGAGGTTATATGGGAAGGAATAAATAGAGCAACCCGTTTGGGGAGAGAATGTGTGGCACTAAACAATAGATAGTTTTGGTCATAATATTTATCTTGGAAATGAAATAACAAGATACTTGTGTCTGCGCCTCTATACTTATGTTTTCACCTGAGCTATATTTTTCAAATTAAGTGTTTTTAATCTTTCATTTATAGTATTAATGTCCAACAGGAATATCCCCTCAAATTCATTCTCACAAATAATACCTTGGTCGCACTTTCCCTTTGAGTAGAAATTAAATATTGTCTAGGGTTGCCATGATGTTCTCTTTATTGTATAATCGAGTCATATGTTGTTTTCATGTTGTGTGGATAACGGTCTGATACAGTAACCTTGGTAATAATCCAACCCTCCCGCCAGTACAAGCTGTCATTCCACCATTGAAAATCCATAAAAACAATATGGTTTGGAAACTTGTCAAAGCTGTTACAATTGCCCTTTTACGAAAAATATGAACATTTTATTTCAAAAGTGATATTCATATTATATAAGAAAATCTGATCTAAAATTAATCTAAACTCTAATCTAAAATCTAATCTAAAATCTAATCATATGATACCCCGAGAAACACAAGCACTATGATGAATTTCTTTTTCATATTCAAGATAGTTTTAGGGAACAATATATATACAGCCTGTTCTTTGGTTGATTTAACACTATGATAATGCTTAAACATGTTCAGTCATTTCACACCTTGCATACAAGCCATTGAATGTTCAACACAATGTGCTATTTAATGGGCACTTTCACAAACAAATGCTTGACTGCCTACTGGCACAAGTTCTTTGTGAAATTATAATACAGCATAGAACCTATGTATATAATGTTCACTGAATGTTTTATTTATGGAAGAACTTTGTAAGAGGATTACATTTCAATGCAGGGTAACGTAGTGAGTTAAGCTTGGATGGTACTACAACATCTAACTATAACTTTATGGTGACACTGGTAACACTGGTAACACTGGTCCTATGACCACAAGAGTTTTGATAATACTTTAAATTGTGATTTCATAAACTGATACTTCTGATATTAATTGTTGTGCGGTGTCTATTTGCAGTTCAGAATACTATCCTTCTGTGTCTTTGTGCTGACTATTTAGCAGCCTACTGTTGGTTATCAAAAAACGTATAACATGTTTAAACATGAATTAAACATGAAGAGAACTAACATTGCAGCAGAATTTAAAAAGAACAACTTGCTTTTAATAATTTAATAATTTAACAAATTGTTTCATCAGCCTCACTAATTATATAAACTAATTAGAATAATGTTAAATCAACAACTATTTTAAAAAGTAAACAATTAATATTCTACATCTCATATTTAGTGTATAACTTACTTATTTAAGCAAATTAAAACTCAATGATTATTTCATATCAGTATATTAACCTGTGCAGTCATAAGTATGTAGCCATAAGTTATTATTCACTTATTTTGTTACACTGTTGATTAAACTGAAAAGTATATCCAATCTTCTACATATAGTTACAGGTAAAACTTCTAACAGCCTTCATGCTTTTGTTTCACTTCCAAAGTAAATCCAACCTAGTACCTATATGTAAACTGACTACGTAGACTGACGACAGATCCTAACAGTAACAACCCCAAACACCTCAGAAGGCAGAACTTCTCTATCAAACTTATGTCTTACAGTGTTGATTCACCTGAACGGTAAACCCAATCTACTACCTATACAACTATACACAGGTACGCCTGGTGAGAGTCGCTAACGACCTAATGTGTGTCCACAGGTATTGTGCCAGGTATGCCAGTTTACCTTTACGGGTGCGCTGACCTGTTGCATGGGGAGAGAAGGCTGAGCGTTGCCATGGGCAACATGTAAATAATCCACTGCTCACGGGTCAGGGAGATCTAATTAAAGATTAACTACGTCGCAATCTGGTGTATCGATTGTTTTCTTGAATGGTTTCAGTGAACAATATTCTGCAACATGTGAGCTTATGTTTAAAGCTTTGTTCTAGGAGAGTTACAATTTAATTCTAAGGAGTAAGAGACGCTTGGATTCTGTGTTTATCAGTGTTGTGACAGTCAAATAGACAATATGGCCACCATGTATTATCGTCCCTACTCAGTGGAAGTAAGTTTGATTATATTGCTTTTCTTATCTCTTCCTCATCAGAATTTGTTTGATTTAAGAGACTTGCTGGAGGGGCAGTTTTGTTTATAGTTGACAAAATCATGAAGTAATTTCACAATGATAACTTTAAAACTTTCTATATCAACTTGTCAATACAAGTTTAGTTTATGTAGAAGAGGGTAGATTTGTTTGTTACAACATTTATAACATACTTTTCATCTTATTTTTTTTTAGTAGTACAAATTGTTAAAGGGAAAATGATTTAAAAGATGATTTTTTTTCATCCAATTTGAAGTTTTAGCTTATGTGTAAGATTCAACATTAAGATCTCTTACAAGTACTTCTTTTGTTAATATTTTCATTATTAGATTAGCAAAATAGATCGACATCAGTGAACTTTTCTTTTGATGTTTACATAGTTTTCTATATCGCTATTGTCATGAACTTTCTAACGTTTGATTTAAACTATTTCAGATGTCAAGTTTTGTGTTCAAAATGATTGTTTCAACGTTTTGTATGTATACTTACTAAGTATACCTTTATAGTCTCATAAATATTTATTTACACATTAAAAGAAAAGTTAACTGTTTGATTTCTGAAAGATGTATGATAGAAAAGCTTTTTAGATAGTTAAATGCTTCATTAACACACAAACAATTGCATTAGTTTTTTCATTTCATAACTTTTTATGTATGCATTTGCTTCTAATATTGTTTTTAACATTATAACATCATTAAACTTTGTCAGATAATGAGAAAGAGAGATATGGAAATGTAAGGATTTTAGAAATGTCATAATCTTCGCTTAATTTTGATTTGGACAGAAGCTTTCTTTTAATATTTTTTTAAATAACAAAAATATTAGAACAGGAAGATTCATATTAGTTATGATGAACAATATAATAGTATAGGCCACTGCACTAGTGACTACAAGCCTTAAGAGTATACAGTCTAGTCTTTGTATAGTATTCACTAGCTTTAGCACAGAGAGCAAAAGGACACCAAAACTGGGAACTGCAAGAATTCTCCTTATATAACATGTTTCGACTCCTATATATAAAGGCTCCCTAGAAGCTAAAACATGAAAAATAATTGAACGCACATTGTGCTCTAATGAATTGAATAGTTATAAACTCAGAATTCAACTGGCAAATACAGCTTTCAAACTTTTTGTAACATTTATTTAAAAAATCGATGTTAAATATTTGGTTATAATTTGAAAAAGGATTCATTTCAATTAGAAACAGAATGGGAAAAATATTTTAAAAAATATATAAACCTTTATATTCAGTAAGAAACAGAATGAGAAAAATATTTTTAAAAATATATCCGGGTAAACCTTTATATTCAATCAATCACATAATTGCACTGCTTTTGACATGAGATACTTTAAAGATGATTATTTTTATTCTTTATGCTCTTTTCAGAAATGCATATATTCTGTATTTCCAAATATGAAGAGATTTATATGTACCAAAACCTCTATATTTAACCATGCAATACAGATGCCAATATTGATTAGCTCGTCAATATTGACTCAAGCATCAAAGATTGCATTGCTCATGCATTGTATTCCACACTACATTATACGATATTGCTGTAATAAACCCTTGTACATTGCCAGACTTGTCACGCTGATTTCACACAGGGGAATTATCAGCTGTATATCACACTGGGTATTATTGATCCTTACTCCACCCTTACAAAGGGACAGAATAAATACTGTTTAATTTCACCTTTACTGTAGCTGATTACCATTGAATCATGAACTCATTTTGATTGATTGACGGTTCATTTTGTGTGTAAGATGTATAGATGTATAGAAGCATTTACGTTACAATAGAATCTGAAATATGTATTTACTATTATGTTTATTAAACCAATCCATCAACAAAACTAATATAAATTTCTCAAGATTGACAATGCATTGTCAATTTCATATATCAATATAAATTAATCTGATTTACTTGTTCTTATTTAACAAACGATATTCCTAAGCTAACATACCTTCTATAGAAGATTACAACTAATTTGGCATATGACAATACAAGCGATAGTACCTTTGTTTATAGTGTATTCTTCTTTTGTTCCCATTCTCTGATATCAAAACAATTGAGATTTTCTTTGACATATACATATACTAAATAATACATCACTGTCATGTTGGGATCAATTGAAAGATAGCGTTTTTCATTGAAACTTATCATCAATCACTGATTTTTTATTCTTGCTAGAGATAATGTTTTAATGCCACTGAAGCATTTTATGTCATAGACCATTAAAATTTATTGAGAAATATTTGTATATTAAAATATTTGAGAAAATAAATGAGCCTCTGAACAAATGGATTATGAGTTGCTGTAATGTATATGAATACATCTCAATGTTGAGTGTTGCCTTGTACCCTGACACTGTTTCTAACAAATTTCAGCTAGAGAATGGGTACCCACCCTATGATGCTATGGATGATATTTTGCCCGAATATCAGTATATTTTCACGGAGAAAGAACAAGGGGAAAAGTCACGGACATATCGGAAAGATCCGCAAACTAATCGAACACAACCAGCTCAAACTCATCGAACAGTTGATCAAAGCAAGTAAGTACATCAGATTTAACTATCCCCAAACCAACAGTCCGGGGTATATATAGTAACTAGCTAAATGTGAGCGTGGCTCACTAATACCCCGACTCTTTATATGCGATCTCATCAAGTCGACCTGTGAGCAGATATCTCAGATGCTTTGAGAAATTCCTATGGATCATTACCAAATAAGTTTGACATGATTTCATAAAGCTTCATCACATTAAAAAAATTTGTTTAATGAATTAATGTAATGGTTTTCAACAAATACAAATTTAGTTTGCCTGGGATTGGTAAACATGATGTTTTCATGTTTCAATTGTCATTTTTTGGTATCAATTCTTTTGTGATTAGCTTATTTTCAATGTTAATATTTTGTTGAATTGAGCAAATTTTCCAGATTTAAATTTTCAGTCTAATAATCACAATGTTATTATATTTATTAAAAATAAATTAAACTCATTGGAATTTTTATAAAGTGTCCTCTGTTTCCTTTTGGTGATTGAAACAGAATGATGATTCATTTAATTTTAGAAGTTTATTCAAGATATTTTACATGATCAGATTTTAGATGATGATAGTAATAAATTTTAAACATTCTTGCAGTGATGATAAACAAGTAAACATTTTATTTTTTTAAAGCAGCTATTTCTACCAACAGAATTCAATTTGTTTATCAAATCTCTGTTTATTCGGTAACATCTGACCATTTCTATTATGTATGAAATATTACTATGGATTTAGTATGGAAATTATGGATTTTTAGACCAGGGAGTACAGGTGCAAGCCATAAGGGGTTGACATGTATGAAAATATGTTTTGCATTTAGGGAGAAATTATTTTTGCAACTAGGTTAAATAATGCTACTTTCTTTTCAGTCCATCTACAACCCGTTATATAAGGTTAAACATTTGTAGGAAAATAGCTTCTTATAGAAATCCAGATAAACACCAGATTAATTGCAGTCGTTAATCTAGTAGCCTTTCAGTAGTAATCAGTAACTTTTGCACAATAAAGGATAATTTCCTCATTTGCTTTGTATTTTTAGTTTTTCTTTGTACATTCTTGAGGACAATTGTTTTCAATCAGTTTCAGTACATTAGATCTTTTAACTGCATTTTCTTGAGCAATATTTTCTTAAGGATATTGCTACGGGATAAATATGTGGTATATTTTAACTCTTTCACTTTATTCATCAATTTTCAAATTTTAAAAATAAACACATTTTTTTTATTACACGTCCAACTAAATTGAAATCCTCTACACATCTAACAAGTTCTAAATTCTAAGTCTTGTAAAATGTCTCACAATTACATAAAACATCACACAAGTCCCAAAGTAAGCTTTTATTGAAATCTATGTACATTTTTTCACAACTTAAAAGAATATCATCACATATTACAATACAACAATGAAGCAAAGCATTATTAGAATAAGAGAGACATTTTCTTTTCATTAATGTCCAACAACATTTCACATTTCCTCCTTTTCACATTTGACATTCAATCATGCTGTTCACCTTGACTAACATGGAAAACCAGGACCTCCCTTCATAAAGAAACCTTAAGTTAAGTTAACGCTTGCAGACTCTCATTCTTTAACATTTCACTAAAGTAACTAGTACAAGTATTTTCTATAATAATGTCTTTAGTCAATAAAATAATATAACTCAGACACATATCGTTATGTAAATGTATCCTTTTTGCTTGAAATAAGGATGATTTTTACTTAAAGGGACACTGCGTCGAGGATAAAAATGAGTCATCTTTATCTCACTAAGCTGATTAGAGTGTCTACTAACGAGTTACGCTTCACTTCACTGTCTACATGCAGTAGTTTTTATTACCAATTACGTCAATTGTTTGAAATTTGGTGCCTGTGACATGTTAGCAGACATGTTAATCAGCATAGCTGTGTACATATTCCAATTACATTACCGGTATTGTTATACAATGAAAATCTTAACATTTTGTCATACTACACTGTAAATTCCTTGCAGAAATCATAATACAAAAGATGTAGTTATTTATATTTGTTATATCTTTATGATCTTTAGACCCGCATCATGTGTACAGAAGACTTAATAGTGTTTCACTTGTGCCTCGTCCATCTGACCTTTCTGTCAAAAATATGTTTAAACCAAACTTAGGTTACCTTAGTGACTTCTGATCAACTAAGTGTTTTGTGAAAGTAGACTTTCATCCTTAAAGTCAAAATATCTTCCTTGTCCACAACATTTTAACATTTTATGGAACACTGTCTGGCACAAAACTCAAAACTGTGAACTACATCTAATGTCTACAAACATGACATTCAATATGTTACCAGGGAGGTGTGACAAAGAACTTGATAACATAACATTACAAGATCTTATCTTAATGGACATGTGTAACAAAATTAAAATTTTCCATGTTTCCACAGAACAATGGCGCAGGACCCCAACGTGACAGTCATCGACGCTCAGCTGCGAGAGGTGGACAACTACAGGAGTGCAGTGACGCGGATGGGTCACGACATCGTGACGCTGCGGAACACAGTCCGTACGTTGGAGAACGAGAACAGTCAGATGAGAAACCAGTATCAGAACTATTACTCAGACGCAACCAAACTGATCGTGGACGCCCGCGAGGGAGGAGGAACAGACGATCTCAACAGGGATGACTTGGCAACTAGATATGGTACCACCTTCTCTTTCTCTTATAAACTGGAATGTGTCATTTCAATATTCATGAGGTTTAGCATGTCAGGGTTCAAGGTTTTTTTATAAAAGGACCTAGGGCAAAATATCACATGGCGATGTGATGTCATGAACAATGCTATGACGTCACTTTCTTCTATGATGTTGTCTTCTAAATGTGTTGACGGTGGGTTGTGAGAACATACTTGAAAGTAGATTTTAGCATATTTTCATTTTCATGTAGCATTATTTCATGACTTTATTTATTGATAGAATATTATGCTATTCATAATATTCTCTGCCAAAAAATAAGAGATAATGAATTCAGAGTCATGTTGAAATCAATGTAAAAAAATCATTGAAATATTATTTACATTATTGAATTTTCAGTTTGGAAATAGAGATGAAGTGCCAAACATACTGTTTAATTGATGTTCACTTTCTGTCCAAAAAAAAAAAAAAATATTCAATAAAATTCAGTGAAGATTTTCTAACTTATATATTGTGTTGCAGGTCAACTAAGGAATAAGTTTGTATCACAAACATCGTTGGTGAAGAGTTACAAAGACAAAGTTCAGAAACTTCAGAACGAACTGATCAAGGTCAGTACAGCATCCGCCTTCCTTTGTGCAGTTCTTAAAGCACTTGAGTGAGATGATAATGATAGAAAACTTCCCTTGAATAGTCATAACTTGCAGCAGTCTTCATTGATGGCTAATCTAAGACTTGCTGCATTTTGTTGACTTTTCTGTTCTAGCATAGTAGCATGCACTCTGAAGTTCAGGTGCAGAATGCTGCATAGTTGCTAGCTCAGAAAAGTTGAATCATTGAGTCATTGAATCATTTATCATTTGATCTACCAAATAATCTGTTTATGTATATCTTCTCTCTGTGTGGTTGTACTCCACTTAATGAAGTAGTATACATATACAAACTTGGCCTATGTTCACAGTAAAAAAGTTGTTATCATGGTTGTATATCTCTATATATACACACACTTGTGTATTGCCTAACAATGATTTCAGATCTCTCCCTCTATAATATACTACTTTATTACCCATATGGTTGAAAATAACCGACTTTAATTTATTCATTACGAGTACATGTTCACATATATCGCATTTGCCTAGCAACCATTGTTTGAGAGCATGTTCCTGTATTTCACCGACTCTGATGTGACAAAAAATCTGTTCTTGATGTCATTGCCATCCCGAGAGAAATGGGTTGTTTTCTGGTTATTTTATTGAATGGAATAGAATAGGTAATAAAGGAATCCTTACACTCAACAGTATGCCATATGATGAAACTCATGTAAATTTGTTTGGGCAATACAAATTTCACAGCGTTTTGTAAAAAGTCACATAACACACTTCCATGGGTAATAATCTGTATCTACTGTTGGGCTATGTGTAATAATCTGTATCTACTGTCGGGCTATGTGTAATAATCTGTATCTACTGTCTGGCTATGTGTAATAATCTGTATCTACTGTCTGGCTATGTGTAATAATCTGTATCTACTGTCTGGCTATGTGTAATAATCTGTATCTACTGTCTGGCTATGTGTAATAATCTGTATCTACTGTCTGGCTATGTGTAATAATCTGTATCTACTGTCTGGCTATGTGTAATAATCTGTATCTACTGTCGGGCTATGTGTAATAATCTGTATCTACTTTCGGGCTATGTGTAGTAATCTGTATCTACTGTCTGGCTATGTGTAATAATCTGTATCTACTGTCTGGCTATGTGTAATAATCTGTATCTACTGTCTGGCTATGTGTAATAATCTGTATCTACTTTCGGGCTATGTGTAGTAATCTGTATCTACTGTCTGGCTATGTGTAATAATCTGTATCTACTGTCGGGCTATGTGTAATAATCTGTATCTACTGTCTGGCTATGTGTAATAATCTGTATCTACTGTCGGGCTGCAGAAGAACGACAAGGAGAAGGAGTACCTGAGGATGTCGCACGCCCACGCCAGTCAGCAGGAGCTGCTCCAGCGGCTCCAGGAGAAGATCCGCAGGCTCCAGAAACTGGAGGAAACATGTCGCAAACAGGAACGGGTCATTGAAAAACTGGAGCGGGTCATCTACAAACTGAGGAACAACAAGGGAGGTAAGTGCCGGGCCTCTAATAAGCACCGCGGGTCAAGGGTAGTTAAGAAAATAAGCGCCGGGCCTCCAATAAGCGCTGGGTCTCTAGTAAGCGCTGGGTCTAAAACATAATACTTCCTTAATCAACTCCAATGTTCTATTAAAGAAATAAGTGCCGGGTCTCTAAAAAAAGCTGGACCACTTATAAGTTCCGGCGGGGTCAAGGGGTGCTAAAAATTTAAGTGCCCAGGTACTTATTAGAGTATATTCCTTTAATGAAGATTATGGAATAAATGACTAGCACCTTCTTTTTAGTACATTTTGCAAGTGCAACTTATTAAAACAATATTTAATAAAAAATCGATTTTAAATTGTTAAAATGCGATGCCTAGTTGTGTCAAAATCAAGTACCCGGGGGTAATCATTTTCTCTTTTCATGTTTTACAACTCAAATCATCCGCAGATCATTATTTTCAAGTTTCATAATATAATCAAGTATGAAATCCATTCTGTCATAGATGGAGTGGCAATAGACTTCAAGGATGCTATGGCTGAGGAGAACAGAAGACTGAGACAACAACTCCTGGATCTGCAGGTCCGTTATACACTGATTCCATTAACACTTTACATTTCTAAACATTCCAGGCTTGTAAGATGTAAACAAAAGCCTTAAGGTTAAGTTAAAATTGAAAAATTATATGATTGTGTAGAGCAGATTTGGTTTATTGGAGAGGGCTTCGGCCATTTTCAGCAGTGTACTGGTCCAAATGACTTGTTCTTGTGCAAAGTTAGTCTTATCGCTCCTATCTGTGTATGTTGAGCACAGTGGTGTAGTGGTAAGCGTTCTGTCCTCTCACGCCAATCACGTTTCAATCCCAGTGGAGACACCAAATATTTGTTAACCGGTTCTCATACAGCGTTGTGTCCTTGGGCAAGGCACTTCATCCACATTGCACTCAGTCCACACAGCTGTTTAAATGGGTACCTGAACAAAGACAACGGACCTATACGGTTGCACGAAGTGCTTGGTAACGGCACCGAATGTACAATTCCTTCAGGGTAATAATGTACATAATGTACCGCCAGTGAGCAGCATTTGTGCCGGATATTACTAGTTAAAATTATCGTTATGATTATTATTACGTACAGGAGCAGCTGAGGAACGCTAGGAAGGGAGGAGATGATCTGGAGAAGCTGGAGCTGTACCAGGCTCTGGAGAGGGCGGAGGCCAGGATCATGGCTCTGGAGAAACAGGTAACACTTGGCTCACACTCTTCAGAGCACTTCCCCTCTGGAATTTGCGGGATAAATTGGAAATGCTGACACTTAAGTATTCATCTGTGACATACATCTGATTTTATATTTTGAACTTCAGTCACTAAAGTCAGATATTTTCTTAATTTGCAGTTGTCTGAGAATTCTCGGAACTGGGGTAGAGAGCGAGCGGACATGTCGATACGACTCAACGAAACCGAATATGGGCTGGGGAAACACGGAGCAGCCATGGCCCCTGATTACCCCTCACTGGTGTGTAGAACTAGATTCTTCCAAATCATTGCATTGCACTCATTTTCCATAATGCCCAAATGTGGAAGTCTGAAAATCAAGCAGAGAGTTTGCCAGTCTGTCTTGGCTCTCTCAATCAAAATAGCAGGTTTACTACTATATATAGATTTCCTCTTTTGTAAGTAATTAGTAACTAGTACGTAGTACAGTTCTACTGAAATGGACTAATTTCACTAGTTTCCTCAATTTGACAGGAGGAGCTAAGAATGCAGCGAGCCTTGAGACTGGATCCGTTGCTGCGATGAAATATCAGACAGTCGATGCAGATGGAAAGATCCCAGAAGTGACAATTGTATTATAACCAGTGTATGAATAAGCCTCAATAGGAACAGCACAAGAGTAGGATTTTTTCCAATTTTATGGCAAAATCAAACAAAAATCTCAAAAGATACCAGCTTGGAAAGTGACGTTGGGCGGACCGTATTTCATACACTGCTATAACCCAACTTTATGAGGGGTAGACCAACAGTGTTATTGCTCTGGATATTCAGCTACTTGGTGGTGGATTTGTGAGGGCATGAAAGTCCTGGGACAATCTATTATATCATAAACACAATTATAATGAGGTCTCTCGTGACCGCTGAGAGATGGTACTGCTATATACCTAGCTAGTTGGTGGATTGGTTGTGAATCTTACATGTTTAATTTATAAAAGAAATTAAGATTTCCTGGATTACAACTTCTTTATTGCGAACATACAACAAGTTTTGGAGTATGATAGTGCTTCATCAGGTGAATCTGGGCTATGTCTTATCAGAATATCTTGCTTTTGTTATTCATTCCATAATTTATTTTACTGAATATTAAGAACTTTAAGGAAACTGACCTTGTTTGTAATACTCCACATTCCACCCGATGAAAGAATAAACATACACTCTGAATAAAGAAGTGGTTATCCAGAAACTCTGGCTTACCAGATGAGAATGCACTTAAAACTTGAAAAGTACCATGTCTGCAGTCAATACACATTTGTAGAGGAACTTCATCTCACCTTGTTGGGTTGGCATGATCCTGTGTGTGCAACATCCACATAAAGCCACAGCACTCTTGGCTATAGTGAGATTTATTGACCTAAGTTTAAACCCCTCCAGAGGTTTCATGGTCACACATGCTGCTGCTATGATTTAGTATCACTTGCTAAGTTTTCAGTTGTTGTATTATCTACAGTGGCGGATCCAGAAATTTTGAAAGGGGGGGGGGGGGGGGGGGGGGGGGGGGGCAACAAATTTTTCCCCATACACCCCCCCCCCCCCTCCCATGATTAGCTAATCACTATAAAAAAAATTTCTTTCAAATTTGCACAATTATTTTGAAATTGTTGGATCTAATACATATCTGTTTAAGCACTATGTATGAAATGGATTATGTGTACATCTACAAACAGCATTGGTGATCAGTCTCATGATATATTGTATGTTACTTTATGAATATTCTGTCAATATATATGTTTTATTATTTCAAAAGTGGCAATTTGTGGTAAGCTTTATGGTAATTTTACGAAATGCACTTAGATAAAATGGTGGATTCTCGATGGAATCATCTCTTTAAATACATTTAGTGCTAACTGAGTGGAGTATGGAATCAAGAGATTTTTTTTATAACTCATATCTAATTTGAAGTGAGTGAATCTACATATTTTACAAATTGTGTTTACTTGTTCATTCAATTGTTGGGGAGTTGCTCAAAATGAAAAATATATGTCTATAGAGAAACAAATACATTTATGATAATCACATCACATCTAGCTTGTAGATACCATTGAAATATATTGAATCTTGATCCTCACAAAACAAATGAATAATTTATTTATACATTGCAGAATTCTTATTTATGTATGTCATATTTTTAGTTTACTCATAGTTACGTATAAACAAATAAATTACAAAACTTTTAGCTCACATTTGTATTAGGAAAATTGATTCCAAAAGGAAATATTCAGACCTGTTGTTACTTTTTACATTTTCTTTATAAAACAAACTTTTGCAGTAATGAAAGTGCAAATGTTAGTGAATTTAGTTTAATAATTATTCTACTTATTTTTCTGCACAGGAAAACTTACGGTGTGTAAACTTCTTTCAATAATGGAGAACAATGTTGAGAAGTTTTTTTGTACCATTTAGCATCAGTTATTCCAAGAATTGTCAGCCAATCAAAATCCTTCAAAGTCTGTGATTCTTCATGCTAGTCATAGATAACATCACTGTCACAGCTGATATAATTATAGCATGTGAAACAGATTTTGAGAAGTGGTCATTTATATTTATCATTTAAACAAATGAAACCCACAATGTTTGGCTTTTTATGAAGTAGACTACCCTGTGTCAATAATATCTATTCTACATGTAGAAGATTATAAAGTTGGTGATCTTATTATTTTCAAAATGAAAAAAGTAATTCTGGTGTAATAGAATATGTCAAGACATTGAAAACAATTAATTTTGTCAAGTTATTGAATTTATTATTTTGTGTCAGTGTAAATATGTACATATATAACATATTTGTATATACATATGTACAGAAATCTATTGAATAGGGAATTAAAATATTGAAATAGAATTGTTCAGTGATAATGTCACTGAAAGCATAGCTATAGATGGTCATCAAATGTGTTTTTCAAACCTGGGGAAAGCTAAAAATATTTTACCTTGATTGATTGTATGAATGTTATGTATCACTAACTATCAATGAAACTCAATTTCAGTTGTTAATATCAAAGATATAGGATTCAGTTTGAGTATTTCAAAATATGACATATGGATTACCCAGTGAAAGAAATTAATTCTGTACACAAATGATATCATTGTTTTTGAAAGAAACACGATACTTTTCATAGTTTCATGTTAGATTAAACGACTTTGTAATGATGTAATTATTTAATGCAATAAAGCAATGTTCACAAGTTAAGTGTTTTTTTGTAATAATAATTAGTCCATATTATAACTATTTTGAAAATGATTACAAGAAAGGCTGTCCACCAACCTCAGCAATAACTGTCAATCACAAACCATCTATTCTGGGGTGTCTATTCTACACTCAAAGTAAGTGCTTGATACAAAGTAAATGCTTGATACCAAGTAAGTGCTTAATACAAAGTAAATGCTTGATACAAAGTAAATGCTTGATACCAAGTAGGTGCTTGATACAAAGTAAATGATTGATACCAAGTAAATGCTTGATACCAAGTAAGTGCTTGATACCAAGTAAGTGCTTGATACCAAGTAGGTGCTTGATACAAAGTAAATGCTTGATAACAAGTAAATGCTTGATACCAAGTAAGTGCTTGACACAAAGTAAATGATTGATACCAAGTAAATGCTTGATACAAAGTAAGTGCTTGATACCAAGTAAGTGCTTGATACAAAGTAAATGATTGACACCAAGTAAGTGCTTGATACAAAGTAAATGCTTGACACCAAGTAAGTGCTTGATACCAAGTAGGTGCTTGATACAAAGTAAATACTTGATACCAAGTAAGTGCTTGACACAAAGTAAGTGCTTGATACAAAGTAAGTGATGGATACAAAGTAAATGCTTGATACAAAGTAAGTGCTTGATACAAAGTAAATGCTTGATACAAAGTAAATGCTTGATACAAAATCAATGATTGATACAAAGTAAGTGCTTGATACAAAGTAAGTGCTTGATACAAAGTAAGTGCTTGACACAAAGTAAATGCTTGACACAAAGTAAATGCTTGATACAAAGTAAATGCTTGATACAAAGTAAGTGCTTGACACAAAGTAAATGCTTGACACAAAGTAAGTGCTTGATACAAAGTAAGTGCTTGACACAAAGTAAATGCTTGACACAAAGTAAATGCTTGATACAAAGTAAATGCTTGATACAAAGTAAGTGCTTGACACAAAGTAAATGCTTGACACAAAGTAAGTGCTTGATACAAAGTAAGTGCTTGATACAAAGTAAGTGCTTGACACAAAGTAAATGCTTGACACAAAGTAAATGCTTGATACAAAGTAAATGCTTGACACAAAGTAAATACTTGATACAAAGTAAATGCTTGATACAAAGTAAGTGCTTGATACAAAGTAAATGCTTGATACAAAGTAAATGCTTGATACAAAATCAATGATTGATACAAAGTAAATGCTTGATACAAAGTAAGTGCTTGATACCAAGTAAGTGCTTGATACAAAGTAAGTGCTTGATACAAAGTAAGTGCTTGACACAAAGTAAATGCTTGACACAAAGTAAATGCTTGATACAAAGTAAGTGCTTGACACAAAATAAATGCTTGACACAAAGTAAGTGCTTGATACAAAGTAAGTGCTTGATAAAAGTAAGTGCTTGATACAAAGTAAGTGTTTAATGCAAAGTAAATGCTTTATACAAAGTAAATGCTTGATACAAATTACCGGTAAGTGCTTAATGCAAAGTAAGTGCTTGATACAAAGTAAGTGCTTGATACAAAGTAAATGCTTGATACAAAGTAAATGCTTGACACAAAGTAAGTGCTTGATACAAAGTAAGTGCTTGATACAGAGTAAGTGCTTGATACAAAGTAAGTGCTTGATACAGAGTAAATGCTTGATACACAGTAAGTGCTTGATACAAAGTAAGTGCTTGACACAAAGTAAATGCTTGACACAAAGTAAGTGCTTGATACCAAGTAAGTGCTTGACACAAAGTAAATGCTTGACACAAAGTAAATGCTTGACACAAAGTAAATGCTTGACACAAAGTAAGTTGAGGGGTTGAGGCAGGAGTGCAGATATAACATCATTGAATATTGCTTGATTTTGCGGAATGATTTCAATGCAGTTAATATTTGACTGTGTTTAACAATCCACTTTCTCCACAAAGAGTGCCCCAATCCTTGGCTGCGGCATATGAGAATACCGCACAGGTACATGTACACTGTGCCAAAAGTGTTGCAAGAATAGCTGTTTTCCCTTAAGATCCAATGTTATTTTAGTGCAGCACAAACAATTTTCATGATCGGAGTGAACGAAAACTAATAAAATTCAGCATGATTTTAATCTAACATCTTGAGATTATGCTTATTATTTTCAACTAATAAATAGAGATTATTACCCGAGGAAGTGTGTCATATGACTTTTACGAAACGAGTGTGAATTTTTGTATTGCCCGAGCGAGAGCGAGGATTATACATAAATTTGCACGAGTTTCGTAAAAGTCATATGGCACATTTTCGAGTGTAATAATTTCTTTATTACCCATTTTATTCCATTTGATTCGCGTTAAATAAGCCAGGAAATGGCCCACTTTCTTTGCGACGGCAAGCTACAGTGACGTCACGAACAATCGTTTTATGACGTCACAGACGGCGAAATACGGGCAGCCGCGGTGAAACAATCGTTGCTAGGCAAACGTGATATGTGCACATGTGCTCATATCAATAATATTAACTCGGTTATTTTCAACCATATGGGTAATAATTTTTGTTATTAACTTTTTATTACAGAGAACCCTGTTACATGAAAGGACCCCTGTCCAGGGAAGCAGGAGTCCTATTGAATACAAGAAATAAATGAGATCGTCCTCACATCACATTCACTCACACATTCACCCATTATGTGGACATAAGGTTATTGTTTATTTGTCTAACCATAGAGAAAAGAGATTATAAAATATAGCCATGGTGAGACTTTTGAGTATAATGAAACAATAAAAAAAATAATACAATTTTACGAAGGGGAGTGGTAGAATTTGAGCATGGTTTTGGTAAACGAAAAAATTCAATCACTTCCCCATTGCCACCATTCTATAAGCAAACCTAAACGGCTGAAAAAATGGACATACCTCAGTAA
Organism: Gibbula magus; assembly: GCA_936450465.1. Taxonomy (NCBI): domain Eukaryota; kingdom Metazoa; phylum Mollusca; class Gastropoda; order Trochida; family Trochidae; genus Gibbula; species Gibbula magus. The sequence continues at coordinate 13,624,289 of OW388290.1, read as the reverse complement.
TCATTTGACTGTCTTGTTGAATAACGTAAAGTTGTATCCAAAATCAGAAATGTGGTACATGTTGCAGAGTAGATTGCCTATTTCCAAGTCAATTTTCAGTAAAATATTTTGAAAATCGAGAAATTAGAATTAACTTTGCTGCACTGAAAAACATGGAAACTTATGGGGAAACAGCGATTTTTGCAACACTTTTGGCAAAGTGTAGCTAGGTCTTCATTACAAGTTATTCTATTCTATTGCAAATAAAATTTATATTACGGCACTATAGATAATTAGCGGAAAAAATGTTGGTTTAAACATTTTATTGGTTATTGAATGTGTATATTTTAATCACAATTACGGTCCTCAAACATGATTTCAACTTGTAAAAGCATATTCCTTCCCCTAAGATTAGAAGGAACACTATTCAAACCTTGGTTATCCGATCAACACAAATGAATATTAAACATTCGTGCAAAACGAAAGAAGCGCCAGTAAAAGGTTGAATAAAACCCTTAAATAATACCACAAACGCTATTATATACACAAATATGCTTCTATTTCTCCAGTTTCTTTACCTGAACTACACTTTAAAGTTTAATTCAAATAGAAATAGGATTAAGATTACAATTTGGTGACAATACTGTAGAAAAACAACGTGAGGACACATAGTCTGTCACGATAAAAAAATGAAACGATTTTAATTTTTGCCAACGAATTAATTGTATGTTAAGTTCTCATGCAAATAGGATTAAAATAGTTTTCAGCATTGATTATATAAGCCAATATCCAATACATTTACTATGTGAATAACAATGTTTCCCTATATAGGTGTTTTGATTTAATCATTGTATCATTATAAACTACCTTTTTACAGATATAAACTGTTGCATGTCTACTGTATATTTAAATGCATGCTTTAACTTTTGACACAACATGAGTGACAATTCATGTAGAATGTTAGGTTTTTAATATTCGACTTGAGGATCCATTTCCGCGTGCGTTGTCAAAGCGATTGTGCAATTGACAAACTAGCAAGCACGCAAGTTTTCTTTATATACTGAAACCATAATGATAATATAGTTAGTTCAACTATTATTAAACCTTTTACTTAAAAACACGATTAAGCAAATAAATTAAGTAAGTTAAGACACTATATTGAATATATTTAGTTGGTGACCATGTTGAGATTACAGTTCATTTGCATACTATAGCTTGCAGTTTACACTTTGACAGTAAAAATATTGAATTTTGCAAAATTGACGAGATCTGCTCTCCTGTAAACTCATCCTTTTTTGTTAATTTAAAAGTGTTTGAAATAAATATTGGGGAAAAACAATATAATCAAAGAGTGAACCAATCCTGGGTATTTTAAGGCCGCACATACAGATCATATTCTTTCAAGTACTAAATATAGAGTTTTAACTGATACGTTTTTTTCTTGCATTTTCTTATTGTTCGTTACATTTGCATGTAAATGTTTGGAACAGGCATTAATGAATTAAATAACATATGCAGAATCTTGTTTCCAATGTGAAGAGACGTAAAATCCGGATTAGTGACTCAATGAGTTGTATGTTTCTCCCACCACCTGTGTATACAGCTCTTCTTACCATGATTGTCACGGATCCGGATATTGCAACCTTTAAAACCAAAGAACACAAAATGAAAATCGTGAAATCTTGAATTTTCAATGGAATCTCTGAGACATCATATCGGGTAGAGCAAGGTTTTATGCTCAGTCCAGTCCTGTTTATATTTTTGTTAATGAGCGTGTTGATGAAATTTAATTAATTTTGGATTAAGAGGAATATTAATCAAAGATGGTTTGAATGTTATTTTATTGTTGCTTTTTACAGACGATGTTACCTTGCTTGGTGACACTGTAAGTGGCTTGCAAAGATACTGGATACATTGTATCATTTCTGTTCGAGATGGGGTTTTGAAGTGAATCTTTATATATTGCATAATTGTATTTAGAAATGACGGATATCTAAAGATATCTGAAATGAATATTTTTAATGGAAACCAAATGGAATATCTAGGCGTTGTCTTTACCTCCAAATTGATATTGTCCAAGTCATGTGAAGCACTGAGCCTTCAAGCCATGAAAGCGTCGTTGCCTATTTTCAAAATGTTTAATGATTTACCAAATAAGTCTAGGAAAGTAGCTCCGATATTATGATACGGTAGTGACATTTGGGGTAATTGTTATCGTGGTCATATTGAGAAAATATAATGCTTCTCTTTTAAACGTTATCAATGAGTAAATAAAACTAATTCTTCAAATGCAGTACTAGGTGAAATTGATGGAACGCAATTATGGTTAACTATCACAGCAGATGTATAAAATATTGGTATATATTATAACATGTGGACGATTATCCACACCCCAAATCATGTTGTAATATATGTTAAAGTTACAAGATGATTATGGAAGCTGCAGCTGGGTCACGTACGTACGTCTACTTTTATGTCGTACAGGATTTACATATGTTTGGATTGTACAAGAATGTGGGAGTATTGATCTGTTTGTGAAATAATTTAGACAACGATGCCAAGATATTGAAATTCATAATTGGCATTCAAGGGTCACACCACCATCTTTTCTAGAAAATTATGAAGCAATAAAGTCTGCCCTTGAATAAGAAATGTTCATTTTGAGACCTAATAACAATACAGATCTTATACGTATTTATACAAATGTCGTTGTTTAAGCCATAAGTTGAACAATCAACAACAACGATATAAAGGACTTGGCCCGAAAATTTGTACTGTTGAAGGTAGTATTATCCCAAAGGTAACAATGTTAAATTTTTTCACTATCTAAATTGCATGTATTTATAACGATACACTCTTAAAATACATAGAAATGTACTCATATGTAATGTTATACAAGATGAAATTCATTTTTGACTATTCCAATTCTACTATGAAGATAGATAAATGTATATACCTGATCATTACCATACTGTTCCATCAGAATTGAAATACAAACAACAACAAAATTAATTAAGATAAACGTCCCATACAAAAAAAACAATATATTTCAACGCATTAGCGATACATACAACTGAAACATAGTTATGAGTTCAGAAGCCAACAAAACTAAATTTGAAATTTCAAAACATTATCTGTTCAGATTTCTGAGAAAAACTCGTTTTAATAAATCGTCTTTGTCTATCTCCTTAACTAGACGAGATAGGAGAGTCACAAATTCCCATATTTAATAACATTTTACCTTAAATACCATACATGATGTCCAGAAAAATCCCTTGAAATAGCGAGTTCAGCACCCCAAGTCTGTTTGAAATATAATTTCTTTCGTTTGTGTACGAATTAGAATGAAATTTCTTTCTCCTAGCGTCGGAAGATACAACAAAGGGAAGTATTGTGTAGGTAGGGCTGTATCGGGTATAAAAGGGTGGGAGATTTGAATGATGTCATTCTCAGCTGCGGTGCACCAGCGGTCAGTTTTAATTGTTTTATTTCATCATAACATATTTATGATGTTGTGAATATATGCGTTGTAATTATGTGCGTTTATGCAAAATCTGTCATGTTTATTTCTGTTATAGATCGATGACTGGCACTTTTGGGCGGGACGGACATGTCCGGGCTGACCAGCCATTAGAATACGAGAGTCATCGTGAGAAGCTGAGAGGCGTGCTATGTAGCACTGATCCGAGCTGTTGGAGCTTATTTGTATATATGTATATAATATCATGTTGGAATAAAAAAAAACTGTGGTCACAGTGGTGCACCGTACAGCATGCCATTTGATGTGAAGTGTTTGTTGTATGTGTATAGGGAGTAGGAGAACGGACATGATGATAAAAGTACCATGCTCTGATGTATGACATTGTGAATACTTTTTAAACTAAACATGTGTCTATCGAATACATTCAATATCTACTTTCTCCAAAAGCAGAATTTTGTGTTTTACTCTCTGAAATATGTGGGGAGGTTTCTTTTGCACGTGGGTATATATCAAAATGTGGTTCACCCGTCCTCAAACTCAACCAAACTGTGAGAAAGTTATAAGTGCATGTCCACCTGTCCATCCGCAAAATACGGTTTGAACTAAGTGTGTAAATATTTTATTCACCTAGAATTCGATAACTAATAATATATGTAAAGCTCTGTATTATGGATATGTTTTCGCGCTTCTCTAGTTGACGTTCAGTCAAGTAAGCGGTTTGGATGTTCTTATAGATCGTTGTTCCTGCATTTGCATTTTTTGATTTACGCAAACGACTCCAGTGATTTGAATGAATGTTATATTTGTTAGCATGCATGGATGGATTTAATATTTTTCTCTTTATATACGTAAAGCTTGTTCATTGTTGAACTTACACATTCTGCATGTTTCTATTATGTTTAAATCAGCTCTGTTGCGTTCACTTTCTATGTAACGAGTCTGGACCATTCCATTCTATGTATGAGTCTGTGTGTGCAGTGGCCTGTGACCTCATGCGTATTGGGGTGTATGACAATTGGCATGTGTAACTAAATTGAGGATACCTTCTTATAGTTATGGTTCGTAAACAGTATTTCGACACACGCATTTACAATTCAAATGCTGTTTTGTGAAGTATAAAAGACGGTGATTGCATGGGTGTGCGAAGTAGGGCATGATAATCTCTTTAGTGTGTTAGATATGAAAAGCTTACAAGAAATCAATTTGCCAATGAAGTGATATCTTCCCTATGCGAATAATGCAATGAGTATGCTGCGTTGATTGACTCTATATCGGCTATTCTCTGGTAACATCCTATTTTATCAGGCCCGGTCAAATGGGCTTATTGAATGGGTCGTCGTTTGAAAACGTTGATATTTTCGACTTCTTCTCCAAAACTGCTGCACTGCCAAATCTTAGATCTTACATCTGGTTAGAAAGGGCTGACCACGAGGGTCTTAGAGTGGCTTCACCTTAGATATATATAAGGAATAATGTAAACCTTTTTATTATGGTACCCGATGAGCAAAAAGGTCAATGGCTCTTGAGTTATTTAAAAAAAATATCAATTATACACTAAATGTGCAATTAAAAATATATTGATACTAAAACATGATTTTTTTATTGATGAATCAACGTTTTTCTAAAAGCTAATTAATGTGTGACTTACTTCATACATCGTATTGCTTTGACGAATGTTTTTTCTTCTTAATTCCATACCAACATTGAAGAAGTAGCAGGAAAGGTTAAAATACTTCAGAGAAAAGTTTTTTTATATATGACTCATATAATGACATAAACAGATTCAATAGGCAATTCACTACAGATATACGCTTCAAAAGTGTTGTCAATACTTCAGGTGTTTTTCACAGGATCTAGCACCATACTATTTTCCGATTGCATCATTTTCAAAAGAGCCTCTGTTTGATTGTAAGAATTGTAACTTTAACCACTGAAGGGACTGTCCTCGTCCTCACAGATTCATGTTCACCAAACCTGTTCGGCAAGTTCAGTTTGTAAGTTGATACTGTGTTGCAACTAACACGGTAAAGAAACAGAGACTTTCTTCACGGATAGCTGGGCCTACTTATGTCAACCCTGTGTACATGTTTGAGTTACACGATGTACGTCACTTCTAGATCACGGTTTATCATCCAAAAATGGCTCCCATGGTAAATAGTAAAATACCGCCTGTGTGAGATTACGCCATATATTCAATGTTGGTATCGTCACAATAAAATCATCATAATTACATTACACAATCAGTTAATGACATCACAATGAGGCTATGAGGAATATTTTGCAATGACCAAGTCATAACAGTATCGCATTCAAATATCTTGCTATCCAGTTATTCTCATCCGGTTCTTGTTATTTAATGCAAAAGCCCAGCAAATTTGGAAATTCATTCTAGTACATCTCTGAAATTTAACATGTAGGTAGTCCAGATGATACTCTTCATCGAGTTCACAGTCCAGTTCCGAAATGTTATTTTTACGGAGTTATGAAGCCCTTGAATCTGTAATAGAACTTGGTACAAATTACCGGTGTGATGCTCTAATGGGAAAAATTAAGTTACGCACCTGAAAAATTACATCTGGGTGAATGAAATTTTGTAATAACAAAGCCAGTTCCCAAAATTATTTTGGACAATATTATGATGCTTGAAGCTGTTTTTAAAACATATAGTACCCTTCACATCTATAATTCTCAATGGACGGATAGCAGATGGCGGGGGTATGTGAGCCATGTTCACTTTTTTCTTGTTTTGACAGGTTGATACATTACATGTTATCCCGGCGATAGATACTTACTTCTCTGAGATGTGACTCCCTGAACTTAAACCGAAACAATATACCAGCCAATGTCATCACAAGGCTTTGACATAACTGCATGGGAACACTGCTCTCAAAACTGTGATGACATAACGTTGATGACGTCAGAATGCCATGACCTCACTGAGATCACTGCAGAAGAAATTTAATGGCAGTTTTGTTCTTCAGACATGTTAATCCTTTTGCAAATAATTTTTGAAGAATGATTTTGAACGATAAAAAAAATTCAACCTCGTGTCTTTTGATATCAAATATATCAACACTTATTGATTAAAGTCAAAATGCCATCGACAAACCTCGGATATGTGTAACTTTAATCAACTTGTGTTGATATATCTCATATCAGAAGACCCTTGTCTATAGTTATGAAAAACATGATTATTCTCACACAAAAAGAAATCGATCGCTTCTGTGAAGTGTCCTTTCCAGTGTAAGTGTCAGTCCTCAGAAGAATTGATATCTCTTGGAACCCAGATAGCATTCATATGTTGGCCCATAGTTGGCCCACGATCACTGGCCCACGGTTGTCACTTTGATGCTGGGCCCATTTGGATATGCTCATCGGTTTTACATTGGCCCATCATGTTGGCTCAATGTTGGCCCAATGAAAGAGAATTTACACACTGAAATGGCCCACAATTGGCCCATCGTGGTGATTTTGTTGGCCTGATGTCATACCTATGTTGTTGCACTGCACTGTATACACTACACTACATACACTTACCATAATCAGAAGTATACAAACTAGCAAACAATTTAATCAAATAAAACATATTTTTATTAGTTGAGTTATCTTTGTCCCGTGATACACGTGAACCATGTATCTTGCATCGGAAACCCCTATTTCATGACTGCCTTCGTCTCAGCATAAGTTGTATTTGGTCCAGGCAGGTTCTTGTAGGTTGCTTCGAAATAATTGAAATAGTTTCAAAGAAAACACTATACAATATTGTATAGCTATTAATGTTGGGCCAAAATTGGTTCAACGTTGGACTAATGAATATCACCATTTAAATTTTTTTTCTTTCAAATAAAGACAAAATAGACAAATAAATATAGAATTCTGCCAAGATGTCAACTGATATGATTTCCATACTAAAAGTTTATTTAACAAAAATGTAAAAATAGTCACAATCAACTCAAATTCATAAAAGACTATCCGGGTGAACAACAGAAGTGTATATTAAATACATTATAAAACGTTGTTCATGCATATGAATACAGCATTAGTAGATTGTTCCCTAGATATAATATGATGTTTTGACCTTGAATTTATACAATCATGTGTATCACAGGTAGCAAGCATGTACTTTAATACTTACCGAGTTAAGGCCTCCACTCATGAAATGGTTCTGTCGTCTGCTGTTTGACTGTTCCAGAAAGCTATGGGACACATATGTTTGGTATCTACTGTGGTTTACTTAAACTAAAGAACATGTCCCACATGATGTTTAAACATACGATTAAAAACATTACTTGAAATTACCTTATAGTAATTATTTCAACTTGCTTCAAATGAACAATTGAATAAATGCGAAATGATGGCTAAAAATAACTTTTATTTACAACGTTGACCCAACAGTGGGCCAGCGTTGTGAAATATTATGCAAATGGGAGAATTTCTCAAATGTTGGCCCACCGTTTGACCAACTATCAAATACAAATATTGGATTACTGTCATTAAGATAACGTAGGCCCAACGTTGTCAAAGCGTTGGCCAACCAACCAACCATATGCTAATGTTGGCCCACAAAACCCTTGCTACCTGGGAAGCTCTACCCCTGGAAACATTGCGAAACCGGTCTGCGCGTACACATGTACCGTAACAAATACATCCCTATATTCATTCAGCGAATGTATAGTTTAGCTACGAGAAAGAGTAGCTCAGGGAGTCCCCCCTCAGAGTTAGTGTGTGTGTCCCTGGACGGCGGACATGCTTCGTGGACATTCATAAACGAGCTAGGTATATAGCCTTGAGCCATCACTTGGTGTTTTCAAGCCTTTCAATGTAAGGAATAGCCGTATTGATGTACATTCAAAGTGAGACGTTCACATATTAGATTGTTGACGGACAACCGCTGGGGTATATACAGTATAGGCCTATAAATATACACAAAACCTTTGGAATGTCTTGGGTCATGCAAGTCAAACTGTCCCACTAAAGTGAATGGAAGAAATAAATGGAATAAAGATTACCATGCCATTAACTTTCTTTCTGCCCTATATATTTCATGTAGTTCATTTAAAAAAGTATTTCGAATGAATAGAGGAAAGTATATAGTCTATGCCGCATGTACAATGTTTACGACACTTGAGCATATAATTAATGTTCCCCAAACGAGAACGAGGCTGTACCGATATTCAGGCACGATGGTCGTAAACATAGTACGACTACTGATGTCTTGAAATTGAGAAAAATACACTAGTTACCGACAGACGTAGCATTAAATTACGCAACAACATAGACGCAACGTGTCAGTAAAACGATTAGCAATGTTAGGTAGAACAACAATGTAGCAGTGTTGAAACGAAAGTTCATTCAACTATCTGTTCACTGTTTTGGATAAGGCTTTGTAATAGCTTGGTATTTCGGTGCAAAAATCCAAGATCTGTTATAATGGAAACTGAAAGTCGTGTTTATTGCAGTAATGTGATTAGTGTCATTCGTTTATGGGAAGTGGTGACACCTTAAAAAATCACTCGTTAAAGCAGTATGAACCATCAAACTCACAAAATCATGAAACAGTCACATTCAATGAACATGAACGAATACGGTAAGTATTTATGGTATTGTTAAGGCACAAAACGGACGTAATATATGACAACGCATCGCATCCAAAAACGGACGTTTCTAAACGCCTAAGTGTTGGAAATCTTTTGCTAACATCTTATGCATCAAGTGAAAGAATCCATTATCTAACACATGTTGGAGGAACCCAATACACACACCACTCGTGTATGGATTTGTTTTGATAGAAGTGTGGGCAAACTGGGATGCAGGCACATTGGGAACATGGGGAGTTGTTTTAGTTACTAATTACTTGAGGGTGTCTGAAATTGAATGTCTGTAACTTGTTAGCAGACTGGCTAATCAGCACGTAGGTAGATTAAACTTATCTCATACTTATCCTCGACGCGGTGTCCCTTTAATGAGGGTGGCCTGTGAACGCACTTATTTACATGATTGAGCATACATATACATGCAGATTACCATCCAACATAATTATGTGAACCAAACTGTAGATATTATTTAACTTATATAATTATACTTCTGCAAGGAATATTATGAAGTAAATGTTGACATGTGAATGGGCCGGTTTCTCTGCTGAACATTCCTTGTTGTACTGTGTTTATTCAATGCTTACTTGGGTATCAATGAGTACGCACCACAAACTATACATAGAAAGCTATAATTATATTTCGCATTTTTGCATTCAGGTCAGTATCTTATTCCGGAAAACTGCAATATCTTTCTAATTTATTCTCGAATTCCCCAACCATATGTGCATCTTCAGGGAGAAGCAACGATGCATATACCATGTCTTCCATTAACTTTCTATTTCAGTCAATGTTTGGTGCAATTCTAGTCAATATATTCGGTATAATGCATCCACAAAAAGATTTGCTTAGTACTTTAAGAAAGTAAAATATAAGATTTACTCATCATGGCGTGAACATTGAAATATTTTGAACATGAAAACAAAAAACTACAACATGCATTAATGGGAATGAACACCAATCGACGTAGCACCACGACTACACACTGTTCAATTTCAAAGGTAGTCCGACTAATTCGGAATTCAACGCTTTTTTAAAACTTTAATAATATCTTTCCATAGCCTCGGTCCATTATACCAATGCACTCCATGCGACGAAAGGCGATTATGCACATGGATAACTTTGATAGATCTGTGATCAGCTTGGAACCATTCATCCATGGCGATAAAGCAGCTTTCCACTATTGAACCTGTTGTGTTTATGGTTTCGACATGTAATAATGGCTGCTTAGTTGGTCCACCAGGCTAAGTAATAAGCATGATACACTCGTTGGCACCTTGATCTCGAAGCAGATTTCCACTGGTTCTATTGTAGCCAAGCTTTAGATATATAAGCTTTCCCCGAATACCACTTGAACTAGCACGGGCTTGCCTACCCTGGGTAACTTTAAACTAACTAACATCGCTTACCCTGAGAAACTTACAAGCTAATGCTGTTTCAAGGTCTGATATATCTATAGATTTTCCAAAAGTTAGATAGATAGATAGATAATTTTCGATTTGGTTTTTGTTCAGCCAGTCAGTGCAAAACGTATTATATAAACCGGATCATTCCGTTACTTTGTCCATTTGCTTAAGAAGTTCTACGTCAGAGACATTCATTTTGTTCTTGAATGATTTCAATGTGTATATTTGACGTATAACAATTCTGAACCGAGCTTCGCACACCACACCCAGTTTACGTGGATACCATTTACATATTGTGTATATCTACATATGGAATGTATTTGCATATTGGAGTAAAAGTATATTTACGTTTATCATATTTACATCACATAACTTTACGTTTTATGCCAAATGACGGAAAACATTTGAAATTATGGAATTTATCTTATTTCTAAAAATATATAAAAAAGTTCGTATTAGGATTTTGTTTTTGTTTTATTTCATACCATCTTATTTACCCTTGGTTTTATAGGTATTTAAATACAAATTAGGTGTAGGTGATTTTTATTATTATTTTGTAATGATAATACTTGAATTATTGTTCTTGTACAAACACAGGGAACACAACTGATGTCAGCTAAGACCCAACTTTATTGCCAACATAATACTAACTAATGCAACGTTCTACAAGATTCAAGAACAACTGTTATTTGTTTGTTTACATATATCGGACCAAGAAAAGAAGATCGACGATTTGCAGTCGTTTCATCCCAAAATATTGTCGAACACTTGAATATTCAATTTACCTTCAACAATATATGACTTAAAAGTTGCATGTGCTTAGGCCTATCATGACATATACGACGTATATGTTGGGTTTTTCGAGTAAATTGTAAGATGTATAAAGACGATATGTTTCGTCATTCTTCATGCTTCATAAGTCACTGCCATAAGTCACTGCTTACCCCTTATAGATTGCTGAATATATGTCTCCATATGCATTGAAATATACAATTGAATGGTTACAAGCTCCAGAATATTAAACAGGAATATTATAATTTGCAACCTTTCAGTTGAACATTTTTTAAATGTCGTTTTAGAAAAAAAAGCATTGATATCAGCATGCCGTTACAGTACACATGCACCCCATTCATCTTTGTTGTCTGAATATATGAAAACTGTTTATTCCTTTATGCGTCTTTAACCGTATATCGTGATCATAGGCCAAAGGTCTGAATCTATAACAGCGAAGTTGCAACATATTCTCGGACGCCTACGAGAAAGAATTATCTGTATATCCTTATATTTAAATGAGTTATATAGCTTACAGATGTCATTGGTTTAAATCATGGCAGGTTATTGCAACATCTACACCGTCGTCCCTGGAAAATATTTACGACGTTGCCAAGATATTCATTTCACTACATCTTTTCAAAAGGTGTCTATCTCCTTCCCATATAAAAGACTAGCTGCTCAAGAAGTGAACCATAAATACGTCCTTGACCTCTGACTTAGGTCGCGCATTCGGAGCTGTGTGTTGAAATATAAGACTTCGAACAATACCACAGACAATGTTGTACAAAAACTCTTACGAAGGCCCTGACAGGCGTTATAGCTCTCAAGTTTTGGTAACGCCCTGTAATTCATGTTTGTTTCGAGAAGACGTGCTTACATGCAAAATCACCGACACCCCATCCTACAAAACTGCAAGTACGTTATAGACCAAACGAAAGCAGGGCTGTAACTTACAGGTATCTCATCCACACATCCTGTTAAAGATAATAAAATCCCTCTGTGTTGCTCGATGTTAATTCGTTTATTCATATAGACAATACCTTCAAATAAACAAAACAAAAAAGATTATTTCGAAGCGTCACTTACTTATCAAGATATAGCCCTTCAAAGTGAGTAAATTTGACCTGCTAATTATCTCATTCTTGAAACAGTTTTCCGCGGCCCCTCAGTTTAGCATAACCTTCGTTAGCGATGTGACGTCATACACAGGAGTTGCTACAACAGAATCCCTAGGCGATTTGCGGATTTTCGTCGATGATTCGTTTAAAACACAATGACAACTTTTATCATTGTAAGTTTCCGATAGAATGGGTATTTGTGCGTCTGTATACGTAGGGAGTAATTTCGGAGTTTTTGAATGATTTTTCGATATTCAGTTGCTGGTTTTAGTTTGGGTTTTTTACCAATAAAACGGACCGTTGGGTTACAATATGCTTTGAAATGAATAATTCAAATTGTAAACGTCATTATTATGTTTTGTTGTTGTTGTGCTTGATTTTAAGTTTCAAGAGGCCTGTATAGTTTGGGGTCTTCTGAGTCAATATTACTCATGGTGAGTTTTTATTCATAATAGAATAATTGCATTATAACAATTTCAACATTGCTACTGGTTTACAGTTTTTAGAAGGGGAAAATAGGGCTATCGTTAAATTTATAATCTTGTACATTTACAATTACTTACATTCAGGCAGTTATTTTATTCAGTGTAATACAACTGTAGAGAAATGTGGCGGGTGAAAATAAATTTTAAATAAACCCACTTTGTTGGAAATCCAGAGGCGTTTTATACTGGATTGATAGCGAGTACATTTAAACTAACTCAGATTCCATTTCTTTAGGCTCCTTTTCGATATTTAATAAAACAGGCTCTCTATGCTAAAACAAACGGTTCCCGTATTTAAGTGTCTGTCATCCATTCTTGTCTCCTTCGCCGATTTGTTCTCCACAAAACGCAAACCATGGTTAATTGAGGATTTTAAAAGTCGCCAGTAAAACAACTTTATTTGAATGTATTGTTCATGCAGGATGATCTGAGAAACTCTGAAATGAGAATGGATTTAATTTAAATGATTTAAAATTTGTCATACTTGCTGCGTGACTCATTTAGTTGAACGTGCATGTGACTATGAAAATTTGGATATAATGCAAATAATACATTTAGCATACGGTTATCTATGGCACTTAAGGTTGTCTGAAATGTTGGTTTAATAGTCAGAAATTTATTTTTTAAAACAAAATGTCAAAGAAATCAGATCTGTTCGCTGTTCAGTGTCAGAAAACAGTGCATTTCTTAAACAATGTATCAGGTGGACTAAACAACGATATGTCTTTACTTGAACTTTGGTGACACTCACGGGAGCATACCGTGTATATCACACAATTATCAAGTGAATAACACGAATAACGACCGGAGCAAACACTTGGTTGCCAAACTAACAATACGGACATTTTCTTTTCAACTTTCTCAAATAGTCATGGTTCAGTGAACGTTCAAGAAAACCTAGCCAGACACCTATTTCTCTCACTGGTGTTAAGTAAATAATTGCATTGTCATCTTGAACTCAAAGATGACTTTGATATTTGGAATTCTGGGTGACAATGTCAACTACACCGATTCTCACGATAAGATGGTTTTGTGTGAACTTGGTCACCAAGAGCTGGCAATAGAAAAGAAGGGCTAGGCTAAGCTCCGCCTCGCAAGGATAATACTTAGTCTATATGTTTTTAATCCTTGTGATCTATTTCCCTTTCAGAATCATTGAAGCATTGGGGTCGTGACTGTAACCGATCTGAAAGGAGCACACGGCCTTGGACGTCCACTGCGTACAGTGACGTCACATTTAGTCATGTCGGTGGCACGTTGGGATTCAACGTGACGTCAGATCACGCTCCATGCAGTGAAGATTTCTACTGTGTGAAGAATGAAATTAGGCAATTCTCAATGACTTGCAGTATGAAAACATTGACACGTTGTGGCGTACTGTACCTGGTGACGTAAAGCACTTAAAGCAGCTACCTGTTAGAAAGGTGACGTGTATTCCTTCTCACGAATGTTGAGTGTTGTACGAGGCGACTCTTGAAAAACTATGTTGCAGAAAAGTTGACATCAACTTGAACACAAAATCTTGTTTAATGTGTAACTTTGATCGACTCGTGGACAGATACAATAGACGAAAGCATATCTTACCAAACATAAAGTAGTTACTTAAATCTGTTATGAGGCGACCGCAAAAGAACAGTTTGTCAATGCCCAAACTGATTATTACAATACTGTTAATGAAAAATACGCCTGGCATCTTAGACTGAGTACCACTTACTTGACCGCCACACTACAATAGTATGTGGAAACACTGTAAAGCAAAGGAGAAAGAGTTTTATGGATTTACAACTTCGTTATTGCAGGAGTGCGACGTTTCGGTGTAGATTGTTTCGGTGTAGATGGTTTCGGTGTTTGCTTGATAACGGTGTTAGAATCTATGTACAGCGAAACGTCGCATTTTCGGTGAGGATTCTAACACCGTTATCAAGCAAATGAACGTCGCACTCTTGCAATAAATAAGTTGTAAATCATAAAACTCGTTCTCCTTCATCTAACCAACTTCTAAATGCCATTGGCAGAAGTCAATGTAAAACAAGCTGTATACTCATAAAAGAGTCTTCGAAGGTTCGCATTCATTCTTTTTTTCTTCTTTTCTTTAACCACGCGACAACATGTTATCGAGTGTTCTAACGGAAACGTGACGTCGACTAGTGCATCAACATCCCCCGCAAGTCTACTCGTGCCGGTCTCCTGGCTAGTATATAAGCCATGCTGCATTTCGTTATCTTTTCTGTGCTAGCACAACAGTGCGCGGTGTTTAGGTGCAGCGCTACTACGCTAACACAGCTAGTCCACTGTTTCTTTTATTCTCGTACTGATCCAATCATGGTGCGAGTTTTTGCCAGGTTAGAAATTGATTTATGACGCCAAAGACAAAGTTGTTAATATGAAATGTGCGT
The DNA here is from genome assembly GCA_936450465.1 of Gibbula magus. NCBI lineage: Eukaryota > Metazoa > Mollusca > Gastropoda > Trochida > Trochidae > Gibbula > Gibbula magus. The sequence goes on along the minus strand of OW388290.1, from coordinate 13,609,059 downwards.
CGTTCTACACTCAATCAACTAAACCACCAGCCCTGAGTTTGAGTTTGTTTAATAATATGATATGTTAAGATAAAAGGCATATTTTCTTATAGGTTTGACATAAGGCTTAATTTGATGTAAGTTAAATTGACTGCCATATGACGTCAACAATGATCATTGCACAATATTCGCATCGTTTCTGTACCAGAAAGTATAGTTAGGTTACTCGGTTTTAGAACATAGCACTATGATGACGTCAAATCGAACTCATTGCAGTGTATACTATTTATCGTATTATGTCCTTGTGTAAAGATATACGCATTGCAAAACACCTAGGAGGAGTTTGATAAGTAATACTTGTACGTTATGTGACGTCAACATAGAGAATAGTTGACTCATCGATGTAAACAAGAGACATAGTGATTATAAAAACACGTGTTCTGAGAGAATATTACGTCTCCGTGGGATTGCGTGAGTCAGATTTTGAGAGTTTTGTTTTCAGTCACATGATATCCCAAGACAAAACATGGCGTGTTTGAGCATCCTTAATAAATTGAAGAGAAGAAGCAAAATGTCAGGTGAAACAGAGAATACAACGTAACAGTGTTCAGCTGTAAGATAATGTTTATCGTTATATACAATCTAAAATACCATGTTTATTTCTGAAAGTTACAAGATCAAGATGACTAGACGGAAATAGAGAATGGCTAAAAACATTAAAAAAATAAGTAATTATATATATAAGTTGCACAGGCATCGTTGACTTCGTATGCATGACCGGTGTGGTTTCCATGGAAACGATATACGAGATATGATTTTTATCAATTATGCAATGTTTGGTCATCAAATAAACGATATAAATATATGTTTTTACTTGACTTTTTAACTAAGCATTAATAGTTTATATGCAGAAACGGGACTATCACCGCGGATCCGGGGAAGGGTGGATGTTTTGCAGGCAAAATTGGTTGATCCCAAAGGTTTGCAAGGTAAACATCACCCTTTTAATGAATTACCCCCCTACTCACCCTTTCAATGAATGAACCCCCTACTCACCCTTTCAATGAATGAACCCCCTACTCACCCTTTCAATGAATGACCCCCTACTCACCCTTTCAGTGAATGAACCCCCTACTCACCCTTTCAATGAATGATCCCCCTACTCACCCTTTCAATGAATGAACCCCCTACTCACCCTTTCAATGAATGAACCCCCTACTCACCCTTTCAATGAATGACCCCCTACTCACCCTTTCAGTGAATGAACCCCCTACTCACCCTTTCAATGAATGACCCCCTACTCACCCTTTCAGTGAATGAACCCCCTACTCACCCTTTCAATGAATGATCCCCCTACTCACCCTTTCAATGAATGAACCCCCTACTCACCCTTTCAATGAATGATCCCCCTACTCACCCTTTCAATGAATGAACCCCCTACTCACCCTTTCAATGAATGAACCCCCTACTCACCCTTTCAGTGAATGAACCCCCTACTCACCCTTTCAATGAATGATCCCCCTACTCACCCTTTCAGTGAATGACCCCCTACTCACCCTTTCAATGAATGACTCCCAACTCAACCTTTCAGTGAATGAACCCCCTACTCACCCTTTAATGAATGACCCCCTACTCACCCTTTCAGTGAATGAACCCCCTACTCACCCTTTCAATGAATGACTCCCTACTCACCCTTTCAATGAATGATCCCCTACTCACCCTTTCAATGAATGAACCCCCTACTCATCCTTTCAATGAATGACTCCCTACTCACCCTTTCAGTGAATGAACCCCCTACTCACCCTTTAATGAATGACCCCCTACTCACCCTTTCAGTGAATGAACCCCCTACTCACCCTTTCAATGAATGATCCCCTACTCACCCTTTCAATGAATGAACCCCCTACTCATTCTTTCAATGAATGACTCCCTACTCACCCTTTCAGTGAATGAACCCCCTACTCACCCTTTAATGAATGACCCCCTACTCACCCTTTCAATGAATGAACCCCCTACTCACCCTTTCAGTGAATGAACCCCCTACTCACCCTTTCAATGAATGATCCCCCTACTCACCCTTTCAGTGAATGACCCCCTACTCACCCTTTCAATGAATGACTCCCAACTCAACCTTTCAGTGAATGAACCCCCTACTCACCCTTTAATGAATGACCCCCTACTCACCCTTTCAGTGAATGAACCCCCTACTCACCCTTTCAATGAATGACTCCCTACTCACCCTTTCAATGAATGATCCCCTACTCACCCTTTCAATGAATGAACCCCCTACTCATCCTTTCAATGAATGACTCCCTACTCACCCTTTCAGTGAATGAACCCCCTACTCACCCTTTAATGAATGACCCCCTACTCACCCTTTCAGTGAATGAACCCCCTACTCACCCTTTCAATGAATGATCCCCTACTCACCCTTTCAATGAATGAACCCCCTACTCATTCTTTCAATGAATGACTCCCTACTCACCCTTTCAGTGAATGAACCCCCTACTCACCCTTTAATGAATGACCCCCTACTCACCCTTTCAATGAATGAACCCCCTACTCACCCTTTCAGTGAATGAACCCCCTACTCACCCTTTCAATGAATGATCCCCCTACTCACCCTTTCAGTGAATGACCCCCTACTCACCCTTTCAATGAATGACTCCCAACTCAACCTTTCAGTGAATGAACCCCCTACTCACCCTTTAATGAATGACCCCCTACTCACCCTTTCAGTGAATGAACCCCCTACTCACCCTTTCAATGAATGACTCCCTACTCACCCTTTCAATGAATGATCCCCTACTCACCCTTTTAATGAATGAACCCCCTACTCATCCTTTCAATGAATGACTCCCTACTCACCCTTTCAGTGAATGAACCCCCTACTCACCCTTTAATGAATGACCCCCTACTCACCCTTTCAGTGAATGAACCCCCTACTCACCCTTTCAATGAATGATCCCCTACTCACCCTTTCAATGAATGAACCCCCTACTCATTCTTTCAATGAATGACTCCCTACTCACCCTTTCAGTGAATGAACCCCCTACTCACCCTTTAATGAATGACCCCCTACTCACCCTTTCAGTGAATGAACCCCCTACTCACCCTTTCAATGAATGATCCCCCTACTCACCCTTTCAATGAATGAACCCCCTACTCACCCTTTCAGTGAATGAACCCCCTACTCACCCTTTCAATGAATGATCCCCCTACTCACCCTTTCAATGAATGAACCCCCTACTCACCCTTTCAATGAATGAACCCCCTACTCACCCTTTCAATGAATGACCCCCTACTCACCCTTTCAGTGAATGAACCCCCTACTCACCCTTTCAATGAATGATCCCCCTACTCACCCTTTCAATGAATGATCCCCCTACTCACCCTTTCAATGAATGAACCCCCTACTCACCCTTTCAATGAATGATCCCCCTACTCACCCTTTCAATGAATGAACCCCCTACTCACCCTTTCAATGAATGAACCCCCTACTCACCCTTTCAGTGAATGAACCCCCTACTCACCCTTTCAATGAATGATCCCCCTACTCACCCTTTCAGTGAATGACCCCCTACTCACCCTTTCAATGAATGACTCCCTACTCAACCTTTCAGTGAATGAACCCCCTACTCACCCTTTAATGAATGACCCCCTACTCACCCTTTCAGTGAATGAACCCCCTACTAACCCTTTCAATGAATGACTCCCTACTCACCCTTTCAATGAATGATCCCCTACTCACCCTTTCAATGAATGAACCCCCTACTCATCCTTTCAATGAATGACTCCCTACTCACCCTTTCAGTGAATGAACCCCCTACTCACCCTTTAATGAATGACCCCCTACTCACCCTTTCAGTGAATGAACCCCCTACTCACCCTTTCAATGAATGATCCCCTACTCACCCTTTCAATGAATGAACCCCCTACTCATTCTTTCAATGAATGACTCCCTACTCACCCTTTCAGTGAATGAACCCCCTACTCACCCTTTAATGAATGATCCCCCTACTCACCCTTTCAGTGAATGAACCCCCTACTCACCCTTTCAATGAATGATCCCCCTACTCACCCTTTCAATGAATGAACCCCCTACTCACCCTTTCAATGAATGACCCCCTACTCACCCTTTCAATGAATGAACCCCCTACTCACCCTTTCAATGAATGATCCCCCTACTCACCCTTTCAATGAATGAACCCCCTACTCACCCTTTCAATGAATGAACCCCCTCCTCACCCTTTCAATGAATGAACCCCCTACTCACCCTTTCAATGAATTATCCCCTACTGACCCTTTCAGTGAATGAACCCCCTACTCACCCTTTCAATGAATGATCCCCCTACTCACCCTTTCAGTGAATGACCCCCTACTCACCCTTTCAATGAATGACTCCCTACTCACCCTTTCAGTGAATGAACCCCCTACTCACCCTTTAATGAATGACCCCCTACTCACCCTTTCAGTGCATGAACCCCCTACTCACCCTTTCAATGAATGAACCCCCTACTCATCCTTTCAATGAATGACTCCCTACTCACCCTTTCAATGAATGATCCCCTACTCACCCTTTCAATGAATGAACCCCCTACTCATCCTTTCAATGAATGAACCCCCTACTCACCCTTTCAATGAATGACCCCCTACTCACCCTTTCAATGAATAAACCCCCTACTCACCCTTTCAATGAATGACCCCCTACTCACCCTTTCAATGAATGATCCCCTACTGACCCTTTCAATGAATGAACCCCCTACTCACCCTTTCAGTGAATGACCCCCTACTCACCCTTTCAATGAATGAACCCCCTACTCACCCTTTCAATGAATGACCCCCTACTCACCCTTTCAATGAATGACCCCCTACTCACCCTTTCAGTGAATGAACCCCCTACTCACCCTTTCAATGAATGAACCCCCTACTCACCCTTTCAATGAATGACCCCCTACTCACCCTTTCAATGAATGAACCCCCTACTCACCCTTTCAATGAAGGAACCCCCTACTCACCCTTTCAGTGAATGATCTCCTACTGACCCTTTCAATGAATGATCCCCTACTGACCTTTTCAGTGAATGACCCCCTACTCACCCTTTCAATGAATGACCCCCTACTCACCCTTTCAATGAATGATACCCTACTGACCCTTTCAATGAATGAACCCCCTACTCACCCTTTCAGTGAATGACCCCCTACTCACCCTTTCAATGAATGACCCCCTACTCATCCTTTCAATGAATGAACCCCCTACTCATCCTTTCAATGAATGACTCCCTACTCACCCTTTCAGTGAATGAACCCCCTACTCACCCTTTAATGAATGACCCCCTACTCACCCTTTCAATGAATGACCCCCTACTCACCCTTTCAATGAATGATCCCCTACTGACCCTTTCAATGAATGAACCCCCTACTCACCCTTTCAATGAATGACCCCCTACTCACCCTTTCAGTGAATGAACCCCCTACTCACCCTTTCAGTGAATGATCTCCTACTGACCCTTTCAATGAATGATCCCCTACTGACCTTTTCAGTGAATGACCCCCTACTCACCCTTTCAATGAATGAACCCCCTACTCACCCTCTCAATGAATGATACCCTACTGACCCTTTCAATGAATGAACCCCCTACTCACCCTTTCAGTGAATGACCCCCTACTCACCCTTTCAATGAATGACCCCCTACTCACCCTTTCAATGAATGACCCCCTACTCATCCTTTCAATGAATGAACCCCCTACTCATCCTTTCAATGAATGACTCCCTACTCACCCTTTCAGTGAATGAACCCCCTACTCACCCTTTAATGAATGACCCCCTACTCACCCTTTCAATGAATGACCCCCTACTCACCCTTTCAATGAATGATCCCCTACTGACCCTTTCAATGAATGAACCCCCTACTCACCCTTTCAATGAATGACCCCCTACTCACCCTTTCAGTGAATGAACCCCCTACTCACCCTTTCAGTGAATGATCTCCTACTGACCCTTTCAATGAATGATCCCCTACTGACCTTTTCAGTGAATGACCCCCTACTCACCCTTTCAATGAATGAACCCCCTACTCACCCTCTCAATGAATGATACCCTACTGACCCTTTCAATGAATGAACCCCCTACTCACCCTTTCAGTGAATGACCCCCTACTCACCCTTTCAATGAATGACCCCCTACTCATCCTTTCAATGAATGAACCCCCTACTCATCCTTTCAATGAATGACTCCCTACTCACCCTTTCAGTGAATGAACCCCCTACTCACCCTTTAATGAATGACCCCCTACTCACCCTTTCAATGAATGACCCCCTACTCACCCTTTCAATGAATGATCCCCTACTGACCCTTTCAATGAATGAACCCCCTACTCACCCTTTCAATGAATGACCCCCTACTCACCCTTTCAATGAATAAACCCCCTACTCACCCTTTCAATGAATGACCCCCTACTCACCCTTTCAATGAATGATCCCCTACTGACCCTTTCAATGAATGAACCCCCTACTCACCCTTTCAATGAATGACCCCCTACTCACCCTTTCAGTGAATGAACCCCCTACTCACCCTTTAATGAATGACCCCCTACTCACCCTTTCAGTGAATGAACCCCCTACTCACCCTTTCAATGAATGACCCCCTACTCACCCTTTCAATGAATGATCCCCTACTGACCCTTTCAATGAATGAACCCCCTACTCACCCTTTCAATGAATGACCCCCTACTCACCCTTTCAGTGAATGAACCCCCTACTCACCCTTTAATGAATGACCCCCTACTCACCCTTTCAGTGAATGAACCCCCTGCTCACCCTTTCAGTGAATGACCCCCTACTCACCCTTTCAATGAATGAACCCCCTACTCACCCTCTCAATGAACGAACCCCCCTTTTGTATCATTGTGTATAACTGTTGCTAAGTTCAGTGTAGGAACACATACTTTGTAAACGGTACAAGTGGCTGAACTGCTACACCACAGGGCTGAAATGTTGTGGGAAGATACCTTATTCATAGGGGATCTAAGTTTCTTCATTTGGTCCTCACCAAACGTTTTAAATGTTTTCTCTCTTAGAATGCATATATCTAGGATAATAATAGTTTGTATAGACATACCAATATAGGTTATGATTTGTATATTTGTTAACTAACTAAACTGTAATAAACATGAACAATTATTTACTATTTGATATATAAGTCTTACCTAAGAAATAATTAATAATGCAATACCTGGTGAGTTACAGAGCCAATGGCTCTATTTGTATTATAAAAACACAGCCACGTGCATAAAAATCATAGCTTTTTTAAAACTATGTACTGTTCCAAAAACCGTAACATATTGCTTTTAATTGCACCCGTAATACCTATATGGTATGGTAAGTAAACAGGTATATATTGCAACATACCTATACCTATGCTCACCTGAAAGGCGACCAGCAAAACTAACCAAGCGTGGACACATACCTCCAGCTAGTTCATTTCGCAATACATGTAGTGTGATACACATATACTTCAAACTCTTCTCACCATGTTCCTTCATTTTATAAATGCATACACACAAGGACAAAAAGACACACATACCAAAATAGCCTACTTTAGAACCATAGATTTGACCAGACTATACCATACCTTGCCACACCATACGAGGTTGGGAGGCTCTACCGGAAACCCAAACAGAGTGGCTGTGGTTAAAAAAGGGTGGATAAACGCATAAAATACTGCATGCATCGTTTTTGCGTTCTTGCGGTCACTTTTCCTATGTCGCACATATCTTCCAATTATGCCTTATTGAATGGTACCACTTGCTTGAACTGCTTTCACGTATTTATAATATATAATTATATATATATATATATATATATATATATATATAATTATATATATATATATATATATATATATATATATATATATATATATATATATATATATATATATATATATACCATACGAGATCTCATCACACCCTACAACAGTAACTTCTCTTCGCAAAGCATGACTCGCGCAGGTCTCTGTTAAAGTGAAAATAATTGGTAAATCCTATTCCGCTTCATAAGCCCCCTTTTAATCCACCCCACCAACTGTAAGGAATATTACCTTCCATACCTGAATCCTATTTTTAGTATCTGAGACCAGGTGAGAGACAACAGACATGTGCTCTGAGTGAGTGTGACACCATGACACCATAAGGTCTTGTATCTGATGCCTGAAGCCTTGACTAAACCATAAAACCAGAACCGCCATTTACTATTTTTCAGTCTCCATCACTTGCTATAGCTAGTTTAAGCATTGTCGAATTTCCTTAATGTTTCTGTGCTATGGAATTCAGGTGCAGCCCTCCGCGATGTTAGCTATGTTTGCAAGAAAAAGTGAAGGGATTGCGGCAAGGCTTGAATAAGCTAACGATGGCGTAGGGAAGTCGTACATACCATTCAATAAAAGATCAGACTTTACTAAACCAGGCCGTGATTAGATCGTTCCATAAATACCATACCAGACGAATGACGCGGTACACTCCAACTAACTAGTTTTTCCTCCTTGTACATATGTATATAAATGTTATTTGTGAGCGATTTGAGCATGTGCCTTGTGTATGGAAAGGGCGAACTATAAATGCACATTTATTATTTATTATCATTATGAAGATGAAGTAATGAATTTCAGGAACATTACTTTATCAAACCCTGTACAAGCCGGGCCTCGTCAACAACACATGTATATATATATATATATATATATATATATATATATATATATATATATATATATATATATATATATATATATATATATATATATATATATATATATATATATATATATATATAATATATTTGTACTTGGGTAACCTGGTTATCTTCGAGTAAACATGTTCCAAATTCAAACTCCGTCAATGGTTCAGGTAATTTGGCTTCTCAGAACTCGGCTGTGCAGAACATTTCAATGTGCAGCAAGTTGAGGTGCACTGTGGTGCTACATTTCAATCCGCGCCAGTACCACCCGTGGTGCACCTGCTCGGACGCTCGCGGGTTGCACCACATACCCACTCACCCTTGTCCCCTGCAGTAATACAAGCAGTTGAGATACAAATGGAGTACCCTTGTAAGCAGCGTTAACAGTCTTTGTATTGATGGAGTCTATCATAGTCCCGCCATAAAGCAAACTCCCACACTAACAACTATGGCGACAAAAGAACGAAAACGTTTAAGACATATCAATCCATCCCACTGCCTATGTCAGGCCCGTAGGCTTGGACGAAATTTCCATTTCCTTTTAACTCACATAGTGTCATCCCATTTACAGAACTCTAAGTTCGAAGATGGTTAAAACAACAATGTTTACATCCAACTAAAACCTCCTTGTCCGTTGCAACGTTTCATAACAATGCCCTGTTCGTTGTCAATATCAAGGCTCATTAGGACGAAAGAGTCTGGTATCTGATACACACACACTTTATAAAAACTAGTTTAAAAATGCAAATTTTCAAAGCGAAATACATGAACAGTGAGCTAAAAGTTTACTTGTATAAACTTGAACAGTGATTCGTGATTCATCTACTGATTATATCGAAACACAACTTTTTGAATCAACAAATTGTTGGGCTTGTGGTATGTTGAGGGTTCTATTTACGAGTCTTCAGCGAATGGGACTAGTGTTATGTTGAGGGTATGCTACTCAATTCAATATCTAGGGCATCAATTAAATTACTGTAAAACATGTTTCGTTGGATCATATAGTGCTCACAGTGAAGAATGATATGACAGTCATGATCAAAACATTGAGTTTTACAGTTAATACACTCTCGTGAAGTTTGACCTCATGAATTCACCTGTATTACAAGTTGTATATCGTACCTATATTCTGGATGGTCATACATGAAGCTATACAGGCAATGCATACGTAGTTGAATGTGTACTTTAGCATATCAAGTCATACTCAATGGGGTTGCAGGGTAGAGCCTCATGACGTAACACTAGTAATCCTGTACGGACAGTCAAACCGAAACGATTGATAACATTGATCAAATGCCCATGTACCAAGTCATTAATTAATCAATCAAATAATTGAATCAAATCATAAATGGGTTAATAATACACAACATTCTACACAACAGGCCTATGTTTTGTCTGTTGTAGATGTTTAGTTTAGATGACAGTCAAGGACTATAAATTATGTAATATACATGCAGTTCTAAAGAAACGTGCACATTTTAAAGGTACATTAGCTGGTGTCGTTCAGTTTGATTTTAAGTAGAAGATTATCCAGCAGATGTTTATTTATGATAGAGCTTTGACACCATATGGTTTTGTCAATGTGTAATTTCTAATGTGTACTAATAATTTCAGACATGTTCTGTGTACTAAATTTAATTAATAGATTTAAACCCTTTTCTAATAAATGGCTATATCTATATTCGACTGTTGATATTAATACAACCGTCGGGAACGTAAAAGTAGAACGTGCATCATTTAGTTTGTGTTACGATGTCTTCTGTGATATGAAGTATGGCGGAAAGGAATATTACAGTTTATAACACTTCGACATTGTTATTCTCAAGGTATTTTAATCGTTTAACTATAATGGCAAATAAAAGAGTAATGTTTGGGATTACAAACTCGTATGCAAAAGTTAAGATACATTAAGTTTTCGATAGGAGTACCTCAAGGGATTCGATCCCACATCCTGAGAGTCAGGAACCTATCACCTGCACTGAAGACCACACCAGTCCAAACACTCGGCCTCCAGGAGCCAAACACTTGTCATTAAGACAACTTTACATTTCATAACCCTTTGGGAGATGTACCTTCAGTACCGCACATATAAAGATGTACAGGGCCGTAAGCAGTAGAAACGTTGGCATATCTTAAAAACATTTCTTTTCATTTGTTAGAATTGATAAATGCCAGAAAATTTGAACATTTAATTGTTCATCCAATACATTATTTATATATACTATTCTTTGATCTAAATATGTTCTCGTTTGTTGGCAGTAATATGATCATTACACTAAATTGGAAGGGGTTAGCATTTGAATTGAATGAAAAATGTGGAATGCTATTTTCTCTTTTGCAAATGGACATGGACATTCAAAACAATAAAGTTTTGAACACTACATCTTCAATTCTGGTTAAACACACTTTATCGAAATAATTTCATACATAACTCACTTATATTATAAGTTCTACTTCAAGAAAACGACCAACATTGATGTATATACTAAAACATATGTTCATAAAAGTTATGTGTATTTTTTGTATATGAACCATGTCAGATATATATATCGAAAGATTGCATACAATGATTTTGTTTTGTTGTCTCCATGGAATGTATGGTTGCATGTGGAAGAGCAGCTTAAACAACGAACGTATTTCTATTTCCACTCTTGTCATTTCCGGGACCAGCTCAGTGACTACCGAGAGTACAGTATAAATCATTAATACCACACCACTTTTATGGGTTTGTTTCAATGGATCTCGAATCTCAAGTACAAAGTAGACATATACATGTATACTTCAAGAGCTCTGTGTACAGAAATCTCATACGACCTAAAATAAAACTCACCCGAACTCCCTCATCTGCCCACATGTGTCCACATGATAGGTGAATGGACACATTCATTGCCAACATCCCTAACAACCATATTTCAAGTTCTGACAAAAAAGGTCATGAGCATGTCCCCAAACTATCCGTCCTGTCCCTCCCACATCTCCCCTAGTCTCCCTCTCACATCTCCCCTAGCCTCCCCGCATCCCTCCCACTCGTGCTGCTGTCCAGGTCAACGTGCACGGGTGGCTGAGTTTGAGTGTTCTTACTAAATGACATGTAAGGGTATATAAGCCCCTTGGGCGCTTATTGCTGATCACATTGGCTAGAAGGGCTCGCTCGGCTACAGCTGTACTCGACTTGACCATGACGATGATGAAGACGCTTGCCTTGGTTATGACGATGCTGTGCTTGGCACGTGCATACAACTTCCAAGCCAGAGGAAACAAGGCTGCAGACAACAAGCAGAAGAGGGATGGGGAGGTAAGAAGCAAAATGAGTTGGTTTAAAAAAATAAAAGTTTAAAGGAGAAATGAAAATATCATTCATCAAGCATTAGGACTATGTTGCTCACATTTTGTCATTTTCTAGTTTCAACATTAAAGTAACCTTTTTTTATTTGTTTTTAAGTTTCACCACGGAAAAAAATAATAACTGTACGTCACGACTTAATTGCGTTACATAGTTTGAATATATACATGATATATAGAGGATATATGTCTCTTCTTGACTAGTATTATGTTTATCTCATCGAATGAGGTAGAGAGTTTATATGTAGAAAATATGTAACCTTTTTACATCATGAGATGAGATAAACATGATATTTGCTCTCATCGGGGTATTATGCTTAGCTGTACATTAGCTTGAAGGTTTCAGTGGCAGTTATCTTGAACTCTACACTCAAGGAAACATAGAATATAGATTTTAAGTTTTTTTCAAGTACATAATTGAATAGCTAATATTGCTGAAATGGAAAGTATTATTGGAGCATTAAAATTTGATATAGCCAATCAGATGCCCTTGCAGCAGACATCATGAAGTGATGCTGAATCATGTAGTTGATTGTGCTATATTAAGTTTGTTTTCAGAAATAGCTTTCTTTATCAATATCGTACGTTTGGACTTCCCTGTAGATAAATATTTTATCTAATTAGAAGTGAAATCCAAAGGTCTCCGAGTTTGTGCATTGATGTTGTTAACGCTTAGCGAACTAACATCCTGAAATGAATATAATAACTCAAGTGAGGGAGAGTGGGGCAAGACGCCACAAGCTAAGCATAAAGTCTTACTACATTTAATATTATATATTGTAGGGCTCATCTAACACTTTCGGTGTTAAATAATCTCTTTCGTGTAAACAATCAATACTATATGATTGACATCGTTTTTTAGCTCATGACTTACGAGAAATGCAGACTAACACTTTTATCTTTGGCGGACTTCTTAGATAATGGGTGTGTCTTTAATTTTATTATAAGCAACAAGAAGATAAAGGATAACATCTGATCAAACAATCTTGAATTTCCAAAGCTATTAACTAGAAACACCGTAACATATTATTTGATTCTATCTTATGAAACTCATTCTGAATCATTAGAATCGCAATTTTAATTTGGCTAATGTATTGTGCGTTTCCTGACGTGCAAGCTTCATATGGCCGATTGCTGCTGGCACAGCTCAAGCAAAGCTGAGCTATGAATGTTTAAAAGTACACCCAATGTGTTGATGGTGGTCACATATTCCAAACATTATAAATGGTGTTACTTTATCGAGAAGTACCGACTGTTACAGAAAACTACCATTTTGATGATAGTCGACTTAGTATATTGACGATATGAAGGTAAAAGTAATGATTTTTGATTGACGCGCGTCAATGAATCAAACGTAATTTTGGAATCTTATTTAAAACAGATAGCATAACAAATTTGGGTTTATAATGTTTAATGGGTCATATAACTACTGTGCATGTAAATGGGACGTGCAGGTTCGGCTTCTACACATGTTTAATGATGTTACTCGATTTTAATTAGAAACTAGTAATTATGATATATTTTGGCGATTGAGGATGAATGTGCAAGCTGAGTGACTTTGTTTGTATTGTAAACAGCACACATTGTGAGTTTGACGGAATTAAAGCCAAATAAAATTTTATGAAACACAATGGATGTGCATTTAATATGAGCTTAACATTTTTAAAAATATGCACAAAACTGCCATCGAATACTGTCCGGGTTGTGCGTGCTCTAGTTCGGAGAGTGGATTCTCGTTACCCGCTGGTTACTGGGACTAGCATCTCATCTTACTGGGACTAGCATCTCATCTTACCCAGCTAACCATGCATAAACACAGTGTTTGGTTAAAATGCTTGTAAAGAAAAAACAAGCATAAAAGTCACATCTCCTGTTTTGAATGGTGTTAGAGAATAATTGGTTAAATTTGTATAAAGAAAAGTCGCATTGCATCATAAAACATAATTTAACATTTAAAATTCGATGAACTCGGTTTTGAAAATCCTTAAATGTAAATGGTACCATCAAATTTAAATAAAATTTAATTGTGATGTATCATTTTAAAGAAACCTTTCACCCGGTAATGGCAGTATGCTATCCCCTGATGTCCCTCTCGGTGATTTAAAAACAATGACACCTAGAGAAAGACATTCAATTTCAACAATATGTTTTTAATAGAAATTTAAAAATTTATAACGTATCAAATTATCATGGTGATTTTAAATTACCATGATAATTTTATACTGAACTAGAGATCTGGTGAAATAATAGTTCACCAGATGAAATGTCACATTCTTGCACACTGTAATTTACCAGTAATGAATAGCAACGGCTACCTGTGGACTCAAGAAATGTTGATATACCATTAACAACAAGAACTTCACCGATAGCCAAAACATGTCAAGTAATGAGGTCTGACTGGTTTTTAATATTGAAAATCGGAACCGATGCTTTACTACATTGTTGATAATATTTTTCAACTGAAATCCGAGGTGATTTGATTTCTAATTATTTTATTGTTCGAATGGTCTTAATGCTATGTTATATTGACAGAACAACTTGATATTAGCATCCTTAGAAAAAACGAGTGTGATACTGAATGATTCACGGTTCAGTAAACACAGAATGACACGGACGGTAGTTTAGTATTATCTTTGGCCGACTTTAATCGACTTTAAACGCTGCACCTGAACTTCCTTATGCGCTATATACGCTAGCACAGAAAACGTAATGAAATGTAGCAATGCTTAAATAGGCCAGTGATGAAGACAGGTTGGAATTACATGTATGATGCGGGCAACTCTCGGGTAGTGGTTCATTCAAAATTAAAAAATAATTAAAAATTTAGATTTTTGTTCACATCGATTCTTGTGGCTTGCGAATACAGAATTGAATATATTATTAAGTGCATTTATAAGTCAAATGATGTGTATTTAGCAGAAACATAAGTTCTAATAATTCGTTCTTTGTCAACAGGACGAAGAACCTGAAACTTGTAAGTATATTTACCAATTTATAATATAATAATTGATATGATCATTTGCATACGTGTTTCTCCTGTTGTTTCTATTTTATTTTTTTTATTATAAAATATTGTTCTCTTTTCAGCTTGTTCATTCGTTGCACTCGAGCGGCGTTCAAATAAGCTTTATCATGACTTATTCGCCAATCCAGTTTTCATTTTATGAATTATAAATATGTTTAAACCATATAGTTTTCAGAATTAATCAATTAAAAAAATACTATTTTCAAAGTCATATTCAAATGAAATCTTATATAGACATATGTCGGTCTCTGTCTCATGCAGAATACAATTTGCGTATTTGTTTTGATAGTCAATGATGAATGTCGTATTTCAGTCAAGATCTAACCTATATAACGAGACATACTCCTAGACGTAGTCTTACACTCACAGTCTGAAACTTACATTTAATCTGAACATAACAACATTTTATTAAATAGTGAAAAGCAGACTGTAAGAAATTTGATTTATAGCAAAACAGAGCCATGGGCTCTGTAGCTCAATAGGTTTTGTATTGTTTGATGTGGAGGACTGACATTTTCTCCAGATAAAGGACAATCACTTGACAATACCTTGTAATGTCCATGATCACCAACTTTTCCAGTGTTAGTGCATAACTTCTACACAATTTCTGCATGGATCTTGAAGAAGAGGCAACCCTTCCCATTCAAATGATGTAGACATAATCTCCATATCATGACGCAAAATGATGACATTTGGTGATAATTTTTCTCTTCTTCTATAGTTACTATTCTTCAAGGTATTTTGCAAACCTGTAGAGAACTATTTATAACACAAAGACTGAACCATATCCTCTCCTTCCCTCCATAATTCCTCCTTAAGTCAACCAACTCTGATCCCCTGTCCACACTCTGCTAGTCAACACCTTAAGTTAGTGCAGTGACACAACTGACAACCGATACAATAGGTTAGAAGGTCAATGCGCATATCCAGGCCTGCTTGGGTCAAGGCAGCTGTTCACAGTGATTGATGAACTGAGGGGAGATGGGTAGATGGGTAGATGGGTAGATGGTTAGATGGGTAGATTTCATCATATTTTTATTTAGGTTGTGACCCCTGTTCCTCATATTTGGGGTTACTTGCTTAAAAGTCTGCACACAACATTTCAGCTTTCTAGACCTTTTGGTACTGGAGAAAAATATATGAACAGAATCACACATTCTATAATTTAGAATACCCATTGGCCAAGGAGTCTCCACGCAACATTTCAGATATCCAGACCTTTTGGAACTGGAGAAGATGATGAAACTAGGTTTTTGAAGTTGTGACACCTGTGACCCTATTTGGGGTCACGGGGTCACACAATCTACAATTTATAATCCCCATTGGCCAAGGAGTCTATATGGTACTTTTCAGCTCTTTAGACCTTTTGGAACTGAAGAAGAAGATGAAAAAAGGTTTTTAAGGATGTGACACCTGTGACCCTACTTGGGATCACCAAATCTACAATTTAGAATCCCCATTGGCCAAGCAGTCTGCACATACAATTTCAGCTTTCTAGAGTTATTGGTTCTGGAGAAGAAGTCGAAATAGCGAACAGTTTACAGACGGATGGACGGATGGACGGATGTTTGTTAGGTATACATTTAAAAGCAGAATATACAGAGTGAAAAAAGAAGAACCAGTGTAACACTTGTAAGACAGAATAAACAGGGAAGAATTCAACGCACACTGAGAGAACGAAATAGGATTATGCGTGTCTGGAGAGAGCGTGTTTAGACTGATATTGCACCTGTACTAGTCGGGCTCGTCACTACCAGGAATCAGTTGTTAAAAAGTTAAGGCTTTCTATCAATTCTGTTTTAGCTTATATGTATAATTCCATGATTTGATTTCAGACGACATTACCGGTGCCCACATTCAGTACGGTATGGTTTTGGCGAAGAGCACAATCTACACCTACAAGGAGCAGATAGATACACTGGTTAATCAGGCACTGAGGCTTGAGACTAGTCACTCAGGTACATTGTATATACCCTCACAATATAACAAGAAGTACTATATTGTTAAAGAGTTCTATCCCCCTCTCCCTCTCTTCTCCTCTTTGTTCACTTAACAGCTCCATCTATTAATTTCCACCCACCCTCTTAATGTCCAGCTCTCTCCGACTTCCCTCTATGTCCACTACACCCACCCTCTTAATGTCCAGCTCTCTCCGACTTCCCTCTATGTCCACTACACCCACCCTCTTAATGTCCAGCTCTCTCCGACTTCCCTCTATGTCCACTTCACCCACCCTCTTAATGTCCAGCTCTCTCCGACTTCCCTCTATGTCCACTTCACCCACCCTCTTAATGTCCAGCTCTCTCCGACTTCCCTCTATGTCCACTACACCCACCCTCTTAATGTCCAGCTCTCTCCGACTTCCCTCTATGTCCACTACACCCACCCTCTTAATGTCCAGCTCTCTCCGACTTCCCTCTATGTCCACTTCACCCACCCTCTTAATGTCCAGCTCTCTCCGACTTCCCTCTATGTCCACTTCACCCACCCTCTTAATGTCCAGCTCTCTCCGACTTCCCTCTATGTCCACTACACCCACCCTCTTAATGTCCAGCTCTCTCCGACTTCCCTCTATGTCCACTTCACCCACCCTCTTAATGTCCAGCTCTCTCCGACTTCCCTCTATGTCCACTACACCCACCCTCTTAATGTCCAGCTCTCTCCGACTTCCCTCTATGTCCACTTCACCCACCCTCTTAATGTCCAGCTCTCTCCGACTTCCCTCTATGTCCACTACACCCACCCTCTTAATGTCCAGCTCTCTCCGACTTCCCTCTATGTCCACTTCACCCACCCTCTTAATGTCCAGCTCTCTCCGACTTCCCTCTATGTCCACTACACCCACCCTCTTAATGTCCAGCTCTCTCTGACTTCCCTCTATGTCCACTACACCCACCCTCTTAATGTCCAGCTCTCTCCGACTTCCCTCTATGTCAACTTCACCCACCCTCTTAATGTCCAGCTCTCTCCGACTTCCCTCTATGTCCACTACACCCACCCTCTTAATGTCCAGCTCTCTCCGACTTCCCTCTATGTCCACTTCACCCACCCTCTTAATGTCCAGCTCTCTCCGACTTCCCTCTATGTCCACTACACCCACCCTCTTAATGTCCAGCTCTCTCCGACTTCCCTCTATGTCCACTACACCCACCCTCTTAATGTCCAGCTCTCTCCGACTTCCCTCTATGTCCACTACACCCACCCTCTTAATGTCCAGCTCTCTCTGACTTCCCTCTATGTCCACTACACCCACCCTCTTAATGTCCAGCTCTCTCCGACTTCCCTCTATGTCAACTTCACCCACCCTCTTAATGTCCAGCTCTCTCCGACTTCCCTCTATGTCCACTACACCCACCCTCTTAATGTCCAGCTCTCTCCGACTTCCCTCTATGTCCACTTCACCCACCCTCTTAATGTCCAGCTCTCTCCGACTTCCCTCTATGTCCACTACACCCACCCTCTTAATGTCCAGCTCTCTCCGACTTCCCTCTATGTCCACTACACCCACCCTCTTAATGTCCAGCTCTCTCCGACTTCCCTCTATGTCCACTTCACCCACCCTCTTAATGTCCAGCTCTCTCCGACTTCCCTCTATGTCCACTTCACCCACCCTCTTAATGTCCAGCTCTCTCCGACTTCCCTCGTTCTTCACTCAATCCTCACCCTCTTCATCTTTCCTCTCTCTTCTCTCTGCCTCCCTCTTTGTTTAATCAACCCTCCCCTTTTAATGTATACCTCTCTCCTTCTCCGCCTCCCCCTTTGTTAACCCAACCCCCTCCCTCTTCATCTCTCTCTCTCTCTCTCTCTCTCTCTCTCTCTCTCTCTCTCTCTCTCTCTCTCTCTCTCTCTCTCTCTCTCTCTCTCTCTCTCTCTCTCTCTCTCGCGCGCGCGCTCTCCCTCTTCATTACCATCTCGCTATCTAACTATCTGTCTATCTATCTATCTATCTATCTATCTATCTATGTCTACATATCTATCTATTTTTCCTCAAATACATATATTTTGCTCCGTTAATCTGTCTTTACATTTCTTCCTATTTCTCTCCAACTCAAATGCCCCACCTCACCAACTGACAGTTTTTAACCATCATGAATGAATTAATTACTTAAAATCATTTACTATATTTATATATATTCCCTCACAATGTGCTCGCCAAAAAGCAATCATAGTAATCATTTTATTCATCTTATTCACAGAGGTAGATGACCTGGTGACCAATGTGGCTAACGTTATGAACAATGGGACAGAAATATATGGAGGCACTCTTCATGCTCTGGAAGGAGCCTTGGATGCAATGTTCCGAGGTATGCTAGCTCTATGTGTCTACATCAACAACGATTCCCGGCACTCAAATCGTGCTTGTAGTGATCACCAGTGTCTCTATTTTGGTTCATAATTGGTTTATATGTATAATTTTGTATGATCGCCACTGGCTGTAATTGGTTTATATGTATGATTATGTATGATCGTCACTGGCTGTAATTCGTTTATATATATATAACTATATGTATGATCGCCACTGGCTGTAATTGGTTTATATGTATAATTCTGTATGATCGCCACTGGCTGTAATTGGTTTATATGTATAATTCTGTATGATCGCCACTGGCTGTAATTGGTTTATATGTATGATTCTGTATGATCCTGTATGTATCGACAACAAGCACCAGCCAAGTTTGTTGAAAGAACGAATGGAGATTATGTATTTGATAGATATTAGTTATGTTTTCTCTTTAATCACTTCAGGAACAAACGCATTCAGACCGGAGTTCCAATGCAACCGCATGTACAACATAATCTTCGACGAAGGTATTTTGTGTGTTTTTTTGTTTTTTTTTAAATTATAAAATGCCACTCAAGTAAACTACATTCTAGTATGAGAGTGTTGGATACTCGATTCTGATTTGCTGAAAAAGTCAAATGCGATCAATTATGTATTGAGCTTTCTCTGAGTTTAGAGCCGCTTCACCGCCTATTCATGCCATGTTACGTTATACATGTAATCCGTCCGTACAAACGGTCGATTCTTAAGTTTGTATTTACTTTGGAAATCCAAATAACTGATAATTGATGGAAGGAAACCTGCATGAGGGAGTTTAAAATGAGGGTGCTTTTTGGGTATTTTTGTGGAAACGAAATTCGAGAGGATATTCCCGTTTACACATAGGCCTAAACTACTAGGCAAATGAAAGTACACAAATCTGTTGGTTTATGTATGATTTTCAATTGCAAATAAGTTATCGATGTCGTATTCTAAAACTGAATAGTGCAGGCGTTGAGTCATTCTCTTCCCACAGAGGTTACTCCCTTCACTTTTCCTAACCCATATTCGTTTTCGCTTGAAATCGAGGGCAGAACTGGAGTGTCCTGATTGGTTACAATTGAATCTAGTTGTACACTCAGCGACGCCGTTGTAAAAGCGACATTTGCCAATGACACGTCATAATGTTAACATAAACGTAAGATAAAGGTTTTCCAGTTTAATTTTTTTTCTTCGAAATATCCTATTTAATTTTGTCAAAACTATTGATTATAAACATGCTTATGAATAAAGAAGACCAAATCAGAGACAAATACCCAAAATATTCATTTGAGTTATTTACATCAGACATATTCAAAGGACATATGCTAATGAGCAAGACCCTTAAGAGTCAAATGCTTAGATCTTTGAAGTCACTCGGTCGACTTGGCCGCTTAAAGATGAGTTTTAATTGGTAAAGAAGTAGTGATAGAATATGATGTTCCGCTTTCCTCCACTAGGGGAGTTTGATTCTCTGTTTAACCTCTGTGGGAAGTGAATGACGTTTAGTCGGCAGTCAAAGAATACTTCTACATTTAATGTTTTTCTACATTAAATGTAAACATTCTTCAAACATTATTTTGGATTAGATTTGGCTAAATCCTTAGTGTTATGGCTTGTTTATTTTTATTTTTTTTATGGCACTGATCTTGTAGATAATATCCGACCAATACAGCTGTTTCGAATTTAACCAAATTGTGCAGTCTGGTAGCCCTTACAATGAAATCCCGAAACTAAGCTTTTGGACCTAATCGGCCTTAAATGTCCATTTTCACATGAAAATTTTAGAAAATGCACCAAGAGAATTGTAACTTTAAAAAAAGATGTGTAAAAACCATTCAAACAAAAACTCATGGCGAATTCGAAGGTCACATTGTTAAGCCGCCATTTTCATTTTATTTACAATTTTCCGATTTGGACAATAATTTGGGTATTATGATCATTATATCATTATTATTTTGATGGGTTTTTTTCCAAGATTGTCCTTCAATATTTGCGATTCCCCCTTTCAACTGGTTCAAATAAGCAACGAAAATCCATTTACTTGGACTTTGCTATAATTACCTCTTGTAATTTTGTCTGGATAACAAAAAAGGTGTTAATTGACTTAAATTAAAACATACATGTTGAAATAATCTCTTGTTATCTTTACAAAAAAAGCGCCATATCCCCTCCAGAGAAACGAGGCCGTATAACATTTGACACGCCGAAAATTTAAGTTAAGAAACAGAACATATTTGGCCTACTTACTTCCTTGATTTGTTTGTGTGCACTTCCTGTTAAGACGCAATTCCGAAGCTTACTTCCGGTTGTTGCAGGTTTTACAGGTTTTCAGACAGAGAATGATATGAAGAATATGTTGAGGGCACTGGCAAAGGACCTGATCTGTATTGAAACCCTGCTTACCGAGGTCTACGATCTGGAGGCCTATCTTGTAAAAGGTAAATATCAACACATTGTTTTACTCTCTTAAAGAGCCAGCAAGGATGTTGATGAACATATGGAAAATTTTCCGAAAATCTATCTCCGTGAAATACATACACTTAATTTTTAAAAAAATTGTTCAACCTAAAATAAGCCGAGAAATTACATTAATTAGTAAAGGTGTTTTCCAGTCTAGATATAGATCCAGTCTATTATTTTCAAGCGCAAAGCATAATGGTCTAACTCACACACAAAAAACACAGATACGAAAGAATAACAAAAATTATGAGCAATGAAAGAAATCGAAATATGTAATTTTTTGGCGGTTGTTTATTTACCATTTCATTTAATTATGTATTTGCTACAGATATTGGAATATTTGTTTTACCCAACTAGGTATTTTTCTTGAATTTTATAATTAATGAGAGTAAAAATTTGTCATAATTTGCTGGTCTTATCTCAATAAAAAGTACATTAAACAGGCAATAATTTGTATATTCTCATGACATTTAGAAACATTGTTTGTAAAGCAAACGTCAAATTCAGTAATGTGTGACAAGGGTAACTTGCAAGAGAGACACGTGCAGCACGTGCAGCACATGGGTTGTTATGGCGACTTGCGCTAGAGACCACACCGTAGGAACGTGTACGCCTGGAAATTGTTACTCAACGGAAGTGAACGAATTTCTCTGCGAGAGGTCAGTTAAGTTGTGTGCATTTGGTGTAGGATTTTGTTGGATAAATCGGTTTTGAGGTACTTATGAGAAAAAATGTTTCAGGCTGTAAAATGGCAGACACCGGTGAAAATGTAGACGAAAGATAATATCATTATGTGCTCTCAGTCGACTGTTACATCACAATTTAGGAGTCGAATTTCGTATGTGGAACTTACGCGTGTTTAATAATATTACCTTGCTTTAAAAAAATCGATAAAAATACTCATATATGTTTTTACTATCTTGTGGGACATCCATTTATGGACATGTATGCCAAATATTGAGACTTAGTATTGACAAATAACAAAATTAGAAACCCTGAACCACACGTAGTGTCAAAACAAAGTGAACGAGTTACTAACGGGGGTGGTGAACGAATTACAGTCACTTTGTGTTTTCTTTAGGAACGCGTTCACCACGATATTATACCAGCATTCATTGAATGTAACTATCTCAGTAACTATTGACTAAATTTTCTAGTTTTAATAATTTTTGTATCAGCCTTTTTGGACATATACTTGTAAAAGTCGTATGTTTGTTTTCAAACAATATATCGACCGCGTTTGTGTGCAAATCTTTTAAGCTAGTTCTGCTCAGCTTCTCATTTCTAAAACCAACTTTGTGTTTACTAATGTCTACTTTTTTACAGCCTGAAATATATTTTGTCATAAGTACCTGAAAACCGATTTATCAAACAAATTCCTACACCAAATGCACAAAAACAAACTGGACTCTCGCAGAGAAATTCATTCACTTCCTTGAGAAACAATTTCCAGGCGTACACGTTCCTACGGTGCTTCGGAAGCGCTTGCTGTTTGTGTAGTAGTATTACGCAAAAAAGGGGATTCTGTTTATATGACGTCAGATACCCTTAGCGCGCGCTACTCGAAGTTGTACTTCTCTTTGAAACCAAATTGCATTACATTGTCGTGATATGAAAATTATTTAACATTTGCCATGTTGTAGATAAAAGATTTCTCTGGCGATTGACGTTATAAGTATATTTTCCAAAAATAATTTTTAATTTTCAAACACTAACATCCTTGATGGCTCTTTAAATATCAGAACTAAGGATCGATAGTCTATTGACTCATGAGTGTTTTGTTTCGTTACTTGTAGAAAACCAACGGGTGATGGTGATTCCGCTATTCCGCTATTCCGAAATGCTTTCTTTTCCGGGCCATATCTAAAAAACCGTTCAATATTTTTTCCACGAATCTTGGTATGTGGTTAGACCTAGTGGTGGAGTAGTGCCTTTTGCTATTTTGGTTATTCTGAATTTTTAAATATTTTTTCTGGTTTCCATGGAAACAATTTGAACTTAGTGCAAATTGGGGGTAGGGACCTTTTACGGCCTCTATTTCAAAATCTATTTAGTATTTCTTTACGAAACTTGGTATGTGGTTAGACCTAGTGGTGGAGGGTGCCTTTTGCTATTTTGGTTATTCTGAATTCTTTATTTTTTCTGGTTTCCATGGAAACAATTTGAACTTGGTGCATATTGAGGGTAGGGACCTTTTCCGGCCTCTATCTCCAAAACCGTTCAATATTTTTTCACCAAACTTGGTATTTGCTTAGACCTATTGATAGAGTGGTGCCTTTTGCTACTTTGGCTATTCTGATTTTTTGGGATTTTTACTGGTTTCCATGGTAACAATTTCAACTTAGTGCATATTGGGGGAAGGGACGTTTTCCGGCCTCTATTTCAAAATCTATCAAGTATTTCTTTACGAAACTTGGTATGTGGTTACACCTAGTGGTGGAGTGGTGCCTTTTGCTATTTTTGGTTATTCTGAATTTTTTTTATTTTTTCTGGTTTCCATGGAAACAATTTGAACTTAGTGCATATTGGGGGTAGGGACCTTTTCCGGCCGCCTATGACCTAGTGTTAGAGTGGTGCCTTTTGCTACTTTGGCTATTCTGATTTTTTTATTTCTCGTTATTAATGCAGTATTGAACTTAGTGCTTAGCATAAGTGAAAAATAAGGGTAATATGACCAGGTTGGATTGAAAGTTGGAGCGGGGACATCACAGTGTATCACATGCACATATTTCTAGTTAGATAATTATTTTCTTCTTTATATTCTTCTTCGGCTTGCATGGAGTAAGGGAAGATTTCCCCTTTGAAAATTTCTAGATCCGCATGTTTTCATTGAAAGAGGCATGTTCTTCCCACAGAGGTTACTCCCTTCAGATTTCTGATCCTAGCTGATATTGATCGGAAATATGAAGGGAGTAACTGTGGGAAGAGAATGGGAGAGAGGTAAACCAATAAATCTAAAAAATATGCTTAGTATTCAATTGGCAATTACACATTTTAAAATTGAGACCTTATCAAGCCTAACATTCTCACCTGAAACCAGTGAGCATCGATTGAAACTAATTATTTAGAACTGTTTACTTATTTACATTTCTTTCTCGTCAGATCAAGACCTAAGCGAGAGGGATGTACTTCAAGGAATTTTGAACGCCTTAAGTGATCTCTTTAAATTGAGGAATGAGGGTTACCTTCTGTATATGGCTATGCACAGAGCAACTCACACCATTAATCAAGGCCTACATGACAAGTTCAAAGACAGTGAGTATATCAGACTTACAATAGTCATTTGCAAACCTTTATATAGGTAAAGATATGTGATGGAAACACATACTTCATTCCGACAGCATGCATAAATGTCCATCTCTCCAATCGTTTCAAATACCTCTTACAGTGTGTGTTGTTAGTAAGTACTCTCGGCGGAGAGGGTCATGTTATAATTGAAGGGGTCATATGCATAGAATATGTGCCCTTCTTGAATGCACCCCTTCAATTTTCCTAAACACCGTGTGTTATAACTGCGTTCCCATGGCGTGCCCCTCCCCTGATCACCCCACTACCCCCAATCACCCCACTACCTCCAATCACCCCACTACCTCCAAGATTAGTCAACAAACTAACGCCATATAATTGTTATACAGTCGGTTTTCCGAGGAATAACGATTGCAGAATAGTGCATCTACCGATTCTACCGGGATACGAACTCATATCGCTCAGAAGTTTCCTCGCAAAACTGTCTGATAACAGCCCTTAGACTCGCATGTTCCAATGCTATTCAGGCAGCCAATCACAGAACGTCCAACAAAAGCTTCGGTACGAGAAGCTAGGGGCAGGTAACTCGGAACGTGTTAAAGAATGATTCCGAATGCTTTCAAATCGCCGACTGTTAAAAAACATGATGTAATTGGTCAGTTTTGTGACCGGGTTTCGTCTGCAGTAAAACACGCGTCTATACGGGGTGTCCTCAGACCTTGTGGGGAGAAATCGACAAAACCTGGTCGTATCCCGGTAGATGCATTATTTAGGAAATTGTATTCCTCGGAACAAGTTCGATTTTAATCAGACTGATTGGTAATAAATAATGATTTTGATGTTTGCAGCTTTCAAGTATGACAAGAAGAGCTTGGGGACCGATACTTTGCTGGAGAAGCTACTAGCAGCCCTTCAGAAGAAACGCAACTAAATATGTTTCAAATTCACTAAAATACAATCATTGCAGTCCAAAGTAATGAAATAAACTTTTGATCTACATTTACTTGTAAAAATAGAAATAAAACGTTTAGAAGTTTACGGATACTTGTTATCAATCATTGACATGGCCGAGGACCGACTATTTTAATTTCCAAATCTGTGTATTTTGAGCTCTATGTACAACACGTGTATCCTGGCACTATATGGTGATAACACGCAAGAGACAAAGGTGCATACCCCTCGGACACAAGATTATACAGCTGCGTCCCCTTTGTTTACCTACTTGCAAATATCATGTAAATTGTGATGTCTTTGAGGCATGGTATTACGGCAAACACAAAACAGATCATTTTGTTTTTTAACTTGAGAGGTGACGATTGAATGTACCATAACAAATTCAAATTTCATACCTCACAGTTAACCCTAACAGTTTTGGCAGCTCATTGAAGTGACAAGAGGTCGAAATCTCGTAAGATCCAGTTGTTTTTTCTCTCTGTAAAATCTCAAATAAGTGACAAACAGCATTACAAATTAGTCACGTTTTTTGTTTCTATACTCATTCAATGGACTTGTGATGAAATTGTTCTTATTCATCCGATATTGAACATTTTATCGCAAATTTAGGGGAAACGGAATTTCAAAAGTCTTACCCCTACTGTCGGTTTGAACTTGCACCCCTGATCCGACTATTTCATTGTAGGTTCGAGAATGTTAAGTACACACATATGTTATGTAGTTTAGCCTTGTCTAATACTTCAATTATCTAGAGAGGGCTTCTATAAGTTTTATAACTTGTGCCCAATCAATTTCTTAAATAAATAAATACGTCTTCAATCAATAAAAAAAACCCACATGGTGACAATTGGTGACAATTTGTCAGTGCAATTGAAGTAATGCATTTGACGTCCACACAATTACATGATAAGTGCACTGAGATACACACGTAGGTGGTGAACACACCTTGCAGCTACATACTTATGTAGGGGAGAGTTTAGTCAATTGTAACATTTTACCTTCACCTATGCATGTTTGAAAGTAAACTTTTAAGAGCAAACAATTGGCCCCGCTCTCGGTGACCTACTCTGCAAGGCATTGTCCTACCAGGGCCGTGTTCAAGAGAGGTTTCAAAGTAATCGCTCAATTAGCGATTACTTTCAAACCTCTCTTGAACGCGATTGCTCAATGCAGCGCTTCGTAGCAAAGCGAGCGAACTTTGAGGTTTTTCACCGTGTCGTTCAGGAGAGAATAAGCGCTACTTGAGCGCTACTTGAGCTCTACATTTAGCAATCAATGAGCGATTATAAGCGCTCGCTGTTATGGACACCGCCCTGGGTGTTCCCAAAAGAATATACGTTTTTTGAAAACTAAAGAGCCATACCAACCCACATATGTCTTTTTGTCTGTTATGGTTAGTTTCCAATATTTCGTTTTACGCGCGTCATTTTCAGTTTTCGATCATAAATCGCTACGTTCACCTTTACATTGACTTTTTACTGAATTAACTAGCATTAAATGGAGAAAGGACAGTCAGTACTTTAAAGCACTTGACACAATATGACTACAAACAACATAATCAATGTTTTTTTCACATCGTACAAAACTTTCACTTCTTATACACTGTGAGATATATAAATCATTACAAATACTAGTTTAACGTTCCACATTTCAGTGATGAACACATACAAAACAGCACTAAATCATATGCACCGCGATTGAGCATTCCAATGATCACACACCAAGTTAATAAAGATACATAATCGATCTTAAAGGGACAGTAGCACGTTTTTTTTAGCTCAAATAAGTTAATGAAATGTATTTGAAAAATAGTAAAAATAGTAAAACGCTGTTTTCTGTTCGGAAAATCAAGTTAAAAAATGAGTGTACATGGTTCGGTAAAATATAATAGTACGTTTTTGATTAAACGTAATTATTTATACTTACCTGTTGACTAGACCTACTTTGCCTTACCTCCTATAGGTAATGCTATTTCAACCTTAACACAGACGAACTTGAAGAGTGGAGAAGGGGTGCGTAAAATCCCTTATCCAAGGGGCGGTAAGTCTAAGGTGGTCTCGTGACGTCACTACCTGTTCATGTCACTCTCCGAAAGTCCCAAAAGGCAAGACAGACCAAGTGGGGAGGATGGGAGGGCCTAGAGCGTAGGTCTAGTCAACAGGTAAGTATACATAATTACGTTTAATCAAAAACGTACTATTATTTAAATACCTATCTGTTGACTAGACCTACTTTGCCTAGAATCCCACCGCAAGGAGGCGGGTCAGTAGATACATGGTAGTGACGAGACCAGCGACTAGCCCTGAGTGTAAGCTAACCTACGAGTCCTCCACCCTGTGGTGAGGACAAGGCACAGCCCGGGAGATACCATCTCTACCGCTAAGCGGATCGAAGAGATAACCCTGCCACTCAACTTCCGATCAACACACTGCACCCAACCCCAACAGGGAGGGGGGTGTTAAAGCGAAGTTAAAGAAAAAACCAACAGACACGAGAGCTAGCAATGTAAAGCATGTTTATTTACAATGAACCTTAAAGCTCCTAAGGGGGTTGAAACCTTCTTGGTCTGGTTGGGGGGGACCACCTTCGCCTGAGCGAAGACCTGTGGACCCAGCCTAGAGATGCCTTCAAGATCTGCTGTTGAGACATCCCGTAGGTAATGGTTGGCGAAAACCTCTGATGAACGCCAAAAACAACCTGCCATGACATCCGAAACCGCGATGTTGCAGTGATACGCCATCGTGGCTGATACTGCGCGGATCTCATGAGGGTTTGAACGCGAAGGCGGAGGCAAATCAGCGGCCTTGTACGCATCAATGACCGCCGACCTCAGATACACGCCTAATTCTCGCTTATCTAGCTCCTTGGTGCTTCTAGGCGAGTGAGGCATGAAAAGACGACGTCTGCCGTCTCTTAGCCTGCGGGTACGCTGCGTGTACACGCTCAAGGCCCTCACCGGACACAGAGAGAGGTCCACCTCCCCCGACTCAGAACCCAGAGCCGGGATAGAGAACGTACGGCCAGCCTCATCAGCTGCCTGGTTCTTACAGACAAAATCAGGAGCCAACCCAAGAGAGTCCGAACCCCGCTCCCTAACCTCAAAACGTAGAAGGTCCGCCTGCAACGCATGGATTTCAGAAATCCGCGCTGCAGAGGCCATGGCCACCAGAAAAATGACCTTGATGGTGAGAGGGAGAAGGGGTACGTCGGAGAGCGGTTCATACGTATCGGAGCGAAGGTGGTTGAGCACAACCGCTAAGTCCCACTCAGGTGGACGAAGCCTGGACCTGCCGTCAACCGAACGGAAGGTTTTAATGAGGTCCTTGAGGACCGACACATCCAACCCTGGTGATCTCTTCCTGAGCACCGACAGGATAGCTGACATGTTGGTGTTGATTGAAGACGCCTTAAGATGCCTGGTAAGTACACCAAGTACTCCGCAACCTGAGGAACTGAGGCCTCCGCCGGGATGAGCACAGAATGAGGCGAAGGCCTGCCACTGGAAATCATAGAGTTTCCTAGTGGTCTTCCTATGAGAGGTAGCTATGGCATTGGCGACGCACTTGGAGTAGCCACTGCTCCTTAGCCCTCTTTTAATACAAGGCGTGAAGGGAGAACACCTGAGGGTTCTCGTGCAACCTTCCGCTTGGCCTGCTGAGGAGCAAGTCTCTCCGTGTCTGAATCGGAACCGGTTCCCGAAGACAGAACCGTCTGAGAGGAACGAACCACGGTCGGGCTGGCCACCAAGGGGCGACCAGAAGGAGACGAAGAACCCGAGTTGTTCCTATCTTGGCTACAACTTGGGAGAGGATGGCCGGCAGTGGAAAAGCGTAGGCGTCCATCCCCTCCCACTCTAACGAGAGCGCGTCTAAGCCCATTGCTAGTGGGTCTGGCACTGGAGAGACATAGGTTGGCAATTGGTGGTTGAGACACGTCGCGAACAGATCTATCAGAGGAGTGCCGAACTGGAGACACAACCCCCTGAACACCACCGGATTCAGTTGCCACTCCGTCGGGGGAGGGGCATCTGGTCGCGACAACGCGTCTGCCAAGATGTTCTTGGCACCTGGAATGTGGACTGCTCGAATGTCCAGATCCACCTCGTCCACCAGCTCGAAGAGCTGGAGTGACATGCGTAGCAGAGACTCGGCCCTGGTGGACCCCTGCTTGTTTATCGACCAAGCAGCTGCTGAACTGTCCGTGTAGACTAGCAGACACTGGCCCCGCAGAAGGGACTGCCAGTGCTGAATGGCAAGACGAAATGCATCCAACTCGAGGACGTTGATGTGTTGGTTCCGATCTGATGGGGACCAGACTCCCGCCACCTGCTCGTGACCCATATGCGCCCCCAACCCTTGAGTGGAGGCGTCTACAAACAGGTGAGCTGAGGGGGGACGAGGACGAAGTGCGACGCCGGCGAACACACTCTCGTCCACCCGCCACCAAGCTAGGAACCGATGGAGGTCTGGGGTCAAAACTATGTTGTGACGGCAACGCGCCTCTCTGATGTGGGGATTCAGGAACACCTGTAACGGGCGAAGGAACAACCTCCCTCCTGAGCTGATGTAAGTAACCCCAACACTCTTTGCCACTGACGTAGGGAGAGCGATGCGTCGAGCTCGCGATCCATTAGCTGATCGTAACAAGCCATCCGCTCCCTTGTGACGAACCCGCGGAACAGCTGAGTGTCTAGGATAGCCCCTAGGAACTTCAGACGAGTCGCCGGAACAAAGTCCGACTTCTCTAAGTTCACTAACCACCCTAGACGACGGAAAAGGTCTATCGTGAACCTGAGCTGCGCCTCGAGAACGACTGGAGAACGGTTGTGAGCGAGCCCATCGTCCAAATACATCAGGAACTGAATGTCGCATTGCTGCAGGAATTGGACGATGGGCTGAGTCACACGTGTGAAAAGCCAGGGGGCGGACGAGATCCTGAACGGGAGCACGCACCACTGAAAATGTCTCCCGTCCAGAATGAATCGGAGGTACCTGCGATCCCGATAGTGAATCGCAACATGCAGGTACGCATCCTGGAGATCGAGAGACACCATGCAGTCTGAGCGCTCCAAGGACCGCATTACAGACGGAAGAGTCAAGAGTCGAAAATATGGCGGCCGAACGAGGTAGGAGCGGTTGAATACCTTCAGGTCGTGGATGAGCCACCATTTTTTCAAATTCCTTTTGGGTATGACGAACATTGGGGAGTAGAACCCCGGAGTTAGATGCGGCGTCAGGACCTCCTGCACCGCCCCTTTGGAGATTAAGAGCTCCACTTGATCCAAGGTCAATCGGAGCCGGTCCCCTGCCAAGGGACGATCCCTTGGAGCACAGGTGAGGGGCGGAGGAGACGAGACGGGGATGCGGAACCCCTGACCCAGAATCCGACAAACGTAAGGGTCTAACCCTAACTGTACCCAGTTCCTGACAAAATCTTGGAGTCGACCCCCCACCGAACCCTCCAACACCGGAACGAGCGGAGGGGGGAGCAGAGGGGGTGACCAAGAGTCACTTCCTTCGCTTCCCCTTCTGAGGGGTACGACCTCTGCCGCCGGGATGGGGGGACTTGGGGGACTGACCCGTGGATCCGCGGCCACGACCTCCCCGCCGAAAGTCCGTTTTCGCTTTCTTGGTGGAAGGTTGGCCTCTACCCTGACCTTGGCCCTGACGATAATTGGTATGAGGCCGCTTCGGTGTTGTTTGACTCTGACTGACGAGGCGATTGGTGAGGTCTTACTGTTGAGCTTCCTGTCTCGCTCTCAGAACTTCGGGGATACGACCCCCAAACAGAGATTCAGAGCGAGCAGGGGCCTGTCGCAGAAAAGCTTTCTGATCACGGTTGAGACCTGACCGGTACAGGAAATTGTCTCTGCGTAGCACTGTGACCCCCGATGAGATCCTAGAAGCAGATAACATAATCTGCGCCAGGTCCGCAGCCACATTGCCGAATGCCTTAAACAAGACCGGGTCACCCGACTCCATGCCCGCCTACTTGGCAAAGGCAAGCATCGCCTGACAGGTGAAAGCCAAGTTGGTGCCCAAGCCTAACACTGTGCGAGCCTCTCTGTCGAGATGTGTAAACTGCGCATCAGTAATGCGATGAGGCGCGTCGGGGGCAAACAACCGAGACGCACCCTGATCTAGAGTGGGCGGAACGAGTTGGAATGGAACCGGACACAGAGGCAGTTGCCGTCTGCGCCTGTCCGGCACCACTAAAGGCGGAAGCAGACGGCCGGGAACCGCAGCCGAGATGACCTGCTCCATATCCTCGGTGGCGTCTAGCAGAAGTCTATGCAGCGGAAAGGCGAGACGCGCGGGAGGTGCGTCGCCTTAAGGGCAGAAAGAAGCCCTCCTGGCTGCCGACAACCGAGGACCCGCCACGCTAACTTGACTGAGTGGTACCTCCTCGAACGAGGCCACATCCGAAAGCATGGCGATCGAGTCGATCACTGGCGGATCCTCCGGTGACCCCACATCCTCCCCCTCCGCTTCAATACTGATGAACGGAGGGTTCGATACGTCGACGAAGCTGACGTCCTGCTCCGGCGAGTCTGGCGAGGGATCACGGGTGGGCGATACCACTGTGACACGACGCATAGGGGTGTGAGCAGTATGCGAGGAGGCAGCGGACCCGGAGGCCCTAGAGGACGTGGGATGCGAACCCTGCGACACGAGGTCCGCATTGGGTTCATCCGGTAGCGTAGTAGTGTGAGAAACGTGAGTAGGTACGGTCAGCGGACCCAGGCAAGCGTCGAGCAAAGAAGAGACCATATCCTTGACGTAAGCAAGGAGGAGGCCCGGATTGACTTTGTCAAATTTGGCCTTCTTGGTCTTCTTCCTCTTGCTCTTGGGCGTAGGGGGTGCGCTGACCTTGAGCCTAAGCGGAGACAAACGCTTGTCTGGTGAAGGGGGGGGGACAACACGCGTGTCCGCGGAAGAGTACGCGAACGCGAACGCGAACGCGAACGCGAACGCGAAGGGGGAGAGAGCGAATCTCTCGACCCCCTAGCAGATTCGGATACGACAGGCGACTCACTGTCGAGCTCATCCGCCAGTTCCGAGAGGACAATGTCAACCCCCTCCTCCGGAGACGGATGACGAATGGGAGAAACCTCACGACGTTGAGTTGACGACGCACGCTTTTGAAGGGAAGCCCTATCGGCCACGGACTTTCGAATGGCGAAGACATACGCAAGGAAGTCTGACGCGGAGAGAGGTGCACACTCATCGCAACGATACTCGTCTTTGTAAAGATCCTTACACTTTCTACATAATAAGTGCGGATCCTTGGTGGCAGATTTCCTGCCTCCGCAATTAGTGCAAAAGGCGAAGTACATGGCAGCCGGTGTAACACACGTGACGTAGGCGAAGGGTAGTGACAGCTGAGTCACTTACGCAGGGGGGGGGGGAAGGACGAGACACTCGCACGCGTAGCGTAGAAGAGGCGAGTCGAATAACTAACGCGAGACACTTACGTAGCGTAGCGTAAGAACCAACAAACTCCTCCCATAGTTAATCGAGAGAGTTGAAACAAGGCTCCGAACTCGAAGAGGACAAAGGCAATATCAAGTAATGGTTAGTCAAGATAAGTGACTGGCGAACCAGCTTACACTGACTAAGATAACCACTTACGAGAATCAAATATACAAACCAAAGGCGAAAGACTAACGAAAAGAGTGACAAGCGAAGCGAATGACAGGCGAACCAAGTCACTGGCGAGACGATGCAAGCCCAATCAAATCGGGCCTAAGGCGAGCGACGAGCCTAAGGCGATAGACTGGCGAAGCGAGTGCTTGGCTTACGCGAGGTACTGGCGAGACGATGCGAGTCAAGTAGAATCAAGCCTATGGCGAATGACTGGCGAAGCGAATGATTGGCGTAGCGAGTCACTTGCGAGAGGAAGCGAGTCAAGTTGATTCGACCTAAGGCAATAGACTGGCGAAGCGAGTGACTGGCCTAAGCGAGACACTGGCGGGTAGATGCGAGTCAGTAGAATCGAACCTAAGGCGAAAGACTGGCGAAGCAAGTGACTGGCGAAGCGAATCACTGGCGAGACGAAACGAACCCCACAGAATCAACCTAAGGCGATGGACTAGCGAAGCGAGTGACTGGCGTAAGCTAGACACTGGCGAGTAGATGCGAGTCAAGTAGAATCGAGCCAAAGGGGAAACTGTCGAAGGGGGGTTCGCCGCGTAGCGAGTCAAGTTGATTCGACCTAAGGCGATGGACTGGCGAAGTGAGTGCCTGCCGTAAGCGAGACACAGGCGTGTAAATGCGAGTCAAGTAGAATCGAGCCAAAGGCGAATGGTAGGC
This sequence comes from Gibbula magus, assembly GCA_936450465.1. NCBI lineage: Eukaryota > Metazoa > Mollusca > Gastropoda > Trochida > Trochidae > Gibbula > Gibbula magus. Next base: position 13,574,703 of record OW388290.1, on the reverse strand, counting down.
GAAACCAATAACTGGCGAAGCGAATCACTGGCGAGACGGAGCGAGTCAAGTTGATTTCAACCTAAGGCGATAGACTAGCGAAGCGAGTGACTGGCGTAAGTGAGACATTGGCGAGTAGATGCTAGTACAGTAGAATCAAGCCAAAGGCGAATGACTGGCGAAGGGTCCGCTCGCGTAGTGATAAGCTAGTCGAGTGACTGGAAACGTTTAGGTAGTTGATACAGACCGAAGGCGTATGACTGGCGGACGCGAATGACAAGCGAAGCAAGTCACAGGCGTATGGCGAAGCGAGTCAACAACCAACAGTCGAAGGTGACTGGCGGAGGGTACGCCTTACAAGCCGTGCGAACCGAAGCAGTCAATGAAGACAGGTGAGAGAAACACAAAGACACGAGCTGCACGTGCAAGGCAAGCAGCCACCTCTCGGGCAGCCACACATCCAGCACATGTCAACAAGGCCCTTGTACCCCAACACCTACTAAAACAGATTGTTAAACAATCTGCTAACGACGAATTGTAGATATAGCAGTTGAAAATATCCCTCAAAATAGTAAGAGATAGCTAGCAAGTTAGCAACCAAGTCGCTAAAAATACCCAGTCTCAGAACAAAACAAACACGTCTGTCTTGCTCTGCAACTAATAGGAGAGTGACATGAACAGGTAGTGACGTCACGAGACCACCTAGACTTACCGCCCTTTGGATAAGGGATTTTACGCACCCCTTCTCCACTCTTCAAGTTCGTCTGTGTTAAGGTTGAAATAACATTACCTATAGGAGGTAAGGCAAAGTAGGTCTAGTCAACAGATAGGTATTTAAATAATAATAATAATATAATAATAAAATGTGTACACATTAAAATGGCCGTCATGCATTTTTTGCTTTATACACATCACCGTTATTACCATTACGGATAATTTGTTTGTGTGATAAGATGTTTTAAAGTAAATATAAATGACATAAACTATCATTGTAAATGTGACATTTAAATAGTAAAATTTTCCAAAAAAGTGCTACAGTCCCGTTAAGAAAATTAGATGTGAGTGTAAAACGCAGTCCTAAAGTAAGATGGGTAACCGCAGAGGCGTGTTCAGCAGAGTGAATACTAGCGAGTTTTCGCGAGTACCTGCCTCTGAACGAAAACGAAATCGTGAGTACCTGCGAATATACACGTGAACACTTAGGAGCGAGTATATATACGTGATCCAATATTGAATCGCAAGTCACAAAGTTTGATTACCTCATGTTTCTTTCTAGTAGTGCTCCCTTAATTGAAATGTGCTCGCTTTCTATGTGCAAGGCACCTATTTTTTCAAAATGATGATGATATTCTGAAACCCTCTTTGGAAGTACTCGCGACTCTAGTTTCCGTTCAACTGACATTCGCGTGTACTCTTACTGCTGAACACGCCTCTGGTAACCAACCAACTTGTCAGGTTTTGTAGTCTATCATTGTCTGGAAGTTTTTGTAACGAAATCTAGCCTGAAAGGCCCGATGGGCTTATAGCATGGCATGGTGTCCGGCGTCCGCCCTCCGTCCATCCGTCCGTCCGTCCGTTCATCCATCCGTCCGTCTGTAAACATTTCGTCAAATTCTCCAGAACCGCTGGGTCTAGGGAGCTGTCATTTTGTGTACAGACCTCTTGGCCAATGGGAATTCTTAATTGTAGATTTGGTTATCCAGTGGCCCCAAATAAGGGCCTTACAGGCCTTAGACTAAAACTCTATTTTGATTTTCTTCTCCAGAACCAAAAGATCTAGAAGGCTGTAATATTGTGTGCATAGTCTTTAGCCAATGGTGATTCTATATTGTAGATTTGATGACCCTGTGGCCCCAAATAAGGGCCTCATAGGCCATGACCTAAAAACCGATTTTATCTTCTTCTCCAGAAAGAAAATAGATAGAAGGTTGTACTAGTGTATGTAGAGGCTTTAGCGAATGTGAATTCTAAATTGTAGATATAGTGACCCTGTGGCCCCAAATAGGGGCCTCATAGGTCATGACCTAAAAACCAATTTTGTATTCTTCCCCGTAAGGAAAAGACGTAGAAAGCCGAATATTGTGTACCGAGTCTGTAGCCAATGGAGATTCTAAATTGTAGATTTGGTGACCTATGGCCCCAAATAAGGGCCTCACGGGCCATGACCTTAAATCTAAAGTAGAACATGGATATAACAGATAGAATAGGGAGTTTAGGAAAAAAATTCCATGCGGAGTTTTTTTCAAAAATTGAAAAAAATAATTTTAACCTGAAATTTTCCAGAGAACTCATGCAGGGCATTTAAATGATAAAATTTGTTTGTAAAAAAATGTTAGTCGCGACACTTTTATGGTCCCGACAAACTTCGGACTCGACCGGATTTCAAAAGATAAACCGGAGAGCGATGGACCAAAGAATTCAGTTCACTATTTCCACTGTTCGTGCGTTTGGCATATTATATAAGGCTTCTTTCACGGGAAATATGTTCGCGTTATCCGTTTGTTCGCAATATCCGTGTTCTAATTTATTTCAGTCTTCATCACTAAGCAATATAATCCCTGATGAGCTACAGAGCCCATGGCTCTATGTATATCACATAGATTTTCGAATGATAGAGAAACGCGGCTATAGTAGCGTGTAGTTTAGCAGAAACGTTCCCCACAAGCAGATAGCTCAATGTATCCATAAAACTGTAGAGGGGATATAAACTACTTTAATTTTAAGTTTCTAAGTTCAAGGTTTTCCAGTTTTGGTTCGGAAACTAAATTTCGGGGAGCCCTTGTATCAGCTACATCCCATAATGCCTACACCCCATAATGCCTACACCTCATAATGCCTATAATCCCATAATGCCTACATCCCATAATGCCTACACCACTATCAAAATACATTTATGGATGAATGCACATCACACTGACACCTTGATCCCTTCTGAAAATAATGAACTCTACCAACAAGATAAAAAGATAAATAAAAAGACAGAATACACTAACTTTGTAGAGATATGTTGTCAAATTCTTTGTATTTTAAAAAGATACTTGTTGCCATCTCACTATTGCTACTCAGCTGACAAATGTCATCTAGATATCACATTCATTGAAAGAAATTTATGTCATAGAGATTTAATATTGCATCATAATATTCACATTAAATATCTACATTGTATACAGCTGTATGTGCATATGTTCATATGTTCATATGTTTAAATAACAACACGTGACACATTAATGACCTTTCTTCTTCTTCTTGTGAAGTGACGAGCTTATATACTTAGCTCTTTGAAGATGTCACATTTTCAGACAGTCTGATTAAAATCGACCTTGTTCCGAGGAATAAAAGTTGCAAAATAATATATCTACCAGGATACGAACAGTTTCCATAGATTCCTCGCGTGGAACATACGACTGATATGAGTTCGTATCCAGGTAGATGCACTATTTTGCAATTTTTATTCCACGGAAAACCGTCGATTTGAATCAGACTGCATTTTCAGACTGAGGCACAAACTTCAAATTGCTATTATATACCTATTCCTTAATTGGAGATGAGATGACCCTGTTAACATTATGACACCTATTTCGTGGATCACATATCACTTACTAAGATACATCGATAATATGATCTAAGTGGACTATAACAGTAATCCTGTATAAACAGACAAAACATATTCAACAATCACCTACCAATATGAAAACATCATGATTAATTCACCGGAAAATCCATCCACTCCACTTCATAACAATAAACCAGTTACTTCATGTTGGACTGTACCATACTACTCACTAGGGGTGAGGAAGTGACACTCTGCATTTAGCGTAGGCGATACGAGGTTTATTTAGGTGTAGGCAATATGGGGTGTGGGCGATACGAGTGGGTTTTGAGGTGTACGCAATATGGGGTGTAGGCGATACGAGGTTTATTTAGGTCTAGGCAATATGGGATGTAGGTGATATGAGGGTAAGCCATTTCGGACGCACGGGCAGACGCATGAGTGACGCATAAATGCACGGAGTTTTACATACTTTACTGTACTGTACATACACATATGCTCGTCTACGTTTTGAAGCTGGTGTAATGAGAGCTTTTTTCCATTCTGATTTATTCACGTTGACTCTATTCAAAAACTATTTTCATTAAGACAGATTCATTTTACAACGGTAATACAAAGTATAAAAAGTGAAGATTTTCTGGATAAGAACTTCTTGAATGTGAAAACACGACCTTTCGGATTATATGCTCATACCTTCATCAGGTGGGATGTAAGGATACATTTATATAGCAAACAAAACAATAGTGGGGACACTTAATCAGGGAGATTAACATGCATGAGAAAAGTATATAGGCCTAATGGGAATTTGTAATACAAACATGAGGAGGGTAAAGCATGAGAAACGATTTACTGAGAAACGTCGTGTATTTTCACATTAAAGGAGTTGTTATGAAGAAACTCTTCCTGTTCTTCTGTATGCCACTTCTAAATGCCCTTCAAAGACCTGGTAATACAAAATGTTGAACGATAACTAAACAGTCGCGAGCTGGAATGAAGGTGATAAGAAAATGTACTGAACGAATACTGTACAGCACGAGGGAAAGGTAGATTGAATAATAGATATTAATATTAAAATAATGACAAAAGATATGTATAAGATATGGCGTCATATGAACACTATGAAAGACCAATGAGCACTTACACATAGCCAAAAAAGTATTGCACCCCCTACATTAATACCTAAAATGTGAAGCTCACTACATTAATACCTAAAATGTGAAGCTCACTGCATTAATACCTAAAAGTGTTGCACCCCCTACATGAATACCTAAAATGTGAAGCTCACTACATTAATACCTAAAATGTGAAGCTCTCTACATTAATACCTAAAATGTAAAGCTCACTACACTAATACCTAAAATGTAAAGCTCACTACATTAATACCTAAAAGTGTTGCACCCCCTACATTAATACCTAAAATGTAAAGCTCACTACATTAATACCTAAAATGTGAAGCTCACTACATTAATACCTAAAAGTGTTGCACCCCCTACATTAATACCTAAAATGTGAAACTCACTTCATTAATACCTAAAATGTGAAGCTCTCTACATTAATACCTAAAATGTAAAGCTCACTACACTAATACCTAAAATGTAAAGCTCACTACATTAATACCTAAAAGTGTTGCACCCCCTACATTAATACCTAAAAGTGTTGCACCCCCTACGTTAATACCTAAAATGTAAAGCTCACTACATTAATACCTAAAAGTGTTGCACCCCCTACATTGATACCTAAAATGTGAAGCTCACTACATTAATACCTAAAAGTGTTGCACCCCCTACATTAATACCTAAAATGTGAAGCTCACTACATTAATACCTAAAAGTGTTGCACCCCCTACATTAATACCTAAAAGTGTTGCACCCCCTACATTAATACCTAAAAGTGTTGCACCCCCTACATTAATACCTAAAATGTAAAGCTCACTACATTAATACCTAAAAGTGTTGCACCCCCTACATTAATACCTAAAAGTGTTGCACCCCTACATTAATACCTAAAAGTGTTGCACCCCCTACATTAATACCTAAAAGTGTTGCACCCCCTACATTAATACCTAAAATGTGAAGCTCTCTACATTAATACCTAAAATGTGAAGCTCACTACATTAATACCTAAAATGTAAAGCTCACTACATTAATACCTAAAAGTGTTGCACCCCCTACATTAATACCTAAAATGTGAAGCTCACTACATTAATACCTAAAAGTGTTGCACCCCCTACATTAATACCTAAAAGTGTTGCACCCCCTACATTAATACCTAAAAGTGTTGCACCCCCTACATTAATACCTAAAAGTGTTGCACCCCCTACATTAATACCTAAAATGTAAAGCTCACTACATTAATACCTAAAATGTGAAGCTCACTACATTAATACCTAAAAGTGTTGCACCCCCTACATTAATACCTAAAATGTGAAGCTCACTACATTAATACCTAAAATGTGAAGCTCACTACACTAATACCTAAAATGTAAAGCTCACTACATTAATACCTAAAAGTGTTGCACCCCCTACATTATACCTAAAATGTGAAGCTCACTACATTAATACCTAAAATGTGAAGCTCACTACACTAATACCTAAAATGTGAAGCTCTCTACATTAATGCCTAAAAGTGTTGCACCCCCTACATTAATACCTAAAATGTGAAGCTCACTACATTAATACCTAAAATGTGAAGCTCACTACACTAATACCTAAAATGTGAAGCTCACTACATTAATACCTAAAATGTAAAGCTCACTACATTAATACCTAAAAGTGATGCACCCCCTACATTAATACCTAAAATGTGAAGCTCACTACATTAATACCTAAAATGTAAAGCTCACTACATTAATACCTAAAAGTGTTGCACCCCCTACATTAATACCTAAAATGTAAAGCTCACTACATTAATACCTAAAAGTGTTGCACCCCCTACATTGATACCTAAAATGTGAAGCTCACTACATTAATACCTAAAAGTGTTGCACCCCCTACATTAATACCAAAAAGTGTTGCACCCCCTACATTAATACCTAAAATGTGAAGCTCTCTACATTAATACCTAAAATGTAAAGCTCACTACATTAATACCTAAAATGTAAAGCTCACTACATTAATACCTAAAAGTGTTGCACCCCCTACATTAATACCTAAAAGTGTTGCACCCCCTACATTAATACCTAAAAGTGTTGCACCCCCTACATTAATACCTAAAATGTGAAGCTCTCTACATTAATACCTAAAATGTAAAGCTCACTACATTAATACCTAAAATGTAAAGCTCACTACATTAATACCTAAAAGTGTTGCACCCCCTACATTAATACCTAAAAGTGTTGCACCCCCTACATTAATACCTAAAATGTAAAGCTCACTACATTAATACCTAAAAGTGTTGCACCCCCTACATTAATACCTAAAAGTGTTGCACCCCCTACATTAATACCTAAAATGTGAAGCTCTCTACATTAATACCTAAAATGTAAAGCTCACTACATTAATACCTAAAATGTAAAGCTCACTACATTAATACCTAAAAGTGTTGCACCCCCTACATTAATACCTAAAATGTGAAGCTCACTACATTAATACCTAAAAGTGTTGCACCCCCTACATTAATACCTAAAAGTGTTGCACCCCCTACGTTAATACCTAAAATGTAAAGCTCACTACATTAATACCTAAAAGTGTTGCACCCCCTACATTGATACCTAAAATGTGAAGCTCACTACATTAATACCTAAAAGTGTTGCACCCCCTACATTAATACCTAAAATGTGAAGCTCACTACATTAATACCTAAAAGTGTTGCACCCCCTACATTGATACCTAAAATGTGAAGCTCACTACATTAATACCTAAAAGTGTTGCACCCCCTACATTAATACCTAAAATGTGAAGCTCACTACATTAATACCTAAAAGTGTTGCACCCCCTACATTAATACCTGAAATGTGAAGCTCTCTACATTAATACCTAAAACGTAAAGCTCACTACATTAATACCTAAAAGTGTTGCACCCCCTACATTAATACCTAAAATGTAAAGCTCACTACATTAATACCTAAAAGTGTTGCACCCCCTACATTAATACCTAAAATGTAAAGCTCACTACATTAATACCTAAAAGTGTTGCACCCCCTACATTAATACCTAAAATGTGAAGCTCACTACATTAATACCTAAAAGTGTTGCACCCCCTACATTAATACCTAAAATGTAAAGCTCACTACATTAATACCTAAAAGTGTTGCACCCCCTACATTAATACCTAAAATGTGAAGCTCACTACATTAATACCTAAAAGTGTTGCACCCCCTACATTAATACCTAAAAGTGTTGCACCCCCTACATTAATACCTAAAAGTGTTGCACCCCCTACATTAATAACTAAAAGTGTTGCACCCCCTACATTAATACCTAAAATGTGAAGCTCTGGCAATGTTAGGATAAATGTATTGAATTAAGCACTAAAGACATTCAGATAGGATAGTTAATGACTAATTTCTTAGAAGAAAAAATCGTGTTGACGTTTAAAGAAAGTACGACTTAATTTGCAATGATTTTTTTTTACCCAAATATATATTATCTGTGCCGAAACCACGCGACAAACGTAATTTAGGTTTCAGAGGACGGAAACAAAAATGTTGTACTGAAGGTGACTTTCACACATCAAAACATCTTTTATCAAGCAAAATATGGAAGTAACTGGTTCTTGACAAGTAGTGATAAAAGGTTGTAATCATACAATCTTGGAATTATTCTGAGATCTTTATGAGTTCGGTTCGCTAATCAAACTCATTTCTGTGATTTAGAGGTGTCATTACAGTAATACAGACCGAATATCGTCAGTAGGCAATTTTGTTCAAATTTTAATTTTGGAGGTTCATACGGATTTAATGAGTGATTTTTTGTTAAAAGTGAGTTACTAAAGGTTCACTTGAAAGAATGGAATTACTCACATTACAACAACCAATGCTGACCATAAAACGCATGTGCGTCTATGATCACAATGCATATCAATACATCTTTAGAATTTCTTACTGGTATGTCAGTGTGTGTGCTAACGTAAATAGATATATCACCTTCAATCCCAATTGACATGAAGGGATATTATTCTTCATGAGTTGGTCCAAGCGACGAAGTTCTATCACAGATTTGGAGTGAGCCAAGGCGCTCAATTGGACCCTTCGCTGTCTATTATAGTTGACAATGTCTCCCATAATATGTATACACGAAGCTATATTGCAAAATAGCTGTAAACACTTTTGGTTGGAAGGGCACTGTGGGTGGGTGGGTGGGGGCAAGGGGAGGGGAGAGAGGAGGTTGGCAACATGGCTCCACTTTTACCTAAACCAATCCGATATCCCTACACTTGATTGGCACTGGTATAAAAGGTTCAAACTCGAGTCCCTGGCAAACAGTTGCAGCCATGGAGATCTTGGGGCAGCTTGTTGCACTGCTGGTGCTGGCCTCTCTCGTTTTGGTAAGTTGTTCAGATTTATGAGAAATTGTTTTTATAGCAAAAAAGTGATTGATATATAAATATAATTATAATTTAGAGCACAGTCAAATGCTTTCGTCCAATCATATGATTGTATTGTGGTCACGTGGAGTACAATTATATCCCGATAGATGTACACTTGTCTGGTTGCGTTCGGGTATCACGCTCATAAACTCGTTCACAAACTTTTATTAAAAACAACAAACAATGCCAACTGATTGTTTTATTTGTGTGGAAATACACGATAAAACACTTATTCGTTTAAAAATTGAATTACGGTGTTTCCTTTCCGAAAGGATATAGTCGCTTCCATCGATGGGGGTCTTCCATGTTCAGGACCTTGATATTCCTAAAATAAAAATATTAGCATGTAACTAAAGCAAGTGATGAGAAGTCAACTGAGATTTTGTAAAGTGTATTTAATTTACATCACGAAATTAAGTGAAATGGTGGCATGCATCAAACCATGTTGTCAATGTTTGAAAATATAATAGATTATTATTATTTCCTGAATGAATAGTGTACTTGTAGTGTCCACGATGAAGCCATTGTGTGAACTGATTCATTCTAAAAACCACTCAGTCTTTATAGGCGATGAAATGTAAACCCAATACCAAAAGAAACTTTGCACCCATCTTCTTGTCTTAATAAATCACATAATAGGCAACTATTGGATTTGGGTTTTTAAGTATTGCAATAATTATTCAATTTTACAATTGATGTATGAAAATATTCATTTCAAAAGTTTATTTAAATAAAAAGTTTGGACGCATCAACACACGAGGGGTATCAAAATGTGTTTGATCAATTCGTCTGTGATTCGGTGGTGGTCTCGCGATCGGTGGTCTTTGCTTATGGGTAATATCAACGGACTTTTAACATCAGAAACTGTTTCAGTAGTGCGTTAGTCGCTTAACATGTGTGTCTTGTGAAAATTAAAAGTTTAATTTTTTAATTTTTATAAATTTCATTTTTTGTAAAAAAAATTAAAAACTTCTGAAAAAAATATTTGACTGATGACAATACGCCATTACTTTTCAGTTTTAGTGTACGATGTCCAAAACTTGAAATATTTGTAATTGAAAAACATACATATGATAAAATAAACTGATCATGAGATGCAAAGTTTCTTTTGGTATTGGGTGTATTAGTGCTCAGTATTTCTGAACAAAAAAGTGCTTATCGTCCATGTTCGTGATTCAAGCACGAGGCTTATGCTGTAATGTACGCCTCATGCACCTCGGACAAATTAGGAAATTCTGTAGTCACAGTGCCGAAGCTAACGTCAATGTCCCTTAAATTTGCATATGAAAATGAGAAATGTCATTGTATTGCTTGTTGTGTTCGAGAGAATGGTTACTAAATTTGTTGATAATTCATTTAAAATATATTCATTTTAAGACATGTTTTTCACAACTCAAGCATTTGACTGTGCTCTAAGACACATGGTCTTGTATTGCTGAACACAAACAGTTCTTAGGTCCAATACTACGATGCGATATATATCCTATACGAATAAATAAAGAAAGGAATGCAACGCCAATTTTACCTCCTGCCCAACATCAACATCAACAAAATCGGTGCATTATTTCTCATGTTATGACACTTAAAACACGATTTTTTAGTCGTCAAACATGAGTGTGCCAAAATGATGTCTCAGAAATACATCGATAAAAATCGAGAAAAAGTCGATTTCATTCCCAGCAAAAGCAACCAATCTCGAAAAGAGTTTTCTGCTATCACTTTACATCCCTGATACAAGTTATCATACTTGAATAGTTCGGGTATCTTACCGTAACAAATTTATTGCAACTGCTATTTATTTGCAAATTTTTCATGTATTATAGTTAGTATGTCAAAATTATACATGTTCGGGCATGTCATTCTGGTGTTAAAACATTACACTCTCATTTTCATTGTAAAACCTAATTAACATACAACATAAAAATATGGCGTTGATAATCACAGAGCACGATTAAGTTAACCTTGCCGCATTTCCTCAACTATTCTGATCTAGTATAGAAGAGCGCACTATGAAATTCAGGTGAAGCGCGACTCTGCACTAACGCAGAAAATACGACAAGGCTTAAATTATCCAGTGATTAAGACTTACGCATGTTATGCCTTGTTGGTAGAATAGAAAAACAAATAGAAAAAAGGTATGAATGGTCTGTCGCACTTACCCACATTCATATCTGACAACCATTGGAGTTCAGATAAATGCGACTTTACCTTTTCTTTATCCTTACCAACGACGCGTGGATCTATACTGGCTTTGTGACACAGGTTGTCTTTCTTTTGCAGGCGGATGGTTCGGAGTCGGGATCGGATCCCCAGCAACCAGGTAGATATCACATGTGTCTGTAGTCGAATCTAGGGTAACAAGCTTTAGGCCTCCATTACACCGAACCGCGATGCACGATAAAGCTGGTTGCAGCGGTCCGAGACATTTAGGCGATCAATTTTCAACAATTTTGAGTTTGTGGTTCCACCAAGCCGGGTGTACGATCCCAATGCTACCAAAAAGTGACCCCATATGTCAAGTTTTGTACGACTCCAATACTACCATGGCGACTTTTTACATGACCACGTTGAGACATATGCGACCTCATCACAATTTTTGCGCAACCGGTCGGGTCAAAGTAAACATTGACCGCGACCAGCTGCAATCATGTCATTCTGAGTTTCACTAGCATACAGATAGTACCATGATACAGATAGTACCAAGATACAGATAGTACCAAGATACAGATAGTACCAAGATACATATAGTACCAAGATACATATAGTACCAAGATACATATAGTACCAAGATACAGATAGTACCAAGATACAGATAGTACCAAGATAAGATGGAAAATGAAATGCTGGTCCAGAACTGCCGTCCCTCATTTCATATTAAATGTAGACGTATTGCAATTTTGGAGTATTTTGTAATGTTTACGTGATTTAGTTAGTATGATACTATTAGTTTGAAGAGAGCATACTCTGGTTTGACAACAATACATTTTTTAACTTGGGGTTACTCTGGAACTTTGGTATGAACTGTTTGGGAAAATACTTGGATAAATGAATGATGAAGAAGGCTCCCGCCTTAGAAACCTGTAACTAACATTAAGCGATTTCATGATGTTTTTTCAAGCAATTTTTTTTTATCAATTTGGTGGGTAAGTAAGTGACTTGGGTCAGCAATACGATTTCACAAATCATATTACCCGATCTTTTTTTGTTATGTTTGATGGCTTATTTTTAAAATAAAATATATTGGCTTTGGCTTTGGTATATAAAATTGAATGATAATGTGAGGAGAACACTCTGAAAAATAATTTCAAACGGACATTAGGTGTGTCACCCCTTTACTTTTTTTACTTTAAAAAAAATAGTATTAGGGCTTGATCGTCGTCTCAGTATGCTTTCTTATCGCTAGTTTTTCGACAATACAAATCCCTGTGGAAGAGAATGACTTCTGCGATCGCATGTCGATCTAAATCGGTCGTGGTACGGTCATGGTAGGGCCTCGGTGCGGCCCTGGTCCGGTTACAGAGGCATCGCCATTAAATACTTATTTGTCTCGAGAATACTCATGATTGATCATCGCATTGGTCAAACAACGTAGTGACTGTGGGATCTCACTTAGGTTTTAGAGCGCTCGCCACTTATTGCACTATTTGGTCGCCAGTGAAAAATAGAGTGAACGCGACTGACATTCGACTCTAACAAGACCCCCATTGAGACCAATACGAGAGCGAAACATCAGTCGCATCGATCGCAGAAGTTTTGATTTTTGAAAACAGGCAATCGAAATCGCAAACCCCTCTGCGACAACATGCGACCCATGGCGAGGAAGGGAGATTTTTTGCGAACATGGGGATCTTCCGAAGACTTCAGTGCGATGTCAGTGGGAGTGAGTGAGAGTGTGCACGACCGCGAGAATAAAATCGGTCGCAGTGGGGCTGTGTGCTCGCTTGAATGGGGGTATAAGGTTACAGTTATAGTCTTTGGACCATCCTTCATGACATCATGAGAGTGACCTGTTCTAGTTCATTGATTTGTATTTGAACATTTGACCTGCATAATGCTCAACGTTTCTATAATATAAAACAGTTATATCGTATAGGTAACTCTTCGTTTCAGTTACGCGGTCATTAACCTAACAATAATACTCGGGGTATTGTTCAATTACTGACGTTGAAATAAGTTGTTTTAAACAAGTTTAAAAACTGGTATTTCTACACTCAACCGCAAAAGTAACGGCACCATATAAAATGCAAGATAAATCAATCCACGAGTGATGGACACAACTGAAACAGAGATACATCATGTCTTGAGTAGCGACCCAAACTAAAATAAAAGTTTCAGAGCATCACCTGTTCATATATCTGAGAAACACACGTTTTACGAATCTCCTGAACTAGACGAGATAGGAGAATCCAAAAGGTCTATTTTTTATGACGTCATACAGTAAAGACGCGTCAGCAAATTCAAGAAGATTATTTATATCGACAACATATTTTATTAATTAAAGTTACACATTTTACATATTTTTTTACTTAAATGCGAAACAGCACCTCAGGTGTATTTGACCTGACATAAAACTAAAAGTATCATATTCTTATGCATGAAATTGTGAAAACTTCTTTATCAACCATGTGTCAAAATAAACAAAACATTTTCTCGTCTTTACAGGCTGACAAAAATGATGTGATGACGCGATTCTGTTTATATTTACGACATTTCTTTTCGAATGAAGAGATAAATTCAATTTTATACAAACTTCTCACCGGTTAAAAAGTCCCTCTTTAATATGTGTTACTATTCCAAACGGTCAATAATACACCCCTAAACTCCATTTCAACTGGAACGAGTGACATTTTCAATGTCCAATATTTTTCTGAGGTTTTAAGAATTAAATTTATTTGCCCCTCCCTTTTGTTAAACCTAGAAAATAAATGACCCGAGGTGTGGGTTTAAACTGAAGCGGGCGGAAACCAGAAACAATTTTGTTTTTGCAGCAGTATGTTATCTTTTACACTGTTGAACGTGTGGTGACGTTTCTTTTGCGGTTGAGTGTATTGTGCAACTGGTCATTACATTACTAAAAGAACATGGGGCGAGGGAACTATAAGACGACCTGTAATTCATTCTCTTCCCACAGAGGTTACTCCCTTCAGATTTCCGATCCTACCCTCTGTTGTTTTTCGCTTGAAATCGAGAGCAGAACCAAAGTCCCCTAGCGGTCGAAAGAGAAATCTCATACCGTATCCCTGCTTCTTAACCAATGAAAACTCATCTTTCAGTGGCCATGTCGACGGAGTGACTTGAAAAATCTAGGCATTTTACTCTGAAGGGTATTGCTCATTAGCATTTGTCATTCAAATATGTGTGATGTAAATAACGCAAATGAACTGTTTTGGGTAGTTGTCTCTGATTTGGTCTTCTTTATTTATAAGTATGTTTATGATCAATCGTTTTCACAAAATCAAATAGCATAGATCGAGGAAAACACAGAAAACACAGGAAAACGAGAAAACGTTGGCCTTACGTTTATTTTATCATTATGACGTGTCATTGGCACGTGTCACTTTTACAACGGCGTCGCTGATTGCACAACTAGATTCAATTGCAACCAATCAGGACCCTCCCTTTCTGCCCCCGATTTCAAGCGTAAAACAACAGAGGGTAGGATCGGAAATCTGAAGTGAGTAACCTCTGTGGGAAGAGAATGCGTGTCATTATGTGTAATTTAATACCGGATGAAAGTCTATTTTGAAAGACATTTTATAACTTGTTATTATATCCTTATAGCTTTATTATTCACCATTAACTATCTCTCGTTTATCAGCAATCAGCGCAGAACAACTGAAAGCGGAGATCGCTGACCTACAACAAAAGTCAGCAAATTATGCTGATAGAGTGAGGGAATATGCTTCTAATTTGAAGGAGAATTATAACAGTGGTAAGTTTATCAATAGACTGAGATGCACTCTTTAAAAATGAAAACTTTATTTTAACTTTATCTGGGTTTTATCTCGTTGGGGTGTCAGAATATTCCTTAAGTAATGGATGCTATCCTCATCCCCGTTAGGCCGTGCTAACCTTTAGCTTTTTGTCAGAACGCCCGGGGATGAGGGTGTTATCTATCTTATATACCGAAAAGAAATACTAATATAAGGACAGTGTGTGCATAACTTAACTTTAAGCGATCCAAGTAAAATGAAAAAATATATATATCGACGTAGCAGTTTTCTACATTGAGGTATTTCTTATGCACAGAAGACCTATGTGAAGTGGCGAATTGTTCATGTGAGTCTGTCGCCTTCCATATGAGTCGTATGTAGCTCAGATTTCACTATGCAACTGAATTTTATTTGATCAATTCATGAAATCCAGATACTAAAGACGCTCTGAGGGAACGTTCGCGACAAAATTTTGAAGACGGCTACGGGTTGTATGAGGAAATCATCGGCTATGTGGAACACGCCATTGGAAATCTTTGGTTTGAAATCAGGAAACACGCCCACGGAGGTAAAAACTGCTGTACCACTTGCTCAATTTTTGTAAACGTAACTCAACTCTAAATGTTATATATAATCCTATACATAAATATATCCTATACATAAATATATATAATCAGGTGTTGAGAGTATTTGTCACCAAGACACCTAATCAAACATTTACACATTATCACGTTTTGAAAATGATTTAATAGAATTAGGTTTATCTAACAAATGAAGTTTGGTATTTGTGTTTTGCAGTTAATGACGGCTTTGCAACGGGCTATCGCAAGTGCTCGGAATTGAGTTCCTTCGCCCAAGAAAGTACGTATCGTAGCTTTTTTCTTTTCACCATCGGATATTACTGAATGCATGTGTTATTTGTCATCGTGTTCACGTTTCAACTATATGTCTGTAGGTAAGACAGCAATATCCAATATTGAAGTAAACATTACGCGAGGAAGTGTCATATGACTTTTACGAAACGAGTGTTTTTTTTATATATGCCCGAGCGAGAGCGAGGGTTACTGAGATACGTTTACACACTGATTTGCAAGAGTTTCGTATAAGTTAATTTTTGTAGTGTTATAGTTGCATTATTACCCATTGTATTTAGGAGATAAAAGTATTGTTTAACAAGGGATATTAAATAAAACTTCCTTTTTTTTTATACTTTTGAGAAGTAACACTATCAATAAGAAATGTTAAATTATATAAGGAATGTTAAAATATATATATTTCTACAGTTGTATTAACCATAAATGCATTGCATTATGTTGCTGTTCTGTCTCACAGAAAACTGGAATCCATCAAATTTGTCCCCTGGAGATTACAACCGTGCACGGTCAATGGCGGCAGATGACTGGTGGTGTCTTGCCTATGAGTTTGAGGGCATATTCAAGTTATGTGACAAGCTTACTCGCCGTGAGTTGTTTCTAGTATTTATGTCCGTTTCTATCTTCACCCCTACGCAAGACGCGAACCTTCATTCGTCTTCCTTGAAAACAGTCATCTTTCTTTCTTCAAGTGACACTGCGGATGTTGATAAGAATAGATACATTCCACAAATATATCTCATATAAAGACATATATATTGTTTTACATATCATTTTGAACCTAAGATGAGAGAGAAACTGCACTAAATAGCAAAGATTGTGAGCAGATATAACCTTTGAATAGTACTATAGTTTGCCAAGTGATTTAAAACCAGATCATATTTTTGGTGTTTGACAATGCCGTTTTAGTGAATAAAAGCCGGTTCCTACGCCTATGTGTAGGGACTGTTTTGCAACTGGCAAAATTAATTTTCAATTTTGTGGAGTCTCTGTATTTCCATTAGAAAACGTGCTACAGCCCCTTTGATATATTTACCATTACAATCAATCACCAGTTCACCCACAGGTGCTACCGCAGTGACTGTGTCATACGCAGGCTCGCAGTTTAAACACCTTCGTGTTGTTGTGTTCTGTATTCTGCGCTGCTATCGACCTAGCTTGTTCTAAATGTACAGAAAGTTGGGAAAGTCACGTTAAAGGTACATCCATTGTGTTTCATAAAATGTTATTTGGCTTTAATACATTGCAATTCACCATATGTGTTGTCTACAATACAAATAAATTCACTCAGCTTTCATAGTAATCCCCAATCGCCAAATATATCATAATTACTAGTTTCCAATTAAAATTGAGTAACAGCATTATGTGTGTGCAGAAACCGAAACTGCACGCCCCATTTACATGCACAGTACTTATAAGACCTATTAAACATTATCAACTCAAATATGTCTTCTTGTCTGTTATAAATAACATTCAAAAATAACGCTTGACTCATTGACGCGCGCCACACGATGTGCATTGTCCGGATTTCGATCAGAAATCACGACTTTTACCGTCATATCGTCAAAATGCTAAGTCTACTATCATCAAACTGGTAGTTTTCGGTAACAGTCGGTACTTCTCGATAAAGTAATACTATTTATAACGTTTGCAATATGTGACCCCAACAACACAATGGATGTACCTTTAAGCATGGTCCTTCATTTATAACGTCCTATCTCAGGCTAAAAGGTAATGTTGCTCCACAGGGCGGCCACTCCAATGGGTTGCAGCGTAGGCCTATCCGTTTTACCTCGAGATAGGATGAATTTATATTCGAACAGCACTAAATTATAACGTTACTATTGTTTTCGGCGCCGCTCGTCGAATGGGTTGGTGACCCGCTCCATGGTTCGATAAACTGAAGTTTGAAGGGTTTATTCCCTGTCCTACACACATATATAAGAAGACTTGTGGTGTTATCATGGGCAAGTAACACTCATCAGTACAATTGAGTATCTGGTATGAAAGTGAGGCAATGTGAGAGATAACCATAAAAGCGCCTTAATTGGCCGCTTGGTTACATACTCCCAGTGGGTTGAGAAAGAAACAAAGGAACGATATCAGTCCTTTAATTAGTTATAACATTCAGTGAAGGGTGACATCGTCATTTATCAGACCCGCGTTAATGTTTATCCAACGAGCCGTAGGCGAGTTTGATAAACACTAACAAGGGTCTGATAAATTACGATGTCACCCGAACAAACTGAATGTTATAACGTATTTATATTACCGCATGTCTCAAAATATCATTAAAAAAACAAAGACAATTTTGGACAGAAAGGAGCTGATCCATCGACAAAGTATGACCTTAAACGTTTGCCCCGTGACATGGAATGATTGACGTGGATGCATGCTTTATTCATGTTGTGGGATATAAAACATTTATCTCCCTCGGGAAGATTTATCAACCCGTATGTCGGTGTTTATTGATATTTGTTAATGGTCACGGGGACCAATCAGGGATCGACATTCTTACATGAGGTAAGATAATGTGTGTGCGCTTCGAGTATATCCTTCGCAGCATGGAGTTATAAGTATCCCCATGATTAGGTGTTCAAGATGTCGTCTGAGAAACCTAGTGTTTTTATCCGAATCGGTAATATTAAGAATTCAGCACTTGAAATTGCGGATGTTGATAAGAATAGACATATTTTTGGACAACATCTGCGAAAAATGATATGTATAATATATGTCTTTATAAGTGATATATTTGTGGATATGTGTCTATTATAATCAATATCCGCAATGTCAGTGTCACAAGTTTTTATTTTTGTCACTTTTTAAAATTGAAGACCTAACCATTGATGCCTCAATCTTAGTTATAATCTGAAAACATCTAAAACAGTTTACTTTTACATCAGTCTTTCTGCAATGATTATTTTTTTTTATCTTGACGCATTATATTTATATTTTTAAGAATCAATGATAAAAATTATAATAATTGAACATATCAGTTTAAAGATCTTATTTCAAGTTGAATATTTTTCTTTAATACATCATGATCTACAAAACGATGTTCATTGATTTTCCGTTTAAAATGATCTATTTCTATTTCTATATCTGTATCTCTTATATGTTTCCTACAGTACAATTATTCGCCCACATATAGTGTAAATGTAGTTCCAAATCCAAGTAGACAAACGACTCTATGTGTGTTTGCAGATAATTTGGATAGAGGATTAACCATTGAGGAGGCTATCAAGGGACTTGGGCAAATATTCCTTGGACTCGCGGAGCTCGATAACAGTGCCATATATTTTTATTACGCTGTCGAATTTTTCGGTGAGTAGTTGTAAATCTGAACTCTATCTGGTTTAAATTATAATCTAATTAGGGTCCACGGTACTCAACAGTTGCTGTAATTGTTATAATTTATCTATCTCAGGTCAGGAGGACAGTCTTTGTACTGATTGTATAATCTAATTTGTGCACGTTTTATATATCTACAGATCCTAACCCTGTACCTGACTTCAGTGGCGGACAAAGCTCTGGAACTGAAAGTGAAAGAGAACTTTTGGTCCGTTCATTGGAAGAGTTGCTGCAAATACGTAATGGACCGCCAGGGCCGCCAGGAGGACCACCACCGAACGGAAGTCCCCCACCACCACCACCATCAACAACTACACAAACACCTGGTGGTGGAAAACGTCTTCTGGAGAAAGCTCTGATGCAGATGCTCAGGATACGTAATGGACAGCCAGGACCACCAGGTCCACCAGGTTCACAGGGACAAGGACCACCACCGAACGGAACTCCCCCACCACCACCACCATCAACAACTACACAAACACCTGGTGGTGGAAAACGTCTTCTGGAGAAAGCTCTGATGCAGATGCTCAGGATACGTAATGGACAGCCAGGACCACCAGGTCCACCAGGTTCACAGGGACAAGGACCACCACCGAACGGAACTCCCCCACCACCACCACCATCAACAACTACACAAACACCTGGTGGTGGAAAACGTCTTCTGGAGAAAGCTCTGATGCAGATGCTCAGGATACGTAATGGACAGCCAGGACCACCAGGTCCACCAGGTTCACAGGGACAAGGACCACCACCGAACGGAAATCCCCCACCACCACCACCATCAACAACTACACAAACACCTGGTGGTGGAAAACGTCTTCTGGAGAAAGCTCTGATGCAGATGCTCAGGATACGTAATGGACAGCCAGGACCACCAGGTCCACCAGGTTCACAGGGACAAGGACCACCACCGAACGGAACTCCCCCACCACCACCACCATCAACAACTACACAAACACCTGGTGGTGGAAAACGTCTTCTGGAGAAAGCTCTGATGCAGATGCTCAGGATACGTAATGGACAGCCAGGACCACCAGGTCCACCAGGTTCACAGGGACAAGGACCACCACCGAACGGAAATCCCCCACCACCACCACCATCAACAACTACACAAACACCTGGAAGGCGTGGACTGTCCGAAAACCTCAAGACGATGCTAAGGAAACTACATCTATACAAATAAATCAAATCTTATTGTTACTTCTGTATCATTAACACTGTACTTTATTTGAATTAAGTCACCTTAACATGATGTTTTCACTTTCAGACCTGTAAGTAATCTTCTTGTTAAAATTTCTCTGTTTCATCCCCGTAAAACGATAATAAAATGTGAAAATATTGCTTCGACGTTATCAATTTAATAGTATTTTTACAATGAGAGGGTTGTCGTGTTACTCATCATGCTTCGAAGGCACAGCTTCCCCCTCAAGGCACACATCTCGCCAGTTTTATCACAGGCTAATTTAAGCCTTGTTGATTTTCATTGCCTTTTATGTGCCAGAGATCTCTGATTGCACTACCAAGTCTAGATGCAACCAGCTGACACAGAAAATGAGACACAATGCACCAAGCTTTAAATTAGCTAGTGACAGTTACTGCCTCGATGTATGACCTTCGGTGGAGGTTGTCGTTGGTCAGGGAGTCACTTCACATTTCTGTAGAAATCATTGTCTCAATACGATTGAAGTTATATGTATTCCTGAAAATGTCGAGAGAAATCTTTTCATTCATTATAGGGCAGAGGGTAAAACATCTCATCACACGATCCGCATCCACAGAAAACGGTTTTCAGTATCTGAAGAAAATTGTGCGGCCTAAAAAAGCGTGAGGTGGAACTCTTCAGTGTGGGAGGTATATTTGTCTCATGGGAATATGAGAGTTCAGAGAGCAAAATGGTTGACCATTCCATCATGGTGCCTTAATTAATCAATTCTGAGTGTTAAGATATCGCTACATCGACACTTATTTAACTTTTCTTGAGATCACTTTATTTCAGTAAGAAAACCTTTTAAATCCTTTAAGACCTAAATACTGATTGGACTCGGTTAGCATTTTATTGAAAATCTCTGCATCTCTGAAATGATTATATGCCTTTCAAGTTGCATGTTTGTCATAATGTCATTAGGAGCAATCAACTGCTATCATCTGTAACATTTGAAAGCAGAAACTATGAATAATCTGTTTACCGACAGTCGGTTTGTTATAAAAGGTGCATGCTCTCCGATCCATGGTCATGACGTCACTCTAATGGCTAATGGTGTTCATTTTTCGAGACTGATGTATTTTGTCTTGGTGTATCTGAAAAGGATCTTAAAATATCTCTCAACTAGACAAATTAATGTTTGTAATGCATGAACCTGGATTCGAACATGCAACCCTTCCCTTGGTAATCAGCGCTTCTAGCCATTAGGCCACAAGACACTGTTAGGAAACCTTAGGATTGTTTGTCAGTAAGAATCCCGCGTTCTGTTCAAGACTTGTAACGCACGGAAGGCATGGAAAGGCAGAGTTTTAGCTGTCAATCACATCGCTTCGCATGGAAGTTTTGCGCTGCACATGCGTGGAAGAATCCATTTCATGAGGGTCGCAGCTACTTGTACCATATCCGATGAATGAGCACCGAAATTTGCAAAATAATTGATTTTGGTGTCCCATAATTGAAATTTATAAACACATATACATGTTTCGTGACGTCATACATGGATTAAGATGGACAATGCATTCGGAGCAGTGGATTCGTTAAAAATAATCAACTCGCCCCTTCGGAGCTCGTTGATTATTTTGATTATTTATGCTCCTCATGCATTCTCCATTACATAATCATTAGGTGTTGAAGATACCCGAGTTCACTTGGCGGCTCCAACAACTTTATGTTCAATATATAGTTATGGTAGAGATTATTCTCTTCCTACAGAGTTTACTCCCTTCTGATTCCTTTAAAATATGCTGCTGGGTCTAGTGAAAACAAGTGACTATAAACATTCTGATGAATTAAGAAGAGCAAATCAGAGACAAAACCGAAAAAAGTTTATTTGTGTTATTTTCTCAGGCATATTTGAAGGGCATTTTAATTAGCAAGACCCTTTACAGTCAAAGGCTAAGATCTTTGAAATAACTAGGCTTCATTGAATATTTAGCAGTGATAGTATATGTAGTATCCATTTTTCGCTAGATACTTTGGTTAGAAACAACGGCCGGCGGTTCAACAAATGAAGCGCTTCGTAGCGCTCACTGATCGCTCAATGTAGCGCTCAATGTAGCGCTCAATGTAGCGCTCAATGAGCGCTTCTTTTCTCTTGAACGACACAGTGCAAATTCCTCGAAGTTTGCTCGCCTTGCTACGTAGCGCTACATTGAGCAATCGCGTTCAAGAGAGGTTTAAAAGTAATCGCTCATTGAGCGATTACTTTGAAACCTATCTTGAACACAGCCCAGATGTTAGGGTCGAACATCTGAAGGAGTAAACTCTGGGACGAGAATTGGCAGATATATGACACGTTGGGAACATTGTCATGTCAGCTGCAACTTGATCACACGTTCATTCCACAGCGGTAATATCATATCCAATCTTTGAACGGTCGATACGCCTGTTTTACCTGCACCATTGGACTGAATAAAATTAGTGATCTTTTCATCAGTATTCACAAGTATAAAAACTAACTTCTGACGTAAAAATAAACATTAATAAAAGTTAATGAATAATACAGCTTGCAGTTTCTACAAAAATAGTCTGAATGATCAAACTCCTACTCTTCAGCCATAAATATATGTACACATGTCATTCATATACATCCTTGGTTGCAGGTTGCGTATTTCGTCGGGTTAAAAGTCAAATGTGAGCATTGTGAACTTCAAAATGGAATTCAAAAGCACCACACGCTGCAAGTTCATAAAAACAAACATGTACACGGACAATACCGCCAAAGTATGTTTTGCATATTAACGATTTTGATACACCATTTAAACACTGATATTTTACAAGTAGGCCGGGTGGCTAGAATATCATTTCCATGTACAGTGCTGTTGTATCATAGATGGACAAAACGGTCCACCTGCAGCAGGAAACGAGTCATTTTCTCAGATCCCTGTAGTACGACTTGACTATTCGCCCGTAGTCGTTTTGATTATCACAACGATAGTCATCATGCAAGAGTTTCACTTCCTGTGGTAGATGTGTATACTACAGTTACATTTTACACAATACATGTAGCTTGCAAATACTGATCTTAGGTCAGCATAAAAATGTGATGTACAACAGAGGCGTGTCCAGGATCGCGAGTACCCGCTTGGCGTGTACGCGAACGGTAGCTGAACGGAAACTGGGGTCGCGAGTACTTCCCAAGGTGGTTTCAAAATATCGTTACCATTTTGAAAAAAATAGGTCCCTTGCACATAGAAACCGATCAAATTTCAATTGAGGGGGAAATAGAAGAAAAAAACGCGACTCCATTTTCGATCGTGTATACTCGCTTGGCGAGACTGCTCCACAGTTTTCACGTGTGTATTCGCAGGTACTCGCGGTTTCGTTTTCTTTCGTTCAGAGATTCGGGGAACTCGCGAAAACTTGCGAATACACACTCTGCTGAACAGGCCTCAGGTGGCGTCTTCTAGCACGATAAGAATTATTGTTTCATTCATGTGGAGGGTGTTAGATAGATACTCATTCATGAATTAGTTTTGATTTTTGTTAGTATTAGTTAGCCATTGGTAACACTTATATACATTTTCGGAAGAACATTTTATTTCAGGAGGAACGGTGTGTTACAGCGCCTTTAAAATATTACTGAACCAGGAGATCTTTGTCCTGAATAGTGTTAGTCTGTACTATACAGGAAGGTGCATGGTGAAGTGTGAAGCCGCGATATCAACGAGCCCCGTACAGTTTATTCCTTTACCAAGTCTAAGCTTCCAATGAAACATAATTAATCACAATATGGGAATCGATTCAAGATAATAACAAAAAAGATAAGTCAACTTTATACTGCCCCGAATATATAATGAAGATAAGTGTTCATCACAAACTCACAGAAAAGAGTATAGTGTCAACAGGTGTACTACCCCTTTCTTGAATCTTATATCTTAATATGAAGCTTGCATATTTAACATACCGTTTTTTAAAAACGATATTTATTCATCTGCAAATTTGCCATTTAAGATTGCAATGCTGAATAATTGTAATTCGATGGATAGCAGGCTACGTATGTCCTGCTACACAATATTTAGCTAGGAAGTCGAGGAGAAATCACGCTCTGTTTACCACTGAGTAGACAAGTGTATATGGCGCACAATACACAGGTATTCAATACACCTACCTTTAACCTGGCGCGTTGTACCCACTAGCATGCCACGTGAACATGACTCTATCATTGGGTGTCAGCAAAAATACAATACTTTTGCAAACTTTCTCACAGCGAAGCTATACCTATGACGACTAAATCCAATTATATACTGACATATCTATTATCCATTCACATGGTCTAAAGATATATTTAATATAAGAGGTCACAATACACGGGAAGCGACACTGGTTCCACAATACACACTGCTTTGGTATCTGACACTAAAAGAAGCCAATATTCTTTTGATTTACCAACGCGTTGTACTACTTGTTTTGTATTTTAACTCTTGGATACGATACAATAACATTTCAAAACATACTGTGAATGATGACACATCAATATGATAAAAACTTAAACCTTAAAACTTAAAAAAATAAACCTTTACAAAATGCAAAAAAAAACAAATACTAGTTTATGCTGACACATCAAATATAACAATACAGTATTGTGCCTTGTTTTGTCTGGATAGCTGTAGGGGGGGGGGGGGGGGGGGGGGTATGCAATTGGCAAATCTATCATTACACATACAGCTCTCTTCAACCAGCTACTTGGGCCCTGATGCCTACAATAAAATAGTATTACGTATAATCTAAGGTTCATTTTGTGTCAAAGCTTAACAAAAACCCACACTACCATATATATTTTTTCATCGATTTCGGTAGGAGAACATGAACTTTGTAACATATAAAAAAGCAACACAAGTTTAAAACTAGAAATGTAGTATTGTTCAGTTTGAAGCAGTTTTTTTCTCATGTTCCCATAGACTCCCATGTTAAAATTGTACTTCACCCCACTATCTTACAGGCGTCATATCTCGAAAAAAAACCACACTACCCCTATTTTTTAAAAGATAATAAAACCCCTCTGTGTTGTTCGATGTTGATTAGTTTATTCATATAGACAGGTAACACGACAAGTCTTCACAACTCATGTCTCTGTGTAGTCCAGGGAACACGACAAGTCTTCACAACACATGTCTCTGTGTAGGCCAGGGAACACGACAAGTATTCACAACTCATGTCTCTGTATAGTCCAGGGAACACGACAAGTCTTCACAACTAATGTCTCTGTATAGTCCAGGGAACACGACAAGTCTTCTCAACTCATATCTCTGTATAGTCCAGGGAACACGACAAGTCTTCACAACTCATGTCTCTGTGTAGTCCAGGGAACACGACAAGTATTCACAACTCATGTCTCTGTATAGTCCAGGGAACACGACAAGTATTCACAACTCATGTCTCTGTATAGTCCAGAGAACACGACAAGTCTTCACAACTCATGTCTCTGTGTAGTCCAGGGAACACGACAAGTCTTCACAACTCATGTCTCTGTGTAGTCCAGGGAACACGACAAGTCTTCACAACACATGTCTCTGTATAGTCCAGGGAACACAACAAGTCTTCACAACTCATGTCTCTGTGTAGTCCAGGGAACACGGCAAGTATTCACAACTCATGTCTCTGTATAGTCCAGAGAACACGACAAGTCTTCACAACTCATATCTCTGTATAGTCCAGGGAACACGACAAGTATTCACAACTCATGTCTCTGTATAGTCCAGGGAACACGACAAGTATTCACAACTCATGTCTCTGTATAGTCCAGGGAACACGACAAGTATTCACAACTCATGTCTCTGTAAAGTCCAGAGAACACGACAAGTCTTCACAACTCATGTCTCTGTGTAGTCCAGGGAACACGACAAGTCTTCACAACTCATGTCTCTGTGTAGTCCAGGGAACACGACAAGTCTTCACAACACATGTCTCTGTGTAGTCCAGGGAACACGACAAGTCTTCATAACTCATGTCTCTGTATAGTCCAGGGAACACAACAAGTATTCACAACTCATGTCTCTGTGTAGGCCAGGGAACACGACAAGTCTTCACAACTCATGTCTCTGTATAGTCCAGGGAACACGACAAGTATTCACAACTCATGTCTCTGTATAGTCTAGAGAACACGACAAGTCTTCACAACTCATATCTCTGTATAGTCCAGGGAACACGACAAGTATTCACAACTCATGTCTCTGTGTAGTCCAGGGAACACGACAAGTATTCACAACTCATGTCTCTGTATAGTCCAGGGAACACGACAAGTATTCACAACTCATGTCTCTGTATAGTCCAGAGAACACGACAAGTCTTCACAACTCATGTCTCTGTGTAGTCCAGGGAACACGACAAGTCTTCACAACTCATGTCTCTGTGTAGTCCAGGGAACACGACAAGTCTTCATAACTCATGTCTCTGTATAGTCCAGGGAACACGACAAGTATTCACAACTCATGTCTCTGTATAGTCCAGGGAACACGACAAGTATTCACAACTCATGTCTCTGAATAGTCCAGAGAACACGACAAGTCTTCACAACTCATGTCTCTGTGTAGTCCAGGGAACACGACAAGTCTTCACAACTCATGTCTCTGTGTAGTCCAGGGAACACGACAAGTCTTCACAACACATGTCTATGTGTAGTCCAGGGAACACGACAAGTCTTCATAACTCATGTCTCTGTATAGTCCAGGGAACACAACAAGTCTTCACAACTCATGTCTCTGTGTAGTCCAGAGAACACGACAAGTCTTCACAACTCATGTCTCTGTATAGTCCAGGGAACACGACAAGTATTCACAACTCATGTCTTTGTGTAGTCCAGGGAACACGACAAGTATTCATAACTCATGTCTCTGTATAGTCCAGGGAACACGACAAGTCTTCACAACTCATGTCTCTGTATAGTCCAGGGAACACGACAAGTATTCACAACTCATGTCTCTGTATAGTCCAGAGAACACGACAAGTCTTCACAACTCACGTCTCTGTATAGTCCAGGGAACACGACAAGTATTCACAACTCATGTCTCTGTGTAGTCCAGGGAACACGACAACTATTCACAACTCATGTCTCTGTATAGTCCAGGGAACACGACAAGTCTTCATAACTCATGTCTCTGTATAGTCCAGGGAACACGACAAGTATTCACAACTCATGTCTCTGTGTAGGCCAGGGAACCAATCCTCACTCTCAGTTTATCCAGCAATGAAGCGGGTCACCAACCCATTCGGCGAGCCGCGTCAATTCTTGTTGAACTTCACTGATAGCGGTCAACTGAGCTGTGTACAGGACCACGTGCCATCCCCATGCGATGCTGTGAGGGCGTTACGATAAATGACTGAATCAATCACTATCGGAAAGAGGAACTTAGATTTTGTGACAGATTTCTTATTAGAGTAGGAAATAGCACTGAAATTTTAATGGTACTGATTTTTACCAAAAATAGCTATTGTCCCTAACTGCCTAAACTGCGTGTATACTTTAACCTTAAGATGTCAAAAATAACACCAATTGACACCAACTTGACTTTCGCTAGTCAAAACATCTTTTATCTTGCAAAATCAGTAAGTATCAGGTTGGTGAACTGTCGTCGTTTTTTCAACAATTATCTACATTCAACTATTGACAAAGCTTATACGATGTTTTCATGCATTTTGTCTCCTTCCAGTGCAACCCGTTTGTCTTTGTTTAATAAGGATCATTACAGTGAACTCTGATCAGATTTAGTCAGTAGGCCACGTTTATTGAAATTGACTTTTCCAAAATGTAAGATTTTGAATGTTCATAATGTTGTAACTAGTGACAGACAGACAGACATGTTATTCAGTATAAAGGCGAAAGGCCCAAAATGCAGCTCTAGTTTTACATATACATTTAAGAAAGTTAACAACATTCATGATAATATTATAATTTATCTTTACTGCTGAGAATATAGATTAAATTTTGTGTGATTGATGTATTGTACAACAATGGAGCAATAAACTTATTTCTAGCATTTGCATACAATTTACAATAAAAAGGAATGTGGATTTCATCTTCAATACAGTTAATATTGTCTACTTTACAGCAAATACAGACTCTTTCAACCATTGGTACATTGTTTTATCTTCCTGTTTCTATATCTAACCCAAAATTACTGCACCTGAATTTTGCTAAAAGGAGTTTTAAATAGGGAGATATAGACAACGATAGATAGCTTTCTACATGTAATAATCATTTAAAATGCTTGTATGCAAATGAATCTGAAAGATTATGAATATTTGCAGACCATGATTGTTTTAGAATATCAGAGAGCCTAAGTTTAAATTTTTGCATAAAAACTTTGCTATCACCAACATCTTGGGAAAGCCATACAATACATTTCAAATACGATATTCCTAATATATGTAGCCCAAGTAAGCCTACCCGAATCATCAAGAGATTTTAACATATCATAACCCTGAAATGAAACTCTATGTGAATCTAGTTCAATTAATTAACCTACACAAATACTTAACCGCTCTAGACATATAATTAAACTGCAATGGAAGCCTACCGCATTCCCCTAACACCATGCTGCTACTAACATTTCTACCAACTCTAAGAAGCTGTCTACAAACTTTAATCTGGAGACCTTCAATAATTTTACAATAAAATGTTCCCCAGACTTCAGAACCATAACACAAAATAGGCAGAATAATAGAGTCAAACAATTTAAAAAGATCCTGGGTGACAAAGTTCCAAAATTTCTTTGAAAAAAATAAATAGAGATAAGTGCATTATTACCTTGGGAAAATAGACAGTATTGAGTCATAGTCCATGAAAGTCTAGGGGTGAAAACTATACCAAGATACCTGTAAGATGATACAACCTCAATTTGTTTACCTTCGAAGAACCACTTTTCATAATGTCTCAAATATCCTGAATTGCGAAACACCATAATTTTTGTTTTATCCAAATTAACCTTCATACCAGTATGCCTACAAAATAGCTCTTGTGCATTTAACCTCTTCTGCAACTCAAGTGCAGTATCTGCAAGCCCTGACACATCATCAGCAAACATCAATGCATAAAGAGTATCTACACTAGCACTTATATTAACACCTTTTCCTCCAAACTTTTATAATACTGAAAAAAGCCTGTTGATAAAAATTGTGAATATTTGGGGACTTAAAATACAGCCTTGCCTGGTACCTTGATTACATCTGAAAGTATCAGTGAGTCCATTTGGAGTCCTAACACAAGCTACCAGCTTCGAATACATTGACATTAAGATATTATAGAACTTACCAGTCATTCCGACATCCTTAAGACAATCAAACAAAACTTTATGATTAATTGTATCGAAGGCCTTTGCAAAATCTATAAAAACACAATAAAATCTACCCTTTTTCCTATGCGCATACTTTTGAACACTGCATTCAATGAAATATATATGATTAACAGTACTATACCCAGCTCTAAATCTAGCCTGACACTCACTAATAATATCATTCCTCTCACACCACTTCTGCAGCCTGGATGTTAAAATAAAAGTAAACTATTAAAGAAATACCTCTATAATTACCTATGTCTTGTCTCAATCCTGATTTAAATAGTGGGCAAATAATACCTGCACCCCAAACATCTGGGAAATAACCTTTATCAAATATTTGATTAAAAAGTAATGAAAGATATTTCACAGAGTATGGTTTGGATGATTTGATGAATTCAGCTACTATGCCACCAGGCTCAGGAGATTGATTATGTTTCAGCTTGTCAATGTTTGAGTTCACTTCCTGTTCAGTTATGATATCATTCAAGTCATCATCACACTAGTGACTTTTGACTTAAAGGCAGAAGTATGACCAGTTGACTTTAAGAAATGGAATTACTCACATGACAACAGCCAATACATCAGTTTCAATCTCAGTATAACGTAACATGTGTTTGGAGATCAAAACACGAACAGTTTATCAATGCAAATGTCCAAATGAAGCGAGACGTTATTTGAATGAAATAGACTATAATACTATACGGTAACTTTTACTGACGCATTGTCTTCTTTCTTTTTGGACAACTTTTGCAGGTGAAAAACGTAAAGGTGCTTAACTTTGTTCATGTGTATATATTTTGTATAGAATTCTCGTGCTTTAGGTAAAGCATTTTATAATCCAATTTAACACTGCTTTCTACAGGAGATTCCTATAGTGTAAGATCAAGTGATATCTAGCACTGAGAGTCTAAACACTGCTGTGTAAATTTACATGTCGATGAAGGTAATGATTTTGGGTGGTATATAAAATATCACCCTCAGGTACGTGATCATACACATACAGATGGACGGGCAAAGCCCCCGCGGCAAGCTGTGGATGTATCGGGTCATACCAAAAAGTACAGGTATAAACGACTTACACCTCACTTTTGTCGAGTTAATACTTTTATTTGTTACCGATAACGTTAATTTTTAAAGTTTACATTTCAAAACCTTGACTGGGCCCCATCTATCAGGTTACGCTATTTGGTCGTTGTACAGTACATTTCATGTGTGACGTGCAATGCGTTGTTATGTTATTCTCGTAAATGCACGTGTATTTGTGCTCACTTGGTTAGGTTGTGTAAAAGCGCTGCGTAAATGAAATACACGAAGGGTTGCATGTTGATTAGTCATGACACATCTACAGAAAGAACAAAGATATTCCATGGCAACGAGATGTAGTTGGGTGTAATTGTAACTTTTATCAACGCGTGTTGATATATTTGATAACAGAAGACACTTGGGTGAGATTCTCTACATACATGAAGTGTTAGGTAGGCTTCATTTGTTCATGTATGCGAGTGTATGCATGTGCGAGTATAACTACACCATTGTGCACATTTCACTTCACTGACAGACAGCAACCATACAACAAGTTATGACAGACAACACGCATCCCCTGTTTTTATAATGCAATTTATATATAAATACAGTTTTCAAGAGTTTTAAATTAAATTTAATAAAAAGGAGACTTTTGCTGTAGGCTGAATCAAAGGCATTATGCATATATCCATGATATTGTATTTGAGTGTAATTTACCGAAAGTAATATCTTCAGTCACAACGCGTATGCACCTGATAACGCACGAACAGATATGTTATTATAAAGTATTGCGAAATGTTTTCAAAGTTTTCGCAAGACTATTTCGTCGACTATTCACACAGCGTATTGGAGCTTGAAGCTCATCACGAACCTATTCTAAAGCTTGCTTATGATTATAGCTCCTGGACAAGAATGAGAGCATGGCTGGCATGGGCGTAGCTGTAATATATGTTAACTTACATGTATAACTTTGCAAAATAGCTCAGTTAATTTTTCCAAAAACAATTTCAACGTTTTAGTTTAAGTCAGTATTATAGTGTTACACGCGCCTTAACTTGTATGTGTGTTTATCTCACTTAAACTCCTTATTATGACACTGTTTCACTTACTAATATGTCAATTTGAATAGGTTGTACTGACACTAATTAGAGGATATTTGGCTTTTCTTGACTAATACCATGTTTATCTCATCGAGTGAGGTAGAAAGGTTATATTTTCACGAGTTGCGCAGCCACGAGTGAAAATATATAACTTTTCTACCTCACGAGATGAGATAAACATGGTATTTGTCAAGAAAAGAAAATTTTCTATTTATTATATGACCAAATCTTTGCATATTCACCGAAACAGACTTGCATTTACGTTAAGTCGGCTCCAGAATGAGCCTGTCGCCTCAGCAACAATGTGACGTCATGAACGTGTCATGACGTCGGAGCATTGTTTTATGACGTCAGGTCATTGTTATATCAGTCACTAGTGACTGATAACACGTTCCATTGTTATTTTCACTAGTGACTGATAACACGGTTTATTTTAATTGATGGATCCCGGTATTTCACCTGCAATCATATAATAAAACGTGTTCAAAGTCATAAATAGTGTGTCACAAATATATATATACATATGGATTTGAATAGGTTGTACTGACAATAAAACGTAGGTACTTGAATCGAAGCGTCAACATTTTGCACGGTAACCGCCTGTTTACCATTTTCCGATGCCGCAACAGACATCTCTGCCGCAACAGAAATCTCTGGCGTTAGTCAGACGCGGACGTCAAGGGATGTGGTTACATTACAATTGTTTCTGTGTATGCGTGGTACAGTTCTTTTGGTCACAGCAAAGTGGTTAGCAATAACGTAATTTTTGACCACCGTCAATCGCCATTCCTTTTTTCTGATTTCGAATTGTGTTGGTTTAGGCATAGTTTGTTTGTTTGTTACAAATGTCGCGTTTGCTTGCTAGATAATGAATAATGTCACCTACATAAGTCTTTACATTTGCATCTCCTCATACAGATTTCATGCATGTATATTTCAAGTAATGTAATTAACATGCACGTCGTGGAACATGTGGATATCCTATTTTACGAGATGTGTCTGATGTTATGTCACGGTTCTTTAAGACTTTCTATAGGGTGTTTCATCTCTGTGATCATACAGCCAAACATTATAGATGTTTGTGTAGGGGTGACACCCTTTATGGCCATGAGTAATTGTAGTTAAAATCTGATTGATCTGAAATATTTTGTGATGGTCTTTTCCGAGTTATCATACATAATTCTGGATCCTTTTGAATATGAAACAAGGCGTTTGTTGCAAATAGTAATACTCATGTTAGTAATGGGAATACCTATATTGGCTCTGATTGTTTGTTTCCAGGACATAGGCAACATGTGTATAGAAGAAGAAGAAGAAGAAGAAGGGTTTATTTGTATAAAAGGCCATTTGACCCATAGAATACAGAGTGGTACATTTTGTATATTTGAGTTACCATTTCAAGGTGTATTGTTAACAGGCGCAGAATATACATGCTTTAGGAAACATACAAAGCTATTAATAATATGTGTATAAGGTAATTGTAACCTCAAAAACATTGTACCTCTAAACCCTATATAGAAGTTTTAGTGTTTCAAAAGGCATAACACCATCACATATTGATTGATAAGATTCCTTTATCAGCCCAATGTTTTATAAAGTTATGGGTGTTATTAAGTTTGTGATTAATCCATTAATTTTGGGCTAGAATATAATCAATATTATCAGCATCAACTTCAATCTCTTTACAATATTTAGACCATGCCTTCAGTACATCTAGCCAATATGGGTTCTTGATTCGAAAGTGTATAGCCGAGTTACCTCCACATTAAAAAAAATATCCTTGAATGGTTTATTACATGGGTTCCATGCAATATCTTTTTAACAATGTAGTCTCAAGGTGGATATTTTTAAAGCTTCAATGAATGTTTTTATATCAATCATCCGAAGGCCCCCTTCTTGTTTTAATCTTTTCATGGTATCTCTTTAATTTTTATATTATCTGTTTTGCCATTCCAAATAAATCTTTTCCAGAAAAAAAGTATTCTGGAGGGTTTGGTAATGTACTGAAGACGTGAACTAGTTTTGAAACAGGTAAAGTTTTGATGACAGTAATCTTTCCAATTAATGTTACCGGTAAGTGTCTTTTTCTCCATTTAGCCAAAATTCTGTTTATTTCCTAAATTCTTTTGTGGTGTGGGAGTAAATTTGATATCCAATACCTCTAATTCACCCCTGTGCCATTCTATTTTTATGTCACTACATAATTTCTAATCTCTGTTTGCTTTAGAGCCTATCCATATTGCCTTAGTCTTAATATGTATCTTAAGACCCGAGATCTTATAAAAAGTATTCAATGTACTGATAGCCGCATAGAGACTGTCTTCAGATCCATCAAGTAAAAGTTCTGTGTCATCAGCATATTGTCCAAAATTCATTATCATCAATACTGATACCTTATTTGCTCTTATCATACAACCCATGATTTCAGCAACCGGGGAAAATAGGTAAGGCGATAGGGGGTCACCTTGTCTGCAACCACCTTCATTTGTAAAAACGTCTGATAAGTGGCCATCCTGCACTACACAAGAAGTTGTGTCAAAGGTTAGGAGGTTTACCCAGCTTCTTATTACAGGGCCAAACCCAAATTTGCCCAGTACTAAATCAATAAATTTCTTGGAGACAGTGTCAAAAGCTTTTTCAAAATCAATCAAATCATCAATCCCGAAATATTTCTTCTTTTGGTTTCAAACATTACATCATAGAGACGTCTTGTGTTTTCAGTAATAGTTCTGCCTGTAATAAAACCAGTTAGTTTCCATGCATAAGTCATCTAATGTTTTCTTAAAGGGGTTATTTATACAAGTGCTGAATATTTTATAAAGAGTTTTTCAACACAGATCTATATTAGGTTTAGGGATACATGTTATGACTCCCCTTTTGACAGTCAAAGACAATTCTTTTTTCACTGAAACCTCTTTGATAAATCTTACAATCCAGACTTTTTGATCTTTCCAAACAAATTTTAAAAAGTCAATTGGAAAGCCGTCAATTCCTGGGCTTTTGTTATTTTTCATGTTTCTGACAGCAGAAGTAATTTCCTCAACAGAAATATCTTTTTCCAATGAGTTTCCCAAGTCATCACTAAGTGTAGGAGTCATAACATTTTGTAAACCAACCTCTTCTTCCAGTTCTGTATTTGATGTATATAGTTTTTTTATGCCCCCGAATCGGAGATTACGGGGGTATATTGTTTTTCACCTGTTCGTCTGTCCGTCCGTCCGTCCGTCCGTCTGTCCGTCTGTGTGTTTGTCCACAAAAACTTTAACCTTGGCCATAACTTTGGATTGCTCAGGGCTAGGGATTTCATACGTGGCATGTGCATACCTTGTGATGAGCCCTTTCAGATGAGGTCATCATATTTGACCTTGTGACCTTGACCTTGCCGCAATTGACATTTTCAGAAAACGTTAACCTTGGCCATAACTTTGGATTGCTCGGAGCTACGGCTTTCATACTTGGCATGTGCATACCTAATGATGAGACCTTCAGGTGAGGTCATCATATTTGACCTTGTGACCTTGACCTTGACCTTGCCGCAGTGGACATCTTCAGTAAACTTTAACCTTGGCCATAACTTTAGATTGCTCAGAGCTACGGCTTTCATACTTGGCATGTGCATACCTTGTGATGACACCTTTCAGATGAAGTCATCATATTTGACCTTGTGACCTTGACCTTGCCGCAGTGGACAATATTCATAAAACTTTAACCTTGGCCATAACTTTGGTATATCCGGGGGCATCCGTGTTTAACAAACACATCTTGTTTATAAAAGGATTTAACTTTATTTAAGATGGAATAACTATCTGTAATTATCATTGTGTGTGATAATCTTATTAATTGCTTCTAGGTTACATAAATATTTAGTAGTTTTTTTCACCTTCTTCATACCATAATATTCTATTTCTTATTTACATTCTTCTATAAGTTATATCCTGTGTTTTGATAGTACTGGTGATGTTTTGGTAGTTTTGCCTTATCGTGTCTTGCATTCTTTAATTTTGGTTTCAAGATCAGCAATTTTATTGTTATTTTGTTTCTTTTGGAAAGATGAACAATATATAGATTTACCTCTTACCTTCATTATAAAGGTCTCCAAGAATAAGGAATCATCTACTTTAAGTTTAATATCATTATAGTCAGAATCATTGTTATCTGATAATTGTGTTATGGAATATTCTTTTATTGTTTCCTGTAAGGTGGATTTGACCAAATTGCTATAATCAGGATGAAGCAGTAATGAGGTGTTAAATTTCCAATATCCGCGACCTCTTTCTTGGTTGATAGTGTTAGAAAATGTTAAAGATATTGCCGAGTGATCACTTTTACACCCTGGGAGGATATCATATATATCCTGTGAGGATAACATAAAATCAAGTTTGGCCTGTTGTCTTGGGTTTCTTTTCCACCAGGTATATTTTCTTGATGATTTATCTAATTTTCCCCAAACACCTATAAGATCAAGTTGTAACATTTTTTCTAAGAATATTTCCCTTGATTTGGGGTTATTTACATGTTTGCAATTTTCTAAATCAACTGTTGAATCTAGCACTAAGTTCCATTCTCCAACCATGACCAAGGAGTCATTGTCTAATGAAGATATCTTCAAATAATTTTAAATAAAAGTTTAGGTCATCATTGTTAGGTCCATATATATAAGTTAATGTAAATATTTTACCATCTACAGAAATATCAGCTATTATAAATATATGGATGGTAAGGTCTATATTTTTATTGAAGAGAATGGCCACTCCTCTGGCATTATATCTGAAAGGTTCAATAATACTCTGTAAGCCCCATTCATTCCTCATAATATTTATGTCATCTTTTGCTAAATGAATATCTTGTTGGCAGATAATGGAGTATTTTTTCTATAACTATTCGAACTTTTCTAACTTTGTATTTGAATTTGTACATTGGTAAATCGTGCAATTGTTTCACAGCTAATTTCTAAAATGATAAATTGTCCTTTTGTATCTACTCTTTACATCGTTAGGTTCAAAACAACATCATCGTCATCATAAGTATCGAGAACTAGTTCAATCCACAACCGACTTTTAGATACACTATCCAAATAAGTTCTTACTCAATAATATTAACATTTCAACATCACATTGCTTTGTACACTCGTGAAACTCGTTATCTTTAGTTTGACATTGGAAAAAACCGCTAGAGGTCTTATATTTTCAAAACTTTTTGATCATGTTTCAAAATAAAGTTTGCCTTGTACAACTCGTAAAATAATAATATCATCGTTAGCTTTATTTAACAAATGAGCAAACCACTAGAAATCTTTTATTCAATAATCTTAGATCATATTTCAAAATCATGTGCTTTGTACAACTGGTAAACTATCAAAACTGGATATAGATACAAGCAGATACATACCACCCTACTTCGTATTGTTTCAAACATCAGTGGCCTTTCATTGTTTACATTACCATGTCCACAAAGATGCACTGATGACCTAAGTAAGCTAGTAGACCGTGGCTATGTTCTGTCTGGGAATACCTCTCCTGCATAGTGATGTAATTGTTGTCCTCACCGCCTGGGCGGGTGTCAGGAATGACTGAGGTAGAACTACCATAGCATGTCATGAGTCATAGGCGAAGGCAACAATTTATTTCTTGTTCCCATGCGTAGTTCAAGCAGAAAGTAGGTTTTAAAATACCGTAGATTATATTATAATCAAAGGTTGAAAATAGAATTTCATGTAATGTAATGTCAACTTTCAACTCAGCTATCAACTTTAAGATATTTTTTTGGAATTTTATGGTAGACTACCCAACCATATCATCACTTGTAGGTACCTTTCCATTTCAGCGCATACTAATAACAAGGTAAGCTTAGTTTGAGTGACAGCTTTAATGAAGGACATTGTCAAAGCTCTACAATTCCATCCTCTTCTATGTTTGTCCCCTCCCACTTCACCTCCCCATTCCCTCCCCTCCCCCATCCCACTATGTATATATACGACACATACCACCCTAGCTCCTCAGTTCACCTAGCTAATCATGATGCGGATTGAACTTGTTGTCTGCCTCCTGGGAGCTTTCCTTGCCTATGTAAGTAAACTTGACTTCTGCATATCATAGTTAAGGTTTTGACTCTATTTTATAAATGAAACTGAAATAATCACAGTCATAAGCATTACATTGTCAATAAACATACATTCTCTGGTATCTTAAAAACTCTTAAATTATGTAGTTTATGTATCTCTCTCTCTCTCTCTCTCTCTCTCTCTCTCTCTCTCTCTCTCTCTCTCTCTCTCTCTCCCTCTCTCTCTCTCTCTCTCTCTCTCTCTCTCTCTCTCTCTCCTCTCTCTCGCTCTCTCTCTCTTTCTCTCTCTCTCTCTCTCTCTCTCTCTCTCTCTCTCTCTCTCTCTCCTCTCTCTTCTCTCTCTCCTCTCTCTCTCTCTCTCTCTCTCTCTCTCTCTCTCTCTCTCTCTCTCTCTCTTTTTTCTAAATTTATTTTAGTGATATGAAGGAATCTCATCTGACTACAACCTTGTGACATTCCTATATCACTTTAAATCTTTAAACAATTTCTGCAGGGGGGATCCTCTGATACACCAGAAGGTAAGTGTAATTTTAAAATTATTCTCATAAATGAGTAATGTTTTGTTAAGAAAGTCGATGTCGATATGACTAATTAAGGTTTTAACTTTGATTTTATTCAACTGAATAAATGGAACATGAAAACTTTTAATAATCAATATGAACAGATTTTTATAAGGAAATACACTAATTTTAATATTCTCAGAGACTCGACCTCCGTCTGAGATTGTTGAATCAGCGATTCACAAAGCTGAAAATCTGAATGGAATACTACATAATCTTAATCAAGGTAAGTTCCATCTATTCCAGCTTTTTCCTATCATGTTAAGCAATATTTTTAGAGCCTTTGTATGGTTTTACACATTTTATTGACAATCACTCGAGGCACCTGAGGCCCCTTTCACAAAGCACTAAGGTGATCGTAAGTCACTAAGGTAACCTTAGTGCAATGTTAAAGAATGGGAGTTAAGGTTAACCTTAGTAAAGGTTGCTTTGTGAAATGAGGCCCTGCAGATCGTTACAATGACTAACCTTACACTGACAAGAAAAGTGTCTGAGCAGGAAATGACCACTCAAAAAAGAGGGGTTTCGCGAAACGTGTATCCTAATATATATCCTACTATCCTACAACGAACCTTTGGTTTGAATCTAAGCTCCTAGAGATATAGTTCTATATAAATCTCAACTAAATGTGTATAATTATTATCTACATCTCCAGATATGATAGATAATACATATTCGATAGAAAAAACTAAACATTTAGCATTAACCACTTCTTTCGCGACGATGATATTTAGACTTTTTTTTACATAACTGCTGAATGTGAATTCATTTATACTTTGACAGAAATTATAGACCTATGAAATGTGATAAATGGTGTTTTAAAATAGTTCACTGTTGATCAGTGGCCCATTACGATAAGTTTATTGAGATTTTACAAGCAGAACCTTTAACCTTTTAATATGACTGTGCCCATCAATACTGAATATTTATAAATATTATTAAATGTAACTAATTCTATTGGTCAAACAGAACCTTTATCTTTGTGTTTAAAAGGTATTAGTAGCTGATATATTAGTGAATTCAATATTTTAGATGGTGATTTGACGACTGTCCTGGATGAAATCACAAAAGCTAACCAGAAAGATTTCGAGGATATTTTCACGGAGATTGTGACAGCGATAGAGAAAGAGATCTATGGTAAGTGTTATTATCGAGAATATTGAGAAAGTGATAGATGTGATGGTCAAGGGTGAGTTGTATTATCGGGAAGATGGAGAGAGTAATATAGGTGATGGTCAAGGGTGAGTGGTATTATCGGGAAGATGGAGAAAGTAATATAGGTGATGGTCAAGGGTGAGTGGTTTTATCGGGAAGATGGAGAAAGTAATATAGGTGATGGTCAAGGGTGAGTGGTATTATCGGGAAGATGGAGAAAGTAATATAGGTGATGGTCAATGGTGAGTTGTATTATCGGGAAGATGGAGAGAGTAATATAGGTGATGGTCAAGGGTGAGTGGTATTATCGGGAAGATGGAGAAAGTAATATAGGTGATGATCAAGGGTGAGTGGTATTATCGGAAAGATGGAGAAAGTAATAAAGGTGATGGTCAAGGGTGAGTGGTATTATCGGGAAGATGGAGAAAGTAATAAAGGTGATGGTCAAGGGTGAGTGGTATTATCGGGAAGATGGAGAAATTAATATAGGTGATGGTCAAGGGTGAGTTGTATTATCGGTAAGATGGAGAAAGTGATCTAGGTGATGGTCAAGAGTGAGTTGTATTATCGGGAAGATGGAAAAAGTGATGAAGGTGATGGACAAGGGTGGGTGGTATTATCGGGAAGATGGAGAGAGTGATCTAGGTGATGGTCAAGGGAGAGTTGTATTATCGGGTATTTTGAGAAAGTGATCTAGGTGATGGACAAGGGTGAGTTGTATTATCGGGAAGATGGAGAGAGTGATCTAGGTGATGGTCAAGGGAGAGTTGTATTATCGGGTATTTTGAGAGAGTGATCTAGGTGATGGTCAAGGGTGAGTTGTATTATCGGGAAGATGGAGAGAGTGATCTAGGTGATGGTCAAGGGAGAGTGGTATTATCGGGAAGATGGAGAAAGTAATATAGGTGATGGTGAAGGGTGAGTTGTATTATCGGGAAGATGGAGAGAGTAATATAGGTGATGGACAAGGGAGAGTTGTATTATCGGGTATTTTGAGAAAGTGATCTAGGTGATGGACAAGGGTGAGTTGTATTATCGGGAAGATGGAGAGAGTGATCTAGGTGATGGTCAAGGGAGAGTTGTATTATCGGGTATTTTGAGAAAGTGATCTAGGTGATGGTCAAGGGTGAGTTGTATTATCGGGAAGATGGAGAACGTGATGTAGGTGATGGTCAAGGGTGAGTTGTATTATCGGGAAGATGGAGAGAGTGATCTAGGTGATGGTCAAGGATGAGTGGTATTATCGGGAAGATGGAGAGAGTGATCTAGGTGATGGTCAAGGATGAGTGGTATTATCGGGAAGATGGAGAAAGTGATCTAGGTGATGGTCAAGGGAGAGTTGTATTATCGGATATTTTGAGAAAGTGATCTAGGTGATGGACAAGGGTGAGTTGTATTATCGGGAAGATGGAGAGAGTGATCTAGGTGATGGTCAAGGGAGAGTTGTATTATCGGGTATTTTGAAAGAGTGATCTAGGTGATGGTCAAGGGTGAGTTGTATTATCGGGAAGATGGAGAGAGTGATCTAGGTGATGGTCAAGGATGAGTGGTATTATCGGGAAGATGGAGAGAGTGATCTAGGTGATGGTCAAGGATGAGTGGTATTATCGGGAAGATGGAGAAAGTGATCTAGGTGATGGTCAAGGGAGAGTTGTATTATCGGATATTTTGAGAAAGTGATCTAGGTGATGGACAAGGGTGAGTTGTATTATCGGGAAGATGGAGAGAGTGATCTAGGTGATGGTCAAGGGAGAGTTGTATTATCGGGTATTTTGAAAGAGTGATCTAGGTGATGGTCAAGGGTGAGTTGTATTATCGGGAAGATGGAGAGAGTGATCCAGGTGATGGTCAAGGGAGAGTTGTATTATCGGGTATTTTGAGAAAGTGATCTAGGTGATGGACAAGGGTGAGTTGTATTATCACAAAGATGGAGAGAGTGATCTAGGTGATGGTCAAGGGAGAGTTGTATTATCGGGTATTTTGAGAAAGTGATCTAGGTGATGGTCAAGGGTGAGTTGTATTATCGGGAAGATGGAGAACGTGATGTAGGTGATGGTCAAGGGTGAGTTGTATTATCGGGAAGATGGAGAGAGTGATCTAGGTGATGGTCAAGGATGAGTGGTATTATCGGGAAGATGGAGAAAGTGATCTAGGTGATGGTCAAGGGTGAGTGGTATTATCGGGAACATGGAGAAAGTGATCTAGGTGATGGTCTAGGGTGAGTTGTATTATCGATAAGATGGAGAAAGTGATCTAGGTGATGGTCAAGGATGGGTGGTATTATCGGGAAGATGGAGAAAGTGATCTAGGTGATGGTCAAGAGTGAGTTGTATTATCGGTAAGATGGAGAAAGTGATGAAGGTGATGGACAAGGGTGAGTTGTATTATCGGGAAGATGGAGAAAGTGATGTAGGTGATGGTGAAGGGTGAGTGGTATTATCGGGAAGATGGAGAAAGTGATCTAGGTGATGGTCAAGGGTGAGTTGTATTATCGGGAAGATGGAGAAAGTAATATAGGTGATGGTCTAGGGTGAGTTGTATTATCGGTAAGATGGAGAAAGTGATCTAGGTGATGGTCAAGGATGGGTGATATTATCGGGAAGATGGAGAAAGTGATCTAGGTGATGGTGAAGGGTGAGTGGTATTATCGGGAAGATGGAGAAAGTGATCTAGGTGATGGTCAAGGATGGGTGGTATTATCGGGAAGATGGAGAAAGTGATCTAGGTGATGGTGAAGGGTGAGTGGTATTATCGGGAAGATGGAGAAAGGGATCTAGGTGATGGTCAAGGGTGAGTGGTATTATCGGGAAGATGGAGAAAGTGATCTAGGTGATGGTCAAGGGTGAGTTGTATTATCGGGAAGATGAAGAAAGTAATATAGGTGATGGTCAAGGGTGAGTGGTATTATCGGGAAGGTGGAGAAAGTAATATAGGTGATGGTGAAGGGTGAGTGGTATTATCGGGAAGATGGAGAAAGTGATCTAGGTGATGGTCAAGGGTGAGTGGTATTATCGGGAACATGGAGAAAGTGATCTAGGTGATGGTCTAGGGTGAGTTGTATTATCGATAAGATGGAGAAAGTGATCTAGGTGATGGTCAAGGATGGGTGGTATTATCGGGAAGATGGAGAAAGTGATCTAGGTGATGGTCAAGAGTGAGTTGTATTATCGGTAAGATGGAGAAAGTGATGAAGGTGATGGACAAGGGTGAGTTGTATTATCGGGAAGATGGAGAAAGTGATGTAGGTGATGGCGAAGGGTGAGTGGTATTATCGGGAAGATGGAGAAAGTGATCTAGGTGATGGTCAAGGGTGAGTTGTATTATCGGGAAGATGAAGAAAGTAATATAGGTGATGGTCAAGGGTGAGTGGTATTATCGGGAAGGTGGAGAAAGTAATATAGGTGATGGTGAAGGGTGAGTGGTATTATCAGGAAGATGGAGAAAGTGATCTAGTTGATGGTCAAAGATGGGTTGTATTATCAGGAAGATGGAGAAAGTGATCTAGGTGATGGACAAGGGTGAGTTGTATTATCGGGAAGATGGAGAGAGTGATCTAGGTGATGGTCAAGGGAGAGTTGTATTATCGGGTATTTTGAGAAAGTGATGTAGGTGATGGTCAAGGGTGAGTTGTATTATCGGGAAGATGGAGAGAGTGATCTAGGTGATGGACAAGGATGGGTGGTATTATCGGGAAGATGGAGAAAGTGATCTAGGTGAAGGTCAAGGGTGGGTGGT
This sequence comes from Gibbula magus, assembly GCA_936450465.1. NCBI lineage: Eukaryota > Metazoa > Mollusca > Gastropoda > Trochida > Trochidae > Gibbula > Gibbula magus. The sequence continues at coordinate 13,531,383 of OW388290.1, read as the reverse complement.
ATTATCGGGAAGATGGAGAAAGTGATCTAGGTGATGGTCAAGGGTGAGTTGTATTATCGGGAAGATGGAAAAGTGATGTAGATGATGGTCAAAGGTGGGTGGTATTATCGGAAAGATGGAGAACGTGATCTAGGTGATGGTCAAGGGTGGGTGGTATTATCGGAAAGATGGAGAAAGTGATCTAGGTGATGGTCGAGAGTTAGTTATATTATCGGGAAGATGGAGAAAGTGATCTAGGTGATGGTCAAGGGTGGTGGTATTATCGGAAAGATGGAGAAAGTGATCTAGGTGATGGTCGAGAGTTAGTTGTATTATCGGGAAGATGGAGAAAGTGATCTAGGTGATGGTCAAGGGTGGTGGTATTATCGGGAAGATTTAGAAAGTGATCTAGGTGATGGTCAAGGTTGAGTGGTATTATCGGGAAGATGGAGAAAGTAATCTAGGTGATGGTCAAGAGTGAGTTGTATTATCGGGAAGATGGAGAAAGTGATGTAGGTGATGGTGAAGGGTGATTGGTATTATCGGGAAGATGGAGAAAGTAATATAGGTGATGGTCAAGGGTGAGTGGTATTATCGGGAAGATGGAGAAAGTGATCTAGGTGATGGTCAAGTGGGAGTTCTATTATCGGGAAGATGGAGAAAGTGATCTAGGTGATGGTCGAGGGTGGGTTGCATTATCGGGAAGATGGAGAAAGCGATCTAGGTGATGGACAAGGGTGAGTTGTATTATCGGGAAGATGGAGAAAGTGATCTAGGTGATGGTCGAGGGTGGGTTGTATTATTGGGAAGATGGGTAAAGTGATCTAGGTGATGGTCGAGGGTGAGTTGTATTATCGGGAAGATGGAGAAAGTAATATAGGTGATGGTCAAGGGTGAGTGCTATTATTGGGAAGATGGGTAAAGTGATCTAGGTGATGGTCAAGGGGGAGTTCTATTATCGGGAAGATGGAGAAAGTGATCTAGGTGATGGTCGAGGGTGGGTTGCATTATCGGGAAGATGGAGAAAGTGATGTAGGTGATGGTCAAGGGTGAGTTGTATTATCGGGAAGATGGAGAAAGTAATATAGGTGATGGTGAAGGGTGAGTTGTATTATCGGGAAGATGGAGAAAGTGATGTAGGTGATGGTGAAGGGTGATTGGTATTATCGGGAAGATTGAGAAAGTAATATAGGTGATGGTCAAGGGTGAGTGGTATTATCGGGAAGATGCAGAAAGTAATATAGGTGATGGTCAAGAGTGAGTTGTATTATCGGGAAGATGCAGAAAGTGATGTAGGTGATGGTGAAGGGTGATTGGTATTATCGGGAAGATGGAGAAAGTAATATAGGTGATGGTCAAGGGTGAGTGGTATTATCGGGAAGATGGAGAAAGCGATCTAGGTGATGGTCAAGGATGGGTGGTATTATCGGGAAGATGGAGAAAGTGATCTAGGTGCTGGTGAAGGGTGAGTGGTATTATCAGGAAGATGGAGAAAGTAATATAGGTGATGGTCAAGGATCGGTTGTATTATCAGGAAGATGGAGAAAGTGATCTAGGTGATGGACAAGGGTGAGTTGTATTATCGGGAAGATGGAGAGAGTGATCTAGGTGATGGTCAAGGGAGAGTTGTATTATCGGGTATTTTGAGAAAGTGATGTAGGTGATGGTCAAGGGTGAGTTGTATTATCGGGAAGATGGAGAGAGTGATCTAGGTGATGGACAAGGATGGGTGGTATTATCGGGAAGATGGAGAAAGTGATCTAGGTGAAGGTCAAGGGTGGGTGGTATTATCGGGAAGATGGAGAAAGTGATCTAGGTGATGGTCAAGGGTGAGTTGTATTATCGGGAAGATGGAAAAGTGATGTAGATGATGGTCAAAGGTGGGTGGTATTATCGGAAAGATGGAGAACGTGATCTAGGTGATGGTCAAGGGTGGGTGGTATTATCGGAAAGATGGAGAAAGTGATCTAGGTGATGGTCGAGAGTTAGTTGTATTATCGGGAAGATGGAGAAAGTGATCTAGGTGATGGTCAAGGGTGGTGGTATTATCGGAAAGATGGAGAAAGTGATCTAGGTGATGGTCGAGAGTTAGTTGTATTATCGGGAAGATGGAGAAAGTGATCTAGGTGATGGTCAAGGGTGGTGGTATTATCGGGAAGATTTAGAAAGTGATCTAGGTGATGGTCAAGGTTGAGTGGTATTATCGGGAAGATGGAGAAAGTAATCTAGGTGATGGTCAAGAGTGAGTTGTATTATCGGGAAGATGGAGAAAGTGATGTAGGTGATGGTGAAGGGTGATTGGTATTATCGGGAAGATGGAGAAAGTAATATAGGTGATGGTCAAGGGTGAGTGGTATTATCGGGAAGATGGAGAAAGTGATCTAGGTGATGGTCAAGGGGGAGAACTATTATCGGGAAGATGGAGAAAGTGATCTAGGTGATGGTCGAGGGTGGGTTGCATTATCGGGAAGATGGAGAAAGCGATCTAGGTGATGGACAAGGGTGAGTTGTATTATCGGGAAGATGGAGAAAGTGATCTAGGTGAAGGTCGAGGGTGGGTTGTATTATTGGGAAGATGGGTAAAGTGATCTAGGTGATGGTCGAGGGTGAGTTGTATTATCGGGAAGATGGAGAAAGTAATATAGGTGATGGTCAAGGGTGAGTGCTATTATTGGGAAGATGGGTAAAGTGATCTAGGTGATTTTTAAGGGGGAGTTCTATTATCGGGAAGATGGAGAAAGTGATCTAGGTGATGGTCGAGGGTGGGTTGCATTATCGGGAAGATGGAGAAAGTGATGTAGGTGATGGTCAAGGGTTAGTTGTATTATCGGGAAGATGGAGAAAGTAATATAGGTGATGGTGAAGGGTGAGTTGTATTATCGGGAAGATGGAGAAAGTGATGTAGGTGATGGTGAAGGGTGATTGGTATTATCGGGAAGATGGAGAAAGTAATATAGGTGATGGTCAAGAGTGAGTGGTATTATCGGAAAGATGGAGAAAGTGATCTAGGTGATGGTCAAGGGTGAGTGGTATTATCGGGAAGATGGAGAAAGCGATCTAGGTGATGGTCAAGGATGGGTGGTATTATCGGGAAGATGGAGAAAGTGATCTAGGTGATGGTGAAGGGTGAGTGGTATTATCGGGAAGATGGAGAACGTGATATAGGTGAAGATGAAGGGTGAGTGGTATTATCGGAAAGATGGAGAAAGTGATGTAGATGATGGTCAAGGGTGGGTGGTATTATCGGAAAGATGGAGAACATGATATAGGTGATGGTCAAGGGTGGGTGGTATTATCGGGAAGATGGAGAAAGTGATCTAGGTGATGGTCAAGAGTGAGTTGTATTATCGGGAAGATGGAGAAAGTGATGTAGGTGATGGTGAAGGGTGATTGGTATTATCGGGAAGATGGAGAAAGTAATATAGGTGATGGTCAAGGATGGGTTGTATTATCGGGAAGATGGAGAAAGTCATATAGGTGATGGTCAAGGGTGAGTGGTATTATCGGGAAGATGGAGAAAGCGATCTAGGTGATGGTCAAGGATTGGTGGTATTATCGGGAAGATGGAGAAAGTGATCTAGGTGATGGTGAAGGGTGAGTGGTATTATCAGGAAGATGGAGAAAGTAATATAGGTGATGGTCAAGGGTGAGTGGTATTATCGGGAAGATGCAGAAAGTGATCTAGGTGATGGTCAAGAGTGAGTGGTATTATCGGAAAGATTGAGAAAGTGATCTAGGTGATGGTGAAGGGTGAGTGGTATTATCAGGAAGATGGAGAACGTGATATAGGTGAAGATGAAGGGTGAGTGGTATTATCGGGAAGATGGAGAAAGTGATGTAGATGATGGTCAAGGGTGGGTGGTATTATCGGAAAGATTGAGAACGTGATATAGGTGATGGTCAAGGGTGGGTGATATTATCGGAAAGATGGAGAAAGTGATCTAGGTGATGGTCAAGGGTGAGTGGTATTTTCGGAAAGATGGAGAAAGTGATCTAGGTGATGGTGAAGGGTGAGTGGTATTATCAGGAAGATGGAGAAAGTGATCTAGGTGATGGTGAAGGGTGAGTGGTATTATCGGAAAGATGGAGAAAGTGATCTAGGTGAAGGTCAAGAGTGAGTTGTATTATCGGGAAGATGCAGAAAGTGATCTAGGTGATGGTCAAGGATGGGTGGTATTATCGGGAAGATGGAGAAAGTGATGTAGGTGATGGTCAAGGGTGAGTGATATTATCGGGAAGATGGAGAAAGTGATCTAGGTGATGGTCAAGGGTGAGTTGTATAATCGGGAAGATTCAGAAAGTGATCTAGGTGATGGTCAAGGGTGAGTTGTATTATCGGGAAGATGGAGAAAGTAATATAGGTGATGGTCAAGGGTGAGTGGTATTATCTTGAAGATGGAGAAAGTAATATAGGTGATGGTCAAGGGTGAATTGTATTATCGGGAAGATGGAGAAAGTGATCTAGTTGATGGAAAAGAGTGAATTGTATTATCGGGAAGATGGAGAAAGTGATCTAGGTGATGGTGAAGGGTGAGTTGTATTATCGGGAAGATGGAGAAAGTAATATAGGTGATGGTCAAGGGTGAGTTGTATTATCGGGAAGATGGAGAAAGTAATATAGGTGATGGTCAAGGATGAGTGGTATTATCGGGAAGATGGAGAAAGTGATCTAGGTGATGGTGAAGGGTGAGTGGTATTATCGGGAAGATGGAGAAAGTGATCTAGGTGATGGTGAAGGGTGAGAGGTATTATCCGGAAGATGGAGAAAGTGATCTAGGTGATGGTGAAGGGTGAGTGGTATTATCGGGAAGATGGAGAAAGTGATCTAGGTGATGGTGAAGGGTGAGAGGTATTATCCGGAAGATTGAGAACGTGATATAGGTGATGGTCAAGAGTGAGTTGTATTATCGGGAAGATTGAGAAAGTGATCTAGGTGATGGTCAAGGGTGGGTGGTATTATCGGGAAGATGGAGAAAGTGATCTAGGTGATGGTGAAGGGTGAGTGGTATTATCGGGAAGATTGAGAACGTGATATAGGTGATGGTCAAGGATGGGTGGTATTATCGGGAAGATGGAGAAAGTGATCTAGGTGATGGTCAAGGATGGGTGGTATTATCGGGAAGATGGAGAAAGTGATCTAGGTGATGGTGAAGGGTGAGTGGTATTATCGGGAAGATTGAGAACGTGATATAGGTGATGGTCAAGAGTGAGTTGTATTATCGGGAAGATTGAGAAAGTGATCTAGGTGATGGTGAAGGGTGAGTTGTATTATCGGGAAGATGGAGAAAGTAATATAGGTGATGGTCAAGGGTGAGTTGTATTATCGGGAAGATGGAGAAAGTAATATAGGTGATGGTCAAGGATGAGTGGTATTATCGGGAAGATGGAGAAAGTGATCTAGGTGATGGTGAAGGGTGAGTGGTATTATCGGGAAGATGGAGAAAGTGATCTAGGTGATGGTGAAGGGTGAGAGGTATTATCCGGAAGATTGAGAAAGTGATCTAGGTGATGGTGAAGGGTGAGTGGTATTATCGGGAAGATGGAGAAAGTGATCTAGGTGATGGTGAAGGGTGAGAGGTATTATCCGGAAGATTGAGAACGTGATATAGGTGATGGTCAAGAGTGAGTTGTATTATCGGGAAGATTGAGAAAGTGATCTAGGTGATGGTCAAGGGTGGGTGGTATTATCGGGAAGATGGAGAAAGTGATATAGGTGATGGTCAAGGATGGGTGGTATTATCGGGAAGATGGAGAAAGTGATCTAGGTGATGGTCAAGGATGGGTGGTATTATCGGGAAGATGGAGAAAGTGATCTAGGTGATGGTGAAGGGTGAGTGGTATTATCGGGAAGATTGAGAACGTGATATAGGTGATGGTCAAGAGTGAGTTGTATTATCGGGAAGATTGAGAAAGTGATCTAGGTGATGGTCAAGGGTGGGTGGTATTATCGGGAAGATGGAGAAAGTGATCTAGATGATGGTGAAGGGTGAGTGGTATTATCGGGAAGATTGAGAACGTGATATAGGTGATGATCAAGAGTGAGTTGTATTATCGGGAAGATTGAGAAAGTGATCTAGGTGATGGTGAAGGGTGAGTGGTATTATCGGGAAGATTGAGAACGTGATATAGGTGATGGTCAAGGATGGGTGGTATTATCGGGAAGATTCAGAAAGTGATCTAGGTGATGGTCAAGAGTGAGTGGTATTATCGGGAAGATGGAGAAAGTAATATAGGTGATGGTCAAGGGTGAGTGGTATTATCTTGAAGATGGAGAAAGTAATATAGGTGATGGTCAAGGGTGAATTGTATTATCGGGAAGATGGAGAAAGTGATCTAGGTGATGGAAAAGAGTGAATTGTATTATCGGGAAGATGGAGAAAGTGATCTAGGTGATGGTGAAGGGTGAGTTGTATTATCGGGAAGATGGAGAAAGTAATATAGGTGATGGTCAAGGGTGAGTTGTATTATCGGGAAGATGGAGAAAGTAATATAGGTGATGGTCAAGGATGAGTGGTATTATCGGGAAGATGGAGAAAGTGATCTAGGTGATGGTGAAGGGTGAGTGGTATTATCGGGAAGATGGAGAAAGTGATCTAGGTGATGGTGAAGGGTGAGAGGTATTATCCGGAAGATTGAGAAAGTGATCTAGGTGATGGTGAAGGGTGAGTAGTATTATCGGGAAGATGGAGAAAGTGATCTAGGTGATGGTGAAGGGTGAGAGGTATTATCCGGAAGATTGAGAACGTGATATAGGTGATGGTCAAGAGTGAGTTGTATTATCGGGAAGATTGAGAAAGTGATCTAGGTGATGGTCAAGGGTGGGTGGTATTATCGGGAAGATGGAGAAAGTGATCTAGGTGATGGTGAAGGGTGAGTGGTATTATCGGGAAGATTGAGAACGTGATATAGGTGATGGTCAAGGATGGGTGGTATTATCGGGAAGATGGAGAAAGTGATCTAGGTGATGGTCAAGGATGGGTGGTATTATCGGGAAGATGGAGAAAGTGATCTAGGTGATGGTGAAGGGTGAGTGGTATTATCGGGAAGATTGAGAACGTGATATAGGTGATGGTCAAGAGTGAGTTGTATTATCGGGAAGATTGAGAAAGTGATCTAGGTGATGGTCAAGGGTGGGTGGTATTATCGGGAAGATGGAGAAAGTGATCTAGATGATGGTGAAGGGTGAGTGGTATTATCGGGAAGATTGAGAACGTGATATAGGTGATGGTCAAGAGTGAGTTGTATTATCGGGAAGATTGAGAAAGTGATCTAGGTGATGGTCAAGGGTGGGTGGTATTATCGGGAAGATGGAGAAAGTGATCTAGGTGATGGTGAAGGGTGAGTGGTATTATCGGGAAGATTGAGAACGTGATATAGGTGATGGTCAAGGATGGGTGGTATTATCGGGAAGATTCAGAAAGTGATCTAGGTGATGGTCAAGAGTGAGTGGTATTATCGGGAAGATGGAGAAAGTGATCTAGGTGATGGTCAAGGGTGAGTGGTATTATCGGGAAGATGGAGAAAGTGATCTAGGTGATGGTCAAGGATGGGTTGTATTATCGGGAAGATGGAGAAAGTGATATAGGTGATGGTCAAGGATGGGTGGTATTATCGGGAAGATGGAGAAAGTGATCTAGGTGATGGTGAAGGGTGAGTGGTATTATCGGGAAGATGCAGAAAGTGATCTAGGTGATGGTGAAGGGTGAGTGGTATTATCGGGAAGATTGAGAACGTGATATAGGTGATGGTCAAGGATGGGTGGTATTATCGGGAAGATTCAGAAAGTGATCTAGGTGATGGAAAAGAGTGAGTGGTATTATCGGGAAGATGGTGAAAGTGATCTAGGTGATGGTCAAGGGTGAGTGGTATTATCGGGAAGATGGAGAAAGTGATCTAGGTGATGGTCAAGGATGGGTGGTATTATCGGGAAGATGGAGAAAGTGATCTAGGTGATGGTCAAGGGTGAGTGGTATTATCGGGAAGATGGAGAAAGTAATATAGGTGATGGTCAAGGGTGAGTGGTATTATCGGGAAGATGGAGAACGTGATATAGGTGAAGGTCAAGGGTGGGTGGTATTATCGGGAAGATGGAGAAAGTGATCTAGGTGATGGTGAAGGGTGAGTGGTATTATCGGGAAGATGGAGAAAGTGATATAGGTGATGGTCAAGAGTGAGTTGTATTATCGAGAAGATTCAGAAAGTAATATAGGTGATGGTCAAGGGTGAGTGGTATTATCGGGAAGATGGAGAGAGTGATCTAGGTGATGGTCAAGATTGAGTTGTATTATCGGGAAGATGGAGAAAGTAATATAGGTGATGGTCAAGGGTGAGTGGTATTATCGGGAAGATGGGGCAAGTGATCTAGGTGATGGTCAAGGGTGTATTGTATTATCGGGAAGATGGAGAAAGTAATATAGGTGATGGTCAAGGGTGAGTGGTATTATCGGGAAGATGGGGCAAGTGATCTAGGTGATGGTCAAGGGTGAATTGTATTATCGGGAAGATGGAGAAAGTGATCTAGGTGATGGACAAGAGTGAGTTGTGTTATCGGGAAGATTCAGAAAGTGATCTAGGTGATGGTCAAGGGTGAGTTGTATGATCGGGAAGATGGAGAAAGTAATATAGGTGATGGTCAAGGGTGAGTGGTATTATCGGGAAGATGGAGAAAGTAATATAGGTGATGGTCAAGAGTGAGTGGTATTATCGGGAAGATGGAGAACGTGATATAGGTGAAGGTCAAGGGTGGTGGTATTATCTGGAAGATGGAGAAAGTGATCTAGGTGATGGTCAAGGGTGGGTGGTATTATTATCGGGAAGATGGAGAAAGTGATCTAGGTGATGGTCAAGGGTGAATTGTATTATCGGGAAGATGGAGAAAGTGATCTAGGTGATGGTCAAGGGTGAGTTGTATTATCGGGAAGATGGAGAAAGTAATATAGGTGATGCTTAAGGGAGAGTGGTATTATCGGGAAGAGGGAGAAAGTAATATAGGTGATGGTGAAGGGTGAATTGTATTATCGGGAAGATGGAGAAAGTGATCTAGGTGATGGTCAAGAGTGAGTTGTATTATCGGGAAGATGGAGAAAGTGATCTAGGTGATGGTCAAGGATGGGTGGTATTATCGGGAAGATGGAGAAAGTGATGTAGGTGATGGTCAAGGGTGAGTGGTATTATCGGGAAGATGGAGAAAGTAATATAGGTGATGGTCAAGGGTGAGTGGTATTATCGGGAAGATGGAGAACGTGATATAGGTGAAGGTCAAGGGTGGGTGGTATTATCGGGAAGATGGAGAAAGTGATCTAGGTGATGGTGAAGGGTGAGTGGTATTATCGGGAAGATTGAGAACGTGATATAGGTGATGGTCAAGGATGGGTGGTATTATCGGGAAGATGGAGAAAGTGATGTAGGTGATGGTCAAGAGTTAGTTGCATTATCGGGAAGATGGAGAAAGTGATCTAGGTGATGGTCAAGGATGGGTGATATTATCGGGAAGATGGAGAAAGTGATGTAGGTGATGGTCAAGGGTGAGTGGTATTATCGGGAAGATGGAGAAAGTGATCTAGGTGATGGTCAAGGGTGTGTTGTATTATCGGGAAGATGGAGAAAGTGATCTAGGTGATGGTCAAGGGTGAGTGGTATTATCGGGAAGATGGAGAAAGTGATCTAGGTGATGGTCAAGGATGGGTGATATTATCGGGAAGATGAAGAAAGTGATGTAGGTGATGGTCAAGAGTGAGTTCTATTATCGGGAAGATGGAGAAAGTGATCTAGGTGATGGTCAAGGTTGAGTTGTATTATCGGGAAGATGGAGAAAGTGGTCTAGGTGATGGTCAAGGGTGAGTGGTATTATCGGGAAGATGGAGAAAGTAATATAGGTGATTGTCAAGGGTGAGTGGTATTATCGGGAAGATGGAGAACGTGATATAGGTGAAGGTCAAGGGTGGTGGTATTATCGGGAAGATGGAGAAAGTGATCTAGGTGATGGTCAAGGGTGGGTGGTATTATCGGGAAGATGGAGAAAGTGATCTAGGTGATGGTCAAGGGTGAATTGTATTATCGGGAAGATGGAGAAAGTGATCTAGGTGATGGTCAAGGGTGAGTTGTATTATCGGGAAGATGGAGAAAGTAATATAGGTGATGCTTAAGGGAGAGTGGTATTATCGGGAAGAGGGAGAAAGTAATATAGGTGATGCTTAAGGGAGAGTGGTATTATCGGGAAGAGGGAGAAAGTAATATAGGTGATGGTGAAGGGTGAGTGGTATTATCGGGAAGATGGAGAAAGTGATCTAGATGATGGTCAAGGATGGGTGGTATTATCGGGAAGATGGAGAAAGTGATATAGGTGATGGTGAAGGGTGAGTGGTATTATCGGGAAGATGGAGAAAGTGATGTAGGTGATGGTCAAGGATGGGTGGTATTATCGGGAAGATGGAGAAAGTGATCTAGTTGATGGTCAAGGATGGGTGGTATTATCGGGAAGATGGAGAAAGTGATCTAGTTGATGGTCAAGGATGGGTGGTATTATCGGGAAGATGGAGAAAGTGATCTAGGTGATGGTCAAGGATGGGTGGTATTATCGGGAAGATTGAGAAAGTGATCTAGTTGATGGTCAAGGATGGGTGGTATTATCGGGAAGATGGAGAAAGTGATCTAGTTGATGGTCAAGGATGGGTGGTATTATCGGGAAGATGGAGAAAGTGATCTAGGTGATGGTCAAGAGTGAGTTGTATTATCGGGAAGATGGAGAAAGTTATCTAGGTGATGGTCAAGGACGGGTGGTATTATCGGAAAGATGGAGAAAGTGATCTAGGTGATGGTCAAGGGTGAACGGTATTAACGGGAAGATGGAGAAAGAGATCTAGGTGATGGACAAGGGCGGGTTGTAATATCGGGAAGATGGAGAAAGTGATCTCGGTGATGGTCAATGGTGTGTGGTATTATCGGGAAGATGGAGAAAGTGATCCAGGTGATGGTCAAGGGTGGGTGGTATTATCGGGAAGATGGAGAAAGTGATCTAGGTGATGGTCAATGGTGTGTGGTATTATCGGGAAGATGGAGAAAGTGATCTAGGTGATGGTCAAGGGTGGGTGGTATTATTTGGAAGATGGAGAAAGTGATGTAGGTGATGGTCAAGAGTGAGTTCTATCATCGGGAAGATGGAGAAAGTGATCTAGGTGATGGTCAAGGTTGAGTTGTATTATCGGGAAGATGGAGAAAGTGGTCTAGGTGATGGTCAAGGGTGAGTGGTATTATCGGGAAGATGGAGAAAGTAATATAGGTGATGGTGTAGGGTGGGTGGTGTTATCGGGAAGATGGAGAAAGTGATCTAGGTGATGGTCAAGAGTGAGTTGTTTTATCGGGAAGATTCAGAAAGTGATAGAGGTGATGGTCGCATCTTCACATCGTCACAGGCGCAACGAAAAGATTTCCATATCTTTTCCTCCCGCCCTTGACCGAAACCCTCGCATTTTCAGTGCTAAGATTTTAACGTACTGCAGGCTAATCGGATAAGCCAACCAGAAGACGGTTGAATTGCCTCTGTGACTGTGTCGATCGTCGCTTATTTTGAATTGGTTCCGAATGTAAACGGCGATTTCATTGGCTGTATGTTAGCAGATGGTAAGGGACGTAACTCGTGATCACAATAGGTGTCGCTGATTCGTTTCACCACCTCTGCCTAGGTTGAAGGCAAGGTAAAAAAATGGAGAGATCTCGATACATTTTCACCTTGCCTTGGAAAGATGTGATGGTCGAGGCTGAGTGGTATTATTGGGACGATTGAGAAAGTGATGTAGAGGTGATGGTCAACGGTTGGTGGTATTATCGGGAAGGTCCAATCGCTTTAGTATTACTGGGGAACTAAGGAAATCAATAGATGAGGTAGTCAATGTTAGGTTGCAATAGTTCCAATTCCATTAACTTCGAAGATCTGAGATCTAATTTTAATCCCAAGAGAGCATGTCGGGTAAATTCATTTTCCTATTTCTTTTTTACTTTATTATTCCGGCTATAATATGAATACTTTCTCTAAATGATTACTATCTTATTCTGTGTAGATAATGCAAATGATAGCATTGTAACGCCTAAATTGTAAATTATTGCTTGTGTCGTTACCACCGTTCACTCTATCTTCTCCGGATACTTTCGATTAAAGTTCCAAAGTAAATATCTTCATCAGATCCTACTTTTAAAATTAGTTCAGTATATATTGTTTTTATTCTCAGATGAAGGCGATGGCAACGAACGACCCCCCAGCTGTAGTTCTTTTTACGCAAAAGGTGAGTGACTGATATTCAAAGGATGAATCGGTGCATACTGCCATGTTCATATTTTTCCAGCGATCTGATTGGTCGAGAGGCGCTCAAGTGACCGTCAACAGAAAAGCATATTGACTCCAGTCCTAGTCTGACCAAAAGCCGTATTGACTTGAGTGACGTCAAACGATGCTTTCATGACCGTCAAACGATTGTTATCATGACGTCATTTGACCGTAGTCCCAGCTGTTCAAACCAAATTACAGTTTTGACTGCATTTCAACGTTTTCATTTCGTTTCTGTTTTAAATACATTATAAAACAATTATGAACTGGTGAATTTGGTCAACACGTGTTTTTTATGGACCCAAGAAAAGAATATTGACCGTGGACTTCGTCCTTGGTCAATATGGTTTTCACGGGTTCATAAAACAGGTATTGACCTCATCACCAGTCAATAATTGTATATTATCATCCAAAACTAGCCCACACAATAGATATCGCTTGTTTAGATCAAGCGATGTCTACAAGCGATATCTGCAGTGTATACATAACTACAATCAAATCTTCAAAATCCTATTACATCATCAGTTAATGATATCATAAAGCTTTGACATAAGATACAATATATTTATACAAGATACAATATATTTATTGTACAGAAAACACCCATTATGGGCAGTGTACAAAGAAGTTAACAATTGTAAATACATATCATTAGTAAAATATATACAAGAGTATTAATATATCTCAGTGTGAGAATTTTTTATCAAACAATGCATATTATAGATCGTACAATAACTAACCAATGTGACTTAAGCTCATTGAATACATGTCATAAAGTACTTTACAAGTGATAGAAGCATGATGACTCTTGGGGTTTATAATTGATGAGACCCCAACGAGACCAGTTGATGAAATCAGTTTCGAGCGATAATGAACATATTTTGGGCATTCAAATATAAAATGTTCTTCCGTTTCTGTAACATCCTGACTGCACTGTTGACAGAGGCGTCTGTCTACAGGGGTGTTGTTAATTATATCTTCCTCTCTCAATCTCAAGCTGGTGAGCGCTAATACTTTTCTGTGGTCATTATGTTTAAATAGTCTTTGTAGCTAAACGAGTCTTCAATATGTCCAATCAGAATTTATTTCCTTTATATATCTATTTCATGAGGAATGGTGACATGGAAAACACATATTGAACTTAAACCTTGGATGGAATACGAAACACATACGGCAACTTTTGAATAACGATAGTTCATAAGTTCATTCCAAAACATCTCATTAGACTGTTGGTTATACAAATCTATTAGTGTGTTTTGTACATGATTCATAATAGCACTTTGTTTCAAAATGCATGAGTAAACCTATTCCCAAACCTGAGCAAATTACATGTCGGAATTTAAGAAGTATAGACAAAGAGGATTTTAAAGCAGACATTCTAAACTCCCCCTTGTTTAGTGAAACGTCAACAGATCCAAACGTGCTGACTGACATGTATCATTCAACACTGATAAGTCTTTTGGATAAACATGCTCCAGTTCAATTTAAGAATGTACGGATGAGACCAGATTCTTTCTGGTACAATGATCAAGTCCTCAACGCGAAGCGAGAGTGCAGAGTGGCAGAACGTCAATGGCGCAAGTCTCGACTTGAGATACATCGACAGATTTATCGGCACAGACGACAGGAGCTTAATAAAGTTGTTAGGAATGCAAAGGCTGATTACTGTAATAATAAAATATTGGAATTGAAAGGATGCTCGGATAAGTTTTACAAATTCGTAAATAAACTCCTCGGTAAAAAAAGACAATGTGAAGCTGCCTGAATATGATTCTGATGAGGTTCTAGCTAATGACTTCGCGGAATATTTTGCTACCAAAATCAAGGATATTCAGGAAGATCTAAAAAAAACCTCTTCAAGTATGTCAAAACAATCAGAGATTCCTGATGCATCATCAACTCGCCATGAATTGCCCACTTTTGAACCTTTCTCCCAACATGAAATTGAGAAGATGATAAGAGCATCAAAGAAAACAACTTGTCCGCTGGATCCTATTCCCACTTCTATGTTGATGGATTATTTAGATTTACTTCTTCCTTTCATAACGAATCTGGTGAATTCAAGTATATCAAGTGGATTTTTTCCAGACTCTCTTAAATCCGCTATTGTGAAGCCTCTTTTAAAGAAAAGTGTCTTGGATCCTAACAATCTGAGAAACTATAGGCCTGTATCAAATGTGTCATTTATATCGAAAATCATTGAAAAGGCAGTGAATTTAAGACTTAAGGATCATCTTTTAAAATATGGGCTTATGGATGATTTCCAATCTGACTATCGTGATAACCACAGTACAGAAACGGCTTTGCTACGAGTCATGAACGAACTAAGAAGTCGAGTGGATTCAGGGAATATTGCTGCATTAACACTCTTAGATCTGTCGGCAGCTTTTGTCACTGTGGATCACAAGCTTCTACTCTCGAAACTTCAACTGGAGATGGGTGTAACAAATGTTGCGCTCTCCTGGATTGAATCGTATCTGAGAAACAGATCACAAACCGTGGTTATACATCAAGCAGAGTCTAAACGCTTTTCACTTGCGTGTGGAGTACCTCAAGGATCTGTGCTGGGTCCAGTGCTGTTTGTACTCTATACAAATAGTCTTGCTAGAGTGATAGAGGATAATAAAATGGATCATCAGTCTTCTGCTGATGATATGCAACTGATTGACAGTTTCAAGTCAGAAAATGCACAGGAGGCTCTGCAACGTACTACTGATTGCACAACTGATATAAAGTCATGGATGTCATCAAATATGCTGAAGCTAAATGATGAGAACAGAGGCATTGTTGGTAGGAACTAAACTAAACTAATTTGCGTGATATTCAAGCTACCTCTGTTGAAATCGGAACTGCTGAAATCCCTTTTACTGACCATGCAAGGAATCTTGGAGTCATCATTTATTCTCAACTTTCAATGGAATCACACATATATAAACTCTGTAATACTTGCTATTATCATCTCCGTTGCATCAGTCAAATACGTCATCTTATAACCAGAGATGCCGCCAAAATACTTGTGCAAATGCTTGTTCATTCAAGACTTGACTATAGTAATAGCTTACTGATAGGAATCAGTAAACGTCAGTTGTACAAGCTCCAGAAAGTTCAGAACACAGCGGCAAGAATTGTGACCAGAACACCAAAAGCATGTCACATAACACCTGTGCTTAAGCGTCTACACTGGCTTCCAATTGAAGCGAGAATCAAATTTAAAGTTCTATGTATCACTTACAAATGTCAACATAATATGGCTCCAGCATATCTTTTAAATTCCTTGGAGGACTATACCCCTGCAAAAGATCTTCGATCCCAGAATTTGAAGCTTCTCCAGATGCCAAAGTATAAAAACACCAGTTATGAACTAAAATATTTCAGCTGTACTGCTCCAAGACTTTGGAACCAACTTCCCTATGTCATCAAGATGTCATCCTCACTGACTGTTTTTAAATCACAGCTCAAAACTCATCTATTTTCTAGCTATTATTCATAGATTCTATTTTCATAATTGTTTTACCCATAGACTCTAATGATAAAAATCTTTAAGCAATGCTACCATGAGTATTACTTTTAGGCTTTATTCCATAGTATTTCATCTCATCACTTTAAATTTTCTTATTTTCAATGCGCATGCACCTTGTGTATGGATATAGCGCTTTATAAATGCCCATTATTATTATTATTATACACTTCGAAATAAGTGTTGCCTTTTAAAACATTACATTTAATATCACATAATATTTTAATTGTGGATCCATCAAACAAATATTGATTTTCAAGCAACAAGCAAATTATCCGAGGAGTCCCCACCAATCACAACCTATCAGCTCCAATCACCATGCAACAACTTCAAAGCCACCCACATCAACAATTGGCCTCTCTTCCAATCAACTATAATTATTATTTGCTTAACAATTTCAATAAAGCCAATTGGCCTCCCTCGTTTCATCATGTGTGTTTATTTACATCTTCAATAAAGCCTACAGGCCTTTGTTTATCCACTTACTCCCATTCATGTTTTTATTGCAAATCCTCATCATTCTCACGCTTCATCTCCATCATGTTTGTATTGCAAATCCCCATTGTATACCATTCTCCTGCATGTTAATCTCCCTGATTGAGTTTCCTCACCATTGTTTTGTTTGCTTTATAAATGTACCATATTTTGTTATTTCCTTACATTCCACCTGATGAAGGAGTGAGTATGTACTCCGAAACGTCGTGTATTTTCGTGTATTATTACACTCTAAAGTGTGTCATATGACTTTTACGAAACTCGTGCGAATTTGTGTATAACCCTCGCTCTCGCTCGGGCAATACACAAATTCACACTCGTTTCGTAAAAGTTATATGACACACTTCCTCGGGTAATAATCTCTATATATACGTCCTTGGGCTTCCCTAATGGTATCGTACTTGTGGGAATCATAGTTTCAGAGCCATGGTTGCTATTTCGCTGGATTATAGGTGGGCGAGTAATAAACAGAATACCAAACTTTCTTCTATTCAATACCATTTTTATTTAACTCGTGAATGATTTGGTATCATAGTCGCTTTTGTTCGTGTTATACAAAAGCATTTAATATTAAACTCGTTTAATAAAAATGATGTTAAAAAGAAAGTTGTTCAGTATCCTCTATTTATTAATATTCAAATTGAAACAAAACTATTACACTTGTTTCACAGTGATCCCGCCAGCTCCATCCACTGGGAAGAGGGCAGCAGAAGTTCCAGATAAGGCAGCCTTACTCGAGCTAGTTAAAGATGACATGAAGTGTATTAGGAATGGAATGCAGCGGGCATTGAAAAGACTTGGAAACGCGGAGGAGCAACTAAAAGAACGAGAAGGTGTGAAAGGTCTTACATAATCTCCTTTTTTTGCATTTTGTTTTTGAATATAATATTGCCATTCCTCTTAAATTCATCATTACTTTCCCTCCTGATTAGAATGTGATAGCGTCATATCTGGGCCATGTTCAGTTAGCGTTTAAAAGTAAACGCTCAATGAGCGATTAATTTTAAACCTCTCTTGAACGCGATTGCTCGAGCTCAATGTAGCGCTACGTAGCAAAGCGAGCAAATCTCGAGGCATCGCACCGTGTCGTTCAGGAGAGATTGAGCGCTACATTGAGCACTCAATGAGCGATTATAAGCGCTCACTGTTATAGAACAGAGCCCTGATGTTATCCTGGCAATTGTGACTTCCTTTCTTGATGGTATCATATAATTCATAAAGGAATGGGAATGTACGTCGTTCAGCATACCAAAAACTACATGAAACTGTTTGAGAGGCGTTCTACAAGTTGGTATCATAGAGAAGACAGGGCTTTGTAAGATGCTACCTGCATTCAAAGTGAAATCATAAACCTCAAGACGCTACCTGTATAGTTAAATCATATAGCTAGGGATGCTACTTTCATATCACATTCATTTAGCCGAGGAAACATTTTGGTATGATACACGTTCTACACTCTCTGGCAAAAGAAACGCTCAGTTGATTTTCCTTTAAATGAAAGATTTAATAATTTCTGAAATATAATTAATGGCGGTCTCCAATTAATGCTGAGACAATAATCGATATGAAAGTCCATTGAAATCGTGGGAAAACTGTAATTTGAGTCAATAACATTCATGAAAACCACGCCCAAAGAAGACTGCAATTTCCTGTTACGCACTGTAACCACATACACCTGTAGCGCGAATGTGTGCCTGTATTGTTGCCGGGTGGTTGTATGAAAATCTTTTTCAAATGTTTTTTTTTCTAATCAAGCACTGATCGAAAACTGAAAAATATCTGCTGACTCATTTCAACATCCGTCATTCTTTTGTGACATGAACTTCTGAAATTTAAATATATTATGCAGAAATGGTGCAACTTCATAATGCAATAATATTGCTAAACTGTTCATTATATTTTTTAAGATAAGATATCTAGTAGGCGTTTCTTTTGGGCAAAGTGTAGCCTACAGTCAGTTATTTATAGGCCTACATCTCCAATGTGATTTTATCCTTTTTGATTCTTCACTCACATTTCATACACATGATATTTTGATTGGGTACTAGGCCCTACCCCAAGCCAAATATAATATTCATGATTGAAAAAAAACAACAACCAGACATTATAACAAGTATGAAATGTCACCAGAATGTTGAAACCTATAGGCCTATACTTTATGATTTATTATTGCCAGTTGTATCCAGCAACAGGTAGTGATAACTTGCTTTTAAAATTAAATGTTCAATTTCATTCATATATATATATATATATGAATATATATTGTAGAAGTTGATCAAGCAGCATCGGATGAAGATGAGGAAGAAGAGGAGGAGGAGGAGATCCTCGAGGAAATGTTGCGTTCATTGATTGTGTTTGGAAAGCTACACTGGGAATTAAATGGGATCATTTATGCTGCTTATGTTCTGGGTAAGTGAGGAAGTAACGAAACACATGTGTAGGATCAGGCCGGGATTCCATGTGTACGGAGTGCGTACTGCGTACTGCGTAATGCGTAGTATGTATTTGCGTATTTAACACTTGGCACTTAAATGGTAGTAGTTGATTCCATGAACAGGTAATGGGTAAAGCGTGGTGCACAGAGCGTAGTAGGCTACGTTGTCCCCGGGACACTCACAAGAGTGTCCGAATACGCAATACGCGTCTATACGGATACCAAAAGTTGGCTTTCCCCCTGGGGTTTTCCTTTCACAGACCACGTGGTTTTCCAAACAAACTGCACGTGTCGACATATCTCGCAACTTTATACCTGACTAAATTCTTGAACTCGAAAATCCATCCATGCCAATACGCATCACAACTTACGCAACGCGCATCACATGACACGCAAAACGCACGAATACGAACACATGGAATTCCAGCTTCATGCTCAAACGATTTCATACTACCATGCGATAGATAGATGATGTTGTAGTTGAAAGTTTTATAGTTCTTCCACTTACTATCAATCCATGAATAATCCCTAGCGTTTATTTTTTCAGGCCTCCTTCACCTAGCTATTTGAGGCAGGCATCTATTATTGTTTTGACATATAGTTCACCCGACTAACAAACATATAGAACTGCAATCATTACAAACTTTCTTGAATTTGAATTTGTTTTGGTAAATATCTTTTCATTATTGAACGGGAACAATGTTTTCTTTAAAGGGGCAGTAGTATGTTTTTTCGCTGAAATAAGCTGATGAATCGTAATTGAAAAATAATGTCAGCAATAGTAAACACCATTCTTTCTTTGGAAAATCCAGTTAAAAATTTAGTGTTCTTGTTTCCGTAAAGCCATGGGAATCGGTTTTGTCATTCGAAATAATAAAACGTGTTCACAATAAAATTGCCATCATGCAAATTTTGCTTTATATGCAACACCATTATTACCACTACGGATTGGTTTGTGTAATAAGACGTTTTACCCTCCAAAGTAAATATAAATAACATAAATTATCATTATAAATGGGAAATTTGAAAAAATAAAAATAGAGCCAGGCTTTATATACATTAACTAATTCAAAATGTCAACTTCTACATGAGAGGTATAACACATAGGAAGCACTTTATAATGGAGAAGTAGTACTACCCCTCTGATCTATCTTTGAGGCCAGAGATAAAATCCCCTACAAATAAAGTCACACTTTAAGATTTAATTCATTACTGTTTCCTTTAAAGGGGCAGTAGCACGTTTTCTGCAAAATTAATTTTTTTCAAATTCCCCATTTATAATGATAGTTTATGTCATTTAAACTAACTTTAGAGGGTAAAACATCTAATTACACAAACCAATTATCTGTAGTGGTAAAAACTATGTTG
This sequence comes from Gibbula magus, assembly GCA_936450465.1. NCBI lineage: Eukaryota > Metazoa > Mollusca > Gastropoda > Trochida > Trochidae > Gibbula > Gibbula magus. Next base: position 13,511,271 of record OW388290.1, on the reverse strand, counting down.
CATATAAAGCAAAAATTGCATGGCGGCCATTTTATTGTGAACACAATTTATTATTTTGTATTACAAAAACGATTCCCATGGCTTTACCAAAACATGTACACTCATTTTAAACTTTACTATTGGTGAAATTAATTTTCAAACACATTTCATCAACTTATTTGAGCGAAAAAACGTGCTACTGCCCCTTTAAATGACCTCCCTTTAAAGAGCACATAAAATCTCTAGATGAAATAGCTTTTCAGGTCATGACGTCTGTGACCTATATTTGGGGTCGCAAGATCACGAAATCTTCAATTTAGAATCCTCATTGGCCAAGGAGTCTGCACACAACTTTTCAGCTCTCTAGACCTTTTGGAACTGGAGAAGAAGATGAAAATAGGTTTTTGGGGTTGTGACCCCTGTGACCCCATTTGGGGTCACATAGTCACTAAACCTACAATTTAAAATCCTCATTGGCCAAGGAGTACACAACTTTTCAGCTCTCTAGACTTGAGAAGAAGATGAAAATAGTTTTTTAAGGTTGTGACCCCTGTGACCCCATTTAGGGTCTTGGGGTCACCAAATCTACAATTTAGAATTCCCATTAGCCAAGAATTTGTACACAACTTTTCAGCTCTCTAGACCTTTTGAAACTTGAGAAGAAGATGAAAATAGGTTTTTAAGGTTGTGACCCCTGTGACCCCGTTTGGGGTCATGGGGTCACCAAATCTACAATTTAGAATTCCCATTAGCCAAGGAGTCTACACACAACTTTTCAGCTCTCTAGACCCTTTGGAATTTGAGAAGAAGATGAAAATAGGTTTTTAAGGTTGTGACCCCTGTGACCCCATTTGGGGTCATGGGGTCACCAAATCTACAATTTAGAATTCCCATTAGCCAAGGAGTCTACACACAACTTTTCAGCTCTCTAGACCCTTTGGAATTTGAGAAGAAGATGAAAATAGGTTTTTAAGGCTGTGACCCCTGTGACCCCATTTGGGTTCATGGGTCACCAAATCTACAATTTAGAATTCCCATTAGCCAAGGAGTCTGTACACAACTTTTCAGCTCTCTAGACCTTTTGGAACTTGAGAAGAAGATGAAAATAGGTTTTTAAGGTTGTGACCCCTGTGACCCCATTTGGGGTCTTGGGGTCATGAAATCTACAATTTAGAAATCCAATTAGCCAAGGAGTCTACACACAACTTTTCAGCTCTCTAGACCTTTTGGAACTTGAGAAGAAGATGAAAATAGGTTTTTAAGGATGTGACTCCTGTGACCCCATTTGGGGTCATGGGGTCATGGGGTCAAGAAATCTACAATTTAGAATCCCCATTGGCCAAGGAGTCTGCATATAACTTTTCAGCTCTCTAGACCTTTTGGAACTTGAGAAGAAGAGGAAAATAGGTTTTTAAGGATGTGACCCCTGTGACCCCATTTGGGGGTCATGGGGTCACGAAATCTACATGGTTTCTTTTGGTACAAGTGTAGGTGTTATTAGCCGATTCACCTACACTTTTTCTGATATACCTATACTTTTTCTGATATAACTACACTTTTCTAATAAACCTACACTTTTTAACAACTGAGAAACAATGTAGTCAATTTTCTCAATTTTCAAATTCTAAGTGATGATACTTTATAAAATGTCAGATTATAAATGAACATATAAGGAACCTGGGATCGAACCCGTGCCCTGTTGCTTTCTGGCTGAACGACCTAACTATACACCACGAAGCCCATTGAAACATTTTTTCATGACCAAATGAATAAGGTTCTTATAATGTGTGAAATAATATCACAAATTTATGTTTTTCTTTTTATAAAAGAATGTAATTTAATTTTGGGTGAAAAATGTCTTAACATACTGAAAGTTGTTTCTGTTTTCTCTAAACTTTGGCCACGTTGACATTAGCTATACATTTCAGCAAGATGCACATGCATCTGCGCTGACAATGCCGTCATTGGGCCATATCAATTAGATTTTGAGCCCCAAACATGGGTAACCATACAACGCAGCACGGACTGCGATGTCACAGACGAGGCCGTTTTTTTTTGGTTGTGCTTTTCATGCACAAGCTTGTAATCAGCTGTATTTGTTTTGAAATATTATGAAATAGTACCTGCTTACACTCGACCGTAAGTGTATAAGACAGATATAGCCATACTTTTCCTCGTGTATAAAATGATACCCTACACTTTTCCCTGTTGGAGCCTTACTCAGCTCCGCCTTGTAAGGGCCCCACGGTGAAAAGTGTAGGGTATCATTCGATACACATTATTACTACTATCCAATTAAAATCAAGAAACATCATTATACATGTGCAGAAACCGAAACTACACGTCACATGTACATTGTAACAAAGTACAGCTCAGCCTTCAGTCGGTAAGGACAACAAACCCAGCCAGCCATGACGGGTCAACAGTCAGGTGCAATACATGTTATTGTGTACAACAAGAATGTGTTTTTAGCCCTAGTCGAACGGACCATGCAGTGGACAGTTAGCAGATCCCTAAGACATCATTATGATCAACCTGTCCATGCAATGGGGGCATCAATCCACGATGAGTGACAGAATGACACTATCTACGTTATGACTGTTGACCAGTGGCTGACCCTTCTCAGAGAGCAACGGTATAAGAAGCCGACCGACTGATGGCCGAGGCAGAGCTGAACAGAGAGGCCTGCAGAGCTGAACAGATTCGCCTGCAGAGCTGAACCCAGAGGCCTGACGAGCAGACCTACTAGAGCAGAGTAAGGCTGTCCCAGGAGCCCAAGGACATATCGGGACAGAAGGCAGCCGGACAGATGCTCGGGGATGCTCGACACATCAGCTACTAGTTCACTACTGAATAAAAAGTCCTAGTGAAGGAAACCCATCTCTCGCCTGTCTTTTTGTGAGCGTTGTGTAACAACATGCACAGTAGTTATAAGACCTATTAAACATTATGAACACAAAATTGTCTTTTTGTCTGTTGTAAATAAGTTTCGAAAATTAGGTTTGACTGATTGGTGAGCGCCACAAGCGGTACATTGTCTGGTTTTCGATCAGAAATCGATACTTTTACCTTAGTGTCAGCTGTATACTTAGTCGACTATCATCAAAATGGCAAATTTCCGCAAAAGTCATTACTTCTCGATAAAATAATACTATTAATAACATTTGGCATATGTAACCCCAAACAACACAATGGATGTACCTTTAAAAGCTGGGGTATATGAGTGAACTGATTCTCTTGTTTTCAGATGTCACAAGGAAAATCAAATTGTTTACTGACTTACAGCCAACCCGAAAAAGTCAGTGCATAGCAATAGTGCGAGGACAGAATCTATCTAGAAACTGCTTGTATTGCTTAAAATGGTAGAATATCACAAGTTTCACTTATGAATCCTTTATTTAAAAACACTTCAGAGATGAAGACAAAACATGAGAGACATCTAAATCTCCAATGCTTCCGAACATCAGTCCTAAATGGACACTCGTTCCATTACCTTTCTAATCCCTATTCAATGACATTAGTTTTAAATAGTAGAAATAGAAATAATCATTTTAGTTCAGGGATATGTTTCAACCGAAATGTCCTTCAACAATCTTGATTTGAATTATAAAAACCAACTACGTTATAATTAATTTACAAACAAACTGACCAATTTCTGAACACTCCAAACATGAGGGTAAACCATATTAAATGACCTCCAAACACTATTTTTAACTGTCAGAATAATCAAACTGTTATTTCATGACTTGACCCATTTCAGAAGACAGACCCAAAGATGGACCCAAAGACGCACCTAAGGACGGAAACCCTTCAGAGGAGGCCAAGAGAGCGCTGATAGATCTGCTGAAGGGCCTCCTTAAGAAGGATGTGAAGCGTAGCGTACCGAAACTCCCCAGGAAGCTGAACTCACTGCGGAGCTACCTTGCCAGACGTCGCAAATAGCGCCTCTTCATCCCCGCAACAATAATCCATAGATTATCAATTTTGAAAAACGTATTACGAAAGAAATATGTACTTCAATTTCGCCATATCTGATAAAAAGAATGTATAATTTCGATAGTGAAGTGCTGCTTCCCATAAAACCGTCTTGTTTTTTTATTTGACATTTCGTTTTGATGTAAGATAAATAAATACAATGATAATCTATATTTTTGGTTTATGGCTTTTTTTAAATCATGCTTTTTTATTTGCACTATCCTATAGGTTTTTAAGTAGAACAAGTTTTATGTAGTCTACTTGCAATAGAGACGCTTGGAAACAGATACTAGTCTAACAGTTAGAAACTGGGAAAAAAATGAAAAAATATTGAAAAGGGGCCTCTTTTTACATTCTGAAAATTCCATTTCTTACAGTCTCCTTTTCAATATTTGATAAATGGTGATATTTTCAGAATAAATACCATTTTTCAGAGTCTGCTCGTAAGACTTTACAGATACCAACTTGATGTATTCAAACAAGAGGCAGAGATGTTTTCTTAGGACAGTACTTGAGTCCTCAGTCTCTTGGTCTATAAATGTACTAGAGTACTTACCACTTTACTACTGCAGTGGATTTGTTCCCCATGTTTACCGAATATCTAAGGCTAATAGCTAAGGCCTCTGTAGATCATCAACTTTTAAATAATTCACTTTATAAATGTTGAAATTAATTTTTTTCAATAATTATTTCTTAGAGGGGTAACAAATCTACCGGTATGATTTATAGGCCATATTGGCCAAGGTGTCTATAAACAAAAAATCAGCTTTCTTAGGCCCAGGACTTGGGCTTCTAGTACATGGAAATAAAATAGGTTTTAAAGGGTATAGTCTCTATGGCCTAAAATAAAAACACCAAAGCAACAATTTATAATTCCCATTCTCAGAAGTAAGTCCGTACACAAGAATTGCCTATAATAGAGCCACTGGCTTTGTAGCTCATCAATTAAATAAAACACTATATATAAGGTTGCAAAGCTAACTTTTACAGGAGTATTTGTTGAAAGGGTTAACAATTTATAATCCCCCATATGGCTAGATGTACAGAAGATTTCAGCTTTCTAGTGCATTTACTTTTTGAGAAAACAAGTTTTTATTATCCACATTGGTCAAATAGTTTATACCCAAACGTCCATCTTTCTATGCGTTTAAGTTCTGAAAAAGGTGATGAAAATACCATTTAAGAAGGGATCAAGAACAAATGAACAAACTTTAGTCTCCATGTAATGAAGACGGTATTCTGAAATTTTGAGCTTTCTAAGCTTTCTAAGCCTTTACAGGTTTATGGATTAATATCTGCCACACCCATATTTGAAAGTGGGGATATGATCAAATGCACAAAGTTTGATCCCCTGAGGTACAAGATACAAGGTACAAGATACAAGGTACAATGGACAAGTTGTCTCGCCACAAAATTTCAGCTTTGAGAATGCAGTGGTTCTGTAAGAGAAGTTGAAAATGTGTAAAGTTGATGTGCGATTGATTGACGAACATCCACCCTCTTTCCATAAAGAGGTCATAATATGTTTATCGTTACACTATTTATGGCATTGTAATGGTTCTATTAGCTCATTATCATCTGATGAGCTTAAAATGTCAATGTTAAAAGTTAATTGACAGGTGGCAGATGGACCCTGTCAATCTTGGGCCCTTTCTACTAACCGATCTCAATCATCATCCCATCTGTTATCCTTGATTGATATTAGGGCTAAGATCAGTTAGTGGAAGGGTACCCTTGCCTTATAGGCCCAAAGAGCTAAATATACTTCTGTACCTACTCCCTCAAAACCATTTCAGTGTGATAAGTAGGGTAACAACAAACAAACTAATTATGACCTCTATGGACAAATACTGCAACGTGTTGAAGGAACAAGGACAGTTCCAAAATGGTTTTCACTGTACCGAACTGCAACAGACATTGTTTTCAGGTTAATCTATTTCTTATTGGCAAACATTAAATGATACTACCTCAAACAAAATTCATTTCTTGATTTATTACCAGTTATCAATCTTCTGATAAAAAATAAGCAAATGAAACATATTTTCTATTACGTTTTATTGAGTAAGATGGCATCCAACGATACCATTCTTGACATGTGCCACAGTCTCCTTTTATTTAAACATCGAAAAAAACGAAAGGTAAAAAACAGCCTCAGCAGCATATCTGTATAAATAAAACACATGTATATCCTTTCTTGAACATTTAAAAAAACATCCTGGCCCATCAAGCTAAGTTAATTAAGGAAAGTTCATTATAAAACTGATTTCTATTATAAAATTTCAATTCCATTTGTCCATAATTTGAAATTAAATATTCAACTTTATGTAAAGCTTGTTTTGATAATCTGAACTTTATTTTGAAAAAATGAATGAATTTCTTTCTAAAATGTATATTGGTGTAAATTTTAATATTGTTGTCCGTTTTTTTAAAGAATATTTCACACAAATATTTCTTAACAGAACCATTAGTATATATTAATATTTACAAGATATGAATTTGATTATACAAAATGAATGAAAAACTAAACAATTGTACAACAACCTCTAACCCCAGAAGAAAAGTTAAAAGAGAAAGTCAGGAATGGTGAGCATGATGAGGTTCAATGAGATTCTAAACTATGAACAAGTTAAAAACCTAAATATGTCCATTTCACATTTAAGTTAACAATATCAGCAGTTGTAAGGCTTAAAGCTAGTTATCACCATAGTAGTACCGGCAGCAGTTAAACATGAACAGTTGTAAGGGAAGCCCTTTATGTTATCACAAAGAGGAAAGATAGAAAGATGGTGAAAGAGTCCCAATATGTGCAGACAATATGTAAGATGAGCTTGAAAATAAGCCAGTTTTATATATTCGTATATTGACAGCCTGAATAACAAGTTAGTGTCTGAACTCCAAACATCGAACACATGTGGATGTCATGAAAGCAAAATAACAAGAACAAATTAAATTAAGATGATACCTGCAACAATACCCTGAATGTGTAACCACAGTACGCCCCACCCAGTTTTGCTCTATAATACCACCCCCCCCCCCCCCCCCCCCCCCCTCCAAAAATAAAATGACTATAAATCAAGCAATATTGACAGTTCCTAGAAAAAGACCAATGAGTGATCATCAAAGTTGTAATCTGAACATTTGATTGGCTGACTTAACTTAACTATATAACGTAGAAAGGAACAAACCTCCAAGAAAACAAGAAGGAAAGTGGTTGCACAATCAGGAGATTGTTGGAGATAGTAAATACTCTGGTTGGCATTCTGGTGCCTCAGCTGTTTCTATGGGGATGAGAGTTCAGGAGATAGTAAGTACTCTGGTTGGCATCCTGGTGCCTCAGCTGTTTCTATGGGGATGAGAGTTCAGGAGATAGTAAGTTCTCTGGTTGGCATCCTGGTGCCTCAGCTGTTGCTATGGTGATGAGAGTTCAGGAGATAGTAAATACCCTGGTGGTCATCCTGGTGCCTCAGCTGTTGCTATGGTGATGACAGTCCAGAGGATATTCACCATGTAGGAGGGAAAGTACAAATTTCAACATTCAGGTGGATTCGAACCCTGGACCTCCGGGTGAGAGTTAAGCGCTCCACCAGTTGAGCTAAAGGGACATCCTTTTAGTCCAAGCTAGTAGGAAGCTATGACCCCACCTGCCACAGTAGCATCAAATACAATATATTTCATATTATTCATTGACGGATCCAGAGGTCAAGAGGGTTCAAACTGTCCCCCATTTTCACAATCTCTAAAGATCAATTGGATGTTTTTCGTGAGGTCTCTTTAGTATAAGGGTAGCCTTGTGAATCTGTCCCTCATAATGTATTAGCATTAAAGCACCATTTCCATTTACTAGCATTATATTTTTTAAGAAATCCATCAGTTATAAAATATAGAATTACTTAACATCTTCAACATAGATACAGATTTTTGAATGTGATGTAGATAATAGTTTCATAGTTTCTTCATCTATAATAGTGTTGTGAACATCAATATTATTAAATGATTGATAAAATAGTGTACATAACACAGTACATGCAAACAACAATGACAAATATTACTTTAACATATAAAAAAAGTTTTCATCTGAGAGTGTTGGTAAATATTTTTACAGCGATTATTATTATATCATTTTCTGTCTTTAGACAATTTTGTACTTGTCAAATACATTTTTCGTGGCAAAAAGTGATTTCATATAGACTGAAAAGTTAACATTTCAGTAATGAACATACAATTAATAAATAATAAATTATATAATAAAAGTTACAGAATTGATGATAAAGCATGTACCAGGCATGATAAATCAAAATGAAAAAAAATGTTAGATGAGAAAAAAAGAATACCTTTAATAAACTGATAACTGATAAAATATAAGTTACAATTACATATTGTATCCCATAATAAATGAATTAAACGATAATATCTCACACTTAATTCCCATTAATCTGGACATAATATATCACATGACATATTAGACAATATTATATTATATGATGAATATGAACAGTATCACATCATAACACAGATATATGGATATTATCACATAATTTATATGAATTTTCGACATTTTATAATATGATAAACAAATTACAGGACCTAAATTTTCAAAGATCTTTGAGCACTAAGATACTCAGCAATTGGCTTATGATTATCCAAGTGCTAAGAAAACTTTGAAAATCTGGACCTAGAACTCTTGTGCATGATAACTGTGACTAAATGACCCAACTGGCCAGGAATATCTGGTTGCCATGGTTACCATTAGTCAGGTTTACATTTAAATATTTGTACATGAAACAAATTTACCATGTCACTCCAGTATTGCTAAGTTTGCTTTGTGATTGGGTGCCCAGGATCAACTTACACTAAGCTCAGCTTTATCAGAACCTCACAATGGACTAAATGTAACCAGCTAAAGGAGCTTTATGCGACTGGGCCCTGGGTGGACTAATGAACTTTGCATAGAAAAACAAGAAAAATGTGACATGGCTTAACTGCTGACTTTTAAAGAGGAAATTACTGAATAAAAAATTTAAATATCAAGCAGATAATTACAGCACAGTTTGTGATAAGAAAGGCACAAATAAGGAAAAATTTAAACCTGACAGCAGACTTACACTCAGGTAGAAATGGTTTTGGAAATGTTTACTACATATATTTGACGTTTATTGAATATGTATAGGTTTCATAAAAGTAATAATCAATTTGTTATCCATATGGTGAAACAAACTCATGTCATATTTCAATATTTTCTCAGATTCCACAATTAACTGGAATGCATGTAAGGGGAGATAATAAATAAATTGTAATTCTGGTGCAATGTTATCATAGCTTTAAATAGAGACGTAGGCAGATTCACAGTTAACATGATCATGAACATCACTTTTACATTCATTATAAATAAATAATACATAAACACACAAAGCCTTTAACCCCCTCAATGCCCGGATGTATATATTGTCCACAATCAGACATGAAGGGTTAAGGTAGTTATCACAGCTATTGACATTCGTCAATGTCAAAATGTCTGGAAAGAAATTTTTCAATTTCTTTAATGGTCCAAATTTAATTTTTTTTTGCATCAAATGCTAGCAACGTCGATTATCTCGGAACATGGAATCCTGTCACATGCATACTCTCCTTCCTATAAGCGCCAGGAATTGTGGGTAAAGCTTTTCGGTCTCGTCGCGGTTGATGCTGTGGAGTACTCACCGTTGACGAGTCGGAACCTGTGGAAAAAACACAAACATAAGTAAAACAATTTATATCATAAAATATATTTGTAAACATTTATAAATTTTATGATTGGTCAGTCTGCAAATAAATGAACGAATTTGCATGATGCATGCTTGAAATCTGAAGCTAATGAATATCAATGCTTTTCTCTCACCCTTATTTCGACCAATGTGTTTGTTGCTATTTGTGGCTGTATTTTTCTTGCTGTTTAAGCGCTGAAATGGGAAGGTCAAAAGTCAGTAAAATCGAATCATGAGCGGATGCCATGTATGTTCCATGACCCTCATGTGCCAACTATTTTGCCTGGGAATACAAAATACAAACAGAACTAACATTTAGATTCTCAATCAAAGAACCATGCATGTTTAACTAAAAACTTGCCATGCAGTTCAAGTGACTGCAATGCTTCAGTACTAAAAGCCTACACCCATCAGTCATCAAATTGTAGTCAAATATCAATATAACTCAATTATTCAAAACTAAAACATTTCGAGGGTGAGTTACAGGAATTAATTTTAACTGATGGTTAAAATTGGGCTATAATTTGGAATAAAAATTTAAGCCCAAGGGCCTAATTACTGCAGGGTGTAAATACAAAGATTCCAAGAACTACTTCTGCATTTGTGTTTTTTTAACCACAGTTTGTAAAATTTATATGACTGAATGTAAAATTGGGAGTATCTGGGGCATAGCCTCAGTTTTCCTTCCACACAATATGCCGCCATCATATTGTCCCTTTAGAAGGGAAGTTTTATCGGAGCCGGTTTTGTGAGTAAAATGAAATGAGAAGAAAAACTTTAATTTTACCACTTTGTAATAACAAAGCACATATATTGGTAGAATATCCACAAAGTACGAAATATTGTATCATTAGTCTGCTCAATAATGTTTTAATATCGATGAATGCTTAAATTCACTTCTCATTGTTTTTATTTTATTCATAAATCTGCGCTATTCTGTAAAATCTGTCAAAGATATTACCCTCAGCAATATGTTTCAACTTGATTGTGTAAGATTCATGAAGTAATAACATATATGTATAAACAGGAATGTTCCTTTCAATTTTGTTTGTTTGAAAAAATACCCCAAATAGAGCCTTCCCTTTAAAAGGAGGGTTCTATCAGGGTATTTTTTGTGGAAACGAAATTCGAGAGGATGTCCCTGTTTACACAAATATGCTACTAATAAATGATTAAAATATATTCAGGTTAAAATATATTAATAAAGGTAATATTTTGATGAATTTATATTTCACAACTTAATAAAGACAAGCGTACATTTGTTGAAAAATAAAAACAATGAGAACTGAAGCCATTCATCGGCGCTGCGAGTGGGGAAAAGTTTGCTACGGCATTACAGCAAATTGTTTATTTAGAGTTTTATGACACGTTATGCATTACTATGTGAACTTTATATCAGTGTATATCTTTAATCATTAAAATGTTGTAAAATTAGGTCAAATATAGCGTGTTTTCATTTCACGTAATGACAAAATCCAATTTGGCCGATTTTGCTGCATGACAGAATAACCCTCTTTAGGCTCCTACAGTGTTAATGTAATGGATAACACCTGAATGCAAGGCTGTTCTAGCAAAGAGAGTCTTCACTAGGGCAAAGACCTCTCTTTGCTAGAACACCCGAGGATGAGGGTGTTATCTAATTATATACTGAAAAATAAAGACTAACGTGAGTGCAGTTGTCTAAATGTTTTAGTGCAGGTGGTCCAAGTAAAATAAAGCGCACATAAAATATCATGGAAGTTCTCCGACAGCAGAATACTGCTCAACAATCAACCCTTCTCAGTCACAAATCCTTCGTGGTCTAGTGGTAATGTCTACAAAGTAAAGGGTTGTGGGTTCGAATCTTCATTTCTGCTATGAAAATTAAAACTTAGCAATTTTGTGGATTGATTACTAAGAATTAATTGGGTGCAAATTGTACTTGTAGGACCTTATACTGGATAATACCCTGTTTGAAGGTTATTATTCTGTGCAAGGCCCTCCCAGCGGTATATAATCCAGTATAAGGCCTTCTCAATAGGAATTGTAAGACCCTAGTTCCTATCGTAGGTAAGGAAAAACAACTGAATTCAAAGACTGTTAAATGGGCATTAAGGTATAAAATCTTGAATCAGCAAGGCAAGTGTATCTGGTTAATATTCACCTGTTGAGAGTAGCTGCTGACCGCATCATTATAATGTCTACCTCTCCTCTTCCTCTTAGTGTCAGAGTCATTCTGGGATATCTTCCTCGTCCCTCCTCGATATCGCTCCTCAGATGCCGAGATTACAGGAAGTGACAAATCAGTGTGGATGCTCAGTTTTTCCACCGTCACAGATGAAATGTTATCGTCACTTGGAGGAGTGCTGTTGTGAGTGTTACCATCCCCGAAAGCCTTGTTATGTTTTGCCAACCGACTTGGCGTCAGCGGACTCGAATCACTATCATTTGGACGATACAATGGCCGCCGCTCTGCATTAAGATAATCATGGTGGGCCTTGGTCCGCTTCTTTGCAGCGAGTGCCGCGATGCTTCTGGTGTTGGTAGTTATTACCTCCTTATCCTCGAAGGACTGCCGCGATGCTGCAACGGGCTGATATGGTGAGTTGCCGCTGGTCAAGTTCTCCATGTACTGGCTGTGGGTCCAGATGGAACTCACTCCGGCCAGGTGCTTTGCCTTAGCACTCGGCGTGAAGAATTTCTCATCCTCGTTGCTACAACGCAGAAACACTTCCTCTTGAATAATGCTCAAAATGTTATCCCAATTTTAATACTATTTCACTTACTTATTTCAGTGATTGTATTCGATACTTTAGTAAGAAATTAAGAAATGTGTTGAAAGCATATTGGGGAATTTTAATTTGATGAGAATTTGCAAAATTCAGTTTGATTTGAAGGAAATTGAAAAGTTTTCCATTAATCTTACCCTCCAATGTCTGTTAGACTACTGACTTGCCTTGTTCCTGCCAGTAGCTGGAAAATATACAACATTTAGGATACTTATAAAACCATGTTGTGTCGGTATTCTTGTGGTAAAATTTAGTGTGCTTCAGTTACAGCCATTATGTCTCTATCTCTTGAAATAGTTGCATTTTAGTGAACAAACATCGTTAGTATCATCATAACATGACGTATGTTTGGAGTCACACTATCTACAATAGTATGCATTTCTGTATTCTTTTTGTAAGTGCATTACAGGCGCTGAAAAAAATATATAAGTACACATACCTATGTATAAAACATACCGTTATGTCCCTTGATATGGTTAAACTGATTTCCTGGATCAATTATGTTTGTAAATGGTTTAATTGGTTTCCTGGATCAATTATATTTGTAAATGGTTAAACTGGTTTCCTGGATCGATTACGTTAGTAAATGGTTTAATTGGTTTCCTGGATCGATTACATTTGTAAATGGTTAAATTTGTTTCCTGGATCAATTATGTTTGTAAATGGTTAAATTGGTTTCCTTGATCAATTACATTTGTAAATGGTTAAATTGGTTTCCTGGATCAATTACGTTTGTAAATGGTTAAATTGGTTTCCTGGATCGATTACGTTTGTAAATGGTTAAATTGGTTTCCTGGATCGATTACGTTTGTAAATGGTTAAACTGGTTTCCTGGATCAATTACATTTGTAAAAGTTCTCACTGCCAGGCACATGTGAAAATCCAAGATGGCTAACTGTGTCACACTTTAACATGTTATACAGATAGGTAGGTAAACGTGTACGTATATTAAAAAATGTGTAATGGATTGAAACCGACACACTCAAGAATCAGGCACCCTTCCCTAACACTTTAATTGCACAAAAAAATACAAGAATTAACTTTATACTATTGCAGATATAGTCTGACAAAAAATATAACAATGTAACATGTCCCTTGCTACTAACATATATATATCAGATTATGACTTGGGTACTTTCATTTTATCTGTAACATGTTGTGTATTTCTTACAATAAATCATTTCAGCATTGAATTAAATTTGCACTATTTCTGACCCACACCTTAGGACTATCAGCATTATCATCCCCATAGAGGACCTTATCCTCCTTCTCCACTGTGTACAGGTGATACAGATCGTCAAGCTCCTTCGGACAGGTGATCTGGTTGTCTGCAAACACAATGGGAGGTGCTCAGTATACATCACCTTGAAAATATCATTGAATAACTATTTTGTGTCCTAAAATGATATAATCACTGCTTGGGACACTAAACTGTTCTCTGGGATAGAAGAAAAGACAATAATAACAATTCTACCACAACTTTGCGAAATAGTCCTATCTGATTGTTTACTGCGAAAAATCAGAGACGGTATAATTTGGTTGTACAATGCTCTTATTATAGCTCTAAATTATCCATTTAAAGCATCACGCTACGCGTTCAACTTTAAATTAAATCTAGATCTATAATAATTCTGTTATATGCCACTGATTTTCACACAGTTTATCTCCTAAATCTTGTCACCTTATTGGTTTCATGAAACAGCATAATTTATTAAAATATTTTTCTGCCTGAGAAATTTGATCTAATTGTCTCTTATAGAATGGGTAATGCATTTTTAAAAAAAATATAAACAATTACTTTTAGTTTGATTAAAGAACATCTCTTAATAAACATTTTGCATGGCTCTGTGGGAAACATACAGTTATCCCATTTAAACTTGTGTTGCCAATTTTCTAACTAAATACTCACATGAGGCCATCTAAACAGTTAATGTACCTTTTTACCCACCATGTGTATGAAGTTGAACACTCAACTTCAATAATTATAAAAAGTTGGTGGTGCAATATTATAAGGATGTATATATTTATCTGAAAATGTTTGAATGCACATGAACCACTAATAGTTTACTCAGTCTAATAGACCCACTGACGAGCTTGATTTTTTATTGTTAAATTGAAGGGTTTGTCAACTTTTGAAGATTGGGTGCATTACTCCCAAAAGAAAATTCTGTTTACCTGTGATAAGTCTTCGCTGCTGCTTGATGATTTCGTCACACAGGTTGCGGTGATGTCGGAAGCGTGTGATGATCATGTCCTTCTTCTTGATGGTGAAGTCACGGAGCAGACAGGCCGACTTCACCTCCAGGTTCTCTATCTCCAACTCATGCACTTTACACAGCAGCTGAAGGATCTCCTGCTGGTCGTCGTCGCTGATCCGCTGGGGCACGATCTGTGGGAAGCGAGCGGCAAGGTATTTCGGAGAAAACACGGAACGTGACAACTGGCATATTTTAAAGGGCCATTGAGTATTTTTCATGTCATTGCATTTTAGTTTAATATTTGCAGTAAGACCACATGCGCTGATTTATATTAAAATAATTTCACTTGACTTGCATATTCATACCCCATTGCCAAATTATGATAATTACTTGTTCACAATGTAAATCTACCAACAGCGTTTTACATGTGCAGAAACTGAAATACAATTTCCATATACATATATACATGTACAATCGGTATAAGACCTATTAAACATTACCAACCCATATTTTTTTCTATTATAGGTAAATTTTCAAAATAACGTTTAACCAATTGGTGTGCGCCATTGTCCTGTTTTCGATCATAATTTGCGAGTTTCACCTTTACAGTGTCAATATACTGAATACAATAGCATTAAATAAAACTTTCAGCAACAGTCAGTACTTTTCAACACATAACATTTGACTCCATTAACATGCTTAATGTCCCTTTAACACTATAGCTGCTAAACAGTTTGTGTAAAACCATTCTGAAGGGTCAATATACAGAACCAAAACTAGTTAACAAAGGGAATTGCATAGGATTGGTAGCTTGCAATGGATATGCTATGCAATATTCAGTAACTTGAAGGTAAGGGTTTAAGTAAATATTGTCAATTGGCATCTTGTTTGAAAGAGTGTTCAATATCAAATCAAATGAGGTACCACATCAAAACAATTATAAATGTTTTTACTACCCTTTCAAGTTACTTCATCCAATGTTACTAATTTTCTACCAGTTGCTCAGGGAAATGTTTGAAGTAAAAAAACAATATATTGATTTAATTTTATTTCCTCTTTAATTTTTATTTTTAGGTAAAAATATTGTTACCGGTATACCTCTTTTCATCATAAGTGTGGTGATCTTTAACCCTAGCTTGGGGATTGCTAAGTTAAAACCCTCATGTGGTATCTCATATAAAACGGTTTCCTTTCATGAATCTTTCAAACAATGTACTACTTTTCAAGTAAAAACATTTCCCTACCTCTTCAAGTTTCTTCATCTTGTGTTTGGCTGTGTCTAGTTCTCGTCTGATGGTGGATCTGATGCGCTCTGTCTTGTGCTTTTCGTCGTGTAGCACCTTCAGTTCTTCTTTAGCAACCCTCACCTCGTCTGGTGGGATGCTGTTACCCTCGCTGTCTTTTTCTTCTGTGTAAACAATCATGATGATTTAATGATTTATTACCCATATGGTTGAAAATAACCGAGTTAATATTATTGATATGAGCACATGTGCACATATCACGTTTGCCTAGCAACAATTGTTTCACCGCGGCTTCCCGTATTTTGTCATCTGTGCCGTCATAAAACGATTGTTCGTGATGTCACTGTTGCTTGCCGTCGCAGAAGTGGGCCGCTTTCTGACTATTTTTACGCGAATCACATGGAATAGAACGGGTAATAAAGAAATTATTACACTCGAAAGTGTGTCATATGACTTTTACGAAACTCTTGCAAATTAGTGTATAACACTCGCTCTCGCTCGGGCAATACAAAAATTCACTCGTTTCGTAAAAGTCATATGGCACACTTTCTCGGGTAATAATCTCTATATAGTGCCTTCCTATAACTCTCTTCTAATACAGGTTGCCCAGTTGCACTGTTTACTAGGGGTATTTGAAAGTCTGTTAGAGTTTAAAGTGTGATACATTAAATTTGCATCTTTTAAGAAAAAAGAATCAAATTATGAATCTGTATGGGCTAAATTAAAGATAAAGCATCTATTTTATCATTTAATATAATACAGGATTTATTTTTCTGACAAAGCATCAAATAAATGTTTATGATTACTGAAAAATAGAGCCATGGGCTCTGTAGCTCATCAGTAGTTCATTGATTTATTATCTTAGGTTGGATATCTAAGTTATCTCAAGTAATACATTGTTAACAAGCAAAATAATATGAGTTTTAGATCATGACCCCTGTGACCCACATTTGGAGTCACAGGGTCACAAATCCTACAATCAAGAATCACCTTTGACCAAAGTATCCCTACACAACATTTCACCTTTCTAGAGCTTTACATATAAACTGGAGAAAAAGATGAAAATAGGTTTTTTGGTCATGACCCGTGACCTAGATTGGGATCACGGGGTCACGAAATCTACAATTTAGAATGCCCATTGGCCAAGGAGTCTGCACACAACTTTTCAGCTCTCTAGACCTTTTGGAACTCGAGAATAAGATGAAAATAGGTTTTTAAACATGTGACCCCTGTGACCCCATTTGGGGTCACAGGGTCATGAAATCTACAATTTAGAATCCCCATTAGCCAAGGAGTCTGCACACAACTTTTCAGCTCTCTAGACCTTTTGGAACTGGAGAAGAAGATGAAAATAGGTTTTTAAGGATGTGACCCCTGTAACCCCATTTTGGGTCACGAGGTCACGAAATCTACAATTAAGAATCCCCATTGGCCAAGGAGTCTGCACACAACTTTTCAGTTCTCTAGACCTTTTGGAACTGGAGAAGAAGATGAAAATAGGTTTTTAAGGATTTGACCCCTGTGACCCCATTTGGGGTCGTGGGGTCACGAAATCTACAATTTAGACTCCCCATTGGCCAAGGAGTCTGCACATAAAATTTCAACTCTGTGGAGTTATTGGTTCCTGAGAAGAAGTCGAAAAAGCGAAAAGTTTACGGACGGATGGACGGACGGACGGATGGCCGGACGCCGGACGCCATGCCATGCCATAAGCCCATCGGGCCTTTCAGGCCTGATGAGCTAAAAATCTGACACTTTGAATTTCATAGCATCAGAACTATAGACATTTCCTTTAATAAATTGTAAGTTATTTCAAAATAATAAAATGAAGTTTGTCTTTAACATAAATAAACAAGTTTTGAACAAATTTAAAATTTAGAAAAACCTTTTAAGTTTCATTGCTAAGAAGTGCTTGAAATAAAACTATTGAAAACAATTATGATAATTTCATCCTCTTTTAAAACTAAAACAAAAAGGAAAACTAAATGTCTAAATATCACAGTGGTCACCTCTGTCCTTGTTGTCCACTGCGTCGCTGTTTTCTCTTCTTGACCCACGAGCTTTCTCCATATCCCATCTAAACAAACATTTCACACATTGAGGACCTTCCATGTAATACTGTTTCTATAAAACGAGTTCATGATTTATAATAATTCATGATTTTGGTATTTATTGGAAGTTTATTATTCAAACTTCAACAAACTAGTGAAATAGAAGACAGAGCAATGAAACTAAAATATTTATCTTATGAAATGATATTTCATACACAACATCTTTTAGGTTAAGTTTTCTATCTATTAGAATACAATAGCATTTGAATGAGTGTACAGTGTCACTCAAAATTATATACCATAGTTAGAATGACAAAACTGTACACATTTGATTGAAGCATTCATAAAATTCCTTCATCATTCATAAGTAAGAATATGTAGAGGATATCTGTCTTTTCATGGTATTTGTCAAGAATTGACAGATATTCTATTTATTATATGACATTATCCATATAATTATGTCCAAAAAGGGTCATTTTCACGCCGAGCGGCCGCTAGGAACAGCCCGTCACCACAGTAACACTGTGACGTCATAAGCCAATTCGCCACGTGAGACCATTGTTTTATGACGTCAAATTATATCAGTCACCATTCGCAGTGAAAATATAAGTTATTTTCACTGTAGCTTGATAGACAGTTTATTTCACTGATAAATCCCAGTATTTCACTGCTCGCCATATAATAAATGTCTTTTCAAAATTTCTTGAAGATATGTCATGAAGTATCAAACTGAAAATGTCATCATTTCCTCATATATCACACGATGCATATCTAATTATTTTAAAGTTTAATATTACTAATAATCATTTTTTTTTTAAATTTGAAATTAAAAAATGAGTTACATACTCGCTGATGACAAGTTGGTTCCTGTTAGTTTCAAGACTGATCTCCATAGAGGCGTTGTTCAGTTCCATCAGACTCTTCCTGTCAGCAGGTTACATCAAACATTACAAATCTTAATATTCTGCTACATCAAACATTACAAATCTTACAATTTTGCTACATCAAACATTACAAATCTTACAATTCTGCTACATCAAA
Source organism: Gibbula magus (assembly GCA_936450465.1). Taxonomy (NCBI): domain Eukaryota; kingdom Metazoa; phylum Mollusca; class Gastropoda; order Trochida; family Trochidae; genus Gibbula; species Gibbula magus. The sequence goes on along the minus strand of OW388290.1, from coordinate 13,492,274 downwards.
CATTACAAATCTTACAATTCTGCTACATCAAACATTACAAATCTTACAATACTGCTACATCAAACATTACAAATCTTACAATTCTGCTACATCAAACATTACAAATCTTACAATTTTGCTACATCAAAACATTAAAATATTGAATACAACTGCAAATGTGCAACAGTGAATAGAAGTACAGAAATCAGGTGGGTGAGCAAATTCCAGGACTCCAATGGTCTCTGTTGGGAGTAGGGGTAGAGGCAGGTGACTGACTGTACAACACTTCTATCAGAAGGACTTCAGCTTATATGATTTATATTATTATATGACCTCTCTCTCTCTTACATTGCATATATTTCACCATTAAGAGTAATAATTTGTATCATTTCACTTAGATTAACAATGTTATAAATGATCAAAGGTAACATGTTTGTTTTTAAATTGGAATGTAATATTTTAAAAACATAGAATTTTTTGATGATTAGTCCAAACAATGAGATTATTTGTAACAGAATTCTTTCTTTCTACCTGAGCTCCATTTGATCTTTAAAACAAGTCAAGAGCTGTTCACGTAGCTTCGTCATTTCCCCTCTGTCAGCATGTCGACGAGCTTCTAGAACTTCCGCTGTAAATACAAGAAACAAACTTCTACTGCTTCTGCATCTTGACATGCAGCTTAAATATTATTTTCTTTAAGGAAAAATATATAAATTAAAAATACATATAACAAAGTTTTGCAAATCATCTTGCAAAAATATACATTTTATCTTCTTAAAAGTTTTAAAATGAGATATTTTATGTCACTTCATGCTCATCAACAGTTCAGGTGCCAAGCACAGCAAAGACAGCAAACATTTCACAAATTAAATGCTACTTTGAAGACCATTTGCACTTTCATTTAATAACTGTGGTCACTTATTTTTCTTTCAATTACTGGCCATGTCTGCTTACATATATTGTTTTTCACTCCATGGGGAACATACATAAAACCTTGTTTCTCTCGCTTGGGAAATACTAATATACAGGCACTCCTGTCGTAAACATAGTATGACATAGACACTCATATAATATCCTCCATTTATTTATCTTCCAAGGCAGTACGAGCATATATACACTTTCTATGTGTAAACTCACACTGCACGGCCTGTATGTTGGCGTGAGTCCTGCTGCCTGTGCCCTGATCCTGTAGTTTGCTCCTCAACTTGAGAATCTCGTCTCGGAGCTCTGAGATGATGTTCGTATACTGCGCTATATGGTACGCTACATCGGTCACGTTACGTCGCACCTAGAAACAGATGGAAATCACATGTTATTGTGCTGAAGAATATGTCGAGTTGTCACATAAAATTAATCTTCTATGCATTGTATATATACAAGATATACAATGCAATGCTTTTTAATTGTCACAAACCGTGAAATGAAGCATATTTTTTCATACCACTCAATAAGAAGAAATGACATTCAGATTTACATAAAAAATCTTATAAATGAAAATGTTTGACAGAATTTCTGCAACTACAACAGTGAAAGATGATTCTATGATATGCATAACACTATATTTCTTATCAGATAACTCACATTACTGAAGTTATTCAGCTCCTATTTTTTTCAAAATATTCCAAATATCTTTCTGGTGAATTCAACGAAATAGTTGTCCCCTAAACTTCCAACAAGCAGTGCTTGGATTACACCCTCCCAGGCAGCCAATATTTAGATTTAGGTGGATTTCTGATAAATTAATTGTCTCAATAATACACAGCCTATCAAAATTTGAAAAGTCCCATGGCCAGTAAAGACTAATAGTACTTTGCTTACCAGGTCATTGAGAAAAAATAGTTTGGTACCAATATAAAGAGGTTAGAGTTATCTCACCTTGGTTTTGATATGCTTAGCTCTGTCCGCGTAGACAAGCGTATTCCTGGATTCCTCAAAGTGTAGACTGGCTGGACTGATGTGCGCTATCATCACCGTCTTACAGTTGCCGCCTAGTGCGTCCTTCAATAGCCGCGTCAGCTTACTGTCTCGGTAGTTGATGTACTTTGGGCCGTTTTTGTCAGCTTTGAAATAGAAGTTTTATTTCATACACTGCCATTTCTTGATATGATATTGGATAAGTTATAGACTTATTGACTTAATTAATTAATCAATTATTGACAGTTAATTTTCTTTATATATAAAACAAATCAAAATGAATTTGTAAAACAGCAAAATTTGACAAGTGACAAAATAAATCACCTTTCTCACTTAGCCTTAAAGAAAATGACTTACTCAACGCATTAATACAGTTTCCGAGGGCCAACAAGGACCTATTGATGTGAGCACCCTCTACCATCCTCTTTCCACGATTGTGGGTATTGGCTGCACGCTCAGACCCCGCCAGGTCGATGAGGAACAGTTTGCCAGTACGCACTTCCTGCATCGTGTTTCGCACCCTGTTGCGCTGTTTGACGATCACCTGCAGCACAGCATGAGAACGAGAAGACGTCTTGTTAGCAGCGGTCGGTTCCTGGGTGCGTTCCTGGTTTCCCTTCATCAGCATCTTGATCACCTGCAAACAATAGTAGCAGAAAGACAGTTAAAAGTGACTTTGCTTGGAGTCTGTTTATTTCCATTCAGCAGTACATTTGTGATCCACGGCCGAAATCATCAAAAGACCTAGCTCTCTTAGTGCTGAAATATATATATCTATATCCTTGTAAAATATCCTTGAGAGTTTTGTTAGAAGAAAAAATTGTAAGAGAAAATCTAAAGTGTGAGTTTAATTACGGTTTAATCTTTATAGGCTACATAACCAACAACATTAACACCTGATGGCAAGTATTTTATGAAACCTTTCAAGACATTGTGAACACAAAAATAATTATTAATATCAACAACCTACGATAAATATATTGATTGAATGTTCTGAATCACAAGGACTTAACTTTATATACTTTTGAATAAGTTAATAAGTTTCTTATTGAACATTATCAGTTTTAAAGCAACAACACTCTAAATCACAAACAATCAAAGGGGAGTAACTCCAGTAGTCTTAACCTGAGCAACCACTAACAACAACCAACACCCCCAGACTGATATGTAATCAATGAATACAACAAACCTCATCTGTAGATCTCGCTGTGACCTCTGATAAGCCTGCCACTTGAACTTGACCCCTGGAATCCTCTCGAAGGTCGAGGATGCCAGCAGACGGATTCAAGAGATCTCGGATCATCTCATTGTAAATCTGAACAAGAAATTTGATTGGCTATTAATGTAACACATGCTATGATATTTTGATTTAACTTAGTTTAAATCCAACAAATTTTAAAAACGATATATCCCTCTTGACCAATATCAGATAATCAACCAGTTACTAGCATATTCCAAACAAAATTAAAAAACAAATATAACAAATTAAAATCATTATTTAAAATTTCATCTCCAATAGCTGTAAGTGTATTACTAATATACAAAAATAATATTGCAAAAATGAAAGTTTTAATGTTATGACTGAGAAATTAAGGTAAACATAGTAATAAGTATATACTCATGATTTTCAATAATTAATATAATAATTGTTGGATATATATACACATTTACAGGCATAACTATTACTTGAAAGTTTCACTGGAAACTACAATAACAAATAGCATTGAAATAATTCTAACCAGGACCCGCCTCAAGATTAGCATTGAAACAATTCTAACCGGGGACCAACCTCAAGATTAGCATTGAAACAATTCTAAGCAGGACCCACCTCAAGATTAGCATTGAAACAATTCTAACCGGGGACCAACCTCAAGATTAGCATTGAAACAATTCTAACCAGGACCCACCTCAAGATTAGCATTGAAACAATTCTAACCGGGGACCAACCTCAAGATTAGCATTGAAACAATTCTAAGCAGGACCCACCTCAAGATAAGCATTGAAACAATTCTAACCGGGGACCCATCTCAAGATTAGCATTGAAACAATTCTAACTGGGACCCACCTCAAGATAAGCATTGAAACAATTCTAACTGGGACCCACCTCAAGATAAGCATTGAAACAATTCTAACCGGGACCCACCTCAAGATTAACATTGAAACAATTCTAACCGGGGACCCATCTCAAGATTAGCATTGAAACAATTCTAACCAGGACCCACCTCAAGATTAGCATTGAAACAATTCTAACCGGGGACCCACCTCAAGATTAGCATTAAAACAATTCTAACCGGGACCCACCTCAAGATAAGCATTGAAACAATTCTAACTGGGGACCCACCTCAAGATTAGCATTGAAACAATTCTAACCGGGACCCACCTCAAGATTAACATTGAAACAATTCTAACCGGGGACCCATCTCAAGATTAGCATTGAAACAATTCTAACCGGGACCCACCTCAAGATTAACATTGAAACAATTCTAACCGGGGACCCACCTCAAGATAAGCATTGAAACAATTCTAAGCAGGACCCACCTAAAGATTAGCATTGAAACAATTCTAACCGGGGACCCACCTCAAGATTAGCATTGAAACAATTCTAAGCATGACCCACCTCAAGATAAGCATTGAAACAATTCTAACCGGGGACCCACCTCAAGATTAGCATTGAAACAATTCTAACCGGGGACCCACCTCAAGATTAGCATTAAAACAATTCTAAGCAGGACGCACCTCAAGATTAGCATTAAAACAATTCTAACCAGGACCCACCTCAAGATTAGCATTGAAACAATTCTAACCGGGGACCCACCTCAAGATTAGCATTAAAACAATTCTAACCGGGACCCACCTCAAGATTAGCATTGAAACAATTCTAACCAGGACCCACCTCAAGATTAGCATTGAAACAATTCTAACCGGGACCCACCTCAAGATTAGCATTGAAACAATTCTAACCGGGGACCCACCTCAAGATTAGCATTGAAACAATTCTAAGCAGGACCCACCTCAAGATTAGCATTGAAACAATTCTAACCAGGACCCACCTCAAGATTAGCATTAAAACAATTCTAACTGGGGACCCACCTCAAGATTAGCATTAAAACAATTCTAACTGGGGACCAGCCTCAAGATTAACATTAAAACAATTCTAAGCAGGACCCACCTCAAGATTAACATTGAAACAATTCTAACCGGGGACCCACCTCAAGATTAGCATTAAAACAATTCTAACCAGGACCCACCTCAAGATTAGCATTGAAACAATTCTAACCAGGACCCACCTCAAGATTAACATTGAAACAATTCTAACCGGGGACCCATCTCAAGATTAGCATTGAAACAATTCTAACCGGGGACCCACCTCAAGATTAGCATTGAAACAATTCTAACCAGGACCCACCTCAAGATTAGCATTGAAACAATTCTAACTGGGGACCAGCCTCAAGATTAGCATTAAAACAATTCTAACTGGGGACCAGCCTCAAGATAAGCATTGAAACAATTCTAACCAGGACCCACCTCAAGATTAGCATTGAAACAATTCTAACTGGGGACCCACCTCAAGATTAGCATTAAAACAATTCTAAGCAGGACCCACCTCAAGATTAGCATTGAAACAATTCTAACCGGGGACCCACCTCAAGATTAGCATTGAAACAATTCTAACCGGGACCCACCTCAAGATTAGCATTGAAACAATTCTAACTGGGGACCCACCTCAAGATTAACATTGAAACAATTCTAACCGGGGACCCACCTCAAGATTAGCATTAAAACAATTCTAACTGGGGACCCACCTCAAGATTAGCATTAAAACAATTCTAACCGGGACCCACCTCAAGATTAGCATTGAAACAATTCTAACCAGGACCCACCTCAAGATTAGCATTGAAACAATTCTAACCGGGACCCACCTCAAGATTAGCATTGAAACAATTCTAACCGGGGACCAGCCTCAAGATTAGCATTAAAACAATTCTAAGCAGGACCCACCTCAAGATTAGCATTGAACAATTCTAACCGGGGACCCACCTCAAGATTAGCATTGAAACAATTCTAACCGGGACCCACCTCAAGATTAGCATTGAAACAATTCTAACTGGGGACCCACCTCAAGATTAGCATTAAAACAATTCTAACCAGGACCCACCTCAAGATTAGCATTGAAACAATTCTAACCGGGGACCCACCTCAAGATTAGCATTGAAACAATTCTAAGCAGGACCCACCTCAAGATTGGCATTAAAACAATTCTAAGCAGGACCCACCTCAAGATTAGCATTGAAACAATTCTAACCAGGACCCACCTCAAGATTAGCATTGAAACAATTCTAACTGGAGACCAGCCTCAAGATTAGCATTAAAACAATTCTAACCGGGGACCCACCTCAAGATTAGCATTGAAACAATTCTAACCAGGACCCACCTCAAGATTAGCATTGAAACAATTCTAACCGGGGACCCACCTCAAGATTAGCATTGAAACAATTTTAACCAGGACCCACCTCAAGATTAGCATTGAAACAATTCTAACCGGGGACCCACCTCAAGATTAGCATTGTAACAATTCTAACCAGGACCCACCTCAAGATTAGCATTGAAACAATTCTAACCGGGGACCAGCCTCAAGATTAGCATTGAAACAATTCTAACCAGGACCCACCTCAAGATTAGCATTGAAACAATTCTAACCGGGACCCACCTCAAGATTAGCATTGAAACAATTCTAACCGGGGACCCACCTCAAGATTAGCATTAAAACAATTCTAACCAGGACCCACCTCAAGATTAGCATTGAAACAATTCTAACCGGGGACCCACCTCAAGATTAGCATTGAAACAATTCTAACCAGGACCCACCTCAAGATTAGCATTGAAACAATTCTAACTGGGGACCCACCTCAAGATTAGCATTAAAACAATTCTAACCAGGACCCACCTCAAGATTAGCATTGAAACAATTCTAACCGGGGACCCACCTCAAGATTAGCATTGAAACAATTCTAAGCAGGACCCACCTCAAGATTGGCATTAAAACAATTCTAAGCAGGACCCACCTCAAGATTAGCATTGAAACAATTCTAACCAGGACCCACCTCAAGATTAGCATTGAAACAATTCTAACTGGAGACCAGCCTCAAGATTAGCATTAAAACAATTCTAACCGGGGACCCACCTCAAGATTAGCATTGAAACAATTCTAACCAGGACCCACCTCAAGATTAGCATTGAAACAATTCTAACCGGGGACCCACCTCAAGATTAGCATTGAAACAATTTTAACCAGGACCCACCTCAAGATTAGCATTGAAACAATTCTAACCGGGGACCCACCTCAAGATTAGCATTGTAACAATTCTAACCAGGACCCACCTCAAGATTAGCATTGAAACAATTCTAACCGGGGACCAGCCTCAAGATTAGCATTGAAACAATTCTAACCAGGACCCACCTCAAGATTAGCATTGAAACAATTCTAACCGGGACCCACCTCAAGATTAGCATTGAAACAATTCTAACCGGGGACCCACCTCAAGATTAGCATTAAAACAATTCTAACCAGGACCCACCTCAAGATTAGCATTGAAACAATTCTAACCGGGGACCCACCTCAAGATTAGCATTGAAACAATTCTAACCAGGACCCACCTCAAGATTAGCATTGAAACAATTCTAACTGGGGACCCACCTCAAGATTAGCATTGAAACAATTCTAACCGGGACCCACCTCAAGATTAGCATTGAAACAATTCTAAGCAGGACCCACCTCAAGATAAGCATTGAAACAATTCTAACCGGGGACCCATCTCAAGATTAGCATTGAAACAATTCTAAGCAGGACCCACCTCAAGATTAACATTGAAACAATTCTAACCGGGACCCACCTCAAGATTAGCATTAAAACAATTCTAAGCAGGACCCACCTCAAGATAAGCATTGAAACAATTCTAACCGGGGACCCATCTCAAGATTAGCATTGAAACAATTCTAACCAGGACCCACCTCAAGATTAGCATTGAAACAATTCTAACCGGGGACCCACCTCAAGATAAGCATTGAAACAATTCTAAGCAGGACCCACCTAAAGATTAGCATTGAAACAATTCTAACCGGGGACCCACCTCAAGATTAGCATTGAAACAATTCTAAGCATGACCCACCTCAAGATAAGCATTGAAACAATTCTAACCGGGGACCCACCTCAAGATTAGCATTGAAACAATTCTAACCGGGGACCCACCTCAAGATTAGCATTAAAACAATTCTAAGCAGGACGCACCTCAAGATTAGCATTAAAACAATTCTAACCAGGACCCACCTCAAGATTAGCATTGAAACAATTCTAACCGGGGACCCACCTCAAGATTAGCATTAAAACAATTCTAACCGGGACCCACCTCAAGATTAGCATTGAAACAATTCTAACCAGGACCCACCTCAAGATTAGCATTAAAACAATTCTAACCAGGACCCACCTCAAGATTAGCATTAAAACAATTCTAACCAGGACCCACCTCAAGATTAGCATTAAAACAATTCTAACCAGGACCCACCTCAAGATTAGCATTGAAACAATTCTAACCGGGGACCCACCTCAAGATTAGCATTGAAACAATTCTAACCGGGGACCCACCTCAAGATTAGCATTAAAACAATTCTAACCAGGACCCACCTCAAGATTAGCATTAAAACAATTCTAACCAGGACCCACCTCAAGATTAGCATTGAAACAATTCTAACCAGGACCCACCTCAAGATTAGCATTGAAACAATTCTAACCAGGACCCACCTCAAGATTAGCATTAAAACAATTCTAACCAGGACCCACCTCAAGATTAGCATTAAAACAATTCTAACCGGGACCCACCTCAAGATTAGCATTAAAACAATTCTAACCAGGACCCACCTCAAGATTAGCATTAAAACAATTCTAACCAGGACCCACCTCAAGATTAGCATTGAAACAATTCTAACCGGGGACCCACCTCAAGATTAGCATTAAAACAATTCTAACCGGGACCCACCTCAAGATTAGCATTGAAACAATTCTAACCAGGACCCACCTCAAGATTAGCATTAAAACAATTCTAACCAGGACCCACCTCAAGATTAGCATTAAAACAATTCTAACCGGGGACCCATCTCAAGATTAGCATTGAAACAATTCTAACCAGGACCCACCTCAAGATTAGCATTAAAACAATTCTAACCGGGACCCATCTCAAGATTAACATTAAAACAATTCTAAGCAGGACCCACCTCAAGATTAGCATTGAAACAATTCTAACCAGGACCCACCTCAAGATTAGCATTAAAACAATTCTAACCGGGACCCATCTCAAGATTAACATTAAAACAATTCTAAGCAGGACCCACCTCAAGATTAACATTGAAACAATTCTAACCGGGGACCCACCTCAAGATTAGCATTGAAACAATTCTAACCAGGACCCACCTCAAGATTAGCATTGAAACAATTCTAACCGGGGACCCACCTCAAGATTAGCATTGAAACAATTCTAACCGGGGACCAGCCTCAAGATTAGCATTGAAACAATTCTAACCAGGACCCACCTCAAGATTAGCATTGAAACAATTCTAACCAGGACCCACCTCAAGATTAACATTAAAACAATTCTAAGCAGGACCCACCTCAAGATTAACATTGAAACAATTCTAACCGGGGACCCACCTCAAGATTAGCATTGAAACAATTCTAACCAGGACCCACCTCAAGATTAGCATTGAAACAATTCTAACCGGGGACCCACCTCAAGATTAGCATTGAAACAATTCTAACCGGGGACCAGCCTCAAGATTAGCATTGAAACAATTCTAACCAGGACCCACCTCAAGATTAGCATTGAAACAATTCTAACCGGGGACCCACCTCAAGATTAGCATTGAAACAATTCTAACCAGGACCCACCTCAAGATTAGCATTAAAACAATTCTAACCAGGACCCACCTCAAGATTAGCATTGAAACAATTCTAAGCAGGACCCACCTCAAGATTAGCATTAAAACAATTCTAACCGGGGACCCACCTCAAGATTAGCATTGAAACAATTCTAACCAGGACCCACCTCAAGATTAGCATTGAAACAATTCTAACCAGGACCCACCTCAAGATTAACATTAAAACAATTCTAAGCAGGACCCACCTCAAGATTAACATTAAAACAATTCTAACCAGGACCCATCTCAAGATTAGCATTGAAACAATTCTAACCAGGACCCACCTCAAGATTAACATTAAAACAATTCTAAGCAGGACCCACCTCAAGATTAACATTGAAACAATTCTAACCGGGGACCCACCTCAAGATTAGCATTGAAACAATTCTAACCAGGACCCACCTCAAGATTAGCATTGAAACAATTCTAACCGGGGACCCACCTCAAGATTAGCATTGAAACAATTCTAACCGGGGACCAGCCTCAAGATTAGCATTGAAACAATTCTAACCAGGACCCACCTCAAGATTAGCATTGAAACAATTCTAAGCAGGACCCACCTCAAGATTAACATTGAAACAATTCTAACCGGGGACCCACCTCAAGATTAGCATTGAAACAATTCTAACCAGGACCCACCTCAAGATTAGCATTGAAACAATTCTAACCGGGGACCCACCTCAAGATTAGCATTGAAACAATTCTAACCGGGGACCAGCCTCAAGATTAGCATTAAAACAATTCTAACCGGGACCCACCTCAAGATTAGCATTGAAACAATTCTAACTGGGGACCAGCCTCAAGATTAGCATTAAAACAATTCTAACCGGGACCCACCTCAAGATTAGCATTGAAACAATTCTAACCGGGGACCAGCCTCAAGATTAGCATTGAAACAATTCTAACCAGGACCCACCTCAAGATTAGCATTGAAACAATTCTAACCGGGGACCCATCTCAAGATTAGCATTGAAACAATTCTAAGCAGGACCCACCTCAAGATTAGCATTGAAACAATTCTAACCAGGACCCACCTCAAGATTAGCATTGAAACAATTCTAACTGGGGACCCACCTCAAGATTAGCATTAAAACAATTCTAAGCAGGACCCACCTCAAGATTAGCATTGAAACAATTCTAACCGGGGACCCACCTCAAGATTAGCATTGAAACAATTCTAAGCAGGACCCACCTCAAGATTAGCATTGAACAATTCTAACCGGGGACCCACCTCAAGATTAGCATTGAAACAATTCTAACCGGGACCCACCTCAAGATTAACATTGAAACAATTCTAACCAGGACCCACCTCAAGATTAACATTGAAACAATTCTAAGCAGGACCCACCTCAAGATTAGCATTGAAACAATTCTAACTGGGGACCCACCTCAAGATTAGCATTGAAACAATTCTAACCAGGACCCACCTCAAGATTAGCATTGAAACAATTCTAACTGGGGACCCACCTCAAGATTAGCATTGAAACAATTCTAACCGGGACCCACCTCAAGATTAGCATTGAAACAATTCTAACCAGGACCCACCTCAAGATTAGCATTGAAACAATTCTAACTGGGGACCCACCTCAAGATTAGCATTAAAACAATTCTAACCAGGACCCACCTCAAGATTAGCATTGAAACAATTCTAACCGGGGACCCACCTCAAGATTAGCATTGAAACAATTCTAACCGGGACCCACCTCAAGATTAGCATTGAAACAATTCTAAGCAGGACCCACCTCAAGATTAGCATTGAAACAATTCTAACCAGGACCCACCTTAAGATTAGCATTGAAACAATTCTAACCATATATCTGGTCAGCGCCAAGCAGGCAGCAGGCTATTCTTAGCTCTGGCTAAAATTTGTCATATTACATTTTTATGCAACTGTGATTCTGCTGAAAATTGGCATTATACTTCATAAAGGACTAAACTACGCATTTGAGAAACAACATGTTCAAAAATGCCTAAAATGTGGATTTTGTGGATCAAATTCTGTTGTTGTGTACAACTTTGCATTTGGACTGCCTATTGTTATCCAATCACACATACAAGCTGTCCCCCCCGGAGGATTTCAGTATGAACACCAAACAGATAGGCTATGACTCAAGACAGTTGATTGCTTTAAAATCAAAGCTTGGTTCAAAACAAAGGATTGACTCTGGAGTATTAGGGCACTGGGTATTAGTGTTACACAACCTATTAAAAGGGGTTGCCGTGGTGGAAGAAGAAAGCAGAGTCACATTCAAACTGTGATAAGTCGATTACCAAATGAAGCCATGAAAGATCATAGCAAAGAAACAATTCTAACCAGGACCCACCTCAAGATACGACATGGACACTTTGTACGCCATGTCCGTGCTGGTTTTCTCCATCTCCTGGAAGAGGTCATTGAGGGTCAGGACCATGATTCCCGGCTCCCGGTCTGTACCCAACATCGTGTGCGTCTTACCCGCACCTGCACATGAGAAGGTGAAGATTGAGTGTCTTAGTCCACTTCTTGGTGAACAAGGAATCTTCCTTACTTTCTATTTACAGTCTTACAGTAACTCTTGACCATGAAGTATGTGCATTATAATACATTGAAATAGTGTCAATTCATTTATTTTTGCATAAAGGATAACAAAAACAAGCAACTACAAAATTATCCAATCAATTGAAACATCATATATATACCTGTAGCACCATAAGCAAAGACTGTGGCATTGTACCCTGTTATAACATTCGGAATCAGGAACTTGGTCGTTGCCTCATACACGGTTTTCTGAAAAATAATAAATCAACAAATATCATCTTGTCATTTGCCAAATAAAAAGGCATCATAATTTTACGATAATTACTTATGTTCACCCGGCTTGGACCAGATAAAAGTTGTATTGGCACGAAGCTTTGTGACAATTTCATAAGACAACCTTTTAATATTTGTCTTGTCTTGAGTTCATTTCCATAGAAATACTATGTAAGGCTGTCACTTAAAGAAGGACCGACTGCATGGCCATCAGCTTGGTTTTTTTCATTATGTGATGTGAAAAATTCTGTAATTTCACTAATTTTATCTTTTTAAAAATAAAAAAATACATATATTCATAGAATATTCAGAAAGAAACAAATACTTCATCATTAAACTAATAAAGTATGTCTTGTTATACTGTAGCAAAGCTTTCCAGACTTTAGCAACGACAAATGGCTTGACTTCTCATTGTTTTTATTTTTTAATATATACATGTGCTCTAACCTTTATAAAATGTTCAAATGTTAAGTGATAAGAATATTACCTTCGGTACTATGTTTCACCTTGACTATGCAATTAGCAAGTATTATTAACATAAATGTGTAAATAAGATCAAATTTCATTTCCACAAAATATACCCTGATAGAACCCTCTCTTTAAGAGGAAGGTTAACTTTCAATTTGTCTTCACTTCCAACCGAGGTACCCAATTGTACTGCATGGTGAACAAGGCCCATTTTGCTCATGGTGACACCACAAATCTTTCACTGCATGTATTATAGTGTGGCAGGGTATTAATACTTAAAGCTCAGATTACCCAGCAATGAAGCAAGGTACCCATTCGTAGATGACCCATGTCCACTACACTACACTACACTGATAGCAGCCAAAGTACATTTCTCAGACTTTTTCATAAGCATGATTAATTGGAATGAATTGGAATGAATTGCGCTATTTGCCACAATCAGCAGCATGTCATCAAGTACCGGTACAACATTAGACCAATTTCATCACGAGTTCACATTACTTACTTAATAAGTTTTGTTTAACTTGTTGACAATCCCTATGTGTTTGGTGATTAAGAAGTTTCTTTACACAGAATCTTTATACATTTAATCAAGTAAACCCTTATCTAATTTACTAATGCCATATCATTAAAAACAAAAAACTTTAATACATTAACCAAATGACATTGCCTACAGCAATGATGTATACATGTGAAATTAAAATGTAAGTTCATATGTACATACACTATACTAAGGGTTACATAATGGTTTAAAGTTAGCACTACAAGTATTGAATGTGAAAATAAATTGAACATAATAATCACATAAGACAGAATCAATCCTTTATTTCAATATATACAAAAATGAAAACAAATCCTAATCCACCGTATTTGAACAAACCTCACTGACCACATGTGCATACATGATAATCTATCAAGCAACAACTTCACCAATTTTACATAACAAACTCTAATATCATCAGTTTATCATTACAAAGTGACAAGTCATTAATAATGACGATTCCAGTTGATTAAACTAAGCCTGAATAAACAAGGCTGACGATAAGTTGCATCTCTGTTGCAGCTTAGGTTGACTGGCACGACGCACGCACAACTCCGGCACCGAGTATTACAATGAATATTTAATCAACACCGGTAAGACGGTCTCTAATTACCTACTAGTATATGAATGTCAGTGACACAGAGTTAAGCCTGCGGTATATTACAATGGATCTTGCATGGTAATTTCTATAAGGATGAGTGCATTCCCCTCACGATACCTCGATCACTGTTGGGATCCAGGTTATTGTTTGTGTGCATGGTTATAATATACATTCATTCCTATGAGAATAGGAACACTATGAGATATATGCGATTGATAACTTAAAAAGAATCTTATCTCTGAAATTAGAATTTCTGGAATCATGGTTTTATCCAAATGTTACAGTAAATCTATACAGGGCATAGATATTTTTTTAAATACTTATTTCTATTTGACTACATTTTTTTAATAGATCAATTTGGATGCTTTTTTAAGATTGCTTCAGTACAGAACAATCCATATTGCATGATCACGCCTAATGGTGTTTGTCCTTGATCGTGTGGGTCGCGGTTATTGTGGATTTGGTTTTATGATGACTTACATCAATGTTTTAAGACAGTTGTTATTTTGGAATGATTTTGAATTTAATTAGATTTAATTTTGCATCAATCAATTTAGGTGAAATATTACTGCTTCATTAAAAGGAGGGTTCTATCGGGGAATTTTTTGTGGAAACGAAATTCGGGAGGATATTCCTGTTTACATATAAACATTATTAATGCTTGATTAAAACACAGTGAAATTGAAAGATACTAATGAAGGTAACATTTTGATGACTTTATATTTCACAACTTGATAAACACAAGGGCACATTTGTTGAAAATTAAAACAATAAGAACTGAAGCCATGCATTCAACGGCGCTGCGAGTGGGGATAACTTCGCTACAGCATAACAGCAAATTTGTTGTTTGTTTTATGACATGTTATGTATTACTTTGTGAACACTCTATCAGTGTCTTAAGTTAATAAAAAGTTGCAAAATTAGGTACAATATAGCATTTTTTCATTTCACATTATGCAAAAAATCTAATATATGGCGACAGAACTTTCCCTTTAATGACAGAATGATAAACAGTTTCTTTACAATATGATATCAAATAACTTTAGATTCTGCAAATTTTGGTTTGTATGGATCATGCTAATTTGGAAGTTTCATTCTTTGGATTTCTAATTTAAACATTTAGTTCATTATTCTCATCATAAAATACATCATTGGCTAAAGATATGAGAATAGAATCATCGATTGACATGGTAATAGTTTGTCCTCTTCTTGAATTCACTATGGTCAATGCTGATGACATGAACACAATCACCACATTAACCCTATACTGGTGGGTCCAGGAATACTCCACGATTGTCTACCTTTACCCAGTAGCCAAAAAGATTATTCCCTTTGTTAAATGAATGGGATTCCTGTAAATTGCCCCCTCACAATGGTCTGACAGCTTCAGTGACAATCCGCAAACTGAATGCAGATGAAAACAACTTATCAAATATCTACTAAAGCTTTTCATTTTCCTTAAACAAAACTACAAACCCAAGTACAACCTTGCCAAATTAAAAATAAATATGCCAATTCATGTTAGCATTTCCAATCCTCAAGCCCACATCTAAGGGTATTGACCCTGTCATGATAAATTAAAGATAAGATAGCACTGTTTTCTAACTTGGTCTGCCTGTTCAGTAGGCTGTTGTCCAGTTCCTCAGCTATTTCAGTATGTTTACATAACGTAAAGTGACAGTATTTATATATATATAGAGGGTGTCATGAACATGATAAGTAACATATTGATCAGTTTCTCTCTATTCTTCATTGTATACCAGTACGTGTCAATGTGTACATGTGTTCATCATCGAGAAACATTACACCATTCATGTCAGTAAACAGCAAATGTACATCTTGTCTCTCAATCATTTGGGTCAGTAATTTGCACAAATATTTTGTTTACATGTAATTTCTTCCAAATGCTAGGTATATTGTTGTTTAGTTCTCGAGATATTTCACTGTGTTAAACTATAACCAACATCCCTGAACAGTAGATGTGATTTTGACATGATAAGAATTAAATTGATCAGTGTTCCATCCACTCTTCAATGGCAGAGGGGGAATATCAGGGGTCCGTACCCACCCCTCCATCACGGGGGTCTGTACCCACCCCTTCATCGCAGCATTCTTGAATGATCATCCACTTAACAGGATGTCAAAAGTTAAGACTTTTTACTTCAGTAACAACCGAGCGGTCCTACAATTTTTAACACAATGTTGATTATTTTTAACACCACTTATCTTTCATGTCATAGAAAGTAGTATTTGTGTTCAAGTCTTTCAACCTCACACTAAGGTCAGTAACTTGGCCACACAGAATGATTCTACACTAAATTAATGTAACAGTTAGAGGATTTAATTGCGTACAATATTTATTCATTTTTCCAAGTATATATTTTTAGCCTTAAAGAAAAGTTTTTTAATTTCGAATATAATAATTATTGAGATTGTACATGACAGTATACAATTTTCATTGTATATCGGGCCTACTTGTTATACTTATTATTTTTCATCTGTACTATATAAAGGGTCAGGGGCACCTCACTCACTCTAATATGACAAATATATAATACAATAGTTCACATAGAGCAGACTTCATTACTTGCCAATTCGATGTTCCTGATCGATCACTAATGATTTTCTCATGTTCTGTCTATATACCAAGAAAACAAAATTAAAGGTTATACAAATATCAATATTTTTATCTTATTGACTGAAAATAAATTTTAATGATCAAATGACAGTGTATATAACTTCAAAATTGATCAACACATGCTACCCCAAAAACATCCCAGTCAGAATTTGAAAAACAGAAATTACATGTTTTGTTACCTTTTACAAAAATATGTAAAGACTGATCAAGTAAGTTTTCTGTAGGCATCATAGTAACATCACAACAATTGTCAATTGATTCCATTTCAAATGTTTGTAACAGACACACTCATGTGGGAATCAATATGATCTATTTGAAATGAGTTTTTATTTGTAATGAATTTGAAATTTCATATAGTGCCCTTTTCAACTTTTACAAAATGATGCAAACAATGACTTTAAAAAACGATCAAATGAGACTACCTAAAAAAATGAGCATCATGTAATCATTATGAAAAAAACAAGTGGTTGTCACTAAGGTGACATAATCCCCCGCCGCAAATTAATACTTCAAAATTGAAAAATAATGTCAAAATCAGCAAAATCGACTGTCAAACATGTCGGAAAAGTCAAAGCTCCACTGTGCCCTTGAGAATAATGTCAAGGTCACCAAATCTAATCAGCGCTTTGTCTTCCCAAGGAGGTGCTTTGTGTAAGATATGATGGAATTCCTGTGAATGGTTCTGGAGATATCTCGCTGACAAGATTTACATGTACATTATCATGTTGAAAAAATCAGTTCCACTGTGACCTTGAGAATGATGTCAAGGTCATCAAAATCTAATCAGCCCGTCGTCTTCCCTAGGGGGTGCTTTGTGTAAGATATGATGGAATTCCTGTGAATGGTTCTTGAGATATCCCGCTGACAAGAATTACAAGTACATTAGCATGTAAACAAATTCAAAGTTCCACTGTGACCTTAAGAATAATGTCATGGTCACCAAAATCTAATCAGCCCATCGTCTTCCCTAGGAGGTGCTTTGTGTAAGATATGATGGAATTCCTGTGAATGGTTCTGGAGATATCCCGCTGACAAGCTTTACATGTACATTAACATGTCGAAAAATTCAAAGTTCCGTAGTGACCTTGACAATAATGTCAAGGTCACCAAAATCTAATCAGCCCTTTGTCTTTCCTTGGGGAAGCTATGTGTAAAATATGAAGAGAATCCAGTGAATGGTTCTTGTGATATCCCGCTGACAAGGGTAAAATGACAAAGTCTCGTCGTGACCTTGAAATGAAGGTCAAGGTCACAAACCTCTGTAGGAACATTACTCTTCCCATGATGAACCCATATGCAAAATATGAAAAGAATCCAGAGAATAGTATTTGAGTTATTCCATTTCGTACGGACGTACGTACGTACGGACGGACGGACGGACGCAGCCGAATACTATATCCCCCGCTTCGCGCTAAACGCGCGGCGGGGGATAATCAATTGGATCCATTTCAAATGTTTTTGATGTACATACTCATGTTAAAAATCAATTACTTCTATTTGAAACGAGTTTTTGTTTGTCCTCCATAGCAACTGGGACAAAGTAGGGAACAATAGAAATGTCTGTTATCAACATACAGCAATAAAATAGTTGACAAAGGAATGCTGCATTTGTTTGCAGTACACAGTACTTAGTGACTTAGTGCAAGCGCTATTGATTATCAATAACTAATGTATTGAAAAATAAAATGACTTTTGCTTCTGTTAGCAAAATAGAAGTATGCATGAGCTTAAAAATGCAAAATAACGTAATGATGTATGTTTTATTAAAACTTACTAGCAGCTATGGAGATACATTTGTTTGATCAAAGGAGTAGGGACAAGAAGTAGAGACAAGAAGTAGGAGCAAGGAGTGGTGGCAAGGAGTGGGGGCAAAGAGTGGGGGCAAGAAGTAGGAGCAAGGAGTGGTGGCAAGAAGTAGGAGCAAGGAGTGGTGGCAAGAAGTAGGAGCAAGGAGTGGTGGCAAGGAGTGGGGGCAAAGAGTGGGGGCAAGGAATAGGGACAAGAAGTAGGGGCAAGGAGTGGACGCAAGGAGTAGAGGCAAGGAGTGGGGGCAAGAAGTGGGGGCAAGAAGTAGGGCAACAAGTGGGAGGAAGAACTAGGGGCAAGGAGTAGGGGCAAGAACTGGACAGTCTCTTATAAGGTATCACAATGGCATTAGATACTACTGATTTTCCAGGTATAATGAGATAACATTAATCCAACATTCCGGCAATACTAAATCTTATTTTATTCACTATTCATTAAACGTATCACTACCAATTGACAAAAACTCCAAGATTTTTAATTGAAATGTTTTTTAGAATTAATCAAACATTTGCAGGTTCGTCATTTAACATCATATTGAATTTATCATCTATATTGCAAGAAACGAAAAGTATATTTATTGATAAAACAACCTCCCTGAATATTTGATAAGGTGGTAACTAGCAGTAGCAGTCTTCTCTACAATCATCTCATTAATCAATAAATATCTCACTAAATATTTAATAAGTAACTATAGCTTTAATATTATCCCCCACTAAAATACTTCTTTCTTTATTCAAAATACAACTCGTAAAGAAAATTATCTTTAAAAATATTTCTCTAAATGAATTGGAATACTGTAGCAACATTGTAGTATTCTTGTTTTAAAATTAACAAAACAAAACAATGCATTGAGCAGCAATTTTTTTTTATTTTAAGTATAAGTTACAAATAGTGTAATGGCCATTCAGAATAGCACTCAGCCAGCCAAAAATCACTTCACATGACAAAGGAAAATGTTACATTTTTGGAAACAGAAAGAATCTTGTTGACACTGGCAGTGACAGAACAGATCAAGAGAATGGTTATTACCTGAGAGGCTGTTCCATCAAACGTTGTGTCAAAAACAAACTGTTTTTCTCTGGATCGATTTTGTCGTAAAATATCATCAGGATCTTCAAGTGGGTCCAACAGTACCACCATCTGGAAGAAACAATAAATATTGTATTACACTGTTGAAAACAGTTTGTTACTTTGTATTACACTGTTGAAAACAGTTTGTTACTTTGTTTTTCATTGTTGAACTTTTTTTTACACTGTTTACAATTCATCATCATTACTTTCAACCTGAAGGGCAAGGAATGGGAGCAGGGAGTGGGGGCAAGGAGTTGGGGAAAGGAGTAGGGACAATAATTGGGGGCAAGGAGTAGGGGGCAAGGAGTAGGGACAAGAAGTGGGAGCAAGAAGTGGGAGCAAGGAGTGGCAGAGAAACATGGTGAGAAACAAATAAATATAGAAGTTGTTATCCAGAAGACTTGTTTTTATCATTAAATTCATTTGTATCATTAAAATACCTTTATTTACAAGTTTATGTCTTAAAAATAAATGATGCAGATGTCTGTGAAATTAAGCTTGACCAAATCAGAAGATCAAGGGGCATCAATTCCAGAGCAATACAACCTGAATGTACTGCCATTCTTATGTTCTTGAGACATGCGATCTGGCCAGAATTATACCATTGATTTGCTTGACACATATTAACTCCCCCTGGTGGTGATCAAGGAAACAAAGGTCTGGTAACAACTATGGGTCAACAATGTCACACCTCTTCATTGATTCAGGGATTGTGAGCTATGAATCTCTGGAACTGCTTTCTTTTAATTAACGTCTTGAACTTTTTTAATTGTTATATACCCATAAAGGTTTCAATGTTATAATATTTAGAAGCTATCAGGAGACTGATTATCTAATTATTTTTATATATACGATTTATACTCTGAAAGGTTTCAATGTAATAATTTTTAGAAGCTTACAGAGACCTGATAATGTTAAGGAGAGATGGGACGAAGAAATCAAACGCACTTACGGTAACATTTTGCGACAACAATTTATTGTTGTGAATAAATAAAAAAAAATATATGCAGTAAATCTTTTAAAGCATAGCTTTATCAATAAACTAATGAAAAACGCTTAAATTTAACGCAACGTCTTTTAAACGGCCATTTTACGACAAGCCGCATGTCGTTACTGTCACCTATATTCGTGGTAAATATGCCACTATGTATGTTATTTAAATTACATACACATCTCCAGTAAGTGATGAATAAAAGTCACCTTGTATAATCAACTTATAGTTTTTCTTCCATCAAGCACTCTTAGATTGACAGTATATTCAATAATAATTACATGGTAGGCTGTCAAAGTTACACTTGATTTGATCAAAACTGCAATGACGTCAGGTTTTAACGTTTATGTAGGTACCGGTAATTTAAAAAATGACATTTAAGTGATGACAAATGTTCGATGACCCCCTATTATTATTTCTTAAAAGGAGGAGAGAGCCGCCATCAACCCAGGCAGATATCCGCAAAACAGCCAGAAAAGTAATGTTACATGTTTCGGAGTCGGTTGACTCCTTCATCAGACGATGAAGGAGTCAACCGACTCCGAAACATGTAACATTACTTTTCTGGCTGTTTTGCGGATATCTGCCTGGGTTGATGGCGGCTCTCTCCTCCTTTTAATTTATACCCAACTTCTGTTGGTACCGCCTCAGTATCCTTAAGTGGATCCTCATGTTTATTATCCCATAACAAACCACAATTTTCACAGGTCGTTAAGCGCCGCCTTTTCATCTCATATTATTATTTCTGATTTCGTTTGTTTATTCACCTGCACACATCATATTACGTATACAGTTTTAGCAATATCTAAAATATGTTTGTCATTGAAAAATCCTGCTGAATAAGCGAAAAACAATGATTAAAAATGACGTTTTTATTTAAAAACTGCTTAATTTTATTTTATTTCCCTTGACAGTGTCATTTATTTTGAAAATATAAACTTGCTATGTATCCACGTTTGTGATGAAATTGAATCTGAAAGGATTTTTAGTTTAATCGTTGAAAGCGCTCACTTTATTTAAATAGGCGGAATCAGTAAAAAATAGCATAATTTACAGACAGGGGTATTTCTATTGATACGGATAACTCTTTAAATCAATTGGTGACCCCTCATTTTTCTTACATTTTTGGACAAAAGACATGATAAATTTGCTATTTTGAAAAAATAAGCGAATTCTAAAATATTTCGTTTCATTGTCCCATCTCTCCTTAAGTGCAAAAGAGTATATCATCCCCTGAAATCTTTTATCCATCATTTACCCCTTTTACTGCACTATTCTGGGAAACTCTTCTTTGAGCAAGTGGCCAACTCCAGATTATTTATTTCCTTAATGACTTCTCCAGTAAACGGGCAACCCAGAATGGTTTGGCATTGATTAATTCAACAGTTGAAGTTATTTTTTTAAATAAATTAAATTTATTCTTCTGAAACATAGCCCCTGTGTATAAGACGACCCCCTTATTTGACCCCCATATTTTCTGGTATAAAAAAGTCGTCTTATACACAGTAATATACGGTAATATCAATTCTGGATGGAGAGAATTGCGACTACTTTACTGCTTCTAGCTGACTGCACCTGTGTTGTTTATTCATGATCTCCACAAGTTAAACAGCCCTACCTTTTTGTATTTACCTACCAATTTGTCATTTGATCACACGAGTTGTTCAAAGTCTCTCTCAACTACTTTATGGTACTGTGATTCATACATTGGTTTTATTTACTGACTTCTCATGCTGAAGTTGAAATAAACATTGAAAACATTTACATTGCAATTACCTTCCAACTTGAATGATTTATGGAGGGCACAGATATACGGCCATTGTCTGCAGCTCTATTGAAATTATTGAATTTCAAGCATTGAAAACAAACAGATTGTAAGAGTATAGGTTTTTGATATTTACAATATGATCTCGTTCTGAATAAGTTTTATATTATCTGTTCCAAGTGTTTTAGTAGCTCTTATATTTCTGTCATATTATTATTCTATATGCTTATCTCTGGATTTACAACATCACATATATCAAACTGTTGATTTCCATAAGAAACTTATTTATAAAATATTACAATTAGTCAAAACATACTTAGGGGTCAAATTTACATAATTACAATCCAAAATAAAAGACTAGGGTACCAGATACTATAACCAGATTTGAACCATAGTACCATATTTCCTGTAATAAGTGTCCGGGTGCTTATTTTTTCAGCACCCCTTGACGCTTATAAGATGCCCGGGCTTTTTTTAGACCCTGCGCTTATTTCATTCATAGAACATTGAAGTTAACTAAGGAAGCATTAATCTAATGGTTTAGACATGACGCTTTTAGAGACCCAGCACTTTTTTACTCTCCTTGACCCCTTGGCGTTTATTAGAAGGTGCTTATTAGAGGAAATTCGGTACGTGATATTTAGATTATCTACATAGAAATATTTAGACCTGAGTGTTTGTTACTCAAACTCCTCATGAGAGCATAACGATACTCATAAGATATCAATCCTTAACTTATCTGTTAAGTGAAGTCCTGTCATCAGGAAAGTAAAACTTATAACACACAGTTCTCTTCAATGATAAGTTTTCTTACAAAAAGTATTTCACTTCGCATTTAAAGAGGTTTTATCACACTAGTTGCAGCCTTTCTCCCTGAAATTTTACTTTCAATGACCTCAGTGAAATACTCTTGAAAGCAATGTCTATATCCAAAATCATCTCAACTCATTCTTTTATAAACACTTTTTTTTTACGTAATTCTAGTTCAATACTGATATCATAAACATAAATATCAGCCTTCAGTAAAGTCCTTGGCAAATATAAAGCTAAAATCCAATTTAGTGTTTTGTTGATATAGTCATTGAAACAAATTAAGTCTCGTAGGTCATTAAAGAACATTTTGTAGACAAAGTCAACAAAGGTTTATTATTTATTTATGTTATACTTCCAGATAATTACAATCTTAAGTATAGTTTGGAACGAACTTAAAATGAATCACCAATTACACTACGAGGCAAAATGGTTTCTATAGGGGACTCTCTGAAGTGACGATTAAAGCACAACACCATGAAAAGTCCATGTGATCTCCAGATAATCAAACCACTTCACGCACAGAAAGCATGCATTAGCAAGTACTGCTGCAAAACATTAAAATAATCACAAGGTTTGTTAGTTGTTGTCATGGAAGCCGTGTCAGCTATGACAGTCGGAGTTGACGATTTAATCTTCAATGATTCCAAACAATGACATTTCTTCGTAACACAAGCCATTGATTATTAAAACTTGCACTGACGGATGAGAATTGATTATTTTAAACAAAGGACGTTCTGGTGCTTAAACATGTTTTATAATTCTTTGCACAATGCAGGAATTGTGTTGAAAACTTTCTCTGTTTCGTCTGTGCATCCTTAGATAGAGTTCTATCGCCGAGTATCTGCCATACTTTTTTGAATTATGTGAAACAAGAAAAATACTGTATTTTTATTAATTTTCCAACTTTTAATGAAACAAAACTTATATTGATAGATAATCTTTTATTAGATTTATCAATATAGACTTGTTAGGCCACAACAAAGTTGTTCACACTCGTAGTGCCGATGAATGGCTACACTTCTTACTGCTTTAAAAATTATTTCACTCAGTAATATGCTTCATCTGCATTGTGCAATTGTCAGTGTCAACAGGAATGTCCTCTCGAATTTTGTTTCCACAGAAAATATACCCTGAAAGAACCCTCTCTTCAAGTAGATCTGCATGCTGTTCAAATATAGAACCTTAAGTGTTTATCATTTAAACCCATTAAGGTATGAATTAATTTCCCATTCACAGTCTTAAATGAAGCAGATCCTTGCAAAGTGTCATAGTTCATTGAATTCATTTCATATGTTATGCAATGAATTTTTTTCCAACAATATGAATCTATAGAGAATGAGACAAGCCTTTTCGAGTTTTTTTTATGTTCCCCTCTTAAAGGTGCATCCATAGTGTTTCATAAAATTTTATTTGGCTTCCAACGTTCCAACTCACCACATGTGCTGTCTACAATAGAAACAAGAGTCATCAGAAGATGACATATCCCACCGGTCCCACAAAATTTGTAAAACACATCTTTGACAGATACTTATGTATCTACTACCGTACTTCAGTTAGTGGGTATTACAGATGCTGAGTTTCAGGTATGTTAAGGGTATTGGACTTCTGCTCCAGAAGCAGTCAAAATCAAACAGGTTTTAATGGCAACAGAAAAAATAAAATGTTCAGAAATCTGAAAATATCAAAAGGCACCACTTCAGTTAGTGGGTAATACACAAGCAAAGTTTCAGGAAGATATGACGAAGAGTTTTGGAGCTGTGCTCCAGAAACGAACCTGTCTCTGAACAAAGTCCAACTTCAACAAGTTTCTATGGAAATGACAAACAAACAAAAAAAATTCAGAAATCTGAAAATATCAAAAGGCACCACTTCAGTTGGTGGGTAATACACATGGAAAGTTTCAGAAAGATATCATGAACGGTTTTTGAGTTCTGCTCTTGAAACGAAATGATTATGGATGGACGGACAAACAGACAGGGCGTCGACTATATCCCATGGTATTACATACCGGTGGGATAATAAATTCACTCGGCTTGCATATTTATCCCCAATCGCCAAATATATCATAATTTAACTAGTTTCCAATTAAAATTGAGTAACATCATAATGCATGTGCAGAAACCGAAACTGCACGTCCAATTTACATGCACAGTAGTTATGTGACCTATTTAACATTATCAACTCAAATTTGTCTTCTTGTCTGTTATAAATAAGATTCCAAAATAACGTTTGACTCATTGACACGCACCAAACGCTGTGAATTGTCCAGTTTTCGATCAGAAATCACTACTTTTACCTTCATATCGTCATTATGCTAAGTCTACTATCATCCAAATGATAATTTTAGGTACCAGTCGGTACTTCTCGATAAAGTAACACCATTTGTAACGTTTGCAATATGTGACCCCCAACGACACAATGGATGTACCTTTAAGTTTTCAAACAACAATCCCAATATCATTCCTCTAAATAATTGTCAATAAAGTCATTGTAAAACTTTTTCAAGAAATAATAAGGTAGGAATTGAATTAATTTTTTTCTATTAAATATATTTGATTTTTCAGGATGTTATTCCAATCAAGAGTTAAAAACACTATTCTGACTTCAAGGAAGCTGATTAAATTAAATGTACAAAAATAAATTGGCATTTGTTTTCTTTACAGAATTTGTATTTTTAGTTTATTTCTTATTTTCATTTTTACTTTTATTTAACATTTAAATTATTATCCTAAACGACTCATTAATTAGCTTCATGTTTCTTTGCATAGAAATAGAATAGTAATAATAAGTGATGAGAATTTTTTCTAACTATGATAGTTTATGTAATCCAGGGTAATTTAGGTAAAATCTGTCGAAGTAAGACACAATTATTCTTAAAGTCATAATTTGCAGTATTTCACAGAAGCAACAGCTCCTGATGTTTCTAGTGTGTGTTTGAAAATTTCTTAGTCATATAGAGTGAATCTGGTTTCATACAGAGTATCTTAACACAATCAGCTTGATTTCTGAAACATCTCAGGTACATAATCTTCCATAATGTTTTTCATGTATCGCAACGACATAAAATATGAATCTGAAATTAAACATTATAACCATAATGATCCAAAAAGTGGCAGTCCCTCAAGACACGACATTCCACAATAGGCTCTATTTGATGAATAGTCCCCCGGGAAGCCTATCGTCAGAGGACTGATAGTGAATGATAGTATCCAGATCGACAATGTCACTCGGAACCAATGTTTGTACAAGTACGTCGTTATCAGGTGTATTTACACCAAACACACATTCTATGTAGCTATTATTGAGTTAAACAAAAACAAGAAATATACCCTTGATAGATGGTGATTGCTGGAATGTGATAATGAATAGAAGAAGTATACAAAGCAAAACATGACCATTATGTTGGGTCTGTGTCACTCTCATGATTAATCATTACTCAACAATAATTAAATGAGAAATGGAAATACATTTTTCCAAAATGCCAAAATAATGCTACATAATTGCTAGATTTGAAAACATTGACTAAGAAGGTTTTATCTAACTTATAAATCCTTGAAAATCTTTAAAAAATCAAAATAATCCATATTTGATTTCAGCTTTTTATCCTAATCTGGTTTGAGATAATCCTTTCTGTAAACAACCAAAGTCTCCAAATCAGATAATATCCCCATATGTTTACTATCTCATGAGAGCTGTTCAACCCACACTGTTTATTCAAGGGTTATGTTTCTGATGCTTAAATATCACTTGATGACTTTGGAAGATCATTTACCAAATAAATATTTTGAAATATGTTATTCAGAATGTTTACTCACACCGATTCACTTTATTTGAAATACTTCAGTTTTTGTTTTACAATATTGAATATCTCCTTTCACAATATTGCCACAAAATTGAGTTTAGAGTTTCATTTGTGTTTTGTAAAGACAAAAGAGTTTTAGGAATTTAGGAATATGCATCATCAGCAGGCGTAGAAGCAATTTAAGCTCAGGTCAAAGAATCTTTTAATAAGTAAAAATCACATGAATGGATACAGATTAATATATACGTAAGGTTTGATGAAAGGGGCACATACAGTTTCAGAGGTGTTCAAAGATCAAAGAGTTGACATTTGTATCAAATTTGGTTAAGCTTTTAGTTATCAGATATAGGTCTCAAAGAGGGCCGCCCCCCCCCCCCCCCCCCTTTCAAAATCGTTTGCACTGGCTGGTATGGGGAAAAAAATTGTGGACCCCCCCTTTCAAAATTCCTGGATCCGCCACTGAACTCTTTGGTCATGTTTCCATGGAAACCACAACAAATAAATTTCAGAAATCGGTCTAACTCTCAAAAGGCATGCTAGAGATCATGGCTAACACTGTCAGCTGACAATATATTCTAAACATTCTATATCTTTACATTTTACCCTATGAAAGAATAGGGTCTCTACAATGTTAAAATGCTGTAAGTAGCAAATACCAGTACCGGTAGTAAAATTCACAAAGCAACCTTTGCTAAGGTTAACCTTAACTCCTCTTCTTTAAAGGGACACTGCGTCGAAGATAAAAATGAGTCTCATCTTTATCTAACTAAACTGATTAGAGTGTCTGCTAACAATTTACGCTTCGCTTCACTGTCTACATGCAGAAGTTTGTATTACCAATTACGTCGATTGTCTGAAATTGGGTGTCTGTGACTTGTTAGAAGACATATTAATCAGCATAGGTAGATACACATAATCTGATTTTTATCCTCGACGCAGTGTCCCTTTAACATTGCCCTAAGGTTATCTTAGTGACTTACGATCACCTTAGTGCTTTGTGAAAGGGGGCCAAGGTGTTTACCTTTCACTGTGTGCAAAAATAAGGTCACTACAAACCAAATAATTACGGTTTCCATTAAGCAGCAAAGACTTAAATTATTTGGAAACTTAAATCCTTTGATTAGTTTGTCAGTGAAAGGTCACCTAGAACATTGAAGTTCAATTAACAGACATGATGCTTCATCAGACTATTTACCATGGTGACCTGACCTGATCTTGACCAGACATTCATAATAGTATTAGTTCAGTATTATATTTCATACACGCTGTTCATTGATAGAATATGGATCCTTCATTCTTTGTGTTCCTCACCAAGAATGATAAACATGTCCCAATATCATCAACCAATCAAGGAACAATGCTGGTAAACAAACTTGATGATCAATAGAGAAGGAATGATAATCAGAAGGGACAATAACTGTGAAACTATTGCAAATGAGGTGAATCGAATTAAATATTATTACCCATGTGATACTTCGTAAGGGGTTTCATAACTATCTGTTATGAGTATGACACATATGTGTCAGAACACCTTCAAGTAATTTGATTGGCTAACGATGAACTTTGATACTGGCTGAACTACTTTATTTATTCATAAAACAATTATGAATTCATTCATGAAATTACAACTTAAGTAATTTACGATCACGCTTATATTATTAATATTTACCTCATTCTTCAGTTAATTCATGACATCATACTCACCACAATTATTGATTTTAATGAATAATTAACAAATACATCATGACTAGAGCAGAGCTAATAAACACAAAGTTTTTTGCTCTCAATCTTACTGTAGGGAATGACCTTGCAATGAAACGCTGGTTTCTCAATGAAAACAACGTGTTCGTAAGGGTACACAGTAACTTTATAAGACAAAAATAACCGAAAGGAAAGGCATTTCAACGATGATGTTCATCTTAAACTTACATTTAATGAGGTTGTGTTAACTTGTTTACACATATCGACGACAAGAGATGGCGGCCACCATGACACATGACATTATTCAAAGGATGGATAACTCACATCTCCTGTCTTCGAGCAGGGAGATTTTATATTACGTACACTTTCTTCAGAATGACTAGTGCAACTTGTTTCGTCATACCGAACATCACAAATTATAGAATGCTTTGATTTTTGGGAATATTTAATGTCGCAATATTTTGATCTGCTGTTCCGTTAATTTAAATTAAATTATTTCACTCGTGATATAAACTTGATATGAAAGGGTAAGCTTGTAAGATATCCTATAATTATATTGAAAAATACATCCAAATTTGTATGAACCTCTGAAAGTCAGTGATGACACATGTCATCTGCATGTGATGTTTAAATATGAAGTAACATTACAACATTTATGGGAAGGACCCCATCATATAGATATTTATATACCGGTACAGTGAAAATGAGTGACCTTTGGACAATAACAGGTCGGTGATTATGTCCGCATTTATTTCTGTACTCTTGTAACTGCTTAAAATTTTAATTCATATTTTCCTTGAAACCACCCAAATTTTAATCCAAAGCCACATTTGTCAGCATGCAGATGATCTGCCAAATACACTAAAAACAAGTTTCAGAAGTCATTTTTGAAGTACAAGAAGTACAATATTCTAATCTGAAATTTGAGTATTCCTTTCAGGTTCTTGATAAAACAATACTTAATTAAGAACCTTTTTTTAAAAACCATGTACTAATGAAATTATCAAAAAAACTTTTAAACATTTTTTTATACAGAAACTATAAGGAATCTGCATATGTTGAAGATATTAAACATTCGGATGATTTATGGATAGTCGAACTGAATAACGGTACATAATTTGCTAAATTTGAATATATATTCACCAATTTCACAACAAGTTCTCAACTAAAACAGCAACAAGCTACACATTACATGAAAACAATTCTGACTCTTGTTCTGAAGAAAGTGATGACTGGAAAGTCAATATACAATCAATAACAAATCAATGGACAACCAATAATCAATAACCAATCAATGGACAACCAATATTCAATAAGATAAGCCACAAATCAATCAACTTCACCATGACACTACCATCAAGATGGTCGTTAATTCCAAGTTATCGTTATTTAGCCTCTACATAATGCAATCAACTGCGATTGACATTCTCTTTGTATGCAGTAACTTTAACATATTACTCCGTATGTGCATGTTACGTTCAACAAAACATGACTTTATCAACCACGCTTTCTAAGAAATTAGACAACATTTGAAAATCTCTGGTGACTAATTTATAGCTTATCTTGCAAATAAGAAATCAAACAAATGTGAAATTGCAATAGAAAAATTATCATATGATAGAACTGCATGTCTAGTCAATATTCATAGGTTATTTTGTAATATGCAATTGATCAACTTAAAGTGACAGAGGTCAATTATAGACAGATGGTTAGATCTTTATGAATACATACCAAATAACAAATATGACATTGCAATAATATGCTTATTTGAGCGTTATCAATATGTGATTTAATAATGAAAACAATCCAGTGAATAAAACTGTAAACAACTCTCATTATTACAGCATACTCCCTCTCTCAATGTATATATATGTTTTATTATTAAAAAGATATAAAATAAGTAAAAGTAAAGCATTTACTCACATAATGCACAAAAACAAAATGCTGGATTCTGATAGAACCCTCTCTTTAACATAAAATCAATTCATGCATCAATCAGTATCAAGATGGAAACTTAACAAATGAAAATATCTCGTCCCAACATATCCACTTATCAATCCTCTAAAACGTATCATCATGACAATCAAACACAGGTATTTATAGCTTAAATCAACTAAATATGGCGCCCTCATTAAACTTGACAAGCATCATCACTACCCTGACAGAAAACTGTGGTTACATATATTTATGGAAATGTTGGGTGATTTAATGATAGCATTTAATTATCTTGTGACGTCTTTGTGTTAATGATGTTCCCACCTCCACATTTTGTTCGATTTGATTGGCTACTGAGACATCCTGAGTTACAAGACAGTCATTTCCTGTCAATCTTGTTGATACAATTAAATCACGAACATTGGAACCTGGCATCGTGGGAGACTGAATTGAATCTATTGTTTAGATTGTTAACATTGTGATGTTATTTTCTCTAGTTTCCTTTAGGCATACAGTTTGGTTTCTATAAATATCTAAGTATTTCAATCAAGTGTTGACCTTTATCAAGACTTTTTGTCTTTTCGAGAGATGTCTGTACCTCCGGTGGCTGTCATCAGAAGGTGTTAAATGTATGTGTTTGGAGCACATGTCACCAGAAAGAGTTAAATGTATGTGGTTGGAGCACATGTCATCAGAAAGAGTTAAATATATGTGGTTGGAGCACATGTCATCAGAAGGTGTTAAATATATGTGGTTGGAGCACATGTCATCAGAAAGAGTTAAATGTATGTGTTTGGAGCACATGTCACCAGAAAGAGTTAAATGTATGTGGTTGGAGCACATGTCATCAGAAAGAGTTAAATGTGTTTGTTTGGAGCACATGTCACAAGAAAGAGTTAAATGTGTTTGTTTGGAGCACATGTCATCAGAAAGAGTTAAATGTATGTGTTTGGAGCACATGTCACCAGAAAGAGTTAAATGTATATGTTTGGAGCACATGTCATCAGAAAGAGTTAAATATATGTGGTTGGAGCACATGTCACCAGAAAGAGTTAAATGTTTGTGCTTGGAGCACATGTCATCAGAAAGAGTTAAATGTATGTGTTTGGAGCACATGTCACCAGAAAGAGTTTAATGTATGTGGTTGCAGCATATGTCATCAGAAGGTGTTAAATGTATGTGGTTGGAGCACATGTCATCAGAAGGTGTTAAATGTATGTGGTTGGAGCACATGTCATCAGAAGGTGTTAAATGTATGTGGTTGGAGCACATGTCACCAGAAAGAGTTAAATGTATGTGTTTGGAGCACATGTCATCAGAAAGAGTTAAATGTATGTGATTGGAGCACATGTCACAAGAAAGAGTTAAATGTATGTGATTGGAGCACATGTCACAAGAAAGAGTTAAATGTATGTGATTGGAGCACATGTCACCAGAAAGAGTTAAATGTATGTGGTTGGAGCACATGTCATCAGAAGGTGTTAAATGTATGTGTTTGGAGCACATGTCATCAGAAGGTGTTAAATGTATGTGTTTGGAGCACATGTCACCAGAAAGAGTGTATGTGGTTGCAGGACATGTCATCAGAAAGAGTTAAATGTATGTGATTGAACCACAAGGACATGCGAGTGACGTACAATCTATGTTATCAATAAATGATTATAAAAATAGGGGATTGAGGTTCCTTGCTATCTACACAAACAACTCCTAAACCTAAATAACAACTTGTCAATGACAGTATGGTCGAGGGAGTTCTCTTGTAATTAGCTTCACAGACAATTCCTTCAAGTAAGAATTTATCCAAAACAGTAAAGTTTTGTTGTAAGAAAAAGGGAGGGCGGTTCCTTGCTACCTTAGTTTCACGCTTACCCATGTTGCTGCTAAATCATAATGAAATCTTTCATTGAAAGCAAATTTTGATAAACAAGCATGTAGACATGTTTAAACACCACTGCACACAAGGGAGGTCCCCCCAATCTTGTCTCCACTAAGCGGACAGTAATCCTCATTGACAGAGGTCGATTTATGAAGCAATCAGAAACCATTGTCAAAGCCGGACCACAGACTCTTGTCAACATCCTCCGGCGCTATGGGTCGCCAAAACGGTCATAATACACTAATCAATACATAATGTCACTCAAACTGCAGATAACTTATCTGACACTGTTATATCCAATCTTTTGGAAAACAGGATGATTACCGGTAGGTGGTATGTTCCATCAGGATGGAATATTTTTTATCTATTTCTGCTTCACACATGTCCATGCAACATCCTCGAGGAATACCTCATGTCAGTCTCTTTCACTGGCTAATTTAAGTTTTTGCTGCATTGTTTGTTCTGTGCCAGAGACTTCCAACTACACTACCAGGTGCAGCACACTGCTATGATGGCACAGAACAGCTGATTAAATGCAGCAAGGTTTAAAGTAGCCAGTGATAGAGACTTACACAAGTTATGCCTTACAGAGAAAGTTGGTATCCATGGTGTCTTTTTTTCATAATTTTACTTTAATTGTGGTTTTGGTCTTTCTGAACTTGTTAATCATCAGTTACATGGCTGCTGTTCGGAATGATACATACAAAATTGCATCAATAGGAATCTAAAGTAGGTATATACCCAGTAGGTCTAAATATTTCCATATTTAGTTTACTTTGGACTGAGCCTTTAACACATTGAACCGAAATCATGTCAAGAAAGTAATGACTTTGTAGGCAGTCTCCATTTTGATTATTTATTGAAGCAGTCTATTTACGTTGTGCGATCTATTTCTTCAAGGGAACCTGCTAATTAGTTTACATAGGTGAATACAGGTAATGAACTTCGTTAGGGACCTGACACACCTGTGACTGTTTATAGGTACTAATTACCTACATTGATTTACACAGGTACAACAAGGACATACAGGCATACCTGGATATCCAATGTATAGTTCATTGAGGACAAGTCATTGTGTGTTAATGTTAATTGTTTTCTTGAACAGTTACCGCCAACATGGAAATAACTATATCAGTAAATTTAAAAGTTTACATGATATTCATATTGAAATAAAAAAGCAACATACCTTAAAATTTTAAAACTTATTCATTACTTATTTAAATGCATTCTTTTAAAATACACATCGTTAAAGTTATGTCTGACAATGTTATGTCTCATGATGGACCTTCATATTCTTGTAACAGAAGCATTTTGAGATATATTTTGTAAATCTGAGCATTCTAGCATTACTTGTTGCTGTAGAGAAGTTTGAAGAAGGCATGAAATAGGCAACCTGCCATGCCATATGTGAGGAGGGATCAAGATCAAATGTAAAACTTCAGTATACATGTAATAAAGGGGTTATGCTTAAAATTTGAGGTTTCTTCATCAACTGGTTTATAAGAAGTTACCGTTACGAAAATTGAAATTTATCAAAAAGTACACAAGGAGACATAACCAAATTTCGTACACCAATGGAGAAATCACTTAGCTTAGTGACCATATATTTGTTTATTGTTACCGTATACCACATAAAAAAAGAAAGAACTTATCCTTGAAACTGCAAAGTTGTATTTTTTTAAAGGAAATCTATTTTTTGTATCTGATTGATTTAATCAGGATCGATGATTTGAAATATTAAACTAAAAAAATTCCATATAAATCCACATTTTACGAATGCAGGGTTGTAACTGAGTATTTACAACGATTTTTACTGTAATCCGATTACTGTAATTTACCACCACGATAAATTATCTATCATCGTTACAAGTCAAAATGAAATGAAGGCGTTATTATTTTTTAATAAATTTGTTGACTTTGGTCGCACGGCTTCGAGTGCAATTTTCTAAAAAAAATCACTGAACACAAATAATCAATATTTAAGAACAATCATCAACAATAACTGAAAGTGATATCAATAAAGTTTCAGCACTGTAGAAATTACACTTTTTGAATAGCAAGCTATTTCCATGCCAATGTCTCGGAAATCGTCTGTTTCAAATCAAAATGGCGGACCTCTGTAATTAGAACGAATACAAGCAATATCCTAAAAATCATTGTTTCAATAGCAGCCATAATTACCATGTGAATAGAAAGGAATTCGTACCTTTACACCATATGATTTTACGGATAATGCCTGCCATACTCATATTTGAAGGGAAGGAGCCGGGGAGGGTAGGACTAAATATACATATATATATTGCGCTTTTCCGTGACACAAAATGCTCTATGCCTTCTGGATCCACCAATGATGTAATACGTACTTCCCCAAAATTATATGATTTCCAAAATAAAAAAGTTATTAAATTTGGTTACAGTTACACAGATAACTGCCCTGCGTTCAGTAACACATTGTTTGTGGCGGGCATCCTGCTTTAACATTGGGTGTACGTGAGCGCTCGCGAACATCCCGGGAAATCTCACGTTACTGTACCCAGGGCTGTATGTGCTCTAGAGCATCTGCTTGCAATCACCAAACCAGAATGAAAGAATTATTATCTGTCCATCTTACAATTATTACATTTACAATAAGAAACTGTTGCCAATAAACTATAACATTCACGCCAACCTTGATAACCTAAATGACAGACATGTAACATTTTCACACCCCAAGAAAATGTATTAATGGCAGAAGAGTGTTTGTATCTGTCAATCTTATCATGACGAAAATCGATAAAATTGTTAACATCAATAGAGATTTATGTGTCATTGGGCAGTAACCTTAGCAGCGCTATAAACAAGCTGCAGGTAAAGAGAGTTTCATGTCCCCTCTCAAGCATGATTGATGCCCTGGACGCCTATCATTCATTGTCAAAGGGGCCAATTTTCACTATTCCTGAAACTGAGACTTTCCCCAGAATATGTTTTGGTAAATAGCATTATGATGAGCTGGTCGAACAGTGAATTCTGCTTTGTGATGCATACTTTCCTTAACACATTAACAGTAGTTGATCAGTATCACAGATACAGATCTGAGAATAATGGGGGTTTTTTATTTGTAAAATTACTTATAAATTTTCAAATGGTAAAATGATTTGCTTAAAACACTTGCAAAATAATCACACGAAGTGCAGTAAGATTAAAGTGAGATACCGGTAATGTAATTTACTTGCTGAGAAGGGGGGTAGAATCTGGGAGTAGATTCTGGGAGCTCCCAAAATCTACCCAGGTATACTTTGAAGAGGGGTATAATCTGGGACCTTATACCAGCTCTGCTCTTTTAATAGCAGATAAATAACCTGTTGAATGATTCTTGCCTCTGTCAAAAACAATGTTCATGCACATCATAAATAGCAAATACTCATTATATTCATAAATAATGTTGAGAATGGTTAATGAGTAAATATTGTGATATTTCAATTTGATATGCAGATTGTGCTCCATCATACATCAGAAAGAAGTAAAGGTACTTGCCATATCTTACCTATCACAATGATGTCCTAGATTTTATCATGTGTGTTTTCACTATTTTTTAATAAAAGCCTGTCTGGCAAAAATATGATACTGGTAATCTTTGAATTAGAATTTCAAATTTGCATTTGTGGTACCATTCTGTATATTGTTTACATTATGTATACATCAACAAATGAAATGACGTATAACCATCAGGCCAGGCAAAATTAATAATTTTTGTTTAAAAATTTCGGGGCAAAATGCCAAAGGCAGGATGTATATGAAAAGTATTCCGGTAACCAAAACAGGCACAGAACGGTTTAAGTAAAACATAATTTTTCACTTATATTTAAGTTCAGCTTTAAAATCTGGCAACTTTTTTATTTGGAGAGATTATGAACTGGATTCTTCTCCTAAATCGTTCAACATTATGGAAATAGAATCCATAAAGCAACTAATTAATTTTTTTCGCCTTACCTTAATTGTTTTCTTTAAAACATTGAAACGAAAACTCTGTTTCATTGTTTGTTGGAAAATCTTTTTTTTTATTATCAAATACGAATTGCAAGTTCACAAATCATGGTAAGTAACAAATATCCATGACTAAGACAATACAAAGTCCTATTTCTATGAAATGATTATATTAAAAGACAACATAATGAGAAGATGTACTTGGCTATCTGGATCTAACAAACACTAAACAAGTTTGTTTTCTGTCATTCTGCATGGGATCATTACCATACACTGACTCAGCTAATAGTCTTCATCTATTTTGCATTATGTAAATATTTAAAACATGTCAGAACATGATGAGATCGAAATATTGAGTAACGTGCCCTCTAGCATGACTAATATATTACACTGGCATAGCAAAACACAAACGATGAAACTTACATCGATTTCCTTCTGTTTACATAGTTTTGGCTAAATAAATGTGGAATGAAATACTGTTTGAGGAACATGTTTTCTTCTCTGAACCAATCAATCAGATTTTTACAAGCACTGTACATTTTGAATAAGATCAATAAACGTTCAAACACGAGTTATTTATCATATATCATGTTTATGAAATACACAAACTCCTGATAATAACTGAACAACATTTTGGATAAGAAAATAAAAATACACAAGCAATAAAGCTTCAGTTAGACAATATCGCACCCCTGAGAGAGAGGTGCACACAGATCATACAAATATGATACTCTTTTTGATTGACAAATATGTCATACAGTATCTACTGTTCATCGAGTGTACTGCTGTGAATAAATAGCTCAGATTTGTTTGCGCTACTTTTATCTCTACCCGCTTATAGTGACACAGGGATATTTCTGTATATACATTTTCCCCTACATATTATTAACAGTTTTGACACTGAGGTGATAATGGATGTAAATATATATTACTGTATAAAATATTATATACATTAACATTGTTTCATTTATACTCAAGAGACCTAGGTGCTGTTCCACATGCATTAGTCTACGATCAATCTGAGCCAACGTTATAAGTTAGGCTTATGACTGAGCTTTAGGGATAAAATCATTTAATGGAATGGTCCAACTATTGTTTACAATCTACTTTTGATCAGTGAATAGTTTAGTCCCATGCTGTGTACAGAAATAAAAATATGGACATTTGACATTTGTAGTTTTCAGCATTAGATGACAGTCAACACTTTCAAATATGGTATTGCTGCGTGCATTAATTCATGAGCTGAGTTCGCGCCCGACTTATCAATCAATCACCATTCAGAAACTGTTGCACAAGGGTAGAAATTTTGGATCTAGACAACCACGGTCTGATCGTCGATGATGTGCAGCCCAGTCTACGATTAATGTGCAGCACAATCTTTCTTTTCATATATTCAACTTTTTGGATGTACAACATCAAATATCAACAAAATATGAATCAAGTGTCAACATTTTGGCTTATCTTGACAATAATGATTAGCGTAATATATATATAGAACATCATACTTGTGCATTTGGATCGTTTGTATTGAACGAGAAGATGTCATGGAAGCGGAGGAACAACGAGTTCGAAGAACGAGTTGTTCCTCCGCTTCCATGACAGCTTCGAGTTCAATACAAACGATCCAAATGCACAAGTATGATGTTCTATATTTATTATATACCCCTTTTTATTTGCATCGCCGCTAATGGCTGCAATACTGCCGAAACGGCGTTAAACAATAACTCACTCACAATTTTATTTGCAAATTGGTAAACAAATAAAGTTGCATAAATTTACTTGAACGACGTGCTGCGTATTGATACACGGGCGGTTGCTTGACAAGCACGACTCACGATTTGATATCTTAATATTATCTTTATTTTCTCATTTGTCAGCCCAATAGAGCTTTGAGTGAAATTTTCTTCAGTGTGGTAACATAATTAAACCATCAAATTTGCTTTACTATCATTAAATTGTAAAGAACTGAAAATAAGAAAAACATTCAGGCTTCCGTTCGTCGTGCTTCTATCGAATGACGTAACCATGGTTATGACGTCACAATAGTAAACGGTTGTGACGTCACAATGACGCAGCTTCGATAGCGCAGCTTTCGGCAATGCGTTAAATTCCCCTTATACTTTGCGCTTTTCTGCCTTGTTAATGATAATTAGAGTAACATTTTCCCTGATCGTGCTGTTAATATTGGGTCTAAATCCAAGCTGATATATACTTTAATGGAACGAAAAAATACTAGCAGTGTTATTAAAACATAAATTCCGGAGATTGAATTGAGAAAATATTGAAAAATACGGAGACTTCCGAGAAGTGCCGAAGTTTAGAGAAAGTAGAACCGTCAGCCGTGCAATACGGAATTCACCGTGCAATACGGAAATCGACCACGGAAACCGTATTGCACCCCTGTATTAATATTATAAGTTTACATGGGTATATAATAAAACATATGACATAATCATGATATAGTCACACAGTTAAGTGGATTTCAACCAAATAAATTATCACAATCAGACCAGAATCCAACAAAATGTGGTGTAAATGCAAGAAGAGATGGTATGTGTTTTTTTCCCATATTGTATACTTCACTTATTTCATTGTTATTCATTTCAAAACTAGGCGTACATGTATATAACCTTATTTTAGCAAAACCTAACTGCGGAACCAGTCAAGTATCCGATTATACCTCAGTGGTAAAGTCTAACCATGGTCGCACTATCTGGTATTCAACTGACTTGCTAGTTAACAACTGTTAGCAACTGCTAGCGATCCAAGCAGGCATTCACAGTCATGCTCAACTCTGCAGGCTTTCAACAAAAACATGCAATTTAATACACAGATTCCTGCAAAACCAATTTATCTTGAAATTGTATATTGTTGTAATACATTGACACAATATGTTGCAAGATAATTTAACTAAGATTTTGTGACAAACCAATTTCCGTTTCTCTCGGTGAGTGATGACACTGTCAGACCGACGAATCCAAAGCTTTTTGTAGTATTGACTATTTAATCTCCATGACAAACGAGTTCATCAAAAACAAGGGAGGCAATCAATATACAATATCCTGGGTGAATAATAATGGTTTTGATTAATGCAATCTCTTTCCCACTAATATATGAACATAAATCACACCAAAAGAGGGTTTTATTTACAACAATGTCTCTGTACACAAAATGAGGAAAATTGATAACAGTAATTCATAATTTAAAGGTACATCCATTGTGTTGTTGGGGGTCAAATATGCCAAACGTTATAAATGGTCTTATTTTATCGAGAAGTACCAACTGTTACCGAAAACTACCATTTTGATGATACTCGACTTAGTATATTGACGATATGAAGGTAAAAGTAATTGAATTCTGATCGAAAACCGGACAATGCACCGCGTGTGGCGCGCGCCACTGAGTCAAACGTAAATTTTGGAATCTTATTTAAACCAGACAAAATAACTCATTTGGGTTGATAATTTTCAATAGGTCATATTACTACTGTGCATATAAATAGGACGTGCACTTTCGGTGTCTGCACATGCATAATGATGTTACTCGATATTAATTAGAAACTCGTAATTATGATATATTTGGCGATTGGGGATGAATATGCAAGCTGAGAGAATTTGTTTGTATTGTAAACAGCACATATGGTGTATTGGAACGTATTAAAACCAAATAAAATTTTATGAAACACAATAGATGCACCTTTAAGTGATAGATCAATCAGAACATTCTAAAATCATACTATGAGTCTCTCGTCAAATGAGACATTGGAAACAACGAGATGGAAATAATAAAATAAAAAAATATTAAAAAAATGATCATAGTTTGATAGAAAATCAGTAAAACTGATGAATAATGTAAATGTATTGTAAGTAAAATTACAATACAATGCAATTTCAAATTTATTTATATCCTTTACAACTTTTAGCAATAATAAGATGTGATTTTGTTAAAGGATCTACAAACTCCATGACAGACATTTTAAACGTTCTGCTTAGTTCACAAAAAATATTCCAATAATGACCTATATCATAGGAAGGTTGACCTCGATACAATGGGAACCACCTATATATCTACAAATCTTAATCAGGCATGCAAAGCACATGTAGGGCACTGCGTGATTTCACTCTATAACTCTTACACGGGTCAATAACCTAAACACTACACCTTAACACTGACACGGGAATCAACTGTTTGAAAGCATTTGATGTTTCAGCTTATTTAGAATGATTCTCGAATTCATTATTTCTCCTTTAACAGTTATCATTTGGTATGATAATTAAAATACCGAAATATGAATTGTGAAATATTTTGTGTTGAAAATAAATAAGGTAAAGGGATAATAATGTTTACTTTTCTTGGTACACACATTCTAAATATATTTTCACTTTAGACCTTGTGTTTACTTTTTCACTTCTGTAGGTGACTAATGGTTTCTATGATTCACCTTCTGAGAAGAGATTCACTATAAATTGTTTGGACAGTGCGTTAGAATACCGTGCCAAGTGTTTAGGTGATCTAAGTTTTCATGTTGCTGAATGGTCTACGTGATGTCTCTTTGATGGTTCTGAAAGCTTTCTCAGTACAGTGGTGCAAATATGAAGAGTCCACAATTCCCTAAACCATTAAGATGAATGCTTTACCTTTGTAAAAGAAGTGCATATATCTTCATTCTTAAGTATATATTAACAGGGAACAGTTGAAATGCCTATATCTTCATTCTTAAGTATATATTAACAGGGAACAGTTGAAATGGTAGATAATATAGCAAAAAAAACTCTTTTTGTTTTTAAGCACTTGACTTAGTATGAAGAGAGGCTGCAGTGAACATTTAAGTTAAATATAGTATGAAATAATTAGCAAAGCAGTTTTAAGAGAAAGTATGAAAAATATATCATACAATTTGTCTGGTAAATATTTGTCAGGAGTGGGTTACTGGAACTGTTGATCCCAGTGACAGGAATATTAGCTTGGGATGGTCATAGACATGGCAGATACAGATGTACTACCATCATTTAATTCAAATTTCATCCATGTATATACTTTGTATCTCTATAGGGCTTATATGATTCCTAATGTACAAATAAATATACAGCTTACAACAGTAAATATTTATTGATGATTTAAAAAAAAAAATTTAAAAATTAAAATTAAAAAATGACATTGTGAAAATATGTTTTAAAAGCTTTTTAAAACATACAAACAAGATATTTTCATTCATACAGAGTTTTTTTTCATTTCAAGTTTGTAAGAAAAGCCCTTGACTGCATCTCATATTAGTGTCATTATGAGTGATACAAATTAGGTATGAATGAGAAAGAAAATCCTTTAATAAACAATATAGGTATGAACATAATAATATTCAGGATAATTATCAGAATGCCTAAATTCCAGGTTCCCAGTGGGTTGAGCGGCAATGAAAGCTGACACAGGTAACCAAGGACACAAACTTGTGTTTGGTATTTGAAATATTCAGTGCTATGTAGAATGCAACCTCAAGGTTGCCACACATTCCTAGGCCTGTTTTGATGTTTAAATGTGTACTATGAATTCATTTAAATTAAATTCATCTGACTCAATTATGCTATAATTTAGAAACAACCTAAAGAGGCAATCACATGACAGTTGACAGAAAAGCATATCGAGTGTACATCGAGTTCGACCAAAACCCTTATTGACTTGAGCTATCAAATATAAACTGACGGGCAAAAGAAAGGATAACACTCACTTGTCTTCAATTAATCCAATATTTTAAAGAAATTAGATGCATTGGATTATGGCACGATACAATAACACCTTTCGGCAATAGTTTGAATGACTTAATTGGTAACTGTTTTATTTGTTAAATAAAATATCATTATCTAAAGTATAGACAGGGGTAAGAAATGAAATTACACCAACATGACCCCTACCATGTTAAAAATGTTGGAAAAGTGTGCAGGACAAAGTACATTTATTGATTTTCACACAGAGTATGTGTTATATGTTGATGAACATTTGTGTTTTATCAAAATTAATTTGGGGGAATTTCAAAATTTAAATTCTAAATTTTAATTAAAAACAATTTGAAACCGCGTAGAGGCATTCTGTGACTGATTTAATGTTTTGTGGTTTTATTTCACAAACTAGTCTGTTTTTTAATACAACGCCGAAAACTGGAGATATTTGACTTTGAAAATTATACATATGATAAATACAACTGAGCCATATACTTTCTTTTGCCTGTCAGTGTAGATTTGATGACATCAAACTCTTGTTTCATGATGTCATGCTAATGTTATTATGATGTCATTTGACTGTATTCCTAACTGCTCAAACCAAATTCCCTTTTTGACTGTATTTTATTGTTTCCCTTTTGTTTCTGTATTAATTCATTATAAAACAATTATGGACTGGTGAATTTAGTCACTACCTGTTTCTCTAGACCTAAAAATACAATATCAACCCCGAACTTTATCCCTGGTCAATATTATTTTCTTTGCTCCATAAAAGCAGGTATTGACCTCATCACCAGACTATATTTGTATAGTGTTAATGATGAGATCAATTCTCTTCATGTACTGTCTTAGTTCAACACATTTACATCTCCAGTAAAATATAGATATAACTATGCAGTATGTTATGTTCAAGTAGAACGCATGTAAATATCAAACCAAAGATAACACTTCAATATATTTATGTCAAATCAACAAATGTTTTTACTTACGTTTTCTTCAACTTTGTAGCCAATCGGTGTTGCTCCTGCTAGTATTTCATCTTCACTCATTGGTCGAATTCTACAAGCAACCTGCAATTATAAAAATGAAACACACATGAATATAAAAATCATTTTCAAGGAATTTCCTATGCCAACAAAAAATACCATTCAATTTTATTTTTCAAATATTAAAATTATGTAACAGAAATCAGGTATCAATTAATGAACAAAATTGAAAATAATTATAAAATTTTATTTAACTTCACAGATGAACCATATGTGTTATGATATCAATATAAAAAAAAAAACAATTTTTTTTTAAATTGTCAAGGTATCATGTTGACTAAGATGATGAACAGAAGCAGTCTCCATAGTATTTAACTGCAAACAAACATTTGTTTTTCTTATCCTTATTCTTAATTGTGAAACACAAACATACATTTCTGTTACAGTATTATCATGATATCACTCTGTGCAACATAATACTCAACATCTCTAAAATATGAAAATTTAGAAGTATAAAACAAATCTTAACATCATTTTATTAAAACCATCAGAACAAAATATAAACATACATTTCAATGTGAACATTATATAATGTAATAAATGTATATATAAGAGAAAATATCAGATATAATTCCCACACTTTAACAACACCATATCATCTAACCTATCACATGCAACGTTTTAAAACCGTAACCCAAAACTGTATTCTATGTCATACCAATAAAATTTCTAAAATATCTTATTCTAATATCATACCTTTATCCTCTGCATTG
This sequence comes from Gibbula magus, assembly GCA_936450465.1. Classification (NCBI taxonomy): domain Eukaryota; kingdom Metazoa; phylum Mollusca; class Gastropoda; order Trochida; family Trochidae; genus Gibbula; species Gibbula magus. Next base: position 13,448,184 of record OW388290.1, on the reverse strand, counting down.
CAAATAATTTTAAATATCCACTATAGTAAAGTCCAAGAGAGCGAAGCTATCATCCCTGAACACTAAGCTACTGGAGTCCAAGGACACTGCTGCAGAGACAACGGACACATCAGCCTTGTGTTCTTGTCATGATCTCCACTGAAGATGTCCAGTGTTAAAGGGGTGATGGGATTTATGGTCAGTTAATTCTTCCACAACCTCCATAACACTGACGAAGCCAATCAAAATCTCATATAATGTCAACCACGACAGATTCAATCAGGGCACAACAAGGTGGGTTCTGTAGTCACCAGATTGCTTTAGCAGCGATGGTGAGGTAATTTACTCTTGTGTTATGTCATTCAACATTGTTAAATGGAATTTATCTATCTAACATGTATGATATAATATTTATATCAAATTAGTAACTGCAGCATTGTTCCAAACTAAATAATGATCATAATTGATGTGAACTGTGTTTGTCAAAATGAAAAGTCATGATTAGGTTATGTTTACATTTTGTTTTAAAATATTCGTAAAATATAATATTATTATTATCATTTCATTTGTTGCTTAATTTCATTTAAAAATTTGAAATATAAACTCTTAAACATAATTAATTAACATAATTGTTGATTAAACTTGAACTCAATAGCAAACAGACATCTTGGACAATGAAGTAAAGTGTTCAGACAATTTCCGCCGTTATTCACATTTCTGGGAACAGAAACCATGAGATATTTTCCAAAACATCCTGCATTTCACCACAGTTCAGGTGACTGTTTGATACACAGAGTAAGTCACAAATCAATCACAAGAGGATTACTACAGGTTTATCCTCTAAGTACCGGCACTGTGTAACAACCTGTGCTGAAGACTTCTCTCACGTTATTTTATAATAACTGACCCCTATACATAGTGTCAGCATTTACATGTTACAATCCACCAAAAGTTGTTTTCAGCTTGTATTACCTACATTTAAAAAGTATTTATGTGATGTATTCTTAACTCTTGAAAACTGTTGAAAAGGAGCATTTATATTATAGGAATTTAAGAAGCTTAATATCATATTTCAAATTATACTGCTAAGGATATTTTATCAGAATAACAGCTGAACAATAAAAGTATTAAAAACCATGAAGTGAAATAATTATTTTAAGTAACCATGACAATACATACATTTTTCAAATGTCATTGATCTATTTGGTCCTTATGTTTTCTGGTTTATATGACAATGTCTGTAAGAAATTGTTGATAAATATACACATGTGTATCTTAATGCACTTAAAAGTTATGCTATAATATAAATAAATTATTAATAGGTTATTGAAAATTATGCAAGAAGATTACACAAGCATGACACAGTATACCACAAGAGTCAACCATATGCAGCTTATTCCATGTAGACTAATCTTATATGACCTACTTCTGAAGACTAGTCATCCAAAACCTATTGAAGTCTCTCGCTGCCAATGTCAGACGATCCTACGAATACCCCCTTCAGTTATCCTACACAGAATATACTTATTTCTGCACTAACCTACCCTTGGACGCGAGTAATCCATTTAAAGGGACACAACGACCATGCTTGTTTTTGGACAAACTTTTATAAGATACTGTTTCTATGCAATGCTATTGATAAATAATAGAAACCATCATTTAAAATATGTTGATTGGAATATTATTATGTTAATATTATAATGAACAGCAGGACCATGTCTTCTAGAATTTCCTCCCCACAAACAAACATTTCCCTGTAAAGGAAATGGGTAATCTGCCAAACAGTGAAGCACCTCTGGCTCTCTCAGCCAGGCATCAAGTGTTAAAGGGTATTAGAGCTGATTTGTTAGTTGTTTTCATTCGTCTATCACCCAAATATGCAGCATTTCCTATTAAAGGGGATTTGTATAATCTGTAAAAAGTGTTAGATATTGGGTATATGGTTATAGAGCACATACATCCTTAAAGTGCGTATGACTATGCATATCTAGAGATTTGTATTTGTTCACCATCAAATCATGTAGATATTCTATACAGAATATTACTGGGGTTACATCATTTAAGAGGTATTCACTGTTGCACACAAGCTAAGTGCACAACCACAGACCAACATACACATTATTGATAATATTAGCACACCACTTAAGACTTTGGATTGTCTATCCATTCGGCATGATAAGTACTTGGATTTGGATAATCAATTTAAGAGAATTATGATGTCCACTACACTAAATATGCAGATTTATGTAGACAAGTTGGTTATGAGGTCACTATGAGAGTCATCAAAACTTCAGCAAGTATTTTATGCTGCACAGTAGATGTATACATACTTAAAAAAGAATAAAGCCAATTTTTATAAAAGGGCAAATAGTCTTATGTTATTGTCAAGGAAGTGACAAGTGCTTCTCAACTATGTTAGAGTCTATGTTCAAAAGGTGTCTTTGCATTAAAAGAAGAATATCCATAAAAATTGCTTTCAATCTTTGTCACCTCAACTTCTGGAATGTCATCAAAGAATATTGTTACACATATAAGAGGCTTATATATAAAGCCTGAAATAGGAACAGAATGGTTTCCAAATTTTGTTTTTGTTTTGTGTAGAACTAGGCAGTACTGTTTAAAACAATAATCTGATCATCCTCAAAAATATCCTTTACGGTCAAAATGAAATAATTGCATGTGGACATCACATTCAGAAACATGCTTTAATTCATGTCACAATCAAGAAAGAGTGATAAGAAACATTTGTAGCAGTGTGTTGATCAGAAGATTTACACTTGTGTTGCCATAGTGATAGTGCAATTGACAATCAAATGAATGGCTTAAATAGTAATTTTTAAAAACTAATATTATAAACAAATTTGAAATATTTTTGTATTAATACAATAGTAATGGATCTTTATTTACGAAAATTACAAAATAAATGCTTAAAAGCATTTTATTAGTATGTCCATGAGTATTCTAAAATGTTACAAATACATTATGTAGAATGTTTCCCTATTGGATATCTAGTGCCTGGAGAACCTTCATCAGTCATCATCATTAAATATTAATTAGATTGAAACCATTGAAGCCTCCGAGTCAATTGATGCACGAGTTAATTGAAAAACAATCAATCTGTGTACTTAGTATTTTTAAGAAGGACTTCAGTACCAGATCCATAGGTGTTTAAAATGCAGTTACTTTCATTGCAGAACCATGGCTCCAAGGCTATCGGAATAAGAATGTAATGAATGTGAAATGAGTTGATTTATTATTACAATTAATAGTTATCCAAAAAAGGAAAAATAAGCTGTGTTATCTCATACAACAATGTGTTATTGAATATAACAAAGTGTTATCAAATACAAAAGTATTTTTTCAAATACAACTGTGTGTTATCAAATACAATATTGTGTCACCAAATACTACAATGTGTCATTAAATACAAAATTGTGTTTTCAAATACAACAATGTGTTATCAAATACAACAATGCATTATCAGAATTTGCATCTTACATAACTATCATAAACCAAGAAAAAATGAAAATCATTCACTTGGTTTCACTCAATGGGGAAGAAGTCCACTCTGGCACTTACACTGACACTAGGCAGTAGTTAAAGTGCATCAATATGTTAATCTGCATAAAGGTTAACATCATGCACTGTATTTGTATAAACACCATACATCAATATGTTAATCTGCATAAAGGTTAACATCATGCACTGTATTTGTATAAACACCATACATCAATATGTTAATCTGCTTAAAGGTTAACATCATGCACTGTATTTGTATAAACACCATACATCAATATGTTAATCTGCATAAAGGTTAACATCATGCACTGTATTTGTATAAACACCATACATCAATATGTTAATCTGCTTAAAGGTTAACATCATGCACTGTATTTGTATAAACACCATACATCAATATGTTAATCTGCATAAAGGTTAACATCATGCACTGTATTTGTATAAACACCATACATCAATATGTTAATCTGCATAAAGGTTAACATCATGCACTGTATTTGTATAAACACCATACATCAATATGTTAATCTGCATAAAGGTTAACATCATGCACTGTATTTGTATAAACACCATACATCAATATGTTAATCTGCATAAAGGTTAACATCATGCACTGTATTTGTATAAACACCATACATCAATATGTTAATCTGCATAAAGGTTAACATCATGCACTGTATTTGTATAAACACCATACATCAATATGTTAATCTGCATAAAGGTTAACATCATGCACTGTATTTGTATAAACACCATACATCAATATGTTAATCTGCTTAAAGGTTAACATCATGCACTGTATTTGTATAAACACCATACATCAATATGTTAATCTGCATAAAGGTTAACATCATGCACTGTATTTGTATAAACACCATACATCAATATGTTAATCTGCATAAAGGTTAACATCATGCACTGTATTTGTATAAACACCATACATCAATATGTTAATCTGCATAAAGGTTAACATCATGCACTGTATTTGTATAAACACCATACATCAATATGTTAATCTGCATAAAGGTTAACATCATGCACTGTATTTGTATAAACACCATACATCAATATGTTAATCTGCTTAAAGGTTAACATCATGCACTGTATTTGTATAAACACCATACATCAATATGTTAATCTGCTTAAAGGTTAACATCATGCACTGTATTTGTATAAACACCATACATCAATATGTTAATCTGCATAAAGGTTAACATCATGCACTGTATTTGTATAAACACCATACATCAATATGTTAATCTGCATAAAGGTTAACATCATGCACTGTATTTGTATAAACACCATACATCAATATGTTAATCTGCATAAAGGTTAACATCATGCACTGTATTTGTATAAACACCATACATCAATATGTTAATCTGCTTAAAGGTTAACATCATGCACTGTATTTGTATAAACACCATACATCAATATGTTAATCTGCTTAAAGGTTAACATCATGCACTGTATTTGTATAAACACCATACATCAATATGTTAATCTGCATAAAGGTTAACATCATGCACTGTATTTGTATAAACACCATACATCAATATGTTAATCTGCATAAAGGTTAACATCATGCACTGTATTTGTATAAACACCATACATCAATATGTTAATCTGCATAAAGGTTAACATCATGCACTGTATTTGTATAAACACCATACATCAATATGTTAATCTGCATAAAGGTTAACATCATGCACTGTATTTGTATAAACACCATACATCAATATGTTAATCTGCTTAAAGGTTAACATCATGCACTGTATTTGTATAAACACCATACATCAATATGTTAATCTGCTTAAAGGTTAACATCATGCACTGTATTTGTATAAACACCATACATCAATATGTTAATCTGCTTAAAGGTTAACATCATGCACTGTATTTGTATAAACACCATACATCGATATGTTAATCTGCTTAAAGGTTAACATCATGCACTGTATTTGTATAAACACCATACATCAATATGTTAATCTGCTTAAAGGTTAACATCATGCACTGTATTTGTATAAACACCATACATCAATATGTTAATCTGCTTAAAGGTTAACATCATGCACTGTATTTGTATAAACACCATACATCAATATGTTAATCTGCTTAAAGGTTAACATCATGCACTGTATTTGTATAAACACCATACATCAATATGTTAATCTGCATAAAGGTTAACATCATGCACTGTATTTGTATAAACACCATACATCAATATGTTAATCTGCTTAAAGGTTAACATCATGCACTGTATTTGTATAAACACCATACATCAATATGTTAATCTGCTTAAAGGTTAACATCATGCACTGTATTTGTATAAACACCATACATCAATATGTTAATCTGCTTAAAGGTTAACATCATGCACTGTATTTGTATAAACACCATACATCAATATGTTAATCTGCTTAAAGGTTAACATCATGCACTGTATTTGTATAAACACCATACATCGATATGTTAATCTGCTTAAAGGTTAACATCATGCACTGTATTTGTATAAACACCATACATCAATATGTTAATCTGCATAAAGGTTAACATCATGCACTGTATTTGTATAAACACCATACATCAATATGTTAATCTGCTTAAAGGTTAACATCATGCACTGTATTTGTATAAACACCATACATCAATATGTTAATCTGCATAAAGGTTAACATCATGCACTGTATTTGTATAAACACCATACATCAATATGTTAATCTGCATAAAGGTTAACATCATGCACTGTATTTGTATAAACACCATACATCAATATGTTAATCTGCATAAAGGTTAACATCATGCACTGTATTTGTATAAACACCATACATCAATATGTTAATCTGCTTAAAGGTTAACATCATGCACTGTATTTGTATAAACACCATACATCAATATGTTAATCTGCTTAAAGGTTAACATCATGCACTGTATTTGTATAAACACCATACATCAATATGTTAATCTGCTTAAAGGTTAACATCATGCACTGTATTTGTATAAACACCATACATCAATATGTTAATCTGCTTAAAGGTTAACATCATGCACTGTATTTGTATAAACACCATACATCAATATGTTAATCTGCTTAAAGGTTAACATCATGCACTGTATTTGTATAAACACCATACATCAATATGTTAATCTGCATAAAGGTTAACATCATGCACTGTATTTGTATAAACACCATACATCAATATGTTAATCTGCATAAAGGTTAACATCATGCAGTGTATTTGTATAAACAACATACATCAATATATCTACATGAACTCATCATCTTCAATTTATATACCATAAAACTTTCAGAACATATTTACTGCACATAGAAATAGAAACAGAATGTTTTTTTGGTTTTCCAAAAAATGTTGAAATAAATATGTCTTTCCCTGTTAGGCATTATAGGCTAATTAGTTTCTTCAAACATATCCTTTTACAGGGAAAAAAATTATAATAAAAAAAAAATCAGAACTTATTTACTGCATATTGTCAGTTTATTAAGCAATAAGACACGTAAAAGCAAGAGATAAATACGTTTAAAAAACATAAATTCACTTCATTCATAGTTACTTTATCGTCATAAGATATAAACTATTTACATGTTGCCTTCTTCAAAATTATAAAACAAATACGGACTACAGTACCAGATCGAAATTATGAACTGTTATCTTTGACACAGCAAAACATTTTGAATACTAAATGTGTGTATCTGCCTTTCAATCATAAGCGAAAGTACAAAATGTCCCTATGAAATACATATTACAGACAGGGAGAAAGGAAATAATTTCCAAAAAGGTTTGACATTTTGCAATAAGAAAACTTCAATTATGTCAAAACACCTAGCATGTTGAGATAAAACGTAACGTAGTTTGACCGAGACACTTATCAGGGTGATGTAACAGACATCTATGATAGGTCTTTTTGATGGATCATTGTGAAATGAAGAGAGGTTAAAATTAACCGACGGGAATCTGTAGATCCTGTTGACAAGTCGTAGAGTTTCATATGTCAGTCCGGTCAATAGACGTCTTCCCGGCGTTAACCAGTGGCGCGCAATTTTCGCATAGTGAAAGTATCGGTATGCTACCATATCCACTGAAACAGCGTGTTTGTAATCCGTGCTATGAAGAAATGTGAAACATTAAGAAACCCTTCGCGAGGAGAAATAGTCCAGGTAAACGCTTCCCAATTGGATTGTTGATTTATCCGGATACCTTATGTGGTGTTGCCATTAGGATATCCAGTCTCTTACTTTTTCCAACATTGAACGTACTTTTGTTATATAAAAACAAAACGTTTGCTGTATTGACCGTATTTCTCATTGCGTGGTGCTTGGTTGCTGCATCTGTACATGGAGACGAATTCAATTCATCGGGCAACATAAACTTGTAAATATTGTTACTTTCTTACCTGTTACGTTTTGGCCTAGGAAAATTTGTCACTTTTTTACCCGTGACGTTTTAACCCGATCACTGAATGACCGGGGTACCATACACTTAGCTATAGTATTAAATCTCTTAGTGCAGTGTATAATGAATGTACAAATGTTAATTAGGGAGGGTTCTATCGGGGTATTTTTTTGTGGAAACGAAATTCGAGAGGATAATCCCGTTTACACATATATGCTTTTAATATATGGTTTAAACACAATCAAATTGTAAGATATTCATGCAGTTAATACTTTGACGACTTTACATTTCACATCTCGATAAAGAAAAGCGCACATTTGAAAAAAACAAAAACAATGAGAATTGAAGCCAAACCAATGTTGACAGATATAGATTAATGTCATTTATTTAGTTTATATCTAGTAGATATTATATGGCATGTTTTAGGAATTCTCTTTTCATATATAACAAGAGTTGTAAGCTCATTGGCTTAGGCAGATATTAAACACGTATGATCGCATAATAAATTTACTTTAACTCACGTGTGTATATTACTACCATAGGCAACATTGCAAATGTGCAAAGTTCGCCGTTTAAACAGGACTGAGTTGAGTTTGCATATATGCATTTTTGAAAAGTTAATCACGTGTTTACCCCTCCTATTTGTATTGTAAAGTGTCAGTATGTAACATGTAGGTTATTCCTGTTGAGTTTATATTTGAGTTGAGACATATAGCTGCTCATTGCATTTAGTCTGGGTTTTTTTACACGATGATATCTCTAGACTAATAAAACAGGGTTTACTAATTAGGTATTTAGATAATTTCGTAACGTCATAATTGCAATGTATTGTTCACATAAATCCTTGTCGACATGTGATTTGTGTGTGTACGTTTTAAACATTTTATTCATCAACCTTGTCATAGGAATATAGTATCTTTATGGCAGGGAACTGAAGACAAATTGGCTAGGTACTAGGTAACATTGCTCATCACAAACATGGTGTTCATTATCATTCACATACCTTTCCTTACGTCTATATAGGTTTTATCTACTTTAGGTTGGTAAGCCGCTATCAATTGAAATGTTATCGACAGTGCGATTATGTTTTCCAATATTGTTTTACGGTCGTTTGTTGTCGAGCTAACTAGCCTAAAACATGCGATAAGAAGCGATATATATGCTTGATTTACTTATTTACCAACATTTCTGTTTGAACAATGCCATATTGTCCGTTATATTATGTTTGCTTTCGTATGTTATTTACCTTTGGAGCGAGTATACAGTAAACAATCATTTATTGACAAACTACGAGAACCTAACAACACTCATATTCAAGCGCCCGCAGTTTCGATTAGCAATTATAGAATTTTAAGTCCAAGTGTAACCGTTGGTTAGACTGAACACTTTTGTACTCTTAAGGATGCATCCATTGTGTTTCAATATTTTATCTGTCTTTCTTACGTCCCAACAAACCAAATGTGGTGATTTCAGTTCCAACTGTGTCACTCAGTTATCCCCAATCGCCATAAATACATGTATATCTTTATTACTAGTTTCCAAAGAAAATCGAATAAATCATCCAGAAAGTTGGATTTCCATATATTCCACTCCTGTACGTCGTTCTCATTGTTTTATTATTGTTTTATAATATACACAAGTATTTCTTGAATGTTACCGTTGAAATACTGCGTGGGAGGTGTATATACTATATGTTATTCCGTAATCATCGGGCGTTGCTTCACTTGTGTCATATGCACATACGAGTACCTCTTATAAGAAATGTCAGCCATGATATCACAACAGTGTAACACGATTTATATTTGGTTTGAATACGTGTTCGTTTTTAAAAAAATGTACCTCATAATGAGTGTTTTAAAAAACCAATTATATCAGGGAAGTGAACGGAGGTCACGATGGAACGAATGCATGACTTGCGTGTCCTTTGTATGGACATAATGTTTTTAGAAAACGATGTTCTCTCACAGTGACGTATTGCCAAACATGTATTACTTTCAGAATCTATTTCAATATCATGAATTCTTAGAAATATAGCGATATGTTAACTTAGCAATGATGATCTACACAATGCGTTAGAATGCTATTTTAGAATTCACACGCCTTTCCGTTCGGAAACGCTAATCTACATTCGAACTAACCATAATCATAATTTCTTAACAAATCAACCAGTGCGTGAGTCAAAACTTATTTTATAGAACTAGCTTTTGATAATAACTGATATATTATCGCTGTAAATTGAGTGCAATATACCGTGTGACACGATTAACATATGACAGAAAAGCAATTAACATTCTTCGAGAAATAATTTATTATTTCACTAACAAAGGCACTGCCTTTCTTTTGGCACCCTATCCTGTTACAGCGACTAAAGTAGGCCTGGCCACTGCCCGTATATTTTCTGCTCTCTATGTTCGCCTTGATTCCATTATTCACATACTCGCCGACCGTGTAAGTAACTACAGAAATCACACGCATTTCATAATCAATCATAAAACAGTCAAATCAAGCGTTAAGAGCTTTAATGATATACCTACTTTGGTTATTTATAGGTAATGAATATAGGTAATTTATACTTAAGAATAGCGTAAACCTATACTTCATATGTTTCATTGTATTATCAAATAATTTTTATCGAAGGTGTAGCAGTAAACGGATAGAAATACCTTCTATAGTGATGTTCGTTGATATACGTAATATATACCAAGGTAAAAAGGTAAAGTCATAAAAGTAATTTCTCTCTGAGATTAATGGTATCATAACATAATATCAGTATTTGAATTTCGTTATTCGTGTAAAGAAATTGTTAGTATATATACCCCTTAAGGTGTAAATTCTAGTCTGAGACTTACATATTTAATTAAATTAGGTATAGAGTTTCATATGGCAGCAAAAAAAATCTTTATTGCATATTTAAATAATACATTGTTCGTATTTATAAGTAATGGATAGACTGGTGTCAAGGACGAATGGTAATATATTTCATTTTTTAATCTTACCTTTGTCATGTATAAAGTTAATACGTAAAGCCTATTTAATGTGAAAAAACTCCTTAAAATGACAATCTTCATCGTTCATATCTACCTTAAAAATGCAAATAAATACAATGAAGATCAGAACAAATTAGGTTATGGAAAGCTAGAAAGTAAGGCGTAGGCTTATGATAAATTATATGGATAGCAGCTTATGATTGATAGAAGGCTTTTTCATCAATATTATTTGTTATTTATCATTTGTGTGGTTATTTTTCAGATATCGCTGACGAAACTCAAGATACATTAGAAATATATGTACTCATGTTGCTATAAAAAAATACATGTACATTCGTTTCTCTGAATCCAAGGTTTATGAATGAGGGAAAACGTGTTTACAAAGTTAGAAATATGACGAGACATAATTCAATTTATATTTAACGTTGACAAGTAAAAGTGTCTAGTACAATAAGAAGAAAGTGAGTAAAACGTAACATGTATGTAAAAGGTACAACAAATCAAACCTTAATGTACATAAGTGAAACCAGTATATGAGCTTACGAAAGCAAAACAAATGGAATAATTTACATCAAAAGTAAGTAATATGTACCACAACATATAGAAGAAGAATAAAACCAAACCACCCTCAATGACAATTTGTCTCACATCATGACAGAGCACACATTATGAATATTGTAAATGAGATAAGTTATATAAATGAATTAAGCACATGTTCATCCGTAAGCATATTTGTAAATAAACATTACAACTTGCGTTTATACCATTTAAGACAAATATAACAGTCCAGTCAATCTGTGTTTTCATTTTGCGATAAATATGTCCATTCGCATTGTCTTACTGATACATAAATGTAAGTAAGATAAAAACTTAAGTATATTCAGACATAACAAAAACTTGTATATGAGCTTATGACGGCATAAAATGTAAAATGTGTACGAATTTAAGTCAAAAGTAAGTAATATGTACAAAAACATATAAAAGTAAGATATAAAACTAGATTGAGTGTATAAAGTGCAACCTGTATACAGTGTCGATAACCTGTATATGAGCTTACGACAGCGTAACATGTAAAATATGTAAGAAATTAAATCAAAAGTAAGTAAAGTCCCAAACATATAACGGTAAAATATAAAGAATATTCAGCGTATATACCCGAAACCTATACATTATAAGTACGAGGTCGGTGATATACAGCCCGACTCATGTCCACATTCAGACAAGCTATACAACCTCAAATAAAGGAGTGATCGCCAAGTCACCGCCGATAACAATAATAATTGGCATAATAACCAAAAGAGGTATTTCTTGGGTGTCTTGGGTTAGGAAACATTGAACACCATTAGGCCTCGGTAAATGACTAAATAAGTGTCTGTTGAAATGCACTACATAAATAATCTGGTTCCGTCAAACTAAGCGCAACCACTTAAATTGCTCATTTAAAAAAAGAAAACGTATTGAGCTTTTCAAACGTGAGCCGATTGTGTCATATGTTCGTGTCTCGAGGTGTTTAAGGATACGTGATAGTTTATGTTGAATGATTATTTGAATGAACTAACATTCATAAATTTCATCATTTTTGGAGCCGTATTCCATAGAGGGAAATATTTGAAAAATAGTTCGCTTTGGAATCTGCTAAAACATTTACTATCCGTATGACGATTTACACACAATAAGATGAATGTGTTATCATACGAACATAGATTATCTTTATTATAAAACTCTTATTGACATAAATTATATAATGTTGGCAGGAGTGGATAAATCACCGTACACGCGTATACATATATCTTATAAAAAAAAGTTCCTTTGTACCACGTTTCATATTATATTAAGTTCTTGGTAATTCAACGAGTTCATTGAACGATACTAGTATTTAAATGGAGAAGCGGAGAAAATAACGTTTTTCAAAAATAAATTTGAATATAAGTTATAAATAACAATATGGCAAGACCCTCGATACATTTCTTTCTCTCCTATTAAACCAAATCACCTCATTTCCGTCGAGTTTGGGGTTGTTGTATACAGACTATCGTATGGGATATCTGTAGTTTTCTTCACTTTGATAAAAAAAAAATCGTTTTCTTAAAATATTAATACAATTGACATAACTAACTTACAAAATGACAGATTTGAACTCAAGTCTAAACTGTAATGATATAACAATAAATATTAAAGTATTTACCAGATATGACATTTTCTCCTCCCTCGTTCTTAAGGATATAACTATTTCTAAAATACACATTAACCTAAGAAAACTTATCAAATATTAATTGAAAGTTGATATGTAGAATATACAAAATCGATGACATCCAAGTGTTTCTCTCGAAACGGAGAATCACGTTTCAGCTGTATAACAAGAAATACATCCAAGTGACAGACAACCAGTCACTTAAATATTACACGGCAACGACACACAGTCAGATAAAACAGCTACCCACCGTCAATGTTTGCTCGCCACCCCCTTTCGTCCGCCCGTCCATACCGCCGTCCACTGTCTCCCTACCCCCAACTGGATCTACCCCGGGGGTGGGAGATACCACAGGCTGCCGGCGTGACATGGTTTAGTTACGCCCGATCAACCCATGCTTAATGCCACAGCTGTTAAATCCACTGACACATATCGTAAGACCGATTTTTGCTCCTACATTTGACCCCTGTGTATAAGACCCTTGAAGAATGTGATATGTTAAGGTCCGTCCCAACGCTCATTGGCGAGTGGTATAACGGTATTGCCTGTCGGAGAGAGTCCGCACTACTTCCAGGCGATATTCCTCCGCCATGCAGTGGCTGCTTGGCATCGATGTTTCGAAGAGCGATCGATCGGAAAGAAAAGGAATTGTTTGATAGGAAATCAATTTTTACTTTTTATGTGCTTTGACTTTGACAAGTATCTTGCCTAACCTGGCATGTTGAGTCTGAGGTTTGTGACTTTGAAGCGCATGGGTCGCCATTGACAACAATAGCAGACGACAGGAGCAACACGCAGTCCGGACATGGTAGCTGTATAAGCTGGCGGGCATTTAACGGCGATAATATTTATAGCAGTTTATTAAGAGCCCAAACTTTTCACATAGACATTGATCGACACTTCCAAATATCAACGATTACAACTTCTTATATATAGGCCATAAGTATGCTATAGAAGGAACAATCTAATTAGATAGAGCCCCTGGTAATATCGAAGAGCGCTTAACATAACTCTACAATTCAAGGATTGGAGCTCGTCATATAGCATTTTTAGATTTAATTAGTGAAACAAATCAAAACAAAGTTTCACAATCTATAGAAATATTGAAAGCACATATTGTGTTAGTAACTCTACATATCGATAATGTAACGTCCTGTAACGATGAGGTTTTATCTGTACCTAGCAACTCAACAGGGCAGCGACTGAAAATCTTCAGTCGAGGATGTATAATTAACGCCACACATCAACGGTTTAATCAGAGACCATACATTCAATGAATGGTCCCTGGTTTTATATATTGAAGATCATTTACTTAACAAGCCCACTTTGACAAAGCATTTAAGTGATGGTAAGTAACTAGGACAACCTCAGTGCAATATCAAACACATTGATATGTGGTCAACGTAGTCAAGTTTATGTCGTGAAAGAAGCCCACGAAGCCATAACTAAAACTCCGTGTTTTTTTTTATTATTAGATAGCTCCGTAATTCAACGATTCAAACTCAACACAGAGGACAAATAAGTACACAAATCGGCAAAAGCTTTTAAGTCCCTCGTGACAACTAGCGTTATCTTGTAGCCTGTTTAAGTATTAACGAGGAGACATATAACTGATATGTGTAGCCTAATGCTTATGCCATATAACCTTCTGAATTGTCAAGTTGGCTAAGTCCTATCAAGACCCACGTTACGGTTGACATATTTAAAAAAGTTACATCCATAAAACATGTGCTCTCATCCATCAGAGGTCCTGGTTGATGGATCGATGTCTTGATGCAGCAATACATGGGTCGATCTGTGCTTGTATCCGTTATCCCTTGTATATGTACATCTATATTTGTTGTTCTTAATTTAATGTTAACATAAGTAGAACGTAAAACACTTGATGAAATGAACCCAATTACAATCTAAACTGGAATATTTGCAGAAAACTGGACAGTGTGTTAAATACAAGAAAATTAATGGAACTCTGAGTATATCAATGATGACACCAGATGTCCTCAAAGTAAAAATCATGTCCTGCCCTTCCGGTGCCGCCCGTCCTTCATACATATCTCTAATACAAGTGTTATGTTTACAGTGTCATACAGGGGTAGCATCACGTGTTATGATTCTATGTCGTATTTGGGATGTCTGGATGTCAGCAACAAACGTTTACAAACGCTTAACAATTCCCATAGTTTTCATTTGACAAAACATGTTTACACCTTGGCCGTGTTCAAGAGAGGTTTCAAAGTAATCGCTCTATTAGCGATTACTTTTAAACATCTCTTGAACGCGATTGTTCAATGTAGCACTACGTAGCAAGGCGAGCAAACTTCCAGGAATGTGCAATGTGTCGTTCAAGCGAGAATGAGTGCTACTTGAGCGCTACTTGAGCGCTACTTGAGGGCTACATTGAGCTATCAATGAGCAATTTAAGCGCTCGCTGTTATGGAACGGAGCCCATGTGTTCACACATTGATATGGTGTATTGGTAGATGGGTGTACTGAAAGGACGATCCGGTTTTGGAAACGGTCGTACACCCGTTCGTCAACTGATGCTGTAAATGTATGTGTTTCGACTGATCATGTTTTATTTGAAATATGTTACTTAGGGCGCTATATTGAGGTGCTTTAATATACTATACTGAACACCTAATTAGACGCGGAATCTTCCATTAATATGGGAACATTGTTGTAAAAAGGTTGACTGCAATTTATTTACTGTAATTGTTTTTACTCATGAATTGTGTTGTATCCATACATAGTATTATGTTATACCAGCTTAAAGGGACACATGCGTATCTTCCTATGCTGAACAACATATCTAACAAGTCACAGACACCAAATTTCAGACAATTGACGTAATTGGTAATAAAAAAAACTACTTCAGGTAGACAGTGAAGTGAAGCGTAACTCGTTAGCAGACACTCTAATTAGCTTAGTGAGATAAAGATGGGACTCATTTTTATCCTCGACGCAGTGTCCCTTTAAATAAACTGCTTAATGTTTCTAATACCTTCTTGATTCGCGTTTCTTTTGGTGTTCAGCATAAAGGAGAATACCTGTTTTACATCTCCACAAAACCTTGTGGTATTGTCTCTTTCAACAAGCACGTAAACCAGTGTACATGATAGACAAGTAACACGTGTCATAGATACATTGAGTATACATTGCGTCATGATGTTGCGATTTATAGATTTTCCGACGTCATGTATGAACTCCAGTTAACCAAGAGTTGCATGCAGCATGCCAGTGCGTCAGTTTACATAGGGAAAACTGGTCGTTCATCTCTGTTGCGCAACATATTTGCGCTAAACTTCATCTTTGGTCAGCTAGACACACATACGGCAGTTATGTACACTATTTATTATAACTAGCCAAGAATAGTCTTCCAAAATGCCATTAACTTACAATTGCAATCAGAAACTGATGGGGTAGTGTAAATATATATCTGACGTCATATGTAAGATTTTGAGTCTAAGATCAGATGTCCGTGTGTTAATGTGAATGTTCCCGCTCACAGACCTGTTTATTCGATAGTGGTCAAATTAACACATGGGTCCACGCACGCAGTCATTTAGATACGTTACCGATTATCATTAGCGGTGATGTAAGGATGCTGGGACTAACGCGTGTCGTGACGTCATGTGTAAACGCGTTGACGTCCATGTCAAAGTATCAAAATACTTTGTAGCTTACTTCATTGTTAGAACATGAATGGAATCAATCATAATATAGTTCCTCAAAAATAGAATAAAAGAGCCATTCTCCATAATTGCCTTCTGTCTATCTTAGTAGTCGTATGGACCATCTTCTGATCTATATAAATACTGCAAGGATGTCGGGGTTTGAAAGATAGACTGCTAGCCTGTTTACCAATCCCTTTCTTTTGAAATAAATATGTTTAAACCGTGTTTGAGTGTCTACATGCCCGTAGAGTTGTTATAAGAAGAAACATGTTCACGTGAAGTATGTATTGACAATACGCCCACGATACACTGCTCATACATTACACGTGTTATACATGAACTTACAAGGGGGGTTTGAATAGAATTGATCAGAGAGAGTTTCATAGATATATCATAATGCACAAATGTATGCAATGAACTTAAAAATTAAGTAACAAAGTGATTCATTCTGGAACCAGATCCTCCTCTTTCTGTGGCATACCGTTCAAAATGTATTCATTCGCAGTTCCTTCTCCACCTTATAACTACACCTTATAACTATAAACCCCAAGCACCTTTATAACTATAAACCCCAAGCACCTTTATAAATACATTCAAAAGAGGCAATACAACAATATGTGGCCAAATACAGAAAGGTCAAAGAAACTAAACTTTGATGAATATCATAATGACATTATAAACACGTATTTACATCACGAGACATGAACAAGTCTCTGCCCGTGAATATTTCAATAGATCGTATGGAGTGGTTGAACACAAGGAAAGAGGTGTGTTCCAGTATTATCAGAAAACTAGACAGGGATACGTTCCAACGCGTTATGTTTGCTCTTTAGTTTAATAGACTGTTTCTATTAGACGTCGTGACTACAATTGATACCGTTTAGAATGAGCACACGCCAGCTGCAAACAATGTCTATTCAAGGGATATGCTAGATCCAGGCAAGTAAAGGTAGACATACTCATGCTAATTTCACGAAAACCTTTGTTTCGTTGTATATAGATACACGAGGGGACACACAAAACACTTCCTGAATGGTTTGCGGGTACCCATTACTTTTCATGAACAAATGACAAATGGACTTGAGAGATTGCCCTTTTCAAATACATGTATATAATAGTTGGGTGGTACTTAACATATCGCATATGTTTCCTTGTAAAATCAAGAAAGCGTCAAGGAAACAACATAGACAGGGTATTGCCGGTTCAACAAATTATGTTTAATATTAAGGTAATACAAGCATATGAAGCGAAGCGGTTATTCAAGTGGCAGTTGTGTAGGATCACATTTTCCTTGTCCATGAAACCCTGAAGAGAATGTATCAATGTACACAAAATATATAAAACAAAGTAGGATTATCCTTGATACAATGTAAAGGTTTGTGTTGACAGATAACTACTTTAAGATTAATAGCCATTCGAGCTTAGAGACCGACTAAAATTCTGGTCCAGCTGTCATAAGCTATTTCTTTGACCACTTCAATTCAACTACTTATATGAATACGTTTTTTCTTTTCTTTTCTCATTGATGATGAAATAATTGAAATATTGTATGATTTGCTGTACAACACAAAAAGTGGAATAGAATATTATCAAGGAACTCATATTATGGATACTTAACTTATAATACATGTCAAACCGCGGCCCGAGTTATCTCTTCACAATGTTAGGACACCATTACCATGTTAAAACATCATTAGTATTATCCGTGTTAGCTCCCCTTTGCATCACATATAGGTCCACATACAGTTCCGTGAGCGTCTTCTAGCCAGATTGGAAGCCAGAACAACAGATAAGGGACAAGGAACTTGGACATCTCTTAGTATATGCCCTAACATGTCCACCTGTTAATTAAAATACTTCGTACATCTACATAGATTCTGGGAATAAGATTTATTCTTGATAAAATTGAATCAAAGTGTGTTGAGAAAGCAAAGTTGTTTATTTTGATGATCTAAGCAAATTTACATGAAGTGGCATACATGAAGCATACTGTAGGTACCATGGTGATAGTGATGTATGATAACAACATTTGATTTGGGTTGAGACATGGCTCAGATCAACGCTTGTATCTTATTGATACTTATCAGTAATCTCTGTCTATAGATATAGACATGATGTATGTGTAGTATAATATAGATAGAATGCATCAATCACCTGTATAATCTATTGTTCGCAAGGTTTTGTAAAGAGGATTCAAGATAACTTAGCAAAGAAGGTTAGGCTAAATATGTAGTAGGTTTTGGATTTTTATAAATTAATTACATGTAATTTATAAAAGTAGAGTCTGAAGAGTATATACTCCTAAATTATGGCATGTATCAGGATAGGTCATGGAATCACACAATCTTTCAAAACTTCAACTAGTGAAAGACAGGGTTGTGTATTTAGTCCTTCTTATTTACATTTTGCAATTTGGTTATTGTGTTTCACAATGTATTGCTGTTTTGTTAGTGTAATGAAGGGTTTGTCGAGAATGAGAAGAAACATTCCTCTAATCTCCACTGTGTCAAACGATGGAAAATGTAGTAAACCTTGTGTTATGTCCTGTTTTGAAAAGTAACATGTTGTTATAAAATAATCACGGGAAATTGTTTTTTTTTATATACCTTTAACTATTCTTATGTACTCGATATGTATTTTTCTGATACAAAGAGGCTGTGATATCAAAACAATCAAGTCAAAGGTGAATTTTATGTTAAGTATTCATTTGGCCTGTTTTTTGTAAACCATTCTTACAAGTTTATTCAAGGATTTGATTGCACCGTTGCTATGACAGTACAAGTGCAAATATACCACCCCGTGGAAACAGTGCTGCAGGGCTCCGTTCCATAACAGCGAGCGCTTATAATCGCTCCTTGATTGCTCAATGTAGCGCTCAAGTAGCGCTCATTCTCTCCTGAACGACACAGTGCAAAACCTCAAAGTTCGCTCGCTTTGCTACGTAGCGCTACATTGAGCACTCGCGTTCAAGAGAGGTTTAAAAGTAATTCCTAATTGAGCGATTACTTTGAAACCTCTCTTGAACACGGCCCTGGTTGCTCTCTTCTCACTCACTGCTGATTGTGACGTAGGTTATGATATCATGATTCCGGGTGTTTCATATATGCATCACTTTAGCATTTTTTATCTATATCATTAAACGAATCTACACATCTGAATTAATAAATAAATAAAAGCAAAAATTAATCAATTGTTTCTATGCCGTGTGACTTGAGTTCATTAAACGCACACTTGTCTGTGTCCGGTGTAATGATTGCAGGGATTGCATGAATGTCGTGTTACTACACTAAACGATGGAATGTTCTCACACACGATGTAATACTCTCACAAACGATGTAATACTCTCACGCAATACAGGAATACGTAATCACAGTCTCTGGATTCTTAAAGTCAAACAACAAAAGCGTAATCGTTTACATCAAACCTAAAGGAAGATTTAGCCTAAATGCCCTTCAAAGACCAGATTTAGCCTAGTTGTATAAATTCAAATAATGTTTGGAATAATATTTTACAATGTTCACTTTGTTTTATCACCAGCTTTGACCGTCAGACTTGATGACATCTCCAATATCCTGTCGTCATTAACTGGATGATGTTAAAACTTCAAATGACGTCATAAAAAGCGTGACGTCAGAATCGTACCCTCGCTCCCTTCCCTACACCAGAGGAGAGCTGTACGATAGTGTTTGATCTCTATGTATTAAAAGTTTAGTTTAGATGGTTTCTAGAGATATTATGTAACTATTTTTCAGTCATTTTTATAACTCGTTGGTAAAAAAAAGAGCTTACATGTTGTGTGTACACGCTCTTGTGTTTGCCATTTTAGACATAATGGATAATAACAACGGTCGGTGTTAGGTATAACTCATCGCCGACCACGCTCGAGTTATCGATTATCCAGGAAAAGCTTATTCAATTAACTGATTACGTTTCGCGTTCCAGATTTTTTAAATACAAATATACAAATCAAAATCGAGAAAACACTTAATCAATCTTATAAATTAATGGTTTGGATTGTAAAACTTCCGGGATTCGTCGTTATTCAACATTTGCAAATTTAATTTGAAACCCACGGCGCAAGTGGAACGTTTACATGGTAACCTGCTGTTGTATATATGTTGAATCCTGCTGTTGTATATATGTTGAATCCTGCTGTTGTATATATGTTGAATCATGCTGTTGTATATATGTTGAATCATGCTGTTGTATATATGTTGAATCATGCTGTTGTATATATGTTGAATCATGGGCCCCGCTCCATAACAGCGAGCGCTTATTATCGCTCATTGATTGCTCAAGGTAGCGCTCAAATAGCGCTCAAGAAGCGCTCATTCTCTCCTGAACGACATGGTGCAAAACCTCAAAGTTCGGTCGCTTTGCTACGTAGCGCGTTCAAGAGAGTTTTAAAAGTAATCGCTAATTGAGCGACTGAATTGATTGAAAACATATTTTATTCATTTAAGAAATGAATTGGGCACAAGTTGTGAAACTTATAGACGCCCTCTCCAGGTAATCAACAACTATTTTACAAGGCTAGAATACATAACAAGAAAGTAAGAAATCTACAAGTGACGAAGTGGGTAAACATGTAATATACATTATTAAGGCAACACACAATTGGAAATGTTATTCTTATGACAAAATGCACTTTGAATATGGTAAATACGTACTTTAGTATTAATGTATTATTTGAACCGTTGACTCTTTCCAATGAATTTATGAACATGGTGAAATATGTTTTCATTGACTGTTTGTGGAAGATTTGGGTTTCCATACAGGATTGTATTAATATCAAATTCTGCCTTTAAATTATTAAATCTTTGCTTTAATTCTAAACGAAGATCAGCATGTCTTGGACATCTCAAGAAGAAATGATAAACATCTTCAACTAAAGCACCACAAATGCAAGATTTACTTTCAGATAAATTGACACGATACAGATCACCGTTTAGGGAACTACAAGAATTTCTTAACTTACTGTGTATAATGTTCATCTTCCTATCGCCGAATAGAAAATATTTTGGGATTTTACATTCTTTTTCAGATAATTTTGCTTTAAATGACGATAATGAATTTGAACATCTTATTTTCGAGGAAAGATTATTCCACAGATAAGCACAGTCATAAATAAAAGACTTTTGAAGGACTGCAGTTCAAAATTTTGGAATAGATAAATTTGATTTGTTACGCAAGTTGTAATGAGAAATAGTTTCAGTGGCTGGTGGAAGTAAATTAATCAGATAATCTCGATCTTGTATATTAATAATTTTGTAAAAAGTACAAAGTTTCTTATTTCCACGTCTAATTTTTAAAGGCAACCAACCAGTTTCTTTGTATAAGCTATCTCTTGAAGCAAACTTTGGTAAGCCAGTTACAATTCTTGCAGCTTCAAGTTGGACCTTTTCAAGTTTGTCACACAAAACATCCGAACAGTTATCCCAGACCTCAGAAGCATATTCCAAAATGGGTCGAATATACATTTCATACATACGTGATAAAATACTTCTATTCAAAACATACTTTAACACACGTAGAGAAGAGATTAGTTTTGAAGCCTTTTCTATGGAATGATCAACATGATTGGACCATTTAGTATTGTCCGAGAAGATAAGGCCAAGATGTTTATGTTGATGTACACGTTCCAGTTGATCATTATTTAATACTAATCTAGGTAAATGATGACTATTACTTTGAAACCTCTCTTGAACACGGCCTAGCTGTTGTATATACAATGAATCCCGGAAATATTACCGACGCAACTGTTCATCATTATAAATGTTTAAATGATTCACTTAATATAAAATATACATTTACTTATCACACTTAATGCTAATGGTTCAACATATAACATACCAACTTCACACCATGCAGGAAACATGAGTCGTATGTTGTATATCGACCATCATCAATAATGAAATATTATTGACGATCGCGATAACCATCTTAACAATACGTAGAACATGGTCAACAGAACAAGCAGCATATTTCAACATCCACATGTTTTCTGCTTCCCTGCTTACCACGTATATATTGATATTGATATTGAGATGTTTATCTCCTAAGCGACATACCACAGGTTGAAAGAAATAATTGAATTATAGATGCATGTTGACATCGCCAACAAACGCTGGATGGTTGGCGGTCTATACCAACTGTCCCCTGGTAGTAGCAATAACTTCTTAGATAGGAACTCCTAGCATCGCGTGCTGCTCTGAGAACGCAGTAGGAAGTCCCACCGGGCTCGTTTTAAGATCATGTTTGTACATGAGCAATTGTGTATATGTTATCTATATATGCACGTATATGGAAGGGGTTGATTAGAAATTGTTATATCTATAATGCATACATAATTGCGTTAATGTCGTTGGTTGGAGTATGAGTTAACTAATATCGTTTATCTTTTATGTAAAATGTATATGGTAAGCATTGCCTTTATTAAAACAAAGACAAAATTATTTATTTTGATGTTGGTCAATGAAAGATCTGTTACCCGGCTCTTATAAAACCACAAATCAAAAGGCAAATTGTGTTGTTGTCCTTTACCTTAAAATTATTAGAAATTAATCGTTGTTTAATATTGCAAAGTTTGATCAATTTTTATGGTAAATAAGAACACGTTTCTGTATCTCATTGATGTTTATTCCGATAAACACGCATTACCGGGAAACAGTTCAGTTTGAGAGTTCTTTTTTACTTTTTTTTCGGTTTGGGTGTTCTAACCTGCATACTACTCCAAAGGGTTCATACATCACTTGGAATTAATAGATTTGTGATGCGTGACGGCTGGAACATGAAATAAAGATGAATATCACCTGTTCTTTTGTCTTCTGTAAGAGAGGGCTATACGCGTATCTTAGAGCTGTTTTGGTCGAACATGATTTGAATATTTGTATATTGCTAGATTTAAACATTAACAGTGAACAGACATATAACGTATGGTTATATATAGAATACTAAACGACGTCCCGTTTGATAACACGTTTATGAAACGAGTGGATGGTTTGGTATTTAAACGAGCGAAAGCGAGTTAAATACCGATGCCATTCACGAGTTTCATAAACATGTTATAAAACGGGACGTCGTTTAGTATTCTATATTTATTACTCAATGATGTAAATAGCGCTGAATTGCAAGGAAATCGTTTTTAGTGACGTCTTACTTGCAAATAGGTCACTCGCTATTGCAGTCGCGCGGCTAACATTGTGACGTCAACCAAAAACGACTATGACGTCACGCGCCGATTATGACGTTACGGCAACACGCGGTGGTATCACACATGTGTGTAACCAACTTGTTGTTATCTAATGAGTGATCTCACCACGGTTGAGTAATAAACGTTTTTAAACCATTTGCTGTGACAACCACAGAGTGCCGAGTAGCGGCGGCGACGTTAACGACTTCCCTGTTGTTACTCAAAATAATTTATTTTGAAAATGTTTGGAAATATGCCATAGCATTGTTTTGCGGAAAGTGGAAGCTATCAAATAATCACCAATGTGACCGAGAGAAGTAGGCCTACTCCTGCCAATAAACTGGTGGTTCATACCATCCAAGTAATAATATTCAACACTTCAACACTTTGTATTTAACACATTTGGTTGATATAAAACGTAAATTAATTAATTAAAACAATTAACAAACTTTATAACATGTTTAACACTTTAAACTATCAACTTACTTTCAGGTAGTAACGCTACTGCCAAAGGCACAAAGAGGAATATGATGAAAAGCTTACTGCCGACAAATGTTCAACCTACAAACCCAACCTAGCCTTGCTTCTCATTACGTGGCTTTTTCTGTACAAGAGAATTCTGATCGCATTACCAAGTCCAGGCGCAATACACTGCTACTCTGGCACAGAAAAGCTTGCTAAATGCAGCAGAGGTGAACTCAGCCAGTGATAGGAAGTTAACACATATTAGGCGATAACTAAATGCAGTAGATTATCGAGTAGGGATTACACGTCGACAGTATAATGATTATGGTTATCGCCGTTTTTATATATATTGTATACACCATTGAGCAATCATTATGAGTTTTCTTTCCATCTACATGCGAAAGTAAGTTTATAGTGTTGCTATATATAAAATACTCTCAGAGAAACGCCTCTCTAAGCTCTACATATTCGTATAAGCGTCCCGGCCTTTTGTGATTGGATGGTAAGTATTCCGCAACATGATTTATGGCGGAACACGTTCAAATACGGAACTTGCTTCCACCCTCGATATGTGAATGGAATGATGCAGTATATGAACCTGTTGATACAAATTCAGTAACACACATTGTATTAAAGTAAAAAATTTGGGGAACAATATTAAAAATGTTATACGCTGCTAAGAGAATTTGATAATCGTTTTGAAAGAAAGCAAGATGCATGTTTGTGATATTCGTTTATTACATGTATCCTTCCTCCGGGATAACACTATCACTGTGACTGTTACCAACGTACCTTGTCATATGCCCAGGCATATGTTTCGTTGATTTGAATGTGCGTGTTGTGTTGTACCTATTATAATTGACGCCAGAACATGCGATTGACAAGCAATTGATCATACTGTGCACGTATTTGTGATGATTGTCTATGTGCATGCAACTATTGGTATTAAAACCATTAGCTGTCTTATTTATTGATTTCATTCAAATCGCGAGTGGCGATGTACTCGCGTTAACTTTACGCATGTGTAGACATGTATTATATTAAGTTTTACATATCGATTATTTACACAATAGGTGCATATATGGATAGTTATTTGAAAATCATTTCTATGTGCAAGGCAAACATACTTTATTGATCTCTTTATAGACATGCAGAAGCTTCATGTTTGAATCAAACGAAGCTCACATTTCACCAAGCAACCATAGATAAATAAATTTGGTCGAAGTTAAATGTCCACGATGTCCATGTCGTATATGTATAGGACAAAATACTAATATAATACTCGTGTAGAGAATATTGTTCTGCAATCTATCAAATCCAAGCCTACCAGACACTCTCATATTTACATTGTTGTTTAGCGTATAAGAATTCATTGGAACGTTAATTGCATCACGTAACCTCCCCTTGAATTTAATGTACAGCAGACCATGGATTAAACAAAGTTAAGTTCGTTATATCATTTGCTCCAAATCATCATCGCCTTGAATTTTATATAAAACTGGGCCGTGTTCAAGAGAGGTTTCAAAGTAATCGCTCAATTAGGGATTACTTTTAAACCTCTCTTGAACGCGATTGCTCAATGTAGCGCTACGTAGCAAAGCGAGCGAACTATGAGGTTTTGCACCGTGTCGTTCAGTAGAGAATGAGCGCTACTTGAGTGCTATATTGAGCAATCAAGGAGCGATTATAAGCGCTCGCTGTTATGGAACGGATAACTTTGGTAAAACGTCCACCCAGCCTAAAAAGAAACGTAGCCACATCAGTGTAAAACCTGAAATACTGATGCCGGAGAAAGTCAATTTTGAATGTTTTTCATAGGGACATGATTTGTAAAGAGGAACGCGCCATTTCATACATCAAAGTACAATGGCTTTATTTATACACAATGGGGTTATAATCGCTTTTTTTCAAAGTGGTTTTTAGCCAGAATGTTTGGCATTTAACTGAACAATTCATAAAATGTAGATTTTAATTAGCAAAAGATGAATAACCTTCTTGGGCTTAAATTTGTTGACACGTATTTACTGTAGGACGTCATAAAACAAGCCAAACTGTCATTTTGACTCTCCTTTGGTATGGTGAGGTTTCTTTTGCGGTTGAGTGTATATAGTTAAGGTCGTATATATCGTTATATGCTAGAAGTTGGTATTATAGAGAAGGCAGTGATTCTATGGATCTTCACTTACTTATTTAACAGTGACAACTTATATATGCTTGTATATATGCTTACACCTTATTGGTGAGTGAGTGAGAATCTTTAATTCCTCCAGACAGGAGATACATGTATGAGGTAACATGGGAGTAGAGTAACCTTATTGGTATGATATGAGAAAATAATAACTTCACATTCTTCCATGTCATTATTTTCTCATATTGTTCTTATCGTTACTTCATTATGGGCATTATCACACCAACACACATCTTGTATATAAATATATAACTTTATGTACTGTCAACGTTTCCCATATACTCTGTATGTATCTAGAGCGAAATGTCGCCTTTGCAAAATTAAGAAGCTGGTCATTTATTTAGTGTTTGCCTTCTCTGTGTATTTCATAATTTCAAAGCCGGAGTCGCAGACTAGAAAACGGACTTCTAATGATTTATAAGTATACATTGTCTTCCATTTAATGCATATTACCTTCAGTTATGGTCGTTGTAATGCTGTGGTTTTGGGCATAATGATAATATGAATCTAAATAATTCACGGGTTTTTTTATTATAGATAATCTAGTATTTAAACGAAACAAAAGGAAATACATAATTAAATGTATGAATATTTAGTTGTATGACGGGAGGATGCATGAACAAGGTCAAAGTGAATACAAACTTGAAACTGTGACAGGCGAACATATTGTGAAAAAGAGTACATACATGAAAAGTTTCAAAGGAAAAAAAATCAATTAATATATAAACCAAAGAGTTTACAAACATAACAGATTCTACCACGATCGATGGTAGAAAATATTTCAAAGAACTAGAATGGATCATGAAACTTCATATGAACCTAAGACGAAAATACGGGAGATTTGTAATAATTTTGGAGCCGATTTCAGGATTCTCTGTAATCATCAGGTAAGAGCATTTTATTAGGCACGTAAACTTTTGTAAACACTTTATATCAAGACAACACAAGGCAGAAATAAACATTGAGAAATATGTTATTCAGAAAGCATGTCTATGTAGATAAAAATTCAACTCATCGAAAACTCTTTGCAATTTGATGAATTACATTATTATCCGAAACTGTGTTCCACGGGAGAAATCGCTTGTGTGAGACCAAGCTTTATCTCCCAGACGATATATTTTTCCAGGCCCAGAAACCATCATGTACATGACGTCACAATGCTTTGACATCATCAATACATGACTAACTACGACATGAAAAACGTAATGACATCAACATGTTTTGACCTTACTGCACAGCTATTGAAATTGCAACTATGTGTTCATTGATATACATTTTTCAATGACAATTAATAATGAATGATGGATCAGGTGGATGATAAATAAAATCATCCCATCGTTTCTTCAGATATCAATACTTGAGAGTGAGATTCACTATATATAATAGTACCATACTATTACATGTATTCAAATGTTACAAGGCTACTAGTATTATTTTAAAATACTTACACTCTATTATTACAAAATATTGATATTCTCAACCATGCTACGGATGTCAATTATGTACTGATGATAGGTACCTTATTTATATTGCCATACACATGTTTTACATGCACCCGACATAGTATCGTGAAGGTAATACGTTTTATAGTAATAATACTTAAAGGAATAGGAATCAAAACACGTCCTTGCAGGACACATTAGATCAAAGAATGCCATATTTGTACAGAATTTAAACCATTATTCAGAAATAGTTTGTATTATCACAAACGGGCACCTGTTAGAAGCGGAACAATAACCAAGAACAATACTAGGTGTTCCTGTGTAACCTGTCTCTACAACAGAATACAATGCAACGTATAAGGATAATACGATGAAATAATACATTTTGGAATGAAAAGGTTCTAAGTTTGTACTATGAGCTGCATAAACGTGTAGCTGCAGATTAACTTCTATCATAGAAGTGGCGCATTTTGTGCAAAGCAAAAAATACAAATCCCAAACCATTTATTGGGGTACCATTTCTATGAAAAACAAAAGGTCCACCTGTCTTGTACGCTTACACCCATTGAAATATAATACCTATACGTATATATACCTTATCTATATTGGCTTTCCCTCGGACAATTGCCTTGACCTCTTGGGGCTAGCAATATATCTTGTAGTGTTGACCTTTGTTTTGCCCAGGCAATAACTGTCCCAATATTGTACAAATGAATCAGCGTGTATAAACAAACCCTCCTTTATGCTTTATGTTTATGGGAGGTTCAAGTTTGGGCTGAGTTCGGGATCCAAGGTTACACCAAGAATGTGTTAATTATCGACGAAGGTACGGCGAGCGTGAGAAGCGGCATTAGCCGTCACGCAGCGTCCAATAAGTTCACGTGTATTTGTTTTTCTTGCTTTAAATATTTGATACTTTTGTCTTCTTGATAATGTAATTAATTGAGTTCTTATACTGCGTAAAGGGAGTGGTTTTATCATGGATTCGATTTTTAAATTCATGTTGTTATATTCAATTAAAACGTCCATCAAGTGAACTAATTTGCTCAAAGCAGACATAATTAACATGTGCGTGTTGTTGCACGTTGTCAGGACCTTAAGTTAACACGTTACATTGCTTAGAAACTTGATAATGTTTGGGGATGATGTTGAGGACAAACCTATATCTACTTATTATAATCGTAAAAAAGTTACTTTTATAAGGTAATTGTTTTTTTCATAAAAGCGACTGAAATTTGAGGTTATCGTAAATATGTGGAATAGACATAATGAAATATCTATAATTTCTTTGCTTATTACCAAGACTTCTAGAATAGGCCTACACTCAATCAGTAGAAATTTGATAGTATATATTTTGATCCAGTTAATTATGTCTGCTTTGAGCAAATTAGTTCACTTGATGGAAGTTATAACTGAATATGAAGATCGTTTAACGATTTTGAAAGTTGGTAAAGTGACAGCTACCTCCACCGGGTAACGAATGATTATCGATGTGATGTCTTCTAGGCGGTCCAGTGTTCATGTCTTTTATGAAGCAAAGGCGACGAGGAAGCACACGAAGGAGGTAAACGTATGTTCATGTTGTTAGTATAAACTATTTAAAGCAAATAAAAGACGTAAATGCTTATCATTTGTTTTCATGCCATTCTTGACTTAAAGAGATGTTAAATCCATCTCAAAACGTTGATACCACTAAAAACAAATATAACAACATGAATTTAAAAATCGAATCCATGATAAGTCATGTTTGGACAGCAATTATAGGATATCTGGTAGGAATTATTTGCTCAAACTTCATAATCTTATCTAATGAATAGAGGACTTTGGGGTAACACATATTAACCATTCTAATGCAGACTTTCGATTTTTGTGAAATGCACATTTTCAATTGTGCACTTTCATTGAGAATGAGTTACATGTCTTACGTCTCTAGGTTAGAGAAAATATCCTTCATATCGACCCCTCAACGTATACTTATATGCTATGTTCTACCTGAATCAGAATGGTCCGATATTTTTCAATTGTCTTCCATTGTAAAATACTGAAATTTCCTTGTGAATAAAATATGACATGTTTATACACTTCTCATTATTCCTATTATGTAATGTTCAATATAATAAGTATGCCCTACTCTGAAAAGAGTATTATAGTAAGATAAGAAGAAGGAACACATGTTGCATATAAAAGAAATCGAAACTATTGAACTGAGTGTTAGTATATTCAGCTGATTTTACGTGCGACTCACTAACAGAATAACTTTCACATAACAATAGGAATGCGACAAGAAATTTAGAAAAATGAGATTGTTTATATGAAATTAAATGTAATGTGGTATGTTTGTGAAGACTGTACAAGGTTTTCATCGGATAACTCAACGACATCATGAATATAGGCCATGCACTTTACATTATATAAATACTAAATTGTTTCTGTGCATACAGAAATTCTGCAAGTTTGGTTATTGTACTTTATTCCAATGAATGACCTATAAATGACATCGAATGTATCATTTTCTTATTTTAGCTAATGAGGGGGTCGTTTCACACACTGAGGTTAAGGTTGGTGCCAGCTAAGGCTAAATAATATCATCCACTCGCCAGTCTTATCACTGATGCCGTTCCTCTCATACAAGCCTTCCTGTATGTTTTAATCCATGCGATTTAGTTTAATTTGTATTTGACTGTCAGCCCAACCGACAAACAGCAGAGCACTTGACTCAAGTGAGTATTTGGGTTGTCAGTTCAGCCTTTTTTAGGCATGTTTTATCTGTTATGTTTACTCTCATTTAGCATTTCATAAGACAGATGCGAATTGAGATTGAATGTTTGAAAAAATGTCATGATTTGATATTTATCAGTGATAACTAGCAAAAAACTATTTTGTACTTCTCCTAATGAAAGAAAAGACCTGTAATATTGAAGTCCAGTGTTGACATACCTTATCATAGATGATAAATGTGCCTTTATTGATAACTTATTACATCCATGTCAGTCATCAAACTTAGGAGATAAATCATGCACAGATGAGAACTAGGTCAATGCTTCTGTTTTTGTCTTTTTCCAATGGATTGATTCTATCCTTATTACAAACCAGCTCACTTCAAGGAAATTGCTATTAACAATTTGCATTCAGAAGAATGCTTTGAGATATTTTATTGGTGTAAATTGAAAACCATACTGTCCACCAAGGATGAAATGAACTGTTTTGGATCCTCAATACAATACTTGACTGGTATTTGAAAGATAATGATCTGAAACATGTTTGCATTCAATTCATTTAATGTTCATATATCTCTTTCTTTCATCCTCTTGTCCTCTTTCATCCAGGACATTTTACCTTGTAATGAAAATGCAAAACTTAAAATGAATAGCATACAATTTTATTTCATATAACAACTTGAGAATTTTACAAAATATTGTATATACAAATAAACAAATAGAAACTCGAGGTCACTTGATAATAGCATATACATAAATATCTGACATGAAATCATTCTCTCACACTTTCACACTGCACTTGATTGATCACAGATTGAGAACATAGAACACAGCGAATAATAAACAAATACTGTCAACAGCAGAAACATGGCTTCACCAGTCAGGACGGGTCAAATATCAGATGATCAAGGTCACCAATGTTCAAGGTCACAAGAGGGTCAAGGTAAACGTTGATGTTTCTATCACAGCACCAGAACAACAAGAGCAAGGTTATCACCTTGCAAAGAATTATGTTAGGCTTGGAAAATGTTGTTTTGGACTGGACGGGTGAATTCATAATTTGTACTTTGTGTTTGGTTTAGCTGCTCATGAATAATCCTTCTGGATGATTATTTCAATATTGAATAATTCAATAATTTTGCTGATGCTTTGGCGAAATGTCATTTTAAGGGTCCGGCTTGTTTACTCCTTTTTGCTTGATTCCTGAAATTTAAAAAAACCCATAAAAATCAATCAGGTGAATTGAATTAATAATGTCCCATAAAAGAAACATTTTCTAGCGTTTTATAGAACCATTCAATTATTTATCATTAGTAGAATATATAGATATTAAAAACAATGAGAAATGTTTCTGCTTACAGGATTTCCATTTGTCTTTTCATCATCTTCCTCCTGGATGGGTGATGTCTACAATAAATGTGGCAGAGTTAATATTTCCATGTGTATATACTTTTATTAATAAAACATGTTAACCTGATATAGTGTTTGTATTACGATATGTTGATGAGAAATACATTCTCATTGAATGAAGTATATCTAAACCATTTTTACCTTTTGTTTTATATTCAACATTTTATATCATTGCTATAGCTCTTAAACCATCAATCTAAACTTAAACAATCTTATTTCAGCATAACTAACTTGCACTGCATGCTTTAAGCACACCAATCAGTCCCCAAGCGCGTAAGATTGGAACAGTTTGAAAGTGACTTATTGTATTCAGTAGCCTCGTAAGTTTTCCTTAAGGCTGATAAATGTTTTAGTTTAAATCTGATTGCAAAATTACACTTTTCGGGTTGGCTAGTTTTCAGTTTAATTTATTACACTGCATATAATATATCCTTAATCAATAAAGCATTTCAAGCTTCAGAGTCCTTCATAGAATGTGGGAGCACTTGTGAATCTACCCACCATGCCCTCTGGTTTGTGAGTTTGTGGGATTACATTGCTGGACATGTCATATTATGAGAAGGACTGGTTGTTTTTTCTAACCACTAGTCCCAGTGTAAGTAAAGACTAGGAAAGTTTTTCATGCACTGCTTTCAAATGTTCATGAAACTGATGAGATATCAGATATGTGTCACTTCAACAGTTTCATATTTGTGTAGGGTTGAGCCATGTCAGTTGTGTACTACTACATACCTTGCCAGTGTCGCCCTTCTCGAAGTCCTGTGTGGGTGCTGACTGCTTCTTCTTCTCCTGCTCAATGATGGAGAAGAACTCCTTGTCTGCCTTGGCCACCAGATCCTCCTCGTCCATAGGAGCCTCCTCCTTGTCAGCCTCCTCCTGCAACATACAAGCGGGAATGAGGACCATACCTATCACATATATATAGAGATTATTACCCGAGGAAGTGTGTCAAATGACATTTTTTGAAGAAACATGAATTTTTGTATTGCCCTAAAAGTGACAAATCCAGAGAGGTGGCTCAAAATATGTAAAGCTGTATGTTGATCCAGATAGTTATAAAAGAGAAGTAAGACCGACCTTATCTTTGTCTTGTTGACTCTTGGTCCTCTCCTTGAGTTTCATCTCTCTGTGTCGTGCCTCAAGGATCTTCTCTCGTCTCGTCTCTCGCTCAAACATCTGCAGCAAGGAAGACAAAAATCATTCTTCATTACATTCATCTCGTTTGTTTGGTTAGAAATACATTTTATTTAGATAGTGAACAGTGCTGGAGATGAGATTCATGTTGAAGTAGAATAAGTTAAAATCTCTATAGAAGACTTTCTAATTGTTCTGAATTGGAAAGAGGTATGATAAGATTGTTGTTGATCATAAATGAACATTTGTTCAGTCACACCAGACCACTAGCTCAATCCATGGCTGAATGAAGATATGTCAAGGAGTAGCCAGGAATATATGGCATATATATAATAGAGTATATATCTGACAGTTTAGTTAAACAGGAATGAGATGTGACACTGACCGCTGTGACGAGATTCTTCTCGTTCCTCTGCTGCATGTAAAGACCCTCGGACAGCTCCAGCAGAGTGGTGGTTCCGTCCTCCGAACCACAGGCAACTAGACGACCTGTCTCCTGGACACGCAGACTGTGTAGAGGAACATCACACACCTGCCAAACACAAACTCATTTGTCTTACAATAGGGAGAATTTGGTAAAAACAGCATTTAAACCAAAGATCATTTCAAGGAGTAATCAAACCAAATGTTTTTTGATATACCGGTAATTGTTAGCAAAAATTTCGATTAAATTACAATAATTTCAATCGATACCTATACTTGGTTTTGTACAGAGCATAATTCAACCTTGTCAAACAGACAACTGAAAATCTACTTTCAAGGGGTTGCCATTTCAAATTTATATATACATTTAGCTTTAAAAGTAAAACCATTCATACATCAAACAAATGTGTGGTGTTAACTGAATTTGACTTGAATGTGTAAACTGAAAGCATTCAAACTGAAAGCCACTGTCATCTCATAAACTATACATGGGACGGGATCTTAAGTAAAACATGACATTTAACTTATCCTTATCATCATGTCAAACTTTTCTGACCTGCAGACTGAGGGTAGGATCGTTCTGTTTGAAGATGATGTCCCACACGTCGAGAGATCCGTCCATCTTGGTGATGAAGAACACAGAGGGTCTGATCGGACTCCAACAACCGTCTGTCAGGTACGAGGAATACTGTCTGCAAATGGAAATAAAAGTATTTAGCTTACTCATTTATTTTTGGTGCATCAGTATAATGTTTGCTTTTGAGTTCATCTTTCATGCAACTGTCAGATAAAGTGCACCCATCATATTGTGAACTTTTAATTGAGACAGGTACATATGTAAAAATACACAGAGAACAAAGAAGTGTAAGGTATGCCTTTCGAATGTAATTGAAGACGATTATCATTTCCTTCTGGTTTGTCCTATCTACAGTAACATTCAAAATATATAAGAAATATATAAAGGGAAAATATTATGCCCATCCAAATAAGTATAAATTTTTGTTACTGTTCAAATAGCCTAGAAATTTAAAACCTGTCCATGTATATTTTCTACGCATTTGTACATAGAAACCATATTGTTTCATGAACGATTATAAAGAAGCAAATGAAAACATTAAATGTACTACAGGCCTGAGGCCTTTTGAGTACCGGAAATAAAGACTGACATTAAGACCTCATTGCATTGTGATGTCATATAGCTGATAATATTGAATCATTGTGATGTCATGTAATTGATAACAATGAAGCATTGTGATTTCATGTAGATGATAATATTGAAGCACCATGATGTCATGTAGTTGATAATATTGAATCATTGTGATGTCATGTAAATGATAATATTGAATCATTGTGATGTCATGTAAATGATAACATTGAAGCACTGTGATGTCATGTAGTTGATAATATTGAATCATTGTGATGTCATGTAAATGATAATATTGAATCATTGTGATGTCATGTAAATGATAACATTGAAGCACTGTGATGTCATGTAGTTGATAATATTGAATCATTGTGATGTCATGTAAATGATAATATTGAAGCACTGTGATGTCATGTAGTTGATAATATTGAAGCACTGTGATGTCATGTAGTTGATAATACTGAAGTATTGTGATGTCATGTAGTTGACAATACTGAAGTATTGTGATGTCATTTAGTTAAAGCTCCATCCATTGTGTTTCATAAAATTTGATTTGGCTATACATTCCAACACACCATATGTGCTGTTTACAATACAGATAAATTTACTCAGCTTGCATAGTCAATCGCCAAATATGTAATAATTATTAGTTTCAAATTAAAATCGAGTAAAATCATTATACATGTGTAGAAACCGAAATTACACGTCCCATTTACATGCATAGTAGTTATGTGACCTATTAAAATTATAAACCCGAATTTATAATTTTGTCTCTTATAAATAAGATTCCAAAATTACGTTTGACTCATTGGCGCGGGTCAATCGCGATGCATTGTCTACTGTACAGACACTCTCAAACAAAATACCTCCTGGGGAACACAGTGTTCGAAGATGAAGTAAAATACTTACTTGGTCCACATTATGGACGACTCACGGATATCTTCTGACCATAACTGCAACATATATTGATAAACATAAGGTATTGATTTTGCAGGAACCAAAGTGAAAAACAGCATGCAAAGAAAGATTGGTGACATGGAGATAAACTCATTTCCATTTGACCATTTTGTTAAAAAGATGTTTTCAGTGTATTACTGATTACACTTATCTCTTATCAAGTGACAGCTCAGGTAAAGATAATATTTTCACAAGTGGCACATAATGCTTTATCATCCAAAACTGGGAGATATCGCTTGTATGAGATCAAGAGATATCTCCTAGGAGATATTGTTTTGACAGTAGATTTTGAACGATGTCCTGTTGGCATCAGCTACATGACGTCACAATAATTTTGAATCATCAAGTAATGATGTCATAATCATGATGACATCACAATGTTATGACATCACACCACTGGAAGCCAAATGGCAGTTTTGTGTCCAGATATTTTCATTTCTAATTAAAAACTAAGGAAGAATGATTTTGGATGATATATAGAATCTCACCCTTGTGTCTTCTAATATCAAATATATTAACACTTGTTGATGAAAGTTAAAATATCCACGGCAAACCTTGGATATTTGTAACTTTTAACAACTAGTGCTGATTTGATAACATGAAGTCACACCATTATACACATAACATCATCCCTGTGATATATTTTCACTATGGCAAGAAAGTGATATCAAACTTCAGTGGTATGAACATTTTTCTCCATTTGAGAAACCTCAGTCTCAGTTTAGCATATGATAATCTGATGTATATCAAAATCAAAAGAAGCAACCATTGGCAAGCATTACTGAGAAAGCTTCTCAAACAGAAACACCGAATCCAAGAAGAGAAGAAGTACATACCCTTGCACACCAGTCTCCTACACTGAGGAAGTTCTTGGGGAAGTGTGGGTTCCTCTGTAGCGAGTAGACGGGTCCAATGTGACCTGAATATGTGGCGACGATCTTCTCTCCGGGGGTTTTGGCTTTTCTGTTACACGCGATCACTGATCCTTGCTCAGTTCCAACCATGAACTTTGTTGGCTGTTGAAACAATTTATAGTGAATATTAGTTATGAATATGTGGAAAAATGAAACAAAATTCTTGAATAGATATTTAGGAAGGGTTATATTTGAGAATGCCATGCACTTTTTAGTTTTGATTTGTTTATTTCAAGGGATATAAATTTTGTTTATATGTCCACAGTATGAAATACTTTCAGCTTTTACTACCAATGGGACTTGGGGTTTGAAAAATAATTCAGGCTATATAAAAATTGTACTTTCGTAAAATATGTAAAAATTTGATTTACCAAAAATCCCACAAGACCGACAGGTTAACTGCCTACTTACGCAACTGGTTTCATCAGAAAATAACCAGCAATTAGCTGGTGAGTGGTGAACATTTTGAATACTGTGTGTGACGGAAATAACCATGCTTTGGTGAACCATGAAATCATGATTGATTGATCCATACAACAGATAGCTTTCAACATAGAACAAATCTTTAACATGCATTTCATGCCTTTGAGAATCCGTTATCCATGCTTTCAGTGATTTAATAGTGTCTGACAATCATTTCAAAGTGAATGTTTTGATCATCTTCCGCCTGAATAATAAACTCATTTATAATGACAAAATATTTACATAACCAATGTCTTTGTTTTATTGTTTTAAAAATAACCTGTGGCTGATTGAATTGAAGTATACGACCAAAGTGATCGTGTTCATGCCAGTCGTGTAACAACACATAACCTCACCATCAACTTAAACTCCTCCAAGAACTATAGGGTAGTATATGGGTAGTAAATAAACAAAAACGCAATAAGATACAGGGTATAATTTCACAAATATACAAGATTCTGGAAAGAAATTATACCTGCATCTTAGATAAATGATACCATAGAATACAGGGATTTGAAGACAGTTCATAGGGTATTATTTAAAACTGAACAAAAATGGTTATATGACAAGCCATAAATGCAAGCTTAGGTCTTCAAATCTCTGTTATGATACAAAAATCATTTAATGTATATCATTTACTACAAACTAATCAACTTATAACCTGTTAACCCAAAATGTTTCTGCTGCTGAATATTCATACATGTAAGTAAGTTCTCCTAGACTAACAGTAGCTACATATTTGGCTTCAAAACATAATCAAGATGGCTCAAAACTGCAACAGTCCTAAAAGACTTTGTACAGTGGAGACAGAGGGGCCCATTAAATCACAGACTGTCAAATGATCACATTGTACACATTCTTCATAATGATCACTCCCATTGTCTCTTGTAAAATAAGTAAATGTACATGTACATTATGGAATCAGCATATGAAGGGTCAACCTGTTAATTTGTGTACAACCAACTCAGTAAGCTGAGTTTACTTCAATGAATCTAAAAGGCTGTTGAACAAAAGAGTCTTTTGCCAGCTTTGCACTATTTGATTTGATTAAACTGCCTAATGCTTATTTGATTAGTCTCAACAAGCCATAAATGCAAGCTTAGGTCTTCAAATCTCTGTTATGATACAAAAATCATTTAATGTATATCATTTACTACAAACTAATCAACTTATAACCTGTTAACCCAAAATGTTTCTGCTGCTGAATATTCATACATGTAAGTAAGTTCTCCTAGACTAACAGTAGCTACATATTTGGCTTCAAAACATAATCAAGATGGCTCAAAACTGCAACAGTCCTAAAAGACTTTGTACAGTGGAGACAGAGGGGCCCATTAAATCACAGACTGTCAAATGATCACATTGTACACATTCTTCATAATGATCACTCCCATTGTCTCTTGTAAAATAAGTAAATGTACATGTACATTATGGAATCAGCATATGAAGGGTCAACCTGTTAATTTGTGTACAACCAACTCAGTAAGCTGAGTTTACTTCAATGAATCTAAAAGGCTGTTGAACAAAAGAGTCTTTTGCCAGCTTTGCACTATTTGATTTGATTAAACTGCCTAATGCTTATTTGATTAGTCTCAGCAAGCCAGTCCTGCTGACCAATTTTACAAACGGTCGGTGGCACCAATAACAAATCAAAACCTCCTTGGACATTTCTTGATGGACAGGGTTGCCATAATTCAAATAATTCAATCTGAAGATAAACCATTTCTCAAGGACATACCATTGTGGGTTCGTATTCAAGACAATAGGCTCCCTGTGCTTTGGTCAGATCTTGTTTCTTATCCAGGAAGAGTTTCTCTGTTGGTTCCCCGAGTTTCCTGATGTCCCACCAGAGGACCTGTCCGTCTGTAGATGCGGAGAAACACTCGGTGCCAGTCTTGGACTGGATCCAGATTGCCTTGTAGGCAGGATCTCTATGGCTCTGTTCAATTGGGGTCATTTCCACAGGCTGTGATCCTTTCCTTGTGTCCCAGTAAGCTGAAATGATGAATGATATCTAAGGTAAGTATTACTTTCAAAGAAACTTCAGACAAATTTAAGAATGCTTTCAATGGATCAATTTTTTTTCATATTCCCCTTTCTTTAGTTCATATACATGTGGACAGATTTTAGCTGAGAGAACAACGGGCACTCATGGACTTAACATGGCAAATAACGCTGAATAAGGGATCAAAGAGTTGTGACACAGCATCTTACCGATCTGTCCGTTGTAGCATCCACCAAGCAGAACGTGAGAGTCTTTAGGATTGTACTCCAGACACACCAGGGGAGACACAGGCTTCAGGGTCATCTCCGGTTTGTTGGGGTTCTCTATAAAAGAAAGCTTTATTTAGTTCTGAATTCAGATGGCCAAGCTTATTTTCTTCTGATAATAGTTGCCTAGAACCGACCTTAGACAGCATCTCGTCCCTGAAGCAGCGTCAACATTTAAACTTTGTTAATAATTCCTGTAAATTAGTCACTCAGAATGGTTTGCCACTAATCAATTCTGCAGCTAAACATTTTCTCAAAAATTCTTGGAACAGCATTATCTCATCCTGAAACATTCCTTGAATATCACTTACATTTAAACAAATTCCCAGATCAAGAATGACATAATTCTTGTTATCGACATCTCTTCAACTGCTCTACTCACCAACATCCCAGATGTAGGAGTCCATGCTTGTGTCTGGTGAGGATCCCTGGAACTCCAGGTTGCAGTAGGCCACGGCAAGTTTACGAGGACCATCAGGGAACCATGAGATGTGTGTGGCTGTGCGCTTGATCTCATTTGGATCCCTGAAACAATGTTTAAAATAGTAGCCATAGCTATTGCAAATGTTGGGACTTTGTCTGCGGACTGTGAGCCAATTTAAAAAAATAGAGGTCTGTTATCCCATTACTGAATACTCAGTTGTGACAGGCAAGCAATTTGCAAACAACCAACATTTATGAATTTATGAAA
This sequence comes from Gibbula magus, assembly GCA_936450465.1. Lineage (NCBI taxonomy): Eukaryota > Metazoa > Mollusca > Gastropoda > Trochida > Trochidae > Gibbula > Gibbula magus. Next base: position 13,408,009 of record OW388290.1, on the reverse strand, counting down.
GGTTTTCAACATTTTGGGCACATCCTTCAGTATGTTATCATTTCATTACTAAAAGTAACTATAACTTGGAAGAAATAATAGAAGAAATGTGATGACAAAGCATTGATATTTATATCACATCACCATGATGAAGTAGTTTTTGCACTATAGCATTGTATGATAAATATGAAACCCAGAAGATTTGCCATAGTAGGAAATCAGGAGATTCCTTCAATTTACACTATATTCATTAGATAAACCTTTAAACGTAAATGGTATTATTTAAACTTAACTTTCTGATTGCTATTCATCAGATGCAAATCATTACAGAATCTAATATTCTAAAACTAACCTAAAGACGTTGATTGTTTTGGCTGATGGTGCTTCATCGACTTGGTCTACATCAACATCGTGGAAATAGTCCTCGTAGATGTCGATAGCATTGTTCTGTTTGATACAATGTTCCATCACCTGAAAGTAAAATTAAGTATGATTAACCATAATAATGCACTTCTAACAAACACAAACTGAAATAAGCTTTTATGAGCGTTAAGTAAAAAAAAAAATGCTAAGACACTAACATATTGTTGGAATCAGAAAGCAAACATAGAAATATTCAAAAGAGTGTTTATTATTTCCCAGAAATTTAATTCAAAACACCTAACACCTTGATCAATTAAGTACAAATCTCGACTTACACTTCCAAGATGCTGAATGGTGGAGATGTACATTTCATCCTTCTCCACTTTCTTTCTGTACCTGGTGACCTGTTCAACTTCTGATGAGTTGACATCCTTAGGCCATCCACCCTCAACATGGTTGATTCCTCTGGTACTTGTTTCAAACCTCTCTGTGTTCACCTGAAATAATGTAAATTGTGAGATTAACATTACAAATTAAATGTCAATCTACACAATATAGTAATTGTTATCCAGAAAATCCTGTTATCCTTCACATTCATATTCTGAATTTTTTTAATTTTAAAAGCAATGTTTAAATATTGATACAAAATTACTTTTCTTTAAAATAAGAAGTTAAAGTCAATAATGAATAATGCAAATAGATTTTTACTGTTAACTTAATCATTACAAATAATGAACACTGAACTTCTTATACTGGAATAAGCATGTAAAAGTACAGTGACAGTTTATTAATAAAAAAAAATGTTTATCTTACCTCATGCTCAGACATTTCTTGGACACATTGTGTCCCTGTGTCAACTGGATTCCTCTCAATGAAATTATCTGTGAGAGCTGAATCAGGAACAATGTCAACATGCAACTCTGCCTGTCTGTCGGAGAAGTTGCATTGTCGACCAAATTCACTGCGTTTCTTGGTATAAACGTAGACAATCTCCATTTTGATGAATTGATTATCCCAGATTCAAGAGTTTTGCTATAACTGCCTTTCCTGAAAAAGTAAGGTGGGTCACCATTGCGAAAGACTGTGAGATTGGTAGAAAGTAAGAACCAGAAAGTATTTCAAACTAATTAACAAAATGCATTATGATTGACATTGATTTGTAAATTTGCCTCAATAAAATAAATTGCAAAAGGTTTAATAGTTGTATTAGTATTTGCACACAGCTTTGCCGTTGGACAAATAAAAGAAATCGGTGTATAATATTATAAATTAAAAACATTTTTAAATAAAAAGGATCCCTATCGATACAACAAAATATACACAATCAAATAATACCACTTTGATGAAAATAAACTCACAAAAAGATAAGTAACCAATGACAATCTCCACTGTGAGATACACGCAAAATAAATTCATAAATATTATAAATAATACTTGCAAATTGTGAAAATAAAACTAGTTCGGAAACGAGATTGACATTGCAGTACATAAACGTTAATAAAAACACAAGAAAACTAGGTAGGCAAAGTGTTACCTCAAAATCTGGCGATAAAATGTGGTTCTGTTTTCCCAAATTCAACTTTGTCGGTAGCTTGCCAAGTTGTCAATAGCAACGTCACATTGAGCATGCGTAAAACCTCCCCTATTTTCCGTTTCCGCCGGAAACCACGTGAGCGATGTAAACATGGCACTGTCAACTTTGGAAAGTTTGAGGCAACAAGCACGGTATTTTAAGATACATGAACTTGTACTAGTTACGATCGTCGCATTGTTTCAATAAATCATTCAGTGCATATAATTTCCATAATTTGTATGACGGTGTAATCACCTATTTTACACAATAAAACAGTTTGAACAAGTTCCTTGATCACCCGGCGTCAATAAATGACGACAAAATAGTATAACACGCTCGGAAGATTATTTCAGATCCATCACATGTCCTGCACTCACAGTATTCACTTTTGCCATCCGGAAAACGTTTTAATATGCCTTTTCACAAATCCAACAGAACTCGGAAATCATTTATACCCTCAAGTATTTCCATTCTAAATAAACAGTCCGCATGAGAAATTTCAGATTCCAATACCAATTTTAGAACTTATCGAGTTGTACAATTATATGTGATGTGTGAATGTGTGTTTTTGTTTTAAAAATTTCTATGTTTAATAATCATGTATTATATAAATTTGGTATACATTTCATGTCATGCTCTGTTGGATGTAAGAAGAATTCCCTTTTGGGTAATAAAGTGTTATCTTATCTTATCTTAATTTAAATAAGATATGGGCCCCTCAATCAATGAATGATTCCAAATGAAGAATCCAGCTTCTCAAATTGTTTTTTTTGATGGTCATCAATTTAATTATAACCAGGAGTTTTACTTTCAATCTTGTGGATCTAGTTGATTAATACCAAAATAACACAATCTGTAGGATTAGAATAGAATGTAGGCTATTTTAATCTTGCAGCTATTGCATTCTCTACAAACTGGAATACTGCCATAATTTTTTTCCATCTTATTTATTAGTTAAAGTGGGAGTTCTATTGTAGATTGCAGATCTATCATTTTTGCGTTACATGATATGAAAAACGCTGCATTTGACTAATTTAAAAAAAATAATAAAACCTAAGACATAGTACGCCTATTAATAGAATCACAAAGTAACAAATAATGTATCATTAAACATCAACATTGGCTTGTTGTGCTGTAGCAAAGCTATCGACACGCCTAGTGCTGATGCATAACTTCACTTCTCATTGTTTTTTTAAGTTATGTGCGCTAGCCTTTATAAAATTTTCATATATAAAGTCATAAAAATATTCCCCTCAGAAATATGTTTAATCTGGATTGTGCAATAAGTATATATTAATAACATATATGTGTAAACAGGAATTTCCTCTCAAATTTCTTTCCAAAAAATACCTGAGACAACTGGTACCTTATAGAAATAGTGTTCTTGTATATGAGATTGATTGTTTGACCTAGATATGCATATTAGTGGTTAACATGAAAACTCAACGCGCGGAGTTACCTGCCCTAGCTTGTATTTGGAAGCCATTCAAGTCTGATCTGAATCTGAATTCTACACATGTTTTGTACTAATGTATGACATACTAAATACAAAATACATGTATACCACATAACAAAATGTTTATAGTTCACTGAGCTTCATTATATAACTGATTTTGAAAGTTTTTTTAATTCAGTGTTTTTCTTTAACCAGAAATGCTTCTCAAGAAGATATTGACAAACTATGTCAGAATATCTTGGATATTCTGCATATACCAGAAAAATCTGGTGACCTCAGCAGTTTTCTTCGACAACTATGTTTCATCCTTCAAGCATCGGATGAAGAACCTTAGTAAGAATGATATTATTTTATGTTTGAACTACCATTTCATAACCAGTATCCACCTTGAAGCAATTTTATGTGTCTAAGATCTTAATTGTTTAGTGATCCTTATTAACACTTAAGCCTGCATCAAGTTGATTACAATACTTATTACCCGTAATAGTTTGCGGAATAGATTGAACATGCAGCTAGCTCAAAAGTGATATTTTGTCAATTTGATTGCAAAATAAGCTGTAACCTAAAACATGTAACAGCTAACAGACCCAAAGTAACCATCACACAACATCTCTGACAACATCTTATTTCATGTGCTAATAAATAAGCGTATTTGTGCAAGAAAATATGTCTTTACAAACACATTAATCAATAAACTGCAGATTGAGAAATACATGGTCCAAAAATAATCATACTTCTATTATCAGGATTCACAAATGTTAATTTCTACCTTTTTCTATCAATCTTTTAAAACTGTCAAAAATTCATTCTACCAACTAAGTTAAGTATTTTTCTTCCCAAGCATATCGCTCAAAATGGTCACCTCATTGCTGACAGTAGTGAACCCAGCTTCCGAGAAGGCCAATGCCAGACACTGTCTACTGTGTAAACAGATCGTGGCAGAACTACTGCCTTGTGATGCAGACTTTGCACAGAAACTCTTCCCTCAAACTGAGAAACAAGTTAACAGGGATCATCTCTCTCTTCACCTCTTGCAGGTATGGTGCCTAGCTATATTCGTATTTCTTCAACCGTTGTTTAAAATAATTTTCAATTTATTATTTTGAAATAATTTTCTGAGAGAAAAGTTGAAGAAGACACTTTGATAGGGGACATAGGTATGTAGGTATTGCAAGAGAAAACAAAATATGTCAATGATATAGAAGATGAGTTACATTTCATGTTAATGTGTCCCATTTATGAAAGTCTATGAACAAAATACATTAAAGCACTTTAGATTACCAAGATGTAACAAAACTATTGTCATTGTTAACAGACCTGGACACTCATTTGTAACAGAATCTTGCAATGTATATTCATTATGCAATGTTATTTAGAAAGGATGTTATAACAGCAAATAATACTGTGTAAAGTAATCTACTCATGAACGAATGTACTAGAAGTCTGTGGCCTTTAAAGATCAACAGACACATTATGGAGAAGAACAACCAGCTTATTGCTGGGATCAATCATCATTCCAGAGAAAACTGACATTCACAAAAAATTACTGAATTAAATGACTGTATAATTAGAGTTTTATTATATTACCATAGGTCTTTGAAGGGCATTTAGAAGTGGCATGCATCATACATAAGAACATGAAGATTTTCTGGATAACAACTTCTTTAATATAACATTGTTACATTTTATCCCAAATGTCACAATGTTATATTTGTTCACTATCTAAATGGCATGTTTTTCTAAAACTTCTTTAATGTGAAAATACATGACGTTTCGGCGTATTTACTCACTCCTTCATCAGGTGTAATGTGATTAAATCCCATTGTTACTGTTAGTATAAGTAATGAGATGTTTAAATGGACATCATGTCTCTCCTCAGTTTCAAAGTTGTTTTTTCATATATCGTAATAGATGTTTTTTCTTATTTAAGGGAGAAAAATTTGGCTGTTTGGATATCAGCTTTCCTGAGGCTGTAAAGTGAGTATAGATATATTTTTTTCCAATTTATTTTTATTCAATCGTCCTAAACAAGATGTTTTCATAAAATGTACATGATTTAATTTGTAACGAAGGGGTTTTTAATGTAATATTTGCTTTTTATGTTAATCATATGACACTTTAATAAACTATACCTGTCTATGTTAATCAATGTGGTACACAATTTAGAAACAAAAAAGACTAACAACAATCTTTTGGGGGGAGAAAGGAATTATTCAGTTTGTGTGACATGTGGAAATTACATTGTGATTTCAGATGGTTGTGCACGCCAGGGTTTGACTATGACAGTCAGAGAAAAGCGTTCACATTCCTCGTATCGGTGTCTATGTTACATCATCCACTTATGACAGACAGTGAGTAGTCTCCTAGTATTTAATTAGTACTTGTATCAGTTAACGTTTAAACACAATCGTAATATCATTTTATCTCATCAGCTTCCTAGCTTTCAAATTGTGCAGAAATCTTTTATTTTAACTTTTTCTTAAAAAAACAGTGAAATAAATTAAATTGATTTACATCAATAATGTTGAAATATTCATGAGATTTAGATAAAAAGTTTATTATACAAGAAGATTTTACAAGATAATGTTTTATGTACGACTTATGTGCTTTAAATATTCAGGTTGGTGGTTCATTAGAAATTGATTAAAATTGCTAAGTTTCGTCGAAAATGAACTTTGGGGATTGGTTGAAGGTGAGAAACAGAAACAAATATGGATGTCCTAATGTGTTTCATCGACATGTTGCAGGTGTAGTAGACTCAAGCAGTGATCAGATATCTAGACTGCTGATGTCAGCATCTTTAAACCAAGCCGTCAACCCGTACACCATCAACCCGTTCCGTAAAGATGAGACCAACCTGGTCACCGAGCTGGACGGGACGCCCAGTAGAAACTTCTTCACTGTCCTCAATGTTGGTCAGTCCTGGAAGCATCCTTTGGTATCTTATACTCTGACAGGATTTAAACAAATATTACCCTGAATTTTAGTAGATTTTATTTCTGTTTTCGACCAATGGAAAGTTTTGAGTTTTCCCACTTCACACTTTTGAATTAATGAGTGCCAAAAAGTGCCAACATGTTATCAAAGTGAAGAATTCAGGATTGGCTAGTACATGTCAAAACAATGTTATCCATATTATACTGCACTAGCTAGTGAAGTGTTATAACTTATATTACCAGGTTATATTATACAAATGCAATTGATTGGTTAATAAAAGAAGTATTTGCCCACAGGTCAGTACTACACAGAAGACCAGTTCCTGAACATCTACACCTTCTCCCTGCTCTACAAGTGGCTCTACCACACACACAAGGCACAGGAGGGCGGCACTGTCCCCATACCCATCAAGAGTAGTCGGGCCACTCCTGTTTCTATGATCTCCGAGTCCCCCCGACTTCGAGGGGGGTCCTTTGCCCCCTCCCCCTCCAGTTCACCCCGACCTGGGACCCCCCAGGGTAGCTCCCCGAGAAGAGGAGGGACTCCCCTGTCAAATATATCCACGGAATCCCCTAAACGATCGGACACACCTGACGCTACAGACAAGAGACGACCCTCGCAGGTGTACGACCTGGACAGACGGAGACAGTCGCAGGTGGTCGGGTCGCTGTCCTCACGTACAGTAGATTACTGCTTCAGGGTGCTTGATCAGTGCGAGAGAAGTAAGAGTTCAATTTGCAAATATAGGATAGAAGTGTTATCTATTGGCATTATGTGTTTCTTTAGATATTATTTGAAGTAAAATTTCTAAAGTATAGATTATGTATACGAACTCGCTTCATTTTAAAATATCATCATTCTATTTCATATTAAAAAGATTACTGTCATGATAAAATGAGTCAAGTATGAGTTTTATGAGTATGCAATATACATTTAATTAAATTTCAGAACCAAAGATGGCTTCTGATGCAGACTTACAAGTGGCGGTAAGTTTTGCAATGTTTATCTTTCAACTTTATTAACAGGAATTACCTGATATCTGTGGATCTGGTAGAAGCAGAGAGACCGAGATACCATCAATACTGTATGTATGCGCTTGATATGTTTTACAGTGTTTGTCGGAGGCGGTGACAATTCTCGATCTCGTGTGTCAGCTCGACTCGAGTCACGTACCCAGAATCCATCAGGAGATCAAACGTCTATATGCACGTGTATCTGCCGAGAATCAATATGCTCCCATTGTGCTACAAGTTCTACAGTTCTTCCTTAATCACAGTGAGTACATTCTTCACTCTTGATTGTTCGTGTTCAGTAGCAGGGTGATTTCCAACTTTGTTACACTTGTAAGGATACAGTGCAAGCAATAGACACAGATGTACCTGCCAAAAATCTGGCCTCATTTCTTGTATCAGTATTTTAATTGTTAAGAGTTTGAAAATCAGATTTATTACCTTGATTACCGTTAGTTATCTAAACTGAAAGGTACGTGGCAAGGAATGAGTGATCCGTCTCCTTGTTTCTCATGTTCCTGTATGACGACCAGTATAAAATAAATGTAGTAAATAGAAACAATTGCAAGAGTTGCAGAATCAGTTATGAAAAAATCTCATACTAATATAGAAAAACACGACTGACGAGATTTGAATCTAACATGAGCTCTATCTGTGTACAGGCAGTACTGTGGTCCATGACCCGGGGGACTCTCTTCAGCATTATTTCCGCAACGTGATCGCTCGGAACTTCCAGGATGCCGGTGTATCGTTCGACACCGTCCGCTTCATGTTGAAGAACCTGGAGCCTCTGTGTCACAACACAAGTGTGCTGTCCACATTCTTCCCCAATATACTCAAGGTACGGTGCAGATATAGGACCATCAGTCAATGAGGGGATCAACACTTCTTGTATGTTATGTCATGCTGATTGTATAATTGTAAAACGTCACTATATGTCAGCAATATGTTTGAAATAGTGAAGCAAACTTAAATCAAACATTTGACTACAATGTAAAGTATAAGATGGAAGGGATGGGAATAGAACAGGTTAAACTTTGTCATTGGAGCTATATACCACGAAATATATATACTACTGCAAATGTTTTTGTTTATAGTGCTCTGTTCACAGTCACAGCAGAGTAGAGCAGGTTTCATAGTAAATATTCTGTCCCTTGCGATTAAAATGTAAAGCTGCTGGTTTGTCTTGATAGTGTTGTAGGTGACCAAAGTGTTCTTTGATATGTATCATAATGTGTATGTGTATCAAATAGTGTCTTTTGGTTTCACCTGTGTATTATTCACTGCATATGTTACAGGTGACCAAATAGACTAAGTTGCAGTTGATGCCTGTCACAAGGTCAAGTAGTTTATGTTGTATTATGTTTTAGATTCTGGCCTGGCATCCAAGAACTTTTGTCTCTGAGTTTGTGGATATCTTACCAGCCCTGATGTCAACATCTACAGCAATGGAGGTATTATAAATTTTCACATCCTTCAATTGTGGTCCTATGTTCATAGAAAATACCATCCTTTATATGTAAATCATCATTTCCTCACACAGTCTGGAGGGGCCTATTGTAAGATGGGTATCTTGTGACCAATAGTTTTCTTGAACAAATAAAATATGTTTCAGTCAATCAATAAATCAATCAATCAGAACTTGTGTCCTTCATCACTCCAGGTATTCCACAGCCTGCTTGACCTCCCGTGTCTGACAGCTGCGCTAGAAGTGATAGAGAGAGCGAAGAAGCTGGAGAATCTGAACCAGACTGGAGAGATGGAGCCATCCACCTCCGTGGAGGCATTCCAGCATCCCTTCTACAGACCGCTATTCAGCTTCATCACGCGCTTCGACAGCGGACACGGCGACACTATTGACAAGTAAGTCATAATAATGATCACCTTCTAAAGCACCAAGGTTCAGCTAGGCTGTTCACAGGCACTTTACAATTTGACATTATTACCCTGGTCTAACCCAAGCTGACATACATGTTACTAGAAGGTCTCCTCCAACACAACAATTACCAGGTACCCATTTGTACTGCTGGGTGAACAGAAGCATATTTTGAATAAGGCCACTTATCCAGGTTGATACCATAAGTCTCTCTACTCATGTCTCAGTGTGGGGAAGTTGATCACCCTTCAAACTCAGTTTATCCAGCAATGAAGTAGGTCACCCACCTGCGGCAATTGTTGCAGAACTTTACTGACAGCAGTCAACTGAGCTATGCACGGGACCAAGTGCCACCATGTGGGAGTTGCTTTGAAGGTGGAACTTGGTATTGTTATGATTTTTAAAGCAAAGCAAATTACATTGATTTTTCTGCAAGCAATATGTTGTTTCCAGACTTGCCTCTCTCCATGCTGTTATATCTGACCTGAGGAGTCATCCCCGTGTGCTGGTGTGTTCCCAAACCGTCCCTGTACTACTGAGGTGAGTGGAATAGCTAGTTTGTAGAAGTATTAGATTCTTTACCATTACCAATTTACAGGAAGCACAACTAGTTTAGAAGATGTGTAATCAAGGATTGGCTACTGGCTGGATTATTATTATCCCGGATTATCCTTGGATGGTGAAGATGAAGGGTTACAATCAGTGTATTTCTCTTACCATGTCGGTTTTGTTGTACTACTGGTTGCAATTCCTGCGCAAATACATGTATTTGGTTCTCATGACCAGCTAGACACTACTAAATCTTTGAAACTTGGCCAGTTTAATGTGTCTTCTATTTCAGAGTGTGGTTCTCAGTAATCCTTGACGAAGCTGACGAGAAGTTCGCGACCCAGCTACTTCCTGTTCTACTGGAGAGATCAGCGCTGCTTTTCTCCATGCCAGAGTTCCAGGCAGATGTCAAGAGGTCAGACAGATCTCATCACTTTAAACGTGTGATTCTTTTTGAAGAAAGTAAACATTTTCACTAATAAAAAAGGGTTTACATTAGTATCTTCTGTTAAGTTGATCATTCATTTCATTATAAAAAATAAATCAGGATTCTATTGTCTAGAAACCAAGCTATTTACACAGATTTCTATTCCACTACCAAACATATCCTGAACTCTGACATTGATATATGTAGCTCTTCAGCAACCACTAGTTGATTGGATTATTAGTGGTATGCAAGATAAGTTATTATTATTGGTTGTTTGAGACACACTCCTTATTGCAACTATCTCAAATCACTGTGCAGACTGTTGGCGGAGAATCTGGTGTCCTTGTTGCGCACGTACCCGACGATAGTGACCGCTCAGTACAGCGAGATCACCAGCTTCCTCATGAGTACCCGCACCTTCTCCGATAGGGAGGCCATCTTCTCCAATCTGGTCGGTACATATATCTACCTGGTCTTACTCCAATCAGCTAATTATCTTATTTAACGTGTTTAACTCAACACCTGTACGCAGTAATATAATGTTGTAGCTTAATTTTGGTCCTCAGCCATTCCTGGGTGATTTCCTATGTTATCGATTTGAAATTCCTGTACATTGGTTTTGGAACTAGTCAGTTCATCAGCTAATGATAATAGTTGATAATATTTCTTACAAACAAGATATTCTTGATGTATATATGAAATGAAGACAGAGACTGATACGTAGTAGATAAATTTGGCTTTGAAGAAAAGATTTGGGTTTGGTATGTGTCAGGGGAAATTGTAGAAAATAGTCCTGTATGCAGATAGGTTTAAGTATCATGCTTCAGGTACATATCACCCATGGCTCGCTAGGTAAACTAGATACTTGCAGGTTTCATTTCAGTGTACTAAATGTCCCTTGTACACTCTGTCCAGGTGTGGTGTATTGGAGAGTTCTGTTCCCTGCACCACGATCCCACCTGCACTTCCGATCTCATCGGCAAATACTACGAGATTCTGGAGGCCATGACCTATGAGGTGTCTGGAATCCTTATATCAGGGGTCGATAGGTCAGAGGTCAGCCCAAAGATTGTGTCAGTTCTCATATCGGCAATTGCAAAGGTTTGTTGAATTTTTTTTATAAGGAATAATTCATGAGAAAATATGGTTTGGTTCTTTATCCCTCAATGATACCAAAGGATTTCCTCAAATTTTTTTCCCACAGAAACTCACCCTGCCTGGTTGCTTTAATGGAAAGTGAATGTTCATGATCTGATACATGGAAGCTGATTATAGTATTAGATGATTCATCTTTTCTGTTTTATGTAACATATTTGTTACTATTTTACTGCAGTTAGCCACACGATGTCAAGACTTGATCCCAAGAGCCATTCTATGTCTGACCAAGGTTGCTAAGCAACACTACAACAACGTGACAGACCCCGAGGGTAGTGAAGCACTTGTCAGTCGAGCCCATGAACTCATCAATTTGCTCAAATTGCCCAAGTGAGTCGGTTTATGAAGGAACTAAAACACCATCATGTTTGGTTAGAGGTCTGGGAGTCGAATCCCACTATTTGTCAGCTATTTGTCTGTTGAAAATAACTGTTCTACATGCAGTATGTTTGAGTGCTTCATCGAAATTTAGTGTAATACCACCAATGGTTTGTTAGTTCAAGTTGTTGCTTGCAGGTTTCAACAAAAAATTTATAAATGGTATTGTGGACTCAAAATATCTGTTGTTAATCACTGGTTTCTTTCTTCATTTTCAGCTTTGCCTCAGTGGTTCTCAACCCTGCAGCCGATATCGACTCTGGAAGGTATTAAATCTACCACTATTCCATCTGAATCCATTATATACAGATTATCATGTGAACATTAGAAAAGATAAATGTTAGATATCTAAGTTAACACTGTAGTTCCATAATGAATCAGTGCCCTGCCAGTCTGAGTAGCCAATCACAGGGACATCAACTCATTGATAAAGGGAATATTCAATGGCTGAATATAGAGTATCATGGAATATTGCAGGACCTCAGGTAGAGGGTTAATATGGCTTATGAAGTCTTTATTGAATGTTCTGTAGAAAACAACTGTCATATTTACAAACAATTACATGAGAAAACCATTATTTTACAGATGGCACCAAGATAACACGGCCCTGCCAGTGATACTACGAGGAACCTATAGACTGCTGTGTCCAGAATCCAAGTAGATAGACACTAAGATGCAGGGAGATGTGTTGTAGTGGGGAGACTTTTTACCACTAAGATGTACCATCATGTAAAATATTCAAATTAATCAATGTGACATTTACATTGTTTACATTATCTTTTCTGGGATATGTTTTAATTGAGTGAAAACTATCTTAGGATCTTTCAGGTCCTGTATGTCTGTTTTTGTGCAAGAGATTATTAAAGATTACTACAGAGAATGAAAGTTGCTTATTGGTACTGTAAATATTGTTTTCTACAAATGTGCAATATTTTGTATATTAACACTATCTATTTGTATTAATTAAAAACCTTGAAGATAATCTCTTTTCTATTAAATATTTTGATGGAACATTTTGAGATGGTGAGTGACAAGCCATGCATTCAGTGACATGCTATTGTCACACAGCTGTCCTGTTTACCATTGATGCGAATTGCTGCCAAGTATCCTTAAAACTTAATGTCCTTTTTTCATCCAATCAAACATCAGTGACAGGACAGCCTATATTCGACCATTCTCTTCCCACAGAGGCTACTCCCTTCAGATTTCTGATCCTAACCTCTGTTCTAATTGGGCTGGATCAGCCGGCAGGGAAAATCCGATTGTTGCATTTGAACCTAATTGTGCAATTAGCAAAACTGTTGCAAAAATTACATATGTAAGAACTTTGATCCTCTACATTTAAAGTACTGCCTAAAAAAAGCTTTACGGCCTGATGAACTATAACGTTTGACACTATATCACGCTTAACACAACAAAAGAATCCATTGTGAGATAATTTATTATCATTATATGCACATTTATACAAATGAACCGTATGTACATGATACATTGCAATATCCCCTATAAACAGCACTGTTATAACATGGGAACTGTACATCTACCCTCTCTCAGCGGGATACACGCTCTCGTACAAGAATATGGAATAATACATGCCTGAACTGACACTGTAATGAACGATTATTTACATTACATTACAATATTTGTAATGGGCTTAAGTCATATAAGATCGCTGTTCACTAAGTGATCGTTTTCAAGTACAGACATCTTATTCATTTTTGCAGTTTTATAATTCATCAGATTGGTATGTGTTGCATTGTAACAATAATAATCTTAAGAATAAATTGAGAAAAAATAACCAACTAAGGTTTGGGCACTTACAACAAGTTAATGTCCCAAGTATATTTGTACACAAGTAATACATAAGACAATTAACTCCTCTAGCAAATGATAAAGGAAGTATGTCCAATTTGTTTCATATTCCAATTCAATTCCAGTCTAAAGATTGAATTGTAACATAAATGTTTACTTAACTATGAAGTAAGATGCTAAAATCCACTAATGAACAAATAATCAACATTACCTTCAACCTTAATGAACCATGATATAAATCGTACATGAACTATTTTGTAGTGCCATTAGTCAACATTATCAACCTTCATGCACCATAACAAACATGAGCTTTAAGCTACCGGTATGTTGCAATGCCATTTGGTCAACATTTCAGCAAAAATATTTGCCCTGTTCTTTACAAGTATTATGTATTACTCGGCTATTTCATACTGTCGATTATTTATTTTCATAAATACTACAAATATTTGTTCCTCTCTCAAACATCTGGTTTTCAGCACAATTCTGTACACTAACATCCACTTACACAGTGCATACAAAATATACAATGGACGTTGACTTTTCTTCATAAGCATATGCATAACAATCATGATGAAAATAACTTTTCAATACACCGTCCCTCACATAATAACATCCTAATTCTCTATGTTTGACATGATTTCTTTTCATCATGGCTGTTATTACAACTTCAACATCAAAATTAATTTCAGTCAAAACCTTAAGTCTTTTCATGAAGTTGAGACACAAATGTAATGAAAAATTGCATGAAAGTTAAACACTATATATATACACATAAGCAAAGAGTGAAATTGCATCGATCTCAAACATTCCATCATTCAGATACTCATCATGTTGTTGTATTAGTTCCACTGCTGGAGGTAAACATGACTGAAAATATACTGAAATTTGACTTAAAGAGACGCTCCAATCAAATTATTTTAAAACAACGTCGACGTCAAAGGCAACTGATAAATTCCAAAAGCTAGAAACCAAATCTTTAAAAACAGCCATGCATTTGTTTTTGTACTTCTTGTAGACCATAAGGAAAAAGGTTATGAAGTTTCTATAATAATTTCCTCTTCATAAATAGTCCCATGGTGACAAATCTAAAATCACAAGACCAATAAAGTTTGAGAGAATATATAAATGGTGAAATTGTCCCTTAACAGGGATAACAATCCAGCACTTACCGTAGTATGGAATATCGCCCACTCACTCACTCACAATCAAAATGGTAGCCAATGTTAAAGGGAGGGTTCTATCGAGTTTGTTTTTGTGAAAACAAAGTTTGAAGGGACATTCTTGTTTATACATGATATATGTTATTAATACAATCCAGTTGAAATTTATTACAGCGCGTAATATTTTGGATGACTTTAGATTTGACAAAGAATAGTGAAATTCAATTAAATGTGCTACAAGTGTGGAAAGCTATAACGGCATAACATGTTATTGTGTGGATATTCTATCAATATATAATCTTTTAATTAAAAAGATGTAAAATACAGCATTTTTCTCATTTCACAGAACACACAAAAACAATATGGTGATACTCCGACAGAACCGTCTCTTTAATTATAGATGGGCTCTCTCTTGATCTTTCAAATTGGTTAGTACAATAGTTCCAAAGACTAAATGCAGAAAGAAGTCCAAAATATGAAAGCATTATTAAATGGTCTATAGGTCAGGGGAATGTTGAAACACCGGCTCAGATCTACATGTACAGTCAACCCGCGATAATCTGGCCACCGATAATCCGAATCTCGCAGTTTCCGAACGGTAGGAAGATGTAACCAAACTAATCTCTATAGTAGTCCTCAGTACTCCGAACATTTCACTATCCGAACGTTTTTGATGAAAAACGAAAGCGTTCGGATTATCGAGGTCTGACTGTATACTGATTTTGGTTTGTTACATAATAAAACTCTGGTTATGGAACATGCATAATTAATATATTCTTTCTAATTATTAATATAAGATACCAAGTTTGGCACAAAAAATATAAGTTGCAATATTGCTGATGAACTGAATGAAAGGACCTAATTTTCAACCATAAGGCTTTCTTTCATAAAAATACCTTGAGGTTTTGATAATGAATTTGATTATTTTATATATTTAAAGGCCATTTATTAAAATATTAATATTTAATAATGGCATTTAATATCCATGGTTGAGATAACATCAAATTAGGATATATACTGAAATACATGTAATAAGTCACACGCAAAATGCCCCTTTTATTAAACTTCACATAAAAGAAATAGTTGGAAACCATGAATAAACCAAAGTGTAATGAACATTTTTGTTATAAAATATTTTTAGTTTTAAAATGTCTGTTAGATACTTAAATGTCAGTGAGAAAAATGTTATCAGTGCATTATTTTTAAAAGTTTTGAATATTTAAAGAAATAAATTGTAATGATAATCCATATCTAATAAAATATGTTTAACGACCTTTTCTTCTAAGCTAATAAACACAAACATTTATTTTGGAGGTGATTACTTCAGATAATAATTCCACAGATCACACACAAGAGATGGCAGAAATATATGGATGATCAACCTTTTTCGGTGTTTTTGTATAGATTATTCAGAACGTTTACTGAAACGTCACTATTGTGAAAATAAAGTTAATCATTCACAACATTCTTGTCTTGATTATCAACTTGTAGGATGCCCCCCAAACAGTTTAAGTGACATCTCACATTGTCAATAAATAGGCAGCACTCGTTTTCCTCTACTCCCAGATAGGTGGAATTAATTTCTGATACCAATTTCATTTTACATTTAGTGAAGCAATTTTTTGCAATAATACATCAGAATTAAGGTGACAACTTTTCAATCAATTCTAAATGCAACAATAAAAGAACCCAATTTCCCTAACATACCATATGGTATGTAGTATGTAGCACATAACAATACCATATACATCAATGGACAGTGTATAATAACATTCATAAACACTTGCTTCTCATCAACTTAGCAACACAGAGCATATTTCCTCTACAAATTGGCACTGACCTCAAATAAGCACAGACCTAAGCAGCTGTTTAAGGAACAAGTCGGACAAACTCTCCATATAGTTCAGGGCGTATTAGTTGATGGAAAAATGAGCATAAACAAGCAGAGGAACCTGTGCAGGGGCTTAAAGGGACACTGCGTCGAGGATAAAAATGAGGCTCATCTTTATTTCACTAAGCTGATTAGCGCCTTACGCTTCACTTCACTGTCTACATGCAGTAGTTTTTATTACCAATTACATCAATTGTCTGAAATACGGTGTCTGTGACTTGTTAGCAAACATGTTAATCAGCATAGGTAGATACACATGATCTGATTTTTATTCTCATCGCGGTGTCCCTTTAATACGGTAATGAAAATTTTATTAAAAGTTACATTAAAACGAATAATAGAATAAAACCTATACTTGTTGCATAAACTAAACTTATTATTACACACTGTGTTACAAGTTTAATAAAATTGGAATTTTTTTTTATGAATTGTAGCTTTAAGAACCAGGGTCTAAGGTCACCTTAAGTTAAAGAATGGGAGTTAAGGTCCAACTTAGCAACGGTTGCTTTGTGAATACAGCCCCTTAACTTCATTCAGTCTTTTTCTGGCGGAATAATGTACCTAACAGATATAAAGTAATGGTACTTATCAAAGGAAAAACGGTAGGTTCACTGCTCATATTCTTCATAACAAAGTCATCAACAAGATTCAACGTTATTTTAGAAATGATGATAAGAATGAAAATATATAATGTTTTGTTTGATGATATGACTGGATACATTTCTCGCTAAATGATAATAAACTGGACTTGGTCAAATTGAAGCAGATCACTAGATCTTGTGATAGGTTGCCTAGGTGACGGTTTTCCTCTATTTGTTCAAAGTTTTCCTTTCAAATAAGTATGAAAATAAACTAGATGACATACAGTTTAGATTCTTGTTGTGAAATAATGAAATATACCGGATGGATGTTAATCTGTTAAGGTCTGTTAACGATGATCTTACCCCTTCATTATATCAATATCCTTATCATTCCTATTGAGTGAATATATGTTGCGCAGAGATATCATCCAGGGCCCAATAGCAAGCATTAGCAGTGTTTGACAAAAGCAAGTCTAACAGCCCATAACCTGCTCTCGGAGGATTACTTTGAGAGTATTTAGTTTTATTTTGCAATATTAAATGGACAAAATGAATTTAGGACTTGATTCTCTCAAGCTTATTTCATATACTGACAAGTTTTATTCACCGACAACTTAGCAAGGGTGAATAACTTTTCGACTATGAAATGGTCTGTTACAGTTTGTCAACTGCAGAGATGAGCATAAGGATCCATATTGCCTCCTTTCAGATGTTTCCTCTACTCGTGGTGGCCCTTTGATGATAGATTGGATCCTTTATGTCGACAATTGGCTAAACGATCTCTCAGATGCCCATCGCTCACTGCTCCATCTTTGTTCAATGTCTCGACAATCACAGCATTAAATGTCTCCAATATCTCGTAGTTTTCTTCTCACTGCTTCTGACATATCGGATATCTTGTTATAAATCATCCACCTTACAGCTTCAGATGCATCAGAATTGCTGATGGAAATGTTTTCTCACAGCTTTAGATGTTCATTACAAAAAGAGTTTGTGTGTCCTCATAGACAGTTGAAAGACTCCACGTCACCGGTATCTGTCACATTCTTCTCATTCAGGCTGTACGTTACTTTGTACTTTAATCGAACCTTCTCCTGAAAAGGAAATTAACTATTAAAAGAACACCTTCAAGACTTCCATAACCTCTATGCTTGAAATAGCTCTGTTCTTCCTAGAGGGAGCATTTAGGCTTGACGACCCTTAAATTTGGGAGAAACAAAATAATTTTACAATTGCAAAGGTGCTCATTTGTTCACAATTAGCAAAATTTAATCCCTTAGCAGGTTACCACAACATAATAAGACGGTCACAAATTGCTGTTGACAATGAGAATAACTTGTAAGTCACCAATTTCTGGAAGGTTATGTCAAATTGGTATTTAATTTGACCATGGTCTATCAGCAAGTGCTGTGCTGATAGCAATTTGTGACATGTAGCAAGTAGTATTAAGATAAAGATTGTATATACCTTCTTGGGGTTGGCTATGAGCATAACTTGAGTGATGGCTGCAGGGGGCAGGATGGGGTTGTATGCAGGTAGATCTGTCGCGGAGGGCGGCTGCAGCTTCACCTTCATAGACTGTAGATAGGAGAAAATAATAGACAATAGAGAAATATTGCGTACATGTTAGACAATTAGAACAACATCTAATTCAAAATTAAATGGATACCAAGTCCATGACATAAGTAAATCTACCTTTGGTACGGCGGCCTGGAATATAAACTTCTTGATGGAGTTTGGGTTGGTAGAGAGCGTAGAGAGGACCATGACGATCACATCAGGTCGCGGTCGATCTGTGGAGAAGTGAATCACGGTCTTAACACTGTTCTGGTCGTACGCGGTCACAGGTGGGATGTCGGTGGCTGAAAATAGAAAATAGAAAATAAGAAAGACTTCCCTAAATCCACACCCCGGATACTGTAATGACTATCTCCACTGTTAACTATCAACTATCAACTAAGGGGAGACCTGACACTAATAGGCCATGGGCCGAACCCCCAAATTGTGTCAAAGTGCTTCAACATATCTGGTGAATACAAAGTTTGTGTTTTACAATTATCTCTATAATTAATCATGACCTCTAAAAAACTTTTCTGGTTAATTAAGTTGCACATTAATAATTTAGAAGCCTTAGAATTAAAAATAATCTGCAGTAAATCTCCATGACTGCATATACATTATTGACCAATCACAAGACAGGAAGCAGCCCATTCTGTGCGGTACTACAACATGGCCATGGCCAGAGCTTGTCATATTTATGTCACATCAATGGGGATAAACTAGCTGATTAACATCCATTTATGGATATAACATGGACAAAAGTAAGTCAGCATGATGCTGACCTCTTGTGGGTATTGTGCATCTCTTTCTTTCACTTGGAACATGACACCGGCCACTGTCAACACAACAGCTAAACCCTGTACATGACCAGCTGACTACAAAGTTCTCGTCGCTCTAAACTTAAACTGAAGTATTTACATGAATCACCGAGATAAAGATATTGAGGAAGAAACCTTATCAGGTAATTGTTTACCCTAGAAATACTCTCAATATTTTAAGATGGATTTGGCCCCATAGATTTAATTCCAGATCTATTATATTTTGTATTGAATTAGTTTCATAATATTTTGAATTATATTTTGTCTGTTATAGTCACTTGTAATTTTTTTGTAGTTGAGCAGTGAGTTTCAGATATAAAATGTCAAGTTATAAATCATAAAATTTACAATCTTTTTACAGATCATTTTAAATTTAAGTGGCCTTAATCCAAAACCGATTTTGTTTATTGTGTTCTTGATTGTTCATTAACTATATCAAATGTGTGTGTCACTCAAGGATAGTGTCAAATCAATATAACACATCCTGTCTCTTCCCAAAATTGTACACAAAAAAATAAAGATAAACAGAAGACACTTTAGTTTTTAACATGAGACTTCATTGTTTATCATTGTTTATTCTATAGGGAAAGCAATTTCTCATAACACAAAGTGTGTGATTATTCAGTGTGATGCTCCTGCTGTTGTCAGTCCTGAGAGGGAGAGAATGAACCAGAACAAGTTGATCTAACTTAACAGGCCTAGTTTTATTTAAAGGTGCCCATTCGAATTTAAAGGTAAGTCAAGGTATGTATGAAATAAAGACCCAGTCTGAGCGATTAAAACTCCCAAGGCCTTGTCCGAGCCGAATTTAAATTATTTCAATAATGTAGTCCAGGGATTGGGAAATACACTTTTGACAATGCCATTATGGGCCATTTTTATGGCATTTATTAATTTTCTGAATTTTAAATGGGCCTTTCCCCTTTGTAGCAATAGTAAAATTAAAAAATTTAATGGGCCATTTTACATTCAATGTGTAAAATGGCCCATGGCCCCTACCTTCCCCATTCTCTGGAATGACATGGATCTCAGGTAATTAGACTGCAAAAGCGCTGATTGACAAAATAATAATTCAGGTTTAGAATCCCAATTTCCTGTATATCAAACCTTTAATTTCTTATTTGAAGATATTTCCAAAATCCTTTTTATTTTGAGTTTGGTGAATATGTTATACCGAACATGATGTTTATAAGATAATCAACCTGCGGAAAGGGAGGTTATAACATATGCTACAACCTGCAATTTGAACAATAAATAAGTAAATTCCCATGGGGTATAATTGCAAATAACAGTCGATATTTTACCAAAAATATATTATATTGATACTTACTTTACAAATGCAGAATCATAAGAGTTCCAGTTCTACCTTGGAATATGTCCATATAAAGTTTAAGTGAAATATATAGAGAATCTCACTCAAGTGTCTTCTGATATCAAATATATCAACACGAGTTGATAAAAGTTACTTTTATCAATGAGAGTTGATATATTTGATATCAGAAGACACGAGGGTGAGATTCTATTTATCATCCAAAATTGTTCTTACTACGTTTAAGTGAAAATAGTCTACATCTCTGAGCACATCTCTGCCATTTGACTTCCAGTGCGGTGAGGTCATAGCATTCTGACGTCATCGTGTTTATTACGTCATAACATTGTGATGTCATAACTCTATGATGTAAAAGCATTGTGATGTTATGTAGTTGATGATGACAGGGCATTGTGCAAAATCTACTGCCAAAAAGAAATCTCCCACAAGCTATATTTCCTGTGGAACAGTTTTGGGTGATAAATGTTTAAACTAACATGTTCATGGTGATATGGAAACAAAAAACATGTTTGATATTGGTTTGACTCATAAACATTAGAGTTTGATTTTAAAAGGGGAAAGTAGATTTTTAGTAATAACATACATGTAATTTATTTGAGTAATAACATCCATTTAATTAATTTTTTTGCAGGACAGAAACAAGAACTGGTACAAGAAATTTCAAGCCACTGACCAATGACTCAGGAGTCTCCACAGTTCCTTCAGATGTAACAGTGTAGGATAATTACTGAAAGTCTGAAACTCATGTTGGTAAATTCAAACTATTAACAGCCATCATTGAACTTGCTCAATCAATGAGAGTTTCAGCACCCATCCTACTCTCCTGATCTAGCTTTGCCGGACCAACTGTTTCCAACTCGGAAATAATCTTTTCCGGTATGCATTAAGGTAATAAAGATGAGGTCATTGCTGCTGTAGATTATTTTTAAAAGGCCAAAGTAGAGACTTCTACAGAACTGGTTGAAAAACGCTCTCACACTGGTGTAAAATGTGTATCTCATTTCAGAAAGACTGTTGAAAAATAAATGGATTTAAATAAAATGGTTTTCTTTTTCTTTTTTATGTGAGGCTCACAGATGGGCTTGTAGTATGGTGTTCTTTTTCGACTTCTTATCAAGAACCACTGTCTCTAGAGAGACTCCTTGCCCCATGGGGTTTATTCATAAAGTGTACATTTAGTGACACAGAGGCCACAACTTAAACACCTAATTTTATCCTCTTCTCAAGTAGGTAAAGCTCAAGGAAGCTAAAATCTTGTGTACAGACTCCTTAGCCAGACAAACTACAAAGCCACTGGCTTCAATTTTGTCAATTGATGATTCTGAAAAAAGTCTACAACTGTACAATCTGGAAATATATTTGGGATTCTCTTAAAAAATACTACTCCTTGCTTTAGATAGGTCATTACAAGTACTACTTTCCATACTTGTTCAAATGGAAATTTTATTGCGTTTGGCCTTCTCATAAGCTTGTGAGTTTAAAGGTTCTGAAGTCTGTTACTAAAAAGAAAGAGACTTAGGCTCACTTCTGTAGCTTTCAGAATTTGCTTAATTTATTATCTAAGGTTTGAAGATCTAAAACAACTAATTTCCCAAGTTAAACATTTGAAATTTTTTGGTCAAAATACCTTAATTGGCATTAAAAAAGTTAAATAAATAATTTGTGTGTATGCTGTCATATACACCATGCAAATAACCCCCTTCTCACTCTACCACCTCCTCCTAAGTTCAATACACATCTCTATTCTGCAGTACCCACTACCCAGGTGACAATAAGGTCAGCTGTGATTGTGCAAGAATGAATGAGACTGTTTAACTTCATGCAACTGAAACAGAATTTAATCTACTCAAGAGTATATATATATAAGCTATATTTTGGTTATACAGTGCATTTGAAACGTCACATCAACATCTATATGATTAAATTATTGAGAGGTATTATAGCTTATTATATCTGGTTTTTGTAGAAAAGTCGTAAAAGATTTTAGACTGGACCCCTACCGCGCCCATATTTAAGGAGGGTGAGGGTCAAATAAACAAACTTTTCAAAGTGAGAAAAACTGGGTGAAAATATGACTTCTATGTTGTCTTATATATTAATGCAAATCTGAAACTAACAGAAATATTGGATGGGTGTCATTCAAATGTATTGTTTCATAATTTTGCTACATTGATTTCATATTGAGTATCTGACTGGATAGCAAAGAAAAATGTAATAGAATAACAATAATGGAATACAAAAACAAATTATGTCCAAGATTAAAATGTTTCTGCGAAAATGTTTTATTCATTCATGTGATAATACTGATTTAACACACTGAAAAACAATTTTATTCTGATTTTTTAAAATTCATTAAGTTTTAATAAATATGGACTAATTATGAATTTAGAAAAGTATTTCAACTGTTTTAACAAAAGTATTCTTGCACAAGTACATTGAAAAGCTGGCCAATGCAGTTACCCACAGGCCAAGGTCAAGGCTGAATGATCAGAATCTGCGGCAGGGGGTACCCATCTTTCAAGAGCTGTAGATAATTAATGTGCAACTTTTTTAGCAAGAAAAGTTTTGTTTCTTATCAAGCACATGCTGGGGATCATTTTGATATATAGTTCTGGTATTCACCAAATATGTTGAAGCACTTTCCTATTTCTAGAGGCCCTAGAATTTTTGGCCCACGGCCTATAAGAAGGATGGATAATATATTGACATAGGTATTTCTTATATTGATGTGGTCACAACAACACTATTCATATTTTCAGATTCATATCATTAACAGATCACATGTTTTTAGCTCATCAGGCCTGAAAGGCCTGATGGGCTTATGGCATGGGATGGCGCCCGTCCATCCATCCATCCATCCATCCGTCCGTCCGTAAACTTTTCACTTTTTCGACTTCTTCTCGAGAACCAATGACTCCAGAGAACTGAAATTTTAAATACAGACTCCTTGGCTGAAGGGGATTCTAAATTGTAGATTTGGTGACCCTGTGACCCCAACTGTGGGTCACAGGGGTCATAACCTAAAAAGCTATTTTCATCTTCTTCTCCAGAACAAATGACTCCAGAGAGCTGAAATTTTATATACAGACTCCTTGGCTGAAGGGGATTCTAAATTGTTGATTTGGTGACCCTTGGACCCCAAATAAGGGCCACAGGGGTCATAACCTAAAAAGTTATTTTCATCTTTTTCTCCAGTCCCAAAAGCTCTATAAAGCTGAAAAGTTATCTACAGACTCTTTGGCCAAAGGGGATTCTTAATTGTAGATATGGTAACCTTGTGACCCCAAATATGGATCACAGGTCCCACCACCATAAAAACCTTTTGAAATAGCTGTGAACATAATGAGATTTTATGTGCACTTCATTCAGTATAATACTTAATTCAACTATGAGAAATGCAGAAATTGAGAAAAGAAAGTAACTTTGCACTTAATCTTATTCAATAGGAAAATATATGTCAGCTTAAGAGTAATACTATGTTGTGGACATGTTTGATGTGATCAGTGTGAAATTAGAACTATTTAATAGCCTGTGAACTGAATACTGTGATAGGCTCCATAGGAAAAAATTGAAAAGGAGTTAAAGAAATGTTTTACTTTACATTAGATATGTGAACTAAATATGACTGGTGATAAAATTGAAATAAGATAAGACTATAAGAACTAGCGACATGAGTTTGTGATACCACATCTTCTTTTCTAGTAAAGAAAAATAAATAAAGATGGGGAAAACAAAATTTAAAATATATAATTGACTGGCTGTGAGACAGGGGTCTGCCTGTTGTGTAATTGCAGGTGTTGACCTGGGGAGTGACCACTCCCTGGCAGAGAGATGCAAACAGCAGCTAATACACAAAGGTTTCAGGTTACTTCAAACATCTCTGCTGTGTTACTGACTGATTTAGTCTTACACTCAGATGCTCAAGTGAATTTATTAATTAAATATTGAAAAGGAGCCTATGAGAAACCAGATTTTTAGAAAGAGATCAGGGCTCGTTTTCATTATGTAATAAATGTTGATAATTCCATAATGAAAATACGAAGTAAAACAATAAAATGCAAAGGTCTACATTATTTATAATGAATGTGGATTAATGTGTAACCAATTTTGATAATAACTTTTAAATTTGATGACTGGGCAATGACTTATGTGATATCTTAATCTTTTCCTTAGAGATAATTAATAATATAATTCCTGATGAGCTTCAGAGCCAATGGCTCTATTTAGTATGTAAATAAGAAATATTCCTGCAAAAGCGCAGCAAGACTGTATCAAGCATGCATGTTAAAACACAAGGGTGTCACTTTTGGTTATGTTCATCCATATCAATACTGAAATTAAACGATTTTTAAAAATGAACAGCAAGTTACCTGGCTTTATAGATTCTAATGCAACAAATAAATCAGTAAGGGGAAGTAACTCTGTCGTGGCAGCATTGAGCGGAACCATCGGGTTGATTATTGCTGAAGACTGGGCTGTCGTCGACTGATTGGCTAATGTCAGTAACGTGGGTTGTGAGGTGGTGGCAGCTGATTGGTTGGCTGCTGAGACTGCAGCCATTTCATTCATGGACATTTTCTTGGGTGTTGTTCTGTAAGATCAATATGATTATAATTTAAAATCCACAAAAACTATATAACACGATAAAAGGGTAATAATTGTGCAGCTTTTCCGTAAAGAAGGGGCAATACTCATACATTTGAGTATGCATAGTCTTGCAAGAAGAAATTAATGTTTAATGCCACATGCGTGATAGTATAGCTATTAGTGACAACCTTTTGCATGGTGATTTTTTGCCTTATCCATAATCACATATCAAAAGTCTAATAAAGCATCTAAGAAAATTATATTTCTTTCTTCAGATGAATTGTAATCAACCAATAGTAATTGAAAGAACATACTGAGGTGCAGGGAAGTGGTTCCGCCGCTCTTGTCCTCCGAGACTTTGTTGCATGAGGTTCTGTCCCAGAAAGTCGAGATCACTCATGGCCGACTCTGGAGCTTTCCCTTGTGTTGAAGCTGAGGTGAAGGGACCAGTGGCAAGTCCGGCTGATGCTGAGTGGACACAGGGATAAGTTGTCATCAGAGGGCAATGTATAGTTTAAGAGAATTCAAACACTTGGAGACATATTTTGTGCGCTACAATGTTTACATTCTTTGTGTCAATATACTCTTGCAATTCATTTGACTCAGTTGTCAAGCAGTTGTTACTTAGAATTTTAAAAGCCCCATTTAACTGGCTACGATTGGGCAAGATTGAAATTTTCGTTAAAAATCACTGGCCATCGTTTAGTATCGTGATCATACCAGATTGATTTTGGGGTGATGGTGATTTTCAAATTGGTCAATGTTACAAAACTTTAGTCGTTTGAGAAAGTCTTAATTTGTGACTGGGCGAGTCAGCAGTGTGTCAGAAGAGAATCAGTCCGCTATCATTGTGATTGCTGAGTCAGCTTTTACAGCATATAGTCTGGACCTTTCAGGACATTGGAGCTATATTGTCAATACTGAGATGAAATGGGTATTATTGGCAAACACCAGCCAACGAGCACAATTAATTTGTAGGTGTTAAATGAGCATTTAATGGCATTTTGCTTATTACATGTCATTTGTCCACCTTTCCTTAAAAGTTTTGAGGTGTAAGCCTTTAAAATTGTTGGAAATTTGATAGATCAGAGGTTGAAACAATCTATAACATGCCAATAATATATGGACGTACAGCAGTTTTCTGTATTAAGTCACAGAGCTTTGTCTCAAAGTCAAACTACTATTGATGATTGATATTTAAAAAGGAGGCAAGTCATTAACTTTGTGCTGAGTTTTTGGTCAAGTCAATGATAAAATTGGGAAAGTCAGTGACCTTGGACTTTGGACTGATTTTTAACCTCTGTCGATGTTACTCAAGCAATTTCTTCCCACCTAATTTCTGATGTATTAATTATGTGTGGTCACATACCTTGTGTAGGAAACCTAATTTAAGTTACATAATTTACTATAATCATTATAATTATTCATTCTTTAGCTGCTGAAATATTAGTGCCAAACTGATGTAAGTGGCCATTTTACAATATTCACAATACTAAAAGGGAAAGTTTGTCAGCAGGTTAAATGGTAACAAGTAATTGTCACAAACGTGCCCATGTCCCCCGCCGCAATTAAGAAATAAGCTAAAAGAATGGACACATAGATTCAATTATTGTTATATCGGGCAAAATGTTTTAAATGGTCAAAGTCTTGTAGTGACCTTGAAAACGGGGTCAAGGTCACCCAAATCGAC
Organism: Gibbula magus; assembly: GCA_936450465.1. Classification (NCBI taxonomy): domain Eukaryota; kingdom Metazoa; phylum Mollusca; class Gastropoda; order Trochida; family Trochidae; genus Gibbula; species Gibbula magus. Next base: position 13,380,877 of record OW388290.1, on the reverse strand, counting down.
TGGTGTCTACGTATCCCTCAAATGAAGACAAGTACCAAATTTGAAGACTCTAGGTACAGCAGTTCATGAGATATCGTGCTAACAACATTTGACAATCAGTCTTGTAGTGACCTTGAAAATAATTTCAAGGTCAACCAAATCGACTGGTATCTGGATATTCCCCAAATGAAGACTGATACTAAATTTAAAACCAATAGTTCTAGCGGTTCATGAGGAATCGCACTAACAACATTTTCAAAACTGGTCAAAGTCTCGCCCTGACCTTGAAAATGAGGTCAAGGTCACCGAAAACTTTTCAGGTCTACGTATTCTCCAGATGAAGTCTGGTACCAAGTTTGAAGATTCTAGGTTGAGCGGTTCATTAGATATCGCGCTAACAACATTTTCAAAACTGGTCAAAGTCTCACCGTGACCTTGAAAATGAGGTCAAGGTCACCAAAAACTATTCAGGTCTGCGTATTCCCAAAATGAAGACTGGTACCAAGTTTGAAGATTCTAGGTTGAGCAGTTCATTAGATATCGCGCTAACAACATTTTCAAAACTGGTCAAAGTCTCGCCGTGACCTTGAAAATGATGTCAAGGTCACTGAAAACTTTTCAGGTCTACGTATTCCCCAGATGAAGACTGGTACCAAGATTGAAGATTCTAGGTTGAAGGGTTCATGAGATATCGCGCTAACAACATTTTCAAAACTGGTCAAAGTCTCGCTGTGACCTTGAAAATGAGGTCAAGGTCACCGAAAACTGTTCAGGTCTGCGTATTCCCCAGATGAAGACTGGTACCAAGTTTGAAGATTCTAGGTTGAGCGGTTCATTAGATATCGCGCTAACAACATTTTCAAAACTGGTCAAAGTCTCACCGTGACCTTGAAAATGAGGTCAAGGTCACCAAAAACTTTTCAGGTCTGCGTATTCCCAAAATGAAGACTGGTACCAAGTTTGAAGATTCTAGGTTGAGCAGTTCATTAGATATCGCGCTAACAACATTTTCAAAACTGGTCACAGTCTCGCCGTGACCTTGAAAATGACGTCAAGGTCACTGAAAACTTTTCAGGTCTACGTATTCCCCAGATGAAGACTGGTACCAAGTTTGAAGATTCTAGGTTGAAGGGTTCATGAGATATCGCGCTAACAACATTTTCAAAACTGGTCAAAGTCTCGCTGTGACCTTGAAAATGAGGTCAAGGTCACCGAAAACTTTTCAGGTATGCGTATTCCCCAGATGAAGACTGGTACCAAGTTTGAAGATTCTAGGTTGAGCGGTTCATTAGATATCGCGCTAACAACATTTTCAAAACTGGTCAAAGTCTCACCGTGACCTTGAAAATGAGGTCAAGGTCACCGAAAACTGTTCAGGTCTGCGTATTCCCCAGATGAAGACTGGTACCAAGTTTGAAGATTCTAGGTTGAGCGGTTCATTAGATATCGCGCTAACAACATTTTCAAAACTGGTCAAAGTCTCACCGTGACCTTGAAAATGAGGTCAAGGTCACCAAAAACTTTTCAGGTCTGCGTATTCCCAAAATGAAGACTGGTACCAAGTTTGAAGATTCTAGGTTGAGCAGTTCATTAGATATCGCGCTAACAACATTTTCAAAACTGGTCAAAGTCTCGCCGTGACCTTGAAAATGAGGTCAAGGTCACTGAAAACTTTTCAGGTCTACGTATTCCCCAGATGAAGACTGGTACCAAGTTTGAAGATTCTAGGTTGAAGGGTTCATGAGATATCGCGCTAACAACATTTTCAAAACTGGTCAAAGTCTCGCTGTGACCTTGAAAATGAGGTCAAGGTCACCGAAAACTGTTCAGGTCTGCGTATTCCCCAGATGAAGACTGGTACCAAGTTTGAAGATTCTAGGTTGAGCGGTTCATTAGATACGCGCTAACAACATTTTCAAAACTGGTCAAAGTCTCACCGTGACCTTGAAAATGAGGTCAAGGTCACCAAAAACTTTTCAGGTCTACGTATTTCCCAGATGAAGTCTGGTACCAAGTTTGAAGATTCTAGGTTGAGCGGTTCATTAGATATCGCGCTAACAACATTTTCAAAACTGGTCAAAGTCTCACCGTGACCTTGAAAATGAGGTCAAGGTCACCAAAAACTATTCAGGTCTGCGTATTCCCAAAATGAAGACTGGTACCAAGTTTGAAGATTCTAGGTTGAGCAGTTCATTAGATATCGCGCTAACAACATTTTCAAAACTGGTCAAAGTCTCGCCGTGACCTTGAAAATGAGGTCAAGGTCACTGAAAACTTTTCAGGTCTACGTATTCCCCAGATGAAGACTGGTACCAAGTTTGAAGATTCTAGGTTGAAGGGTTCATGAGATATCGCGCTAACAACATTTTTAAAACTGGTCAAAGTCTCGCCCTGACCTTGAAAATGAGGTCAAGGTCACCAAAAACTTTTCAGGTCTGCGTATTCCCCAGATGAAGACTGGTACCAAGTTTGAAGATTCTAGGTTGAGCGGTTCATTAGATATCGCGCTAACAAGAAGCAGGACGGACGGTCAAATTTTTTGGGCAAGTCAATGATAAAATTGTTACATTATTTTCAATAATTATTATACTTATTCATTCTTTAGCTGCTTAAATTAGTGCCAAACTGATGTAAGTGGCCATTTTACAATATTCACAGTACTAAAAGGGAAAGTTTGGGAGGCTATTCCAGCATTCTATTGCATCGTCAGGTTAAATGGTAACAACAAGGTTGAGAAGATGAGTCAAACCTTGTGTTGGCTGGATGGACTGTGCAGCTGGTTGGGGAGTTCCCAGGTGGTTGACTGGTGCCATCATCACGTTATTGTACGCAGGTGGCGCTCCCATCATTGGCTTCGTTCCGCCAAACATCACCGCTGTTGGGGGCAGTGCCTGAGAAACACTGGAGGGCACAGTCTGCTGAGGCTAGAAATATACAGAGGATGTCAGTGACAGATCAACGTTGGGTGAGGGGGTTCGATCCCCTCTTTTGAAACATTGCATGTAAATTTCATGAACCCCTAGTTGAACCAATTAGTGCCAGCGAATCCTGAAAGTTCACTAACAGAAGACAATCTTGCTGATGCAAGCATGGTATACTGGTTTAAATGAAAAGATATGGGGTAACAGATGAAACTGAGGAATCAGGATCTGGAGTTTGAGCTGTCGCATTGTGATTATTGGGATTGTAAATCAGAATCATCCTACAATGTTTATCAGACACCTACCCTTTGAGCGGCTGCCCCGAAGATATCATCGAGCTCACTGAGAACAGCACTGTCTGATGGTTTCGTACCCACATCCTTCTTGTCATCTATACCCGCTGAAGTTAAGATCAATTTGTTACCAATCAGCTCTCTGATGGGTTTAATTTCATACATTGACATGATACTGTGTATATAAGAACTAATGAATATGTTTATTATTAATCAAAGATGAAAGACACGACTGACACAATGATATTCTTTGGATATTAACAGGGGATTATCATAAATGTGGTGAATGATTCAATTCAGATTTCTTTCTTGTATAAATGGATGAAGAGAAACAAATAGATATAGATCATTTATTTACCAAAAGCTTGAAAATCATCTTCCAACATGGCTGATGATGTGGAATTTGCTGATTGGTCAGGTTTAGCATTCCTTGCTGGTGATTGGTCAAAGTTGAGATCCAATAAGGAAGAAGCATCTGTAAATGAGAGACATGAGGTTAATGTCATTCGAAAGTAAGTACACAACAAATGGTCAAGTTCTTAACATAAGGGTTAAACCGTTAAAGTATCATCGGAATGCCAAAATGAAATGTGCGATATTTGTAATTGGCCATTAGTATCCATAATGTCAATCATTAAACAACAACAACTTTCTAAAATGGTCTTATAATGATATCTGTTAGTTTGGGGCCACCCTCTGTGAAAGCAGAGAAGAATAAGGCTTGACTATCGAGGGACACAACAGCTCAGTATAGACTTTGATATCAAGAGTTGCCTACCTTTGCCGTGTCCCCAATCTCCTTCGTGTACCCCTTCAACCTTGGCCTTGTACTCAGCCATTATCTTCATCACAGTGTCGTTTGCCTTCAATATGTCATCTGAAACAATCAGATGTGGTTCAGCATATTATCTCAGTGGTTTCACATTTTCACAACAATGTATGTACGGCAACTTTTTGTCTAGATTGGTCTGTTGGACCTAACATGAGATCACTGGGACAACAGATCAATACTTAAAAATTGCATGAACTTACTAATTCCATCACTGTCTTTATCATCGACATCACTGGCAAGACGGAATAGATTTGGGCGGAGTTTCTCTAGGGTGTCATAAAATTCCTGAAAATAAACAATACTGAATACATTGCATCAGATCAGACAGGTCCAAATAACATTTCCTCCCAAGACAGCAGCATTCCACAAGCTTGCATCCTTAATTGTTAAACTTTCCTTAAAATACTGATATAAACAATGACAGATGATGATTCATAGTTTGAACAATAACTGAGATTATACTCTCATCTAGTCTGTCACCAGAACCTTATATTGAATAAAGTCCAATCAATTCTTTCACATTTTTGCAAGCCCAGAAAGCTTGATATTCAGACTAGACATACAAGGATCCTTTTTATTTCATTTCATTTTTTTTTAATTTGGAAATTTGTTGAGAAGTTTGTAATTTGAGAAAGTAACCAATAGTCAAGACTCACCTTCATCATGTCTTTCTCTGCCTGCGTGGTGGTGTTCTTATCATAGATGGACATCATCTCCGTCAGCAGTTTCACGTTGTTACTAATAGTCTCCAGTTCATTTATTCGCTTCGATATTTTCTCTGATTTAGCTGCATCCTGAAAGACGAGGACACTTTATGAAATAATCTGCAAGATCAAATTTTGAGACACTTAAAACGAATTAAAATGTTATTAACAGCTTAAGTCAACTGAATTGAAAACACAAGAATGAACATTCTTTGGGAAAACAAGAAATATTTATTGTAAATGTAGAATTTAGAAAATTTAAAAAATAATAGAAAAAAGAATATACGACCTTTACATTCAATTGGGTTTTCAATTCACTATGTCATACAGATTTGGAGAATCAAGATCTTGTACCTTGTGTAACAAAGACACAAATATTAAGTAGGACTCTTTTGAAAATATAAAGATACATTTACCTCTTTGACCATATTTTTGATGAGTCTGTTGGCAGCCTGTAAATCATCTGGGTTCTTACTCTTCAACAGCTTTGATAACAACTGGAGAGCAAGGGAAAAGGTGAGATTGTAGATAATATGTAAATCAAAATAAAATGTGGGAAATCATGTTAGTTGTATTTTTTATGAACCTATGTACGGTATGGCAATTGTCAAAACGCAATTTTCAAACCTCACCATGCAGGGGTGATGTTTCATGACCTTTCACTCTATGCAATCAGAGACGAGGCTAGGAAATCATTCCATATGAATCCATTCCATGATTCAATATGAATACAGCCACGTGACTGGTTGAATTTATTGAAGGTGAAAGGTCATAGAAAAGGTCATGAGACATGACCTCTGTAGAGCAGTACACAAATTGAAGCAAAGAGAGATATGAATGTTACATTCAATTGGTTTGGAACAAAACTGCGATGTACATGTATCTCGACAAATTCACTTCATTTGACAAATGGGTAGTTGGTATGGTTACCATAATTAATCAGGTTACTAACAGCCTTGTTTTATAAACTCCAACATATCTAATGAATTACAGACTTACTTTAGCTTTCTCATCATCTTCAAAATCTGCTTTACGAGGTCGTTCAGGCGGTGCTTCATATGTCTGAGGAGAGATTTAAAATATCAATTTCGTTTTTCATAAAGAAAAAATAATAAAAACAAATAGTTAATTACCTGTTTTCAAAACCCCATCTAAACTTGTAAACGGAAAATGTAACCGCTTGTCTCATTTATCTGTTAAAGTTATTTATATATATGACGAAATTTTGTTTATCAAAAGAGAACTGTACATAATTTAACATTCAGGGATAGTACACAAACACATCACAATACATCAACATAAAGCAATAATCAGATACACAATGATCAAAAAAACTTCAATACATGTTAACTCACACCAGTCTCCATCACTGGCTAATTTAAGCCTTGCTGCATTTCCTTAACTTATCTGTTCTAGCGAATAAGAGCCCACTGTGCAGTTCAGCTGCAGTGTGCCACTGTGTTAGCGCAGGATAGTAAAGTAAGACTTAGTTAGCCCGTGATGGAGCCTTGCTTGACTTATGCCTTACTGGGGGAATTGTGACCATCCTAGTTAACAGAATCAACATTTCTCTATGAATGAGCGTTTTATTTCTATTCATGAATTATTTTCATCAGGTAAAAGCTGTTAAAATTTTAAAATCTTGTTATTAATCTACACACAAGTAATTGAAAACTCAAACAAAACCTTTCATGCAAGGTAACTCTTTGTGATTTATTATATAAATGTCTGACTTTGAATTATCTTTGAAAGCTGATATGATCTCTAATGAAGATTCAAGCACATAGGTGATACACACATCAGAGTAAATGCCAAAATTACATATTCAAATTGTACAGAGAAATGGAATTACACTGCAAGAGCAAAGTTCTAAATTATCAATTTCTCCTGTTAATTGGATTTCACAACTACATTTATTTGTAATTTACTCTTCAGTTTTGTTCTTAATAACTGTAAGTTAAATTGAAACTGTATTTACTTCATGGGTAATAAACTCATGATATGAAAAGAAATATATATTCAGTTGTCAATCACAAATCTTTTGAATCACTGACAATTATTTTCTTACAAATCTATAATGATAAGATAGAATTAAGGACATGATAACAAGAGGGTAAAGTAAATGAAGCTAAATGAATCAATAACTTGTTTGACGTGAACTGGATGAGACAGTGACTTCGACAAGGCTTCTTTAGTCCATGCTTGAGAAAGTGACAGCTAATTTTCTTTCAAAAATGTTGGTTTGTTGTTTAAAGATAATTTTTCAATACCTTTTTCTACATTCAGTATTATAAGAAAGAAGGCTAGAAATGAAGACAAAGAGGCGCTGTAAGGGAGATCATGGTGTACTGTGAGGACAGGTGTACCATAAGGACAGGTGTTCTCACATCTTTGAGTGGCATTCTACAAGTTGGTATGATGAAGAATGAAGACAATATTTATGGATAAACAACTTCTTTATTCTGCATAGGTGACATTTCCACATAGATTCTAATGTTGTTTCTAGCAAGTGACACCGACATTAGCGCCTTTGCTGAAACATCGCCTGTGTAGAATCAAGAAGTTGTATATCCATAAATAGTGTCTTGGTGTTCTTGTCATTTCTTCCCAGTTTCTAAAAGAAGCACATGCACCAGAAGCAGAATCAAGAATTGTGGATTACAAATTCCATCTGATGAAGGAGTAAGCTTATACATGGAAACAAAAGTTTTTATCCACAAATCTTGATTTTCAATTACAATTTCGAGCACTTCCGCAGCTCAGGTTAGATCGAGGTAATAATGTTAGAAGCGCTCCCAGTCCATACTGCGGAGATTTGTGTGCTATATAAAAACCATCCATTATTATAATTATTTCAAATGCTTGACTTATTATTATTATTATTATTATTATTATTGACTTTTCTTCAGTATAATTCCAAACTCAAATAGTTGACGATATCAGGTAACAATCAATACTGATAGACCAGCAACAGCTTAATAACATACTAGCAACAGCTTAATAACATACTAGCAACAGCTTAATAATATACTAGCAACAGTTCATACTAGCAACAGTGTAGAAACATACCAGCAACATGCCACAAACACACAATTAACAGGTACAAACGGCTTGCAGAACAAGGTATGTGTTACCTGGTAGTACTGGCAACAGGGACAGACAAGAAACAGGTGTTAATGAGATTTCTCTCAACATATTCTACATCAAATAAATCATCCAATTTTACTTTGTTTATAGCCAGTGACAAAATATCTAAACAATGCCTTCCAGTTTTAGCCTTGCTTCACTGTATGTGTGTTCAAATGTTAAAATGACACAACAAATGCTGAGGATGCCACTACATAGACAATGTATGCTCTCTAACAATCTCCGGTAAGCTGAGCGTTACTATAGAGGGGATAAGTCAAGGTGAGTGTGGTTGTCTAGTTCTATTTATCATCCAAAACTATGCTCCAAAGGAGATATTGCTTGCGTAAGATCAAGCAATATCTCCTCGGAAATATTGTTTTGACAGTAGATTTTGAACACTCTCCTGCTACCGCCGACCATTTGACATCAGAATGCTTTTACAACACTGACTTTAAAAATCCAATGACATCACAAAGCCATGATGTCATAAACATAATGAGGTCACGGTTCCATGACAACACCATACTGGAAGTCTTATGGCAGTGCTGTGTTCAAATGTACATTTTTCATTGAAAAAAATTACTTTGGATGATAAATAGAATCTCACCCTTGTGTCTTCTGATATTACAATAGATTTGTTATTTACTCTGCGTAGATATTCAATATTTACTTTGTCTAGATAGGTGGGGTCCTCCTTGACGATGCCCTGTGCCTTGAGCATGCTGTATGCCTCCATGATCTTGGCCTCGTGAGAGAGACCCTTGCTCCAGCTGTACATGATCTCGATACACCGCTTCTTCACCTTCTCCGTCGTCTTTGAGCCCAGGTACTGCAATAAGAGCAGATTGTTAACCCTTCACCTTTAATGTGAATCCATTCTGGTTGGTCAATGTACAGGAATCTCAACTCTTAACAAAGGGAGACTACTCCGGAATGATCCACTGGCTAAACATAAAATATGTACAGTAGATTTTGTCATTACAATCTATATGCTTCCATTCAACATCAAATATAATTCAAACAATGAGTTTGCACCATATGGAATTATTCTAGTTCATCTTTTAAAAAGAAATTAAGACTAAAAAAAAACTAGATACCAGTTTGAAGTATACTTGTAAACTTACTTTTGGAGAAACGACTTTAATGATTTCGTTCAGAAAACGGAACTTTCCAATTTCCATGTGAAACCGTCTACCACAATTTTTAACACACGCCTCCAGTGTCTGAAATAAAAAAGGTTATGTAAACATGATAATTGTGCTTTAGTTTACAAAGAATTTCTTACAAGATGACCTAAGATTGTGATTTTACAAGATTTGAAATATACTGCCATAAGGAATTTGGTGTCTGATGACCAGTTATCTTCAAACAGAGACTGAAAAGTTTAAGAAATCTCTCAAAGGAGATTGGCGGCACTGCATTGGTACAGCTTAAAATGTGCTCTTATCATATCTTTGTGGCTATGCTCAGTGCAGTTGCGATTGATAATAATATATAAATAGTAAATACTAATAGGGATACTTATATAGTGCTAAATTTCATACGGAAAGGGTGCTCGAAGCGCTTACACAAACTGTTCATGACATGAAAGGGGATAGATGCAGTATCGCCTAATTTGCAAGAATTGGTATTACAAATGCTTTTTTGATTTCTTTCACAATAATTTAAACATTAAGTTATGCAGCTGTTTATGGCTGTTTACGATGGTGCAGTTTAACAGAAATATGGTTAAGACTGCGCTAAGTGCAGTCATTGAAACCTTTCTAGCTAAATCAACTGTCACAACTAATCTCACAGTGAGAGCGAAGAGAGACTCCCTCTCCTGAGGAGACTGTATCTTGTGGGCGAGGAGTCTGACGGCGAACTGCGGACCCTCCAGCTCATGGTTGACGAGGTCACAGAACGCCATGATGAAGTCCCAGTCCTCCTCCCGCTGGGCCGGGTTGGTCGCCTTGTCTGAGGAGAAGAGATGTTTATACATCATCATCACTACTAAGAAGGATGGTCCGAGCTAAAAGTGCTTGAACACGTAACAAAAGTTTCATAATAATGGTACCAAGTTTCTTCTGAGAAGGTCTCAGGTAACCATCACATTACCCAGACCTGCTAAAATCATTTGAAATATTATAAGACAGAGTAAATTTTTATTCTTTAGTAATCAAAAGTTTGTTTTATGTTTTTAAATACACATTAGAGAATCATTTTGATAAAACCTGTGACTAATATTGCCAAAGATTTGTATTTTACCTTCTTATAATAGCTCTACACTTTAGTAACAAAACTGCAATATTTACCACTAAATCTAAGACGAGGAACAATAAAACAGGTATTCAGGTTGTTTGGGGTACACAGGAAGAAAATTTGGACCCTTTCCAACTGATCAATTTCTAACAAAACAGACCTTTTCAAATCAAAATCCCTCTGTTTAACAGGAATGTAGCTTACTTCATGGATAGGAGATTTCAACAATGCTATGACTTAAAATAATCATGACAGTTATTTTTTTAGCAAAATTATATATTGTCAAAACTTATGACTTTCTGATGTCAAGGTGTGGTAAACTTTTTATATGTTAGTATAATGTTACTACTCTTATGTACTGTTGGCAACTAATCTGTAATATGCTAACAAGAGTCATCAGAAGATGACATATCCCACCGGTTCCACAAAATTTGTAAAACACATCTTTGACAGATACTTGTGTGTCTACTGCCGTACTTCAGTTAGTGGGTATTACAGATGCTGAGTTTCAGGTATGTTAAGGGTTTTAGACTTCTGCTCCAGAAGCAGTCAAAATCAACAACAACCAACATCCCTCTCATGTTTCTATGGAAACAGAAAAAAATGAATTTTCTGAAAAAATCTGAAAATATCAAAAGGCACCACTTCAGTTAGTGGGTAATACACATGCAAAGTTTCAGGAAGATATGATGAACGGTTTTGGAGCTGTGCTCCGGAAACGAACCTGTCTCTGAACAAAGTCCAAATTCAACAAGTTTCTATGGAAAGGGAACAAAAATAAATTTGTCGATTTTCGTTGATGATTCGTTTGAAACATAATAAGAACGTTTTGACATTACAATTTTCCGATAGAATGGGTATCTGTGAGTCCGTAGGGAGTAATTTCGGAGTTTTAGGAGCATTTTTCAATATTCAATCGCTGATTTTAGATTTGTTCTTTTCCCAATCGAGTGGAGTGGTAGGTTATCTTATAAGTTACAATATGTTTTGAAATGAATAACTGACAATTCAATAAATAAAAAAAAGATCATGCAATTTTTTTTTACTATAAACGTCATTATTTGTTAATTTATTTTGTTGTGCTTGATTTTGTGTTTGAAGAGGCCTATAGCTTGAACGCTACTGTGTCAATATTTCCCATGGTGACTTTATTTTGCTAATAGAATAGTTGCATTACAACTAGGAAAATTATACAATTTTCATCAATGTTACTGGTTTACACTTTTTAGAAGAACATAATCGGGCTATCTTTAAATCTATGGTCGTGTACATTTACAATTAATTTAGTATAATACCACTACCATTTTCCTAGCATGATATATAAAAGGCCTTGCAATTTAATTACACGTAGTTTTGGTGGTCAATTCATGTGTTTGTGGAAATAATAATAATAATAATAGTATATTTATAATGCGCACATATCCATGCACAATGCATGCTCAAGGCGCTACACGATTATTACCCTGAAGGAATCATACTTTCGGTGCTGCCTATGAAGCGCTCCGCGCGACCGATAAGGTCCATACGTTCCCATATCCAGGTACCCATTTGTACAGCTGGGTGAACTGAGTGCAATGTGGATGAAGTGCCTTGCCCAAGGGCGCAACACAGTATAAGACCCAAGTCACAAATGTTTGGTGTCTCCACAGGGATTCGAACCCGGGCCGTTAACGTGAGAGGCAGACATGCTAACCACTACACCACTGTGTTTAAATCACTTCGGATAAAAGTATGGAAAATGTATCTTTCCCAATTTCAAATGAAAGTAATTGAGCTATAGAACTTTGATCAACTCACCATGGCTGTGTGTACATGTGTTGTTTGGTTTGTTCGCAATTTAAAAAATATTACCCCGGCTATAGTTCAGTCGTGTAGATTTCCCCTCTTATTTAATATTTATCTAAGTTAGAGTGTCAGTACGCAACTACATCACTTATTACATATCGCTACATTGATAAACAAAAGTACTGAAAATATATTGTTATTTTGCATAAGGACGAATGTGAAAAAAAAAATTATTCAACATACACATGAGTCAATGAATGAGGGGTGTAAACACCGTTAACAATCAGTAGAAAATGTGTTATAAATCTGTGACGTTTGAAAATCTTCATCATCCGACATGCGTGCCGCCGCCATATTGATAAGAATTGTTCCAAAACACATTGCACATTTACGGTCCCGCAATGGTCACATCCAGTACTAAACAGTGTTGACATCTGCTGCCATTTGTAGCACGTTTTACGAGGCGTGTATATGTGTAATTTTGTTGTATAATGACAAAGGTAAATATGTTATTTAGGCAGTTATGTAAGCTAATTCCAGTGGATTCTGTCATTAGACGCCAAGCGACTCCTGTGTATTACGTCACAAGGCCTAGCACGCCGCATTCGCTCTCACCAAAAGTTTTATGAGGCGTAATTGAGCGGTGTTCTAAAAAGGCGTTATAAAAGGTGTTTATTGGTTGAATTTACATATATCAAGTGGAATCCTCGTCATCTTTGAATATGCTTGAATAAAATCCGAAAAGTGATATGGTCGAGGTTTGTCGATCTTTAATAGAGGGGGTCCTGGGGACATTTGCCCACCTTTTTGGCTTGGTGTCCCTTAAAATTTGGAGAAGTAGGATACTTTTACCATTGCAAAGGGTCCCACTTGTTCAGAAATGGCAAAAATGACCCCCTCAGCAGATCACCTGGGAATAACACTGTAACAAGTGAAAATATTTAGCCGCTGACACTTTTCATATTAATCACAAAAATTGCTTTAGTGATAAGATGCCTATAATCACTGTTCAGTAAACATACTAATCTAGACAAGGATTTAATAAACTTACTAATTTTAATTGGTCAATTTACTAAACTGATTTAAATGAATAAGTAATGTTAACAAATCAATAAAATAAGTAATTTTACAAAATGACAGTAGTATACTCATAAATTCATTTAATAATTGATTACGTCTCTTTTGGCAACCCATATTTACATCTATATATTTCGTTTGTGTCATTCATATGGCTCTTGTTTCATCAAAATTGCTAACAATTCGTTTGTGACCTTTAGTTTAGGAAAATACAACATTATTATACAATTAAGAATTGAAAAATGATGTAATTTAATTATGTATATCAATTTCTATTTCATTGGAGCTACATAACAGCTAAGTATATTTCACCTATAATGCGGATGCTAGTAATATGGCAGGGAGAAAGCCCGCAACGCCATGTGGCTATGACTTGCGGTGAAACCTGCGAGCATCGGCTGGAACTAGCGAACCATGGGTGGTACTACGCTGAAATTCAGTGTAGCATTGCACCCAAACCTTACTGCGTGTAGAACAGTTCTCTACTACAGACAAAGTTGCCGTGCCCCTGGCGGGATTCCAACTTGGGACCTCTTTATCCGAGGCCAAACGCGCTAACCACTGCGCTATCATGCCCCTTATTTCATAATTGGCAACTAAAAAATGAGAACCATTCAACATTTCTAAACAATATGTTACATTTTCGACAATTGAAATCCAATGAAAATGTTAAACTTCAAATTCAAACGTCTGCAAGAATCAAACTATAATCATTAATGAAATTATCTATCCGTCCATTTCTGCAACATAACCAAAGTAAACAGCAACTGCAATGAGTAGAATGAACTCATAAAGAGGTTGTAAATGTATATTCACTTCATTATGGTCATAAAAGAACATTATTGAAATCATTATGTGTAGATTGAAGAGTAAATATTACTAAATAATATAATGTGACAACAGTATCCTGCTTTGAAGAGTATTTGTGAGTCAGTGATAGTGATCAGCCTAGATTGTTATGGTTGGGATAACAGCCAATGAGGTACCAACAGGTAGACGTAATAAATGATATTGATTGGATAGTTTTCTTTTGCATATCAATCACAAATACTTCAAACGTAAGTTATATAACAACAACAAATCATCTTCAAAAATGAATTTTGTGTTGATGCAACGTAATCAAGGAAATGAAACGAGATTGTTGATTGTTGTTTTCTTCAATGATTCACACATCTTTCGTATGCTATTTATTTCACTTCATTTCATTTCATATTTTAGCTACCGACTACTGACACGTGATATTATTAAATAATATATTGCACCTAGAGACTGAGTTTGTCGACTGTCTGAGGAGGAAACGTGTTCGGTCATCTATCACGAAATTACATGCTCGTGTATTCCGGGTGACTATTTTGCACACCGAAGGGCAAGTGTAGGCCTCAAAATAATGACAAATGGATGGGATATAATGTATAACATTTTTGCATCAATGATACATTTTCTATGGTGTTAGTTGCTTATTAAACTGCACTCACTCAACAAGGAATCTAATGTTTCGCCTTCTTCAGCCATCTTGACTGACTGTCACGCGACAACTAGCGCGAGATTGTACGATACTTCCGACAGTAAAAGGGGGCGTGTCACTATGCAAATAATCATAATTTTGTAACGATATGAAACCGATGACAACGACTCAACATGGTGCACAAAGAATATAAATACAAATTATGCGAAAATTTGTATATTTCAAAATATTTGTGCCGTGTTTGTTTAAACGTATTATGTGACATAGGCTAATTTCCCCAAAAATCGATTTGAGGAAATCTTGTTTTTAAATTTGAGACATATGATTTTGTTTCAATCAGTTTTTAAAAAACTTGTTTATGGCTACATATGATAACATACATAATTCAATAATTCTATAATGTTTAGACGCTTAATAATTAAAAATGCCAGGAATATTAAATACTAAAATACACGCCTACCTGCTTGCATGATGTGCGACTTAATTGGCACTAGATTTTGTAAGTAAGTATGAACATTATATTTGTACCGCCAAAAAGTTTATTACACACACAAAACATGTTAAACCTAGATGTAAGTTACATCTACCGAGCTTTGAACTGATATGAACAACCTGTCAAAGAAAATCGCATTCTTTTTAATTATTTTTTTTAGATTTATATGAACGTTTATTCTGACGCCAGCAGGAGGAAAGCTGCAAATAAATTTGTATTCCATTGATATGATCTGTTATCAAAATTCTGCAAATTAAAACATCCAATATAGATTTTGAAGTCATGTCTTCATATCGTTAAAAAAAATTCAAATTTCAAATCAAATCCAAGTTTCACCATTTTTTCTGCCTCTTGGCCTCACAACGTCTTGATGTCTAGAGTATCTAGAATTTGATCAATAAATAAAAAAAAACGATTAAGATGTGAACATAATCAAGATACTTATTATTAAGATTAAAGATTCCTGGTTACTTTATTGCACAAATACGTTCATGGGACAAGGTAGATCTACAAACTCCAGTTATAAGAAATTAAAAGTATACTGTAAGGTATAGCCTACCTACATTTTCAATATAGGAAAGTTATGCCACATTAAAGGAGAATTAAGTTATGACACCTATAAATGATATATAAATAGCATTTAAAAAGAACTGGTTATTGTAGATACTAGAGAATTTGCATGATGCCGACAAACCAAAAATTCAGAAGAAAAAACAGAAGTTTGAAGCGTTCATAAAAATCCATGACTTACGTCCCTTGGATTGGAACTCTCCCATTCGTCATCGATCCGAATATAAACATATACGCACGCTAGATCATGTCTACACCCACGGATAATTCTGGAATGCTATTTCAAGTATAATTGGTCTGTTTGTGGACATCCAAGGACACGTCAGTGTTTAACCTCGTTCAGATTTAGATCCACGATGTTCTCACAAGAATCACAGTCACACTCGTTGCAGACGGAACATTGTTTTCACTAGCGGTATGCAACACGTTTCTGAGATTGTTTTACTGTGTATCAGAATGTTGACAATGCTTGGTGTTTATGAACGTTATTCAATGGGAAACTATACGTTAATTCCATTTTAAAGTGGCGTATGAGCTTGTTTTGTTATTATGATAACAAGACTTTTATTCTTCTACATTTGTTATTCACTATATGATTTGTGTATGATATTGAATGGTATTATCCAGTGGGAATCTGCACTTTTATTTTAATGTGAAGAGTATGACGATTATGTCATTCTGGAAAGATAACATATATTGACTGTTAAAAGTACAACATATGAATTTATATAAAACATCCATGAACAAATTTAGTACAAGGTAATCTGCTACCACCAAAATTAACTGTGTCCTCATTATTTGTTTTATCAAGTGTTTTATATCTTATGCGATCTTAAAAAAGAATAATGAAGGATTTATTTAAATTCACTCAATACAAATTGCTTAAGGCAATTATATCTTTTTGCTAATTAGACTGGGTAGTGGGTTGGGGGCCGGGGAGGGGGGGAGTAATTTGATTAAGACCTGCCAGTATCTTGTCAGTTGAATGTCATAAAGTGTGAATGTAATGATGTAAAACCACCTGAGGACATACTATTTGTGTCAGCTTGATCAGACGTAGGCTATTTTATGCATACATGCAGTTCTTGCAGTGTATAGTGTATGTGAAATGGACAGATTTTCCCTTTATATCGTATGAGAGTGGAGAGTCCATCGTGATGAAGGAGTAAGCATATACTCTCTAACATTGTGTATGTTCACATTAGCAAGAAGTTGTTATCCAGAAAATTTGTTTCTTTTTGTAGCCCATGCACTTCTCAATGCCTGTAAAAAGCCTTTCGGAAATGTTGAGCATTTGTATGTAGGCTATGAGTTTTCAGGTTACTGTAATATGCACAACGAAGCAGCTTCCATTCAAGAAATTTTTTCAACTCTTTTATTTTAAATATAGATGATTTATACTTATTTAATTTTTGTTGTGTATTTCCACTTTGCAGATGGATGACATATACTGGGTGACCGGAGGGATGTTAGCCCTGCTTGTGTTTGTTGTGTATCTCTCAAGACTCTTCCGCCGCTACAGACTCCGCCATTATGAGGTACCGGCACGTGATATAAGGAAAGGTCATCGCTGGTTCATGGTTGATCTCTTCCCAGAACCTACGTATTGTGTCATCAGTGAATACCACATCATCCACGGGGCAAAATGTGACTGTTGCGGCATTTGTGTTGACGACCATAACATGCGAGAGGCAAACAAGAGATTAAAATGTAAACAAGTTTGTTTCAAGGGGGATGTAATGCAACACCAGTGGGTTAAGGGTAATCTCCCCTTGTGTAGCGTGTGTGATGTCTGTGGAGATGATTGTGGAAACTCTCCACATCTCTGTGATCTTCGGTGCTGTTGGTGCCAGCGGACTGTCCACGATGGCTGCACCCCAAAGACCGAAGTGTGTGATATGGGACCATATAAAACAGAGATCGTACCACCGAACTGTATTGAACTGAAGTGGGTGGGATTCAAAGGTAGAAAACATTTAATTGTGAAGTCAGTGCGCAAACCGTCTATTCCAGGGTGGTCTCCCCTCATTGTGATAGCCAATCGGAAGAGTGGAAACAATGACGGGGAACACATACTCCAGGCATTCCGTGCAATACTCAATCCTACACAGGTCAGTTCAGTTCAGAGATTTCTGTTTAATGACAAGTTGTAAATGTCATCTGTGTTACCACAATATAGGGTAACGAAGGTATGGCCTATGGTATTTTCCTTGACTTTTATTGCTTCCACTGCTACTTCAACCGTTTTACAACCCTTTGTACGATATATATCTTGTCAGGATTTGAATATCAACTCTCCGCCAAAAATGTGGACGACTTCAACAGGTTCTCTTCAGAATTTTCCACAAAATTGATTCCGTAAAATTTGAAAGTGTGGTTTTAATCAAACTTCTTAAAGTTCAAGGATAAATCATGTACATTAAAAAAAATATATATATATATATATCATTATCATACCCTCTTTTCTATCTTATCTCAATTTTTCTCCTGCATAACATATTTACCTTGGATGCTCTTGTGAGAAGCAAAGAAAGGTCACACAGTTAGCACGATATATGTAGATAGTTTGTCCATGTATCATAGGTGATCGACCTGCATGACATTCCCCCGGAGGGAGGCTTGGAGTGGTGTCACCTGCTCCCAGACACAACCATCAGGGTCCTCGTGTGCGGCGGAGACGGAACCATTGGATGGGTCCTCAAGTCCATAGAGAAACTCAAGTTTAAGGTCAGTTACCGTATGTAATGTTGTTTATCATCCAAAACTGGGTTCCACAGGAGATATCGCTTGTATGAGATCAAGTGATATCTCCTAGGAGATATCGTTTTGACAGTAGATTTTGAACAATGCCCTGTTGGTGTCAACTAAATGACATCACAATGGTTTTGCATCATCAAGTAATGACATCACAATGCTATGACATCATAATCATGATGACGTCACAATGCTATGACATCACGACACTGGAAGCCAAATGGCAGTTTTGTGTTCAGATGTGAAGTTTTCATTAAAAACTAATGAAGAATGATTTTGGATGATAAATAGAATCTCACCCTCGTGTCTTCTGATATCAAATATATCAACACTTGTGATAAAAGTCAAAATAACTTTTATCAACTCGTGTTGATATATTTGATATCAGAAGACACTTGGGTGAGATTCTCTATATACCAGATACTGCCCTACTTAGAATACAATTGAGATATTAGTCAAGCTTTATGTGAGCTATGAACACATGTCACGTGTGACAATATTGAATAAAATAGTGTAGGCTAGTTGAATTGGTTGATAATGACACCTGAAAAAAGCTCTCCATGAAAACAATTTGAAGGTATGACTAATTGGTAGTGAAGCAAATTTTTTTTGAGTTTTAATATCATCTTTTAAATAGATAGACTCAAATCTTTGAATGTTTCATAACATGTGACAATGTCACTTTCTGTATTATTCTTAACGATGTCTAAATCCTCATGGGAAAATGACAATGGAGATTATTTTGAAAAACATGTTTCATATTTCCTATTCTCTGTTTCCAGAAGAACCCGCGAATGTGTATCCTGCCATTGGGTACGGGTAACGATCTGTCTCGGGTTCTGGGGTGGGGGGAGGGGTACACAGGGGATGTTGAGGTCACTGAGGTGCTGGGTCACCTCAAACATGCCACACCTGTAAATCTGGACCGCTGGAAGATCGAGATCAGTCACGAGAAGCACTTTGGTATTGCGGTACCTAAACTCAAACGGGTGAGTTGTGAAATATGAATACAGATTTACTGTAACCATTTCTTTTATTGAGACTAGCTCTTGGGTAATCAGGACATATGATGTAGAGTCTTTGAAGAGTTTGATAGTAACGGGGTACTCTACATGCTTGAATTTGTAATGGGGAGAGGGAGTGGGGGAAAGGGGATGGGAAGGGAAGGGAAGCGGAGTTGGGGGGAGGGGGGGGGGGGGTGGGGGGGAGATGGGAGAGTGGTTGGTGGAGAGGAGATGGCTTATGGGAGGGGAAAGAGGGAGAGGGGTATTTATGACATTGATTTGGTATTTTTGATATGTTCCTAATCTCACGTCTTCTTGTCTTCAGGTGATAATGATGAACAACTATGTATCTCTGGGTGTGGACGCTCTAGTCACTCTCAACTTCCATAAGCAGAGGAAAAACTGGCCCTGGTTGTTCGCTAACAGAGTCATCAACAAGGTATGTCCTATGTTTTTATTTGAGAGTAAGCAAAGGAAGATTCCTTAAATACCATTGAAGGGAGCTAATTTGTAATTCTTATTTGGCTGGTATTCTTGTCTGGAGTTATCTCCCTTGCAATGCTCAGACTGGAGAGATGTCTTTGACACATTTTGCCTCATTCAAGCAGCTGATATATAGAGAATCTCACCCTCATGTCTTCTGATATCAAATATATCAACACTCCTTGATAAAAGTTACAAATATCCCAGGCTTGCCAAGGATATTTATACTTTTATCAACGAGTGTTAATCATCCAAAATCATTCTTATTACGTTTTAATGAAAATAGTGTACACCTCTGAGCACAGCTCTGCCATTTATTTCAAGTGAGTTGATGTCATAGCATTGTGACGTCATCATGTTTATGATGTCATATTATTGTGATGTCCTTACACGATGATGTAAAAGTATTATGATGTCATGTAGTTCATGGTGACAGGGCATTGTTCAAAATCTAGTACCAAGCACCTCGCAAGCGATATCTCTTGTGGAACAGTTTTGGATGATAAATATATTTGATAAGGGATTGACACGTTTAAATTCAAATACTGTGGAAAGAATGTAAATTTTCTTGAATACAAGTTGTCAATTGTGAATTGTGAGTGTCCCATGAATTAACGTTATTGTTTGAGTTTCTAAGGGTTGACTATCAACTTGAACTCAAATATCTTGAATTCCTTGTGTAACAAATATATGTACAATAGAAGATTCATGAATATCATATTTACTGCACTATTTTTCAGATAAAAAAATTACTTAGCACATGCAGTGTTTACGTCATGTTTCCACTATTGAACAGCTCATGCCTCACACAATGTTTAACCATTTGAATATATTTTTAGCAATAATGTACCATCTTGATTTTATGTTGATCAATGTTTTACCATCTGAAATTTATGTTGAACAATGTTGATCAATGTTTTATCATCTGAATTTTATGTTAAACAATGTTTAACCATCTGAAATTTATGTTGAACAATGTTTCACCAACTGAATTTTATGTTGAACAATGTTTCACCAGCTGAATTTTATGTTGAACGATGTTTTACCAGCTGAATTTTATGTTGAACAATGTTTTACCATCTGAAATTTGTTCGACAATGTTTCACCATTTTTGTTGAACAATGTTTCATCAACTGATTTTATGTCAAACAAAGTAACTGAATTTTATGTTTTTCGCTTGGACTGATGCTTTGGAGGCAGTGTTAATTTAATTCAATTGAACTTTTTAATTTGATTATGCATGTGGTCTTATTACGTGTTTATGTTAGGAAATATTGACACAGCAGCTCTCTTGATTATTGGTTTTGAGAATTCTTGACAGAATTACACTAATTATACTCTATTCATTATTAGAAAAAGAGTGCTTTGACAAAGTCCTTTTAAGGAAGAATTCTGTTTCTTGCGTACCACATGCTTTATGACTTGAAACATAAAGATTCTCAATATTTTGAGATTAACAGGCTCAAAACAGAAAAGAAATTTCGATAAAATGACCATGATGCATAAAGAACATAGAAAGTGCAAGCCATCATCTTTTTTCATCCTCTTTTTCCTCGTTGCCATCTTTGCTTAGAGTTTTCGAGTTAACCACAATGCTTTGCACAGAAACAGACTATGTTAAGACAGAAAAACACTTTTACAAATAAGTGCCATTTCCCACTTACTTGGGGTAAAACAAATCTGCAAAAAATCATGAAATCTTTTTTGGCAATTTTTAGCTCATCAGGCCTGAAAGGCCCAATTGGCTTATGGCATGGCATGGCATCCGTCCATCCATCCGTCCGTCCCCAATTGTGAGTCACAAGGGTCACAATCTAAAAACCTATTATTTGCTTGTTAACAATATATTACTTGAGATAACTTACCGTAGATATTCAAACTTACCGGTAGATAATAAATTTTTAAAATCCTGATGAGCTACAGAGCCCATGGCTCTATTTTTCTATATTTGAATTAAATAGTTAATGGTGTTTTAGTTGTGGTTCAGTGCAACTAACCTCGTTAGTTCCAGC
The DNA here is from genome assembly GCA_936450465.1 of Gibbula magus. Classification (NCBI taxonomy): domain Eukaryota; kingdom Metazoa; phylum Mollusca; class Gastropoda; order Trochida; family Trochidae; genus Gibbula; species Gibbula magus. Next base: position 13,359,135 of record OW388290.1, on the reverse strand, counting down.
TAGATTATAGTCACATTTGTGTTGTATACAATGATACTTAGCCACTATGGCATAACTGTAACAATTTTAATCATTATTTTAACATCCTCACACATCTTATTTAAACATTGTCAGTTGTATATACTCACCCTCACGCTGTACTTCAACTTATACCATCACCTCACATTGATTACTATAAAGAAGTTGACCATCCATAGAGATCATTTTCCCTTCATCTCTACAACTTTACCGAATATTTAATATTTTTCAACAGAACTTCTAATATTTTGGAAAATTGCCTTTGATGCTAATGAGGAATTTATTAACTGTGGAGGAATTTATTAACATTCCAAAATGTTTCTGATGCCAAAGCGTCTCTTGAAGATGTTTTACCGTCCAGCGAGGACGGCATGAGTCAGGTACAGGTGATAATGTTACACAACTTTTCTTTACCTTCTATACAGAAGAGTGACTCACAACGCCAAATTTGCCACAAGCTTTCTGAATTCACCTGTCTGCCTGACTCACACCGATATATTATCACTTTTACAGTCTCACTGACAATGTAAATTATACACAGATCTGTGATTCATGGAAGATATTTTTTAGACATTGTAAGGGGTAGAAAATTTATTTATTGAAAATATTTTCTGTAATACATTTTGGTGAAAGGATTGATTGACCTTACAAAAGACTAGAGACAGATAATTGATTCTTTGAAGAAATTGTTTAGAATTCTTTTAAATAAGAATAAATTCCCTTTGAAAATGTTAAGACATATTATTTCTCTTTCATGAAAGAACTTATTTTGAAAATTTATAGTTGTTAGGAAGGTTTATCAAAAACATTTGAATATTTTCATTGAGTCTATTGAAAATGACAATTTAGTTACAGAATCATTCATTCATTAAAAAATAATTGATTTTTTTTTGATGATTTATTGTATTGAAAGTCATAACTGATCTTTTAATGAATAAGGTCATGGACTAATATGAAAAATATTGCAGTTTAACTGAGTTGGTACCTTATATCTTTAAAACCAGTAGCTCTAATAGTTAATTGCTCCTTCAAGTCCTTCAATAATTCAGTCTAGACAATTCGATTTCTATGAAAATCTTTGACTTCTTTTCATCCTAGTTATAGTTGTAATCATACTTTCTCATTTTTACAAAGACAATATTGGTACAACATTTTGGTACCAGTTATCACTTTTTTTCCAAAAGTAACAAAAAACCTTTGGAAGTAAGACAGCTGATTAAGAGAAAACAGATGTGAAGAGTTCATGAGTTGTGGGCAGCGGAATGTAAGAAGAGATGTTTTGAGATGCTTGACAAAGAAGCAAGCAACGTCCACGCATAACTGTAAAACACCAAGCCAATCTACACTCAACCATATACCTATCACATCCACTTGACTTATTGCTCTCCACCAGATGTAGTGGTATTCAAGTCCTTAAAAACATAGAGTTGTCTCCCTTGGAGGTCTTTCTTGAGTGATGCCAGGACTTGAGACAGAGGTCCAGAGTCCTCATATTGTCATAAGTTCACCATTAGTTACCATTTCACTTCCACCATGACAATTTATGAGGGACGTTTATAGACCATCTGGTTGTAAGAGTGAATAAGGTGGTTAAGTCGTGTGGTTAGAGGTTCTTTTTCTTAGATTAATTCCCGATTTGAGAACCAATGATGTCCTTAAAGATGTACTCTTCTAATAAATTTTACTGTAAATGTCTGCTTTTGTGATAATGACACTACCATTTTCTCTAACTTTTCGATTATTTACGGGCAATTTGATGTTCAAGTTGTTGAACAGAGGGACCATGAAGGATGTTTAACAGTAGGATATGTCTTCACAAGTAATTCTGGTTATTTGAAAAAATATCTCTGTCTTTGATCGTATTGATACATATATGTTTAAGTGTTGTTTTGTAGAAGAAACATCCCTTCACTCAACAGTTGTTAAATAGAACTTGTGGTAATGGTAAATAAAATTGGTAATAGTAGCTTTTGAAAACATTTTTTTAGAATTTCCAACATACAGAAGACTGTTGAAGCTGTTGTAGGTTATAAAGACACCCTATTATGTAGATGGAAAAAAGGTCTGTCAAAACAATCTAACAAACAGTTATGAATGTTGAAGTAAGACTTTGAATTGGAATTGTTGTGGGTCAGATTCATGTCTGTAAGGTAAAAGATGAAATAGATTTTGAGTTTATCAACCTGATTATGCATTATAGATATTTCAGTCCAACTTTAGAAAAGTTTTTTCATGATTCAAACCAATCATAAAGCATATAGATCTAACAAATAGATGAGCCCAAATTTTTCCTTATTTTCAATAAATCGTTTTGTGTAGTGTCAAACAATACTTACAGACAAAACCATGTAACTAATGCATATTTAAAAAGACGTGTTTACAATTGAAAAGTTTATTATCTCAAATAAATTTTATATTCTCTTTTGCCATCAGATAATATTTATTTTCTGCAGAGATAAGTAATAACAAAGGTGCCAGCATAGCCCCCTGCTGTCAATTTTTTTAATCTCTGCATGATGGATTCTGTCCCTTTGCTCTCTGTTTATTGAGTTTCAAAATTTATAAACATCTTTTGCAAATATTTATGCCCGTCAGGGATTTTCCCAAGCTATTTCATTTTAGTGTTAGCTATGTTTATTTCGTTAGACCTTCCTAGATAACAAGCTGTAATATTATCTTTGACAAAACTCTGTGGGCAACCAATGGATTTCTTTGTTCAAGTCATGTGACGTTACATCATAACGAAGCACATGTTATATAATTTTTGTGGAAAAACTTTATTATCCTGAATCGGTGGCTAAATACGACCACATGTTGAATGTGTGAATATTTAAAATGTGATTAGTGTCCCCCTCCGCAACGCGGAACGGTGGATTATGTATTCAGCGGCGGACGTCGTACGTCACAATTCTTGTTTACGCGATATCTCCAAAGTCCAAAGTCTTTACATTTGGTGTCAGCCTACATTGGGGGAAGACGCAGACCCCAGTTGATTTTAGTGACCTTGACCTTATTTTCAAGGTCACCGCGACACTTTGACCACTTTTCTTATGCTTGTTAACGCAATATATCATGACTGGTTGGACCCAAAGTCTTCAAATTTGGTGTCAGCCTATAGTGTGGGATAACGCAGACACCAGTCAATTTTGTTTACCTTGACCTTTTTTCAAGGTCACCACGACACTTTGACCACTTTTTGAACTCTTGTTTACGCGATATCTGATGAAGCGTTGTATCCAAAGTCTTCAAATTAGGTGTCAGCCTACATTGGGGGAAGACGCAGACACCAGTCGATTTTTGTGACCTTGACCTTATTTTCAAGGTCACCGCAACACTTTGACCACTTTTTGAACCCTTGTTTACGCGATATCTCATGAAGCGTTGCATCTAAAGTCTTCAAATTGAATGTCAGTCTACATTGGGGGAAGACGCAGACACCAGTCGATTTTAGTGACCTTGACGTTATTTTCAAGGTTACCGTGACACTTTGACCACTTTTCTAACTCTTGTTAACGCGATATATCATGAACCGGAGCACCCAAAGTCTTCAAATTTGCTGATCATCATGACACTTTTTACCAGTAATGCAATATATAAAGTAGCTCATTTTGACCAATTGATGTGTCTTTAAACTCAATGTTACCGGCGGGGGACATTGCCATGTTAGTGGCAAACACTTGTTTAAAAAATTATTTTTGTAATATTGAAATATCACCCTCTTTTGGTAAATCTAATTTGTGCTATCCAACAAAATACAGTCAACTTGATGTGAGATATCAAAATTGTTCTCATTAAGATTTACGAAATGTGTGTGTTTTTATTAGCCTGCAGATCCCAGAATAGTATGGGACAGAAGCAAGAAACCAATTCTGGAATATATTATCAAGTTGCTGTTCCAACAGATAGGCCGCTCAGAATGGCTTACCGGTAGGTCTAAAGAATTCGACAGCTAAAGTATTAAGATAATTTTTGTAAAATTAAAATAATTGAAAGCACCATGTGTTAGAAGTTGACAGTATACAAGTAACGTTGTAGTTGAAAAAATCCATATCCTTTTTCATCTGTTTTTTGTACATTAAAAAGAATATGAAATTTTATGAAAGGTAAATGTATAATAAACACGTTGCTGAAATTAGGTTAAGGAATTTTCAATTACATTTTTTTAGAAACCTAATTTTCAAGTATGGCTCTATTTTGGTAATTCAAAACCGGTATTTACACGCATGGAATCTACACGTATGTCCAAGAAATATAATCTGTCAGATTAAAATCTCCATTTTTTACCCAGAATAAACAGTTTTTAACAATGTTTGAATGAAAGTAGTGTTCTCAAAGTGTGGTGTTGACATGAACACCCTTTCAAGAACCTGCTATTAGCAGATAGTGATCAGTTTAAGAAAAAAACAGATATGATTATTTAAAAATCCCAGTAATTTACGAGCAACAATCACAAAAAAATATCATCATGATGATAATAACATTCAACAAAAATCTTTAAAAAATCATTTTCTACTTTTTGTCCCTTCATTTTTATGCCTCATTTTTTTCTTACAAACGTAATAATTGAAATGAAAGGAATTCTAGATTGCTCTTTTATGGCAGTTTTAATACCTTCGAAGCCATTGGCACAAAATAGCAAATTTTTGTTCCGTGCACTTATGCACGTGCACCCTGCGAGCAACACACAGGCGTAGTTTAAACATTGAAAATGTCACCGAACATCTGGAAAAACTTGAATAGAAGCAAGCATCTGGAGTGCAAGGATGCAAGGTTGAACACTGTGGTTCTCCAGAAGAGAAACTCTCCAATCCAGTTAGATGTATAGAATTATCTAACAGACCCTCCAAGACAACAAACATGATGTGAGGCCAAATACAACCAGTTGAATACAGGACTTTGCTGGAACTTTGAGTTGGCATTAACACTGTTTTGACAGGTCCAAGTATCTGAGGAATTCTACAATGAAGGAAACATACTTTAAAAGCTGATTTTTGTATGGGAGGTTTTTGATATGTAATAGGTTCTATGTTTACCTAGACGCTCGTCACCGAAGTAGACATGATTTGGTTTCAGGTATATAGTACCAGTTCTTGAAGCGTGACACGCCCATGTTTGTAGTTTCAAGCTTGATAGACTTTGCAGCTTCTACTTTACAAGCGTTCCGTCCTAATTATTGTTTTGTTGATGCGTGAGAGAATTATGCCCACTCTAACAGACCTATGTTCCTCAATGTTGAAACTGGAGATGTAGATCGCACAGATTGAAAAATAAATTCTACTTTTGTAAAAAGTTGTGTGTAATGTAATAGCTAGGTAATGCAAGCATCTGGATTTGAAATTGCTGTGTGTTATTGAATAAAAATGTCAGGGTGATAATTTGGAGACACCTAATGGTGTTGATAATGGTAATGATAATGCATTCATATAGTGCCTAGCAGACTTGTTGTTCTTGAAATTTGGCTGGTGGGATAGTGCAGTGGTTAACATGCTCATCTTCAGATCAAAAGGTCCTAGGTTCGAATTTTGTCAGGGGCTCAGCAACTTTTCTGCAGGAGAGAACTGTTCTACATGCAGTAAGGTTTTGCCGCAATCCAACACTGAATTTCAGTACAGTACTACCCATGGTTTGATAGTTCCAGCTAATGCCTGCAAGTTTCACTGCAATGCATAGCCACAATGGTGTTACAGGCATTCTCCCTGTAGAAATACCAGCAGCTATGATATAAGAGAAATAATCTTGAAAGTGGCATTAAACCCCAAATCACCTCACCTCTTGAAGTTGGGATGTTAATTTTCCGTGTGACCATATACCACATGCTGCTGCAAGGTGCACAGTTCCGTTCCTTCAGTGATCAACAATATGACAAAGTTTAGTCCAAGCACACTGCACCTTACTGTTATCTCTTTCTCAACTAGGTGTCTGCAAGACTTGATTATCTCAGCATCGAACCCAAAGCTAACCTTTGGGTACATTGCTACCCTGAAATTTCAGCACAGGTTTGCTATTTCCATCTTAGGGTCTCCGGTTTCACCATTGTACAAATCCTATCACCTTGATGACCCACCAATGGATGCATTTGTCATTGGTTCAGGCACATTATGTACTGTCCATCACTATGGGCTGTGACAACACTGAAAGAGACGCTGTTAATAAGGTTCCTTGCCTTTACACACCTCGTTATTCAGATTTGCACCATTTTAAAACTAAGTACCCAGTGTTTCCCTTTCATGTGAAAATGTGTTCATATTTTGGGGGGTTCAAACTTAAAACTATTATTTTTATGATTAGTTTTTAGCTCATCAGGCCTGAAAAAGGCCCCAAATAAAGGCCTAAGAGGCCATGACCTAAAAACATATTTTCATCTTCTTCTCCAGAACAAAATTACCTAGAAGGCTGTAATGTTGTGTGCAGACTCTTTAGCCAATGGGGATTCTAAATTGTAGATTTGATGACCCTCGGGCCCCAAATAAGGGCCTCACAGGCCATGACCTAAAAACATATTTTCATCTTCTTCTCCAGGACAAAAAGACCTAGAAGGTTGCAATATTTTGTGGAGACTCTTTCGCCAATGGGGATTCTAAATTGTAGATTTGGTGACCCTGGGGCCCCAAATAAGGGCCTTAGAGGCCATTACCTAAAAACCAATTTTCATTGTCTTCTCCAGAACAAAATGACCTAGAAGGCTGTTATATTGCACAATATTACTGCCTCCTAGGTCTTTTTGGAGAAGACCTAGAAGGTCTCAAAGGCCATGACCTAAAAATCTTATTCAGTCTTCATCGTTCAACAAATTAAACCCTGATGAGCTACAGAGCCCATGGCTCTATTTTTATCTGCATTTATTGAAAACCATTTAAGTTCCGACATTTTCTTGCACTTCAAATCTTTAAATTCAAATAAAGTAATTCAATGAATTTTGTTCTGTGAAAAAAAGAAATTCTGCATGTGCATCTCCAGTGTGGCAAGTGTGAAAATAATACGTCCTAGTCTGGACAGACTACTTCATCGCGCCACATTCACAAATAAAACAACAATTGGTGCCAAGAAAAAGTTCAATCTGTGTTCTTCATGATAATAACACTACTGTTTTTGCCTCTCCCTGCACATTTGTGAAAGGGATTTTCACTTGCTCACTACATTATAATAGTGTGAAGCTTCCCCCGATATTTTGCTTCCAAATTTGTTTTTATCCTTTTATGGTTCAGCTGTTTTGTAGGTTTTAAAAATGGTAAGTGTTCCCTTGAGAAAGTTTACGATTCTAGGGGCCAACTAGAAGACATATATTGTTTTGCAAGAGTTTCTTTTCAATTTGTGTGATACAATAGCCAAAATGGTATTGCAGGCTTGCTCCTTGCAATAATACTAGCAGCCGTGAAATAAGTAACATGCTCTTGAAGCGGTGCATTCAACTCACCTAAACTCAGTTTGTGTGAAGAAAGAGTGTCTATTGACAAACCAGTTTTCAGCATTTATTGGAAAGTATCACCCACATTCTCTGCAAAAATAATATGAAAGATTTAATCAGGAGTTTATATTGTAGTAATCATTTCACATGATGAAGGAAGAAAAACAAGTTTTTGAATATAGAATCTGTTTTTATCAAAACCCAAAATATTCCGTAGGTAAAAGATTTGATACAAATATATTGTATTTGTGTATATTATATTATATATATATATATATAACTGTCCAAATGTAGTAAGATAATTGCCAAATAACACTCTTTTAAATGTTGAAATTATTGATATTATTTAGTTATATACTTTGAATACTGAATTGGACAATTTCTCATTTGAAATAAATATTGGAAAAACAAGATGCCCAACACTTTTGAGCATTAGAATTATAGGATTAATCGAGCAACATGCTCAGTGTGATAATTGGAATTATAGGATTAATCGAACAACGTGCTCAGTGTGAGAATGTGGAAATTATAGAAATAATAGAGGAACATGCTCACTTGCTCAGTGTGTGAGAAAATTGGAAGAATATGATTAATCGAGCAACATGCTCAGAGCAGAGGTTGTGAGAATTTGGGAATTGAAGGATTAATCAAATGTGCTCAGAGTGTGAGAATGTTGGAATTATAGGATTAATCGAGCAACATGCTCAGTGTGTGAGAATGTTGGAATTATAGGATTAATCGAGCAACATGCAGAGGTTGTGAGAATGTGGGAATTATAGGATTAATCAAACAACATGCTCAGAATGTGAGAATGTAGGAATTATGGAATTAATCGAACCATATGCTCAGAGTGTGAGAATGTGGGAATTATGGAATTAATAGAGCAACTTACATGCTCAGAGTGTGAGAATGTTGGAATTATAGAATTAATCAAGCAACATGCTCAGAGTGTGAGAATGTGGGAGTTATAGAATTAATCGAGCAACATGCTCAGAGTGTGAGAATGTGGGAATTATGGAATTAATCGAACCATATGCTCAGAGTGTGAGAATGTGGGAATTATGGAATTAATAGAGCAACTTACATGCTCAGAATGTGAGAATGTGGGAATTATAGAATTAATCAAGCAACATGCTCAGAGTGTGAGAATGTTGGAATTATAGAATTAATCAAGCAACATGCTCAGAGTGTGAGAATGTTGGAATTATAGAATTAATCGAGCAACATGCTCAGAGTGTGAGAATGTGGGAGTTATAGAATTAATCGAGCAACATGCTCAGAGTGTGGGAATTATGGAATTAATCGAACCATATGCTCAGAGTGTGAGAATGTGGGAATTATGGAATTAATAGAGCAACTTACATGCTCAGAATGTGAGAATGTGGGAATTATAGAATTAATCAAGCAACATGCTCAGAGTGTGAGAATGTTGGAATTATAGAATTAATCGAGCAACATGCTCAGAGTGTGAGAATGTGGGAGTTATGGAATTAATCGAGCAACATGCTCAGAGTGTGAGAATGTGGGAATTATGGAATTAATAGAGCAACGTACATGCTCAGAGTGTGAGAATGTGGGAATTATAGAATTAATCGAACCATATGCTCAGAGTGAGAATGTGGGAATTATAGAATTAATTGAACAACATGCTCGGAGTGTGAGAATGTGGGAATTATGGAATTAATAGAGTAACGTACATGCTCAGAGTGTGAGAATGTGGGAATTATAGAATTAATCAAGCAACATGCTCAGAGTGTGAGAATGTGGGAATTATAGAATTAATCGAGCAACATGCTCAGAGTGTGAGAATGTGAGAATTATAGAATTAATAGAGCAACGTACATGCTCAGAGTGTGAGAATGTGGGAATTACAGAATTAATCGAACCATATGCTCAGAGTGTGAGAATGTGGGAATTATAGAATTAATCGAACAACATGCTCGGAGTGTGAGAATGTGGGAATTATGGAATTAATAGAGTAACGTACATGCTCAGAGTGTGAGAATGTGGGAATTATAGAATTAATCGAACAACATGTTCAGAGTGTGAGAATGTGGGAATTATAGAATTAATCGAGCAACATGCTCAGAGTGTGAGAATGTGGGAATTATAGAATTAATCGGACAACGTGCTCAGAGTGTGAGAATGTGGGAATTATAGAATTAATCGAGCAACATGCTCAGATTGTGGGAAATTTTGGAATTAATCGAGTAACATGCTAAGAGTGTGAGAATGTCGCATGTGGATTGTTGATCTTGAGAAATTCAGAGATCACAGTCCCACATCAAGTCTTCCATGACAGACAACAAACACGATGTTTAACCGCTGCGGACCTCTGTGAAATGCATCCTGGTAGAATGTTCCGATACAGCTATAAGAAATCAACAAAAAACAATATGTCTATAACATCTGGCAGCTTGAGTAAGGGAGACAACCACTGCCTAAGTAACATTATTGCTGCCCACTAAAAACGTTAATTTTCTTCATGGCCAGTCTCTTAACCAGACTCTTTATATTTAATATATATAAACCAAAGCAAATCTTAAAGACTGAATACAAGTATATATTTACAGGACTCCTAACTCATTTACCTAGGATTGGCCGCTTGTTCATTGATTTCATAGTCTCAAAAATCACTTGTTAGTAAAAGGTGAGTTACGAGTAAATTAAAATGACACTCCATTATTACGGTACATGACTTCCTGGACATATACTTGATAGTTAGGATCTACTTTCACAGAGTATCCTAAGTGTAAGATAATCGTAACCCAATATTATAACTAACTTGTAGCTAAGCACACCTTTAACACTGAAGGGGCTTTTTGCAAATACATTTTTGTAAATGCAGTACTTCAGTTGCAATAAATGTACAATTTTGAATAAATTAATCAACAGGCAAGTTGAAAAGTAATCTCAGTAAGAATCAACCCATGCTCTCATCCAGACCCTAAAGCAAAACTTCAAAGGAGCTTCCTGAAGTCTAGAAATTTGGCAAGTCTAAAATGCCTCAGCTCTAATTTAGTCATCTTGCCATTCTATAAATATTCCGCTGGAATTGAAGATATGGTGACATTTTGTTTTGCTCGTCTGTCTGTCTGTCTGTCTGTCTGTGAAATCTGCTTTTTCTTGCTATTTTGGAATATGAAAACTGAAGAGTGATGAAGATTTATGGATTGTATCTATGCAAGGTCATACATTATTTTATTCTCTCCAAATATGATATTTTAGTAGCAGGCCCTGCTGCATTTACCCAAAAAGTCCTGGCGTTATCACTTGTCAGTTATTGGTGAAGCTACGAGTCCAATCAAACACAATGACTCACCTAAGAACTTTAAGAAGTCAAATATAAAAACCACAGCATTGATGTGTTACAGGAGTGGCTATATTTCATCATGTGGTATGTGCACACAGGTTTCTGACAATATGTTATTGTGTAAACGATCAGGATTAATGTGAATATATCTGTATGTATCTAACGATATGAAAACACATCTACAACCAAAGTGTGAGATTGATCAGATTTGAATGTCTACCCATGAACCTGTGCTTTAGAACTTATTTTGCTACAGGCATTCTAACTAGAACATCGAGGCACAGGTTTTCATGAGAAACATGGCAAGTGGAAGTAAGTATGCATAATTTGCATGCAGATATCTAGATATCGCCTATGTCGTGGGAAGATGACATCATTCAAGAATATATATATACTTACTCATAGCGTCTCAGCCAGATCTAGACTAGTTCAGATAGGGCACTTTATAAATGTGGCTTATTACTACCTTATTATTATAGACATAGCTCTGAAGCTAATTTGGTACAGCATATTTTCTTTGATTTCTAACCTCATTTCTAGGATCAGTTCAGGTAAGGTCAAATAGGATGTCAATAACGCATACCTGAAGGTGTATGTGTATTCTATGCAGTTTCACAGACTTAACATCAGTCTAGAAACGAGGCGCATTGGTCCATCTGTTTTGTGGAGAATGCCCAATTCTCACCACAAGCAATCATTATGGGCCGAGAACAGTCTAATAAAACACCACTCAGCACAGCGACGCACAGATTGCTTTCTATTTCCCAAGAATTTTTTCTGAGATTGTACAAAAAAAGTTGTGCAGGAAAGTTTCTCATGAGAGAGAGAGGCTTGGAGGTAGAACATGTTTGTGCACAGATTTAAAAGTCAACTATGACAAGAAGCAAGGACATGCATAACTAACTCTACTCCGTATGTATGATGATAATTCAAGACACGGAAGAATGGAAGAGACATTTGGTTTGATCTTAAGCCCATTTATCTGTGGAGCACCAATTGACTGCATCTGAACATAGCAAATCTTAGCCAGGATCTATCGAGATCTGAACAATTTCTTATGTGTTTTGCAGTACGAGTCTTGTAAGTTTGCACCTGTGTGAAATAATTAACGAGTTGGCTTGTTAATTTGTATTGCAAACTGTGATATGACAGAGCGTTTTTATTTTATTTAGATGTAGCACAGCAATATTAGCCTGCATTTTAACAACGCAAGTATAAGCCAGGTTTTAATGTGATCTGAAATATTTCTAATGTGTTTTGCAGTACAAGGTTTACAAGTTTGCACCTGTGAGAAATAATTAACGAGTTGGCTTGTTAATTTGTAACTCAAACTGCGAAAGGACAGAATTTTTTTATTGATGTCTATAGGACACCGATAACTTACATTCTAACATCTAAGCTAGGATCTATCATGATTTCTAATGATTTTTACAGTAAAATCTTGGTTGTTGACACCTGTGTGAAATAATTAGGGAGTAGGCTCGTTTGTTTATATCTTAAACTTCAACACTAGACCTAGAGATCAAATATGTTTCTGTGACAACTTCAAATACTTCAATTACTGTGGGCCGTATTATTCCCATAAGTTCATAACTTTTTAAAATGTTGGTATGTTAACATATTTGCACTTGAAATTGTTTGAAATTTTCTTTTGCTAAGATTTGTAAATATTTATTTTTGAGTAAAAGCATATGCTGAAAACAGCTTAGGTATTGAAAAAAGGGAAATTTTCTTGTATTTTGAAATTGTTCATGAACCATCAAAATTTATGATGTTTGGAATTAAAAAATCTTCTAAACCGATGTGATCCAAGTAACAATAAAACCTTGTTCTATCTTTGAGCAAAATGTAGCTAATAGTTTTTAAAAGAGAAATCTGTTTTAAAAGGTAGACATTGCATGTGAATAAAAGTTAAGTTGATGAACATAAAGGCACGTACGTTTATGAACTGCCAAACTATTTTTGACAAAGACAGTTGACACCTTAAAGTTGTTTTTAAAGCCGTATCGATAGAAAATGTTTATCTGTATTCAGAGAAAATGGTGCGATGTATAAAGCAACAGTGGTGTGAAACTCTTCAGTGTGAAAGGTAGATTTGTAGGTCTCATGCGAATTTGAGAGTTCATACAACAAGCTTATTGACCATTCCATCATTGTACCATATTTAGAACTCTGTGTGTTTAGGTATCGCTACATCAGTCAGATCACTTGAACTACCTTTGAGCGACCATTTTAATGTGAACACAATGGCCACTCAATGGAAAAGGGACTTAACCGAACCATGTGCAATTGTTTTAGAACTCGTTTATTGATGTAGGAGCATTATTTAGCCATTCGTAACACTTTGTTTCAGTCAGAAAAATGTTCTACGGCGTCTTTAAAGTCACAGTGTTTGCAAGTGTTAGAACAGTTATTAAAGTCCTCATGTATTTTCAAATGTTAATACAATGATTAAAGTCATCATGTGTTTGCAAGTGGAAGTACAATGATTAAAGTCACCCTTTGTTTGAAAGTGTTAATACATGGATTTATGTCACCATGTGTTTGCCAGTGTTTCTGAAAGGAATGCTCTCTGTGATACACATGTCCTTTTTGAGGGGCGAATTGGATAAATATTTTCAGTGTTATGGCCCTTTACATATGGAGCGCTTAGCTTTCCTAAATTTGACTGACAGTGTCTGTGTTCTGAAATCAACTCCTCCTGAAGTTTTGACAAAGATCATTGATATTAAGTTATATTCTTTGACCTTCTTACCTTGACCTTGATGAAAGACCCAATATTTGGAATTTTAACCTTGACCAAAACTTTTAATTCGTCAACATAGGCCTTTAAAAATAGTATGTTTCCCATGTCACATGTTACCTTGACCATGACCTTGGTGTAGGATGCATTTTCTGACAAATTTAACTATGGCCCTAATTTCTGATTGATCAGTGATAGGTCTTTGATATTTTACATGTTTTATCATTGTTACTAGACAATGTCATCATTTTGAAGTTGATCAAAGACTATCTCATGTTACATGCAGATCAAGAGGAGAGCTCTACTCTTTCATCAATTACGTTTAAACTGCTTGTTTGAGGGCAGAGTCGCCAGACCCTAAATATACATACACATATGCCTACCTATATATATATCTTTATAGCCGGTCGGCCATCTTAGATCCTCCTATAGGACCGGAATAAATTACTGGATCAAATACGCTTTGTAAATTCATACACTGTTCCAAGTTTCCATTTCCGTCCTATGACAGAATTCAAGATGGCCAACTATATATGTCCCACCTTTCTTAATTGTTATAAGGTAGGTAGTTTGGTATTTATGTATACCCTGGTATGTATTTTTAGGGTCTGGCGTCTGTGTTCAGACGATAGCTTGTGCGTCAATAGGACAAACCCCAGGTGGTTCTTGAGCTCGCAGAACAGTCTTGTTTTGTTATAACCCATTACCTCAGAATAATCTGTGTTAAAAATGTTTTATTCCTTTAAAATGGATTGACATGAATTCATTCTGCAGATGAATGATATAAAGAGAACATACTGGACAATTTTCTCTCAATATATGATTAATGTTCCTTTTCCTGTTTCAGTTTGCGTATTTCACCTACGGCACGAAGGATGTTTTGGAACGAGAGTGTAAACATCTCAACAAGAAGATGAGGGTGAGCATGGTTGACCTTTGACCCTGATTAGTCTTTTGAGAGAGCAATATACTATACCAACCTACTGTTGTGACTAAGTATTGCAATTTCTGAGATGCCTAGTTCTTTATCTTACAATAAAAGTATAATCTCCTGTGCTTTAACTATACTAGTTCAGGGCAAAACTATACTTTTTAACAAAACAATTTGGGTACAGCAAACTTTATTTCTTAAATCTATTGCAATACTATTTGATCCAAACGAAAAAACATGAAGAGCTAATTTTCCTCTTTTTTTTTTATTTCAATGATCTTATTGATGAAAGTAATAAGTCACCAAACTGTGGGAATAAACCATCAATGAAACATATTTTGCCAAAAAAAAGCCTGAACTTACATTTAAAAAAGGTATGAAAATTATAAAAGAATGAAGCCTTTTAGATATTTTCCATAAGAGTCTAAAGTGTAAATAAATCACATTGGTTAATTTTAATTGAGAGAACAAAAACATTTCTTATACTTAAATTTAGTCTAATTGAGACGATAACCTAAATTACAACTAGGACGATGCATGAAAACATTATACATCTGTTGGACAAAATTTCTTTTGAGAGTAAATTGATATTGATGGACATTATAATGTATACCCTTGAAAGACATTTGTAAATTAAAAAGAGGTACAGGATAAGGGATTATATTAAGCAAGTGCTTAGATTTTCAAAGTATTCAAATTTCTACTCCAAATTTCCAAGAATAAATGCAGTTGTGTTCTGGTTCTCATGTCCACAGCTCCCAACTGCTGGACACATGTGTTTGTGTTTATACCTGTATTGTTAGCTTGTTAGTGGACAATGGTCACTCCACATGCTGACTGATGTGGGACCGGAACTATAATACCAATCTCTGCTCTATTCCCAGGCTCAGAGACTAACATAGACTTCCTGGAATTGAGAATTTGTGGTGAAAATTAATGTTTGAAATTCTCACGATATATCACTTTGAAAAAGTCCTTCAAGATTCTGAGTGGATCTGAACTAATGGTAACTTGTAGTTACTGAAATGAAGATCTGGACTTGAAAATTCATGTTTGAAATTCTCTCGATATGTCAAACAAAACAGTCACTTTAATAAATCTTAAATAGCATGGAGAACGTGTGATGTTGTGCAAGAATAATTCTCAGTTTTCTAATGTTTCAAAGAGTTTAATGTCTATCTGTGATGTAAGATTTGCAATTTGGAAAGAGGATGTAAGGGGCATCTATGAATGCGATATTATCGGCCTGTGTTCATAAAATTCTTTTAGTAGCAAAATCCAAATTCACGTCCTGTTTATATTTTATGTATCTGTTTCAACATGTCAAGAGATCCTGCAGTAGAGTGCTCGGTAAAATGGCAACATGACATGTCCAGGACATCATCAACTTCCTGTTTTACACAAATCACGTTTTGACATAACCGTCAAAATCTTTTTCTTCATTTACATTTCCAGGCATCCTGTTTATTGCAATTCAAGTTTTAAGTTAAATAAAGTTTTGACGTCTCTGTCATATTCAATCATGCAAAATTCAACCACAAAACCAAAGATGACATTTGTGGCCAGCAGATCTACAATTAGAGGAAAGGAACACACCATTTCCTATATTTATTATCTCGTCAGGAGTTATTGTAAAATCTCTTTCTCTCCGCTGCAAGGTGTAAACATCCTTTCTTTGATGCTGGTAGTCAAGGAGGACTTCCCCTCTGTAAACACAGCAGAGGAACATGTGTAGCTAGAAGTGCCACTGCCCACACAATTCAACACTTGTGTCCTTCCAGGATCTAACCCAACCCTAAACTAACTTCTAGCTATCAGTGAAAGGAAACAGTGGTCCTTGATTTTCAAAGCTTCTTTTAATGGTGTAGGTTGGTCTTGAACCTGCAGATCCAGGTTTATTAAAATCATAATAATCAGTATTTATATGGCACAGTTTTCCATCAACTAGTGCATGCTCGAGGCACTAACAACAGTGTTACCCTGGTCAAACCCCGAAGACCTAAATGTCGCCAGAAGGTTACCTCCAACACAAGCGTTACCAGGTATCCATTTGTACTGCTGGGTGAACAGGGGCACATTTTGAACAAGGTCACTTAGTCGGGGTGACACCGTAAGTCTCTCAAGCCAGTGGTCAGTCCCGATTCCTGTAGACTGGACACTCAGAATGGTTGGACACTAATGAATTCAGCAGCTTGTGTATAACTGCCAAACCTTAACACTGACAACAATAATCTAAGTGGTTAAACATTTTGAATGACAATATAGTGATGTTTTTCTTATTAAAATCCTTGAAAATATCTGAACTAGGAGGACGTCTAATTGATGTTCAGTAATCAAAGACAAAAAAAGTACTGTCATATTGAGTCATATCAAGTTTCTAAACTTTAGAATCTTTCAAAGCTTTATGCAAATAAAAACAAGAAACCTCCAACTTTGTTTCAAACCTTGACTTTGATTGAAGTTTCCGAGACAAATGCAACTTGAAAGGAAGCGAATCAAGGCAAGATGATCCTCAGTTGCTTGCATTAAGTTAGTAGAGCTTCTATGAAACTGACAATTTTTTTAAGTGTTTTATTTTGGTTTGCATCAGTGCTTCATGATCCTCTATTTAACTGGTCAAACTAATTTGAATCTTGAGTTAAGTTGTCATAGCTCATCTGGCCATTTAGTATGTTTATGTTTTGGATATAAGTCGGGTGAGCTAGAACCAGAATTGGGTACATGGTTTATTGTTGGGATATGTTCTGTCTCAAAAAGCTTTAAATTTTCAAAATTATTAAAAAGTCCAATAAAAATTTGCAAGGTCAAGATACTCAAAAGTTTTCTAAAATCAAGCATGTTTTCAGCTACAGTGTTTTTATCAAAGTTTGTAGTATGACATGACCTTGACTTAATTGAAATCCAGTGCTTCTTGTAGTTGAGCATGTAAACAATTTAAACTCTCTAATTAACTGGTGCACATATGATTTGAATTCATGGTTTAGTGGTTCATCATGTGGACATTATTTCCAAATGAAAATGGACCGAGCACAACACCCTGTATAAACCCTTCTACAGCTGATCGTGCGGCCTCGTAAATCTCCACCACCATTAGCAAGAGAGAAAACAAACAGGCAGAAAATTCCATGTTTTTGTATTTTCTGATATTCCATTTTTAAAAAATCCTTCTCATTGGCTGCGAGTGTGAGAAAAGTCATGTTTATGCCAACTGCTGAGGAATTTTTATGAGAGGGAGAGGGTGAGACCGTGTGTATGTGAGCCGAGATTGGATTAGATATATGATGGATGTCCCAATGGTTGGACTAACAGTCAGGGAGGACATGTTTATCACATATGGGGTAACATCCATAATGTTAACCATTAGTGTCTAAATCACCCACTGTGAACCATTAGTATGTGTAACCTACATCTACCATGGCATCAGGGAGGTTAACAAGTTCAATGACTTCAAGTGTTTTGGAGTTTTGAAATTGAATTTGACATGTCCAATGCTAAAAATGTTATTATATTTGGCTTATTCTAAATGGCATAGGATGATTGTTAGTGAAGTTCTGTATATTTGGTAACATCTGTAATGCCTTAAAAAAGAATCAATTTGTGATAATAAAGATATATGTTGACCTCTCATTAAATGATAATTTTTTGAGGAAATAGATATTGAAGATTCTGAAGGATATCTCAAAGTTATTAACCTAGCCACTATTTTTAAAATAAAATTGTTTATAAAATGTTACTAAGAAAAGACGTTCCATTTATCTTTAAATTAAATTATCTGTAAACAAATTTACTGATTTCAGATGTGTTTATTAAGATAAATGCTGTAAGGTTGTTTTTTTTGTCATGTGATTTTGATTTGACATGATAGGTCATGTAGCACAGAGAGCTTGTTGTAAGATTGAGAAAATCTTGACAGATTTCACCATCTTGTTGACAGAATATTCCAGAGAACATGATATGAAAATCATATGTTATCAAGGGTCAAATCTTCCAGAATCTCAAGACTTTTCACAGTCTCTAATATGATGAATAATTGTTTAACATAAATTAAACACAAAAATGACACTTCTTTTGGAAAAAAGTCCCTAAAACTTAGCGTAAGACAAATCTTTTACTTTATCAATAAATTACTTTAGTGGACAGCAAAATTAGTTTCTGAAAAAAATTATGAAACCGCCAAAACAATTCCTCAGGTTTTGGGCTCAGAAAAGTTAGGTTTCATTCAGGAGATAAAATCAATGTTTAAGTATATGACTTGGATGCAGCTTATTCCATTAATAATTGTGTGGACTTTTTGGACACTTTACATTATGAATCCCTTTTAATGTAAAAGACAGCAACATTTGACATCTTAGGACAAAATTTTAAAAAGTGTGCAATTTTTCCATGACACTCTGTTGAGGTAAGATGATATACAGTTTAAAACTGTTTCAAGAGTAATTCCCTTATATCTCACATCTAGTATTATTGTAGGCAGAAAGTCCAGAATACCATTGTATCTTGAGAGACTGGCATTACAAAACTCTTATTTAGAGTTTTAGATAGTTTTATTGAAGGACTAAGGCAAGTCTGTTCACACTGGTGAGGATTCCCATTAACTGTTTATATGAAAAGTTAACCCAATCAGAGAGTCAGAAAATCTGTCAACAACTTTGTTCTGGTGTGTTTCATCTTCAAATACAACACTGTAAAAATGGTGCCAAATTCTGCTACACAAAAATTGGAATGTCCTTTCAGCTTTGAGATAAAATCAGGCAGTTTGATTACAACATTGAGGAGAGATTGGTGGAGGAATAAACTGTGATGAAAATTTGACAAGAAAGTGTTTTGGGTCCCTGGGGGTTATCACAGTTGGAGAAAATCACTTTCCCAGGAAATCTGAGAAAATGTCTTGGGGTGCCGCACTATCATTGTCTACTTACTTGGAAACGGTGGAAATCTAATCCTGGGAAGTGGTTTATAGATTGCCAGCTTCATATCTTCATCTTTCAGGCTTCTTTCTGGAATTGGCTGCTAAGTCTTTCATCTTAACAAATTGTGTTTTGATTTGTCCTTGAAAAATTTTAACTAGATTTTGTTCCACTATAAGTTGTAACATGTTGAAACAAAATTTTAATTGTGTTGGTTACATAGACATACCATCTCATCCTTTTGGACAGATATCTGAATAATTAAAGTGTTAACATTGATCAACCTACATATAGTACCACATGATTTTTAGAAGTTAATAAGGGTCATAATGATAATGATAATTCTATTCTTCTGTACACTTGATGTAAAACCAACAATTAAAAAAACCATCATCACATAAACCGTATACTTCACTGTACTTGCAGACTCAAATGTTATGTCCAGTACTTATGTCTTCATCCAGTGTATAAATATATAGCCAATCACAGATTATAACCTGACATTAAAAAGTTGGGATTCTTAGTCACTCAGTATAGTTGGGCACTGATTAACTCATTAGCTTAAGTGTTCATCATATTTCCATGGGAAGTATTCAAAACTTAGCTGGTAAAATCGTGATTCTACATTCATGGTCAAATATATTCAAAATCTGAAGTTTTTGCCACCAGGTGGAGCTAGACGGGGTGGTGTTGGATCTGCCGGACATCGAGGGGATCGTGATCCTCAACATCAGCAGTTGGGGCGGTGGGTGCAGGCCCTGGTCGCTTGCTTCCGACGATCTCGAGTTCGAACCACCATGGTGAGTAGCTTATTCCGTATTTATCAGATGTGTGTTTGCTTTTTATGCCTCTAGAATTGAAGATGCTTGGTCGAGGGTAACCAGGGATGTAGCTCAATTGGTTGAGTGTCCACTCATCACCCAGAAGACCAAGGTTTGATTCCTGGTTGTGTCATACCAAAAGATGTTAACCCTTACGTTGCGTATATATATTTTACCATTTTTAGCCCCTGTGGCGGAATTTACAGGCTCGCAGCTCGCAGCAGTAGTTTGGGCTTTGGCACTAACTAGCTCTGCTGGCGGAATTTCCAGGCGGCGATTCCGGTATCGTTTTTACAAAATATACCGCATCTACATGGCGAATAAGGACTATATACGGGCGTTCAATACAAATTCAAGTAGCGAAACCCGTACACAAATGGCTAATTCACACTCGAAACTTTGAATGAATTTTCTATGTTTTTTCGTTTTTATTCTATTACTTTCGAAAGATTGTCTTTTATTCGGGCCTCGTAACATCATAAATACGAAACGAAAATAATTCCATTTATATACGGAATTGAAGACAAGATGTCTAGCTTCACAATGATATAAAAATTATTAGAATGCGACCTTTGGTTATAATTCTATAGCTATGTAAAGTTTGTCTTTATTCCCACCTATAAAATCGTCAATACTTACAACATGTATGCGGCATTGCAAACGGTCGTTCATCGCACTTTTCCAAGAAATCATAATCTCGAACCAGTTGACAAATAAGCACATGTCAACCCAAATATGGTTATGTTGTTTGACTTTTCAAATAAACGCTAACCTCGAACCATAACTGATGAAAATATGTTGATTAGTTTGTGTGCCGTTTGGTTTCACATGCCTCTCAGAAAGGTAAATTCTTTTTCAGAAGGGATCCTCCTTGGGGTACTTATTGCATAAAATCCTTGATTTTTGATATATGACAGGTTGTAACTATATTTTCCACTTAAAATTAGTTAAAAAACTAAAAAACCGTACTTTGGGTCACCCCTTTCGAGCCCCACCCCTTACGGTTGTCATGCAACCAGGGGCGGATAACTCTAATCTCACCACTTTTCTTCCTGTCATTGAACTGACAAGTCGCACGAAGTTTTCAAGAAGTTTTTCTGAGTTTACGTACAATCGCAAAGAAAATGGCCCAAAACAAAGCTGTATGTGTGGTAACTTCTACCTTTTCTACAGTAGGGTCGAATGGCTTTTCGGTTTTTGTACTAGATTTCGTGTATTTGTAACTTGCTTTCTCGCGTAGGGCGGGAAAGTCGACCCAAGATGGCGGCCATTTTTTCTCGATCGATTTGTTTTGATCGTGGAATTTGGTTAGATCTGGGCTTTCCACATGTTTATTTTATCATATTTGGGTTCTAGATTCGTTTTCGGTGAGTATTTCGAATCGCCCACTGGCCTGCAAGCAAATTAGTCATATTTCATGTTCTATTTGTTTCAGTGATGTTAGGGGTGTGGCCATGCTTGTTTACATTTTTACTTCGCATTTTGCCATTCGCCTCTGCTCATGTTTTTACATGCATGTTTACAACAACATTTACATTCCAATTCCCCCATGTATTTAGTATATATATATTTTAAAAATATTTATATATATACACATGTTGCATGTGCACGTCTTGATTTGGCTATTTTGATTCTAGCCTTTCAAGCCTTGTGCCCAATGTAAGGGGCCGGTGTCGATCACCGACGCTCATGACGAGTGCCTCAAGTGTTTGGCCTCTGATTTCCACCACCCACTAGACTGTGGGATATGTCAGGCCTTCACCCCCAAGGCCAGATCTAGGAGGGATGTTGACCTAAAGTTCTTCTCCGAGGCCTTGGAGAGCGGGAGGGACATCACCAAGCTTGACCCCCCGTCTAAGGCAAAGAAGGTGAAAAAGTCACCAATTAAGAAATTAAGTGGTAAGAAGGTTAAGGCTTCGGCCTCCGCGACGGTGTCCTCGGCCAGGTCGGGTCTCGATGATTCGTCATCCGAGCCCGACTCGGTCGAGGACCAGCGGGGGTCCTCAGCCGGGGATTTCATCCACCCTCCCTCCCCTCAACAACCTAACCCACAAACCACTCATTTTAACCCTGTTGATATGACGCAATTCACGCACATCATCACACAGCAAATGAAGGTCATGATTGACTCGGCGGTCTCGGGGCTCCGTACGGAGTTCCGGACCTCGAGTCATGAACCTGATGCAGCTCATGGTACCAGGGGAGATCTCGGTGTCGGACTCGTCCGAGGCACGGGGTCTCCTCGGGGCGCTCAGCTTCCGGCTCGCGAGCTGCGGAGTATGGAGCCCCAGGTTACCATTACACAAACACACCAGCCCCCTCAGACACCTGGCTTCGGGCAGGTCTCGTCTGGGGGATCGCTGGCCCCGCCGAACCTGGTGCCGCTCGTTGGAGTAGGTTCCCAGGGTAAGGCTTCAAACCCAGGTTACGAGGCGCCGCCTGTGCTCCAGGTGCAGCGTCCTCGGACACCTGCCCCGTGCTCCGAGACCGTCGTCCCAGTGACGATGCAGTCCGGGCCGCACGCGGGACCCACGAGCTCCCTCGAGACCCAGGTCTCGGGGGGCCCACTCGAGGTCGATCCTCGGGCTGGGGGCTCGGGACAGCCAGTGGTAGCTGACGTCTTCTCTCGCTCTCTTGTCCACGCCCGTGACTCTTTCCTAGACGACTCCGAGTTGGCTTCACGCCTCTCGGGGAGATCCGGGATCGAGTCCATGGACGTGGATGAGGTTCGGGAGAATTCGTGCCCTTTATCGGCTGCCACTGCCATCAGGGATCTTCGCGGCTTAATTGCCGAGGCTATTCCTGGTGTTGCTGCCCCGGTCCCCGAGCCAGAGGAATCGGACTACCGCTTGTCGGGGGAGGCCTTCGCTCGAAGCAAGGCTCCCGTAGTGGGGCTCCGCATTCTCCCATCACTGGTCGATGATCTGATCGCTCCGCTCCTAGCTGATACTCATTCACTTGCCGATCTAGGCTTCTTATCCAAGAGATATCAGCTGGGGGAGGAAGGTCTTTTCGACATTCCGGTGGTGGGAGACTGTGTATATACCGCGGTTTCCTTGCAGCGACCGAAGGTTTCACCTTCGGTCGGGCGACAAGGTCGGCGACTGCCTCCCTTCACTGCTGGTGCAGCTGATCTGAAGTCCTCGTATCGGTCCTTCGAGGACCAGTACCGAAATGCGGGACAACAGCTTCAGCTTGCAATCCACCAGGCGTATCTGGCCTCCATGCAGGTCCAGTTAACGCAGAAGGTGGAGATCCCTGGAGATTCCTCCTCGGAGCTCCTCGGGCAGCTAACCGCGGTTTGTGGTCATTTGGCGCGGGACTCTATCAGGAGTGCCGCTAACCAAATGATGAGCGCAGTTGTGGGAATGCGCCGGCTGTGGTTGTCGGTGTCCACTTGGATGCCTTCAACACAGCAGTCCCTGCTGAACCTACCCTTTCGGATTGGCCCAGTGCTTTTCCCAGGGGCTCAGCAGGTACTGAAGGACACTGCGGATGTCGTCACGACCTGCCGGGAGACCTCTAGGGTTCTTACCGTGCAGGATCCAGACATCAAGCGCGCACGCATGTCCAACCCTCCTCCTGCTCGTTCCTCTGCGCCGACGGGGAAGGCAGCCTGGATGTCAGCTAGTCTGCATCAGGCTGGGAGCAGGGGCAAGGGTCCCAAAAAGCGAGGCGGGAAATTCCAGCAGCCTTCGGGCAAGCAGGGGTTTCGGGGGCGCAGGAAACCAAACCAGGGTTCCTAGCTCCTCCCGTACCGCTAGGGGTGTCCAAAAATCCGGGGGCCGGAGTGCCGCCGGAGATGGACATCTTTTGCTTGTTGGGGCAGATCCCTGTAGGCGGCCGATTGACAAGGTTCATAGACGCTTGGGCGAAAGCCACGTCGAACACCTGGGTCCTGTCCACACTCAGGGACGGCCATATGCCTCAGTGGAAGCGCGGTCCGCCTTCATTTACCGGGGTGCGGCACACGAACGTGCCCTCCGCGCCGGAGAAGGCGGACATCCTCCGCTCAGAAATCAAAGCGTTGCTGAGCAAGGCTGCGATAGAGCTAGTGCCTGTGGGCCAGGAAGAGAGCGGATACTATTCCACATACTTCCTGGTGACCAAGAAGGGCGGAGGGTTCAGACCGATCTTGAATTTAAAGATCATGAACAAACTGATAGAGGTCCCATCGTTCAAGATGGAGACTCTAAGGTCTGTGATCTCGTCAGTGCAGGTCGGAGAATGGCTATCCTCCATCGACCTCAAAGACGCTTACCTTCATGTTCCGATGCACCCAGAATTCAGACAATTTCTGAGGTTTGCATTCGACGGGAAGTGTTACCAATTCAGGGTGTTACCCTTCGGAATCTCAACGGCATCGAGGGTATTCACCAAGCTTATGCTGGTAGCGGCTCAGGTCGCCAGGTCTCAGGGCAGGTGTTGTCATCCCTACCTGGACGACTGGCTCATCAGAGCGCTGTCCCAGCTTCAGAACCACGAATCCACCCAGGCCATACTACACACGTTAGTTTCGCTGGGTTGGATCGTGAACCTCAAAAAGTCGGAGCTGGCCCCGTCACGGGACCTAGTCTTCCTGGGCTCCAGGTTTCGGACGGAGCCGGGGATCGTATCCCTGGCCCCGGACCGGGTCCCGAAGATACTGGGGGCTGTGAACTCGTTTCTCAGTGCTCCATGCCACACGGCTCGAGTCTGGCTCCAGCTCTTAGGAGTCATGGCAGCGACCGTAGACGTGGTTTGGAGGTCTCGGCTCCGCATGAGGCCCGTCCAACAAGCCTTGGCGGGTCTTTGGTCCCACTCGGAGTCTTACGAGAAGCAGCTCGTCACTCCGGAGTGGGTCTTGCCACACCTGTTATGGTGGACCAATGTCGATCACCTGACTCGGGGTTACCCCCTGCAGCCTCCGGTGCCGACCCTGACGATCCAGACCGACGCCTCCCTTACGGGATGGGGCGGGGTTCTGGGATCTCTTACGGTCTCAGGCCTGTGGTCACAAGCCGAGTCTCAATTACACATCAATGTGTTGGAACTCAGGGCGGCCAGGTTGGTTCTGCAACATCTGAGGGATCAGGTGAAGGGTCAGGTGGTCCGGCTCCAAATGGACAACAGGACCGCCATGACTTACATTCTCAAACAGGGTGGGACGGTTTCCCCGTCCCTCCTGGAGGAGACATGGCAGTTCTTCCTCTGGTGCGACGAAGTCGACACCCAGGTCCTGCCAGTGTACTTGCCAGGGGTGGACAATGTCCGAGCAGACGCGCTGTCTCGCCGGATCCTTGCCCCCCACGAGTGGCTACTGGATCGAGAGATATTCGAGATTATCTCCCAGTTATACGGGTCATTCCAGGTGGATCTGTTTGCGTCAGGGACGAACTTTCAGATACCCCAGTTTTGCTCCAGGATACCCGACACTCGGGCTCTATCCCAGGATGCATTCCAACTGGACTGGACAGACAGAGTTCTGTGGGCCTTCCCACCAGTGCCTCTGATCTCCAAGGTCCTAGCCCGTCTAGCCACTCATCCTCCGCGTCTGCTGGTGCTAATCACACCTCTGTGGGCAGCGCAAACTTGGTTTCCACAGGTACTCAGGTCTCTGGCTATGCCACCTGCTCTGTTACCGTGTCGGCCGGGACTTCTGTCCCAGGACGGAGCCCCCCACCCCAACCCCAGGGTGCAGTGGGTGGCCTGGCCTCTGTCCGGAATCGCCTCCAAAACAGCGGTATTCCTGCACGAGTTGCAGACACAATACTGGCTTCGAGGAGGGATTCAACGAACATTCAATATGAGGATAGATGGGCCTGCTATTCGCGCTGGTGTGCAGATAGGGACGTTCTCGATCCCTTTTCTGCAGATCTAGTGTTTGTCTTGGAGTTCCTGCAGTCTAGATTAGATGCTGGCTTGGCCGCATCTACTGTCAGGGGTTACTCCACGGCTATTTCAGCCTTTCATGTGCCAGTGGACGGCGCCCTTTTGGGGGTACATCCTCTGGTTCAGCGCTTTTTAGCAGGCGTGGACAGGATCCGACCTCCTGTGAGGCGGTCCAGCCCGGTTTGGGACCTTTCGATAGTCCTGGATTGGCTCTCGGGTCCGCAATTTAGGGATTTATCATCAGTATCACTGCAACTGCTTACTTGGAAGGCAGTTTTTCTAGTGGCGGTGGCGTCTGGCAGACGGGTAGGAGACATACATGCTATGTCCTCCAATCCCGAGCTTACAGTCTTCCACAGGGACAGAGTCAGCATTAGACTGCCAGACTCCTACCGGCCAAAAGTGGCCCACTCATTCCATGTCTCGGCCCCAATAGAGTTACCGGCTCTGAGACAACCGGCTGCATCAGGGTCTCAGGCCTCGCACGCACACATTCTGGACGTGCGCAGGACGCTGAGAGCCTATCTCAAAAGAACGGCCTCCATCCGTAGAGATGAGCAACTCTTTTGTTGTTATGGGGGAGGTAAGCAGGGCTTGCCCGCTTCTACGCAGACCATATCAAGATGGATTGTCTCGACAATCTGTCTTGCATATGTTCATAAGGGCCGTGAGCCCCCGGGTAACCTCAAGGCTCATTCGGTTAGGGCAGTTGCGACGTCTAAGGCGTACGCAGCGGCCCTGCCCATCGAAGAGATCTGCTCCGCTGCTATCTGGAGCCAGCCTAGCACGTTCATTCGTCACTACCAACTCGACAGGCTCTCGGCGGAGCGTGCTCGGTTTGGTCAGACAGTTCTCTCCGGTGGGCAGAGTCGTCAACCCCCTAGCTGAATGAGCAGAGGAGGGTTGTGCGTTCTGTTTTTAAATGTTACTAATGCCACTAATATCACGTTGATACTAAGGGCCCAAGTCCTTTTTTCCCAAGGTGACCTCCCTGGCTGAGGTCCCCCGTGGGGAGTTTATATGGTACCTTTTTTGCCCTCGTTCTCTCTTTTCAAAAAAAAAAAGGGGGGGGGGGGGGCGGGGTATTTTGACCAGTAAGGCGACTGCGAGTGCGCCAGGTAATCCCCAGGTCAATGTTGGTCTCCTCCATGGTGGATTCGCAAGGTACTTTGGGTGAGTTAACTTTGTATATTCGTATATTCTGTGCGCCTTTGGGTGCAGTCTGAATGCCACTGCCTTAGATTCAATCTTTGGGAGTCTGTCTTATGCAATAAGTACCCCAAGGAGGATCCCTTCTGAAAAAGAATCGAACTAACCTGTATAGGTTTCAGATTCTTTGAAGAGGATCCTCCTTGGGGTAGGGCCACCCACCTCCCCTTCATTCAGCCTGCATGACTGGATGGAAAAGTGGTGAGATTAGAGTTATCCGCCCCTGGTTGCATGACAACCGTAAGGGGTGGGGCTCGAAAGGGGTGACCCAAAGTACGTTTTTTTAGTTTTTTAACTAATTTTAAGTGGAAAATATAGTTACAACCTGTCATATATCAAAAATCAAGGATTTTATGCAATAAATACCCCAAGGAGGATCCTCTTCAAAGAATCTGAAACCTATACAGGTTAGTTCGAATTGTATCTTTATTTCTGTGAATAAATCTGCGCATTTTATATAGAATAAAAGATTATTCTTTTCGGTTTATTGTGATATAAAAATTATGAAAATGCATTCAGTATTTTAGCCTTGATAAATGTTTTAGAAGTTGTGAAAATCGCCGATTGTTTCAAAATTTATGAAGTGTAAACATGACCTTTTTCACGGCGCTTGCTGTGTCTTTATAATTTGAGATTTTCTAATTTTATATGGGAATGTAGTCCATTGTTTCCCCTTTATTTTGCCGTATTTTTTTTTTAAAACAAACAATTCGCTCACATGATATGAAGTGCGGGAGTAAGGCGAGTTAGCGATTTTTTTCCCCGTCTCGCGAGATGCGAGGCAGATAGCAGTCTCGGGCGAGGCAAACCCGAGGCAATACAAACACGTGGGTGAAAATAGCCCCAAGCGAATTAATGCTTCGGGGGCTAAGCCCGACATAATTGGCCTTTTGTAAAGCTAATTATCGATGCGTTACGGGTCAACAATGCACACGCAAATTGGTGTGAATTTTGCTTGATATTCCGACCACACACTGAACAAAGCTTTATTCTCATGTCGGGTCGCGATGCGTAAATACAGCCATTCTCATGGGTCGGGTCGCGGACACAATCGACTCGTGACCCGGTATGGGTGATAGAGTATACTTAGACAGCCGTGAATTATTCTAAGTCTTGTATCCGGGATCCGTATACAGACACCTAGGAATCGCTTATAGCCCGCCCGGATAATTCCGTCGCCCGCATGTTAAGGGTTAAAAGATGGGAGTTGTTGCTTCCTTGGTTGACACTCAGCATTATATGGACAGAGCAACGCTGCAACGTTTGCAACAACAAAATAACTGTAACCTTAAGTAGCCATAACTTTGGTTGGTAAGTGATAGCCCTGTATTTGACATGCTGATATCCGATGTATCAGTGTTTTACAAACACATCTAGTTTCTATGGTGGAGATTACTATTGCGTGGATCATATGATTTGATCATGTCAAAGTAGTATACGTTCCTAGACAGAAAGTGTTTTCCATTCTAAAATCTGCCAGCCAGTCTGTTAGTTCAGTTCAGGGGAAAATTAGTTCTATTGTGCTGAATATAAGGTCACAGTTACCAAAGCTTAAACTCATATTATGTGTTGAGCCACTCAGTGCTCGTGATGAGGTGCCCGAGTCTGTGACTGGGTGTGAGTCCAGCAGGGAACCTGTCACCTAAACTCTTATACTTGTTGATAGTGAAATACCATGTATAACCAATTGGCTTAATCATACAATTCTAAGGTAATCATCACCGAGATGTACTCAAGTGACCTTGGAGAGTTAAAGATTTACACGGTACTTTGGCTAATGGTCACAATAGTTTGAGTCTTCAAGGAAATTGGCAGTTCTCAACAAGTTGTCTTCCCAAGATTAACACGTTTATAAAGTTAACTACAAATATTTCCATCAATCTACCGATTACAGATCTTATGAGTGAAAGTGACTTTCAAAATATAATTCTTTTAAAGAAATGTATTGTCAGAGTTGATGTACAAAATTGTTCTCTGTCAAATAGATCTTTATTTCTTGTGCTCTTTTTAGAAAAAAATTAGATAGTTGGTCTTCAGATACTCACATAATCAGTCAACATATTTGCACAATATTCTAAAATATGGCACAACTTTATTGATAAACCAAGATAATTAATTTCACCCTTCTCAAGATAGCTTACGAAGCTGTTCTCTGTCAAACAAATCTATTCCTTGTACTCTTTCACCAAAAAAATATAGACAGTTAATCTACAGATATCCACACTATCCAACAGATGACACATCCATATTAATGAGCCCAGGTGATTAATTTCCCTACTCAATCCAAGATGGCGGATGATGTTGGTTCCGTGTCAAACAGATCTGTAATCAGTGACACTACACAGCCACAGGACACTTACCATAAGAAAAATGACTCTCTCCCATCTGTAGTCTGTTTACAGTGTGAGGACATTACTCAGCTAGTTGTTTGAAAGCAGATCTGAGAATCTTTTGGTAGCAGTAAACATGATTCTGGTGTGGGAGACTTGTGACTACAACTGAATGATAACTCTTCCCCATCATTCTCATGTCAGGAGCCAAGAGTGTGTGTCTCATGGTCCTCTGACAAGGAAATGGACTTATTGGATCTTGTTTAAAATGTCCAAGAGAATATTTACTTTTGTAATTTAATTACTGACATCTACATAACATGTCCAAGAAAATATAGTTCAGTGAATTGCTGGTGAAATAATGATTCAGGTGAATTTGTGGACAGATTGTTATGTTTATTGCACGGCGCCAAGCGCCGTGCTCTACTTTTTGTCTATTTTTTGTTGTACCATGGGGAAATTGAGTAATGCTTGAACAGTAATGTAGTATCTTGCATATGAAACGACATTCTTTAAACAGTTTACTAATTTCAATTTTTAAAATTTGTTGTAGGCGAACATTATACAAACAAGTGTTTAATCAAGTTAAAAGTGTCAACTTTATAGAAACATTTATGAAAAATTATTGTTTGAAATGACTGCTCCTTTGGTGTCATGTTCAAGAATGCGAGGTTTAGCAAGGCGGCCTTATCACTGTAATAAACACTGTCGTACTTTGGAGCCTTATGCGCCTCGCATAAGCGAAGCGCTCTTGAACGCGCTAGAGAAAATATAGGTCAGGTCACTAGATAAGCCCCAGGCAGCTAGCTGCCTCTGTCCATCGGAACTGCCTACGTGACTTTTTTCACATGGCTTATCAGTGAAGAGAGGAGCTGACCGGAATGTTTTGGTTTGCCGATACGATGTAAAAATGGGTGAGTTTTTTAAAAAGAAATTGGATTTATTAGTAACACATCAATTACTGTCTTTATGAATGTGAATCAATAAGACATTAATTATGATTTATTTATAAATGAAAAACGATTTTACATTATTATTAATATATACTTTCATTCTTTTCTGGCATGAAGAAAATCATAATGACACAATTACATTCCGTTAGTAAGTTCCACTTTTCAATGTTTCAGAAGTTCCCGCCTAATTCGTTCACATGTGCTGCGGACTTGGGAGGAGAAGGCGTGTTTGAAAAGCAAAATGGTAAGATCAATAATGGCAAATTTACACCAGGGCTGTGAACAATTCCAACCTTATAATGGCGTTCAGTGTACCGCAGTTGCATTAATTGCTTTGTTATTTTTAAATTTTTCATCAAATTTACATTCTGATGATTTGGACAGAGTGTTGATGAACGGAACAGCTTTGTATGGCCGAATAGCACAGGAGATGGGGCATCAAGGGTTTTTGGGACACAATCAGTTGCCAAATAGTTTGACTTATGCTGGTATTGATTATGGTATAACATACATGTTGGATATGTTTTATGGTCATGTCAATGGTGATTTTAGTACAGAAGCTGGTGAAACCAACTTTGTCGATGCAATTACTCAGGCCACTTCCGTGTCATTCACTAACCTGTTAACTTTAGGAGATTTAACAGTTGCTTTGTATGTTGATGTAGAAAATGAAATGTTTGTAATATTTGATTCTCATCAACGTAATTGTCATGGAATTCGGTCAGGGGATGGTGCAGCAGTTTTATTGATGCTTGAAAATTTTGACGAACTAGTTTCTTATATTTTGGATAATTATGATAATTATCTTTATGAAATAACTCCTGTTCTTCAAAATGAGCCAAGAAACACATCTGCTTTGGTTTCTGATGGGATTACATCTGACACATACGATTTGAGATGTGATAGTAAACTTAATAGGTCAGTAAATCATAATGGTTACAGTGAAGGTAATATTATTGAAGCACAGAGTATTTCAGAAAAACAAACAGCAAATACAACTTATGAAAGTGGCAAGTTTTTATGGAGTACTTTAAATGATCACCCATATACAGAATCTGAAAGAAAACGAAAATGTAGGACTTCACAATCTAAACACAGAAAGAGAACTTTTAAAAAAATGGACATTTGTGTAGATTCTGTTAATGAAGAGCAAACAAATGGTAGAAGCACTTTAACAGAAATATTGCAAAATGAAGATATTGCATTTGTATGTAATGTCACTACGAATGAAAATTTAACATTTCAAGATTACGAATCTCACGAAAAGCATATTTTTGCTTATGAACATTATATACGCCAACTACCTTCATATCACTGCGTGTCTTGTAATAGGTTCTTATTTTTGGATCAAGTTCATCATTTGTGTAAAAACACTAATTCTACAGAAATACTTGGTATCAATAGCAAGAGTGACTTGTGTCAGACATGTAAAAACAAACTTTCTCAGAACTGCATTCCAGATATCTGTTATTCTCAGAATCTCCTTAATCCTGGAGAAATACCAACTGAATTGAAAAATCTAAATTCTTTGGAAAAGAAATTAATTTCCAAAGTAAATGTATTTATGACAGTTGTAATTTTGCCAGGAGGACAATATGCGGAGAAGGGACTAGTTTTGAATTTGCCTGCCGATGTACAAAACATTTATAAACAATTGCCACAAACACTAAATGAAACTTTACATATGACAGTTGATTTTGAATATTATGATGGTAAACCACAGGTAAAACCAAATACACAAATTTCCGTTTTAAAAGTGAAAAATGCTTTGAAATGGCTTATTGAAAATAATGCTCTATATGCAGATGTAAACAATGTATCTGATTGTCTGTATGTTGATTATAGTAATGGAACTGACAACACACTTTTACCTGAAGGCCTTGAAGAAAATTTGTTAGTCCCTGTTAATGTTTCTGGTTATCATAATTTAAATAAACGATTTCATCCAAACAAAATGCATATCCCTAAAAACAAAAATGACCCAGTTAATATATTGTGTATGCAGTCAGGAGAAGAAATGGCATATCCATGGCTATTTCCTTATGGTAAATATGGTTACAATTATGACAGACCATATAAAATGAGACCTAGTATGTATTTCAAAGTAAGATTATATGACAGAAATTGTAATTTTCGAAAAGATATTTCCTACATGTTGCATTCTGCCATTTCATATGATGTCTCGTTACTGAAGAATGAAATTGGCATACATATGAAAATGTTAAAGAAAAGCTCAGCAGGTTCTACCAGTAGTCAAGAAGTGCCTGTTACAGCAGGTGATATCAAATGTACTGTTGAACAGTCGAGTTTATTGGAAAATTCATATATGTTTATGAAAAATATAAAAGGGACTGTTGCTTATTTCCGTGATGCACTATACAATTTGCTGTCAATGTTCAGATGTTTAGGTCCACCAACTTTGTTTCTAACATTATCTGCAGATGATCTTCATTGGCCAGAACTGGGCATGATGTTGGAAAATATTGATTTCAAAACTGCTTTTGGGAGATCGTTTTTGTCGTCTATGCGAGCAGATCCTTTGTTAACAGCTACTCATTTTGATAGAAGATTTAAAAGTTTGATGCATAATGTCATTTTAAAAAATGAAAAACCTT
The DNA here is from genome assembly GCA_936450465.1 of Gibbula magus. Taxonomy (NCBI): domain Eukaryota; kingdom Metazoa; phylum Mollusca; class Gastropoda; order Trochida; family Trochidae; genus Gibbula; species Gibbula magus. Next base: position 13,326,019 of record OW388290.1, on the reverse strand, counting down.
TCGGTAATGTTTCAGATTATTTCGGTAGGATTGAATTTCAAAATCGTGGAAGTCCCCACATTCACATGTTCTTATGGATTGATAATTTGCCAAAAAATATAAATGAAACAACTGAAGAAATAATAACATCTTATATAAATAAAACAATACATTCAACCATCCCCGATGAAAATGAAGATTTTGAATTGTCTGAACTTGTAGCACGTTTACAAACTCATCATCATTCTCCATACTGTTCAAAGCTTCATCATTCTACATGTAGATTTGGATTTCCTAGACGTGTTTCAACTGAAACAAGATTGATTAGTAATGTAGATGTGTGCAAGAAAAATAGAGGTCGATGTTATATGACTAAGCGGGATAAAAGAGGTGTTTACATTAATGATTACAACCCAACTGTTTTAAGGCATTGGAGAGCTAACATGGACATTCAATTGATTCAAAATGCAGAAGCAGCAGCCTATTATGTTTGTACATACATATGCAAGTCTGAACCTGATGATTTGCGAAATGCTTTAGGTAATCTTATCCATACAATTTTCAAACAAAATCCAGATATTCCAAGATATCAAAGACTACTTAAAATAGGATTGTGTGTGTTAAAACACAGGAGAATGAGCAGTCAGGAGGCAGCATACCGGTTAGGTAATTTACATCTCATTCATTCAACAAGAGAAGTGGTTTATCTGAACACCAGAATTGCTAGCAAACGATTTAAGTTATTAAAATCAAAAGATGCAATAAATGAACTTGAAAATAACAGCACTGACATATTTCATAATAATATTTTAGATTACTATCATAAGAGACCTCATGATTTGCAAAATTTAAGTCTTTTCAGGTTTGCATCTTGGTATAAAATATCTAGAGGTTCACATAGAAAGAAATTAGAACATTACTTTATAGATGCTTACAATGTATGGATCAACAAAAGAAAACGTTTTGCTGTTATCCGTTATCCTAGATTTGCACTTCATACTTTTGATTATTTCTATAGTCTCCTTTTACTATTACTTCCACATAGAAATGAAAGTGAAATCTTAACTGGTTTCACCAATGCACGCGAGGCTTTCAATGCTAAAAAGAATTTATTTGATGATGATATAAATTTTAGTTATATTTCATTAACAGGTGAGATTGAGAATGCTTTACATCGAATAAAAATGTGCGAAAGAGAGTTACAGCTACACAATGAATCACAAAGACTTTACGATGATGATGAACTCAATATTGATAGTTTGACTTCTGCAGCATTGAACAATGTGACTAATGTAACAGACAACCCAATACCCGAATATGTGAATGCAGACAACCACTATTTAGCCCCTGAAGATGTCCTCCATTTGCATTCTATTGAAATATGTAGTATGTCACAAAGTGAATTGTTTGAAAACATTGAAAAATTAACTTCATCTCAAAGAGCGGTATTTGAATTTGTTAAAAGACATTTCAATTTCTTTCCTAGTACGCCAATGCATATTTTCATTACTGGGGGTGCAGGTGTTGGGAAAACCTTTCTTATAAAAACAATAATTGCATACATTCAAATCTATACAAGCATTGTTATTGGTTCTAAACCTGTTGTAATAGCTGCACCAACTGGAACTGCAGCCAGACACATAAATGGTCAAACACTCCATTCCCTTCTCAGCATTCCTGTATCAAAATATTTAAATTATGAGGAACTGTCCAGCTATCAACTTTCAAAATTGCGCAAGGCATTTAAGGGTGTTCATACAATAATAATTGATGAAATAAGTATGGTTAGTGACAGAATGCTAACAATTATCAGTAGAAGATTGTCGAGCATTAAAGAAAATGAAATCGCTTTCGGAAATATGAATGTTATTGTTTTAGGTGATTTCTTTCAATTGAAACCTGTTGATGGCAAATATGCCTTTCATAATGTATTATTATGGCATTTATTTCAACCTTTTTTCCTTCAGGAAAATGTGCGACAGTTGTCTGATCCACTTTATGCTAGTTTGCTAAACAGATTAAGAGTTGGTTTACTGCAACCAGAAGATATAAATTTACTAATGTCTAAATTGAATGTATTGCATACTGACGCAATATCTTATTTGCATACATACCCGTTACGACGAGATGTTCATTTTCATAATCTACAAATGCAAAATGTATTACAATCGACAACCTTCACTTTCCTAGCTGAACATTATTTTGCTACAGATTGTACAGAGGGTAATGTTGGCAGTTTAGTTCCTTTGAATTTGATACCAAAAGATGATAAGGATGCAGGTAGTTTGCCTTCACTTCTTATTATGGGTGTTGGTTCAAGAGTCATGCTACTAAGAAATATTTATACAAGACATGGTCTTGTTAATGGTGCAATGGGTACTGTAGAATCATTTAGTACTGGTGATAATGGTAATGTGTTAACAGTAAATGTTATTTTTGATGATGAGGAAATTGGTAAAATTCTTAAGGTTTCAAAGGTTTCTAATGCTATACCTATTGAAAGGTTTGATCATAAATTCATTTATCGAGGGAGATCAATAATACGTCATCAATTTCCGTTAGCCTTATCATGGGCATGTACAATACATAAAATACAAGGCATGTCTTTAGACAAGCTTGCTGTTGATTTGGGCAGTACTGTCTTTGAACCTGGTATGGCTTATGTTGCTTTAAGTAGAATAACTTCTTTGCAAGGATTAGTGATTTTAAAGTTAGATCCCAAAATACTCAAACCACCAAATGGAGTTCTTGAGGAATATGACAGACTGCATAATTTGTAATGAAAAAAACTTATTATTTATGTAATTATTACAATGTCAGTTTTATTATTATAGATGTATTTTAACTTCATATGTTTCAATCTTGGTGTAAATAAGCATTATTATCTTATTAAATTTTGCTTCAACAGGCCACAAATACTCCTGAAGTGGATAAATACAACTTCCGCTTATTGATTTTAAAAAAATCAAAGGAGCTACTTTCGTATAAGAAAGGAGAAGAGCATATGACCTACTTCAACATCATTGGAGCATATGAAAATGAAGTGATCAACATTCGGGTCTACCAAAAGACCAAATTCCCTATGATCCAAGAAGGAAGATCCTACTCATTGAAAAATCTTGTGAAGAAGGGTCAAACCTATTGGGTAGTTTCTTGCAGCACCATTGGATTCACAGCCAAAGTAAATGTTGACCCAAACATTATGGAAGGTAATTTTGTATTACCTGAAAATCAACCTACAACAGGGATGAAACGAAGTCTTAAGGAAGCATTAACATCTCCTGAAAAATCGACTATTGTTGGGAAAATTTCACAGGTATGTAGTCATTATGAGATAATATTTTTTCTCCAGTGTTGTTTTTAGGTGATCAATGGAAGGGGATTGATTTTGGCATATTCTGAACTATTCTGAATCAGTAAAGGTAACCTACATTAAAAACAATTTAGAAACAAGAAACAAAAATTTCCCTTCTAGCAACAACACTGCTTTACATTCATATAAAATTACAATTACTATCCACTATAATGCATATGCTATCAATTTGCTTTCATAAAGCTGCATTGCAAAATTATCTCATATCAAATTGCTGCAGAGACATGTATATTATCCTGCAAGCAGCATGTTAATAGAAGATACATTATAACATAATAATCTACAACTTAATGTGTCTCTATTTCTAGAAAATTCCAGTCAATTATCAATTAACTATCATAACAGAATGCATATTTATCCCTAATTCAGGTCTCCCCAGTCAAACATTGCAGAGATGGGACTTTAGCTGTTAGAACCATTGCCTTGAAGGACAACAGTGGGAAAGTAGCTAAAGTAGCACTATTCCAAGAGAATGCAGTGATGGATTTTCTCCCACAAAGTATTGTGGAAATAACTGCTGTTTACAAGAAGGACTACAATGACAAACCCCAGTTAACAGCAACATCTTCAACAATTTGTCAGGTATTTATTCTTAAAGTCACATGATGTATACACTGTTTCATTACTTTCAGTTACTGTTTTTGTTTCTAGAAACAATCTAAACTAATACTGTTTCAAGTAAAATTTGCATGCTGTTACTTTCTTACAATTCACTTCCTTTCTTTCATGTCTGCCAATCTAAAGGATTCATAACAAATCAAAATCAAACATACCTGAAATTGTAACTATCATTTATTAAACAATAAATTAAATTAGTCCACACATTGTTCAACATCTGCACTCTTTCATAACAGTTCCTGCCAAATGAAACGCTTGATGTCACGATCGAAGACAACGACATGCTTCAAGACGACGACTTCCAAATTGAAGACGATGCATCACCAGGCAGCGCTTTCAAGATAGACACAATCTTGGATGCAGCAATTTACACATGCTGCAGCAACCTTGGTATGTACTTTCCAGTACTGTGTATCTAGTAAAACCAACAGTCCGTCAGACGTTCGAAAACATTTCTTGTTCTTTCCATTTTGGCACATGTCATCTTTATCACAACGTGACATGCCTCTCTGTTCATTGCCTATCTTGTTACATTCATGCCATTTGATTCTATTCTCTTCAATCATATTGCTATTTCTATCGACTTGTGTTGTAGGATGTCGCAAAAAGATGAAGGAAAAATGTCCATCCTGTTCAGGAACTACTTCGGAAATCACCTGCAGAGTAAAAGTTGTGTTAGAAGATTCAGAAAAAACTACACATGACATCACACTCTTCGAAAGTGATATCCGGAAATTGTTCACTCTGTCACCTTTGTCAACAAATGACAATCTCATATCTGAGTTGTGTGACCAACTTCCTGTGAATTTCACTGCAAAATTAAACAAGTGTAAACTGTTTAACATCACTAACCTGTGAAATGATGCAATCATTGTGAAGTTTGTCTGAAAAATGTATTATTATTAGTATAGTTTTCTGTTGTATTACTTTTCGTTTTTAAATTTTATGTGCCAAAATCACATACATTTTGTTTGTTATTTCCTCCCACATGTGAAATGCAACATGACCAGAGGTAAACTTTGTGTTGACTTAACAATTTGTTAAACTTGATATTTGTTATTACATCACTCTCTACCTCCATCTTTCCATTTTCTTGTGTTAAATCATATATTTTGTTTGATTTGTGCGTATCTGATGCAACAAGACAATTGAACTTTGTTTGAACAATTTGTTATTACATTACAGACTTTCAATTTCTTTAGTTGTTACTATCAGCTTCATATTTTCATGTGCTAAATCAGTTTTGGTCCCACATATTTTGCATATTTGATTTGTGTGCATATGATGCAACTAGACATTCATGTTAATACTACCTTCAATTTCCATGTGCCAAACCACAAACTCTCCCATAGACTTTACAAACTACTTTTGTGTACATCAGATGCAACTAGACAAAATAACAATTTGTTAATACATTAAAAAGTTGTCATAACATCAGTATTTACTGACATCATTCAATTTTCATGTGCCAAACCACAAACTGTCCCATAGATTCTTTTACTTCTATTTGTGTACATAAGAAGTCTGTAACTGTGCAAAAAGTACTTAGTCTCAACAATTTGTTAGTAGATTAGATATGTTAAAACTGTTACATAAAAAAACAAAGTAAAGTATCGATCCAGTATGTTATGCTTGAATGATCTTCCAATAAATGGTAAAAAAATTAAATTATGAGTTTTTCCTTTTTTAACAGGTTAAGATGATGCTTTCGTCAAAAACAACCATCATCTTAAGGGGATATTTCCCTTGTTAATATTTGTGGAAACGACTTTTAAAGAATACGTTCCATTCCAGAAATATACCTCATTAATGCATGCTTAATTATGTTACGGTACATGTTTCGTATTATTATAATTATTATTATTAAGTTTATTTCTACTATACAAAACTTATATATCTGCCCCTTTAAATATACCATTGCAATTGGTAGTTCCGCAAATTGATACACCATATCTCATGTTTCCAGTTCAAAAATGTTTTCAAGGCGCCGTGTTGATCTGTAAGATCAATGTTTTCTTGTATAGATTTTATGTTTATTTTACTCCTTATGATATCAGTATCAACATTGATTCAAGTGAGATAGAGATGAACAATTTCCTTACACACAATTCTTTAGCTTGTATTCCCAACCACCAAAACCTGCCTCACAAACTAGTTTTCAATCCGTAACATGTAGCAATTAATCAAGTCTCAATTACCCCAAATGACATTAAAACATGCAGTGTTGAGATTCCAAGGATTAAAAAACTCCCCAAAATATACATTTTGATGAGAAATTTTCGCAAATTTGACAGATTTATGAAAGTTTTTCCCAGCCAAGTTCCTATATAGCAGGTGGTCAGAAAAACATGCTCACAGAGTATTAACTGGAGATCATCTCAGCCCATTACACATGTGGTAGATGTTGTGGGATATTAATCTGTAGTTACATGTGGGGTGGGGACATAGGTCAGCCTCTCTGCCTGATTGATATAACATATGCTGTAAAACACTCCTCGGGAGGGATTGTAGAGGTTTGATGTTCCTACACTAACACATAGACCTTGAACATAGTCTAACCCCACTTAGACTGAGAAAGTATTTATTCTGATAATATCACCATTTTATTATATATTGAAAAGGAGGAGATGTTTTCAGATCTGAATTTTACCTTTCTTCTAGGCTCCGTTTCAATGTTTAATAAATTGGTGATATTTTATGAAAAAATACTTTTTCAGAGTCTAAGTGTAGGACTAACCTTGAAGATTGAGATCTGATATTATTACATAAATGATAAGGAATAGTCCTGCCCAATGTCTTCGTATAAAGTAAGAGACATTAATACAGTCTAGGTCAATATTCAGCTAGTAACAGGCTGTCAAACACTATACTGTATAACTGGTTATATACAAGTGCCTCCAACTGCCCTAAGTAAGGATGCTTCAGAAGATAAAAAAGAAAACTATTTTATTTAAGGGTCATATGCTGCAGTACTTTTTATTATAACTATTTGAGGTGATATTTTAATTAAATAAGACCTATTAAAAGTAAAGTTCAATTTGGTGAAAATGTTGAAGGATATCCAGCTAACCGGGAAGGGCAGGCAGAATTCTTGATCCCATTCCCTCGTGTACAGAAACACCCTGCTCACAAGGATGGGACAAACGTTTTTTTAACCAAGGAGTGAACGTTAAGATGTTTTGTAAGAAAAGTATTTCTCTGCTCATTACTATTTGTACAATATAGTATTACATACTTTGTGACACTCCTAGGAAAAAATTTCTTGGATTCAAATATTCTTCAACACATAAGTATTCTCTTATTCTTTTTAATGGCACATTACAACAAGACGCAACTATTGAAACGATAAACATTTATATATATGATAGGGCGGGATAGCACATGGTTAGCGTGTTCGGATTCGTATAATGAGGTCTGGGGTTCAAATTCCGCCAGAGGCACGGTAACTTTGTCTGCAGTGGAGAACTGTTCTAAACGCAGTATGGTTGGGTGCAATGCTACACTGAATTTCAGCATAGTACCACCTATGGTGCGCTAGTTCCAGCCGATGCTCGCAGATTTCTCTGCAATGCATAGCCACATGGCGTTGCGGGCTTTCTCCCTGCCATAATACTAGCAGCCGTGATATAAATGAGATACCCAACTCACCTCACTATATATGATATGACAGCTTGCTTGTTTACGTAAACACATTTTTGTCTTGTCTTAACATCTATCTCCGGTTTTTTTTCCCCCCTGTTTTTACTATTTTGTTCAATCATCTGATTTCAGTAGGGATTATGGGAAATCACTGGTTATTGAAAAGATTTGTTTGGATAGACAGAAAGAGCAAATTCATACAATTTACAAATATATTAGCAAATATACACATTCATACATATGACAGCTTGCTTGTTTCCGACAGCACACCTTGATAGAAATAGGAAATTCTTACCGGTACTACAAAGTAAATCTGTAACAAAAGAACATTAATTGTTGAAAATTTAACTTTTCATGAGTGGAAAACTTGTTCACATATATATTCTTGTAAATGATGGAGTAAAAGATTAAGGGTTTAAAGAGAATGACATATTCTACAATCTGGTAATGCGTCAACTTGGATTTTAAACATCCTGCTGTCAGGAATTTGACAATTTATTTTCAGCAAGGAGTGCACTGCAGATGTTAAATGATAAAAACCACTTTGTAAAAACAGTTCGTCAAGAGAAGGATATTTTCCGTCTCATATGAGTAATTCTTTCTTCTGTAGTCGTTATTTGTTAGTTTTAAGACACACCTTTTTAGGATTGTCCCTATTTACAAATGAATGAATGTTTCAGGTCCTGTGTCATTTCAGTGTATTTTAATGGTAAAACCTTTAGTAGATTGCATGGTTTGGAGAAATTAAGTAAATTGAGAGAAGACATTAAATCTTTCTCAGAGCCACTATATTTTGTATAGGTAGCTATACTATGTATATCTCTAACACCGGGAATTGAAAAAAAATTCTATGCAAAAAAATAGTAGAAACATTTGGTCCTAGATGTTCATATCCATATTTTTAAAAATTTTAAAGATTTTATTGTAGTCAGCCCACAAGAATAGAATAGAATAGAATAGAATTTTATTGTCCGAACATCCTCATGGGGCCGAGTACAACTATGTCTAATAATACACAATAGCAAGTTTCATAAGTACACATATATACATGAATTAAAAAGAATACGGTCTGCAATGAAGAACATACACATATTTGAATAGGCATGTAGAACATATTTTTACATTTAAGAAATGGGGTTTGAAGATGATCTAAGACCAAACATTTTCCAAACACAGCAAGCAATTATTTTTGATGAATTTGGACAAGGGTTCAACACAGAGCGCAAATCAAATTTTTTTCCTGGATTGTTACATTGTAATTGATAAAACACAATGTTATATTTCTTAACATTTTCTCTAAAACAGTTAATAACCGCTTTAGGAATTCTTCTATTCATTCATTCATAAGAGAGTTGATGGCTATCGACATGGATAAACAAAATTATGAAGCTCCAAGAAGCCAGCCACATTTTTTTCCGTACTGTTCATCCATATACAGGTTCTCTATTTTAAAATATCAAATATGAGCTGCATGTTGATGGGCATGTCCCGACTATCAAGAATGCGTGTAGATCAAAACGCTCACTTTACAACTGTGGTAGGTCAACAAGTTGCAGATTCAGTCGTTTCGAATGGCAGGGAAAACATTTTTATCGCAGACATAAATCTTCCTATTTCAGTGGAAGATCACAGAGAGTAGAAGTCAAGTGAATCAAAACACATGGAGATAATTCATCAGTCATATCAAGCGACAGTTATCGCAGATTTATCAAGTTGATCACACCTAGTAAATTTCACTGGACTGGTCAAGTGATGTATTGTTTATGATGAAGCCCTTATGCTGCTCACCGGCTACTTTCATTCTTGACCCTTGACTTCTCACTACTTTCACTCCCGACCCTTGACCTCTGTTCTCACCTCATTCGACCCTTTCCGAGCATATCCCACGGTCATTGTTTATGCTAAGGTCTGTACGTAGACATGGAATGTAAAACACAGACTCACATGGTCAGACATTGTAGGGTAAATAAGTTTTCTCACATGGTCAGTATATATCATTAAGTTCAGAGAAAGACAGAGAAGAGGAATTTCTCACACGGTCATTGTATATCAAAGATTTGTATTGTTTGCAGACAGTGTTCTGTACATTCTCATAATCACCTCCTCGCTAAAAGCTGAAGTGTCTGTCTAACATCACATCTACAGCAATATGATGGAACTCTAACATCGCATAAACAACAATATGATAGGAGCTAATACTAGGTTAAATTCAAATCTAACATGGGAACTTTTGATGCCAAAAAAATAAAACAGAAAATTTTGAACATGACTGATATATTTGTTACATGAATGTTTTCTAAGAATAAGTGATCAATTCATATTTTAAACAACCTGAAATAGTATCAGTTTGTTTCTTGTTTTATTTATTTATTTTTTTAAATATTTCTCAGTTTCCCTTGCTCCACCGCCCTCATTTCCGCATTCAGTTGTCTGCCTCACTGTTCCAAATAGTCAGTGTCATCTTTCTCCCAACTCACGCCCCTCTCCTCCACACAACACATCAAAGACTCTAATCTGCCCTGTCAGCTCTACTTTTCTTTACTCCAGCCAACTCCATTAAAATACTCAAGTATGCAAAATTAAGATCCTCCTGATAAATGAATTCTTTGGACTGTTAAATTGAGAGATACTCCAAAGAGTGTAGAGTGTACTTAACTCTGTTTATCTTCTCATTTGATTTAAGCTTATGGCTTTAGGTAAAGAGGACACCAAATATGTTTGGTTTCCTCACAGTTCTTTTTAAACGAAATTGAAAAGGGGAGGTCTCTTATTGAATTATTTACTTTATAGATCAATAAATAACGTCTTCAAGGAACGTTCTGTGTACATGATGATCACGTTACTAATTGAAAATCTATCACTCTTGAAGCGTTTTCTGAAAGGTAGGATCTATTTTCAATTAGTATTTGTGAAAAATGAGAATTTCTAACTGTCAAACTAAATAAATTGATTTATAATAACATCGTTTATATAATGCTTAACAATGAACACATGTGAGTTCAGGTACCATTTCATTTATCTGTCATATCAAATTATCTTTTAATTTCTTCAGATAAGAAATATTTCAAATCAATTCTAATATAAACTGCCACATTCATCAGGACAACAAGAGGGATTGGTGACTAGTTATGTTTTTATAAATGTTTAAAACTTTTTAAAATGACAGAAATGTATAACATTTATTTTCAAAATTTTCCAAAGTTGACACAATTGGATTAAAGCTTATGACAAAAATTTATGAAAAATATTCAAATTGTTAAAAAAATCCATCTTTTGAAGTTAACATGCACTTCTCTGTGTTTGTTTAGGGTTGTTATGGGTTATGAACAGGGCCTGCTCCCAAATCAAGCAGAGTCATAAAACTTCTTGTTGATTTAGCGATATGATGAGGAGGCCAAGTGGCTAATTATTGAAGACTGGGAGCTCCTGGAGTAACTGATAGTTCTGAATTAGACTCAAGAAGCCATAAATTGTAGCAAAACCTTGAGAGAGGGAGAGAGAGTCCTTGATGGAAGCACACTGGGAGTGGTCCAATCTAACAGGTTAAGAGATGGGATTCTTAGAGGGTAAAGGGGAATCTTTGTTGGGCCGGGTGTTTGATTAGGATGGTGAAGGCGGCACGTTTAAATGATGTTATTAGAAGGTTTAGAATTGTTGGATGAATTCTATAACATTTTGGCAAGTAGAGATTGTCTCAGCTCTAGAAAGTTAGGTAATAGAGAATGGATGAGGGTCACAGTAATTTGTAAATTAAACCCTGGGTGCAGTTCCTCAAAATACCTACAATTGATTGTTAGCCTAGTTATAAGAATAAGTTACATAGAGAATACTAAACGACGTCCCGTTTGATAACATATTTATGAAACGAGTGAGTGGTTTGGTATTGAAACAAGCGATAGCGAATTAGATACCAATACCATTCACGAGTTTCATAAATATGTTATTAAATGGGACCGAGTTTACGGATGTATTTTATTTATTATGCTCTGATTAAGTTGCACGAACTCGTCAATAAATGGGACAAACTTCATTGCGATCTTGGCGCTGATATTGTGACGTCATGTTTTAACCATTATGACGTCATGTAAATCGAAAGCACGCGATGTTATTACACTAAGTGTAATAACACGGTAGATTTATTAAACCGTGATATTTTCAACGGGTGAGTAATGAAATTGATTGTATCGATACGATTGCTTTATGGAGCGGGACCCTGAACCCACCCCACCCCTACCTATCTCCAAGAACTAAGAGCATGGCAGGGGTGCAAGTTTGACTGTGATAAGATGGTCTATGTTGGAAGGCATAAGCATAGGTGGAGAAGGTGTAAGTACCCATAACCTGGGGGGTCTAGTGGGCGGGGCAAGGGGGCGGGGTAGGTATGATAGTACAGATGGGGTCATGTAATGAATGGGGCAAAGCTTCATTAGAATGGTTATAGCTTCTCAGAGCTCTGTTGGGGTCCTCTTGAAAATGAAATATGTGTTCTTGGTGTCATCGTAATGTTTTTCAGATGTTTTTGTTTTTGACACTGGTGTGAATTTGTGTTTTAGCTTCTTTCTTGATATCCTGCTGACTATAGATATAAGATGTTGTCCATGATGTGACCGGTAATGTTGGGACAGGTACAAACTGTCACATGAAATGTTTATGGAAATATCTCTAAAATCTAAGGATTTACAGTTAAAGAGTAGCATAGAATAGGATTGAATATATATAAGTAATATTTAGCTTAATGGGCAAAATTAATAAAACAATTCTAAGTGTAGAGTTTCTGAACTATACGGTCAGTTTTGTTGTTGTTATCTTTGATAGATCAATCTTTGTCTTTATTTGTCTATATGTTAACATTGGCAAAGCCTACATCCATTCAGTTGAGATAATTCATCAGCAGTGGTCAGTTGACCTCAATGATGTGTTGTTTGAATCCCGTAGTAGAGAACTGTTCAACACGCAGTAAGGTTTGGGTGCAATGCTACACTGAATTTCAGCGTAGTACCACCCATGGTTCGCTAGTTCCAGCCGATGCTCGCAGGTTTCACCGCAATGCATAGCCACATGGTGTTGCAGGCTTTCTCCCTGCTGTAATACTAGCAGCCGCGATATAAGTGAAATACTATTGAAAGCGGCATTAAACCCCAACTCACCTCACTTCACCCCAATGATGTGTTGACTTATGTGATCAGTCAAGTGTGATGATGTCTAATCTCACATACAGGTAAAAATAAGTCTCATGCTTTTTTCTAACAATTAATCATTCTAAGTAAAACTGTTAATTAAAAAAAATCATTGGTTTTAGATTTCAATCTCGACATATCCATCACCATGACTAGCTGTGCAGTCTCGTGAAGTAAAGTTTTGGGGACATTCATGTCATACACGATGGATGAAATATTACCCCCCAGGGACATGTTATATGACTTGAGTATTTTCGAAGACAAAATCTTGGGGATATTCCTGCATGTGCAATTATCCTTTTAATACATGATATGAAACACAAAACATAGATGTGATTTATTAACCCTTCCATTGTGATGTTATATTTTACCCCTTTCAGCCCCCGTAGTGGAATATTCTGACCCTCTAGCTCGCAGCCGAATTTAGCCTTAACGATTATGGCAAGCATAGATGCTCAAACAAAAAGTTTGTTCCCACAAAATATACCTGGAAATGTTTGAAACATAACAAGAGGTTCCAGATTTTCTGTCTCAAAGAAAACACTAGACAAACTTCTTCTGCTTTTATCTATCATCACTTGTTAATTTGATTTTGCTATGTATATTTTCATAGCAGACCTTTAAAATATTTCGCTTGAGATGCACCATCAGATTTCAGCTCATATCATCAAACTGGCTGCAGGTTAGCTGTTTTCCTTATATCATTTGCCAGAACAAACACAATATCCCTTATTGAAATAAAGTTGAGACGTGCAAGAAAATTCTAGCTCTGTGTTAGACATTGTTATTCAATTCCCTTCTGTATCCTTATGAGTTGACGGGTATGTGCAGACAAGCATGAAATCCTTCTTATCACTTATGTGCAGCAATCATATCTTTTTTAAATTCTATAGTCTTATTTTGTTTGTATATTTACCAAGTCAAGCAAGATTGACTGGTGCTGAGTTTTCTTGATGGAATCTGTCAGGTGACATGACTAATGACTTGATGACGGACATGTTCTCTCAAGTGTGAACATCTCTCTCCTCACATGTGTACAGAAATATCATCTTTTTCTAGTGGTGTTAACCTTATTGTGTTCTTTTATGTTATGTTTTATTAGGGGGGGGGGATAGCGTGTTCAGGTTCCAATCCCGCCAGGGGCACAGCAACTTTGTCTGCAGTAGAGAACTGTTCTACACGCAGTAAGGTTAGGGTGCAATGCTACACTGAATTTCAGCAGTACCACTCGTGGTTCGCTTGTTCCAGCTATAGTTTGCAAGTTTCACCGCAATGCATAGCCACATGGCACAATACTAGCAGCCGTGATATAAGTGAAATACTCTTGAAAGTGGCAATAAACTCCAACTCACCTCACCTCACTTCCTTTTATTTTGAAAGACAATCTACAATCTATTCGGTTACAGTAAGATTTTAGCAGGCAATGTTCCATTAGTTGGTGACAGGTGAAAAGAATAAAGCATAATGATTTACATATCACACTTCCCCAGATTTATAAGAGTCTCTTTTTGGGGGAGAATTTTCTATTGTTTTTACAAAGCCATCAAACACTTGAATGTCTACACTGTGAGTTTCTCTGAAATCACACAAGCCAGGTAGGAACTTTTGCAGCTGGCAATTAGCTAAGGGGCTAGCAACATTTTATAACACTGCCCACAACCTAGTCTGTCATCCAGACCCCTTAATTGTTTAAGCACCTAGGCAAGTCTACAACAAGACTCTGAGCTCAGTTTAGGATGAACACATCTCAGAGGCTCCTTTTTATTTTATTTTATTTTTTCAAAATTTTTAAATTTTACGAAATAATTCATTTCAGAGGCTAAATGTTAGACTACCCACAACCTACACCTCCAATTCATCATTATACATAAACACCTCTCTACATCTCTACATCAGCTGTAGGAGTTCAGATCTGACACGGGCCAACTTCTAGATTGTGTAAACCGATTGATGTATAACCATTCCACACCTCGTCAATATCAAAATAAAAGACCTCTTTGTATTCCTTTTCAAAACATGGACTCGATGACTCAATAGGGAGTTTTTTCTATAAATGTGTTATCACTGAAGACCAGACCGTGTGGTAAAGATGTTGCTCAACCGGGATCCATTGCATATCGGGTCGTGTTTGATTGTACAGGAACCCTATCCAACTCACCACGGGACACTCTGTTTTTATTGTCTTTGGTGACAGTTTTGGAAATGTTTTTGTTCTCGGTGGAGGAAGTGGGCACAGTTTAAATTAACAACTTCATCTCTGCATGACGGTACATGAAGTGATGATTCAACAATCAGAGATATGGTTCGATGATGCCTCTCGGACCTCTGTTTTGATGTTTAGATCAGATTTTGTGTTCTTGTTTAGACTCAGAATGTCAAGTTATGATGTGAAAGAACAGTTTGGTGTCAACATTTGCCAGTTGTTGTAAAAGTCATTTGAGTACAAATCTCAATATCTACATTTTTGGCAGAGGTTATACACTTTTTTAATGTACTATTTACTCACCTTAAAAAAGAATTATCAGTGGTTCTACTTTGATCTGTGTCTGTCTCTGTTCCCTCTGCAACAATACTGTCTAGTTGCTACATCGGTGCAGTATTCTTGGAACCAGTTTCATTTAGAACAGAAACTACCTCATATCGTTAATATAAACATTTGATTATATATTATTTAGAAAATGTGTATGTATTCCACGCAAAATTAATTAATTGTTTTTCATAAATTTTTGGGCAAATTGTCTAAAGAGGCATAAAACAAGCAAGCAATTTTGCTCTAGTGTAAGTGAAAAGTATTGAGGTAAGCAAAATAGCCACAGAATTGAATAAGAATATCAAAACATTTTTTATTTGTGAAGTTCCAGCAATTTTTTCTTCATATTTGTCCAAATCTCTGTAGGAGATTCTGTACAAATCTAAATAATTTTGTTTTCTCTTTCTAGTTGTTTTAAAATTCATTTATCCCAGTTTATGAAATAATATATTATGATTTTGAATGTCGAGGTACTTGTATTCGAGAGGGATGATAGATTATCCACTATTTGTCATTTGCTATATAAAAAAAAAAGGCAGAAAAAAATTAAAAAGTGCCCTTATGTTTTTGATAATAACTTCTTTGACCTTTTTTGTTTAAAAATGAGAGCTGTCTTACTTAATTACTGTTATCATTATTTAGTTTAACAAACTTGTCAAACGCAAATTGTGGAATTTGATATAGCTGTGAAAAGACATAAAAGAAGTTTTTTCCTAGTGCGAAGGAATATTCAAGAATTTCATTGACAAGACCCTCCAAGATTTTGTTACCAATACTGTTGAAGAGAAGTCAGTGAGAATAAGAGTAACATAATTTGTTGGAAACGTAAGTTTCTTCTCTACTTCTCTGGGTCATTGGAATCAAAGTTTATTGCGTGGTTACTCTCATGATTTATTTCAAAATTATTTTGTGTAGACAGACAAGTATATTTAATGGATGATCAACTCTTTGTTATTGAGCGTAAATTTGTTTTAAAGGTATATCCATTTTGTTGTTGGGAGTCACATATTCCAAATGGTGTTACTTTATCGAGAAGTACCGACTGTTACCGAAAACTACCATTCTCTCAAATAATCATTGATTCATCGACCTCCCACCTCAATATGCTTTTATCACGTAACTCTATTTTCATTTTCAGTTTTGGAATTTCACCTTTATCTGTGAAAATCCAGAAAGTCATGATTGTTTAGAAGTGTCAATATTTGTATGGCCCAGGAGGATATCAAATGTTTAAATCATCCAAATGGTTTGTCTAATGGTATTATGTGTTATGGGTCTGTCGGTGCAGCGTGAGCAGAACATGTTGATTCAGTATTGTCTTTATTTAATTTGAGCCTGATCTAATCAGATACAGGTGTCAAACAACAACAACTACCTGCTGACTGCAGCACCAACCCTGTTTGTCTTAGCTTCACCGTCATATGTTCTATATGAATTTAGATATCCTATCCCAGTATTATTCTGAATTCATTCCTAGAATGGTTTTCCCAGTGCATTTTTAACTACTACCCTTTTACCCTTTGTGGAATTTTTACTTTTCTGCCAAAATGGAATTTGTTTAATGTTTTGACATGTGAAAATGTTTATGTTCACATAGAATTTCAACAAAGATGTGATAATGGTATACTTTTTAAAAAAATTGGTAATTTGACAATTTTGTTTTTTCCTATTTTTAATTTATTTTTTTTGTCATTAGAATAAAATATTTTAGAATAATAAAGTATTTGTATTGGTTTCAGTTAGGCATCTTAGTAATGTGACATTTGTATCATTCACATAGTTATTCAAGTTACAAAATAAATGTGACATGTATACTAGTCATATTTCAAATAATATTTCAACCACCTTAAAATTGTTCCTTGTTTCTGACATTTGTATTAAGTCCATTGTTACAATGTATTTGGTAGTTTCTATGTGTATTTGTTTCACTTGTGTATCACATGGATCGGTAACTGACATGTGACATGGCCGTTATGTTCTATAACAGCCAATAAAGAAGACATTATGAGAAACTGACCAATTGAAGCTCACATAGTTGCATTGCAATTCCAGATGATGTTGATCTACAAAACGTTTGACATTTGAAATTCATTTACTAGTATTTCTTCCACATTCAAATAATATGTCCTTGAATGGTAACATTGAACATTTGTTATATTTATGGATTGGTTAATAGAAATCTCAAAAACTTAATAAGTATATGATAATTTTATGATGGACATACATGAATTTTATGAATAATTTACTAATTAAATTTTATCTTAAAAGACATGCGTGGCTTAACGAATAATCTGATGAATAGGGCTTTATTTTTAAACCAAAAAGTCACTACTGTCATAATGAATAAACGGATCATCCATAAAATTGTGTCATTCTTACCACCCTAGTTGTAAATTGCTACACAAAAAACTTGCCAGTACTTGTGAAACCAATTCTTTCCTTTTGCTTCCTTGAAAAAGAATAAGAAATTGTTTCTGTTTTATGCACCAGAGTACCATGGTACATATCACTTTTCTTCCTTTGTATCTCTCAAGTCAATCTGAAACTAATGCACCCTTTCACACTGTAGATAAAAGAAAACTAAAAAAGAGAAAAAATGTCTTGACAAAGCTTTCATGTTGAAGAGGTACAATATATGTTTGTGGGTTTTAACCAGAGACATTAAAGATGGGCTTGAGACAATATATAACAGGGCTCTTGGTGCAAAACGGCCTTATCAATACTTCCAACGGAATATTTTTGGAAAATAAAGCACTATCTTCTAAAAAAAAATGTTATATGACAGTACTAAAATTTTCTGGACCATAACTACGATAACAAATATCAACCTTGATCTTTAACAAATAATTTTCAGGTATTTGTGATTGTTTTATGGATAAAAGATCCAATCTGTTTATGGATTTTTCCAAATATCAAAAGAGTACCCTCTTTTAAAACTGCTCTGTAGGTCTTTGTATATTGCCATAGAAAAATTGCTTGATAATCTAATTTCAAGGAAAAGTTGAGATTATGTTCCCTAGATATATCTCACCTCTGTTTATGACTTAAATAAAGATAAAAATAAAAGTGTTGTGATAAAATAATCTCTTGTTTTGGTTTCACTAACCAACAGCATCAAAGAAGTAAAAGTAATGAATATAATAAGTTTATTGTAGCTAGAGAATGTAGGATGTAGAGAGACTGTGTGTTTTAGAGCTGATGAAGTAACTATGATGTATCAAAAGATTTATAAAGACTTGCTTAAAAGATCATCACTAAATGTTTAAATAAGTTAAGATTTTGGTTTCTTCATGATCTTTTTTTCTGAAAACTAAACTCACTGCCCATTTTAATATTGTTTTTATAAAACATCATTTTTTAAAAGTTTATTTAAGACTTTGAGTCAACCTAGCAAACTCAAAGAATCATTCTAACATATATTTTCAAACTCTTCAAATATATTTGCAGGTAATGACCTTTATACCCTCAAAATAATATTATTGATCATAATCAATACTACTAATTTTAGTTTATGAACTTGTAAAGATCTTATGTTTGTAAAATGATTGTAAAATTTTCGTAAAATATAATAAAAGGAAGGGTAAGAAATATGACCCCTGCATGACCCCAGCTAATTGATTTTGTGTCCTTCAAACACATTTTTGTCCAAATTTTCAAAAAAATAATAAAATTGATCCTTGGCAAGGGTGAAGGAATATGCCCCCAGTTGAGCCAGGCTAATTGCTTCTTGTGTTTGGGGACCCTGGGGGATCCGATTTGCTTATTCTGTAAATAGGGAGTGCAGGACCAAGGCTTTGATGTGACATGTGTAATTTGTAGAGTGATGTGCGAGAGGGGGACAGTGCAAATGAGCAGTAAGAGGCTATACCCCCTCATTAACTCTGCTGTTTGGGCCAGGGAGGGGTAGGAGAGCTGGTGAAGCAGTTGCTTAGGGGTAGATGCACAGCTACAGGGGTAATCATGTGTACGTGTTTGACAGTGTAAATGAACACTCACCAACTTTCCAGTTTGTGGGTTGAAAATGGTGGTATTCTTGAATGGGTAGAGGTTGTTGAAGGGTAGTTGTGGGGTGACCTGAATGAGCATTTAGAATCTATACCCCTACATTAACTTAAGTGTTTCAACAGTTTTGGTACCGTTAGGTAGGGTCAGCCTTTGGGTATTGACTTTTGTTTTTGTAGAGTTGGGGAGTGGGGGCTTTACTGGTTAAGTTCTTCATGTACATCTAAGACATTGTTAATTAACATTCATCAGGTTTACCCTTCATTACATCTACTTAAATAGGCTGGAGATGGGTAGCAACCCTAGAGGCTGAGAAAATGATTAAAAGGTTGAAAGGGCATTATTGTAAGAAAATCATTATTTTCCATGTTCAATATGCAGGGTAAAAAGGTTGCAAACAAGATAATTAATTGTTTAGAAGAGGATGGAGTTAGTTGAAAGGTAGGGATTGGTCTGGATTCAGTTCTGATGATTGTCTAGAGGTTTATAATCTCTAGGAGAATATTTCACTAAGGAAAGCGATGAAGTATGCTGATGAATGTAGATTGTGTTTCCTCACAATAGTTTGCAATGTTTCTATCGATGTATATGTACTACTTGCTTTTCTTAGGATTGTGAGCTAGGTCACCATCAAATATCCAATTGGTAAATTAGTGCTTATTGAGTCCACTAATGAGGGAACACCTGAATACATCTAGTTAACGAGTAAAAGGTGGGTACTTGACCAGTCAATAGACTCCTCCTATTCCCAGGTGAACTGGAGGTGATCCTTCCATCAATCAATCACTGCTTCCATTTCCTCTTGACCACCGGTCACTCACAGCCATTATCACCTTCACACAGCTAATAGCAACAGAAAAACACAAATCCAAACTGACTATTGCAATTTCCCATTAGGTCAATACTGACCACTGTAATTTACCTTTGGGTCAGCCACTGACCAGTGCATTTTACCTTTGGGTCAAACACTGACCTTTGCAATTTGAATAAATCTTTTCAGCTTTCCAAGGATAAACAGTACACTGTCGGCTTCAAAGAGGGCTATGGTTAGTTTGTTTGTGGTGTTTATTTAGAGAGACAAAGATGGTGGCTAGATGAATGTTTCTCACTGATGGGCGGGTGTATTTGCAGGTCCGCAGATTAAACTGTGATATCAGGTGCACGTTACTCAGAGTCTGTGTCACGTGTTATCTTGTCGACACTATTGGTCTCAGGCACAGCAAATCTTAAACATCTTCACAGCTACTGTTTGAATGCTTGTGTTTCAACAGACTGTGAAACTAGCAATATATTGAATAATCAAGACGTGATCAGCTTAGTCACTAACTTGCAGAAGTTCTATAACTTTCCATGCCTTCAGATCTTGTTTCTGGGCATTAAGTGAAATTGAAAATTTCAGTTATTGATGGTTGATATGTTGCTATGTTTAGTAAGATATGTATATATCAACTTAATTGTTGCTCTTGTAGCTATGACGACGGAATGCTGGAAGTGATGGCGCTGTACTCTTCCTTCCACATTGCTCAACTCCAAGTGGGACTAGCGGCGCCGTTCAGACTCGGTCAAGCTAAGAGGGTCAAGGTCAGTGTCTTAACCCTTACGTTGCGTATATATTTTACCAATTTTAGCTGCTGTTGCGGAATTTACAGGCTCACAGCTCGCAGCAGTAGTTTGGGCTTTGGCACTAACTAGCTCTGCTGGCGGAATTTCCAGGCGGCGATTCCGGTACCGTTTTTGCGAAATATACCGCATCTACATGGCGAATAAGGACTATATACGGGCGTTCAATACAAATTCAAGTAGCGACACCCGTACACAAATGGCTAATTCACACCCAAAACTTTGAATGAATTTTCTATTTTTTTTCGTTTTTATTCTATTACTTTCGAAAGATTGTCTTTAATTCGGGCCTCGTAACATCATAAATACGAAACGAAAAAAATTCCATTTATATACGGAATTGAAGACAAGATGTCTAGCTTCACAATGATATAAAAAATTATTAGAATGCGACCTTTGGTTATAATTCTATAGCTATGTAAAGTTTGTCTTTATTTCCACCTATAAAATCGTAAATACTTACAACATGTATGCGGCATTGCGAACGGTCGTTCATCGCACTTTTCCAAAAAATCATAATCTCAAACCAGTTGACAAATAAGCACATGTCAACCCTAATATGGTTATGTTGTTTGACCTTTCAAATAAAAGCTAACCTCGAACCATAACTGATGAAAATATGTTGATTAGTTTGTGTGCCGTTTGGTTTCACATGTCTCTCAGAAAGGTAAAATTGTATCTTTATTTCTGTGAATAAATATGCGCATTTTTATATAGAATAAAAGATTATTCTTTTCGGTTTATTGTAATATAAAAATCATGAAAATGCATTCAGTATTTTAGCCGTGATAAATGTGTAAGAAGTTGTGAAAATCGCCGATTGTTAAAGGGATCGTCGAAGTGTGCACATGACCTTTTCCACGGCGCTTGCTGTGTCTTTATTATTTTTTTGACATTTGCTAATTTTATATGGGAATGTAGTCCATTCTTTCCCCTTTATTTTGCCGTATTTGGTTTTGAAAACAAACAATTCGCTCACATGATATGAAGTGCGGGAGTAAGGCGAGTTAGCGATTTTTTCCCCGTCTCGCGAGATACGAGGCAGATAGCAGTCTCGGGCAAGGCAAACCCGATGCAATACAAACACGTGGGTGAAAATAGCCGCAAGCGAAATGAGGCTTCGGGGGCTAAGCCCGACAAAATTGGCCTTTTGTAAAGCTAATTATTGATGCGTTACGGGTCAACAATGCACACGCAAATTGGTGTGAATTTTGCTTGACATTCCGACCAGACACTGAACAAAGCTTCAATCTCTTGTCGGGCTGCGGAGCGTAAATACAGCCATTCTCATGGAGCGGCTCGCGGACACAATCGACTCGGGACCCGTTGACAGGGCTAGTAAAGTAGTGAGACAGCCGTGAATTATTCTAAGTCTTGTATCCGGGATCCGTATACAGACACCTCGGAATCGCTTATAGCCCGCCCGGATAATTCCGGGATTCGCAAGTTAAGGGTTAATATGCCAAACGATATGTCATTGGAATTGATATGAAATTTCATTATAGACTGACATTTATCTTTCGGAATACAGATCCACAACCAATTTTAATACATTATTGATAGACCATTCTCAAACATTATTTGAACAATGGATCATCCAGGGCCTATATTTATAAATTTTCTTAGTGCTAAGATTTTCCTTAGCAAATCTTCAACCACTAAGAGAGCTTTAAACAAGTATGCCCTGAACAAGTTTTTTTAAAAGTGTGGTCATAATTTGCTATTCTTCCGCCATTCAGATAAGCCTGTTTGGTGGCAAGGCTCCGATGCAGGTAGATGGGGAACCGTGGGAGCAGCTTCCAGCAGAGATCATCATCACACACCAGGGTCAGGCCTCCATGTTAGCTGGCAACCAGTGATTGGCAATCTAGCAGGGCAAGCATCTATGATTGCCACTGACACTGCCCTTTATTTTGGGCACACAATCCAATAGATGCTTTATCTATGAATCTGTAGGTACAGAACTTATACTTGAGTCAAAGATGATATATATTTGACAGATGTGTATGATGGTGGGAAGATATCTGGAAGCCTGCGAGGTTAGGATTGGCAACATATCTGATTGTTATATGATAAGCAAGTATATTGTCCAAAAAATACAACTGGTGTACCGGTAACACTACAGCTGTTGTATAAGTTTGTGTCAAGTATCATCATATGGCTCTGACATACATGTTGACCATGATGAGGGACCGGGAACCCTGCTGTGTGTGGGTGATTGGATTCTGAATTTTGGAACCGGTAACTCCTAAATCGGTAATGGTAATCATGTTAATCATGTAGCAACACAGATGTAGGTGAATGATCTGAAAAAAATCATCACACCATTGGATATTGGAACAACAAGCTCCAATGAACCATTAACCTGCAGAACATGAGCTTTGGTAGATGATTTAGTAGTACTCTAACAGATTCCAAAGAAGTTCATGGTGACCTGATAATGGTGATGTGGAACCAAAAACTCTGGTAGAAACAACTTCAAGTCAATTTGTTAATGATGAAAGATGCATGAACTCTAGAAGATGATTAAGTTTGTACACTAATAGTTTCCAAAGTTTCCTTTAATGGTGACTTGAACCTCATATGGGGAACCACAAACTCCAATCTTCATCAATTCAAGTAATGAACAGAAAACATAAACTCCATTGAAGTATGTACTCCAATAGATAGATATGGAGATGGTGCCACTGGAGACAGACCTCCAAGCTGGTCAGGAAATTGATGACAAAGACAGGAACAGGAACATGATCATCGCTTCGACAGATTAATGTATACCATAATAAGATATTTCAAAGAGACGAGTTTTATTAGATGAGTGCATGCGGATGCATATATGTAGGTATAGGAGGATGTCAATGGAGACATGTTCTGCTGTAATACGGTGAATTTAAATCAATAAGGGCAACCATAGTACTAAGATACCCCTGTACGATTAGACCTTGGATTCCAAAGAGAATAATACTGGTTAAACTGAACCGTTACAGCTTTAATCCCACATCTGGGTACTACTTCTGGTCAGTCTTTGGGTGGCTTCATTGCCTTTGGTAGAGAACTGAGAATAGAACAAGAATCATTCTCAAAGGTTCTCATTATTCTTTAAACAAGCCTGATTATAGGAAAAATTAGAAAATTTGGAATATTGTGACTTATTTGCTTTATGAAAATTACCATTAACAATTACCATTCATGATTACTCTCCAGTGACAAGAAGAGATGTCTTACTTAAAATTATTTTTAATAAAATCTTTTCTGTGTTGAATGTTATTACAAATATGTGAGAATGTTATGAACCTATCATAGTGCATAACACATTTGGAAAACAGAAACTTCTGTACGGAATATTTTGATGACAACAAAAAAAGAAATCATCAAACATAGAATGTCAGTTGTTAGCTTCAGCAACTGTCTCATACTTTGTGTATTTGTAAAATGACTATTTTTTCTTTTTCTTTATTTCCACAAGATGTGAGCTCATAAAATAAGATTCATTTTCTAATTTTTATACTCCCGAATCGGAGATTCCAGGGGTATATTGTTTTTTACCTGTCGGTCTGTCTGTCTGTATGTTTGTCCACAAAAACTTTAACCTTGGTCATAACTTTAGATTGCTCAGAGCTAGGGCTTTCATACTTGGCATGTGCATACCTTGTGATGAGACCTTTCAGATGAGGTCATCATATTTGACCTTGTGACCATGACCTTGCCACAGTGGACATCTTCAGGAAACTTTAACCTTGGCCATAACTTTGGTATATCCGGGGGCATCCGTGTTTAACAAACACATCTTGTATTTAATACTTATTGAATACATGTATGATACACGTTGTTGTAATTATTAATAGATATTGTTTTATGTATCATTGATGTCACTGGTTTTAATGTCATTCATTTTTGTTTTAGCATAGTGTTTATTATGTCTGTTGTATGCCATTTATATAGCTTTTCTCTACTTACGCATAAAGCTTATGAGCACACAGTAAATCATAACATATATATATATATATATTTATTCATAGGTGAATGATATTTATTACAGTTTGCGTTTTTACATGCAAATATACACAATAAAGAAAAAGGTTTTATTATCAGCATGGATCATAAAATGATTTTCATTTTCATTTTCATTTCACATTTTGTCTTATTGTTCTGAAGACATGTGTATGAACACAGACATTTTCCGTCTACCTCTGATATTTTGTAATTGAGCATAATTCATTTTAAGCATTAAATTTTTGTTGACGCAATATTATGTTAGATGTATAAAACGGCAAATATGAACTAATTTTTTTTTCATCACCGTTATGTTTGTTTTCAAAATTTTAAATTAAACTGCCATTTTCATTCCAATCAAGAAATCAAAAGTTGCCATAAGAAAATCTTTCATCTGTTTAAAATCAGTGTTCATCTATAGCTTGATATGTTCTCTTTGAATTAATCCAGATTGTATCCAAATTGCATTAATAAGATAACTACTTCTTTTGATTGGCATGCTAGAAGTTAGAAATGAAAAACGAGCAAATTTTAATGGATAAAAACATTTTTATTCTGTGAAGGTGATGTTACAACATACATTCTACTGTAGAATAATTAAAACCATCCCCTACGCAGAAGTTGTTTATTCATTAAAAAGCTTCCTTATACTTGGGATAATCTAGACAATTGAAGCTTGTTTATGACATAAGTAGAGAGAGAAAATGACTAGAGTATGAAATAGGACTACAGTCTGACCTCATTTATCTGGACCTGTACATCCAGACACTGCGGATAAACAGGGTCCGACTGTAGATCATGTTTTGGGAGACTCTCTCTTTTAGAATTATCAAGCAAGTGTATGACCCAAGTCTTTTTCTTATTTTACCATAAAGAAAATATTGGACCAATTAGGAATCAAACTGTTTGACAACAGTTGATATTTTATCCTTGTCTTTTAATTGTAGATATATTTACTTATTTATTTTATTAATGAGATCTTTTTTATCACCACATATTGGTAGTTTTCTGCCATTTTACACTGTGCCAATGTTTTGTTTGTTTTTGTCATGTTAGCAATTTTTTAAAATATATTTTACTCTTTCCCTTTTTAAGGTAAAACTACCTAATTTTAACTTATTTAGTTTCAAACTACAATTCCTATTTATATTCAAGAATCCTAAACCTCAAACTTAAAGATGCATCCATTGTGTTTCATAATCTTCTATTTGGCTTTAATACATGCCAAAACACCATATGTGCTGATTTCAGTTCAAATAATTTCCCTCAACTTGCAATATTCATGCCATTTCAATTGCCAAATATATCATAAGTACCTGTTTCCAATTAAAATCAAGCAACATTATTCTATATGTACAGAAACTGGAACTACACGTCCTGTTTATCTGCCCAGAGGTTGTTTGACCTTTTAACGTTGTCAACCCAAATTTGTCTGTTTATCTGTTGTAAATAATCTTCCAAAATTGCATTTGACTAATTTACTTGCATCATGAGGTTTTGGATCAGAAATCATTAATTACCTTATATGGTACACTCAGTTGACTATCATCAAAATAGTAATTTTTGGCAGCAGTGCATGAGTATTTCTAAATGTATTAACATCATTTATTATGTCTGGCATATGTTACCCAAACACAATGGATGCACCTTCAATATTGAGGATGCTTGTCCAGGAATATTGTAATCTTATGTTGTGGTTTTGTACTAAGATAAATGAGGGACCTCAATGGCTGTGTGGATTTCTTAGTAGTAAGTCTACCTTTGAATATAGAAGAAAAAACAAGACATAACAATTGAATGATGAACCATATTTGTTGAAATATTAATAATTCAATGTCAGGTTTAATTTGAATTTAATTTGTTATTGAAGTATCTACTAATACTATTACCGGTAGTTAATGTCAGATAGAATGCTGGCTCAATTTCAGACTATTGAAAAATACATTAATCTGAAATGTCATTAGAAAATAACTGCAACACAAGTAAATAATTTCAAATAAATACAACATACAAATGGATTGAAGCGCATTGTTTAGATAAGTTGTTTAAACTAAATATGTTAAAGTAGGTATCAGTATATATTGACAGTGCTCATAATGGAATACTGAATGTATATAATTTTGAAATTGCAATATTCTGTAATATATGTTGTTATTTTAAATGTGCCAATGTTAATGTAAGAAACAAGCTTTACCCTATAAATATTTTTCAATTAAATAAAGTGTATTAATTTATTTGAGGATAGTTAAAAGGTATTATATTTGTATATATTTGTTTATTGTTGTATATGTGCTTATGTACATGTATATGTGAACCTAATCGCAATATGTTTCTTTAAGATGAATAACTAGTCTTACATTCAGACTCTGAAAAAAGTATATTCGTAACATAAAACAATTTTATGAATATTGAAAATGAGACCACGAGAAATGGGATTTTCAGAAAACAGAGGCTCCTTTTTAAATATGTTGAAAATTGTGATATTTTCAGAATAAATACTTTTTCATAGTGTAAGTGTGTAAGACTATTATTTAACATGTAGTTTGTAGTAAATACTAATTTGTTATGTAATATGCTACAAAACAGAAATATAATTCACAAGCTTAATTTTCTTGTGATGTATACAAAAATAGGATAAATATTAGTTATCTAGAGGAATTCATCTCGCCATGATGATTATTCCCTTATTCAAAAGATTTGTAAAAATCATCTTCTAATGGAAATCTTGATTGAATATGAAGTAAATTTGTATTATAAAAATGACAACCACATCTCATCCTTGACTGGCTATTTTTATTTATTTGCAATACAATTTCCCATCTTATACACAACAATATATTTATATCTACAGTACAAGATCCCCTGATAAGACAATAGCTTTATTTGTGAAATAAAATATACTAAATACTGTGCTCTACTGTTTTAATTTATCTGAAGGAAATGCAATAATATACATTGTTTCATAAATGAGGAATGAACATGAAGGTGTACCTTTCTTTGGGAAGGAATGAATTGATAGATCTTCACAACTGTTCTTGTTTGGTTATGTTTGGTTGCATTGTAAGATTACATTGGTACATGTATATGGAAACAACGGTTTGTGAGGATTATGATGGAGAAGATGATGTATATTTGTATATTTGTCCACCCATTCATGCATGCTCATGGTACATCTATGGATTGTAAACATATAACTTGCATGTTTAACCACAACACAAGGTCACAATGTAGTAGCAGACTTTATGGCTGCAATAAGTGAAATTTCTATAAAGCCACGATAAACTCATTTCACTGTATGCAACATCGTGTAAGTTCAATGTTTATCAGATCTTCATTATTAAAATATCCCATTTATTTATGAGTTAAAAAACAACCTGTGTTTTCATGAAGTTACACACCGCTGAAGATCGCCCGCTGTTCCTGGTTGCATTTACCCTCCCAGAATGTCGTTAACACTTACTTATCTCACGGTATTCAACAAAAGTGCAAGAAACGAAGACCGTCTACTCCCGTGGGAAGATCTGTCCAATTTCATCAACAATTTCAAGTCCGACCTATTGGCTTAGAATGAGAAGACCCTACAACACAGCGGGTCATCTTTAGATAATATACTCGCAGTAGGAATACTCAAATAGTTGTACAGACCAACGATCCATGGTCACTTTAAATACCCGTCTTTCTCTGCGGGTCTTTCCCAGGACAGTGCACCCACCTTACAACCATACTACTGTGTTTATTAACCTTTTGTGGGAGTCTCATTTGTACCCTTCTGAAATACTCTTACCGGAGAGTTCTTAACCTCTTTAGTCATATTCTGCTTCAAGACGCTGCTAAAGAAGATTTACTTATGAACTGGATCATTGTTTTGTGTTGTAAGTGCCTGTACGGGCAGGTGCTGACGGTTTAAAGGAGGTCTTTTCTTTTCATCTTTGGGTTTACTTATGGCTTACGAACATTGTTTTGTATTCTAAATACTTATATTGATGAGTGCTTACAGTAGGAAAATAGCTTCACTTCACATCTCTAGGTTTACTTAGAACTTAGAATCATGTGCTATACAGACGATATGTAAAGGTTCTCACATGTAAACGTTTTCGTTGAAAACTACTGAATAAAATATGCTTTAAGATTCTTTTTTTGACAATGACAGCACATTGCCACAATACTTTTAATTCAAACGACTTCAATACGTTATTCAATTCGGACATGGTTTGTTGGTTTGAAAATAAGTGGTCGAGTTCAAAAGATACTTGTATAAAATTGAAAACGCTTAAGGGTTTGTACATACCTTACAATTCAGAAGTTTCAAATGTCAAAGGTCGGCTAAAGGTGTGTTCCACATACGTTTTCCCACAAGACCTAGCTTCTTCCAAGTTAAAGAGAAACTCACCCGTGCAAGATATGAAACTGGGTGGAATCATTGTGTGGAGTCCAGACTCCATCTTACAAAGTGATTATGTGGTTCACAGTTTGCTTATTAAACTATCAGATAATATATAGAGGATATTTGTCTTTTCTTGACTAATACCATGTTTATCTCATCGAGTGAGGTAGAAAGGTTATATTTTCACGAGTGGCGCAGCCACGAGTGAAAATATATAACTTTTCTACCTCACTCGATGAGATAAACATGGTCTTTGTCAAGAAAAGACAAATTTTCTATTGATTATATGACCAAATCCTTGCATATTCAAGAAAAGCCAAATATCCTCTATATCTTTTAAAGGTCTAATGGTATTCATTATAAGTAACAAACCTTATTATGGTATGTGTTAATATGTCATTTAAACCATCGTAACGTCAATTCAACTTCTAGAAACATGTTGAAAAAAGAACACATACTA
Source organism: Gibbula magus (assembly GCA_936450465.1). NCBI lineage: Eukaryota > Metazoa > Mollusca > Gastropoda > Trochida > Trochidae > Gibbula > Gibbula magus. Next base: position 13,296,247 of record OW388290.1, on the reverse strand, counting down.
TTTGAGAAATATATATCTTTATTTGTGTTATATCTATATTCTTTATGAAAATAATATTTAATGATTGGTAAGTATCTGCTAAGATCAATGTGACGTATTCAGTAAGATTTATTGCCAAGTGATGTCGGAATCATCTATGCACAAAATGACTTGATATGTTCAACGGAATATGCTGCTTAAACTTTGGATTGAACATGAAATAAGCGATATGAGAAATTGCAGATGATAATGAAACGTTTCTGATGTCTTAAGATGGTTAATGAAATACATACATTCTTTCCATAAATAGAATTTCTTCAATACACATATATGAAATGGCGCTATGGTTATGATAACATTAAGTTGCAAGTACCTTCATTTCGTTTTGTCATCCAGATACCAATGTGACAACTGTAATTAGCTGATAACTACTACGAATTTAGTATGGTCCTTGATGACTGTATGACAAGTACAATAAAGTTGAGAGCCACTATACGCATGGTATATATGGTAAATACTTTTGGCATCTTTCAAATATACATATGACAATATGGTATATGGTAAATGCTGTTATTCGGTATAATAACCATATGAATAACGATATATGATTCCACCTCATGCACGTTTCATGTATATAACATAAATGTATATGGGGTTATGGACGGTAACGATATAATGTGGTGCAAAATGATTATTATGAACAGCGAATTTGGTCCCATCAACAGCTGTCTATATTAATTATCACAGATAATGTTTTTGCCATTTTTGCTCGTTTTATTATATGCTAAGCGGCCGGTGACTGGGTCTCGCAGTTCAACGTGTTCTCACCACTGCATTGTGGAAATACCACACATTGATGACGTTAAGAATACAATGATATGACGTCACTTTCAAAATCGAAACGTCATCGCCGTTGACAGTGACTGTGCAATAAATGGTTTGACTTCGCCAGACGAATAAGTAAAACAATTTGGAGTACATCACTACCTTTCCGACCGCAATAGCATATAATACACAAAATGTTTTGTATTTCACTGTAATAACACTTATGTCGTGCGGGCTAAAACCTATATTTTCCCAAGCACAACTCGTGAAAATTCAAACCTTATAGGCCTACACGTCACCGATGAGAGATAAGTGATATTACACTGAAAAGAGACAATCATCTATAACTATTTACATAGACTATAATCCCATTCATTCATCTGAAATATATCCACCAACTTCCCGCACAAGGCGAAGGTATCTGACACTTAGTCTTACACATATTTATTCTTAAAAGAAATGAACAATTTAAGTAAATATTACACAGGGGCGTTTAAGAAATGGGAAATTCAGATTTAGATCGAAATCTAGACCAGGTTTTCAATGAGGGGTAATGTTTCAAGGGAGGTCAATTTAGGGTTAAACATTAAGAAGCACCGTTTTCAGTAAGACTATAGGCGGGGCCGTGTTCAAGAGAGGTTTCAAAGTAATCGCTCAATTAGCGATTACTTTTAAACCTCTCTTGAACGCGATTGCTCAATATAGCGCTACGTAGCAAAGCGAGCGAACTTTGAGGTTTTGCACCATGTCGTTCAGGAGAGAATGAGCGCTTCTTGAGCGCTACTTGAGCGCTACCTTGAGCAATCAATGAGCGATTATAAGCGCTCGCTGTTATGGGACGGAGCCCAGGGCTACCCCATAGAGAGCTGAAGAGCTACAGATCAGCGAGGTTTTCACCTTTCTCGGGAAGTCTAATGTCCATGTACTTACTCACAACTTGTGTACCTTGTGTTTGACAGGAAATGGTACAAGATACACGCATACACACTCCGCTATTTTCGTACACTATCGTTCCAAAGTCTGTACATTAACTGAATCACATACATATACATATCAGTGTAAGGAAAACGAAACTGACCACACATTGTACTCATCCAAGAATGTTCATAAAAAAAATAGGCTCATAATCCAAGACATTAAAACATAGCATTTTAAACGTTTCGGACAGATATAATACAAGGCAAATATATCATAGCATGCTTATGATATAATATGACACATGTAAACACCTAATGTAAAAGTCACATATACCATTCAAACATCTTATATATATATATATATATATATTTCATATTCATAATTTGACAAGGTAAACAAATAGAGAATACTAAAAGTAATATACATGTTTTACGATGCTTATAATTAGGCTGAATAAGGTTTTAATGACTAATATGATTGAAATTACACATGTATTTGCGAAGCGACCAAATGTTAGTCACACTTGTTTTAGATTTTATGAACAAAAGAAAGCCTAACGAAGAACAGATCTCGGCCTTTTGAAAAAATGTTGGTTGATATCGTATTCTTATAGTAATTTAAGATAGTTTCAACCAAGTCCAACCAATATCGTTCACTTAAGTTGTCTTATTGAACAAATATGATAATGAATACTTGTCACTCAGTTGTCATATTCCTACTTTAACGACAGGAGATGATGTGTATTAATATGCGACATGTTTATGTGGTACTAGACCAGCATGATAGCTTTAGGGCAGAATTAAGTGTTAGAGTTTGTATCAAATGTATAGAAGTGTAATCATCATAAAACAGGAGGGGTGCATGTACATTGTATATACATCCTGTGTCCCCTTAAACTGTTGGTGTTCTCACTGCGTTGGAAATAATGCTGCATGGGATTAAAGCATTATGTTTCTGACTCATCAAAACGCCAGCGCGTCTTTTCAAACTAACCATATTTATAAAATTACAATATACAAGAAAGTGTGCCATTATATGTACAATGCATCTTTGGTTCTAAGCTTGTAATGGTTGGCCGCATCCACATGTACAAACCAACACAAGGATATGACATTAAACATTTAACATATCTACAAACACAGGTACATAATGCAGATAATAGGGATTGATTTGATTGATTGATTGGTTGATTCATTCATTATTTACACACATCGCAGGGACATGTATTGTTGACAACGAAGGACAAGAGAGCATGACATCGACAATCACGTCCCTACCATTTTATACTGAAAGGGACTTGGTCGTTGAATGCTCGTGGGCCTACTTTGTTTTCAACAATACATTCCGTGACAAAACAATTGCATAAACATTTTTAAATCATAAACTTGATAACATCTGAAGTACATGTCCTCACATTAGTTGGTAGTTTGTCATTTAAACCAATATCCTATTTCTCGTATTGATAACGTCATCTATAGAGTTGTTCTTGTCAAATGTTAAGTACAGTGGAAACCTACATCCAAAAACTGATAAATTGTACATGCTACATTCACAACTTTCACAGCACTGAAATACATCCACAAAAGTAATGACATGTGTATCACTGTCACTGATGTGCAGGTATATACTATATCCATATCAAATTCATCAGGTCATCCATCCCATTCGTAATGAGTTCGACAAGTCACATTGGCACATTTGCGTACATTTGCGCAGTGATTTCTTGTCTCTTATTATACAGTGTACTGCTAGCCTCACGGTCATCTCTATAAATACAAAAATAAATCACAATGAGAACTTTAACATGCTCTCATTGTTACGTATGTCTGTATCAATTCTATATTATTTCAATACAACATATACCATCAAAGATTATACTGACACTACATGAATTTGAATTACCTTCTTTCTGTTAAAATTAATAAGGCAACACGAGATCCTCAGCTTTAAGACTAGTTCTAAGTTATTACTAAATTACATTACACTTCGACTGACATTTGCTGACAAGGGAATAGAGGATAACATAACAGTTTCTCAATTTCATCAAATACAATTTTCAAGCAATCACAACTCCAGAGAGCACTCCAGAAGACTTTCTGCTGTCGCCTTCTCCAGGAGATGTTTCCACTGCTGGTACCTGGGTGCGCACTGCAGAACGGGCTGACCGAGACGAACTCGTCCTGTGAACATAAACTGACCATCCCCGTGTCTGATGCCGCATTTAAGGGGGGCGCGGACCACACCCTTCAGCTCGTGGGGTCGCGTCAAACCGCCTGGAGTATTCTGAAGTACAGTCTCTTTCTGATCCAAAAGCTTGCTTTCTAAGAGTCTCTTGAAGTGAACGCTATCAGAGTTGCTGTGCTCAGGTGTGAATATAGCTCCTTTCTGTGAAATAACACGTGAAGCAGTTACCCGGATGATACTGACGTCATCTTCATTCGTGACGTCATCTATTTTTCCGTAGGCAACTGAAAAATAATGAACATATCTGGTTATAATGCAATGTAGATGAACACGTATTTCCTGTACAAGAGTTTCGATATTAACATGAGACATAACGAGTTCATATCAAACGTAATCAAAGAAGATAAGAAATATATTATATTTTCTGGGATCTATACCTCGAACATGAAGAATTAAGAAATTATTTAACTTTTATCAAATTCTTCAGCATATATTTCCCATGAAACGCAGCAGTACGTAATATGAGTTGGTTACCTTTTAAAAATAATTTCCGATAATGTAATTTTGCCTCATTTTAGGAGGTTTGTTTATCGGTAAAATCACAATCTCATTAATAAGTATTTATAAATGTGATAACAATTTTTTAAATTATAAATGAAAAATTGAAATTCGTTATCTCAAGATGGAAAAGAAGACTCGTGAGAAGGTATTAACAATGCTAACAGAAAGAGCAAGAAAACTTCACATACAAAGGAACGCTGTTTTACATGATCCTTAAGAAGATTGATCACGTTCGTTTCTCAATGCAGAAACCTCACAAATATACAGATTACAGAGAAAGAGTATACCGCGATTCAGTACTTTGTTCAAATCAGAAATCAGAGCCACTCGACTGATTGATCTTAACTGATAACTTCCTAATGAATGGTCCACGTGTTTATTTCATTGTAACAGAAATCCTACAAAAATAGAGCCATGGGCTCTGTAGCTCATCAGGGTTTATTTTGTTTGATGATGATGATTGTCTCAATATAAAGCACAATCCCTAACCCTGACACATCTTAGTCTTGAAATTGAGAGAGAGCACTCAGCAAGGTCACCACACACGAGATTATGCAATATTCTGACCCCTTGGCCAGCTGTGTTTTTTGTGGTTTACCGCCAAATTATGTAATAGACTCTGACTTGCACTAAACACTGGCAGCAGTGATCTAACTGTATAAGGCTTAGAGAGAACAGGGAATGTGATGAATCCCATGGTACATAGTACAATTTAGAATCCCCTTGGCTAAATAATCTCTGCACAATTTTAATGGTTCTAAGCCTTTTCATCCAAACATCTAAACATTCTGAAAGCAATATTCCTTCTTGTTTGTTCTGGAGAAGAAGATGAAAATAGTTTTTATGTTTTGAACTGTGAGGGCCTTTCTTTTTATAATATCCACAATTTTCAGTTCATAGGCTATTCAATAGTTCTCATTTCACATTGATTACATCAATTTGACAAACATGTCCACAATGTAGATGGTTATCTCAAGTCGACATATATTTCAAGTATATAGTGAGTGAAGTGTCATAAAATATCAGTACAAAATTCATTTTCAAAGGGTTTTTTTTAGGCTGTGGCCGATATTTGGGGTCACAGGGTCACCAAATTTACAAGTTAGAATCCCCATTGGCTAAAGAGTTTGCATACAATATTACAGCCTTCTAAGTCTTTTTGTTCCGGAGAAAACGATGAAAACAGGATTTTAGGTAATGGCCTGTGAGGTCCTTATTTGGGGTCACAGGGTTACCAAATCTACAGTTTAGAATCTCCATTGGCTAAAGACTCTTTACACAACATGACAGCCTTCTAGGTCTTTTAGTTCTGGAGAAAAAGATGAAAATAATATTATCTTATCATTTCATAACCAGTCATATGCAGTTGAGTTCACATATATCATCTAAAATAAAAGAATTCTTCACTCCTCTTCAATTTAATCCTTTGTCGCTTGTCACAATTTTCAGTTCATAGGCTATTCAATAGTTCTCATTTCACATTGATTACATCAATTTGACAAACATGTCCACAATGTAGATGGTTATCTCAAGTCGACATAGCGAGTGAAGTGTCATAAAATATCAGTACAAAATTCATTTTCAAAGGGTTTTTTTTAGGCTGTGGCCCATATTTGGGGTCACAGGGTCACCAAATTTACAAGTTAGAATCCCCATTGGCTAAAGAGTTTGCATACAATATTACAGCCTTCTAAGTCTTTTTGTTCCGGAGAAAACGATGAAAACAGGATTTTAGGTAATGGCCTGTGAGGTCCTTATTTGGGGTCACAGGGTCACCAAATTTACAAGTTAGAATCCCCATTGGCTAAAGAGTTTGCATACAATATTACAGCCTTTTAAGTCTTTTTGTTCCGGAGAAAACGATGAAAACAGGATTTTAGGTAATGGCCTGTGAGGTCCTTATTTGGGGTCACAGGGTCACCTAATCTACAATTTAGAATCTCCATTGGCTAAAGAGTCTGTACACAACATTTCACTCTTCTAGGTCTTTTCATTCTGGAGAAGAAGATGAAAATAGGTTTTTAGGTTATGGCCTATGAGGCCCTTATTTGGGGTCACTTGATCACCAAATCTACAATTTAGAATCCCCATTGACCAAGGAGTCTGTACATAAAATTTCAGATCTCTAGATTCATTGGTTCTGGAGAAGAAGTCGAAAAAGTGAAAAGTTTACGGACGGACGGATGGACGGACGCCATCCCATGCCATAAGCCCATCGGGCCTTTCAGGCCTGATGAGCTAAAAATATGTAACATAAAGTTTTATGATTCTTCATGTCGGAAATTTAAAAAAAAAAATTATTATCATAATTTCTCCTTAAATGGATAAGGTGAAACAATAACCTCATTGTACGAAAGATGGTATTTCCAATGAATACCATTTCAAAAACTCAATGAGGATATTTGGTGGTTTAATGATTTGACAATTATTTTCTAAAATAAAAAAATAGAGCCATGGGCTCTGATTTATTATCTAAGGTTGAATATCTAAGCTATCTCAAGTAATACATTGTTAACAAGCAAAAAATAGGTTTTTAGATCATGACCCCTGTGACCTGTATTTGGAGTCACAGGGTCACCAATGAAGATGAAAATAGGTTTTTAAGGATGTGACCCCTGTGACCCAATTTGGGGTCAACGGCGTCACGAAATCTACAATTTAGAATCCCCATTGGCCAAGGAGTCTGCACACAACTTTTCAGCTCACTAGACCTTTTGGAACTGGAGAAGAAGATGAAAATAGGTTTTTAAGGATGTGACCCCGGTGACCCCATTTGGGGTGACAGGGTCACGAAATCTACAATTAAGAATCCCCATTGGCCAAGGAGTCTCTACACAACTTTTCAGCTCTCTAGACCTTTTGGAACTGGAGAAGAAGATGAAAATAGGTTTTTGGGGTTGTGACCTCTGTGACCCCATTTGGGGTCACGGGGTCACGAAATCTACAATTTAGAATCCCCATTACCCAAGGAGTCTGCACACAACTTTTCAGCTCTCTAGAACTATTGGAACTGGAGAAGAAGATGAAAATAGGTTTTTAAGGATGTGACCCCTGTGACCCCATTTGGGGTCACGGGGTCACATAATCAACAATTTAGAATCCCCATGGGCCAAGGAGTCTGCACACAACTTTTCAGCTCTCTAGACCTTTTGGAACTGGAGAAGAAGATGAAAATAGGTTTTTATGAATGTGACCCCTGTGACCCCATTTGGGGTCATGGGGTCATGAAATCTACAATTTAGAATCCCCATTACCCAAGGAGTCTGCACACAACTTTTCAGCTCTCTAGAACTTTTGGAACTGGAGAAGAAGATGAAAATAGGTTTTTAAGGATGTGACCCCTGTGACCCCATTTGGGGTCATGGGGTCATGAAATCTACAATTTAGAATCCCCATTGGCCAAGGAGTCTGCACATAAAATTTCAGCTCTGTGGAGTCATTGCTTCTGGAGAAGAAGTCGAAAAGGCGAAAAGTTTACGGACGGACGGACGGATGGACGGATGGACGGACGCCGGACACCATGCCATGCCATAAGCCCATCGGGCCTTTCAGGCCTGATGAGCTAAAAATGGTGTCAAGCCCTTCTTCACACTGGAAATCCTATGTCCGTTTTGATGTCCCCTCATTACGTTTCTTCAATGCTTTGTGACCCAGTTAGCATTGATGTTTTTCTTTGGTTGGATCAGGTCCTCTCTCGAGCTGCGTGAGGTGGTCTCTGGCCAGATTACCGCCATTTGTCCACTTCAGCTGTTTCATCTGGACAAACAGCTCTTGTTGGAACTGACCGCTTCACACTGATGGGCAAAGCCTGGCGAGCACGCGACGGGGAGAGCTAGCCGCCGTAGAGTCACGGTGGGTTGTGGACACAGCGCTCCGTAACAGTCTCACCCCCGGGTTCTGTTTCCTCCCCCTCCCTGGACAAGAGGGTCCGAACTACTCCTTGATGTCAAGCGAGAAATAGTCACATGTGAACAGAGTCGGTGTGTAACGCACACACATCCTTGGCGTTGAATTTGCCTCGCATTCTCTCCTACTATAAAAAGGTGAACTCATTTTGCGGTAACGATGGCCCATAATACAATATTCATTCCCTTGATTCAGAGAATATATATACCAATTAATGTTAAATGTTTCACAATATACTGAGTAGGACATTGCATGTATCACTCTTCACGGAATTACAGCTCCCTCTACCCCATCCTTACCAACTTAATCTCCTTTTTCGTGTCGTAAATATCTATCACCATGTCATTCTGTACTCATGTACACGTATATAGCCACTCCTTTTTCCCTACGAGGAACTACTACATCAAAACATCCTACCCCCTCCCAACACCACCCCACCCACCCCTCCTCTCCAACCCAATGTTCGAATATCTTCCTGCCCGCCAGCCAATTGCTGCTTATTTTCGTATGGGGCCAGTTGCAAAATTTTTCAGCAAGCCCTCTGGCCTGTTAGATTTTTAATAAACTGACTGTCTAAACAGATAATGGACTGGTTATTTTTTTCTAACCACATGCCTTGCACGGCCAGTAAAGACGAAAGTGTATTTCGTACACAGTGTACCATTTCTATGACGTCTGTTGAGTAGCTTGAACAGTCCTTTCAACCACGTACTGACGTTTCCGTTCGTGACGTCTGCTACGATCTTTTGGCGGGAAATAGCGTCACTGTCACACTCTACAGTTGCATGTTCTTGCCATTTGCCCCCAAAGGATCTTCTAGGTCGCCCAGAAGCATCAAACCAAACTACAGATGGTATAGACAAACTGGAGAGGGTATAGGCCAATCGTCAGTACACAAGTTTTAGACAGTGTGCTCTCTCATGTCACACACCAACATCGCTACCAGGCTCTGCTTCTCTACTGGACGTGTTATATTAGTCTCTTCTACAATCCTCCGAAATCTTAAATATTCCTCTATAATACCAAATACAATAAGTTCATGTCAGCCACACTAGTTTTCTTCAATGTTCTAACACCTGAATAAACTTGGGTTTCTTGTTTATAGTTGATTGCCAAAACTTATCATGAAGGTGTCAGTTCTGAAAAATACGTCACCTAAAAATGTACAAAATAATAGCTCGAGGATAGTAGGAGTAGGTGGTAAAAGTAGTAATGGTTTCTGGTAATAGTGTTAATAAACCAAACATGTATTACTCGTAAACATGTATAACTGTTAACACAAATAGTAGGCAACCTAACCAATGAATAGGGCCTAATGTGATTTCAATGAACATCGCCAGGAAGTCAAATTACTAAATTAGAAAGCCTCGCCAGTATCCACGATGAAATATTAACAAACTTGTATACATGAAAGAAAGACTTGCATGTCCTTAAAAACTGGGTGCATAAAGTTTCATGTCAGCTACACCGATAACAATCAATCCCAATCCTGTGACTTGAACAACGTATTAGCAGGTCTTGTGTAATAACTTCCTATTCAGACGATGTTCGTGACAACTGCCTGTTTTGTCCGATAAAGCTTCTGATCAAGTGAGCGTTGACAGGGGAAGTACGAAACAAGACCGTCCTTGATTGTCAACAGTATTAGCACCTTCATATCTGACATAATAAGGAAGCTGTTATCCAACGTGTAATCTTAATGTCATATTGAACCCTCGACGTCGTCTGCTTGAACGTGCCTCACTATCGGCAGACGATCTAAGAATAGGCGGGTGGAACTCAAGCCTGAATCAACATACCCATAATTAGAAGCAAATCCGCCAAACCGACGACCACCATTAGTTCGTCTGATCGACAAACAGAAGTACACGATAAATAAAGGCGGTACTAAAGTTTCGAGATAAAATTACAAGCAAAGGCTAAACAGGAATTAGAGGAATGATTGAAGGCGAAGTCTGATGGACAAATCTGATACCACGAAGCGATAAACACGGCGGTCAATTTGAACAACGCAGACGACAAAAGTCCGCCATCTTGGAATATGCCAGTCAAACAAATATTTGGAGTGACTCGTGGAATTATCACCTGGTGAATGTACTGTGATATCGTATGGTTACCGGTTAGTGGTCATCCGAACCTGACAGCCCCGACTCTCGTTTATCTTGAAAATAATCTGGGGGAATTAGCGTCCCTGGATGACTATCATCACCGCCATATCTCTTGGATTGATATCACCACTCCATTACAGATAGTCATCTCCCAATAATCGCCTATTGTTGTAACAACGTTGACAAATCCACCATGTTCCTGACATGGTCCGTCCAGTGTCAAAATCTAACAGTTTATATCATGTTCATTGCCTGACAGATGTGAAGTATAGTTCCCTCTGTCGACAAAGGGTGTGGATTTGATAAAGACTGTGTCTTCTGATATCTGATACTTATGACAACTTGATCCAGTAATGGGTACAGTTTTGATATTGGTTGATTTGTGGGCTGACGCTTAACTGAACAAGTGGAACAGGACATCAGACGAAATGTCACTAAAGTTCAAATTGCCTCATAAAAATGAATTTTGACTCTAATGAGATTCTATGGTCAATATCAGTCTGTTGGATTTGTACACAGGTCAAATATTTAATTCAATACAAAATTGTCGTAATCAGTCATATTTGATCAAATTGAAGGCACTGGTATTGGAAGCATGCAAAGAAGATGACAACATGATAGTCATCCTGAGTTAAGTACATGTACCAATCATCATTTCAGTCATTAATTTCAAGTAATCATCATATTTGATAATGAAATGACTTTTTTTCTCTCAGACGAGATACGAGATTTCATTGGATAATGATTTTATATAGAATAGTCCTGTAAAAGGGTCTGCACGTGTTATTATTTACTTATATACACAGGACAAGTGTCTGGAAATGACGGAGGTGGAGAGCAGCTATTGTTATCTTATTAAAATACTTAACACTCACCAAAGTCGCTGGAACACACTGCCCTCAGAAGCTCCCGGTCCGTACACGGTCTGCATTCTACAATGTAATAAGGGTTGGGTGAAATTTCATTGATAAACATTTTTTTACATTCGTGCCAAAGGTCCTCTGCTGCAATCGATCTATGTTTTTCCAGGAAATGTGAGTCAAGACATGATCATGATTTAAAGATTTTTTTATTCAAATAAAAGTACTATTTGAAGATTAACATGGGTAAAAGTGCCAAGTGCATCATTTGGAGAAAAGGTCAATTTAATAGTTTATGTTGTTATTTTAATGTTTATCATACATTAATAACATAAGTGCACAGATCGAATCTTCACGAATTTCGTCTCCGCAAAAACATCGTAATCGGACTTTTCGTTTAACCGTATGAAGTACGAAAGTAGTTGTCTGCACGCCTTGTGTCCTTTCCATATCGTCTGTCTTCAACACGAGCAGACGACCCTCGACCTAACTGGATAAAACAGACGACATCTACGTAGTCGTATAAGAGGGGTCTGCACGTGTAATTATTTACTTATATACACAGGACTAGTGTCTGGAAATGACAGACGTGGAGAGAAAGGAGAGCACCCATTGTTATCCTGCAGTGCGGGAGCAGACGACACAATGTCTGCACTCCCCCGACCCCGGTGTTTATACCTGTACATGTAGATATGTAGATCAAGGTGTGCACTTGGCTTCTAGGTATCTGCTCGCGCATGACAAAATAGCAATTATATTTTTCTCGTTCAAGAGGCCATTGTTGTGAGGTGGGTGATTAATTGAGATGTGTCCCTTTCACTGAGGACAATGAGTACATGGTCCTCATGAACCCGTTATTTAACACGTTGCTTCGAGAGGGGGAACTTGGACAATATATTGATTGTGGAGAAGAGTTACATAAGAAAAGTAATTAATTTTGCAAACTGAATGTTATGTCAATGCCAATGGTAACGTAGAGTGAATAGGTTATCAACAGGGCCGTGTTCAAGAGAGGTTTCAAAGTTATCGTTCAATGTAGCGCTACGTAGCAAAGCGAGCGAACTTTGAGGCTTTTCATCATGTCGTTCAGGAGAGAATGAGCGCTACTTGAGCGCTACATTGAGCAATCAATGAGCGATTATAAGCGCTCGATGTTATGGAACGGGCCCTGGATTAATCATAAAACGTCACGAGTTAACCATTAACCATGCAGCGATATTCCTTCCTAAGCAACAAAATATAAAGAAATCCCTAGTAAGAAGTAGCATTTTCTGACAAACCGGTAGACTAAACTTAGTTACTGTACTTTCATCCTTGTGGTTTTATATTTTTCAATACTACCAGTTCCATGTATATTCAGTTTATCTAGACTTGCTGAATACAAATCTAGATCGTATTAAAGGCTCTTATTAATACACAGTCATGGAGCAGGACTAACAAACCGGTAGCACCCACTATTCCACCTCGACCAGCACTTTAGCAATCAATTCATGTATACATACCTTCAATTGAATCAGGATCATAATCACCACGGACTCTCTCGACGTCGTAATGTAGTTTCACTTTTGCTGCGTTTACTGGACTGGGTTCTGTCTGCAGATACAATTTCACAGAGCCAGCTGCCGATATACAGTGCTCCTTGCTGTGACCTTGAGAAGTGAACAGGGGAGATAACTTAGTTTCGGTGTGTTTTGAAAGTTTTGTCCTGTAGTTCCTATTAATTACATGTGACATTTCCCTGTATACGACAGTGGCTACATCGCTGTCGACTCGCACACAGACACGCGACCATGCATAGTTCCCCGAGCCAAGAGTCAGCCTAACAGCGCCATCTGACGGGTACCAAGTCACTGTCCCTTCATCACATCTGACCCGGACGCTGGTGATGCCTCCATCGGTTCCTGGGTTCCTGGAGACAAAGAACACTTGTAGTTGTCCAACTGACCAGATGCTTATTGAATTGTCATAAATCAGAAAGACAACAATCTCAATTAAAGAACGTTTTATGTTGATCAGTCCGGAATCTTGAAATTACGTAGTGTAGTGTAGCATTACTACGAGAACATATTGTTCTTATTTACGTTTCGCTCTCTCCGATTATCTCTTTTACCACATTCCGAACCAACGAATACTCTCCTCTGTGTACACATTGACATCAGTGGACTGTGCTGACATAATATGAATTGAATTAACCCCAATATCATTTTATAATAATAGTATCAATTTAAGTCTAGCGTATGTTGGGTCTCATGTATTCAACGTTACATATATATAAGTAGTCTGTCATCCAGACCCTAGAGCAAAATATTCAATTGACGACCAACCCAATCTAGAAAATTAAAGCAAGTCTAGATTACTCAGAAATTAAGGAATCTTTAGGGCTCCATTTTATGTATATATTTGAATTGTTTGTAAAATGGTGTTTTCGTGACAAAAAACATATTTCTGAGACTAAATGTTAGTCTAATATATAAGGAAATTAAATCAGACTGATATACCATACATGATACACGTGGAGTTTCAAGTTTCAAAGTGTGTGTAAACATATGACCCGCGTTTTGCAAGACGTGGCCGAACTGAACTAATTGTATTTTTTTAAAGCATGGTACATTTCTTTTGAGCTTCAATATAATATCGTCCAAGATGAATTACTTTCAGCATCATTCCTCTAAATTATCACGAAATATGTATATGTTTTTAGATGGGAGCTGCATGCAGCATAGAGATAATGAGCTTGAAACATATTGCTTCAAGCAAAACATTTTTAAAATCGTGTTATTATCGTTTTCACATGTGCTTATTTTCCTCCCATAGACGTGTTCAATTTTCTACTATATGTCATGCAGATAAAATCTACAAATGAATGCCCTTGGCAATAAAACAAAATATAAACTACTCCGTCTGCACGTGAAGGCCACGAAGCCAGAATACACCAAATGATGGACATTTACTACTTTTATGACACTTCCAAAATGAACAGGCGACATTTTAGACATCATTGGGTGTGATGGTAAGTGAAATATACGTAAAAGCCGTAACCGAACCGCCATAAATTTTCCAGTTCCACCCAATAAAACCCAGCGTTCCGGTGCCAACCGTCTGAGATAAGCAAGACTTCGGGTCCACCATTCACTGTATCGTATGTCTAACACGACCACTGTTCTCTGGTACACTGACTGGTACACGTTCTCTTAGTCTCACAGAGTTCACTTCCTATCACTTTGTTGAAATATTTCTCTTCATTGATCTGTTTGTGAGAAATCGGTGCCTTTATTTCAGTTAAGTGTAGGTTTATGTTTTGTTCGTTTCGTAGATTCCCCCATCATTTCCCGGGAAACCCATAACCTTTCGAAATCGGTTGAATTTGGGTACACGTCCTATCGAAAGCAAACATATGAAGTTTCTCTGGCTTATGTGCCCGACTAAAGTGGAATATTATATCAAATGGGATGCTTTTCTGGGTCGATAGGAGGCGGCTGTGGTCAAAGCTGGAGGGAAAGGAACTACCGGGTAAAAGGAGTTTGTCTTGTTTGATGTGACATGGGAAACACACTTGCTTGCAGAGGCTCGGTAGCAGTCTATGCTCTCAGCTGATGTCCCGTCATGCGCCTATAAGTAAAAACTCTTGTTTCTCACAAGTGCAAGTCTCTGTTGTCGTCTGCTCTGATATTGAGCTGTGTGTGAAAGTCACGTCTGGTCTGAGGTAACGCAAGTGTTTTGTGGGGAGAGGGGATACAAGGGTTGGAGGGGAGAAGGGATGAGAAGTGGCTACAATCGGGGATAGAAGGGGTGGATGAGGGGGGGGGGGGGGGGGGGGGGGGGGGAGTGTAAGAGAATGACGAGATGGGATAACAGTTAGACCAAAACATAGACAGACTTTGAGATCTTAATAATTACTCTACCTTCAACATGTGGTTTTATTCCTGGAAACTTTCAGTTGTGTATTCAGTTTGTATAGACTTGCTGAATAAGGACATATATTTATTAAAGGGTATTATCTTTACAAGGTTAATATGGGCTAGGACAAGGATAGGACAGTTGATATATCCTGTATTCATATTGTGTAGTTCCAAGCAGGATAGATGTCTATCACAATTGCAGTTTACAAGCGGTCCGTGCATCGGTTTGGAGTCCTTTAAGGAGGACAACGTATGACTATCTTTGTTTTCTAAACCTTTAAGCTATGCAGCTCAACATTGTCTATATGCATCTTCAGAGACCATAAAATACAATTATTTTATGCGTTCTGGCATCTTGTAGATATTGTCAGCATTAACAGAAAAGAACGGGGTTTGCAATGTGTACTCACCCTGCAATGCAGTCGCATAAATCACAAATGGTTCCCAGAACGCTTGTAATTGCAAAACTCAACATAATGCACGTGCATGACCATAGTCCAAATGACATGTGCAACATGGTCCTCCCGTCAACGAATATCTGTACAAACACTAAAAAAGAAACAATCACTTTTCACAATCCATGCCATGGCTGTAAGTCTCTGCACTTATATTTCTTGTAATTTCTTAGAACAGTCAAAACTGCCAAATCAACACAACCACTTGCTCAGCTGATCTGCCACAGCGATGTCCTTGGTTGCAGACGGTGACAGCTCCTGCACTCCCTGGATCTCAGAGCAGACGCTTTGTCAACAGCCACGTACGGTTATTAGCCATGCATGCTCCTCATTAATGGTGTAAATATGTCTTCCAGTGCATCAAGTGCAATGAGTTTAACCCTTGACCATCCCAGAATCTGGTTTAGTTGAATCACGCAACTTTTTAAAAAAAAATTGTCGTCTGGTTATATTTCAATTTCGCCTGCTTCCATCGCATATCCTCTGCTTCTATGATCGTCTGCTTAAACAAAATGTCTCCGTCACTTCCATCACATGTCGTCTGTTTCTCCTATCCATACATCTGCTGCTTTCCAGTATCGTCTGCTTTTACGATGCACTCGTCTGTTTCTTCCACCGATTGTCGTCTGCTCGGAGTTCCCAGTGCCTCCGACAGCACGACCTGACAGCCACGTGTTGCTGTTCCAAGTCACGTCCCCAGGTTACCATCTGGTGCCAGTTAACACCTCCCCTTCCCCAGGAATGGATTCGTCCTGAATTCCACTCCCAGCCTCCCAGTAAGAACAACTCTACCCCCTGCTCCCCTAAACTAAACATACAGAAGGAAAAAAGGGTCTTGAATATACAATACACAGAAAATATTACAGTTATCGTGCTTTCATATTGGCTTGGCTGTTGTAATTTGATGGAAAAGTTAAGTTTTTAAAGGGTATTTCGTGAGAAACATTTGATTGACATTTCAAAGATTATAAAACCATGTGCACCATCGTTTTCTTTGAAATATTAAAATCTGACAGTGTTACTGCAGTTGGCAGTAATAATACGTTCAAAGAAAATGAAGAGAAATGTTAGCCATCGAAATTGGTAACGCCAAGAGCTCCGAGAGCCTGTTGAGAAATTGGTAGTGTAAACGACAGGAGTTTATAGATGATAAACTTTTCCGTTTTCACAATAATGACGTTTTTGGTGTTAGTTCGTAGGTAGTTTTCAAGTATGCTTAAATGGACCGTCGCCATTGTAAAAATTAAAGCAGTTTTGTCACCAAAACCCTGATAAAAAATGACGTCATCAGATTGTCAACTTTAAAAAATGGTTACAACAAATTATCGTTAAATATTATTTAACGGAATAAACACTATAGCGCTGGGAGTCTCCAACTGAAAATGGGTTATTTTGTATCATTAATGATATATTTACTTGAAGAATAAAAACAATATTTTATCCAAGGCGCTGACAATTTTAAACGATTGAGTTAACGTAGAATTAGCATTGTTAACATTTCAAACAGTTTTAAGATCATTTCTTCTGGATTACTCTCGGATTCTGTTTTCATGAGAACCCTTTCATTTCTTAACTTACAATAACAAATTACATGTTGCAGTATTTTACTTGGAAACTTGTACGTACAGTTGATTAGAAACAAACCAAAACCTATTTTTTTCAATCAAATGTGTGATCGTCATGTATAAATATTAGAAATACGTACAGCAGTACTAGTGCAGCGTACGTTCTCAGGGTGTACTTGAGATTCTATAGTTTGATTACTATACTTTAGCGACCACCCTAGGAGCGAGACCTTTATTACCGCCCTTTGTTGGGACACGCCCTTCTGTGAAAGAATGACCAAAGGTAAGAAAAATACAATGGACAGGTGAAACTGTATACACCGTACACATCTACCTGATCACGTGACCGTAACGACACGTGACACACGCTTAGCGCGTTCCTGTCACGCTTGGTCGAAGGTCAAAGGTCGAGGGTCAGAGCAAGTTCGATTAATATCGATGAATGCCTACCTTTCTTAGACCATGATTAAATTTTGACTCAAGTGTTTCTGCAGAGACCATAAACTATTATTTATGTTATGGTCTCTGGTTTCTAGTAGAAAAGGTATAAACGAATGGGAGTGTTAAACGGTAAATGACTATATGTGGATGAAGGGACACAGCGCACATTCACACATATGTTTGACACCGCTGGAGATTTTTTTAAAGTAGGACCCGTGAAAATTGTTTTTATACTTGACCTAATCAGATGAAACCATCGTGTGGTAAGTGCTGAAATACTGTGAATGCTTTCAGTCCTGTATATTATTACTTCAAACATTGCATTGGTCACTGTGTTTCAATAACGTATGTTGGAATGATTTTCTCCCCCTCTCTCTCTTCATTTTTTTCAATACCTATCTCTAAGAAATTGAAGAAATTTCAGAAACTATTTTTTTTTTATGTTTTCCATATTTTATATTTTCATTTTTCGAAATTTCATTTTGAAGTATTATTTTGAGTCATTTAGTGTCACTACTCGGAGCCGATCATCAATAAACTCCTTTAAAGAACACTCTGGCTGCTATCAGCCCGCGGTATTCTGAACACACCCAGACACTTGCAGCCACTTTGCAACTCTGTGCAGAAGATACGTAACAGAAGCATTGTTTGTTGACACGGTTTCGCCCAGAAAGCACAAGTGGTACATCAACCCACATGCGCTCTGTTACAGATATCATTCATCAAGAAGTCTGTCGTCAGCACTGGAAGTACAGCATCAGATGTCGAATCTCTCCAGTCCTGATGCATAGAAAATAAAAGTAAAAGAGAGAACAGTTCTTGAAGGACGAGCCCTGGGTTGGAACATGCAGAAGTGCATATTGTTGCATAGGCAAAGTTTTAACAGTATTTATATCCCTGTCAGTGAAGTATTTACCAGATTAAAATTTTGCTGTGATTAGTGTTTTGCTGTTCGATAATTTACTGAAGAGTATATGTATATATGCATATTACCATTTATACTATCATATGTTTATTATGTAAAGGATGATTTTGAAGTTATGTTAAGAAATGGTTTTTTCTCTTGAAGGAGGGGTTGTAGAGATGTGTTTGTCTTAAAGGAGTGGTTGTAGAGATGTGTTTGTCTTAAAGGAGTGGTTGTAGAGATGTGTTTGTCTTAAAGGAGTGGTTGTAGAGATGTGTTTGTCTTAAAGGAGGGGTTGTAGAGATGTGTTTGTCTTAAAGGAATGGTTGTAGAGATGTGTTTGTCTTAAAGGAGGGGTTGTAGAGATGTGTTTGTCTTAAAGGAGGGGTTGTAGAGATGTGTTTGTCTTAAAGGAGGGGTTGTAGAGATGTGTTTTTCTTAAAGGAATGGTTGTAGGTCTTTTCTATCACAAATGTCATATCAAGGTCTTTTCTATCACAAATGTTATATCAAGGTCTTTTCTATCTCAAATGTCATATCAAGGTCTTTTCTATCACAAATGTCATATCAAGGTCTTTTCTATCACAAATGTCATATCAAGGTCTTTTCTATCACAAATGTCCTATCAAGGTCTTTTCTATCACAAATGTCCTATCAAGGTCTTTTCTATCTCAAATTTCCTATCAGGGTCTTTTCTATCACAAATGTCCTATCAAGGTCTTTTCTATCTCAAATGTCCTATCAAGGTCTTTTCTATCACAAATGTTATATCAAGGTCTTTTCTATCACAAATGTCATATCAAGGTCTTTTCTATCTCAAATGTCATATCAAGGTCTTTTCTATCACAAATGTCATATCAAGGTCTTTTCTATCACAAATGTCATATCAAGGTCTTTTCTATCACAAATGTCATATCAAGGTCTTTTCTATCACAAATGTCCTATCAGGGTCTTTTCTATCACAAATGTCATATCAAGGTCTTTTCTATCACAAATGTCATATCAAGGTCTTTTTCTATCACAAATGTCATATCAAGGTCTTTTCTATCACAAATTTCATATCAAGGTCTTTTCTATCACAAATGTCATATCAAGGTATTTTCTATCACAAATGTCATATCAAGGTCTTTTTCTATCACAAATGGCTCCTCAATCAGGGACCATAAAATAAATCATTTTAATTTGTTATGGTCTCTGCCTCAAAGTATCTTCTATCAGAAATGAACGTTCTAAACACAAAACAAACCTAAACGAGTTTCCATACAAAGAAGCAAACAGCATGTATTGTATTTGAGATTGTACCGACCCCGTTATTCTATTAAAATTACTATTATTTCTACGGATTTTATTTTCAGTAAGAACCTATTACTTTATGGAATAAATATTGGTCTAAAGATTTTGAGACAAATTCGTGCAATATGCAGAAAAGGGCGTGTGGCTTATATATGCATACTTTCATCACTTCAAGGCTTACATTGACAGACATGCTAAGCATTCATTGTGATGTCAACACCTTGTATTGTGATACGGAAACATTATACACTGTAAATGGTGGCCACATGTATGTAGTTAATAGAGGTACAGTATACAGAGCTTGTTCTTTGAAAATACACTGGAGCTTTGACACTTTTCCACGTGTTTGATTTTGTGAAATTTGTTTATTGTCCTCGTCTTCATATTACGTAAATGTTTCTTTCTTTATTGTATTCTGACAATGAAGCACACGTGGCATACCTGGAATAATGTTTATAGAATTACATACTCGTGTTTTGTTCAGCTATGTTATATGGTGCAAATGGTTTGCACATGCTGGGCACAGAATTTGCACAATATTATTATTGTTCGACGTATTTAGCCGGACTGGAATACCACTTGTGGGTATGGGATCGTCTTGCGATATTCATGTTTTGGTCCTCTACATTTTCCCTAAATGTTAAAGGTTAAAAATCTTTCCAAAGGTTGCTTGATAAATACCTTGCATCGAATAGAACTTAAAAGTAAATGAAACAATTTGATTCGAACGATTGTTATTTTACCACCCTAAAATTAAGATTAAAAGCTGTTTTTTTGTGAATATATACATGCGCAACGTTTCTGAAAATACTCTTGATGAAGGAGTAAGCATATACTCATGTATATTCACAATAAAGAAATTGTTATCAAGAAATGCTTGTTTTATTATTTATTCCAATTCAAAATGCCCTTCAAACACTCTTAAATTCTTACTTTTTCAGAAATTATATAATGTTTGCTTAAAGATTTTATATGAAGTATATTTTTAGATCATATAGAACAAATTGAAACAGAAGAACAAGAACAAGAAAACACAATTTACAAGATATTTTCGATTTCTTAACCGCATATTTCTCAACGTTACAAGTTTCAAGTCCAATATAATTCTCCATTCTGATGAAATTAGAAAACTCTTCGGAACATGAAAGTTCGCTATCTTTAAATTATACTAGTTTATCCTACTGTTAGTTTAGTTGAACAAAGCTTTAAGATTCAGGTTCAATAAAAGCTTAAGATAAGAGAAGTAGCTTCAAACGAACGCGGGACACTGAGGTTCTCATCCAATGATGTTAAACCCCGGATAATGGATGTGAAGGGCGAGATAATTTTTCCTCCTGTAACAAAGGTCACGGAAGATTTACATTTCCAGTTCATTAGGAGCAGTGATTATATGGGGTTATATTCAATTAATTTCTTATCAGGGAGCGTGAGCACCTTATTAGGAAACTCAGCCGGTGCCCTAGAGAGTGGGTCAGTCACGTAACGCTGCCTGGAGCTTACAAGATAACCGAGGTTAAAGATTACACTGGAACTCCTTGCACCGAAGTCATGTTCTTCATCCCTCGGGATCTGCAAAATGGACACATGATAAGAAACGTGATTAACGTAATTAATTTCTAAAATCAAGTATTTTAGCCAATTAGCATTTGGGGACGATGGGCTGATTGATATGACGGGTTTGATACCTAACCTCGTTCTGGAGAAATATAGTGCGCATGTCATGACCTCACATCCGGTGCAAGAACCTTACATGTTTCTGAAGAGCCTTCGGTCATAAATAAAACTGATTTGCTAATTCCTTATCTTTTGGGTAAAACACTTTTAAACGTGTTTTCCTCTCAGTGTCGTTCTATCGAGTAACTTGAAAGTCACTGCAGCACGCCGTTCTTACTAAAATAAAGTGCTTCACGGGAAGGAAAATAAGTGTTACCAGTGGCTAAATACTACTTAAGCCATGCAGTCCATTTTCTTTCGAGTGGCCGTTTTATGGTTTTCATACTAAATTGGCTGCTCGAAGTAGTTCGAAGTTCAAGTAACCTGACTGTTGTAGCGATACAAGATCACTCAAAGTAGAGTTTAAATATGGCATGATGAACTGGTCAACCGTGTTGCTGTCTGAACTCTTAAAGTCGTACCTTCAAATCTGCCTCAGAAGAGTACCTCAGAATTGTCGCTTTATACGTCGGATCATTTTCTACCGATACGGATAACCGTTTTCTATGGATACGGCTTATAGGGTCGTGTAATGAGATGTTTTACCGTCTGACGTAACAATATATTGTATGAACTTTAATGATAAATGCAATAATAGTTTAAGACCCGCTACAATGCCTTTAAGTCAAGGGCATAAATACATCCTTGTTTAGGTCTTTGAAGGGCATCATGGTTGAAATAATGTCCAGGACTTTTGTTGAAAAAAATCCTTTAAAATTTGGAATGAAAGACATACGTATATATATATTATGATAATAAAGGCGTATCTTTTATTCAACACTTTCCAAAATGTCTGACATTCAGACCCTAATATTTAGAAAATGAATGAATTTAAATCGGGGTTTGCTTTAAATTCAAATACATCAACATTATACAGAAGATGTCCGAAACTACTTTATTGCATTATTGTCTGAACATCTGTATGTGTCTGTAACAGGCCTCGTTTTTATCAAGTCTGAATATTAAAATGTCAAGATCAAACTTACCCTGTAATAGAACAATAATAAACGTATTCTCGTTCATTTACAAACATATATATACTGTCATCTTGCAACCAATCTGACAATGCTTTCCATCGCCATATTCTATATAAACCGTACTTTTATCTTCCAAATGGTCAAACGACTTACGTATTAGCAAATGCATGAACGAACCTTTTTAGTTGATTTTCATTGAACTGTTTTATTGTTCATAAGCAACCGTGTTCACATGCTAAGTCCCCACCACCTACCACGTTTGTATATGAGTTCCTCGCTGGATGAACAGGCACAATAACAAGAAAGAAATACACACTGTTATCATATTTAATGGTCTTCGCCTAATCCCTCTGTCCATCGGTTCAAGCACCTGCATTGTCCAGCATTGTCCACTCAACCATATTGACCATTCTTCTCGACTATCCAGCCTCCTTGGACAATAGGATTAAGGTACGTACAGTTGAGATATGAAGTATAAGGATTTAGTTCTACCTGGACGCTAAGTCGAGCTCCTCAGAATCTAAGGTTCCCCTTTATTTGAGATATGAAGTATGTATGTGAGGTTCAACTGGACCTGGATGTTCGTCCTCCCCTCGGGACCTCGGCTTCTCTTTGTATGGAGTCATATTCTGGATCATGGATAATCCGTTTGGAGGGGCGGAGAAGATCGCGGAGTCCCCCTCCTTGAGCGGAACTTTGAAGATGGCGCCCGTGGTTTCCTCAAGAAGATTTATTTGACTCTATCTGTTGTCCGTGAAATGAAACTGTAGATACTCTAGGGTCACTCTCAGCGTGTCTGGACTAGGACAATGGGTGATTTAGAGTCTCTGCCGTTTTCTATTTTACTAATTCTCAATTGTACTTTATCACTATAGCATGATGGTTGGGGTCGGTGGTGCGTGAAATGGGTATACATATTTCATTAATACATCTCTGCTTGTGGTCCAGCTTAGACCACACTCTCAATCTCTCGCCAAAAATGCCTTGCCATTTTAAGAGAAATGTGATTATAAACTTCGTTATGATCGACGGTAGCTTTGATGTATGATAATATTTTCTCAACAGCTCACGTGTAAAAGTTAATTTTGAGCATTGTTGCTATAACGGTTACTTTTAATATGGGAAATTAATAAATTACAAAGTTGAAAAGACAAGCGTCATATATCAAAAACGTGTAGTTGAAGCGTAGTACAAGAAAGTCTTAATAGAAACATAACTGAGCCCCTTCACAGGGGAAGGAGTAATCAGACGCCTCGATATGATTTATGATTAAACCTTTATTATAATAATTTCATACCAGCTCACGTGTAAAGGTTAATCTTGAACATTGTGGATGTAACGATTACCTTTAATATGAACATTGTACACTATGTATGAAGACGTTAACTTGGAATTACGATGATATGACCAACACATTCTTATACTCAGCACAAAATGAAATCTTAAACGTCTTTATGGATAACCAAAACTTGATGTCTGGCGATGTATTTTATTTAATGGAAGTTCACTTGTAAAATATATTTTCGATGTCAATACGTACTTTGATATGAGCTAAAGTTAAACAGCACGTGTCACATATAACACTTACATACGTGTACACTGTGAAAATGGTGTTTAGGATGTAAACATAATACTAAACGCGTATCCTGTCTTGTTTTTTTAATTATACCCCTAGCTACCTGAATGTGTGTTTAGGAATGTGTTTAGCAACTAATCACGTTTAAATACATAAACACGTTTAATAATATGCTTAGCAACTAAACACATTCCTTAACACATCCAAACAAACAAACTACATGTAAATAAATACTTTTAGAAAAACTCTTATATACCAGATTTATAAATATACAAACTGTATATTGCATTACTATTATTGCATCACCTTTTCCGATGTTACAAGAAACCTTTTATCAATATATTGACAACTATGTTTGTAAACATAACTTTATTTTGACATTGAATTGGAATATAACCTACGATTAGAATACTGAGGCTGTAAAACAAAACAATAAAATTGTTTTCCTGAAACTCATTATGGTACTATTGAAGTTCAAACCACTGTTGATTATTGGTTGTATGTGAATAGATAAAAAATGGGCAACATACGGGGAAATTCTCAAAACATGTTTAGAATAGTGTTAAGCCCTGGGCTAATGTGTTTAAAAGCTATTCATATTTTAAATAACAGATGCAATATCGATCGTTCTTGTGTTTAGCTATTAAGCACTATCCTAAACATATATAGCATTTAACATGTAACGGTGGTGTTCATTTGCTAAACGCGATTTTTACAGTGTAGTCTCTAAAACAGATTCGATACAATTGTCAAAAGAATAACAAAAATAAAATAAAATCGCAACTTTCTTCTTCTGGCATAAATGTGATAGATTTGACGTTACTTCTACTACGTTAATACAAAAATCTTAATAAACAGATTAAACTTCCATGTACAAATTCCTGCATTGTATGCTCAGATTGACTCAAAGTAACACAGATTCAATTTGTATTAACATTAATATCATGCAATATGCATCACGTACATGAAAACGAAAGTAGGACGCTCCTGCAAGATTATATTTCTTTTTTTTTTAATAACATTCAATCCTAAAAGCTATAACAAGATTAAACTAAACCTCTTTATGATATTCAATTACACCCTATTGAAGAGAGACAAAACAATCTTAAACTATAACTTCATTCACCAATATCCATGATTCATAATCTTACTCATAGTCTTGTATAACCACCGACACGTGATACGCCGGGTCGAGCAATCGGTGCATTTATCAAGCAATACCGGCGGATTTGAGACGGATTACGGGGCGATGGGTCAGGTAATAGAAAGCATTTTAGGCGACATCGGAAAGGTAAATGTGAAATAAAATGCTAATATTGTTGACTGATCCGTTCCTTCCTGTCGGGTGAAAGTCTCGTGGATTTCGAACAGGTGTGAAAGAGAAAGAGGGCAGATTTGGGTTTGATAGAGGCTGTTGGATTTCCCTTGTTCTGCACCTTGATAACCAGAAGCATATATGTGACAGGAACACACCTCTTGTAGGCGTGAAACGGGTTTGTTGGATTAGATTCCAAAGGAAAGGCGAATTAAGGATGACACCTTTCTTTCTAGTTAAAAGCATGTTGTTGACTTTCAGGAGATATATTACAAGGGGTGGCACTGTAGAGCCTGGGTGTTAATGTTTGCCTATCTGAAGCGGACTGTGAGCCGACTTAATGATGACACCTTTGTGCACAGGTAAATAGCACGGTGTAGGTATATTACAGGGCGATAATCCTTTTAGGCGTGGGTCTGAAGTATTAGATTTAAGAAAGAATTTAGAATGTCACATTTCGTGCATGTTGAGGATCATGTTACAAGAGGGAGATTCTTAAAGGTGTGACGAGGCAACTGATTCAAAGATCACCCAGTTTTTCTATTAAAGTGTAGATATTTTAGATGATAAAGTCAATTAAGGAGCCTTTTTAAAAACTTGTTGTATATATGTTACAGAAAAAGATACTTTGAGGCGTAAAGCTGAAGTGTTGGGTTGGAAGTGTATGGAACTATTATGAGTTAACATGAGGATATAGTGTAGATATGTTACAGCGTTGTGATCCTTGAGGTGTTAAACCCGAGTATCAGTTTGGAGGAAGAATGCGGGATAGCACCTTCCATGCATGTAAAGACATCACATTACGAGTGATGATTCTCTATATATAAGCACGAATCGTGATTCTACCCACACTTTGTACATTGAATCATACATTAGATGTTTACGTTACTGGATAAAACTGATTCATATGCCAGCTCATCGCCTATCGTAGAAGGCTTTTATTATGGTTAACCATTTGAACGAAATTGGGAAAAACACCTGGGCTTCGTCAATTAAGAACGTGTTGTTCACCTATGGATTTGGCTTTGTCTGGACTTCACAAACAGTTAGAGACCGTAATTCCTTTCTGAAGATAATTCGTACTCACGCCAAAGACATATTCAAACAGTATTGGAATTCAGGTCTAGAGGAGAGCTCAAGATATGATACATATCGCATCATCAGGTCTCGAGGAGAGCTCAAGATATGATACATATCGCATCATCAGGTCTCGAGGAGAGCTCAAGATATGATACATATCGCATCATCAGGTCTCGAGGAGAGCTCAAGATATGATACATATCGCATCATCAGGTCTCGAGGAGAGCTCAAGATATGATACATATCGCATCATGAAATTCAACTTTGAGACCGAAACATATCTGCAGAATATCAAATCCAAGTCTCTCCAGAATTCATTGATACGATTCCGAATGGGTCTCACTGAACTGGCGATTAATAAAGGAAGACATCTCGGCATCGAAAAACAAGCCAGACGCTGTAAAATTTGTAAAAATGGAATCGAGAATGAGTACCATTTCATGTACGTCTGTCCAATCTATACCCAACTCATAGCTAAATATCTACCGCCATCTAATCTCTATTCCATATTTAACGTTAGGAAATTGTTATCAAGCACAAATCCCTCCTCCCAATTCCAAATTGCATTATATATTTACCATTTTTAATATTACGCAAAACATTATGTTAACGCCTTGTATGTATATTGTAAATATGTAACTCGACTGTATATGGGCCTACGGCCTTTCTTACAATAAAGCTTTTTGATTTGACCCAAACTATGTGCCATTCTCTTTTCTGATTTGCTACTTAGAAAATCAGAGCAAAATCAAAGACGGTATTCAGTCCCCCCCCTAAGTAATTGAAGGAAATGCGTCAATTTTGAAGAAATGAAGCATTTTCTTCCGCAATGGGCGCGTTTCTTTCAAATTTGGATGGATTTTTTCTTCAAAATGTACGCATTTCCTTCAATTACTGGGCCTGGTATTATATATCGTAATAGAGTGTTGTGTTTACCAATGTGAATCACGTGTAACCCAGTAACCGTCCTCAATAAGCGTTCGACTTTCTATTCAATTTAGGATGCAGATATTCATAAAAAGTGACGATGTTACATCCATGCTTTAACTTGATGTAGATATAGATCAAGTAGATATTTTTTTCAGATGTTAATACCAAATATTGTATTAGACTGCAAATACTGAAAGAAGAAATAATCATCAATTTAACATTTTAATGTTTGATGGAGTAATACGTTTAAGTTTACCACTTGATGATGCGGGAATCCCAAATACCGACAAGATGTTTGGATAGATATGGTGGAACTTATGTTGATCATTGCAATATGTTACGGAGTGACTTTATCGAAAATACAGGGATGGGTGTAAGAATATATTAAAATCGACCATGTTCTTGTTGGAATACTCCCGAACTGATCCAGTGTAGTAAAATCCAATAGTAAACATTGAAGCATGCCATCTCTTAATTGATTCAAACATCAGACTGAGCCACAACGAATCAAGTATCACTTTCCCTATCCAGGGTTTCAATAAGATTATGTCAAATGGGCATTCAAATACGACACCTTACTTTCTTCGTCTCTATTACCGGATGCAGATAACTTACTAGACGAAATTCAAGTGCGGATCAGTACTAGTTTTGTTTGGGATGGGACGGACGAGTGAGCGAGATGTCACCTTCAGTCCATGCTAGGAAGACCTCTAGAAGATCCATTACAGGAAACAGATCACTCTCTCTAGGTAACAGGCAATGTGATAGGCTTAATCTCCACCTCGCACTCTCTGGTGGACAGTTTTAAGGTGCTACTTCCTGGGTTCAGGCCTGGTAACCACTTTTAATGCGTAGCTAATATATTGACGCCGTGACATGCTTCAGTTTGATGTTGTGTACGGTGTTGATCACAAGGATGGCTGGGTTGATACCAAAGTCAGTTGTTGATCGTGTTGCCTGGGACCTTTTGATGTTTTATATTTCAACGTAGGGGGAGGAGCATAAAGCATTGATGTCACAGATGTATATTCTAAGTGTTTAGAAGTGAATTGCAATTAGATGTTAACCTATGTTTTTGTATTGCAATGCTATTTGATATTGCTTAGTTTAAATAATTGATTTAACAGAACCGTTCCATGAACAGTTATGTCAAGTTTGATATTTACAATCATCCTAAAGAGAAGCTTGAAGATAAACAACAAGCAGTTGTCATGAAGGTGACGTGATCCCCCGCCGCAAATTAATACTTCAAAATTGAAAAATAATGTCAAGATCAACAAAATCTACTTAACCCTGAATCTTCCCTAAAAGAACCATTTGTGTAAGATAATGATCAGAATCCAATGAACAGTTCTGTGATGTTGATCCCTTGATCTTGACAAGCCTAACATGTCGAAAAGCTCCGTGTGACATTGAGAATAATGTGAAGGTCACCAAAATCTACTCAGCCCTTTGTCTTCCCTAAGAGGTGCTTTGTATATGATATGATGAAATTCCAGTGAACGGTTCTTGAGATATCCAGTTGACAAGCTTAACATGCAAGTTCACATGCCGAAAAATTCGAAGTTCCGCTGTGACCTTGAGCATGGCTTCATGGTCACCAAAATCTAATCAGCCCGTTGTCTTCCCTAGGAGAAGATATGCGTAAGATATGAAGAGAATCTACTGAACCGTTCTTGTGATATCCCGCTGACAAGGCCTAGAGTAAAATGATAAAGTCTCTTTGTGACCTTGAAATGAAGGTCGAGGTCACAAAACTCTGTAGGAACATTACATATGCAAAATATGAAAAGAATCCAGTAAATAGTACTTGAGTTATTCCATTTCGTACGTATGTACGTACGTACGGACGTATAAGTACGGACGGGCGCAGCCGAATACTATTTCCACCGCTTCGTGCTAAACGCGCGGCGGGGGATAATAAATCAATTCATTCATAATTGGCCATTTTACGGAATCTTTCTCTTCCGTTTCGAACTATAACTGTTTACCATATACACGATAACATGTTCAATCCTACCATTGTCCTGCTGTGAGTTATACATATTGAAAACTACTATGACTGCTTTTGATTTTGGCATAGCATATGCTTGACAAGGGTATAAAGATCTATATGTACCGAAAAAAGAAGTTTGCTAAGTCCAACAATTGATCAGCTATAAAGTCATTGTCTTCTCTTTATTTAAGACTTCTCAATCAGTTATATAGTTAATTTGTTTGCAGATATGCAATCAACTTATATTATACCGGTGCTGCATACATGCCATCACGGTTACGAATGTCTACCTTTTTGCAATATTATTTCGCAGATATGACGAACACATCAACAGTTAAATCTGAATTTCATTCGGGTCAGTACAAAGATTGCAGTTCTTTTGGACACCTGGATCACTGAAACTAATAAATGGTCATGAAGAAATGTATCAAATTACCCACTGAAAGAGTGGGGACATATGATGTGTTTTATACAGTGAACGCAAATACTACTTATGTAGATACAATTTTAAAAAGTGCATGCAAACATCGTTTATTCCAGTGAGAAGGAAATATCTTGGAAGAGTACAAACGTACCTTGTTCAGTTCTCGACACATTAAAGTAACCGCCATTGATAACATGATAGTTCAACTGATGTGTGTGGTAACCTCATCACATCGCACCATGTAAAAAGGATATTTTTGCAACATTGAACCATATTTCTGAAGAACACGCCATCAGTGGAACATCAAGGTTCCTCTGGGTCAACACAAATCCCTGTCCACGTGTACATGATGCGTTCAGTGATAAGGTTTAAATAATCTTCTGATAGCCAGTTTATTTCTCACCAGCTCGTGTAATGTTATCAAAAAGTTAACCTACACGTGTTCCACGCTCACGCGCCATTGAAGCAGACGACGTTTTATCAGCAAACGACAGCGTGCACGATCCCAGGTCACGTGACAACACAGCGCTCTTTGATGAAGGAGGGACGAAGGTCAGCTGATCGGTCGGCATCTACACATGTCATAATCGTAATATAGAGCCTTCTTTGTTCGGTTCCAAACTGAGCGGGTCGTTACTGAAAGTTTAAGTTTCCGGAATACACGATAAATGTAATCTAGTGTAAAAAACACTCCTTGAATGCCCCGATTAGCTGTTTAATGAAGACTCAGTTTACGCGGACATGGCGGATAAAGAGGGTATAGTATTCGCCATACGTACGCCTCTTGGATTATAAGAGATACGCTATGTGGAATCTGATCATCCGATATCTCATCCTTAGCAGCATGGAGGTTCTGGTTGAGTTCCGGCATTTCAACTTCAAGATGCAGTTTTCTTATGGGTCAGTTCTGAGGTTCTGGGTGGTGTTCTGGACAATAATTGAGATCAGCCATATTGAATCTAAGTGCTACAGTATAAGGAGTAATGTATAGGTAATGATAACAAAGAGACAGTACACGTATCAACGTACTAACATGTTGCATTAAGAATGCAACAGCTAGTACTTTCACGTTATGTAAGAACAGTGTTGAGACAATCCAGCTTATTCATTATCTAAAGCTGGGAACTTTGAAAACATGTATCGCATGTCGCTGTTAAAGCGTGTACTTGTTGGTGGAATCATCAAAATGAAATTAACTTCAATGTTTTTATTATAGACACCAAAAAGGGGGGGGGGGGGGGGGGGGGGGAGTTGAAAATAAAGAAAATAGTGTACTCATTGTCGTTTGTATAATAAATGTATGTTTCATTTCAATAGTTTAAGGTTGCGATAACTTTGACGACAATAAATTTGTTTTAAACATTCTTCCCCATATTGTTTACATTCACTGCTATTCAGTCGAGTACATCTCATCCAGATCTTCATTGAGATCTGGAAATTAAATGATTTCAGATTATGTTTTTCGAAATATTCATATCATTAAGGATTTAGACATCGGTTAAGTCCTTTGATCACGAATTTCACATTCTTAAAATCTATTTTGTGATCAGATCTTTGACACAATAATAAAAGCAGATACTCTTACCTTTAAGTCAGAGACTTATTATTCTAATGACATTCTTGGTTTGAAGTGGACTCGGTGATCAAAGGACCGGTGACTTTCCTGCAACTTTATTTGTTTCAACATTCACTTTATAAAGCTTAAGTGATATAAGATCACTGTCGGTTCATAATGCAATTTCTACTTTTATTTTCATTTCAGAAACTAAAGTTTTTCAATAAATATAGGCTGTTCAGTTGATCAAAGGACTAAGGATGAGGCTAAACACCCCAAATCCTACTTTATTGGCAGTTTGCAACACGTTATGAAAACTTCAGTCATATTACACGCCATTGTTGTTCACATAATGAGCATCCGTCCCTCGTGGAGAGATCTTCTTATGACTGTATACGGTGTACTGAACAAATGATTCATGTGTGGTATGCAACTTAATACCGCTTTCCTCAGGTGTTATGTGGCACAGATCGAAGATCCAAGAAAACAGACATAATAAAATTATCATTATTCCTGTAACACCCGTTAACAAGAGACACCCCTGACCACAGGTCCACATAAAAACGACGGTGGATTTAGCAGCCCACCTGAATCGGGGACATGAAAAGGAACGTTTCGCATTTTATTGTCTGGATGAAACATTCGAAGATTAACAAAGATGACAGGCTGTTTAATGTGCCCACGTGACAATGGCCCTGTAAGGGTTCTGTTGAGTTGGGGTATCCGTTTTGGAGACGTGGGGATTAGCTCCTTTCAAGTAGGACATTCTGTTGCAGGTGAACAACTGACTTGATAAAATAAATGTGCTCAAGAAGAAATACTTTAATCACAACTAAACGAAACCCCAGAATGTGTTTCACTATGTTGCCTATATATCGTCAATAAAGTTGTGGTCAACAAGAAACTCATAGTTCCTCAAACAAGAGAGCATGTCAGTTTGTTCGTGGAGACAATTAATGTAAGAAATGTGTTAGTCTGTCAAAATGCTTTTACTATATTAAGACAAACAAGTCTATCACATCACGGACATAAATTACAATTGTAATATAAGTTCGCGATTAAATTGAAGCGAAAGAAAACTTAATGTGAGAAAATCCGTATGAAACTGATGAGTCTGATATCCAATTTCTTTCCTATTTTCAGGTTAACATTTTCGTCCTGAAATGTTTCTGTTTTAGTCGAGACGTTAGACCAGAAAATGTTTTTCGGCTGTAACGCTTTTAAGTTATTAAACTTCTACATCTCAGGTACTATACGGACTTGAGTATGACAATAGCTCTTTAGGACTTGATACCTAAACATACCGGACTTGACATTTAAAGGAACTGTCAACATTTCATTTGCATGACGACTTCTCTGGAATCGGTCATCAAACTTTACCGGAATAGCCAGAGGGTTCTTCTGTCAGTTTTAATGAGGCTGGTGTTTCCTTGTTTATTTATCATTGTCCACCCCTTTATATTGGAGGACACGTATTCATATATATATATATGAATGCTTGACTATATAGAGGACGAGTCACTACGTGGAGGGGGTGTGTGTGACAGGGTGAGGTCATAGCGTTCCTCCTGGAGGGGGTGTGTGTGGTTACGTTTATTTTATCATTATGACGTGTCATTGGCAAATATCACTTTAACAAAGGCGTCGCTGATGACATAACTAGATTCAAAGCAACCAATCAGGACACTCCCTTTTCTAGAACAGAGGTTATCTTAAATCGGAAATCTGAATTGAGTAACCTCTGTGGAAAGATAATGATGTTTTACATTCTGAATTATGTTTTCGAAGTTCATGAATGTTCAAATGGAAATATAAACCATATTTTGTTGTACTTTGATCTTAATTTACACAATGATCGCATTTTTAGCTCACTTTTCTCCTGATAACGGGCTTATGTAGCAGGAGTGAAAATACAAATTCAACATCCAGGGGGATTCGAACCCGGGACCTCCGGGTGAGAGTCAGAGCTAAAGGGACATCCCACCAGTCCGAGCTAGGAGGAGCGCTATGACCTCACCCTGCCACACACACCCCCTCCAGGAGGAACGCTATGACCTCACCCTGCCACACACACCCCCTCCAGGAGGAACGCTATGACCTCACCCTGCCACACACACCCCCTCCACGTAGTGACTCGTCCTCTATATAGTCAACAATTCGGGAGATATGCCTATGAAGTACTTGTAAACATACCTATAGATAAGGATTTACAAACCTGAAAAGGATTTATGGTTGCAGTGACATTAAGGAATAATCCCAGCTCCACGTTGGACGCCAAATGCAGCAGGAGTGAAAATACAAATTTCAACATCCAGGGGGATTCGAACCCGGGACCTCAAGAGCTAACATCCCACTAGTCCAAGCTAGTAGGAACGCTATTGACCTCACCCTGCCACACTTATATGCCCTCCACACAGTTTGTTATAATTAAACTGGACGTTAAAATAGTGTCATTTGGGCTTTAACATTATTTAACCAACAATCGTATAACAATAGCACAATGTCATTGGAAATGACCCCTGCACCTACCAAAATCTCATCAACAAGCAAAAGCTCGAAGCAATATTGTTCCTGGCAGAACTAGTGCAATTCCACTTAGTGTCAACTACTGATATCACAATTAAACTCTTTCCTTTCCACCCAAGGAGGGCGGTTTATGTTTTCTCGTTGTGATTAGATTTTAATTGCATGATCAAATCTTGCCTGCGGACCATTGAATAAGTGGGATTATGACGTAACGTTATTCGGCCATATTGGAAGGGGCGGTAACTCACGGCGATTAGCAGGCAATTAGTTGCGGACCACCAGTGAGCAAGCATCAGATTGATTGCCTCGGGTCGATCCGTGCAGGTGTGCATAAACCTTGATATCCTCGTCACTGGACCCCAGCAACTAATAACAATTTAAATCAGTTACTCAATCACAGACAAACTGTTTGTGAAGGACAACGCTGCCCCCTAGCGTTGACCGATCAGGGTCACTGTTGTGGAAATGTGGCATTAAGGGCCTGTTAGTTGGTATAATCGTTTCAGCGTGGATAACTAGGAATTTGAAGTGATGTAATGATGTTAGTTGTTAAGGTTAAGCATAGGAATGTTTTAGAATGTGTTAACAAGCTATATGTCGTTAAGTAGGCAACTATGGATAAGGAATTTTTAGAGATTACGCTTATTCAATTCTTCTATAACACTGGAAACTTTTGAATTTTTAAGAAGGCAAGATTCTCGCAGTCATTATCTTTACTGACAAGAATATGGCGCTTTGGAATATAGGCCTTCTTCGGTGGCATATATATGTCGAGTCGAAATACAAATAATCATGTTTATGTATAATTTCAATTTGCAGAAAAAATAAGATTGGGTGCCACCGGCGAACGAGGAAGTATCAGAGAACTTCATACGTTTATTTGTGACTAGCACATTTTGTAGGTTTGTAATAAAATGTAATGTTTATCTCAAATGTTATCCTAATTTAATGGCCTCTTCGTGGCAGTTTAAGCCGATTTTATTATAGTTATTTGAATAAACTTTTCAATTATAAAAATTTCGACAAGACAAGTAAAATTGTACATTTGCACTCTATGTACCCCATACGGATCCCTGTTCCCACGTTAGAGATATAAAAAAATGTTGCAATACATATAAAATAGAACTTAAATGCAATTTAAACGATATCACCCGACTCGTGTTGCACAAATAAATCCAGTTTTCATTAAATACGAAATATATATTTTTAATGGGACAAAGAGTCTTTGTTACCTTTACGAATGAGTACTTAACATCTTGTGTCTTGAAAATCCAAAAATATTTAAAGTTACAAAAAGCTTTACAGGGAACTATAAAGGGTATTAGAGACCATATATATGTATAGTACTTACACCTGTACGTATACAAAGGTTGTCATTAGGGATGAAGGGGGCGCTCAGCAGGGGTTGTGTCAGGTAAATAAGGGTACTCCTTGCTTAGATTACAGGTGAATACAGGTATGTATAGATCCATACATACAACCCGCTGGGAAAGAGCCAAAGATACAATTTGCTGTTTTGAGATGCATTTGAAACCTTTTTATACCACTCAACACTATGTGTTATAGGTCATGACGTCACGTCACATCTCGCTAGTCCCCGTGGGAACTGTTACGTGAAGTAGACGTGTTGTAACATGTCCTGTCCCTTTAAGGCCTTAAGGTCCTCTACTGTAATTTTACCTACCTTCTGGAGTATTTGCTGGGTATTCAGTGTTTCATTGTACAACAACATCTCGAGTTAGTGAAGCGTTTTTGTACATGCACGCAAACCCCGCGTTCTCTTAGTCTGAACCGCCATGGGTCGACATTGTTGGACGTTGGTGTTTTGAAGATGGAAGTTGGAGTGATTGAAGTATATTTCAGATTCTAGTCTTATTATAAGGAAGCATCATCAATAATTAAGCCACTAACCAAAAGTTCATCTATGCTGACTATGTGCATAGCCTCATCTGGGACAATACTGCATTTTGTTTTGTGGATGCATATTTTATATATTTTGCAACAAAATGTTTGCAGAGAACAAACGAATGATAAAGTAAGCTTCCTTTGACTTCAATAAGTTTAATGTGACACGATGATACGGATAAAACTCCGGTGATTCAATACTCGTATCATCAACAATATCCCTCGGAGTAAAGATTGGCAGTATATTTAGCAGCACGGTTACGTTTAGAGTCTTGAATAAACACATATATCCGATTTTGAAAATAAATACATTGAGCTTTCTAGTCCTGTTACAGACTTGATTTGTTTTAATTTATTATTTATGCACTCAATATTTAATAATTTTGTATTTTAACCATTGTCGATATCCAACTTGTAAACACTTCAGTTTACTGTTTAAATGTACAATTACCTTTTAGTACCTAATGGTGCTTGTATATGTATATATTAGTCAATTAGTGTCAAATAGGCCCAAGTTGGCCGGGCGATGTTTTACTCTGCAATTTATCTTATACCTGTATCGCTTGACAAATAATAAATTATTTTTCTTCTTTTCTTTCTTCTTCTTTAATAACGACAAAGTATATGATGCAAATATCGGTAAAATGATTGGCAGCATTGTCTTGCATCAGGTGTTTTTATGGTGTCAGGTCGCCCTGCCTCATTACTATATAAACATATAAGAGCCTTTATTACATTCTAGATCCTTATTTAGCAAGTCTAGAAAAACTGATACACATATTAATGGAATTGAAAGTTTAAAGAAACAAAATCTTAGGTATGAAGGTACAGTAAAATGCTAAAGTCAGACTTAATAAAATATTGGTGTCAAGCAGCGGAGAGACTTTGTTTGCCAGATCAGTTTTATATTACCGGTACTTAATTAATTTGTTAATTGGATTGAACTCAAATTGAGTTTCTTGATGAATTTAAAATAACTTTTTTAAAAATAGGGGTGCTAAGTCTAATACATGAATAAGAAAAGTAAGAAGGTTTTGGTTGTAAACTTGCTTATTTCATCTCCTTCATCATTCAAGGTTAGCTAAACCACCTCAACATGTATGACTCCATTCTGCAAAATTGAATCCACTGCACGTATAGTCTTTGATGATTTATATTCAACTGTTGGAATTAAAAGCAATGGGTTGTAAAGTTGGCATATTTTATGACACATTTTTGATAAAAGCATCGTGTCACGATTCGGTTCCTGTCATTTATTTTCTCCCACGCAGGTTCTGTCGTGGAACCGTTACAGGACAACTTCTTTGGATGACGATAACCTGCACGAGGTTACTGCTAATCTGGATAATTACCCATTCGGTAATCGCTGAAATGATTCTGACAACAGTAGAGAATAAACACACAAGAGTATTGATTATCAAATCCACCTCAAAATAGTAGAAAAAAGGCGTTTAAAAAATACTTCATTAACACAGCCGGCAAATGTTTCATTAGCCAATCAGCTGCTAGCGAGGGGTACGTGGCGTGCTACTCAGGATAGTCCCCCGTAAGATAGTGCCCTTAATCAAAGTCACCTGAAACATAGTCCTCTGAATCATAATTCCCTGAATAAAAAAACCCTGAATCATAGTCCTCTTAATCATAGTCCTTTGAAACATAGTGCCCTTACTCAAAATCGCCTGAATCACTGGCAGATCGACTCTATAAACATAATCTAAACAGTCGGTCTAAATTTGTTACAAAGAGATTATAAATATCACGCTTAGATTTAACAAAATATCGATGAAAATACTTTAAGGATTCAGTTATAGATATAGTAACCAAGTCCTTAATCACCCCCCCCCCCCCCCCGATATAACGCGGTAGACTGAGACAATGTGAGAACATGGGGATCAAACAGATCGGGTGCTAAAACACTTGTAAAACAGACCTTTCATTGATCAAGGTACGTAATTCACACCTCCGCGTTGTTCAATAGAAACCTATGTCGTTACATCAGGGTGTGGGGATATTACCTTGTTATGTATTCAATTAGCATAAATCAAAGATTGATGACACAGTATGATAATGATGTTACAGATTGTGTTAGATCCGCAGTAACGAGGAAGGCATGTTGGTGAGCTGAAATGGGCAACACGACTATTGTATTGTATTTAGAGGTATACATGTAGTCTAGTTTGTGTAATTGTGCATAGTATTATTTGGGCATCAAACTAACTGCAACGACGACATACCTGCACAAAAGGTCGATATCCCCTCGAATTTCATAACCAGAAACACATTAAAAATTTCAATTTACCATCTACCATCTACGAATTGGGAGGGGGACCATTATTTACGCCCGTATTTAATAATGTCATTAATATAATGGTGTCGCCCTTTTAAGTGAACTGTCACAAAATGACTACCCGAAGAGCGATCAAACCTTCTCGAGAGAAAATTCAATCATAAAATTTCAAATCAATGTTTTATTATCCACAATGAATCCAAATTTCATGACCTCCTGACAAATTTCGGGGTCTATAAAGGACATTTAGTAGAATTTTAGTTCATGCACCCGGCATCGGGTTAAAGAGGTCAAATACGTTAACACCTGTTTGTAGTACGATTATCACAGATGAAGTAGCTTGCTATACTCCAATCGTTTTCTATAACAATTCATCTCGATCTAACTGTCCCTATTGATATCTTTATTTACCTTTTCTGTTCCTTGAATGTGAGTAATATACAAATATTATGTACATTTAAACGTTGGTTTTGTTCCCAGGGGACATTTTAAACATATAATTGCATGAGACAAAAACCGAGAATTGGGGTGAGTCAGGGATGTATTTTCCGTCCCATCTATTTCTACTGAGACGACTGCCGACCATTGTTAAATACGAACGTTCACCTGAATGAGAGTTATTGAAGTGAAAATAGTAACATAGGTAAGTAGACTGTACCTTCTGAAGCAAGGATTATATAGTACATACGACATGGGTGAGGGGACAAAGAGGTGAAATTGGGTATGCAAATGGGGTACCAACTGGTATTTTACTGCTTTTTTTGTAGTGTGCATATCAAATTGTCTGTAAGGTTGAACACTCTGAAAAAAGCCTGGTACACTGTAAAAATGGTGTTTAGCATATAAACATAATACTAAGCGCGTATCTTGTCCTGTTTTTTTTTACACGTTTAGACCCCTAAACACGTTTAGCTACCTGAATGTGTTTAGGAATGTGTTTAGCAACTAATCACGTTTAGTTACATAAACACGTTTATTAATGTGCTTAGCAACTAAACATATTCCTAAACACATTTAGGTATCTAAACGTGTTTATGGGTCTAAACGTGTAAAAAAAACAGGACAAGATACGCGCTTAGTATTATGTTTAGCTTTTCAACACAAAACCACACTCTCCAGCAGGCCTGAAAATAAAAGCATTGCAACTATACAAAATATTTAAATCAATGAAGACCAATGTTATATCTTGTAATTCAATCTTACACACCGCCATCACCAAAAAATTCATGGCGCTTAATAAAAGTTATATAAGTACATATAATATATAAGTGTATGATACAAGAAATAAATTTGGTCTGCATCACCCCTTTTATAGGGGTGATTAATAATGACTCAAAATCAGGAATTTCTCGAAAAGATTTATTAAAAATTATTGATAAAATAACCATATACACCAATCAACTCATCGATTTCACCAAATATTAAATTTATAAGACAACCATTATTCTCACAATATACATGGATGAGAAGGTATCTACATATAATATATATGCTTATATATGCTTGAACAATGTTCATTTGGCAGTTAAATTTTCAGACACAAATATTTAAAAAGTGGTTTTAGAATCAAGGCAATTTAGTAACATTCTAATCCTTATACGTAATGCTAAACATTAATGAGTTTCTGCATATGAATTAATAATTAAATAAATCCTTTAAAATAAGTTTGGGTGTTTTCAACATAATATGTTCACACCATCAGAATCATTTTTTTTTAAAAAAGGTTAATGCTCAATCCCTTTGTTCTGGAGAAAACATGTTATAGTAATTTTATATGTTTACAAAGCTTTTGTAGTTTACTCCCTTAAAAGATCTGTATAAGTCAAAGGATTTGGAAAGGTAGTTGAGATTCAGGATGGTCTTTTGTAAACTGCATTATATCTTCTTTGGCATCCTTCACCTGAAACATGAATGAAGAAACTTTTAGTTTACCATCGAAATGCAACATGACAAAAATAACACAATAGATGAACATATCCAGTCTCCTGAAAACATTTTAACAAATGTAGTAAAATGTAACACGTTATGGAATAACTCAATTGGGTATATACAAATGGTTGTTGTGAAAAATTAACTGACATCAAATCAAGTGATCAATCAGTAAAAACTGTCATTATTTTAGTGGGACTTCAACGTTCTGTAATCAATGATCCTGTCAGTTCTGGTTTCCTACAAAAAGGGCAAAAATAAGTCACAAAAGAGTCAAAAATAAAATGGCAGATACAAATTTTTTTTTACCAAAATATATCCATACAATTTGTGATAGTCTTTAAATATAAAGGAATTTGGTTCAATATTTACTCACCACAGCTGAGTCAATGCTAACAGTTTCTTGTATTTCTTCATCACATCATCTTTCTTGTCAAGGCAGACTGTCATCAGGAAAATTCCTTCTCCAACTGCATAACATAGATACATATAAATATACTGGTCTGGTCCTAAATGAGCTATATGAGCATCAACCAAGTATTTAATGATGAACATATTGTCATATGCTTCTTTCAGAACTTATTTTAGCAAATACAATTGTTAAACATCTACACCCTTATTACACATCTTAATTCAAGTAATTAAACACAACCAGTTACACTAGTCAAACCTCACTACAATGGAATTCGATAGTAACATATGGTTTATGGATATTACTTCATGTTAGATATATAAACATTATCAGAACTCTCATATAAATCATTTATATAAATAACAAATATTACTAAAATATATATGTACTGTTGGTGCTAAGCATATAATAAACGTACGTTAAATGACTCATTACAAACTCCTTTGACAAATGAAAACAACATAGAAAGCAATCGGACGACGTTGTGAAATCTCAAATCAACCTACCTTTCAAAGTCTTGATTGGAACCATAAGTGTGTCGTTCAGGGAACATAGAGACATATATTCACAGTAACATCAACTTTTGGCTTCATGTGCACTTCGAATGACCAGAAACGTGTGCATCAACAACGTGTAAATAGACAAGAGGATGCTGGAGAAATATGGCGGCCACAGGGATACACATCTGTTCTTAATTAACTCTCCCGCCCAAACTGACCAATGTAACCCGACCCATTGGGGAAATTCTCAAACATGTTTAGGAAAGTGTTTAGCCAATGGTGTAATGTATGTATAAACACGTTTAGAAATGTGTTTAAAAGCTCTTCATGTTTAAATAACAGATGTAATATCGTTCTTGTGCTTAGCCATTAAGCACTATCCTAAACATGTGGAGCATTAAACATGTAACGGTGGTGTTTAATTGCTAAACGCGATTTTTACAGTGTAGGGTTGGAGACGTATTCAGGTAAACTTGTCCTGGACTTTTTTTTAGATTTTAATATCTCTGTTGGTTTACCGAAGTCTATTTTTTTCCCAATGTGTTACCGAAAAACATCCTATTTCCACAATACCACAACGAAACATTAAGCTGTTATTGAACAGGAACTACATCTAAATATGTATATCACAACATATAGTTTACAATTCACAACTCCTGAACAGCGTGACTTGCTTAAATCTATATATAAACATGATGCAGCACAGCAGCTGGTTGTCAAGGTAATGAATAACCTGGCGATAAAGTAGTGCACCGAAGCAATAAAATGTTTATATTAAAACTAGATTTACGCTTTTCTCAACTTGGGTTTCACGCTATCTACTTTCTTGTTTATAAGCATATGAGATGCACAACAGTATTCCAATGTATTTCAATGTAAATTTTGTTATATTTTTGTTGTGAACACATATTGTTTAAAAAACACAATGTTCCCTCATTGTAAAGCACATTTTGTCCTTTACACTTACATGATCTATATCGAATACCTATCACACATGTAATGAGCAACCGTCGTGTAATAAATGCAAATGGAAAGAATTGGGGTTTAACGCCGCTTTCAAGTATTTCACTTATACCACAGCTACTAGTTTCAGGGAGAAAGTCTGCAGCACCATTGTGTCCAAGTATTGCGGTTGAAACCTGCGAACATCGGCTGGAAGTAGCGAACCGTTGGCAGAAAGATCAAATATCCTATAACTAGAAAGAAACATCATGCCCGGTATTTATTTTTGGCATTTTATCTTTTGAACGGCAGTATATAGTAGTGGAAATTTCAAAAATGAAATTGGCAAAAATGTAACCCTTAAATTCAATGTACGTGACTACTTCACAAAGATACATACTTACTTGTGAAGATCGTGCCCATAGCTGACATACGCGGGTATATATGATGTAAGTATATTAGCTTTGTTACCATATCACCGTGGCAGCAAGTATAAACAGTGTAACTAGGGGGTCTGATTATCCCCAAATTGTTGACTTATATACTTATGTATCTGATATAAGTACTTCAGTAGTGACATCCACACCATAACTAACACTTATTTTGATAACATACAGAGACACGTTTACACAATTTGATCCTTTTAGTGCTAGTTTGTGTATACACGATACAAACTAGCATATCTGGTATCAGCTTTGTGACACATTTTTAGTTTATGCTGAGTTGCTGAAATGACACTGCTGAGTTGGTGAAATGACATTTCTTTGTTTTATAATATTTCACCATTCAGGCATAAAATACACAACTAAGCCGTGAAGAACCATCTTAGGATGTTTATATTTATCTTCAGGCACTTTCTTGTTTTATTCTCTAAAGTAGGTTTTATCACGAGCTTTGAGATTTTTCTTCAAGTAGAGGTTTCACCAACAATTGAAACGTAACATGACAGCAGATTTAATTTCAACTGACCTACAAACTAACTACAAAGAACTTTCACTACATTTTTCCTCAGTTCTTTTGTGTGGGTAATGAATCTATTTAATATTAATATATTAATTTATAGTATTGATAACAGAACCTGTAACTCTTATCTATCTTCCACAACTCCAACCCCGTGTGTTTCCTTGACGTAAAATAAGAGATACACAAGATTGTGGAGAGAAAACTGTAGATATTTACAAGAACTAATGAACTAATCACTGACATCAATACTGTTTTAATGCGATAACATAAACAAGCCTCAGTGCAGAATGAACATGGTCCAGAAGGAACTCTTTTGCTTCATGGAATAAAGCAGTGGAATGCGTTTTATGATTAAAGTAATTTCCACTTAATCATTCTTACTTGAGCCAAATGTCCATTATGAAACGCACCAAGGAATCAGAACCCCCTTGTTACCAACAGCGATGTATGAATCATTTCACACCTGCCACAACTGCTGCACAGGTAAATGTATCCCCCTGCGCGTTCCTAGTTACCTGTATCTCACCTTCTAACCTAACGACAACCAATTAGTAAAGCAAATTGCTCAGTATTCACTTTGATAGAGATTTATGGGATCGACTGCGATTCCCACGTTAGGCTTGACACATAATTCACCCATTCTACGGAGTTAAACAAAACTTTAAAGGGGAGAGGTTGACATGGTAGGGTTCAGCTGGAACAAGCAAGTGCCTCGTGGCTAATTTACACCTATTGCATATCCCACCCCCACGGAGAAGGTCCCCACCCTAGCATAAACATTGAGACCCTCTCTCCTACAAGCTTCTCGTTAATGATTGGGGGAGGGGACCCTTATATTGAATGTCAAAGCGAATAGAGGTAGGAGTATAGGTGATCCCTGTCTTACTCCATTATTTTTTCTCCCTATGGTGATTTTGGAGGAGGCATTTTTATTAGGTGTCAAAAGTATGTTTGGTGCCCTTCTTTGTCCAATGTTTTCGTTCAGTTGTTAGGAGGGGATACCTTTTATTACGTGTCAACCCGAGAGGAGGGACGAGCAGACTAAATCCCTGTATTTCTTCAGTATTTTCATTCACCAGTTAAGGTAGTTGTTAAAGTGAAAGATTGGCCCACATTACGGGTCAATGTTAATAGAATCATTTGACCCAGGAACAACTGAAATGACGATAAATTACACATGCATTACGATTTGGACGTTCATTTTTTCACAGCATAATCTCTTCTCTATTTGTTGTAATTCCTCGTTGTTCATATTTAATATCTTATCTTTGGTCTTTAAGGTATTCTGCTTTTATTATTTTATGTAATTACCATTTGTACACACCTGCCGTAAAACCTTTGCTAATATAACTC
Source organism: Gibbula magus (assembly GCA_936450465.1). NCBI lineage: Eukaryota > Metazoa > Mollusca > Gastropoda > Trochida > Trochidae > Gibbula > Gibbula magus. The sequence goes on along the minus strand of OW388290.1, from coordinate 13,251,966 downwards.
AAGTGTGTGTTTATCTACATGCAGAGACCTTTTCTGGCTTTTCAAGCCTTAAAGTTGTCAGTATTTTCCATAAACAAATTGTTGTCAGGCTTTTACGATAGCAACTGTGTATTAAGTGACCCAAGTATCTTCTAATATCAAGTAAATCAACGCGAGTTGTAAAGTAGCACATATCCAAGTATTTCATATCTTGAGACGCAAGGCTGATTCTTTTATATCCAAAGTCATCAATAATCAGTATGTAAACAATCTTTGAACACAAAACTGACATTTATCTTCTTGAACAGTGATTTAAGTGAGGTCATAACTTTATGACGTCATAGCATTGTCACCTGTGTATTTAGTGATGTCACGTCAGTGTTATGGTATAATTGCATTATGACAATTCAAACACAAACTACAGTTAGTTGTTTTGGATGATAAATTTCTCGTTGTAAAATGTAATTAGAATCAAACAGTGTTACTTTATGGTATATTCAAAGTCAGGTTTTTAATTGACGCATTCGCAAACCAAATGTAACTATTTCAGCATTTCCACAATATATTATACACATACACAAAGTCCACGAGCTTTTCCGAGGTGAACTCAAATCCCCATTTTACAAGAGATATTCCAATGTTGATGGTGTACCTCCTTGCAAAGACAAACGAATATAAGGAGCTCTCCTGTTGACAGGTAGGATAATAAAACTAGTAAAAGAGACATGTAAGTAATGATATACGAGACACTCTTTTTCCAAAAATAACATATTTTCGAAAATATACTTTGTCAGCCAATGAATGGTCAGTGTTAACGTTTCATTAAAGAGGCATATAAGTAATGATATATGAGAGGTCCAATTTACAAAAATAACATATTTTAGAAAAAAAACACTTTGTCAGCCAATGAATGGTCAGTGTTAACGAGGCGGGTAAATCACCACTTTCTTTATAAAGGAATCCAAATCCTATTCACTAGGATGATGGTCATTCTCAATGGTCAAGACTGTCCACCCGGAAAGGCGTTGAGGTGACCATCATTACCAGTGGATGTTCCAGATGACCAGGCCAGGATAATCTCCGGGTAATAGCTCAGCAGGGGACAATACTCTGTCGACATCGCCGCCAGGGGGCGTCTAGGTCACGTGGTTTGTAAATCGTGGTGACGGGCGACAACCAGATGACCCGTATCAGAGCAGTGGTCCGGAATAGATGGACACTGAAATGAGCAGTTTCTAAAGCGACCTGTGGAAAGCTAGACTATGTCACAGCCTCGTGATAACTATATTTCCTTCAGTCTCATAGTGTATAAGCAAGTCTGGAGCTGATGCTTTCTGCAGTTCATGTTCAACACCAGATGAGTTATGAACGAGTCGTCTTATTCACTTATCATTTGACCTTTTAACCTTTAAAGTAAACTTATATTTAGTGAGAATCTTAAATTATGGAACCTATTCTTAGCTAGACGTTACCTATAAAGATAGATACCTAAACATTAGGATTAGGAAATGACACAAAACAAGGATTCTTTCCAGAAAATATATCCTATTTGGCTACTTATTAGTCTCAAGCCCAGGGCACGCTTATATCGGCTAAACTTGGGCTAACTCAATGTGACCACTCTCAGTCTGAAGGAAGACCCTTACGACTAAAAATAACCAATACAAAGTCTATCACATCACGAATCTAGAAGTTCATGGACTCGTTTTTAAAGTTGTACAATTTTAGATATAAGACTAAACGTTTACGTATTCATAGAGTAAATATTCTTCTACTGGAGGAATTTAACAATTCTCCAGATCCAGAGCCAACACTGGTCATCCACTGACCATCTGAATCATTAGTGTCACTGGTCAGCTACAATAGAAAGTCCATGAATGACCACAAGTCGCCATAGTGATGTTTGACCAAGAGAAGGTCCAGAAGGAACGTCACGAGGATTGTCTGCACGGACACATCAGCAACAATTATCAGCTTCTGGGTGAATGATTTGGCAACAATTGAATGCAGTTTGACTGTTTGACATGGCTCCTAATGTCTTGTTTAGCCATATAATGGAATAGTTAATCCTTTGTGCTTGTAAGGAAGTGTCACAAGGCACAAACAGTACACAAACAGTACACAAACATTGCTCCTCTTCAATAAATATCCTCTGTCAAGTAATTGTGGGCTTACAATAAATAGCAACACAGTAAACCTTCTATTATCATCGTGATATACGTCCATAGAAACGAGGCTATTGTTTGCTTCAGTTAGATACGAATATGTTTTAGCAATAAAACTGTCATATTTGTATATGGATGAGCGAAAATTACCATGTGTGTATTTATAAGCAACTGAGGTGAGAAAATGATGATATTTTATTTGTTTGTCCAAAGCTTTGTTGCTATGGATTTTTTTGTACAATTCTTTTAGATGGAATTCGTAACCATAGTAATGGTTGAATCTAAACGTACGGAATGTTTGATTTGCACTCATTGTTCTTGTCTTTAACTTCTCTTGTTTTACTAGCTGTTTATGGTATATACATTGTACCTGCATTTGATTAAAATCCAACGTTCTGGCTATCTGCATGTGTTTTAGAATTCTAGCTAAGTTGGAATTAACACTGCAATAATGGAGCAATAAAAACATATTCCTACACCATGAACATGACATGTTTCAAATGCGTGTTTCCTGCTTTGAGTTTTTATTACTGCTGTGGCACCTTTAAACTTTTGAGTGTGTCAATGAAAGTTTATGCGAATTACATCCCGTGGAGTTAGACTAACAATAAAGGGTTATTAGTAGTCATTGCTTTTCACATGGACCAGATCAAGATAAAGAAATTTCAAATCATCACCACAGGAGTTCAATAGTGCCACATCGTAACGGTCATTCTATACAATTAAATTTTTGGTCCATAATGATTTCCTGTTTTTTGAGTACCGTGACCTCACGGACCAACAGTCCTCTAATAAGAGCAGATCCTCCTGATACGAGAAGACGAGGAGGGGGCAGAGGGTGACAGAGGGGTAGATGGAGCGACAGACGGATAGATGGGGGATAGACACTTGTTCCCGACCCCTACTGGTACTGAATTGTCTCTAATATCACTTGTTCTGACCTTGTCAGAATGCACACTGCGCATGACTTCACCGAGGTCGTGTCATCCCACCTGTGTTTTACCTGATACACACCTGAGAGCCTTACCTCACCGTGTGTCTGTCTCCGCCTGGGACTCGTCCTGTACAGGTCCCGACCCTAGCTGTCTCTCACACCCGTCTCTGTATCACCCTTATCTTACACACCCAATCCATACCCACTCTTACACACTCTTGCACCTCGTGTCTTCAGCTTCACTCTGCCTTCTCTCTCTCGTTATATTTTGATTACTTTATCCCAGTTTATCGTCAATCATGAACAAACATTACGTGACTAACTATCAGTAATACTATAATCTCATCTGAGGACATGACGATATGTCGATATTTACAGTTACATGTCGCAAGGATATTGAGCATGTATTATGTTACGACATACAACTCAATATATGCTCTATTTCTGATAGGTTTACACATCAATGACAGCTGAAACGGACAAGAACTCAATTTCTCCTCATACAGTCGATACACCTTTAATACCTCGGCTTAGCTGTCTTGTTCCTGCACTAGGTTGTCACTTGTTCTACGTGTATAAAGCATGCAAGGATGTATTAAATTGCTCTCCGAACGCAGGTTGTTTATTATCATGTTACAATATCATAATGAAGCCTCAACGGCTGTGAGCTATCGATATATCACAAAAGAATATCAAGCATTCATATCTGTCAATTCTTCTTCCAACAAATGTCAATTTCTGTGGTTACTTTCACCGCTCAAGTCTCCATATTATTGTATAAGATTTTCAACTACCTATTTTATATGTCATAATTAAATGTGAATAGACATTACCTTATTTCTTTTAACAAATGCTCAGCAACGCCGATTCGCCGATTTAACCTTTCTTTCCTGACGTTAAACCTCATATGCACACGAATTATTATACATGGTTAAATATTTTTTAACAATTGTAAATATACTTTAAAATGAAACATCATTATTTCCAAATGAGTTCTATTACCTTGTTGTTGCATGCCTTTCCCGTTATCTGAAAAATGTTTCTTTTATATATTAATCTCTCATAACTTTATGTTCTTAATAAATTTCAGTAAATGCAAATATGAATCTACTTCAAGTTGGCAAAGGTTCACCTCGGATACTTTTCATTGTGCCTTAATACTTTTTATCTTGTTATTTCCACCTCAAGTTGCGTCCTCTCCAATAAAATATTTCAAGAATGTGGAGAGCACAGACAATAATCCGGCTGTAATAAAGCATTTGACCCATTTATAGAGGCGCATATATCAGCTATTTTGCTATGTTTTATAAGGATTACACCAGTCTGGCCCGCTGAATACAGTATTGTGTAACACGTGTCCACCGTAGAGAGACTCACTGTAGGTGTGCTTTTATCTAGCTCGCTCAGCCAACACTTGCCTTGAATGACACTTTCAACACTTACAAAGAAACTCTGGCACAAAAATGCAGTAGACTAACATTAAGTTTTTAAGGAGTATTTTATTAAAAATTTATGAAAAATCACTTACAAAGAAACTCTAGCACAAAAATGCAGTGGACTGACATTATACAGTTTTTGATATATATTTTATTTAATGATTTTGATGAAAATACCATTAAGTTTTATGCCCGAAGAAGGTTAATTTGTTATGCATCGAAATGAATCAATTTATAACTTTTCTATCGACTTCAAACTTCATTCATATTCAGTTTACGTCATAAATGAAGACTTACTCCTAGTCTTTTGAAAACATTTTCTAAAACTATTTGTTCAAAAAGGTAATGTTTGGGTGTAAGTGTTTGTCAGCAATCATCTGAATTATATACATAGATTATTGTATTTAAAGTTATATAAAATATAACATAAAACAACATTCGAATACAATGGAACAATGTAATAACATCAACAAACGAACTCAGAAAATGATTTTCATGATGGCGCCTTGGTGGCATGTACCGTAATGAAGTGATGACGTCATTAGAGAGAGATATGTTACCGGTATACATATATACAGTAGTGATATTGTTCAAGCCCTTGCATAATGTTTACTATCGTACAGCCTTGATTAGCACTCGCTCATTGGATGATGGGTATCGGTACCTTAATGTCATCACTATTACTGTAGTTATTTAATTTAAAACAGTGTTTAACATTCGCTCATCACCCTGAAGACCGGGTTCTATTCCCAATCGCACCATAGAAAAAACGGTAATTGATTGAAGTTGTTGTTTCCTTGCTTGGCGCTAAGCATTATGAGAACAGACAAACACTTTAATTGGTGTTCCGCAATGGTTGACGGGTGCATTTAGTACACAATAAGAATATCATGTATTTGGATGATAAAATATTATGAATAAAATTTAATTTTAAAATGCATCCAAAATGTTTGACACATATTGAATATACATGTACATTTAATCATTGTGTAAGTACTATCAATTTGTGTCACACAAACGATGGCCCAATGTCACTTTTCACACAAAGATATGACCTATAGAACTAGTTCAAACTTATATGACAGTTTTTACAAGGGGTTCAAGGACATGGTAAACACAAAAACAACCGTCTGCTACTTTTCACACCTACCGCCTCGACAGGTCTATATTGCTACTGTTGTATTTATATATATACAAATAGACCTCATACAGTACCCTACACACTGCCTATATAACTGTGTGTAAACAGCTTTACATCGACGAGTCTAGACGTGTATAGACGCAGACACAACATCCAGGTGTGATAAAGGGGAGGGGTCAATACTCACGTGTTAATATGTAGGTAACATATGGACAGGTATGGTAGAAAAGGTATGGGTGTAGGGTAGGTGTCATGCTTATTGTAAAACTAGATAATGTAAGGTAACAGGAAAAACCAGACTTTCTGTTATATCAAGGGTATCACTATATGCAATAGTACACATTCTTGTACCTTTTCCAACCAACACCCTCAGAGTCAGACACACTTCGTCAGGACTGATTGTCTCAACAGCTTATCCATTCGGCCACAAATACTCCGACAGAAACGAGGTCCGAGGTAAACTATTTTTACGTTCAGCACCTCTCTGATAGATGTAATATATGGCACAGCTACCAGGTCTAAATGCATTGAAAATACATGTCATTTAGATACTAGCTACCGTGTACAATTTCAAGCTATAGGAGCTTATAACAAAAAAGAATACTATACGTAGAGAAGGGAGGGGAATAATAATATTAATGATGTATTATTGTTGTTTATTAAACTAAGACTATATTTTCTACAGGTAAGGTAGAAGGGAAAGGGGGAGAGGTGTGAAAGGGTAGTCACGTGCTTACAATACAGGTACAGAATGCACAGGTAAGTCAGAGAAAACTCGCTTTCACAAAGCTCACGATTTTATTGTACCCGTACACCATGTCAAAATAAGTCCCAATAGAAAGACACGTTTCGCACTGAATTGCTAGAGACGAATTGCTATTGACCAAGTGTCACCTTTACAATAGTGTAGGTACAGTCGCTGAAAAGAGATTGACAAAATAACCCGTAACTTAGACAATATGGATACACATGTACCAAACCTGCATGGTTCTACCCTACCTTTATTCGGATTTCTGTAGGTTACAATGTCGTTGGTATACAACAACCTTACCTTTACGTACGTAAAAATAACATGTAAAGTATCTGAATCATGTCCATATGAGAAGGATAAGTAAGAAAAGCCTATGAGAAAGGTCTAGCAACCTTTGACCGTTGATAGTTTCATTCAGTGCCGTTTGTATATATTCCATGTTCATATCAATAATGGCATATATCATGGAGTAAATACCTGCGTCGGAAGTGCATGGTTTCTTCAAAATTTCGTTCAACGTTACTCTCGATATACCTTCAACAATAACCACCCTTGTTGAATGATTCGCTGAAAGATGAGTGACATAATGAGTCATCCAAGACGCAGAACTATTGCACCCGAAATAAATGAGGTATTCGCCAAAGATCTGATGTGTATCAATGAAGACCCGGCAATGTATTTTGTTATCCTTCATAATTATGCTCCATGTTAAGGTTACGATGCGCTACAGGTCAGCAATGTAAGGTATAGAAGATCAATGATGACTCGGCCCCCGGGAAGGAACTGCCTGGGGGTCAGGTATTCCCGTGACACCCCCAGGACAAACATTCTGTCATGCCACGGGAAGCTGCACTTCGATTTGAGGGTAGAGCTGTTTGAGTGTTTTTCAGGGCTGTTTACGAGGTGTGCCGTTTGTGTGCTGATAGAGCGTGTTTGTTTGCTGTGGACGAACACCGGGATTAGACTGTAAGCCGATGTCCCATAGCCGTCGATAATGTCGTCCCTGGTGTTGGGACGTGAGAAGTAGGGGAGAGGGGCAGGGAGGACGGAAGGGTATGGGGGTGAGGGGAGATGACAGAGGGACGAGGCTATGCAGCAGATTGGAATTGGGATGAAGGGGAGGGATCGAGATTAACGGAGAAGAAAAAAAAAACCGAGAGACACGGTTTGTATTTTGGTGGTCCAACATTTGACAGTTCGAATATAATATGATAAGATACTTCTCCGTTCCGGATATGTGTGTTGGTTAGTAGTTTGGGTCGGGTAACTTAAGGAACATACAGGAGAGAGGAGAGTTGGGTGAAGAAGGGGTTAAAATTGACGTTTATATGAGTACGTGCTTCATCAAGGAATAAGTTGCGATCAAAACACACTTCTTTCCAATGTATTGTACTTCTAATGGCGTTCAAAGACAGATGAAGGCATGGTAATCCAATCGTTGCATATATTTGTTGTAACTTCCTTCCATCCTGCAGTTCACGAGTGGATCAGTTCGTCGAGGTGTACGGTGCTGATACCCAAAGACAAATCAGAAAGTGTTAATTACAATCGGATATAAAATACAATGGGTCTTAAATACAACGATATTTAAAAAAAGGGATTTAACACTCCATTGTTACGATAAAGTTCCTTTTTTAATACGATAGATTTTAACAAAACAGGTAGAAGTGTCCAGAATACTCCTAAATGAGGACAGACCAGTAAAGGAAATATGATAGTCTTCATGCTACAATGGTGAGAACATTTAAATACAATGCTAGAATTCTGCAGATAAATATCTAGTTACGAGACGTTCTCGGATGGCATACCCCTCCTTCCTCTTCTCCACTACTCCCTCACCTTCACCCGGGGGAGACCCCCCTCCCTCCAGTCGGAGTATTGATAACCCATGAAGCAGGGCAGCGGCTTGTCCAGAGCTCCGCCCTCAAAGGAATGGTAGCAAATACATCAAGATGCAAGTTTTTTTCGTTCTGAAACATAATCACATGGTAAATTGCAGGTCTGTTCCAATAGACATTCGTTTGTTCTTAACTAACCACATGATTCTGAAATGATACATAACCATTAATTGGGATTTGAAAAGTAACGAATTCTAATTAAAGCGTTAGAATTTACTCCACGAATGCACCTAATGTCTTCAGTTTTAAGCAACCTACACTGAACTGAAGAATGCATGCCTTTCATAACAGTTTCAGCGTAACCGCAGCTGAAATATATATATCCCCTGAAAGGCAGAAAATCTATCACGTAATATAAAACCACCATGAATTCTTTATTTAAAAAGTCTCCTTTCCAATATTTGATTAAATAACTCCGAAGCAAGTCTCGACGTCCCAATAGCACAGGGAGGACATACTTGTACATTCAGAATCCTCACAAACATCGCTCGAGTTCTCGATACTGAATTACCCCAAAAACAAATGGCTTCACCATTAAACTTATCCCAATACCTCTCAAAATTAACCAATATAAACCACCAACTTACGATGTCCTGTATTACTATATATGTATTATCCGATATTCCGACCCCCTTCAAACTTTCCCATACCGTAAAATTTAGCACTGACCTGTCATATACGTCCCGATCCCTTCCTTTCTCTCCCCTCCCCTCGAGGGCACCCCACTGACATACGTTCTGATCCTCTCCCCTCCCCCTAAAGCACCCCACCAACATCTTCTATGACCCTGATTCTCTTCCCCTCCCCCAAAGCACCCCACTGACATCAGCCCGACCCTAACTCTCTTCCCCTCCCCTAAAGCACCCCACTGTGTTGAAGTCACACTGCTTGATTGGATGAGACGAGGACGAGGACAGGTCGCTGTCATAATTATAATGAAGAGGTCAACACTGAGGGCGTTACGTCGTGGGGTCAAGGCATTGACCTGCACGTGCAGGGTCAAGCATTGTGGAGGAGAGGGGGGAGGGTTTAGTCACCTGTGGGGTCAGAGAAAATAATGAAGGGTCGGGCTCATCTTCACCCCAGCCCTGTCAGATCCGTCTATCAACAATAATCTAACCAATCTCTTTATCACCAAACTCATCCAATTGTTCTCAAACCAGTTTGGTTTGTTCCCAACTCCTCGCTAACTATGCCTTGCAAGCGAGGCCGTATAAAAGATTGTATTATGACCCTTGTAGTAAAATAACCCGCATCTCAATCTCTTAACTCTTGTCCATTCTCCTATAAACTGATTACAGAGCTAACGTCCGTCTTTGTTGTCTTGTAAATACAGGTTGCGAGGGATTGTGTTTAAACGTTGTCATTGATAATCATTGGGACTTGCTTGAACTCGAACGTCTAGTAATTGTTTGTCATTGTCTCGTGTTGTAAATTGATTTTGTGAATAAAAACATCATTTTATGGTTTCCAAGCATACTTTGCATAATCTGCAAAATCTCACGAAGCTGAAACTTGAATTGTTATCTGTAGTCATGTATCATGAATAAAATGACGATAGCGGTTTCTTTGCATCATGAGAGAATGAAAGTGAAAAAGACTAAACATGAGTACTCAAGATTATAAGAAAAATGTCAAATAACATAGTTCCACCACTTATACCCCAACACTATTAAGACTTGTCGTATTTCATGAGAGTATAGCTGCCCGCTGCATTTGAAACCCATAGTGGGTTCTGCTATGCTAGCACATGAAAGTTAAGGAAATGCGGCAAGTCAGGAGGAAACCTCGCGCGAGTTATGTCTTACATGACTATATTTATATATATTTACTTCAGAGATGATGGTTTGACGGCAAATGCCACATATCCTCTATGTATTCAATACTTAAAGGAACTATTTGTCACTAAAACCAGTTCAACATTAATCATGTTAGTATACCTGATGTTCAAACCCGATGACTAAGTGATACAACCTACATTAAACCTCCCTATACACAAAGCCTCTGTTGACAGCGAGTCGCACACGTACGGGATTGCTAAAAGTAGACTAGTACTTACTAAATTGATTCGCTGTCAACATTGTGATAGATGGGAGCAATAAAACACATCAAGCCCACGTGTGACCTCTTTCATCTTTGTCACACGCGAGGGGAGGGACCCCATTGTCTCCCCCTTCCCCTCAAACTGTCCCCCTTATCTTGCCTAGTAAGTAACTATGTCACCACGCGCTCATACTTACTGCGCGTGTCCAGCGATAAAAATAAGTTCCGGCGCCTATCAGATTTGATCGGTTTGTCGTGATTCGAGGTATACAAGTTGTTGTCAGACTGCCAATATTGTGTCGTAACCTAGAGATAGTGATATACCACGCGACCAGCGTGACCTGTTGACCTCTATTGACTTATGTCCTGTATACAACTGTCTAGCTGTGTACATATGATTACACGTTCTTTGAAAAGTTTCAACAATGTTTTAAAATCAAATGAGAAGTGTCCTTGTGAAAAAAACATTCAAGGAAAGGTCGGACAGGGTAAGTCTTCGAAAACGAAATTCAAAATGATATAGAAGGTATTGCATAAGTTCCCCTGTCACGAGTGTCTGGATATTGGTATTTCTTGAGCGAAGGGGGTAGGATATGAACAAGAATATGATTTAATTTGATACGCACATCTGTTTTCAAGCAAAGACGAATCGTGACGCCATACCAGTGTTAATGAAGCCACATCACCATGGCTAAGTGGCAGTGGAAGTAGGATACATATGAAGATCGGTACAATTAGTAAACTTTAATCTATGGTATTTTAATAATTACTGAACCTTCATTCTTATGAAACCACATGAAATCACATTTCAAATAAAATGATTTGGAAGGCACATTGCAGTATAAGCAATGCTCAATCAGAACACTTCATCAAAATCACTTAGTCTTGTTTTCATGTCGAGTAACATCGGTTGAGCTTGACATGGCCATATTAAAGATCACCTTTAAATTTCACTAATACGATTTGTTTTCCCGAACATGAACTATAAATATATATAAAAAGTTTATGAAAAGTTCAAATAACAACAATTATAAGGTTAAACTTGAATATTCTCTGTCTTCAAGGTCTAATTTATAAAAACATAACAGTAGCGTCCTATCAAGTCTAGGTCAAAGTGGTCTCCTTTAAAAAATAATTGGGTGTACATTCTGAGTAATTAAACGTTCAGAATGACTTCAGTATTGTAATCGGTGTTACATATACACATACGGAATCATGAAAAGCAACCTTAACGTTGTATATACATAACTATGATTACAGTTGTTAAAACTTTGTCTTACAAATGTATAATATACGAATTTTAATATTTTGATTATTAACCCACACTGATTATTGACCTCTACCGTTAGTAAAACGTTGGTTCTGGCAGTGAGAAATCGGTTATGTCTGACAAACCGACCTTTCCTGGAAGTTGCACTCTAATAGGGGCTTGAGATTACGTTCTCAGTTGTATGCTTCATGTAAACAATTTCCCCATATGGTTCCAATTAAAGACCTGTAGTTTAAAATTGGGCACTATCAGATCAAATTTTCTCTGACTTTGCCACAAGGAAATCTTCATCCTGTCACAGCCTGTCAAGTGTATTTAGTTCGTGCAAGCACGTGCAACACGTGCTATGTTTACATCATCAATTTCATTTCTTCCCAGCACGTGATTTTCGAGCGAGGATTATGTCACTGTCACCGGTGTCCGTTATCTTTAGTTCGTGTCTGTTTCAGAAAGTAATTAACTCTCACTTATTTAACAGTCTTGGCAGATATTGGTATGATTTAGATATAACCTTCATAATTATCAACGTCCCGATAGCGTTATAATGGCATAAGTCTAGCCAAGATCAGATAACTTTCATTACATCATTTACTTTATTCTAACGCCCAGTTTAACCGGGCTTTCGTCCTTAACATACGACAATTATTTCTCAGATGACATAGATTTCTTGTAGGATTTATCGGCTTTATGTTTCTTGGAGGAGGCTTGAGGGTAACATATAAAAATAATGTCTGTGTAAATTAGCATGTGCTTTACCACATGAAGTTTAATAATGTTTTTAATAGTGATGGATTAGCTTAATGACATGTTAAAGTAGGATTCAATGGGCGTTATGGAGTGCTGCCGGCATTTGATGGAATACTTTGTCCTTTTATCGTTTTAGTATATTTTTTATCGCATCGCATACACAATTTTACAAAACCATTTAATCATGTACAATCAAACTGTCAAAAGGTTGATCTTAAAACTGTTGAATCGACGACTTAGGCCTATGTCAATTATTCATGATTTAAATGATACTGACTATGTTGTATATGTTTACATCTGATGTTTTAAAACTGAACTGAACACAACAAATAACAAAATGCAAGAACGAAGCCAGATTCGTAATTTTAACCGAATTAATTTCATTAGACTGAAAGTTAGTATCAAATTATGTTTTACTGTGATTATTCATACATGTGATTTCGTAGTCTTTTAATTTCATATACTTTGTCGAGGCCAGTGGAATAAGGAGCTAGACTTTGTTCAATGCTCTTATTTCACACACAGTTATGGAGCAGGATTGGAATATGGAACGCATCAAATGGTATGCAGGTTATGTAAACTCTCAACTTCATTGAACATATTCATGATTTGTCTTTAATGTTTTAAGTGCGTTTTATTTCGTAGCACTGACTTGCCATGCTGTACCGAACATCTTATGACGAACATCTGACAATCCCTGAATTTCGACTTGAAGTCGCTCTAGATCTTGAATGTATCCAGTTATATAGGTTTATTACTCACATTTATACGCTACTCAGTTTCAAGACATGTACATTAGACTGTAGTTGGCTTTTTTTATTTAGCATCTCGTATCCTGTACAACATTCCCACTGGTCGAGGTACAAGTCTAAAAAATAAAAGTAATACGACATTTACCCTTAAAGCAAACATGTTCAATATGTGATCTGACACGTAGATATGTCATAATAATATACAAAGCAACCGAGAAGAACTTGCCCTGGATCAGTACAGTACAGTACAAAATTAAGGCAAGTCTAGATTACTAAGCTCTAGAAATTAAGGTATATTTAGGGCTCCATTTGGTATAACTATAGATTCAAGATTCAAGATTCAAGATTCAAGATTGTTTTATTGCACAGACACCCACATGGGGCAGAGTACAAATCTACAAACTATACATGGAATAAGGACATTAGAGTAATAATATGTATATTGATATAAGTTTAGTGATATGAGGTAGTATATAATAAGGGAGACGTAAAACATTTAATGTTACTATAAGGCATTATGGTAATATATGGTAACATGCATATATGAATTGTGAATATGAATATGAATTGTTTGTAAAATGTTGCTGGTAACAAACACAAATATTCCTGAGACTAAATGTTAATCTAAGTACAGTTCACGCAGTCTAAATATATTAAAACCATGTATTTGAGGTAAAAGTCTACACATCAGTCGACAAGTGGAGTCGACGTCATTGTACAGTTTGTAGCTCAGATTCTGCAATAAACTTCAAGTCCATCAACATGTTAATTAAGAACTTTACAAATGATGAAGTCTTAGTGGTCTGTAATACTGTATTATTTGCTAGCATTCAGAATTCTATATTTCGTTGGACCACCCTATATAAGTGATATAAGAATGATTGACAGAGAATATACAAAATACAATAGCGAGCAGAATGATGTACAGTTTGAAAAAAATAACAGAAGAAACACAAAATACCAATCAAATGTCCCTTTTCGTTTAGAAAACTAGTTTTAATCTTTATATCTTGTAGATATCATTCAATAACTTCAAAAAGTGAAATTTAGATGTTTGTTTTGTGTTACAAATGTCCAGCGAAGACTTCGTATCAGCTAAGTTAACATCCGGGTCTTTAGGAGTGGTTTCTCAACCCGAGGGCACAGATGTCAAGATCCCGAGAAAGAAAACAACACCAGTAATTACAAAAACAGGAATCACGACGGGCCAGGAAAAGGCGGACGGTGGTTTTCAGACACCATCATTCAGGTAGTGGGCCAGTAAATGTCGTGTAGGGAACCTGACGCGAGACAGATGGTTTCAGGAATGGCTTATTTACAAAATACACACAATCTTCAAAGACCGATCAACTGTGGAGAGTTATAGGAATTAAGTTTTATGACAAAATGGTAACTAGTGGCATACGTAAACAAAGTCGATCTTTGAAGACTTGCAACCCACACGTGACATCACTTTTGTTCGGACTAATTAAACTTACTACACCAGCGACCCCTACTGGGTCAATTTCCTATATGTCGTCTGCTTTTACCAATTTTGACCAAGAGTCTAAAACTGAGGACTCCCCTCTCATGTCCTGTGAGTCAATATTAATGTGGAGGTCTTTAAAGACTCTGTTGCTTTGATAGTTACATTTAGCTAGTAATAGCGCAGTATACCCATGCCTGTACCTATTTGTCCCTTCGTAATGGCACGAGGGGGGTTAATGTACCCTGCAGAGACTCAAATGGCCATGCATCATCAAAGGGACAACAAGTCGGCGGCTAATACTGTCCATTTAAACAACATTAGGGAAATGAAGAATATAAAAACCGATTAGGCCACCTTTTAGTGGAAGCACCACGGGATATTTAGTACGATTAATGGACAACTTGCGAAAAACAAAAGAAATATAAATCTCATAAGTACCCAATGTTCTGAGAAGGCAGTTGTAAAAAAGATAATAAATAGTGATAATGAGGATTTATTCATAGATTTCAGAACTTGTGTATTTGCTCTGAACTTAGAAATACATTTGTTCTTTTGGAGCATCAAAATATATTTCTGAATTTGAGCTAACAACTTCATTCTGTAAGGGGCCCATAAGGAACGAAATGAAATACTACTACTATAGTATATACTACTAATAATAATGATGTGGATATCTATATGGCGCACTTTTCCATCCATAAGTGCATGCTAAAGGCGCTACCAACAGTATTACCCTCATCTAACCCAAGCCGACATACATGTCGCCAGATGGTCACATCCAATACATTCTTTACTAGGTACCCATTTGTACTGTAGTGTTTTGTCACATTAAGATGTTGGTGTGACATTTCCTGTTTAGCCTAAATTTAAAAAGAATTTTTGGACTTTCTTCATTTGCAGATTCATGCAAAGTGTTATAGGCAATCATTATATCAGTGTTCCTGTTGTCGGTCCAGTCACATAAAAGCTTTAAAACACCGTTGCGTGTTATAATTTTAAAAGGTGTATCATCAATATCGTATATCCTCAGTAGAGACATTTGATGAGAGATTGTTGTGATTATCATTTTCAAAACAAAAGTCAGAACGGAAATATCAGGTGCGAAACTGAAGTGTTCGTTTCCATTTAAAGACTCTGTTTTGTTTATTCGAATACAAACATACATTTTCCCAGACGCTACCTTGGTAATCAACGTTTGGATCTGCATGCTGAATAGAGATAGAATAGATATACACCGGTTGATATCAGTTGTGAATAAAGACACGCAATGTAAACTAGAAGCGCTAAGACCAAAGCTTACTGCAGAAATTGGTTGCTCTGTGGTGTTCCTGGGACAGTCGTGGTATTGTTGTACTACACAGGAACGCGAAGCGTGGCTACTTATCGGGTTAGAGAGGTAGATAGGAGGGACAAAGACTTTATCTAACAGTGTACAGGCGAGTTGTTGCTCGAGAGCAACATTTGATCACCTGGTTGTTGTGTCTAAAGACGCTAATCCATACGACGTAAACATTGGTAAGTGAAACGTTGACGATCAACTCGGAGCAATACGTCCCGATGTTATCTGAATGCGGGTCGGGACAAGTCGGCAGTGGCCGAGAGAGACATAGCGGTACAGGCGACTGACTTCACGCGTGGCTGAGCTAGAAACGGGGCGGGGCTAGAAAAGAGGCAGCCAATCTCTGTGCGGAGCTTGGCCAGTGTAGCTTCAGCCTGGCTTGGAGCAGGTTGTTGTTGTCAAGTGGTGTGCAGAGTTTGACAAGTTGAGAGTGAGTTTGGATTGTACGTTGCTTGCAGAAGGTTAGGTGTTTGGATACCTTCACTATGTAGAGTCGTGCAATGGAGTACCTATAGCGCGTCACTATGGATATTACCTGTGTGATTCGGCCTCTAATCAACGGGCAGGTGATTATCACCTGGCTCATCCTCACACTGATTACAGGTGTACGGACGCTGCATCCGTGCAACCAGTGTGACTGCACATTCAGGTGAGTTGTATATATAAGCAGGCTATCTAAGTACAACTCAAGTTGGAGCTGTCAAACATTGTTAATTGTCGACGTCGTTTGGCGTTATGCTTTATGCATAGTGATGTGATGTATTCGTTCTTTGCAAAACGTTGAAGTCGATAAAGAAGGTACAGGTGGCATGCAAGAACTGTCCTTGTGGTGCTTCATGCTCAACTTCCGTCGGGACTAAGCGCATGTCGCTAAGTCTTGAACAGGAACAAGAACATTTAGTCAGTGTATATATTTGACACTTGTTAACCGTTTTAACAGTCTGGTGCACGTTATCACCTATGCTATTTATTAGGAGTTACTTGGTGTACATTCATTGTATTCATACTGAGTGATATCCAAATAGAACCCTGCATGAAATAAAAATTTAAACATGTTAAAAACTGTATATAGAAGACGTGCATATCGTCTGAAAATGTCATCAAATCAACACTTCGTCTTCTTCTTCTGACTCTCTCTGCTTCACCATGCCACTATAATCGGGCACCTGTTTAGATACTCCCCTCTATTGGTACTCAACAGAGATCAAAGGGTCCAGGACGGCTGTGTATATGAAGTATATACACAGACCTTTATGAGGCTTAGTCATGCGCATACACTTGGGAGCATCCTTTATAGTGGCTATTTCTGATCACGGTTGATCTCTATCAGTCTGAGCATCTCTCCTCATCAAACCATCCGTGACGTCATGGTCATCTCTAGAATATGTCAATCGTTCATCTATTTAGAATTCAAACACTCAAAGGCTATTTCATTATTGTCATATGCATGTCACATGGTTGGTTGGACACTCTCTTTAATGGTTGTTTTGGACGAAATGAAAGATGTGACTCATCGTCATTCAATATATACAGCCTTACCACTGACTACTCATTTCTTTGGTCCATTTTATGTCCTCTTCCATTTTTCTTATACAGTGGTAAAACATTCAAATGCAGCATTTGTTAGACATTGAATAAAACAATTGTTAGACAGATGTCACCCATGTTGACCGACGACTGCCTGTATATATGCAGGAATGTTATGTAAGTAAATGCAAGATGTCTGACGGGTGGTGTCCACAATTGAAAGGAGCAGACGACAACCAGACCTGAACAGAAGGTCACGTGACGTATATTAAAAGTGGAAGTCTGGCAACTGTTTTGCAATTCCAGACGAAGGGTGGCCATAAAATGTAGTTTCGTCATGCTGGTATGAGTAAGACAACGGCAATAAAACACTTACTGTCAGTGATAATCAGATCTTTTGAAATATTGAAGTGATAATGTTGCATTATGTTAAAGGACCAGACGATAAATGATTAGCAGAAGTCGTACGAGTTTTGTATGCAAAACCAAAACGTCGCGTTCATGTGTATATTATCAGGAACATCTTTTGAACCTCGGTATTTGTAGTCTTATATATAGTCTTGTTTATGGAGTCCCAAGCTTATCAAAAGTAGGCAAGGTTCTTTTATAAGTAATCGACTTTATAGTTGTCAGGTAACATGTATAAAAGTATAAGAAAGTTAACGTTCATGATCATCTTTCATCTTTGTAGACGAAGTAATAGTTTTTTCAATTTCGCCACTTGACCAGACAATAGGCAATTATTGAAATGGGAAACCTTTTTCTTTTGAAAGGAATCCACGTCCAAATTCAAAATATTTGATTTCCGGAAGAGATTGTTTGCGAATGAATTGGAAGCCTGTCGGTGGCCGTCTTACAGTTAGCTCGCTATTACCATATGAAAGACGCAAGCAGAGTTAAAAAGAAAACCGTTAATGTATTGAGGCAATATTTGCCTGGGACTTTTTGCTCCTTTATGAATACCATCGCCAGTGTCAACAGAGCAAGAAGTTTGACAGACAGGTCGCTAGTACAGACTCTTTTCAAGCGTCGTGTGGAGTTTCAAGCCTCGAACTGAAAATCGAGCAACTGTCGTCTGCGTTGGGTCAATATTGGTGCACCGTCCCTCACACAGGTATCCCCAAACTCGAAGAACGCGCAGGTTTTATTGGTTCCCCCTAAACACGTTGTTGACGATGTCTACACTCCGGTTTAACATCGCCGTTGGTGTATGCCCTTGCTCGCATCCATGTTAATCTCCTCCCAAGAGCCGGTCCATCAACACAGCGACACGTAACCTTCGAATCTATACTACAGCAAACATGCTGTGCGCGAAAATATCAGAACATCTTCCAGCCTCTTTAAACGTCTTCCATAACCTTCGATGGTTTAATACAGATTTTGCGAAAAACAAACACCTGGTGATGTTTTTGGGTAAAAAACAACGTCCAAATCCATGGGAAAAGCTCTGATTTGAGAGAAACGTATCAATTTATTGGAATGTGTTTTTCTACCAATATAACTGTTAACGTCAAACATTTGTCATTTAGTCAGATATGTTTGGTCTTTTAGTCATTGGTATTCAGTCAGATACTCACTCATTTCAGAATAACCGTTTCAATTTAGTGATATAACTCCTTGACGAAAGAGATTGCTAGTCAAAAGTTAGTTTGGTGTGCACCAACAATTGAATGAGTTTCAGAAGTAGACATTAGACGGTATTTAGTTAATATTTGAGTTTTAAGAGAAACTCCCTCTTCGAATGTAAATTGGTTTTCAAATGAGAACTCAAGTAAAACGTTTGTATTTAACTTTCATTTTGGTATGTGTCAGAGGAACCGTTCATTACTCAGTGTCATAGTCGCGGTTATAGCCAGATAGGGACTAATTTATGACGAAAATGACATTGCTCAAGGAAATACAGTTAACTCATCCCTTCCCCCTCCCCAGACCCCCCTCCACCCCCTCTTGATTTATACGTTACCTGTCGGGCTAGGCGTGGAAACACGGGCATATGCTATTACGGACACAAACAATCAAGCATTCAACTCGCCGACCAACAGGCAATCTTTAGTCCGCAAGCTAATAAAAGACCACTTAATTTAGATTGAAATGCAAGTATTTCGCAGTTAGGAGTTTTCCCTCTGTATCTGACAAGCGAGGCGGCTTCGGTATGCGTTGACACTGAAGAGAGTTTGATAGTCATAAGTCTCGGACGACAAGTAAAACAACGTTGGTAAAATCAACTTATGTAATTATGTTACAAATAAGTCTAAAATGGTGGAGAAAATAAAGAAATGAGAAGCTTTCCTTTTAACATTCCATTTCTAGGAATACATATCATTTCAGAAAAAAAAAATCGACATTGAACTTATTTCATGGATATAGTACTGTTTACAACGTCTTTACCCTATGAAATGCGACGTTTGGAGTAGAATTTATTCATGACAGAATAAAATTGAATGTCCATAATGTTTATCACCTCAACTTCTTGAATGCCGCTTTAGATATTAAAGTTGAAAACGAAAACGTTGCTACTCAGCTGAAAGTTAACACGGGATTCCAATCATATGAAATATAATAAAAGGCTTAGTTTAATCATTAGTAAAACATCTATGATGAGCTGATCAAACCTCCTGATGACATCAGCGTACAAGCCGGTAGCATTGTAACTTGTTACTATTACAAAGAGGTGTATAATCTAGCATACAGATTACGAGTTCTGTGCGCAGTCAGGTAGGAGTAATGTATCATTACATGCTTGTTAAACAGGCGTATCAAGCGAATCAATTCAACTATAGTACGTTATGCACCGTGCTATGGTTCATTAACCATGATGATGTCTTGATAAATGTACACACTGTTTGGTACTAAATTAGTCAATGTTTTGGCTTCATAGGAACAGCTGACGTGAGACAAGAACTTGTGTATTTGTGTTAGTGCAATGTCATGCCTTCTTCAACACTGTGTGTGTGTGTGGCATATATTTCTGCATGAAGTTGCTTTAGCGACTTGTTCTGTCGATTGAATTCTTCACCTGAATACGAATTTCAATTGTTCCTTTTGTCTGCAAGGCGGGAACCTTTAAAGATCTGAAATAACTAAAATATTTTCATGTCATCCATAAATTATTCACGATTTCAATCATCAGCCTTGTTTTAACTTCAGACTAAATGTATCTCATTCTAACGCTAACATACCCAAGGGAATCAATCACTAATTGACTATGTACCCCACACCACGTGGAATAGAACGGGTGTTAGAGGGTCACCCTGTCTGTCTCCAAGTTACTCTGCTTCGATGAAACACTACACCGTTCTGATCGGATGAGGCAATCACTTCTTTCATGCCATGTTTGTGCCCGGAATTATGTTTCCACCTGGTATGGTTTACACTGTCCGCGAGTTACATGGATGTCAAATAGCCCCGAGTAGCGGCGACGCTTTAAGTCGACCTCATCCAGAGGACCACGCTGTCCCACACGGACCGGGGTATTAATGGGGATCGAAAGAAAACAAGTGCTATTTACAGGAATCTTGGAAATGTTTGGAATTATGCAATACCAATAATTGCCCTTTTACCTGTTGTGCCAATATTGATTGTCTTTGTTCGTTATTGTCCGTTACATCCTTTGAAATGATTGTATTCAAACTAATCTCGAGAATGGTCCTTGAAGAGAAATGAAGTTTTGTTCCTTTGGATTTTGTACCATTTCGTATCAATATAAATGACGTAAAGATCAGTGGCGCATGGACATGAACAATTCTTGTTTTCTTGAAATTGACATAATTTCGTCATTTGGTCATTTATCATGTTTTTCATATTTTTTTTTATCATTCTTCATTTAGCCTTTGAGATGAATATCCACCTACATGATTGTGGTACGGTTTAATTGCTTGGTTTAATCGGTCTAAACAAAACACTTGCTTGTGGTTATTCCAAATAGTTTACTTGATTAATGATTCCATACTTGTTTGGGTTTCATGATGCTCTTCGAAATAAGACACACATATTTGATGCTATATACTCTGAAGGAATGGAATGACCTGCAGCTAAAGACAATACTCATCTATTATTAAATTATGTTATGATCCCGTTCCATTAGCTCAATTGACCTTTTACTCCCGATCGCTATCATCTGTGCGACAAGTCATAGGACATGATGATATCACACAGACTAACATTATTTTCTCATCTGTACGCCCTCAGACCTCCACACGCTGCTCGGTGTTCTTCAACTCCCTCATTTATGACGATATGTATCCCTGGCTGAAACCAAATATGACTGGTTTGGCTGAAGTGTTGCGTTTGCGTGCAGTGACTCAATATCGTGGTATTCCGACTACCTGGAGACGTGTATCTCTTTGAAATCGAAGTAAAAGAGATAGTAGCGTTTCAGCGTCCCCAAACTTCTTCCTTGAAGACTGATTGTTGAAATCAAGACGTATAGTCGTCCCACGACAGCAGATGGACAGGCGATGATAAGCCATGTGTATACATATCAAACTAGGCTCCGTCTTCTCGTGTCTCCGTTCCGTAATCGCGTTTGACATGGAAGACTGCTCAAATAACCTAATTAAAGTTTCTGTGTCGCGTGATTAACTACTGTTAGAGTCAGGTTGAGATAGATTGAGAGAAAATTAGTTTCTTTCACAGTCGCAAAGTCAACAGGCAACGTCATTAGTCGTCCAATTGTGGTTAGCTTACGTATGCTATATTTTAGTTTGGCAAAATTGGTTTCATTGCCATCATTTTGATATTTAAAATTCAAAGAAAAAATGTTGTCTTATGTCCACCTTTGTTTTTATAACGTCACACCACTATACTACTTCAAAATGAGAGGCGGAAGTTTTTACCACCCATTAACATTTAGATCGCGTTGAAATCCATGTCATAGTGACAAGCTTATCCCCAAATCCACAAGTTTGGTCAAACAGACAACATACGGTCTTGTATCTTGGCGCGCAGGCATTATTCTTCACATTAGGGTGTCGTCTGCTCACGGAGACCTGCAAGCGTGCAGGAATGTGGCAAACGACAAACCAAACGTGAGGTAGACGTGAAATAAATGCGAAAACAGAGACAATTCTGGTCATTCGAAGTCCTTGATTTAGATCTCATGTAAATTAGGAGCTGGTGCAAAAGTCGTATAAATCTTGAAGCAGACGACAACTTTAAATATTAAACAGACCACAATCCAGGTCTGAAGCAGACGACAATTTAAGTTTGAAACAGACTAAAAGTGAGATTTGAATTGGACGACAATATTAAATTTGAAACAGACTACAATTTACACTCGAAGCAGACCGGGGGTCACCCTAATTTAGATCTGAAGCAGACGACAATTCATGATTTCAATTCATTCAATTCATTCAGATGTGAAACAGACAAGAATAAGGATCTGAAACATACGATAATTCAAATTGAGAATAAACATAATTAAAGTAATTCAGACCGGAATCATAAACAACACATTCAGATGTGAAACCAACAGCAACCGGCAAGCGATAGCAGACAGACGACAGTTCCAACCTAAATCAGACGAGTCAAACCTGAAGCTCTTCCCACTTGCGTTAGCGTGACCTTCGACCACATGCATTATGTCTGTAAACAATCTCTCGATTATCCCATCCATTTCGGGTCTCCATGGTAGAGCAGGCATTTATTAATAATACAGCAATAATAAGCCATGTTAAAGCGTCCACACCGGTGTGTGAGTCTTTGCGCGTAAGATGTTATTGCAATACACGTTCACACAGTGTTGAAATTGGATTTATATACAGCTTCTCTTTTTGAGCCCGTGGAATGTTTATGGTTATTTCTATGGTCTCATGTCGTAATATGCCAACGCATTGAATATGAACTTATGTAAACAACCATTAGATCTGATAATGCCGTTTAAGCTTTAAATATCCGCATATGTAATAAAACATAATTGTCACGTAACGTCTGGATATAACTAGTAACATATTTACTTCTGTGCTATTACTTTTCATTTTATGAATTTATTATTCAATAAGCATAGTAAGATCTCCGTGTTTCTCACATCCCTGTCACTAATCGCTATGAGCATGACTGTCTGCCTGTCTGTCTGTCTCTCCCTCAGTCTGTCTGTCTGTCTGTCTCTCTGTGTCTCTCTGTCTCTCTCTGTCTCTCTCTCTCTCTCTCTCTCTCGCTCTCTCTCTCTATGCCTTTCTGTCTCTCTCTCACTGTCTCTCTGTCTCTCTCTCTCTCTGTCTTTCTGTCTCTCTCTCTGTCTGTCTGTCAGTCTCTCTCTACTTTCTCTCTCTCTACTTTCTCTCTCTCTACTTTCTCTCTCTCTTTTCTCTCTCTCTGTCTTTCTCTCTCTACTTTCTCTCTCTCTCTACTTTCTCTCTCTCTCTCTCTCTCAAATAGTAAAGTCATAACATGCCTTAATTGTATTAGTCTATTCCAAACAACATGTTAACGTCTCCGTTTCCTCTTTCAGCGATCCTGACAACGGAGAGAAAGCCATCTTCAACATCAAGCCACGTTGTCACGAAGGCCAACTCACATGGTTAAGTTCCTACGGTGCGGTTAGGATTGAACTCAGTGCAAGACATTCTGGGGAACACAAGTTTTGTGTGCGTGTTCAAAGTGAAAATATAAAAACAGTTGTCTCACAGGAGGTGCATACAAGGACTCATGGCAATTACAAATTAAAAATTTTAGACAATGAGGAAATTCGGTTATCTCCCTTGTTTTCCACAAGGGGCATTGGCAAGGAGTTCTGTATTTCCGCTACCGGGTCAGTGGATCTGTATTTAGAGACAGTGCGTGAGTCAGAAGATACGGGTGTTGCAAAAGTGAAAATAAACTATGATATTGAGAAGAGCTCAAGTCCGCTGTATTTCAATCCTATGGAAGGTATGTATCTGTCAGTGGACCAAGTACTTTTTGTTGGTCAAAAATGATTTATTACTTAGCTGCGACGTGTTAGTTTCATTGTTCGAATTTTAAGATTCATCCATGCCTTTATCCTGGACCCATATTTTCGAAGCTCTCTTAGCGCTAATATAGTCGTAAGTCAATGTTAATGTATGGCACTTAAGACTATCTTAGCGCTAAGAGAGTTTCGAAAATATGGGTCCTGATGTGTTGGATTGTCAATAACTTAAACATTCGCTATCCACAGAGTTAACTTAACTCATATCTTCCCGCGTAACCTCTGTTACATTCCGCTGATTTTGCTACTTTCTCGTAAAATGAACTCTAGCGGTGATACATTTTCGGTCTTATGTGTCTCCAATCCAAAGTCATACATTTTGTTCCAACAAGACCGACGTTTATCGTATAAAGGTTATCGTGAAGGGTTAATTCCATATGCTCGTGGATTGGACGATCCACTTTGAATAGATTCTCTGTACTGGAAGATATACTTTGAATAGGCGCTGCTGGGGAGAGAATAACGAAGTTTGAAATAGTAATGTTTTGCTTCGATCAGAAGAAAGCTTCTGAGGTAACATATAAAAAGAACAGGCACGACATTACTAGAGTCCAGATACCCTGATGATCTCCTCCGCCCCGCTACTTTAGGTGAGAAATCATCCTATTACATAGCTTGTTTAAGATGTTATCATGTTACCGAATATCCCCAGCCCGTGTTACCACGCTGTCCGGTTATTTGAAGCCATCACGATATCATCCCTATATATTTTCCTCTCAGCAGACCCAGCAAGCTTACACCTGAGTCATCACGTTTAGTCATCAGTTTCTCTTCCTTCTCAATACGGAGATTTACAAGCAATATAAAGGAATGTATGCACCACTTCAACCATGACATAAGTTTCATATTTAATATGTACTATGTAACGTTATCGTCCCGCTGGTTCTTGTCAATACGTTCATGGACGTACACAAATACTGTACAGGCATACAGTTGCTTTACAAGAGCTTTATAGGCGCTTATCGATATACAGTTGCTTTATAAGGGGGTTAGTATATGTCCCCAGTTAGTGAATGCTTTACCACAATACCATATGAATAGGCAGCGTTCACTGTTGATCCCCTCCTCCCCTTTCCTTGTGTACCCCAGTGTTAATGGAATCCCCCATCTATCTAGCACCCATTGTCCGCTAAAGCTGATGAATAGGACGAGATAGTTCTCAAGGTACACAGTGATTCATTCACTTATGCAGGAATTTCATCATGTTATGAACGTGAATTAGAAGTCAACACATTCCTGGGTTAACTTTCAAATGCTGTTCAACACATTCTTTCAAATGCTGTTCAACACATTCCTGGGTTAACTTTCAAATGCTG
Source organism: Gibbula magus (assembly GCA_936450465.1). NCBI lineage: Eukaryota > Metazoa > Mollusca > Gastropoda > Trochida > Trochidae > Gibbula > Gibbula magus. The sequence continues at coordinate 13,226,254 of OW388290.1, read as the reverse complement.
TTCAACCCAGTTAAGGAAATAACCTCGTAACACTTTCGAATACCCAACTGCCCAACACCTTTCAAGACATTCCAATGAGTTTTAGAACACATATTAAACACATTCCTTGACTTAACTTTCAAACCCTTTATGTCAGTGATAACTTGTGGGGATTTACATTTCAAAACATTAAAATCGTCACTTTGCCAGTAAAGGTATTTTTAGTATTTTTATGATAGGACATATATTTTATATTCCCTGATGGTGGCCATAAGTTTATGAAATACGATACTATATATATTGCATTTGATTATAATGATATTGTCAACGGTACAGCACAGCTGAACTGTGTCCTGTTTTTTGTGAATGGGTATTTTGATGATAGAGAAATATTTTGTGATAAAGTTTACGAGCTATCGTGGATAAGGTGTTGAGTAGAAATGCCATTTTGCATTGAGTGACAAAACGTCTTAAACTCTGTTAAACTGTTTCAGTATATCTTTCTGTACAGAACTGCGCTGATTTTGAAAGTCAACTTCTCTATACTTGCATCAAAACTACTTTCTCCGCATAATTCTGTAAACACTTTAAATTGAAAGACAGTTCCACAAGCAGCAACTCGCACTTTTACATTAATACCGTGACTTATACAGAGGTATTCACCCATAAAATCACCCTTACGCTGATCATACGATAGAACCAATTCAAACAAACAGAGCCATTAGAAAACTCGAGTTCTTTCAATAGACCCTACCTTTAGATTTGAAGCTCTTTGAAACTGGAGTCGTAGATGACAAACACGGAAATAAATGCTGATAAGTCCAAACACTTGGAGACGAATGTGACCTTTGGTATTGAAATTTGAATTCCCACCAATCTGTTATACCAAAGTGGCTGATAAAGGGGACATTTAACGCTACAACACCAATAGACGTTGACAACCCAAAGGGACTGCAATTGCTATAGTTGTTTCTTCCTTTGAAATCATAAACGCCCGTAAAGTTGAAAATTGTGTGTGCAGTTATCGCAAGATATAAATGAATATTTTACTTCACTTTCAAACCATAACATTGTCAGTTTAGTACCAACACTGTGGGAAAGATACGGTTGAGTAATTTTATATTATATTTTATATAGCATTTTAAATTCAATGATGTATTTTATATGTCCTAACCCCACCTTTATGTGACTAAAAGGTTATTGTTTGCACTATGACACTAAACTATATGTATAAATCCAGAGACATTTCTGTCCAACATAAAACACAAAGGAATAATTGCAGGGTAGACCTGCGGGTAGTGTGGACACGGTCTCTCCCAGCACAGTCCGGTACAGTTATTGCTGATGTATCCCGAGTCAGTGGTCTTAATGTAGTCCTCTCACATGAATGTGTTAATGATAAGAGCCTTTAATACAGTCTAGATCCTTATTCAGCAATTCTAGATAAATCGAATATACATGGAACTGAAAGTATTGCAAAATATTATCATAAGGATGAAGGAACAGTAATTATAAAAAATCCGTAAACTAATTTTGTGTCTAGTTTTATTGTATTGCTTCAGTTCTATTACGTAAACTGATCCTCCCAAAGTAGTTTTTGTTATTAATGAAATCAACTAAATCTTTATATAAATCTATATACAATGTATAGTAGTCTGTCATCCAGACCCCTTAATATTTTAAGCGTCTAGGCAAGTCTACAACAAGACTCTGAGCTCAGTTTAACAGTGCGAAATAAGAATTATTAATATAGTACAACCTAATAGTTTTGAACGTACATCTAATTCCAATATTTTACAACTTTGATAATAAATGTAATCCTACATAAGGGTCCCGACTATCTCCTGGCAGTTAGTTCTTCCAATAAAGATGCTAAGCGTTCGCCCTACACATGTCCGTCCCTTTATGCTATTGACATTAAATTGAGATTGTAGCACTCATTAACATAATGTTCATCCCTTCAAGATGCTAGACATCCTAATCCTACATAACGATTCCTAAGAAATGTGATTCCGTTAAGCGTCCCCAATACAAGTGCAATCATATAAAGTTATTGAGAAGATATTGAGCGTCCATTTATTAAAGCAGCGTCCCTTTAACGGACAGAGGGTATTCAACTTGCCGAGTGGAGAGATCGCTAAAGCCGATGCCTTTTCAACGTCCTGTGTTTGATCTTTTGAATTACCAGAAATTATATTAGGAGGCTCTAGTTATTGAAATCTGGTATTGTCGGGGTGTCGAAGTTGTTGGATTATGAATTGAAGCGTCTTATCGAGTCGGGACTTGTTGACAGACCTTCAATATATCTCTATAGAGAAGATTGGTGTCTGAAGGGTATATTAGCCCCGGCGTTTCACATCTGACATGATTTAATTTGTTTCTTGTTATTTCAGAATGCAGACCGTGTACGGACAGAGAACTTCTCCACGCGTACTGCACTGGGGACTTCGGTGAGTTGACTTCAGTTAGAACTTTTAGTTCATTATGTCTTCCCTGTCAGTTTCACTGATGGAACAAGTGGTGTGGAAAATAGCATATTCGTTTAAGCAGCTTTAAGCAAGTTATCTGAATTTCACATAAAGCGTTAAATAGAATGACACGAACACTTTTGTTCTCAAACTTGAAATAAAACAACAACGAAATACTCACTCAGACAGGATACAAGAAATACGAAAATGTTAATCAAATACATAAATTCTACGGGAACAGGAAAGCATTATTTACTTAGAAAAGACTAAGTGTTAAGGGAAGTAGTTTATTGGTCAAGCTTGACCGAGATTAAGAAGTCACTTGCAGTGTAAAGGGTCATCAATCATTATAAATCCTATCTCAATTTGCCCACCAAGGCTGGCGAGTAATATCGTGGTCTGTAAATGACAGCGGGAGTAGTTTCTCAAAGATAGAGATTATCGTATTTTACTCTCCATCCCTTATCGATATTAGAAAGTTAATCTCTAAATCAGACTTGGGGGTGCGGAGTCCAGAAGATCGGGTTCGAATCCCATTTTCAACATATCAAAATGAGAGTATGTCCCGGTACAAACGATGTACAACTTCAGAATACTTTGTCCAAAATGGAAGAGAGTTTAGTCTCTAATGGACCTTACATCCCTTACTGAATTACGGATCAACAACTACCCATTTCCTGTAGAAACATCCCCACTGAACCGGACTAAATTTGGAACCCTATATCACCCTCCCCTGTTTGGGTGCATGGGGTAATAAATCTGAATTTCAGAGGAAATGTTTCCGTCTTGGGTATTAGGTTATAACACAAGTGGGTCGGATGTCCAGCACATTGACCAGGTCATCGCACCCACCCCACACGAACTACCTTTGTTAAGACCACACTCCATAACGTATAAGCTCACCTCGGGGATTCCGATTATTTCAAATCACTGCAGTATGTACCTTTCAAACGCAATCCGTACACTTTCATAGCAATTATCGTTTGGTGGGCAAACTGCCTGTATTGTTAGCTGCCTTAGGCTCTCCTACATTTGTCGTTCCGCCCGTGTGAGTCGAGAGATCTAGAGATAAACTCCAAATACCCCTCTTACGAGTGTGCATGCAGCCTCTACACGTAGCGACCCCTGCGGTGATTAGTCAAGGCAAGGGAACTTATGTATCCTAGCTATGAATCAGCTCGTGCAGACACAGTAAACCTAGGCGTTGTTAGCTAACTTTGTTTGGCTATGAATCATATTCAAGTGAAAGGGTGCAATCATAAACTTCAACATTCAATAAAAACATAATTCATCTTTTGACAGTGATTACAACGCACATGAGTCTTCTTGCAATACCTTACAATTACGACTTTCAAACTAATTTATTACGACGATTTTATTTTCTTTGCATATCATATGCTCATTCATTTTCTTTCTTGTACAGTCGCTGTCGGCACGATGGATGCTGTGCTGCATAACGAACTGGAGGATATGTCGAGCATTCATCTGGCAGTCACCCAGCTTCTTCACCAGAACGAGGCTATATTCCGGAAGCCCTCTGACGGGTGGACGCGACCCCACGAGATGAAGGGTGTGGTCCACGCCCCCCAGAAATGCGGTATCAGATACGGGGATGGTCAGTTTATGTTCACAGGACGAGTTCGTCTCGGTCAGCCCGTTCTGCAGTGCGCACCCAGGTACCAGCAGTGGAAACATCTCCTGGAGAAGGCTCTGGTAAACGGGGAGCTCGACTGTCCAGTGCGGTAGACGACCAGTGTTTTACATACAGTTGATGCCAAAGAAAGCAACACACTTCTGTCATTGACGGTTTACTTCTTCCAAAGAAGGTATAAGGAACGGAAGAACCAGTTGCGCTTCGCATGAGTAAACTATTTACTTATTTTCGTCCAAAGTGAAACCAAAATGAATTCAGTTTTACCATGACATCCAGGTTCATGGTCACCTTCAGTAATAGTGACATTCATTACACACCTCCATGACCTAATGTATCTGAAATCAGCCACAACGGGTTGCCAACTACCAGTGAAGTGCACTGTTCGACTAATCTGAAGAAGCCCAGGTCAGAGACATCATTTGCATCTGTCTGCGATAGGTGACCATGGACCATGGAGGATGTGACGTCAACCATGGCATATATGACGTCATAGGGACCTGGCTTCAAATAGAAAGCATAATGTTGTCTGTTTATGATTTTGTGACCTTGACCTTAATGAATATGGGTCTGTGTGTCTGTGATACCAAATAGAAATTGGGACCAGTAAAATGGCGGCAGTTTTGAGCTGCGAGGTGGACTCTTACGAGCCAAAAGAGTGCTATGCAAAACGAAGAAGTCAATGACTTCCTTGATCTCAACTAGACTGACTGCAAGTCGCTAGTCTCTGTACATTTCTCTGGACATAATTTCATTCCTGTCTTCCTGACAAATCGAAACTACCTTGCAAGAGAAATGATACCAGTAAAATTCAAGCATAGTTATAACGGACTGTTCGAATTTTATAAATGTGTCTCCACTTACAAAACAATGTTTACAGACTAGATGTAAAATATATATTATTATTTTGAAGAATATCTCAAATCACTTTAACATAAATTTCATGCCCAAATTATATATAGAGTAAACAAAATGTCAGAGCTTGAAATATGGTATCATTTCGTTTGCCCGGTAGTGTGTTCTATCGCATACTCATCCAAAAACCTTCCTCTCCATATTAGGACTCTTTAAACAGAATCTGTCTACGTCACCCTTTATGTTTATTTTGGTGCTTCAAATCTACAAGGCTTGTTAACATATCGCATATAGGCAGTGTTCGGATGCTATCATTAATTAAACCACAATTATACCAGATCAGTCATCTCATAAGCAATGTCACTGCCGGTTTGTGTCATCTCCATATCATTTATTACACAAGTTGCACTTTTAAGTTCATTAGGGTTGTCCTTTGGCGAGATTATAAGACCACATTCTTTTACTACGAAGTATGGGATAAAAATTTTAATATAAAAAATAAAAATATAAAATTTACTGTATTTTGACAATTCGTTTTAGAAACTATCAATATTCAGCTATTGCATAAATGTTAAATTGTCATTGATGACATATACTGTGTTATATGACCGCTTCTCGTGGACGACAATTGTCTCAAGCTAGACGAGACGTCTTAAAGAGCTCTGTCCATGGCGTATCTGACCTAATCACAGTTAGACGTCATTGATTAAATCTAAATACCCGAGTACATATTGGCAGAGGAAAACGGGAGTTGTAACTTATATGTAACAATATAATAAACATTTCATAGATTCAGTTCTAGTCTAAGCCTTAAGGATCATGCGTCTTTCTTGTATGACTTCCAACTTTCTAAACTGATTTTAATTATCATATGATCATCAAATAACCACCAGCTCAGCTTATAGCAAGCAGTCCATTCCTGTTTACTGATCGATTCTCGACTCCAGTATATTCCAGTCCATCACAGCATCCAAACACGTGTCTCTCTCTCTCTCTCTCTCTCTCTCTCTCTCTCTCTCTCTCTCTCTCTCTCTCTCTCTCTCTCTCTCTCTCTCTCTCTCTCTCTCTCTCTCTCTCTCTCTCTCTCTCTCTCTCTCTCTCTCTCTCTCTCTCTCTCTCTCTCTCTCTCTCTCTCTCTCTCTCTCTCTCTCTCTCTCTCTCTCTCTCTCTCTCTCTCTCTCTCTCTCTCTCCCTCTCCGTCTCTCTACATATCAACTCTTACATTGTACATATTGTTAATACTAAATTGTTATTTGTTGTTGAATCGTTATGTTTTATATGAAAACAATGGAATATTAAAAGTATGAATAATAGTAAATGTTGCTTGTTATTTGTTTCAATTTCATTCAATGTTGATGTTATCTGACAGAGAATCCGAAAAAAAGAATCGAAATGGACTAGTAACTTGACTGTACAAGATGCTTTCACTGGTAAGAAGGGTTACCATCTAACGCTGTACAATCAGCGACAGGAGGAAAGCCTGAGTTATGTTGTGAAACCAGTGAGGACTATGTTAGTTGACGTTCAACCCCATTATCTTCCCACAAAGGTTACTCCCCTCAGATTTCCTATCCTAACCTCTGTTCTAGAAGGTTTGAATTCGCCGAATAAAAGGGAGTGTACCGATTGTCCTTTCGGAAATGTACATGGAGCAACCTCTGTGGGAAGAGAATGGTTCAACCCGAACGTGACATCCTCTCCGAAGGCTCGTTTCTACAGATCCACACACCCCATAACATTTATTTTTGAACAAACACTATTCATGCGATCTTAAATATTTGTTTGAAATATCAAACTCAAAATATTTTGCTTTTACAAAAGGAATGATTTATCACATATATATTACACATAACACGGGGTGAAACGTTTTTTCAATGCATAGCTGATGTAAAATTTCAAAGGCGAGTATTCTTTGTTCGAATTGTGAAACTTACAAAACGCATTAGTTGTTAAACTGGTAGCTAGATAATACGTCTCAGGGTTAAATTGACATGCAGGTTGTTGAAAAGAAAGGAAATTTACATTCTAGGAACGTGACATAGACTAGATGAAAAGAAGGCATGAAAGTTATCGAGGCAAATGAAGTAATTTGTACTCCTTTCCCTTGCAAACCACTATGGGTTTAGGGCTAATGATCTTATTTCTAACTCATTTAAAAGAGATGCACATAATCGCTTTCAAAAACGTTTTAAGTTTGATAACAATGGATTAACATGCACGATACCCGTGACCAGTCAACCGACATTATAATACGTATACAGGGATTGTCAAGGTGAGCCTACTTCATTTATATTCAAAACGGCAATAGTATCAAGACGTAATCGTCTGACGTCTCAATAAACTCAGTGAATTCACCAGATAAAAGGAACTAGTGTGGAGAAGGAGAAAATGAAAGCCAAGATTAGTTTTTAATTAAATGTTGAGGTGTATCAGTTACCTAACTGTAAACTAAACCCGACACAAACACAACAACAACAAAAACCCTTCACTGAAGTCATACCAAGGTATGTCAACAACTTCCCTAAGATGAGTTGTGTCCGATTCAAATTATGAAGCATACTTAAATTACACTTGTGACGTCATCCTATTGTTCTTTCACTCCATTATTTTTCAGTAATGGAGAGTCACACATCACATCATATTTTTGAAGTAGAAATTTAATTTCTTTAACTTTCTAAAGAAATTTTGTTAAAAGAGCAATATTTTGAGTGTAATTTAAGTAGGGTAATATCCTCGTAACTCTCCATTCCTTTAAAATAATGGGCCTCGGCCCCTGCGGGGCCTCGGCTCCATTATTTTTAAGGAATGGAGAGTTACTCGGACATTACCCTCTACATAACACTTTTAACCTGTAACAAAAAATATCCCAAATAATCCCCATTATATCACATCAACCTTGGGACCCACTGGAATAACTAAGGTTTACCTGCTGAGAGTTTTATGCAGTTTATATTTTTATAGATCAAATTTAGAAAGTTATATTCACCTCCTTCTTTGAAACTTTATTGAAAGGTAAAACTTATTTATCCTAAATGACCCCAGAGCAGCTCACTCGACAATACGGAACTGGGATGGCCAAGGTGTCCTGCTAAGATTTATAAACGGCCCAGCACCTTTCTTTATGCTTATGTACCTATATATTCTTTACCAGAATTATCGTTGGGATGTTACATTTGTTAAGGGAGTGCTAACATATACAAGTTGTTGTGCCATCTCCATTTTCTGCCCCCGGCGAACTTCCCAGGACAAAAGGTACGGAGACCCAGACATGTTGGCAGAGTTCCAACTCAACTGGTTGCCAGCAGACGACACTGTTTGACGTCTGCTTGTGACCGCACGAGATCCACTAAGCACGCGAGACGCTCGTGGCTCCCTTTACTTTCTATCTACATAGACAATATTATATATATATATATATATATATATATATATATATATATATATATATATATATATATATATATATATATATATCTATCTATATATATATATGTTTATAAACAGGTTACATGCACCAAACGAGGTATTGAAATTACGTTTTGGTGTCGATGGGGATAAACATACATATGTTGCACAAGTTATTTTAAGACACGTTATTTGAAAACGTGGTGGATCGTCGTGTGGTTATAATGAATCAAATCCTAGACAAAGAGAGGCGTAGTTTTACTAAACATGTTCAAACAATATTACAATATCTACCTTTTTCTTAAGTGTATATGTACATATATAATGCTTTTTGGCAAAAGTTTTAAAAACAGCCGAAGAAGAATCGAAATTCTCTTCTCAGACTTGCTTTTCAGAAGGCTATAGTAAAAGTTCGGTTTGAGTCAGACTAGTATCTTTCTCTGCGCATTACACATGGTGTTTGAAATATTTATCTGCACACGTGTCATTGATGTTCGCAAATATTCTCCTTTGTGTTTAAACTGGTTAGCATTCCAGATCAGCAATGTCTGTCTAAATGCATAATGGAACTTGATTTTATAAACATGTTTTAACAGAGGTTATGGAAATGTCTATCCATTCGTCTCCCAGCACATGCTTATCTCTTTATCTCCATAAACATACACATCCCACTGTCTACATAGACATGTCTATCGATTTGGGTTCAAGGACATGACTTTTCCTTTGCCTTCATGGACATGCCTATCCCTTTATATCAATAAACAAGCAGATATCATAGGTCTCCATATGCATGACTGATTGTCTATCGAATTGTGGGCATGCCTATCATGGATAGGCCTATATCTGTATCTTCATGGACATTTATTTTCATTGAATTACATTTTCTTTTGTCTTCCTGGGTATATCTCACCCTTTGTATGCACGGGTATGACCATCGTTAATGGATATACTTATTCCGTTAATGGACATGCCTTTAGATGTGTGTTCAATGACATTACTATCCATTTATCTCCATGGACATGCCTTCCCATTTGCCATCATGGACATGCCTATCGATATGTGTTGCTGGATATGCCTATTGATATGTGTTAATGGACATGCCTATTGATATGTGTTCATGGATATGCCTATTGATATGTGTTAATGGATATGCCTATTGATATGTGTTAATGGATATGCCTATTGATATGTGTTCATGGATATACCTATTGATATGTGTTAATGGATATGCCTATTGATATGTGTTAATGGACATGCCTATTGATATGTGTTCATGGATATGCCTATTGATATGTGTTAATGGATATGCCTATTGATATGTGTTAATGGATATGCCTATTGATATGTGTTCATGGATATGTCTATTGATATGTGTTCATGGATATGCCTATTGATATGTGTTAATGGATATGCCTATTGATATGTGTTAATGGATATGCCTATTGATATGTATTCATGGATATTATGCATCCGCATTTTTAAAGGTTTATAGATTTTATCAAATAATTCGACCATCGTGAACTAGACTAACATATAGTTCCTGACAACTGTTTTACTGATATTTTACTCTTTATATTTCTAATATATAATATAAAAACGAGACTTGGACAATATTTATTTCAGTCTACAGCTGAGGCAACTAGAGTGGCCAACACTTTTTATACGAAAGCTCCATTTATTTTTAACTCTGGGGTCTGGATGACAGACTAATCCTTGACATTTGCTAACATTTTTATTTAAAAGGTAACTATGATTTGGTTATGATTTGATGACGATGTTTTCTGTATGACATGGCATGGCAATATAGTATTTTTATAACTGTGATCAGCGAAGATATGCTATGATATGATAATTCGGTTTGCCTTAGAAGATTAAAACTTACTTTTCTGTTTGATATTTTCTTATTTCACTTCAAGATAAAACGCCTTTTGTCTATGTTACATGACCAATTTGAATTGTATTTTTTGAATGTCAGTAAACTTTGCATTTATTGCAGATTATTAAACAATCCAAGGGCATTGTATCATTGAACAAAACCACCACATCACTTGTCTATGTAAGAGATAACATAGATGTGAAACTGTTTATTGTGATGCTTATACATTCCAGTGACAGGCTTACACTGTGCCTACAGTTACTTACTTTTCCTTTCATTATTGCATAATACTCCACGTCATTTGTCTATATCAAACATGACATTATATATTACAAAGTTTTTATTTCAAAGCTCATAGCAGTAAACATACACTTTCCTCCCGGTAATGGAATAAGTATACATGAGTGAATTCGCATCCGGCATGAGTATATCCTCTAGGAGCGCACACGTCACAATGTTTGTTTTAAAAACGTTAGACATGATAAAATAGCTCTTTAATAATAACAGTCCATCTGTACAGCGCTATTGCCATGCATGCGCATGCTCAAAGTGACACATTTGTATTATTACCCTGAAGTAACTGTGCTGTCGGTTTCGCTTCTAAACAACCGAGTGGAACAAATGCAATGTGGATGAAGTGCCATGCCCAGGGACACAACACAGTAAGAGACCAAGGCCACAAATGCTTAGTGTCTCCACCAGGGTTTGAACCCCGGCCTTTAGAGGCATGAGAGGCCAACACCCTAACCACTGTACATTTCGGTGCATATGCACTCCGCCATGTGTATACTGTCCGCCTGCCACAACGGTTAATGCACTGTTTTATTCTCGCCTTACTTTCAAGTGGGAGCTTAGATCTAGCCCAGAATTTGGAATTATTTTCTAATGTGTAATAAAATAACTCACTGTCGTATGAAAACATTTTATAAGAGAGCGCTAATCAGATTTGTTCTCTAAATGATGACAAGCAAGAAACAGAACATAGCATACCTTTGAATAAATTAGTCAATAGGAACTTCGGAGAATTTGAAGTTGAATTTGTAGACTCACGTATCTCAACCTACTATCTAAGGAAACAATCATTGGATGTTCATATGCTAGTCTGTCATCGAATTTTACAAATTTACATTTTTTTGAAATCATAGTAAGTCAACAATTTAACAAGCTTAATATGGAAATGAATAAGCTCCTTTCAATTTTTATTGTATTTTTTCTATTAGAGCAACTTAAAACAAGTATTCATTATTTCAGAAACTAATCATTAGTGACGATTGATTTTCATTTTAGAGACTCACTGATAATATGCATGTCTGCCAATGGACATATAGCTGGGTCAGTGTGCGAGATATATCCAGTCCAATATATTTGAATCATAATTTAATAAGTAGACGCAACACTGCTGGATGTGAATTTCTCAGAACAAATATCGTATCACACTATTCCCATTCTAAAAATAAATATTACAAACATTTACAAAACTTATTGATTAAAATCCTCTGTTAAAATTCCAAGTAAGCACCATTAGCAAAATCGTTAGTGTTAAAAAATGCATGTATAATATTTCAATTTGAAATTAAAAAAATATATTACATGTTAGAATTGTTTACAGTACCTATATATTACACTGTTTATGGTATGTATTTAAGAATATATCATGTACTTAGTACGTCATATGGTTTAACCTCAGCTGACATTCCATTTAGTGTCTTCATCTCTTGTCACGATGCATTAAGCAAAATATAGTACTTTAAGTTTATTTTAATGTAAAAAATAAACAAACACATCTTCACTCAGACTTAAACTAGACATAAACTTGATTGGTTCATTTGCATAAAAAAATAATTGAAGTTGTTTTAATAGGCAGATTTTGACATTCCTATTCTTATTGAACATACATAGTGTTTGCTAATTGTTGCATCTATGTGTGTCTATGATATGAGAGAAAAAAGTGAGGATTTACCTTTGTGCACGCTAATCAGACTTCAGACTAAACCTAGACAGTGAATGCAGGTACCACCGACAAGGTAGAACATGCTTCATTTACTGTTTGGATAATAATTTGTTGTACAGTTTATTATTATTATTTTTTTTACAAAAGTTCCGATAAGAAATCAGATTTATATGCAGATAATCAACGTTTTATTGTGATGTCGTCATCTAGGTAAAACTCTGTGAGATACAATACGGAGATAAACAATACATCTTTCATTAAAAACCCAACCTTATTAAAATATTGTGCATGGTCATTGTGGTTGAATTTCCCACGTGGATGACATCGTATATTTCTTTGTTACCTTCACTTTATTAATTTGCAAATTTTACACACCTGACCTGCTACCTATGATTTGTATGGAAAGTGACATTTTCTCATGTGAATTTCATGCTGCTAGTGACGGTCACACAGAAAAACAAAACATTAGTTGTACCTAGCGGTACGCTTGTCCGAGCTCATTTTAATGACGATATGAGAAAAAAATGAAAATATTGTTTTATGACCTTATTATTATTTTTATTGGAAATGGTTGCAGTTTGTTCTTTTTATTTCATATATCACAAATTCTATCTTTTTTCTCAGAGTGTTTTTAGATAATGGAAATAAAGGCTATATGGGTTTTATATCACATATGATGAGTTTTACAGTTTGAAAATTACATCATACCAAAACATTGTGAATTGATTAAAAAGGTAGAGCTCCGGGTCATCAGTACAGAATACCAATAAGGCAAATCTTCCTTTAACTATCAACTTCTGTCATAAAGGAGAGTTACAATACAGTGTATTATTTCTCAAGTTTGCACAGTATGCATTTGGCGATAGAAGATGGAGCAATGTAAACACAAGATTAGCAATACACAGCTGCTCAGATAGCTCTATTAGATGAACTTGATGTTGACACAGTACAACATCAACTCTAATACCTATCAGGTATATGTTTACAGGTAACAAAATAACATACCCGGGGACGTCCTTTAAGGCGGAGATTAAGGTTAATCTCATATCTCATTCCTGTGTCACTTTTATGGGGAAAAAAGACATTAAGATCGAGTTTCCTTCTCCTATATCAAACTGAACCCAGATATAAGTAAGCCAACTCCTACATGGTATGTAGTGAAGGGATGGGAATGCTTTCAACTGAAATCAAGATACGAAAGGTAAAGACTATAGATCAAATGTAACAGAAATATGTCTCAAAAGGATACGCGAGATGCGTCATTCATACAGGATGTCACAAAGAGGTGTTAATTTCGTCTCCGTACAAAAACTATAGTACTGATCCTGATCGAGTTTGAGTAAATAAATCCAGTGATATAAACTATAACTCTAATCCAGAATCTTATAAACATGTGTCGAGATCGTTTCCGTAATCGATTGCGTTTAAGAGGGAAAATGTTTAAACTTGGCATTGACCAAAACAGAAACAACTTTATGTAGCCAAAATGCGGATGAAATACCATGAAAGTACATACCGTCCTGATTAATTATGTGTACTCTTAAACCCTGTACTATATGTATAATATAGACCCGGCGCTTCTTTCATAAAAACCGCTTCTTTATTAGATAAAATACGGTTTCTGACATTTCCAAAAAAGGAAGCTACTAAACAGAATATCACAAAGAAACGGTCTGTTTAAGTTCCTTACATTTTCACAAAGCATTCTTCAAAGTAATACAGTACATCAGAGTGACAGTCGATACCGAAAGTGAACAATGGTATATGGAAGCCAACTCATGAGATATATGAATGTTTCGATACTGTTACAAAGAGATAGAGGGTGAGTCTTCACGGACGATAAATACAGATATAGTATGACTTCTTGATACTTAAACTGATACACAATGTAGGACAATGTATCTTCTTGATACTTAAACTGATACACAATGTAGGACAATGTATCTTCTTGATACTTTAACTGATACACAATGTAGGAACTCAACCAAAGAGAGAACCTTTACACAGAACGTAACAGAGAAGTGTGAAGCTTTCGTTACAAAATATTTGTAATAAAGACGTAGATAATTGTCTCAAGACGATGCATAACGATCTTGGATACATAAACCAACGTTTATGGCAGAAAACTGTAAAACAAATTGAGAAGTGAGTGTCGTTTGACGATATACTGTAGCTATATACCAAAGGTGTTACGACACAGTGTTGAAAGGATCCCTGATGTCTTTTGACAGTATATTAACGTAGCTTGGGTATATGAAAGACAACCTAAACACAGTTTGAAGAGATGACAATGTCGTTTCGGAAGATAAACTGTAGCTGTACCAAAGATGTTTCTGACACAGATTTAAAGATTTACACGGTGACTTTCGGTGAATAAATCATTAAAGGTATATGCAAGGGGTATATATATATATATATATATATATATATATATATATATATATATATATATATATATATATATATATATATATATATATATATATATATATATATATATATATATATATATAAATATAAAGGATATAGTAGATATACTGTCCGTTGATACAAACATGATGAAATGAAAATAATGATAATTAATAATGAAAACTATATGCAGTTTATACCAGGTGAATATAAGGACTCGGTATTTTACGGTATTTAAGACACTAACTATTACAGTGCTGACAAATATGTTCCTACACATAACTCTATATGTAAGGCACACGATCGGTTAGTGTAACACTTCCATGCTATATACTTATATACTCATGTTTATAAGTGATGGGATTACCTAGTTCAGTGGAACCAGTCAGCGTGACCATCAACTCATCCGGGACGTCCCATAGGAAAATGTATCTTGAGTGAAAGCACTTGCATACTTACATGTTACCTTTCTTGGCCTCCTTGCATAAAGGCTTAGAAAACGAGTCTTAATTTATTTGTATCCATGTATTACCCGAGCGAGAGCGAGGCTTACACACAAATTTGTAAAATACAAGCCTATTCGATATAAACCACACACACATAACCAGAAAACGGCCTGCCTCTCTTCAACCTTCAACGACCTTCAACCGTGACGTCATGAACAATTAGTTTATAACGTCATAGTCTACGAAATACAAACTCCTGCTGAAACAATCGTTGCAAAGCTAAAGCGCATGCACGTGTGAACATATGGAAAATATCACAAAACTTATCAAGTTGTTCACCTTGTTGGTAAAGAATGTTCATTACGTATACTATACGAATATACGAAGTGGAGGTTCCTACGGCTACACGCACGATCCTCTTATCACAGTTTTAATGATACTGAATTCTTAATTTGCGTCGGATATTTGTTATTCCCATTTTCGAAAATATTTCAGTTGTCCACCAACACCAACATTCAACTTTATATACACTATGTAACTTTTGCCATACCCATTACCCACATATACCTTGACCTATACATGAAGATATCTATAGATTTAATGCATTTAATTTCGAGATAGCCATATACTACGGTTAGTAGACAACCTGCAATTTGCCCTGAACGCTAGTCTACAAACGGTGCTCATGTAATCAGTGATTACTGTGTCTCCTAATACCCTGTTATAGAGACATCAAACTCCCCTAGAGCAAAGAAATTAAACGCAACCATTCCAAAACACCAGTTGTAGGTTGACCAATCAGAAGAAAGATCAGAGGTTAATTATAGGCGAGTTTCAGAATGTGAACAAGGTAATTACGGGTTTGAATCCGGCGTCGTTATTAAACCAGTGATCTCAAGGTAGCGATACATTAAGGTTCGACTCTAACATCAAATGATTTCACGGTGGCGATAAAGTTTCTCTTAGACAAAACCACTTCCCGTAGACGTCCTATATAACACGAGAAAATAAAAGGGGGTCGTTTAGTCACACAACTGAAGGGGTATTAGACTGATGTCAGAGAGGGCGTGGTTTGAGTCCTCGATTTAAGGAAGGTCGATCACAAAACAAGTCAAAGAAAATTGCAAATTTTGAATTTCAAGATCAATTGAAACGCTATAATAACTTAATAAATTTAAGATCTAATCTTCTTGCATGATCGCCCTCATCAAAATGAATCTTTATATCCATATGTTATTATGAAGGTATGAATCACAATGTAGATGTGTACCCAAATTCTAGACTAAAGTCCCCTGCTCTACAAACTGTACACATTAATCAGTTTCAATGTTTCCAGAATTCTTAAAGCACAGAAAACATTTACCAGGGTTGAAGTTTAAGCACCATAGATTTAATAATTGACAGATAAATATAGTTCCCCTTGAAAGTTCCCTACGACAGTTATAACACTTAAATACTGGGTGTCATAGAGTAGGTAATTGGAACTCCTTCCGTCCATGTATGATACTAATGCAACACTGCTTTGATGTTTTCATACATGCATGCAAATATTATTACTATTCTGTCTTTTGTGCAAACATATGGAATTCATTTCGAATACAGTCTTGTATATGTTATTCGAAATAATTCTTTGCTTATTTTGACATTAAATAACACTTATTTCAATAGACTAAATTTGATAATGGTTGCACACGACATGATAAGATCACCTCCTTAACATGTATTTATTTATGTGAAATCAGACGAAACGCAGCGTAACAGACGCAGGGAACCAGAATGGGTGACTGTTGTTATTACGTTCCTTATCAAATCAAGATAATAATGAAATGATGATGTATAAATGAATCCATTAAAATATATGTCGTTTTTGTCATCCCGCCACAAAAAAAAGTTTTCAATTTTACAGTTTGTGCACACACCATATTGCTATATACCCTTCTTGTATATTAGTTAATCACTGCACGGCTACCAATGGTTGTATTCACACACCTCCTGTGGGATTAGAGCGTATTTCTATAACTGCACACACACTCAGGGTAGTATAGAAGTAGTGTTCTTGTCAACTGTTTTGGGACGTGTTTCTTACATTGGCAATTCTCTCAATACTAAATGACATCAAACATTATGCCTTTTGTTCGTTTTGTCGCTAAAGTGTGTCTGTTTCTAAATAATCAATTTCACTGGGCACTTTATATTGTTGTATTATAAGTTGTACACGTATATCATTAACATCATGTCACCTGGTGAATGTACAACAAGTGAGGAACAATCATCTAAAATCAAACAGAAGTCGTTTAGAAACAATTCATCAAAATTATTTTTCAGCAGTGACTGCATACTTCATATATGGTAAATGATACATAGCATATACCAGTATACTACTTTCTGTTAGCTATGTTATAAGTCACTAACAGAGAAAATGGATTATTGTCACTAAAGGACTAGTGACATCCCATTGTTCACCACTGCCATGGAGTACCGTTATCACATATGTGAGATTAATTTTTCAGTTGTCATTGTTTCTACTACGGACAATCAACACTCACACGCCTTTGTGTGCATTTGACACTAAATGACAGTTATATATTTCAGTATGTTCAATGTGAGAGTGACTGCACAGTGCATATCACAGTATCCACTTCTTGTATATCAAATCACGAGTCCGGCCACACGTATACTATTATCGCCTCTGTGGGAACAAATCCCGTAGCTTGGCAGCGATTGTTCATGGCTCTGTGATAGTTATGGCTTTATGAGGGTGTCAAGGCGTAAATTGACAACTACTCATATAGGAATAATAATGAAGACAAGTGTTTTATACTGATTTTGATTTTTTGAGACTTTTCGCTCGGGAACTTGAACATCTGGGTGCTAGTGCACAAAGCGACCTAACACTAAGACGGGTTTAGTCACTCTAAGCAGTCCTTTCAGTGGCCAGTCCGCCCATTCCCTTCACCACTGGCCACAAAAGAACAATATTCTGAAGTAAAACGTTCCATTTTCTCAAGAATAGAGAAACTTCGTAATTAACCATCTACCTATATTCATTACATATCAATAACGAAATATGATATGTTCAAGAAAATCCATCTATAGTAGTTAACATTGTATAATAATGAGTGACATGGTGCGTTAGATTTGTGGAGCAATTTTAATTACAATGTTATCATTGGCGGCCATGATGAATTATAGTTCTTGTAATTATAATAAATTCTAAGTAATATAGAACTTTCTCAAATTTGATTTTTATTATCGTACGAATTAACTTGTCAAAGTGTGTTTATTTAACGGATCAATTAATTATTAATACTGAAACTATATTATTTAATATTTAAAAATATGATATGTTCAATAACATTCAAAGGGTTCAATTTGTGTGTAATGCTTAATAAGGTGCACTTAATCACAAACACAAAGCATGTCATTGTCTCATCAAAGTGTCCTATGAGTGTGCAGGTATTTTCAGCACAAAGCAATGCAATCTCTGGTTGAGGGATCGTCAATGATTATGGCATCATTATTGCACGCATTGCTTCACATGACTCTTAATTAGGGGGTCACGTGATGGGAGTGATAAGGGTCGGGCTCTAAATAGTTTCAATGATCGTGCACCTGTGTAGACGTAGTAGTAAAGATCGGGGAGATAAGAACGGAGAGGGGTAGGGTGGGGATGGGGGAGGGGGAGAGGGGGGGGGGGGGGTATGATTCGGAGGGGATAACGGTGAATAGAAGGGGGGAGGGGGGCTAATATCAAACACTGACACCCTATATATTCCTATGCCCATTCAATACTCGATTATTGGATATAAACATTTTGTAACACGATGTTTATTTTAATTGATTATCGTATTTTCAGGATTTCTTTTAGTTAATTTGTTATGATCATCGATTAAGTATATTAACGATAGTGAATACCATACTGCATTTATATATACTGTCCGCTGTTAAGTGACTGTTTCACTTGTCAATCATGAGATATATCATGGATACAACTTCTTCATTATCATCACTACCATTATTATAGTTACACTTAAGAAACGCATCAGAGTAAATGTTACTCCAGGTACGACACTATCATCATCATAACAATCACAATCCTTACAATCACCAAACAACATCACCAACATCATTGTAACCATCACAATTGCTAACATCACGGTCCACATCACCGTCCAGCTCATGAACTCCGTCCACTGGTATGACATGTTGCACCTGTAAGCAAATGAAGACCAGCTATAGGTCAGGTGAGGAGAGTTTGGGGAGGCGGTACATACATCGTTGAAACAGAGAAGCGGTGGGGGTTACAAGAGGGACGCTAGGACTGGTCCTCATACTATGTACCTACTCGTGTGTGACCTCCCTCTCCCCATTTCGGGTTCAGACGCCGGGCTCGACCCTATAATTATTCTCGGAACCTGGTTAATTATATACCTGGTCCAGCACACCTGAACAGCAAACTAACTGTTTACCCTTGTGGACCGTAGCGCGTCTCACTCGCACTGTAGATAGGACATTATTCCTGAACAAAGAACTGTGCAACTTCTTCTGGTATGAAGTAGAAGTCATTCAATGAAAAACAAGAGAACATATTTATGCTAGTATGACATCTGTAAAGCGCGATATATTTTTTTTAAATAGGGCAATTCTTTTTATTTAGGTATCTGTAGGTATAAAATAGTACAAAATAGAACTAGATTTAATCTTGAACTGCATCAACGGTTAAGATGACTTTGTAAGCTAAACATATAATTTGCATTTAGTGCAATGAGAACTAGCATTGTCCGTGATCAGTGAATAGCATCGAAATGGTTTAATTGCAGGGTAGCTTTGATTCCCAGGCTTGCATACATCTAGAAATACTTATACCCATGATTATGAACCTTGTCAGCTCAGCTAATAGAAACTTTAAACTTATGTTTCTTTATATCCAGTTTTTCATGGGAACGTGATCCCGACCTTTCACAAGAGAAACTTTCTGAAAGGGCAAACTCACGATATCGAAAGATACTTATAAATAGTTTTCGTCTGAAATCCTAAAGACTTATATCCTTTTGATTTATATATCAGATATACACAGTAAATATGATTAATTTTTGACGACAAATAACTATTTAATAGGACGAGTATGTTTTGAATTATATAAGTTTCAGAACCCTTGTAGATTCAGTATGTTTAAAACCGCGGTTCGACTACAGTCTGAGCGCGCAGTGAACACAAACATACGGCAGTCTGACTGCGGCAGATACATTTAAGGATATTTATTATCCATATGGTTGAATATAACCGATTTAATATTATTGATATGAGCACATGTGTACATATCACGTTTGCCTAGCAACCATTGTTTCACCGCGACTTCCCGTATTGTGTCGTCTGTGACGTCATAAAACGATTGTTCGAGACGTCACTATAGCTTGCCGTCCGAAGAGCAGTAGGCCGCTTCCTGTTATTTTGACGCGAATCAAATGGATTAGAATGGGTAATAAAGAAGTTATTACACTTGAAAGTGTGCCATTTGACTTTTACGAAACTCGTGATAATGTATGTATAACCCTCGTTCTCGCTCGGGCAATACAAACATTTGCACTTGTTTGTAAGTCATATGGCACACTTCCTCGGTTAATAATCTCTATAATAAGTAACAGCTCATCAGAATCGACGAGATATAGACACAAACAAAAATAGAGCATTTCATTCTGAATACGTCGTGATATTTGTGTTGGTTCATTAATAATAATAATGTGTCCATTTCTATAGCGCTAAACTCCACACTAAGTATGCTCAAAGCGCTGACAATAAAGCCAATTGATATAAGACTGCTTGTAGAGATAGGTCTTAAGATGAGATTTAAAATTGTCTAGAGTTGAACATAGTTTGAGTTCATCAGGGAGGGAGTTCCATTTCACTGAAGTCATGTTCTGGTAAGTTCGAGATCCGAACGATGCAAGATTCCACTTAGGTATACAGAGAAGATTTGATGAGGATGACCGCAGAGTTCTTGCTGGAGTATATGGAGAGAGGAGTTCTTCAAGATACTGGGGTGCTGTGCCATGAATGCACTGATAGGCAAGTGTGAGGATCTTGTAGTCGATGCATGCTTCGATGGGCAACCAATGAAGAGACATAAGAATTGGGGTAATATGGCAATGTTTTGGTTTTAAAGTGACTATGCGAGCTGCTGTATTCTGAATTTTTAAATTTTTTTAAATGGATTCTTTTGAATGGATTCATTCTCAACAACAAAGACATTTGGCTTCGCATGTTTGTTGTGCACATCATTTTACAATTGTTCTGAGAGGCCCCTGAAAGTTATCGTTGAAGTTACCATTTGAGTCAGCTCTTTTCGTTTAGTTTCCTTACACACATATTCCTGCTACTATTAACACGATCACAACATCGGATCATGTAGATACCTGTTGATATAGTAACGTGTTATCAAGTGATATTGACACTGCAAAGATATCATCGAATGTGTTGTTAGGTTACTAGTACAATAGAAATGACTGGTAATATCAGTCATTTGCGATAGCACCGTTAGACTGGGTACCGTTATCTGACCTCGGGGATGACCTTTAAGACAAGATGAAGACATGGTGATACTTTGATAGTACGATTTTGCTTTTATACCGCAACACAAAGTTATCTCAAGAAATGCTGAATCATTTGTAGTGGGGTCAAAGTTCATTCCACAAGACGATAAAACTGATGCTCAAAGTGAATACTGTGTCTGCGCATGGTCGGAAGTTAACTGCGTGGAAAGCTTCTTTGGTCGTGTGATTGGGAAAGGAATTTGATATGATACGCAAGCTGACTTTGTGACGAACCATACATCATAAAGCACACAGAAAGAAACGTCCTTCATATTCCGTCTAGGTTCACGTAGTGATGATATATACTACATTTTGATTCTGTTTCACATGTTTTTATAACGTGAAGACGCTTGCTACACCTGTTTCACCTTTGTTCCATTCTCTAATATTCTTAAAGACGGTAGTAGGCTAGAAACGATACGATGACTTTCACAAATAGACTTGTATACTTCGGAAGAAATTCATGCTAAGAATAATTCGACTTTTCTAAAAATGAGGAAAAAATTAAACCATTAAATCGGTACTATACTCCCTAAAATGTACATTATTAACATGAAATAAAACAAAGACTATAATGCATCGTTTTGTAAACAATTTGATTATGAAATATTTGTCTTTCTTGAAAGATAAAGCAACGCTTTCCTTAATTCATTATCTTGGGTTAACAATTTTAGATGGCTAATGGCCTGCTTGGGAGGATTTACACATATTACAAACACAGTGTTTGATACGGGACTTTGCTTGTTAGTATTCACTCTATTCACACCATAGGTCCCGTTATAGCTAGTGACAGATGACTTGAATGGAGACCGGAGTACAAAACCTCCTTCAGCGGACCCGCCTCTACTGTGGAGGGTGTTCAGGGCTCGAACCCAGTCTTGTAGCCTATCTAATCTCACACACTGTCCTCTGCACACTTATCTGGTAGACGGGTGACAGCTCAAAAGACGCCGGTATGTCAAGGAGAGGCTTCGAGTAGATGTTGTCTTTCTGATTTACCCCGACCCCCTTCAAACGCCCCTTACCTTCCCCTGACCGACCCCCCTCCCCCTTCAGCTATACAGCATATGTTGTTACTTACAGTCTTACTATCCATTTAGGCCCAATGTATTTTAAATCATATTGAATGCTTAGCTGCATTACGGGTTATTTATTTTATGGATTTATAATATAAGACGTGCATGCAGATATCTAGACTTGCTCCATGAAATCTAGACTTTGTGCAAGATCCCTAAATTGATGCACAGTCAGGGAGAGTCTTCTTCAAAGACGTTAGTTCATCATATTTTCACTTTTAATCTCCAAACATGATCGACTCTTGAAAAGCAAGTCTAAAGTCAGGTTAAAACTGAAATTCTGTTACCTTAAAGGTCCCTTTACAATATTAAATAAAATGTTGTTTTATCAGAAATGTTTAAGAGATTAATTGCCAGACTGCCATAAAGTACATCTATACTACATTGTTTTATGTACCTTCTCTTCTCATTCAATAATTCTTGCTTCCTCTGTCTCTATACAAAACTCCACTGTACCTGTTTTCTACTCCTTCTCAAACACTACCGTGTCCTACACCCTGGACTAAAATATTGTCCCTGATAGAAGGGTGTTACTAAATTTTACTTTTTGATGTCTGATATGATATTTTAAAACTTAAAAACTCGAACAATCCCCAATGTCAAGAACTATCCCCTCCCATGTTTGTCTTACTGTTCCAAGATCGAATATGACACTGGGTTGAGATCTAATGTTAAAATAATGCATTCTATTTCTTGGCTTCGATTTCATATTGAGTATGTAGCTATAAACTTGCTAAGTGACAAGTCAATTGTTTGAAGACCGCTTACCAATACACAGCCAACCACATCGAAACATTACCATTATTTATGTCACTGCCCCACACCCCTTACCCCCATCACCCTAACCAGACATCTACCCTTGTAGTCCCTCTACCACCTATCGTTCATCTTCCCACCACCCATCCTTCATGTTCCCCGACCCACGTCATCACCATGTCTGTTTTAGCTATACCATCCTTACTACCAACATGTGTTTGAACACCAACAGCACGAAACTGAAACATTAGCGAAGGTTCCCTTGATTAGCTGACATGAATGGACAGCTAAGTTATAAACATGTAAAGTCACATTTTAAAATGAAACAATTCACAGATAGTTTTACTAAGGTTGCTTTGAATTGAAGATACCTTGAATATAGAGACAGTATTCAAATGTTATGTCATCCTTTTTAATATCTTCTTTAAAGTTGCCCAAAGGCATCCACTCAAAGTTTCCATCTGTCACCACACTCAATATTATCCCAAGTCTCTTCACCCAAACCCACCCGCTCAAAGTTTCCACCTTTCCGTACACAATTCATTTTATCCCCAGTATGTCCAACAAAGATCTCTTCTCTATCCTCTCCCCGTCTCAGAACTCCATCATTTTACCTACGCAGGACGTCCTCTTCTCTTTGTTTATCATAACAAAATGGCGTCCGGGTCTTGCTGCGTAGTCTCAACATGCGTATCGTCGATGGACTCCAACTTGACAAAACAATTCAGATGTTTATGTTTGATAGCGCCCAAGGTCTGAAATGATGAGAAGTTGGTCATATTCCATACTGTGTGTATACAATACATAACGCTCTATGTGTTAGAAGATATAAGACTCTCCCTACTGGCGCTAAAGAACAGCTGGCTGCTGAACAAATAGTCAGTGTGAGTCCAGTTTCACTTGTCTGTGAATTATGCCTGACATAAACCCACCGCAGATAGTTCGTCAGTCAGTCAGTCAGTCAGTCAGTCACGGTGGCAGAGAGCTGGTCAGCACCAGGACCTTACTGCGCTAGTCATTCGCCACTCAACGTTGTTTAATTTGTAATGTAACATTGGTTACAAACACCATCATATTATTATTATTATTATGAATATCGGACATATCGAAAGTTAGGATCATTGAGTATACCATCGTATGATCTGCCTTCTCTTTCGTATGTCAGAACAATCTGACGTCATCTATTTTAGTATGCATATGTAGCAAGATTTCTATGAGCTTTACGTTGCAAATTTTGCGAAAGGCAGGCAGGTCGAAAGTGTAAAGGGGAACTGTTGTTTGAAATTCACTATTCAGGTTTATGCAACATTTGTAAGATTGTTGTATGTGATGAAATATTGCCTTGTTATATTCCGCAATCACTTTAACTTTTATTCGATAGTCTGTTCGCTTGTTTCGTAATAACGTGATGACGTCCAATAGTATAATTGTGTCCCCCAAATATTGTTCACTTGAAAACTTTTTTAAACATGTTATTTGATAACCAACATTGATTTCAATGTGCATTTCGTTAAACAAAATAATATTATATTAGAACAGGTCATGTAAGATGAACTTTCGATTGGAATAAACATCGAGTGGGACTATTATTCAAATTCACTATGCGCAGAGTATATCATCATGTACCGGTAGGTGAGCATTGTCAAATAATCAGTATTTTCAAATACATTTCAAATTGACTAATTGACTACAGTGCCTCGATTAGCGACGGTAGACGGTTATGTTACACATAACGTACACTGGCCATTTGAAATGTCCTTTATTCAACAAATTCCAACTCATTGCGTTATAAGTTCGCATTGTTTGTTTTAAAACGTTCATTTAATTATGTTTTCAAAATGAACTTTAATTTCAGATGTTCGAAAAATAATTTATTTTTCCAACAGAATGTTCGTTTGATATTTTTTCTCAAATTATGTTAATTAAATAACATTTGTGTAAATGAATTAATAAAAACAGGCTAGTGTTCTCAGTTTCTCTCAGATGATACCAAGCAAGACGTAAACGGCCATGGAGTCTCCTATGAAGGAAACAGATCACTCGTGGATGTTAATGTTTTAAAACGAGGTAAAGGTAACCCATCATTCAAATTTGAAACTTTTACGCGATGCTTATAGGACATGATAGATGTATCTGATCTCGATTTAGTTTAGACGACCTCTTTTATCACAAGTGTCACATTTCCCCGGGTCTTTGTAACAGTTACGTTTGATCGTGACCTGAAATGGTTATTTTGTTGCTTATCATGATGATCTGATAGAATCAGCATTTTTATATCTAAAATCTAATTGTGATAAACTGTGTAAGGCCTTCATGACGACCCCTCTAATTTAAATAACGTTTTGTGGGTGGGTTAAGAATATCAATTTCATACAACTCGACCATTTGGGTTGGTATATATGTTTCATCAGAAGTGATAAATTCCTTAAGGCTTAAAGGCGTCCTCTTCAATAAAAATGTAATATGGACTTTCAGAATAATTTATAATATTTTACAATATATAGCAGAGTTACATAGGTTTGTGCATATTTTCGTGTATCTGGTTATGTTAAGTTTTGTAAATAACAACCCTGTTCACGTAAGATGAGTTTGAAAATTTTAATGTATCTAATTTTCATTTTTCAAAAGTTCATTTTGTGCGTTACAATGCCCTTTTTTGTATTTGTCAGATACAAGCTCCTTACAGGGGTACATGTGGTTCTAGATGTTGTAAATCATCGGCGACTACCGTTAAATATGATGGCTGAGAGGGACCATTTGATCATAGCTCAACCGTGCTAAAAGTTTTCAGTACTTTATTCGCCACTGTTCGTCACTAGGGTCAAACTATTATGTCCATCAAGTAGCATTCCTCATTGCATAGGAACAATAAAAGGGAACTGTATAATAAATCGCCCCTTTATAGTTGCCTGGGTGTGAAATAAGATCTTGATATTAAAGAGATTTCCCTAGCACGTGTGACGTGATTAATATTAACGTGTTGTATGGGAGGGGTAGACAGGTACTCACTTCAGGGTATATACGTTAGTTACGTGTTGTATGGGAGGGGTAGACAGGTACTCACTTCAGGGTATATACGTTAGTTACGTGTTGTATGGGAGGGGTAGACAGGTACTCACTTCAGGGTATATACGTTAGTTACGTGTTGTATGGGAGGGGTAGACAGGTACTCACTTCAGGGTATATACGTTAGTTACGTGTTGTATGGGAGGGGTAGACAGGTACTCACTTCAGGGTATATACGTTAGTCGGTCAGACCCCTTACTTTCTTTAGAGCCCAGGTATAAGTAAACAATAAGACTATATAGACATAACATAAGCAAGGTACTTTTATTAACTTAACGACATGTAGAGTATAATCATACAAATAAACCCATGACAAATCAAAACTGATTAACTGCAGATATGCATATATTCAATCGCCTCAGCAAATCTAGATATTTCTTCGTCTTAACTAAGAATTCTTGTTTCTTGACTTTTGAACAAAACCTCACTTCGTATGAAATATTTAGGAGACCTAAGCTAGTTTTGATATTATAGGTATATTTTTTCACAAATGAACTACCTCAACAAGTATACATGTTACTGTTTAGATAGAAGCCCAGGGTACAACCGTCAAGACTATCGGAAGAACAGGAAGAATTTCTGGATAACAACTTCTTTAATGTGAAAATACACTACGTTTCGGAGTATATGCTCACTCCTTCTTCAGGTGGAATGTGAGTGTATTTTCACATTAAAGAAATTATTATCCAGAAAATCTTCCTTTTCTTATGTATACCACTTTTAAATGCCATTCAATGACCCAAAACTATCGGATTAAAGAAATATCGTGATAAAGAGATATTTTCCAATAAGTATACATGCTGTGGAATCACGCTACTCTGGTCATATTCATCTCAATCTATCCCAACACGAGACAGGATTTTCTCCTGAAAAGCATGTACAAATTGGGCAGGTCCCATTCTCACTTCGAACATTTAATATGCACGTCGTACGTACTATTGAGTGTCAGCATAAGCTATTAGCTGTCTTAAGGTACATCCATTGTGTTGTTGGGGGTCACATATTGGAAACGTTATAAATGGTGTTACTTCATCGAGAAGTACCGACTGTTGCCGAAAACTACCATTTTGATGATAGTAGACTTAGCATATTGACGATATGAAGGTAAAAGTAGTGATTTCTGATCGAAAACCGGACAATGCACAGCATTATTGACAAAAAGATAATTTTGAGTTGATAATGTTTAATAAGTCTTATAACTACTGTGCATGTAAATGGGACGTGCAGTTTCGGTTTCTGCATTTGCAGAATGATGTTACTCAATTTTAATTGGAAACTAGTAATTATGATATATTTGGCGATTGGGGATAAATATGCAAGCTGAGTGAATTTATTTGTATTGTAGACATCACATGTGGTGAGTTGGAACGTATAAAAGCCAAATAAAATTTTATGAAACACAATGGATGTACCTTTTGTTTTTCTCATAATCTTAATAATTCACAAACATATCTGAGTGTGTTAAAAGACGGTTTAGCCAGTCATCATATGAGAGAGTTGTTAGCACATAACACTTGTCTAACACCGTCCGTCATCGCGGCAAGATCAAGTTCAACACCCGTGTGGAGGGCCCATCACTATGCGTGGAATGTTGTGTTACAACACCGTGCAGGACGAGTAATGTACACCGTCTACAGGTTACAGAATCCGGTCTCACACACCTGCCACATTCGTACTGACCAAGACACAATCAACAGCTGACCGGTGTAGGCTGTCGAATGGGTGTTCCACAAAACTGTTAAAACCTAAGAACCAACTTTTACCATTTCGCTAAAATAAAACGTTCCTCTCGAACAAATCTCACTCACCAGGGACCTCATTTCAGAGGCCAACTCCATTCAGATAGACATATGATATTTGTACATTTGTACAATTCGACAAAATGTGGTAAATAAAATACAAAACACAAACATAGTCGCAGACAGATCAATTTAATTATCTATTGTCCAATGTTCTGGCAAATGTCATTTATTTAATGTGAGTTTTTGGGTCTTCAGCGATCCGTCATTATTCGAAGGTCCTCTACCTCAATAAGAGTTATAAATGGACAACTCAGACATATATCTGTAATTTAGAAACGTTTAGACTGTGACTTGAAATGATAGATGATAATACTATACTCAGAGAGTGCATAACTTTGCATCAGTGTATAAACTTAACGGACGACCTAGAAACATACCATTCCAGCCGC
The DNA here is from genome assembly GCA_936450465.1 of Gibbula magus. Lineage (NCBI taxonomy): Eukaryota > Metazoa > Mollusca > Gastropoda > Trochida > Trochidae > Gibbula > Gibbula magus. Next base: position 13,197,535 of record OW388290.1, on the reverse strand, counting down.
CTTGGTGTCCTGACTCTTCAAACAAAGTCTAGGTTCAAATCCTAACAGAGGCGATTTCACCACCTCATTTACCTTCTCTGGGTGCATAACGTGATGTCAAACTTGGGTACAAGTCAAACTTCAAAATGTCATTTTAGGTCTAGAGATATCTCTATCGTCGCTGTGACCTCCGACACCCGGAGGAAGTGGAAGAGGAACACTTCCTGGTCACGTGACCCCGTGTATCTCAGACAGAGATCAGACCTCTCTGTTGGACCTCTCCAGATAGCTTTAACATGATTAAAATATTCAACACTGAGAGGAACAAGCCAGGTTGACTGCATGTGTCAGATGTTCATTATATAATAATTGACCTCGTGTGATATCTTGTCATAACCTTTAGTCTACATCTTCTTCATCATATATGCTTTTCTGTATGCTCCTGCCGTTCTCGGACATCTCTATTATATTATCCTTTTTTCTAGTTTGTACTCTGCTGAAATGAGATGTTATCCAAACTAATGAATTAAACTAACTGAAAATAATTTTATTAAACTAATATTTTTTTAAAATAAATTAGTTGGTTTTAAAACAGGCATTACGCCTGTAGGAATATTTTCCCAGTACCATATGGTAATAACAGAGAGTTCATTCATCAACGCTAAGAAGAGTGCATTAACGTACAATTATAGATTTGAAATAGTATGAGATTATTTATACCTTACCATAAGAAATTAGCTATATCAGCTTGTCTTGGTAAAAGAGTTACGTACCTAAATGACAATTACGATGATAAATTTAATCAGACAATGACTAATTCTGACGTAAACTCACGGGCAAAAGAAAGTATATCTTCTTTTCAACAGAGTCAAACACAAAATATTTCTGCTGGATAAACTCGGTTTTGAATGTTTGTGATGAGAATATATCTCGCTAAGAGATATACAAAATTTCATTCATGAGAGCATGATACTTAATATTTTATATCTGTTCAAGCACACATGGGGTGCTGAAATAGCTGTTTCAAAAGGTATTTGGGAAATAATTATGGGTATTTAAGGTATTTTTTTTTTATGAAATATGGAAATTATGTTAGTACAAGATGGTATCGACATAATGTACTTCCTTTGACTTTAAATCGATGACGCAAGGTTGCTGTAGGACGTCAAAATACAAGCCAGAAAGCCATATTTCACTCCCCTATCTCGCCTGGTTAAGGAGATGCTATGACGACGACTTTTAAAAAGCCGCGTTTTTCAGAATAATGAACAGATAATGTTTCAAAATTTACAGACAAAGTTAGTTTGCGTTTAGAGACAAGGTGTAACTATGTTTCAATCTTGTTCATCACTCGATGGTTAAAATATCTTGCGTTGTTGTACCTATACTTTCTTTTGCCCGTGAGTTTATAAAGGGAATGGGATCAAAACCATTTTCACAGAAAACATCTTGATCTGAATTTAAATATGGACATAAAAAAGAATGGTGTCATTTATTTATGAGATGTACGGATATCATTTATCATTGATAATGACGATGCAATGAACACAGTGACGATGCATCTTCTGAAGTGATCTCATCTATCTTACCATGACAATGCATCATGCACCATAAGTCCATTATTACACTAGACTTACTTTAGTCTCATAAAAATTAAATTTGTAAAAAATGAAAACAAAAAAATCTATTCTTGCCATAGACTTGTCTAGACTGCCTACTATGTAATTCAGGCTGTGGATGTGAGAGTTGTTACACGTGTAGCGTGTACTATCAGCTGCATCCAGTGTACAGTGTGGGGTTACGTTATCATCACCGCCATCAGCTGACAGTGACAAAATAACTAAGTACGCGTTACATTATTCAGACAGAATTCAACTCCTGCCAAATCAGATTTCTTTGTGAAGCCAAAAGAATTCCCAACATGTTCCTCGGCGAGATGAGAGGTCTAGAGTCAGTGACTGGAATGTGCCATTATAGAGTCTTCTGGCACTGACATAAGAACACACACACACACACACACACAAACACACACACACACACACACACACACACACACACACACGTAGTTCAGACATCGGACTTGGCAACAATGATCTTGCCAACAACCTATTCATGTGAATCAGCCTCTCATTAGGACAATAGAGCATTTGGGATGTGTTCTTAATATAAAATGAATTATATTGCATGTTGAAAAATAGTATTTATGTATCTAATGTATTCACACCATTATATCGACTTAAAGCTCAACATGTATTTGTTGAAGCCACCACCATCTGTTTTCCTCATCCGAGTGGTCAGCAAGAAGAGGTGACCACTGTCCAGATGAGCACGGACATCATTAGCGGGGAATTAAGGTGTCAGTCCGGCTGTATGTCTGCCTGCCAAGTGTCGTGTTTGGAACCTCACGTCCACACCCCATCTCTTCCATCTGGTTGACTGGTCCGTCTTGGGGGTGACCACGAGTTCAGATATAAGCAAAACGATTCAAGTATGAATTTTAATGCCACATGCTTAAATTTAATTGATTGGAACTTGAATTTAATACTTTGGCTTGGTTTTAAGCGACTCCAGCTTGATTTATAATGTTGAGGGTGGGTACAGGTCACTTGAGGTGTTTGAAATTCCTGTAGACTCGGACCAAGGATCAGGAAAGTCACAACATCCTCTATGGTAGTCTGTCATCCAGACCCCTTAATTTTTTAAGGGCCTAGGCAAGTCTACAACAAGACTCTGAGCTCAGTTTAATGAACACATCTCAGAGGCTCCTTTTTATTTTATTTTATTTTTTTATATTTTTAAAATTTTATGAAATAATTCATTTCAGAGGCTAAATGTTAGACTACCTCTATGGCTACAGCGTAGGTATGGTTTTCACATGGGACAGACCGTTGCCGTCATAACATACCTAACATATAAGTATGATAATAATTATATTGTCAACATTTCAAGACGTGTGGTCAACATGATGAGATAGTTCAAACGCTTTCATGTTATTCTTAATGAAGTACTTAACTAACATGTGGTATTCAAATAAAAAAACAAGATTTGTCAATTCTTTCATGGGGATTGGTACGTCAATCAATATATAATACCAATTGCCACAAACACATACTAAAGATAACTTTGTTTCCTGTTTACATGGCCCGGAATCGTGTGTGGTGACCTGAACAGAATCGAACCCGGACCACGATCAGTGTCAAGCCTAACAAACATCTGTTGGGCTCTGGTAACCCCACGACTCTCTTATCGCTTAATCTGCTTCACGCTAGGTCCAAAATACGTCGCGTTCATTCAACGTACGCGGTCGAGGCACCCTCCACATTGAATTAACACATTTTAATCAGAGGGCATGACCCTGGAACGACCGCAGATGTAAGATTGACACTGATTGGCTGTCAGTGGCGACTGGTGTCACGTGACGCGTGCTCTAACAAGCTACACGCTTTACTGTTATCCCTCGTGTCTGGAAAATTGGTAAACATGCGCTGATATTAATGAGATGTTATTTTATAGATAGTTTGCCCGATTAGCCCCTAATTATCACATTTGACCCTCATAGAATTGGGGGGCAACAGGTTCGTGATGGAATTTGGACATTGGGGTGTCGAATCTAAGAGTTAGCCACTGTAGCGGTCACCAGAAACAGTAATGAAATGCCAGGTAATAACTGAAAGGAAAAGCCAACATTACCTGATGGGCTCTGTATATATTAAGAAGCGTATGTATGGTATGGTAATAACATGTAGTGTTTGTCATTGTAAATTTGATAAACAATTGTAAGTTTAATAAAATTGATGTATCAAATTAAACAAATATTCCCCTTTTTCTCTTACGATTTTTCTTTTGTTACTTTTTACTATTTACCCCCATCTGTTAGACAGTGGAGTAAGAATAAAGCGCTGATCGTGCACAATACGGTAAGCAATAGACTAAAATTGAGTCTATGGATTTTTTATAATTACGTTACCTTCATCGTGTTGATTATATATTTTGTATACTTCCAGTTCAATATGTGTATTCAGTTTATCTAGACTTGCTGAATAAAAATCTAGACTGTATTAAAGGCTCTTAATGATACACAGTCATGGGGCAGGACTAGGTAAGCAATTGAAGACTTAACTGTACATGAAGTAAAACATATTAAATTAAAACAACATCGTTTCAGTTGCTTAAAAGAGACTCAGTTAGTAAATACATTCAGAACCCGTATATCCGGAAACCCGACCATTCGGACAGTAGCATCTCGAATCTTCTCTATGCAAAATGAGTTTCTATCCGATATACAACTGTAACTCAATCGTGCGGATAAACGAGGTCCCACTGTGTAATTCTTATAAGGGCAAAAACAAACAACTGTAATTTTTACATAATTATGTATGTGCAATGAAACGAAATTATAAATTCATCTTCTTCATTTATATCTGATATGTGCCTGGGTTAAAGTCGGAATAGACCATTATCTCCTATTTTTAACAAACTTCTGAAATTATAGAACTTCGCAAACAACAGAGTCAATGATAAAATAGAAAAACAATTGGGTATTACGGATTTTGATAGTGATACAAAATACAAAGATAACATAATCGTTTGAAATTTCAAAGCATGCATCTAATGATGAAAGAGTACAATGTAAACGTCATATGTCCCCTCATCCATGACCGTAGAAACTGTAACATCTACAATTGTATGCAACCAAATACGTTATACTGATTATCCCAAACATCACATGATAGGCCTACTACTATTTGTAAATACTCCTTTGATGTCTTAATTTCCAAAATCTCATCGTCTCTCACAAATATCAGACATATGCTTTTCACCCTTTATCAACTTCAACAAACGAAATACGCTTAAACTGTTTTGAAGCAAAATTAATCCGAGATTGGAAAAAGTGTCCAATTCTCGATTGTGTTGACATTGTAATTTTTACGAACACGCAAAAGAATTGGACCAGGTATAGCATTTCAATCTCTGCTGACTTGTAATTAATCACTCCTATCCGTGTAAATATTGGAGCGTTCAGCACAAAGAACACATTTTAAACATGTAGCAACCACGGCTCAGATTTTAAACATTTTGACACAGGAGTATAATATATTGAAGGAATGCTGTCTTCCATTTCTGATATAATTGTCTCTCTATTTTGATAAAGAAATTAAACCCCCGCTCAGAAGATCAAATTGTAGACCCAATCTGGCTCGGCGCTAGGAGCAGACGACACAACAAAAGACGGTCACGAGAATGTGACATGGAATGCGCGCGCAGTGAAGATAGAAACAAGAAAGGTTGCTTTAAATCAACATTTCGGGTGAGTTTCTGCAATTCTAGACGCGACTTGTCCAAGGTTCACCTCCTCCTCGGGCGACTGACGCCCTTCTCACTTCATATCTGCAATATCCATCCGCTACAAGCGTACTTGATACACGAATGGATGCTTTGTAAGTAGTTCCGTGACACCTTCTTCTGATAACTGTATCGTCTGCTTAGAATGTAACCCTTCACTAAGACTTTTGGATTTTTTTGTGTTTGTGTTTGTGTTTGTTTGTGTTTGTACTATGCGAACATTTTCAGAATATCTGGTAAAATCACCTTGATGAAACGGCAGTGACGGCAAGGATTAGTAACATCGCCAGGTAATCAAGACGTCTGGAGCACTACTAGTTACCTTATAGAACACTCCTGGGATCACGGTTAAGGGGTACGCTCGTGCCAAGTCAGTGATTTCCGTAAAACACACACGATAACATCTTCCCCAGGTTGTAAAAAAGATACAATAACGTAGTTAGTTGATACAAAAGGCAGCGATAAAATCTGACAGAAAACGAAGCCAGGCGCGGTTTAAGGAAACACAATAAGCATTGTAGATACAGTCTTCACAGACCAGGGTTATGAAATCGAGAATTTAACCAAATTAACAATATATTATATAGTTGGACGGGAATTCAATAAATCTAATCGCCATTTGTTAGTTTTTTCATGCTGTTTTGGGAATTATGTGAAACTAGGATATTAAAAAGTGATATTTCTTATGACATTTTTTCAAATTTATTTCCGACTGTCTTAAGGAAATAATAGACTCTCCAAAGGTCTCAGTGATACCATATATAAATTCCACCTACCCAACATAACAAGGGTGCTCTTTCAATTTAAAATCTAAAATGTTTATGAACCTTATTCTCAGATATTGTAATTTGACAAACAATATTATCCCTTAAAATTTCGTCTCCAAATGTTTATACAGGTACACAGATTTACTATTAGTCGGCATACCATCTTCAGTATACAACAGACATAAAATAAGTTAAGATCATTTCAACTATGAATCTGATATAAACAAAGTTTAAATACACACAATAAAGGACAACGGTGAGGGGTGCAGACCAGAAATTAAAACTAAAATGTATCGTTTCAGATAATATTTAAACGATATTCATATTACAAATTACCTGATTACCAACATGTTAACAGTGTTCTTTGCTTGGCTCTCAATAATCGGTTTTCAGGCCTATTTGAAGTTCAGTTCGATAAATGTTAACATAGTGGGCGACTTGGCTCTAAATGTCTACGATGTAAGTGGGTATCTACTTACGGTTATCTCTTGGCATTCACTTTTAAAAGGCATGTTTAGCTAAAGTTGAAAGTAATGTTAACCAGTCTGACAGAAAGACAATTCAGTGGAATTTCACCCACTTGCCAAGACCTCTTATTGTCCACTAGACCCCCAACATTTACTCTCAATCTTTTCTCTTTCAAACTGTAAAATGTTAGTAAACTTAAACAGTCTCAGCTTCAAGAATAAAGCGTTTCCGGAGCTCATTTATTTATGTTTAATTAAAGATCTGACCAGTTTAAGCTCAATTATTTTCCGTAGGGAAAAAATGTAATCTAGGATATATCAAATGTGTAGATATATCATTATAATTGAACAAACAATTGAAACGAAATTTCTGACATATGTGTATGTTGGTTTAACCATATTTATTTCCATGTGTATGTTCGTAATGAGTTAAAAGAGCCCTTCTAATTATACCCCTATATATATAGTATATAGCGCTCAGCGCGTCCGTCCGTCCGGAACACTTTTGGTTCCGCTCATAACTCAAATACTACTTGTTCAATTGTTATGAAACTTTATACAGACAGACAGACAGACAGACAGACAGATTGTTTATTATACATGTACACTTTATGGTCCCTAGATGTGCCTTTTCTATGTTTCCCTTAGATTCCATGATTATTTTTTCAGATTTTCCACTTTTAAGCGTCTTTGTGTGCGCGTCTATGGTCACACTTTTGGTTCCGCTCATAACTCAAATACTACTTGTTCAATTGTTATGAAACTTTATACATGTACACTTTACGGTCCCTAGATGTGCCTTTTCTATGTTTCACTCAGATTCCATGATTATTTTTTTCAGATTTTCCACTTTTAAGCGTCTTTGTGTGCGCGTCTATGCTTACACTTTTGGTTCCGCTCATAACTCAAATACTACTTGTTCAATTGTTATGTAACTTTATGTATGTACACTTTACGGTCCCCACATGTGCCTTTTGTATGTTTCGTACTCTAATTTGCATAATTTATGCAAATTTTCTCCGTTTTTCGACTTTGCCATTCAGTTTTTGTTCCACTCATAACTCAAATACTAATTGTTCAAATGTCTTGTAACTTCATACATATAATCATCACGATGTGTACATCTGCCTTTTGTATGTTTCATACCCTCATTTGCATAATTTATGCAAATATTCTCCGTTTTCGAGTTAACCATTCACACTTTTTGTTCCACTCATAACTCTGAAAGCAGTTGTCCAAATGTTAAGAAACTTGATATATACAATCACCATGATGTGTACATCTGCCTTTTGTATGTTTCATACCCTCATTTGCATAATTTATGCAAATTTTCTCCGTTTTTCATCCTCGCCATTCACACTTTTTGTTCCACTCATAACTCAGACACTAATTGTTCAAATGTTACGAAACCACTGATGTGTACATCTGTCATTTTTATATTTCATACCCTCATTTGCATATTTGTATGTTTCATACCCTCATTTGCATATTTAATGACATTTTTCAAAATTTTCGACTTTTACTTCTAAAACATGCTTACAAGTGTAATACTTACTCTGCTTTAATAATGCTTATATATAATGGTCTGTTCATACAAAAGTTTAAACATTGATGCCCTTTTGCTATTTTCAAACATTTCTTTTTTACCAATGTTAAAAGCGGGGGTATAATGAGTGAGCTGTGCTCACTAATTCTCTTGTTATCACAGGAATGTAACTAAAGGTAGTAGATCCCAAGGAACGTCCAAGAACGTAAGAAGGTGTGAGAGGTTGTAGAGACCGAAAGCTTGAAAATCGTAAATATCATATCAGTTTAAACTAAATAAAATATTCAATGAGGAGGGAATATAAACATGATAAACAAAACGTTCCACGTCCATGAAGCTTCTGTTTCTTGGATCGCCATCATATCGGAGTCTAATCGTTGTCCAATCTAAACGTTAACATTTGAATAGTGACTAAATTATTAAACATGTTGATGCTGACGTTGGAAACATATATGTACACTTCAGTCTACAACAGTCTGATTGAAATCGAACCTAGTCTCAGGAATAAAAGCAGAAAATGCAGGGTACAAACTGGTTCCACAGATTCCTCTCCTCGGGGATGGAAGATGTTCTGTGACCAGTTGATTGACCAATCACTTCATAGCTTTTTAATTGATCTCTATTTTGAACGCATTCGGAATCTTTCAGTAACACGCTCCTCGAAAGGATGACTGTCTAGAGCTTGCCAAAAGTTTCTCGCATGGAAAGCTTTTGTTGAATGTCTTGTGATTGGCTAACTGAAAGTGTGTCAGGACATCCGGGCAGTCATCAGACCGTGCGGAGAGGAGAATCGATAAGAGTTCGTATCCCAGGAGATGCAATATGATGCAACTTGTATTCCTCATAACAGGGTGTATTTTAATCAGACTACACTCCACAAAATACTCGCGGCAAAAGGAACACAGAACCCAAAAGGTTGACGACCAGTAAAACAGTGCTCTAAAACAATAGTTAGAGTTCCCCTGGTTGTTTCCCCATTTAAGGAATGTAACACTGGTTAGAATGAACTGTTTACCTCACGACTTTTGACACTCTTTCCCTGAAGACTTATCAAATATGTGCTATCGTCTTTTGATCGCGCCTCATCTTTCAAGTCATGGCATTGTTTTATTCCCGAGCAGATGAGATAGCTGAGGGTCTTTATTCATCCTCTGTAGGTTGATGAGTCTCAGTGACGGGTTTCAGTAAGAACAATGCTTGGAGATGGGGTTGGTTGGAAGAATGGAGGGTATGTGTTAATTACTAGAAATAGGATACTCGTCATGTCGTTCTGTGTTCAAAATCTTGATACTTTAATGTTTTCTGACGAGAAGGGTGATAGCAAGTTCATATTAGGGTCTTTGTTTAACGTAGACATAACTGATATTGTCATTTTACGTTTTGAAGTTACATTTTGACAAACTGGGGGATTCAAATCTTCTAGACGTGAAGCACCCTTAGAATGTTACACGTGGATCGAGGAGTCATAATACACTGTTACATGCATGGCTTCATCATAAGGGTATTAAAGTTGTTTGATTAATGAGTAATTGTCTTCCCACTTACGTATCAGGTCTTTGAAGGGCATTTAAAAGTGGCTCTCATAACAAAGATTTTCTGGATACAAATTTCTTTAATGTGAAAGATACACAACGGTAACGTATGTCCGTAAGTAAGTTTAGATTCTAGTTTATAAGACATTCATAAACTTCATCTATAGGATCCCCTTTCAATATTTCATAAACTAGAGCTATACTTGAATGAATAATTAAAAATTGATAGTTTTCCAGACATGGCACATTTTGGTATGTCTGTAAAAGCATGACCAATAAGGATTTAGAAACTCCTGACAAAACACCACATTGGTGCTGAAAGGTTTCATTGTAAAATACATCCTATTACAAAAATAGGATAATGAACTCTGTTAGTTTCATTTTAAACTCACAACAATAAGAAAGGACACGATTAACTAACTGTACAATGCTCCGTAATGTCTAAGCAAGTACATACTAAATACACTTACTCCACGATGACAGTATGTACATACAGATAATGAGGAACGCGTGTCGGTTAATTACCATTCATTACCCTGTGTACTATGGAGTATCACGAGCCTGATGACAAGATAACCTTGTCTACCAAAGGCTAAGTGTCATTTTGGAAAAATTAAAAACTCGTTCGGAATTAATGGTTGGCAATGATTTCATCGTGGGGTTCTATGGTAGACTGTCATAGTCCTGTTAACATCGAGCACTGAAAATCGCCGTCTGTCGTCCAGGCCCTTTTATCAATTAAAGCCAAACAAGACTGAAGCAAGACTATGTATAACGGGCTCGTTTTATGATACAATTTCATATACTTTTTAATTTCAATTTCAGGGGCTAAACATTAGTCTATATTGTTGTAATCAGGAGCCTGTATAGCTAATGTATTCGCCAAGCTATAAGAGAATGGACATGTTTCTTTAAGTCCGAAGTATGTAAGTGACCGAAAAGCGGAACCCGTGAATAAACATTTTCATTTATAGGTAGTAATTTTCATATTACTATTATGAACAAATTGAGTTTCATCGTTAAGATATCACAAACCATTCAAATAGCAAAGTTTGATTTTTTTAAAAATACGTAGCCGAAGATGGAACTGTTTCCTTTACATGCGACGTTTCTTCCCTCTATATAGTTAAGAGAGTGATCTATTAGAATCACAAGAAAAGAGGTATCCGAAACAGTGTTATAATATGATGTATAAGCTTGAAGCAGTAGGTCGTCACACCTGGGCTTCGGATGTTAAGAAGATATTGTTCATGTATAGATTTGGTTTTGTATGGGAAGCCAAGGGTGTCGGCAACAAAAGTGATTTTCTACGTAATTTTGTTTTAAGAATTAATGATTGTTATATACAAAGCTTATTTTCAGATATTAATGGCAGTTCATATTTAGACTTATATTCTAATATTAAACACACTTTATGTATAGAACCTTAAATGTTTCATGGTAAATCGAAAGAATCAAGACGAAGAATAACTTTAATAAGAATAGGTGTCCTGTCAATTCGTAAAAATACTGGAAGAAGAGAAGGAATACCTAGATGTTTAGATTTTGTAAGCTTTGTGAAGATAATGTAATTGAAGGTGAACTGCACTTTTTATTCAAATGTCCAATGTTTAAAGAATTAAGACAGAAATATAGCCCAAATTTACCTGATCATGTTGATATATATTACCTGCAAAATATTTTACAATGTCCAAACCTAGAAATTAGTTTATCCTATTCATGTTTCATATAAGAGATGTACTTGTCCTACGCTCTAAGGTTTTATTTTCAAATTAACTCATAATGTAAACTTTCTTCATTATTCTCTCTGATTTTTTCTGTTTTTGTATATAATGTGTTTTTTTCGTACGTGGACCTAAGGCCTTTAACTGAAATAAACGAATTGAAACAGAGAGTGATCTAAAAAAATCATAAAGAGTGGCATCGTTTACTTGGTATATTTTTCTGATACGAAATTGGGATAAACAGACTTTTTGATAACGAGATCAGCATGACAAAGATAAATAACGTCAAAATAAACAATTACAAAGGATATCTCGTTGGAGAAATCCAGAAACCCTTTGATCCTTAACAGATTTTTCATTTAAAGCATTAACTTGCTCAAAGGACCATAAAAGTTATCTGAATTTACAAACAATCTTAAAACACTGAACATATAAGCATTTTAAGGCGTAATAACAGCAGGCTTGTGAGACTCTACAGTAACTGATTGTAGATAATGCATTGTCTCGGAGTCATGGCAGTTCACCTCCAGAACGTAGAAGTGGATAGACTTACATTGAGTCTACCATCAAAGAAATGAAGACTTACATTTAATCCCTAGTTAAAGTTCTGATACTGAAATTTAAAAAAAGGTACACTGGTAGAAAGTTTGACCTAGCGGAGGGATGGAATTTTCTTTCGAAAAAAACTAAATATCAAAGAAAGGGATAGCGGGTATTAACAGTTAGTTGTTTAGGAATTATATTGGTGGGGAAATGCTTATCTTCTTGGGAGAGATTATTATGAGATGTCGTGCCCAGAGCGTGGAAGGGGATATAGACAACGCAAGTCATAACTCATGTCACTGGCTAATTGTAGCCGTGTTGTATTTCGCCAGCTTTTCTGTACAAACACAGCAGCGTGGCACTAGGAGACCTATAGAGCAATAGGGCACAGCAAACTCGACGAGGCAGCAAGGCTAAAATTAGCCAGTCAGACTCGGACGAGCTATGTCCTACACGAGAAGTAAAGACACAGAGGTTATCAGAATTACTACCTGTTTTCCACCAGTCTGGTTGATTACAGATGCTAACTTAGGCACGGACTCGGGTTAAAGACCGTCCTAGTAATTGGTGTGGTCCTTGTCTATTTGAAATGTTGTTTAAACGTCTTTGTTGTTGAAGCAGATGGAAACAATGAAGTGAACGTTATCAAGAAGGAAACTGGGTCATAGCACTGGCGAATGGGTTCCAAGCAATTACGAAATTGTAAAAGGGGCATTTGTTCAGTACTAATTAATCCTTGAGATACGATTTGAAACTGAATGACATTCTGCGAAAAAAATGGCAGAATATCGGGCCTCTTTTGGGATAAGCAACGTGATCTATTATTTGGTCTTTGGTAAAAATAAATTATATAATAATTATATAATAATTTAATAATCTATTTTTCTAACATCACAGTCTTTCGAACAATATCCCCCGATGTTTTGTCTCACTAATTGATCTGCAAAATTACTAAAATGTTTGGTAAAATGGAAATTTGCAACAGAAAGGAAGCAAGAAAATAGGATTTGAAAAAATCCCTCCCTGGGGATAGACACTTGTTGATTTGAACTAATGAACATAGTTAAGACTATGACCTCATTTTATTGTAAATGCTACTCAGCTGAGGTAGCCTAACTGATAAAGTAAAAAGGAGTATTGTCTTGCTCAGAGAGCCTGATACTGGTAGACGTGTTGAACATCATACCTGGAGACGAAGCATCATTACCTGCAATTAACTAAAGTCACCTGTCCAAGGGAACACACCCGTGCTCGCCGAACGCTGAGGAAACACAGGTAAAACATTGTGTATGTCGGCATTCAGGTGCAAACAGTGACAGATAGGGATACGAACAAGGATCTTGACAGTTGGACTTTGCCTGGAATGATGAGCACAGTCTTCTTGGTGTGTTGCTCTGCGCTGAAGTGAACAAGCCGGGTTCTCTGATTCTGTGACAATGCGCCCCAATGAAATATAGACTGCTTCGCTGGATTTGTTACTCTGCGTTACAATGATATACTGGGTTCTGACAGTTGTCACTAGATGTAGGGGATGAAATATAGCCGTGTCGAGTTCTAGAGGGTGACATACAGTTGAGTCGTAAAGGAGAGGGCGTCTGTTTCATACGGTATACATACACTGATATAGAAGGACATTTCTTTCCATAACCATGTCATCATGTGACGGAAATTAGGGTGTTGCTTTATTTTTGAAAATGGAATGCAGTTTAAACATATGATTAACTCGTGATAGTTGTGTCCCCTATGAGATAAATGACACATATTTGAGGGTTAATACTCATACCAGACATCATATACAATGAACTAATATACTAAGAGAATGGTATACATGTCCAACTGTATATACATTCTGTAATTACGAGTCAATACTGCATGTTGATCATAGCGATGAACACACGGCTACAAGCTATCACATGATGTGTCTATAGAAATAACACTCCAGAACGTATTGACGTGAAAATATATTTTAATGAAAAAGAAGGCACTAAAGCATAGACCCCCATGTCCTCGTGATATCAGACAGACAGACAGACAGATAGTTTATTTACGAGTCGTAAGTTACACCATAAATATATCATTAAAACAAATACAGAGAAGATATACTATCATAAAGTTGTTTTAAAAATGCATTGAGCTACTCTATTGAGAGTTTTATGGGAGACTATTCAAATAACGGTATACACATAAAAGCATTATGTTCTAAGCGCGACGGTTGATCTAAGTGCCATGGTCTATCCTAATACTGCGATTGAAACGCCGAAGTGGGTATGTATATGAAAGGGAAATTATAATAAATTGCATAGAATATACATGTAATAATAGAAAATGTTGACCACGGTTCAAATTAAAATACCTCAATGTTACCTTTGAAGCACGTCAACGATAAGGTTTAATGAAAATATACTGGTCCAAACACAACCTGCCCTGTGTCCAGTCCATGCAATGTTTAAAGAATTAAGACAGAAATATATCCCAAATTTACCTGATCATGTTGATATATATTACATGCAAAATAGTTTACAATATCAAAACGTAGAAATTATTTTATCCTATATTTCATGTTTCATAAGAGATGCACTTGTCCAACGCTCTAAGGTTTTATTATCAAATTAACTCATAATGAAAACTTTATTTATTCTTCTCTCTGACGTTTGTCTGTTTTTTTTATATAATGTGTTTTTTCGTACGTGGGCCTAAGGCCTTTTACTGAAAATAAACGAATTGAATGACAATAGATTGGTCCAAACCTAACCTGCTCTGTGTCCAGTCCCTGCATCACAGTAGTCATGTACGTCTCATGTTTCATAATTAGATAGATTACCTCCTCTTTCATTTCCCGTTAGCCAAGAGTCCCGTCTATCTACCCTCATATGAACCCCTTGACTATGCTAGTCGGTCCCCAATATATGTGCCAAATCCTCAAAAGTGTCCTTTGACGCATCACAATACTTCTTTACGACTCATATTATGATAATTTCATACGATTATCCTCTCTTTCATTTCCCGTTAACCATGATCACCCTTGATGCTTCCTTAGTGTGTCCCTCTTGACCATGCTTGACCGTCCCCGAAATAGCCCCCCTTTATCGTCCTAGGTGGCCTGATCCCCCTTCTAATTCCCCGCTAATCAGGAGAAATAGATGCAGGTAATTCCGCGAGCACTAGTTACCATTGAGGTCAGAAGCGCATCGAGAAGGCGGTTCCCTTTCATCTTTGCATTCAGGTAAGAAGTCAATTTGTAACCCCACAACAATTGAGCACAAATAGGAGGGCAATTTGGGGATCTGGACAAACAAGGCTTGGTTACACTCCGCGTTAATAAGACACCTGTAGAGTCGAAAGGTAATTTCGAAGGTATTAATTGTAAATTTCAACTGTGTTGGTTACCTGGCTCCCTGAAATTACCTTTCATCGGTGGTTCTGATTTGTTGCTCCCAGGTGCTGTTTCAATGGAAATGTCCCGGGTACTAAACACTGGCCAGTGGGTTCCTTTATGAAAACACACAAGGTCGAGCTCATGCGTTTGCTGAGGACAATTCTCTGTACTGATCGTGAATCTTGCAATGAATTCAAAAGTCTAGACTAACGATATGAAATAAAATCTATAAAAAATACGTATAAATAGTGAAAGATCTTTTGAAATCTATCTATTGATCGCGAGCTTTCTGACTTGATGAAACATTGTAGAATTACGTTTGTTAAAATTAGTATTTATATTATATTTGCATCTGTCCTGAAAGCTTATATACTGGATGTCCGAAAATTACCATGGGTTAACCGGTTCTAATACACAGCAGTGATTAACGAAACAATGCACATAGATAAATGTACCAAATTATACAAACTAAGTATTTACACACTTGAACTCAAACATGGCCGTAGTGTTTCAGCCTGAGAATTTACAACAAATGTTTCGTGTAAGTTGCAATCAGAAACGAAAGAGATGATTGGTAAAGGCCCCTGATTAGTGATATAGAAAAGATTTGACCAATAATACTTCTTTATTGAATAGATCAAATGAAGCCTACAGTCCATGTAATATGTCCCTATCTGGACCGTAATGGAGGACCTGTTGGCCATCGTTCTGGGGTTTAGATACTTCATGCTTGATGTTGGTAATTTTACAGTTAGAAGGTAATAGAGTTGTCAGTTATTTTAATAATAGAGTTTTTAAACATATATATTTTAGATGGCGAGATTGTGTAAATTAATAACATATTTTGCTGCTTTGGATGCAAAGATTGTGTAAATTAATAACATATTTTACTCTTAGTCCGACGGTGAACGTTCTATCGTGACAATCCTCTATTCCTACCCCAGAATATACAATAAAGAAGTAAGAAAAGAAACATTTATTTCTGACACGTGTCAGGTTAAATGACATTTTATTACAGCATTCTTCGTTTCGTTTCGTTTTCCTCTTACAAAATGCTTATAATAAATCACTCTATGGGACAAGATGTTTGGAATTTTGACAAGGACAAAAACATTTATGTTTAGATGAAATATGAATATAATACAACGGTTGAAAGAGCAAGTAAAATGTACTACTTGACTGGGTTTAAAAGAAATAAACGCATCGTCAATCGTTAATCCAGCGTGCAGTTTTAACGTTTTTTAATTATGTTTTTAAAAAAATAACCAAAAACATGTAACAATTTACAAGTTTTATGGAAGCTATAAATGATAAAGGCTTCAATGTTCATGTGACAGGTATATATATATTGAATTCTTATAATAATCAAGATATTTGCCGATGGTTAAGTAAGTAAAATATACCTTTATGTGAACTGTATTCTAAATGTCAAACGTGTCACTACCTTGTTCTGGACTATCGTTTGAGTTTCCCAGCTCTTTACTTGGAGATCAACGGTTGTTTGTCAACATTCCATGACCTTTGACACAGCACAGTTAGGAAAGGGTCATTTTCGGGAAAATATAGATAAAGCTCACGAAATGTTGGGTGCGTGCTTAGAAACGGGGGATATATGATATCATCCTTACGACGGTCAACAAGCAATCCGCTTTGATGCTTATCATAGGTGACGACCATATTTATTCACCACTGCGAAACGTGTCGGGGGACAAAATTCTCCGGGACAATATGTGCCTGGTCGTGTTTATCTTCGACCACCTGTCGCTGGTTTGGTCAGGTAACGGGGTTTGTCAAGTGATTTATGACATAGGCTGTGAAAATTAGTCCATGCTGGACAAGATATTATTTAATATGGATATACCAATATCGAAAGAATTATCTTGAATTTGCTTCACATCGATATCCGTCTTCTGAAAATTATGGACCCTCAGAGTGCTATTTGTTATGAATAGGCCTACATCATACACAGGTGATTAAAAATGTGTATAATTCATAAATAGCTCAAAGTTTAGTCCTGCTCCATATGTGTAAAATATAAAAATATAACAAATAAAAGCCTTTACAGGTCCTCATTAAGCGAGCCATTATTGTGACTTTGCAAGACCAAGACAAAAGCATCAAGAAAATCGCTGCATTATTTTTAAAAAAGCAAATATTTCACTAAATTTCAATCCAGTGGATGGTGAGTGACGAGAAGAAAAGATCTGTTAAACGCTATATCGAATTTACTATTAATTAAACAAATGACATACCGTTTTCATCATCGTCATCTTCCAAAAGATAAAATGTCCGTAATATGATAAACGGTCATAATAAAATAAATTTGCCATCTATTAAGTTATACATCGACAAGATGCTTGGCTGATATGGCATGAACAAAAAGACAATCATATTTGCCTTCAAATACTTTATTTTCTCCTCGGCAAATTGCTGGCCAACTCGTCGGCTCTTCATATTTTATCCATGGAGATTGTACAACCTAAAATGGCACACCTGCCGACGGTTCAACAAACTGAAGCGCTTCGTAGCGCTCATTGATCGCTCAATGTAGGGCTTAATGTAGCGCTCATTTTCTTGAACGCGATTGCTCAATGTAGCGCTACGTAGCAAAGCGAGCGAACTTTGAGGTTTTGCACTGTGTCGTTCAGGAGAGAAGAACGCTACTTGAGCGCTACTTGAGCGCTACTTGAGCGCTACATTGAGCAATCAATGAGCGATTATAAGCGCTCGCTTCGCTACTTTGAAGGGGAGATGCTTCCACACAGGAAGGATTGCTCCTTCAGGGGTCTATTCAAGCTTCTCTATATGGATTTATTAAATGTTAGAGTCAAGAACTACTCTTATAAGCTTAGACACTCTAGGTCAGTCTATATTATAAGCTGTGGGAATAGACAGACCATTATCAAGTACAGAAAGGGTCATGCAAGCTTCAAAGTTAACGAGACAAACCAAGATGGCGGAGTTCCCCGTTAATGACAGTGCCCGACGTCGTTACGTGGTTTGAGGAAGTAGTTATAACAACATATTGGTGCGTACCACTTAACGGTTTCTGTCGTCTGCTCAAACCGGAAGTGACCCATTGACACAGACTGTGGCACGTGTCCACCATACACAGTTTGTAAGTGACCTTCTATATCTCACATTGTCCCTGAAGTGTTCTTTCTTTATTCTTTAAACCTACATTTATGTTTGATGTTCCTACATTTTAAGAGTATAGTCGATTCACAATGATGTGTTGTGTCCTGACCAAGACTGTATGACGTGTTGTTTTGTATGTTATGTACATAGGTGTCTGCATTTTATAAACAGGACAACATACAATAGGAAAAATATTTTTCTAAAAAAAATGTACAAGATACAAACATTTTTTTCTTCCAATTTGATATAGCTTTTAAACAAAATTCATACATAAATAGTTTTCCCAATAAAAGACTGCATACAAAGCGTGTTCTCGATAATACACTGAATATGAACTGCTTTCTCAATAGTGCACTGCATAACAGTTCCAATAAACACTGATACTTAACAATGAAGTGAACTCGAGCATCATTCTCAGTAATAGACGAATACACATATTTGTCTCGATACTGCGCTGAATAAACAATATCTTCTCGATATTCGACTTTATCACCGATAATTAAAATACATATTTACAATGCCAATAGGTTGCTAAGACACAGTGACGCATGTAATGCTAGATGTCGCCTTAATTTCAGTCGCAAACAATAGTTTGTATATCTAGATATACTGATATATAAAGTTGTATCTTTAAAAACGGGGCTTCCTGAATAATTATTTATTTTCTTTCCTTATTTCTTTTTAACAATTGTGAACAACCTTTTTGTTGCTTTATTTGTCTTCTCATCACTAAAATTACAATGTATTTTTCTATTATTACAACTACTTGTATTTGATGTATAACTAGTCCTACATGATACTTTATTTACTATTTAGTCTTTTCATGCAACCGGTACATTTCATAATGACAAATAGGGATTTGGGAAAAAAACTGCTTTGTAAGCTATTGTTACATAGGCTTGACTCGCTCACAGAAGGGGATTGCATTGATTTTTTTTTATGAATTTCAAGGAAAACGTGATACATGAAAACAGAATTATTTAGCAAATCATTTTCTACGCTCACTTTCAATTTTTCAAGTCATTGAGTTATATATTCAAAACCTTTACAATGCAACAACCTAACTGCCTCCCTCAGTTTTATAATCCTATAAAATGAGTGGAATTTGGTTTATTTTTAACTGAAAGCCTAGTGTCAGCTTGAAGCGTATAAATCCATCTAGTTTCCCGAGCAGAAGAAATACTCCGTGATATGATAATAATATGTCTTCAGAGACGGGTCTTGTAAGCCTAAGATTGAAGAATAATGCTTCATAGCTCGTGTATTATATTCCCCCTTCCTCTTTTTATGGAGTCATTACGGACCATGACGAGTTTGTCATTCAATGTCTTCTCCTTGCGTCCTCTGTTATTATCTCAGTCTGAGTAGAGTTACCCGCCGTGATGCGACGGTCGCCAGGGGTCGCTTGGTGCCGTCAAGCCACGCTCTGTCACGTCACATCTCGCTTTGTGATCACGTGGATTTTCTTTTATCAAGTTTGCAAGATGTCAAGCCGAAGTGATGTGATGTAATTAAAGTATTTCTCGGCTACCATAACGGTTGGTATCACGACAGCGGGAAAGGTAGCAATACCGTTTGTGTTACGTATTGTAGTGAAACCTGCGAGCGTTGACTGGAACTAGTGAGCCATGGAGGGTACTGTCTCAACCATACTGTAAATTGAAAATAGTTCACTAAAATGTAGCTGAATGAAGAACATTGCTATTCAAAGAACTATAACGCGATCTCTTATTTAGAACTTTTAATTATTTAAATTGTAGGTAGTATTTCATATGGATGAACAAAAGGTTTTCTTAGCATCGTACTACTTGGGATCACACGATCTACAAGTACCGTACTTGACCCTTCTGGGACGAGTCCATCACGGCATTGGAACCCATGCCCTCACATTCAGTGCTTGCGATTGGTGCCTGACTCTGGGGGTGTAGCTTCAACTGCTGAAATTGACTCGGCCTCAACAGTAAAATATGCTGTACCAATGCAAATAGTGTGACCCCAGTTATACAGTATAACATTTGTTAACTATCTAGGCGATGTATTTCCAATGGTTCTCAAGTTTGTGGAGCGCAAGGGATAGAGAAAATATCTCAATAAAACGTGGAAGATGAGATTAATATCATTGAAATATCTCTTTGGAGTCGTGACGGCATAATTGAAGTTAGAGACGATTGAAGTTCGAGGCGACGTACCCGAAATATGCTCGTATATCCTGGTATCTTGATGAAACAAAACCATTGTTTCTTTAATTTTCTGGAAACGATTATCCAAGCGTTATATTTGGGCGGGTAAAATAATAAACTAGATGTACTGATAAGTAATACAAACGAAGCAAAAATAATATTTTATGACAATTTTAAAAGGGCGTTACAGTTTATCACGTGAAATGAGACTTTTTCATTTCTTAAAAAAGACGCTAAAGAAACAAATAGGGCTGATATGAACGATTAAATGTCTTCTTTATTAGTGTTCTGTGTACACAAAAAGCTGAAATGGGCGATTTAAATGCCTACTTATTAGTTTCTTGTCACAGCTGATAGGAAAGATTAACATGTCTTCTGTTCTGTGTTTCTTTCATCAAAAACGCTAACGTATTAGTTATGAGCACAAAAGGTATGCGACACAAATGATAAGTCATATTTTTCAACAGCTGTATATCTAAGAAACCCCATATCTACAGAGAATGATAAATGAATCATCTGTCAGTGCAAAACAAGATGATCACAGTCGCAATGTACTGACACCAAGAAGAAATGTTTCCTTACCAAGCATCTCTGACACGTGACCTCCTTGTCTACTTTCAACCACGCACGTGATTCAGTCGCCATAGCAACATAAACTGTCGTCGTGACAACGGGCGTGGCACCAGCATCTCAAGAGCTAGTTAATCATATCCCGCTAGAGTTGAGGGTGGAGTCCACCCCGCCATCACAGGGTGTGTTCATGGGGAAGGGTCAACATTGGAAAACTATCATGTAGATTGGGTCATTCTCTAGACCTGGAGCTTGGTATGATCTTCACAGACAAATCTATTTAGACTGGTTTCAGTCTGTGAAATATTGAGTCCAATGGACCAAAGACTTGTATTACATATAAGTCATTGATAGGACATAGCGAATATTTAAAACGGATAGTGTCTCTTGATCATGTAACCTTTGCTTTCTGCCAATTATAAATATCCATCAATAATGTCAAGGCATGAAAAGGCGAGCGACGTTAAGTATTAAGACTTACGAGGATATTAACTTCAATAAGACCCAAACTATTCCTTATTCAACAGAAGTGTCTTCAAAATTTTAAAATAAATATAATTTCTAAAGGATACAATTGATATTTTGTAAAATGCTCCATTACTGAAATTTGAACGAGAAAACAATATGGTTGCGGCACCAGCGCAATTAAATTTGAAAGCATGTGTAGTTAAAAATGTCGCGATTGAACAAAAACCCAGTCTCCTAAGTCCCTTCCCAATACTTTATTATATATCTGCTCACTTCAAGTATCATACGGTCTAGTATTGTTCTGTAAAATCACGACAAAGTGTCATTGCAATGAGCTTATTCTCAGAACCGTAAAAGATGTTCAGATGATGAAAAGGCTGAAATGAAAACCAAGGAACTGTCAAATAATATTCTTTATTACAAATACATCGTCACATGCATTTTAATAATAATGGATCATAAATATATAAAAACTGTATATGGATTTATTTTAGTGTAGATGTATATAGTTAAGTTGATATCGTTTAGGGGACGGTGGGGCAGTCTACGACAGGTGTGATGGAAGGTAGAAGCCCTAAGAGGGGTACAGTGTATTAACATAACCTCATACTTCTCTCCCTCGGCAATTGTAAAATGTTCATGTGAATTAACACTGTGACATACTTGATAACAAAATCTACCAAGAAGGGTTATGAAATTATGTTTATTATATAACAAGTCCGAGATATTGTTAAATGTTGAATCTTATAATGTGACTCCAACTTTACAGCGAAATGGAAGAACTGATATTCATGGATATGCTGTTTCTACAATTGCATTATGCTTATTCATACACATATGTTTTTCTATGTCGTACTTTTGACATTTTCCATCAAAGACTCAATATATCGTGCGGAGAATAACCCTAGCTCTGAGCACTTTTCAGCTTGGGATAATGGAACGACGATTGATGCCATCCAAATGCCAATATGCAAAAACAGTCTTTAAAGAAATCCCTGTTTCGCACAAAACGTTCATTGTAGGAGATACCTATTTTAACTATTTCTTGTCGTATTTAACAAGTTATTTCTCTCCATATTTAACATGTCCCTGTATATCATTGTATGTACATCTGAATTCTTCATCAACTGACAATCATACTTTTCTCCATCAATTATAACACGTCAATACGACGTCCATCCTGACAGTAATGGCTGCCAAAAGATTCCACTACGCCACCTGGCGGCAATCATAACCTGTCTGTTTACAACTACTCCCAGCATGTGCACAGTCTTCATAGCACCAGTGTGTTGTTGCAGGACTAATTGGGAGGACTGGGTGTGGGAGGGTGGTGGTGTGATTGTGGGAGGGTGGTGAGGTGATTGTGGGCGGAATCGCAACAATGTCTGTGATGTCCTGTACACCTGGTGGAGTTGTCTGTTGACACTGACGTCCCCAGTGACCTCTTAGACATCTGTATAGATCACACGTGAAGTCTTTAAAGGTACATCCATTGTGTTGTTGGGGGTCAAATATGGCAAACGTTATAAATGGTCTTATTTAATCGAGAAGTACCAACTGTTACCGAAAACTACCATTTTAATGATACTCGACTTAGTATATTGACGATATGCAGGTAAAAGATTCGATTTCTGATCGAAAACCGGACAATGCACAGCGTGTGGCGCGCGCCAATGAGTCAAACGTAATTTTGGAATCTTATTTAAACCAGACAAAATAACAAATTTGGATTGATAATGTTCAATAGGTCATATAACTACTGTGCATGTAAATAGGACGTGCACTTTCGCTTTCTGCACATACATAATGATGTTACTCGATTTTAATTGGAAACTAGTAATTATGATATGTTTGCCGATTGGGGATGAATATGCAAGCTGAGTGAATTTGTTTGTATTGTAAACAGCACATATGATGTGTTGGAACGTATTAAAGCCAAATAAAATGTTATGAAACACAATTGATGCACCTTTAAGGAAGTTGTTGACCTTCAGTAGAGAAACAGTACGACATTGGTTTGTGAGAATCCCAAAATTAAATTTGTGGGTGTTATTGTTGCGCAGGTGTTTATCAAAACATTTTAATCGAACCAGGGATCTAACCAATATAATATAAATCATAAATTCACAAACGAGAAAATCCTCAAAACGTACATTCTAATCAATACTTTTAAGTTCCATTGTCTATAACCATGCACCAAAAGCATCAATGAATAAACAGAAAAATTCACTTTTATGTGAAAGTTGTACTTAATCTTTCATATTTAAAACCTTCTTGCTTAAAGTCATGCTTGAGTCTGAGATAAGGCCATTGTGCTCCATACGCGGGACTAAACTTTCAATATCAAGAGCTACACTCCGTACATTTATAGCAACATTTCCCCACCAAACATTGTCAAAATGGGACACTTATGTTACAATCACGAGAGAGACCATAACGTATATTTGAAACTTTAAAAATGATCGATTGTTCCGTTTAGTTCACCAAGATGACCACTAAGAATGTATTTATTTTTAATCAATACAATTGATATTGTAACATTTTCATAACCAGTGACAAACATGATGAGGAGAAGCAGGGGGGGGAGAGTTGGGTGTATGTAGAGATGGCAACAATATGATGTCCCCACACCTGCTGTGTAGAGTTGGGTGTATGTAGAGATGGCAACAATATGATGTCCCCACACCTGCTGTGTAGAGTTGGGTGTATGTAGAGATGGCAACAATGTGATGTCCCCACACCTGCTGTGTGTATGTTGATGCTGACGTCCCTGGTGACCTGTCATGCCGCTAATAGCTCACACGTGAAGAAAGGTACGATCTGTCCAGCAGTGTCGTGCTTAACCATTTCCAGGCATACCTCTTTAAACTGGAATATGATGTTCTCGATAGACAACATCTCCGTTCTTATTACATGATGACCCTCCTAATTCCTTGAAACTCAATTTCAATATCAAAGGAATATTAATATATATATATAACATATATGCATCTTATACATGAACGACTGTATGTTCAAATATGGACAGACTTATGAAAGAAGACTAAACATCAAAATTGAGTTTTAAATGTTCTGTGATCAAATTATATCTTCACGTACAGATTTACCTTTCGGTTATAACGGTGAATGCATAAGGGATGAGGTTGTGACACCGGATTTCGACCCAGAAAAGTCTCTTTAAAAAAAATTCGATCCTGTTATCGAGCAGAAAAAATATACGGTAAGAAGATATATTACAACATCTCTTTTCACCATTTAACAAAACAAATGACTTTAAACAAACATGAAAAGTCTAGTCTATTGTCAATTTCACAGATCTAAAAGGTTTCAAATATAAATCATTTTGCAAACATCAAACAGAATCGTACCTAAATTACACACTCGGCTAATTGTGTTTCATACATGTTTCAGATATCAAAGCCATTATCATTGCATCAAAAAAATGAATTATTTTCTCTTCAGATCTTAGAAAATTTGCATAGTTCTTTCACTAACGACCCTCGCCTGCTTACAGGATACATAGAGGATTAGCAGGAACTTATGTCTCCAGTCCAGCTTTGATATAGGACACCATGTTCAATGATACCACTAAAGCTAAGCATTAGGTCCGATTGATATCTGACAATGTGGATTGTATTTGCACTAATTTATGTTCCCCGGCCCATCAAACCAATATGTCTAGTGACGATATCACATTGTCCGCCGTACAGGGGAACACATCAATTAACCTGTACACGACAATGATACACCTGTACAGGTAGCCTGCGTTGTTACAGAAGGCTTTAATCAAAGATTCACATTAATCAAAGCTTGCCATCAATCAAGCCTAGAGAGGAAGCTGTCTGCGAGGGGTCAGGGACGGAGTAGCGGTGTCCGTGTGTAGTCCACTAATGGCTATCTTCACGGGACAGCTGGACAATACACCGAGACCGGACATTGCTGGACAAGCACCTAGTGGTAACGGATACAGGTATACACGTCCTGTGGAGTGGTCATTAATCAATCTGATTGATACATTTCCTTCAGTAAGCATCGTCTTCCTCTGTTTCAACAGTCCGCGGGGATCCGACCCCCTACCCCCAACTCCCAACCCTCACGGATCGAGTTGATCCCTTTATCAGCCTACCGAAACCCATATTTGACAAGACCAACTTTTCTCGAAACGTTCATAGCCTTGCAAAAGTTACAGTTAAAAAGTTCTTTGATTGGACGTTACGTAAATCAGGTCTCTTATATTCGTAATGATGCATTTTGTGAATAGTGGGTCAAACCTATAGAGCGGACTTGCCATATCTATAACCAACTTACGTATATCATCAAATGAATTGACCATTTGTACCTGACTGTTCAGGCATTTTATATTCTTTCTGTGTCCCTGTCCAATGATAACCATCATTGATACAACACCATTACCCCGAACTCCTCCTATCGTTGAGTGCATGCATGATTCCTAAGTGTGACCCATTGTATACATATGTGACCTAGGCAAGTCTATAACAAACTTGCTTAGGTCAAAGAATATTCCCAGAGGCTCAATTTTAATTTCGGTTTCGTTATTTTCAAATTTTGAATTTCAGAGTGGATCCTCAAAGACCAGCCCGACCCTCCAAGACCAGTCTAACCTCCCACTCCCCGGGGGCGGGACTAGTGATTGATGGCTCTTCTCTTCTTTGATCATCTTCATCGTCCGTCTCTTTTTTTACACCATTTTTACTTCTTCCCTTCTCACTCACATCGTCTCTCACCCCAGGGAGTACAACTTTGATTGATGAGTTCTCTATTCTTTGAGTATTCTCCAAGGTTAGTCATGTTGGTACCACTGACCCCACCCCTTTCCCCCACCCCCTCTCACCCCAGGGGACTGATAGATGATTGATTTGTTCGCTCCTCTTTTGAGCATCCTCTGTTTTGTTGGTACCAGACACACAACCGTTTCTAATTCTCACATGTTTAGTCCCAGGGGATGGTAACTAATGATGGATATAAGTTCTTCCTTTAAACAACCCCAAGTTTATGCCAACCCCTTTCTCGTGCCCCGGGGACATATCCCTGCTCTCACATCCGGGTTATCGTGATGTTTCAATAAGTCAAACAAATGTATATTATGTTATATCTGGTTTGCCTCCTCGCAATGTATAATACGTTGTTTCTGTGTTCAACCATTATTGAAAGATATAATGTATAGTCCACTTGTATAGTGCATATTATCCATGCTCATTGCATGCTCAAAGCGCTTATTGACAGTAAGCTTGTGAGAAGAGTTGGGTATTGAGTTTTTTGCGGAAAGTCTTCAAATTGTCACAGTTTCTAATGATTTATAAGGCTGTCCCAAGACTTTGTAGCTGCAAGGAGAAACTACGTTGTATGTTTTAACTCTGGGAACAGCTAGAAGCCTTTTGTTATGAGATCTCAGAGTTCGAGTTGGAGCATGGGAGCATTTGAATGTTAGACACATGAGTTTGAATCTGATTCTCTGTGCACAGGGTAACCAATGAAGGTCCTTCAGAATTGGCTTTATATGGTCCTGTTTCCTAGAAAAAGAGACAATCCGTGCTGCGGTGTTTTGCATAGTTGAATTTATAGGTGATTTCCCTTTTCTCTCATTCTCATTAGTTACTTCTCTCTAATAACCCCCATGTATATTCTTCATTCTTATCTTTTTACGGATTTTCCATCTTATTAACCTTTTCATCGTCTCTCTTCCTTCTCCCATGTTACCTTTTCTCATTTTTCCTCATGTTTTATTTTTCCATTCCTATAAGTTACATATTAAAATCGCTATTTGGTGTACTCGATGTACTTTCCGGTTTGACGCACCTTCTTTCTCTTGTCCCACGAGACATTGTTACTGATTAGTACTCCTCCCTCAAACAGAAGTTTTTGGTTAACTTCCTACCCCCATATCTGTAATATCTGTCTCACTGGACCATCACCCCCATCCTTTCCCTCGCCTCCGGGGACATTCCTACTGATTGATGCTCATTATACTAAAACCCAAGTCTTTCTATCTTCTCTCACCCTCCCACCCTCCGCATCTTCCTCCTACCCTCGGGGTATTTGAAAACAAACTGTTCTTATGACGTCACACATGTTCTACAGACAAGTGTTATGAATTTACAACCCTACAATGATGGGCAGATACTGCCTAAGGGAAAAGCTAATGGATTGGATATGTCTATTTCATATCAATTAAGGGCCTATCATTGAATGAGGGATGACAGTGATGATATTGATGATGACAATGGAACGACAACGGTGTCAAAAACCTTGACGATTGTATTCAATGACGAAGTGTGTGTAAATAAATGGATTGTCTGCAAACCCCACCTGAAAAAACGACTTGATGATAACATAAAACACATTCTGATATTGTTAATTGATAAGCATATCAATAGGAAGAGTAAGACTATAATTTTCATTCTCGTCCACCTTGAAAAGGAAAATTATATTTCAGTCGTATGAATTTTTAATTTAGTTTCACTGTATTTACGGTTCTACGAGAAAACGCTTGAAAATCAGAAACACCAGATTTTCTTTAAATTAATTTAATCTTGTTGGCTTTTTCTTTTTTCTACTTTTGTGTCAATGTTCAACCCCCTTTTGTTCTTATTAGAGGCTCCTTTTCGTTAGTTTA
Source organism: Gibbula magus (assembly GCA_936450465.1). Classification (NCBI taxonomy): domain Eukaryota; kingdom Metazoa; phylum Mollusca; class Gastropoda; order Trochida; family Trochidae; genus Gibbula; species Gibbula magus. Next base: position 13,169,268 of record OW388290.1, on the reverse strand, counting down.
CTGAAAATCCCATTCTCATAGACTCCTTTTTAATATTTAATAAAATGATGATATTTACAGAATAATACCATTTTTTCAGAGTAAGAATATCTGAAGACTTTCACTTCATTATACTTCATGTGTACCTTGGGTGACAGTATGGTATAATTCCAGAGGACAGCTAAAAAAGATATCTTTATTTTTCTGTTACGTACAAAACTCGCATTACGAGATAGTTCTAGAGCTGCTCACATAAACAATGTGTAATTCAAGTACATATAGGAATACGACAAGGAACGTCATCCTGCTAAAGTCTTATGGAACCAACAGCACCACAACATAAATCATCTTGCAACACCTCATCAAGACCCTCACCAATCCCAATAGACTAAAATATAGTCTATGGAATTTGTTTAGTTACTGTACTTTCATCCTTATGATATTATAGTTTTCAATACTACCAGTTCCAGTTTATCTAGACTTGCTGAATAAAAATATAGACTGTATTAAAGGCTCTTAATAATACACAGTCATGGAGCAGGACTACAATCCCAACTAAACTACCCTTTTCTCAACTCCCTCTTCTCCAGCCCGGACCATGAAAGATGCTCATGATAGAAACACAAGTCGCTGTCTCTCCTTACCCCCACACCCCGTACATCCACCCCGGGCACGAGTACCTTCTCCAGAACAAGACCTCGCTGTGAGGGATAGACTCTCGTTGACAGCTGATTGTAGGTTCTGATTTACAACTCGCTTGTGGCAGAATTTAATCGCTCCGATAGCTGTATCCAATATCGATTAAGCAACTATTATTGAATCTTGGTGCGGTGATTCGTAACTTTCAACACGGACGCACAGACACTGCTTGTGATGAACGACGTCAGAGGAAACTTTGAAGAAATCACATGGAGGGGCCGGTCGTCTTGAAGGCATGTTGTTCTATTGCTAAAGCGTCATTGCAAGTAATTTAGTCTTACGCCCAGACTCTGAAAAGGGGAATTTACTCGTATTATATAGAAGAAGAAGAAGATTATTTCATTCATATTCAAGTGTCACACACTTATAATAGTGTCGGGTCAAAATTTACTTATGAAACACTAAAATAAATTTTAAAACATGTTATACATGAAAATAAGATATATTAAAATAAATAGCATGTTAATACCATGTACCAATAAATGTAGATGTTTCATATCACGATTTAATCAAATATTGATATATTTCGTTTTCAGAAACTAAAACTACAAGCAATTATACTAGTAGAACATTCTTCGCTTACCTCTTGCCATCATCAAGAAAAAATCGTTTCAACTTAACAATGATTACCAATCGAAACAGATGTTGACGTCGTTTTTAATGAGTTTACGGTTTGCCATTCAACATGATTTTACTTCATCTTATGTTCAAATAATAAAAAAAGTATGCCTATACAACCACAGCCAATGACTTACTTGTTCTTGTCCCCATATCTTTAGATATATCATATAAGAACATATATTTTCATAATACAAGATTACATATATATCAGTATTTTGTCTCTGTAAAGTATTTAAAAAGAATATCAATTTCACAACAAACCATCTTCTGAGATCACAGTCAAGTACAAGTTATAAAACCCGGCTTTAATGTGACAGATCTTATTTGGCTTCTTTCTTTCAGTTTAAACATGTTAGCCAGATATTTTAGGGCTCATTTAAATTACGTTACTTTTCAAACCTGAAAAGTAAACTTTTGACACAATATGTAAGTCTGTCATTCCTTATCTCCCCTTCCCATATCAGATAATATTCACATGGCTACCTGGATGAACTTCCTGATCTTATTATCTTGAGTTCACACATACATGTAGTAGTTAGTGCACCTGGACATTATACGATGTTTCATTCAATTATGTTACCTTGGTATTTTCATATCATTATTCATTTGTTCGATGGATCAAAATGTGAATGTTCTCTTCCACAGAAGTAACTGAAGTCATGATTTATAAACTACATGACGGACAAGACCCACAGGAAACTTCCCACACAATTTGAAAGCTTGTAAAAGAAACACAAACTCTAATACAGCTAGCTTTCAGAATCAGTGGAATAGAATATTTCATGTTTTCATTCGATTATCGAGTTGCTCAAACCAAACAAATAATCAATAATCAAGTTTAAGAGAAAGGTGAGGTTCCAAAAGACATGGCAATAACCAGTGTTTTAAAAATGGGAAGTTTATTTTGAGTTCAAGGTTTGATAGGCCTATATTTAAATGTATATGAATGTTTTTCTTGCGTTTGTATGATGTAATTATATATATGTCCAATATTTTTAGTTGGCACATGTAGTGTGGTCATTAGTTCTGATATTTGCAAAGTTAAAGACAGCTATTAGGAAATATTAATTGTAATTACCATGATGAAATAAATCACTATCGAAAATAACAAGAAAAAAAAGTTGATATGACACTAATGAATGATAAATCAGTAATATAGTCATCATTTTTACATGAAATAATTTAAAGGAAAGTGTTATAAATTAATCAAAATTATGTCCCTTATTATAATTCTGTTTTAAATGTAGCAGAGTAGTAAGTTACTCTGAGAAGTTGAACTGAAAAGGATTAAAATGTCATCTGATGTTAGTCTATGTCAATTAAAAGTTTTGATTAATAAAAAAAACAGTAACATTTCGTTTTGACAATCACGACAAGACTGTTTATAGGATTTACTATTTGCTAGATTACTAAAACTAATATTAGTAGATATAATCATTTCAAAGAATAACTTCATTACCGAAGCTTAACATGTCAGTAAATGGGCACGGTGTAAAAATAAAAAAAAGGAATGGTTTATGGAGGTATTCAAATGAAAAAGGTGTTTGGAGCAGTATGGAACTGTTCCGTCATGAATAATTAAACACTAATATTATGGCATTGATTGTTATCGTGACACGCTTTTAATTAAGTTCATTAAGCTGCTATTATAACACGTGTACCTGAGATTCTTACCTGTATTTGATTGCCTTCTGGACACCTTCAGACAGGTTAGGAACTCTTTCGTCTCCGGGGAATAATAAACAGCAGGTGTAAATGTGTTGGGGAGCTGGCACGACCTTCTGCGTGCATGTTAAATTGGTCACAATCTTAGTCAGAACGGAACGTGTTAAGGCGTTGTCACCACGAAGCTGTGCATGTTTCGTAGTGATTATCAGATAGAAACAGAAACAAGACGAAGGAAGAAGACCAATTCTTTTGAAAATTTAATTAAGAAGTTTCAAACCTAAAGAAAGTTTCCTTATTCATCCAACTTATTAAAACGTGTAAAAGATGACGCATGACAGTGTGTACGAAAATCATCAAAAAGAATAATTAAGTAGATATATCGAAATATTGTTTTAAAATATCAAACATCTGGCCGATCCGTTACGTTAGTACTGGTTGATTCTCATTCCTGGAACACGGGTCTCGATCTGTCTTCCCATCTCTCCCCACCCTCATCCTCTCATTCTCCCGAGCCTTGTTTCACAAAACTTTCTCAGTGCAACGGGTACCTTAACCCATGGCTTAGACTAAAATTTAGTCTATGGAATTTTTACAATTACTGTACCTTCATCATTTTGATTATATATTTTCATACTTTCAGTTCCTTGTGCATTCAGTTTATCTAGACTTGCTGAATAACGATCTAGACTATATTAAAGGCTCTTAATTGTACCCAGTCATGGAGCAAGACTACCCTTGGGTCTATACTAACAGTTACGATTCCTTTGAGAACTCTGTGCAACGAGCCCAGGGCAAGACCCCACCTCTGAAACAAACCTTCGCTGTTGAGGGATAGACTCGTTGACAGTCGGTTGAAAGTTTCTGATTTATTGCTGTCGTAGAGACATCGCTTGAGGCCAAATTTAATCGCTCTGATAGCGCTATCCAATAACGATTAACGAACTATTATTGAATCTGGGCGGGATAATCCGTAACCTTGTAGAACGCTGAAGCGATGACACCGGCAGATTACGACGATGACGATAACGATGACGATGACAGCTGCAAAGAGGATGTCGTAAAATATTGTAACGGCACAACACGACAGATCTAATAACATATGAAGTAAAAGTGCCTTCTTGACGTAAGAAAACTTGTCATAGTTGCCTTAGATTCTCATTTTGACTTCATGTAAGTCGAACTTCTGTATAACTTTTGTTCAGTGATAATGTCAAATGTATATTCATCATCTACTAATACCAGCACGAACAAAGAAACCATGTTTTGACTCAATTATCTATATCCATCCACACATGAGGGGTACATTGCTTGTTATAAGAAATATAAGAACGTTGCTATCAGACAAACTGTAAAAGGTTGTTATGTATGATTATTTCATCCAATGTTTATGTTAGGATCAGACCATGACAAATGATAGGTATGTAACAGTAGACGTTACAGTCTATACGTAGTTGTATACCTAATTAACCTTCAAAACCAGACTCCGCATTACTTTTATTTAATCATCAGTTTGTGTCAGAAATTCAATTTTTGATAAATACTAAATAAAAACTTATTTTTTAAAATTCAAAATCTCAAAATTAAATTGAAATATTGCTATCAAATATTGAGATCTCTAGATTTACTAAATTGTAATAGGCTTATTTTATGTATATTGGACACAATAAGTTAAAAGTGTTGGAATAGTTATGATTGATATTTTATCATAGTGTCAATAAATAAATAAATAGATTATTATTGATAATGTCAACATTTTAGCTATTTTTGTCCAGTATATGATTAAAGTCTGGACGACAAAAAATCCTGCAACCTGTGTCATTCAAGTGTAACTCTCTCATTTACGTACGTGCATGGATCATTTACATTAACGTGATACTCGTCCAATGATTTTTATTTCAGATTCATTTCAGTATATAAGTTTGTTGATTAACTACTTTGAGTATAAAAACCTTGTCGCCCTACCTCCCTCAATTTAACACAAGATATTATCTATATACCTACCTGGAGGGCACGTCCTAAATACTCGTAGATGTCTCTTGAGTTCGCACATATTAGTAATAAGTGCACTTGAAAATGTTAAAGATGTTTTCATACCACTGTTTAATTGTTTCAGATGAAAAAGAACATTTTCTCTAAAATAGCTAAAATTCATTGTATGTTAAGGAATGTACATGTGTTGTTTTGCCAATAAAATTTAACTATATAATAATCTAGTGTGACACTATTTCCAAATATGAATGAAATAAAGTATTTTGACTGAGGATTACAGGGACTCTCGAATGAAACAAGACGTTGCTGTTAGTTTGCACCTCTAACCTAGATTAAACGAAAATTGATTGAAAATAAATAGTATAAAATAAGTCATATTCCAATTAAACAACTTTCATTGCAAAACTAGAAATGTCACTTATTGTTATTTTACGTAAATTAAAAGTTTATTTTAAGGAAAACAGTAAGATTTCGTTTAGATCATTATGGCTAGGAGCAGTATGGGTTTTGCTACTTACCGGATAATTAAACACTAATATTATGGCACTGATTGTTATCGTGACACGCTTTTAATTAAGTTCATTAAGTTGCTATTATAACACGTGTACCTGAGATTCATACCTGTACTTGATTGCCTTCTGGACACCTTCAGACAGGTGAGGAACTCTTTCGTCTCCGGGGAATCAAAAACTGCAGGTGTAAATGTGTTGGGGAGCTGGCACGACCTTCTGCGTGCATGTTAACCTGGTCACATTCTTAGTCAAGCAAATCAATTAAAGGAATAGTTTATTTCACAGTTTTCTTGCAGTCTTGTATAATGCTAAATGCAGTGGTATACAAGGCAATATAACTCCTCTCCGGTGAATCGTAAACTGCAGATTTATATGTGAAGTCGTCTCTTCACTGATTGACGTGTTAATGTGAAGAGACGTTGGCAGCTTCTGGGTGCATTGGGAGTTTTCAAGGTTTGATTTTGTTTTTGGAATAATACTGTAAGTCATCCACAAACTGTCTTCCAGATGTCCGTTTTGAAAGTATATTTTGCACAATGTACTAATATTGTGAACTACATGACATCACAAATGTTTGACATCATCAAGTATATGACTTTCAATACTATGATGCCAAACAATGCTGACCTCACCATGATATGTCGTCACAGATTCCAATACGTCATACTGCCACGACCTCACCATGATATGTCGTCACAGATTCCAATACGCCATACTGCCACGACCTCAGTGCACAGCTTGTCTAATGGCAGTACAATATTCTGATACCTTCAGATAAATCTTCATACTGAAGTGGAAAGCACGTGCACAAGTTATAAAATAAGATATGTCGTCAGTCTGATATTCATTGGAAACGTTACAAAGCAACATTTGAAACAAGGAGTCAGATGTGCATGTTATTTAAATCATTATCAATTCTCACGCATAATGTTTACATTTTTTTAGTTTTAGCTTTGTATTCTGCGTAAATGAGGTGATTGTGCAATAAATAACATTGACTCTTAATTGTACATGATAATGATAATGTAAGTGAGTCTAAAGTTAAATCATTCCTCCGATAAATACCACACGAGTGGGAGTAGGGAGTGTCTCTATAACATGCACGACAAGCTTACTAAATGCGGAGGTTAATTAATTACTAAATATAAACATGATTAAGACAATTAAATATAATTGTGATGATAATTTAATACTTGATTACTCAGTGATAATACAGTTTGTTTTAATTATTTGAAATACTTTTGAATTAAAATCAGGGAAATCACGTTCATGAAGTACGAGAATTGTGTAAGTCTTTAAACAATATATTCAAATACTCATAGCAACATTTGTAGAAAATCTGCATATAGAAGATATACGAACGATGTATTTCAAATTACACTCTAGGGATAACATACTAAACAAAGTTCATATTGAAAATATCCCGATCACAATTGAATAACCATTATTCTGTAACTAAGTTGTAAATATATGCTTATTAGATAGTTTATAATGAAAGTGAGACACCTGAGTTTGAACAGGTGAGAAAATGCAAATGATATACTCAGGTAGTAGAGTGGCAGAGGATCATCATTAATATCCATCAGTTTCCAATACTCCGCCTTCACGCGAGTTGTTCAAACACATCTAAACACTTTGGTTCAACAACATAAGTCTTTCCAAACAACATAATTTTTCATCTTGATAAACCGCTCTTATAATGTGTTTCAGGGATCTCTAAAGGGTACCCGGTTGTTTTAGATTACATTTTGAGCGTCAAAATATCTGTAACAATAAATATTATAATTCGCCGACTTGATAAGCCGCGCCTTATGTGTGTTGCCGGGATTTCTGAAAAGCTGTCTGTTGTTTTAAATAACATTTTGAGAGCCCCAATCTCTGTATCTATGGTGATAACACAAAACCCCCTTGACATTTAGTTCAGGTATTTTGCTTTATTACACCACACACCTGTGTTTGAGAAACACTCGAAATATTTCAAGCTTTGTATTCTAGAAGTCTCCACTTGAAAGAATTAACCTTGATTCAAATAGGTTAGTCAAGTAGTGAAAGTAGTAAGGCAAATTATATTGGAAAATTGAAGGGTGCAGGAAAATACTCGAGATGAACTATCACTGTGTATTCTCTGACATTTAAGAATAGAAAAAAATAAATAAAAGTATTCAAATATCAAAGAGTTATAGAAACTGTCTGTTTGAAAGTTGAAGATGAGACATGCATACAGATACAGACTTCGGGTTAACGTTGGATTGATATAGGTTAGTGACATGTCATGAATACAAGTATGAAGGCCTTATTAGACTAATAAGGCCTTCAATACTTGTTTTCATGATATGTCAAGGGTTTTTTGTGTTATCACCATAGATACAGAGATTGGAGCTAAAGCGTACGAAAGGGGTCAAAGAACAGCTAGTGCACATCACGAATACTTAATACTGCAACTGGTTAAACTTGATAAGAAATGTCAACGACATTACCGACATAGGCATATATAAAAACTAGATTGGGTGTGGTAAAATAAGAACACTAGTTTTCAAGCCTGACAAACTTCATTTATTTCTTTTTCTTAAAAGGGGGTTTATTTCTCTTTCGATGCAATCACAATTTCGTTACATTAGCGTTAATGCATTTTTGTCGATATGGAAGACTGTTAACACAAGGACAACAGTTGCGGTGCCAATAGCGACAAAAGAGTTCACTTTGGTTCCGGATTTCAGTTTTATCTATACAGCCTTACTTAAGGCTTTTATCGCATACATGAAACACATTACAGCAAAATATTGCACATATGAGAACAAATAAATGATCAACTATGGAAATTATGGAAACATCATATATAATATATATCAAGGCAATAAATCGAAGCTTAAATAAATTGTTTTATTAATGAATTAAATCACGAATGATTTCAACCTCTACAAGACCGAAAGGCGTTTTGATTGAGTTTGAATAATGTGTTTTCATTTTGTTAACCATATTGATAAACTCGAGGAAATCACATAACGTTCATTTTGTTAACCATATTGATAAACTCGAGGAAATCACATAACACACTACGCGTAACCAGCTGATATGCCAGCTTGCTCTTTAAGTACAAATTCCGACAAAGTATCAGGGCCTCTTACTAAATTTGAATATAAAGCATTTGCCCTTAGTTACCTGAAACTGTGAGTGTTGGCTTATTGATTCTTCTTCCTAATATCCCAACCTTTTGGAGTTTCCGTAATATCAAATATTTCTTTTCACAAATTCCCAATCCCATTGACATTATTCCCTGTTTTTGGAGCCCATTACGATATAGTGAAGAGACATCGATAAGTCTATATTGAAATACCAAGGAGACGTTGATACAGTCTGTTCCATATTGAGCTATACTAGTATTGATGGACGCTACTTCTTCCCAATGTCTGAAAGTGTAAATCGTTTTACATCACATTCAAAGCTTATAATGGTTTCCATTTCAAGCAAACGGACATCGTGTTTTGACAGAATCCTGACTTAGTAGAAATCACGTAAGATAAATACTGATTGAGATCACGCTAAAAGCTGCTTTCTTATACAAGCGTATCTCTTACGTGTGAGAGGTTGGAAGTTGAGTGCCTCTATTATAGTGTACGGTGTGTGCTATCACTGTCATGTCACTGAAAAGATGTTTACCAATAAATAATGATTATTTTTCTAATCTAATGGAAATGAATATTAAAAGCGTCCAGATTCAGAACGTGACAATATCGAATGTTTATATCTGTCTGTCCCGGTCGTGCAGTTCACCCTGTATTAGGAGTAAGTGAGGTTTCTCCCTTATAAATGATGTTTCGTATGAAATGTCTTAAAAAAACATTAGCCACATGTTACTGAGGACACTTGTTTTGAATTACAATTGAATATCACACGTTCACACAATGAGCATTCTCATATTTCAATAATAAATGTGTTATTTGTCCATTTTAAGATTGTGCAATGTATATCGTGTCACATATCAGCGTGGTCTGTATATGTTACCATCGTCGAAGGCCATGTAGTTCATCTAGTGTCAGGAGCTTTCAACTTTACTAAATTATAGAATAAGAGAAGGGGCCCCCTTAGGTATACCTTGCGCCAGTCTCTATCACTGGCTAATTAAACCATTGCTGCATTTCTAAACCTTTCTCTGCCAACGTAAATAAATATAAAGATAACTTATATAGATAACTAAATATAATAAAGTAAATGAGTATTTATATAGCGCCTTATCCATAGTTAGCAGCGTGGTGCTGCTTGGTAGTGCAATCAAACATCTCTGACAGAGAAAAGGCGACGATCGCGACATCAGCAAGACTTCAATTAGCCAGTGATATGAGACTGGTACCAATTAGCCAGTGATATGAGACTGGTACCAATTATACCTTGTAGGGGTTTGAATCAGATCCATGATGTTCAGAAGTTCTTTTCGTGTAGCATTGTCAATTTCAGGTCAAGCTTGGTGTTAAATAACTACACTAGAAGAAGTCAATGTTGTACTTGTATATACATGTACTATCTCATTGGGTAACGTTCATACAGTAATTATATCATCACAGGGAATAAATATGGATACAGAGGACAAGCCTTTGGTATCTGTACTTTGAATCGTATTGTGTGAAAACTTCAAATCAACAACGACTTCTTTCACATCTTCTCGCTGACGCAAATCTCGCTCTGGCGAGACTTCATATGGGTCATTAAACTCCGAACACCTCCCTCTGTGCTGTCTATATAACTTCTCATTGACACGCGAACTTCACACATCGCTTGTCTTTCAACCTTTGATTCAAGTATCACTTCCGTTTTTAAGCCGGTTGTCACAAAACTATGACTAAAGCTGAAACGAAATCGGCACAGCTGGCCAATTTAAATTACAGTTACGTTTGAAATAAACACCGCTATCTGAATTCCCGTGTTTAATTGTAGCAATCCATATTCTTGATATTCATAAAGGGTAATAAATTCCGAACTTTTATTAATAGTAATTAACCTTTGTGATACCTGATAACTGTCATAAATTCCATGGTTTCTCATAAATCTCGAGACTTGAGGAATATAGAGATAGCATTCCCCAGGAAGTAGAGGGAACAGTAAACAGGAGAACGAGAGCTTTTATTACAGGTTCAAGATGAAGGTCACATGTACTTCAGAATGTGCTAACACATCCGGGCAACTTCTTCTGCAGACATGCGCAGTGACATGTACCTCGTAAACATGTCCTTGTGTGCGAGACATTTTTACAGTTCTGCTACCGTTAGTTAAAACTTTTACTGTGACACTGGAATGATAGAATGCAGTAAAATCCGTTGACCTTTATGCTTTCTTCTTTCCATATCTTTGTTGCTACTTAAGTGATGAAAATACGTTATATATAAATATTTAGTTATTATATGAATTGAAATTTGATTGACAAGTTACAGTAAACAATTAAGAAAAAAGATCATTAATATTCTAGTGCCTTTTCTTGAGGTCATCTGACTTATTACAGATTATATACATATATCTCTTTATTTGATAAAGGAGTATACAGTATGTATGTATTTAAAAGCATTTATACAATACATTGTATAGTGTATGTTTTTTATTCGAATTTCCGACTGGTGTTCATTCTAGCCACTTTTGATGAAGATAATTCTATTAACATATGCATTGCATAGTTATCCAAAAGGATAGTTATCCAAAAGGGTAGTTATCCAAAAGAATAGTTATCCAAAAGGATAGTTATCCAAAAGGATAGTTATCCAGAAAGTTATCCAGAAACGTTCACGAAACTTATAGATATCGTGCCTATCTGATTTCCATATATCATAAATATTCAAATACATTTGATACGACATTACAATTATTACGTAATACTCATTTCATAAGCTTATACATGATCCATGTAATATTCATATTTCAAACATCAAAACTGGCTTATTCAGATTTAAAGAGCACTCAAAATGACTGATTACATCCATAGATAATGTAATTATACAACAATTGAATTCTGAGCGTGTCAATTAAATGTCAATTAGCGAACAAAACTGGCAGATGAAAGAACAAGCGTTGATTGTCAGCAGGTGTTGACAGGTAAGTATTCAGCAGTTAGAGTGATTATCTCAGGTAGAATAACGGGATTAGTTTAATCTGCATGTCATGGGAGACCACTGAAACACGGAGTAACGTTAAATAATGTAAGTAATTTTACCTGAGGGAACTAACGTAATTACGATAATTAAATACATATATATATATAAGTGTGTCATAGGATTTATGTTAAAATCGCATTTTTAGAATCGAAAACGATAATTAGTATAATTTAAAAAAAACTGTTATTAAGGATTTTTATAACCTTGTCATTAAAATCAAAATTCTCTTTCATTAATTAGAAATATAATGTTATTAATATTGCAGATTCACTTAGTTATAGATTTTAAACACTAATGTGAAATCATATAATTGTAGGTGCATATACTTCTTTTATTTCACACGAAGTATTATGAGTATATTTAAAGGAAATTTACGACTGCTTATGTTAACAAAGTTGATTTCAATAATTGCACATTGTAGTTAGGAAAAATGAAAGTGGTACAACTGTACTAATTTGTAACACAGAATTTTATCAGTAACGATTACCAATTTGCAACATACGTATGTACATGAAAGGAAAGAGATACCATAATATTTACTTTCCTCCCACTAAGTATAAGTGATTGCAATAAACTTGGAATATTCTCATTTTTGAAAGTCCGAACTAAATTATTTCACGTGAAAACAGTGTCGCGACGTGATTCTTATGTTATTCCACCCTGTCTGGAAAGGTTCCATGAAATCAAAATATATTTCTCTCTATTCGTAAAAATATTGAAACAATATGTCATTTTAAGAAAAGATTTACGATAATTAGTATATTCTTGAATGGCCTGGATGGCATGTTATTTTACCATTAAGTAGTTTTTAATTGGAAATTGGAACAACATCGAATTAATTAAACTCTCTAGTTTTTAGCGCAAATGGGAAGATTGTTGAGACTTAGAAACAACATTGTGTCAAGGGATTATCTCGCTTATCCGTTCTGCACACAATGTAACAGATTGTACACATGACTGAAATATAAAAGAAATACTAACTTTCAATGTTTTTTACACCAAAAATATACACCAAAAATAATTTCAAAATCATTTTTTTGGGGAAAAGATTCTTTCATGTAGAAATATTTAAAGAAAAAAATTATATTTCCGTTACACATTATCGTGCACATATCTGTCCAGTATTTATTAGACTAAAATTTGGTCTATGGAATCAACTTCATCCATATGACTTTATTTCTTTAACCTAGGCTTGGTTTCAGTTGTGTTTCCAGTATGTCTAAACACAGTCATAGGACAAGACTAGGCATCTATAAATGAAACGCATATAATTTGTTTCTAGATAACAACTTATTTAGTTGGCGTATATATGCTTACTCTTTCAAATCTTTCTTACTAAAACATTAAAGAATACATATGTAACTGATTAATTGCATCTGACGAATATCAAAGTGAAAATGTAACTCTCAACATCTTACAAGTATCAAAGTGAAAATGGTAACTCTTTACATCTTACAAGTATCAAAGTGAAAATGTAACTCTTTACATCTTACAAGTATCAAAGTGAAAATGTAACTCTCAACATCTTACAAGTATCAAAGTGAAATGGTAACTCTTTACATCTTACAAGTATCAAAGTGAAAATGTAACTCTTTACATCTTACAAGTATCAAAGTGAAAATGTAACTCTTTACATCTTACAAGTATCAAAGTGAAAATGTAACTCTTTACATCTTACAAGTATCAAAGTGAAAATGTAACTCTCAACATCTTACAAGTATCAACGTGAAATGGTAACTCTTTACATCTTACAATTATCAAAATGAAATGGTAACTCTTTATATCTTACAAGTTTAAAAGTGAAAAGGTAACTCTTTACATCTTACAAATATCAAAGTAAAGAGGTGAATGTTTACATTTTATAAGTTTAAAAGTGAAAAGGTAACTCTCAACATCTTACAAGTAACAATGTGAAATGGTAACTCTTTATATCTTACAAGTTTAAAAGTGAAAAGGTAACTCTTTACATCTTACAAATATCAAAGTAAAGAGGTGAATGTTTACATTTTTATAAGTTTAAAAGTGAAAAGGTAACTCTCAACATCTTACAAGTATCAATGTGAAATGGTAACTCTTTATATCTTACAAATTTAAAAGTGAAAAGGTAACTCTTTACATCTTACAAATATCAAAGTAAAGAGGTGAATGTTTACATTTTATAAGTTTAAAAGTGAAATGGTAACTCTCAACATCTTACAAGTATCAATGTGAAATGGTAACTCTTTACATCTTACAAGTATCAAAGTGAAAATGTAATTCTTGACATCTTGCAAGTTTCAAAGTGAAAATGTAGCTCTCAACATCTTACAAGTATCAACGTGAAATGGTAACTCTCAACATCTTACAAGTAACAATGTGAAATGGTAACTCTTTATATCTTACAAGTTTAAAAGTGAAAAGGTAACTCTTTACATCTTACAAATATCAAAGTAAAGAGGTGAATGTTTACATTTTATAAGTTTAAAAGTGAAAAGGTAACTCTCAACATCTTACAAGTAACAATGTGAAATGGTAACTCTTTATATCTTACAAGTTTAAAAGTGAAAAGGTAACTCTTTACATCTTACAAATATCAAAGTAAAGAGGTGAATGTTTACATTTTATAAGTTTAAAAGTGAAAAGGTAACTCTCAACATCTTACAAGTATCAATGTGAAATGGTAACTCTTTATATCTTACACATTTAAAAGTGAAAAGGTAACTCTTTACATCTTACAAATATCAAAGTAAAGAGGTGAATGTTTACATTTTATAAGTTTAAAAGTGAAATGGTAACTCTCAACATCTTACAAGTATCAATGTGAAATGGTAACTCTTTACATCTTACAAGTATCAAAGTGAAAATGTAATTCTTGACATCTTGCAAGTTTCAACGTGAAAATATAACTCTTTACAACTTATCATTAATTACAAGTATCAACGTGAAAATGTAATTCTTGACATCTTGCAAGTTTCAACGTGAAAATATAACTCTTTACAACTAATCATTAATTACAAGTATCAACGTGATAAAGGTAACTCTGTACATCTTACAAGTATCATAGTGAAAATAATTTAAAAATCAGTTTAATCTCTTTCGTAAAGGGAAAAACTAAATTAAGCTCTCTTTGTTAAAGTGAAAGGGTAACTCATTCCGAGTATCAGTTACCATGTTCAACCGATCCTACTTCAATAACCCTTTACCCCTTCTTGTCAATATCAACTGTATATATTTGCATGTGAAACCATCTCATTTACAAACATTAAACAAATGAATTTAACGGTCGCAGGTGCATGCTATAAAATCAGAATGAACTTATTAACATCTACTTAATAACATATTTATAACTAGAACCTGGCACGATATATCTATGCGAATAAAACTGGAGTTCATTAATATTTATATCAAACTTTGCCCAAGTTATTGCGTTACATAAAAAGTAATCGCTTGTTTGTGGGATTAACACTGATGCGTTTATTGCTTGGAATTTCAATATCTCTTAAAACTGTAATGTATTTTTATAAATTTCATAGTAAAATATGATATTTACGTTTTATAAGTGGAAGGAAAAATAAAAAGGAAACATAAAACTGAGGATATGATCGTAAATAGTTTATAGCATACGACAACGATTATTTATTACATAGAGTAAAATATTACATTCTGTGGGGGAGCTTTGACCGCAGTGTGCAATGAAAACCACAACTTTAAAAGAGCATCCTTGAAACTAAGGTTTATGGTCGACTGTCCAGTTTGGATGTTATCCACGCCTCTCTTGTTTGTCATTGGTCGACGAGACCGCCGTGAAATTTTATTGGCTGAAGGAAATGAATGGCAGGTGTCAGTCACGTGTGATATGGACAAGGTTAAATACTCGGCGTGTGTTCATAACAACAAGTGTCTTGTGGATATCGCACGTGGAATACATGTAGTTACCAATATCGTGATATATAAACTGTAAGTGTTGAAACTTGTAGTAAAGATCTCGTATTAGGAGGTCAGGACGTGGATTTTACCTGTATACACCTGTGCAATGTCGGCGTTGTTTGATCTCTGTGTACCTGTCCTCTTCCTGCTGTACCTTCAAGGATGTTCATCACATTCTATGTGCAACGACTGTGATTGCACAATCAGGTAAGTTTGATTTAAAGTTCGGATTTGCAAGTAATATCTATGTACGATATGCATGTATCTGTAGGACAGCAATATGTCTGTATGTATCTGAATCAGTGAGGGTAAAGGTGAACAGTAGACCGTTATCGTCATGTCTCTACACACACTATACTCGTGTTGTACATGCAGTATACTGGAGTCCACCCTTTGAATAGTTTCCACAATTTAAAAAGGATGCAACACTGTCCTTATTTATTTACCTAATTATACAGCTATATATTTGCATGAGGTGAATTCTAGCCTGTATACGAGTCTCCTTGATAATACATGTATTTTAATGTATCTATCACAGTAATAAGTATGTTTTTCTGTCATGAATCAACAAGTGGTTTGATAATGAATGTGCTTTACATTTAATGATTCTATCACATATAAACATGAACATATATACATGTAAGTATGATTTATTTATCATAATTTCACAAATACAACACATATTGCAGATATATATGATACATGTTGTACATGACAGCCTAGTAACGTGATACTCACTGATAGTCACAGCAAGTGCCACTTTTGACACAAACCACTAATTGCCTAAGTTCATTTGGAAACATGTCATGATATATATACCACTCCAGCATTATAACTCAGCGTCTTTGCACTATGGTATATCTGTGATCCGGGTGTGCTTCTTTCAACGATTACTTTTGCTGTGGTTATCTAGATGATCTATATTTTCACGGTGAAAAACTATTGTAAAAGTGCAGACGCATGATGCATCATATGTGTTATATACATACTACATGACAGCATCATATGTTAGATCATATAATGCTAGTAAACATACATGTATGAATGTAGACGTAGGTACATACATGTATGAATGTAGACGTAGGTACATATATACGTATTTATGTAAGGTAATGTCGTACTATATAGACCCTCTTGATAAGACGATCCACAAGACCACGAACAACATACATTTCCTGAGCTGTATAACTGATTGTATAGTTCGGGTTCATGAGAGCGTATCAACAGTAGGAGACTTGCACATAGTCTTTATTCAGCAAGTCTAGATATCTGAATACAAGCCAAGGCCATTATAACATAAAGGAAAATTATATTTCAAATTGGAAAAAGCCGACGTGTCTAATGCTTGCAACTTGCACGACACATGTACAAAGAGTTGTATATTTCAGTACTGATACGGACAACACACGAGTGTACTGTGGCATACTGGTTATGCTGACATTCGCGTATTGCATGAGTCAGCCAGTTCGCGTGTTGATTTCAGTGGTGTTTGTGTGAGGGGTGCTGTCGCTTTCCCGTATAGATCTCTACAGATCTTGAAGTCAACATGGTCATGTCAACATGTCAGCGTTAGTTTTGGGAGTTGCAAGGAGGTTGAAGAGGGGGGGGGGGGGGGGGTGTTAGAATTATATAAATAGGGGGACATAAACTGTATACTTAATCAAGAATGGCGATGCAGTTTAAAAAAAGTTTAAAACAACCACTGGGGTCAGCCAGTATTTCTCTGCATGATAATTATCTACAATGATATAATTAGAGCTAGATGTCTGATATAAGATTCAACATCTTTTCCTGATAACGATTTAATTGGTCTGGTTAATTGGTCTGCGTCATTAAGTTGCATATTAACATTTCTGTATGATTACATCGTACCGTCGTTTCCCTCTAGGCGTGATTATAGAGGCGCTTCAGTTAGTCATCCAATCCTCCAAGCATGTCTTTTACTCGTAATAGTGGGATATCTAGTTATAGACCTAGATCCAATGTCATACGCAAAAACCAACGCACTTAAGTAATCATGTACAATATTATTATGTCATCTTTATTCGACATTGTGTGTACATATACACTTAGTATAAGATACAGGCCACTTCTCTGACTCAGTTCTCAAAAGCATGGAGATAACCCGATGCATTAAACAAAACAAAAAATATAGTGCAACGTTTCTTAGCTCCCGGTTCCTTCAATTCCTTAATTCAGTATTTCCAGTCCGAACTCAATTGTCAGCGACCAACCTCTAATGGTTATTCGAGAGAGTACAGGAGTATACTGTAACCATACTAGAGACCCAGAAACACGGTCCATGTTCTGAATCTAGAGGTGCGATATGTATAAGTTAAATAGGTATTTAATAAGGGTTTATTTCAAAACTGACTGACACAACTTGTCAACATTTGACACTAGACTCCTGCACATGTCCTAGATCAGGGTGACATGCTAAAGTAAATATAATATAAAAGTAAGTATTCATTACTCCATGCCCAGGTGCTGGTTAATGATTATATATATGTTGTTGTGACTGGTACATGGTGTCAGAGACCATTAAAGGAATGTTATGGTCTCTGAGGATGTCAAATATTTCTGTTCACGTTTGTCCTCAAACACGAAATACGCGTCTACATTCAGCACATGTTAAACATGTCATCGTTTCGAATGAATTGTGATTAACTCGTTCAACCCACACTAATTATTCCCACCCCCAGCCAGTGCAAGTTTATGACCGCCAGGTTCCCATAGTGCCAGGCACACCGTTTCCCATAATGCCCCACCCCTTTAGATAAACGACGAGATGATGAACCGGTGTTATGTCAACTAGTGCCCCGTGTTTACAGTTACGCCATCAGTTGCATCAGCCCAGCACACGGTGTTGACAAAAGTCAGCTATCTCTGTACAAACATCACCAAGTGCACTGCATGTAAACATGTGCCGTGTTCAAGATAGGTTTCAAAGTAATCGCTCAAAGAGCGATTACTTTGAAACCTATCTTGAACGCGATTGCTCAATGTAGCGCTACGTAGCAAGGCGAGCAAACTTTGAGGAATTTGCACTGTGTCGTTCAAGAGAGAAGAAGCGCTCATTGAGCGCTACATTGAGCGCTACATTGAGCAATTTAAGCGCTCGCTGCTATTGAACGGGGCGATGGTCATCGCAGACACCCCTGCAAACATGTGAGAAGGGTCATCACCGATGGTACAGGTTAAATACGCCTTGATAGCCTGACCCGAGTCTCTTAATCATTATTTACCCTTCTTTTACCCTGCTTACTTTGATTTGTATTAAGTGCCTTCCGAATATCAAGATGTACCCTGCGTCAGGCAATTCTGTCTTTATTTTCTACGAATAACCCCTTTCCTCTTAGATATGACACTTCTAAAAATGAAACTCGACTGAAGGATATTCTACGTCATCAAAGATTGAATTATTTTAACACAAGACAACCTATATTTGAAAAACTGAAAATTCAAATTGTGAAACCGAAAATAATGAATCTCTAAATATGCCATGATTATCTTAATTGGATTGATTAAAAGTTTTAAACTGTCTACTGCACCAGGAAACAAAGTCACGAACATGTTTTATAAAACATTTCCTCCTTGACGACGGCGCTGGAGTTGATTATGTATAAACTCAAGATGCCACGGTTTTAATGCACTGTTTTCATCTAACACCCTTTTAACAACAAATGAATTAGGCCTAAGTGTACACCAAGTGACGCAAGAGACAAACATCGTGTACGTCGATAGTACAGTGTTATCGCTAAGGATGATGGTCTTGTTCCTCTATCTGGTGTAGACAACACGATTACTGTCCATCCTGGTTCTGTACATATACACAGGGTATGACACCATCTAGACTCTATGCCAGTCGTGTATCAGTTTTCGTTTTTAATTCATGGATCACGGTGTCAACTGAAAATCAAGTTTCGTCTTATTCTCCAATGCCCCATTTCAGTATTACGTGCAAAAACGACAAACTTGTAAGATATTTTAGATTAAATAAGAGAAGTGTCAATCTTATGTCCTGCCACGTGTTTACTTGTGAAAATGTCTTATGATAGTGTTATCATCTGGATATATGCACTTACACTAGGGAAACAATGGGTCGTCTTGATACCCCATTTAAATATGCCATTATCAAAGATACACAGGTATATATATCTCGAATCTGTGATACTATGCTTATGCAATACATGTTACATCTAGAATTAAGTTGTCTTGGTCAAGTAATAATGAAAATATTAGTAAATTATATTTTCATTAATCACTAGTGACATTCATTTATGGCTTATGAAGTTACTTATATTTTTTTTTTTGAATCAGTAACGTCGATATAGTATTTCCGTACCATTTTGTAACATAAGGTCTACTTTCAATTTATTACTTTAGTATTTATTTTACATTATCAAGTTTCATGTTTTCAAACAATCTTCTTTATTCTTCACAGTGATCCCGACCGTGGAGAGCACGCCATCTTGAGCGTCAAGCCTCGTTGTCATCAAGGTCAGGTCACGTGGTTAAACGCCCATGGAGCAGTGAGAATGGAGTTATCAGCTAGATTTCCAGGAGAAACCAGATACTGCATAAGAATTGACAGTAAAAACATCAACACTCTCGTCAACCAGGAGATTTCGCAACAAAATCTCGGAAATTACAGACTGAAAACTTCCGATAGCAAAACCGTGAGGTTATCTCCCCTTATCACCACCAGAGGTCAAGGTCAGGAGTACTGTATTTCCGCTTCCGGCCCCATTCATCTGTATCTGGAAACTGAACGTGATGCTGATGATATTGGTGTACCAAGGGTCAAAGTTCACTATGATATTGAGAAGAGTTCGTCAAGTCTGCATTATAATCCAATGGAAGGTGAGGATAATATCAAATGCTATACACATATATAATGTTATATACATATATAATGTTTTACACGTCTCTAAAACTATCGCATATATAATGTTATCCATATATCTAATGCTATACACATATATGATGTTTTACACATATCTAATGCTATACACATATATGATGTTTTACACATATCTAATGCTATACATATAATAGTACCCTGGTATTACCCTGACACGAGTAAACCTAAACTGAATTCATAAGTGATATCATGCAGTAAGTTTTTAATTGATGTCACCATTCGTGAATAGCCTACCAGTCAGATATACACGTTTTGTTTTATTAATTTCACAAAGTGGTGATTGGGAAATAATGGATTAAAGATACAACCATGTAACAACTGCTGTGGGTACCTTTGTAGATACCATGACAATGGAACGAGATCACATTTGATCATTAACATATGCACAGGATTGACAACTTCACCCAATTTAATAATGTTACACACTTGTGAATTTTAGGTATGATGTATTAGATATAGCAAACGCTTCTCTCCATCAATATTTTAAATGTCGTGCAAGCAAAGTCCTTTCTAAGAGCAACATCCTCTTCTTAAACTGACACTAAAACTATCAGCTTTACATGTCATTCTGTCAACAACTGTCATACTGCCATTTTCACCACATCTCGCGTGACCAATAACCATATCCTGACATGCGCATTAACGGCCATCAGCACACTGGCAGCCATTGTTTGGACTCTCTCTATCCCATTACCAGCGTTACGTTACCTCTCAGCTGTTTATGTCTTACTTAAAGCAGCGTCTTTCTGTCAATAACGGTCGTTTACGGCGGCATTGTTTCCCAGTCGTTCACGACTACCCCGCAATGACCTCGTTAAGGGCGACAATCGCTCAATTAGCGGGAGCTCAAAACACAAGCACGTCGTAAATCACTCCTAAAATTGGTTACTTTATTTGACAGCGCGGCTCCTGTTTTTAACACATATACATATACAGTCATTATATGTTTGTATCCATTTGTCAGCAGTGAATAACAGTAGTTTTACCGCTAAACATATGCACAGAGAGTGTCAAGAACGTGTTAACATGTATATCATATAGCCTTTCAACAACGAGTAACAGCATTTCTACTTCTCAACATATTCACAGAAAGTGTTAATTGATTTTATTGTGTAGACGTAGATGTAGTGAAACAGTTTGCATCTTCTTAGTAAATAATGGATCCGACTTTATGCATACTGTATATCAACATTGCATTGAAGTAATTCTGAAATTGATAATTGAGCACGATGCACGACAAGTCAACGAGAAATTATGTTTGTTAATAGGTGACGAAACTAACCGGTAATAATTACACATAAACAAATAGCACCAATGTAATAAAACACATGCTATCAATGTAATGTTACATTGTACAATTTAGATCTTCAGATCTTTCGGTGCCTTTCTGCTTATTGCTCCTTGTATACTTGCACTGAACGTTGGTCATACGACTTTGGAAGTTATCTATTGTTACATATGTACAATTCTCTGTTCATAGATAAAACGTATATCTTCTGTTCACAGAATGCCGCCCATGTACAGACCGAGAGCTCCTCAGGGCCTACTGTTCAAGTGATTTTGGTAAGCAACTGGCTACAACCAATTTACCATATTCCCATATTCAACATTGAAACATCTTGCTGTGTCACTTCAGTGGGAAAACAAAACAATGCCATAAGAAACAATGTTGATGCCATGTTGTTAAATGCATTATCATTCAAAGTTTCTGGAAATAATACCGCTTAGTGTCAAAACATCTTGGTGTCATATTATCTTAATCTCTCCAGCTTCCCATGCGTTTTGTGCATACACTTGTGTGTGGATAATATCGCTTCATAAATGTCCATTATTATTATATTATATTATATTATTAATCTAACCTTAGATGAAGCGCAATATATCATCTCGATTTGTTACAATAAATGTACCATCAAAACTCATAATGAAACATGTTTCTAGCTCAGTGCAGTAACATATATCGTTATCAGAGACTGGCCAGTAGAATGATTAATGGACAGGGGGTCGTTACATGGCATCATTAGTGGTTTTGCTGACCTTTATTAACCCAGTGTTAGGGTCATGAACAGGTGCCCGTCGGTAACATCAAAGAGAGATAATCTAAATTAGCGGTAACATTCTCAGGTTACCAGGCTAATAACAACAGGGTTCTTTCGGATTCCGAAATCCTACTTCCGATCCATGGGAATGGTGGCGGGTCAGTGATGTGACAAATGGTCAAGTGGTCAGATGATATAGCTGCTAGTTTGCTATGTGATATTGGTCAATGGTCACTCACTTGGCTGTTATGTGATATAGCTTCGTATCGTGCAGTACTTTTGAATGTGGTAATTTCTTCCAGCTGAGTTTCTGGTATGTGATACAGTTAATAGTTTGCTATGTGACACTGGCCAGTGTTTAGGAGGGCGTGTTTGGTATATGATACAGCTGGTACTTGCTATTTGATAGTAGTTTGAAGACGAGAATCTTAGTGATAACACTTTTTGTTCTATTAGTTCCATTTGGTATCGGTGAAAGAAGTAGTTATAGTTACCTGGTATGTGAGAAAGCTGTTACCTTGCTATATGGATGGTATGTTGGTATGTGGCATAACATTTTCTTTATTATGTGATATCGGCCTGTTTTGTAAATAATGCACATACTATACCATTTCGTGATGTGATATCGCTTACGTTTACGAGAAACTGGTCAGTCGACAGCTGTGTGAATGATACAGTATTACTTTGCTGTTTACGCTAGCAACGTTTTTGTGCTATTGGGGTTACACTATTTTTGAATATTATACTCGACCGGTGCTTATCAATATCATGTGTACCATTATCCTGAAAAAACTAAGGATGCTATTTAAGCCTATTTCCTAAATATATTTCTACTTTGCATTACAGTTGTGGTTGGAACTATGGATGACGTCACTCACGGAGAGGACAAAAGCGCAATCAAGGTGTCTGTGAACCAGCTGGTGTCTCAGAGCGAGGCTATATTCCAGAAGACTCCAGGCGGTTTGGCGCGACCCCACGAGCTGAAGGGCGTGGTCCACGCCCCCCTTAAATGCGGCATCAGACACGGGGATGGTCAGTTTATGTTCACAGGACGAGTTCGTCTCGGTCAGCCTGTCCTGCAGTGCGCACCCAGGTACCAGCAGTGGAAACATCTCCTGGCCAACGCTCTGGCCAACAATCTACTAGAGTGTTCCTACGGCTGAAGACAGGTTACGGTGAACTTGAGATAATCGCCTGTCCACCATGGACAACCCTCAGTACTCGTGCTGCAAAGGAACGTCAATCTGACGTCCGCCAAGGTCACATCCTTAAGTGCTCGTGCTGAAGAAGAATAGCAGCGCCTTCTCGACATAGGACCAAACCACTGAGAGTTTGCTGTTATAAATGGCACTTTGGAAAGTCTTCATGTCCCAAAGGAATAAAGATCCCACGTCCGCAAGGAACAGCGGAGCCTGTGCTGCCAAGCAACGCAACACGCTGACAGATGACCAATGACACAACGGGAGATAACTCCAACGGCCAGCCACATCATGCTTGAGAAAACGGACTGATGCCTTTAAGAGATCTGCTTTCGCTACAGTGTTATGTATCGTTGGCAGCTTGAAGACAGTATAATAAATTATATGATGATGCGTGGAGAAAAACGAAACACTGAGTCTCATAAATGAACTGAAGGAGATTCGAAATGATGCCACTCTTCTCGGTTCATATTAATTGTTGGAAATGTATCATTTTCAGTTGTTGTACCTCTTGAATGGAAATGATCAAACAATGCAATTTCGTGAATTGGAGAAAAACTAGAAAAAATGGTTTGTTGGTATTTATTGATATAGTTTCAATAAAACAATGTTGATCGAATGAATTGTTTGTCTGCATTAAAACCCAAAGGATACAAACGTGTCATAAAACAAAAGGCATGGATGGATATACATCATGATTATTAAAGCTCTGATAAATAGAAGAACTGTGAGATATACGGAGAGATATACAATATACTTGCACTTTACACCGAATGAATATACGGTATTAAATGCAAGATAAATTAACAGAATCGCATTTGCATCACGATTCAAGAAGCAATTTAATTTTAATTTTTGTTTATAATTTTTGGACACAGTATTTGTTAATGTCTGCAGGTGAGATAGGGGATTGAAATCACATATATATGAGACATATATTGTCGAAAACAAAACTAGATACGAGAAAACATATGCAGTCGACGATCAAACCTCTTGTTCTTTACAAAAGTAACACCCCATATCCGTTTGAAATTATATCTCAGAATGTTGTCATCATTTTGTCCTTTTTATATATAATGTCAACTTTGACATTTTCTTTAGAATAAGCCATAAATACCAAAATCGATGAGAATATGCCAGAGACAGTAATTTACGTACCAACTTGCTTTGATAGGATACAGACATTGTACTATTTGAGGACAAAATGATGATGACAACATTCTGAAAACTTTGATGAATTCAATTTCGTATATCTTTTTTACAAAACACATGCTTATCAAATACTACGATAGTAGTAATTTGCTTTTTTTTGGAGATTAAGCATAGTTTCTTTCGTCCGGTAAACTAAACTATTCTGATATGCATGTGAGTGCTTTCACCCTTTTGCTAATTATTTCATTCATAATTCTCTGTCGCCAACAGTTCCCATAACCTAAGCGCCATTTTCTTAATCGCTGAACACGGATACAACAGAAAGGTCGTCAAATTCATTTGCGAGTAAAATATATTTTTCAAAGTTTTATGAAAGAGCAAAATGTTTTCATTTGAGTTTTTTTTACGCAGATCAGTGTCGCCTATGTCCAATCAGGCCTGATGAAAAACGCAACAATCACCGAGTGCAAACACAAAACATTTATTGTCAAAAGTCGCTGCTGCATAACTCACACCAACTCTCGCTCATGCCGAAATAATAAATTAATACCAGAACATCATTTGAAGAGAAAACCTCAGTGAATACGTACAAAAGTTCAGAAATACATGGTGGCACACAAGTGCAATGGGTGTGCAGCCTTTATGCATTATGAACTTGCATCGCAGTGCACTACAGTAACATAACATAACTCTCCCTGTATCGTCGTGTCGTTCCCACGGTGAGAGCAGCGTCTAGGGCTTCAGGGAAGGGGTTGTGACATAACGCTAAATGACTTGTGTCATGTGTAAAGACATACTCATATTACAAGCTAGTGTACTTACCTATATATCTGTGAAACTGGGAGGGGACATTTGTAAGCTATACGCTCCCAGTGAGGGGTAGAAGGAGAGGTGTGTAAAGGTTAAAGGTAAGCATGTATTTACAACATGAGGAATTGAGTATATGGGATCGAGACAAAGTTCATATGTAAGATTATTTTACCCCCCATACTTCAAACGCTCGCAGGGAGATGGAATTAGAGCATTATATACATAGCTTCATGGATGGAGGGAGCGGTTTGTTGTTGACGGTTTGATAGGTTGTCGAGCACACGAGTTGATCTGGTTACTGATGTAGGGGAGGCGGGTGGAGGAATATTCAACCTATCAAACATTATGCAAATCTAATGTTTTGGTCTTGCAATATCCTATTCATTGTTATCGAATGTTAGACTTGTTGAATGAAAACTTAGAGTGACGTGGAGTGGAGTGGAGTGGAGTGGAGTGGAGTGGAGTGGAGTGGAGTGGATGTTTTTGTGTAATATAGTAGTGGTGTAATCTTGCTAGCTAGAGTGACGTTCAGTGCTTAAACCTTTTAGAGTTAATGCAATGCGTTTATTAATTTAATAATTCTTGGGCTTTTAATGTTAATTTGTGATTTCGAATAGCATTGGTACGTACAGACAGAGACCGTACAGATGATCGCTCATTATAGGCTTTATAAAAGTCTTCTTTTAGAATGCCGTGTTCTTTTTTTCTTTTGCAATTTTCTTTTTTTAAATTAGGAATATAAATTAAATATCTCGCCGCTAATGGCTGCAATACTGCCGAAGCGGCGTTAAACAATAACTCACTCATTCATTCTTTTAGAATGCAATGTGGGGCTCTTAATTCTCAGCTGAAATATGAAACTCCAGATATTGGTAAGAATTGTGATATCGGAAATTTCCTTTATCGGAGCCTACGTTTGAATATCTTATAAAAGATAAAAATCCTTTATAACAGACTGTGACTCAGTACACATTGATTCAATCACGTTGTTTATTATTTGAATTAATATATAATAACTAAAATTAATAACATCTTTCATAACTTGACATGAAAGACATTTTATACCCTAATATATTGTATTTGACAAGACCCACTATATCGATTGATATATTTACAGCACAGGTGCCAGTATTACATGGATACAGAAAAACGACTACTCTCGTTTATTTGTTCACTAAGTAAATATTCCTAACGCTAAATAAACGAATCACTCTATCCAATTAGTTTCAAAATCTAGAAGAACTAAACCTCGATATTCAGCATCTATTTAAAAGTTTCTCTTTTCAAACCAAATATATAAAACACTTTCTATTTACAAACCAAATATATGAAGCCCTTTTATTTCGGAATATATTAAAACTGTGCAAATAGTTGAAATTACCTCTTGAAATATATGTTCCATATAAACGCGGCTTGCCTATTCAACTATTTCTGACAAAAACTCAGCTTGTTATTGTGAATAAGCAAATAGTTGCCCCATGACTGTGAAGCGTTTACAAATCTATACTTTAACTATCTACTAAACAAATTCTATAACTGTTATTGACTTTAGCTCCCAAAACCCCAATATTTGCCCTCTGCCCTACCCCCGGGGTAAAGGTTCCTCCCCCTATTGAGGGGGACAGGGAACATCAGGGTTTAATTATACCTTTCATCTTTAGGTAAATCGCAGCGGACCCTTGTGTAAGAATAGAAGACATTGAGCTACTACCATAACTACTTTGTGAACCAAGGAGTCGAGAACTGCGCGCCGCATCCATCAGGGCAATAAATGAACTGTATTTGAGGCCATGAGAGGATTCGTGAGTTATTCTGTTATACACGGTAATGATGCTTTACGACACGGGTTATTACTTATAACGCTATGGAAATGCCAGGATCCCCATTTTGGCGACACCCCACGCTGGTTAAGTGTTTTCTATTACTAATATCTCTTCACAGGCAAAATACCTCGGACTGTTGAAGTCTCCCCGTGAAGTCGAAAATGGCGATTTTTGCCCCAAATTTGATATCCCCTGGCATCAACTGCTTCTAATGGCCACCGGAGCAAGACACGACATTTAAATTTGAGTTTTCATACCAGGCACTTTGAGTTAATAAATGTCGTCTGCCCGCTGTGAATATGGTCCATCGTTCATCGGGTTATCTCCCCTCATTTAATTAACGGTCTCGTCTGAACCAGAGGAACAATGCCAACCTTTGTCCTTTGGGATAATAAAGGATGGTTATGAACTTTTTGATGAAATGATTTTTAAAACATTCTTCAGCTTTTCAACGTAATGGTGACCAGGCACCTGTTGTTTGGTAGGAACCGGGAGCAGACGACAGGCGGGAAAACTTAGTCGATATTTTCGGCTTTACGTCTACCAGACCTCAAATGAAACATTGATTAGTTCACTGTTGCTTATCTAACTGATACTTCGAACAATTCATTATTGACTGAAATGACAGTAATGTCAGGAAAATGAATTCATATTATTCAGAAACTTTATTCAAGCAAATTTAAATCTTACCCAATCTAGATTAATTAAGATAAAAAATCTTAGAATATATTTTGTTCAAGCAAATATTTACAAATGGACGAATTAAACTCACTTAGGATGATTTAAACGAAGTTTCCCTTAATTTAAGAATTTAACACCTTCTCTCAAGTTGTCCTTATTGTGTCCAATGTTGAGACGTTATTTTTATCCAAACCTCACACATCCAAAAGCCGTTAGTTCATGATACGGAACATTCAAAGGAATCTAAACGTAATGAACACACGCAGGCAGTTAAGTATGCAAATGTTACTAAGGCTGTGAACACGTGAGAAGAAAAGTCAAAGGTCACTTTTATCAGGGTGGTATAAGCGTTCTATACTGAATAAAATAAAAACTATTTTATTTTTCATGTTCAGCTTATCGTAAAGATTACATAACACAGCATACATGTATCGCCACCTACAAGTTTGTAATCATCAAAGGCTTTCGCGCGATTAAACTTTGTATTAAAAAGAATTCATCCATTGCTTTGCTATTTATCTTCTTTTTTTTAAAAACCTATGATAATTTTTAATTCACTTTGTTCATTGAAATAATTTTGCCTACCGCAGTCTGAAAACAGCAAGGGCTTAAGAAATCAACCTTGCAGCATACTTCAGGTTCTAGCCTTATACAAACTTGACACTGAGAGTAAAAGTGAGAGCGTTCTTTATACAGATTGAATTTACCTCTCATTGTCATTGTTCTATTCCTTGTTTTATAACAACCCGTCATAGGATACGCGCCACTCCAAGCAGGATGGACATTATAATTGCTTAAGTGGATAATTTCATAGGTTTGTTTGTATTGTAAGCATAGAATATGATGCTACTATAGAAATTCAATAATGTTTAAGAATGTCCCGAGACCCATGACAGAAGACTCTTATAACCATGACAACGGGTGATTTTAATCATAACAACAGGCGTATCTAGGTCATCGATCAAAGGATTCATAATCAGTGGATATCTCAAGATCTCTCGTTCCACTAAGAATATAAAGCCAATTTCTATCTGTACACGTGTCTGTCTTAGTCCTCCCTCTACCCCTGCGAGTCTCGGCGTTTGATGAATAAACCGGTAAAATTACCGAGTGACAGACTAACAAAGGGTTATGATTGATAACCCCAGAAATTTATCAACATTAAATAATGTTAAATCTTTCGTGTCGCGGTTAGCCCCTGTGGCCATTAGTGAAAGAGAAGGGATTGTTCGTAACTATACCTCCCTTGATGACGTGTTAGGAGCTGATTGGTCAACTGTCAGCCATGCCGCTGGGACATTAGATCGTCATTTCCCGCTTGACCACACCCAGTGTCCATCGTCTCGCTTCACTGACCAGAGAGACTGGACAGCTATGTGGACCAACGAGGTCGAGCGGATTGGGGTTAGGCGGAGGGTATAACTGTTATCTTGGACTGTCAGCAGCCACCAGCTGGCGCTCAGAATAATGTTAACCTTGTGAAGAAATGAAAATGTGCTGAATTTAAAAAAAAAAATACAAACAAATACGTGTGCTATCAGAAAAAGATTTGTAAAATATGTAACCCATAGTAATATCATTTCCTTGAAAATAATCAGGTGTTCAATGAAAAAAATATCGTATTCTGATTTGATGTGGTAAATGCATATATATTGCTCAAATATGCATGTGTTGTACTTTTGAAAATAACATTTCTAAACACGATGGTTTGAAAGCCTCATTAAATCGTGTTTATTCATTTCTAATACTATGATACATATATATGATTGATTTCAAAAGAGCAAAAGGGTTTAACTTTGCAAATAACACAGCTTTATTAACATTTAAAAGAAACAATAGACCTGACTAACTTAGTTTGTGAGTCCGAGCGAACATGCTTTACTTTGAATATGTTGTACATATGTGCATTATTGATCCACTACAAGTGCTTGTGCATCTGAAACCGTTGATCAGGATCAGTAGTTAGGTGTGAAACTAATCTTCCTATCATTTATTTAAGATACTGATACATGTATTCATATGTTCAGGTTACTGAAAACATACTAAGAATGCATATATGATTTCACTTTAAGGGTTACACCAGTACACCAACATTTACTTAGACCCGAGGGGGCACGAGTGAGGGATAACCAACATAATCTAGGGGTCCGGACACAGGATAGGACATTGTCTGACCCCCTGGTATCTTATATTGCTACCACCCAGCCCTTAAACGTGTTTTCATACGAGTCATCGAGCAAATCTGTCACAAGCCTGTCATCTAATAATGATATTAATATAAACACGTTAGTGATATTAATATAAACACGTTGGTCGTGCCTGGGGTTGGTCGTTTTGTTTATTGCCTCTATAAGGTTGTCTCCCCAAATATTGATATTATATGAAATATCAGCATGTAAAGAGGGACCCCTCGTGGGAAGGATACTGTTGAAAGTTGTAAACTGACCCTAGTGGTGTACGGCGACCACCTATTAATCATAGCGTGTATAGGTGTCGTGGAGCAAAACAACACTGACGCATCTTTCCCTGTAAGGTTTTCATTTTTAACTTTAACTTTAATTTCTAAAATGAAATAAAGCAGCTTCTTCAGACGTTTTCCATATGTAAATTGACACTTGTGGTATACTGTGACCATTGTTAATCATGGTGTGTGTCGATGTCATTTTGGGAAAATTGACTCATATTAACCTGTAAGTCTTTCATTTTTTATTTTTAAATCTTAATTTAAAAACATTTCAGATGATTGTGTACTATGATACCACGTAAAGCCAGCGTGTGGTGTATTAGCATCACTTATCAATTATCGTGTGTATTCCTGTCACAGGGCAAAATAACATTGGCTCATATTTCCCTGTTATCTCTATTTTTAAAAGGAATTTAAATAACAGTTTAGACGAACATGTGACACAATGCAAAAGTGTAAACAGAGTTGAGTAATTTACTGCGACCATGCACCTATTAATTTCAGCATGTATTATTAGGGCAAAATAACATTAACTCATCGTTCCCTGTGAATTTCTATTTTTGTAAAATGTATTTTTCATAATGGTACGATAATGTTGATAGTTGTAAACTGACGCTTTCCACAAACTGTGATCACATATTAATCATAATCTGTATTCCTGTCCTAGAAAAAAAAAATCAACGTTTCCTCATATTTATATTTTAAGTTCTGTTTACTTTTAAACTTTTTACAAAATATAATAATGTAAGTCGTAAGTGTACATGTGTTGAATTTATTCCAGTTCACCAAAGTGGTACCGTGTATGAGTAAATATATTATCATAGCACTATCGCTGTCAAGAAACAAAACAACGTGACACCCTGACTCCTATAGAGGGTTTTGTACTTTGAATTTATAGACATCTGAAACGACCTTCTTTAGCGTCGATTAAGCGATTTTAAAAAGCATCTTCAGGGGAACAGATGTTAAAATAATTTTGAAAAAGAGAATGAAATTCCAAAATCATTTATATGGAAAAAGATTAAGAAAAAGCAATCAGATACATTTAAAAAAATTAATATATTGAAAACACTATTGAATATCAATATTTCATTCACAAATGTGTAATCAAAATAATCATTGGGGTAATCGTGTGTCGTTGTGAATCTAGTTTGACAATAGGAGCTATTTAAATATACATAACTATGGAAAAAAGTTAAGCACCCCAATATGCACATTAAAATGTGGCGATGTCGGAGCGTTACGATGATTTGACTAACTTATTCACTCTTGACAAAAGAAAAGTAGATTCTGTGACAGATTTTTTCACAGAAAAATGACTTAAACTAAAATATTAAGAAGTTAGGACTGAAATTATAATTTTTTTGGGGTACTGCATTTTTACCAAAAGTCACTATTGTCCTTTTGCCAGTTATCCATATGCCTAACCTTCGTATCAAAATGTAAGTTTCAGATATCAAAAACATCATTTGTCTTACCAAGTTGACTTCCACACATCAAATCATCTTTTATCTTCCAAAATAAGCAAGTACCTGGTTGGTGAAATGGTATCCTTTTCTTTCAACAATTATTGAAAACTTTTGGTAAAAAAGCTATAAACATACGATTTATGAATGCATGTTTATTCTTTCCAGTTCAAACCGTTATTTAACACTTTTCTTTGTTTTAGAGGGTTTTTTACCGTTAACATTGACCAGATTTCGTCAGAAATCCACGTTTACTGAAATTGCCTTTTTTTCTAATTCGTTAATTTTGAAGGTTCATATTGCACTACTGACATCTGATCAAAAGGTCGATACTAAAGTTTGACCAGTTGACTTGAAAGTATGGAAATACTCACATTACAGCCATATATCAGGTTACTTGTTTTTGGGGACCCAAATACAAAATGTTTATAAATGCAAATATCCAAAAGAAACAAAATGTTATCTGAGTGATTTTACCTTTCTTAAACTGCTGGATCATAATGTTCGTATTCCATATGGTTACTTTTACTGACACATTGTTTTATTTTTTATCGGACAACTTTTTCTGGTGAAAAACCGTTTGTGGTGCTTAACTTTTTTCCATATGTATATATATATTGGATATACTGGTGTTTTTCATAGCAATACATGTATATGAGTTGGGAGAAGATTACCTATATGTTAGATAACTTGGCCCCAATCCCTTTCTTCATTTTATAACATATGTTTAAATCAATCATTTGAGTACAATATATAATCATGGCAAGATGATTTGAATGCGATTTCATATTCCAATTTTATTTCGATTTATCAACTGGGTGTGGTTCCAAAGCACTTCAATGAGCGTTAAGGAGCGTTCACGTTTTTCAAAGCTGATATTTGATTACATAAAAGTTAATAAACTAAAGAACATAACCCTCATAACATACCGGTCGTTGTGGCAAGATTGATATAAAAGCTGATATGTCGGTTAATTAACATTAAAGACTGATAATGATGTCGACAAACAAAAAGTGCCAACATCTGTTTACGTAAACTTCCCTCTTTGTATTACCCAACAGATAATTAGCATAATAGGACTCTGGCAGATTCAAGCATTAAAATTCAGCATAAATAAAATATTTCTAAGGCATAATATGGAACAAACTTGTAATCTCTATTTATTGAAAAAAACATTAAACGGATTTTGAGTGGAAATTTGAGCATATGTCATCTCGCTAATTACAATACTTTCGTATTTAATAACGATTACTTGGATCTGGAAGAAATTTTAGCGTTTCTGACGAGGTTGAACTTTCTGACTGGATTCCGTTTTTTAAATACTTCGAGTCGTTATTCTTTATCATATAAACCACGGCTTATGTGTATTCTGAAGGTATTTCGACCTGACTTATCTCCCGGAATCCAGGTCAGCAATATTTGTACATGGAAATTTAAGATTAAAATCATATTTCAGTTGATTCCCTCTGCACATGAAAATATGCCGGCATAATCCCTCTCAAAGAGGTAAATATTCTGTTATATTCTTCAGTACACGTCGGCAATACTCGGCCGGCTGCCAGGTGCCGAAAGGCTTAGTTTTGAAAGCCGATGTCTAACGGAAAGAAGCGATGTGGGGCGAATGTCGTCTTTGAGGTAACTTGAGAAAGGAGGTTTGAAAATCCAAGGATCATCCCTCTGTAAATCGTATAATTTGTTTTCTGACTTCAATCTACCTTTTATCCGTCAGGGAGATTTACAAATATTTTTTCGCTTTGAGTCTGGTTTGAACAAATGTGCGTGATAATTTTAGCAAGTTGTCTTTTCATTTCAAATATAGCATCATGTCGCCGATGGTGACTGTTAAGAATTTTACTTCCAAAAAAGTTTGTTAATGTTTTGTTTAAGGTTTAAAGGGACAGTAAGAGGTGTATATAACAGAACTGTCACCTCGAATTTCATTTTTAAAAAATACTCCCATAAAAAAAAGTGCCTTTAAAACTGGAGGTACGCGATGGATACCGACATTTGAAAAACAATAATGACTACAAAAAGCAAGATATTCTGAGTAACAACTTCTTCATTGTGAAGATGCACGACGTTTGAGGGTATATGCTTACTCCTTCTTCAGGGGGAATGCGGGGTATAACTAATGATTACGACAACGAAAAGGCTGCGGACACGATGGAAGCGTTGGGGGCGTAGGGCACCGATACACAGCATAGGATTCGTTACGGACAATATTACATGTCTATATTACATGTCTTCGAAGAATCATGTTAGAAACTAGTTTCTTAAAAAGTAATTACTAATTTTGAGTGTGTAATTTTGATAAAAGTGATCAAATAGACGGTATCCCTACAGGAACTGCTTTCTAAGCAGAAGACTTTTAAAAAGCTATTTTGTCGATTTTAAAATTCTTCCAATTTCAACACGATCTGTTTGTAAAACTGTTTGACTAACATGATTACCTGACCTTACGTGACCTTTCACCTCTATTTCTTGCCAGGTGACGTTAATTACAGGTGATCAAAGAGATGCCGACATCTCCATACCTGTAGCGTCTGTGTGATAACCCTACCTGTTACCTGTGCAAACTATAAGAGCCGAAAATAAGTCAAAAACAAACAAAACGCAGTCTCAGCCTTAGGAAGGACATGAGCAAAGTTAAAGGTACAAAAACGGAAAGCCGGATATTACTTTGATATGAGAAACCAGCTCGGACTGAATAAACATGTCTCATTATAACATAATGGGGTAGTTACATGAACACTATTAAGTATTAACATATCGTAACCATCTTTGTAAATGGTACTATCGTTCTTATTGACATACACCAAGTGAATAATACATGATTGTAGACTAGAAGTAGTGTATGTTCTATAGAACAGTTTCGCCTTCCTCCCCTTCTCCTGTATGTAGTATGACTCCCATCCCATTACCTTACAACATCAGCTCCCAGCCGCCTGAAAACCAAGTATCAGAGGAAGTAAATGGTAACAATCTGAACAAATTTAAGGTGCAATTTTAAGGATTAAAATTAAAGTAAAGACTGGGAAATAGTAAATGAGGGATTTATTGTTGGTTATGCTTGGGAATGGTATGATAAATAGAAAAGGGGAGCCACCCTCTTATCTCGGGTGGTCACCTTGTCTTGAGTTGTTCTATGTATACGAAGACCAATGCAGAATGCGGAGATCAGTGGAAGGAGGTGACATCCTTGTCTAACATTTATACTCTGAAATTAGTTTTTTTTTGGTAGTTATTTGAATCATAATTTGAAATAAGATCAATTGGAGCCTCTGAGATGTGCTCATTTTCATTTAAACTGAGCTCTGTGAGTCCTATTGAAGACATGCCTCGGCTCTTAATAGATAAGGGATCTGGATGACAGACAATCGACATCCCCCAAACACTAAATAACCGTATATCATGGCGGAGAACTCTCTCAATACCTCAGTCGATAGACGTATAATAGTCCTGTCACGTGACTGTGTAAAACAACAGCCTAGGTCCTTATTTAGCAACGTCTATATATATATATATATGCACACTAAGGTCCAGTAATTATTCAAATTCAATAGACTAAATTTTAGTCTAAAGTTTTGATTGTGGCGGGTTATTTGTGGGGCTCTGTCACTAAGTCATTGCTATTATCATTAAAACATAAATTAAAACTCATGGGATTTTCAGTAAATAAGTGCCAATCACTAATTTCTATGAGCTTATAGGGACAGTACGACTCAGTATACCTGTGCACATTATTCATGCTGTAAATGATCATCAACATGACGACCCGAGCCAAATGTTTCACAATGACAGAGTGTGTAGCATGTGTTAACTGATGGCTTACACATGGTGCAAAATCTGTCATTGTGACCCCCTCCCCAACCTAACCCCACTTTCGGTTAAAGAAACACTGTCCCTTTAATGTTTTAAAGAGGAAGCAGACTAAAACCAAAGTTTCAACAAATAGCTTCATTACTTGGTGAAAACACTTTCTGAATATAGTTATGTCTTAAAATAGCAAGTAACCACAGTTTGGCAGAAAAAGTAATTAAAAATAGAACCATGGGCTGTGTAGCTCTGAAACTTTAACATTGAAACACAATGTAATTTCAAGAATATGCAAGCCAATTATTATAGTCCCTAAAAGCGTTATTCCGTCTCACCTTCGTTGTTAAAGTTTAAATATAGTCAAACGTTTACTTGAAATGCAGTAAGATATTCAGACAAAAAGAACCCAATCTCTGCACTGGGGAAACCTGAAAGCTGTATGCTTTTGATTGTAGCTAGATGTTATTCAAATCCGCGACTTAGTTAATCAAAATACAAGCACTATCACGTGACATTAATTTACGTTGAACTAGAGGGTCATTAAGACAATAGATACCGGGACAACCAAAATAATTTCTAATAGATGAGAGATGAAGACTAAACAAAATTTCAACCGAATGGCATAACAGCAAGGGAGCAAAACAACAACCTTGTCTAACGCTGACACATGTCATAACATAACGTCGCTTTTACGGTGTTTATATATAACATCGCGTACGTAAAATAAAACATTTCAGGGTGTAATTGACGTGTTATACATTTTGTATGCAAACATTAGCCATTCAATTAAAAGAAATATTTATATTTAGATGGAGGATTCACTGCTGATCCTGTATCGGAAAGAAAACATCGGACTGCTTAGCTATTATTTACATCTGCTTTTCTGTAACAAATCTCAGAGCTAAATGATGTCATCGCTATAATGGCAAAACTTGACTGTAAACGTCGAGTATTTTATGACTATTTTTTAGCGTCTATGATTAAGCTAGTTTTCCAGTTAGGTCAAATGGCATTTAGAATGAGGTTATAAGATCATGAAGAGAAGTCATGGATCTGGAACTGTTGGCATGATTTGCTTTTCGATACTGAATTTGTTTAATATCAATTGATACCATTCAATTTACATGTTTTAATTCAAATTTCTGTTTTATTTTCTACTAGCGCGTGTTCATATGACGATTGATAATACTATTTCCATAAGACACAATATGCTAATTTATAATCATATTTTTTTCTAGACTAAATCTGAAATCATTTGGTTTCCCTAATATCTTTCTTTAGTGTATTACGCTTGGCAAAACACATTTGTACAAACATTAACTTATTATTATTATTCCATTAAATAGTCTCACCACAGTTGATGTGATATACAATATAGTCACATATACATTTTTTTTTATTAATAATGATGTACAAGGAAATCTCATAAACAAAAAATCATCCATGAAAAGAATTTATTGCAATCTAGAAGCCATAGGAATCTTGACTTGTCATAATTTGGGGGACATTGGTCAGCTGGAAACTGGACTATAACATTGGTCAGCTTGTAAAGTATCGTGGATTACCAAACACATCACAATGAAAAATAGCTCTGTGTACGAGTCAACGGCACCGTCCTCCAAAACACAATGATTGCATCTTTCCAAATATTTATAAAGCACTTTTAAGTGTACTATCCACACACAAATCACAGGTTGGCTAGACGGAGCTGGGTCTGATAGTATCTGAGAAATGAAAGGCCTCTACAAAGCAATTACTCGACCAGTGACTGTATTACAAGTACGGCTCACCGGCACCCAGTATGGTGAAGGGGATAGGACAACTCTCTGCCATCTTTGACCTCAGTTATCTCGGACACACTGTCAATGCAATGGCGTTTTCTGTGCTGCCCTACACTGACAATGTATGACGTAGATTTAAAATCAGTTATGTAATGTAATGGAGACTGGCAAGAGATATGCCTTGCATTGGAAGTTGTGTTGTCGATCGTATTTCGCTTAGTTTATCTTATTACATACATCAGAGTTGTTTCACATATTTAAAGAAAACATGTTTCTGCCAGATTAAAACTGAAAATTAAAAATGGGAACTAATTAGTATAAATAAAAAGTATCTTACATAAAGACAATGGTACTAAATTTATTCTGCTATCAAATATAATATTTTTAAAATGTATTTGTCGACAACATAGTGAAAAGATTTCAATAACCGAAAGGGAAACAGTTGTATTAATATCATAGCAAATACTGACTGGAAGAAATACATTGCAAACATAACTTTTTAACATTTGTAATTACTTTTAAATTTGGATTAAATTTGGAAAAAACATTTCAGAGAATACTTTTTGGCTAATCTTGTTTGTGCATTTATGCCCATTGGAATGATATCAAAGGAATTATTTTGTTTATTTTGACTATATTAATAACATAAATACACCCGCAGGACTATCAGAATTGTTCTTTTTAATTAGGGATATTCTACAGCGGTAATACAAAACAAAGAAACATTTTTGCAGCAACAAGCCATTGCTGATAGTTCTTCCGTTTGTCAGCAGTCATTAGTACACTTAATACTCAACTAATTAGGATGGGGCAGAAATCTGCTGTTTCCGTGTGAACAGAATGTATTCAACCAAGATCAAAGCACCACGTTTAGCTTCTCTTGTCACAGTCATTTACATCTCTGCTTGTCACTCAAGATATGCCTGGCTGTATGGCAACGGCCCTCGACATATTTTAACCGAAATCAAACAAATTCCGCCATTTTTATAACGTCATACACACGGTCACGTGATGACGTACACTGATACTACCACTGAATGGTGGGAACTTGGCTCGTCAGATGGTCACGTGACTTCAACATGACAAGCATGTTCACCCAACTTGACGGATGTGTCTTGTTAATTTCAATTCACTTTCGAGTATTTGTAAAAGTTCGTGCTCACACAGGCGAATACTGATTGAAAAGACACTGTGAAATTAGAGTTCTCTTAGAGAATCTTTAACCACGCATGACATGAACTCAAAGTTAATAAAATTCATATCAAGTATTTAATCTGCACGCGCTGTTTTTTATGACGAGATTATTAAAATGCAATTAAACTTTATTGGTTATGCATAAGTCGGGGCTGAAAGGAATCTTTAGAAACATGATTAATTGTCCTTGACTTTAGAGTTCACAAATCAAAATGCCATAACCTCGCATTCAAAAGTAATGTTCACAAATCGGTTCTGTTTTCGGCTTATTATTCATAATTCAAAATATGTTTAAAATCCCGAATCATTAAATATCTTAAAGAAACATAGATTTTGTTGCTGGAATCACATTTGCCAAACGTTATCAACAGTGTTATTTTATTGGTACTGACTGTCGTCATTTTATGATCTAATGCTAACCAGGTCATTATCGTGACAGTATAAAGATGAACAGCCATGATTTTTTTTACAAAATCTTGACAACGTCCCTGTCAACGAAACGCCGCTAACGCATCAATTAATCATACATAATTTGGAATATAACAGATTGAAAGATAACTTTTGGTTTGTAATGTTTGATAGGTCATATAACTAGTATAAATGTAAATGGAACTAGTCTTACACTCAGACTATGAAAAAAGTATTTATTCTGAAAATATCACCATTTTATTAAATATTGAAAAGGAGAATGTAAAAAAAAGGCTCCTTTTCAATTTATTTTTTATTTTATTTTTTTTACAGTCTAAGTGTTATGCCCCTATTTCACTACGACCCGAATTGCCACGAATCGCCACGAATTGGAAAATTTGCACTTTCGTGAACATTCGTAGATAATTCGTAATTGATTCGTGATATTCGTAAATGATTCCTAGTTGATTCGGCAACATTCTTGTAATTCGTGGCATTCGTGGAACATTTTTTGTTTGTCAAAAGATTTTCACGAATCATCTACGAATTTCAGATTCGTAGTTGCTTCGTAAACTGTTCGTATTTAATTCGGGACGTTCGTAACAACTTCGTAAACAATTCTTGGAAATTCGTGGTTGATAATTTTGATGTTCTAATCCCGAATTAACCCCGAAGCATTTACGAATTGTCTACGAAGAGCTAATTCAATTTGATGTTGATATTGAAGTTCAAATTCGAGTGCCAAAGCAACACGTGCTCTCCATTGAGCCTCCATAATGGTTTGATGACTTGCAATCGCCGAATAGTCACGAACTATCGTAAACTATTCGTACTTGATTCGTGATATCGTATCTTATTCGTGGAAATTCGTAGTACATTCGTGACTGTGTCTTAATCATTTCTTACAATTCGTAGACAATTCGTAAAGAATTCGTACATGTTTCGTAGGTTTTTAGCATGAAAAGCTACGAATGTTCGTAAACATTTCGTACAAGTGTAAATGCTGTTCACGAATTTTGCCGAATGCTCACGAATATTCACGAATTTATGCAGCCGCCTATTCGTGGTGATTCGTGGCAATTCGGGTCGTAGTGAAATAGGGGCATTAGACTATAAATGGAACGTGTAATTGCAGTTTCTATACATGCATAAAGACCAGGGCCGTGTTCAAGAGAGGTTTCAATTCAATCGCTCATTTAGCGATTACTTTTAAACCTCTCTTGAACGCGATTGCGCAATGTAGCGCTACGTAGCAAAGCGAGCGAACTTTGAGGTTTTGCACCGTGTCGCTCAGGAGAGAATAAGCGCTACTTGAGCGCTACTTGAGCGCTACTTGAGCGCTACTTGAGCGCTACATTGAGCAATCAATGAGCGATTATAAGCGCTCACTGTTATGGAACGGGGCCCCGTTTTTCGGTTTATAAGTGTAATAACGTAGATGTATAAACAGCGATATCGACAACAAGCAAGTAATAATTCTATGATTTCCAATGTCAGAGATTGGACTTGAGGGAAATATATTACCCAGAATAAAGCTATGTTTCGCAGCTAAATTTATTCACCATCGTCCATCTCCTGGAATTGCAATTGAATCTATTGGTTTTTGGATGGACGAAGAACTGTTACAGAAAAGTTGAAGTTGACTTAAACGGAATCTGTAAGCCCTTTTGTACCGACAATAAGCAATGCAGATCATATATCGGCAACCACGTGCTGTTTTGACAAGTTTGTCATGCAATGCATTGACACGGGGTGAGGCGTAGGTCATGTAGACAAGTAGGTGTAAATTGTGTTCGTCCCGTGTAGTAAATACAGTTGTTGCAGCTTTTTAAACTAACGGAATCATTAAGTGATGGATATTTTCATATGAATGACTACTGACTTTGTAAGTCAATAGGGACAAGAGTTGACCAATATATCATTTATGATCATGTTCGACTCACATATGAAATTGAAAAATAATGTTATTAAAGAATATATTTTATAACATAATAAAATATTATAACATTATACATTATAATAACATTTTAAAATATTGTGTTGAATTTGATATATATACGAGTGTAGACGATAATATCGAAATACAATACTTATTTGAAAAAACAACAAAAAAGAGTCCTTGACATCACTACAAATCTTGTTGTTGACTTGACACTCTCGAACAGTTAACAATGAATGTTTGTTCGTGTGTTGCCACTCTCTGAAAATCAACATATCGGAATAAAATGAGAGTTATGTCAGTAAGCATTTATAGGGGGATAGCGCCGTCACTATTCTACCTCATGAGATGAGATAAAAATGCTATTTGTCAAGTACTGACAGACATTCTATTTATCATATGAAGTAATGCTTGTAATTTCGCCAAACTAGGATCACGCTCATGTTGAGAGGCCGCTCTACACGTTAACAAAGTTAGATCATAAGAAAATTTGTTACAGCAAGCCATTGTTTCATTACGCCAAATTCTTGTTATTTTCATTC
The DNA here is from genome assembly GCA_936450465.1 of Gibbula magus. Taxonomy (NCBI): domain Eukaryota; kingdom Metazoa; phylum Mollusca; class Gastropoda; order Trochida; family Trochidae; genus Gibbula; species Gibbula magus. The sequence continues at coordinate 13,127,522 of OW388290.1, read as the reverse complement.
TACTCAGTGAAAATAACCTGTTTATTCCACTGGTGGAATGTGGTATTTCACCTGCAACCATATAATAACATCAATAGATAAACGAATATACTAAAAAAAAAGTATGCCTGAGTTACTAGTATCCAAGTTTACATTATTGATATATCTGGACATCTATCTTCCACCATAAGCAACGTAAGAAAGAACTTGCAAGTCAACATGACACATTTTTGCCTTTGACAATAACTGTAGCTTGGCGAACATGGTACTATTTACGGTTAGAAAATAACACCGTCTCAAATAACCAACAATTATCAAGTCAACAGACGCTTCGATATATGAGATAAGTGATTGGTATAGTAGTACTTGCTCTGCGGTGTCGATAGCACCGATCCATCACCTGTCAGTTCTGGCATACTAACATATATAATCTACTTCTATAAACAAGCACTTGTAGACGAGTTGTCAATTCTATGAGAAAGTCGAATGTCACTTGGCGACTTCACATCGGAACGTATATACAATCTACTACTGAAAGCAATAGTTTGGGAGACTCACCAATAGATCTATGTCTATAATGATATATTTATATGTATTCTACAAGAGATATGGATGGTTAAACTATAGCTCTCGTTTTTATACAGAAATATGTGGGTGATAATTATAACAAGTTGGTAAATATAACAAATTATCTTTGAACGATGGTTATTTTGAATATTAAGAACATTATTAACACAAATGATATTGATAAAATACTACTATAAGCGTTTAACTAGATACAAGCAATGATAGTATGGTAGAAAATATCTTAATTAAGCCATAGGAACGTCACGTGGTCTGGTAGGCATATGCATCATAATAAAGAAGGAAAACTACCTAACCAGCGTTTATGCAAATATTGTTTTACAATAATGGGACAATACCAGTATGATAACTGTTCAATCTCATACGTGTGATAACAACTGGTGTGTCATGGTCTCTCCTAACACCAGTAGTGTCATGGTCTCTCCTAACACCAGTAGTGTCATGGTCTCTCCTAACACCAGTAGTGTCATGGTCTCTCCTAACACCAGTAGTGTCATGGTCTCTCCTAACATCAGTAGTGACATGGTCTCTCCTAACACCAGTAGTGTCATGGTCTCTCCTAACATCAGTAGTGTCATGGTCTCTCCTAACACCAGTAGTGTCATGGTCTCTCCTAACACCAGTAGTGTCATGGTCTCTCCTAACATCAGTAGTGTCATGGTCTCTCCTAACACCAGTAGTGTCATTGTCTCTCCTAACACCAGTAGTGTCATGGTCTCTCCTAACATCAGTAGTGACATGGTCTCTCCTAACACCAGTAGTGTCATGGTCTCTCCTAACATCAGTAGTGTCATGGTCTCTCCTAACACCAGTAGTGTCATGGTCTCTCCTAACACCAGTAGTGTCATGGTCTCTCCTAACATCAGTAGTGTCATGGTCTCTCCTAACACCAGTAGTGTCATGGTCTCTCCTAACACCAGTAGTGTCATGGTCTCTCCTAACACCAGTAGTGTCATGGTCTCTCCTTACACCAGTAGTGTCATGGTCTCTCCTAACACCAGTAGTGTCATGGTCTCTCCTAACACCAGTAGTGTCATGGTCTCTCCTAACATCAGTAGTGTCATGGTCTCTCCTAACATCAGTAGTGTCATGGTCTCTCCTAACATCAGTAGTGACATGGTCTCTCCTAACACCAGTAGTGTCATGGTCTCTCCTAACATCAGTAGTGTCATGGTCTCTCCTAACACCAGTAGTGTCATGGTCTCTCCTAACACCAGTAGTGTCATGGTCTCTCCTAACATCAGTAGTGTCATGGTCTCTCCTAACACCAGTAGTGTCATGGTCTCTCCTAACACCAGTAGTGTCATGGTCTCTCCTAACACCAGTAGTGTCATGGTCTCTCCTTACACCAGTAGTGTCATGGTCTCTCCTAACACCAGTAGTGTCATGGTCTCTCCTAACATCAGTAGTGTCATGGTCTCTCCTAACACCAGTAGTGTCATTGTCTCTCCTAACACCAGTAGTGTCATGGTCTCTCCTAACATCAGTAGTGACATGGTCTCTCCTAACACCAGTAGTGTCATGGTCTCTCCTAACACCAGTAGTGTCATGGTCTCTCCTAACATCAGTAGTGTCATGGTCTCTCCTAACATCAGTAGTGACATGGTCTCTCCTAACACCAGTAGTGTCATGGTCTCTCCTAACATCAGTAGTGTCATGGTCTCTCCTAACACCAGTAGTGTCATGGTCTCTCCTAACACCAGTAGTGTCATGGTCTCTCCTAACATCAGTAGTGTCATGGTCTCTCCTAACACCAGTAGTGTCATGGTCTCTCCTAACACCAGTAGTGTCATGGTCTCTCCTAACACCAGTAGTGTCATGGTCTCTCCTAACACCAGTAGTGTCATGGTCTCTCCTAACATCAGTAGTGTCATGGTCTCTCCTAACACCAGTAGTGTCATGGTCTCTCCTAACATCAGTAGTGACATGGTCTCTCCTAACACCAGTAGTGTCATGGTCTCTCCTAACATCAGTAGTGTCATGGTCTCTCCTAACACCAGTAGTGTCATGGTCTCTCCTAACACCAGTAGTGTCATGGTCTCTCCTAACACCAGTAGTGTCATGGTCTCTCCTAACATCAGTAGTGTCATGGTCTCTCCTAACACCAGTAGTGTCATGGTCTCTCCTAACACCAGTAGTGTCATGGTCTCTCCTAACACCAGTAGTGTCATGGTCTCTCCTTACACCAGTAGTGTCATGGTCTCTCCTAACACCAGTAGTGTCATGGTCTCTCCTAACATCAGTAGTGTCATGGTCTCTCCTAACATCAGTAGTGACATGGTCTCTCCTAACACCAGTAGTGTCATGGTCTCTCCTAACATCAGTAGTGACATGGTCTCTCCTAACACCAGTAGTGTCATGGTCTCTCCTAACATCAGTAGTGTCATGGTCTCTCCTAACACCAGTAGTGTCATGGTCTCTCCTAACACCAGTAGTGTCATGGTCTCTCCTAACATCAGTAGTGTCATGGTCTCTCCTTACACCAGTAGTGTCATGGTCTCTCCTAACACCAGTAGTGTCATGGTCTCTCCTAACACCAGTAGTGTCATGGTCTCTCCTAACACCAGTAGTGTCATGGTCTCTCCTAACACCAGTAGTGTCATTGTCTCTCCTTACACCAGTAGTGTCATGGTCTCTCCTAACATCAGTAGTGTCATGGTCTCTCCTAACATCAGTAGTGTCATGGTCTCTCCTAACACCAGTAGTGTCATTGTCTCTCCTAACACCAGTAGTGTCATGGTCTCTCCTAACATCAGTAGTGACATGGTCTCTCCTAACACCAGTAGTGTCATGGTCTCTCCTAACATCAGTAGTGTCATGGTCTCTCCTAACACCAGTAGTGTCATGGTCTCTCCTAACACCAGTAGTGTCATGGTCTCTCCTAACATCAGTAGTGTCATGGTCTCTCCTAACACCAGTAGTGTCATGGTCTCTCCTAACACCAGTAGTGTCATGGTCTCTCCTAACACCAGTAGTGTCATGGTCTCTCCTTACACCAGTAGTGTCATGGTCTCTCCTAACACCAGTAGTGTCATGGTCTCTCCTAACACCAGTAGTGTCATGGTCTCTCCTAACATCAGTAGTGTCATGGTCTCTCCTAACATCAGTAGTGACATGGTCTCTCCTAACACCAGTAGTGTCATGGTCTCTCCTAACATCAGTAGTGTCATGGTCTCTCCTAACACCAGTAGTGTCATGGTCTCTCCTAACACCAGTAGTGTCATGGTCTCTCCTAACATCAGTAGTGTCATGGTCTCTCCTAACACCAGTAGTGTCATGGTCTCTCCTTACACCAGTAGTGTCATGGTCTCTCCTAACACCAGTAGTGTCATGGTCTCTCCTAACATCAGTAGTGTCATGGTCTCTCCTAACATCAGTAGTGTCATGGTCTCTCCTAACACCAGTAGTGTCATGGTCTCTCCTAACATCAGTAGTGTCATGGTCTCTCCTAACACCAGTAGTGTCATGGTCTCTCCTAACACCAGTAGTGTCATGGTCTCTCCTAACATCAGTAGTGTCATGGTCTCTCCTAACACCAGTAGTGTCATGGTCTCTCCTAACACCAGTAGTGTCATGGTCTCTCCTAACATCAGTAGTGTCATGGTCTCTCCTAACATCAGTAGTGACATGGTCTCTCCTAACACCAGTAGTGTCATGGTCTCTCCTAACATCAGTAGTGTCATGGTCTCTCCTAACACCAGTAGTGTCATGGTCTCTCCTAACACCAGTAGTGTCATGGTCTCTCCTAACATCAGTAGTGTCATGGTCTCTCCTAACACCAGTAGTGTCATGGTCTCTCCTTACACCAGTAGTGTCATGGTCTCTCCTAACACCAGTAGTGTCATGGTCTCTCCTAACACCAGTAGTGTCATGGTCTCTCCTAACATCAGTAGTGTCATGGTCTCTCCTAACACCAGTAGTGTCATGGTCTCTCCTAACATCAGTAGTGTCATGGTCTCTCCTAACACCAGTAGTGTCATGGTCTCTCCTAACATCAGTAGTGTCATGGTCTCTCCTAACACCAGTAGTGTCATGGTCTCTCCTAACACCAGTAGTGACATGGTCTCTCCTAACACCAGTAGTGTCATGGTCTCTCCTAACATCAGTAGTGTCATGGTCTCTCCTAACACCAGTAGTGTCATGGTCTCTCCTTACACCAGTAGTGTCATGGTCTCTCCTAACACCAGTAGTGTCATGGTCTCTCCTAACACCAGTAGTGTCATGGTCTCTCCTAACACCAGTAGTGTCATGGTCTCTCCTAACACCAGTAGTGTCATGGTCTCTCCTAACATCAGTAGTGTCATGGTCTCTCCTAACATCAGTAGTGACATGGTCTCTCCTAACACCAGTAGTGTCATGGTCTCTCCTAACACCAGTAGTGTCATGGTCTCTCCTAACACCAGTAGTGTCATGGTCTCTCCTAACACCAGTAGTGTCATGGTCTCTCCTAACACCAGTAGTGTCATGGTCTCTCCTAACATCAGTAGTGTCATGGTCTCTCCTAACACCAGTAGTGTCATGGTCTCTCCTAACACCAGTAGTGTCATGGTCTCTCCTAACATCAGTAGTGTCATGGTCTCTCCTAACACCAGTAGTGTCATGGTCTCTCCTTACACCAGTAGTGTCATGGTCTCTCCTAACACCAGTAGTGTCATGGTCTCTCCTAACACCAGTAGTGTCATGGTCTCTCCTAACATCAGTAGTGTCATGGTCTCTCCTAACACCAGTAGTGTCATGGTCTCTCCTTACACCAGTAGTGTCATGGTCTCTCCTAACATCAGTAGTGACATGGTCTCTCCTAACACCAGTAGTGTCATGGTCTCTCCTAACATCAGTAGTGTCATGGTCTCTCCTAACACCAGTAGTGTCATGGTCTCTCCTAACATCAGTAGTGTCATGGTCTCTCCTAACACCAGTAGTGTCATGGTCTCTCCTAACACCAGTAGTGTCATGGTCTCTCCTAACATCAGTAGTGTCATGGTCTCTCCTAACACCAGTAGTGTCATGGTCTCTCCTTACACCAGTAGTGTCATGGTCTCTCCTAACACCAGTAGTGTCATGGTCTCTCCTAACATCAGTAGTGTCATGGTCTCTCCTAACACCAGTAGTGTCATGGTCTCTCCTTACACCAGTAGTGTCATGGTCTCTCCTAACACCAGTAGTGTCATGGTCTCTCCTAACACCAGTAGTGTCATGGTCTCTCCTAACATCAGTAGTGTCATGGTCTCTCCTAACACCAGTAGTGTCATGGTCTCTCCTTACACCAGTAGTGTCATGGTCTCTCCTAACATCAGTAGTGACATGGTCTCTCCTAACACCAGTAGTGTCATGGTCTCTCCTAACATCAGTAGTGTCATGGTCTCTCCTAACACCAGTAGTGTCATGGTCTCTCCTAACATCAGTAGTGTCATGGTCTCTCCTAACACCAGTAGTGTCATGGTCTCTCCTAACACCAGTAGTGTCATGGTCTCTCCTAACACCAGTAGTGTCATGGTCTCTCCTAACACCAGTAGTGTCATGGTCTCTCCTAACACCAGTAGTGTCATGGTCTCTCCTAACACCAGTAGTGTCATGGTCTCTCCTAACACCAGTAGTGTCATGGTCTCTCCTAACACCAGTAGTGTCATGGTCTCTCCTAACACCAGTAGTGTCATGGTCTCTCCTAACACCAGTAGTGTCATGGTCTCTCCTAACATCAGTAGTGTCATGGTCTCTCCTAACACCAGTAGTGTCATGGTCTCTCCTAACATCAGTAGTGTCATGGTCTCTCCTTACACCAGTAGTGTCATGGTCTCTCCTAACATCAGTAGTGTCATGGTCTCTCCTAACACCAGTATGACATCTCACTCTGTACAGACACCACACAACAAGCATCGTATTCCAGACTTACGATAACCACTCTCATTAAACACAAGTACATACCGTCATATTTTATAGAAATATGACAATATGGCATCATATTCCATACATAAATGACAATGCATCGTCATGTTGTACAGAATAGCCACAATAGTATACCGCCATACTTAATACAAGAATGATATTACCAACGTCTCGTCTAACAACAAAATGAAAACCATTAGTGCCCCCTTTGACAGAAAACGACAATGGGTGTCGTCTCACCTCACCTGTTTTCACCTGAGGCCACACCCAGACACGTGTCTACCTTCATACAGGTAGTATTAGCAGACACTCAGGTAAGTTAATGACCTTCAAATTATACCTCGTCAGGTAGCGTTCAATGGACGTCAGGTGCAGACAGCAGCGTTAATATGAATCAAATCTGATGTTGATAAAGACTGTTCTTGTGATTGGCGTGAAAGGTGAATTAACCTTTCTTGTCGAGACATTTCGTTTATCTTATGAAGAAATATCTCAAAGGGAACGGTTTTAGCATGTTTTCTCTGTAAAAGAAACCGAAATGACCTCCCGATATGGACAGCCATTTTATTTGCTTAGCAAAGTCAGACTTCCTATTGGTAGTAAGAGGTAGTAAATTGTGTATTTTTATATGTGATAACCAAGATATAGATTGAAAAATTTATCTGATTTGGCCATGGTAAACGTTGAACAGTGATCAAATGCTGACTCTCACTTCTATATTTGAAGATGAAGATGTGTCACAGCGTAAGTGGTGTCTGAGCACGGACTTGAATTACTGGTCTGAGCTAACCATCAAACACTATATATAAACTGACAGGCAAAAGAAGGTATACACTTTTGAAAATGAAATTATGGAAACTGGATATTATTGATGTTGACAGTAAGCATCAGATACACATGGCCTAAACATTAACTTTTGTTTTTTTTTAAAATAACACATTTTGGAGAAAATTGGAAAATATTGATAACCACGTGACCTCCATACTGGTGTAAAGTCACGTGACACATAGGTAAAATTGCTACACACTATTAATGTTGGCCATCCCATAGGTGAAAAACACACCTAAAACCCGTCAAAAGTAACACCAGAAACACTCGAATAACTTCTGAAATTTGACAAAAGTTTGGCAATGGATACCAAAGCTACAAGAATCGCCGTTGTTCCTGCACTTCTAATGTAAATGTGTTGTCAAATTACAGCCGAGTTGGGGAGACATTTGACAATCCCAGAACACAAAACAATCGTCTTTTTGCCCCATGAAGGCGGATATCTGTTTGCGTTAGACCGCCGCCAACGCTATCTCTGAGTGCATGACGTCATTGACGACGACCACCATATAATAGATCGGCGTGTCACTATGCACACGTGCACCAGAAGACCTTGAACTGATAGAATCGAAGTTTTTCGACTGCTCAATAGACAGGTACTGACCGCTGAACTTTGATGTATGGCTAATGTCATTATGGCTGTGACAACGTCGGTTTGACTTGCAACGTTACAGCTTTACAATAATTTCTATTTTCTCAAGACTTTGTCGCTGATTGGACAACTGTCAGACGGTCCACAATGGCTTGTTTGAATCAAACCATATCCTCCAGTTAATGAACAAGCGTCGATACAGGTTTTGCATGAACACAGAAACAGCTGTCAGGTGACGTCATAAGACATTTTTAATTCTCGATCAGACAGTGCATTTCATAATGCCTGACACACGAATCGACCACATTTGGCACCCATTTGGCACATTTTACAAATTGAACGACTTAAGGGAAGAGAAAGAATTAAAATTAACGTGTTTTGGTTGGGTTTTTTTACCCCTACATCTTTGGCATCTTGTGTGCCAAACTGGCTTATTAAACATTAACGTTTAGGATTTTGACGTTTTCCGAAATGAATGAACTATCCAATGTACCTTATTTCAAACTTCTACCATATTTAGTTTTTTAATTAGAGTGATTTGAAAAGAGGTGTTCACTTTCTTTTGCCTGCCAGTTTTATGGGCTACTTTGTTTTTAGTGTACATGACTGAACTGGTAAGATTAATAGCCTGAATTGCATTTGGTATTCAATAAGATGTACGTTGCGTTGTTGACATAGCTCTTCTAGCCCCGGATGAGAGAAGTCTACAATGTATGTACATGTAATAGGTTGTGTTTTAGAATGGTGTTCAACTTGGCGTTTAATGGTTATGTAAGTAAAACTAAAGTGACTGTTTATAGGTTTACAGTTGCTGATGCTGTTATAGATTATGTTCCTGCTTAAACAATATTAACAGTTATATTTACAGAAAACATGGACTTAATTTTACTGCTAAGGAAACAGCAACATCTGTTTGCTGTGCACTGAGAGTAATTAAATGCAAATCTAAATTGTTGGGGGATATGCCGTATGGTGTGTTTAACACATTATGTGTATGAAAATCTGGTCCAGTCCATTTTGTCATATGGTTCAGCGGTGTTGGGTACTAGACAGTTCATTTGTATCAACGCCGTTCAAAATATTTAAAGGCATGTCGGTTTCTTTTAAACTGAGTCTCTTGGTTCTAAGACTCCAAACGAAGCTGTACGTGGCGTTATGAGTTGGTTCGCCTCACAAAATTAATAAAATATTGGAATTTTGCGTTTTTGGAGTCGGCCAAAAACTTTAAAATTCCCAGTGTCGTTAGTAGATGGCCTCTCCATTTCAAAAGTATTTGTATAATACAGTTTATTCTATGATGTCTGACCTCTAACATATATGGGTTTTTTTTTATATTTCCACCAATGAGTTTACTTATGCTAAGAATTGTTTATTGTACATAAGTATAAGTAATATAGGTTTCATCAAATATGGAATGATAGTAGTCAGTTTAATTGTAATAGGCTGCCGACTTAACGCATGTTTTAAAAATAGAGCCATGGGCTCTGTAGCTCATCAGGATTTCATTGATTTACTATCTAAAGTTGAATATTTAAGTTATTTAAGTTATTGTTTACAAGCAAAAGATAGGTTCTTAGATCATGACCACTGTGACCCCATTTGGGGTCCAGTGTCACATAATCTACAATTTAGAATCCCCATTGGCCAAGGAGTCTGCACACAACTTTTCAGCTCTCTAGACCTTTTGGAACTGGAGAAGAAGATAAAAGTAGGTTTTTAAGGCTGTGACCCCTGTGACCCCATTTGGGGTCACTTGGTCACGAAATCTACAATTAAGAATCCCCATTGGCCAAGGAGTCTGCACACAACTTTTCAGCTCTCTAGACCTTTTGGAACTCGAGAAGAAGATGAAAATAGGTTTTTAAGGATGTGACCCCTGTGACCCCATTTGGGGTCATGGGGTCACGAAATCTACAATTTAGAATCCCCATTGGCCAAGGAGTCTGCACACAACTTTTCAGCTCTCTAGACCTTTTGGAACTGAAGAAGAAGTTGAAAATAGGTTTTTAAGGATGTGACCCCTGTGACCCCATTTGGGGTCACGGGGTCACGAAATCTACAATTAAGAATCCCCATTGGCCAAGGAGTCTGCACACAACTTTTCAGCTCTCTAGACCTTTTGGAACTGGAAAAGAAGATGAAAATAGGTTTTTAAGGATGTGACCCGGGTGACCCCATTTGCGGTCACGGGGTCACAAAATCTACAATTTAAAATCCCCATTGGTCAAGGAGTCTGCACACAACTTTTCAGCTCTCTAGACCTTTTGGAACTGGAGAAGAAGATGAAAATAAGTTTTTAAGGATGTGACCCCGGTGACCCCATTTGGGGTCACAGGGTCACGAAATCTACAATTTAGAATCCCCATTGGCCAAGGAGTCTGCACACAACTTTTCAGCTCTCTAGACCTTTTGGAACTGGAGAAGAAGATGAAAATAAGTTTTTAAGGATGTGACCCCGGTGACCCCATTTGGGGTCAAAGGTTCACCAAAAAAAATACAATTTAGAATCCCCATTGGTCAAGGAGTCTGCACACAACTTTTCAGCTCTCTAGACCTTTTGGAACTCGAGAAGAAGATGAAAATAGGTTTTTAAGGATGTGACCCCGGTGACCCCATTTGGGGTCATGGGGTCACGAAATCTACAATTTAGAATCCCCATTTGCCAAGGAGTCTGTACACAACTTTTCAGCTCTCTAGACCTTTTGGAACTGGAGAAGAAGTTGAAAATAGGTTTTTAAGGATGTGACCCATGAAACCCCATTTGGGGTCATGGGGTCACGAAATCTACAATTTAGAATCCCCACTGGCCAAGGAGTCTGCACACAACTTTTCAGCTCTCTAGACCTTTTGGAACTGAAGAAGAAGTTGAAAATAGGTTTTTAAGGATGTGACCCATGAAACCCCATTTGGGGTCATGGGGTCACGAAATCTACAATTTAGAATCCCCATTGGCCAAGGAGTCTGCACACAACTTTTCAGCTCTCTAGACCTTTTGGAACTGGAGAAGAAGATGAAAATAAGTTTTTAAGGATGTGACCCCGGTGACCCCATTTGGGGTCACAGGGTCACGAAATCTACAATTTAGAATCCCCATTGGTCAAGGAGTCTGCACACAACTTTTCAGCTCTCTAGACCTTTTGGAACTCGAGAAGAAGATGAAAATAGGTTTTTAAGGATGTGACCCCTGTGACCCCATTTGGGGTCATGGGGTCACGAAATCTACAATTTAGAATCCCCACTGGCCAAGGAGTCTGCACACAACTTTTCAGCTCTCTAGACCTTTTGGAACTGGAGAAGAAGATGAAAATAAGTTTTTAAGGATGTGACCCCGGTGACCCCATTTGGGGGTCACAGGGTCACGGAATCTACAATTTAGAATCCCCATTGGCCAAGGAGTCTGCACACAACTTTTCAGCTCTCTAGACCTTTTGAAACTGGAGAAGAAGATGAAAATAAGTTTTTAAGGATGTGACCCCGGTGACCCCATTTGGGGTCACAGGGTCACGAAATCTACAATTTAGAATCCCCATTGGCCAAGGAGTCTGCACACAACTTTTCAGCTCTCTAGACCTTTTGGAACTAGAGAAGAAGATGAAAATAAGTTTTTAAGGATGTGACCCCGGTGACCCCATTTGGGGTCACAGGGTCACGGAATCTACAATTTAGAATCCCCACTGGCCAAGGAGTCTGCACACAACTTTTCAGCTCTCTAGACCTTTTGGAACTGGAGAAGAAGATGAAAATAAGTTTTTAAGGATGTGACCCCGGTGACCCCATTTGGGGTCACAGGGTCACGAAATCTACAATTTAGAATCCCCATTGGCCAAGGAGTCTGCACACAACTTTTCAGCTCTCTAGACCTTTTGGAACTCGAGAAGAAGATGAAAATAGGTTTTTAAGGATGTGACCCCTGTGACCCCATTTGGGGTCATGGGGTCACGAAATCTACAATTTAGAATCCCCATTGGCCAAGGAGTCTGCACACAACTTTTCAGCTCTCTAGACCTTTTGGAACTGAAGAAGAAGATGAAAATAGGTTTTTAAGGATGTGACCCCTGTGACCCCATTTGGGGTCATGGGGTCACGAAATCTACAATTTAGAATCCCCATTGGCCAAGGAGTCTGCACATAAAATTTCAGCTCTGTGGAATCATTGGTTCTGGAGAAGAAGTCGAAAAAGCGAAAAGTTTACGGATGGACGGATGGACGGATGGACGGATGGACGGATGGACGGACACCATGCCATGCCATAAGCCCATCGGGCCTTTCAGGCCTGATGAGCTAAAAATTCGTTAAATTCAAATAAGGTATAATCTCCTTTTCTGAATAGGCAAAGATCGTGATAACTGTATGTACATCTTTTTATGTCAGGGAATTCAATGGCATTACCCAGAGAACAAGTAATATATACTTATGTTAGGTAGAATGTAGGTATTACACACTCGACCGACCAGCCTCACCCGTCGTCGTGACGTGTATCTATCTCTGTTCCCATCTTGTCTGGGGTGCCAGACTGGGGTCAGAAGAAGAATGGAGTCCTACATCATTACGTAGCTCTATCCAACCCTTGATGTTTAAACGACTGTCAGAAGTAATAACGTCTCGTTTAGGAGTAGTAGGTGGGTGTTGAAAGAGGAACTGAAGTGAAAAAGAAAAACAGATTATTATTATATGAGCGTACGTGACATCTCTAGCCTCTATCTATGACATCTCCCCCGACCCCCCACCCGACCTCTTCTCCATCTCCCTCTGACAACCCAAAACCCTCTCCAACCGACACCCTCACCTCTGACACTCTCTCTTGGTCTCACCCAGACACCCCTCACCTCTGACACTCTCTCTCGGTCTCACCCAGACACCTCACCTCTGACGCTCTCTCTCGGTCTCACCCAGACACCCTTACCTCTGACACTCTCTCTTGGTCTCACCTAGACACCCCTCACCTCTGACACTCTCTCTCGGTCTCAACCAGACACCTCACCTCTGACACTCTCTCTTGGTCTCACCCAGACACCCTCACCTCTGACACTCTCTCTCTCTTGGTCTCACCCAGACACCCTCACCTCTGACACTCTCTTGGTCTCACCCAGACACCCTCACCTCTGACACTCTCTCTTGGTCTCACCCAGACACCCCTCACCTCTGACACTCTCTCTCGGTCTCACCCAGACACCCCTCACCTCTGACACTCTCTCTTGGTCTCACCCAGACACCCTCACCTCTGACACTCTCTCTCGGTCTCACCCAGACACCCTTACCTCTGACGCTCTCTCTCTTGGTCTCACCCAGACACCCTCACCTCTGACACTCTCTCTCGGTCTCACCCAGACACCCTTACCTCTGACACTCTCTCTCGGTCTCACCCAGACACCCTCACCTCTGACACTCTCTCTTGGTCTCAACCAGACACCTCACCTCTGACGCTCTCTCTCGGTCTCACCCAGACACCCTTACCTCTGACACTCTCTCTCGGTCTCACCCAGACACCCCTCACCTCTGACACTCTCTCTCGGTCTCACCCAGACACCCTTACCTCTGACACTCTCTCTCGGTCTCACCCAGACACCCTTACCTCTGACACTCTCTCTCGGTCACACCCAGACACCCCTCACCTCTGACACTCTCTCTCGGTCTCACCCAGACATCCTCACCTCTGACACTCTCTCTTGGTCTCACCCAGACACCCTCACCTCTGACACTCTCTCTCGGTCTCACCCAGACACCCTCACCTCTGACACTCTCTCTCGGTCTCACCCAGACACCCTCACCTCTGACACTCTCTCTTGGTCTCAACCAGACACCTCACCTCTGACGCTCTCTCTCGGTCTCACCCAGACACCCTCACCTCTGACACTCTCTCTCGGTCTCACCCAGACACCCTCACCTCTGACACTCTCTCTCTTGGTCTCACCCAGACACCCTCACCTCTGACACTCTCTTGGTCTCACCCAGACACCCTCACCTCTGACACTCTCTCTTGGTCTCACCCAGACACCCCTCACCTCTGACACTCTCTCTCGGTCTCACCCAGACACCCCTCACCTCTGACACTCTCTCTTGGTCTCACCCAGACACCCTCACCTCTGACGCTCTCTCTCGGTCTCACCCAGACACCCTTACCTCTGACGCTCTCTCTCTTGGTCTCACCCAGACACCCTCACCTCTGACACTCTCTCTCGGTCTCACCCAGACACCCTTACCTCTGACACTCTCTCTCGGTCTCACCCAGACACCCTCACCTCTGACACTCTCTCTTGGTCTCAACCAGACACCTCACCTCTGACGCTCTCTCTCGGTCTCACCCAGACACCCTTACCTCTGACACTCTCTCTCGGTCTCACCCAGACACCCCTCACCTCTGACACTCTCTCTCGGTCTCACCCAGACACCCTTACCTCTGACACTCTCTCTCGGTCTCACCCAGACACCCTTACCTCTGACACTCTCTCTCGGTCACACCCAGACACCCCTCACCTCTGACACTCTCTCTCGGTCTCACCCAGACACCCTCACCTCTGACACTCTCTCTTGGTCTCACCCAGACACCCTCACCTCTGACACTCTCTCTCGGTCTCACCCAGACACCCTCACCTCTGACACTCTCTCTCGGTCTCACCCAGACACCCTCACCTCTGACACTCTCTCTTGGTCTCAACCAGACACCTCACCTCTGACGCTCTCTCTCGGTCTCACCCAGACACCCTCACCTCTGACACTCTCTCTCGGTCTCACCCAGACACCCTCACCTCTGACACTCTCTCTCTTGGTCTCACCCAGACACCCCTCACCTCTGACACTCTCTCTTGGTCTCACCTAGACACCCTCACCTCTGACACTCTCTCTCGGTCTCACCCAGACACCCTCACCTCTGACACTCTCTCTTGGTCTCAACCAGACACCTCACCTCTGACGCTCTCTCTCGGTCTCACCCAGACACCCTTACCTCTGACACTCTCTCTCGGTCTCACCCAGACACCCTCACCTCTGACACTCTCTCTCTTGGTCTCACCCAGACACCCCTCACCTCTGACACTCTCTCTTGGTCTCACCTAGACACCCTCACCTCTGACGCTCTCTCTCGGTCTCACCCAGACACCCTCACCTCTGACACTCTCTCTCGGTCTCACCTAGACACCCTCACCTCTGACACTCTCTCTCGGTCTCACCCAGACACCCTCACCTCTGACACTCTCTCTCGGTCTCACCCAGACACCCTCACCTCTGACACTCTCTCTTGGTCTCAACCAGACATCTCACCTCTGACGCTCTCTCTTGGTCTCACCCAAACACCCTTACCTCTGACACTCTCTCTCGGTCTCACCCAGACACCCTCACCTCTGACACTCTCTCTCTTGGTCTCACCCAGACACCCCTCACCTCTGACACTCTCTCTTGGTCTCACCTTGACACCCTCACCTCTGACACTCTCTCTCGGTCTCACCCAGACACCCTCACCTCTGACACTCTCTCTTGGTCTCACCCAGACACCCTCACCTCTGACACTCTCTCTCTCGGTCTCACCTAGACATCCTCACCTCTGACACTCTCTCTTGGTCTCACCCAGACACCCCTCACCTCTGACACTCTCTCTCGGTCTCACCCAGACACCCTCACCTCTGACACTCTCTCTCGATCTCACCCAGACACCCTCACCTCTGACACTCTCTCTTGGTCTCACCTAGACACCCTCACCTCTGACACTCTCTCTCGGTCTCACCCAGACACCCTCACCTCTGACACTCTCTCTTGGTCTCACCCAGACATCCTCACCTCTGACACTCTCTCTTGGTCTCACCCAGACACCCTTACCTCTGACACTCTCTCTTGGTCTCACCCAGACACCCCTCACCTCTGACACTCTCTCTTGGTCTCACCCAGACACCTCACCTCTGACGCTCTCTATCGGTCTCACCCAGACACCCTCACCTCTGACACTCTCTCTCGGTCTCACCCAGACACCCCTCACCTCTGACACCCTCTCTTGGTCTCACCCAGACATCCTCACCTCTGACACTCTCTCTTGGTCTCACCCAGACACCTTCTCGCCCTGACAATAATCGTGTGATGATATTCGAATAATATGTGGATGAAGAAGTGTTGTGGTAAATCATGGTGAATATGCTTACTTACATTTGAAGCCTTTGTCACCCTTTTGCTAACAAGAAACGAAGGTTACTTTGAAACTTGTGTTAGGATATGCATGCCAACACACGAAATAGTCAATCAGAATTTACAAGGGTTGGAGATAGTGGGAACATATGGATGGTTTGGGGTCCTCTACTCTGGTGAATAACCGCCGAAGGTAGGTGGACATGTGCCCTATACCATAATAATGAGGAGACATTCCCTCCCCTCTACCCCTTGATACAGCTCACAATGCCAGCACTAATCAGTTATCTGCCTGTTCATCTGATGCCGTTATCTGAGGGTAATTCAACTGTCTCCCCCATTATGGTCAGGTCCTCTCCTGGGTGGGAGATGTGAAGTCGAGTGATAAGAAACGAGTTCTCTTAGAAAGAAAAATTATTTTGAAGATTATTTTGTTGTAATTGGTGTCAATAATGGGTCAAGACATATTCGTATTAGTGATAATATGTTGCATGAATTATTTTCACTTCATTATTGTTAGAACGTCCTCCTTAAACTTGATTGTTAGAATAATATATCAAATTAGGCCATTCTTGAATCTTGAATCTTGAACTTACGCTATTATGTAAAAAAAATATCAATCACCAAAAACGAATTTTCGTAGATAAGTTATTTGACTTAAACTACCGGGCAAAAGAAAGGACTCACCTCAGTTGATTTTATCATATGTATGATTTTCAATTGCAAATATCTCAAGTTTTCGATGTCATAATCCAAAACTGATAAGTACAGGTGTTTAGTTAGCAGTCAAAGAATACTTATACATGTTTTTTATTAAATTTTTTAAAAATGAAATTTTAAATTTAATTTTGTTTTTAAATTATGTTTGATGATACACAATTGTTCACCGACATATAAGACATATCCTATGTGAAAATAAATAAATGTGCCTGATTCTGCACACATTTACAACATTTTAAACAGGGTAGGGGTCATGTTGGTTAAATTTAATTCTTAACCCTGTCTTCATTACAAAAAGATATTTGAACTAAAAATTAACCACAGTCACCAACAAAGTCATCCAAACTACTGCAGATAAGTATTATTGTATCGTGCCATAGTCAAATACATCTGATTTTTTTAAATATTGAATTAATAGAAACAAACTTAGGTGAGTCCTTTCTTTTGCCCGGTAGTTTAATTTGAATTCAAAACACGATGTCGTTATGTTACGTATTAAATAATAATCCCTGAAAGAAGCTACAACACATTTTTAGCAATTAAAACGTACCGCAGTCAGTTTATATAGAATTAAGTTGATACTTTAGTAAAAACCAACAATTGCATAGTATTCCAATACAGCATAATTGCCGCTCACTTTTCTAAACGGAACTGTTTTGAAAACATGCAGATGACTGTTTAATACCATTTCATTTTCAAACGAAAATATTACCGAGGATATATCAAGAGGAACACCATGGTCGTGTTCAAGAGAGGTTTCAAAGTAATCGCTCAATTAGCGATTACGTTTAAACCTCTCTTGAACGCGATTGCTCAATGTAGCGCTACGTAGCAAAGCGAGCGAACTTTGAGGTTTTGCACCGTATCGTTCAGGAGAGAATGAGCGCTACTTGAGCGCTACATGGAGTAATCAATGAGCGATTAAAAGCGCTCGCTGTTATGGAACGGAACCCATGACATATTTCTCACACATCATTGCATATATATACACACACACATATAACCAACGATATGGTATTACTAACTAGACTTGCTGAATAATAACCCAGACTGTATCAAAGACGTTTATTTTATTTCATACTGAGTCACGGGACATGACTTACATGGTTCATGAGAGCCATTTGACGTGAATCCATAATTGAATGTTGTAAATAAATTAACATGAACTTTCACTGATGAAACCTTGATGTCTGCAACCAACTCTAATCAAGAAGTTGAAACAGTTGCCACGTTGTAGTTATATTCAGAACCAGATTAACTAACCTTTGACCTTCCGTTCCAGGAACCATATGGATGTATCTGTCAGAATGACACACCTCCTTTGGGACCACACATCCTCCTGACCAAGATTCCTATACATTCTAGTTATCTCTTGTCTCTATAATGGACTTAACGTGAGGATATGAATTGTTATTCTTTTTAAAAACAAAACAAAAAATGTATTTCAGCGCTTTTCCGAATGCTATTTTGTTGGTCTTGTGTAGTCACTGCGCGTTGAATTGTGACTTGCTGAATGAGGAATCATGCTCTTATACACTGTCATGGACCGGGATTACCTACATAAGATCCACTATTTCATTATCCCTATTTATCCCTATTTACTTCAGGTTGTATCATATTCAAGTATTTATGATTTAATGTCAACCTTTCCCTTAGTGAGAGAGATTGCATTACTTGAATAACAACTTCAATATGTCCCATGAGGAATCCGTTCAACAGGTCCTAATGTTGGTGGATATGTCTCCATCTTGAAGCCACTTTGGGATGAAAGCATTCCATTCGCTGTATCAAGGGATTGTATATAATTGTATACAATTCTTTGATTGTATGGAAAATATGCATTTATGGCATTTGTAATTAATAGAATTCATAAATGTGTTCACAACAAAGTTTAACAGACAAGGTTAACACTTTTGACTGGTATTTCTAGAAACATATGCAGTGGACGGTTACTACCTGACGTTTTTCAGTGACAAGTCCTCGTCCCGCCTGATTCAGAGGATACTGTTTCCTTATTTTAGCTTTCTTGAGGATCACTGAGAACTATCTTCCCGTGAACGACCATCGACCATATGAACACTTCCACTGATTACCACGGGCAGCCATGTTGATAAATTCAGACTCTATTCCACTGTCGGACAAGGCATGTGAATGTCAGAATTTATTGTCATAATGTGTCAAAAATAAGGAAAAAGGATAATCGATCTCAATTATGTTCGTGTTCGCAGTCCTATTGTGTCAGTATAAAATCTTCAGGAGTCAGTTCCTCAGAGTACTATATATTGAAGTGGTTCCATGGGTTCAGTGAAATGTCAAGCCTCCTTTGGGACTCCTTCCCACCTGTCTTAAAGGTGATACATACGGTTCGTATCACATCTGGATGTCGCCTTGAGATGAAAGCATTACAATCATCGCATCTACCCACCAAAGCATACTTCGTAACCGCCATGTTGTTCCAGGCTGTTATAAGTATGTCACACCGGAAACCGCTATATCTTACTTCCGGTTATAGCTGGAACCGATGGTGGAGGGAGAAATGACTTGTTTGTCCTCTACGTATCACGATCTGTTCAAACTCGGTTGTGGAGACATGAAGGTCACTTATTGGAAACACAAGAACATTTCTTTATTTCGGCACGTGGAAGATGTCTCTCTATATCACGTCACGTGACGTCAAATGTTTTCACGTTCTTCACACATGTGATTGTTCTTCACAGATGTGAAACATTTGGAATAATAATTTACGATCTTATAGTCAATGAGTAGCCCCTGTATTCTTACAGTTCCGCACAGTTCTGCATTGTTTGCCCTTCGTTTCACCAGAGACTCTCTAATTAGATACCATATTGTCCCTGGTTTCACAGTTATTCGAGCATGATATACATCAAAAGCAAGAGACAGGAAATATGTCAATCCGAGAGTAGACCTATTACAATCTTATATAAATTGCCATACTTGTATTTCCGCTTTTTCAGAAACTTTATGTAAGTCAGTGATTTTACATGTATGTTTCCCCTCAATAGTATCTGCAATACAGACTGTTCAGCAAAACCACAGTCAACGCTGCTAATTTCAAAATGTATAATAATAGATTTCTAGCATGTTTCTGCAAATCAGGAAATTGAAAAGGCTGTTTGCTTTACATTAAAGACTCTATTCTACTGCCAGTCATTTCTTCCCCCATAATCTTTCTTACTTGAGAGGAAATGACTTGAGTAACTTCTGCGGGGAAAGAATTGAAATTCAAATGCTAGTTTAGCCTATTGTACATCAAACGGCTGCAATTTATAACACAACAGTCATCTAATAGATGTATGAACATGAGCAATTATACATGAACATGAAGAATGAATTATTTATGTTAAAATGAAGCAAGCTATGTATAATGAAAAGAATAAAAAGGCACATTTTGTTTTATTATCCCCATATCATTGTGTTATGAAATGTTCATGTTTGACGATGGGTACTTACTAAGAACATGTATCAGTCAGCGCTAATGATATACTGTATACAGCGTTGTTCATTATCTGTCCAATGGTTTTCAAGGATCTGACAATCTACATTTTAATGCAGATTGTTAAATGAATATCCACACACGGCTTAGCTTTATGATCCACGTTTACCAAGAAGTCTGCATTTCACCATGTTAATGCTTTTACTGAGTTTTCAGCTTTACAGTGGTTTTATTTTTTTTAAAGAAAATTATTTAGGATGTGGACCATTTGGCTCTCATTAGGCCACGGAATCACAAAATCTTCAACTTGTAAACCGTATTGGCTAAGGAATCAGTGCAAAAGTTTAGAAAACATACAAACAAATATATATTTTATTCGCTTCAGATTAATTATCCAGTAGTGTATGAAAGTGTTGATTGAAATTAGCAAGTGCATTAACGATTTTAGAATGAAGATCTTTGTTCAAAAAAGGCTAATGACTATGCCTTGTGACAAAATTTACCAGCATGTACGATTGGTTTAATATTTCAAAAAATGAACTACCAAGAAGAATTCTTTGTTAGCTTTGAAAAATTTTTTGTTTGGAGAATTACTCAGAGCTCTAAAACTCATTGTCCTCCACACGTGGAGACCCCGAGAACAATAATCCATATCGCACGACGTATTGGTGATTTTATACTACTTCGAATATTTAATTGTGAGAAGACACAAGGTGTAAGGGAGGCAACCCATTTGGGATGTTTTATTTGCTTACATTTGCATATTAACATTTATAAATAACTTTACTTCTAATTTTATCGATTCGTGTTTCAATACATTTTTTTTTATCTCTTAATACATACATATGGATTTTTAAAATTTTAAACAACTTATCTGATTTTTAAAAAAGTACCAATTTTGTAGATTCGAACTCATTCATTTTTTCTTTAAAGGCATGAAATAAATATCCATTGCCATGCAGCAGGGTAAGAGTTATCTTTTCTTTACGAAGCATTCGGAAGTTATCGGATGTTTCAGTAGAACCGTTATCGAGGTTAGGAATTCGTAGATATTAGTGGGAATGTTTTAGACGTCAACAAAAGCACGTGTCCATTCATAATAATTGTAACCGATTGTTTATCATTGATGCAAATTGGTTGTTCGGTTTGAAGAGATGTCAAGATGGCTGTGAAACTTATCAGATCTAATGGCTGATTTACTTGGTGGAGTTTGACAGGAATGACAAAGTAATATGGTTGATGTTGTAAGTTTTTATCTGTAAATATATTAGTTCGATTGTGTATTTGAAATGTTCCATATCACTATGATACACTGTTTTTAGTTAAATTTGAATAGAATACATAAAATTGTGATCGTCATGTTTGAACTATGTTAACTTTAACCTTTTTGTCGGCTGCAAGTGCTGAATATAACAAAGTTTGTATTGATGTTATTATTGGCAGCCTGTGTTGCATACAGCTAAGACAGAGTTAATTATCAAATGTCAATATCTTCTTTGGTAATGAAAATATATATTATCAACATGATAAAGGAGTTTATTCTTAAAGAAGCACAAACAAATACAGATGAAATGAATTCTTTAAATCAATATTTGAAGTATCTTGTTTAAGTAAATGAAAAATCATGTGACCACATTAAAGATTACATGGAGCATAATGGTGAAATTACCTATCTATTATTACACAATGTAGGAGTAAACCTTCAAGGCAAGGAGCCTATGACAGGATGAATTGCTAATTCCCAAATTGCTAACATAAGGCATCTTATATAATAAAAAAAAGGATTATGTTGTTGTTGTTTTCAGAGCGTGATTATACCTGTCTACAATGGAGATAAATGGCTGACAGAATGTTTAGAGTCCGTCATCAGACAGAGCTTCAGTGGCAGACTCCAGGTGTCAGTCTACAACGATGGTAGCACAGTGAGTGGAAATACCATCGATGTTTCGTCATTTTATATGATGAGCAAGAATGTGTATCATCTGATAGTAGTTGGAATGGAACAAGTAACACTGTATCAATGTATTAGTGCCATGGATCTTCAGTAAATGTCCTTTTGAAGGGGGTGTAAATAAAGGATGAAGAAAAGTGAATTTGTCATCCATGTTTAGAATATACTTGTGCATTTCTGCTCCATCAAGGTATTTACATCTGTAAGGCTTCTCCATCCCCTGATTGCCTTCACATCTTTTATCTCGTATTGCTGAAGAAGTAAAATGTTGTGATTTTAGATTTGATGGTCAATCATCAGTATCCTCTTCTGTGTACTGCCAATATTGTTCAATTTAAAATATTTTCTGGGGAGGTAGCAGGTAATTTATAGTGATACGAGGTAAAAGGTGCCAAGACAATCAGTGGAGTGAAGGAGGTTTGCTGACGTATGAATACCCTGGTGGATCAGAATGATACACTATGATATACAGCGTTTCCCTGTGACTAGACTAGGTCTTACACTGTGTCAGTGCACCACATTGAATATTGCTTCGATTGAAAGAGGGATTAATTGCATACAGTGTGGTCAAAATATTTTGTGTAGTTAAAGTTAACCTCTAATGTTACCATTATTCAAATTAGTAAACATTTTATAAGTGTTAGGTTCCTTTGTGAAAAGAACATTTTCTTTTTATCTACCCAAATGATTTTTTGATTCAATCTGGTAATAATCTAATTACAGGATTCCACACAAGACATACTCGATTCGTGGAAAGACAAACTTGAAGAAAAAGGTATAGAGGTTGTAATACACGGCCACACAGATGAAACACCCAGAGGAGGTAATCTTTACAGCATTAAGTCGTCAAGTATATTGTCATTTAATGTGTCTGTAGGACATTCCTCAGTATTGGAATTAAATCATAGTACATGGTTTTTATATCAAATATATCTGCATCAAGTATTTCAATCTAATTATCAACAAATGCTATTACATCATGACTATAGGGTTAGACAACTGACTCCACTCTAAATATTACAAATCATTCTGTTGCCGTCAGTGGGATACTCCAAGAACCAGGCGGTGAGACACAGTACTGGAGAGTTCCTGTGCTTCCTGGATGCTGTAAGTCAACTATTTATTCCAATATTTCTAGTTGTAGAAACATTACTGGTATGACTGTAATCAACAAAATTACTGTTCCTTCCCTATCAAAAATCAAACATTTAGATCACCCCTTCTTAAAGATATAGTAATCACCTGGCCTAGGTACTCAGGGTGGAGGGGTGTCCAATAATCAGTTGTTGAGGGAAGTTATATGATGCTACTTTAAATTGAGGAATATATACATGCCACTAGTATTCATTGATTTGGCTTATGTTTCAATTTCATTTCTCAAACGTATATTTCTTAACTGACTTACCGGTAATCTGTGAAATAGCCTAATTTAAAACATTTAAAAGTTCAAATGGTTAAGTTGAGAATAAAATATGAAAGGAGGCTGTGAAATCTCATCATATCAGCTTTCTAGACTTACTAAAATAAAAAAAAGAATAGGCTTGCTTTTACTTTTATTTCCTCTGAATGATAAACTATTGAAACAATTGATCGCCCATGTTCTCTGCTCAGGACGATGTGATGCATGAAGATCGGGTACCGAGACAGTTGGAAGCTGCCCACGCTCATCCAGATGCCGTGAGAATTGTCTCCCTTGTATAAACTGTTCAACAGGGGATGAATGATTTTGAATTTCTCTCTCATATTTCACTGAAAAAAAGTACTTCGGATGAAGTCACCAATTTCATTTTGTCACTATTCTGAACATTTTGTTAAAACGTTTGAGTAAATAACATTGCTTTATAGAAATTAGTCTTTGAGTAATTGCACTTGCCGTACAACACTTTACATACTCATACAGTAATAATATCATATCAAGCCAATGGTTATCTAGTTGTGATTCTGTGCATTGGTCATTCATAATGATTTCACAGTAATTGTGCTGCTATAATGTTAATGCATGAGTAGAATTAACGCAAAACTCTGTTACAGATTATCGGGTGTTGTTTTCATCGAGACCCCCCAGACTCGACAGTCCGGTTCACACACTGGGCTAACAGCCTCACCCAGGAACAACTCTCTCTCCAGGTGAGGTGCGTACAGGGGCGCATCCAGAGGGGTATTCAGGGGGTTCAAACACATCCCCCCACACCCCTTTTCGAGAAAGTGTGCATGTAAATTTTACAAGCCACCTGAGTAAACCACCTGCCCCCCATTCAATCCAGGATCCGCCCTTGACATAGCATTCAATATAAACATGTTATGTTTGATTTGAAACAATTTAATATTCATTAAGTCATATAATGTTAATTTCAGGGCATTTAATCACTCAATGAGAATATTCTGTAGTTTGGAACCCTGACCAGCAGATTATGTTTGGTGATGATTTATTGCATAATATAGACATTGTGTTATTATGTAAATCTTAAAACTTTGATTATACATCATGCAAATGATGATCTGCAGAGCCAATGGCGCTACTTTTTTCTCCAGGTGTACACATCCCACGGCCCGACTGTTGTGATGCCGACATGGTTCTGTTCTAGGAAGGTGTTCAACAAAGTGGGAGTGTTTGATGAAGGAGGGAAGGTGCGCGTCATAGATTCTCATGTCATTTCTGCCCACATAGCCTCTATACAATCAGGCTATATCCCTCAGTTCTTGCAAAATTGCCCAGCAGTGTTACTTCAATTCTTGCTTCTATCCAATCACAGGTGAAGGAAATCTTGCTTTCTCAAAGAATGATTAATTAAAACCATTAATTATTTACTTTATATAGGACAAAACCAAAGTGATTCAAGTCACTGTAAAACTGTAAAAGTTTGCAATATTTTCCGGGAATGCAGTGGTAACACTTCTATACAGACAAACAACATGTAAGTATGTGAAAGCTGTAAGGTACTAACCCCAGTATTTAGACCCCATGTGAAGAGGCAAACAGTTACTAAAACTTGAATTTCTCTGCCTGTTTTGGTTTGTCTCCAGGGAGTGCCAGAAGACTTGATATTCTTCTACAAGCACTTGCAGCTTGGTGGCGGCGTGTTTCGTGTTGACCACGACCTGATGACCTACAGATACCATCCTGAGGCTGCGACCTTCTCCGTACACGAGTTGGTGAACTTCCTTTATATGCCTCAAGGCCCATTTAATACTCTTTGAACTCAGTCTTTTTTCCGGGAGAACATTCCTGAGAAAGGATTTGTAAGGCCCTGCAGGCTCCCTATCGAGAGGGCCTTACACAGGATATTACCCTGCTGGGAGGGCCTTGTACAGTATAATACTCTTCCAGGGGGGTATTATACAGTAGAAGGCCTTCTAAATAGGATTCTTTGCACTCAATAAATCCTAAGTCCCAATGAGTAAGATAATCTATCTACATAATTTCCAAGATTAAAATTTTCAAAGCAGACAATCGAACCCGCAACCTTCCGCTTTGTAGCCGAAGACATTACCACTAGACCACAAGGGATTGGTGACAAGGAAGGGTTGATTGTTGGTCTCTACTTTGCTGTCCGATGATATTTCATGTGCACTTTATTTGACTTGAATCACCTGTAATGCAGTGAAAACATTTAGACAATATCACCAACACATTATTATTTTTTTTGGGTATATACAATAGATAACACCCTCATCCTCGGGCGTTCTAGCAAAGAGAGGCCTTTGCCTACGTCCCTAGAGCAAAGGCCTCTCTTTGCTAGAACACACTCGTTGTCAGGTGTTACTTGTATTATGGAGTTGAAATTAATACAGTTTATGTCAGTTTGGATGACAAGTAGAAACTGTAATTTGTTTTATGAAATAATTAATTGCTACTCGTAGTGTAGCAGTGCCTAAAAAGTGTTATTTTATCTGACAAAAGAAGATTTATCTGAAGAAGGCAACCGGGATCACTAGTCACATTTCATGCTGTTGGTCAATGTATTATTTATTGTATCAATAATCTTGAGAGCCACATGATAAGATATCTTCCTCAACGTATCTTTTCATTTCATCATCCGATGTAACTTCAGAGAAACAATCTGGAAATTGAGGGTGAAATATCTGGAGGAGCAAGTGTTATCTCATTGGTCGTCATTTACAATATGGAATGCTGGGAAACAGGGGAGGAAACTCTACCGCTGTTTGAAACAAGAAAACCAAAAAAAGGTTAATAATAGAAAAAGTCAATAAATATGAAATTACATTATTGCACAATACATCCTCAATTTAAAAAACATTATCCAGTATTTAATCTTTACTCCCTGCCAGGAATACAAGCCAGATTTGGTGTCCAAACATTCACATAACCATCTCATCAATTCCATTGGCAATATTTCTAAGCTTTGCTCGTTGCGGTCATTTTCTCCATTGGTTAACTACCTCCAGGAATAATAACATCTTCTTGTCAACTTTCAGGTGTGTGCATTTTGTGATGTGGATGAAAAGAAAATCAGCAAGGCAGTTTATGTGTATCAAGAATCCAAGGTAATTGATAATAGAGAAGACATTCTTGACCTTTCCATTATCTCCAGATTAACTCTTTCAGTGCTAAGTTTTCTTTAATTTCATTTCAAAATATGGACGTTTGGATAATGAATCTAGGATATGTTAATGCTTTTACAAGATAAAATATAGAACCATCCTCTTAACTATTAATCTGAAATACAAGTTTATATAAAAGTATCTTTTACAGCATCGGTAAATACTAAGAATACAATATATTTAACAAAATATTTTCCTTTTTAGGAACGTTTAAAACCTCAAGTACCTATTGTCCACTTCCGCTCAGCTAAAACTCCCCTCATCATATGTGTTAAACAGGTGAGAGAAACTACACACTCCGGTAACAGTTAGTACATAATATGTACTACATATACTATTATGGAGATATTTCTGGTCAGTAAATTTAGTCATAAAAAATAGAGTGCAATCTCTGCACAATTTTATCGGTTCTAAGCCTCATCCAAACATCTAAACATTCTGAACACAATATTCCTTCTAGTTTGTTCTGGATGAAAACAGGATTTTAGGTAATGTCCTGTGAGGCCCTTATTTGGGGCCACAGCGTCACCAAATCTACAATTTAGAATCTCCATTGACTAAAGACTCATTACACAAAATGACAACCTTCTAGGTCTTTTCGTTCTGGAGAAGAAGATGAAAATAATCTTATCATTTCATCACCAGTCATATGCAGTTCACATATCTCATGTAAAATAACAGAATTCTTAACTCCTCTTCAATTTAGTCCTTTATGACTTGTCACAATTTTCAGTTCAAAGGCTATTCAATAGTTCTCATTTCACATTGATTTCATCAATTTGACAAACATGTCCACAATGTAGATTGTTGTCTCAAGTCGACAAACATTTCAAATAAAGTGATTGAAGTGTCATATTTGGGGTCACCAAATTTACAAGTTAGAATCCCCATTGGCTAAAGAGTTTGCATACAATATTACAGCCTTCTAGGTCTTTTTGTCCCAGAGAAAAAGATGAAAACAGGATTTTAGGTAATGGCCTGTGAGGCCCTTATTTGGGGTCACAGGATCACCAAATCTACAATTTAGAATCCCCATTGGCCAAGGAGTCTGTACATATAATTTCAGCTCTCTGGAGTCATTGGTTCTGGAGAAGAAGATGAAAATAGCTTTTTAGGTTATGACCCCTGTGGCCCTTATTTGGGGTCACAGGGTCACCAAATCTACAATTTAGAATCCCCATTGGCCAAGGAGTCTGTACATAATTTTTCAGCTCTATGGAGTTATTGGTTCTGGAGAAGAAGTCGAAAAAGTGAAAAGTTTACGGACGGACGGACACCATCCCATGCCATAAGCCCATCGGGCCTTTCAGGCCTGATGAGCTAAAACATTTTTATTTTGTTAAGTGCTATTGCTAGGGCAAGTGTCGTAACTAGTATTTTATTGACATCCTGTGTTAACAATTTTCATGGGTTTTTTTCATTGCAGGATCTGACAGGAGGAAGTTTTGAAGAAAACCTTGCATCACTTAATCTGACTGAAGGTACAGACTACGTTCACTTCAACTGAGAAGACTTGTTGAAATCATGAATCTCTAGTAGCAAACCATCCTTCAAGGTCACAAAAATGCTTGTACAAGATGTAAATAAACTTCATCATCATCTGGTTTGTGCTATTTATTCAATTAAGTAGAAGCAATGAAAGTTTAGTGAGGTGGCCTTTATAAAAGCTCTTGCACAAATTTGGGGGGGATGATTTCAGTTCAAGGCGATGCATGTCTGGAAGGCAATTGCCAATAAGTGTACTGTACAGCTTGAGTAATCTTTCTGAGGTTGTTATTTTACAACTGCAGCCCAATTCCCACTTCAGGGAGATCAAAAGGGCAATGAATACAGTGGAGTGTATATTTGAGACCCGCTTCAAACAGGACAGTGACAAGCCAAAAACTTCCATGGAACTGTAAAAGTGAGTGAGTTATTGTTTAACGCCGCTTCAGCAGTATTGCAGCCATTAGCGGGGAAACTGTAGAAGAATAATACAAATAGGTCCTTATCGAAGTAACTATATGAATCCTGTGAACAGTTTGGTAGATATGCTGTGGACACCAAGTACAGTGCTATACATATTGAACCTATAGACATAATGACATCCAAGATTGGGTACATCCATTCGATATAATTCACACAATCTAAATAAATTAGATCAACAGGTATATTAGGTTATACCGTGTTGATTTAACATCGACCAATGCATAGGGCTGTCCCTTTGAACTTTGATTTTCGCCGCTAAGCCAATCACGAAAAAGGCCTCATCTCGCCTGTGCCGTGTTCAAGATAGGTTTCAAAGTAATCGCTCAATTAGCGATTACTTTTAAACCTCTCGTGAATGCGGTTGCTCAATGTAGCGCTACTTAGCAAGGCAAGCAAACTTCAAGGAATTTGCACTGTGTCGTTCAAGAGAGAAGAAGTGCTCATTGAGCGCTACATTGAGCGATCAATGAGCGCTACGAAGCGCTTCATTTTGTTGAACGGCCGGCTGAGCTTGCTCAAAACTCCAAACATCGTTTCGCTGATGTACGATGAAAGGAGTAATTGACTGTCATTCGGAAAGCACCAAGCAACCCAAACTTCGAAAATCCTGTCAGCAAATGAGGATAAATTAAAATAATTAAAACATTATAAAAAGTGAAGAATAGTATTGCTAATAATAATAGAGAAAAATTACTGCCAGGAGCCAAGTTATTTGATATAGGAGTTCTACTTAAGGGGTGATAACTCTTCACTGGAAAAGTCAACTCAAGTGAACTTTTCATTTTTATCTAAGGTTATGGATTATAGAGGAAATATTTGTTCTTCATAAAACAAAACTCATTACATGTATACAACCATAATATCGTCTTCTTTCTTATAAGTAACTATAAAATTATTTGATTTTTAAAAAATGTTATCGACATACTGTTTATGAAAACTGGACAGGAAGCTACAAGTCTCTAGCAGTTTGAGGACCAATTTTGACAACAGACGTGATTGGTCAAATCGAACTCCCCTCTTTTGCACACGAAAGGTCAACGGGACAACCTTTCATATCTGCCACTATTAGATCGACTGTATATCAATGATATAGATCAGTCGATTTAAATTTATTTAGATTGGGATGTACCAAACTTGAAATTATGATTAAAAATTCAAAAACTTTGGGCTCTGACATGTCATCTCTTACGTAAGGCATATTTGCAGTTTTGCTAAACATAACTTTGTAAATTATTTTACACATCATTCGTCACTAAAGGAGTTGTGAACTGATTGGATGAAAATGCTAATAAAATAAAAGGCACAAGAATACCACATTTCAGTTATGTTTCAGAAGTAAAACCAACTTTGGAAATTTGGTTCTTTTAGGATAAATTTCTAGTCTCCATAAACATTGTACACAGAACGCTCAATACCCCTACTACTTCTACAGTAATGTGGGTATGAAGATAACACGACGAAGCACTGGTCCACACAGTTTATTAGAGGGAGATACATTGGTCCCAGGGACATCCTCTGGTTACAACTGCATGCATGCCATGCACCATACACTCCTGTTTTAGTAATTCATCGTCTTCACACACTCAAGACAGGTTATACCAACCCAATACTTCATCTACTCAGCAACTGGGTTACTTAGTACATAATACACCTTAGTGTATTCCTACATCAGTACACCAGGTGTACGCTTACCAGGTTTTAAACCATTCATGTACAAATACATGAAGCGACAGTCATAGCACTATGCGAGGGTATAAACAGAAAATATATACTTTTTGGCTAATATAAAGAATATAATAACTAAACATTGGATCAAACCATCCTTCCATGCATCGTGTTGGTCAAGGTTTGTGACCTGGAGGGGAATCAGTGTCCACGCGAACATTGACATTTTCATTAAATTGAGCTATATTGAGTTTCTGTATTATGCTTCATATAAAAAGTTCTTCCAAGCCATTAATATGCTAGTTTTGTTACATTCATATTTGTTATATCTTGACAGTATACATGCAGTTTGCCAAAATATTACCTGCGTTCATTTGCTAAGCAGTTTAGTCCCAAGATCAATAGCAGACACGGCTGATTAACACTGGCTACAATTGAGTCAGAAGGGAAACAACCCCAGATCAGGGATGAGAACTGTAGAATGCAATAAAGGTTTTCAACTTTACGAGACACTGTATTCCGACCGAAGACTAAGTTGACCATGATGCAGAGCGCCTTCTGCGTTGTCATGGTCACCGTCTCGACAACAAATCAGAAAGACGACCCATTAGATATCTACAACTGTATATACACTGAATCACTGTTACTGAAGTCCTTTTTGTCATCTGTTGGCTTTAACAGAATTAGGACCAGCAACAGTTGAGATTGGGTCGGTTTTTCTGACTGGTTTCCTCCATCGAGCGACAAGACTTTAGACAAAACACAACTGAATTCAATTCTACAACACGTAGAACAAATGTAACACATACTTGTCAACAAGTACACATAACCTAAACCTTTTTGGATAGGAAATCAGATATCATTTCATATTGATATCATATCAAATATTACATTATTCAGTCAACCGACATTCTTACAATCAAATTAAATGAAATACAAAATTCATTCACATAAGAAGCATTTCCAATCTAAAACACATCTACATTGTAAATACTTACAAAAAAGAGAAAAAACATACAGAAAACTTCCAAAAATTAAAATCAAATAAAATGTAGCAATGAAATTCAGCCATGTCCGAGATGCCTTCCATGATGTTGAGCTTAAAAAGGATAAAACTCAAACCAAAATATCCCATCTTGGTTATCGTTCCCCTAAAGAAGACAATTGCCTGTTCCAAGTCTTAGGTGATATCCCTGCAAAGGTGTTACACATTCACTGTGTATTGGAGTCTTGCATAGGATTCACGAACCGGGCTGCCATCCTCGACCTAGACTTCCTGGGAGAAGACAGAGGGGTCACTGAAGAGGATCCTGTGCTTGACTTGGTGGAACTTGTCTCCAATGGCATGCTGATTTTAAACATCTCGTCAAACGAAGCGTTTGTGACAACACGGTCTGAACTCTCATCGCCGCTAAAACTACAACTTGCATCCTTCAAGGTGGTATTTCCGCTACCACTGTTCGATGCAGCAGGTTCATCTAAAGAAGCATCTTCCTTTGCATCGTTAACCCCTTCCTCGGACTCCTCTACACTTGGTGTATGGCCCAGACTATGAGGTGTCTTCGAACTGACCATTATGATGCTGGGGGTGTGGCGGGCGGAGTCGGCTGGACTCTCTCGTCCAGACGGGATGTGGAAGGTACAGCAGACTTCTTGTAACTGTTCAGGGCTTGCCTTCCACCAACCGCCCTTCAGCAGCTCAAGGAGTTCCGTCGACGACATGTCGTGGCCTCCATTCTCTCCCACCATGGCAGCCAGGGCTTCGTCTCCGCGGACTGTACCCTGTTGGCTGTCACTGGCAGGGGAAGTGCTGCGACTGCTGCCCTCTGGTGGCCGGATCACGAGACACTGGGCAGCAAACTGGAGCAACTCTGAGGTGGGAGTGAGACAGAGTGGTGTCTTTAGTCCCTTCTTTTCTTCATCGGTCAGGAACAGAATGTCTCTATCTGCAATGAGAAGATGACTCAAAAATGTGGAATTTGGATAGTTAAGTTTGTAGGTTGTTATAATTTTGTCCAACAGAAAACACAGATAATCACATGAAGACATGAAGACATGACCTCCGTTGAGTAGTTCACCGATCAAGACCCCAGTGAGGTCAAAGTGTTATGTTTGATTTGAATGAGATAGAACACTTGAAGCCATACCTTGAGGACTCTCGAGCTGTATGAGATCCTTGGAGTTGTGTAGAGCAGGGCGGAGCTCCGGGGAGGGGATGGCTGACGGAACAGGCTGACCAAGAACATCTACTCCCTCTTTCTCTACCTCCTCATCTACAGATAATTGTAACAGCATTTACTCAACGTTGCTATAATGGTTTGAATTAAAGATTGATGATAAAGTTCAGATATTGTTATTACCACAAACTGACAATTTACAACCATACAAGATTGAAGGACGTATCAATCTTTCATAATATGAAACATAAAATATTTGTTTACTTGGATATATACGCTTGGTAATCAGAAAAATAATTAAAAAAGTAAGATGGACAATGATAAATGTAAGGCGATTTGACAGAAGAAATCCCACATAGAGCAGAGTGATATAGGACAAAGCGTTACCTAAAGCATCAATAACCCCAGAGTCCGTAGAATCTCCTTTGGCAGCGTTCAGTGCTTTGTGATCGCCAGTGAAGAAGATACGAGCAGGGCTGGTCTTCAGAGAGGCAGGCAGAGCAGCTGGAGGAAGAGAGGTAAGTTAGTACAGACAGAGGTCATCTTTAATCAATAAGCCGTGAGTTGTCAGGAGCACTTCAGTGAGTGAGGTAGTGGTTAATGCCACTTGGGCTATGAGCACGTAAGAGTAATGGTAAACTTTCCAGAGTAATAAGACAAGACATACCAGTTATAGAATTTGAAAATGTTCTGTTTCATCTTTTAAGCAAATTTTCTGCCAGTATTGTTGTTGACAAAATGTCAATCCCTGGCTTGAAATAGGAGAATAAATGCAGTGAAGTCGGCATGTTAGATTAGATAACATTAGCGCTTAAAAATTCTTTTGGCGAAATCATGTTGAGATATTAGTTTAAAGCAAGAAATATTTTTGAAGACATTCATAAATGAATACCGTAACCAAACAAATAGACATCAATATTGATTGAAACATACCAGGAACCCTAATAGCAGAAGAGAGCTGTACATATTTGCGGTTGGGTTTCCCTCGCACAGACACGATATGAGGTATAGCATGCAGGAGTGCTAGAGAACTGTCGAAGCCATGCAGCGCTGGTTTGATCTCCACCCCGTGTACTTCCTGGAATATCTTGTCAAACTGGTGCAGCGGGATGCGGCCATGACGCATCAACATGTGTCGGATGTCTCGCGCCAGAGTTTGAAGGGCGGTCAGTCGGATCAAGGCTGAACCGTCATCATCTCCAGACACCTGTAGGAAAGCAAATATTGGTGAAATTCTTATAGATTATTTTGGCTTCAAGTTGGCTTATATGTTATACAGTTGTCCTTCTGATTAGTGTTACTGCAAAAGAAAGAAACGTGTCACCATTATGACCTAGCATTGTATTGAAATGTATGAGCATGGACTATATAATTAGCAATTACAATGAAGTCAAACTAGAACAGTTCTTGAACACAAGGATTTTTTATAGGAAGGTATTTGTGCTTTTGTCAGTATCTCAACCTGTTATACACAAATGAAATCAATGTGGCTTTTTCAGCAAAATTTTAACAATTCATGGAAATCTCAGCACATTTAGTACTAAGATCAAACACTCACATGTACGAAATCTACAAGCTCCTCCTTGATGCGGCGGACGTCACACTCCTCAAAGAAAGTTGTCTTGTACCAGCTGCACAGCTCCACCAAGGGAAGACAACCCGAACTCTGGTCCATCAAAAGCTGTAGGACACGCAGCGCCAGGGGAGGTAACTCTGCACTCTTCATCAGCACCACATACTCCTGGCTGTTGTACTGTTCAAGCTGTGGAAAATAAAAGAAAACGTGAAAATATAAATCCTGAAACAAATTGATATATGTAGAGGGTATACTAAACAAGCTTGCATGTGATACTATTTTTCATTAAATATGTGAATGGTTTAATAATCAAGAGTGTAAATCTGGATATTTTATCAGAATAAAGCACCACATAATATCAAATGTTTGAATGGTGTCCCAGAAACCTATCACCAACCCAATTCACATATGGCAAATGATAATCATCTCAGGTCCTTAACGAATGTCCCAGTTGTTATTAATCCCCATTTACATATACACGCTATAAGGACCTAGAAGTTGAATGCCTATAAAACCTTGTACTTCCCACAGTGAAATGGCACTCACAGATATGATATGTCGGAGACGGGCCAGTAGAGCGTCGAGGGAGACGACCTGGTAGTCGTGCAGGTGGAGGTTGAAGCCGAACTGTCTGGTGAAGGCCGGGAGCAGGTCCTCCTTCAACATACCGTACCCTGGCTGCTGCTTCAGCAGGGACGTGATCTGCTCCGACAGAACCTTTCTCATCTCCGGCTGGGTCAGACGTAGCAGTCTCTCGTCTCCTTCCTCCTCCAGCTATCAAATAATCAAACAATGTTTAGAATTTATTTTTCATGGGTTTATATTTTGGATTCATACACATACAAGTCATTGAATCATTTGGTTATTTCAACAGTGTCAAACCGATCTTGGTGACTAATTGACAGATATCATAACTGGTATTTAGGTAAATGTTGGTACTGTTGGAACAGTCGGTGCTGGCAGTGTGTGCCCAACTCTGAGGTTGCAGGTTTGATTCCCATCAGGGACTTGTTCCAAGGAAGTACATTTGTTCACTGTCTATATGGTGTGTATTTCTTTGTATTTCATATCACGTAATATTCAAGTAGCCTACCCCGAGGTTTCATTGATATCCCTACCTCGACAACCTGAGGCACCGCCTCAAACAGATCTGTGAGTTTAGTGAAGCCGTAGTCCGCTACCCGACACTGCCTGCCAAAGTGGTGATGGTAGGCGGGGATGAACTTGTTGAAGGGCATGCGGCACCGCGGGTTGTGTTTCAATAGATCCACCACCTCCAGTGCAAACTGCTTTGTTCTCTCCATCTCCTCTGTCGTCTGGTCTGTGGTGAATCATAAGTAAATTCAGATTTCAAACATAATTTTGATTTGATCAATTACTTATTGTCTTAAGCATTTTAACTCATGCTATCATAATTTTTTTACATTGTCTTTATCTGCTATCTGCTATTTTGGTTACTACAGTCTTTCAAGAATGATTAATATATTTGTGATAGATATAATTAATGAATGAGTATTCATGTTAACTTTTCTTTGGTTTTGATTGGACATTTAAATAAACATTGAAATAAACGAACCTCGCTTTGGAACAGAAATGTATGATTTGCCATCTTCTACAGTCATCTGTGGAAGGAAACCATGAATTATTCAAACATTTCTTCAGTTAAATATCCATGTGGTTTCATATTTACAAACAGAGGTTCTGAATCAAACCTATCGCTAAATAAGTAT
This sequence comes from Gibbula magus, assembly GCA_936450465.1. Lineage (NCBI taxonomy): Eukaryota > Metazoa > Mollusca > Gastropoda > Trochida > Trochidae > Gibbula > Gibbula magus. The sequence goes on along the minus strand of OW388290.1, from coordinate 13,091,742 downwards.
ACATGATTTATATATAACTAGAATAGCGTTTGCGGGACACCGCAAAAGCAGAGCAGCTCCGAAACTTTGGGTCTCGCCTTTCCCTGTTCCGCCTTCTCCTCAACATAAATAAAAAGGGAATTTCTTTTGACAATTTTTTTTTCATTATTCAAGTTATTCTAACAAGTTGAATCATCACTGGGGTCACTTTTTACAACTTTGTTCTTAAAACCTATTTCTGATTTCAAAATTGGATCAACAGATTAACACGGCCTTAACCAATATCTCATGACCTTGAACTTTGACCTTCAAGGTCACACCATCAATGAATTCTTTTCATTGTGTATAACAATCAGGCAATGACTCAAAGTGTTCATTGTTAGCATAAGGCATATTCACAATAGCACGCTTAATTTGTGAACTTGCTGTGACCTTGACCTTTGAAAGATTTTAGCAAAAACGTTTTCAAATCTTGGTCTTTCTCCAAAGTTGATATATACCAAGTAAGGGTCTGATAGCACAGAAATTGTTGAAGTTATCGTGTTTACAAGGATTTTTGTAGTGATTTCAGAACTCATGACCTTGACCTTGAATGTGAACATGTCAAAATCATTCCTGAGATTTATAAGAAAGAAGCTACATATATGAGATGTTGATACCTTCATGGAAAAAAGTTATTTAGTGATTTCAGAACTGGTGACCTTGACCCTATCTCGTGACCTTGACCTTTAAAATTCAAGGTCACACAATCAGTGATCACTTTTCATTGTGTATAACAATCATGTAATGATTCAAAGTGATAATAGTTGAAATAAGACATTTCGCAAAAGCATGTTTAAGTCTTGCCCTCGCTGTGACCTTGACCTTTGACGGATGTTAACGAAAACCTTATCAAATCTTGGCCTTTATCCATAGTTGATATACACAAAATAAGAGCCTGATAGCACAAATATTTTTCAAGTTATCATGTTTACAAGGATTTATTTAGCGATTTCAGAACTTGTGACCTTGACCTTTGACCTTGAATGTGAAGATGTCAAAATCATCCACCAGGTTTATAAGAAAGAAGCTATGTATATGAGGTGTTAATACCTTCTTGGGAAAAGGTTATTTAGTAATTTCAGAACTGGTGACCTTGACCATATTTCGTGACCTTGACATTTTAAATTCAAGGTCACACAATCAGTGATCACTTTTCATTGTGTATAACAATCATGTAATGATTAAAAGTGTTAATAGTTGAAATAAGACATTTTCGCAAAAGCATGCTTAAGTTGTGCCCTCGCTGTGACCTTGACCTTTGATGGATGTTAGCGAAAACCTTTTCAAATCTTGGCCTTTCTCCATAGTTGATGTACACCAAACTAAGTCGGAGCTGCTAATTATCTATTATCTATGAATTATACTGTAATTTCTATAATTTTAAATGTAGATAAGGTATTATATATGTTAAACATAAAACTTCCACGTACCAGGAGTGTTGATGATGGAATGTCCATAAGAAGGTCTTCAATGTAACAAACTCCATAGTCAGTTACGTCCCACTGCTTTCCGAAAACAGAGTCTGAAATACAAATATGAAAGTGAACAGATGTTTTCAGCAATGCTTTTCAATATTATACACTATTATCACTTTAGTTGCCAAATTACTTTATATATAATAATACAATCTTATTGGCTAATTTACAGGAATGACACCTTGTAAGAAGGGAAATAATCGGGGATTGGCTACTAGCTAAAGCAACACCAGAATGTTACTGCATTTGGAAGTCTGGTGTTGACAAAGATTTTCATTATTTACAGAATTTCAATCCGTGAAGGAGACTTAAAAAGGATATTTAGCCAACAATCTTAAAATTGAGGCCATGTGGCTGAAACGAGTGGAGCTTAAAACTTCAGTTATTTGAAAGAGCGTCTCTTAGTTGAGCAATGATTTCAAATTTAAGATCAGTCTTGCCATGGTTCTCAGAGTTGAAGTATAGAGCAACTAGTTTGAATCAGTAAGTCAATTATGTTATGCTATTGTGGACTCCGTTTGTTAAGCCTACTGTGTTCTCACCGAAAGCCTCAGCGAAGTCCTCCACTGCCAGCTGTTTGCCAGGTTGTCCCTTCAGTACCTTGAGTAGGTCGGCAGTGAAGCGACGGATCTGGGCGCGGTGACTCAGTGTCAACACTTTCCGGTCTCCCGTGCCGAGAACCTGAGGAATCGCAGGACAATTGAATTTGGATGAATTCTATATCAAATTACTCATTACAATATTTCAAATTAAACATTCTTTTGTCAAGAAACAACTGAACCAAACATTCATTACAACTTCTGGAATTGATGTCTCAAAAGTAAAAGTATGTCAGTCACAAAATTGGGATTATTGTTACACAAATGTAGAGAACAATAACTATCAAAGTATATTCACACACAATGATAGAGTTAGTGAGTTATTGTTTAACACTGATTAGGCAATATTGCAGATATTAGCAGCAACATACTGACAGAACTGGGACAAATATTTAAGCTCATCGAAACACCAATTTACCTGGACAGCATAAGGAATGGCTTCAAACAGCTCCATGAGTTTAGTGTATCCGTAGTCCGCTACCCGACACTGCCTACCGAAGTGGTGGTGGTAGGCCGGTATGAACTTGGAGACAGGCATGCGACAGTTGGGGCTGTGTTTGAGGAGGTCGGTCACCTCCCGACTTATCTGACCCAGCTGGTGGGAGAGCAGGGGGCTCGCCGTCACAGACTGACGTCCAAACTCTGAAAAGGAAATTCAGAAATGTCACAGAAAGTGCAATATTGAAATTGGGAAAAATAAACAAGACTGGTGAAGGTGTTATTTTGTATCCCCTTAATATGAAATACTGCTTTTACAAGAGATTGAAAAGTGGTCAAAGTTTATTGGTGACCTTGAAAACAAGGTCAACTACACTCGAGTCTTGTGTCTGTGTATTCCCCAATTGTTGGATGTCAAGAAATTTTAAGACAACTTCTAAATATGCAGATGGTTAATTCTTAAGTTTCTAAAGAGAAATATGTTCGAAGGTACAATGAATGATCAGTTTTGCGTTCATTTGCATCTTCAGGCAACTTCTCATCACTTTTTCAAAATATCTCGATGTAGCGAAAACCCACCGATAGCTTGAGGCGGCTGGTTCTCCATCCACTGGACCTTCTTGACCCCGAGGCGAGACAGCTGCACCTGTATCCCGGGCACACAGCTGATCAGATGCTCCAGGGGCACCCCGTCCTTCACAGACACCAGCGGGGAGAACTCTGCAGCGTAGCATGCCGGGAAGCTGGAGAAATGAAATGAAATGAGGTGTTTTTAATCTCTTATCTTTCCATCACCATTATTAGCTAAACTTCTTACTGACATTCTGAGTGGTAGAGTTTCCAGAATTACAACTTGCCATGTGCATATTATCAGGGTTCATTCAGGGGGCATTTACTTGGGAAAGCTTTAATGTTTCTGAATAAGAATATAGATTGGTATTTTAAGATAAAAGGTCCTTTTATTAATTTCAATATTAAAAGATTTATCAATAATAAGTTTTGGAAAATAACATATCAACTGTCAATAATCAAACTAAATTATTAATTTCAGCCAACTTACATTGTAGAAATCTATTGGTTAATGTCCAAATTCAACAACTCAAATATAATCGCCTTTAAACTTTTTACTCATTGTTCACTCATTAAACTTTAGAAATATGCAGGGCAAGTAAAAGCAGTTCAGTACTATCAATGCTATAGCATTCTAACCAGTCCTTACCTCATGAGTGGCATGAAGCCATTGTGTGACTGGAGGAGAGAGTGGACCTGAGCAGCGAGAGTCTTGATCTGAATCCGCACTATGGGCAGCATGCAGGAGTTCATGGCCTCCGCGTAGAAGACGCTTCCCTCGGGACAGTGACTCACACACACCGGCTCCTCCAACACCTCCTCGGCCTCGGGGTCAGACACCTGCAGTCATAATCACATGCATTATAACATTCATCTACTGAAATGATAAACAAGTGTTTGCCACTAACATGGCAATGTCCCCCGCCGTTAACATTGAGTTTAGTAAGACACATCATTTTGTCAAGTGTCTTAGTCACCTTGAAAATAAGGTCAAGGTCACCAAAATCAAATGGTATTTGCGTCATCCCCCAATGTAGACCGACACCAACTTTGACAACTTTGGGTGCTTGGGTTCATGAGATATTGCGTTAACAAGAGTTTGAAAAGAGGTCGAAGCATTGTGGTGACCTTGAAAATAAGGTAAAGGTCATCAAAATCGACTGGTGTCTGCGTAAACCGCCAATATAAGCTGTCAGAAAATATTAAGACATATCTAACCGGTCATGAGATATCACGTTAACAAGAGACAATTAAGTGGTCGAAGTGAGGTGGTGACCTTGAAAATATGGTCAAGGTCACCATAATTCACTGGTGTCTGCATCATCCTCCAATGTAGCCTGGCACCAAATTTGAAGACTTTGGGTCCATCTAGTCATGATATATTGTCTTAACAAGATTTTGAAAAGTGGTCAAAGTGTCGTGGTGACCTTGAAAATATGGTCAAGGTCACCAAAATCGACTGGTGTCTGCGTCTTTCCACAATGTAGGCTGACACCAAATTTGAAGACTCTGGATAAAATGCTTCATGAGATATCGCGTTAACAAGAAATGTGGCGTATGGACAGACGTATGTACGTACGGACGATGCTGAATACATAGTCCCCCATTCCGGCGGGGGACAATAAGCAGAGCATCTCCTGGAACTTAACTCAGAACCACAAAAGGCACCACTTAACTACTTAATATGTTTATATGTTTATCAAATCAACCAGTTGTAAGTTGTATTCTGGAAACAAGGGCAACAGTTATTTTTTTTTTTTTCTTGCCAATCATTCTTTATAGGAAAAAACACTAACTGAAAAAAATAATTTTTCAATTATTTGAACAAACAGACAGAAATCTCAAATATCCATAACCATGTTTATAATAAGATCACAAGTTTAGATAAGGCAAGATGCAACTTCGTACCTCCTGTGGGGTGGGAGGTTTGATGAGCCCCGGGGCGAGAAACACCATGCGCCCCGCACCTCCCTGCTCTCGTATATCCAGCACGTCTCTCATCTTGTACAGCTCCGAAACACTGATAGACCGGTGGTATCTGCAATATTGGGTGGAGATAAGCTTTCCTTTGAGAGCTGTGTACAAAACAGCTTTCTAACTACAGTTTCACAAAAGCAACTTATAGTAACAAAATAGTCACCAGGACTTGTTTGATAGCTCAGTAGCTAGCCTTGTCCTGAGTTTACCAACTTGATGGCATTCATGAAATCATAATGAACACTGGTCAGGGTAATGGTTATAGTCGAATAGCTATATCAATAAAATATAAATTTAGATGACTTGACTTCAAGATTTATTGAACTTTCCAACTGCATGAATATTTTGTCTTAATTTCTTTTTAAACAAATCAAAAAGGGAATTCTAAATCTGCCATTACAAATTGATCTTTGGGCATGGCTATTTTACAATCTTGAGATATTACAAATATCTATTTTACAATTTTTAAACTTTTTAAGTACTACTTTTGTTTTATACTAAATAGCAACAGTTCCCACATACCTCTTGTCAAAGAGCTCTATGAACTTGAAGAGAGGTAGAGTGTTCCCTTTAGCCTCCTGAAGAAGAGCGATGGCCTCCGTTCTTACATTAGCGCAGGTGGTGTGCGTATCGTCCGTCTTGAGACTGACTTGTATGCGCTTGTAGCCGATCTTTTTACGGTGAAACTGAGAGATGGCAAAGCGAGCCTCCTCCACAGTTGGGACCTTGATCATTCCGATACAGGTGTTGTCCAGCTGGGTCTTCACGTGCACATTTAGCACCTGCAATCAGGAGTTGAATGAATCTAAAAAGCCTTGATGGCTTCATACCTTGTATATTGGCAGAGCTAGCTCCATGAATTCGAGTGTTGACATTACACAGTTTAAAACGTCTTTGGAGTTCATTATTTTCAATGATTTTTTTCAGTCACTTACCATCAAACTTATTTCAAAACTTGACAGATGACAAACATTTGAAACCCATCAATCTCAGTTTACAAAAATGTTTTAGTTGACCTTTAGGTCTTTAGGTCTCCTCTCAACTTACCTTGACATGAGGGTGGAATGTAGTGAAGAGTATCTTCCGCCACTCCTTGGCACTGATGTTGTAGTCGAGGTTTGTGACCACCAGCTCCACGGGTCCCATCCCGTGGGTAGGGGAACCGTCCGGCAGGGGGGACACATAACCTGGTGGCGGGGGTGAGCTACCCGGGGCGATCGGCTGGAACGTGTTGTTGTTGTGGTAGTTATTATGGTAGTTATTATGCTGGAAGTTGTTTTGGTTTGTGTTCATGTAGTTGTATCTACGAGGACTGTACGATCTGCTGTAGTTGTAATCGTGGGACTGCTGCCAGTACATGCCATAGGGCTGGTCGAGATCGTAGGGCACACTCTTGGGACGACACATGCCGTATGGACCATTATTACGGTAACCGTACTGAGGAATATGCTTCGGACTGGTACTTCCGTAACAGAAGCTGGCATTGTGGGACATGGCAGAATAATGGAAATTATCCATCTGATCATCCGAATATGACCCGCTGTGATGACGCCGTTTATTTCTTCCATTCTCGTCGGCTGACCAATGACGTAATCTCTGCCCATCTCTCAAGCTAGTGTAGCTCATCTTCAAGGTGGACTCTCCCTCACTCTCAACTCCGTTCACTCGGTTCTTATCCTGGTAATTCTGTTGTTGCAGCATGAGCATCTCCCGACTGGGAGGTCTGTTATTGGTCGTGTCCGAGGACGGGTATTTGCCTGGTCCCTCTTCGCTCTCGTCTGTTCCACTCTGTAGTTTTGGGCTGGACGAATACGCTCCGGGAAGGGGAGCGCTTGTACTGCCCCTATACGGGGAGGTGGTACGGAACGGTTTGCGTGCTTCAGTTACCCCTGGGCTTCCTTGTCTCCTTGGCGATGATTTAGGGCTTCCAGAAACTGGTCTCGAAAATTTGGATCTCTTGTTACCTGGAAGTAGAGAATCAGTTACATATAATAACAATGTTTATGAGACAGGAATATTGATAGTGAATATAATTGTATTTTTAAAACCAATTCCAAAATTTATTCATTTCTCAGTTTTACATTGTTTAAATGGGAAAATTTATAGTGAGTGAGTTATTGTCTAATGCCATTTTGGCAGTTTTTGAGCAAATTTGTATAAACCCAAATTTAAAAAAAACATGAACTTGACAAAGATTTCATCCTTAATGCATATTTCAATGAAGCTATGGGGGCTAAAAGAGCTGGTCAAATAATCTTAAGATTATCAAAATCTTGCTGGACAATTTCCACATTTTCAATTTTAAAAATCAACAAAGTGACAGTCATGAAACATTTGGATCATAAAGCAAACATTCATCCAGTTTCAGTCAAGAACAAATTCCATATAGTTACAAAACACAAGTTTACAAAACTAAACCCAACCAAAACACTCACTAGAACATCAACTGCTGAGCAAATGAAATTCATTTCATGGTCAACTCATGACACAAGTGACTTGAGCAATGATGCAAGGAGTTTCTGATCATAGCTGAGGCTCTACACATGTACCCCTCACATAGAAATTCTCATTTTTCAGATTAAAATCAATTTCTCTTGAAATCAGAAGCAATCAGAGATCACAAATCACAACATCAAAACTATATCATACAATAACCCAAAATATATTTGTGATGAGACATTTTAAGCATTTTGGATCAATATGTCAAAATCAATCAACAAGAGATCAAAGATACAAAATGGCCAGATCTAAAGATCACATACCTGTATAGGGTGATAGTGGTCCATTGTCCACTGTACAAGTAGAAGCAGGCACTCTAGCAGTGATCTTCTGCCCAAAAACATCCTCCCCGTCCATTCTTTTCTCAGCTCTGAAAAACAGACACACACCCCTGACCGTATAAACTAGCACTAATACTTCCTGAGTGTAGGGCCCACCTATGTGGAGCCCCACTGCTGTGAAAAAGCATGCAGCACATGATGTTGTAGGTCACACATGCAACTGGTGACTTTCTTGCTCCTCTCACCACTGTATTCATATGCAAATGAGGAGATTCACACTGGCAAAGGTTAAGGCATGCCAAGCTGGCTACTTTGAGAAAACCTTGAAAATTGAGTCCCAAACATTGTAATACAATTATCTTTTTAAAATTCACTGATTACATAATTTCACAAAGACTATACTCATTTTATGAAAAAACCTTGAACAAATATTTGAATTTATGATTTATAATTTGTCAGTTATATTTTTCTGCCTTTGAAAGAATTATATTCATACATCTGCAATGGTAACAGTTAAAACTATTTATTAACAATCAAAATAACTTTATTAAATGGCTTATTCTATTTGGAATAATTTTACCCATTTCATAGTGATGATTAATCATCTTAAATCAAAGATGAATACAAAATTCAGTTTCAAAGCAATGAATATCAAGTAAACAAGATGAATATCATCTTTGGCAGATCATAACATTGAAATTAAAAAGCTTCAAATTCATTACTTCAATGTGTTGATGTGCTAAATTTGCAGACAAAGATAAAAATTCTGCAGTATGATCATCCTACCATATATATATATGCTTAGCTTTAACATAAAATACTGTAAGCTATAAGTTTCGAGGGGTTAAATTCTGAAAGGGCCTAAGGATATAATTGTATATAAAAGTATGCAAATTTGGTCAAAAGATGGCAATTTTGTTCAAAGGACAGATCTCATCACCTATGATAAAAACATGACAATTAAATTATGCAAATCACAAAAATCGCTTTTCCATAGCTGTTTGAAAACAGGAATTCTTATAAAAAAAATTTCAAAGTATCACATTGATCAACCCTATCATAAATAATGGTTCATGATATCGTATTTATTCAAAACCATAATAAATCTCTCAACAAATGATATATGGTTTAAACATATTTTATTTCAGAAAGAAAAGGGATTGGCAAACAAACAAATGATATATAGCTCACCTTGAGGCCGCCTGGTGACTGCTGAACTTCAACAGTGCAAACTCGGGCGTGACACTCACAACCCGACCTCCACAGTTCTCCGAGATCTTCTGCAGTCGATACTTGATCTTTTCTCTTGGCATTCGTGAGGAGAAACCTCGCACCTCCACCTCCGATAAACCATCTGGGTTCTGCAACAAAAGTCATTGGTTCATAACAGAGAAGTCCCCATTAATCATACCCGTCCAAATGGAAATCATGGCCTCAGCTAACCATTTTCATTCAATGCTAATTTCACGGCTTGATGTATTGGTCAAGAGATTTAAAATTTCCTTCTCTTTATAGTGTTATGGTCAGGGTATAGGGATGTCAGCAAAACCATCTCGATGTCGTCCTTGGCAAAATGCTATGCCATATTTATCTTACTGAATGTTTCTCTTCCAATCTCTCATAAAATTGTCAAAACCAAAATATACCAAAACCTTTTTATCATAACAATGTAAGTGATCTTTTAAAAGGGTCAAGTTGTCAGAGGTCATTTCAAATGTCAGCAATGAAGGTCAGAGATCACGTTCACAAGATGAAAGTGTTGTTTTGAAAACATACAACATCATTCTGGTGAGTGCTCAGTGAATAGCCGTCACTGGGATTCACGATCCATGAACGAACAAGTGCCACATAACTTAGATTTCTCTCCATGCCAGACACACATTGAAAACAATGAGTGAATTCTAAACTCATGAGCATTTTTATCATATTATCACGGCACACAGGTTTTTTTGCATATTTTACAGAAAACTTTGGTTTTATCTTGTTTGTATTAGTTCTATTTAGTCACTTCATCTATATTCTGAAATAATTGTTTGATAAAAGGTGACCATGACAGGTTCGTTCAACACAACATACATTGCAAACACCCTGTATGCAACACACTCATTTCATTGGGTGGAGAATGAACATTTATCATCTAAAGCTGTGTTCAACAGGATATATTGCTTGTGTGGATCATGCGATATCTCCTGGCAGCTAGCGTTTTGACAGTAGATTTAACACAATGCCCTGCCAACATCAACTAAATGACATCACAATGCTTATACATCATCAAGTAATGACATTCCAATTCTATGATGTCAAAAAATTATGACATCACAATGTTGAGACATCACCGCTTTGAGAGTCGAAAGGCTGTGCTATGAGAGATGTACAATTTTCAATGAAACATAAAGGATGGTTTCGGATGATAAATAGAATCTTTCCCTTGTGTCTTTTGTTATCAAATATATATATATATATATATTAACATTTGTTTATAAAAGTAAAAATATCCCTCGTAAGTCTCACATATTTGTGACTTTTATCAATGAATCATATCAGTTGTTATTCATGGTCACAGAGACCAATCAGAGAGGTGAGGCGAGTTGGGGTTTAACGCTGCTTTCAAGAGTATTTCACTTATATCGCGGCTGCTAGTATAAGGCAGTGAGAAAGCCCGCAACGCCATGTGGCTATGCATTGCGGTGAAACCTGCGAGCAACTGCTAGAACTAGCGAACCATGGGTGGTACTACGCTGAAATTCAGTGTATCATTGCACCCAAACCTTACTGCGTGTAGAACAGTTCTCTACTGCAGACAAAGTTGCTGTGCCCCTGGCGGAATTCGAACCCCAGACCTCTTGATCCAAGCTGAATGCGCTAACCACTGCGCTATCCCACCCCCACCAATCGGAGAAGATGATTCCTACATGAGGTAGGATACAAGTAACTACACTATGTATGGTATATCTTACCTTGGAAGGCGATCTGCACGGTATATCTCTGACCAGTTCATCAAAGCAGTAGTGTTCATGAGCGCAGGCGACTAAAGACTCATGAACAGATGGTCGGTGAATCAAAATAATATGGAAATTCTTCCTGTGTCGCAGATCAGAGAGGTCCGAAGCAAAATTTACATCACCTTTGGAAATAAAATAAAAGGATCGCCTGAATTTCATTTATAAATTTATAGTGTCATCAGATTATTTGAATCAATGATAGTTGGTTCTTTCTCTAGATAAGACAAATTCCACTTGCTGTACATGTATTATCTTTGTAAAGTACTTTAGAGGTGAGTTGCGGTGACTTTGGGTTTAACGCTGCTTTCAAGAGTATAAATATCAGGGCTGCTGGTATAATTGCAGGGAGATTTATCTTGCATTAATACACCCTCACCTGGTGATACCAGTGAAAGTATGATTGTTTTTGGATACTATACATGCTTTATATGAAACTAGCATTCATATATTTTGGCAATTTAGAATCACTCACTTGATATAAGTACAACTTTTGTGTTCTGAGGATGGGTATCTGCAAATCTACGTAAACTTTGACGGATTTTGTCATCAGCAGCATTTTTCCCAGTTGCATTGATGTGGATAACATTCACCTGTAAACATCACAAGAACATGCACTCTGGGTCATCCCATACAAACAACTTCTTCATCTCACTCAACAGATTAAAATAAAATAGTGCTCCAAAAAAAAAATACAACCTGCAATTTTTATAAAAGAACATAAGACAATTGAGAAATATCTCTGATCTACTCAGCTGAAATGTGGTGTCAATCTACTGACTAAATGCATTACCCGTAGTAAAATACATTTTGACCACCACCAAGTTTAAAGATATTATGACATACGGCTCCATTTTCGTAACTCTTGGGTACAACTCTTAAAATTCCAATACATATCAATGTTAAATTATTCCGTCTTCTAAATGGCGTGTAATTCGATTACCGTATTCAACATAATTAGTGCCCTCTTCCTGTCAGCACTTCCCAAAGCACATTTATAAATTCAGCACCCCCTCTCTAGACAACCTAACATGATAAACCTATGAACTAAGTCGATATCGAAATTATGTTATATTATATTTGAAAAAAATGATATCACAGAATTGATTTTGACCTTAATTTGAAATGCCTACTTTGATACTTATCTGTATGTAGATCGAAAATATCCAAGCATTAAACTTACTGGACTGAATGAAAATGTCATTTTAATTAAGTACCCCCTTCATTCAAATTTCTAAGCGCCCAGGGCTCTCAATACATCAAATACGGTACTTTTGTTGTTTTAAAGCAAGCACTAAGCCAAGGTTGGCAGGGAAGCTTAGTTTATAACAATGATGGAGAGCATTCAGAAAGACATAAAAAATGATTTACACATAAACAAATAGATGATTTGAGACTAGAAGATTTAAAATATTTCAAATGATGTTTTGATAGACGTTTTAATCATGAAAACAAAATCATTATTATAATCAGAATATTAAATGCATAACATTTATTTGAATGATTTGAATTTTTAATATTATTATATTATTATTTTAATATTTCACACAGATAACAAAGATTCACAAGAACACAAAATTTATAATTTAAACAATACCTGTGCAGAGTTGAGTTCTTCAATGATTTCCTTTCTCTCTTTAAAAATATCACACACACACATAAACTCTGCCTCTCGATGGCCAAAGAAGAATTTATCTCTGATGCACTGCACCACACTAAGGGCCGACTTCCATTTTGGGACGTGACAATTCTCTATGTCCCAGAATACTCCAATAGCTATGCCCTCGTCACCCATTTTACTTGGAGTGGTGTCTGAAATACAGGAAAATAACAACTGATATCAAAATGAACAGCCCCATTGGAGAAAAAAGATGGAAAGTACCAGTAGTCATTTTTTAATCTTGTCAATAAGACATTTAATTTTCGTGGGAAATGTATTTGCTATTTTGTCCCATTTTGCAACCCATAGAAATATTGTTAACTTTATTCTGAAATACTTATATAAACTTATAAATATGTACAGTTTCTTAGAAAACCAATGATTTCTACTTTCACTTTTGATTTCACAATTATTTCTAAGAATTATTTCAATGATTTAACACATGTTATAATGAATTCCTAAAAGATTGCCTTTTCAATTTAAATGTTATTTTTTTACAAGAATTTAAAAAATAGAAATATTGGAAAAGCTGATATAGTCAAAATATTAATAAGAATTTCTAACCGTAAGACTGAATATTGTGTTCTGTTGACAGCATGATGCGATGTGACACTTCTCTTCTGGAGTAATTAGTAAAAGATGAACGGTTTTGATAAAAACTCCTGTCTTCATTCCAAAAACATTTCCTTCCCACCTCTCTCATGCACGCATCTGAAACATAAATTATTTTGTATTACTCTTCCCATTGACTTTGACACAATTTCACAAAGATCATAAGATATTTCATAGTTCATAACAGGAGAAAGACTTTAACAAATAAAAGGTTCTTGAAAATAGTAACTGCATGGTTTAATGTTCCAAACCCATAGTAAAGATCAGCAAAATCAACTGGGCCCTGAATCTTCCCTAAAAGAACCATTAGTGTAAGATAATGATGAAAATCCAATGAACATATTGTGATATCGATCCCACTGACAAGCTTAACAGGTTAAAAGTTCTTGTAGAATAATGTCAAGGTCACCAAAATGTTATCAGCCCTTTGTCTTCCCTAGGAGAAGCTATGTGTAAGATATGAAGATAATCTAGTGAACGGTTCTTGAGATGACATGGGTAAAATGCACATTTACATGCCGAAAAATTCAAAGTCTGTGGCCTTGAGAATTATGTCAAGGTCACCAAAATCTATTCAGCCCTTTGTCATCTCTGAGAGAAGATATATGTAAGGTATAATAATAATAGTGCATATTTAAAAAGCGCACATATCCACGCTCGAAAGCATGCTCAAGGCACTAAACATCATAATGCTGATAAATAATAATAATAGTCTGACATGCACATTTGAATGTGCTCAGTTCACACAAACAGAAATAACAAGTCCATGTATAGAATTGCTGCGAAAATGAAATTTCTTACAAACCATAGATACAAAGATAATCCATTGCACGGTTCTTGAGATATCCCGCTGACAAGGGTAAAATTACAAGGACGCGTTGTGACCTTGAAATGAAGGTCAAGGTCACAAAACTTGGTAGGAACATTACTCTCCCTATGAACCCATATGCGAAATATGAAAAGTATAATAGTACTTGAGTTATTCCGTTTCTTACGTACACACGCAGCCGAATACTACAACCGCCAGCGGGGGATAATAACTAATCTGAGGATGTGGGTTCGAATTCCGCAAGGGACTATTGCAGGTAGTGTGATCTCAAATATAATGTACTTCTAATATTCAAAACAAACACAAAAAATCCTAGGAGCATTGTCCCTTTAAAGTTCATTTAAATGCCTATAAAATAGACAATATTGATATATTCAATACTTAATATTTACTCTTGTCATTAAGTTTACACTTTAGTGTTTTAAAAAAATTCTGTATTGTTATATATGCTTTTAAGTTAATGACATACCTCCACGGTTGGTAGCATTTAAAACAAGGTCTCTCATTGCTGATATTACCAGATCCAAATACAGAAAATGATTTTAAAAAAAGTTTCCCCAGGACGTTTTTACGTTTCATAAACAAAACTTTAAAAACAATGTTGATAGTCATGATGATTGTGAACTCTTTATATATGTGACCATATTCTAGTTTCTTTTCATTTCGTCACTCAAGTATTTTCAATCTGTTTTGCAATATTACCACGCACCTTGTATGTAAACAAATCAACTCAACCGTTTAATAACATATTATGCAGCCATTCCGAGGTTTTAAAAGACACTACGTAATCCATTACCCTTCTCGAATACGCACATACCTCGAAATTCACTACATTTTGCTTATCTATCCAAAATCCATCTTCATTTTCTTAAAAGCCTTGTGTTTCTATCGGGAAGCCATCTTGAATTAAAAGTTACTTCCGGTAAGTAAAGAAATAGTTCCAAAGGTTAAGACATTTTAATACAAAATATATATTTAAGATTGTAAACCTCTATGAAGCTGTTGCAATATGAATAAATGATCCGATATTTTGATTATATACATATGATTTACAAACAATGAAATTTCAAAATAAAAGCTCGCGTAGGAATATGACCTTCAAGGTCGTTACGACCGGGGAAAATGAAATTCTAATTTTAGCAACACAAGTTATCTAAAAATAGAAATAGACTCGAACTTACCTGCACTTAATGATATATATTTGTTATTGCCCAGTTTGATAATAACAGTACTGTTATTTTGTTCGGCTTGCATCCGTGAATATCACGTGGACACATTAATATCATTCTTATCGAATGAGAATATAAGAACACTGTTCAACATTATACCTAAATGTTTGACATTGTGTTACCATGATATCAATCATGAACCATAATCCTTTACACACTAACACGTTGATCATTTAAGCAAAGAATGATGTCTCGAGTTCAAACAATACTTATATAGTCTTACCAGACAGATATATCCTTGTTTGGTAGCCTACATGCCATAATTACTTGTTGATTCTTTTATATTACGTTCGTGGAAGAGCCACCTTTCGTAGAACTGCTGATAAGAAAGTACATAGAAGCTGGACAAGTACATGTGTAACAACACACCCCATTGAAGGAGCAATGTCAGATCTATTTTTATCATAGCCCTAATGTATGTTTTGCGTGTCAGATCTATTTCAATATAAGCTTTGTTTGTTAGAACAGTTACCCGTAACTCGAGAGGTGTAACCTTTATAATGTTCATTGTAGACCTATTGTTTCGGCAGTGTGATCTATTACTTGAAATACAGTGAAAAACACGGTAGTTTCCCGCATAACAATGTCGACTAATTAACAATAAGAGGTTTAATTGCCACCCATTGATTGCAATATAAGCTGGTATCACAATGATGTAATAATTGTTAGACATGTTTTAGAGTGCGTATTTTTATCAAAGAAATTATGGATTTAGGTATAGATACCTGCTTATAATAACTTTTTATGTTATTATAAGGGGAGTTTGTTGACAAGAACCGGTTATCAACTTAACACAAGGTAACATTACTGAAAGTTAAACTCGTCTATATACTTTAATTTAAAAAAAACTCATAACTTTCATGTTTTATTTTAATTGTAGTTTATTTTTTATTTTCAAAATGTTCATTAATGAAAATTGTTATAAATCTGTTATAAACGCTGAAAAGGCAACAGCGTTCCAGCGTCCGCTCAGGTTCTCTTTATATTATACTATAAAATACAGCAGCGCGAATCGTGACTCTAACATCTAAAGGATCGCACATTACTCCTGTCCTTAAACATCTTCACTGGCTTCCAATAAAAGCAAGGATTCAACTCTAAATTTTATGTCTAATGCATAAATCTCTGCATGATCAATCGCCTGCCTACATATCAGAGTTGATATCAGCCTATGTCCCAGCACGGGAGCTTAGATCACAACATCAGAATCTATTGACAGTGCCGAAGTGTAACCTCAAGTGCTTTGGTCAGAGATGTTTTGAGCATTTTGCTCCTAACATGTGGAACTCTCTTCCCAAAAATCTGAAACTATGTCCAACATTTGAATCATTCAAATCAAGTCTAAAAGCCTATCTTTTTGTTCAGTTTTATGGTTCATAAGGACTTTCACAATTGCAACAATTGTACACATTGATTTGTTATTGCTGTTTGTGTGAAGTGAGCACATTCAAATGTGCATCACTATTATCATTATTTATTAGCATTATATGTTTAGCGCTTTGAGCATGCTTTCGAGCGTGGATATGTGCGCTTTATAAATATGCACTATTATTATTATACTTATAGACACAAGGAATATTCATGTTTAACGGAAATACTCATAACACGTTTGTTACCTACATATTGATGTTTGTCTATGGTAATAATTAGATAAGTTAGGCTACTCATGGAAAAGAACTTATGAAATAAAAAAAATATGAATTGATGGATTCTATCGCGCCATGTTGTACATTTTTTCATTGCAATAACAATACAGGAATAGTAACATGCACACCACGTGTGCCTTTTAAACAGTTAGGATATATTAGCGTAACCTCTGTCGTCTACCTTTTATAAAAAGACTGAGCGAAACTGAGCAAAACAAAATATGAAATTTGTATGAAGCACTCGTAAAATAATATTACCAGCTTGCTCCTGTACTTTAGGTCTCTAGTGGAAGGTGGAAGCACAGATAGACATGGACATTTAATGCCTACATTATTGGCGGATTAAAAAGGGGGGGGGGGGGGGGGGGTGTTGCAAGTATAGTAAATGACCATTGAAACCATAGTAAGAACAGGGGTGTTTGTTAGAACAGTTATCCTTAACATTTATAATGTTTATTGTCGACCGGCAGTATGATTTATTACTTGACATACACTAACACTTTAGAATGATTAAATTATTCATTGGCGAGCATTCAGAACTAGGATACCAATTATGAACTATACGTTCTTATATCATATCTCCTTTAATTGACCCTGTACATATCATGTTTAGTGGATAACAACATATTCATTGTCAACTTCCCTACGTAGGGCACAACGCTTGCTAGTCTCCATCGCTGGTTAAATCAGCCAGTAATGGAGACTGGCAAGAGTTGGGAAGTTGATACACGTCAAGCTACCGAATGTTACAGCAGTGATGCATGGGACTATCGGACTGCTTTCAGGTCCAATGGGCCCAGCCATTAAAGGTCGTAAAAGGGCACTCAAGCATTGTAGATAAGGATTTGCATTGTTTAAGAGGAACATACTTTCTTCACATTGAGTGCCTGGTAAATCTGGTAAATTTGTTAAAAAACTCAAAGTTCAAAATTAAATTTGTTTCCCTTATATTATGCACAGTTAGAAGTCATACAAAATTACTTTTGTTGCGTTCTTGTAAATGTAATAGTTCACAGGTTTGAGGGTCTGTCATCGGACAATTTAATTCTGAAATTAAGGTAATTAGAATTTTGAAAATAAAATAGAGCCATTGGCTCTGAAGCTCATCAGGAATTATGTCATTTATTATCTCTAAGGAACATATTAAAGGGGCATCTGTTTCATGTGAGAGTCCTAACATGTAGTTTGAGAAATGCAGAAATTGAGAAAAGAAAGTTACTTTTTACATCATGAAACAGATGAGATGATTCTCACTTAGGTCTGGTATAAGGGATTACCTCTATTCAATGAAGCGCACATAAAACCTTCAAAGTTCAAAGCTTATTACAACAGGTTCTTTAGGCTGTGGCCCATATTTGGGGTCACAGATTGACCAAATTTACAATTTAGAATCCCCATTGACCAAAGAGTCTGTACATAACATTTCAGATTTCTAGAGCTTTTGGAACTGGAAAAGAAGATGAACATAAGTTATTAAGGTTGAGATCCCTGTTACCCTATTTGGAGTCACAGGGTCACGAAATCTACAATTTAGAATCCCCATTGGCCAAGGAGTATGTACACTTTTCAGCTCTCTAGTTTTGAAACTGGGGAAGAAGATAAAAATAGTTTTTTTTAAGCTTGTGACACCTGTGACCCTATTTGTGTCTACAATTACAAAGAGGCCAAAGAGTTTGCACATACAATTTCAGCTCTCTAGAGTCAGTGTTTCTGGAGAAGAAGTCGAAAAGGTGAAAATTTGGCCGGACGGAATGCCATGCCATAAGCCCATCGAGCCCATCGAACCTGATGAGCTAAAAAATGACCCTTTCTGTCTTTCATCATGGCAAAGTTACAGGAAATACACGGATGATGTTGTATCATATGGTCAGTTTATGAATGATGATGTTGTACATAGACACTATGTAGACATATAATGATCTTTTTTCAGTGCATTGAAATTGCATGATGTACCGGTAAGATGTACAAGTAGGCGAACAAAGCAGTTGTATTTTATAAGTTGTGCTTCATAAGATGTACTGCATCAGTTGTACTTCATACATTGTACTTCATAAGTTGTATTGTATAAGTTGTACTGTATAAGTTGTACTGCATAAGTTGTACTTCATAAGTTGTATTGTGTAAGTTGTACCTCATAAGTTGTACTTCAGAAGTTGTACTTCATAAGTTGTACTTCATAAGTTGTACTTCATTAGCTGTACTTCATAAGTTGTACTTTATAAGTTGTACTTCATAAGTTGTACTTCATTAGCTGTACTTCATAAGTTATACTTCATAGGTTGTATTGTATAAGTTGTACTTCATAAGTTGCACTTCATAAGTTGTACTTTATAAATGGTACTTCATAAGTTGTACTCATAAGTTGTACTTCATAAGTTGTACTGCATAAGTTGTACTTCATTAGTTGTACTTCATAAGTTGTACTTCATAAGCTTTTCTTCATAAGTTGTACTTCATTAGCTGTACTTCATAAGTTGTACTTCATTAGCTGTACTTCATAAGTTGTACTTCATAAGCTGTACTTCATAAGTTGTACTTCATTAGCTGTACTTCATAAGTTGTACTTCATTAGTTGTACTTCATTAGCTGTACTTCATAAGTTATACTTCATAAGTTGCATTGTATAAGTTGGTACTTCATAAGTTGTACTTCGTAAGTTGTACTTCATTAGTTGTACTTCATTAGCTGTACTTCATAAGTTGTACTTTATAAGTTGTATTGTATAAGTTGTACTTCATAAGTTGTACTCATAAGTTGTACTTCATAAGTTGTACTTCATTAGTTGTACTTCATTAGCTGTACTTCATAAGTTATACTTCATAAGTTGCATTGTATAAGTTGGTACTTCATAAGTTGTACTTCGTAAGTTGTACTTCATTAGTTGTACTTCATTAGCTGTACTTCATAAGTTGTACTTTATAAGTTGTATTGTATAAGTTGTACTTCATAAGTTGTACTCATAAGTTGTACTTCATAAGTTGTACTTCATAAGCTGTACTTCATAAGTTGTACTTCATAAGTTGTACTTCATTAGCTGTACTTCATAAGTTATACTTCATAAGTTGTACTTCATAAGTTGTACTGCATAAGTTGTACTTCATTAGTTGTACTTCATAAGTTGTACTTCATAGGTTGTATTGTGTAAGTTGTACCTCATAAGTTGTACTTCATTAATTGTACTTCATTAGTTGTACTGCATAAGTTGTACTTCATAAGTTGGTACTTCATAAATTGTACTTCATAAGTTGTACTTCATAAGTTGGTACTTCATAAATTGTAGTTCATAAGTTGTTCTTCATAAGTTGGTACTTCATAAATTGTACTTCATAGATTGTACTGTATAAGTTGGTACTTCATAAATTGTACTTCATAAGTTGTACTGCATAAGTTGTACTTCATAAGTTGTACTTCACAAGTTGTACTGCATAAGTTGTTCTTCATAAGTTGTACTTTGTAAGTTGTACTTCATAAGTTGTTCTTCATAGATTGTACTGTATAAGTTGTACTTCATAAGTTTACTGCAAAAGCATAAGAGATTATCACTTCTAACATATCCCACAAGAGAGAAAAAAATAACAAAACATCTGAATATGAATATGTAACAGATTTATTCATTCTAACATGATACAATCAAACTAGCTTTAGCCATTGAATATAAAAATATAATCTGGATGTGGCTAGGTCACATGTCAACTCAGATCGAAGTCAAAGGTTAACTAGAATAGATTAGAGATCAAAAGGGGGGATGGCCCAAGTCTTGATTGCATGTACGTATCACTTAAAATCACTTATAATTGAATCAGAACCAACAGAAAATGATCAAATACTAAAATAAACAATTCTATTAAACACTACTTTCTGTTCTACTTTCCTTGATACTCTTGAAATATCAAAAGTAATTTTATTGAAATTTTGTTGTTGTTGCAAACCTGTTTTATTTTATATAACCTTAAAATATTTGCCAGAAAGTTTGAAGCTGTTTGAAACTAAAATTAAATTAGAGTTCTCTGAAAAAGAAGTTAGAGAACTAACGCTTTAATTTGACAGACAGGGGAAGTTAAATGGTAAAACAATTTTCCTTAAATGTGCTAAGCTGATGGCTAGTCCAAGCTATTTGAGCAAAAATATCTACCTAGTCCTCATATAAATAACTTTCATATTTTGTATTGTATGTAGTTTTAGTTTGGGCCGGAAATCTCTAATGTATTGAAGAAAGTTGAACCATTAACTTGAATGTATTGAAAAACAAACAAATCAATGGTTAAATAAGTTAAGTATTTATTAACATTACCAATCAATTTAGAAACCAAACAAGTATATTATTCAAAATTGTATGAACATACAGTAACAGGTGTTTGTTTACCTTCGATTTGAAATTCCTTTAACAGAAGATACATAATGTCGAATATCAATAGTAAATTTAAGACATTTATGAAATAAAAACCTTTTGGAAGAAATGTTGGTGTGTCTTGTAGATGTTTATCGTAAGAGGCAGTTTGGTTGAGTTTGCAGGAAGACAAGGGGGAATCTGTAATATCTAACTCAGAAATCATATTTGAGGCTTAAAGGGGCAGTAGCACGTTTTTTGCCAATTTTATTTTTTCAAATTTCCCATTTAAAATGATGGCTTATGACATTTATATTTACTTTAGAGGGTAAAACATCTTATTACACAAATCTAT
This sequence comes from Gibbula magus, assembly GCA_936450465.1. NCBI lineage: Eukaryota > Metazoa > Mollusca > Gastropoda > Trochida > Trochidae > Gibbula > Gibbula magus. The sequence continues at coordinate 13,070,225 of OW388290.1, read as the reverse complement.
GATCCGTAGTGGTAATAACGGTTTTACGTATAAAGCCAAAATTGCATGGCGGCCATTTTATTGTGAACACATTTTATTATATTCGAATGACAAAAAAAGTTCCCATGGCTTTACGGAACCATGTACACTCATTTGCAACTTGATTTTCCGAAGAGAGAAGGGTGTTTTACTGTTGTTTACATTTTTTTTCAAATACATTTCATCGACTTATTTCAGCGAAAAAACGTGCTACAGCGCCTTTAAAATGAATTTTGGTAAATCAACTGTATGGATACCAAGGTATATCAAATATGTTTTTAAAATCACATTTTCAATCACTTATTTTTTAGTCAAGCAATACATATACATTTAAAAAATGTATTTTCAAATGGAGAAGATTTTGAAAGAGAAGAAAATTGTAAAATGACCTAAAACATATATGAGTAAATGTTAGAGATGTCAATGTTTTTCAAAAATGCAATTTAACATACATTCTATAATCTCAGATCTCTGTCATAATTCATGACCTTAAATGACATAATATATGCATAAATAAATTTGAAAGTTGTCCAGTTCAAAAAATATTTAAAAAAACTTAACATTTTGCTATTATTCTATATCTTAGATGATATCTATTGTAACTTTAAAAGACCTAAAACATGTAAGAAGAAGTTAGTCAAAACATCAATATGAATAAACTTATCTAGGACAGATAAGATGATCTCTGCGACAACTGTAAAATGATCTTGAACATGTATGAGTATATTTCAAACATGCTGAATAAACATGCTGAATATCATCACATTAGAGAAAATATGAAATAATTATATGAAAATTGATCTGAAATATGAACTCATCTCATCAGAATAGAAATAATGATGTGTTGAATAAAGCATATGTTGATAGAAGATAGTCAGCGATTGAGAAGAAAAATGTAAAAATTGTTAAGTGACCTACATGTATATTTTATGCATAAAAAGTCATGGTTAAGCTGTGTGACATATATGAGAGCTGAAATAAACACTTGAGAAGTAATCAAAAACATTTAATTTCAATAATGATAATTTAAAATACTTTGAAATTGTTCAGTTAAGTGAAAAATCACCTGTGTAATAAATATTGAATCTAAGTGAAAAATAAAATAAATAATCTGAAAGTTCATAGTACTAATGCCTAATATATGATTATTGTCATACTTTAAAAATATGGGACAGACTAGTTAAAAGAGTTAATGTTTCTACCAAAGGAAGACTCTTGAAATACACAGTAGTTGCTTAAAGCTGGAGAATGGCTATGTGGTAAGCCCTAAATGTACATTCTAGTCATATATATTCTATAGAAATTCTTACCATCTTAACATCATGCATAAAATGAATTGGCTTGAATCTTCTTCATTAAACAGGAGCATCAGAGTTACACAGGAAAAGAGATCAACATATTCACAGTGGTCATGGTACATAACTGTATGACAGAATTGTCAGTATATAATCATTGTCATATGATAATTGTCATGATATAGTCATTGTCATAAGATGATTGTTATGATGTAATCATTGACAAATGATAATTGTCATGATATGTTAATTGTCATGATATAATAAATATCATGATAATTTAAATTGTCACGATATAATTGTCATAATATAAGAAAAAAATCTTTCACACTTTCATACACATTTGCCTTGTTCAATCTTTTTTTATAAACTGTACAACCACCAATAACATTATAATGACAATGTAGATTTGATGTTATCCTGTAAAACTCAAAACATCTAAGACTGTTTCCAATTGTCATTGTCAACTTTTTAAATGCACTATCAGTTTCTTTAATAGTCAAATAATATGAGGTCCCAGAACATAAAGGCAGAATTTGGACCTTGTCACTCAAAGAGCTTGGATTTTGCTTTGAGCAGATGTATAAATAATAGATTTAATGAAAATATCTTTGGTTTGTACTTTGGGATTGGTTGTAAATGATATATCATCTGATTGGATTTAAGCACATGCTTGATGCCAGTCTATTGTAAATTTCAGAAGATGGAATGAGCACAAGAGGATAATATCATATCTACACTTAAATGAGCTTACAGTCCAAAGTTATCCAGGGTATAAGCTGCTACATCTATATCCTTATGTCATATAGAGTTATTAACCTTATAAGTCTTTAAAGACAAACATTCAGCCTATGTTGCTTTCAGCAGGGCGGGAGTTAACCTAATGTACGTACGGTCTCACAAAAGATTACTGTTTACAGTGACCCACTATGTTTACCCTAGTGCGTTAAGTTTAAGTGAATCTATCAATGGTCGCTCTGAGTCTACAGTCACGACATGAATATACATATTTCAAGAACAGTTCATCAGATAAATCCAAAACAAGAATGAGCGCTACTGGTTGGGCTGGTCATGCTTCTAAAAGTACAATAACATAGTTCTCTTTCCAAGAGTTGTAACTTTGTAACTAATAACATTTCCCTTTGTAAAACAAGTTTCAGATGTTGATTGACAACCAGTCGAAAGGTGGCAACTCAAATCCTTTTTTGATTTTATGAAAAACGTTCACAGTTAATGGCAACTTATCACTTTTTGGAATTAATTTGAATGACTCATTATAGCAAGATGTCTTACCTTTAATAACAGAGTAACAGATGATAGTGAATGATTTCAACTTTGAATACTATTTGGAAGAATTTGACAGTACACATGGTTGTAAGTCGTCATACCCTGAACAACAGAGGTAGTTTAATACTGGGGTCTGTAAGAGTAGAACAACAGCTAACAACATAATACATTGGAATCACATTGATGGGAGTTTGCACACTTACTCCATTCTTGCAGTAACAAAGAAACAATAACAGATTGCATCAGGGTTATTGAACAGTGTTCAAATGATTTAAAGGAAAAGCTACTACACTACAACTATGTACAGATTTGTAAATATCACTGTAATACTACCTACAGTTCATTTTAAGAAAATTTTCATAATTCTAAAACCTCTGGCCATTTTAGAATTAACTTTTGTCCATGATATAAACTACTTAGTTTTTAAAAGCTTCAAATGAATTTTCTATAGAAAAAGCTTTGTTCATTTAAAAATATGGTAGGTATTATTTAACTGAGTCAACTCATTCATCCATGATTCTTAAATCTTGTAAGAGTTATGAAATATCTTGGTTGAATATAAAAATCAAACAAAACACAAATAAAAACAAGGTAACATACAAATAACAACGATATCACAGAAATAATATAATAATATCATAACATTTTATTGTGTCCGCTTCTGGAATGTAAACACCATGCACTTACAGTTACATCACTATCGTCAACACTAAGTCAACTTAATCCACATTTGTAAAGTAATTGTTATAAAATAGAAATACAGCAGACAGTTTTCTTCAAACTTCCAAATAGAATTAATTAACACAATGTACCAGTTTACTCTTTGACAATTTATCTGACGTTGGCAACATCTTAAACTTTTTAAAATTTGTTCTCAATAATGATTAGATAAAATGATTAGATAAAACTGTGTTTGCGTGCTAATGAAATCCGATATTCATGTCATAGAAATTTTCATTTTCATTAACTTCATCATGAGGTCAATGAAAAAATTATTTGTAAGAACTTACAGTCTCATACTATACATAATCATTAACCATTTTTACATATCATTTGTCTACTGACGTAAAAACCTCTCCTGAATGATATTGAAAGTGTTTAACGAATTCTAAATGTAACTCTGCTCAGTAGGGGAGAAGTTACTTTGTCATTACATAAACAATTGTAAACTTGTTTGACCAAAATGTATAAATATCTAATCAATGATCTTAGACATAAACTTGGTAATTGTAAGAATTAATATATTTATAGACATTGCATTGAAGTAAGTTCCATATCAATACATTCTGTATTTACTGAGATGAAAGTATGGATGGTTCTATTAGAGTGTATTACCTGAAATGAAAAGAAAGAATGTACTTATGATAATTACACAATTTTAAAACAATAAAACATATATATTGATTGAATAATTTCTTTTCTCAACATCAGAGTGCAAGGCTTCTTACTAAATTCATAAATCTGAAAAATGCAATGACAGGAATTGTTCTGATTGATAGAAAACAAATACTTTGTATTTTGGCATAACATTCACAGCAACAGTCACATTGAAAAGTTGACGAGATTTTCTTGGAAAAAAACACCTTCATCAAAAAGCAGATGCTGGAGCGCATTCATGATGCTTCTCTGTCACTCCCAGGTGGAGGAGGACTACTGTTAGCTCAATATGTTGGGACACTCACTAACTTTACATCTTTGATGAAAACTCTATATACCGTAAGTAGATTTGTTGAGTAATGAAGGCAATGCTATGGATATTCAACTACTTTATTCTGTGGAAGAATATAATGTTGAAACACCATCTTTGACAAATTAAAGAAGCTGTATATCTCAAAATAAGTCCTTCAATTGTAACTCTTGTTTTAGTTGAATGAAAGCTTTCCACATGACGAAGAGAGTTGCTGGAATTCAGTCCACATTATCTTCACAAATAATAATGATTACAAGTATGTTTCCAAGATCTTTGTCATCGATGTTACAATGAAATTGGCAAATGTCTGCATAACACTCTCTATCATTGATGAACAATAGAGGTCATGCCGTAACATCTAAAGTTAGGAGAGTGCAAACCTCCATGTTTCTTTTCTTACTGATTTGCATTAATGTTACATGGACATTGATTAATGACCAAGAGCTGTCTGCATATCTTTATCACCAATGAGCAATGCACACATGCAAATAACGGACACATTTCATTGACGCTATGAATTATCATCACACCACCAACACTCTACAGAAGGTCATATGTTACATATCAAGGGTCAAGGTCATGAAGAGGTCATAACAGAGAACACATCTTCTCTAATACTTGAAGAGGTCACATGACATCCTGCTTGATCACGTAGCGAAAGGCAGGTCATGTGATGATCATGTGACTGCAATGTCTGCATATATCATGTTGTGCCGATGAGAGAAGGCATGAGGTGGGTGATGACGCAGGGTGATGTCTGTACACGATGACAGTGATGATGAAAGTACTGATGACAAGGACAACTAGAAAGACGCATCCCAGCCGGACGTCTCATCTGGAGGAACATCCATGTCTGCTGGGTAGTTGTCAAAGTTGCTGAAGTCGACGGGACCTTTGATCTGAACAGAAATGAATTGAGTTTAATTTTGGTATTTTGTACAATAAGAACTTAATTTGTCAACTTGGATAAGAGAATTGAAATTCCAGATATTATTTACTACATTGTTGTAAAATTGGAGCAGAACAAAATGTTTGTCCTACCCATGCTGATATATTCAATGTTACAGTTATAAGTACTTGACCTACTATGTTAATTGACCCATAATTATGGGGTATAGCATGGGTATGGTTGATGAGAATTGCCACAATGATAGGGAAACAGAATGCAATGATTGACTAAAATGAAAAGTTCATAGTGAAGACATAAAATAATCTGATCAAGGAAATGATAACTTATGAAAACATTTACAAAGTGTGAAATAATAACTAAGAAATGTCTGTAAGTAGATATTTGTGTACCTTTGGAACAATGGGAGGTACCATCCCTCTTCTTGAGAGTCCATCCCAGTCAAAGCCTTGGAACCATCTGCAGAACACATTGATAATTGGTTGAAATGACAGACGTAATTGATTGATAATATGATAATAAAACAAAACAAAAACTATTTTATTCATTACACAAGAAAAAAATCTTTACATTTTTTAGAAAGTAATTCAACAGTTCACATTGAGAAAAATCTAAAGCATTAATTCATAGCTTTTATTTGTTTATTCGATTAAGTTCACAGATACATTTCACATGGCATATTGGCATTGTACATATTGTCATTGTGTTCTATCCTAGTTAAAGTTATATAATGTGGTCAATGAAGCTGGACAAGACGGAGAACTAATCTAAAGGTTACATAAAGTAGAGTGGACAGTGACCTTTAGTATTTTGTTACATAGCTGCACTCTGCTTTGAGAAGAATCTACTCACTTGTGTTTCTTGATCTCCATGATCCCGTTCTTGCCGTACCCCAGTCTCTCAGCAGGATTCTCTCTACACAGTTTCTTGATGAGCGTGTGAGCATTACGCCCTATCTTCCGTGGGAACTCTATCACATCTATACCCTTCAATATCACATTGTATGTCTTCATAGGATCAGACCCAGAAAATGGTGGGCTGAAACAAAGAGATGGCATTGGTCATTACTTATTTTTGGAAGTTCAGATATTATGTCATAGGTTGTAATATATTACCAAAGGCTAGATGTACATCTTCCTAAATATAGAAGTATTGTGGACAAGATGGCACCAAAAGTGGTAATGAAATAGAAATCATCTATAAAACATACAGCTCTTAGCTTTCATTCTTAGAAATTCTGGTACAAACAACCTCACCTTCCTGTAATTATATTAAAAACTATTAAAGTAAATCAAGACTGCCCATAGGAATGCATAAGCTCTTTCTGGAAGTTGAACGTCATGTAAAATACAAATCCTGGATGATGTACGTAAATATCCTAAGAATTGCCACTAAAATGTTCTGCATGCCAAATGCTATTTTGAAGAAACTTCTTGGCACTGACCTCCCAGTAAGCAGTTCAAACATGAGTATTCCGAGAGACCAGTAGTCGACAGCATGGTCGTGTCCCTTGTTGAGGATGATCTCTGGCGCCACGTACTCAGGAGTTCCACAGAATGTCCACGTCTTCTTACCGGACCCAATCTTCTTGGCAAAACCAAAATCAACCTGGACAATAGAAGAGAATTGATAAAATGAACTGCTGAAGTTAAGGTGGGATTGTTTGAGAGACAAAATTGTTGCCAAAATAAGGAGAAGATTCTGGATAAAAATATCTTGATATCTGAAGTCCTTACTTCAGCCCCTGTTCCTGAATGGTAAGTTAAGTCCATTATAAAGCTTTAATGCAAATGATTTAATCTAAACTTTCAAGAAGTGTCTGATGTTGAATCTGTCTGTAATCTCATAACTTACAGTTGAAACACTCTCTCAGGTAATGAACAAGGCTACAAATTGACAAACTTCATAGGTCTTCTCATCATGAATACAATCAGGTCTTGGATATGTTGTCTAACATTTTATCTAACTTACAGGACACAATTTTACTCTTCTTTAAAGTCCTTGACTTCATTAAAATTAAGTATTTGATGGTAGTTTTGTACTGTTTTCCCATACACTCATGTATGGATACACAATCTCGTAGAGTACACACCAGTTTGATGTATCCACGTGTATCAAGCAGCAGATTCTCCGGTTTGAGGTCCCGGTAGATGATACCCTTGCTGTGCAGATACTGGAAGGCTTCTAACACACACGCCACACAGAACCGTGTCATGTTGTCGTCAAAGTTACCCCTGCAATACAACCATCAATGTACACGCCACACAGAACCGTGTCATGTTGTCGTCAAAGTTACCCCTGCAATACAACCATCAATGTACACGCCACACAGAACTGTGTCATGTTGTCGTCAAAGTTACCCCTGCAATACAACCATCAATGTACACGCCACACAGAACCGTGTCATGTTGTCGTCAAAGTTACCCCTGCAATACAACCATCAATGTACACGCCACACAGAACCGTGTCATGTTTTCGTCAAAGTTACCCCTGCAATACAACCATCAATGTACACGCCACACAGAACCGTGTCATGTTGTCGTCAAAGTTACCCCTGCAATACAACCATCAATGTACACGCCACACAGAACCGTGTCATGTTGTCGTCAAAGTTACCCCTGCAATACAACCATCAATGTACACGCCACACAGAACTGTGTCATGTTGTCGTCAAAGTTACCCCTGCAATACAACCATCAATGTACACGCCACACAGAACCGTGTCATGTTGTCGTCAAAGTTACCCCTGCAATACAACCATCAATGTACACGCCACACAGAACCGTGTCATGTTGTCGTCAAAGTTACCCCTGCAATACAACCATCAATGTACACGCCACACAGAACCGTGTCATGTTGTCGTCAAAGTTACCCCTGCAATACAACCATCAATGTACACGCCACACAGAACCGTGTCATGTTGTCGTCAAAGTTACCCCTGCAATACAACCATCAATGTACATGCCACACAGAACCTTGTCATGTTGTCGTCAAAGTTACCCCTGCAATACAACCATCAATGTACATGCCACACAGAACCGTGTCATGTTGTCGTCAAAGTTACCCCTGCAATACAACCATCAATGTACATGTCACACAGAACCGTGTCATGTTGTCGTCAAAGTTACCCCTGCAATACAAACATCAATGTACATGTCACATAGAACCGTGTCATGTTGTCGTCAAAGTTACCCCTGCAATACAACCATCAATGTACATGTCATATAGAACCGTGTCATGTTGTCGTCAAAGTTATCCCTGCAATACAACCATCAATGTACATGTCACATAGAACCGTGTCATGTTGTCGTCAAAGTTACCCCTGCAATACAACCATCAATGTACATGCCACACAGAACCGTGTCATGTTGTCGTCAAAGTTACCCCTGCAATACAACCATCAATGTACATGCCACACAGAACCGTGTCATGTTGTGTCAAAGTTACCCCTGCAATACAACCATTAATGTACATGTCACACAGAACCGTGTCATGTTGTCGTCACCAAAGTTACCCCTGCAATACAACCATCAATGTACATGTCACATAGAACCGTGTCATGTTGTCGTCAAAGTTACCCCTGCAATACAACCATCAATGTACATGCCACACAGAACCGTGTCATGTTGTCGTCAAAGTTACCCCTGCAATACAACCATCAATGTACATGCCACACAGAACGGTGTCATGTTGTCGTCAAAGTTACCCCTGCAATACAACCATCAATGTACATGTCACACAGAACCGTGTCATGTTGTCGTCAAAGTTACCCCTGCAATACAACCATCAATGTACATGTCACATAGAACCGTGTCATGTTGTCGTCAAAGTTACCCCTGCAATACAACCATCAATGTACATGTCACATAGAACCGTGTCATGTCGTCGTCAAAGTTATCCCTGCAATACAACCATCAATGTACATGTCACATAGAACCGTGTCATGTTGTCGTCAAAGTTACCCCTGCAATACAACCATCAATGTACATGCCACACAGAACCGTGTCATGTTGTCGTCAAAGTTACCCCTGCAATACAACCATCAATGTACATGCCACACAGAACCGTGTCATGTTGTGTCAAAGTTACCCCTGCAATACAACCATTAATGTACATGTCACACAGAACCGTGTCATGTTGTCGTCACCAAAGTTACCCCTGCAATACAACCATCAATGTACATGTCACATAGAACCGTGTCATGTTGTCGTCAAAGTTACCCCTGCAATACAACCATCAATGTACATGCCACACAGAACCGTGTCATGTTGTGTCAAAGTTACCCCTGCAATACAACCATCAATGTACATGTCACATAGAACCGTGTCATGTTGTCGTCAAAGTTACCCCTGCAATACAACCATCAATGTACATGCCACACAGAACCGTGTCATGTCGTCATCAAAGTTACCCCTGCAATACAACCATCAATGTACATGTCACATAGAACCGTGTCATGTTGTTGTCATCAAAGTTACCCCTGCAATACAACCATCAATGTACATGTCACATAGAACCGTGTCATGTTGTCGTCAAAGTTACCCCTGCAATACAACCATCAATGTACATGTCACATAGAACCGTGTCATGTTGTCGTCAAAGTTACCCCTGCAATACAACCATCAGCATACAAAAGTAACAATTCATAGTTTATATGGCTGTAAAGGGTAGCAGAAAAGGTATTTATGATAGTTAATAATTGCAAATGATCTCACAATACAGGTTGCATCAAAATTATACATAATAGATACACATTATAGGTAAAAATTATAGGTACATTACAACAAAGATCATGACACTTGAATTCAGCCCCGAAAAAAGAATGAAAATCTATTTTTATTTGAGTTTCAGTTAATATAAGATTCATCAGATTTCAGTAATAAATGTTGAAATGTATTTCTATCTTTGTAATTTAATTAACTAATTACCCTCAGTGTTGACAAGAGGCATGTGTTACCCATTGCCCCATTGGAGATGACTCTGTTTTTGTGAATTGTAATATCATAACATTTTTTGGGAGGGATTTTCAGTAGTATTTTTTTCTCCTCTCAAAATTGGTCAAAGTCATGGTTGGAAAATCCATAAACCAACTAAATTGATAGTTTTCACCTCATTATCTATAGACTGACCTGTCTCTGAGTATTGTCCACAGCTCGCCACCTAGACACACCTCCATTAGCATGTACACATACTTCTTGTCTTTGAACGTCTTGTACAACCTGCAACACAGCATTCAAACTTCTTCATATTCAACTAATATAGGTGAGATAAAATTTCAACAAAAACAAGATCTAAATGACACTGACTGAAAGCCTTTTAACAATAAAGGTGCTGTGTTTATTGCAGTGTTCATTATATCTGTATGCCAGCCAATTGCTGATTATTTTCTTATGGAGACAGTTGAAAAATTGGCTGACAAGCCCGCCTGACCTGTTAAATTTCTTTATAAACTGACTGTCTAAAGATTGATGTATCCAGCACATTCAGAAAAGTGCTGTTTAATTTAAACAGCAAGCCCTGCACATCCAGTAAAGACGAAAGTGTACATATTGTACACTAGTTTATTGCTGCAAAACTATTCTGAAAGGCCAATTTACTGGGATCACATCCTGCAAACTAAGGCACTGATTTATCTGCACTGCAAAAACAACAAGTAGTATATATCAGCCTTATATGAGATTTGTAGAAAGACTTCAATTAGTCAGGCAGTGTTGAGACTATGTGTCTAGAAGGTACACGTCTCTCTCTACTGATGAGAAGAAACATGATCACACTACTCTTGTCGTGAGTCATGACATCTCCTGGCATCTGCGTGACAACCATGACAGTGAATAGTCTGGCTAGGATACGTGATAACACTCGTTTGTGGATACTAGTGTAGTGGAGTGGTTCAATACTGCTTGCACTTGAGCTTCAAGACAAGAATATTTTGGAAGACGACTTAATTGCTAAATGAGACACAGGTTATATATTCTAGGCATACAGAGATACCCATTTTGATAGATCCTCAATACATCTGATGAAGGAGTAAGCATATACTCTAAAACATTATGAATGTTCATAATAAAGTAGTTGTACTTATTTTTTAATGAATGTGTGCTATTCTTTGTCAAATTGTAAAATCTTCAGTCGCCAAAGTGTTACACTCAGTAATATGTTTCAACTAAATTGTGTTATAATTATGTATTCAAAACATATACGTATAAACAGGAATGTCCCCTCAACTTATTTTTCCACCAAAAATACCTCCATAGAATCCTCCTTTTAAGGCTATGCTTGATACAATATTGGCTGTGGCAAGCAAATCATACATGCAGTCATGAATTACTTCATATGATTAGCTCCAAAGGTCAACATAAATCAGCTCACTCTCTCCAAAGTTGGAGTTGAAGCGGAAAGCAGCAACTGTAGCTGCCCTCTCCTCCCACCCACGCTGTAGACACTCTGACACTACCGTCCAGTCATGATAACGGGATTTATACGTGTTTTTCTAATTTGCTTAGCACACCTTTCAACTGATTTTCAGGTCCTGCTTTCATCTACGTACTTCCCAGACATATTGATTTCTTACTTCAAATAATTAGACAAAAACAAAGAGGGACTGATTATTTGTTTTACGGAATGCTACAAAGAGGTCATTTCTAATTTTAGATAGAGACAAAAAGGTCATGTGTAATTAGTGTTTTTATTTGACATTTGGATAAGTTTAGATAAAATAATTGTGTTGGTTGCCATACAATAATAATTACAAAATGATTTTGTTACACTTATTTCCGAGTTTCTGAGTGGACTAGAACTCTCAAAAACCAGCTGCCATTTCTCGATGAATGCAGATAAAATGTGCAACCATACCTCGTGCAATCGTACCTTGTGATGTCACAATCCTTTCGAACAAATGGTCGGGTCACCTGGTTCTTACAACTGAGTGTAACTTTTTGATGCAAAATATGAAATACATATGTCATTTCGTCTTCACACCTATGCTGATAACTGGAATATACATTTCTTTTTCACATGAGACAATTAACATCACAGGGAACACTTCATTTTGATAGATACAAGTCCTCAAGCTTGTTCACTCACAGCGCTTCACTAACCCGTAGCCATGTTTGAACGTAGCGTGATATGTTAATGCGAGTTAATCTAAAAATGTGGAATGTAGAATAAACAAACTCTGAATGTATGCATGTGAATGCTTGGGAAAACGAAATTAAATCTTCTGCCATTTTAGATGAAGGATTCCTCAATTTTGATTCAGCCATGTATCATTTCCTGGAACAAGCTGCTGTTTCTTGTGATAAATTACAAATATATTAGATTTGTGTAAATATTTAAAGAAAAACTTGTTGATTTTGTAATTATAAGGATTGTTTTACATGTTTTGTGCCTCTATCGAAGTATAACAGCAACAAATTGTTGCTGTTATACTTTGATAGAACCACAAAACAAGTAAAACGATCCTTAAACGTACTCCCTGACAGCGTACATCAGTGACACATTGACTAGCACTTTGAATTCTCAATTGCATGTATTGCATTTATTGTATAATCAATATAGTATTTAAATAGTTCGAAATAGATAAACATGTAACAGATACATTCTTTATTTAACTCTTCGATTGATAAAAACATGTTTGATCTCTTTTGCTCATCACTGTAAAATCTAGGTGAAATCACCAAAATGATGAAATCTCAACTTGACGATTGAAATCAAGATTCCCGTTGAAAATGAATGACTGAAGTTGATCCTGTTAAAGGTGCATCCATTGTGTTTCATAAAATTTTATTTGGCTTTAATACGTTCCAACACATCATATGTGCTGTTTACAATGCAAACAAATTCACTCAGCTTGCATATTCATCCCCAATCGCCAAATATATCATAATAACTAGTTTCCAATTAAAATCGAGTAACATCATTATGCATGTGCAGAAACCGAAAGTGCACTACCTATTTACACGCACAGTAGTTATGTGACCTATTGAACAATATCAACCCAAATTTGTTATGTTGTCAGGTTTAAATAAGATTCCAAAATTACGTTTGACTCATTGGCGCGCGCCACACGCTATGCATTGTCCGGTTTTCGATCAGAAATTGATACTTTTACCTTCATATCGTCAATATACTAAGTCGAGTATCATTAAAATGATAGTTTTCGGCAACAGTTGGTACTTCTCGATGAAATAAGACCATATATAACGTTTGCTATATTTGACCCCAAACAACACAATGGATGTACCTTTAATGCAACTATATCAATGAGAAGTGTCTAAGCATGGGAAGATCTCCAGGCTACTCTACTTGCTCTAATAGACGCTCAGACATCTAGTTCTTCCAGCCAAGTATGTTATTCAGGTGTCTGTGTTACCAGTGTGTGTTTCAGTCCTGGCCCTAATTTCAAATAGCCCCTTTCAAAGAGCTTTCTCACCCACAGTTATAACACTGCGTTACAATCACCATAGGCTAAGCAGGCCTGTCATGTTAAACCACTTCCATTTATGCTGTTCTTTAAGTTGTAGCAATCAACTGCGCAATATATAAAAACATTGTCCTACTCAATGCAATACTAATAATTCAAGAGAAAATACCATAGAATGATTATTAATGACACTGCTTTATCAAACCATCCTCTCGCAGTCCTGAACAAGCTTGGATCTGCTGTGTGAGGAACAACCGTCATCTATCATCACGTTCTATGAGAGGAAGCCAAGGCCTTCACTCCATCTCTCAGATGGTCGAATTAGAACCCTCTTTTGCTGTTATTGGCAACAAACAGTGAACAACTTAAGCCAAATTGGTTTCCATGGAAACCATCCCATAAAATCAATTACTGTTTTCATTGTCAGAGGAGGATTTATTTTTGCCATAAAAGCCGTTATTTTCAGGATGAATATCAAAGAATATTTTGTTGGGTCTTCATGGTGATCATACAGATGGTGCTTTAATGGTAAAATAGATAAACAACTGCATGTCTCCATAAACCATAAAGGGTTGACATGATTTATGCCATAATACCATTATTTCAAGGATGGTATGAAAGATATCTCAGTTGCTGCATTGTTGTCACTCAATGTTTCTTTCTGGTCAGTCATGTCTACAACCACTTACAGTATAATGTATAATGGTTGATAATTGTTTATAATTGGTTATATCCCTTTAAGAAATACTGCACTTCTGACCAATCATTACATGATGACTAGTCTATATCAACTCCCTCAACACACCAATCTAGCATCGTAATCTTCAGTAAATAAGCTTATACTGACTATATATAAACCTGTCCCAATAAATCAATAAACAAACAGCTGTATTCAAAGCACATGTTCTAGAAGTTACTTTAATTCATTTAGTATGTAATATCATAAAGATTTTAAACTACATTAGGTAAAATGCAGTTATTTTTCTTTAAAAATGTATAAACCATTTAATACATTGATATTAAAACAGTTGTAATACTGATGTTTAACTGAAGTAAAAACTTAATTTGATGCATCTCTATAAATAATTTCTTTGAAGTCTCTTTTTACAACATTGACGTTGAGAAAACGTTTAATTTTAAAGAGTATTTGAATGTCTAAGAGCTAGGGCAGTGTTATATTTCTTCTTCTCATTCAGTTTTTTGCTGATCATTATTCAATTGAAACTGACATTTATAGAGCAACAGTAAAGTAAATATAATTTGATGTCTCTTTCATCATGTCCAATTAAACCCCCTCACATGTTGTGAATAAACATTTAACCTGTTACCTGCTAATGTAATCATATTTCATTTCAACCTGACCAATTGAGATATATTCCACTAAGTTTGCTCTAGTGTAGATGACAACATGTTCAGGTAAGCAGCCACTGAATTGATTAGGACAATCATTATTTTTCACTCAAATTTTAGTTTGGTTTAGTTAGTGTTAATGGGGAGAGAACATTTGCCAAAATGTTTGTTTGGGAGGGATTCTGAAGAGCATTTGCATTTACAAAATTGGTCCGAATCATGGTAGGAGAATCAGTAATTTTAAAAGAGAAATAATTTCTGACTGTGGGTTCATCAGAAAGGTGTGAAACTAGAGGTTCAGCTGGTAAAGGGGTAACACTGAATAAAGCAAAAAGTATAAAGTAATTTTTAACAAGAGTTAGGATACTAAACTGAAGTGAATGTAGAAGTATATTTTACTGCATTGAATAAATATATATACGTTTCTTAAGGCCTTACATTTCAAAAGGCTTATGAATGTCTAATAGTATAGAGCTGATTTTTTAAAGGATGATATTTATTCATAGTACACCAACATTTATAGAGCAATCTTTAATATGATTTCTTTTTAACCCTCTCATGACATGCTACAGTTGCATCAAGATATATGAATAAATATTTGGTTGTGAAATTTGACTTAAACTAATTAGCATCAATACACTTTGCGATAATCCAATCATTCAACCTGAAGAAATTAAATTTTTCCAGATTTTCAGGTTCCTGTACTGTAACCCTGAACCATTATCACTCGTGGATTCTCAATCTGAGAAATATCACTTTCTGTCATCTTGAGACTGGCTATAGTTTCATTCATGGTTAAACATCAGCCTAACCCCACCTCTCAATGAGAGATAATTATATTACGACTGTAAACACTTAATATCCTCTATTTATCCTCTTGACAGGATGGGTGTTCAGTGGAATGTTCCTTGAATATCACTGAAACAGTAGCCTTTATAACTCAGCTAGAATGTCAAGATATGTTGATCTTGTGTCGTGATATAAGTTTAAATGTCAAGCATCAAGAAAGTGAATATCTGCATCTCCCACAGTCATATACCTGAATGTCAGCAAACAATCAAACTGGATATCTACACAATATGATATTAATAAACACTAAAATAAATGTCAGAGCAATCATTAAGAACTAAACATTATACTTGTTCAAAACTTTCCAAGCAAAACCTGTTTTGTCGTGACAACATTTCTTACAGTCAAACTTCAATTTCAGTTCTTACAGTAACAATAGAAGACTATGAATAATTATTAAAATAGACATAATTCTAGGAATCATTACTTTCTATCTGGATAGAGTTACAAATGCAGAAGCTACGGTAGCAATCTGGCCACTGTTCATTTATTTACAATGTATACTGGTAGATTCTGTTATGTTACATGCGTTATCAGATCATAATTTATATGTAATGTATAATATATAATATATATGTATATCACTGTATACAAGCCTGAAGCAGTAACAGTGTATTCTTAAACCCTGTGTATGGTGGAGAGGTTTCGGTATCTTGTTTTCCTATAATGTATAGGTCACTAAGATGTTACAAGGTTAATTTAAGAGACAGAAGGATACTTCTTAACGAAAAATGTTTTACATCCTAGTTTTTTAATGATCTGTATTTTGAGAGCATTCATCTAAATGTTCCTAATATTACGGAAACATAGAAAGGATAGCTACCTAGAGTTACTTGCCCCTAGCTTCAAGTGCACAAAGCTTGGAGGTCTTGGAACTGAACTTGGATCAGAACATGAGAGTATACTCGTCATCGGAGAGGAATCCCCCCCTGCATGATGAGTTCATATCTCTGTAGATGGACTGTTTGTAACTTTTATTCCTTGGAATGAGGTCGACTCACGTCTTTACAACTGTGTAAGCCTGTTAGTCTATGACACTTCATCTATAGAAGCGCTCAGAGTATAGCATTACCTGCAATTGTCCAAGCAATTGATCTAAGCAAGGCACAAGCCACTGTTTATCCTCTGTCAAAATTCATTACCAGTATACGTAAACAATTTGATTCTTATCCCTTCTGAAAGGAGTAGTAATTTCAATGTAGTCCATAATGACTCACCTGTTGACGGAACCAAAGTAAATCCAAAATTCTGTGAAAGATGAAATCTATCTACAAAACTTGTGTCAACTAAACATAATCGCTAACCTTGCAATGAAAGGCGTTGTTGCTTCCATCATGATTTTCCTCTCCGAGAAGACGTGCTCCTGTTGCCGCGTGTCCACAATATGCTGTTTCTTAAGGCACTTCAAGGCATACGTCTTCGTTCGGTCTGTGTTGAGTTGAACCTGTACATTGAACATTCTCCATTTATCATATGTTACAAATTACCAAAAGTTCTATGGAAACAGGGAAAATAACAACCTGAAGCAGTTGAAAATGCCACAAGGCACATCTACACATGATTGTTCCGTATAGCAAGTTTTGTTGAACTATAGTTTTTGAGTTCTGCTCTGGAAAGGATTTTGAGACAGATGCATTATAGATGAACAATAAACGAATGGACAGAGTGAAATTAAATATCAATTTATTTCAACATAATAATGACCAATCATATTGCAAGGAATAGCTGCATTACTTTATTTTCCCTAAAAAGATGATTTGCTGAAATGGCGTTGTATCCATCCATTGATTAATAAGATAGATCTTTAAGGCCTCTTTATTGGATACCAGGAGATATTTATAACTGGATATAGATTTAAATTGCATTTTCAAGATTAATTATATCTATCCATTAACTTTGGTTTATTTGATGAAAGTTTATTTAGTACAGAAAGGTAAAGAAATGACAATCAATTTCCTGCATTATGTATTGAAATGTTTCATATATTTGAAATTTTTATCAGCTTGAAGTGGTTCTCTATATTTTTAAATGTTCTTTTATCAAAATTATGAATCTTTTGAGCCTACAGACCGATATGTTATACAATTATACAATTTTTAAAAGTTTAATTTAAAAGTATACTCTTTTTTTTTTTTTTTTAGTCCCGCAGAAATCTACCGTAATTGATTGACTGGATACCTTTTGAAGGGTGCACTTAAGCATGAATTTATATCAAAGTTTTAGTAATCATTTTTAAAACTTGCCTAGATGTGTCCTTCTAAACAAAATGTTCCAATTATTTAATTCTAAAAACAATATTACAATTTAAATTTAAATGGTAAAAACCAAAGATCTATGCTATGTATTGCCAAATTCTTCCCAGACAAAGCTATCCCAGTAACTATCTATCATCATAGATCTATCAATGCTGTTCAAAATGAATCCGTTTTCCAAATCTTCACTCAACATAAATGTAAGACTTCCTGCACAATCACACACCTTCTTTGTATGTTTTCACTTTGCTAATGTATCAATGTTTGCTTTATTTCTCTCCACATGGATATATCAAGGTAAGGATAGACAGATAGAAACACTTCTACCTCCGATGTATATTTTATTCTATCAGTCTCAAAATCCATGGTCAAGAGACATGACTGTACAACCCTGCAGGATGTTCTGTGAGACAACGTACAACTGGAGTAGACATTGTGATGTGCAAGTATTGATACAGACTTAGGAATGTGCCTGTACAAATCCAATAATTAAGACCTTGATGCAAATACCTCTTATTTAATGTGTATAAAGACCTGTATAATTGATTTCATTTCAGTCAAAACATGAATGTAAGCATGTAATCAGTTAGAGAAGGCAAAAATAATACTTCAGACAGATTAACATTAAATGTAAATAATGATAAGATTATTTCAATAGAATTTGGTTCTTGTAAGTAGGATTGCAATAAAGAAGGGTGTTAGAACAGGACGGACAAACCCTTTTGAGCTAGACCGTTGTAATTTGTTTATAGTCAGCAGTGGCAGAGGAAAATTAAATTACAAATGGCTATGTCACTGTGGGTCAGACAGGTTCGGATGCTTACGCGTTGGATACTGGTGACTGGATTATAACAAACAGTTTGGGTTTCTTAAATTTGTCCAAACATACAATACAGGGGAGTGGTATACAACACAACGATCAGTTTTCAAGTGTCCTGAATTTACTTTCAGACGGATTTAATAGTTGCAAACTATTGTATCATAGAAAAAGATTGGTAAATTTGGTAACTTGCAAGGAAATCTGTAATATTTATTCTCACCTTTGTTATATGTCCCTACAATATAAATAATATGCCAAGTAATATCTGATCCTCTTGTAGGTCTTGGATAATTTTAACTGTCAGAATTCTTGAACAATTTGACTCTCTGTTAATCTAATGATCAATCAATAACCTAATACTTTCCATTACTGTACACAAGGTATCATCTTTCTAAGGCTTTTAAATCTTGAGTAGACAAACTAGTTTTAGGAAGAGGCCATTCTGGTCCCACTTAGGGTTGGAGGGTAACCAAATCTACAATTTACAATCTACGTAACATTTTCGTGTTTAGAGCCAGTGCTTCATGAGAATAAGATGTCATAAGCAAACAGTTTAAGGATGGAAGATCGGATAGGCAGTTGACACATTAATACTAAGCTATAAGGCCATTGGGTGTTTCGGGCCTAATGAGCCAAAAATTAAATGAATGACTCATATCCTTTGAAAACTAGATGAGAAAGAAGATATGTATGATGAGCTAAAAATCAAATGAATGATCCATATATTTTTTTAAACTAGACGAGAAAGAAGGTATTTATGATCTCAATATAGATCTTCTTGAAATTTGTATTGAAATTGTTTTGTAATGGCTTTCCATTTGAAAGCTATTCCATTACCAAAGAGCATCCTGAAAGCTATTTTCTATAAAAGTCATTTGATTAGCCTCCAGAAATATACCATCTTGTCACCAACCCAATTTGCTGTGAAATTTGTGCTTCAAGTTAGGCGTCAGAAAATTAGCTAAGCAAAATTGTGAATTTGGCACTATCTTACTTGCCATGTTTTTTTTTGATAAATAGAATGCAAAAACTTTTCAAACAGAGCCAAAGAATTAGATTTTTCTTCAACCTTTCTGGAAAATTATCGATAATACCCAACTGTGCCTTCTTCTATAAAGGTCTAAATAATTAGAAATATAACTGATATGTGTTTTAGAAGTTTGTAAAAAAAAAATCATTAAGAATTTCTAATGTTCTAACATTACTACAAATTATAAAACTGAAGGCAAAAACCTATCACTTCATCTCCAGTTTACTCTTTAACTTTCGACATAAAGATATTCCTCAATATTCTGCAAATTAAAATTCTCTGAGGTTCTATGGAATCTCTTTTCAGCAGATGTATGATTTTGGCTGTTCTATGTTTTTGATGTTATTCATTCAATATATAGTGACACAATATAAACTATGATGATTTATGTTTCGCTATTGTTCTCAATGTGTAAAATCACCCTGACAAGAATCAAGCCTGAAACCAGTCTATTCAAAACCAAAAGAGATAAAATCTGAAAAAACCTATCAATTTCATTCTGTCAAACTACCCTGGAAGGGTTCAAACTCTCAAACTTTAGATTAAATGTGTAAACAGTTACCAATTTCCCTCTGTCAAGATGCCCTGGCAGAATTCAAAACAAAATCTCTTGATTCCAAATCTCTTGACTCGAACAGAAAAACTTACCAATTCCACTCTGCCAAAACCACCCATTCCAAGCGTTGCCACGACGTCCAAGTCTTCCAAATTAACTCCCTGGAATTCAGCATTTACCTTGTCTAGAGCAAGAGAGGTTATGGAAGCATCACAGCCACTGGGTCTGGAGAACAGAGATAAGTACTTTATTAGTTACTTATATTGGTACTTTGAGGAAAATTGAAGGATGAAAGGATTTAGTGAGAAACATAGATATAAAGTAGATATCAAATACTTATAAACCTTGTCATAAAGTTGAAGGATACAAAGGATATGGTCTGAAATAATGAGATAATAGTAATAAAACACCCTGTGCATTTTATGAACATTTCTTAGGAAATTGAGGGATAAAAAGGAATAATCTGAAAATGGGGATAAAGCATAGGAATGTTGAGTTAAGTGAATTATCTGGGCAAAATGCATGAAATTGGATGGAACGATGATCATAGAAAACTTGTAATACAAACTACATTTTTGGGATGTGAAAATATGGAGAAAATCTAAACTGTCACATGTCTGAACATGGTATTATGAACAGATAAAAAATACTAAATAATTTACGTAAAAGATGTTTCTGAGTAACCAAAGGAGAAAGGAAAATTTCTGAAATTAATGGAATTATAAGAGGGAGAAAGTAGTCGTCCCTTTGTTGTTGATGAAATATCTTTAGTCAAAAAGGCACTTCAACATTGCAGATAGAGATGATCCAGTGAAGAAAGTCATTGAAATACAGCAAGGTAGAATATGGAGCTTGCCACTCAACATTGTAAGGGAAGTTGTATTTTTGACATAATATGCACACAAGGTAAGTCCAACTGTTGGATGAAATGACTACTAATGCAAGCAACGAGTATGTTGTACAAGCAGATAAAAGATAAGAAGGATAAACCACATAGGTAGCTAATCATATATGTCTCAATAGCTGAGTGGATAAGCTGTTTGTATATTCAGTGATTGTAATTGTTTCCTGACTCTGAGGGTGTGGTTTGGATCCAGAATGGATCTAACCGAAAAAAGTACAAGAATTTGAAATATTCGAGATAGTGTGATCCCCAAAATGACATGTTAAAAATATGATAGTTTCATGTTTCTTTGTTACAAACAATAATGATGATCACTACACTCAACATTTAGAACAATAAATTTATAATTAAAGAGAACAAAATTATCTACGATTTTATAAATGTTCTTTATACAACAAAATTATCATCAGAGTGATTTTTCACATTTTGATTAATGAAATGTTTGAAGTCACAAATTTTCTTTGAAGTTTTTTTTTTTAAAAATGAACACATGGTTTGTCATATGAGAAAATAAATACATCTAATCTAAAATTAATAAAAGTTTATTTTGGTAACATTCAAATGTCTTAGAAAATCATTATTAGTTTATTAGTAATCACCAAAGACTACTTCTCCATACTGACAACTTCCACTGGCTAAGGCAGTAAGCAGCAACCTACGTACTAATTATTTCTGTTGTATGTATCTCGTTACCATGATCTCCCATAATTTAACCGGTCAATAACAAATGTCCATCAAGTAGAGCTGGACAGTGCACATAATCTGTCCTGATGGAGATCAATAGAAATACTGACCGACTCAGAGAATCTGATTACATGTGATTGCTTCGTTACACTTCCTGTCATAGAGCATTTCCAGGCTGAGACGTTAAACATCCTCCAACAGGATTCCTGATGTTTCCTTTGTTGAATTAACTTAACTGAAGCATAATTTCTTAAGGAAGATCAAAATGAGTCAAAATTTTAATTCAATAATAACAACTTTAATAGAAATATTATGGCACAGAGAATAGACTTCAAAATTTTTTTTCATTACACAAGCTGAGATAATGCATTACCTGTCAGGAATGTCAAATACCTCAGGATGCCGTTCTTTCAATGGAATTTCACCACTTTCTTGAGTTTAATAAAAGCTTTTTTTAAAATGAAAAACACCAAGATAAGTTATTAACTTTTGAATCTTTCACCTTGGTGTTTTTATGAATAAAAAACACCATCTTTTCATATTGTTTATCTGTTGTTTTTTTTCACTTCTGTAAAAGTCTTCATTTTTTGTTTACATCTCTTTCAATATCTTTTGTCTTTTAAAATAACTTATGAAACCATTTTTCTCCATTTTTTCTATCTTTTGTAATGAATCTTTCCTTTGTTGTCTTTATGCTTCTTTGACCCTTTACGCTCTTTTTTCTAGATATTTATTATTTTTCTTTCAGAATTTATAAAGGGAATCTTTTCAAAGTTCTTTTCATAATGTTTTCTATGTTCTTTCCATAATGTTACCATGCTTGAAATGCAAAAATTCAAGCATGGTATTTCTATTTTTTAATGGTTTGTACTCCTTTGACTTCCTTTGCTTTTCTTTCAGGTATTTTAATTATTTCATTCGTGACTAGATATTGTTATCGAATATAAGTACCTTTGCTCAAAAGTAGATAGTAAATTGAACTGGAATGCTAAAGAGTGTCAACAAAGATTATATTTTTTCAATTTTTTAATGTAAATTTCACCTATTTTATATTTTGTTTGTTGTAAGAATTTTCATTTTTTTTCTGTCAAATGTTGGTATTGTGCCTTCACTACCTTGTCTCTAGTTAATGAATCTCGCTGAGAAAAAAGTTATTCTAATAGCTGGTAAAATAGCAGGAGTTTTGTTTACAAATCAGTCATACCTTTATGAAAAAAAGCTTTGAAATTATCCCTCAAGATTTGATATGATCCAGATCATGTTTTACATGGAGCATGTGTCATGTTTCCTTCTGGGAGAAATATTTGTTTACGACATTTTAAAACCAATAGAAGTCGAAATCATTTATACCTTTCAGCATTCATCTCTTACAGGATATTTAATGAGTTTGATTCTTCTATATATAGGCTTGTAACAAATAATGTTTGTTCTTTATTGCACACAAGCTCTGTCATCACAGAAAGTGAATTCCTTTCGGGGTAATAAAGTATTATTATTATTTTAAAATGTTTTCTTCATAGTATCCATAAAGTTGGCTTTCTTTATCTACAATTTTGTTTTATTACTTGCAGGGAGTAAGATTATTTTATTCCTTCTATTAGTGTAGTCAAAATGCACAGATTTCAAGAAATAAAAACTCTTAAATTTATAAACCTTATGTAAGTCATAAATACTTCAAAGGAAAAGAATAAACCAGCCATATCAGACATTCAATGATGAAAGAAAACTAAACAAAGGATTCGTAAGTTTGAAGTGATTAGAGTTATAGCTTCTCATGGAAAACATCTAGGCTTGGATGAAGTCAGGATCAAACCCATGAAACAGGTTTTGAAGCTGCAGTACATTTTTATAATCAAATTCACATTTCATTACACATTTTTAATGACAAAATAATATTTTTTTGATACAAAATGATACTCTATCGATCAAATGCATGATACATTTGAACAAAATTCAAATGAATTCGCATAAAAATCTATGTTCATCAAAGATCGAAAGTTCTGCAAAACTTTGAATTTGTTTTGTTAAAAGTTTTGACATTAAATCAAAGGGGCAAAACTTTCTGTAACTGACATTTCCATGTAATATCATGAAAGATATGAAATGATTGGATTAATATTGATTGACATCCACCTTTCCTGCACAATCCAACAAGTTTTACAGTCAATTTAAAAGGTGAAACCGTATTTGTCAATCGATGCAAGGCCAATACCCTCACATCAAGCAAGGGGCAGAGAATTAGCAGAAATTAAACTTTACATAATGTGATAGTTTTTTTTAAGTAATTGTCAACATCTTTATTTTATTATAAATTAGTTAATTCCAAAATATAGGAAGGGATATATACATCTCTCTTAGCGCAGTAAATTCCGAATTCTTATAATAGCATGAAACCATTTTTTAATGATGCAAACCACTCAAAGTTTACAATTGTGCTCTTATCTAAGAGTAATGTTTATAAATCTGCTTTTAATGATTAGTAATTTTTTCTACAAACTAAAAATGTAAAAGAACTTTACTGATGAACTTTCTTCTATCGTTGATTATTTGTTAATTCTGCTGCTACACTTCTAGGAGTTCTGTCAGTAAATATACAGTAAACCAATTACTAAAGAGTGAGCTTTTCTACCAGTAGGTTTCTAAGCAATACTTATTCTGTCAGTAAAACAATATACAGTAAACCAACTAGAAAAACGTTTGCGGGACACCGCAAAAGCAGAGCAGCTCCAAAACTTTGGGTCTCGCCTTTCCCTGTTCCGCCTTCTCCTCAACATAAATAAAAAGGGAATTTCTTTTGACAATTTTTTTTTCATTATTCAAGTTATTCTAACAAGTTGAATCATCACTGGGGTCACTTTTTACAACTTTGTTCTTAAAACCTATTTCTGATTTCAAAATTGGATCAACAGATTAACACGGCCTTAACCAATATCTCATGACCTTGAACTTTGACCTTCAAGGTCACAACATCAATGAATTCTTTTCATTGTGTATAACAATCATAAGGCATATTCACAATAGCACGTTTAATTTGTGAACTTGCTGTGACCTTGACCTTTGAAAGATTTTAGCAAAAACGTTTTCAAATCTTGGTCTTTCTCCAAAGTTGATATATACCAAGTAAGGGTCTGAAGCACAGAAGTTGTTGAAGTTATCGTGTTTACAAGGATTTTTGTAGTGATTTCAGAACTCATGACCTTGACCTTTGACCTTGAATGTGAACATGTCAAAATCATTCCTGAGATTTATAAGAAAGAAGCTACATATATGAGATGTTGATACCTTCATGGAAAAAAGTTATTTAGTGATTTCAGAACTGGTGACCTTGACCCTATCTCGTGACCTTGACCTTTAAAATTCAAGGTCACACAATCAGTGATCACTTTTCATTGTGTATAACAATCATGTAATGATTCAAAGTGATAATAGTTGAAATAAGACATTTCGCAAAAGCATGTTTAAGTCTTGCCCTCGCTGTGACCTTGACCTTTGACGGATGTTAACGAAAACCTTATCAAATCTTGGCCTTTATCCATAGTTGATATACACAAAATAAGAGCCTGACAGCACAAATATTTTTCAAGTTATCATGTTTACAAGGATTTCTTTAGCGATTTCAGAACTTGTGACCTTGACCTTTGACCTTGAATGTGAAGATGTCAAAATCATCCACCAGGTTTATAAGAAAGAAGCTATGTATATGAGGTGTTAATACCTTCTTGGGAAAAGGTTATTTAGTAATTTCAGAACTGGTGACCTTGACCATATTTCGTGACCTTGACCTTTTAATTTCAAGGTCACACAATCAGTGATCACTTTTCATTGTGTATAACAATCATGTAATGATTAAAAGTGTTAATAGTTGAAATAAGACATTTTCGCAAAAGCATGCTTAAGTTGTGCCCTCGCTGTGACCTTGACCTTTGATGGATGTTAGCGAAAACCTTTTCAAATCTTGGCCTTTCTCCATAGTTGATGTACACCAAATAAGAGCCTGATAGTACAAATATTTTTCAAGTTAACGTGTTTACAAGGATTTTTTTAGCGATTTCAGAACTTGTGACCTTGACCTTTGACCTTAAAAATAACATGTCAAAAAAATTCCCCAGGGGCATAAGTAAGAAGTTATGTGTATGAGTTCTCAAAACCTTTTAGGAAAAAAGTTATAGCGAATACAAAACACGCGTGCGGCGGCGGAGGCGGCGACGGAAACTGCACAAAAACTGATAGCAGCTCCGACTAAGTCGGAGCTGCTAATTACTAAAGAGTGAGCTTTTCTACCAGTAGGTTTCTAAGATATACTTATTCTGTCAGCAAATGAGAAAAAACTAACACTTAGGAGTGATCTTTTCTACTGGTTATATTTGATTTATCAGTTTCTTCTTTTTCTATCAATGAGTTTATTCTACAATATAAAATATAAAACAACTTTACTGATTAAGTTGGCTCTTTTTTACTGGCACAGCTTGAGATGGCTTTCTGTCACTGCAAATCACACAGGTGGTAGATAGCACACAACTTATCTAGGTGCAACATACTCTAGAGCAAGACATCTCAAACAAACTGCTTGCTAGCTTGCTTCTCACCCTTGCATGCTTTGAATTACTCAACTGGTAGAATTTTGTATTAATGATATTTAAAATATAACATTCAAAATACTCACTTATGCTCAATATTTAATAAACATAAAATTAATGTTTTTCTAAAGAAAATATAATTGAAAATTTGTTAAAGATTATTTCTCATTTTTTTATTCATGTTAAAATGATGATTTCATAAACATACATAAATTTACTGAATCCAAACAATTTCTTATGTCTTATTTCTTTTGAAACAATACACAATATCTAACTCCTTTTTCCACAACAAAATCTCTTTTAAACCGTAAAAAAATGATTTGTATTTACAAAGAATATTTTAATTTTTCAAAAGTATATTTTTTGAGGAACTATTACAAAAAATTTCAAGGAACACCATAAATTGTAAAAGAAACAAATGTTTATCAATAAGAATCTATACTAGAACATTCTTTAACATCAGTAAACAGCTAACCTACAACAAACGCAATCTGACCCAATGCCCTTTCAAACCCGTCAAGGTCTATGAAAGCAGATTTACGTGGTGGTAGATGAATATCCATTGACAGAGATTCAAGTCGAAGCAATGTGACCTGTTTGGAGCTAGATGTAGCATGCAAGGTCAAGGAGCTTGCCAAAGATACAGCATGCCAGACTTAATATCAAACTATTGGGCAGAAGATCCAAGCAAAGGATTGCAAGAAATTACTTGGTATTAACTTTCTCCAAACGTATTTGCCCTGATCTCCATTTGTCGATTTTTTTCTTGGAATTGGTTTTCGCCCTGAGAAGCAGGAAAACTCTATGATAAATCTGCTCTGATTTCGGAGTCCATGGAACTCATTTGGGAAAGATGAATTCACCAAAAAAACAAACTCTTATTGACTTGCCATTCCATTTACGGACAAGCTATTCAGTCACAAGGTTATCAGATGCCGATTCAGCACATAAAATCGAAACATATCTGATTGGCTAATACAAAATATGTAATCTTTCTATGCTGTCTTTATCAGTGATTCTGAAGGGACAGGGAGTCCTGCTATCTTGAAGCTTGCTTAATGATTATGTCCAAATTCAACCATGAATCAAGTTTGCTTATTTTGATATCAATTAGTTGAGTCCTTTCATGTAAATTGCACGGAGAACTGAAGACAGACACCTGATTACAGAGTGTTTGATGTACCTGGGGATCATTAAAGACTATGAGATCATGTAGCTTTTTCAATTTTGAAAAAAATATGATTATAAATGAAATGATTAAGGACGAGAATAGAGACACGTTGATTGAAGATCACTGTTTGCATTGAGAAGTTGCTTTGGAACATTGAGATAAGTGTTATGGATGACAACTTTCATGGTTTTTGTAAATGCTTTGTCTTTATCTCTTCATTGCAGATCGCTGCTCTCTTTCCGAATCACAACTTCTTAGAGAAACAGCTGGCAACACGTTATAAGGAGGAAACACAATGATTAAAATGATGTAATCCGAGGCTGGCAGTTTCTTATTACTTTCAATAAATCACAGACATAAGGCTTGGATTAATATTGATATCATAGAGTTGATTGAAATGTAATATTCTTGCACTCATTTAAAAATACTAATTGTTGTTTAAATTTTTACAATCTTTAAAATAATCTACAGTCATATATTGGGAGACATGCAACAATCTAAAAATATTGAACACTGATGAGAATCAGGACAACATCATTTATATATTACGATATATTCTACACCACACACATGCATGAGAAGGTAGGCTTGTACAACAACACCGATCACAATGTACATCATTGTGTGAAACTGACTTGGTCTTGAAAATTACTCTCAATCAGACTCACTTGACATTAATCTTGGAAATACAAAACTTCCTTATATTTCACATTTACAGTCAACTGTTGTTATTTAATATTTTTTCCCTTTACAGTCAATAAAATGCCTCACCAAAATTAACAAATAGGGAGGTTGGAATTGTTCGACAGTTGTCAAATTCTTCATGAAAATTCACTTGCCAAGTTATTTCTGAGGTTCTATCAGAATTTCACTTACCAAAGGGCAGTGTCAGTTTCACACAATGATCTAGAAAACATAAAATATTATACAGAGCAGGGACAGAAATACATAACATAAAGGTAACATATATTAAGCAAACCCACCTTTGAGCACCTCTTGCTTCATCACCGTAATCTCGATTTTTTAGTTCGTTAACATCACCAATCAACTGTGTAAAGGATCTGAAAATATCAAAATGGAGTGATCAGATTTGAATTTTATTTATGAAAAATAAAGTTATCTTTTCTTGGAATCAATCTTGAATAAACCACATCTCAATGCCAAATTTATGTCCCTTTCTTACTTGTACTTTTTCTGAAACTGAAAATTAACGTTCTGATTTGAAATTGTCATCTTCATCATATTTTATAAACGTTTGGCCTTTTGTTTTTAAGAAATATCCAATATTCTGTTTTGCAGAGACTAATCAATACTAGTTGTATAATGTCATGAAGAGAATATATGAGAACATGTCTATCAGCTACAGTAGGACATGAAGTTCACTTACTGTCAATAATGAAATGGTAGAACTGACTTAGGTTAGGGGGGTTACCTCCCAAAACTTCTATATGCCAAAACTTCTACAGACTAAAACAACACAGTTCAGGGTCCACTGCAAATGGTCATTACCTCAAGTAAGAATGGTAAGGTTGGTCTACCATCAAAATGACGACCGAAACACATTATACTGAGAGGACAATTTTCAATAAATTTTCGTCGTCACCCAATGGCATGAATTCAAATGACATAATTATTTTTGATAATATTTGCTCAAAACACACCAAAAGAATGAATGTTATGCAAAAGTGATATGTGATCATGACTAATATGCCACTGTATATGTTGAAACTTGTGGGTAATAATAAGTTTTAAGTTGTATTATTGGATGAAATACTGAAGATACATTTCAATGCTAATTCCTTGGAAAAGTTTGCTTGTTTGTCACAACACTAACATGAAGAAAATAGATAATACAATTGTTCTTGGTTTATAATGAGAGCTTATTTCCTGTGAAGAATATTTTCCATGAATTGTTGTTGAAAAATAAAGAAGGAAAAACACATTTGAAAACATGGTTAATATCCTTTAAAATATAATGCCATTCCAAATGGATATTTGCATTTAATGACCATTTCATCATTTGAAGTTAATTGGAGTGATATTTACATAACAAATACTCTTAAAAAAGAAAATAATTAAAATATAAAATGTTGTCTTAAGAGGAATATAGGAATCTGAATAGAAAAATAAATGAAAATAATTGAAAAACAAGACTATAAAGAATTATTTATGGTATCATATATTATCTTCTCAGAAATTAAAGATTAAAATGCTATAATGAGACACGATATTGATTCAAGAAACTAATTTTTTTTTAAATAGACAATGACTGATTATGATATAAAATAACAAATACTTCTTTTTAAATACAAATCAAGATCTTAACCTGTAAGAATGTTGAGAATAACCACTCAAAACTTTGGTGCATCAAACATCGTATTACAACAACATAAGAAGTGAAAATATTTCAAAGATTGAAATGTTATGCTTATGAGCAGCAATAGTGTTTGATGTAAGCACTATATAAGTATTTGAGTGTATGTATATGTAAATATATGTATGAAAAATTAATTCCAAACAAAATAAATTGTTTGAGAATCTGTTAACAAAGCTTCCTAACACTAGTGTATGAGATAAGACCCTCCAACAGCTCGAACCTGGGAACTTTTGGTCTGGACTGGACAAGTTTTGAAGTTTGAAAATTGCGAAAATCCCAGCTTAGGGGAGGTAATGTTTCAAGCTTATATTATTTCCTAGTCTGCTGACACTATATAGACGGAGGAAACACTATCATAAAGGCATTAAACCATTATAAAGAACTTAAAAGAAGTGAATGCAATTATGTCCCCCATTAGCAGATTATGAGCAATATAATCACCCTCATGTTGAAAGACTGCGGCAATGGATTTATTGATATTTCACAAGCACTAACTGAAGATCAATAGGCCATCATATAATGGTTATACACTCGTATGTATATGTCATGAGGCTGTTGATTCATTTGGAAATAATTATATGGTCCACATTAACTTTGCAGTTTTATTGAGGTATTGTTGTAAAGAACTCTAATCTAGTATTGAGTTGGTTATTACAGATGTGTAAAGAACATACTTGTATCAAGTGTGCAGATTTGTTTGGATAGAATTGATTTGCTTTAAATAGTTTATTCTTCTGAATATAAACATCTGTTGGCATCTGTTGAAAGAAATATTGTAATCTGATGAATTCATCATTACATTGAAGTGTTGGCTTTTGTAAATGTATTATACATTGTAAATTCACCATGAAATTTTTATTTTATTTTGTATTCTTGAGCTATTTTCAGGTAAGCTATTTACAGCTTGTTTATCGACCACTTCTGTATGAAACTGATATGTTTAAACCATTTAAAGCATTGCATGCAGAACAGATGACATAAGAAACATTCAAGTTGCAGATATTCTGCAAACTTCTTATCTTCGTATCTAATAAGAACCACAGTCAAATGTTTTATTAACTTAATGGACGTAACATGATTGATGCTAAGGGTAATGCACTGTAAAATAGATAGAATCTACACGATTTTCCCATTCCTAGCAAACAAATCATATCAAATACCTCACAACAATGTTTTTGTCATTGACTTATATACATTCTTGTTGTTTAAATGTTAATTTTGCATAAACAGGTAAATTTGAAGGTCATTAGTGTATAGGCCAAAAGCACTATTTAAAGAAAATACAAATTATGAATTCTGACTATACCTTATGCACATGATATAAACAATAATGTTCTAATAGATATGTTCACTGTGCGGGAAGAATAAATACTTTAGGCAATTTAAGTCCATAAGCAATATTCTGAATTTTTCTTTCCTCTTTCTACAATCAAACAGATTTCTTCTTCTTAAAGACAAATAAAAAAGCTGTGTTTAAACTGTGTAGTTGATTAATTGAGTTGGCAAGAGAAAGAGGATAAAAGTGTACAAGAAATCTTCAATAAATCAATTTTGAAAAAAAAGAAGAAAAAAAAAGAAAGAAAGTACTTACTCTCTGTCGACTGTCAGACATTCGACCCCTGGTGCTAATGCTATCACATTTGCTGTTCGGCAATCTTCACTATAAGGCAAAGAAAAACACTGAGTACAAAATTCTAAATAAATTCATAATACATCGGTATTTGAAAGAATCGATCTTAGCCAAAATGTTGAACATCTTAAATTATAGAAACTCCCGAGATACTTCAAGATAAAGAATTGATAAAATACTAATGAAATCATGATAAAATATTACTTGAATAAATGAGGAACTTTAATTAAAATTGTTTATTGCAGGAAATGAGATCTGAGCCTGAGAAAATTACCAACGAATTACACCTTATAAGATATGTATTTTTAAAAATTCATACCTTAATAAAGCTTTTTCACCAAAGTAATCACCACGCTTTAATTTGCGTATTTCCTGAGGATTGTCATGACCTTGAATCTTTTGTGTAACCTTGACCTAGAAAAATATAAATATTTTATGCAACATGTATGATAAAATATTTTTAAATATACCATAACATTTGCAGACATTAAGATAAATGGAAAGTATTGATTCTTAACCATTAAAGAAAATATTTAATCATTTATTTAAGTCAAATCAAATTTCATAAATTGTTTATTGCCCAGTTGAACCAAAGATCAAGATGATAATTAAATAGTTCATGAATCAATATCAATAATCAGATATGAGTATACGGTATGAATATACACATTAAAATTCTCCAAAAATCATAAAAGACAAAACCATACTTTTTGTTTTGTGTTGTTTTCAAGGCTATTGAAATTTCCATTGACCACAAAAAAGGAATATAGAAAATTAAGACTTACCAGTTCGTAACAAAACAGTTGAATTTAAGCATGACGTTTATATTAAAGTAGACCTATTCAAGTCTGTATTATCATAAAGAAGTTAAACAGACTTACCTCCCCTTTGTTAATGATGAAGAACGTATCACCTGTTCCTCCTTCACGTATAATATACTCTCCTTCGGGGAAGAAATCCTAAAAAAGTTATTAATTTTAAATTTTTATACAAAATGATAAAAATAATTTTATATGAAATGAAAACATAATCAATAATAGCCTGAGCCACTGAATGTAAAATTTGTGATTGTTTAGAAATAATTTTTTTTTGCTTTTTGTTTTACTTTAAATTGAAACAAGTCATTAAAACACGCCATTTAAGGTTACGTAAAATTGATTAACAAATATACAGAGTCTGAACATAGTCATTTATACATCTAGTTTGAAATGAAATACCGGTAGAAAGGTATGTTAAAGAACCATTCTGCAAATTAAATTTACAATTTTATGAAGAACAGCTTAAAAACTTTGAATCAATTTGAACATTTCTATCATTTTGGCTATCTATAGAATTCGGTATCTTGAATTTCATTACTGTAAGAAACATTCACATTCAAAGAAAGCATTAATAAACTACATTGTTACAGTAATAATGATAATAATAATAGGTCATTTGTATAGTGCAAGTATCCATGAGAAGGGTCCATGCTCAAAGCGCTTAATAAAAAGCACCCCTGCTATAATTGATATTTAAAGTAATTTAATAATAATAATAATATGTCATGTTGTATAGCGCACTTATCAAACTACTCAGCAGTTCCTCAAGGCGCTGATATTATTACCCTGATGGAATTGTATTTCGGAGCAGCCATAAGCACTACACGAAACCACCCGTTAATTCAGGTACCCAATTATACAGCTGGGTAGATTGAGTGCAATGTGGATAAAGTGACTTGCCCAAGGACACAACACAGAGTTACAAATTGAAGGTTCCTCCATTTTTTATTGTGAAAACTAAATCTCTAAAACTACTTACTATTTCCAAAACATCAGCTATCTTTGCAAGCTTATCTGTCTGTAGATTTTTCAATAAAGGCACACTGAAAATAGAAATGTGAAAATATAGAAATCTAAATGACATTGTTCTACAAATTAAGTCAAATGAAAGTGAAACATATTTAAATAAAAATATCTTTGTAAAAGATATATGACATGTTTAATAAGGTAAATTGATGCAAATGTTGACTGGTCTTATTTCAGAAACACATGTATTTATTATTAGTTGAAAATTATGTAATTTTAAAGCATTCACAAAGGAAATCTGAATGTTAAATTTATGATTAAACAAGATTTATACATTGAATATTTGAAAAAGTAGTACTTCAAAGTAAAAACCTATATAATGCATATCGCCAAACACTACTCACACATAGAGGCTACTATAGGAGCATCCATGTCATACTGTGAATACATCACTCTCAGGAGAGAGGGGAATATAACGATACGCAGGTAGGAGTTAATCATTCTATGATTTGGAAACAAATATAATGTTCTATTTATTTCAGAAATGTCATGAATGTATGGAACATAAGCCAACATCTATATTTTGTAAAGAATGCAATATCCTCTGGTATTGAATCCAGTATTTAAGGTCAAACACAGAAAGAGCGTTATATAAATTCAGGCATACAGCAATTGCTAGGTATTTACACTCATACTGCTGCAGGGCTTGCGTGTTGAAATCATACAAATGGTCTATTTCTTTTATCGATTATCGTTTGCCAGCTAGTTTGACTCTTGTTCCCTCACATACACACACAGTGTGGACATCATATCCAATTAGAAACCTTATCACAGAAGAAGATGATTTTCTCTGACATATTGTTTAACAAGATTCCTTATTGATTTTTTAAGGTCAAATAGAAACAGTATGCCAAGGGAGAAAAGTGTTTTTTATGAACTGTTTCCTTGAGATTAAATTATGAGTTTATACTGGAATCACACTTTTTATTAAATGATTACTTGAATTAAGAATGATATAAAATTTGAGGTAGGAATTGAACTTTGTTTTTTCATGAAGCCTTTCTTGAGTTGATGATATACAACGATCAGGGGGAGCAAAAAATCAAGATATCTCTTTTAAAAGTGTGAATTACCCTTTTAAATGTAACAAAATATTATCTATTCATTGGAATAAATTCTTCATTCTGGCACATTCTAGAACAAATGCAACATTTATTGATACAGGACTTGACATTAGAATGGAGTTTTTTATATTGTGGTTTAATTATTACAAGAAGTATGATCATGTTAAGCCAATTAGATTTTTAAGAGAACTATTTAACTAGGTGTAATAATTCCTAATTACTTTTCAATTACTTTTTGGCCTTGAACAGACAATGTTTTGTATATATTGAGATTTCTGTAACAAAATTACATTTATTATTGTGTAATCTGCATGATTAATGATTCTATTTCCTACAAAATACCCTCACAAAAATTACTTTTCCTATGCAAAGTTAAATTTATGAGTATATCATCTACAAGAGAATAGGATCTTCTGATTTGGGACATATCCCTTGCAAGGTTTGACTTTAACTCTAGGACCAAGATTTCCAAAGAACTTTTAATGTAGTATACTTATTCTATCTTAACACTATTCTTTGAAAATGAAGCTCCTTCTTTCACAAAACACTATGGTAATTGTAAATCAATAACTAGCCCTGGGAGTTATGGAAGCTGAGGAAAGACACTGAACAAGTTTGAATCTTGCAAAGAACTAGCAGTATCAGAACCATCCAAACACAGCAATGTTGCATTTGGAAAGCAAGATTCTGGATGTTTGTTTCTTTACTATGGAGAACAGAACTTTCTAGGGGAATATGCTTCCTGTTTCATCATTTTACAAATTTATTGAATTGATGTAAACATCAAAGATTTAACAGTTTAATTGCTAAAGGCTAGTTCTCACAGTAAAATTTGTGGTTACGGCTTGTAGTAATCAACTTTAGTTGCGCTGTGAGAACATCCAAGTTGCATTGAGTTATCAACTGATATAGATAGAAGTTGTATGATACTACAGATTGTTACTACAAGTTGTAACTACACATCACACAGTGTGAACAGGCCCCAAATCAATAAGAGCCAGTGCCAGCTTACAGGAATCACACATCGTTAACAAAGATAATAATGCTGCATGGGACATTGGTTCGGGATAGACTGTTCTGGAATATTGCAGGAATCTCACCGATAATCGCAGGTAAAGGGAATGTAGATTTGAAAAATATCTAATAGCACAAAGTTCTTATTTTCGTCTTAGTGCACTATTATACCTTGAGGCTTATAAAGGGTTAATAACATTTGATGGATTTGCTGAGTTGACATTACTGAAGTTGACCATCCATAAAAAAAACTTTGGAATGCTATCAGTATAGGAACGAATATATGATTTCACGTCCAAGTGTGAAAACAGTCTGTGAATTTAAGTAATTGATATTGATATCAAAGATTGACCGAATAATAAGTTATGAAAATAATACCTCGTCTCTTTCAATCAATCATTGGCTTGTGTTGATGTCAGTTTTTAATCAAGATAAAACTTAGGACATCAAATTTCTGAATAGTTATTGCACATTGTTACTTTCAAAGCAATATGTTCAAAATCAAGTATTACAAACCTCAAAAGAAACTTTTTAACTTAATGACAGTGACTGATGAAAGTGGGAGTCTTGGAAGTTTCTCCATGATAAAAGAAAATACCATGCTCCTTTTGATGTCTGTCAATGACAACCCTATTGTACCTTCAAAACCTCTATAAAAATAACTCCCTCTATCAAAGACTTCACAAACATCAATCTAAACCCCCCTATCAAAACCTCTATCAAAACCTCAATCTAAAGCCCCCTCTATCACAACCTCAATCTAAACCTCCCTCTATCACAACCTCTAAAAAACATAAATCTAAACCTCCCTCTATCACAACCTCTCACAAACCTCAATCTAAACCTCCCTCTATCAAATCCTCCCAATATCAAAACCTCTAACAAAACCTCAATCTAAACTTCCCTCTTTTAAAAACTCTATCACAACCTCCCTCCATCAACATCTCTAACAAAACCTCAATCTAAACCTTCCTCCATCAAAACCTCCCTCTATCAAAACCTCCTTCTATCAATACCTCTTACAAAACCTCAATCTATACCTCCCTCCATCAAAACCTCCTTCTATCAATACCTCTAACAAAACCTCAATCTAAACCTCCCTCCATCAAAAGCTCCCTCCATCAAAACCTCTAAGAAAACCTCCCTTTATCAAAACCTCTAAAAAAACATCAATCAAAACCTCCCTCTTTCAAAACAGGATTCTTCTAATAAATCTTCGCTTTTAGCATAATATCTAAGAAAAGTTAAGGGACAATGTAAACTCACTTTTTTTAAATTATAGGTACTATTATTATTATTTAATTAATTTCTGTAATAGACGTATAATTGTGGATT
This sequence comes from Gibbula magus, assembly GCA_936450465.1. Taxonomy (NCBI): domain Eukaryota; kingdom Metazoa; phylum Mollusca; class Gastropoda; order Trochida; family Trochidae; genus Gibbula; species Gibbula magus. The sequence goes on along the minus strand of OW388290.1, from coordinate 13,033,149 downwards.
CCGGCAATGTACAGAAGACTATTCTGAGATGAGAATTTCCATTTCTCTAAGAAGCACTTTAATCTACCTTTAAATCCATTACTCAAAAAGAGAAGCTAAAAGTTAGATAGAGCCTTTAAACCTCTATTACCAAGTTAGACTTGGCTCTGATTGCAATTTCATAGAATAATAACGCAACCTTGCCAACCACTCAAGTCCTAATGAAATACAGCATTTCATTAAAGGCCTCCATTTCATGATTCATGAACACTTGCTGTACGACCCCTGTCCCCTTAGCCATTAATAATCTAAAATACACTACCTTAATTCTAGACATTGCGCTCATTCCTCCATATCTAGAATCTGGCTCAATGCTTCCATACTCGCCACAATGCACTTCCCTGGGGAAGTGTGTGGAGTTTACAAGCTTGGGGCGGACATCTTACACCATTATAGACCTTGATGATCAGAATTTTGTCCCCAGATCAAAGATATTTATTATCAGAAGCAATTTATGTAATAATGAATGCTTATTAATCATTTGATTTGTCTCTGAAATTGTCCGTCCGCCAATAATTGTCTTGAAAGATATTTAGATTGACATGATTTGATGTAAATCTCACCGGAGAGAAGCAAATCTCGCAATTATCCGACTAAATCTATGGAAATGGTTGCTTTTATCCAATGATCAGAGCTGCCTAGAACCTTGGCACTTTGGAATTGGACTGGAATTTAATAAAAGTTCCATTTCAGATTGTTATACTTTGTAAAGTTAAATAACTTTATGTTGACAGTAGTTGACGTGGCCTATTTTGACATAACCTAGAGCACAACATGCATATCGCTTCAAACGGACAATAAAGGATATGGTGTTAGTGAGTACCTGGAAACAGTCGCAGTCTTTTCTTTACAAGACTTCTTTTTATGACTTAAACTGTACTTTTGGTGAAGGTAAGATACTTTAGTTAAAACTATAAAACCTTCAATAGGGATCAAACGATTTATTATATCACGATAAAATTAAATACTGGGATTCATCAGTGAAATAAACTGTCTATCAATTTACAGTGAAACTAACTTCTATTTTCACTTTGACCAATGACTGATATAATTTGCATCATAAAACAATAGTCTGACATAGCAAATTGGCTTATGACATTACATTGTTACTGTGGTGATGGGATGTTCCTAGCGGCCACTCAACACGAAAATGACCTGTTCTGGCGTAAATACAAGGATAAAATCATATAATTAATAGAATATGTCGTCTCGTGAGGTAGAAAAGTTAAATAATTACACTCGTGGCTGCTCCACTTGTGAAAACATAACCTTAAATTTTTCTACCTCACTCGATGAGATAAACATTGTATTAGTCAAGAAAAGACAGATATCCTCTATTTATTACTTATGTTCTTACCCGGGTAACCAATATTTCAAAATGAGGTTTGAATGTCAGAATCCAAATGTTTTTACAAAGATCCTATGACAGAGAATGATATAAATTAAGAATAAATCCATAATGTATTTTCATACACCGTTTTTCTTTGTTGCATTTTCAGAAATATAATGGTCATGTTGGTCATTGATCCAGTTTAATCTGTCTATCGCAATATGTCATATAAATTGAACGACAGGTAGGTACATGCCCAGAATATATACTAATTGGAACTGTGACAACTATGCGATTAGATTGACATGGTAAATGTAAACTACGAGTATATTTTTAACTTGATCAATATTGAAATGGTTTAGAGGAACTGAGAATTTGGCATTGAAGAACAAGACAAATATTGATGGCAGTCTTTAAAGGGAAAATATTATCACCGATCTATCGGCAGCATCCGCCATGTTGGTTTCTTGGCATTACGTGAAATGAAAACATGTGAAACTTAACCCATTTTTACATTTTGTAAATAATAAAACACATACATTGATAGATTATTCACATAGTAACACATAACGTATCATTAAACTGATAAACAATGTACTGTAAGGTCGTAGCAAAGTTTTCCCCACTCGCAGCGCCGACGGATGGCTTCAGTTCTTACTGTTCTGATTTTTCAACAAATGAATCCTTGTCTTTATCAAGTTGTGAAATATAAAGTCATCAAATATTAACATTATTAATATCTTTCAATTTGACTGTATTATAATTATGCATTGATAGCATATATGTGTAAACGGGAATATCATCTCGAAATTTCGTTTCCACAAAAAATACCCCGATAGAACCCTCCTTTTAATGTAGGTCACAGTTGTGAACTATTCCTTATCCTACCGTAAGGTGTATCATAGTCAGCTGGGTGCAACAAGTGATTCTGTCTTGCTGGTATGCTTCACAATTACACACAAGGGGCAAATGCTGCATGGTTTACATCATACTGTTTACTATTGCAACAATTTCCTGATCTATATGTGTTGCTTGACCCTCAGAATATAGCTTTGTACTTATCATTGTGAAGTGGGATTCCTCCAGGTAATACACAGCAAAAACAGTGGTGAATGTCAGATCCACGAGATATGCATCTATTGCCCATTTATTCATTTCTTAGTAATGCAATCTCGGGACTTGAAAATAACTTTTAGCGATAGAAACTTCTTTAATAATGATACTGTAAAATATTCGCTCAAATAAAATATTTTACTAGTACATTAATTACAGTACTTAAATAACACATGTGATGATGTTTTGCACTATTTAAAATTTAATACACAGTTTTTGTGTGACAACATGGCAATGTCATTTTAATGAATATATACAAACTGTAATGGAAACCAGACTCGTGTATAAACAGAACACAGACAGGAGATGTTGCCATCCATCATATTTGTCTTTTACTTGATTATATTTATGAAGCAGGTTTGAATTTCAGAATCCAGGCCTAATGTTTCAAAGGCTTAATGATATTGCTCTTTGTTGATGTACTGGTGATAACCATTAAACTTAATCTTTGGAAATCAAGTCTTGTAACCCTTAGTTTTAATGAGATTTAAAGGGTCAGTACACTCATGCTATGTTTTGTAGAATTATTATTCAGGGACATATATTCTGTATTTAATCTCTTATTCATGAAAATAATGTTCATCCCAATGTTTCAAATGGACTATTTCAATCATGTATAAATAGCAAAGTAAGAAGGGGCCCTCAAATTCAATTGATCCAAAATATCATAATTATAAATGTTATATCTCTTAAATGACAGGGTTAATTTTCCCCTTCCAATGATGCTATTTTTCAAGAAATCTGCAGAGGTGGATATCATGTCAAGTACACATGAATCAATATCAGCTGTCCATCACAATATCTGTCATATGAAATGATAAAGAGACCAGAGCATGTTCAGACAGCGATAATTGGGCTTGTGACGACCGCACGAGATGTTTGTCTTGCAGTGATATCTTGAGGCGATGATGTCGCTCACAAACACCACACACCAATTAGACAGGGAGAGAGTATCAACACCTCTGTCCACGGAGACCAGAGGCTGTCTTGTTTATACACATGGTTGGACCTACATTACAGTACACCAAAACAAGACCATTCTATTCTCATCCTTTTGATTGACTTTCTTCTTGTTTTGTTTGCTACTACCAATTCCATCATTGTCGATAGGTTATGCACTCAAGAACAAACTTTATTTATTTTCCACTCAATACAAGCCTATTCTATTCTTATCCCTTTGACTTTGTTTATATTTTGTTTTCTTCATTTGAATATTTTGCTATTACCAATTCCATTTATCAAAAATAGATGTTTTTAATTAGTTTCCGCTCAAAATAAGCCCAATCTAGCTATTCTTATTCCTGGCTTTGTTTATATTTGTTTTCTCCATACCAGTATTGTACCTTATTGACACTTTCATCTGTAGCAAGTTTGAATTATGTCACATTGAACCTTTTCTCCTTCTTTTCCTCTTATCCCTTTGATTGATTTTGTTTGTTTTGTTTCCTTTAAATACCTTGTATATTGCCAATATTGTCATGTTTGATAAACACCAGATTGAAATCAGCATATAAAATTGTCACATTTAACACATGCTATCCTATTGAGGCTAAATTCATATTGTTCAGTTGAGATGAAAGTTACTTTGTACAGCTGATCCATTTGCTCACTAAAACATGCCTCAGCAGATGAAGTAAGGAAAATGTCAAAATTGTCCATGGAACCTTCTGCTGTCCTTAATTGCAGTTATCCAAAATAGATAAAAGTACCACTGACACAAAAAGGACCAATGGAGGTTTATCGTTAAAGAACTAAATTAGTTCTCTCTTTTATCTCCATAGTCACAAATTTAAAATCGTAACTTGAAGGACTGCAATGGTTTAATAAGGACACCTGCTTGTGTCTTCTTTCTGAAGGAATCTGGTCCTCTTTATCATAAACCAAGTATCTACAGGCCCCATGGGACCTGACTGAAAGGTCCATACTACATCACACACCATATTCACTTTATCTCACTTCCTCAAGGATGACGGCAAGATGAAACTACTCTTGACAAAGAACCCAATGAACTCAACTCCTAAGGAACTAAGCCTGTCCTCTTCAAACTCTAATGATAAGAAAATTTAGTGTAATTGTACTTCCTACATGACAGATCAAACAGACTTCACTTCTTCAATAGTTCAAGGTTGACTAAGAACCCATGTACAATTTTAATTTTGTGCTCTCACAAATGAAAGATGTCTACACATCAATGAGAATACTAAATATACAAGTTTAAACTTCTAAGGAATAATCTCTACAGTTTTTCTCTTTAATATGAATCATTACTTAAAAAAAAAAAACCCAGACAAATTAATTGATGTCCTCACATTCTACAAAACCTGGAACACTATTCTGTAGTCTTTACATCAAACTAAACTGCTAAACTGACTTAACTTAGAGTACATAACAGACTTAATGGACATACACTCATTGCTTCTTGAAGGATCAAAGATAAAGAAAACCTGCTGCAAGTGACCAAACAGACTTAATGGACATACACATTGCTTCTTGAAGGAACAAAGGTAAATATAACCTGCTGCAAGTGACCAAACAGACTTAATGGACACACACTCATTGCTTCTTGAAGAATCAAAGATAAATAAAACCTGCTGCAAGTGACCAAACAGACTTAATGGACACACTCTCATTGCTTCTTGAAGGATCAAAGATAAATAAAACCTGCTGCAAGTGACCAAACAGACTTAATGGACACACACTCATTGCTTCTTGAAGAATCAAAGATAAATAAAACCTGCTGCAAGTGACCAAACAGACTTAATGGACATACACATTGCTTCTTAAAGGAACAAAGGGAAATTAAACCTGCTGCGAGTGAGCAAACAGACTTAATGGACATATACTCATTGCTTTATGAAGAATCAAAGATAAATAAAACCTGCTGCAAGTGACCAAACAGACTTAATGGACATACACATTGCTTCTTAAAGGAACAAAGGTAAATAAAACCTGCTGCGAGTGACCAATCAGACTTAATGGACACACTCAATGCTTCCTCAAAGCTAGATAAAACTGTGAGTGACCGGAGTACCTCAAGAAGCCAAGAGACGGAAGTGCTCACCTTCTAAGGAACCTGGTGCTCTCCTCCCTCCGCTGTAGTCCAGTCTTCATCATGATGGCCTGGAACACCCGGCGGTCCAGCACCCATACACGCACATCGGTCACAGCTGCATGCACAAACATACATACACACATATGGTAGGTATTCAGGTTTAACTTGATTGCATCTACTACAGTGGATAGGTTACAATTGTTGCTCTAATATATTATGCTTCAGAGATCATTAATCAAACTTCATTTAACAGAATTCATATTCATTTCAAACATATTTCCACTGTGACCAACATTCTTAAAGATGGCAAGTCTTTAACATCAAGAAGCATAATTTATCTTAACACTTGTGACCACAATTGTTATAACTCTGCGGAATCAATGTACTTTTAAAGATTCTCCATTACTGTAGATGCACTGGTAGAAGATGGACATCATCAAACTCTTTCCTCTCTGTGACAATTTCTTAACAGATAAGGTGCATCATTTCAAGATCTTTAACTTTATTGGATGATATATACCTTTGACGGAGGCTGTCCTGGTGCAGTTGTAGAGGATGGCAAGCTCCCCAAAGGCTCGTCCTGACGTCATCCTGCCCAGGGTCTGCCCCTCCTTCTGCACCTCCAACTCTCCCACTGCAACAGAGAACAGGAGTTAAACATAGGATTTGGGAGTCCATTATACTTTTAATCCCAAGATCTGGACCTCCTTTTACAAAGCAGCCTTTTTTATAAGGTAACCTTAACTCCAATTCGTTAACATAGCACTAAGTTAACCTTAGTGACTTACGATCACCTTAGTTCTCTGTGAAAGGAGACACAGGACCTACTTCAAAGCACTTAAGGTGACCGTAAATCACACGGGTAACCTAAGTGTAATATTAAAGAATGGGAGTTAAAGTTAACCATTGATATGGTTGCTTTATTGCTTTATGAAAGTTGTCTAGGGACGTCTCACTCAATCTGAGAACTCTCAAACTCTCAAACTAAATTTGGGGTAAAATACAAAACAGATAGACAAATAGAAGCTATCATTGTAATATCCATGTTATGCAGGTGCTACAATTACTCAGCGCCAGTCTGTATGGTTCCAGTCTTTTCCTCCTCCACCTATTAGTTTCCTCTCTCACACACATGATCCATCAGGATGATATACAAGACATTACCAGAGGGATCATGTTAAACTTAGATATAAAACCAGATTGTGTTATTTTCTACTTCAAGTTTTTCAACCAATGGATCCTACAAGATCAGAAACACATAAAGGATATCATTTTTAACATATCATACTAGCATTAAAACATGTAAGTAAACAGTCTTTCCCATGAGAACTATTTGGTATAAGACTGAGACTGTTAAACCAGGACTGCGGCCTGCTGTTGGTATGCTAAGTTTCAACAGGATAATCAAGCAGTCAGGAGGTTAAGCTGGTTAACATGGCCAGATCAACAGGTAGCACCCATCCATGGTGAGAGATGCAAGGAGATATATCTGAAGAAGGTCTGATAGATAAGCCTTCAACAATACTTGCAGAATATGATGCCAAATTTAAGAACTATAAATACAATGGAAGCACTTCAATTACAAAGAACACAAAATGGAACTTCAAACACAAATAATGATACACTGTATATCCGCCAATGTCACTGAGTCAAATCTGTAATACTAAATCAAGAAATACACTTGAACAGTGTTATGTCAGGAAACAAAACAAAACAAAAGAAATTTGCAATGCCAACAAAAACAACAAATTTAATAGGAAATTTGAATAATTTAAAAACAGTCGAAACACCAAACAATACACATTGGAAATAACATTGGAGAAACATGGTCAAATCACTAAAAGTTTGATTGACTGCAAAGATTTCCTACATGAGAGACGTGTTCTTTGTTTACTTTATTGATGTAAGAAGACAATGAAGTATTCATACCAATACTGATATACCAATATTTATTTATGAACTGAAACAATTAACCAGGGCCGTGTTCAAGAGAGGTTTCAAAGTTATCGCTCAATTAGCGATTACTTTTAAACCTCTCTTTAACGCGATTGCTCAATGTAGCGCTACGTAGCAAGGCAAGCAAACTTCGAGGAATTTGCACTGTGCCATTCAAGAGAGAATGAGCGCTACATTGAGCGATCAATGAGCAATTTAAGGGCTTGCTGTTATGGAATGGAGCCCAGATATGAACATCATGACTGATTTTCAAATACTATAAAATAACATCAAAACTTATTCGTTGACAAGGAACACATTCACTACTTCTACAACTGATTGCGACAATGATCATAAAAATAGAAACTCTTTCACAAATGATGCATCTATAAAAGCTATGTTATCTCATAAAAGCGAGTTTTCCCAGGAAGAAAAGGTCATTCAAAAATAAATTCAAACCCAGGGTGCAATACGACTGTTAAAGATGACAGAAGATCAATAAATTTTGTTCCAGGAAACATCAAACCATAACATCAGTAAATTTTATTTCATAACTAATTATATAAATGAGATTGAAACAGATCAGTTATTTTTAATATAAACAATAAATATTAATTGGAACATTTGACGTCATTTATGCTGACCAATAAATATGCCCTGTATAAAAGCCAATTAAAGATCATAGTAATAACTTATTTCAATTGTCAATCTTGTGATTTTCCTTAAGGAAATTATTTATTTCACATAACCAATTTTATTTTACATAATTATGTTTTCATAAAAAAAATTAATTTCACCATTTATAGACACTTGTGGTTTTAAGATACACTATAACTTTAGATATTGTCAAGATTGATTTAATAATACACCAATTAAGTCATGGCAAAATACAGAAATATGGCATATAAAAGCCTTTTGTCAATGGTCAATGATGGAGTTGCTACACATTCACATTAGAGACATATGGGGGTGAGAACAAATATCTCCCTTATACACCTGGTTCTCACCAGAGCTCTCTCTCTCTCTCCATTAATCATGATCTCTTTTATTAAGTAAAATCCGGGTTTTGTTCTATAACAGCGAGCACTTATAATCGCTCATTGATTGCTCAATGTAGCACTCAAGTAGCGCTCATTCTCTCTTGAACGACGCGGTGCAAAACCTCAAAGTTTGCTCGCTTTGCTACGTAGCGCTACATTGAGCAATCGCGTTCAAGAGATGTTTAAAACTAATTGCTAATTGAGCGATTACTTTGAAACCTCTCTTGAACACAGCCCAGAATTTAAAAAAATATAAAAGAAAGATATTTTGGAAATAAGCTATCATTTCACCTGACTTCCTGCAACACATCCTTGTTTTCCAAGAATTAATCTGCACTTATCAAAAGGCGTAAATGAAATTCTTGTTTTTAAATCATGAAGAGAATTGAATCAAGAAATTGTTTTGTCAATCTATTATCAACAAAGTTGTATGTCTCCAAGTGAGTTTTCAAAGTAATTTTATTACAATAAGCAGGAAACTCATAATGCAGAGGAAGAAAGTGATGAACATTATTAGTCGCCTAACTTTTCTAACTCACATAGAAGACAGATTTGCTTTTTATAATATGATTTAATCGTTATCTTCGTAATCGGTTGGTTTCACATTGTGTCTGCTAAACAGCTCACAAGATGACATCAGAGCTCCGTTCCATAACAGCGAGCACTTATAATCGCTAATTGATTGCTCAATGTAGCGCTCAAGTAGCGCTCATTCTCTCCTGAACGACACGGTGCAAAATCTCAAAGTTCGCTCGCTTTTCTACGTAGCGCTACATTGAGCAATCGCGTTCAAGAGAGGTTTAAAAGTAATCGCTAATTGAGTGAAACTTTGAAACCTTTCTTGAACATGGCCCTGATGAACGTATTGTGACATCAGAACATTGTTGTTATCAGCATTTTCAATGTGGTTATCACTAGCAATACGGTTTATTTTCAATTACAGATGCTGGTACATCACTAGCAATACGGTTTATTTTCAATGACAGATGCTGGTACATCACTAGCAATACGGTTTATTTTCAATGACAGATGCTGGTACATCACTAGCAATACGGTTTATTTTCAATGACAGATGCTGGTACATCACTAGTATAGATATACAAATAGTAAGCATACCCTAACCCATGTCATGACAAACATATCTGACAGATTCCAAGGAACATGAAGTCATAGAATAACTGAAAAACAAAGAACCTGTGTCTGTGAAAAACTGGAAGACAGTTAAAAACAAGATACCCTTCCGAATAGACAATTCAGAATACTCTCCCCTAGCCAGCATACATTCATTCACACAACATTGACACAATCTTATTTAGTCTCGTGTCTGGATTCCTCCCTTGTTGAATGGCTTTAATTTCCTATTGTGAGACCAGACGCTGTACCGTCATTGTGGACAAAGACTTGTATCTATCTCTCTTGCCAGTATCATTTCTTCAAGATGCATCACCAGTCTTCCGAATACCATCCAAGGCATTCACAGATGATACGCAAATAGTCTCTAATTTCCTGTAATTAGTTTCAGTGTCTACCTTGGCTTTACAGTGGCGGTTGTCAAGTTGTGAAAAACCGGGCACATCCCCCAAAATGAAAATCATGGATCAGCTCATGCCTTTCTCAAATACTACAGACTTCACAAGAATGGAAAATTTGAAGGAAACTTATGTTTTGGTCCATATAAATGGATGATATTGTGCCTGAAATACTACTTCATTTCTCACAATTTGACAACTTTCAATCATAAGAATGAACAATAGCTATCCAATGAATAAAACCATCAACTTCTTGTTATCCCGATAAAACCTAAAAACTGCAGATAGATTGATTCTTAATTTCACATTAATGCTGAAGTACTAATAGTCTTCTTGGATTCTATCAGTGTAGAAAACTACCAAAAATCAAAGCCAGACAGCCAGACTGGTAACTAAAATAATCCCCCAGTCCGGATGAAAACCTACCTGTCTGGTTTTCAACATTCAAAAGTGGAGAACTTAATAATAAACTGTACCAACATTGAATATACATAATCGGGTTGCACATGTTCCTCGTGTTTCACTAAACATAAGTTTTGGCGCTACGTTAATTGACCAAATGCCAGTTAAATTTCAATTTGACCTTACATGTACTTTTAATCAACAGTCCTTGATGTACTAGGTAGGTAATTCCGTCATTGCAGTCTGTTTGTCAGTCAAACAAACTTATTATCTTCCTGGAAAGTCATACATGTTGACAGAATCTTTGAACAGATATTTATGACTGTATGTTTTGAAGATATCTTCAGTTAAACAACGGCGGATGATTCAAGTAGTAACAAATGTCACAACTTCAATTCCTTGTATTTTGCGACAGACTTAAACCTCCATTCACTGTCTTGTAGGTGTCGCTCTGTGATCAGTTCACAAACAGCAGTGCAATGAGTTTAGATGAAGCGTTTTTAGATGTTGCATATGCTGGTTATCTTATTGTATTAATCTGGTCAGTCGTACCCATATCATTTGGACTTGTGAAAAATGCATGTCTGTTGTTTGAGAGTAAAATATCTACCAGACCACCGGACAGGCTGCCTTCAGAATTTTACCGTCCGGCTTGAAAACAGACCGTTCCGAGCGGTCGGGTAGGCGGGAGTTTTCTACGCTGATTCTATGTCTTGCAAAACCAGAAACAGATCATCGATTAGGAAGGGATAGTTAATTCTTGCATGAACGCCCTGGGTGAAGATCCCCATCTCCTCCCTCTCTCAATATGTGAAACCAAACTTTCAAATTCTTGGATCTTCCTATGAATATTATCATACATGGATTTGATAAACATAAGGAAGAAATATTGAAGATTGTATCATAAAAGCCAGTACTATTTATCAGGGAAATATTAAAACTGGTTCAACGCACTGGATGTCATGAGAGCGGTTCGCTAGTCCACAGTGAGACTACTGCTCCACACTTCATTGTCCGGTAATGGTTTTTGGTTTGATATTGCACAGTTTTGTACATAAATTTCATCAAAACCATTGATGTACTAGTTTCATTCACTTCTTTAGCAATTCCATTTATTGACGACCGACTTAGGGACAATAAATATAACACTTACAGTGGAATCACACTTGTTTTAGATCCATAATGGGTTTTTCTATCTTTTATTAATCAGATCACAGACAAAATGTAACCTTGCTGTCAATGTTAGGAATTGAGGAAGCCATTTATAGATGTCTCATTATAAACACTTTCAGCACATTCAAAAATTTTTAGCATCAAAGACATATCAATAAAACATGCCAAAGAGATCATGCTGAAACATGAACATTTTCGACACATGATATTTTGAAAAGAAAAATGGACGACACTTGTGTACAGGCAGACGTCACCGTGTAACCAGTAATGGAAGAAAAGAGTACCTACGAAAGCAAGATTTGCATCAAGCAAGACCTTAAATGTTTCTTTTATACAAACTTAAGTGGAATTTCCTTTGATATCCATATGGAAATAAAGATCTTAACATTTTGGTTTCTTTGAAAGATTGCATGTTTCGTCGGACTGATCTCCCAAGCACAAATTCTAGTCATTCATACCTTTCATTTTCTACTTATTTCTAGGAAAAACTTCCAAATAAAAAATACATGTTAATGGGGAAAGTTCAAGTTTACTGATGATTCTCAACGCTACATAAACACGGTCGACACAAGCAACCATTAGACGAACAATCAAATAGCCGTTAGCAGAGACTTGTCCCTGCTACTTTCATCATCAGCAAAAGATTTCGCTAATGAGACGCAAAATGCCAACAGCAAACTTGTGTCAAATTTCTGCACTTTTCAGGAAGCGTTTACTTTCTTTGCTGTTTTTTATTTTGTTCTCAGTGAATTTTTTTCAGTAGTGTTTAGTGAAGTAAATGCCAACAACATATATATATATATATAAAATAATGAACTTTTCAAATCCTTTGATTTTTTTAATAAACAAATACGTAATGATTACTTTACCAATTACTTACAGGTTTTTAACATTTTATGAGATAGCATTTTGATGATTTTATTATTTTTTCAATATTCTTTATCAGATAAATATTCATCAATTTCAATCGGTCACTATTACTCACAAATCATTTAAATTTTCTAAAGAATATCATAAATACATAATTAACATCAGGAACAATCGGTTAATTAGAGTTATTTACTACTAATTAACTAAAAAGAAGTTATATATACATGTATGCATACCATATAATACACAAAACACTACAAAATAAATCTCTCAATACAGGCACATGACAACAGTTAAGAGCTTCTAATTCTAATTTTACTTTAAATTCTAACATTGTTAATGCAAATTATAACGAACTATTCTTTTAAAAAGAAATTAGACGATTAAAACTATTTAATGTTCTTACTGGCTTAAAAAACTAAGACAGCGCTCCATATAAAAGCTCAGAATGGATATTTTCAGCTGATACTGGCTCTGTGTCTCTGTGGCTCTGCTCCTCTGTACTCTATTAAAGGCTTTACAAGCAAATGTCTAACCACTTTTCTTCAATAGCCTATAGTGGCATCTACTGCCAGCCATTATAGGATTTAAAATAGCTACTAGCTCTGAATTAACTCTGAGCTTGCTTGTTTTAAAAGGGTTGGAAATTGCTCTGATCAATGAAATTGGAGCATTGACAACACCGATCAGTGAAATCTTGTTTGTCACAAAGCATTTGGACTGTTCTGAGATTTGATGATTAAAGTTCTTTCCTGCTTAAGGATGTTCAAATGAGTTTGCTAATAGTAATAGGGGGAATCACTTCATTTTATTCTTGACTTTAATCCAGGAAATGTTGATATCTCCCAAAGCCATGAACAGAATATTTGCTACCATTTGAAAGGCGCTACATGTAGAATGTTTTTAAAATATATTTTGTTTTCTCAAATTTGCTATCTTTATTAAAGTTTATAAAATATATTGTTACTTTGGAGGGTTTAACATCTCATTACACAACCTGATAAGCTGTATCCATAGAAAATGAAAATTGTAAGAAAATGGTTTGAAGTATAAAGCGACAGTGGTGTGGATCTCTTCAGTGTGAGAGGTAGATTTGTAAGTCTCATGCGACAGTTCAGTTCAGACAGCACGATGGTTGACCATTCCATCAAAGCGCCATATTTAAAACTGTTTATCGCTACACCAGGCGGTAACCTGGTAACAAGTTTGGATTCAGGCTGTCTACTATTAAGCTTATTTCATACAAATCATAAAGGTTATTTATTTTCATAAAATTTCTCCAATAAAAGTCGGATAAGAAAATATCTTGTGAGAGTGACATGGCTGAGGGTAAACAAAGTGAGAATGACATGGCTGAGAAAAAAAACATAGTGAGAGTGACATGGCTGAGGGAAAACAAAGTGCCTATGTCTGTATATATGCTTTATCTTTTTTTCATAATAGTATATCTCTGGACATGAAGACAAAAGGTTGCCATTTCCTTTAAGAATATATCTAATAAGAAAAGTTAATCAACTTTAATCTATTACAAGGATGACAGGAATGGTTTACTCTAATGAAATTCACATACAGAATGGAGTTCATCTAAATGCCACATGACAAATCGTGATATCAAAGTGAAAATGTTATTGTCATAGAGTCAGTTACAGAGGATTAATTCACATAATAGGACTCTGTAACAAGATTTAATTTGGTTCATGTTGTTAAATTTGATTACTCTACCGTTTAACACAACATTATGAAATTAAAAGCCATCCATAACAGAATGTTAATTGATTTGTGGTGTCTTATGAAATTTGATTAATCTTGGAATAGGATACATTTAATGAGTATACCTTTAAATGATGTTAAGAAGATATGGATATTCAGTGCCGTGAGAGAATACTTGGTGATTCCATGTACCATCTTAGATTTATTTAATGAGAATATCTTTAACTGATGTTCAAAATAAATGGATATTTAGTGCCGTGAGAAACTACTTGCGGATTTCATGTATCATCCAAAATCAATTGATGATTTATCATATCACATACCAAAGAATATCATAAATTCAAACATAGGGTTACTTATCCAATTCAATCTCCTATGAAATCAAGAGAAATTCAGATTCATATTGAGATTTAACATTAAAGCAATAAAATGAAAAGAAAAGAAAACACTTCTAAGGTTAGATTATAACAAGTAGTTGTCACTAAGGTGACATCATACTTCAATAATTCAAAATTGAAAAATAATGTCAAAATCAGCAAAATCGACTGTCGAACATGTAAAAAAAAATATCAAAGTTTCACTGTGACCTTGAGAATAATGTCAAAGTCACCAAAATCTAATCAGCCGGTCGTCTTTCGTTGGAGAAACTATGTGTAAGATATGAAGAGAATCCAGCAAAAGGTTCTTGAGATATCCCGCTGACAAGGATAAAATGACATAGTCTTGTTGTGGCCTTGAAATGAAGGTCAAGATCAGAAACCTCTGTAGGAACATTACTCTCCCTATGATGAACCCATATGCAAAATATGAAGAGAAAAATCCAGAGAACAGTATTTGAGTTATTCCATTTCGTTGGAACGTACGTACGGACATACGCAGCCGAATACTATACCCCCCGTTTCACGCTAAACGCGCAGCGCAGGATAACTAAACAATACTTTTAGAAAATGAATTTCTAAAAAAGCTTCAGTGTATACACCTGATTATTTTTTTAATGATTTGTTCACAATTTCTCTCAAGTTCTAGGAATGTGGGTAATATTTAATATTTCTATAGTGTTTTAAAGTTTTTGCATTTTTCTTTAAAGAAATCAGTTCCCAAGTTATTGTTCTTGATTAAAGACAGTTGTGAGCCATAATAGTGAAGCTAGATGATGACATAGTTTTTGTGTATATTGTATTGAAGTGGAACTGTAACGGAATTAAAGTGTCTGAGTAACAACAGAACTCCTGAATGTATCAATATTTAAACATTGAAAAGCCAAGCTTGATGTGAGAGAAACAGATGAGAGAAGCAGGAAAGATGGACAAAGATTCTTCAAATAAACCTGAGTTCTAAAACACCTTGAGTACCCCGCCATTCACAGTGTAAGACAGACAGGGGATGGCAATATTGCAGAGAACCAAACCAGATCCCAGTAGACATAGCTTCTAAATCCACTGATGTCCACATCACTGTTACCATATCATAAACACCCTAGTTAAGTACCCCAATTTCCACTTGGATCTTGTAAACTGTTCACAAGTGTTTGGAAGCAAAGTATCCATGGAAGAGTTACGCTAAACAAAGCACGCAGCAGCGGAACTCGATTCTGCTAGGTCAAGGATAACAGATAAAGCAGAGTTGTATTATCAGTCCTCTGCTTTTATCAACAACCCCTTTGTATTTCTGAAGTAACTCCTGTCACTAGGGACCCAAACTGTGTACAGCAGGACTCCAGTAAAGTATGGAAAATATGCTAACAGGCAACAGAGGACTAATAATCTGCCAGGGGTCGAAGACAACCCATAAACAAGACTTGTACACATGACCCATGAGCTCCTCGTAACGATCTATTGATCATTTACTGTTTGAGGGTTGTTTGAAGCGGGAAACAGGCACACCTTTATTCCTGGGACTGATGAAAGAGATAGGCCCCTGATGCCATTAATGGAATCACATCTTAAACTGCCCTATGGGTGATACATAACATATAGCATGATATTACCATATCTGTCATAAACCATGTTGCAACAGACAAATCAATATCAACTGCAATGAACCAAATTAGGCGCCATTGGAAAAATGTTCATGAGAGTGTCAAACAACTCAGATAAACCAAAGTTTTATGCTACTTTTAGCACTTCCTTAGTACCTCATTTGATTCATGTCTGTTAAAAACATTGAACCGAAAGATTCAAGCAAAGATTTCTTCAAGAAGATTTAGACTAAACAGCAAGCATCCCTGGACTGGAAAACTACCAGGGTTCAAAGACAAGCCATAAACTAGGCTTGTATACAGGACCTCTGAGTTCCTCGTAACGATCTATTGACCATTAACTGTTGGTTGAAGTGAGAGAGACACACCTTTTCACCTTGGATTGATGAAAGAGACAGGCCACTGGTGCCATTAATGGAATCGGATCTTAAGCTGCCCCTGTGGGCGATATGTAATATGCAGCATGGTATAACTATCAATACATGTTGGGTCATCAAAGAAGAGATGAAATAAGGAGATGAGAGCACTAACCAGAAGGGTTAGATTCATATTTGGCAAGGAACATGTCAATAATATCATGGATGAAAAAATATGGATATCAATACTTCATGGTTCTTACTGCTGGGTTTTTCCTTATAAAATTTCAAATTTCATCTCTTGAGAAAATGACAGAAAAGTGATGTTATAAAATAAACAAGCAGTTGTCACTTAGGTGACATGATCCCACGCCGCAAATTAATACTTAAAAATTGAAAAATAATCTCAAGGTCAACAAAATCAACTGGCCACCAATTTTCCCTATAAGAACCACTGGTGTAAGATGATGAGAATCCATTGAACAGTTCTTGTGATATCCCACTGACAAGCTTAAATTTTCGAAAAACTTGAAGTTCCAGTGTGACCTTGAGAACAATCTCAAGGTCATCAAAATCTAATCAGCCTGTTGTCTTCCCTAGGATAAACTGTGTCAGATCTGAAGAGAATCCAGTCAACGGTTCTTGAGAAATCTCGCTGACAAGGGTAAAATGACAATGTCTCGTTGTGACCTTGTCTCACTATGGTGAACCTATGCAAAACATGAAAATAATCCAGTGAATAGTACTTTAGTTATTCCATTTCGTATGTATGTACGTATATACGGATGCAACCAAATACTATACCCTGCGCTTCACGCTAGATGCGCAGAGGGGCAAAATTAAATTTATAGCCTTAAAAAAACTCCAACCAAAGTGAAATATATTTATTGATGTTATTATCTTGAGTTTTTGTCAATGACCTTTGAAGAGATGTCAAGCAGGAATGACTTATAAATGCAATTCTAAAATTAGGTGCAATATGTAAAATATGCTAGTTGTAATCTAAAAAACTAAGAACTGTCAATGGTCTGACATAAACAGGCCTTTTAGAAAAATTGACCTTAATCAATTGATCCTCCTGTTAATCAGTTGATGACCTGATTTACTCTACTGGGTTGAATACTGTCTACATGGTTGATTAACAACAGCAGTTATTTACGAATATTGACCCAGTTGCAGATCTTTCTCCAGGGAAAAAGAGAAAGTGTTTGGTCCATATTGTCTATGCATCACTGACTGGTTTATTAAGCAAATCATTGTACCTGGCATCAAACGTAATATTTGTCTAATGGATTTTACGATTTATTGAACTATAAAAACTTTGTAAATTGTTTGTTTTGGTGAAAAGGTGGCAGGTAAGGATAGACAGGTGATTAGGAATTCTTGTAATTAGAATGTGAAAATCAAATTTCAAACTTTGGTTACAGAACATTTTTTAAACAATCTTTAAAATGTGTGTACAATTTTAATGACAGAAATATTTCAGAACTTTCATGATCTAAAATGTGATAGACACCCAAAACTAAAAATGTATGTCACACAGCCTTTTTGAAATACACCAATAGTTAAAAAAAAAAGCCTTTTCCTCAAGTATTTGTCAATTACAAATGTAGGTCATGTGTATATTAAGATATAGGTCAGCGGGTCAGAATTTTGTGAATACCAAAGAATTGAGGTCAAGGAAATCCTATGAAAGCTCCCATAACTAATGATCATCCATTTGCTGTCTCAATTTCACCAGCATCCTGTCCCTCAGTCCTGTCCATTACAAGCTTATTGACCAGTCCACCTACCACTGTGATGACCAGGAAATGTCCCACACTAAGTGTCCTCAAACGATTTATTGAGAAAGCTGTCTAAACCCACTGATCGGAAACATTCTCAGATTATAGAGGAAACATGTTGACTTAACAAACGGTCAATTGCTGTTGTCTTGGTCAAAGTGTCCTGTGGTTATTGACCTGGTTGTCCTGTCCAGTGGACACAACACTGTCATGCATAATGGACCATGAGTGAAGAAGAACGTATTGTTGTACATTATGACAGAAGACGGAAGATAGGAGATGGCCAAGATTAATTCTCTTCACATGTTTCAGTGTGACTGTTGAAATTAAAAAATATTTTCAAATCTCACTGTGAATGTGAAATGAAGAAAGTACAGGTTGTGCTGATACATGCATGCAGATGCAATGAGAACTATTCAAGGCTCAGCTGATGATAATGACGAGGTCACCAATATCTACTGGTCTCTGCGTCTTCCCTTGAAGTTTTCTTGATACATCCCACTCACTTACAAGCTTGACATGCTGGTTCATATACTAAAAACTTCAAAGTTTTGATGTTCCTTTGAAAATAAAGTCATGGTCACCAAAATCAACTGTGCAATGGGTCTTCCCTGTGAGAGGTTTTATGAATGATTTGAAGGCAATTCAGAGATATAAAAGGTAAAATTGCAGAGGCTCATTGTGACTATCATAGTAAGAAAACTTAGTGAGGATCTTGCTCCCGACCATATGCAAAAATATGAAAGGAATCGAGTCAATATTTCTTCACATATCTCAATTTATATGTATGTATGGACACTGCAAAACACTACATAGACACATGGCAGTGTATAACAAGAGTCATCAGAAGATAACATATCCAATCGGTTCCACAAAATTTGTAAAACACATCTTTGAAAGATACTTGTGTATCTACTACCGTACTTCAGTTAGTGGGTATTACAGATGCTGAGTTTCAGGTATGTTAAGGGTTTTAAACTTCTGCACCCGAAGCAGTCAAAATCAACAACAACCAACATTCCTCTCATGTTTCTATGGAAACAGAAGAAAAAAAATTTTCAGAAAAAATCTGAAAATATCAAAAGGCACCACTTCAGTTAGTGGGTAATACACATGCAAAGTTTCAGGAAGATATGATGAACGGTTTTGGAGCTGTGCTCCGGAAACGAACCTGTCTCTGAACAAAGTCCAAATTCAACAAGTTTCTATGGAAACGAAAAAAAAAATTTTTTCAGAAATCTGAAAATATCAAAAGGCACCACTTCAGTTAGTGGGTAATACACATGCAAAGTTTCAGGAAGATATGATGAACGGTTTTGGAGCTGTGCTCCGGAAACGAACCTGTCTCTGAACAAAGTTCAAATTCAACAAGTTTCTATGGAAACGAAAAAAAAAATTTTTTTCAGAAATCTGAAAATATCAAAAGGCACCACTTCAGTTAGTGGGTAATACACATGCAAAGTTTCAGAAAGATATCATGAACTGTTTTCGAGTTCTGCTCCGGAAACGATATGATTACGGACAGACGGACGGACGGACAGACGGACGGGGTGATGACTATATCCCACGGTATTACATACCGGTGGGATAAAAATACATTAAAGGGGAGAATAAAGAAAATAAGACAGTAAACAAAACATAGATTGTTTTTAAAAAACGGGAAGAAAAATAGTACTTTGAAAAAATAAAAACAATACTTAGAATAAAAATGGAGGACAGAGACAAAAGGTCAAAGTCATTCTGAATTTATTATCATCCATGACTATCCTTGTCAAATCGAATGAAATACATCTTAACATTAAGCATGTAGAAGCTCAAACGTTCCATTGCTTTCACTAAAAGGAAAGGGGGTGTAAAAATGAAATAACTTTTGTGAATAACTTCAACAAAAGATAAATCCCGGATTCCTGTACCCTTCTGGACTATTGTAAGAATAGCTTAGACTGCATTAACGGTAGGGCTTGTGGTTTGTAGTGAGCCTTCATAATATTTGACAGCTCATTCAACCTGTAAACACTATGTTTAACAATAATCCAGTTTTTAACTGGCACCATTTGAAAGTATGTACAGCCAATGGTTGACTGGCTGAAAAGCAGCTTTATTCTTCTTCAGTTCTTCTGTTAA
The DNA here is from genome assembly GCA_936450465.1 of Gibbula magus. Taxonomy (NCBI): domain Eukaryota; kingdom Metazoa; phylum Mollusca; class Gastropoda; order Trochida; family Trochidae; genus Gibbula; species Gibbula magus. The sequence goes on along the minus strand of OW388290.1, from coordinate 13,012,714 downwards.
TTCGTGATTCTGAAATTGCTGGCCCTCACACGTATCCTTTCCTTCCTTTGTTCTATGATGAAAGCAGCTATAACCATCTACTCTGCAAATGCTCCAGCCTATTCATTCAAAATTAAATATTCATAAACAAACTCTGTAATTAACTAGAAGCAAGACTGACCTGCAGATACATAGAGATGTTGTCCCGACTCTCCCTCCTGTATGATAGGCTGTCCGTGCACAATCTTCTTCTCGTACATACAATCCACAATCTCACGTACTTGCGTTGCATCCAAATTTTTGAGGAAGTCATTGTCCAGAATTGCATCTTTAATCAGCTGTTTGGATCTGTAAACAAGAAACAGGATGTTGTTACAACAGGATTTATGTCATGTCACTACTACCTCTGACATACGCAATATGTTCACTAGGTCATTCACAATTAATAATGAAGCAATTATGAATTGATTATGTCCACCAGCAAACACCTTGAAATGGAATATATGTTTTGATATGCAGAGGATAATTTTGCATTGGACCACAGATTAATTTGTAGAAAGGCCTTGAGCATACCCTTGGGATTATCATTATATCATATATACATTATCCTCCTTATATACATCCTTGACTTATACAGATAATATCTGCCTTACAACTCAGTATCATTGGGTCATTTTGAAATGTCATGATCAGTAGATAAAAGGTTTTGAGAATATGTTTTGAGATAAAATCAAGAAAGATAGAAGAATATATAAAAAAAAACAGCATATTTCTAAACTGCAGTTATTTTGTACAAACTGCTTTAATTAACAATTTTGAGATAAATCACTAACATGATTACCGGTAATGTAAACTTAAATGTCACATACAAGGTATGCCACTCATGACAATATAAACCTTTGCCTCACTCATGACAATAAAAACCTTTGCCTCACTCATGACAATATAAACCCCTGCCTCACTCATGACAATATAAACCTCTGCCTCACTCATGACAATATAAACCTTTGCCTCACTCATGACAATATAAACCTTTTCCTCACTCATGACAATATAAACCTTTGCCTCACTCATGACAATATAAACCTCTGCCTCACTCATGACAATATAAACCTTTGCCTCACTCATGACAATATAAACCTTTGCCTCACTCATGACAATATAAACCTTTGCCCCACTCATGACAATATAAACCTTTGCCTCACTCATGACAATATAAACCCCTGCCTCACTCATGACAATATAAACCTTTGCCTCACTCATGACAATATAAACCTCTGCCCCACTCATGACAATATGAACCTTTGCCCCACTCATGACAATATAAACCTTTGCCTCACTCATGACAATATAAACCTTTGCCTCACTCATGACAATATAAACCTTTGCCTCACTCATGACAATATAAACCTCTGCCTCACTCATGACAATATAAACCTTTGCCTCACTCATGACAATATAAACCTTTGCCTCACTCATGACAATTGAAACCTCTGCCTCACTCATGACGATATAACCCTCTGCCTCACTCATGACAATATAAACCTCTGCCTCACTCATGACAATATAAACCTCTGCCTCACTCATGACAATATAAACCTCTGTCACATTCCTGACAATATAAACCTCTGCCTCACTCATGACAATATAAACCTCTGCCTCACTCATGACAATATAAACCTCTGCCTCACTCATGACAATATAAACCTCTGCCTCACTCATGACAATATAAACCTCTGCCTCAATCATGACAATATAAACCTCTGCCTCACTCATGACAATATAAACCTCTGCCTCACTCATGGTATTAGAGAAAAACACATATCAGACGACAGATATCCTCTATCAGAGATGACAAATATTAGACTTAACATTTAATGATTTAATTCATCATACTGAATGAATAATCAAAGAAAGCTTTAAACATTTTCTTTTAGAACATAAAAACAACAATTTAATCAATTATATGTTTGATTAACAAGTATATGAGATTACAGCAATCAGACCGAACCCTTGATGATACTGATTTAATTCTGTCATGTTGAGTGATGGCGATTGATGACTATTGTTAATTTCTAGCCAAGTTGACATAGAAATGATATATTGAAATAGATAACATGGCCATTGATGGTTAAAACATTAATATCAATGGTCAACTGTTGACAGAAAACTGTCAAGGAGACAAATTATATGGATCAAGACTCTACCAGTATCAAATTAATAACGCTTCATTTTTATTGCAAGGATCGTGTAAAATATTACCGACTCTGTACTGCGTGATTGATAGCCCCACAAATTAAACTGGCTTGCGTAACGAAATAACACAAATATGTCATAAAGAATTCAAATATTAATAAATGAAGGTTGATGGCTTTCAGCAATGATAATCCAAGTTATCAAATTTGATAAACATTTAGCTGAAAATAGTGGTGAAATGGTACACTTGAGCTTCGGTTCAGTACATAATGTGGTACAGGGCCGGCCCCCGGTTCGGTAAATGTTTTGGTTCAGCTTAGAATCTAGAATGCAACAAACCAAAGTTTCAACAAAACATATTTATTCTAACAAAATTAAAAAAGAAAACAACTTAAATATGAATGAAATTTAATTTTTAAAAAAACATAAAATTATGCAGTATAAACGCTTAATACACTTGATGCCCCAAAACAAAAGCACAATATGGCAAACAATCTCACTAATGAGATCAAACAGTTTATAGCCACATAAACTAATTAAAGAGATAGGAATACTGATATTCTGATGGATATATATATGTGTTGAAGTGAGACATGAATACACCATTGCTTATCTGTAGTATCTTTTGAAAGAAAATCAGGATCCAGAATTCAGATTGTGGAACTCGGCCTCTGTCAACTAACAGTCTACCATGCTAACAGTCCATCAACTTATTAAATAGATGAAGTTATTGATATTCGATTGTTATATGTGTAGAGGTGATGTTATTAACCTATTGTCTGTCTGTGGTGTTTTTAAATGGAAAATCTAAATACGAACTCAGGCTTAGTAGCTTATAAAAGTTGTACACTGTTATTGAGACGTAATACGACAAGGACTAAACAGAAGATCTTTATCAAAAGACGCCAAAGTACAAGGATGGCAGCTCATCCACTCTGCCATACCAGCTAATTAAATGGAGTGGACTCAGTAATGAACCTTGCCTTCCTTAGCATCAACTTCCCATTAACGTTATACTAGCTGATCTATGCTGTCAATACATTATATAGCTAGTTGGAATACCAGATCTAGTCTAGACAGTTAATGATTATTTGCCCCTGAATGGTGGTGATATCATAATGTCAAACGAACCTCTGATGAAGTTAAAATATTGTAGAAAGCTAGAAAAAATGTAGTTTCAACCTTTGGATATCCCATTATCCCTACACAAAATACTTCCATGTGGAAATATTGTCATCATGTCTATGAAGATGTAATATCATATACTTTTGAAAACATTGTGATCATATTCGATTATCTTTGAGTTAAGGGACATATATACTTGAAGTATGGCAATCATGCCTATAGATTACATTACATGCATGTATAAATCACAATGTATATAAGAGATACACAGAGGATGTTGAGTAGAAAATACTCCTTTAACTTTGTGACAAATTGAACTTCCCTTCTATGACCCATATAATGACTTGTAGAGTCCAGAAATGTTCTCTCCAATTACTGTATCCGATGTTCTGAAGTGACACAATGTGTTCACCATACCAGAAGACGAGCAGGAGAAAATACACTGTAATCATTTGTTGTCTTGTCTTTGATCCAACATTGTTATGTGTTCTCATAATGACATTCCATCAAGCAAACAATTTATTTCATCAAGCTGGCATTGCCAGTTCATTCAACATTATGTTTCTACTGATTACATTGGCTATCATGTCAAACCATTGTGCCAATCATTGTACACATCTCAGAGAGATTATTGATGATGGCAACATATGTTTGAAAATCTGTCAAAGCACCGTTATCATGAAAATAATAATGACTATTTTAATGCCTAATATCCAGTGTGAGGCACTACAGCCTGGCAGTAAATTAATATTGAAGTAATTGTTGACCATTTCCTGCCTCAATGATGGATGTATCGGATGGAAGGATGGACACAATATACACGATATACACAGAATTACTCATGGTGAGGTCATTATATGAATTACAAAGACTCGAGACCTGACTCCCGAGGAGGTCTGACCTGACCGTGGCTGCAGGTCGAGATCAGGCAGACCGCCGAGAAGGTCAGGTCCGAGAGTCCCTGTATTTCAAATAATGACCTCACCATGAGTAATTAAGTGTTTTATTATAATGAAATTCTTTTTTCTTCAGATTTTTGTATTTAAGATTTTAGCTGTTGCACTACAGTGTACACACATGGCCAAACTGGTATATCAACAAGTTATCTCATTTGCAAAACAAAAGCAGCGAACAGACCAGCTGACGTCATCTTGAAAAAACATCAAAGCAGTCACATGACAAATCATGTGACGAGTCAATATCTCAGGTCAGTCACAGAAATTTCTGTCACATAACTGACCTCATCACTGGTAGAGAGGGTCAGTGTACAAATATATTTTTCGATCATGTGGTGTGAACTAACCAATGGCATCCTTACAAAGTTAATAGCGGTATAATAATCACCACTATTATACCCAAGAATATGTCAGAGAGGGAATAAATTATAAAAAGGTCAGTATTTGGTTGTAATACAGATTGGCCATGGAATGGAATCAACTCTTACAGAACATTCCTAGATCAGTAGATAAAGAGTTAATTCGGAGAATCAAGAGAATAACCACTACCAATAATGTACCTTGAACATGATACAGACAGAAAACATTTATTCTCATGCTTAGTCCCCGTATCAAGCCAAAATCCTGTCTGTTCACCACAGTTTATTTTGTCAGTCTCAGTATCGGTCTTGCGATAGAGTGTTTAGAATACATCAAACGGCCGGTCAATATGTGATAAGCCTTTATCCATATGTCTGTTGACCACCACCGACTTGAGTAACGACCATGGAAGACATTCAAACTCGAGTTGAGATCAGTCGATTAGTCGTGAATAAGCCAGCATTTGATAAATGGACAGCGTCTTCTGAAGGCATGAGTCCATTGGCCTCTTGCGAGAATCCTCTACAGACTTCACTGTCGCAGCAAGACAACAGAATCCAGCAAAGAACATTTAGGATCTGAAGTGTTCCTCCCTGGAGACTTCTCACAAAGAAACGAGGTCACAATAGTTGGCCTTCACTGCAAGTTTAGATTGTTTTCATTCATATTGATTTCTTTGATGTGGTTTGGGGAGAAGCATAGTGGCTAATCAAGAGTTGGAGAAGTCAAAAACTTTTCTTCTACATTCAGCCAATGATCGTTATCTGTTGCTATTTGTCGTTATCTGTCCCTATTTGTCATTATATCTCGCTATTTGTCATTATCTACATTACAAAGTAGTTTCAAGTATTGATATGGTTATATTCAGTGCCAAGGATGGAGAAAAAACAACCAAATTAAGCATTAGCATATTTCTAAGATTATAAATATGATATATTTCAATAAAATTGGTAAGTCCATGGTGTCCCATGTTTCCAAACTATCTTAAAAATATCATCTATAATATAAATTTCAGTACAAATCAAGTTTTAAATCATTGTTAAAGTGATAATGCTGAAGATTGAGACAAACTGAAAATAGAGATGAAATGATTCTCAGTAAGAATGATCAATCAGTTAAATATATTTATAGGGGCGAAATGGTACATTTGTTTTGTGGTACAGAACCTACTGTATAGTACATTTCTGGTTCGATACAGAACTAAGAATGCAACAAAACATTTTAATACAAAACTGAAGTCTAATGAATGTAAATTTTAAAACAAATAAATATATATTCTCGATGTTATTGGCATTACAAAGTATAGATCTTAACTAAAAATACACTGATGCATCGAAAGCAAAATAAAGCTGTTGTATACTTGTGAACATTTCCACCCCTAAATTTTTCAATTAAAATTAATGAGATTTTGTCCAAAGTTCTTAGTACAAAATGAGAGAATGTAAACATATTTTTATTTTAAACTAACAAAATCTAAAATTGAATATTTGTTGAATTGATATTATTGACTTATAAATCAGTGCTGATATTTTAAATAAACACCAATTCAAACACTCAAATTTTCCTTCTAACATTTACTTCAAGAAATTTTAAATCACTGAAGTTGAAAGAACATAACGAACATTTTAAAAACAAACATACCCTGCAATTTCACTTGATCTGAATGAAACTGATGAAAACTTAAATTGACTAACTTCTCATGGTGAAGAAGACAAATTGAAATATTGAAGTTGAGCAAACACATTTCTGAAATTATTTTCGAAAACTTCAATTTAGAGTTGTGAGGTAATCCTTAAAGCAATAAGTTAACCCACTACCTTCCAAGGCAATCATTATCACATTCTTCACACATGATAACAAAAAGGGGACTGAGGATCAGAGGGTTAAATCAAAACCATCAAGCTTGATTTATTTTACTTCAAAACATTCAATGATTAAATTTCAACATTTGCCCCCGTTATCTCATAATCTTCTTTTTTCAATATCTTGATGCATGACATTCAAACACTTATTTGTTACAGAATCTGAGCCATTATCCAAAAATCCATTCAGGCGATTTTAACTTTTTTATAAAGACATCAATGATCGTTCAATAAATCTATTAAACCGAAAATAAAAACTCAGAACATTGCATGGCTGCATTGAGAAATTAATCCCTCATGCTTCTGTCCAGGGAAAGAAGACTACGGTAAACACAGACTCCGATTTTCAAGACCTCTACAAATATTTCCCCCGAAGCATCAAGGATTGCATTGCAATGTGATCGAGGCACATCAGTATCACATCATGTGGAGAAAACTCAACATGCAGCAATGTTTCAATGGAGAAATTCATGGGCCTGCTTTTGATAAGGCTCTGTGGAGTCTTTGTCTGTCCAGTAGGAAGAAGATGGAAGTTAATGTTTTTGGAAACCAGGCAACACATGAATGAATTTTGAATAAATCAAACTGAAAAGATTTATTCATAAAGACAAGATTGGGACTGGTTTGCAATTAAAATGAGGAAAACAGGAGTGATTCTGAGAAAATCTAGATTTATTTTGGCAAAAATATTGAGACATTTTTTTCATTTCACATAAATCGTTAGTTTAAAGGGAAAGTTCTATCACCGATCTATCGGCTGCATCCGCCATCTTGGTTTCTTGGCATTTTGTGAAATGAAAACATGCTATATTTAACCAAATTTTATTTTTTTATAATAATAATACATATGCACTGATATAATATTCACATAGTAACACATAACGTATCACAAGACTAACAGGATATTTTTACTTTAATCAACGAGTGTTGATATATTTGATATCAGAAAACACGAGGGTGAGATTTTATTTATCATTTAAAATCATTCTTCAGAAATTATTAACAAAATAGTGAACATATCTGCAACACAAAACTGCCACTTGACTACTTCAGCAGTGAGCTCAGTGAGGTCATAGCATTGTGACGTCATCAGCATTGTGGCATCATAGCATTGTTACGTCATCAACTTTGTGACGATATAACAGTGTTCTCAGTGATGTCAAAGCCTTGTGATGTCATTAACTGGTGATGTAATAGGATTGTGACGATTTGATTGTCTGCGTATTTCCCCAATGTAGGCTGACAACTTATTTGAAGACTTTGGATGCAATGTTTCATGAAATATCGCCTTAACAAGATTTCAAAGAGTGGTCAAAGTGTCATGGTGACCTTGAAAATAAGGCCACAGTCACCAAAATTAACTGGTGTCTGCGTCTTCCCACAATGTAGGCAGACATCAAATTTGAAGACTTTGGATGCAACGCTTCATAAGATATCGCGTAAACAAGAAATGTGACGTACGGACGGACGGACGCCGCTGAATACATAGTCCCCCGTTCCGCGTTGCGGCTGCGCACAATAAACAATATGCTATTAGGTCGTAGAAAATTTTTCCCCGTTTGCAGCGCCAATGAATGGCTTCAATTTTCATTGTTTTTATTTTTCAATAAATATGCGTTTGTCTTTATCAAGTTGTGAAATGTTAAGTCATCAAAATATTAACTTTATTAGTATCTTTCAATTTGATTTAATCATGTATTAATAACATATATGTGTAAACGGGAATCCTCTCGCAGAAGGAAGTTTCTAAAAGCTGGATATTTATCAAAATCATTGACAGTTAGAATGAAATTATTGTAAGCATGTTTGTACCTCTCAATGAGATGGGGAAGATTATTTTATGCCAAAAAGCAGACAGAGATGGCTATATCCTCGTGGGAAAACATTTAGGGTTGGGTTTTTTTTGGAAACAGACAAATACAAAAGTCAGGGAACAAATACCCTGGATCTACACATGATGATTGTTTCACACATCAGGTTTCGTTCAATTGTGCTTTACAGTTTTTTATTTCTGCTCTGGAAATGAAAGTACAAGTTGCATTTCCTTGGAAACAGGGAAAATTAAAAATGTGAAGAAGTTGAAAATAACACTACACATAATGATTGCTCCACATCCCAAGTTTCATTGGGCATTTCTTTATGGTTTTTAAGTTCCACTTTGGAAACCATTTCCCGAACAAATAGATGAACGACCAGATGGATTGGGCCCATTTCAATACCCATACCCAACTCTGTGTGGCTGGGGATAATAAGCAAATATGATAGGCTACAGCAGCAAAAGATATAAGATAAGCTTCAGTAGTGGACTATTCAAGGACAGGATATATGAGTTGACTTGTGTATGAAAAGATGAAATTCCAGTGAACAGTACTTGAGATATCCGGCTGACAAGTTTCACATGTACATTAACATGTCGAAAATTCAAAGTTCCGCTATGACCTTGAGAATAAAAGTCACAAAAATTGAATGGTTCTTGAGATATCACGCTGACAAGGGTAAAATGACAAAGTCTCGTTGTGACCTGGAAATGAAGGTCAAGGTCTCAAACCTATGCTGGAACATTACTCTCCCTATGATGAACCCATATGCAAAATATGAAAAGAATCCAGTGAATAGTATTTGAGTTATTCCACTTTGTACAGACGTACGGACGTACGTATGGGCGGATGCAGAATAATATTATAACCCCCACTACTCGCAAAACGCGTACGGGTTGAAATTGTATTCAAGAGTAACAAAGTGTGGGTAATGCAATTATAGGATAGCTTATGAAATAAATGCTGATTTTTTTAAAGCAGGCTTAATCTGGAACTGCGTTAGATATAAATACAATTCCAAAAAGCATGTTGAAGATGAGGCCAAGTGTAAGTATGGTATGGAACCACTGAGAGGTCTTTTACATCTTGTCAAGCTTGCACACAGATGTGCTGGTGACAATTCACTTAACACAACAAGAAATTTGGCAAATGGATAATTAAAATCTAAAATTGAACCTCTTCATCACGGGATAGCAAGCCGTGGAGTAAAGGAAGATGCAAAACACTGACAAAGCATACTCAATCAAACAGAAGATCTGAAGCACACAAATGAAGGCGTAATTCGGTTAAGCAGAATACTGTCACTTGAGTATCCTGTGTCCTGTCTACATCATTACAAAGAGAAGAATATGATGACCAAATGACAGAACATATTCAGAAGAAGGAACAAGTGTGGGCGAAACTCTGTTGGGTAGACATCTTTATCTCATAGAATAAATACTCAGTAACGCTGAAGAACTTTAACAGGAAGATATGTTGGCATATATGGACTTCTACAGGAAGGTTTGTAGACATCCATGGACTTCTACAGGAAAGGCATGTAGGCATGTATGGACGTTTATAGAAAGGTTTGTAGGCATGTATATGGACTTCTATAGGAAAGTATGTAAGCATATGGACGAACTTACGTAAGAAAATATGTAGGTATCTATGGACTTGCATAAGAAGTTATGTAGGCATCTATGGACTTGCATAAGAAGTTATGTAGGCATCTATGGACTTGCATAAGAAGTTATGTAGGCATCTATGGACTTGCATAAGAAGTTATGTAGGCATCTATGGACTTGCATAAGAAGTTATGTAGGCAGATATCATGGGCTAGCTATTACCCAAATTATACTAAAACTATCTTCATAGAAATAAGGAAAATCTATTACATATTCACAGATATTATCCAAGATACATTAGCAGTTCAGAACATTTATACAGGTTAATTCATTAGATAAATTACTTCATTATTCAAATATTTCACATCACATACTCAAAATACATGTCACAATACATATACATTAATCCAAAGACATATTACTTCAATATTTAGTTTAGGAAAATTACACATTCTGAAAACACAACATATGCCAAAGTTAATCTCCAACTCATGAGCAGACATCCATACTACCTAAGGCATAATCTTTGATTGCTAATCTCCTGACAAGTGACAGTAACAGTAAATTCTTTAATCCCCAATTGATGAGCTGACATCTTGACTATCAGGTTCATCATCTATAATAGTAAATCCCTTTTACATTCCCTGACACTGACAGTACTAGTTGTGGAAACCCCCTTAGGCTAAATAGAGATAATCCATTCAGGCATATTAATTGATATTACTTCGTTAATCTTCAAGCTATCCAGACATGTCAATCCATTAGAACAATGAACTGTCTTCATGGTGTTCAAACTGTTTTACTTAACCTCGACCAATGAAATCATTTAGCCATCAGGCTTAACCTCCTAACTGCCTATATAAATCCAAGATATTTGAAGGTTCAGCAGTTCATCTCAGGATACCCAACTGGACTCATCTCTCCGGAGGCTCTGTACCTATGTTGTAGCAATTGCCTCTGGAGGGGATAGGATTCAACTGTTATCTACAAGTTGTACTTGTTACTATGTTGTTATAATTGTTCCTGCAAATAAATGTGTGCATAACTGTTTCAAGGACTTTGGATTTCATCTGCCTAGAGTTAATTCCCCGTTATATCTAGACAGCCCATCAACACGAATATCGTATGTTTGGATTACAACAAGTGAGACCTTGTCCGAACTTATGATAACTTGGTGAGAATCTTCAAAAGATCCGGAATCCATTTGCCAGGAATTTTTATGGACATACTTATGGAGGACACCATCTGATGATATGAAAGTATCCCAGATGATATAACAACACAGCATCTTACTGACCACCAAGAGAGACCCAAAGACCGCCGCCTCAGTCGCCAAGAAGGAAGAAGAGAATTCATAAAAAGTGTAAGTACATTTTCTTTTGATTTTGTCTCATTCTTGGTATAGTGATCATTACTTTAAGATTGTAAACATGTGTTCTTACATGGAAGGCAGTTTTGAGGGAGAAATTCCTGTGGTCTCTCTTGTCACGCCTCTCGCTAAATCGGTTGTCAAGGCAACCTTTAGTGACTGTTTCGCTGCCTCACTCATAGATACAGGGGCCAGCGTAAATTGTATCTCAGCCAACTTTCTTGAATTAGCATTTCCAAATGTATCAATGGGTAAATCATGCTATCAACATATCAAAGGGGTTGGAGGAGCTACATATGACGTAATGGGGTCAGTTGACTTGGATTTTTCAATTGAAAGCCAAGAATTTTCTGATAGGTTTCTTGTTCTCCCTTCATTGCCGAAAGCGGTCATCTTGGGGTTACCATTCCTTGAAGAAAATGATGTTGTCTTAGATTTCAGTTGCAATTCTTTGATTATTGACAATAAGACTTCAGACAGACGTTACGTTAGATTTATGACTGCTTCAGAACATGACATGTCAGACTTAGCTAGAACGATTGACGAGATTTACATCCCTTCTCAGAGTGAGATACACTTTAAAGTTAGATTAGAAGACGTTCCTGACGGCACAACAGTTCTCATAGAGCCCATATCTTCACTTACAGCAAATTTTGAGGTAGCAGGTGGCAATACAATTTGCAAATCAAACAATGGAATAGGCACTTTTAGGCTTTTAAATCCATCTCAAGATGAAATAGTGATAGAAAAATCTACAGTAGTAGGCAAATTCAGCTATGTTGAAGCAGACAGTATCTTTGACATTGACGGGGAGCAGGCCACTATCAACACAGTACAAATAGACCAAGACAGTCAAACAAAGGACGATGACTACATCAAAATTGCTAGAGACCTTGGATTTGACCTGACAAATGCACAGCTAACGACTGATCAAAGACACAGACTGTTAGTCTTCCTAGGTAAAAATAGGGAAATTTTTTCGACAAGTTTGACTGATCTGGGAAGGACAGATATGCATTACCACGAGATAATGACAGGAAATCATCCCCCGATTCGATCCAGACCCTACCGCCAGTCACCTCATCTACAGAAGGTCACAGAAGAACTCATTGATGACTTTCTGAAGCATGACCTCATTGAAGAATCAAATTCTATGTATGCAGCTCCCATTGTTTTAGTTAAGAAGCGGGATGGTACTTACAGGTTTGTCTGTGACTATAGAAAATTAAATGCTGTTATTTTACCAATGTCATGGCCTCTTCCTGTTTTTGATGATGTTGTTGACCAGATAGCAAGTAAGAATGCTCAGATATTTTCAACGTTAGACTTAGCCAATGGCTTCTTTCAGGTCCCACTCCACGAGAATTCTAAGCACAAGACAGCTTTTGTGACACACAAAGGACTGTATCAATTTAAACGCTTGCCTCAGGGCTTGTCAAATTCACCACTTTGCTTTCAGATGCTCATGTCAAAAGTGCTTAGAAAATTGCTTTTCAAAATTGCTTTGATTTATATAGATGACTTAATCATCTACAGCCAAACATTTGAAGACCATTTACACCATTTGGAACAAGTGTTTTATTACCTCAAGGAAGCAAAATTGACATTAAAACCATCCAAGTGTAATTTTGCTACAGACAAAGTTTCATTTCTCGGCCATGTTTTATCTTGTGGAGGAGTGCAAGTGGACGACAAGAAGATTGAAGCCATCAAATCCTTTCCAGTTCCAACTTCTCAGAAGCAAGTCCGATCATTCTTGGGACTTACAAATTTCTACAGGAAATATGTGAAAGACTATGCCAAAATTGCTCTGCCCCTAAATGCTCTACTAAAGAAACAATCAGAACCTGTTTTGAACAAGAAGCCAAAATTCCAGTGGTCACTCGAGAGTGACAAAGCCTTTAATGCCCTCAAGGAAGCCATGTGTACCACACCAGTTTTGGCCTATCCAAATTTTGAAAAAGAATTCATACTTTCAACTGATGCCAGTGATATGAGCATTGGCTTTGTGTTAAGTCAGAAGGATCAAGACCAGAAGGAGCATCCAGTAGCCTATGGCGGCAGAGCACTACAGGGAAGTGAGAAGAACTGGAGCATTACAGAGAAAGAAGGCCTAGCACTCGTGGAAGCAATTAGATCTTTTAGACCATATCTAGCAAATTCCAAATTCATAGTGTACACAGACCATATAGCACTAAAATGGCTAAAATCAATTAAAGATGCCACAGGAAGATTAGGACGTTGGTCTTTAGAGTTATCAACGTACAACTTTGAGATCATACACCGCAGCGGCAAATCAAATGGTAATGCCGATGCCCTTTCAAGAAGAGAATATCAAGAGAACATCAACTGCAACAACCAGACTGCAGAAGACACAGAAAGGACCATTTTTACGTCCACTACATCGTCATTTCCGTCTGATTCCAACAATCCGTCACGTCCGTTCGAGAATTTTGCTGAATATAATGTGTTTACTACCGTACAAAACGCATCGGCTTTTTCGGTTACTTTCGAATATGAAGAGGACTATCAAGCCATTCCAGAAGAAGTTGTTGCTTCGATATATTCAGTAAATGCTGATATTTCAAAGGATGAAATCTTGGAAGTAACCATCCAATCTCATCCAAATTTACACCATTTACATAGAATATGTCCAGATTTTATGCAAGTGTTTGACTACAAAGAAGACGACATCCTTCCAAATGACGAGAAAGAACGACACAAAGTGCTAGTAGAGGCTGATAGATATGAAATTGACAATGGAATACTCTATCGGTTTGTACCCCAAAGACAAAAAGGACAGACAGACAAATTCATTAAACAATTAGCAGTACCAAGAACACTCAGGAATCAAGTGCTACAAGCTTACCATGACTCACAACTTGGAGGCTGTCATCACGGAAAGGAAAGAATGCACAACACCATCAGACCAAAGTACTTCTGGCCAGGAATGTACCAAGAAATTGCTATGTATGTGCAATCATGTGAAGTTTGTCAACAAACCAAGAGGCATTACCATGGGAAGAAAGCTCCACTCTGCCCAATGCCTGTGGAGGAAATCTTTACAAGGTGGCATATTGACATTCTTGGTCCACTGCCGACGACACCAGACAAGTACAAGCATATACTGGTTATCACAGATGCGTCATCCAGATGGTGTGAAGCATTCCCACTCCGAACTCAAGAAGCCAAAGAAGTTGCAGATGTCATGGTACGAGAAATATTCTGCAGGTATGGCGCACCAAGGACATTAATATCGGATCGAGGACAGAACTTCATGTCAAAATTAATAAAAGCAATATGTGAACTTTTTGATGTCAAGATGACCCATACCAGTCCATATCACCCTCAAACAAACAGCTGCGTGGAAAGGATGAATTCCTACATCAACCAATCTCTACGAGCCTACTGCAACAAGTCACAGAATGATTGGCACCGCCTCCTACCTGGCATTATGATGGCTTACAGAATGGCTCCAAATTCATCAACAAAGAGATCACCATTTATTTCGCTTTTTGGCCGTGAAATGAGAGCACCTCAGGATGTCACCCTCATTCCAAAGGAAAATTTAGGCACTAATGACAGGAGCTATCTTTCAAATTTACTGGAGGAATTAGAAATTACAAGAAAAGTTGCAGCTGAAAACAATACCAGAGCCAAAGAAGTTTATTCACAGCAATACAACAGGAAAACCAAGGAACCAGAATTCATACCAGGACAAAGAGTATGGCTCTACTGTCAAAAAGTAGAAAAAGGACTGTCAAGCAAGCTCACAAAGAAATGGTATGGAAGTTACTACATTGTTCAATTAGGCCCAAATTATACCTACAAATTAAGAAGAAGTTCTGATGACAAGATCCACAAATCACTTGTCCATGCCAATCGCCTCAAGCCATATTTCGACCCAGCTGATCGTCCACAAAATCCACCAGAACCATTGATCAACGACAATGACAACATGGATCCAGATGTCATAGACGACAACTCGACAGCTGACAACAATGTGCCGAACCAAGAAGACACAGAGGTCCAAGAGGAAAACCTAGATAAAAACAAGCAGAAGCCAGACAATTCGAACATAAAAACTAACAAGCAAAACAAGAAAAAGAAAGCAACAACTCAAGCAAAGAAATCAAGAGAAGGAAATCAACAGAACTCAACTACAAGTAACACCAAGAAGCAAGAAAACAAGAAAGATAAGTCAAGAAAACAGAACAATAAAGCTAAACACAGGAAGAAAAACCAGGACAAGCAAATACAGAACAAACAAGATGAGGATGAAGAATCAAGTCAAACTGAAATTACTCAACACATACAAGCAAATGAAATTGACTCAATCCTTTCATCAAAAAGAGCAAACAAGAAAATATATTATAGGATAAAATGGAAGGATGTTGAAAGAGGAAATACTTGGGAATACAGGAGCACTATTCCAGACGTATTAAAAAGAGACTTTCATTCAAACAGGAACATGGCAGGAAGGCGTAGGAAACGACCTCTCAAAGGACATAAATTTTTCGAGAAAAAGACTACAGAACAGGAGGAAAATGTCAACATCATATCTGAAGGTACACCAGACTTGTGCCAGACGCCTATTACTCCATGCATTGTACAAGCAGTTCCACCAATGCCGATTTATCCAAAACACTTGCGACAATTTGAAATGAATGTCAAAGAAGTTGTCGGAATTGAACTTGTGGATGGAGACTGCTATGTAACAGTTTTATTAAATAAATTCAATGCACCTGGCTACGAGGATGCACCTGACGATGTCGAACGTGTTCTGTACTTTGAGAGTGTCCATCCACGTCTCATACAAGAATACCTAAACAAGAGCTGGAACAACCTCTATGAAATGAAAAGAGATCATCCCACCCCAACAAAAGACAATTTACCAATATTTGCCTCCAGAACCAGTGACATGGAAGGGCATATGGAATACCGTGAGATTTTCATAGGTGCAACAAGACCCTATCAATATGCACTTACTTTTTACACTGATTATGTACAAATCAACATTTTTTTGCAGAAAATTCAGGTTCTCCTCAATAAACGGTATGATACATTGTGGTCCAATCGCCAGGCTTTTCTGTCAGCTTGAAAAAGATCATTGGCTACCGCTTTCTACTGTGTTGAGTTATTTTTTGTAAAACTTTATTTTACCATTTGTGAACACTAACTTCAGCTTGATCGACTGATTGTTTTTGGTACACAAAAATCTTGATGATTGAACTGATCATCCAATATCAAGATGGTAAAACTAACCCAGGAATGAATGTGAGAATGAATGATGCACATTAACAATGCACATTAACATTAATTATCTCACAATACATGATGGATTAGAATTCATATTTTCATTTCTATTTTTTCTTATTATCTTCTAATCATACAAATGCAAATGTTTTGTATTCACATAATGTGTGTGTATAATTCAATTATGCATGAGCTATGATTATATTAGTATTATGAATATGTTAGTTATGTATGACGCATAATGTGCAGTTATGCATTTCAGCAATTCAATATCAGCATACCCAGTTTAGCATTTAGTATTATGAATACCTTACTATTAGTTATGTATGACGCATAATGTGCGACCATTCAGCTATTATCATGACCAAGTTTCATTCTTATTAATCACTATTAGTTATGTACAACACATAATGTGTGATTGTGCATATCCCTAATTCAAGATAAGCATACCAAGTTTAGCAATTAGCATTTATGTTTACCTCTGTGTTGTGTTGTGTTGTGTGTGACGCATAATGTGCGTACATGCATTTAAGCTATTCAATATTAACATACAACAGTTTTATTTTATTATTTCAGCATTATGAATATGTTAGTTATGAATGGCGCATAATGTGCGTACAGACATTTCAGCTATTCAATATTGTCATAAAACAATTTATTATTATCATTATTATTTCAGCATTATGAATATGTTAGTTATGTATGGCGCATAATGTGCGTTTGTGCATCTCAGCTATTCCATATTATCAACATAATGTCTACATATGTCATGAATTGCACAAAATATGTGAGCACATTACAGCTATCCAATAGCAACCATATTCCTAGCACTCATACTATCCAAGATAGTGAACGAATATACACATGTTTATTTATGTACCAGTATATAAGTTTTGTATATAGATATGTTCATCACACCATTTAAAGTTTTTATATGTCAGTATACTTCAAATATACAGCACCAGTATTACAAAAGCACTCATACTATCATAGATAGTCAATGTATTATACACATGTATTAACTGAGCGAATAAATAAACTTATCCCTTTTTTTTTTTCCTTAATAAGAAATTAAATTTCTATCTTTTTCAGACACAAAAATATCAATAACCACCATTACTAATGAACCCTTTTACTTCCAGATTGTGATGATATACATGATAATATAACAATTATTTCTTCTATGCAGATACAGTATTAAATACAGATTATTCCTGCTTATTAAGATATATACATAAACCAGATTCTATTATATAAAACATTTGCTGCCCAGAATTTCTCTTTATGATTTCATATTATGCTGCCTGGATCAACCTGAACAGAGACGGTTTCAAGTGGCCATGACATCAAGATGTACAGATCGAACCACCAGACCAAGTCCCTACAGCAGGAGGATCTACATCTGATGTTCATCACCATCAAGGAAACAACAGTCAAGACTCAGTGCAGCATGGATGAAACTCACATTTTGGAAGAGAACAATCATAGACATTATCATCAGTGTGAATCATTATCAATATGGACTAACATCAATACCAGGAAAGAAGTGAACCATCATCAATATCATTATGAAGAATAGCAATATCAACACTATAATTTATATCATGAGAATGGACCATCATCAGTGTGAATTGTCAACTACATAAGAATAGACTATCATTTATATCATCACTGTGAACTATTATATACATATCATATTTTAAAACTCTTACCAAACATACAAAAAGTTTGGAGCCCAAACTTCACAAGCGAGGGGAAGATATCATGGGCTAGCTATTACCCAAATTATACTAAAACTATCTTCATAGAAATAAGGAAAATCTATTACATATTCACAGATATTATCCAAGATACATTAGCAGTTCAGAACATTTATACAGGTTAATTCATTAGATAAATTACTTCATTATTCAAATATTTCACATCACATACTCAAAATACATGTCACAATACATATACATTAATCCAAAGACATATTACTTCAATATTTAGTTTAGGAAAATTACACATTCTGAAAACACAACATATGCCAAAGTTAATCTCCAACTCATGAGCAGACATCCATACTACCTAAGGCATAATCTTTGATTGCTAATCTCCTGACAAGTGACAGTAACAGTAAATTCTTTAATCCCCAATTGATGAGCTGACATCTTGACTATCAGGTTCATCATCTATAATAGTAAATCCCTTTTACATTCCCTGACACTGACAGTACTAGTTGTGGAAACCCCCTTAGGCTAAATAGAGATAATCCATTCAGGCATATTAATTGATATTACTTCGTTAATCTTCAAGCTATCCAGACATGTCAATCCATTAGAACAATGAACTGTCTTCATGGTGTTCAAACTGTTTTACTTAACCTCGACCAATGAAATCATTTAGCCATCAGGCTTAACCTCCTAACTGCCTATATAAATCCAAGATATTTGAAGGTTCAGCAGTTCATCTCAGGATACCCAACTGGACTCATCTCTCCGGAGGCTCTGTACCTATGTTGTAGCAATTGCCTCTGGAGGGGATAGGATTCAACTGTTATCTACAAGTTGTACTTGTTACTATGTTGTTATAATTGTTCCTGCAAATAAATGTGTGCATAACTGTTTCAAGGACTTTGGATTTCATCTGCCTAGAGTTAATTCCCCGTTATATCTAGACAGCCCATCAACACGAATATCGTATGTTTGGATTACAACAAGTGAGACCTTGTCCGAACTTATGATACATCTATGGACTTCTACAGGAAAGGCATGTAGGCATATATGGACGTTTATAGAAAGGTTTGTAGGCATGTATATGGACTTCTATAGGAAAGTATGTAAGCATATGGACGAACTTACGTAAGAAAATATGTAGGCATCTATGGACTTGCATAAGAAGTTATGTAGGCATCTATGGACTTGCATAAGAAGTTATGTAGGCATCTATGGACTTGCATAAGAAGTTATGTAGGCATCTATGGACTTGCATAAGAAGTTATGTAGGCATCTATGGACTTGCATAAGACGGTATGTAGGCATATATGGACTTCTACAGGAAGGTATAGGCATCTATGGACTCCTACACGAAGGTACATAGGCATCTATGGACATTTTATGATCAAATGTAATGGCAGAGTGGAAAAGGTGACGTAAAATAAATTTATGGTTTAATGAAAGAATATGAGAGGGACGACACATTCTGAAAATCAATGACGAAGACAACGAAGGAAGAGTGAAATGGTTTGGCATGTTCAATAGGTCTGTATTGCCCACATTTAGATACATTGGCCACATTTTATAGAAAATCCATTTAAATTCAGACAGTTATTCAAAGATGTACGCCGTACAGATACTGCCTGAATTGGAATTGACTAGGGATTAGGTGCATTTGAAATAACATCAGAAATTTAAAAGAAATGCTGGAAAATAGGACATTAGAAATGAAAGTTACATACAGAAAACAGATATGAGGTTGCTTAAGAAGAAATTAAACTGGAAGAAATATTGCTTGAAAAAGATAGTATTTGTATATTTATAGGAATATCTAAAATTCACTCCGATTACAAGACAAAAAGCATTAGCACTTTAATTCCAGACACCAAACTTTTAAGGAAAGAAACAAAAAGTTCCAGAGTTGAATAAGAACTGAGAATTGGCATATTTACTATTATATCACATAGAAAATGTACATCAGTTTATTTGAATGATTGCTTGTTATTGGTGGTAATTGATGTGTATAAATTAATTAAATGGTAAAGCTGATTAGGGTAATAAATAACTACCGTATTCGTCGTAATAGACGCCCTGTGCGTTTAAAAAAAAATCGTAAAAAGGGGGCGTTTATTTAAAAAGATGCCTGTTGATGTCCAAAAGAAAAAGGAACATCGATTTTATTTCAGAGTTTTAATCAAAATAAGTGTATCACATAAATGTAAAGAAGAGTTAAATGTAGTTGTGGGACATCTTCCAAGAGATTTGAGCAAGACATTTTCCTGTTTCTTAAAACATGGCAGTCGCATAGAATGTGTAGTGACTGATTGTTACAGACATTCGACAGTCGCCGGGGGACTGGATATACCATGTACCTTACACTTTACTGGACATAAATAAGAGGTTGATAGCAAGATTGAAAACTCTTCTTCGGTGAAACATCAGTAAGGTTAGTCGATACAAAAGGGGAGCGTTTATTAGGGGTCATTTTCCGCGAGTCAAAAATGGCTTAGGGGGGCGTTTATTAGGAGAGGGCGTTTATTAGGATGAATACGGTAACTAAAATATTAACAAAAAAATCTAAATTCAGATGAATTATGGAATGGAGAGTAAAGATAATCTACTTAAAACACTCTTAAACTCAATAAGGAAAGAAATGGGATATCTATTTGGCCAACATAAAAGGAATTTTGTCTAATTGATGGAATGATGGAAGCAGGGAGGATAATTGGAGAAATAGTCCTTTAAATAGAGAGAAGTGTCAGTTTTAGCGGAGCATGTCAGTGACAACACTCAGGAGATGGTTATTCAAGTTACCGGTACTATTAAACAACAAAAGTTATTGAACCTCTAATGACAATATTATTCTGAAATGATATCAAAGATGTCCTTGGTTAGGTCCTTGGAGTGCACAGAATCGACAGAGAGGAAATATACATGAATTCATTAGAATATCTGCTACATGTCACAGTGCCATTTCTTAAGTAAGCGACCCGAAATAATCAATCGTCTATATTCTTATGCAGCATCTGCAGACATCTCGAGGAAGCTCTTTGATCTAATCCTACACCAGTGGAACTCACTTAAAATGTCTAGCTCACTATCGGTTGGGCATAAAGTAAGAGGCGTGCTATCACACTGTACTGGAGGCCGAGAGAATCTCTTAGAATCTAGCCAATGGGAACATATAGACACTTAACAGCTAATGTGTCCATTATGAAATTAATATTCTGGAAAGTGTTGGTGATAATGAAATTTTGCTTATCATCTTATTTAAAATATTTAGAAAAAAAACTTGTAGGGTTATATCTTCATATTTATTCATATGAGAGTACAGTTTAGATGGAAAAGTGTAGATGGTTATGGTAATTAAGATATACATCTATGTTAAAATTTTAAACTTTTGTCATGACTGGATTTTATCTTATATTAAGATCTGACTTTAAAAGAGAAAAGTGAAAGGTTTTACTGTTTGAATATACATCAAGTGAGAGAGAGTTCTTCAGTAAAGCCATAATACATAAGATAATATTATATTTAAACATACATTGGAGATCTCATTTGAAATATTGATACATTCAGCATTTTTATTCTACATTCACACAAAATACATGAAATTTACTTTAAAAATGATAGTCAAATAACAAACAATTTTATGATATATTACAGAAAAAAACCTAATTTATTCTTTAAAAAATACTTTGATTTGCATCAATAAATTTTGATATCTCATTTGCAGTATAGGTTATGATTTATTGCCAACTTTTTAGGAATACAAATGTTAGTTCCATTTCAGCAAACAAATAGGAATTGGTGAGAGTAATAGCTCTGGAAATTATTTTGAGAAATAATTTCAGTAAAATTCATATTTGGTTAGACATAACCATAGCAACCAAAGAAATCTTGAGCAAATAATCCAATTTTGTTCAGTCTATTCCACACTTTGTATAAAAATATAAATGAAAATAAAAAAAAGAGGAATATCGATTAAGAAATGCCAGTCTTAACTTTGTGACAGTTTTATCAAATTGATTCAATGTTGATTTGCATTGTTCACAGAAACTTTTCAAAAGCATGGAATGGATGGAAAATATCAATAAGTTGTGTTATTTCTAAAAGGAAAGAAGTTATTCACAAATCTTGCTGAATAAAGTCAAAGTTTTGGTCTTCCTTTGTTACACATAAAACACAATACAAATTACAAACTTTATTCCATCATGATTATCATAAATATATATATATATATATATATTTTGAATTTTGAAGTGTTGAATAAATCATTTGAGCTGCTAAATAACATTAGTCAACAGTTGCAACAAGACAGGAACTAAACATGTACCAGTTTGTAATATCCCCACACATTATGAACTTATATTTGATATGACAAATCATATCATATCAATATACTGATATGACATGTGATTTATGAACCAAGAGTCATTTATTTCATCAAGAAGTTCATGAAACCTACAATAAACTTTGAAAGGAAAACTCTCAGAAAGACATATAAGTGAACATCATTTGACCCAAAAGTCATATACATATACAAGAATTTCACTGAACGAAAAACATTTTTAAGGCACTTCTCCGGGGGAAAAAAGAAGAAAATCATTAAAACAAAAATTATATTTCTTAATAAATTTCATGAAAACAGCAAAGCATCTGGTTTTAAACGAGTCTTGGAAACATATAGCAGATTTCCAGTTAAATCTGGCAAGCTGATCCGGAGTCAATCTGCTTTTAGACATCCTCATACAGGACTCTATTTGCTCTATTGATCATTGTTTGCCAATATTCTGGTGAAGAATGATGCCAGTCTGCAAATTCAACATTGTCCGACGGCGCCAACCAAAACTCATTTTGATCTGGAACTTGGGTTAACCACACAGAATCATATCCTTGTTACAGTCAGGTTTTCTTCATATATCTATGTACTTTCACTGCATTAATTAAAGAATCATTCTTGGTTCATGGTGCCACTGTTGAAAGGGTTTGTATTTCATTCTTTAGTATTACCAATTAGATAATTATTGGTGTTTTAATATATTTTCCTGTTTAAGTCAATAATAATTAAGTTATCAAAAATCATATCAACAAAAACATCAATACTTTAATTTGGTTTTGTTAAGATATCTAGGGTGTGGCACCTTAGATTGGGGCAAAAGGGTCGCCAAAATCTACAAATTATAATCCCTTTTGGCTAAGAAGTCTGTACACAACATTTCAGCTTTCACAGGTTTTTTGTTCGAAAGAAGAAGATAAATAAAAGTTTAAAGGATTGGGCTCCTGTGGCCCTTATTTGGCTCATACATGTCATTATACATGTGCTTGTTAACTTGTTTATTAAAAAACACTATTTACTCTTCTTCATTTCTAATTTGAACAATGACACATGATAAACATACAAAGTTTTCATTGAGAATCCATACACTGATTAATTCTAATAAATCAATTTATAGACAAACCTGATTAAGATAATCTAATCTACAAATCCTTATTATCTTTGATAAATATTTACAAACCAAGCTACACTAATTGGCGTCAGCCAGAAACCATTACTGGTAATTACATTTTAATGTAATAGGATAGAGAACAAAGTGCTATGAAATGCATTTTTATCCAAAATCCATAGCAAAAGGGTTTTTAATGGTTAATCTGGCAACCCAAAGGGTGTAAGAAATGATCAGATTTTCAAGTCTAAGAAGATCACAGCAATTGAGAGAGCTGAGGGGAAACACCAGAAGAACAGCAAGGCTCTGAAGTCATCATTCCTTCTCTAAGAGTTGGAAAAATCCTGAATTTATTGCTTTCCATTCTCGCAATCTTCCGCCTAATCTCCCAGGACGGCTAACGCCAACTGACTAGCGTGACCAAACCATTGGTAATGAGGATTCTCAGACATTTTCATCATACTTATCCAAAGTTAGAGGAATGTTTTTTGTAGAATAGAAGGAGACAGATTGCAGGCGTTGTGTTAGTAGACAGGGATCCTTATAGACTTGCAGATGCATTCAGCTTGTAGACTATGATGAACACTAACAAGGATAATGGTTGACAGTACAGGGTATGGTATTAGCAAGTTCTGGCTGTCTGTTTGCTACTGACCAATCGTACACAGAGTAGCTATATAGAAACCTTCACTTGGAATTCAGATTGCAAATCAAGATGAAAACCAAATGGTATTATAGTTGATTGTTCCAAGTAAGATATAAGCAAGTCCATTTGGTGGAGATAGTGGAAATTATGCAACTTTGAACCTTATAGACTTTGACCATTAACATATATTATGTAAATTTTGAAAATATGGTATTTATCATTGGTATATGGATAAACTAGCCACACTAGCACAAACATGAAAGTATGAATTTGTTTCCAAGAAAACTCACAGAACAGAAAACAGAGAAATTCAACAAGATCAAATATAACTATCCATGGGTTAACGTATTACTGCTAATTGCAATATTATATTATATTATAATATATATATGTTTATTACATATTCACTTTCGGTCTCACTCCTTTTACCATTCTCAACCTCATTTTGGCTTTTTGGCCAAACTCATTAGGAAGATAACACGGTCCCAACCACTGTCCCCGTGACTCCAGGACATCTTGGGGTTATTCAACCCCACTTCATCCGAGGACAAAGCTCTTTGGCACTGGGTTGCAGTTATCTTTCCTCCATAAAACATTCATTCCAAATTCATGAACCCAGCTTCCGAGATGGCCTTCAAAATGTGCGATTTATTTTATCCTGTTAATTCATATTGGATACATTAATAAATATTTGTTCATGTACATTCTGTTGGTTATCGTTGCGCAGACACAAAACTGAAATTAAACAAGATTAAATATAACCCATGGTTCCTTGAAGATGGTAAATGGTACCGCCAAATGAAATAGGACGCTTTGAACTTGATATTGATAAATTTGATTCCCTTTAGAAAAGCCCTTTTGAGAGACATGAGGTTCCCTTGGTTTGGAAGCTGAATCGATACACTTGCTTCGAAGCTGCAAAATGACCTTGACCCCTATATCCAATAATGTTTTCCAACATGATGCACAAGCTTTCAAAATCAACAAACATGCCTTTGAGAAGTGGAACAATTATCCTCTGTACTTTGAGTTATAAAAACTATTTCAAAATACTGTCAAAAAAAGGACTTTTAAGCTTTCTTGGTGTTGAGCTCAAAGGCCTAATTAAAATGAGATCAAAGTCCTGTAAAACGAAATACTCAAACTATTTGAAAACTTTTGATTTAACCACATTTTGCTAATCTTTTTTCAAATCTGTGATTTGAATGGAGAAAAGAATTCAGCTCTGTATGAAACCAATGAAGTCGTCAATCAAGAAAATATTAAATGCATGAAAACTCCAAATATTTTAATCAGATGATCTGAAAATAAATCAATTCAAGCATTGATTTTATACAATATAAACACACAAATAATGTCATTTTCGATAACAAGACTACCACTGAATTTCTGAATTTTGAAATTTCAGGGTTTCTGACTTTTATACCATTTTCCTATCAGTTAAAGAAAAACATTCATATTGCTATATGAAATCTTGTTTTCAATATTAATATAAGTAAACTGTGACCAACATTTATTAATCTCTCATAAGGAAGAAAAAATAAACATGCCAAAATGGAGAAATCTTTTACTATCAATGGTCACGTTCTAATTAGAACTTATAATCATATCATATTTCAATCGAGTGAGTGAGTGAGTGAGTGAGTGAGTGAGTTATTGTTTATATTTCAATCGATAAATTCAAACAACACAAAATATTCCAATACCTTTTTGAAGCAAAGAAAAACTACCGGATGATGTCAAGTTAAACATGAAGTACATTTACTTTAGGATTGGTAAGATTCCATTAAAATATACCATTTTCCTAAAATAAATGTTACACTGTTTTATCAAAATGAAAGTTAAAATATTTCGATGAAGTCAGTGTAAAGTTTTATCTAGGTCGGAGTGAAAATATACCATCGTTGAAAATATATTTGAAAATATTAATGAAAGTATGACATAAGCATGAGAACATAATAAAATTTCACTATGATGATAAATAAGATCAAGAATGAAAATATACAAATATGTAAAAATAATATATTCAAACAAATTTTAGTGATGTTTTAAATACACAATATTTATAAATTGCTTATGACCACTCTATTTACCTAACCTGACAAAGGTATGTTATTTGTTAAGAAAGACATGTATCTAAGTGATGTTTACATTCCTATCAGATAATAATCAGACAATAGTGACAACATGATAGTTTGAATAAATATTCATGATTAGTGTATATGCATGTGTCAGCTTTTATATATTTACATTATGTAAAAACATCATATCGGTAGTTGAACCAAACCATTACCAAGGCAAATCTACATAGTAGACTAAATTGCAGAACAGCTTGCAGACTCTCTTATACAATGGTATGTATATAACATCTATTGTAGTTGGCATAGTTACATTGGGCTATTGATATTGGTTACTAAGAGACTTTGAAGAAATCATTCTCTGTTTTTCACAGACACTTTGTTTGACAAACTGCTGTGAATTAGAGTAGAAGGACGTTTCACAACAACAGAAAGGAGGAAACGAGGAAACGAGGAAACAAGCGAGGGAGTTGTATACGTAAACCTTTCTATTTATAGTACGATTTAAGGCGATAAAGACAAAGGATTTGAACAATATGTTATGTCACTGTGTCCTAAAGAAATAGAGCCATTGGCTTTGCAGCTCACAAGGCTTGAAATAATACACGATATAAGTGAGTATTAGTCAGTTGATTAACAAATCTAGTTTATAATCCTAAACGGACATGAATCTATACATAGCTTTTCAGCTTTCAAAGTCTTCTAGTTGTTGAATAGAAAACCCAAAATAGATTTTAAGTGTGTAGCCTCTGTGCCCCTCAAATTATAAATAATAAAATTTTAATAATCACCATTTCTACCAAGAAGTACAAACAATTCCATTTTCAAGTACACTGAGTTTTTGAGAAAGTTTATATCGGGTGTAGGGCATGGAAGCTCTCGTATATGGTCACCTAACATACAATTTATAATCCTGACTGGACACAGTGTCACAAGAGTGTACAAGAGGTTCAACTTGCAAGGGCTTTTGATTCTGGAGATGAAAATAGGTTTTTAAGTCATGCCCCATGAGGCCCCAATTTGGAGCCGGAAAGTCACCAAATATGATAAATGTGTTTTACCTTTTTATGTCACCAATTATGGATGAATTTTAACTTACATCCGCAAAACATTTTATCACGAAAATACTGCTACTATTTTCTGTGAAACGTCTCTGACACTCTACTCTGTGTCTGCATGCTTGTGAGAAGTAATCAGAACATTCTAAACAAGGCTTGACTTCTCATGAGTATCCGTTCAACAGCTTTCCCAATTAGATTATAGAATTTCTCTCAATAGACTTGGTACTTCGCGCTGACAGCCTGTGATTATAGAATTTCCAAGTCCAGAGTCAACAACTTTGGTTTCCCTGTATACTCAGGATCCAACACTGGTTGAACTGGTATCAAGTTGAAATTATGCATGCACAATCTTGGAAGATTAACTTATTCTAAACTGTGGAACTTTATTTAGGAATTCAGGTTTCATCTAAGGTGTGTATGGTTGCCTATTTGAATGAGAGAGATAATATATGTAAAACAGCACTTAATTTCAGGGTGGACACCCTTGTCATGTCCATATTTGAGGAAGGATCAAGACGAAATGAACAAATTTTAATCTCAAAGTAACAAAGATGTTATTCTGAAATATTCAGAAGTCATCTTAAGGTTTCACTAATAACATTTGCAATGCCCATATCTGGGGTTGGGGGGTTGCGGACCAAATAAACAGACTAGGTGAAAGGTACCTCCCCCCAAGATCTCAGATTTGCTGGTGCAGCAGTTCTGGAGAAGATGTCGAAAATGTGAAAAGTTTACGGATGAAGCCCGACAGCCTATCTGGCCTTTCAAGTCTCTACACATAAACATATTTTGTGGATGTAAGAAGGCTATTGACGATGTGACAATGAGTAAGTTACATTACAAAAAGGATATGGTTTATCTAACATTTTAAATTTCCAAATTTTAAATATTTTTCTGCTATCAAAAGAAACGTTTAACATTATTTATGTTCAGGCAACATCCATTTAATGGCATTGGTGTCAAGTTATAGTAATGCGTCTTCATTTACAACTTTGTAAATTTAAAAGTGACTTAGATACACTCTGTATCTTAGTGTAAGTTTCAACTTTCTTTAACGTTGAAATTTGTCCATTGCATCAATTAAAATATGTGCATGTTCAATCTTCAATGCAAAATGATATTTCTGATTTGTTTCCTTTAAAAAAAATAGTTGAATTAAGAGGAGAAGGCTTTTATAAACACAGTTTTCTGAACATCATGAGAAACAGATTTAATATCTTCAGGACAAATCAACTGAAAATCCCAAGGGTGTATTGCTATTGTAGGTTTATTCCATATTACATTCTTTCAACCACAACACATTACAACTAAAACAAAATCAATCCTTTGGCCTTTTGAAATATTCAAAGGTAATAAACATGATTTTTTTCAGAACAATAACAAATGAAAAGCAATTTCTGAAAGTGTAGTCTCTCATTATTGAATCCATTTCTTTCGAATATTCATTTGATTTGCTTAAAGCCTAAGGTAATTGCATTGATTTGATGCATTGGGGTGTGAAATATAAGCTATTAAAGGCTCAAAAACGATATTGAATTATCCCACACTTCATGAGAGTCTATAAGAGAATCGAAACGATCTTCAGGCATACTAATGGACACCGAAATTGTTTATATGTATAAACATACCATGACCAATGAGTTTAGTTTTAATAGCATTCTTGGTTATTGATTTATTTGTATAGAAAGAGCCAAACTTTAAGACACAGTTTATAACAAAGACGTTTCCGAATATGAAAGAAGATATTGACTGAATCTGGCAGATACTACAGGATACGTCCTTTGGATAATCAATAGCAGAAATCAAACGTATGACAGCTACAAGGTCAACATAAGAAAAGAATATTTGCTCTCAGTTCACCCCAACCATCAACATGTACATTTTTCTCTGAATGATGGTGTTTGTAATGAAATGAATTTTAATTTTAATTGCATATTATCGTGCATACAATTTAGAAATTGTTTCATAGAATTCCAGATATATTCAAAGGGGGTGGGGAAATTCAACCCAACTAATGAGCAAATGTTTTCAAACGGGACGGGGGAGTGGAGGGGTGGGTTCAAATTGAACCTGACATACCATAACTGCGTAATTGCCTCCCAACTATTGTTTCATATGTTGCATGTCTCTTAAATAATCACTGGCATATCTTGTGCCACAAGAGGATATCTCTCAAAATGAACACCCTAACCCATAAATATGAACACATCCCCTGAAGCCTGATGAGGACTCACAACCTTTAGCCTCAAGAACCTCATCCTCTGATGTACAATACACAATGATCTAGGACTAAAAAGGGAGAGTTTCTCTTATGATATTTTTGCAATTCTTTGAAAATAAATATAAAACCGTATGACTCAAAGCACTTGACCTAAGCTCATGGATTCCTACAGCCAATCCCATTTGTCTAACATTACCCTCGGGAAGCATTGTCCAATATACCATGGTAACAGGAAGAATGGAGTTGAAGTCAAGCCCTGCCTTTCCTTGTAAGCAATGATAGCTTTGATGTGGTTATTGGAGCAAAATCTACAGTTGTATTCAGCGTAATGTGGTTTTTACCTAAACGAGATAGATTTTGCCCGCGTAATGTCATTGTCAACTGACCTGAAAGAGACGCTATTCAAATTACCTTCTCCCGTATTGGCAGAATTCCAGGGAAATATCTCTACAAACTAAGACTTCCTCATAAGGCAAAACCCTTCTTCAGAAAATTTGATTTACATGCAAAATTCATCTAATGTTCTGCCAATTCAAGTGGCCGCAATCATTCCCTATCAGCTCCTGCCAGATTGAAAGGAAGATATTTGCTGAATTTATGTTTCAAACTTGACTCTAGGCATCAAGGATTAATGAGGACACATTTCCAGGAACTGGATTTAATTTGCCAGCCTAGTTGTGTTTGCAAATGGGATCCTACTTCAAGTTCTTGCTAATCAGAAGCAAAGGTAAAAGTTGAAAACTTTTTTTAAGTGCAAGAATATTTTTCAAAGCCACAAGCTTTTGGTGGCAGCTGAAGTTTTTAAGTTGATTGTTGAACCTGAAGAGGATGAAAATATTTTGATTAGCAGGCTTAAGTGTTCATGTAGTTTTCATAGCTTTCAAGTGTTAACAGAAAAGTGTATTTTGGGATTTTAAAGCTGTAAAGATAACATGGCATATTTGAGAATCTTTTTGATTGACAGCTACCACTGACTGACGAAACACATTTTACATTGCCCGATTGATGATGTCTGGTTTTAAATTTTCAACAAACGAAATAAGTAAATATATGTTGTGTTTAAAAATTGCAAAACTCTTAAACAAAGATAGTTCATCATTATGTCATTAATTTATCTGAAAGTTGTACATTTGTATCTCAATGTTATATGGATCGATGACAGATCTTGCCTATGAAAATTGTGTTACAATCTGGGATGTACTTTTCACATGAGATTTTGTAAATTCATACCATAATATGTTTCATTTGAATCACTAAATGACTGATTTCATAACACAATGTAGATAATTCATTATGATGTAATCAATTTCGCTGTAGCATATTTTCCTTACTGAAGTAAAGTGATCTCACCAAAAGGTAAATATGTGTTACCAATGGCTAAATAATACTCGTGAATAAATAAAAATAGTTCTAAAATGAATGTACATTGATTGGTTAAGCCATGCAAGTCCATTTTGCTTCGAGTGGCCATTTTAAGGTTAAACGGCCACTCGAAGGTATTTCATGTGATCTGACTTATGTAGCGCTACCTAAACACTCAAAGTAGAGTTTTAAATATTGTATCCTCGCAGTTTGAATTTTCAAATTCTCATTACACCTACAAATCTACCTCTCACACTGAAGAATACCACACCACTGTCACACAATTTTGTTTCAATACGGATAACCGTTTTCTATGAATACGACTTATCGGTCCATGTAATGAGATTTTTTGCTCTTAAACATAACAATGTATTTTGTAAAATTTTATAATAGATAGCAAATTTGAGAAAACAAAATATGCAAAAAATGTGCTTCAGCACCTTTAACTTAGCTTATATCTAACATTTCTTTCCAGAAGATATTTGTTGGATCTTGCACATTTCAATCAATAAAATCCCCATTCCACAACTATGAATGCATTGTAGTATATTTTAATCCAATTTTGTAAACTATTGTCTTTGGAAATTTTGTTTTTCAAACAATAAAAATATAATTCCCATTCCATAACCGTGAGTAAATGTCTAACCCAATATTGTAAATGTCGACCCGTGTGATGTATATTTTAGTTGTAAGTTGTAGATTCTTGTGTGAGTAAGTTTAATTTTTTCAATCAATAAGAATGTAATTCCATACCAATTGAATGTCTATCACAAAGTTGTACATTTCAAACTATTTCTGCATCCAATCTACAATCAATGATATTTCAACATGTGTGCACGTCTTACCGATGTTAACTTACAAAAGTTTACCTTTGTTTTATCATAGTTGTACATTTCTATGCAATATCTTATGTCCTACATCTTTTCTGAGTTAATGTTGTACGGTAATTTCATTCCCCCAGTATTTAATATCGCGACCTGATGCTGTACATTTCAATCAATAACATCATCCCACTTCAATGTGTACATTTGAGATGGAGCACTTTCATCTGGTGTCAGCTTCCCATGTCACAACATTAATCATTAAAGTCCTCAATGACACTCAGTGCTTTAAACTTTATCCCTTTATGTCCATGTTGTACTTATATCTAATTAAATGTTGTACAGTTCATTGAAATTGTTGTACATTTCTAGCAAAATGATAATTTTCTATTCCAATGTTTAAATCTTTTTTACATTTCTATCTCATTGTTGTACATTTCTAGTTCAATGTTGTATATTTTCTAGTTCAAGGTTGTACAATTCTACTTCAATGTTGTATATTTCTAGTTCAATATTATACATTTCCAGTTCAATGTACATTTCTATCTCATTGTTGTATATATCTACCAAACTGTTATAAATATCTTTTTTGAGTTGTAAATATCGCATCCTAATCTTGCACATTCCAATCAATAAACTCATTCCACTACAATGTGTACAATGCTGATGAAGCGCTCTCATCACCTGGTTTGCACATCACATCGGTGTCAGCTTCCCATGTAATAACATTAATCAAGTTACACTCCGGTCCTCAATGACACTCAGTGTTTACAGTATTATCCCTACAGAGCACTGATGTAGAAGCTTACAAAACCAATACTGGATCCAACTTGTACCAATCAATGCTTGGCGGATCCGCTAACCGCTTTGTGCAACATACGAGAGCTTGTCCGTCAACAATTTCTGTCACTTATCTGCTAAAAGACAGTGATTTAGCCTGTTTTCATGGCACCTGTGCCCTGGATGCCAACTAACAATGTAAATATTCCTGGTAGTAGTCAGTGTCACTTTGGACATGATATATGATTTCACTAATCACAGTGAATAGTTTTCCAGAGAGAAGGCCTGTAGTTCTTTTTTGGGTCCATCTCTTGCACTGAACCAGTCATATTGGCTGCAACTAGCAAGTAGTACCGACCCAATCGTACTGCATGTAGAGCAGTTCTCTACAGCAAACAATATTGCTGACCCCAGGCAGGGTTTCAGCCTGGACATTTTGATGGGAAGTATCATTACAAATTTCACTCATGATATTATACTTTTATTTTTAAGACTATTCAAACGCAGATGGAGGTTATTAGGACAAAATGGTTTACATTTAAGCTGAAATTTCGGATGTTTGGAAATAAAGTTACTAAAAGTTTATGTCTTCATGATGTACCTTCTTGGACTGTAAGTTGTTGATGCATCGTTGCTGTAGGATGTCATAAAATAAGCAAAAAAGCCCTATTTGAAAAAGTCCCAATTTCACATGGCTATACCATACATAGGAGACTCACAAGTATAATGACCATTTTAACGTGCTACTGCCCCTTTAATGCCTAATATCCAGTGCAAGGAAGCACTGACTGGCTGACACTAATACCCTG
This sequence comes from Gibbula magus, assembly GCA_936450465.1. Classification (NCBI taxonomy): domain Eukaryota; kingdom Metazoa; phylum Mollusca; class Gastropoda; order Trochida; family Trochidae; genus Gibbula; species Gibbula magus. The sequence goes on along the minus strand of OW388290.1, from coordinate 12,979,265 downwards.
AGGGAACTGTATGTAAGCGTTCAATCTACATCTCTACTTTCCATTAGTACTGGGTTTATCAAATCCCATATTCCAGGATTACCTTAAAACCTCTATCATCATACAGAAACCAGCTCTCATCATATACAACATTCCATGCGGATATCAGTACCCTAGTCGTTTCCTCTGCTCAAAACGAACAAAATCTTAGATGTACATAGAGAATCAATCTCACCCAACACGAGTTGATAGCTACAAATACCTGGCTTGCCAAGTATATTATTACTTTTATCAAAGAGTGTTGATATACTTGATGTCAGAAGAATGAGATTATATATGTAACAGAAGTGATTGTAAGATCACCTCCAGTGGGAATCGCACCCGGGACCTCCGGGTGACAGTCCTGCGCTCTACCAGTTGAGCTAACGGGATATCCCTCTAGCCGAAGCCAGTAGGAACACTTTCATCTCACCCTGCCACATATATGAATCATACAAAATCATTCTTCATTATCTTTCAATGAAAACTGTTCATATTTGACTTCAAATGCAGTGATGCCATAGCATTGTGATGTCATCTAGTTTATGACATCACAGAATTGCAATGTTATCATGCGATGATGTAAAAACATTGTGACGTCATGTAGTTGACGGTGTCATAACGATATCTCCTGGGAGATATTGCTTGATCTCACACTTTTGGATTATAAATTCCTTCACTCTAGTTGCTTTGTTTATTATTAACAAAGCCAGTCAAACAGAAAATCCTATATGTACATGCCTTTATTCTAGTTGCTTCTTCTATTCTAAACACATCTAGTCAAACAGAAAATCCCATGTACATTCCTATACTCTAGCCTGCTTCTATTCAAAACACATCTCCAGCTAATCCTATATTTTGCAAGACAGTGCTTAACCAGCTAATACATCAAGTCAATATGTCTGCCCTCTGACGCATTAAGTACAGAACAGCATGTACTGATGACTATTGACTAGCTCTGTGTTCTAAACAAACCGGCAGCGCTCGCTCTCTCTCAGGGTCGTGCAAACAGTACAACGTGTACTTGCGAATAAAGTATCCAATAAAAATCATTGTAGAGATTTCCTTTGTGTTGGGGACCGGTCAGTGATTAATCAGGATAATAAATACTCTTGATCGGAAGGCGCTCGCTATGGTCTATCGACATGGATGGATCTGACCCCTTCCTGTATCATACCAACATGGATATAGACTGTATTAGGCTTTAGGGTTCTTGTGTTTGGTTATGTATCTTCCTGTATCAAACCCACATGGATGTAGACTGTATTAGGCTTTAGGGTTCTTGTGTTTGGTTATGTATCTTCCTGTGTACAACTATCTATGTATAACTATGATAAAGATTGGTTTGAACCATAGTATTCACAATAACCATAGTCTTTCGAGCACGTAATTGGTTAAGTTACTTCCTGTTGGCTTTGGTTCCTGGAATTACTGGTGAAGGTCAAGCATGAGACATTCCCAAAGATATACACTTCTTGACATACATACATGGATTTGGCCATCCGCTGACCACTGATTATACAGAATTGATTGAGATTCTAATGCATAACCTGATCAAAACGAGTTTTCACAGATACCAATTGAAGAATTTGCCTTTTTGTGCTTAAGAATTGACCATAATTTATTTGGAAGCTGATGTAAAATTTACCTCATGATTCAAAAGTCATGATTAAAAATGATTCAAATACTGATAATATTTAAAATATTGTATTTCATGAAACTTGACGTCTTCAGGCATAGATTGGTTCCTTCAATGTGAACCTTACTACTGATGATATGATTGTATTCAGGATGCGTAAATGGAAGTCATGAAATATAACCAATTTGTATTGTCTCAACAGGATATTTTCAAGGATATCGATTAATCTAAGGCCTTTCTCTTCATTCAAATTCATGGATAAGATTTTATTTCAAGAACAAAATGTCTAGTAAAAATCTACCTAACTTCCCTCTGAAATTAAGATCACTACGATGTATTATCTGCTTTCCTTCTCACACGAGTAACACTACCTCTCAAAGTATGTTAATGAGTCTAAGAAAAGATTTGCTAATGTAATAACCCTTGTGTTAATGGTATACACTGTAAGTAGTTTAGCAAGCCGAGGTAATCAACAAGCCAACTAGTCGTTCCAACAACTCTCGTGTGAGTTGGGTGTAAAGGTGACACTTCATCAAGGGGACCCAACACTCTTCGTGCAAAGACACCAATTATACGCTGGACAGTTTCGTACTCTTGGAGAATATAAAGACCAATTATAAGCCTATCTCCAATGATGCCAGAACCTATTGAAGACTGTCTCGTAATTCAGGCGAGGATTTTCAAACAGTTCGATATGGGTATGGGATTTGTTCGACCATTTTGGTAGAACTACCTGACCACGATGATATGGGAGTTTTGTTTGTCAGCCTATGAACTTAGTGAACATTCAAATCGGGAATAATGGTGTTCATTTTATTCAGTTGATCATTTACGTATATTTGAAACAAGTCTTTGAATTAGAAAGACAACATTGTGACACCATTATTAAGAACAATCATTAAGAAAATTGAGATATCTCCTGGATAATGGTACATATGAAACATAGCCATGTACCTTTATTTTTTTTAAAACATCTTTGATGATGATTGGCTTTACTTGAGAAGTTTGTAATTTGAAATACAATTTTCTTTTCTTTCAATAAGGGATACTGTTTTGACATTCCATGAATCTAAGTGTACATCTTCAGCATTTTAACTAAACAACATCATTGGTGTTTGAAAAGTCTAGTTAATTACCGGGTAGTTTAGAAACTTACTATTGGGTGAGATATTTCATTTACGCAACAACCAGAAAGGCAGACCAAGGTCACCTTGAGAACATTACTTTATTACAGATAGAACTAACCAATAGTGATAAATAGAGAATAGGTGTCCTTTGTAGTTCATGTTTAATCCGTGAGTGAGGTTGAAAGTTTGTAATGTAATGGGTGACACAGCCACAGGTGAAAATACAGAACTTTTCTACCTCATGAGGTGAGATTAACATGGTTGTGACAGATATCCTATTTATCATATGATGTGATTCTTTTCATCAGGTCCACTATCTTCTGATTATAATTCAGTTAGTCAAGAAGCATTTCAGTAGGTAGAGTATTAAGATAATACTGCTTAAAGTACTGATTCTGATAAAGCTGTTTAGTGATGAATACAAGTATGTCACCTCTCATAAGTCTGTCTAACTGTGGAACTCCTGATAGATCTGTACCCAGTAGCTTCAGTCTGATGATCCATTGTTGTCACCCGCCACTGTTTCTATCATAAGTCTGTCTAACTGTGGAACTCCTGATAGATCTGTACCCAGTAGCTTCAGCCTGATGATCCATTGTTGTCACCCGCCACTGTTTCTATCATAACTGTCTTACTGTGGAACTCCTGATAGATCTGTACCCAGTAGCTTCAGTCTGATGATCCATTGTTGTCACCCGCCACTGTTTCTATCATAAGTCTGTCTAACTGTGGAACTCCTGATAGATCTGTACCCAGTAGCTTCAGCCTGATGATCCATTGTTCTCACCCGCCACTGTTTCTATCATAAGTCTGTCTAACTGTGGAACTCCTGATAGATCTGTACCCAGTAGCTTCAGTCTGATGATCCATTGTTGTCACCCGCCACTGTTTCTATCATAAGTCTGTCTAACTGTGGAACTCCTGATAGATCTGTACCCAGTAGCTTCAGCCTGATGATCCATTGTTGTCACCCGCCACTGTTTCTATCATAAGTCTGTCTAACTGTGGAACTCCTGATAGATCTGTACCCAGTAGCTTCAGTCTGATGATCCATTGTTGTCACCCGCCACTGTTTCTATCATAAGTCTGTCTAACTGTGGAACTCCTGATAGATCTGTACCCAGTAGCTTCAGCCTGATGATCCATTGTTCTCACCCGCCACTGTTTCTATCATCTATTTAGTGCTATATGATGAGGGTCAATTTCAACCTAATACTGATTCAGCTCTTATCTTTGGACACACTGATAATTTATAGTGAGGGTTGTATTTGACCTTTCAAAGATTCATCTTTTTCAGGGAGAATCTTGACCACCGGGTTCCTTAATGAACGTTCATTTTAACCATTTGCCTGCAGATTCCAGAACATACAGGATAGCCCATCTTAACCAAACTGGGGTACCCAGAGATAAATCCTCTACACAATATGATCCATTGGCCTTCTCATCATTACTGATCTTTAGCCAGTGGCCAAACGTGGAAATTATTACTGTGGTGTGATTGTGATTCCTGTTAAGTTGCCACTCTGAATGGTTTGGTGTTAATAATTCAGCCTCTAAAGTGTTTGTTAATTTAATCCAGTATATTACAATATGACTGTTTGAGGGTTTAGGGTTTAGAATATATTACAAATTAATTTCAACACTCATATTCTGAAGACAATACTCCATTATTTCACATCTAAGAACTTTCTGGTCAAATAATGCCCCTGCATGTTATAATAGAACTGCTATAAGATTAAAGGAACTTTGATTTATGATAGATGGTGAGTGTGTTTGACTGTGGCACCATGTGACGGAGATGGACACCCACTACCTCATGCTCATGTCTTTATTGTCACATTCTCTCGCTTCTTACATCTCTTATTTAAATATCTCTTCTTCTCTTCTCTTCTTTGATCTATCTACTGGTGTTTCTATGAATGTCAACTTCAACCGTATACATATTAATTATATTGACCAACTTTCTCTTCAGGAAAGAGTTCATGGACATACCGTATCTTCTTTCAATGGATATCGTGACCATGCTGGTGAAGACTCATTTTAAAGCTAATTGAGATCAGTTTTTATTAATTGACATTCCAACCATCTACTGAGTGTTCAAATTTGTATTTTGAAGAAGCCCACAGTGACAGAATGACGCTTACACTCCAGCATTCAAACTGGTGTTCAAAAGGAGCCCATTTTGATAGAAAGAGACTTGGAGTCCATTGTTTTCTTGAAAATAATTGCAACATGTCATGAATAATACTTATACAAGTCGTTACTCCCTATGTCAAATGTATCACAAACTGAGTGTCAAAATATCACATATCAAATAAAAGATTAATTGACCATCTGCAACTATTTATAATTGTCTGATCAACTTTCGGCAATCTGTTCTTTTAAAAAGTTTGAGATTCTGGTTACTAATTAAGGAATATCACCAGAGTGTACGTAGCCAGTTACAATAAGTCAAGTGTAATATTGTTCTCAACATACTTTAAAAATGAGGTCAGTGCACACAGATCTGTATCTCAATCAACTCGGTGTAAGCAGGTTAACAGTTCTTTCTGTGTTAGTATTGCATCATAATTTTGACAAGTATTTACTTCATTTTAACGGAAAGCCATCATAATTAACATTTTCAGAAACATCTGCAGTCAGAGCGAGGTACGACAACACAGTTCAATATGTTATATAATCGGAATGCAAAATTTGGCTTGTTCAGAAATAAAATCCATTGATTGCATTTTTTGAAATAAACAAGATTAAACCAATAATTATATACACTTTTAGTTACTATCTTACATAACTGGTTTAAAAAATATATAAACCAGTGTAAATTAACTATTTTAAGGCAGGTGTCATATATCACATGCATCAATAGACAAAAAAAGGAATTCTCATACATATAACAATTATCATACCCTTTTCAGAAAAGATCAGAACTAAATAAGTATAAGTAAATAGGAATAAGAAAGATGTTATAAGGGTTCATCGTCTTGATTTGGTGTGTAATGGTTACAAGTTATCACGTAACAATAATGCTAGAATAATTCATTTAAAATCTATACATGTATTACAAGAAAGACTTCAAAGAAACCCATAGAGTTCAAGTTCATTGTTTTCATTTAAACTACAGATTTTAACAAAAAGGTTTTCTTTGGGTATTATCAAAAGGAAAATACAGTGATTATGTTTTATGTTTTTTCCATTTAGCAAATCTAAGTAAATTATCTTCAAAACAAAAGGATCTCAAAGTACATCTATTTATAGTATTAACATTTAAGACTAGAGTTCTATTTAAAGATATCACTATCTTAAAAATTTCATTTTAATTTCAAAGTGAAATCAATAAATCATTACCGGTAATAATAAGGACAAAATGTTAATGAATAATTGATTTATACTTATCTTTTCAAATTCATTTGAACAACAGAATTTCCTTGGAAAACAGAAGAATTAACTGTATGATATGTTATAGGCATAACTGCAACATTTTCAAAACCGTTATTTTTGTGACCTGAATTTCATGATATCTTTCATCCATGGAAGCTGGTAGCTGATACTCAAATGTCAAACATTATGAAAACAAAATCTATCGGAACAAAGCTGGAAGATACACAAAGTTTTGAAGTAAGTTTCAATGAAAATATACCCTAAACAATGAATATTTGAAATGTTTATCCATTACCACTTCAGAAAGCCATATTCAGTGTTGAACTTCATTGCTTTATATATTCAATGTTCTACTTGAATTGACAGAAAGAGTTCCAGTTAATGTGAGGAGAATGGGTTTGATTGTTACAAAATGAAGCAGCCAAAGGTTAAATCATCATTTGATGACCGAGATATAGAAAAGATATTAATACCAAATATCAACATTATTTTGTAATTCTTATTTATAGAAAGGCAAAGCCCTGTCATATAATACATGATCGTAGTGAACAGTACTTTATGCTTTATGTTTTACAATATTCTTTCAGATGATATGAGACACATTGTTTTCTGCCTTCAACACCTCTAAGTAGGTTCTAAATTAGCGATTATCACTTTCTGAATTTCATAACATGCTTAACGGCATGACGTAAAAAAACCACCTTGTTGTAAGCAGCTAGGAAATGATAGAGGGACATAAACAACCGTTATCAAAACATCACTGGAATCTCCTCCTAAACTTTGAAAATAGGCATACTCAAAATATTATAAAAAGGTTTATCCTAAGTTTGAAATATTGTTTCTGTTTCCATATACTTAAAACATATTTTTTCTACCTCTCTCCCCTTATCCCCTTCATCAGCTGTAGAGATTATAAAACTGACAATAAGAAAGTCTTCCCTTTGCTTCGCACTGGACTTTCAGGGAAACTACCAAGGTAATGTTAAAATTAAAGCAATGGGATTTTTCATCAAGATAGTATTTGTAATGTCTAGATTAAATATGTCTATTAGATACTTTAATATTAAAAATAAATGTATATGAGAAGCACAGGATTAATATCCCAAAATGTATGCTCAAAATGATCCCTGCTAGAGAAACCCTTCCATGAAAAATTATTTGGATCTGACCTTAAATTTGTAAAATTGTATCTTTCCCAGTATCTTGATGTCATGAAATACACATTTATTTATAAATCATATCAATTATTACATAATTTTGACTTTTTGTCATGTTACCATTCAGATTGGACTCTTTTATATATACTATAAAACTCAATCTAATAACAAGGAAATATTTCCATCGTCAGAAGAATGATTGATTTCATCCAGTGGATTGTTATCTCATAAGTCTTACCATGATTCAGAAAGTAATATGAATCAAGTGTTGTTTACATAACAAAACACATGTTGATTTCAGAAAGGCATTACTGATCTCATAGCCAGCACACAGAGAATCTCACCCAAGTGTCTTCTGGTCTCAAATATATATATCAATAAGAATTGACAAAAGTTACAAATATATAGGATAAGCGTAAGCGTGGGTATATAGCGTTCATTCCGTCTGTCTGTCTGTCAGTCCGTCCGTCCATCACAAAAGTTTGTGCAGAGCATATCTCCCAAACTTAACATGTTAGTTTCACCAAACTTCATACATATGTTAGCCATGATCTCTAGTTGTGCCTTTTGAGTGTTAGAATGATTTCTGAATTTTAGTTTTGGGGTTTCCATGGAAACATGGCTTAACAGTTTCTCTGTGAGGAAGTCATTTTGTGTAGAGCATATTTCCCAAACTTATACATTCTAACTACATCAAACTTTACACACATATCACCCATGATCTCTAGATATACCTTATGAGGGTTAGACCTGTATCTGAATTTATTGTTTGGCAGTTTCCATGGAAACACTGCAAAGTCCCACACATGATTATTCTACCTTTTTGGCTATTGAAATTAAAGCCTGTTTTAATACTACCGGTAGGTCTATATTATCTTTGACATCTTATTCTGTCAAATAAAGTTTATCTCTGGATCTGTACATTCAATCTTTCAACATTCCTTTGCTTTTCCTATTTTCAGTTATGTCAAACTATATTTGGAAGCGGGGGTATGTGAGCTGTGCTCGCTTCTACACTTGTAATCAAATAGTGTTCATATATTTGATATCAGAAGACACGATAGTGATAATCTATTTATCATCAAATTATTGTTCATTACTTTTCAATGAAGAATGTACATCACTAAATACATGACTCCCATAAGACTAACCTAGTGACTTCATTGCATTGTGTCTGAAGTCTATGAGGTCAAATGTGATGTCATCAGGTTTTGTTCTTGTGACATTTATATAGAGTCATTCTTAAATTAAATATGTGTTATATTTTTCTTTTATAAATGAATATATCTGAAAGAATTTTGTTTATTGTTATCAGACATTACATATATCAATTATAACAACTTTAATGATTAAACTAAATATTAAATAAAACATGTTGAATACATAAATTGTTGCAAATTGTTACAAATAATGGCAGTGACATCAAGGATGAATAAAATATATTCCTTTGAAAATATGATTGTTTTTACATAAATCCTGGAAATCAGGGTCATAAAAATATATCTAAATACCAATTAAATCTTTAAGTTCATTTCTACCAAAGAACTGCAGAATTTATTTTTACAAAAAAATAATTTTATACTAGATCACCCATCTTGAAACTCAACTCAAACATAACAAAATTGAAGTTTATAGCACTCCAGACTTTACAAATGTCAACTAGGACTTCAACTGTCCCTCCAGGGGTTGTCAACTACTATATTTGAGGGACATTGATTATTGACAGGTGGGAAAACTACCAGCTCAGATAACTGTACATTAATGTACATGCACCCCTACCCGACTTTCCCCCAACCCCAGGGGTTATTGATTGATATTGGGGAACAAGTTAGTGCCAATATTTTTAATGGTATAAATCCTATTTGTGGTGTCACTTCTTCTGAATTGATGTTTTCAACATTTTTACTAAAACGTTTTGATGAAAATATATGTTGGTACATAGATGATCTGTTTGAGTTTTCATAGTTCATCAAAGCTGTTTACATGGCAGGGGTTAATTAACTTTTGTGATCATACTCATAGAACCCCAGACTCTTTAATTAAAACTTTCTGAAAGTAATAACATTGACTCAAGACGTCCTTCAAACCTAATTATTAGTAAACATGAATGAAACGGTCAGACTTTATCAAGACATCATCACATGGAAACGGTTGTCACACACGATGTACTCAATATTAAAAGTAACACAAACTTATTTAGGAAACCTCTGAAAGCAAGAAGTCAGCAGGGAAATCCTGCAAGAAAAGTCTATTAGTGACAAAGGGAAAGCGACTGACCTGAAATCCTTCTCGTAGTGTTTGAGTTCTATGACACCCTGGGATGACATCGGGCTCTCTCCTGACACCCCCTGTTTCTTAGCACGTACATCCAGGGCCGGGGGAGCCTCGTGAATAGTGGCCATAACATCGGGTCGGCCATCCTCATTGACCACCTTCAGTTGAAGCACTGATTTCAGTTTGTGCACCTCTTCTTTCAGTTTCTGAATCTCGGAGTTCTTCTCCTTGATGGCACGGTTCTTCTCCTTCAACTCCTTCTCGTACACTGCAAGTTTTACATCCTTGTCTTTCAGATCAGATCTCATCGACGGGATGAGCATCTTTATTTTGACAAGATCCAGTGTCTCTCCATCTATCACTACCTGGGTGGCACTAGCACCGTTACCCATGGCTTTTGCTGGTATTCGGGGGGAGGGGCCGCCCGTGGCACTCAGTCGCACCCCAGGTGGCCTGCTCCCACCTGTCTTCAGTCCCGAAGAGTTCAGGGTTTTGGAGGGGTTAGAACCTCCCGTGATTGCAGTTCTGTCTCCCTGATTCGAGCCGGCTAAACCTCGTCCTGTGGAACCGACTCCTTTGCCAGCATTGACTGCTGAGCCAGTCGTGGTTACGGACGCTTTGAGCGGTGGAGGCATTGTGCACACAAGTCGGTGACGTCACACACAATCTACTTGCGATTGGCGCACGTGCGGATATTCTTAGAATTCCGTGGCGCTGATGAACGGTTGCATAGCAACGTTTTCTTCAGCGTAGAGCGAGTGTGGAGTCGCTAGCTTGTCATTCTCGATTGCCTTTTTCTGTAAAATGATAGGAAAAAGGTTTATTGCCGGTTCATTTAATTAGAATTTCAATCGTTCGATTCTTGAAAGATAGGAATGTTTATTACTAGTGTTAATTCCAATGCATTAATATTAATTTCATTTAAATGTGTGACAACTTCTTGAATGACTCAAATCAAGTTTATTCTTGTGATGTGTTAACAACTTCTCCGCAAACTGTTAGTGTTTCCATGACTATACAACCACTTTAGGCACAGAACCTACTGGCATCAACATCGCTTCAGATCACTGCACAAACGAAGATAGTTTTTAACTACACCTTTGTAAAATAAAATATACAATGACAAATAACTATAACGTTTTTTATGTGTATCTAAAGTATATAATCTAAAAAATAAATGCATATGCCCTATGTTCGATATTTCTTCTCTCTGAATATTTCACCACTAAATGACACGAAGGATACCTCCAAAGAAACATATATTTCTCATTCCCAACTTAAATGTCAAACTCCTTTTCGAAAATAAAAGAATATCGCAGACCACATCACTGTTACAGTTAGATTTTATTCTTACAAAATCAAGATATTCCTATAAAAAAAAAAACAACACAGATTCGATGTAAACTTTAACTCTCTGCGTGCCGCGAACCTTGAAGACAGAATGAGATGTAAGTTAATCCTCCATGCATTCCGTTAAAATACATTAAGGTGATCCTTTGTCACTATGGCAACCTTTAGGAATATCATGGGCGTTGTTTTGTGAACCCAATGTGAATGAATGAACATAATCCGATGTGTTTGGACTATCTTGATATCGATATCCGAAACATAACATGTATCCTTAGCTTACTATTTATAGTTTTTAGACTGAAGTCTGTTAGGTGTGACGTGAAGTAAAGGAAATTAATTAAGTATTTTGTAAATGAAAAAATAATGTATTAACTCATTTGAAATCAATTCACTGTTCACTATTAATTCCAATGGTGACTGATTTACGTTAATCTCATTTAAGTGTAACTCTACTTACAGGCCCTGTAAACACTCCAATTCACTTCCAATTGAGTGAACATCCTAGAGTAGTTCATAACGTATCTATATCTTTCATATGATGTAATGACGTTTTGCACATTTACCAGACCATCAAAATCACCCCGTGTTGGCAAAATTCGAATCCCATTTTGGTTTGTAGTAAGTTGAGTCCGTTTCGTTTGAAAGTAAGTTTAACCGAAAGTGTTACACGAAATATACGAATTAACCAGTTTTACATGTCAATATAGCCAGGGTTGATTTCTTAGAATCAGCGTTCCGCCCTCTGTAGATGAATACATGCTGGTGACACATTCATCAAGTATACAGGACTATATCGATTACCCAGCTTGTTCACACACTACACCGACCATTCACACCTCGCCATTCACTTGTTCCACTTCAGGTAGTTACGAAACTAAGCTGTATCGCACATACTGCCAAGCGTTTTTCTATATTTCTACTGCCGCGTAATTAGATAATTACTGGAATAAATACTCGTATGAAGAGGACTAATGTAGCATTATCAAAAGAGACATGACTTGGTCGTGGTACCGGATTACCAAGAGATATGACTAACTTCTAGAATATTCAATAAGCCCATGTGAAACTAAATCATTCTGTTTACTTTTGTCTCGTCTTCCCATTGTGAATAAACTTAATACAGAGTAGATCATATTTTATACCAAAACGTTTTGGAGACACCGAATAAACATATTTCTGGTATTCCTTCATTTTGCTTTTAATTCTTCCAAAGTGTTCTCTCCGGTTGCCTCTTCTTCAGTTTGTCAGTTTGGATTACATTATCTTTGAATCCAACAGACCCCTCAGTAACCGCCATTCACTAAAAGGTTTATTTGGCAGAAATTATGCAAAACAGGCTATGGAAAATTTATCAATATATACACTGGCACCTATTTAACTACAGTTTATACACAATAATCTGCATTTCGCCAGTGCCTTCCAACTAAAGAGGATGACGATTTTCTTCTGACCCAATATTCTTTAAAATATGATATCAGTTCATAGCACAACCAGCGAACGTAGCACCAATACATAGTAAGGTAATGTAAGATAAACTTAGGATATTCATAATGCGCTTATTGAAAATTATTAATAGACCTAAGGTTATTAGTGAACATGTTTATAAGTAAACATTGAAGACAAACCACAATATATATTTAATCATTACATTCTATCTGCGTGTTACTTTTTGCAATGTAATATATATAATTACCACTAAACAACTACGACTGATTTACCGTGTCAAGTATATTTTAACAATTTTGTGATGTTCACATAAATGTCTTCAGAAAATATATAAAAACATGCTGACCTTTGGCAATAATCACTCTACCTCTCAAACTATGCCATCAAAGCGAAATACTCAGAGGTAACTATTTTGTTATAGAAGGTTTCCTTTGTGAAAACCACGTTGACTTCTACAACGAAGAAAAGGTAGAGGAGGGACAGGCAACGCCGAGAAGGGTATGGTATACATGTATGTGAATGATTTAATACGGGTCTAATCGAGCTTGTCTTTTCCCGATCATATAGGCAATGCAGACCTTGCGAAGAAATCGTCCAACAGTTGTACATTAGCAATATCGTTGAAAAAATATCGAATGTTAAAATTCAATGATGTTCTTCAGAAATAAAACCATGTACACTTTGGGGAGAAATCTCATACACCAAACAGCACGTTGTTTATCCCTCCATAGTATAACTCAAAGCTACAACCAGTTCAGCACTGTGCAGGGAGGGAGACACTAGCCGCGTGTAGAAAAGCACTGTAAGTGAACAATTACGGGCCCAATCGATCTCCCCGTCTGATCGCCTCTCTCGAAATCCAACTCGGCGCTAACCTTCACTGGGTCGATAAACTAATGGAGGGAGGGTAGAGGGTCAGGGAGTTTGGGGGATGAAATGGGGACGCCAAAAAGAGATGATGTATAGGAGGGGGCTTAAAAATTGGACATTTACATTCGCTGAAGGCTTGGTTGTAAGGATCGTGCATCAACCTATGAGAGTTCTAATTGAAAATGATGGGTGTAGCATTGTACAAAGCTAAACAAAATAAGAAAGGTAGAAGGAGATGAAAAATCAGATTCAATGTAGGGTTAGAATGTACACATTATGAAGTTGAATGCGATTTGAAGTGTATGTAATTGGCCAGTTTAAAGGGCTGATATTAAACCATAATATTAATAAATGGAAACGTATATTTATATGACCGTGGAAGAGTTCAAATAACAGAAATATGCGTGTTACTAGAAGAACAGATTTTTGAAATTACGGCTCTTAGATTAGTAAGGTGACACTTGTACAATCACAGCTTGAGTGTTTACGAAAGAAGCCCAAGAATAGTAATTCCACATTCGGTAAAAGTTTGAAATGCAAGTAGGACTTAACATGAAATTATGAAGAGGTTTATCAGAAAGGCAAGATGAGGGTGTTTCGTTGCACCAAAACCCAGTCTGCATATGAAACACGACCCCTGGATCCGAAGGCGAATGTGTAACTATTGCGTAACTAACCACTTATGTGAACTGAACCATCAAAAATTGGTTAATAGTAGTTGTATTATGATAGTACTATTACTCTTAAGTCTAATGTAATTCTACCGTGTTACTAATTGTTTAGGACTTGCAGACTTGTGTGTCTGGTTATGGGAGTGAATCCTAAAATTGATATAGATTTTTATTAGAGATAGATAGGAGGACATGATACGCATATAAAACAAATTGGATTCTTCCATTTGAGGGAGGGACGGAATGTAAGTATAATATGACATCGTCGGAATGGCGAGAATTATTCTTTCTTTATTTCTTTCTTTATTTCTACATAAACCGAAACAACGCTAAAGTAACAAAGGTGTTTTCATCGATAACACGCCCTTCATTTCCATATACTACCTTGTACCAACATCTAGAAAATAAATTATAGTTGTTGACAGACTACATTATTTTAAAATAATTAAGGCGTCAACGCCAAGCGCATGCGTTAAGCCGTTACGTTGTCTGTAGATGTGTCAGATGTCATTTATGTACATATGATAATGAAATTGAACTCTTTATTTACAGTCGGATAGTTTCCAACTTCCAACAAGGGTTTCGTTTGAATGTTGAGTGTATAATCAGATTAGAGGATGGCTATTGGAAGATTGAAACTTATAAGAATCATATCAATAGCAATTGTCCTCAGTATGTGCCTCTAGATTAGCATTAGTGACGAATCAAAAGTAAAGTTATAACAAGCCAAACTTTCTTATGCACAATGGAAATTCGTCAATCTGGTATGGTATATTTTCTTTTGGACACCAATGTCAGTGTAAATTGACTTTTAAAAAAATCATTTTGTTTGACCTTTTTTAAAAAAGATTCTTGTATTAGTGGATAATTCGAAAGTTATGTACGCTAAAATGACTGTACATGCATGTACGTGAGATAAACTTAATTAGAAATCTAATCTTATGGAAATTAGGTGTCCTTTTTTGTATTTGAATTTTAAAATAATTATGTTTATTATGTTATACTTCATTAAGTGTTTATGAAAAGAGCTCAAACGATCCTAAACTTAATACACAGACCGGAGAAAGCAGAAATATATCAAAGGCGATTGAGGTCTGGATGTTTGAACTGAAAAGGAGAGTTAGATTTGAAATTGATGACAAGGCAGTGTTTAAAGAGGGAGATTAAGTATGTGAAAAGGAGGGTAACACGACGAGCCAAATGTTAATGCGTCATTGAAACCACTAATACGTGCTAACACGTGGAGCGTTTTGATCACGGGAACCTTAATGAGCAATGGTTCAAAATGAGAAATTAACATTTGAAGAAGAGCATACAAGATTAACAGAAACTGTGAGCTCCTTTTGAAATTGATGAGGTGTCAGAGGATGAAGCATTTGACAAAAATCGTGTACATGAAAAAGAATAGGATTTTACTTTGATGATTGATTTACATATCACTTAATGGTGACACTATGCTATGAACGCCACCTTTAAAATTGGTTTGTGTTAAACATGTCTATACGCCATACGTTTGAATGATTTCTACAAAATAAAATAAAATCAAAAGTTTTTCAATAAAGCATTAACCATCATCCAAAATTCCAATCTGTCAGATTGCGGTGTTCTGAACAGTAACACTAGTATCTGCATAACGAGTTTATTTTCTCTTCTCTGTACATTGATACTTCATGAAACGACGTTGCAAGGACGCATGAAGTTGACTATAACGTCATTGGCCGCACTGGAAATAGATCCGCTGAAGGTATATTGTTACAATGATAACTTCCCCAAGGCTTCGATAACTAAGATGGAATTGAAATCTGGAACAACTTCAGTCAAGATTTAGTTTAAAAGTTTAAGTTAAATGAAGTTAAGTAAAAGTTTAAAACAAAGCGTGTTACGTTGAAATAAGAGTTACGTCATTTGAAGTTGCACATTCGTGTTTTCTATTGGTGTGATTTGAAACTTGATACCTGAAGTTTCAAGAGGTAAAATAATGTGATGAAAAAGAAGATACATGGCTGTAAAGGTTTGATTAAATTGTCATCATAAAACACTGTCTCCATTAACATACGACCTTCACAACAAGGAAATTATGTAATTTATTATACACTATGCGTTATATGCATTTCTTTCACTATTTATTTTACACACAAGTGATAATTGGTTTCTGAAACAAAAGATTTCGTATGCGAACGATGCCTCTTGTGTGGTGTTTGAATGAAATATTTTAGTTGTAGGTTTAACCTGAGTGCAGCTCTCTCTCTCTATGCCCATGTTGCCAGATGATAACTTTTTGAGGATAGGTCTACACATTTATAATAAGCATGCAGAGAAAGGGTTAAAGCGACCAAGATATCCAACAGGATTTGTCACGTTCTCTTGCCCTTCTAACAACTCCCATGACCTATCAGACAAGCTACTGAAGAGAGCGACAAGTCGCAGACGAGTCTTAATACGCTCTAGCAGAGGTAAAAACATCGACATTTCCAAAATATCGCCTAATCTTTTCTGCATTCATTTTACTTCCGGTATAGATATCACACACGCATTGTACCGAAGAAGTAATTTCGTGGAAATACCACACTGCTATTCCCATAAACGGATTCAGGAATTTGGGAGACAAACCTCAGTCTTGGTCTATAATAAGCGTCCGACCTCCTTTATCACCTCAATTAGATTTTAAAACATGTTATATATGGAATATCGCTTGAGTAGCTGTAAACTCTTGCCAAAAGGGGGAGGCTTATGTTGTCGTGAACTTTTTAGTTATATTTTCAGACTAAGTTTGCATGGTGTTGTTGAATTGAGTTGAAATCTACATTTTATTCTGAATGCAAGAATGATCTTTGTTCTTTTATGTTCCAGAAACCGTTGCTACATACAAGCACTACAGGAAGCCGTTGACAGCAAAACATGTTGTTTCTGTGTGTAATATAGAAGCGTTTACTTACAAGACATACAAAATGTCAACATTTTAATACGGAATTCATAATAATTGTGTGCTTTCATTAGAAAATGCAATAAGAAGTCTTTCTAGATGCTAATAATACACTTTTCTTTGTGACAATGACTTTGACGTCACGATACAACACTCTGAGTATTTATCCTCAAACTGGTTACCAAGAATACGACAGATGGCGCCATGCTTATCTTGATCTTTAGACTCCCGCTCAAGGAAGAAATGAAGCGCTCTTTTACAAAAGGTGAAAATGACTTTCAGAACTTAAAATGGTCTCACTATTAAGGGTTTGGCGGGTAATGAAACAAGAGACATATCAAGTTTCAGACGGCAAAGTAACCCTCACTTTGATACATTGCAGTTATTGAAAGATAGTGAAGTCAAGAAATGTTATTAGTTTTAAGAAGAAACCTTTTTGTTTGCCAGATTCTTTGAAGTATCAATTAAAATTGAAAATGAATATTTTCAGTGTGATATTCTTACAGAATTATATTTTTTTCAAAATTCTCGATAATCCTTTGATATATATTTCTTAGTTTCACTAAGCAGTAACAAACGCAATAATTGTTCTCACCCACGCATTACAATCTGTCATTACATTATGCTGTAATGTAAACCTCCTTGAGGATAAAGTTGAAACATTTAGGAGGAAATCGGCGTTAGTTATTTGTTTAACCATCAATTGAATATATACTAAATGTACACTTAATATGCTTCTCACGTGGAGGAAGGTAAAAGAGTGAACACCATATGGTTGTTACTGGATTAAATTTCTTTAATACGATGATCTCATTTCGACCAGTGTAATGGTATTGTTCGAGTAATTTGGAAGAGCATGTAGGCAGGTAAGATGTCCTTTCATGTACATTGATCAACACTATGAATAACAAAATATGTTTCTTCATCAATGATTTCAATACCAGTATAATCTTTTTATAATAAGCTATCCGTTCTTTCAAATTAATTTTACCCTCATTACTAATTAGAATTCGTAATACCTAATCCTCACCTTTCAAGATAACTCATCTGATGGGTTTCTTTATGTTATTTTCAGTTGGAATCGCATTTTTCATTTTTTCGCATTCCTGTCTACATGTAAGCAAATCGAACTAATTAAGATTATCTATATGAAGATTCATGTAACTTATTGGGGAGGATTTGATGTTAGAAACAACACGACATTGGTAGCACATGCACTATTTGCAGTCACTGTAACTCCTCGTAAAACCTTTATGTAGGAATTTTCTATTTCAATGGTAAATATTTAAATACTTCACAGGCTGTAGGCTAATACAGTAATATTTATCGAAACGAAATTCTTTAGAGGTATTTTTCTTGTCTGGTATATATCAGTGACAAGTCAATGATTCTTGTAATTTCCTCCTCCCCATCAGCCCTGAAATCTTTGAAGACATTTCCTCAAGCTTGTTTCACAAACCAATAAAGGATTGCGTAGACATTGTGAAATTGGTTGAACTTTAGCACGCAGTAGGCTTCACTTGAAGGCAACATGAAACCATAATCAGAATAATGGGTAGTTTACGATGCACACATTACATCATAGGCAAATGATGACTTATACATCTGGGTTTTGTTGTTGCATAATAATATTGACAAATTTATACTTTATTATTATTATTATTATGTATTTACATTGAACACGAAATGAGAACAAAAATTAAGTAAAACACCTTTTTGCTATGAAGAAAAGGCGACGTTGGCACAGTACCATGACGTCATGAACTTACAATTTGTTGTGACCTAACAATTTGACGTCATAATTTGATTCCTTATTACACCGTTGACGTCAAGCAGTTGACGAAATACCAATTGATTTTGCTGGCGTCATATACAGTAAGTCAAACATTTCGAAATCGCCATCAAGGGTAACAGCAAAACCATTCGGCCCAAACACAGACATTAAACATGACAATTCAAAGGGATGGAAAAAAGGGTAGAAAACTAACAATAGGAGTTAATACCACCCGCTACGCCTCAAGTGATGTAATGCGCAAAAGAAGCGATTTAATGTACTTCAAATCATTGGTCGTGTATCTTGTGTTTCGAAAAAAAAATGATCGAAGACTTTGGAGACGTAAAAGTAATGGTGTCGGATTCTTGGATTAAACCAAATCACTTAGATAGAAGAACGTGATAGCAACGCATAACACACATAACGGCTTGGGTGGCACAATCCAATGGCGTGTCTCGTGTGAAAAGAATACACACATATCACAGGAACGGGTTCAGACAAATTTCACGATTAATTGTACAAGGGAGAACGATTCTCCTGAATGTATCCTAACCGCATTGTGACAATTTTAATGATGTGGTCCCGAAATAATAAAACTTTCAGGTTTCACATTTTTTAAGGAGTCTTGTTTATTTTCATTTTCTTGAAATAGTGTCATCAGTATAAAAGGCCACAGGCCCATGTACGATATACAAATTCAGTTGGATTAAATTAACAGATTAGGTGCAATAACTGAAACATCATAACATTTGTTTACAGGTCTTACGTGATATATACATACAATTTACAATAGTGAACAATGTAACATATGAGCTTTTTTGATATAGTGTGAAAACACATATAAACGATCGATATTTTCATTTTGCAACAGAGTAGCTAGATATGTTTTAGATTTACACTCCCCTTTTTTTACTCCCTCCAGATATCCGACTGTAACCTATGTGTTATCAGGGCTAACATCTCGGCTAGTAATAGAGACTCCTAATTGGTTCCATTAGATGTTAGTTAGTTGTGCAATCAGGTACGCCGTTGTCAATGACATGTCATGCTGCTATTATTGGAAACATAAACGTAGGATAAAGTTTCCTTGTTTAATGTGTTTTCCTCGATGTATGGTAACGGAATTTGTGAAATCAATCAAACATATATACTCTGATACATACATTAACCAAGAGAAGAAAACTGGAACTTTGTAGTGTTTATATCGAATATATCCGGACATATGCTAATAAGACAGACGTTTCACAGTCAATCGCTAAGATCTTTTAAGTATCTCGCTCAATGTAGTCGTTATAAGATGAAATAAATTAAAAGCACTGCTATAATATGTGGTACCTACTCTTTCTCGCCGCTAAGGTATTTTGTTAGAAAGGAGAATAAGGTCAGAAGAGAACAGAGGTTACGCTCGAAAGTCTGATGGGAGTCATCCCTGAGGGAAGAGAATGGTTTATTGTGCAATTGAAATAATTCATTTATAATCTATTTATGTAACCTAATTGTCACCTTAACTGATCTAAGTTCAGATGTACAAGTCCATTGTATGTTCATTTCTTTGATTCAAGCTTATATGCCATGAAATGTATAAGGCAGAAAGTATTAAGGTAAAGGAATCTAACTCTGAAAATGAGCTAACAAAAAGAGCTGTTTATTAAACTCGTTACTGATTTTCACTTTCGCTCGTGTAATATCAATGATAATTATTTCGTTTAATAAAAACCGTATTAACTGGAAGGTAGTTTAGTAATCTCTATACACCATTTTTTTCTCGTAAACCCAATTAATTCCCTAATTACAAGTTAATACTTCTCTATAGATGACTTGATCACTTGATTTCCTTTGGAATAATCTTATATTTAAATGATATTCGCGATTTGGAAATTTTCTATAGCATTGACGTTATACCGATTCTGTAAAAACATTCCTTTGCTGAATAAACTTTGAAAAATCATTTCAAACATTGAAGTTCTATCAACTTAATAAGGTCGAACATATAAACATGCACTTGTTTTTATTTATTTCTCAAGCATTTCAGTAAATCATCGTAAAGGATGTTTTGAAATTATTTTTAAGTTTGAATCATCAATCTTGTGTGAATAAATGAACCATTCCTAGGTGCAATCGACACTACGATTAAGCCAGGGTTAGAGGGTACATCTTCAGTGCATTCTGCAGACGTGTATACAAATCGGTCGCACCAAAGCACTCCGAGCTCCATCAACATCAAAGACCGAATGTCAAACCTTCCTCGCTGATTAAGTTAGGATTAGATTGAATACTAGCAAAATTATAGAGCTAACGAACAACCTCGAAATATAGACGCTCATCACTGAGCTTTATTACCCATTATGGTGGGAAATAACCGAATTAATATTTTCGACACGAACACATGTGCACATATCATGCTTGCCCAGCAATCATTGTTTCAACACAAGTTCCCGTATATCGTCGTCTTTGACGTCATAAACTATTTTTTCGTTAACGTCATTGTAGATTGCCGCTGCAAGAGACGTGGGCAGTTTCTTGCTACTTTTATACAAGCTTAGAATGGGTAATAGAGGAATTATTACACTCGAAAGTGTGTCATATGACTTTTACGAAACTCGCTCTCGCTCGGGCAACTCAACTATTGACACTCATTTCTTCATATGACTCACTTCATCGGGTAATACTAATTTGGGTCATTTGGTGTTATGAAGTGAAGAAAAATGTTTGAGAAAACCGCTATCGCACTAATATACGAGCAGCAGGTGCCACAAGGATTCAGTCCGGAGAAGACTGGGGGTCTGTAGATGGTACTAACTAATTCAAGCGGAGCTGTCTAATGTTATCCTGTATCACATACATATAGTTGCAACATGTGATGAAACATGTAGACAATAGATGGCGTATTAACAGGTTTCATACACAAGACACATACAATAGGTTTCATACACAAAACACATAATCGCATTTACATGTACATGGCAACCATAAACTCTACCATTAAGAACAATCTACAGAATTCATATGATACATAATTTCCTGTGATAAAAATGAAGTCCACTGTTAACAATATAGATTGATGAAACAAGCAATAGGCTACATGAACGTAGACACAACTTATAATATCCGCGAACAACCGCAACACGATAAAACCCGAGTTTTTAACGCAATGTGTTCAAATGGTTTCCAATGTCGAGATCATCAGTTCACCTTTTCACGGCTTATAGACTGCATAGAACTAACTTATTTGCAACCGATATGAATTGCCATGGATGACTGAACTTCATCCGCTACACTGCCTAGTAGCAAATATGTAACATGATGGCTACTAGTAATTATAGTTCATCTCTGATTCTAACAGTTAAGATGTCCAACGTTCAAAGTAATTATACATGACTGTAATCAACTCGTTATTTCTCATTATCTCCCGACAGAGGTTACTCAAAGCCCTATTATTCCCAGTAGAAATGTGTCGAGCAACCTCTGTCGGGAGATTATGGTGCTTTTCTTGTTATTTCTGGAGTTGTGGCTGTACCATTGATTCACCTGGTACCAGTAAGCTTCTAACAAACACATCAATATAAAAATACATAAAATACGGTAAAGCTATATTTCAGCAACTGGGAAAACAGCTCCAACATTATAGGGACACTGCGTCGAGGATGAAAATGAGTCTCATCTTTATCTTTCTAAGCTGATTAGAGTGTCTGCTAGTCTGTCATCCAGACCCTTGAGCAAAATATTCAATTGACAACCAACAAAGTCTAGAAAATTATAGCAAGTCTAGAAATTCAGGCAAATTTAGGGCGCCATTTGGTATAACTTTTTGGATTGTTTGTAAAATGTTGCTTGTAAGAAAAAAAATATATCTGAGACTAAGTTCTCATTCTAAGTGTCTGCTTACGCTTCACTTGACTTCACTGTCTACATGCAGCAGTTTTATTACCAATTACGTCAATTGTCTGAAATTCAGTGTCTGTGACTTGTTATAACTTGATGAAATGTATTTAAAAAATAATGTTACTAATAGTAAAACACTCTTCTCTATTCGGAAAATCAAGTTAAAAAATTAGTGTACATGGTTCCATAAAGCCATGGGAATAGTTTTTGTCATTCAAAATAATAAAATGTGTTCACAATAAAATGGCCGCCATGCAGTTTTTGCTAAATACGCAACACCATTATTACCACTGCACATTATTGGTTTATATAATATGATGTTTTACCCTCTAAAGTTAGTATAAATGACATAAACTATCATTATAAATGGGAAACTTGAACAAATAAAATTTGCAAAAAACGTACTACTGCCCCTTTAATTAGCATAGGTAGATACACATAATCTCATTTTTAGTCTCGATGCGGTGTCCCTTTAATGTCACTGTATGATATATTAAAGCTTCATGGACTTTATTCCCAATGTATATAACGAACATTATCAAATGTATTAGGAATGACTCGATTGCTCTACAGTTCCAACTCGATTGCATGGTTAGGTGTGGGTTGTTCTAGTGTCAATCTTTAGTTAATACTGAAAAGGCCACAGACCTATAGTACATGTATTATGATGGATAAATACACACATGAATACGAGTTACATCGATAACGTTGTTTCTAGTTCTAGTGATTGTTAGACATGTTAAAATTTAATTCACGATAAATCAACAGTCTTCAAATATTGTTCCACATATTACTGTTCGATTTGTACGGTACCCACATGTAGCAGCAAGACTGTAGTTACAAAACCTATACCCGGTATAAGAGTGTTTCTAAAAGCACCGTCGGGTATCAAAGAGTTTAGCGAAACAACTGTAATGAAGCTGATAATGAAGACTCATTGATTGCTATTGAAACTTAGAAAAAGCTACTGCCCGCGTTACATTAGTGTTGCTAAGGCATATTAACGCTATAACTGTCCCGGACATCATCAAATTAGGATTAACCCTGGCTTCCTATTGGTCTAAACGTTATTATCTGCGAGGAAAATCTGTGTTCAACTTGCTATGTGTGCTATAGCATTGTCTCCTGGAGAGCACCGTCTTGTGTTCTGGAACATAGAGGAACAAGACTCGGGGTCTCGTCCTGATTCCTGGCAATCTTTTGGAAACAGGGATTTAAGTCTAAGCTGGGTAAAGCAGCACTCGAGTTAAATGTGTGGGGTTCTGGTACCCCATATATACACTATATAATAACATCATAAATTCAAAATCATTTACGCGTGTTTTGTGTTGGTTTTGATAAATTGCCTTCTTTTCAAACCATTTCATTTATTCCCAAATTAAGTGTATGAAGTATATCATAAAAAATTCACAGATTCAAATTCCTGATTTAGTGTTTAACCCAACACACACAGAGTGAGTTCCAAGTATAGTAAAACATAATAATAGATTGTATTGCGTCACGTTTGTGTGACCCGTATTTAATAGAGAAAATGTTGAAAATGTCATTCTGAGTTTATGGCAATATACACATTTGGTACTGGTGAAGTCATCGATCCTTCAACGCTGGATTAACTTTAATTGTTTGGAAATACGCATTTGATGACGGCATCAATCTAGACGAGACAATCAGCATTGACGTGTGTACAATGCGTTTTCAATGACGTCTAAGGTTGGAACACCGTAAATATATATATGAGTTAATTATTGTTTAAATTAGCACCGAGGAGGCAATATCTCAACCATTAGCGAAAAGAACAATTCTAAGTGGGTGACGTAAACTAGTTTCACGGATGATTGAGTAATTACATTTTCTTTACAAGGAATATGTTAGGTGACATTGTGTCTCAAGGACCTATATAGGCTGGACGTTGCTTGTTATTTCTCTGTGATAATAATTTATTATATGGCATATTAAACACAAAAGCAAAGTGTGACACTATAATAAACTAAATTGCTTCGTCTTCTGCTACACCGGAAGCTCTGCTGTACGAAGTGCTGAAAGGTAGACTAAGAGAAACAGCCAGTGAGTGACAGTCAGGATGATTACCCGTCTCCAGTTTGCATAGAAACCAACTCCTATCAAAGGAAAACACGACAGTCCGCGCAATTACAAAATCTCTACTTGACAATCTAATAATACGACACTATTTTGCATTTACATGATCATTCAAATCATAACTGAAATTGTAATTGTTCAGTTTGTTTTAACCGGACAACGAGCATATTATATACAGGTATGAACTTCAAGACACGCAATTTGACAAATGATAATTTATACTCAAACACAGACAGGCAGATAGACTGATTTAGTTCGTAGAGTGGCCATGAGGCCAATAGTACAATGACAATCATATACAAACATATATAAACTGTTTACTCCAACACATTCGCTTATCATGTTCGTCAACCTCTATTAAGCAGACGTTATTGTATAACGTGTCTGAATGGGTCGTTAAAGAAATCCATAGACACTAGATGCTCATAAGTATTGCAGCCCCGGTGCCTCCAGATGTAGAAATGTTCAGGCTTACACCTTGTAGGCCTATTAATAATAAGGACCCCTCCCTAAAAAATGGAATAAATGATAACTTTAAAAGTCTTCGTAGACTTTTGAATTTCAAAATATACATATTTAGAATATAATATCATAAAAAAAGAGATCGCATGGGATAATGAAGAACACAAATAGTAACATCGAGGAGGACTAGTTACATATACGTGTTTACTTGCTATCATCGCATATGAAAAGATTTTACGGCGCATCAATTAGCTACTACAGATTTCCCGGTATATGGGTTTCTTCAAAAGTATACGAAAGTACGAAATTAATTAACAGATAACATCAAGCGCAATTAGTGTCTAGTTGTTTGTAACACAAGTCAATGTCAGAAAAAAGCCCGAATGCAACGTATATATGTTGAAGCTGACTCTGACTCCGTATAGTGTCCATAGTTCAACGGGTACACATCCCGTAGGAAATCATTCAGGTACCACACGTCGAAACAATACGAGAATAAAATGTTCTCGGCTGAGTATGGCTTGTAGATTTCACCCTGATACACATGGGTTTGTATTGGTGATAAAAACAGTCCCTAGTTTCAGTACTTCTATACGATACACTATATACTGATAAAAAAGAAAGGGATATATTAGTACTGGTTGTATCGTATCGATGTCTTGGAACTAGAAACTAGGAACTGTTCATATTATGACGGACTACAGTAAATATTCGTCAATAAATGTAATCCAATGGTATACATTTTATAAATATTGAACTAAAATGCGAAACTGACCAAGACCATTTTCAAAAAGTGACGTTTCATTTTCACATCAATTCATAAATACGTTGCAGTCATGTGTCTGGACAAACTTGTTCTATTTCTCTCTTACCAACTTCCAAACGTATGGCATAACTCTTGCCAGTCTCCATTACTGGCTGATTTAAGCCTTGCAGTATTTCCCTCGCTTTGTTGTGCCTAGATAGTGAATCGCTGCACCAGAAATGCATAGCGGGCCTGGATTTCTTTGCACAGATTTTTTAAAGAAATACTGCAAGGCCTAAACCAGCCAGTAATGGAGACTGGCAAGAGTTATGCCTTGCATTGGGAAGTTGCTCTCTTACATGTACTTCTAGATTTCAAAACTTCATCATATAGAAATGTCGACAATGTAATTTCATGAAGTTCTATAATTATGATATGCAAACTGGGAAATTTTGAATTAGCGGTATCACTTACATGAATATAAACCGTCGTGTGTATGTATACATGCACAGTGCCGTCATTCGATCTTATGCATGTCTGACGAAGCGCTCATAAAAGATTCAGTGTAGCTGCCACCAAGCTTTGTTTTACAAATATCAGACTGCTGATTAAGAGGAAGGAAACATTAAAGGGACATCCAGTATGTTGTTGGGAGTCACATAGCGAACTGTTCTAAATGGTGATATCTGATCGAGAAGTAATGGCCTGGCTGTTATCGACTCTGTTTAATGACGACATAAAGTAAAGTAGTGATTTCTGACCGAAAACTGCACAATGCACCGCGGCTAGCGCGCCTCGTTTAGTCAACGACATTGTGGAAACTTATCTACAACAGATAGGTCGAAGTCACATAATTAGGCCTACTGTGCATGTAAATAGGACGTGTAGTTTCGGTTTCTGCACCTGTACAATACATGTACATGTATTTATAAGGGTGTTGCTAGATTTCCATGGGAAACGAATTCCGATTGGCGATTGGCGATGTATATTCAAGTTGAGTGAAACTATTTGAATTTATTATCAGCGCATATGGCATTTTGGCACGTAGTTAAGCAAACTAAATTGTTAAGTAAACACTGGATGTCACTACAGGTACATCCGTGAATGACACTGAAACAAATTTAAAAAGGTTTGGGTTTGGAGAAATGTATATTTTCCTGATATATAAATTGTGAAATAAAGCAACATTTTATATGATTATATCGAGATATCATGTAATAGAGCAAAGACGGTCTACAATTCTCACAACAATTTGAAGTAAAGGTTTAAAACATGACCTCATGTCAGGTAGAAAATAGCTAATCCAACAAAATATTATTGACAATTTAAGATTTTATAATTCTATGCTCTATTCACAGTTCTACAGTTGCAAAACAGTTCCACACATATAGCTAAGATATCAAATGAACAAGCGTCCGTAACCATCTGAAAAGAACTCCATCATTTTCACAGATCTCTGAATATAACCCAAAGTGGAATTTCTGTTAAAATAAATCCGCCGCTATAAAAATATCAGCAGCGAGCAAGAGCGTTGAACTTCTGTACTCCAACTCTCAGATTTTCTCCTTAAAATGCAAATTTATAGCTCAGCCCAAGTGCCTGTGCTCACGGGTTATAAACATGGTATGTTTAAGTGTTACATAAAACACGGAAGTGACGTGAAATAGACTCCCATAGAGAAAGGTTGATGGAAGTGATTGTTCTAGAGTGTTTATGAACATCGCAGTATCAACGGATCAAACAAACACTTCTGCAGTGAAGCTATAAGAGCGGTGCAACAGGTCTTTAAGGGACCCATCACCCATCTTACGAATGTTTCTGAATGTATTCATTTTGTTTTGGTGCATACATTTAACTTTACTTCTTCAGTTATGTGATGAAAACGTAAATAACATGTTCATTGGTCATTAGAACAAATTAACTCTATTAGTTTAAAGATTTGATTTACATGTATGTATTGTATACACAGGGCATTTACCAGAAGTTAAAGTTAATGTGTATGCGATAAAAGCTCAATAAGTAAAACGATCCCTAACTTAGCTCAGTAATAGATTATGAATATTATTATAAATGTTAATTCATATCAAGAGACACTAGACATTGCAACAGCACCCAAAGAAATGTTAATCCTTGAAATGAACTATGATGAGACAGCACACAACCCACAGTAGAGCAGTACGTTGTTTACTTACCGAGCACACGTCTCACTGAACTTAGACCAAACCTGTCCAAAACACAAGTGCAGATCCTTATATTATAAACATCCTTGTTCTAGGCGCTTGAAAAAGGTTTATGTGTGCGTCAGTTACAGTAAACAGTATATATGGTAGGTCATGGGGTGAAGGTAGACTATGGTGTGGGCTCCGTTTGACTATATCCCGATGTCAATTATATCACATTCTATCGTTGATGTCAACACACAACTTTTTGTGTGTCCTTTGTTTTACGGATGTTAAGATAAACAACACAAGTCAAGATGAGATCATTGTATAATGAGAACTGTTGCGGAACAATGACTCCCACCAGTGCAGTGTAGAGACGTGGATTACGCTGTACGTACCTGGCTTCAGGTAGGCTCCCCTCTCTGGAGGAACACTGGTATGGATTGTGTTACGGATAAAACTTATAGTCACACATTCACATGTCTAATGGTTTGTTTAAGCACTTGAATGGGCACGGTTGGACATTGTGATAAGTCGGACTGTTCAATCATTAATTGGTCAGATATGTGGTCAGTAAGTAGGCTTGACCGCTGTTTCCAGGTGATGTTATTCAATAGTACTCTCTCTCTCTCTCTCTCTCTCTCTCTCTCTCTCTCTCTCTCTCTCTCTCTCTATCTCTCTCTCTCTCTCTCTCTCTCTCTCTCTCTCTCTATATATATATATATATATATATATATATATGTATATATATATGTATATATATATAAACAGTTTAAAACATCTTCCAACTCCCAGGTCTCTTATAGAAAAAATAAAATTACGATGATTTCTTCGAACATTTATTTTCTCTCTCTCTCTCTCTCTCTCTCTCTCTCTCTCTCTCTCTCTCTCTCTCTCTCTCTCTCTCTCTCTCTCTCTCTCTCTCTCTCTCTCTCTCTCTCTCTCTCTCTCTCTCTCTCTCTCTCTCTCTCCAGGGACGATTGAAATGAACTGCATGTTTCTTGATATGTGTCTAAGTAATTTCCTAAACGCTGATGTTAGACTAAATCTAAGATGTATGTAAGAAGTATGACGTACGTATGCATACTGTAGATTTGTTTTATATGTGCAACTCTCTTAATTCTGTAATTAATGTTTTCAATGATATAAAGGTTGACGATACATTTAATTATAGGCGTTATCTTTAATAGATCTACAAGCCATCATGGATGATGGTGCATTAATGTAGTGTTATATACATGACCAGTCATTTAGGTTATTGGGTGAAAGGTATGTATATACCCGGTAGTATTGTCTCCATGGCGACGATGCACCAGTACGAGTTGATAGATTTATATTGTTATAATTTATTTATCATGATATGACGGATACATATTTCAAGGAATAGTATTTGAAGATGAAATATTTGTAAAAAGCTAAAGTTTACATTTCAATCCACAGCGTTTGATTTGGTTCCCCTATTCCAGTGGGGTTGGTGCATTCACTCTAGGATGTAGAAATGATACTGATGTTTAATAAACGTACATTATAATTACAAACGATGAAATCATGACACGTTGATCGAGATTTATTAAATGTTTTGACACAAAATAGACTTCTTCGTGTATTATTTTTACAGTTATTTGGTGTTTCCGACGTTACTTGTGTACATGCACAGAACGAAATCATTTATAAGACGCAAACAACTAACGAGGTTGACATCAAATGTCAGTCGTGTTATTCCTGACAGCTCTCGTTGGCGACTCTACCCCTAGGCCTACCATTTATACCCATAGGGAGAGCACGAGATAGCTCTAACATGCAGAATAAGGGCCAGCAAGCAAACATTGATGTCATAACTGAAGCTCAATGACGTCACCTTTTGACCCTAAACTTGACTCTTCACGAGCTGACCTCCCGTGACCTCTCGTGACGCATGTTGCCAGAGGTGAGGATTTGTTTTGACTGTCGGGTTAATCTTGTCACATGTAAATTGATGCAGTGATCAAATAATGGAAGGACGCAAGTTTCTGTTACCGCATTGGGAATTTGATTAATGATTTACATGTACGTTTTTATGTTAATTTTCTAAATATACAATATCCTGCAGTATCGCGTCAAGAAAACACGAAAATGAAGGAGAACTGAGAACGACGACACATCATTGTTTTTAAATGTCAGGTTTGCTGAATAATGTTTACATCTTGTTTTCAAAATAATAACTTGCTAAAATTATGAAGTTACCTGTCATGACATGGCAAATAATTATGCTACAAACTCAGAAAGCACTACAACAGAGAGAGAGAGAGAAAGAGAGAGTGAGAGAGAGAGAGAGAGAGAGAGAGAGAGAGAGAGAGAGAGAGAGAGAGAGAGAGAGAGAGAGAGAGAGAGAGAGAGAGAGAGAGAGAGAGAGAGAGAGAGAGAGAGAGAGAGAGAGAGAGAGAGAGAGAGCAAACATATACAATTTATATATATATATATAATCGAAGAAAATGTTTTTCTCTCTCTTTTTTTCAGAAACCTATTAGCAAACTTTTCAACAAATATGTTTTTGAATGATTTTCATCTAAATGGCGTTGATTTAAAAAATGGCATCTATTGTTCATCTATACATGATATATGTAGAAGCTAGCATTTATATTTTCAAAAGAATTTACTGACGTCACAATTGACGTCAACTGCTGTAAAACTTAATTATTTTTCAATAACGAATAGATAATTTATTAACAATATTGAAACCATTTGTTTTTCACGATTTTTCATGGCACTCTTGTAGATGATATTGGATTCAATGGAATATATATTCATCGATTATACGGCTTGTTCAATATCACGTCATTGTAACTAACAACATATACGCTCCTGGTTGAAACTTATCTATGATCATTTTACATACATTTAAAAGCAATGGACCTCACAGGAAGGTATATTCAGAGACCAAACCGTAAACTTATCAGCTCTTATACAATCGTGGTGAGAAGACGATGGAAGCAGACATTAAACATCAAACTAACAACTTCATGGAAAAATTTAAGGAACATAAGCTAACAAACTTTTCTTGTCGCATTTCCTTATCTGTGCTAGCGTACTAGAGGACACTAACTGCAAGTGCAGCGCGCCCCTACACTAGCAATTTAAGGAAATATGGCTTAAGTTAGTCAGTGATATCATAGAGTCGCCTTAATATACCACAAGCAAAATTACGAAATGATATGAAAAGCGAAAGAGCCAAGTTTCCAGTATTTCTCCTATATAAGTTACTATTAACCCCCCCCCCCCCCCCCCCCCCCCCCCCCGCGAATTTCATTGCATCAGTTTACAGTTTGAGTATACATGTAAGCCTATCTACTCAAACACTGTAAGAACATTTTGTTGACAACTGTGTTTACTCTATATTCTCGTTTTTGACTGACCAATGTAGATGAGACCAAGACTTTAACACATGACTATCAACACTGCTCCGTCTGTTTCCTGCACCTTGTGACTGAATATACATTACGTTCAAATAATGCTTTCAGATTTGGTATTTACAAACTTTAAGGAAACATGATACTCTGTATCAATAATTCATATTCAAATACTTATATGAAGGAATCGATACTGTGTCTGTTGTCTGTTGGCTATACCAAAGGTTATCAGAACTCATTTCAGCTTCGATTTCCTAAATTTTCCAGTATTCTCTTTTAATTTGTTTCAACGTTAATTCACACTGGTAAGCTCCTATTGCTAACGGTTTGTTTGCAAGTAATGACATTTCCAGAGTCATCGGGCCAGTAGTAAGTATTGCAGACATTCTAACCTCGTTTTGATAACATATATACGAAACGAATAAAACAATTATTTAATACCATACGTATCTTTTATCTTCTAATACACCAGCAGCATGAAAGCACTGTTCACTGGAGGAGCATTGTTACCCTGAATGAATATTGTATTTTCGGTGCCACTACTAATGCCCGTACTTCCCGTGTTCAGGTACTGCACCAATTTAAACAGCTAGATGGACTGAGTGTAATGATGATGAATTTCCTTGCCCAGGCCACAACACAGTATGAAAGTCTTATCACAATTATTTGGTGTCTCCACCGGGATTCAAACCCCAATCTTAGGTGTGAGAGGCCAAAGGCTAATGACTACACCACTGTGCTCCACCGATATATATATTTATGAGGATTTGAAAAAGACAATATTTACCACTTCATGTAAAACAATATTTTCAAAATGTTTTAAACCATTTCAACTTTTTCTTGATTGCCAATGTATCATTACGGCACTGCACTATGCATCATGGAAACTACTTTATCACTTACTCATGAGACTTAATGCACACATTTTTCAAATTGATAAACGTCGAACACAATTCCCCGTGAACTCGATAAGAACACAACCCATCTGTCAATGAATCCTGGGAACCGTCTCTATTTTAGATTATTGTGCTGGAAAACCCCTGAGAGAACACTTTTATACGAGTTGATGGAGTAATGACAAACTGGCTTCGTGGAACAGACAAAATACATGGATTTTTGAAAATATTGACCCGACATACATGTACGACCAGCTCCCTATGTCAACATACAGGGTGAACCACGGATTTTAGCCAGTCTCAGTATACGTACAGTATAGTGCAACATTGTGCAACCTACTCAGTATACGTACAGTATAGTGCAACGTTGTGCAACCTACCCAGTATACGTACAGTATAGTGCAACGTTGTGCAACCTACTCAGTATACGTACAGTATAGTGCAACGTTGTGCAACCTACTCAGTATACGTACAGTATAGTGCAACGTTGTGCAACCTACTCAGTATACGTACAGTATAGTGCAACGTTGTGCAACCTACTCAGTATACGTACAGTATAGTGCAACGTTGTGCAACCTACTCAGTATACGTACAGTATAGTGCAACGTTGTGCAACCTACTCAGTATACGTACAGTATAGTGCAACGTTGTGCAACCTACTCAGTATACGTACAGTATAGTGCAACGTTGTGCAACCTACTCAGTATACGTACAGTATAGTGCAACGTTGTGCAACCTACTCAGTATACGTACAGTATAGTGCAACGTTGTGCAACCTACTCAGTATACGTACAGTATAGTGCAACGTTGTGCAACCTACTCAGTATACGTACAGTATAGTGCAACGTTGTGCAACCTACTCAGTAAACGTACAGTATAGTGCAACGTTGTGCAACCTACTCAGTATACGTACAGTATAGTGCAACGTTGTGCAACCTACTCAGTATACGTACAGTATAGTGCAACGTTGTGCAACCTACTCAGTATACGTACAGTATAGTGCAACGTTGTGCAACCTACTCAGTATACGTACAGTATAGTGCAACGTTGTGCAACCTACTCAGTATACGTACAGTATAGTGCAACGTTGTGCAACCTACTCAGTATACGTACAGTATAGTGCAACGTTGTGCAACCTACTCAGTATACGTACAGTATAGTGCAACGTTGTGCAACCTACTCAGTATACGTACAGTATAGTGCAACGTTGTGCAACCTACTCAGTAAACGTACAGTATAGTGCAACGTTGTGCAACCTACTCAGTATACGTACAGTATAGTGCAACGTTGTGCAACCTACTCAGTATACGTACAGTATAGTGCAACGTTGTGCAACCTACTCAGTATACGTACAGTATAGTGCAACGTTGTGCAACCTACTCAGTATACGTACAGTATAGTGCAACGTTGTGCAACCTACTCAGTATACGTACAGTATAGTGCAACGTTGTGCAACCTACTCAGGATACGTACAGTATAGTGCAACGTTGTGCAACCTACTCAGTATACGTACAGTATAGTGCAACGTTGTGCAACCTACTCAGTATACGTACAGTATAGTGCAACGTTGTGCAACCTACCCAGTATACGTACAGTATAGTGCAACGTTGTGCAACCTACTCAGTAAACGTACAGTATAGTGCAACGTTGTGCAACCTACTCAGTATACGTACAGTATAGTGCAACGTTGTGCAACCTACTCAGTATACGTACAGTATAGTGCAACGTTGTGCAACCTACTCAGTATACGTACAGTATAGTGCAGCGTTGTGCAACCTACTTACGATCTCATTTTAATGAGACTCCGAGTCAAGTAATCATCATTGGACTTGAAGTATGAAGTATTGAAAACAAATAGGTACTTCTACTCCTTGTAATACGGCGTAATTGTTTCACTTGATGTAACTCCTGGAACTGGATAACGACAGAAAGTATCTGTTAGACTGGTTCTCATTCGATACTATATGGCGGGAAGTCCAAGGGGAATTTAAGTCATCAATATAAGACTCCATGAAAAATGGAAAAAGTTTGCAAACCGGCACCCGTGTAAAACGTCTATTTCTAATTTCTCTGGTAAAGTTTATCTTTCGATTACCCTTTCGATTTAGATAACGACTAAAATGCTTGTTAAATACACCATGTGACCATTTTCTATTTGATGTTTTTACATAGAGCTGGTTGAGTATCATTAAAAACAGTAATGTCCCCAAATTGAGGTCGGCTATCGATTAGAGGATGGGTCTCGAATTGACGCTGGATGTATATGGCCGTTTGAAAATGAAAGACGGCGGGTTCAAACTATACGTTATGAATAGTTTGTATACTATCCTTTTTAAAACTTTAAGACACACGCGTTTGAATTCGTTCTTCTACGAGTGAAACCCCATTGTGTTGACAGTCTCTCTCTCTCATGTAGATGTTTTGAAATAGGTTGTATATATTAAATTAGAAATATATATTGACCCAAAAAATAATATGTTAGACAAAGGAAGCTTTAATTTTATTGTATCATATTGTATTTATCAAACACAATACAGGTAAATTCTCGACTTGACACTGGAGTTGAGCTAAAATAGACACGGGGCAGCCTATTTAAGGAAATACGGTAACTTGTCATGTATTCTATAATACAATAACTACTATGTGTTGGCGATACTAAACTCATCGGCAAAAGAAACTTATCACTTTTAAAATAAGATTTTGCGATTAATAGAGACTGCTTTGACTTTTCAAATAAGCAGAAAACATTCACCAAAACGCATTCTGTGGATAAGTAACAGTCATTATTCCATGATTTTCGGTAAATCATTTAAAGGCGGACAAACAGAATAATTGGCAACCTTCACAACGAGACTGTGACAGCCATTGGTAGTGACAGAAATGGGGACAACAAAACGTCCCATTGCAAGACCCGTCAACCAAGCAACCATCAGCAACTTGGTTTCGTTGCAACTTGAATTGCTCGTTTGATTTGATTTGAAAAAGTATTGCTGACGTCATCCAGCGACTGATGACATCCATGCGGGGACGCGTTCTAGCGTGCATTGATGCAGAGAGTAGTCACACACGCTACTGAGAACATGTTTGACCATTTGTAGAATTGTGCGGCCTTCTTGTAAACAATGTCGTTACTTTGTATTTTTTAAATATTATTTTGACCCCATGTCACTTTTGCTCAAAGTTATAATAAATGTGATATTGATAGAGCAATGGTGACTTTATAAAGTGGGTAGAACATGATTCGTGCCATTGAATTGATAATAATGCATATCATATCTGTCTTACTGCCTTTTTTATGAGCAACAAAATGTGGTGATAAGTTTCTTTACCCGATGAGTTTATGCACAGTGTCCAGGAGATAAACATGGAGGACAATCATTGCAGTGGTTATAAGCTATCAGTGTACTGGTCACGTTATGGAATCAGCTGTGTTGTGGAAATTACATTCAAGTGTATGTAAAAGATAAGATAAGAAGAAACGGGCCTTTTTTCTTATTCTACCCTTTATTCTTAGTCAATTGTTGATGTTTAATATGACTGATATCAGAGCTATGCCAAGTAAAACACGATGTGGCATCTAAGAGATAAAATGTGAAAAAAAGTTTAACGTTTACACCAAACTACAAACATATGTTACAGAGCTCGCTCACAGCTCATGATAGACAATAACATGAGACAGATGAGAGATGAGACAGATGAGAGATGAGACACATTCTATGTCTCACTGGTAATTGTTACAGTGCTTTTATTGCTTTACACAGAAGTCATTCCTAACCTCTTCAACGGTTCACGTACCGTGCAACACTCAAGTGAGTAGTTTGTTGTAATACGGCTCCCCTTTAACAGGGTAACACTAAAAGACCACTGCTAAAGTAATGAAATATTTTGTAAAATTTGAATTAGTATAAGATAAAAGTATACCATTTACAATATACCATCAAACCAAAATAATACCATAATGGTATTACAGACAGATATGATCATGCCTGCATGATCCGAGGTGTATTTTGTATGATAGGCAACCATTTAAATTCAAATAATGCAGAAAATCACGAATTAAAGTAAAGTTACGAATATGCTTACCTTTGGGATATTTCAATGAAACTGATATTCCCTTTCTGGCTCTATACACAAGTACATCCGCTCTCTGTAACAATCACCAAGGAGATGGTGTGCGTAAAAGGGTAACAACTGTCAATGGAAGCTGTAAATGATGCATGCTGAATAATCAAAATTATCAAGTAAACTGACTGACGTTTGTTCTGAGACAAACTAATAAGTTTCTGTACATGTTGTACATATAAGTGTTAACATGTTATGGTATACGTACTATTAATGAAAAAGTGAAAATGAATGAAACTGCGAGAAATGGGATTGCAGTATCAAAGTAAGAGGAAGGGATTCTATATGTTTTTTCCCCAGAAAATTGTGATTACGTCATTTAGGACTAAGGTAAGTGAGTGGAGTTATTGAATCATACGACTGTATGATTGACAAAGTACCACATGTAAAAGATACGAACTAATTTAGAGGTATTATATAAAAGGCGACCCGATTTTATTTTGGAAACCCGAGATTCCATAAATGACCAACCTTAAATATGTTCAGGGGAGGTTCCCAAACTAATCAAAACCTATTTATACATAATATATCATCTAAGAATTCGGTAAGTGAGATACAGATACTCTTGCCCAGGGGCCAGCTTCATTACAAACGGGGTTCAGACAAAGTTATAACATTTTCATCTTCAGAACAATGGAGAAAACGTTATATGTATTCGTGTATGTGATATATAAACCGAAATATGTTTTATTTTTATTTCCCTTTGGTCGTCAATTACATTCTTTAGTGAAACGTACTGACAAAGAGTTGACTGGATCGTCGAATGTATTGAATTTCCTAAACAGTGATCATTCTGAAAGTGATAATGTGATCAGTGGCGCCATTCCTCGAACTATGACAATCATGATCATCGTTGTTATGTTTATAGCAACGCATGCAATATATAACGAAGAGCGTTATCGTCCGCCAGATTATAACCATCCTGATACAAAACTGAGACCGCGGAGCGCTCCATTGTAGCACGTGCACCCTGCGTATAGAGATGGTCTGACAACTAATCACCGGTAAACTAACGACCTCTGTCGACATAAACATAGAAATAAATGGCATGTGTAAATAATTACATACTCAACAATAGTAGAAGGGGTCAAATCTTCAAAAGTTTACAAACAATTCTTTGTTAACATTTGCCGTCTTCACTTAATACAAATTTGTTGATCGCGAGAACATTAAATGCGTATAGGAAAAAGTACTCCAATACTGTGTGGAGCAGTGGATTCCCTATTGGGGATTGTATTTTGTTGTGAAGCGAAATCACAAATCGATCAGTTTAGTTTTTTCTTTCCTACGATGCACCAACGACATTCCAAACTACATTACAGCTGCACACTAATATTATCACACAGGTTAACGGACCGTGTAGATACAGCTTTTGTGTGTTCTACCATTTATACGCCTCGTCAAAAGTATCGCACCACACATTTGAAAGTGGAACATTTGTTGGACAGATTGAGACGTACGGTGAAAGCAAGAGATGTTCCTGTTCAGAAGCTTCAGGCGTTGACCCCATGATGTGAGAATGATGGCCTGTATTAGACGACGTATAGAAACTGTCATCAAGGCGCGAGGCGAATACACCAGAGTCATTGTGAAACTTACTAGTGTGTTCAAGATTGATGGAAAGCGAACTGTCCCGTGTGCCTTTTGTATCGACCCCGGCAACCACAGATATTTCACCTTAGTTTTCGTTGAATTAAGTTTGTATCAATTAAACGTTCAACTACATTTAGTTTTCAAATTCGGTCTTGTACAAGTGTTGTATATGTTCTGACTGAAGGCCCACATGAGGTCACCTAACAGTTTGCGCATCAGATTGAAGATCCTGTGCGTTTACTTCCAGTGGGTGGTGCGATATTTTTGACGAAGTATATAGAAATACTCCTTAATGTATAACACCAAAGTATACTGATCAAAATAAGTTAGTGATATTCTAATTTTTTTAATTGATATTTTCCCATTGTGTCAGTGAATAAATAGGACTGAGACCATTTTTCATTGATTCAAAATTTGCTTTCGTGAGTGACAAATATTTAATAAGTTTTATATCTATATATACTAACATACAATTATTTATCCTAAAATGTTTTCTGTATACGTTGGATTCGTTATATTTTAATAATAACAACAACCATTCCGTTATGCTATACGCTTCTAGTATATTAATTTTCCATCAACGTTTCTGTACCTTTCGCTAATGACTTGAGTACCCGGGAACAGCAGTATTTACAATGACA
Organism: Gibbula magus; assembly: GCA_936450465.1. NCBI lineage: Eukaryota > Metazoa > Mollusca > Gastropoda > Trochida > Trochidae > Gibbula > Gibbula magus. Next base: position 12,940,652 of record OW388290.1, on the reverse strand, counting down.
CTAGTACAAGAAAAACAACTTAAGACACACATACTTACACAAAGAAAACCATTTTTACATATACGACAAATGTTACAAATATATACATGTAGTTTCCGTTGTAGAACTTTCAAAGTGGTTGAAGTAATGGTATTCACACTTGTCAATAAGATAATAAAACAGAAAATATCAAACACACGATGATGTACCAGGTGTACGTAAAACACACCTTTTACCGCAAAGAAATGGCAGTTAGAACTAACGATGATTGATACGGTATTTTTACAACCTTTGATAATGTACACACGTATGCATTTGATCTATAGGAAACATATATATTTAAACATAGTGAATGTCATAAAACATCATTCTTCTTCAAAATAGAAGTGCTTTGGTTATTCTGGTATATTTCTCATTTTCCATTTGTAGCTAAATAATGAATAGCTATAAATAAAGGAAACATTACGTTAGGTTAAAACATAATAAACACACGTGCAAAAGAAACGTCCCCATACAAAATACAAGATATTTCAATCGACGGTCGATAAATGCGTCAGAACCCAACAAAAATACATTCAAAATCTACTTTCTCCGACATCAATATTTCATTTTATACTGTTTTCAAAATGTGGGGACGTTTCTTTTGCACGTGAGTTTATATAAACTATGGTTGGTACCAGCCAGAGAGGTATTATCACTACTTATCAACCTACCAGCCATATAACGTGATACTTGAAACGACTTTCTAAACCGTATCACCCGGTACGAGGGACTCACAACCTTGTAATTCCCCCAAGGAGGGTTTACACAGACAGTTGTAAACCCTGTTAGAAGGAATTATAATGATTGTAAACCCTGATATATTTGTTAAGATGACGGCTTGAAAGTAAAGATCTGAAGAAACTAACTTAGACTAATTTTGAAAAATTTCTTAAATTTACGACAGCAAATGTTTTGCAGAAAGTGCGTATCCACTATCACCTGCAGTTATTACCTGCAGTTATTGAGTCAGCGCCTCTGACTCCTGAGCCACAGCGACAGACACGAATTGACGATACACAAGAAATTCATATAGCGCGGCTGTTAAAGGCGCTGTAGCACGTTTTTTTGCTCAAGTAAGTCGATGAAATGTATTTGAAAAATAATTTCACCAATCGTAAAACACCTTTCTCTCTTCGGAAAATAAAGTTTAAAATGAGCGTACATGGTTCCGTAAAGCCATGGCGATCGTTTTTGTCATTCGAAATAATAAAATGTGTTCACAATAAAATTGCCGCCATGCAATTTTTGCTTTATACGCAACATCGTTATTACCACAACGGATAATTAGTTTGCGTAATAAGATGTTTTACCCTCTAAAGTTAATTTAAAAGACATAAACTATCATTATAAATGGGAAATTTGAAAAAATAAATTTTGCAAAAAACGTGCTACTGCCCCTTTAACAGGCTGACATCACCGAGGGATCCTCAATATAACGCCAGGGATCCGCAAGATCCTCAATATAACGCGATAACAAGTAAAAAGCCTGTTTTACACTTAAAAACGGTTGATAATACAGATAACCCATTCGACCTCGGATATGGTACGGTTGTAGACCCTGATAGTCAGGAAAAACCCTCGGATGGTTCGCATCCTCGGGTTTTTCCTTCCTATCAGGGTCCACAACCGTACCATATCCTCGGTCTCATGAGTTATCCTTATAATATCACACAGAGAGCCGAGCATAAAGATAACTCTTTAAGTGATCTACAGTTTTGATGTAATGCCAGTACCCTGAGAGTGATGCACACTACTGTAGTACATGGATGGATGCAAGTATTGGAGGCAAAGGTTTCTTACCTAGGAAGCAAGGTATTGTGTGATTCAAAATATTATGGAATACAATTGGGTCTGTTGGGATTAGTACTTTCTAAGTTTACCGTTTTGAATAACTACTGCCTGGACACTATGAAATCATTTAGTCAACGACATGAACCGAGTGTAAAACGGCGAGTGTATCCATCAAATGAGGTTCATGTAACCAAACGATCAATGTGATAGTTAGTTGACCAAATTGGTGAACAGGATATACTGAATATTAGAAATAAATTAACAATGCATGCCATTGTACATGACAATTGTAGCCATGTTATATCAAGTACTGTTTTGTATTGATATGTCACGTTAACACAGTTAACGCCTATACCGTCATCCAAAAAATCGTTATGTTTTCCTTGCAAATTATACAAAGTCTTAAAGTATTAAACAACTTCCCATTGCACAAACTTATGAATAAACACATTTTACAGAAACAATACTCCATCACGTTCATCAACCAAATCCAACCTTTCATCCCAATGAGCGCCCTTTCCGTGATACTTATGTTATGCATATCACATCACGCTCGCGTCTTCCTTATGAATAATGTATAATCTATAAACTAATCTCCGTGGCAAGGGGTGATGTAACACACATAGGGTTACGTCGATACATCGGAGCCCGTCTTTCAGAAGGTGCCATGACGTATATTAAAAGCAACATTCTTCTGTTCAAGCGATTTTATTACGCTTGTTTGATCTATATTCATAATGTTATTAATGTTTTACATCAGTGATGCACATTTTATGAACGACTGAAGATTCACGTTGCAAGTATTTTGGTGTCGTGAACTATATTTCATATCCTCTTTGCCTAGCAAACATTATCTTTCCAATAGATCATTAAATTTATCGTGACCTCAGTCTAGTCAGTCATCACTGAAGAAGCATAGACTTTAGTGGATGTTTTGACATGATACAGAAATTACATGTATCATATCCAAAACTATACTCAGTGACTTTGAAAAAGAAACGCGTGCACGTATAGTTGTGAATAACCATCGCTCTCGCTCGGGTAATACAGCAAAATCAAACTTGTTTTTCGACACGTTTTTAAATTTGTACCCTCGGATAATAATATCTATATATGCCGTTTTCTTGACTATGTATAATTAATGAATCGTCTGATACTTTTGATGTATCTGGAACATTGCGCTTCTTATTTAGAAGGTGGATTATGCTTTTCTACTACGAAGTAAATGTCCCAATGATATTCCAATCCATATAACACTATATTAAACGATTCATATAAACTATTCAGGGTTTGGACTCACAAACTGAACAATCCATTAATGGATGTTTGTAACGCAATAATGAACACACTGAAGTAGTTAAAACCATGGCTTACTGAATGAATACAGAAAGTAAGTCAATTATTCTGTTATTATTCCCAGAACTTCAAGTACTACTTGAATTATTAACTATTCAGGATTAAACAAATATTGTTTTGAATCACCATCTTATATCAACTTGGTGAATATACAACTAGTGTTTGTATTCGAACTTCTAGGCTTATGATTCGGTATTTATGAATACACTATCGGTGTTTGTATTCGAACATCTAGACTTATGATTCGGTATTTATGAATACACTATCGGTGTTTGTATTCGAATACACTATCGGTGTTTGTATTCGAACTTCTAGGCTTATGATTCGATATTTATGAATACACTATCGGTGTTTGTATTCGAACATCTAGACTTATGATTCGGTATCTATGAATACACTATCGGTGTTTGTATTCGAACATCTAGACTTATGATTCGGTATTTATGAATACACTATCGGTGTTTGTATTCGAATACACTATCGGTGTTTGTATTCGAACTTCTAGGCTTATGATTCGATATTTATGAATACACTATCGGTGTTTGTATTCGAACATCTAGACTTATGATTCGGTATCTATGAATACACTATCGGTGTTTGTATTCGAACATCTAGACTTATGATTCGGTATCTATGAATACACTATCGGTGTTTGTATTTGAACTTCTAGGCTTATGATTCGGAATTTATGAATACACTACCGGACAAAGGAGACGATACCAAGTTTTCAAGAGGATGAAACAAAATACCGATACTGGAAAAAGTCGATTTTGAATGGTTTTGATAAGCATTATTTGTAAAGATATAAAAACTTCATTCATCAAAGAATGGAGGCTTCACAAAATTGTTTTGATCCGAATTTTTGGCATTTAAGTTGATTTTGTAACAATGAGTATGGACATAAAGTTACTAAAAGATGTTGTGGATATAATGTATGTTCACTTTCAATCTTTGAGGTAATAAAACAATCCAAAAAGGTGTGTTTCATTCTCCTATATCGCCTAGCTAAAGAATTTTTAAAGGTGCGTTTTTCCAGGAACATGAACAAATAAGGTTTTAAAAAATGGCAATTTAGTTTATTTGGCTTCTGAAGATATGATTTAGCCATGTTTTAGACGCATTTATCGCTCGTGAATTAGAATATGTTGCAATTTTGTTGCCCAGTAGTGCACAATCAAGTTAACTTGAAATATGTATTATATGCAGTGATTCTTTCACATTTGTTTGTAGAATTTGCCACTGCCTGTCCCTCAAAATGTCATTTAAGCAGATTTATTGTTTTTATTGAGTTTACGTCATTTATTCGAATATTGTTACATGTTTATAGTGAACAAATGTGAGATGGGTACCACTGAGACAGTACAGATTCTTGTATTGTTTTCTTGTTGGGAGCTATTGAACATATTCTTCATACTTAAACTTTTAGAAACTTACATTCATCATGTTCAATACTTGTTTGGTTTTGTCACTGTTCGATCCATGGAATCTATTTGCTTTAAATGTATATCGTTACTTATTCATAACTTTAGATACTTTTCTCATCGTTGACAATGATAAACGAATAACAAGTAACAAGTATTTATTGAAAAAATGAAAACACGATCATATCTAGAACACTAGAACACTAATATTCTCCAGTTAGAATATTCCATGTAGATCGTTAAACATTCTGGTCTAAACATATTTGATATGAAAAACATGGACACATTGCATATATCTTAAATGAAGTAAACTCAATAAAATATGAATTCACTTTCAGATAACAGATACAAAATGTTATATATCTCCTTCTTCACCAGGATGTAACAACATTAACTCTGTCAATGCATCTATTTTTGCTTGTTCTCCCCTTTCACTTGAGGAGGAGATACGAGGCACTGCAGGGGGACTGTTCTGGAGCACTGATTGCTTTTAACATTAAAAATCATGTAAAAATAAAAATTGAAATGATTGTAAAATAAAACAAAAATCTGTTCTTATCAATCCCTGTTACCTGGAACCCTATGTTGTGTCCAGATTCCAGTACATTTATATTGGCGAATATATTACAGTGTGACACTATCTCCCTGAAATGCTATATGACACACACTACATAACCCGTTTATCTAAGCATTTTCTCCTCCTTACTGGTGTTTAGGCACTTTGACGTGTGGGGGTTCTTCTGATAACACTCGGAGATATAAATGGAGTTAAAGCTATTACTAATCTGGATGAAATGGTGTCTCAAACCGTTTGAAATGCCGCGAGAAACTGACATCAGTATGGACCAAGTATCTCGGTGGCATATCAGCCGATGGTTTGTTTCTTGAAAATATTGATTGATAAACTCCATGAAATGCGATCCCTGACAAGATAAGAAATGCCATCTCCTTATAGATGCTCAGAACAGAACATGTGGGAGGACAAACAATATAGTGGTATACAGGTCGACCTCATACACCAGCAAAACCTTCAGGGATCCGTTCAATGTTCAATGTAGCGCTCAATATAGCGCATTCTCCTGAACGACACGGTGCGATTCCTCGAAGTTAACTGGCCTTGCTACGTAGCGCTACAGTGAGCAATCGCGTTCAAGAGAAGTTTAAAAGTGATCGCTCATTGAGCGATTACTTTGGAACCTCTCTTGAACATGGCCCAGGTATCTAGGGGCTAAGGTTATCGAGGTGCAATGAAAGACGTATATTAGGTTAAATGGTTATGAACGACATATCATGATACTATTGCATTAAATAATGTGATGTCACTAATAATAATAACATTTCATTGATAAAAATTGACAAAAATGATACAAAAAAATTGATCCAGTTATTTGGGAGGTTTCAGTAAAAGCTTAAGAATAAAAAAAAATCATTGTGCGGATTCAAAACTGTTTTGGTAACCTAACGAAATAGATAAAACACTGAGTAAGCTAACGAGAGTTAGCAAGTTACAGGAATCGATTTAACCGAGAACGGCTTTATTATTTAGAAATGAAGAATAACAAATTTATGGATTTAGAAATGTTTTCATTATCGACTGACTTCACAATGATAGTACATGCAGGTGATCGTGGAATTAGATTAAATGTTACCATGGAACCATCAAAACGTCGCGATTGTTAAATGGAGAAGCACATTGGAAATCAATGTTACTGCACGACGGTTCAGTGTGTTTCGTCCATATAATCATAAAAAGCTTTTATCACTTTAAAAATACATGAATACGTTGAATGTAGATGCAGCAAGTGCGTCAGGTTATGTTAGTACTAGTGAGGAGAAGCCCGCTCAGTTATGTGCCTCATCAGAATGCCACTTACATGACATTGTGTGAGGCGTTTCCCGTTATACCATTACCACTTCTCTTTATAGTATTTCATGAACTATATTCACAAACTCATACAATCAGTAACTGTTTGCTGTCACTTGGATCATCCAATACTGTAAACTAAGGGCACAATGTTTGTTCTCCTTATATACTCGTCATATTGAATCCTGGTTAGCACGTAAACCTCAGATATTGCTCCGTTACTGATGGAACTTCATTGGCTTCAAGTCAGCCAGAATCGATTTTAAAGGTCTGTGCTTGACCTACGACTGTTAACATGATGTTGTACCATGTAGTACCTTCAAGACATTTTACAGAAGCAGAAATCAGAGATGTAACAGCCAACATCTTCTCACTTTCACAGAGATCAATCTCAAAATGTATCAAAATATATAATAAGAAAGATTGACGATTTTTAAAAATTATTTATCAATTTACCCGATAATCAGTCATTTAGCTGAAGACAATTACATTGATCATATTTAGCTTTTAAAATATACCTTTGAACGTGGTACGAGTATAGATTGTCATTATCTGTTTTTAAAAAGCTATTTCACACGTTAATATCTCTGGAATTTCCAAAACAATTTGAGCTTTTTAATACACAGGTAGATATGTAAATCTGGAAGAAATTTATATAACGGAGACATATTTCAATGAAGCAAATAACAGGAAAATATAAATAGTTAACAATTTACAAAGAAAAGCTATTCTTAAGATGTCAAAGGAAATGGAAATATATGAGCGATTAGAGGACTTTTTTGATGCTATAATTTGAATATTTAATATGAATATTGATCCAAGTATCCTTTTGGTACTTTTGATATATATGAATATGTACGTTTTCTGATTATCTGATAAATGTCTTTTAGAAATGGTATTTTGTCAATCAATTTTTTTAGTTTCTCATAATGTTTTAATAAAGATACATTATTTCGTCACAAATAACATTTTCCATCTGCTTTGAAGGAAATACTTTCAGAAAAATATTTAATACATTTTGAGAATGCTTTAAACATTTCTAGACTGTATGTACATTTTAAAAAATGGGTATTAACACAACATATTCTTAGTTTTTATACAATAAAGTTATTTTCACATGTCAACAAATGTAAATTTTGACTGCAAAGGGTCTTACTGATTAGCATATGTCATTTGAATATGTGTGATGTAAATACCACAAATAAACCATTTTAGGTTAAAGACTCGGATTTTGTCTTCTTAATTTATTTATCATTTTGTTTATGGCATATTGTTTTTACAAAATCAAATAAAAAACCCATGAATCCTACGTTTCTGTTTAATAAAGAAACCAATAAATACGTTCCACATCTAGCTGAGGTTGGGATCGAACATCTGAAGACAGTAAACTCGTTGGGCAGAGACTGTTCTATAATTTGCATCGACTAGAAAATGAAGTGAATTCCGAAATGTCTGTAACTATTTAAAAATGTATCTATATGTGTCCCAGAAACTGATGTCCTTACCTTGTATGTCACTCTCCACTAGATATCCCTTATATGTTCCCCCAGCAATGGTAATGGATAAATCCACAGGCGGTTGTCACCTGCAAATAAGCAAACCAGATGACGTACATATCTATGAATAAAACATACAACTTCACTCGAACATATGGAAGTTTATAATTATGTATTTATACAATGTCTCGGCAAAACCATAAATTCATATTGAATATCCAGCACATAGAAATGAGAGTAATTGGCTGAGAGAAATTATTTTCAATTCCAAGATAAGACATATTGTATTTGTACATGTGAATTGAAACAGTGAAAAAGCTTTACTTTAAATGAATTATTTATCAAGAAGGAATGTTCAATCAATACAGAAGTAGAAACTGTGGAAGTTCGATTGTGAATAGAACAAATAATCACAGTGTGACTGGCCTATCCGAAACAGATTACATATCTCCGTACATATACTAAGTAATGTCTTTGTCCACACTTGGTATATGTAAGTATGGGATGATGAATTGTTCAAGAGGCATTCTTGCATACATGTAGAAAAACCAAGGATTTCATCAGCTTCAATTTTTTACACAAAACGTTTCGCCAGGACAGATCCTTATACCCTTCACAAGCAAAGATCTAAACGAAAAGTCGCCAGTGTGAAAATTAAGTAGTTGCACATCCATAAAGTTCTTGTTTTCCTGTCGGCACCGAATTCTGATAGCAAGTGTCATATAAATGTGCCTTGATATACATGTACTTATAAAATATAATTCTAAACACGCTTTACATTGGTTAAACTATGTTAACATTTGACAGCATGTTACTATTTAGCACGGGGAATGTAATTTATACAATTTTCACATGAATTCAATCATGATTGGAACGATTGGAATGACTTGAATCAGAGACAAGTGGTTATACTTCTGTAATGAGTGATTAATGATCACAATACACGGATCCAGTGATAAATCGTAAGAAATGGAATTTGGATATTTAGTTCAAATGAGACAAAGTCTTATCATTGTTACAATACTATGACGTGACCAGATAATTAGAAAATCATGCTATAAACCGTCTCTTTTGGAACGGAAGTAAATTAAATACGACCAGTTTTATGAGCACACTTTAAAATTAACCGATTTGTGATTAGAAATACATGCAACAGTGTTGTATTTGGGAGCACGATATCTGCAATAATAGAAATTCTTGTATTATGTCGGGACGAGTTTCTATTGGGAGTCGAACCTACACCCTCAGAATCAGGCAACAACCTCCAGCATTGATTGTACCGGCAGCTGATCTATTCGACGGGACTAGTCCCGAAACTTTATACGAATATGTACTATTGCCGACAGTGTGGTCTCAAACATAACAATGTTACTCTCTACATATGGGCGATTAAATGTAATTTTGCAAAGAAATAAAGACATGTTTAACAGAAAAATAATTGATGTGAGATCAAGGAATACGTTATCACAAGTACAGATGAATGAACAAATCGAAGAAAGTATACACACGTGACGGTAGCATATGTATAAGTTTCAACCTACATCGCAAGTTACACGAAACGCGTGGTTATAGATGTAAATAAAAGTAAAATCTACTTTGCCAACATGACATTCTATATACACGAACCATTGTATTTTCTTTAACAGTTTTTTTTCTAAACGAGAAACGTAGGTTTCGTTAACATGACAAGATGATAACTTATTGGAGACAATATTCTAACAAAAACCAACAACGTACAAATCTTTCAGTAGCGGGTTACAGAAGGATGTATGTATGTTGCTGTTCACAAATCGTGTTTTCCATCAAAGTAAGGTTGCAAAGCATATCTGTGTTTGACTTTCTACACGATTTATACTTAGTTATACATAAAGAAGATAATCACATCATTGACTCGACACAAACACTGTAGTATGATAATGTATTTGGAGCATATGTCGAAGGTGTTCACAAGTCATTGAATGGATTCTATACCCGTTATTGACCGTTCTGTTTTTGTAGTTGTCAGTAAAGCGTCGGTGCTGTAGAAATTGGTTGAATGATAAAATGAAAACATTTCTATGTTAGCTCTGTTGTGCATGCGTATGGTCGTCTCTAAGTGGCTGTGTGGCTGAACACGTATGTTAATATTCCTATGTCCAGTTATAGTAAGAACAACCGCACCCATTTTTTTTATTTCATTATGATTATCAAGAGCTGTACACTTTTGCCCTTAACGATAAATTCAAATCGAAACCTATATACACTTGTCAATAAAACTGAAATTCTACTCAAAACCAATTGCAATGGTTACAAACCAACATGACATTCTACACGAAACCCATGATTCCACAGTAACATACAGTTAAGCATATAAACGTAATATACTAACATGCATTTTATGCATAACCAATGATTCAAAAGCGCTAATTTAGCACAATCAATGGTTACAAACCAACATGACATTCCACAGGAACGATTTCAACAGCAAGATACGAGTCTTAAGCAACATAACATTTCACATGCAAGTAAGGTATCTGTAGCGACATGTCAATTGACATTAAATCAATGAGCAGTGATCTTAGCCCATTTCCTTGAGAGATCAAAGTACTATTTAATGAAGACACCAGCCTCTCCGTCAGCTACGTTATTTACTGTTGTAATTATGTCTATAAAGAGAGATCAGAAGGGCCAGAGACACCGTTGACAAGACCCGCCACTAGATCGATAACAACCTTAGTAGTAGCTTGAAATCATTTTTCAAAATCTTAAGCAGGCTAAGAAGCATTGAGACTTCACACCCTTTGCTCATGTTATTTCCAAGTCTTGGAAGAGTGTTGTTAGAAAGTGTGCTGGTGTGTTAATGTTATTTGATGAGGAGGATAAATATTGTTCAGTGTAGGGATATAAAGAACACCAACTCACATGTCAAGGTTCACATCAGAAAGTTGAGGATCCTCACTAGCTGTATGATATGCATGGCTCATAGGTGGATCAGGGGATTGTGAAAAACGGGCTTATTAATTGAAAAGGGTCTGGATCTCTGGGTCTCTGGATCTCTGGATCCGCCACTGTTACATATTATATAAGGAAAGCTTACGATGCTCATTAAATATTTAAGCTATCCTATAGTAAAGGTCATATCGAAGTTCGTGTTGACAAATATAATAAATACTATTCTTATGTACAATGAGCTTCTTATTGAGGTGAGGAAGTAAGCGACTTACTTGGCGTCTATTATAAATGCTATAGATAGCCTACACCAGGAATAAGAAATAATACGAGTTTGTTGAAGACCCTTGCTGTGCACTGGAGTTAAGAGACAACCTAGAAATGTAGACACTTCTTGCAGTAAACATTACTGACAGCAGTATCAATGTTTATAAAACAGACTACTCCAAAACATGGAAGTAAAGACATGACAGGGTCAGTGTTCTCATCGAAAACAGCAAGCTTAAAGCTTTACAAGTACAGGCAGCTAATTTTGAAACTAACTTACTTTAGACATTTGTACACGTGCATGCATGTGTAAATGCACGTTAGTTTGTAAACATCGATGCATGTATGGAATGAATTGTTTTGGTTATTTTCAAAACCATATATATATATATATGATATATACATTGTATGTTCAATGGTTTATGGTTACTATAAATGTGTTCAATACTGCACTTACTAAATTACTAACGTGTGTTGACACTATGTATTTTCAACAATAGATCATTATTTTTTTTATGTTAACATATACTTAACATTATACTTGGCCTGAAACACAAACTGACTTTGAATGTTCATGTACAAATCTAATCGACTACATACCATTTATGACTAGTTCATATCCTAACTTGGCGGTACTTCAAAACTACCCAATACTCTACCATATAGCAACGGGAGAACTTTAAACGGGCCCAATAAACATAAGGCTTAATTCCTTTTACATTCAAAGAGTATCATTCTGGACAAATATTTATTCCAGCAATGTCAATTACATGTACCTTGGTAAAGTCAAGAAAGCCCAATAATGAGGATGGCTGGTTTATAACAAGGGGTCTGGGAACATAGAATCTTGACACAATGGACTCGTGTTAAATAGAATAAGTGAACCCAAACTAACATGGCTTGTCTCAAGGACGAATTTGTTGAGAATGTTAAAGGGGCAGTAGCACGTGTTTTTTGGTCTAATAAGTTGATGAAATATATTTGAAAAATAATGTCTCTAAAAGTAAAACACCCTTCTCCCTCAAGTTACAAAATGAGTGTACATGGTTCGGTAAAGCCATGGGAATCGTTTTTGTAATTCACAATAAATTGGCCGCCATGCAATTTTGCTTTATGTGCAACACTGTTATTACCATTGTGGATACTTGGTTTGTATAATAAGATTTTTTACCCTCTAAAGTAAATATAAATGACATAAATTATCAGTATAAATGGAAAATTTGAAAAAATAAAATTTTCAAAAAACGTGCTACTGCCCCTGTAAGATCTGAAGAAATATTTGGTTTTCATTTCGGAAAGTATGTAAAAAGAAATCGGCATATGAATGAATCAGTTACCGTTTATTTCATCAAACTAACTAAACATAATTTTCACACAGATAAAATGGTGTCGTTTCTTCTCGGTGTAATCATGATAGATACATTGGAGTTGAATCATTAATGAATAACGTTCTCTATCAATAATGTAATACATTATTACCTTGTTTTCGAATTGGACATATACCCATAGGTCGTATCGTATTACAATGCACTGCCTGTGTCAATATTACGCAGTCCTCCTGTACCAGGAAGACACCATGTTATGCATGCAATATGGACAACATGCTTGACAACGATACAGCTTACATGATGAAGAATGATTCATTCATGCACAGAAAGCATGAAGACAGCATGGATATTGAACAAAATTCAATATTACTACATTCTGCATGTAGGCCTATATGCAACCTTGGTGTTCGATAATATAGAAAACGAAAAATGCACATATTAATAACATATAATATCTATATACTATCTATATAATATTTACAAGTTATCAATCTACCAGCCATATAACATGATACTTGAAACGACCTTTCTAAACCGTATCACCCGGTACGAGGGACTTACAACATTGTAAGTCCCTCCAGGAGGGTTTACACAGACAGTTGTAAACACTGTTGGGAGGAATTATAATGACTGTAAACCCTAATATATTTGCTAAGATGACGGCTTGAAAGTAAAGATCTGAAGAAACTAACTTAGACTAATTTTGAAAATTTCTTAATTTTACGATAGAATATAAACAGCAAATGTTTTGCAGAAAATGCGTCTCAAACCCGTATCCACTATCACCTGTAGTAACTGAGCTAACGCCTTAGTCTACTGCGCCAACGGGGCAGATGAGATTTCACGGTACAAAAACAACTCGTATAGGCTATCAACAGGCTGACATCAGCCAGGGATCCTCATTATAACGCGATAACAAGTAAAAAGCCTGTTTTACACTTAAAAACGGTTGATAATATGGAGAAACCATAGACCCTGATAGTCAGGTAAAACCCTCGGATGCTTCGCATCCTCGGATTTTTCCTTCCTATCAGGGTCCACAACCTTACCATATCCTCGGTATCATGGTTTCTCCTTATAGATACACACAAACATCTTTGCCATCGGAATCAATTGATTTGAAAAAAAACCCCATATGTTTCAAGGAGTCGCGGATAAAAGAATTAAGTTAAACTCGAATTATTTAGAAAGGTTATATAGTAGCATTACAGTTCATACATCAATATGATGCAAACATATGCATGACTGTACCTGCAGTGGTTGTTCATTGGAACACTATCAGATAAAATACTTCCAACAAGATGCATATGATGATATATAACAAGACATGCATCTTAATAGATGCAAGAGGTATGTCTGACTTGTTGTTGAGTGTATAGCCCGGCACATCATACGAGGATTTATACTAGAGACTCAGGAGCACTAGCTGTACATGACAAGTCTCTCATTGGTAACAGGAATGACTTTACCCAATTCACGTTATTATCCGACTTTTTAAATCATTAACAAATCAAAATACAAATATTACTATATATACATTACTGGGTTTTTTTTACATAGCGTGACGACATAAGTCCCCTGTTCGCCGCGTCAGTCTTATCAGTTTCTTAAGTTGTTCACACTTTGTGTGACATCTTTGCTGACGCGTATTCATCAGGTTTTTGACCTTGCCGATTTATTGAAAAAAACTATATAAATCCTTGATTGTTATATGGCGTTTAATGATAGACGATTGCTACTACAATAATCATATAGCTAATTCACAGTCATTATAATGTATATATACACGCAGGACAAGCATGATATTGATTTTCGTGTAACCATTGAGTAGACGGTTATTATCTATGGTATCTCGTACGCCGGTAACAGGCGGAAGTAGCGGAAGATACGATGGAGGCCTCGCAAGGATGCAGTTCCGTCCCTCACTGGGCGTCTAGCCGGGGACATCACTGAATGGGCTCGCTACTTCTGCTGTAGAATGTAGAATGAACTAGATGAGCGTTTGCGGGACACCGCAAAAGCAGAGCAGCCCCGAAACTTTGGGTCTCGCCTTTCCCTGTTCCGCCTTCTCGTCAGCATAAATAAAATGGGAATCTTTTTTGATAAAAATTTGTTCATTATTCAAGTCATTCTAACAAGTTGAATCATCACTGGGGTCACTTTTCACAAGTTTGTTATTAAAACCTATTTCTGATTTCAAAATTGGATCAAAGGATTAACATGGCCTTAACCAATATCTCATGACCTTGACCGTTGACCTTCAAGGTCACACCATCAATGATTACTTTTCATTGTGAATAACAGTTATGCAATGACTCGAAGTGTTCATAGTTAACACAAGGCATATTCTCAATAGCATGCTTAAGTTGTGACCTCGCTGTGACCTTGACCTTTGACGGATGTTAGCGAAAACTTTTCAAATCTTGGCCTTTCTCCATAGTTGATTTACACCAAATAAGAGCCTGATAGCACAAATATTTTTCAAGTTATCGTGTTTACAAGGATTTTTTTAGTGATTTCAGAACTCGTGACCTTGACCTTTGACCTTGAATATGAATATGTCAAATAAATTTCCCAGGGGCATAAGTAAGAAGTTATGTATATGAGGTGTTGATATCTCCTTGGAAAAACGTTATTTAGTGATTTCAGAACTGGTGACCATGACCCTATCTCGTGACCTTGACCTTTAAAATTCAAGGTCACACAATCATTGATCACTTTTCATTGTGAATCACAATCATGTAATGATTCAAAGTGTTGATAGTTGAAGTAAGACATTTTCGCAAAAGCATGCTTAAGTTGTGCCCTCGCTGTGACCTTGACCTTTGACGGATGTTAGCGAAAACTTTTCAAATCTTGGCCTTTCTCCATAGTTGATATACACCAAATAAGAGCCTGATAGCACAAATATTTTTCAAGTTATCGTGTTTACAAAGATTTTTTATTGCGATTTCAGAACTCGTGACCTTGACCTTTGACCTTGAATATGAACATGTCAAAAAAATTCCCCAGGGGCATAAGTAAGAAGCTATGTATATGAGTTCTCAAAACCTAATAGGAAAAAAGTTATAGCGAATACAAAACGCGGCGGCGGGGGCGGCGGGGGCGGCGGCGATGGAAACTGCGCAAAAACTGATAGCAGCCCGACTTAGTCGGGGCTGCTAATAACTGTTTTATGGATAATAAACTTTTATTCTGTATTGGCGACGTTGACGTTTCTACATAGATTCTATGGTTTAGATTTGAATTTGATGACCTAAAGAGAGGGTTTTCTCATTCTTACAATTGAACACTAACTATGTCAAGTTATTGGGATTGTGCCACGTGCTACTGGTCAGACTATGGCAAAGGATATGGTTATGGCTCTCAAACTGTCCATGCAGCTGACGCATGAACGTACAATGTATAGTAAGTCGGTACTCTTAATGCAGTAAAACGCTTGCTTTATTCTATATTCTATATCGCATCGGGGACTTTCTTACTGCAACACTTACATTTGACTACGTTTTGGATACATTGACTACATGTATATTACAATCTCCTACTTATTGGTTCTTGTTGAGTTTTCTTCTCACAGTGCCAGTCAGTATACGTAAGTGGTCATAAACCTTGATATCGAACTTGGACACCACAGTCACTATACATTGAGGGTACTCAGTAGTCCTGATTTGTTCTAAGGTTTGAGACCTGTGGTAAAGAAATCGTCATTGTGTAATTTTCAGGATTGATATTCCAATTTTTTTAGGAAAGCTGTTCTAGGACAATGAGACTGTTATCATTGGTTAAGGTGATGTGTATTGCTAATGATCCACTTCATGAGACATGATTAAACGTCCTATTTTGTGTTACTTATGGTAGATTATAATGTTTAAACGTGCCCCAAAATACCGATATGGACTAATAAACGTACATGGATTAATTTCAATATGATGTGTTTGACGATATTATCAAAACGCTATTGTGAGTATACATATAGATTTGTTTTGGTTTGTACAGAAAACTTCACTACAACCTTTAACATTATCCCAACTATCAAATTATTAAAGGCAAGTATATTAATAGCGTAAATGAATTTAATAATAGTATACCATCCTGTTCATTTCAAAGATACACGCAGCCAATCGTTTCCATTACATAGAAATAGGCAATTGTGAAAACCGATTAACGATCACTGGATATGCGCCTATAGCAACTTTACTGTTACCTGTAACATGAACAATATACAGCAAATCTATCGTTTCCACTGCAAAGGAATTGTGATATTTGAGTACAAGTTTTATGATTACTTTCATAATGTGCTCTTTACAGTAAACACCTTACAACTGTACCTGCCTGTGTACATACCTGTGTACATACCTGTGTGGAGGTAGACTATCGGGTACATTCAACTCGTATTACATAACAAACGTGACAGGTGTATCCTGGACAAATACATACGTAGGCGTGTTTACGGAGGAATTGTGTTGTGGTCTTGATTTGACCCCAGTATCATAACTTACTGAGCATGATCTGACGTGCATTTTGACGTACATGTACCTTCAAATAATATGGAGATTTAGATTTAGTATGGAGATTTAGTTTACAATATGGAGATTTAGTTTACAAGCAAACAATTGATGTGTTCAGGACTTGGTCAGGTATCGGGAGTCAGAAAAGCATGATCCTAGTTTAATATATGAGCTAATTAATACATAGTAATTTCATTATGCAATTAATAAGTGTAACATTAAAATTGTTATAATTAACGTTCAGAATCAATTCCTAACGTATGTCACGATATACAGGTACCCTTGACCTACAAAGGAAAACGGAAATGTTATTGTGCCTGGGGAAAATATCAGACGATAATGCAGTTTTCATAGGAAAGTTTGTTAATTCAAAAGGGGATAAATGCTTTGCGAATTTATTGCTCTTTCATTTGAATTGAAAGAGGATACCAACTTAACAGGAGTAAAACTTAGATTTGAGATGGCTAGAACATGATTGGGAGGTATAGAAGTGATGAGTGATAATGATCTTATCAAATGTGTGTGTCTGGTCAGTTTCCATTAGGGGTTTATCATTTACGATATACATAAATGCCACTGAAGTAAAGCAAATGGTAAACGTTATTGACGAGAATACAGGCAATATGGTAAAGCACACTTCTCAAATTTGCAGCGAAGTACTCAAAGGATGTACAAATTTAAGGAAACTAGCACGGGAAGTAATAATAGAAATTAATAGAGATAGCCAACATGCATATACAAATAAATGGATATATTATCTGAAATAGAGAGACACATGTCAAACAGAGGTTTATCAAATGTAAGTACACTGTTCAGATATAGAGCTAACTTAATGATATATCAAATATTTATAATGAGGATGTTTATCTTTACCACTCGGCTATGGAGGAAACTAAAGTGCAATATTTATACGACAACATTAAGTTAGTGTAATACAGCTGCATGCTCGTATGACGTCACACTAGTTTATGGCTACCGCCGTCTGAATGGTACGTTAACGTGACTCGTGGAAATTCAGTTTAAGCAGTGTCCATCAATTTAATTCGGGAATGACTTGTTATCAATCTCGCTTATGCTCATTAGATACCAAATCATTACGTCGTTGAATAAAATAGTATTGCATGGAAGGTCGTTTAGTATCCTCTATGTATTTAATTAGTCCTCATCACCTTTCCAGGCTCTCATGGAACAACTTATATTAGGTGTGTTATATATGATATATCTTAACGGAGTGTAAACTTGAGTTCTAATAGGCCGTTATAATGGCTAAATAAATCCTTCCCTACAGGAAGATTATCTGTAAGATTAAAACAGTACAATCAACCTATACATTTAGATATAATATCCCCAACAACTTCTGCTTCCTACATGTACATTATATCACTCCTCTCGATGCTGAGCACTTTCCCGAATTGTGAGGTCAAACTACACAAAACCTTATCGCTACCTAAATTTACATGCCCAGTTTGTCAGTACAAATAAATAAACACCATAATACAAAGCCTTTTGTCTAATCTGTTACACTGTACTTTCAGGGAGCATGAGACATGCACAATTTAAAGTAGTAAGTTTTATTTGGAATTTCTTAATTACACATTCCTCTTTTGATGCTGTCGGCATTTTCATTTGAGAAAATGTGGAAATGTTAACTTTGATTCCTTATGCTTCCCCTAAACGTCGAGATATTCACTCAGAGGGGTACATCTTAAATTTGGGCTCTTTCGTTTTTTTGGTTTATTGTATATTGTTTAATGTATATACTGTAGTAGACATCCTGTGCATTTATTACATGGTTTTAGAAGCACACTCACTACTTGATAACATTAGTGTCTACAAATAACACACGATCTCTAAAGGAAGAGCAGCAGTGGTGCAGGTTTTAGATTATAGAAAAACACATTTACTATTGTTAAACATTCATAGAACTAGATCTAACTAACAAAGTCGCAGTTTTCGGATTATTTACAATCTTGATCAGTTCCACGAGGAATATATCCCTGTTTTGTAATAACTACAGTACATTTCATGTTAAGTCATTCGCTTAGTAATGATACAATAACGGATAATATATATACATATATATATATATATATATATATATATATATATATATATATATATATATATATATATATATATAAATATATATCGTGCCCTCCTCCAAGTACTAATGCTTGCTCAAGGCTCTATACTCACATACTATTACCCTGAAGGAATTGCATTTTCGTTACCGCTACTACATATAAGTACTTCCCTGTGTCCAGGTACCCATTCAAACAGCTGGGTTGACTGAGAGCAATGTGAATGAAGTGTCACAGGGACTCAACACAGTATGAGACCCAAGTCACAAATGTTTGGTGTCTCAACTTGGATTCGAACACGGGTCGTTGGCACGAGACGCTAACCACTATGCATACGGTGCTCCATAGCGTTTGTTTTTTGCTTACCTTTAGATTTCACTGTAAATGGATTAAGAACATAATCAAATCAAATCAAATGAAAACGATCATTGTTATTTCAACGAAACTTTTTTTTTAGAATAAAAAGGATATACCGGGCCTTTTGACCCATGATGGGGTTGACTGTATTGTTCCACTGATCCAATAGCTACATCATTTGAGTTTCTAAAAATACTGGCTAGCCAGACCAGCAGGATAAGTATATTTGTCTGTAACACAAACCTAGTATCGTTCCGTTGTGGATTGTGTTTCAAGAAGAGAACAAACAGGACAAAAAGGGACAATAAGGGAATTCTCCTGGATTCTTCCGGGTGGGCCCAAAAGGACATACCCCATGAGACGACCCAATAATCAGACGACCCAGTTGTCAGACAGAAGAGTAGGGGACGTCCAAGCGCTCACCCATTGTGATAATGGACCAGTCCTAATTAAACCTATTGGTTTTACTTGGAGTGACCAGTTTGATGCTAGATTAGTATTGTGAGTAAACCAGTATATCACTAAGTTAATTCTCATCTCAGGATGATTTTACTTTAATTCACAGTGTATATATAGTGGAAAATGAAACTCAATATTTGTTGCTGTAATATGATTAGTGTAATTTTTTCAAGTGAAGTGATTACACTTTACTGACTGCCTTTTTAACAGTATGCACCTTCAAACTCACACAATCGTGAAACTGTCAATTTCAATAAACTTGTCTTAATGTATAAATACGGTCACTACTTACGGTATTGGCTTATCTAAAGCAAGAAGAAGTGTCATAAACAGATTGAACTCAAATAATCTCAAATTTATTCACAGATCATATGGTTATAGGCTTATTCTTGGGCAAGGGACTTAATTCGAAATGTGCCTCTGTTCACTCAGCAGATTGGCAGCCCAGGTTGCATACTCCAAAGGGAGCTGAGAATGAAAAAGGAACGATGTTGGTCCTTACACCAGGGTAATAATGTGTGTAGCGCTTCGAGCATGGCCCTTAGTGTTGTGGAGTTCAGCGCGATATAAGTATCCTCATTATTATTAATATTATTATTATTATTCTCAATCATCGTTACAAAAGGGACTGGAAGTTTGATGTCTGTCTAGCTTCTCATAATGTATGATAGAAGAAGAAGAAACAGAAAAAGAAGAAAAATATTGTATTTATGTGTCACGTGGTTCAGTATCAATTAAAAACACAATAATGTGACAATATACATTCAATAAAAGAGCGTACCACCCGGCCATAGGGTCTATGAGACACATATATATCTAAAATAATGGTACACGTTACAACACAAACATGTACAATATATATATATTGTTGTGATAATTGTATACTTTTGGGCTGATTGCATGTTTTCGCCTGTTATACATTTTTAATACTAGAGTGGTAAATGAATTTAAATTGCTATTGCAAAATTTTCAAATCCTATTTTCTAAAGGTGTTTTAGGGCGGGTATACCTGCGGACTTCTATCTCCAGTGGTAATGTGCCACAGCATAACCTACTCAGTACACTACGGTGACATTTATTAACACAGTAGTAACATGCAATTCCGGAATCAAAAGTTTCTTGAATAATCTATAAATACGTAGTTTATTACCATTCTGTTGACCTCTGTCATTATACATGATAAAAGATGTGCATGTGTTGGCGTTTGAATGTCAACTTGGTATAAAAAAATATTGTTTACAATAAATTAATTCTAAAGTTTGAAGTTTAGTTTCTCTTCTAGGACAATAGTTATTTTAGGTAAAAATTCAGGACCATCACATTTTCCTTCATATTTGCAAAAATGTGCATAAGGTGGATTTTTATTTCAATGAAGGAGTCGCTAAATAACCAATTGTCATGTATGGGGTGATACAATCCTTCACTTTATGGATGCCGTGGGAGGATGCGGAAGCTGGATTCCTGTGACAGGTCGAATCAATTACAGAATGTCAAAATGAATTTACATTTATGAACATAAGCCGTACATATTGATTATAAACATCTTCATTACGTCTCTAGTAATGACCTCTAGGCAAAACACCAAGAAAAATAAAAAAATATTAGAAAAAGATAATGAAGTTCAGTGTTTTGTTCCTGAAGATTAATGATCAGAAAAACTTCTGACGTCAAGAGACAAAGATAATGCTGTAGTTATTTTTACACATTAGCGTATGTTAAATAGCCAAAACAATAGTTTGACGGTGTTCTTAAACTAAGGATATGTAATTAAGAAAACATTCTTTTTTTATTACACTCAGGACATTGTTTATGTGGACAGAGCTAAGTATGTATATAGCTCTACACGTGTAGGTGGTAATATATGCATTATCCCCCGAAACCGAAGAATCGTTCATTCTGAAATAAAACATTGCTTTACATCGTAAGAATCTCCTAAAGTGATGTAAGTGAAATACCAGGTCCACCATCGATCTCATGCAGCAGACATTCCGAACTATTTCTTTAAATCGGCTCGTATAACATCGATTGAAAATAAGACATTTTATTTTTCAGACTGAAGAATAACCCTCGATCGAATGCTTCGGAGTCCGATTAAAAGTATTTAATTTAGCAGACTTAACAGATCATTTACACGTTAGGACAAACTGCCTCGGAAACTTAAGCACCGGCCATTAAGGTTGTACATGAAGGAGATCACATATGGCCCTATCTGTTTACACTCTTTAATAGAGTTCTATCAACTTCCGTGATGTAGGTGTATTATTAGAAGGTCTGTGAATCTTGAAGTAATGCAATTACTTTAACGCCAAACGAGCCATTTATGTCCATGTTTAGACATTTGAAATACAAATTGAAAATGTCCACATAAAAATTGATATTCTAATCGTCTAGTTGTGTATAGGGTATCAGGAATTATTTTATGTCAAGGACATAAGACATCTTAAAAGGTTTTAATTGAGATAATTGAACTTGTTTCAAGAACTCTTTATGAAAATAATAGTTTTCATAGTAAATGTTCACGATATTTCGTACCACTAGTGTCTTATTTTTATAAGGGTAATTGCATTTGCCATTCAATTGGATAATTGAATAGGATAGCTGTGAAAAGAGTCAATGGCTAATAAATCATATTTATACACATGAGCAAAACGCCTTTTGACAGGTCACGAGTGTTCAGCGACCTAATTGTATACATGTATACACAACACAATCTCTGTGTATACATATTCATTGAACACGTTCCATTCACACACTGTCGAGTTGTACGGGATATGACCCTATAGCTTTACACACTTCAGAGTATAGAAACTAATTTGATTCGAAAGTTTAAGTGAACATTAGTATCTAATGTGTACAAATAAACCTGCTGCAGTGTAGTATAACAATGGATCAGATATGCATGTGAAGATTTCAATATACCTGAACACAACGCGCTATCATGTTAAATACACACTTCACCACCATTCATTCATGTTCGGTACGGGTATATATATGGAGTGAAGTAATATTTGCTTTACCCATGTCAGTATGTTAGTGCTGGATTGGATTTTAAGGTAAATGTTTCAATTCAGAAAATATTTTGATTAATTCGAACAATCCATATCGCAATCGTTGAGTATAATTGAACATGATACTGTGGGCAGTACACAACCTAAATATATACTTATATATATGTTTGCCTTTAGAAGTGATTGTAATGATATGCGGTGTATTTTATGAAATATTACCATCAACAATACATGAAAGCACTGTCCTTGATGGATAAGACAAACACTTGGCATGCTTGCATAGCGCATGCACTCGCCTACACCAAATCTACTCAGTATTATGACACTGCTTTACATGTCTGCATAGAGTATGGCTGAAGAAGATATTGGATTTACCTTTATCCCATTATCGCATGGCGCAATATAATGTAATATGTTTTTTGTTTATATAATTAGAGATAGATGCCATTTAGATAGTGAACAAATATAACACGTACAACATGGTAATACTTGGGATAACACTCTTTCAATAGTACAAATTCTTGTACTTTTTCGGGCTGAGTCCCATGCGGATGTCGAACCCATACCCTCAGAGTAAGGCAACTATCGCCACCACTGACCGTACCAACAGCTTACCACACGACCATTTCGCCTCGACAAAAGTAACCTTGTTATGATTTTATATAAGCAATTTAATCACACACTTTAAAGTGAAAGTTGTGTTGTTAAATTTATCTGTCGAACTGCCCTACACCAAAGTATGATATGGAACCATTCAAACTATATAATACCTTTTCTAAGAATCTTATATGCATGTATTTCAACGCTTCCTTCGGATGTTCACTAAAAAAGAATTTCCACATAAACAGACCGTTGCATCAGGGTAATCACAATATCCTATGAAGACATATGAAGTATTAAGAACACATGCTTAGCTAGTTTCAGAATGAATATAATATTTTCAAAGAAACTGTGTTGTCAAACATGAACAGAGCCTTGTCCTGTGCAAATCACTATCAGGTATGAAGCCCAATATCCCCAGGTATCGTCTCGTTATTCCCTGATATACACTGTTACTTAGGAGACCGTAGCTTAATAACACAACCCTCACTCGCTCGTGCTAAAGACAAGGCAAAGCTGTGTAAACATACATGACTTATTAGACTGTGGTATTGTGAATCGGGTTAAGTTTACAGACAGTGATGTCACACGGCATTGGTGAAGGTATAAGCGTTCAGATTGGCGTAGGTATAAGCGTTCAGATTGGCGTAGGTATAAGTGTTCAGATTGGCGTAGGTATAAGCGTTCATATGGGCGTAGGTATAAGCGTTCAGATTGGCGTAGGTATAAGCGTTCATATTGGTGTAGGTATAAGCGTTCAGATTGGTGTAGGTATAAGCGTTCAGATTGGCGTAGGTATAAGCGTTCATGTTGGTGTAGGTATAAGTGTTCAGATGCTTTGTCTTTTTGGGATAAATGTGAATAAGTTGCATTAAAATACACACGATGATTTACACAGATTTGGAGCTTCGATGTTTTGCTTATTGGAGGCAATTGAGTATAAGGTGCATTAAAAGTACACATGATATGTCACACGGTGTTTATAGTATTGTATCGAATGACACAGCTCAAAGGGTATGCGTAATCATTGGGATTTGATATGCCGTAAATGTGTTTTTTTTTACATTAGCTGAACATTAGTTCATTGTTTGCGTCTGTAGGGACACACGGAGCATGGCCTTGTTGCTGAGAATGTTAAGAGCACGTCCGTCACCCACTAGCAGCTTGATGCAGAGGTTGTGATTCGGTGTTGGTTATGGTTTGTAGTCATGAAGAAAATTCGTTGAATGCAGAAAAATGGAACGAGGTGTTAAAAAGGTTACAAAAGATTGTTAAAAGTAAAATAACAGTGAGTTTTATATTGAATATAGGGGAACCACTAGGTATGGATATATGGACAAATGTGACTAAACTACCGCACTGTGCGTCATATGGATACGTTTTACATTGGTGTTGGTTTGGAGTGGATCTATTGGTTTAAACAGGTTTTAATTGAAAACATGTTTATGGGTTCGGAGAGAACGACACACAGCGATGTTATACAGTGCAAACGTTATTTGAAATTTGTAATATGTTTCGTGTTGTATCATTAATTAAGTGACACCAAATGGGAAAAACAGCTCTTAGTTTGTAATTATGCGGTAAAAAACAATATTTCGATGGGTTTCAAGCTTACGACATAACTGGATGAGAAAGGTCAAATACAAAAACAATGTTGTGCAAACAAGAAGCGTTGATTTTGCAGTGTCGTTCATTCCATTACTGTGGTGCAAACACCAGCCGTTAAGTTGGTAACTATTTGTAGTGTCACGAAACATTATTGCAGTGCAAACGAATTACCAGATTACATTCGTGGAGATGTGTACTGCCAGCCTGCATAGGATATAGAAACGATAAAACACTCATAAATAAAGTAGATAATGGCACTCAGTATCCTGATGTAACATGCGGGAAACAAGCGTGCAGCTCTGATTAGTGGAACGGAAATGCACATTAACTTGTTGAATAATTTAACGTTCTACCTGTGAGAGATATGTTCAGGATAAACCATCAGAGATCCATTTCTATTAAGGGACGATAATTGATATTTTGTAACGGCGCATTACAGTAAAATCTAAATACGATCGAGTCTTAGTGTTAGGAGTACTTATTTAGATATAATATGAGTAATAATTGACGATTCATTGTTATCAATAAACATGTGAAACATATAACAGGTTAATATTTACGTTTGAAACAACTCAAATGATTTTGGGACAACGGTTTGTAAAAGGATTTGTTAATCTTAAAGCATTTGATACCTGATTAACTCAGAATATAGGTATATATATAATACATAAAAGGCAGTCACCCAGACAATGGTTTTAATGGTAAAAAACGTTAGCTGGGTGCTATATGTGTACATGGTGTACTTGATCTCTCCTGTAATAAAGAAACATGTAGGGGAACTACACGTACACAGTGTGGGATCGATTAAGGGATGAGAGGAGAGTAGTTGGAGTGAAACCTGAAGAGAACATTCAATGGATATAGGGGTTACTTACAGGAAGTAGGTCCACACGACCAGCTCAGCGGATATCGTGAAGTCCTATCTTCACGCTGTAATATCCAAGCCTTCCGACCTCCTTGACGTGAGTGTAGAAACTACAACTCCGGGGGTGACTTAACTCCTCCTGAGTGAAAGGCTTCACTGCAAAGTGAAAATATTGTCACAGACAAAACATGTCACAGGGGTATATCACTGATATCACAGATTATTCCAAGCTCCGTTAAGGCTATGTCACTGATAGTTTCGGACACGGAGAGAGAGAAAGTAAATCCTAGCTCAACCACGTCACAAGGTAGTACACAGAACCACAGGAACCGTAATCCTGGAGTCACGGAGAAATTGAACTTGAACGACGAGACTGTTTATCGTGTTACAAGCCCTGCTCTGAGCTTACAAGTCCTGTGTAGTTACACTGTCTAAGAACCCTTTCCTCGTCTCACGTTCACTCACAGCTACGGCTGGTTGACCCTATTCAGTCGTGTTTACCGTTATTTACCTGTAACCCGCCGTCAAGGAGAGAGGAGGGGTCTGAACTATAAATTCCTCTGTGAGATGGGTCAGCACGAGTTGTTATCGATATTGGGTTAAAATCAGTGTCATTGCGATCAGCTGCTTGCGTCGTTTTCTCTTGTAGTTGTCGTCTGCTTTATTCACGTTTGCTTACAGATACGTGTATTAGGAAATGCTTTATTTGAGGAATGTCCTGTCGTCTGTTCTTGTCGTCTGCTTAAATCTGTATAGAGACTCGACTGTATAAAATTGAAAACAGTTAACTTTTCCCCTTTGGAACTAAAACTTGTTAATTGGTTTCAGTCGTCTGTATATCCAAATGTGCATAGAAGCAGGGAATATGAAACTTTATGTTATAACAATAAACAGGTGTCTTCTGTTGCATCCGCCGTCAGATGAATCCAAACTTGCACATTAGGCACGACTGAATGAAATAAATTCACAGATGACAAAAGATGAAAACAATTGACAAAAACGGAGTCAAGCTACTTTATGGCTAGTTGAAGTCAAAGAATCAATTTGAGAAACACATATAACATGTATAACATGTATAAAGTTCCGCTCCGTGAATGATCTCTGAATGAGACTCTGTTACCATGCTGCCGACTCCATGTCAGGCCTTTACCGAGTCCCTGTTATACACGAGCCCAGTAAGACTGTATACGAGTCCTCTGTAAGAGTGTGTATCACGAGTGCGTCTTCCTGCAGACGACAGTACACTGAGCAGAGTCCCGGTAGATATATACAACACCCACCTCACTCTGTGGGCTCGTCACTCTCACTCCGAGAGGCTGCAGTGACCAGTTATACAGCGTAGCGTAATTATAGACTTGCAGATATCGGCATCACAACCTGGCTTCTGTGCAATGCTTCGTTATCCCACACGGTAAAATCACCATCATGTACAAAAAGGCCCCCTTTTCAGAACTTCAGTAAATGCAATCTTACTGGTTTCTACCATTGTTGACGACGGTGCTAACGGTTCAGCTAGGTGAGTCTGGGTCTATATGGAATAAGCTTCATTAGGAGCAGACACTGCAGACAGTTAACATATATAAAAATATTTAAAACCACAGTAAGTACAACATCAGAGGTTAGTGCTAGTATAGTCAAGTTGACGTTACATTGCTTCAGCACTAAATGTTCAGTTATATAGAATAGACTTCCTGGCTCAAATTTACTTAGGCTTGGGGCACTAACAAGCAAACATTGAAGAATATTGGCCTCGTTCCCCCCTTTCAAGACTGTGTTTCAAATCCCACAGCCTCTCTATGGCAGTAATTGCGACTTTTGATGCAGTCAAAGAAGAACGTTTTTGTGGTATGCAGTTCACCATCAGTACTGGTTGCAGTGACATACACGCATCTGTGTTAGAGATCACGCCTCGGCGGCACTGTGTTATATGTTGTACGCTTCAAAACACAATCTTTTTACTCTGCAAGTCAGGGGTGATAGTAACGTTTGTTCAGCTGTAACGCTAAAGGTAGGCCTACACACTAAGCTAAGTAATATAATTCACCCTTCAGAACCGTAGTGGCTAACTGCTATGTTAGTCACAGGTGATGTTGACTTTTGTTCTGCTCTAAGCTTATTCTCCACAACGCTTAAAGATATGACCAAATCAAGCGTGCAAGCTGTACGGGTCTTTGGCTCTGTTTATCCCTTTCAGGTGGCTTTGTATGGAACCATTTGCCCTTTCGCTGAGCGATTTGCTTTGCTTCGCAGACTCATCGTAATATCAACACGGTTGTGAATACCATGAAGAAATAATGTTAGTTAGTTTTAGCGGTTATGCCTACGGGCAAGGCAACGTTTTCTTTCTAGTTCAATAATAAATCAAATAATATATATCAAATTTTAACTCCTAATATCCAGTGCAAGCGCTGCTCTTTGGCGGTACATTATTACCCTATAGGAATTGTACTTTCGGTGCGCCTAATAAGCGCTCCGCGCGACCATATAGGTCCGTACTTCCCATGTTCAGGTACTAATTCAAACAGATGGGTGAAGTATAAGACCCAAATCACAAATTGATGGTGTCTCCACCGGGTTTCGAACCCGGGCCGTTGAAATGAGAGGCCAGCACGCTAACCACTACACCACTGTGATCCACAGTAAGGAGATGTAATGGTACATGTCTAAGGAAAAATAGCCTATATAATATATAAATCAATGTGGATACTACGGCAGCCGTGACGACGACCACAGCAACTATGGAACGCAAATCGTATAGCACACGCTTCAGTATGAATAGGTACGGTCTGCCCTGTCCACTGAAAACAGTTGACAAACAATAACTTCCATAACTGTAATCAATGAATCATGTCAAAGCTTTCACCAATCTGCTCTCATCCTTCTCTCATATCATACCCATAAGACGTCCTCCTAGCTGTTCCCTTAGGCCACTATCTGCCGTACAATGCTGTAAAACAACCGTAAACGTTTGCTTAACTGTAAACCGTAATTCATAAGCTACCTGCAACGTTTCAACTATGATTTACGACCGGGCAAGTATCCCGGGTCTCGTCTCCTAGTAGGACAAGATGACTCCAGCCTTTGGGGGCGAGAGATCTCGTCTTTGACATATATATGGGTTGGAGGACAATCGTTTATGTCGTTCTCTTTGTACATTCCTAACGCCGCGCTTCTCTCCTGGGCGTACGTTAGCATGTCGTCTAAATTTAGAAAATATTCTGACACCTTTTTACAGTTGGAATGCACACTGTCAAACTAGAAGTCTCTTATATGCAGATACATAATGCATGTATATACGTGTTCATACATGAGACATATAGGGACAGTTTTATTATTCACGTGTTCCTTCTTTGCCCATTCATCACACCGTCCCCCTTTCCTGACGTTTCTGTCATTTACATTATTTTGGGATTCTAAACATGTATTGCTTATATTTTCATATATAAAATGTCTAACAACTTTTAAAACTCGTTAAAGGGACGTGTTGTGCAAGCAAAATCGATGACGTTGTAATAATGCACTTAAAATGCCTAATTATCAAGAGTATAGTTATACAAAGTATAATTTAGGCATATGAAAACAAATAGAATTATGTACTTGTCCTCATACATTCCATTGACTGTTTGTTGTACATACGGTACCATGTGTCATCTAAACTATATTAGATAGTCAAAGTTTGACAGTTATCAGCTAGACATACATGTACACCACTGATATCTTCCTAGACCTTCAATTCATGTACAATATAGTAAATGTATAACACGTATCGTTATGTATATATCGGTTCTCTGAATGATCATCTGCACACACATACATACACAAACACATACACATACATGCATACACTTACTTCATGCAGAATAAAGAAGAATAAAATGCCAACGTTTAAATTGGTCCCACTTTATATATATCACCGTATAATGGACACTGAGTTGAATTTTCTCTCTTTAATAATGTCGTGCACGCATACATTTGTCTAATATAAGATATTATAAATATATTGAAATAATGTTTTTTGTTCTGGAAATTGAATAAAAGGTGATAAAGTATTTTTGAAATTAGTTCCTTCCATTTATGTAAACAATTTATATTTGAAACAGTTTTAACATGTATGAGTTAGAATTTTAAGACGTTGAAATGCTTGTTTATATGAGCGTGTCTCTTTCGTTATTATAATTAAGGACTTGAAGGAAGAAATGTTAACACATAAAGGTTTCAGTGACAATTAGTTTTAAAGTAAGTGCTCCTGTTTTCGGTTAATGAACCTATTAACATTTGCGTCGTATTAATTATTTAGAAATATTTTAAGGAGTTTATGTAGATATATATAGACCTCATGTATTGTTTATTTAGGAGATTATGAATTGACTACTCCTTGACTTGAAAATGTGTGTGAGATGGAACACAATGGTTACATGTTTCCTCTTGATAATTCCTTCAATGGCATGTCTGCCTTGAGGTTTAAAGTCTGGCCACTTTAGTCTACTTGTGTTGTTTTCATGAAAGTTATTTATTCATACATTTAAAAACGTTTAATGTTGCACAAACAAGTAAAATACAGAACACAACTAAACACTTGCAGAACGAGTTAAAGAATGTATCTCTCATTTGGAGGCCCATTAAATCTTAACACAGATAGCTATGACTCATAATGATGGTACACGACTACGTTATGGATTTGATGAACACTTAAACCCGTGATTTATAGCACGCGCCAAAGGTCACTGAACGGCCTCACCTATTGAAATGACGACAATAAAGTGAGTTAATAGTATAAACAATTGCCAGTTGGAAGAAATAAATGGAGTGTTCGGCTTAATAGGCTTACACATTTCTATGCCATGTTTACTATATGTGAATATTAATTTGCAGTTAGGTCAAGGATCATTAACATGAACATTAAGTACGGAGGAGATATATGTTTAGCTGAAATATAAATATCTTTATATAAAATAGTAAATATCTCCGAGTGACCATTATTAGTATATAAGTATTTTATTCAATTGAAATATGACTTCAGTTGACGATACTGTCAGGGATATGTTTGAATTCCTGCAACGGAAAACTAACCTAAGCGTTACATTCTGAACGTCTCTTGATTACATTGTATTGAATCAATAGGGTTTACTTCCTATCCTTTGTAAGAAAATATCATCATACTCGTACTCACTACGGGGTTAATTGGGGAACCTGGAATAGAACAGGTTTCATTTCAAATTTGCCTTTGGGCAGGGGTAACAGATTACAGAACCCAAATAAAAAAATTAATTACCCTAAATATAAATTTCTAGAATTCTGATTGAGCAGTGTCTGCGCCTCAGGAAATAGGAAATCGACATTGGTCTTACAGTCCCTCATACGCGGTCAAAGCACGGTGTAACTTATTGAGTTGAACTTTGCAAATCTTGGATATACGCATCTACAAATATGTTTATTATGAAATTAAATTACTATGATTTGACATGTCATTTTTCTCTGTCTTCAAAGATGTTAACTTCATTTGATGAGTCAATTAATGTGCTTATTAGTTTCAAGTGAGAGTACCTTATATCATATTAGGTGGCACTGCCTTCTCTCAAAGGACGTATGCAGTAGCCCCCATATACAGTGCCAACACACGCGTTGAATTGATCCCTGAGAAACGATAAGAATGAAGATTCTTACGATGTGAAATGTTATAATACAGTGTCACGTAAATCTTTTGTAGAATTTATAATAAGCTCATATCTTTTTTAACAAAAGCCAGTAGTACCAACTTTACAGAAAAGTAGAATTCAAGATAATCTTTAATTACGCTTATGGGATACATTTCAGTAGCCAATACAATACCAATACTAGAGTTGACCTTTAGTTATCATTTTGAAATAAGGCTTTAAATAATGAATTTATATAATCAATCAATGACATTACAGCGGACCGGGAGAGGCATCTTAGCTAGTAAGGTAGAACATACGTTTTCGAGAGTGTTTTCATCATCAAAATTCATTTGACTCTGGAATATTGAACATGTTCTTCATTTATTATAGATGTTACAAGTTTAAATTGACGTGATAAGTAGAGTATGGCGACAATATAGTTCAAATGATATCATTAAAATGTACACTTCACTAGTAGTTCAATTATTCATATATACGATATGTATTGATCCATTACTAAATATTGCAAAAATTCACATTTACTATGAGTAAAGTAGTATACAGCGACATAAGCGATTTAGATTTTGAATACCGGAATACCGATTTTGTGTTGATGTAGCATTAATATATATGTTCTGTACTGTGATTTGAGATGTAAGTTGCCTCCACAATGGTGTATAAATAGCCCACATGAAACTCAATCTTTCTGCTTGTTACTGTTTCGGAGTCTCACGGTTTTGAACAAGCTTGCCAAGTCTATATTTTCTAGCCTTGAAGAAGCGAGGACATATTTGAATTAACAATATAATATTAATTGACACATTGTATATGTACTATATATACCTAATTTCTACCAGTGTATCTTTGGAATGGGAATGCCGATGACCTACATTGTTTATCTGAAAATATAGTCTAACGGCACAGTATTCTTGTGTCAGTGTTCACATTTATAGTCGTTTCTTACTCTCACGTTATCGTGATAAAGACAATACATGAAACTAACCAGTAATGATAAAATGCAGGACACATTTGAACTAGAAGTTCTCAAAATTGCTTAAAATCAATTTATCTGTTTGGTCATAACCAGCAAAAGTCAAACCTATCATGGTTTTCGAATGTATATTAAGCAATTATTTAAGTCATTATTTTTACGAAGCTTGCAGATTCAAGATGCATATTAAAAAAAACCATTTCAACGAGATGTACTCGAAAATATATTCATTGTATTAATATGAAACATGGTTCATTAAGAAAATCAGCATCAATGTAACACAAGCAAGACCAACACTAATAACAACAACAACTAACTCATCTACAGGAAGACCAATCCTATTATTATAGCTGAACTGCCAAGCTGTCCAGTGCCTTCATGTGGTTGCTAACTGCCATCATTAGCCACAGTGCTCTTGTATGGAATAGGGAGGCGAGTCGGAAGCTCCTCGCAGAATATGTTGACACGCTGATTTCCTACAACTACTTACAGTTAAGTGCAACACAGAGTAGGCAGGGTCTTTACATGAAGTGTTGCAGTCTCTCAAATGTTCTATTGTCAGTGGGGCATTGGTCTAGACTGATTCCATTGCATTATGTGGATACAGTTTTCTCCTGAAATTAGATTTTCTAATGAAACGTTCTTGCGTTACACGGTGGACACTTGTATTACTGGCCTGGGGTTCAGTCCACTGATAAGTAGTTTAAGATAATGATTGAATTTTCACAGTCACTCCAATTAAGATTGGGGTAGAATTTTCAATTATTCCATCTTACGTGTGTTTAAAGTCATTGTATCCAACCTTTCTGACGTATATCACGTAGATAATTTATATACATGCAATATTCTTTGCACCCACCTTACCAATAGGACTATTGTCATCTGGATATCTGTTTGAATTCTCTTGAATCTCTTTTCCCTTTGGATCTTGATTTTTTGAATATATCTATATATTATTCCAAAGCGTACAAAATTGTAACATGATTGAAATCAACTACTACAAAGCAGAATTTGTCAAATAGATCATTGTAACTTCACCTCCATGATCTTCTCTTCTCACATTATCGTGACGTAATAACATATCATCTATTTTTCTAATCGTGATAAAACATTATTATACCTTATCTTCAGAATCACTTCTAACGTATACAAGTCAACACAAGGTAGATCGAATCAAAAGGAATGAATGTA
This sequence comes from Gibbula magus, assembly GCA_936450465.1. Lineage (NCBI taxonomy): Eukaryota > Metazoa > Mollusca > Gastropoda > Trochida > Trochidae > Gibbula > Gibbula magus. The sequence goes on along the minus strand of OW388290.1, from coordinate 12,906,876 downwards.
CCACTGCCCGATGTACCACTGCCCGATGTACATTTTGTATTTTCTGTGTTCATGATGCTGTACCAGGTTTGCATAATTCTTACAGAGAAAGTTGATAATTCGATAGTATTTCATGACAATGACCCTATTCTGGCATCTTTTGGAATACACTTCGTCTTGGAAGATCCACCATACTATGCTCTTGACATTTCCAGTTGCACTAGGAACTGGTGTTTAGAGGCAATATACTTAAGAAAGGATCACGTAATGACTGCGTACAACTGCATACCGAAAGTTTGTTCACCTACATGTGTATCTTAGTGCAAATATCATGTAAATTGACGTTCATTGTAACATCAATAAAATTGCATAATATACAATGACAATAACTCATTATATATCCATGAGTAACATAATCATCCTCAAAGGTATCCTGTGATTGTCACGTCAGTGGTGCATGTTTATGAAATTTGGCATTATGAAAAAGACAGAAGGGGTCAAATTTTGAAATTTCAAACTTCACTAATTTTCTAATAAAAGTTTTCATATCGACCAAATAAGGACAATTTCATCACAAATATATTGAATGAATATAAGAGAAGATAGACGATGTATGTTTGAAGCAGTTGATTACTTAATAAATATTTCACAGAAGAAAATAAAAACTGTAGTTTTGAAAAGATTGACCCATGGTCACTTCAAAGAGCTGCCAAAACTGTAACCGCTTACTTTGAGGCATCAAATCAGATTATGCCATGTAACACCTGTCTTATCATAATGCAAAATGCAAAGTGATCAGTTTAGTTTTCGCGTTGATACGATGCTTCAAAGACATGCCAAATTACATGATAGTTGCACTAAAATACAAAATTAGGTGAACAAACCTTCGGTAATCTGCTGTATTCATTTAATGACTGTGTATGTCAATGTTCCATGCAATCGTTGAGTCAAGATAATATTGCCATTTTAGTCACGATGTGTTGAATTAGCTTATTTCGGCAACTCATTAATCCCCTATCATATACAAGTTGTGATGTTCCAATTATTGTCTTAGTAGTAAGTAGTTTAAATAAATCCAATTATAAAAGTTAACATATATACTTCAGTTGGATTATCAAAGTGATCGATCATACAAACGTTTTGATGTTACAATTATAGTTTTAGTAGTTAGTAAGTTAACTAAGTCTAATTATAAATGTTAACATATATTTCAGTTCGAATAAAAAATAATTCTATCACATTGAAGTTTTGATGTTCCGATTATATTTACCCACACCTGTGCACTCATGTGAGTTATAGATGAACATTTCAATATGTCAACAACCTAAAATATATATTCATGTGCTCTTGTACTATGATGTTGTATTTAGAACAGTTGAAATAAAATAATATCAGAAATTATTTCTTCATAAATAAACATATGCCTAGTTCAGTTATGTATATGTTCACGTGGATGATATATGTATCCTGAAGCAGTTTATCCGGTAGCACTTAGAAAATGTCAACACGTAGGTATTTCCACATTTAACATTACCGCGTGAAAGGTTACACATTGTAAGAATTACAAAAGTTTTACTTTATGTAGATATTTAAGCACACGGAGTTTAAATAATGATTTTGTAACTAGAACTTTACATTTAGGGTACTTCCATTTCTTCCCCTTATGCTTGATGACTAGAAATGATTTAAAATTGATTTGAAATCACATTGTGCATATGCGATTATAGCATCCAACTCTCGTCACTGTCAACTGCAGCTAGTTTTATTATAGCCTAATATTCACTTGGCTGGCTTTGTGAGGGATTTAAAGTTCTTTTATATTGCCTATTGTCTGAGTGTTCATTTAGCAGTGTCCCTGTGGCATTCCCAGTCTGAAGGCTCTAATTGACGATACCTGTAAGTGATACCTTAATGGTCTGATTGACATTTAAACGTTGTTACCTTAAATGGTAATCTAAACCTTTTCACATTCAATGTTGACTTGATGATTCATTCCATTCCATGTCTTACTTCACATGGTATCATTAAATTCATTTATATTTCCAGTGACGTCTAGTCTATGCTTATTACGAAACAGTGACACTGGACACCGTGAACAAGATTAATGGTTTCCTTGGAAACGTTTTTGAAACGATGGAATTGGTGACGTTCATGATACCAAGAAACAAACAGATTGCACACACCTATAAAAAAGGTTATACACAGTTCTGGTGGTTCTATGTTGTAAACGGTGAGTCATTGGTGGTATCAGGAATATTATCTCAAGAGTATGACACTGAGGTGTTAACGACTACATGAGGCATTGCACAAATTATTTAAGTATTTCATACACATTTGAAAACCTATAAAACAATTTCATATCGCCAGGCTTGTAATACCACACATTGTTGATTTAGAAAGGGGATTAACAATTAACAATTAACAACATGGATTAACTTGAAACATAGTATGCATATATAGTGCATGCTTCAATATAAAAGAAATCAATCGAAATGAAGATTTAAAAAGTTATTTGACAAGACTATTCATGTCATCGGAGCTAGATATACTCTAAATAAAAATTAATATTGATATGACTTTATATCAATATTATATTGTTATACTGACCAATTTAGGTTACACGTAGTCCCCTAAGTGACCATTCACAGGAATGTATTATACTTAGAATACGTCCAGCTTCATATGGATAATCTTACAGCAGGATGATGTTGTCGTGGAGGAGTATTCTCACTTTGCCACCACCTAGCACATTCCTATTGTTCTCGGTGGCAAAGATGGTCATGCATGCTAATTGGTAAAACAATAGATGAGGCAGGGGATCGTCTCAGTAAATTTTATTCAAATTCTAACATTCTCCTTTCACATTCACAATTTCAATATAATCATTCCTCAATATAATACATTTATTTTATTTTTGATAAATAATCAGCACTGTCATTATACATAATACATCATAATCATAGCACATACATTATTTAACCATAATACATATACAGATACATTTCGTCTCAAGAAATTGAATTCCAAATTCACAATATATTTGAGACATCATTTCACATTCATAATATATACATTCATTATACATTAAATTCAATTTAATTATAGCACTAGATTCAGACAAATGTATTTTACAAATCAGCACATACATCATTCAACAACACACAGATACAACATATACAAATAACTTTAAAGTCCAACAAGGTGAGATACTGAATCTGCATATTCCCAGCTAGGAGAGAGTCCTTCTCCCTTTGCAGGCGCTGGTCCAACTCCCTATACTTCTTCTTCCGTGGTGGCTGACGTCCACCTGCAGCAAGTTGACACATAACAATCTCATTGCATGATTGTTCCTTCTGAATTAAGCTTATAAACTTATAGAGGTTTGGATGGCAGGGTCCAGATTTGTTCAGTTTGGAATGCCATCCCTCAACATGGTTGGTTGTTCTGGCACCGTCGTTGTTGAAGTGGTTCCACATGGCTCGGCCAGGAGCCTCAACCCACGTCTCCGTCATGTAGTCTGTGAACTGGAGGATGGCAGGGTCGGTCATGTCGACTTCTTCCAAAGCGTGAAGCCAAACGTCGTCGATGTCACACAGTCGCAGGAGAGGCAGATCAGAGGCGCGGCGAACAAAAAGATTCACCACAGGATCAGAGGAGAATTTGGCTTGTAGGCCAAACCGTTGAACATTTCTCCAGATGGATTGTCTAAAATGGAAAAGGCAACCTTTGGGTTCGCAATTAAACACAGTCACGGCAGCATTTTGGGCAGCAGTTTCAAAGTCCGTCATCATGTAACTGGGCTGCAGCTGCAGATGGAGATCAACACATTTCTGCTTTACAATATTGAACAATTTAACATACGTACATTGTTTCTTATCAGACATGAGAGCATAGACAAGGGGATACATTTTCTGACCAACAAAAGCATGAAAGGTATACAATTGGTAAAATAATTTTGGACAAATATTAAATGTCCCGTCAGCATATATGGTATCAGCTGCTGCAAGGTGCTCCAAGTTGGATCTAGTTGAGAAGACGAGCATGTCGTCGTCGGAATGGAGCAGGAAGTTGTCACCATTCGAGGTCTTCGTGTAGATGTCTGGGAGGTCGATCTCTGAGCGTTGACTAGGTAGAGGTAGAAGTGCCTTTGCTCTGGCACGGTAGAGACTGGAGTGGACGCTGTAGAACGTTGGTGCTTCTGCAACAGCTTCGGCTTCATCTCTCCGCATCTCTGAAAACAGAATTAAAATTAAATCAAATAGTCTGGACAGTATGATTATATAAGATAATTCTACTTATATGTTAATATATTTTGTTTCAAGGCAGAGGGCCAATTATGTACAACAGTAATATACAATGTATAAACATATATAAATCAAGTTAAATCAGAAGTAAAAAGAGCCAAAACTTCTACTCATACATACCATGTAACCCGGAAAGGTAAATTGAATGAATCGATCTGCTGTCCTCCTTAACCATCTCCTTCACTGATGAATAAAACTTGTCAAACGCGATCTTGCTATGAATTGGACCATGGTTGTGGATGTTGTTAACTGTTGTGATGTAGTCGTTGGATGTGTTGATAGTAGCTGGACATGTTGATATGCAACATTTCCAGTGGATGCTGGTACCTCTGGTTCTCTTCACACGATACTTATAACCTTGATATACAAGGCTTCTACCACCACGGTTGTTGGGGATGAACTGAGTGTCTACCTGTGCATTTGCCATTTTGCAATGAATGACTTAATCTGAATGTTCTTATATACCAGTATCTACAGTGGTCACTTATCAGTAGTAATTAGTTAATCAATAAATACGGAAAATCGCTCACCAATTTTATGAGTGAACATGTTTCACATCTATCTAGGTGGTGAACACATTTCAGTATTCAATGACTACGATGGATATTAATTTAGGAGGTGAGCTCAGTTCAGCATTTGATACGACCCCCGTGCTTGTATAAACATTGTTAATCTAAATCCCGGTTACTCCTTGGTGGCCTGGTGGCAAACTGGGAACAAATCGTCGTGGACAGCAGGTATGTCCATCTCACTAAACCTTGACCGCTGTCCACGGCACACTGGTCACTGATTGAGAGAGTGTACCAGTACTCTAGTAATGAGGGGATCAACTCCGAGACAGATGGACACATCCATGGAAGTCCATTAGATCGATGTGCACCGCCGACTGAAATGTGGTTATCAGTATGAAGCACTGAACCAACTATAGCTGGAGAAGATTTGGACACTAATACAGTGTATACTAGAACTCAGATAGCAGCAATCTGGTCTTCTGCGATGTAAAGTGTTGATTCAAATCACGCTATCTTCTTATTTAACCTAACTACTTTTACCGACATAAATATATTTGCCTTCTGCATTGACAAATCAGTCCAAATTAGTGTTGGTAATATGTCACATAGCTATGCGTGTATATCGGTGGCATGTGGTGTTTAATATTATTTATTATAAGACAGCAGTGACACATTGAAACGATAGAATTCGTCAAACTAGACGGTTTTGTTTTTGTTCTGTCCTGCTCTGGATCAGTGAAACGTGTACACACATGTACATGTACGAGGTCCCAACCCAAATACAGATAAGGCTCATATTGAAGATGGTCCCTTGTGGAGTCTTAAAAATGGTGAATGCATTGATATTCAAAAGTGATAAATTACGAATGTATACTTTTTATCTTACGATAATGTTTATCCAGAGATTTCCGAAAAGCAGCACATACGTGTACAAGATACTCATAGAGCTATAGTTTCCCTTGTGAATAAACGGTTGAACTGTACCTCAAATTAGTAAAGAAATCATTGATATCATTAGATACAAGAAGACCCCTACGTGACTGGTCAAGTACGTGGACATAAGACATAAGATCTCTCTCCATTGCTCTAATTGGAGAAGTCATCGACTTGGTCAGAAATTCGATAAAAGTCTTCTCTTCAGAGGTTTATTAATTTGCATTTGCCGAGACCAGTCGACTCATGTTCAGGAGTTTGATTGCTTCATCGTTATCGTTTTATCTTCCTTATCTTTAGTTGAACACTACCCTGGATTTATCGGTCTAGCTTCATGGGATCACCATTTTTATATAATAAAATCATATAAACAAGACTTATAATATCTGCATCGATATCTCAGATATATGTGGGCGGTTTCTTTTCATCGTATTACATACACGTAGTTATCAGTAAAGAAATTAAGAACATAAAACAATGATTTCAATCTGGATAATGGTATTCTATTTTCGCATCGACATTTCCCGAGTTCGAGAATACAAGCTTTTGCTTTGAGAAATAATATAATATAATTAAAAAAAACTTTAACATGCCAGCGCAATTCGACAAAAAGAGAAACTGAAAGCAGAGACTCTTCTTATCACGTAAAGTATATCATTGTACATATATCCTGTTTGAACTCTGAGACCTCATATTCAACAATACCCTCACATCCAAATAACAATTTTCGTTCAATTTCATTTGATTCAGTCTGTAGTATTAATCGTAATACAATAAACGTGCATAATGATTAAACCGCTTGAAACAAATTGTTGAAATACCTCCTGATCGTATAATTGTACAATGGTCGATGTATTTTAACATAAGTTATTCAGTTGATACATAGGAATTATATCATGTCATATACATATCAAAATATTACCAATTTCATGACTCTTCAGTCGTATACACTTTTCAACACAGATATGACAAGATTTATTTATTACTTTGATCATCAATGGATTAAACTGAATAGCACGTGAGAGACGATCACAGGATGGACGCTGGTAAGCGTTCCAATATATCCATATCCATAATATTTTACATGACGTCTCTATCCACAATATAACTAAACTTGTTTTAATTACAGAAGTTATACATATACATTCAAATACATCGACGTATCAATAAACAATCATTTCCAAAACATTTACAGCATTTCATGTCAATTAACAAAAGAGATAAAAATAAAAGAAAGGGATGGACTAAACATAACTTAACATATGATTTGGACCAACCTCTGTTAGCTCTGTTAGTATTTGAATGATTTAAAGATGAAATAAACATGACTGACAATCGATGAGGATGCTCGTAAAATTATATACGTTTCAGTCGAAATCGAATATGAATTACTCAGTATTCATTTATAAATATATTGGGTACTTGCTTTCATGATAATTATGGTAAGGAGAATGAACTGTTTCCATTGACTACTTGAAAACGTTATATTGCAGGAGGAGAATTCCTAATAATGTTGTGATACTGAGACTGACCTTTCAGCAGTTTTAAATTGGCCCTGTCAGACATTGTATCTGAGCAATCATCTGAATCATACTAAATATTTTGACATTAAGAAATTCAATCAATCACAATGTATTTGAAGTTACATCTTTAATTTAAATTTCATCACAATCTGACGTTAAATACATCTTTAAATGCTCCCCATTATAAATAAAAGCATAATCACATTAGTAAAACATTTCATCATATCAATACAGTGTTAATAGACCTGTCATCGCGGGTAATGTTAATACGGCGAAAGTGTCACTGATTTAAAGTAATATATTCGTGTTATTGTTATGTGTCTGCAGTAGAACGTGGGCACTATATCAGGTATCTACTTATGGCAACATTAGTCATGACATGAATATTACTGTATCATACAATGGATGGTGTTCTCGGTAGGATAAAGGCAACGGATATTTTCGATATCCGTTGGGGTCATATACGGATACAGTTTAAGATGCAAATTACATAGGTCAAGTGTCGGAACTTCTTTTGAAAATGACGTCACACGCCTTAACATTTCGAACGCCTGTGATAACGCAAATTGCCATTACAGTTGCAACAGCTTCATGTAAATACACATTCTTCATTTCATAAACAATAATGCATGGTGCGACAATATTTATTATGGCCAAACAAGTTCATCGCCAGTTGAAATCTACCGAGCAAACTACTCACAGTCACAGGTAGCAAAGGCAGTTTGAGTCACATATTCATTTACCGAACGTTAATCTTCACTGTTCCATAATTTGACTTGTGTGAAGAGGTTTTTAGAAGTAGCTGCTTCATATTCAGTTTAGCTCTCTGTGTGAGATGCGAGTCGAAATTTCCAGCCGAGCGGAAGGGAAGCAACTCTCGTGAGATTGACTCCCTCGCCCATGAACACGAAACACGAAAGCGACAGGACCCGAGGTCGAATTCCCCGTCCTTGCGTTAATTTTTCATTAGAAAACGCATTTGAAATTTAAAAGTACACTGAAAATTAAGATCATGCCAAAATAACAATTATTTTACTGAAAGCATAATTTAGGAGGTATTATTTTGTGTCATTTTATCGTGACAATAACACGCTGTTCATTTGCATATATCAATACGCGTAGTTACAGAAACGTTCACATTTGAAATTAATGTTGTTAAGCTGTTTTGCGCAAAATGAATGAAGAATGACATTGTATGATAAAGAAGTTATCATGCTCGTGTGTTTTGGAATGGTAAATATCCTGCATTAGGAAGAAACACTATGTATTTAGCTCGCCAAGGCTCGCAAAATACAATGTTTATTCCTAATGCAGGATATTGACCATCCCATACTCTCATGATAACCTCTATTGGTTAAGCACAAATTGACATATTCGAAACATTCTCATGTTCAGGATGTTCAGAGGACAAACACTTTATTAATGAAAAGATTTTAGATCAAATATGGCTGTCATAGGTGCTTGAATGAAACAGGTACATCGGAACTATGATCTCATCTTGATGTACTTATTGGTTGTACTATATAATGGAGACTATGCCATGTGTCCATGTGTATGACGTCGATATGACATCGAATGAAGCATGGAGTCATTCCTTTTAGTTGTTTAATGCTTTGTGTCTTTTATTGATCTGCATTTCTGATATCCCTTAACTCAACATAGACACTGGCTCAACTTGACCTGGAGGAACTCCACACTGGTCAGTACACTAAGTGGTCAACACCTGGTCAAGATTAAGCTCGATAACGCCCAGGATTAGAGAAATTGTGCAAAGATCCATTTGCTAATGTCTTCACATTTACCAGATCTTTTACTGTTTTCCTCGTTGATTTGTGTATTTTCTGTACAATCGGTTAATTCAGGAACACGGTGGATAGAGCTAGAGGTTCTTAGTGTTGATGAAGGTAAAACCAAAGTCTTTACTGAAATGGAACGCAATTTTGTCACTGAAAACAAGATATGTTTCTCATATTATCGTTAACTTTTGGTGAACCTGAACTGCATGTTGAGCTGCGTACTTTCACGAGAAGAGGTTTAATGAAATATTTATAAATTAAATTAAAGTATTGATCAGAGAACGCTGAGATCAATGTCTTAAGACGTTGTGTAGATTGGTTATACGGAAGCATAAGATTGCACGGACCCTGTGAATAGTGACAGCCTTGGTGAAATAATTTGAGCTTAATGTGCCCGAAATCACCAGCATGTTGCGAGAAGGAACAACAAGAAATTACTGGAACAGAGGTTGTGATGCATGTGTGTCTTTTCAGTAAGCTAAAAATACGAGTACGTTGTTATCTTGTGAAGCCCGGGTGTTAATGTTCTGTTATACTAATGAAGCATGGCATCCAAACATCACTAAATGTGGAAAATCTCTTTTCAAGCACGACCCTAAATCGGAATTTGAACTCCAGACGGCTTCATCCGAAATAACACGCACAAATCCATTTCCATCACCTCGAAACAGTAATCATATCTCAAAATTGTGAACACGGATACTGTAGTTAAAACTTTTCTTATGTCATACACAATTATTCATAATATAGCTAATGTTTGTTAATAGGGTTGCTGACATAATAATACAGGTTAAATGAGCTAATATCATCATAACAGTATTAACTTGTTATTTATAATATCATATATTGTAATTCTTCCCCTCAAAGTTGAATGGAAATGAGCTGCTTCTATATTCACATTAACAACATAAAATAAGAGCTCATTCAAATAGCCATTGACATTTCACTCGCGATCAAATGATAGATGTTGTTCAGAAATAGAAATGCTTGACGTCAATGTAATGAGACCATTTATGATTCAAAGATTTTGTAGTCAAAGATGAGTGTGATTATTCATGCAACAATATATATATTCAAGTTGATAAATTACCCTTTGCATGATGATTTGTTGACTTGATGACGTGTGAGAACAGCTGTGTAAATATGTAACATAGCACTTTCCTTCAGGCTATAAATACCAGTGTATCATTGCATTTACTATATCCTTTGATTTAAATGAATTTCCAATAAAACTACAGCTAACATTTTACCTACAGTGCGACAAACATGTTCATAGGTTCATTAAATTTCAATATGTTCACATTCAGATCGAACGTAACTCGTGTCTCGTTTATCTATCTGAGTACTGCCCAGCAGAGGACATGTAACAGGTAACCATCACTGTCACCTTTCACTTTAAATAAATGCAGCCAATCAGAGACCTTCTTATAATTAGATACAGCATTGAATATGTTGTTTCCTACGTCAAATCAAGTCGGTCCGGTGTCTTTCTGGCCTCGTCGCTGATTGGATGGAGTAAAATATGACCTGACATGACCTCAATGGTGCAGTACTCAGATCAGGTACGAGTGTCAAGTTCCATCTGATTTATATTATTACTCAGCATACAGTGTCTCTTCGTATCTAAGTTTCAGTCAAGTGATCATGACATCAAATTTGAAAATCCACACACGTTAAAACTTCTTTACCTGTGTTCATCTCTCATAAATTCGTTAGTTCCAGTGGTCGAAGAGCACTTGCTTCTAGCCATCTACATATCGTTACGACCTGTCTCCTCTGTCAGTTACATCCAAATTAAGCAAATACCCTATCACCAGATGCCCTCTGTGTTATGTTGATGTATTGTTTAGAAGACAGTTTCCCACATGTAAGTGTCTAAAGTTCTTATGCATATCCTGCTGATGACGCAAGCCATGTCCGAGCTACAGTGATTCCAATAAGCACATGTCATAAGCGTCCACTCCTCAGTGCACATCGATCTAATGGATCTCCCTGGATCTGTCCATCTGTCTCGGAGTTGATCCCCTCATTACTAAAGTACTTGTCACTCTACACTCTCTCAATCAGTGACCAGTGTGCCGTGGACAGTGGTCAAAGCTTCAGGGAAATGAACACACTTGAGGTCTATCACTTCCTACCTACTGGAGGAGGGACATTCAACCTCAGTTTGTGGTATTTGAAGCAGCAATCTACCGCCATGAACCACCAATATTACTTCTCATTAGCTTCTTCTTGACTGTCACTTGATGTGTATAATCACTACCTCTCTGATGTCATAGTCTGTTACACCCCAATCATTGTCGAATGTATCACATCCTTTGAGTCAATTTTAGCATCCTCCGATTTCGGTTATTGTTGCTGTTATGATTTTCTTGTTTTGTCTCTGTTTCACTACCGATTATGTCACTATTCTTATATTCTTGCAAAGCTACCAGTTCATGCCTAAGGAGTCTTCCATGGGTGATCATCATTCAATAGCTGACGCAGCTGTTTGGGCAAACGTAGCAGTGGTCATGGGTCACGGACAGAGGTCAGTTTACTGGCTATAAGTGGTTACATTGTCAATTCCATAAACACTCTAAAATACGTATAATGTCAATTGGTACAGGCTGGGTGGGCAAAGGAAAGTGTGTTTGTTTTTATAAAGTGATATTTCTTTTCAATGAAGAATTTTGAAGCGGATGCTTGGATAATATTTTGTGATTCTGAGGTATTAAAAGAAACAATTATTGTCAATGACTGAATTGGTTACTTCTTTACTCATTGTCCTTAGCCAAACGAGTTTTATTTTCCCCTGAAGTATGTACCAGGAAGTGAAATAGAGTAGTATGTATGTTGACACGAGTTTATCATGTAGTGCACTACGACTTCATTCGTTTTATTGATCACTTCCATTGGTATTATTACTAACAAGAGCCTAACATTTACTCAATGATATATTTTACTTTTCACACCAAGTTTGCTGTCAGTTCATTTGCTTTCATGATTCCTGATCGTTTTCAACAATTTGGCTTCATTAAATTGCCCTTTATCTACTACCTATACAATAAGAAAGAAACGTTTCTTGATAACATTTTTTTCATTGTGAACACACACGACGTTTCGTATGCTTACTTCTGTATAAGGTGATACTTGATGTACATTATGAAGAGACTCATTTCCAATACTTTGACATAGTGCTTTATATGGTATGTATTTCAATATCCATTAATTATAAGTGTATTGGATAGCTTTAATGAGGAATCATGAACTCTTAATTATAATTTGCGATTTATAATAGAGAATATTCCAGAATATAACTTAAAAAGGGATGTAAAATGAGTAAAAATTATATTTTGTAAGGAATCACTGACTGCACCATCGCCTATCAACACCAGTGATTGATTGAGACTGATTGGTAACACAACTAAATTCAATCATTTATTCACGAGACTAAACGATTTATATAACACATTTATACTTATGCATCGCTTCTTTTCATGTTAATTTTCTTCTTGCAATTCTGTCTTATCCAGTACCTGTCACCTTTTTCTTACGAATGGAATGTTATATACTGTAAATACCAAGGAGAGGATATCCTATGTTGGATAACTTGTTCCCAATCCGTTTCATTATGAATAAAATATGTTTAAACCAAACTCAACTAAACACCAATATATGTATAACTCATATCAATATAAACCAAGCTACCCACAGAAACCTACTACACACGACAACAAGACTATCTGCAATAATTAACAATGTTGTTCTTTTTTCGAGTGGAATCCCATGCAGGATTCGAACTCATACCCGCATGCCAACACTGACTGTCCAAACAGTTTTCGCATTAGGCCATCGAGACCTTTACGAACATGAGGTCCAACAACTGGTTCTAAAACTTGTTACATTCAGTACCCCACTAATAAATGTCACATAGCACAGCCCCTAAATGTTGAACGCATTAGATAATAGATAGACAGTGTGAACCCAAAATAACACTGTTACATTTCTTCACTTTTTAAATGCATGTTTTTCTGATACTATAAATGTTTTAATTAGTCTAAACACCTGAACGAGAAACAGGGTATCTCTTTGAAGTTGGACTGATGTATCTAGACAACACAAGACCTTTAAACATCCGTCTCAAACTACCATTTAAGGGATCTATGTAATATCAAGTAAACTATCCATGGTCTCACTTACTGGTTATGTCAATTAGCACCTCCAGGCTGGAAATGTCAGAGTAGCTATACAAGTTGAACACTCAGACAATAGGCGATATAGAGGACATCAGAACAAATATAAAGCTATTGATAGTCTTCCAAAACGTATAAGGTTACCTGTAAGTGAGGGACTGTCGAGTGTTTTTAGAAACAATAAAAGGAGAATTTACAATGGCAATAATTGTAATTTTTGACAAATCAAAAGAGAACCATTGTGAATGTTTAAGAGTCGTTCATGAAATTCAGAAATGTTCACAGTTCGATCTTCTGTCATCGCGTTACATTTAGACCACTTGGAGAAACACGTGTTTGGTCATATTTAATACGGTCATTATAAGATTTTCAATGGTGAAATGCGGCATTTATCGGTGAAAATAAAATCCGTATTTTCGATGAGTGAAATAACATGTTATTCTACTAAGTGAAACAACACTTTCAATCATATGACGTCATCGTAACAATAGAATAACGTCATAGAAGACCGCGATAAAGCCATGGATGGTCCATTCATAAAAGGAACGTCTTTTACAAACTGTGCATAAATTCTTAAATCTTATAAATAGAACATTTAACATTTCACGTCGAATATCATGTCATCTCACCTCGCGATCGTTCATATGAAAATAACTTACTGGATCATTTAAAATAAGTTTAGTTCACGATAGCAAACACAGCCATCAGAAGTGTTGGTGTGTGACGTGCATGGCCTGAAAGAAATATGATTGTCATGTATGAAAAGCGTGCGAGCGAGCGAGCAAGACAATGTGCTGATGTGTAATCGTATGTATATCTGATCTATGGAACAAAAGAGTGAATCTTACACAATGGTTTTTCATGTAAGACCAACTAGTTCCAGAGCGCTGCTCACTACACTTACTATGTACACGTGAAGACATCAGCAAATTGGTTCTTTCTCAATTATTCTAATGGTCAGCGTCTTACAGACCCTGGCATTGTGGTCTTGCATGAGTTATGAGATAGTCAAATATGTCTTTAGATAATGAAATGTGGAATTACTCTAACCTGTAATGAAAGAAAATGTGGCGCTTTTACGAGACTGTCAGCGTTTGTTTAGTATCATCGTGGTGAAGGGTTCAATACGTAGATACAAACCAGTGTGGTCTCCATGGTTGTGTCCATCTGCCTCGTTGGTCACTCTACACTCTCTGACCAGGGTGGTCTCCATGGTTGTGTCCATCTGCCTCGTTGGTCACTCTACACTCTCTGACCAGTGTGGTCTCCATGGTTGTGTTCATCTGCCTCGTTGGTCACTCTACACTCTCTGACCAGTGTGGTCTCCATGGTTGTGTCCATCTGCCTCGTTGGTCACTCTACACTCTCTGACCAGTGTGGTCTCCATGTTGTGTCCATCTGCCTCGTTGGACACTCTACACTCTCTGACCAGTGTGGTCTCCATGGTTGTGTCCATCTGCCTCGTTGGTCACTCTACACTCTCTGACCAGTGTGGCCTCCATGGTTGTGTCCATCTGCCTCGTTGGTCACTCTACACTCTCTGACCAGTGTGGTCTCCATGGTTGTGTCCATCTGCCTCGTTGGTCACTCTACACTCTCTGACCAGTGTGGTCTCCATGGTTGTGTCCATCTGCCTCGTTGGTCACTCTACACTCTCTCAGTCAGTATCCATGGTTGTGCCCATCTGCCTCGTTGGTCACTCTACACTCTCTGACCAGTGTGGTCTCCATGGTTGTGTCCATCTGCCTCGTTGGTCACTCTACACTCTCTGACCAGTGTGGTCTCCATGTTGTGTCCATCTGCCTCGTTGGTCACTCTACACTCTCTCAGTCAGTATCCATGGTTGTGTCCATCTGCCTCGTTGGACACTCTACACTCTCTGACCAGTGTGGTCTCCATGTTGTGTCCATCTGCCTCGTTGGTCACTCTACACTCTCTCAGTCAGTATCCATGGTTGTGCCCATCTGCCTCGTTGGTCACTCTACACTCTCTCAGTCAGTATCCATGGTTGTGCCCATCTGTCTCGTTGGTCACTCTACACTCTCTGATCAGTCAGTATCCACTGAGCAGTGGTAAAGGTATCATTGATATAGACAGACTAGTATTATTTGATTGTATAATGGGCCAGTTGCCCCTTTACGAAATAAACAAGGTTTCACATTAATTTTTTTTATTTCCACTCGAAAATTAGGTCCATTTCCAGTGTTCGATTTATTTGGTAGATTTTATGGCTTCGGAAACAAGGACAGACATTGACATATCTTGACTGAATCAATTGTTTGATGCCCAATGTGTAAATACCTCCTGTTCTTAGTAATATAGTCAGATCATATGAACGAGGAGAGAAACAACCCTTTTACATGTTGCTCTCTGACTGACTTAGTTTAGTGTCCATCGCCTACCCTGTTTTGTCATTTCCATTTTTGGAAAACCGAATAACAAGTGTCTTAGTTGATCTAGCTAAGGTGTGTTTTCATTCATATTTTGGTGAAGCTGGTGGGTTGAGACAGAAAACGCTGCTTTTAAACCGAAAAATATGCATTTAAGTGTGTTTCGTCTTTTTCTAGCTTATATCAAGAACTGTACAAACGTTGTTGCCAAATCTTTAAAACTACACATGGTTGAAGGGGTTTTTCACAATACTAAATGGGTTTTTGAAGGATGATCAGTCCACCACCTTTCTTCACCACGTACATGTAGGTTTAACACTTGCTTCCATTTTCAGTTTTAAAAATGTCGGAGTGTCATGGTAATTAATTAAACTAGATCATTTTTGTTCTTTCTGTTTTGTTAAATCATGATATCAAAAGAGTATCAACATTTAAAGTGAACATGGATATTAATTGTTCATACAATTCTCTGCTGTATGTTTTTATGTCTTGATCATCAAACACGGTTTCTATTGGTCTTATTGGTCCCCAGATATGAACAGATTACACCAGTGAAGTGAAAATATGACTCTTGATAGAACTTATGTTACCGGAGACGACCAAACTGTTAACTTCCATTATACAACAAGTACACTATGGTCGACTTTACCACGCTAGGGGTATGCTTGTAGTGTTGAGCTCGTTAGTCTAACACACAGTCTGAAAGCAAAGTGTCATATTCAATAGAAATTCAAATTCCGTTGTTTGGAGACGTTTACCATCAGACTATTGGGGGACTTCTCATGGTTCGATGTCTCATCACAACTTCAATCGTATTCTCAACGGAATTGAAGTCCTACAGTTACACAGAAGTGAATATTTTCTCTAATTGTTTTTGAACATTTACGGATTAGAACTGTCAAATATTTGAAATTGCTGAGAAAACACTAATTCTTTAAAGTCTTGTTATAAGAAATTAAACTTGATGACAAAATTTGCTGAAATTTCGGTTTTAAATAAAATCTTTAATAAAAATAGTCACCCAAAAGAATCGATGGCTATGAATATATTTACCATTGGTCCACAAAGTGTATTCCTTTATCTTTTGAGTTGACTAAACGCTCGTACATACGCTGAGTTCTACTTTGAGATGGAGAACGTACATTCACGTACAAAATATAATGTGAAGGGTTTTAAAATTCAATATTCATTTAACAAAGTAAATATAAGATAAAAGGACAGTAAACAGCCTTATCAACGGTTTAGAAGGATTTATCATCTAAATGGTCATACTCAAATTAATTGCATTGTTGAATAATTCTACTTGTAAACCACTCATCCCTAATATGTCAGTTTGAATTACATAAAACAGGCGTTTATTTTATCTTCTTAACAAACAAAAATAATCTGTAAAAGGACTTTATAATTTTTATCTCTTATTTGAATTCTTTATTTCAATAAAGCCCTTGAGAGTTGAGTGCAAATCGGTATCTGTTTGTTTGATGCAAACGTGCGTGTCCAAAGATAGGACCAAGCAATGCGATTGGTATAAAAGCGATGATGTCAATGATATGACACGTGATGAATTGTTACTGTTACTCTGATAACACGAGCTCATCTGCCGATGATGCTACAGGGGTTAGTGATCGTTAGTTAGTAAAATTATCAGATCATGTTAAAAGTACTACAGGACCGTACGGAGGGCACGTATTTGTGGACTGGTATTTTGCATCAATGATTAAACCAATTAAATACTTAATGATAACTAGAACGATGGATATGACCGGTATTTTGATAAAACTGCATTGTCCTGAAGCGCAAATGGTATTCTTTACATTTACGAGGTAATGGAGGTACAATGTATATAATGTTCAGTCTGTCCGTCTCTCCTTCCTTCCGTCTGTTCGTTTGACCAAACCTTTGTCAGGAGCATATCTACCATATCATCTTATGTCAACCATGATCCCTAGATGTGATTTTTGAGGTTAAAACTGATGGGTTTTTTTGGGTCTTATAAGTGTGCATGTATATCATAAAATATTTTAAAATATTTGAATACATGTACTAAGTGACTGGTTCCATAAATAATAGTTGCGTTATGACATAGTATATTATTATAGACAATTGCAGTGTTAAAAACAGACCGCCTGTCACCAGACGTTTAACTCCTAGTGGCATGACATATGTTAAAAGTGGCGATGGAAACGGGATGCGATGTTGTTCATACGTTAATCAATTACTGTCGACATGTTGGTCTGATGATATGGAAAGCATTGCTTGCAATCTATCAAAGAACACCACACGAACTGTTGGACTATTCATTTCCATTTTTCCTTTTGTGTTCTCGATGTCCATGCTATAAGCGGGGAACACGTCTGTAGTAACATGATTAATCCATTATTGATATTCGTTTAAAAATACATTTAGCACGCATTTTCTAGACTGTTTTGCGAAAACATAATCACAATGTCCTTAACCCCATTTTAATGTTTATAAATGGAATGACCTAACACTCGGGTGACAATATGATCGATATTTTAAATGAAACGAAGTTCTGAATAGTGGAAAAACGTACAATCGCAAGTGAATCTCACATCTAATGCGCAAATGGATTCTGCTATGTAATAGTTAGACCATGAGGGCCTGTTGTCTGATCGTTGAAATGGTTATATTAGTTAGACCACGACCGCGTAGCGCGAGTGGTCTAAGTAACCATTTCAACGATCAGACAACAAGGCCCGAATGGTCTAACTTACTTAGACTATTGCCAAATAATAATACGTTTGTTTAGATGTATCTTATCAACTAATTTAATATTTTTCTCGCGAACTATATTGTTTGGACAAATCACACATACAAAATGTATGAAGCCCATGCCGCACTCGAAATTGACATCAAAACAATACCACAGAGATCGTGAAAATCGCATTCTCACAATTTGCACGTGCGAGTGAACCTCTGACCTGCTCACGTGGCGTCCAGTCATTTGAAAACAGGCATATATAACAATATATCAATATAACTTTCACAATTGTCTTTAATTTTGTTTACAGGTTTCGGGAAGTATTGTCTAGTCTAGTCAACTATATCTATGATGAACGAAGTTAATAAGGACGCCAGGGCCCGAGAGGAACCGCCTGAATACTTCTGAACGTAAACATTGATATCACTGTACATACGTTATAACTTCCCAAGCTGTTTAAACTGTAAACACACTTTTGATGTAATAAAATGTTTATTTGAGTTATGTTCTTCTTTTAATACATGCCAAGCATTTGACGAGATTTTGAAACCACGTAAAAATCGGAATCGTATAAAAAGTAGTTCCGGCCGTGGTCTAACTGAAATTCACGTTGGTTATACCACGGCTCAAACAATAGCAGGTATGGTCTAACGTTAGGATAACCACGTTATTACATAAAGCCGACTCACTTTCTGGTATTGTCAATTATTACATTCAGGCTGGAAATGTCGCAATACTAGTTGAATACTCAGACAATAAACGATATAAAGTGATTCAAATCACATATATTCACCGCAATGCATAGCCACATGGCGTTGCGGGTTTTCTCCCTGCCATAATACTAGCAGCCGCGATATAAGTGAAATACTCTTGAAAGCGGCGTTAAACACCAACTCACCTCAAATCACATATAAAACTTTTGATTTGAAAAACAATAAACAAACGTTTTTGGCTTTTAATGAACACAGTATGTACGATTACTTCCGCAATGAGGATAGTCAATCTATAATAATAATAATACTAATAATAATAATAATAATAATTATAATAATAGTAATAATATTGATGAAGATAAATTCGGCATTTACTCTGCAATTGTATTAGATACAGACCACATGTGGAGATACATGAGATGTAGATATAGATGTATAGATATGTCAATAAGTCGTGCTCAATCTTAAACATTAAATTCAAGATTATTTTGCATAATAATGAACAAGCTTATGGTTTAAACTTGAATTAATTTATGTATTTTGCTATTGCTGGACTAATTTCGTTATCATTTTCCAATAACTGAGATGTAGCGAAGGATTCTTTTGATTTGGTTTTGCCATTTGAATATTGTCTTCCTTGTTAAATTTTAACAGTGGTTTCCTGCTTCGAAGACACAAATTGTTCCATGTTTCATTTGCAAATACAAGTTGCATATTACCACTGGATATTGTCGTTATTACACATCAATGATACAGCGTCCGCATTGTATTGCACATACATAACAATAAAAACACATTAAATGAAATCGATGACCTTAGCTTTCACCATTATACGTTGTATTGTGAGGTATTTTAACCTTTTTACAGCACATCGTTGTGTAGTCATGCTATCTGAAGGAAGTGTGATGTTCACGTATGCAATGGTAATGTCTATGATCTAAGGGTGGTGTTAAGCTGTTGTTAATTGCATGGTAATGAAAATCGCATTTATTAGTTTCACTTCACTTAAATAGTGATTGATTAAAGTCTCTTAAAGGTGAATCCATTGTGTTTCATAAAATTTTATTTGGCTTTAGTACGTTCCAACACACCACATGTGCTGTTTACAATACAACCAAATTCACTCAGCTTGCATATTCATCCCCAGTCGCCAAATATATCATAATTACTAGTTTCCAATTAAAATCGAGTAACATCATTATCCATGTGCAGAAACCGAAAGTGCACGTTCTATTTACATGCACAGTAGTTATATGACCTATTGAACATTATCAACCCAACTTTATTATTTTGTCTGTTTTAAATAAGATTCCAAAATTACGTTTGACTCACTGGCGCGCGCCACACGCGGTGCATTGTCCGGTTTTCGATCAGAAATTTATACTTTTACCTTCATATCGTCAATATACTAAGGCGAATATCATCAAAATGGTAGTTTTCGGTAACAGTTGGTACTTCTCGATACAATAAGGTTAAGACCATGTATAACATTTGGCATATTTGACCCCCAACAACACAATGGATGTACCTTTAATGTCAAACAGAACGTGGGTGTTTTCTGAGATGATTTTCCGACCACTTCAGTTCACATTAAAAGTTTTATTTGGGGTGTTGTCAATGTGTGGAACAGATATTTATATCTAAAGGATATATGTCACAGTAGAAATAGTTGATTCATGTCTGTCAGAATTGATGCAATTTTTAAAACAAAAATCTAAAAACAAAACGGAATTGAGTTGTTTATTATGACCAAACCTACCGAAAGCATATATAAAACGGAAATGACAGTGCTTCGAGTTTAATGATGGAAATTATGTGAATGGTTGAAGAAGTTTCAAAAAGCTGATCGTGTGTCACTTCGGTCACGTGACAGTGTGACACTACTATGAGCTGCATAGAAGAACTGTAAAGAAGTGGATACAGCAACTGAGTTATGGTCTTGTGTGGGTACAGATTCAATTTCTTTTCTCAGTAAACATTAATAAACCTCATTTACTAAAGTGAATGATGGACGCTATGTGATTGTGTGTATCCACTGAGTGCTTGAACTTATAACCAAAATGTAAAATGATCAATCTGATATGCTTTATCCTTACGACTTTGCTACTTATACATCACATATTGTCGCATTTGCTTTCACGAGAAAAGTACATTGATATTTGAGTTCATGTATTCAACATTGGTGACAATATCTAAGATTATCTGAGATTCTGTCATTTTTAATGAGCTCTAATGTATAAGTGTGACCCAGAAGGGTCAATTATTTCTTTGTTACAGCTGATGCAAAGGCAATATATAAAATGTAATAATGAATTTGATTGAAAGTGAGGTTACCCCTTCTCTCAGAGAAGGAAACCCCACTATCAGGCACAATGGCAATCTAATGAGTCACGATAAAATCTATCGCTACTTGCATGGCGTCAAAAACAATGCTATGATGTCATTAAATGTTCTGGTGTCGGCTTTCAAAGGTCGCCAGTATTTCTTTAAAACATATCTATTTCAACTGCAAACATATATGTTATATAGCAATTACCCAATAAGGGAAGTATACGCATGTTGTACAGTCAATACATACAAGTGATCATCTGCTCTAATTAAGCACTGCAGTATATTGATATATATATTTTGACAGATAATTTTGATTCAATATCCGGATTAAAACGGTTGTAACATAATAAATATTTGAAATCTTGGAAGTACACATTTTGAAAATCAAACAATAGCAGCAATGTCATCTCTGACACATATCTTCACCTATATTTGAAATATACACAATTGGCTTAACAAAGTTATAATTACAAGATACTTAAGTATATTGGGTGTGTCACCAATTATATACTCGGTGTAATTGAAAACAAAACATAAATATTAACTAAATATATATAGAAGACCTTGTGCAATGTTTATCCCATGCCGATGACAAAGACATGAAGTGATAAGCTCACCTGATAAATGAAGATTTACTTTCAGTTGTATGTCATGTATATACCAGAGGTATCCTAATTATAAAACAGTCAAATTACCTTGGAAATAAGTCCAGTCTTCACGGAAACAAAAACGAAAAGTCCTTGAAGAGAACTCCTGAACATAAGACTGGTCTCGGCGAAAGCAAATAAATGAACCTCAGAAGAGAAGGCTATTATCGAATATCTGACCAAGTCGATGACTTCTCCAATTAGAGCAATGGAGGGGGATCTTATGTCTAATGTCCACGTACTTGACCTGTCACGCAGGAGTCTTCTTGTATATATTTGAAGGCCCAGACATTTCAGAGTCAATACGACACATAAGTTGTGTATCAGGTATGACTCAACTTTTAGAGTTTACAGAGATCGACATATAATGAATTTATGATTTGTGGAAGAAGGATTATATGATAAAAAAATACATCTATACAATTTGATGAAAGGATATGAAACCAATCACAAAATTCTCTTAATATGAAACATTTAGTAGCATCTCTCCCCCCCCCCCCCCCCACAGGTGGTTTAAGTCATATCTTGTCAGGTAACCTTTGTTACATTTTAGGGATATTTCTTGGAACTCCTAAAATATGCTAGCGATGAAATATGCAACATGAATACCGCCCTGGCTGACGCCTGTCTTCTATGAAGAGTGTATCCAAATGCTAAAGTGGAATGAGGCTATCTTCTCAGCGGTTACAGGAACAACCATATCTCTCTTAGACTATTTATCATTGACACAATAAAATGATCCACTTGTAACAGAGGTCACGTCTGAAGATATGAGTTCAATAATCTAAGTGGGGATAGATTCCAGCAGTGTCTTAACACAGGCAAATTAGAATGTATGTAACTAAAAACGTACTTTACATTCTCTAAAGAACGCTTCTGCTTTTACTTGTTTGAAAATAGAATATAATGAAATCCATTAAACATTGTACAGGTCGATTAGCCTAGGCCCAATTCTCAAAAAGGGCTCAAATAAAAGAGCAAGAGGCATTTTTGAGAAGGATTTGGTATCCAGTCTATCTTACCTATTTAAAGGGTGCTGATTACGAAAAAATAGGATACCAAGCTGAAAAAAGTGTTTTTGACCCCCCAACATTGAAAAACAAAATGGCCGCCCAAATTTCACAAAAAATGGCAGCTGATCACACTGTTTTCGTTTATTACTGAATCTCTACATGTTAAAAAGTAGTAAAAGTGTTTTTATAGGGTATTCAAAGGGTACTGATCATGATCAGGTTGGAAACCAAGTTAGAAAAAATATATATAACCCTCAAATTTGAAAAACAAAATGGCCGCCATAATCTCCTCACATGGTATTAAGTATGAATGTTATTTCATAAAATGCGCCTGTATATTTAGTGATAATTTTTTTAAATTTGACTTTCTCAGACATATCATAAATGGTGATCACAGATGAATTAGATATAAGCTGAATAAAATTGTTTTCATCTTCAGAATTGAAAAACAAAATGGCCGCCATAGTCGCCTCACATGGTATATTAGGTGTGAATGCTATATCATAAAATGCCTCTGTATATTTAATGATAATTTCTTAGAATTGGACTTTATCAGACATATCATAAATGCTGATCACAGATGAATTAGATATAAGCTGAATAAAATTGTTTTCATCTTCAGAATTGAAAAACAAATGGCCGCCATAGTCACCTAAGTTGGTATTAGGTGTGAATGTTATATCATAAAATGCCTCTGTATATTTATTGATATTTTAAACAAATTTGACTATCTCCAATATCTTATGAATGCTGATCACAAATAAATTAGATGTAAACAGAAGAAAAAAAATTTTTCACCTTTAGAATTGAAAGACAAAATGGCCGCAATAGTCTTATATCATAAAATGCCCCTGTATATTTATTGATAATTTCTTAATATTTGACTTTCTCAGACATCTTATAAATGCTGATCACAAATAAATGAAATAAGTTCAGATTTTCCTAAAACATTGTTTTTAGACTTTCATTCATAGCACACTATCAATACATTTTAGTACACATTTGGATTGTCAATTGAAACAACTTGTGTCATCACGCAGAGGTGCAAGGAAGTCTTAAATCATGGATATATAGCGCAAATTCTGACATTGTGTGCGCTATACACATGTGATGAGTGAAAGATATGCTTCAGGAATGGTGTCTAAAGACATCAGTAGGTGTTGCAGACCTTTGCTTGTTCTTGTCCAACCCATCTGTGACCACTGGCAGTTGTGGAATGCCTTCACAGGCTTTATTTCTGATCATTGTTTCGTAATTGGCACACTTGATGTAGTGGTACAGGGCATCACTTGTTGGAGGCATCAACTGAGGTTTGAATGATTTCTGAAATACAATGCTTTGCACTGTGTTCACACTTTGAACATTATCTACACCATAAATCTTACACACACAGTCTACAGCAGATCTGGTCTTGTCTTGACTTGCCAGAGCCCAAATCCTAAAGATGATGATGGCTGACTCAGTTTCCTTGCTGACCTCTTTGTATGGCCGGGGTAAAACCTTGCTCTGCTACTCTGCTACATGTGAGCGGTTGTGGATTGAATTAAATGTAGCTGGTAGCTGGTATTATGGGACCAAACACAGCAGTTCTTGCTGTGGAGAAATACAGTAAGGCAATGCGAGCACACAAACTAACATTACAGGCCTTGTGGAAAATCATAAGACCACAGTTCTCTTTATTTCTGAAGAATACCAAACACAAGACTGTTTGATGATGGATCTGAAGCTGCATCATGTCTACAAGGTTTTAATACACTGGCTGCTATGTTGTCAGATTCCAGGTTTATGGCAGAATTCAAAGCAAAGAAGAGACAATAGAATGTGAATTTCTCCTTTTTGTTACATTACGTGGAGATGGTGTCTGTACTACTCAAATTCACGCGAGCACAAAGAGATGGAATATGGGATCTGCATCATACGGTATGACCACTACAACTATGGGCGATGGGGTCCAGTGTATGTTGCAGATATGGAAACCTTGCCAGATGTTGTTCTTGATGAGTTTCAGAAGGGAAACTTTGTAGTGAAACACTTAGAGCAAAAATTCAATCATGTTGATCCCGATCAGGAGCGACAGTGCATGTCTTAATGGCACTGACAAAAGAAGTGATGGTATTGTCTGTATTACCAATTTAAATACCGCAATAATAGATTGGCATTATCATACAATTTCAGATCTCAGATAGCAGCAGACACTCAAGCGATTTTTCAAATTCACAACAAGGATATTCCCAGGCACAATGAAGCTCTAGCAGCACGGCAACATCAAGACAATGCAGATGAGAAACATCTTATAAGCATATGACAACATTTTCAAGTAATTCCTGTTTACAAGAAACTGCCAACACAATCTGCTTCATCACTGTTCCATGCACTTACAGGCTGTGATTCTATTTTCTGCTCCTGTGGCCATGCCAAGGGGTCAGCAAGGAAAGTCTTTGACAGCCATCATCATCTCCTTCAGGATTTGGCGACTTAAGTCAAGACAAGACCAGATCTGCTGAAGACTTTGTGTGTAGATAATGTTCAAAGTGTGAACACAGTGCAAAGCATTGTATTTCAGAAATCATTCAAACCTCAGTTGATACCTCCAACAAGTGATGCCCTGTACCACTACATCAAGTGTGCCAATTACGAAACAATGATCAGAAATAAAGCCTGTGAAGGCATTCCACAACTGCCAGTGGTCACAGATGGGTTGGACAAGAACAACAAAGGTCTGCAACACCTACTGATGTCTTTAGACACCATTCCTAAAGCATATCTTTCACTCATCACATGTGCATAACGCACACAATGTCAGAATTTGCGCTATATATGCATGATTTAAGACTTCCTTGCACCTCTGCATGTGGCTGCAGAAAGCCTTGTGATGACACAAATCGTTTCAATTGACCTTCCCCCCTCTAGATCCGCCCCTGTATGCTTTAAAATTATGTTTGTACGTTTCAAATGATATATTGTTGATTGTTTGACAATGTTCTGTCTATCAACATGAGTTAAATGATAAAGAATATTCATGAATATTTGTAGTTGTGTATTATAGTACGACAAAAGCTGTAAGGATACAACAACTTCAGATAATCAGCTTAAATAGCTAGTTTTGCAGCCATTTTGTTTTTCAATTTTGAAGGTGAAAACAATTTAATTCAGTTAATATCTTTTTTATTTGTGATCAGCATTTATAATATGTCTGAGAAAGTCAAATTTTAAGAAAAGTATCAAATAATATACAGAGGCATTTTATGATATAACATTCACACCTAATACCATCTGAGGCGACTATGGCGGCCATTTTGTTTTTCAATTCTGAAGATGAAAACAATTTTATTCAGCTTATGTCGAATTGATATGTGATCAGCATTTATAAGATGTTTGAGAAAGTCAAACTTTAAGAAATTATCATTAAATATACAGAGACATTTTATGATAGTATTCAAACAGTTATAATACCAATTGAGCCGACTATGGCGGCCTTTTTGTTTTTCAATTCTGAAGATGAAAACAATTCTAATCAGCGTATATCTAATTTATTTGTGATCAGCATTTAAAAGATGTTAGAGAAAGCCAAATTTTTAAAAATTATCAAAACATATACAGACGAATGTATGAAATAACATTCATACTTAATACAATATGAGGCGACTATGGCGGCCATTTTGTTTTTCAAATTTGAGGGTTATATATATTTTTTCTAACTTGGTTTCCAACCTAATCATGATCAGTACCCTTTGAATGCCCTTAAAACACTTTTACTACTTTTTAACATGTAGGGATTCAGTAATAAACGAAAACAATGTGATCAGCTGCCTTTTTTTTTTTAAATTTGGGCGGCCATTTTGTTTTTCAATTTGGGGGTCAAAAACACTTTTTTCAGCTTGGTATCCTATTTTTTCGTAATCAGCATCCTTTAAATAGGTAAGATAGACTGGATACCAAATCCTTCTAAAAAATGCCTCTTGCTTTCATCTTATCCATAATCTGTCCTAGTCTAGATGAGCTGTTTTCTACTGACTGGGAAATGGTCGAAATGACGATGTGCATTGCTTCTGAAATCACTGTTTCTCTTCGATGTCTTATATAACGTTGATCGAAATACTCTTTGAAGTTTCATTTTAGTTTCGTTTTATGTTCACTTTCATATCAACAAGCTGATGTTGCAACCATATCTTGGACAAGCAAAACCTGCCATTTTAAAAGAATTATCAATGGAAAGCCACTGCGGATGTCGGAATACAACTTTGTAAGTTACATACACATATGCTACACGTCTACAATCTTTAAGGGTTCATGGTAACTTTCTATTCACTACATGCCTTCAGCGTAAGCGCTTCTGTTAGACGCACAGTGTAGTTACTTTCATCTATGTTGTTCAGCTTTTTTGGTAATAAAACGACCTTGATGTTTCTTTGTCTGCATCAGACCAGTGCCCCAGTGAATGTCAATGTAATGGAAATACAGTTCATATCTAGCACTGAAGACACACACGAATATGGATCGTATCTAACAGTGATCTATGTAACATCACACTAGTACTATCTGCAAGATTAAAATGACGTGTCTTCGGGACAAATCAATTGCCACATTGATACGTTGCTGTATTATTACTGGTAGTGTCATCTCAAATACAACATTGTTACATGTGTTTACTATCTTAACACCACCCATGTAGTTTTATTCAGACACAGTTTGTACACGTAATTTCTCGTAGTTCGTACACCTGTCAACGTTCGTACTCGAATAGCTAAATGCATACTGCTGTGTCTCTCTATCTGCTTATCATTACAAAATATTGGTCACGTGACACCCTCTCAATCAGTGCCCAGTGTCCCGTGGACAGTGTCCAATGTTTCAGGGATGCAGACAGACCTGAAGTCAATTATTCGGGAATTAGATCCATTTCAATCTCATTCAGCAGTATCGGATGTTGTTGATGTGTATGCAGACTCCAGGAACACGGACAGACCTGGATCTGTGTGATCTGCTGGCTGTTGATCATTATACCATCATTCAATATGTCATTATATGGTTAGGTTATAAGATTATGTGGTCAGATTATATGACCAGAATAGACCCTCTCTCCGTCTGTCTGTCTATCTATAAATGAAATGAGTAAACTTACAATTTGCCAATTGGTCTCTGGCAGACAGATTAAAGATAAGTGCCTGGCGTTTATTTCATGTATCATCATAAAGTAACGTTTATTGGGTGTGTATACATATACATATACACGTGATGAATTGTCAATTAATCTTTGAATGGCCAGAAGACTCGAGGCTGAGATTCTACTCATCATTTCAGTGAAATATGTTCATTTAAGCACATCGCCCTGTCATTAGAGATCCAGGATGATGATGATATGCGCTGTGACGCCATCATTCATGTACTATACATATATGTATAGCATGGAATTATGACGTAAGCAAAATATCTTGTGTAACACAGTTTTAAAAATAAAGATATTCAAAGCAAGGCGCATTTCAAAATATGATCAAATAAACAGCAATGCGATTGGCCAATAAATTAAAATTAGTGACGATGTCATGGATACTTGCATTGATAAACCTAATAAAATAGAATTTCTTCCAAGGAAGACTACTGTAGGCAATGGGCAGGAAATGGGTGTACAATAAAAACTATGCAGAAATCCTCTTCAAAAGTAAATCACTGCTTTTAGTGTCAGTGTTATGTATAAAACTGCGTCGCCAAAGTTTGATGATGCTGCTTTTATGTTGTGATATTTTAGACCGATATTGTGAACAATTACTCTTGAACGGAATTTATCATCATATTTGACATGTAGATGACACCTTTTGAGAAATACTACACACATTGTCAATTAATTTATAATAACCCTCTATTACTGAACAAATAACCAATGAAGTTATGCTTTATATTAATCGAAAGACAAGATCTGATGATGGCTCAGTCTGTATTTGTTATTTCTCATATATAAAACTTGCATAGATGTATGTTACCAAACAATTCGCAAAATACCATTTAATATTTAAAATACATATCTTCAGTTTTGTAAACCATGTTACAATAAAACCATTTTAATTATAAATTCTTCCAATGTCCACGTTTGAGTTATTAGACTGTTTCACAGCATAGCTTAAACAACTCTCTGGAAGTCTGGAAGTCTGGAAGTATGATATCACAAGCCCAATGTATGTTCAATTTGATCCTATATCGATAAAACTTAGAATTATATGTACAACTACAGCTGCTGAACAAAAGTTTGTTACATTGCTATGTTTACATGACGTTTGAGACTTAATACACAAATAACAAGTTTATAAATGGTTGTATTGTAGCACTATTTGGTATCAAAAGAAAGTACATCCAATCAATATATTTTGTTTTTCTCAGTACCTGTATTGGTTTAGACATGAATTCCCGGAAACTGCGACAGGTATCTTTTTAGACAAAATATCAATATTTATTTACCAACTTTCAAAGCTCCTGGCTTGAAGTAGGCAATCCTAATTTTTAAAATCAGAAATACAAGACATTCTTATTATGTTTTAAGTCGTTAATGATCGAATTCTGATATTTCTTGGAATTACAGAATACCAACCACCGTTTAAGATTCCAGCAGCAATCTTCTGACAATATCCCCCAACATGGACTTTTGGGTTGGTGTTTTACAGTCACCTCTGGGCAAAAATTCTGTATCTCTTACTTTGAAAACGCCTTAATTACATCTTACGAATATTAATAAAACATGTGAAAATAGATTTGTCACCGAAAGGATGTGGCCCTCAGTAAAATCTGTGTGCTCTTCTCCAATTTCTTCTTAGTTTTCTCCCCAGTCAATCAAAATGAGTTTTCTGCACGAGGACCTAGCATTTAAACCAAATTGTTGAACATGCCTGGAGATAGTCATGTGGCTGATCCACAAATCAACCCTTTTCTGCACAATACCCCTCAGAATGTTAGGAGTCGAGACTCTGTTTTAATACACTGATTTCGTGTCATTCTCACTTCTCCATTAGTTGTGTTTCGTTGTCTACTAGATATTCCTGCAGGTATAACATGTTCTGTAGCATGCCATTTCTAAATCAACTTCTTCACACCAGGGTTTTTGACCCTGCATATGTATATTTCGGTCATTACTTTTGCACTGGTATCCATTCCATTCCGGTATGCCTGACGGTGGCAATCCAGATTATTTAACTAAAAGTCGTATTTTGTCACTTTAACATATTCACTGCATGATATATTTATATTACCAGTTGTCTGAGACAATTATGACAATGAAAGCAGATAAATTTTCCATTTGCAATATAAATTATTAGAGATAACGGGAAACAAGTTTTGAAACATTTTGGATTAATTGGATTAAATAATGTACATACTTTATTCAAAAGCAATTTATGTGTTGAAGAAATATGCAATAGTTATGTTTCAAAAACATTATAAAGTTGATATGCAAAACAAGAATGAACTCTCCGCGACGACCTGATGATATTTGCAGTATTCATATTTGCAACTTTAGCACGAATTTCAGTGCAACCAGAATCTAACTTAATATATGCATAATATCAACAAATTCCTAACTTCATTTGCATTTACAATGATTTGACTTCCTTATTATGAGAAGAAAACACTACGTTTATAAGTTTTGTGGAAAATAATGAAACAAATGTTACGAGTGTTGTGAATGTAACAAACTTTTGTTCAGCAGCTGTATATATTTCAGTAAAAGTGATATTGCAGTCATTACTATGTCACTCACATACGCATATACTATGCCATATTATTATCACATTTGAGAATAAATCACGATTGTTTGACGTGTGCTCGGAATGAAACACACAGTTATAGTTATTCCTGGTAAAATCAATAATTAACCCCCCCCCCCCCCCCCCCCCCCAATATAAAGAACACTCTCCTTCTAACATAGCAAAAAGGGATCAATTAAATGATGTACATTGCTGATATTCGTTCCGGCCAGTGCCTCCAATGACAGGAATTATTCACTGATAATGGTATTTGGGCTCTTAATACACTACCCTCTTTATTGATTGGTGGAACCGATTTTCTTACCATAAGCAGGTTAGGTTAGTGACAAAGAGTCATCTCAATCTTCTCTCTTGCAAGATCGTTATAGCTAATTGATTTATAGTATATTGATATTACCTGAGTAGAAAATGCGGTATTAAAGGTAAAACATGTGCTCCTTCCAGAAACTGTAAACTCTTCAAGAACAGACATCCCACTGTCAAGGGCATTACATACATGTATTTACACTGAACGCAGTTATTTGTGGCTCAATAGGCAATCGACTTTCACATGTTGAAGTGAAAATACAATAAATGACCTCCGCTTCTGTGTCCTTCAATCGCGCTATTGGATTGCTCATTAACACCGTTAAAACCTATTAACTTTATTGCAAACATTAAAGGCAGTATACCGTTTACACCAGAATATATAAATAAATCTTATTTGATGAAATACTTGAAAGCAGACATCGCCAAATGTTAAAGGGCACAAATATATCAATAACGATATTACCATAGTAACTTGATAGAGTTCATTGTAAACCCATTAGACATTTAATCAGCTTCGGACGCCTCGAGTAAACTGGTTATTATTTCAGGGATGCCAATTCCTTGATGATTAAGAAGTTGAATTTGCGTTAGGATTTATACAAAATCATCGTTTGAACAAATGAGGAAAGTCGGTAGCTTAGAATATTAATTCTAAAACCAACAATGCAAAGTCAGTTTGAGACATAGAAACATTATATCGCATTAATGGGTACAGTCTTCTTCGTATCACAAAAAAATAGGAAGAAAATATTTTTTATCATGAGAAAGTTTCTGTAGAGATAAAATACTCAAAGTGCATATTTCACATTCATAATAACTTAAAGGATACTATTCCGAAAGTTTTAAACTAACATATCTGGTGTATCAATGATGTCACACAAATTCAATTTGAATCAAAATTAATCAAATGTAATTTGATGTTAGGCGAGTCATGATTTTTTAGCTATAGCTGTAGATAGGTTTTTTTACAGCTGCTAATATAATTGCACTAGATTGTCTTTAGTGTACACTTGTGACTTTGCAATAATGAAACTTCAAAGCGTCGGCTGGAACCATGGTAACAATGGACGATATTTAATTGAATATCGTTTGGACTCTAAGTACACATTTACCAGTGATTCATCATGTTATGGAACAAACAAGTTTCTTAATCATTCCTTAAACTAAGAGTTAACCTACAACATATCTAGTAAATCATCTCAACAGTTATCTCTTCATCAACCTAAACTACTACACATATAATGTATAGCATTCCCACCTTTACGTCAACCTAATCTACTGTAAAACAACTCCTCGTCGCAATCTAATGTACACTTATCTCATGTATACCATCATCAGAATTGATTGATCATTTGATTGACAACGACATAAGAGCCTAAGTAAAGACGTATCCTATACAAAATAAAGAAGTTGTATATCCATATTTATTATATTCTAGAATGTCATCCAAAGTAGTGTATGATATGAACCTGAAAAGTTACTAGCCCGAAAGTATGATTTGTCTATTTTCATGTTAAGATTATACAAAAACAATGATAGAGTCGAAACCAAAAGTAACCTAGGTACGGACTTATAGACTGGACATCTTATAATCTTTCATACACCGCCCAGAGAAATGTCATCACTTGAACTGAGTGAGTTCACCATCACGAACACCCGGCTGTAAGCTCATACAAGAAAATGTCAAAGGTTATGTTAGCCGATATGTGAAGGTGATGGTAGAGTCGAGATGAGATGTTCTTCACAGGTTAATCCATCACTGGCGACATGTTTGGCTAACAATATGGAAGCCATCCCATGTAATTTAGCACAGAAACCACTGGAACCAATGGTTTCTACTTAACGCGTCGATATTCATCTTTCCTGCAGGGGAAAGTTTGTAGGGACATGGTCAATCCATTATCAATATTTCTTTAAAATGACAGTTTTCACGGATTTGCTAGACTGACTTCTCCACATGTAGACATTGAAAGTGAATTCAGTCAATATAATGTGTGATGTGTTTATCTTCCCAAATGCAACTCTTTGGTCCTTAGTCAGCAAGTTTAGACGAACTCAATATTCAGTTGAAAGCCTAACGAAATAAAAACTCACTGAAGAGGGTAGGCTTATTATTCAATTTCATAGCCGAGATGCTTGTCCAGCAATTCCTAAGTGGGAACCATTATTATCAGGAGAGATTGGAGAGAAAGAAACACTGAGGATGGTTTGAGGAATATACAGAAAATGTACGCAGCTGGGATACAAATTAGAGTTGAGAGGATCGAATTTCAAAGGAGACAATTTTCATTGTCATTGACTTTGTTTTAATCTTTTAACATTGCTATGTTGAATGGCTGCTTTCTGCATCAATTTGATAAACATATTAAATGACTATCAGCATTTGCAGTGAAAATAAGAATCTCTTTGAAGTAACATGATGAAATTTAGCAATATGCAAACATGTGGCTTCGTCTTTGTTATACCTTTGTCTCACATCAACCACTTCCACCTCTCAGACCTTAATGGGTCCCAGGACGCCTACTGATTACACCAGTGACGATCTAGACTGTGTGAAAACATACGGTATTGAAGACGACCAAGCTGCTGTTTCCAGTATGCAGACATAACATATTGGCAGACATTACAGAGTCATTATCACCGTGTTGAGTTGGTCGTTCTCCCTACAGTCTGGAGGCAGCATGACATATCTAATAGTATGCACATTTACTTGCTCGGAGACGTGTACGATCAACAGGTTATTTGGTTTGATGTCTTTTTACAGTTTCACTGTATTCCCAAAGGGATTGAAATAAATAGTCTAACATTTAAATAACTTCATCTAAACGTTTGGCAACAATTAAGAATAACACAGGAGTTAACAACTACTTGAGACTAAGGGAAAACGTAAATTCTTCAGGATTGTATGAACACTATTTTGATGAAAATAAATTTAAAAATTGGATAACACTTTTGAATTTTTATATTGCAATATTCAATTTGTATACATTGTTCTTCATAGACATCTGTGAATGGTCACGACGTAGACTCTTACACGATACTTCATCTAGATGTGTAACAAGGCCAATGTAACATTTTAACACTCATTGTAACCACTTTCAGATTTCAATATTATTAGTTGTGAATCCTGTTTTGCAACAAAGTTTTATTTACAGTTGTTTTATATCAAATACAACTTGACAAATTTAAAAAAAGGAAAACTTCTACTTATAGCACATTATTGCCTAAAGGTGCATTAAGAAATCCAGATTAAAATGTGGTTTACTAAAGAGACAGGTCACCACGACAGGATGATTCAATATGTCGAATTCATTTATAAGACGTTTATGAGCCATGCTGAAGCTGCAACACAGAAGAACTGACTGGCTCCAGCTGTCCTTTTGAATGTTACATAGAATCAGCAGAATCAGGGTTGCGTCCTACTGGTCGACTGAATATGTGTCACAGTGGAACACATGTGGTTGTCAGGGTCTTGACGCTTATCCTCAGTTTAATTGGAAATGTGTGCAGTTCCCTGACAATTAGAGTGATGTTTTGTCCTCCTTCTTTTGTTGCGAATTAAATATAACCATGTACGATTAATTCTCATGTACCATATGCATCAACTTGTATAATCATGATAGTGTATTCCACTTGACCAAATGTACAATGATGTACAATTTATGTTTACATATTCCTAGGCTGGGATCGATGCGGGAACCATTGTTCGTGTACCGTTGTTAAGAAGGTCCTCATCATATTGATTTGAGTGCATTCCCTTGCAACAAATAAGCACTCATAACCACATCTGTTACGACATAACACTGTCTCTGTATTACCATATTAATTAGAAAAAAGGTTTTACAGAAAGAAACTGAATTTAGATGAACATTCTTCTTGTAGTTCTCGTATGATGAAGTACCTTTACATCAATTCAGAATTTCTGTGAAATTTTTAGTTTTAAGGGAAATGTTACCTGCTAAAATCTTACCAGTAAAATCTTACCAGTTAAAACCAACAAGTGTCTCTACTTTCAACTGACACTTATTTCAAAGTTCGGACCGCTAAGAATAAATCTAATAAACATGTCTATCAACTCTATAGGGATCGATCTACGTGAACTTGCTTAATAGGAGCCTAACCTTCCATGCCACGGTTAGTTCCAATGTTATGATTTCAAGGTAATTTGTGGTTGAAGCAAGCACCGGTCACGACCTTCCATTCCGAATAATTCCTCTTTGCATGTTATCAGTGTGAGCTCAATTAACGTTATCGGTCTGCCAATTACAGAATTGTGATGTCCAGACTTCCACGAACAGATTCATCAGATATGGGTCTAACCATACATGGTCCACGAGTCCACTTCATGATGCTATTGAGAGAACCGAATCTACCACAACATTGGTCCATCTTATTGGATTGCAAGCGAAACCATAACGAAAGTGATCATTGACAAGACATACAATTCAGAATGAAAAAAATTATGTTATTTTAAGATATGTCATTTTCAATTGAACTGATGCATCAAGAATAAACGAGAAATTGAAAATTATAATAAATACAGTCATATGGTTTTGCCCAGCATATCAGAAGATTTGAACATTAGCTTGTCACTTCTTTTTTGAATTAACATGTTCTGTAATCAATAATGAAAACAAGATTAAATGCAAGATCACAATCTCAAACTGAAAGCTCATACATGAACATGTCAACTGATATTTTACCAGGCTTTTAACTCTCAGTCCAAAGTTGATAGTTGAAGTGATGTTGGAGACAAGAGACGATGTTGTTCCATAAGGTAATCGATTACTGGCAGCATGTTGGGCTGACAATATTGAAGCCATCGTATGCAATCTATCATGAGAAGCAAAAGGAAACCTATTCGAATATTTTTATTTTTTTTCCTATGGCGTTTCATTGGATCCATCTTCACAATGTTCATGTTATCAGCGGGGCAATTTCTGTAGTAACATGATTAATCCATTATTGGTGTTCGTTTAGATTTGCATTCAGCACGGATTTTCTAGACTAATTGAGCATAAGCATAAACAAAAACTAATTATCTCATATAATGTTCTTATTTCGTCTCTAATCCAAATGGAATCTCATAATATTGGGATAATAAAATGAAAAATTTCTGAACATGAAATTGCAAGACATACACGTTCCCCATAATGACATAGTCAAGGTTATTTTTTATGAGTAATCTGGGCCATGTTCAAGAGAGGTTTCAAAGTCATCGCTCAATGAGCGATTACTTTTAAACCTCTCCTGAACGCGATTGCTCAATGTAGCGCTACGTAGTAAGGCGAGCAAACTTCGATGAATCGCACCGTGTCGTTCATGTGAGAATGCGCTACATTGAGCGCTACTTTAATTTTAGCGCTACATTGAGCAATCAATGAGCGATTATAAGCGCTCGCTGTTATGGAACGGAGCCCCGATGTCTATCGTGCAAATGGAATCCGATATAATCAAAATGATAATGTTATCACATTAAACCGATCCTAAGTTAATTAGATACACAGAAAATGGTGTTATCAAAGAAGCAATAACGACATGCCTGTTATGCATTCAATCGAATTGGACTGGTAATGTAAATGCAAGTTCTGTTCATGTTGTATACATTTACTCATAGGCTCAAGGGGTGGGTAACTCTCACTTGCAATTAAGGAACCACAAGCTGATAGGGCCTAATTATGTCAATTAGTACTGCAATTGACTGAGATATACGGTAAATTCATTTCTATAATGGCATTATTTTGAAACACATTACAAGGAACACCTATTCTATGTGTTATACATATACAGGCTTACATATAGTAGACAATTTGTTTTTACCATTCCTCGCACTGCCTCTATATTCACCACACAGCTAACTTTGGAAGTCAATGTAAGAAAGTACACAGTTGATAAGTTATTCAAGCATATTCAAGCTTATTTCAACTTCACCTTCCTTTTTACTTACGTGACCATAGAGTATACAACATATGTATATATGACGTTATGCTATTCTCACACCTTACCCTTTAAAAATTAGTGAAAAGTCATACATATCATACTGAAATCGGTTTATGTTGGGTACGATTCATTATGCTTACTGCCAACGTTCAGAGCAGGAACTTCAATCTCAGAATTGGACGAAGGTCATCCAACTATTGGAAGCAAGATTTATAAAAGTTAAGTTGTAAAAAAAGATGAATCTTCAAACAATTCGGACAATCGAGACGTATTCATGGACAACAATCAATCTGAAAGCTGATAAACTATAGCTGTACAATACCGAGCTTGTATGGACTAAGTACTGATGATGTGCCACTTTGTTCCCGAATCTTCAGACCTCTTCCTTCACTTCAACACCAATGGCCACAAATAGATTTTGTTAAGGCCAATATCCGACTGCTAAGCGTGTGTGATTATTGAATCCGTGTTTGCGGCGAGATACTTCAAACCAATGGTCTCGCAACATCAATCAACACCGTTGCCCTTAAATATTCGAGGAACTCCAATAAGAGCTATAGCCCAATGGTATGTGTAAGTTCCCGGTGGCAGTATTTCATTGTAGCCTTTGACCCGATTCATCAAGGATATGGCAGAATGCGAGATTTATATGAATCTTTCGCTTCGGATCGTGTATGACTAAATTGAGACTTTGACCGAGCTGTTGTTTAATCTGGGTTTTTTCCCAGTTTTGGCTGCGATAAAATAAAAACTTTATTTAAGATATTTTAGTAAGGTTCATCTTCGATATTTTATTCCATAGGTATTGATTTATTTGTAGCATAAAAGATAATTGTAGGTTTTAACATGTATGTTATATGCATTCATAACACAGGTACTCACTGTGACATTCCACTGACGGTTTTGTCAACGAAAGTATTTTATTATTGACTGTATTAATCCATTAAAATTTTAAAATCCTTACTGACTGATCTGCATCTCTTGGTATTATATGCCATTGATGACTAGTTCATATCCTTGATATTCTAGTAGATCTTTATTAAAACGACATTCAATATTTAAATGAACCTTGTTAAGCGAGTAGCAAATGAGAAACGATGTGGGCAATTCCCGAGAAACTTTTTGAGCCATGTAAAATAGAGGCCAAACTAAATAAAATAACTTCATAAATAAGATACTGTGTATCACCTATTGATCATCCTTCATTGTTCTCTTGTTTTATGTTTGATACCAGAAAAAAAGTTACGTCGACATGAAGGATCTCCCTCTAAGGAAAACTAGATTAAGTCAACAACTACTATGATAAGATAATCATTAATTTAAATGTGATATAAGTACCAACTTTAAAACAGTAATAATAATTTTACCAAATTTTACCAATTTTACCATTTCAAATTTTGTTTTGTCTCCATGTTATTAATGGTATGGCAAGACTCACTGCTTGAAGGTCAGTTCTAAGAATTCTGAAACGAAGACTGTCCTGAAAAGTCATGAACATATATGCTTCAATTATTGTTGATTGCTAGCAAAGAACAATTTAAACAAATTAATTTATGAGTTAAGATATATGCATTCATGTGTATGAATGCATTATAAAATACAACTCTCCAATTTCAAACGTTTTATACGTTTCAATGAAAAATATGATTCGTTAAGAGACGAGTCGTATAACTAGGGGTTCTGATACCGAGTTTCTTCCCATCAGACAACTAACACCATGCTCTCCCAAGTCACTGAAACGGAACTGTTTGTAGCACTTCATTATGTTGTAGTGCCATTTCTCAACACCTCTTGAACCAAATTGTTAGGAAACGACAAATGTACAAGTTTCCACTCACCTGGATTATGCAGTTTCCTCACTGGTGTTACATCCAAGCCGAGGATCCGCCAGGTGATACACAGAGGGCTAGCTCTAGGTTAATCCAAGACGCTTACAACACGTGTCTCACTCCTCCGTTCATTTGGCCCTAGTAAAGCTGGGCAGTTCTATATGCCGAGAGAAGATTCTGTTAGCGATCGATGACAGATGAACACAATGCTTAAACTTCCAGCAGAATTGCGCTACCATTCACATACATCTTTCCCTTGAGCTTTGGCCACATCAACAACCGACTGGCTGGTATTTGATTCCTAGGTTGAAGATTCAATAGTCTGTCTTTAATTCCTCCAGGAACCGTGAAGCAGATGGTTCTATCAATGACCTGGTCAACTTACTAGCCAGAAGGAAGGAGAGAGGTTGGGTTTGACCACTGTCCACTGACCAGTGATGGAGGAGATAAGCCCCGACTCATTTGGCCTTTATCAGCACCAATCTGAGA
The DNA here is from genome assembly GCA_936450465.1 of Gibbula magus. NCBI lineage: Eukaryota > Metazoa > Mollusca > Gastropoda > Trochida > Trochidae > Gibbula > Gibbula magus. The sequence goes on along the minus strand of OW388290.1, from coordinate 12,867,523 downwards.
GGATTCAGCTGTCTTCTGCATCTACTGGGGTCACGAGGGAGTGACTCGGAGAACTTATAGTACCATCTAGAGATGGAATTGAATATATGTCTTGGATTCTGCAGATGAAATTAAATAAGGTTTCGCAGTTCTGTGGATAATATGAAGCTTGCTGTCGAACTGACAAATACTCAGTTTCATTTACTTATGACAATCCGAATACAGAGAAGAAATTTGAATGTTAAAGGGACACACCGTCGAGGATAAAAATGAGTCCCATTTTTATTTTAACTATGCTGATAAGAGTGTCTACTAACGTGTAACGCTTCGCTTCACTGTCTACATGCAAAGTTTGTATTACCAATTATGTCAATTGTCTGAAATTGGGTGTCTGTGACTTGTTAGAAGACATATTAATTAGCATAGGTAGATACACATAATCTGATTTTTATCCTCGACGCGGTGTCCCTTTTAGGACTATATATCTTTGACAAAGGTACAGAATCTGTTAATGAGTGTTTTGTCACACTGTTAATAATACTAATATTTATAAAAGAGAATAAAATGCGGATTATAAAGTTGATTGACTAAGAGTTTTAACATCTGGAAATTATTGTTGCTGAAGATTATCTCACTGACAAACATTGACATTTCGAATGTAATTTTCCAAAATTAAAAGGGAGTAAAATTTGTTATCTTGAAATATTCTTGAGAATGACATTACAGTTTAGTTGATGTCAAAGTTGATTATGAACCGAGTAATAGATACAAATCCCTCTACTCTGTTGCATACAGTTCGGTCCCGAGTGAAAGAGTGGACAAACTGCAAGTAGAACCACATGCTTTATTATTCTCGGTACAGTTCACTGCTGCTAACATTAGGTCTGCAAACTGTCGTGTATCGATCTTACCTCTATGTTGCATTTTGAAAGAGTCATTTCATATCATTTCAACTTTGTGACTAAAACTATATGATAAGACGGCAGGGTCCACATCTCAGACAAGAGGTAGCAACTACTCTCTGATTGGTCAAACTTGATGTATGAAACTAAATATTTATATGGTTTCTCAATTCTGAAGCTAATCTGTGCTGCCAAACTGACAAGAAGAATTTTTAATCTCAGGATGAAATTAAGTATTAAGTATCTTCAGACACTTGCTGTTAAGGTAACAAATTTCGGACTATAAATCGAAATAGAGTTCGGATACTAAATTATGATTCGTAATTTCTGCAGAAAATCTGTCATTCTTCCTACAGACGTTTACATATGAAATATAGTTGATGGGACTAAAAGGTTTTATTCGATGCTCTACAGATAATAGTGCTACTAAAAAAAGATAAAAGATACTTTTGACTTTTATTAACTCTTGAGAAGAGAAGGTCTCACCAAAGCGTGTCTTTTCAGGATGATATTTAGTCTCTGAAGGACATTAACAGTGGATCAAATTAAACAAGAAGTTCTGGACAACAATTTATTTAAACATTGTTACAATGATTAAATTACAAGATGAAGTCTCCAGGGAAACCCAGCAGAGATAACAAACAATTCTTATGTTATTCAATTATATGATGAATCAAACTCACAGTTAAAAATATTAGCAATATAGATGTCTAATGAAATACAATAAATGTACAAAAAGCTGCAGATGTATATAGTTACCAAGGTCCTGCATCTTGTTGGTGAATGGCAGAATGAAGCGAATGTTTCTGATGTAGAGTTGACAGACGGATAAACCCAGGTTGATATGTAAATTGTTTTGAATTGAATAGCATTACATGGCAGTCCTTTATAAACTAAAACCGGATTGATGAATAAGGGCGAAACTTCTAGATTAATCCACACAATGTCTGTTAACACTAGATCAGGCAGGAAACAGTGTAGCAGCTAGTTTCAAGTTTAAATCCAGTTGACCCTTACTAAAACCCTTACTTGTGTGACCCTAAAACAACTTTTGCGAGATGAATGAGAAGTTTGTATTCATTGAGAGAGAGCGAGGGTTATACACATATTTGCATGATTTTCGTAAACGTCTATTCCATTCCTTCTTCTCTTGCGACGTCCAGCTACAATGACGTCACGAGCAATTCTTTTGTGACGTCACAGACGACGATATACTGGAACTCGAGCTGAAACATTGGTTGCCAGGCAAACGTGATATGTGCTAATATAAAAAAAAATTGTAACGTTATTTTCACCCTATGGGTAATAAACAATACTTAGTCCTTTATCAGGCGTCATTATCTAGTCAAACCAATTGCCAGCATTTTAGAATTATGACGCTCGCTTGAATCCAACCATATCTCACATAAACTCATGGAAACCTGCCAGTTGTCTTTGTAACAATACTACTCTTTCATTGGTCCCGGGAGACACATCAATGTGACAACTCAGCCAAGACAGTCCTGAAATCACTCAGAACTTACACAACGTGAACATAACTGTATGACACATACATCTCTTCAATATAGGAGCACATACACCTTTTAATATCATGACACCTAATCAAAGCAGCGTTTAATAAATGTTCTCCTTAACAATTCTCAAAGCGCCTTCGGCATTTCCATTGGTTGCAATGGTCCCCGTACGCAAATCATTTACTAAATCGTTACCCTGACATCATTGAAGCAACCGGAACTCATGCACAAACTCAGGCTGACACTGTGAAACAGCACAGAGACACGCTATAATCTCCTTAATGCAAAACAAAGACTTAAGAAACGACTTCAACTATCAGACTATTACGTGTCTGAATGATTAGACCTAGACGTCAGGATGTCACACCTCTAAACCAGTCTAAACTGTCGGGGTGATTGTACACCCTTTTCTGATGACCATTACATAAACGTCATTGAAATATGAGAAGATAAGAGGACATCCAGCCATCACTGGGGGATGCAAACTCGAATACACTTGAAAAGTAGATGTTGTCTGCATTGTATACTATTTCAACACTTTATTACGTGTACAGTGCAACTTAAAATATGCATTCATTACGTGTCTGATTGAGCATATCAAACAAGATTTTGCAACATAATATAATGTATTGACAAGTGAAACTCTATACTTACAGAATAAGTTAAAACGACGGTATTTTGTTTCGACAAACACTTGATATTGAAATAGTTGAAAAATAAACACTCAGACATTCAAAATAAATTTTATTACAAAAACAAATATTTTCGAAATCAAACAATAACAAATATGGTCGCTAGGAGATCAAGGAATAATAACAAACATAATGTATTTTACTGTATGACGTCTTTGCCTTCAGGTCAACTGTATTCTCATCAAGTCGTTTTGAAATTTTTACTCTTCTTTAGTTGGAACATGAATGCTAAAGTGTACACGGCAATCATAAATCACTCCTTCTCTGTCCCCGAGTTGTGAATTTTAACATACCTAAATAAACATTGTCTCATTTCGTTATCATGTATATAAAGAATGAGATTTTTGACATGATAATTGTTTTAGATAATCGGGATTTGGGTCGAGAAGACAAAATCCTTGGTGTTCAGTAACATTTCTGAAAAGTTTGTCACTCATCACATAGGCTGTACAACATGATCACACTTTGCTAAGAGCTGCAACAACTTTATTCTGCCTTATATCCTAACTACAACAAAAGCATACAAGAAAATGATAACTGATGATGAACGTCGATTTGATTAATGAAACGTTCAAATGATAATTCAGCTGAATTGATTGTGCATCTCAAACCATTATTCAAAAGAATAGTAAAAATTAATATGAATATTCCACTTGATATCATATGTTGCATTTTGCCAACCACCTCCATCCATTAGTACTTCTGTTATCCTTGCTATTAGTAATTTGTCGGTGCAATTTGCAAATAGATGAAAAAATGAACATATTATTATCAACATAAATTACTCATTTTGTTCAATCACTCTATTCAGATTAACTGTATTTATAATATTCAGCATCTTCTTTGCTTCTTAGCTGGAGAGCATGGCATGTTGGCAGAGTCATTTTGTACAGTTATTCAAATCCTTGTGACATGACTTTCTTGGTATGTTCTTGAAATACAATAGGTCCCCGGAGACTTTCACTTGCCACAAAATCGATACCTGTATCCAGATGCATTGTATCACCTAGTGTTAATCTTGTTTTCAGTAAACTCGTCTGTGGTTTCACAGGGAAAGTGTGTCGATCCAGGACATCAGTTTGACAGGACATTAGGTGTTAGATTATGTTTTCCGTATCCTCATGTACACATTCCGTAACGCAGCGAAACGAGTTGTAAATATGATTAATATATTTGAAATCACATTTTCCAATATAAAAGGAAATTGCTATTAACTCTTATATCTATATGATAAACTATTATTTTGTAACGTTTATAATCGAATAAATAAAATGAAAGACAAACACGATATTTTAGAGAGGTAAGACTATTTTATTATTTGTCCATTTTAATTTAAATACGTCCTCTTACCACTTTCAATCGAAATCTCGAGCAATGCATTTTTGTAGCCAAAATTTTGCCTTTTTTTACCACGTTCTCATGATGCTTTTTTTGCATCGTATGAAAGATATGAACCTCGACACGATAGCCCTAAGTCTCGAAGGTAATTGATCAGTTTATATACACCCAAGCACATTTTGGTTTCTGCTTTATTGGACAAATATTTGATTTAAACTTAATTTTGGAATTGGAAAAAAGATTATTTGCAGTTGACGATATTTGATGAAGTAACCCATACACTACCATGTTCAAGCAGATGGTCTCATCATTTAGCCATGTCTAACATCGTCAACCCTTCAGTGATCCTTTTGGAGTAATACTGTTCCCTGACGACACAGCATTACACCGTTAAAGTAGTATTATGGCTTTCAATACGCAAGGGGGAAATTATGTGAACATGTAAACTGTTAACTTCCTCTGTACATTATTGACACAAAGTTAAACAATGCTTTGGTTATTTATGCGGTGTTGAGTACCAGTAAGCAATGTGTTATATTCAATGAAAATTCAAATTCACTTATTTGAAGAGGTCTACAACCAACAGACTACATCCAGGGGCAACAGTAACTATACACATTATAAGATATGTCAATCAACGATTTATACATACGGCTGAATAAGAGATACATTATGAGAAGTCAACTTAACTAAATTGGAATTTCAAAACATCATCTGCTCATATTTCAGAGAGGCACATGTTTAAGAAATCATCACTGAGACTAGAGGCTAGACAAGAAAGGCATGCTTTATGACGTCCTGCAGTAATGATGTGTCAGCAAATGTAAGTCCAAGAAAGTACACGATGCTGACACCATCTCATAACAACATAATTTCCATATTTCATAAAAATTACCTTAAAAATCACACATTATATCCAGAAAAGCCCTTTGAAATAGCAAAATCAGCACCCCCTGTGTGTGTTTGAACATATATGAACTATCTTTTTACGAGATAAATCCTCAACACAGACATTTAAAACCGACTTTGTCCTGAAGAAATATTTTGTGTTTGACTCTGTTAAACATTTGGTATAGTTACTTTTGTTCTTCGGCGTATTATAATTTGGTGTCTCTTCACAGTTCTAATATATTCTCAAAGGGTTTTCTGGCAATCTCTGGCAATATCTGGCAAATTCTACAATATTATTGCATCAATGTATTCCAATCTTACTGCTTGTGTTAGAACTAAACATGGTATTTCCTCTTGTTTTGATTGTTGTATAGGCACAAGGCAAGGTTGTATTCTGAGCCCACAGATATTTCTCATATTTATTGATAATCTTTATAAGAAATTGGAATTGGAGGGTGGTCATGGAATGTTTGTAAATCAGTTCTTTCGAAATTTATCTGCACTTATGTTTCAGATGACATTTCGGCATTATCTAGCACTTGTAATTTGCTTCAAAGGAAATTAAATGTTTTGGAAAGTTTTTGTAATAGTACAGGAATGAAAGTAAATTTAAATAAAACTAAGATTGTGGTTTTTAGAAACGGGGGGCCTCTTCGTCATTATGAGAAATGGTTCTATAATGGTTCACCTGTTGAAACAGTTTCTTTCTATAGGTACTTAGGGTTAATGTTCACCCCCAAGTTTATCTGGAGTAAAGCCCAGACATGTCTTGCATCCCAAGCTTGTAAAGCTATTATGTATTTGAATGGTTTTCAGAGGAAAATTGGTAACATAAACTGTACTGATTTATTTAAAGGTACATCCATTGTGTTGTTGGGGTCACATATTGCAAACGTTATAAATGGTATTACTTTATAGAGAAGTACAGATTGTTACCGAAAACTACCATTTTGATGATAGTAGACTTAGCATTTTGACGATATGAAGGTAAAAGTAGTGATTTCTGATCGAAAACCGGACAATGCACATCGTGTGGCGCGCGTCAATGGGTCAAACGTCATTTTGGAATCTTATTTATAACAGATAAAAAGACATATTTGAGTTGATAATGTTTAATAGGTCTTATAACTACTGTGAATGTAAAAAGGGCGTGCAGTTTCGGTTTCTGCACATACATAATGCTGTTACTCAATTTTAATTGGAAACTTATAATTAGGACATATTTGGCGTTTGGGGATTACTATGTAAGCTGAATGAATTTATTTGTATTGTAGACAACACATATGGTGAATTGCAATGTATTTAAGGGGCAGTAGCACGTTTTTTCGCTGAAATAAGTCGATGAAATGCATTTGAAAAATAATGTCACCAATAGTAAAACACCATTGTCTCTCCGGAAAATCAAATTGGTTCGGTAAAGCCATGGGGATCGTTTTTGTAATGCGAAATGATTAAATTGTGTTCACAATAAAATGGCCGCCATGCAATTTTTGCTTTATACGCAACACCGTTATTATCACTACGGATAATAATTGGTTTGTGTAATAACATGTTTTACCCTCTAAAGTTAATATAAATGACATAAACTATCATTATAAATGGGAAATTTGAAAAAATAAAATTTTCAAAAAACGTGCTACTGCTTTAAAGCCAAATAAAGTTTTATGAAACACAATGGATGCACCTTTAATATCTTTGATTCAATGATTGTGCCTATTATTTGCTATGGGTCTGAAATTTGGGGAACACGTCATTCCAAACTGATAGAAGCTGTGCAAATAAAATGTTGTAAACAATATTTAAGGGTAAGAAGAACTACATTAAACGGTATGGTTCTTGGTGAATGTGGAAGACTCCCATTGCAGCTGTGTACATGCCAAGAGTGATTTAATTTTGGTGTAGAATTATACATATGTCACAAAAGAGACTCACTCATCAATGTTGCTTAATGTTAAAAACACTAGATAGTTTAGGTTATAATACCTGGGCAACACAGGTTAGACAACTACTGTTTCAATATGGTTTTGGGTATGCTTGGCTAAGCCAAGAAATTGGAAATGTGGATTATTTTATTTATTTGTTCAAGCTGAGGCTAAGAGATAATTTAAAACAGTCCTGGTACTCAATAAATGCATCTCCCAAATGTAAATTTTACAAGGAGTTTAAATCTCTGCTAAATGTTGAAAGATATTTGTTTTGTGATATTCCTTTGAATTTAAGAATTGCCATCTCAAGATTCAGATGTAGTAACTTTAACATTGCTGTTGAATGTGGCAGGTATATTGATATTGAATATAAAGAAAGAATATGTCCTTTCTGTAATATTACAGGTCAAGTTTATATAGAAAATGAATTTCATGTATTATTTATCTGTAAAACTTATGATAAACTCAGAGCTAAATATCTTCATAAATTTACTAAAACACCATATTTGAAGCATTCTATTGTCAATCTGTTGCAAAATAAGAATAATGAAATTATATACAGTGTTGGTTTATACCTATATCATTTGAAAGGTTAATATTAGTATTACACATTGTCAATTCCCAGATAAACTTTCAAACATGGAGTTTCACTTCATCAAAATGGACGATGGCGTTTTAAGACGCCGATTGTATAATTCTAGATGCATTAGCAATAACGGAATGAAGTGATTTATATCTAAAATCCCTTAGATATGTCCTGACATATTTCAAACATTAATCGGAAAAGTGTTTTGAATTTATGACATAAAATGCATTGTAGGCATCATAAACAGCCTTATTAACGAAGTGATTAGAAGGGATTATACTATAATATCCTCAGTAATTGTATTTCTGAAATCATTTAAACAACACTTATCCCTTACTTGTCAGTCTCAATAACATAACACAGGATTATGCATTCGAAATGACACTAAACCCTGATTATTGTAAATTGTAACATGATTTCGGTGTATCCTTGATTCTGATTGGTTGATTTGCCTATGTTGAATTACAATGAATACCCGCAAATTACTTGGGGCGAATCACCGCGAACATATACATCGTGTTCACAAGATTCGGCCCGACTCAAAATTTATTTTTTCTATTTCTCTTAATATTTGCTCCTTTCTCAAATTTGACAGGTGGCATTGTCTTTTTCTTACTTGTGTATAGCAGTATAGGTCACAAATAACTCTCAAAATTAATTAGTTTCAAGTAACTAAAATGTTTTTAACAAGTAAGATTTGTCCAAGTTTGACGCCTTCGTCCATGCGGCTGTGTTTACCGAATGCCGTTGCCATGGCATGACGTCATAGTGATCAACCGTTTTGACGTCACAATGCTAGCGTCATTGTCACAATGGGTTAGGGCAAGTTTAAGATTTTTGTTCCTAGGTCTTTTACTGTGTTGATGTCGTAGATAAATGTTTATCGCCATCTAAAAGGATACGTGAATATTGTGAAGTGAACATAGTTGAGTGACACTGTTTGAGCTTATTTGACAAATTGTTGCTAATGTACATATTACGCCGAGTATTTACATTTGTTTTCACCTGACCACACCTCTTACAAAAATGGAACAGTCGCAAAGTTCTTTTCTCTCAGAGATAGTTACGCAAAAAGAGAGTTCGTTTCAAAACGCCTAATAACTAACGGTCATGTTACAATATCGATAAATAGTTGCGTTTGTAAAATTTCCGGGATTCATTGCTATTCAACACCCGCAAATTTCAGCGTTTAAAACCTCCGGCTAACGCCGTCGGTTTTAAACTAAATTTGCGGGTGTTGAATAGCAATGAATCCCGGAAATTTTACAAACGCAACTATTTATCTTATAATTACTGTACCTTGTAACGAATTTAAATCCCAATTAGCACGGTTTTTACAGGAATTTGATGAAATGGACAAGCCTAAGTTTATTGTGGTGAATAATATGTTTATTCGCATTTTCACATTACTTAGCCGTTGAAGCTGTTGACAATTCTATATAGCTGTCAACATAAATATAATTATACTAATTTTTCATACTCAGGAGGTATCAAACTGGAATTGTTCAAACCCGTTTTCAGGTCAACATACCCCCATGCTTTTTAATCTTCTAATGTTAGTTATCGCTATAATCTACAATGTATATCCAGTCAGCCATGAATTTACCCATTAAATCGTTCAGTGTGATTTGGCATTTTACAACACACTGGAAATAGTCGATGTTGAAAAACACAATTTTAAACTGGAAAAAATATAAACTGATTCAATTCTTTTCACTTTCACAAAAAATGTATAGTCACCATGTAGGAAAGAATTAAACATTTCAATACAACACACACAAAAAACAAACACATATAAATAAAAGTCTGCAAAATGTGACATTTGATAATACAAGCTTTTTTCTTTAGTGATAACGTGATGAAACCTAGAGATTTATGTTTTTAAAGGCACTGTAGTACGCCGTTCCTACTGAAATAAGTGCTGTAACGAAAACGAACACAAGCTTTACCAGTGGCTAAACAATACAATCGATAAAAAGAGTTCTAAAACGAATGGCTAGGTTAACATGGTTAGGTTAAGCCATTCGTCCATTTCCTTCCTGTGGCCATTTCGGGCGTTCACATTGAAATGGTCTCTCTGAGGGGATCGGACCAATGGAGAGTTGTAGAAATGGTCAACCATCTTGCTGTCTGAACTCTCAACATCGGATGAGAATCTACCTCACATTGAACACCGGTCATCATTTTTTATGAACATGGCTTATCGGGTGGTGCGGGGAGATATTTTACCCTCCAACGTAACAATATATTGCACAAACTAAATGGCAAATTTGAGAAAATATAGTATCTAAAAAAAATGCTACAAGGTCTTTAAAAGGTTGATCCCCTGTAATACATATTTTTCTTCTTTGACGTTAAAATCCACAGAAAATCCAGAAACTGGGAAAGAACTAAGGAAGGGGATAACGAGAGAAGAAAACCTATCATCAATAATTATAAACGGTATTTGTGTGACTGAATAGATAAACTGTTGAGATAATCAGTGATGGCGGTTCAAATTTCGAAATGGACTCGTACTGAAAAAAGTACTAAACAGAATCCACCATTTCATCATACTGTCTTTACATGAACATACCTACATACATTGCTATTAAATACTGACTGATAAATAGTTGCACTTAAACAACACTAAATACCCACCTGAAGACTGCTCAAAGGCGCTTCAAAAATTCAAAATAATTCATTCGATTTGTTGTCTGAAGAAATTATTTATTAACTGATTCAATATGGATTGAATGATTCAATATAGTAAATAAACTTGAGATATCTTACGTCAACAATTCTGAAGAACCAATTCTTGGTGAATGGAACACGTGCCGATCATGAGCTAACGAGATGAGTCTCCTTATGTGGAGAGATCTCATGGTCCTACAGAGGATCCCTGTCACAGCCGAGAACATGTGAGGGTCCGGGCCTTGACGAGATTTGATAAGATCACATGTGAAATTATCTGAGAATATCCACTCTATATACGGGGTGGGGTTTTTTTAAAACCATATTACATGTATAATTTACTGCATTGATGATTAGTTTTGTCAATGTTTTCATATAAACACTATTTGAAATCTTTCTAAAGACCTTCATCATCCAGAACCAATACAAGGCTCAATTGTCCTTGTCAAGTTATGAAACAGTTTTCTCATTTCATAATGCAGGATGGTTAAGACGATATTGATTTTATCACATTCTTATGCAAATGATAAGCACTCATAACGCCAAGCCCTGATGCTGTTATGACATAACATTGGATCTGGATTAGCATATACATGAGCAGACCGACTATATTGAACGAAGCTTCATGTGTTATAAACATCAATAAGCAATTTCGTCTAAAATATGCAGGGACATAAAATTGTTGAATTCCTGCTGTACATTCTGATGTACATTTGATATATTTATTACGTTTGTTAAATACAATCTACAAGTTTTAGTAAGAACATTAATTCTATCAGGAAAGTGGTTTTACATAAATAAAATGATGTTTGAAGGAAAATCAAGTAAATCAAGCCCAATTGTTATTTTACAAGATTATCATTTCAAGAATTAATAGTACCACTTAACAGAACTAACTAGTGTATTTACACCATTTTGTCATTTTTATAACTCATTTCTTGAGAGCATTATTAACTTTTACGTGAACTTTCTTCATAGCTGCCTTGCCATTCGTTGCATGTTATTGCTTTAAGGTAATCCGTGGTTGGAGTCTCCGGTCACGATCTTTGTTCCGCATTGCTATGTTATCAGTGCCAGCTCAATTACCGTTATCGTTCTACCAATTACAGAATCGTTGTCAAGACGTCCATGAACAGAGTCATCAGATATGGCCCTAACCACTGTCAATTTCTTCATTTCATCGACAAGAGTTGTACCACAAATTGCTTCTCATATTTGATGACCAGCACAGGATGTAAATGCTCTTACCACAGCACTAACACGGGTTTAATGTATAAAATTATCACCGAAGAACACAATTAGGATCCGGTGGTGACGTCAAATGTAATTATAACGTATAATTGGAAGTCTTTTATGGAAAATGAATTTGCAAAGCAAATATGAGGTTGTACATAATATTTCTGTATATTTATCATACTTTCAAGTCAAATTTTTGAAAATGTCATTACATTCATTCGAGTTAACGTTGATCAAATGGTTATGCTTTAAGGGTATACTGCAGATATGATAATATTTGTGGGTGACGAATAGAAGTTGCAAAATAACACATTTGAAATTTACAAAAATAACCACTTACCCTCTTCCTCAATAATACACGACGTACGATATAATAAAATGAATATGAAGATTATTATAATTATCTAATTTATTATTATTACTTCATGTGATTTTATATTTGATGTGAAACCATTGTTCTTCAGTGATTGGTATCATCAGACTTGTCATGTTGACAACCCCCGTGGGAACTACTGTAGACAGAACCCTGTTCAGTTAGTTTACAACCATCTGTCGCTGCACCGAGAGAACTAAATTGAATATCTCAAGAGATACAGCCATGAATAATGCACTTACATTTGTTATTGTAGAAGAATGGATAACGACATGGACTACGACATGTACTCAGATTTATCACTAAAACTGAGCACTCACAGTAGATATTGCATGAATGAGATGTGCATCTCAGATATCGATGTAATCAGGTAATCATTATAGACGAATATGTCATATTCGATCGCTTTTTTGTATCTACCTTCTTTTCTTAGTCAGCAGACAAGTAATGTCCGCTATTTTCATTGCATATCACCTGAGGGAAATCCATTTTCTTTACGTCACGACTGCACTATCAATATAGACATTTGCCCTAAATATTCGAGGGATCCACTAATCATTTGAGGGACTAAATGAATAGCTATATTCCAATCATATACTGAAGTTCCCATTGGCTGTAATTCCCGGCAGCCTCTGGCCAGATTCATCAAGGATATGATATTCGAGATGTGACATTAATGCAAACCTGTTGCCTCGATTAACATACATGTATGAAGTTCTTAAATATTTCAATGAAGCTTTTGTTTTATTTATATTTATTGGTATTGGCTTTGAATAATGTACTCTTTTTCAACCATCAACGTAGAAGTAAATATCTTTGAAACTTCAATGAAGAAATAGTGAAGAAGCAATAATTCCCAATCAAATCTTTCTTTCTTTCCAGTCTTTTGTTTCGAATATAAGTACAAGGCTGTCATATTCACACGAATGCTTCGTGTTATATCTTAAAATATTTGACTTATATTAAAAGCTTTTTTTATTTTGGGGGGGGGGGGGGGGGGGGGGGGGGGGGGGGGGATTTCCAATTAACTGTACACTGCGTTGAATCATGTGTAGTCGATGTTAGCTTTCTGCTTTCTGGTTTTTATAACTCTGTAGTAGTGTAATCCGCATCTATTTCTGTGTTTTACATCCCTTAAAGGAGGGCGGGGAGGCTGAAAAAATATAAAACCGAAATTGTCCAACTCCGATGCAATGCCCAGTAGCTTTTTCGGGCTTTTGAACCAAATTGTAAGGTAACCATGTGTAAAACTTTCCACTTACCTGAATAATGCAGTTAAAATACAAGGGTCTAACAGGTGATAAACAGAGAACTCCTCCGGGTTAAATCCAAGACGCTCGCAACACGTGTCTCACTGCACAGTTCATACTTCCTTTCTTTTAAGGCTCAGCTATACTGTACACTGAGAGCAGACTCGAGATCTCTCCCAGCGATCGATGGTAGATGATCACAGTGCTCAAACTTCCAGTAGAATCCTGTTACTATTCACTTTCATCCTTCCCAAGAGGAAAACTGAATGGCTGGTATTTAATTCTATGTTTTAAGATTCAATAGTCTGTCTAACATCTTTACAGGAACCATGAAGAATCCATCCTCTAATAATGTCCTGGTCAACGTACTACTGACCAGCCAGAAGGAAGGAAAGAGGCTGGGTTTGACCACTGACATTGACCGGTGATGGAGGAGATAAGCTCCGACTCATTTGGCCTTTATCAGCACCAATCTGAGAGGATTCAGCTGTCTTCTGCATCTACTGGGGTCACGAGGGAGTGACTCGGAGAACTTAAAACACCATCTACAGATGGAATTGAATATATGCCTTGCATTTTACATGGATGGAATTGGTATTAGCTGTTCTGCAGATAATATAAAACTTACAAGAATGTGAACCATTTCCTAAATATAGAGATGAAAAGTGATTAATCTTTTACAAATCTCTACACAGACTTGAAAGAAGTATCTGTACATAATGTTCATATAAGCAAAGGAGAATATGAACAGATAAAAGAGATATCTTTTTTTGCTGCAATATTTGTGTTGTGTATAGAGATTTAACATTTTTGGCAGATTATCTTACTACCAAAAGGAGTAAACTGAGACGAAACTGAATAAGACTTGTCAGTTATGTTAGTAGCAAACTTGACTTATGGGTAGAATAAGGTGATGAAACATAACTTCCTTGCATTTAAAAAGGCCTGTTAAAATTGAAACAAGGATCAAATGGAATAAATGTGTTGTAAATATTTGAAAGAAAGAAGATGGGTAAAGTTTCCCAGTCCTCGAGGTTAGCTTGCTACTAAACTGAAAAATGTAATTTTCCAAGTGGATATTAAGCTTAGGAATCTCGTGGTGAAATTAAATAAACTATCTGCAGATGTATTTGCTGCCAAGGTGACAAATGGTTTCACTTTAAACATGAATGTATTAGGGGATGGCAGACCTCGAACAATATGAAATCGAATAAGGTTTCACACATTCTGTGGATAAATGTGCTGTCACATGGCCTGGGGATGTTCACACATAGAAATGTGATTTATAATCAGAATATAGAGATGGAATCAAATAAAAGCTTGGAATGCCGAGGTGAAATTAGATCAGGTTCTGCGAGGTGCTGCTTGATGCTTACTCACATTACTTGGACTGGGAAGCAGAATAAAGTGATCAATTTGAACACATACGTTGAAACTATTGCCCAGCTGAAATTAAATCAGGTTTGTTGATAAATGTCCTTGCTCCCAAACTGACTGCATGTTTTTGAATTACAACCTTGTTGAAAATGCATAAATGTTTTTCAAATGTAGAAAATTGAATAAAGATTCACAAGTTTATTCGTCACATTAACCACTTCGAAAATACTTATATCAGTGATAATGGAGATGTTGAATAAATGTATAGCGCTAAAATTTTGATAATTAGACTCAGTGCGCTTATTGACATGGACATCATTACCTGATGGAACTGAACTTTTTGAGCTGTCATAAGTGCTGCACGAAAACATTACTTCATGTTCCCATTTGTACAGATTGGTGGACAGAGCGCAATGTGGTTGAAGTCAAGGACACATGACAGTAAGAGATATAATAACAAATTGTGGGTGCCTCCATATGTATATAGTTACATGCTTAAGAATTTGCGTTTAGCAATTCTCCGCTGTTTCTTCAGGTCCTTTCTTCTGCCGGCTTAGTTCCAAAGTACAAGTCATTACTAACACATCCAGACATCACTTTAACACATTGATCTGAAGAACAAACTCGAGCAGACTTTAAGCTGGATGTAGACATGCCATACTCTCGTTATTGTAACAACACGTAAACAGTTTCCATGTATATAGACTTATATATGCCCAGTGGAAGACGTCCTGTTAAAATAGCTCAAAGCAGACATTGTCGCAATCACTTTTCAATTGACCGAAATACTTGTTGATTTATCATGTTATATTGATTCTTATATGTAACATTTTTATCCACTGGCTCAGTTATCCAAATATTATTGTTTATTAACACATTTGCACCTTAAAGCAATTGCACTTCTTGTTGATTTGAGCGAACTGGATCAATCACATTCATTGTGGTTCGATTAGATCAATGAGACAAACTGATCTCTTTGATTGATAAGAGATACAGAATCAAGTGCTATACATATATTATTTTAATAAAGGATGCATGCTCAATGTGTTATGTAGTCACATTCTCTTACAGTGTTACCTGCCAAATGTCTGAAGCTGTTTACAGTTTTATTACATATATATTTAAATATGTCATTGTTGTGTTTTATTCCGACATTTTATAGATGTGCCAGTCCGTCATCGATTAAAGTATTACTTAGTTTACACGGTTTTTGACTACTTTTTACGTTTCAATTTAAAAGCTCACTATCAGCTGCTCAAACAGTTATGTCAACTCATCTATATGTGTGTTCCATTTCGTCATCGGTTCCGTTTGATAACATGTTTATGAAACTCGTGAATGGCATCGGTATTTAACTCGCTTTCGCTCGTTAAAATACCACACCATTCACTAGTTTAAATTTCATTCAACATGTTATCAAACGGGACCTCGTTTAATATCACATAAAAGTGATATTGTCATGTCATGACAGTTATGGTAAAGTTGGATACAGATGATGATTAACTACCAATTTAGATGAATTCTATTTCTATATATATATAGAAATAGAATTCATCTAAATTGGTAGTTAATCATCATCTGTATCAAACTTTACCATAACTGTCATGACATGACAATATGACTATTACATTTCATGTGATGACTTTGGTACACTTATACTTTGATTAAGTGAATGTGATGTATCTATGACCTTTAAGTTTAATCATGTTCATGTATCTGTATCACGTTTATATGTCTTTGAATGTCAGTTTCAGTTTTCAGACCAAGTGTAGTATGGACTGATCTAAGCAATATCATAAATCAAATGAAGCAGATAATGTCAAAGCCACATCT
The DNA here is from genome assembly GCA_936450465.1 of Gibbula magus. Taxonomy (NCBI): domain Eukaryota; kingdom Metazoa; phylum Mollusca; class Gastropoda; order Trochida; family Trochidae; genus Gibbula; species Gibbula magus. Next base: position 12,850,954 of record OW388290.1, on the reverse strand, counting down.
ATCTATTCATCTTCAATTAAATGAGAATCTCGCTTCCACAACTCACCTTAGGCTAAGGTGATCTTGACTTGAGCATCTTTATCAATACAAAACTGTGTGTTTGTTGTTTTCTTGCTGTTTGTAAGTTTATGTTCATGAAATCAGCCTGTACAATGGATATTCTACATATAATAGTATAATTAGTGTACAGTCCACCCAAAGGATTTTTGATTGGGCAAAACAACTGTACATATGTGAGTTGAGGCGTAGTTTCACCATACTATTAATTGACTGAACATTTGCCAAAACGATAATCAATATGAGTAATGCAAAGTTTATACATACATTGCAGTCGGTATTTTGAAAATAGAACAACCTGTGTTCCAACTCTTTAAGACAGGAATGAAAGAGGTGGTGTTAACCTTTCGTACGGCAAAATTCAAATCATCAAGCTATAAATGATTTAATACCTGTGTTCGTTAGGCAACTAGAATTTAGACTGTTATCCGCTATTCGTTATTCATCATTACTACTGACACATCTGTCCGAGAAGCCATTTTATCCTAGCAACATGCTAATGGCTGAACATTTTCTTTTTTAAATATTATTTTATATTTGATTTCTACTACTACTACTACTACTACTACTACTACTACTACTACTACTACTACTACTACTACTACTACTACTACTACTACTACTGCTGCTGCTACTACTACTACTACTATTTCTACTCATACTACTACTACTACTACTATTATTTCTACTCATACTACTGCTACTACTATTAGTTCTACTACTACTACTACTATTTCTACTCCTACTACTACTACTACTATTATTATTATTATTACTACTACTATTATTATTATTACTACTACTACTATTTCTACTACTACTACTACTATTATTATTATTATTATTTCTACTTCTACTACTACTACTACTACTACTACTACTGCCTCATCACAATCATATGTCTACAGCCAGGTGACTCCAGATTTACGCAAAACGCCACATGCCACAGTTATTGCTCTTCTGATTCAAGAGTTGTCATTTCCTTTGATATATGTCAAAAAGAGACATTCTAGAATCAGCTGTTTATCTTTCACTTGTATAATCTGTTTTGGCTTCAAACTTCAACTACTTTTACCATTACTACAACTGCTACTGCTACTACTACTACTACTACTACTACTACTGCTACTATAATAACAGTTGATAACATGTAGGGTCCTTCGAAAGCACATTTAACTAAAAACGAAATGTGAATTTATCGTTATCAACTGATCATGAACTTTTTTATAAGATATTTTGCTATTCCATGTCCCTTGGAATCTGGTTTTAGTAGATTATCGATGTTGTATCATTAAACACAAAATATTTAAATCTATTACCACTCAGAACTATTTGTAATATGTAAAACTAATGATACAAGATGAGCTAAAGAACAACTGATCAAAGTCTTTGTGACGTTTCTTATCTTGAAACATTTGAACCCATCCATATATATTTATGTGATTTGGATCACAAAGACAGTAATAACTCTTCTGATACCATGTTAGGAAAAATTATTCCAAGAGGGGTTCAGAGAGAGGGTTATTTCCTTCGATCAAAACAGCGGTTAATGAACGGAAACACATAAAAATGACTTCTTTGAAGTTTGAAGTAAATGTTGTCAGGAATAAAACAGGAATGAGGTTGTAAACTTTCTGAAACCTATTTTAAAAAATCGAATTATCTGGCCTGAGATGAACAATCAAATCAGTTGTCGTTTTTCCTGTTGCATAAAGTTTTGTCTTCTGTACATTCTTCAAACACTATAAATCTCCCAGGGGACTGTTCCTAGCCACAAAATCAATACCTGTATACAGATGTATTGTATTAGCTGGTGTTAATCTCGTTGCCAGAAAGCTCGTCTATATATCACACAGTACATCTACTTGTGCTGTTCGTGACAGGATATCATATGTATCTTAATGTAATTCTCTTTAGGTGAAATACAGATGGTTAATGGTCGATAAAAAATGTGCATATCCTTTGTCAAGATGTACTAATTTTCCTACGTTGTTATTCAAAACAGTAAATGGATAAATACCGTGTTTTGAATAAATGAATGAAAGTGTGATATATGGTATATAAGAATTATGTACTTTGTTAACCAAGGTTGTTCGAACGCCCTGAACCAGCCAACCGGGATAACAGAATTATTGAATGTAGCAATAGGCAAGGTCATTTAATTTTTAATAATATAAACAAGTTGTAAACGAAATGGAAATTATGGCATAAATTATGACAGTATATGTCAAAAGCACCTTCCAAGACATGCCTAATGGTAGAATATGTTGAAGAAGGTTAGTGAGTATTTTCTATCAATAGCATTAGAAATGATAGCAACACGATACCACTGTGTATCATCGTACACCGGAAGTAGAGAGGTGTACATCGATGATATGTTTGTAGAGAGGAGTAGAAAACCACACACACGGTATATAACAGCTGATTTCTCCTATTTCTTATTAAGTTTTGTACACAATAACGAATACATTAGGAAAATGATACATTTTGTGAATGCGGGAGGCTGTTTTAGTGTACTGCGGCATATATAAATAATCCAAAACTTGCTTTGCTCATCGACACTATCGACAATTTTGATGCGATTGAGATGTTTGACATGGAAATTTGGAAAAAAATATATACAATTTTAAAATAAAAATCACTGTTATGCATAACTTGACTTATGCAGAAAAGAACCCATGCCTAGGAAATGGTTTCAGGTTGTTTTCTAGAGAGGTATGTTGTTTTTTTCTTGTCGTAGCTTGTGTAAGTTTGTATCATAAATTACTGCTTACTGTACCGTTTGTAGTTTCGGCTGATGTACCGCTTGTATATTTACAGAAGTAATCAACATAACATTTCTAAAGCAATTCTTTAAGTAAAACATATTGCTTCTGCATCACTTACATGTGATGTTCGATCAAAATGTACCATGTATGTTATCATGAGGTTCCCTAGAAATAGGCTTATCAGTTTCTGGCATTTTTTAAAAAACGCCAACACTCTGATGACTCATTGATGGCCAGGTTTGCACTACCAAAGAATATGATTCGTAAGGTTGCAAAATCTGTCCACGAAATAATAAGACCAGAGAACATCAGCTAAAAACAGCAATAATGCGATGGTACAGATCGGAAACCGGTCAGCTGACAACAATGAACGACAAATATTTTGTTGTAATTGTCAATATTCTTTTAACTGTTCTGTCAAACAAGGGGGCATTTTTGTATTCTGTGTGACATCACCCTTCTTTAACATACAATGTATGTATCCTCATACTCTTCTGACCATTTCTGTTTGACCTATGAGTAAAAGATTTCCCTAAAAGTATCGATTAGTATTTGAGTAATAGAATCATTCCAGTTTAGCGCGAGTAACGTATACGTATCTGTGTTATGGGGTACTTTCCACTACAAAAGCGAGCTTCAGTTACTGAAGTCGCTGCTGCGATGTTCACAGAATATCTAACTATGACAGTATTGTCATCATTTGAGTCAGTGATCACCGTGTACTTTGGTTCTTTTTTCAATCATGCCCTGGAGGAGTGTTATCTGCAAACACGGACAGATTCTTGATTTACATTGATGTCTGATAGTATTCTGTAAAGACAGTTTGGATGCCTCTACTATCTTTTTCGGATCAAGATTTCTCTTTTAGGGTGTGTTGAAACTTTAAAGGCATGGTTGATAATGTCATAAAAATATCCTCCTTGTCACAGTTCTTAAAATATACATAATTAATATTTAATTTGTCACCTCTTTGAGATCTGGAAATGAAGGATACGGATGATACAGATGATTTACGTTATTCCGTAAAAATACTATCAACGGTACAAAAGATATCTACAAACTGTACACAAAGGAAAACCCACACCGATGCTTTACAGACTTAAATAACGAACTTGAATAGCATATTGGTTCAAATCACACTGCCTTAAGTTAGTATTGTGCTTAGTCAAGACATTTCTCGTGTAATTCATTACAAATGTAACATATAAGTTTAAGAAATGATTAAACTAGTGCACATATGCCACTAAAATGCAACCTCCAGACCGAGCAACGTTAAAATACAATGATATACGTATATATAATAACCCACTAGCATGTCTGTTCTTTATCTATACGCAAAAGGAAAACAATTAAAGGCAACTTTATTGTGATAAGTATCCGTCCTTGATGTTATTTCCAAATAAAGGTGAAAATGTAGCTATTTTACTCCTCTCTACAAACATATCATCGATGTACACCTCTCTACACCTGGTGTACGATGGTGCACAGTGGATACTTGACATGATCGAAAACCGGACTCGATAGCATCGCTAAGACGTTTCCTGGAACTATAAACATTGAAAAAGAGGCAAACTAAGTTCCATCATTCGTGATATCATTATTTTGCTTCTTTGATAAAAACGTGTAATTTGATTAATTAAAATTCAGAAATTACCCGATTTCTATGTACATTTATAATCTGCAACCAAAATCAGTGATTTCTTATAATAAATCATACAATAGATAATCACTTCAGCTAACTTCATTTGAGCAAGTTTGGTTGCAATTTATTGCTCTTTTAGATACCCAATCATTTGGACCTTCTATTACTCTTAGGCCCATTCTTTTTATGTCTTTTAAGAAGAACATCCCCCACAATCAATACAAGTATATATCTGCAACCTAGTTGTCCTGTAGATAAACTGGTTACAATGCTAGACACGCTTCTCACTTTAACGCTGAATGTTATAGGATCAGACAGCTCGTGTGTAGGGTACAGACATTGGAGAGAAAATATCCGTTCATTTTATTCCTTGCTTTATTTCTATTCATGGATTTGTTAATCCATTCCATATATATATATATATATATATATATATATATATATGTATATTAATCATAATTCAACTAATAACATCAGATTTTTATATATTTTATATTTTTTGATATTCTAAGAGATTTGACATAAATATTTCGTTGCATTTGTGTTTTAGAAACATCAACATTTTATTAAATTTAACAAACCCTTCATTTATTTCAGTAACTGCATCCTAACACACGGGGTACTCATCATTCAAACTTATTTTAAAATAATATACTTCTGGAATAGTTTGTTTTTACCAATGCAATTTCTACATATACATGTACCTATGGCGTATACCTTTAGCATATCACAATACAAAATCTCATTTCATACCTTGTTGATAGCTTGTTGAAGTAGAATACCAAAACTGAATATGGGAGATGAAAATTCAAATATTATTTCCGTTTCAGTATTTTAAAATCAGCATTTCTGTTTGACACGTTCCGCCTCTTGTTAATTACATTACAGTCTCATGTCTTGTTAATTACATTACAGTCTCATGTCTTGTTAATTACATTACAGTCTCATGTCTTGTTAATTACATTACAGTCTCATGTCTTGTTCTGTGTTGTTATCCTATCAGCAGCAGTGTCTATATGTAAGAGATCAAGGAATTGCGGAGCCCTACTGAACCTCTCCAGATTATTTATAAATGTTGCCATGTTCTTATCAAAGCCTATTTGGAAGATATTTCATCAAAGTGAGAAGAATATAATAAACCCACGTGCAACAGAAACGTCCCCACGTTTTTAATAGAGTATAAACTTATTCTGTCTGAGAAAGTAGATATTAGTTTAGAAAATAAGTTCTCACAATTTCAGACATCAGAGTATGATACTCTAATTTTACATCATTGCAAATACGCTTCGGCTGCTAAAATTAATTTTTGAAAGGTTTTTTTGGACACACTGTTTGACATTTTAGTTAGAATTTACACAATGTAGTAGTTTAATTGATAAATGTTGTTATCGACACAGATAACCTGATTGAACTTTGTTGACGCATCTTGACTGTAGAAGTACAAACGCCATGTTTGACTCGCCTGTATCGATATAAAATGAGGTCATATGATATAATGATAAATATTGGACTGACGAGTCATTTTAAATCTCATTCGTTTAGAATAACAGAAGTCAAATATCGATATATATTGTAAACTTGACAGGTTATAATTGTGTTATCCAAAAGGTACGCTTGTTAATGCAATTAATATTTCTGTATAACCATTGTCAAAGCTATTGATCCCAGTGAAAGTGTGCAGAACAAACTATCATCTATGAATCCGTAATTGGAAATAAGTTATCCTTAATTTCTTTTATAATAATTATGTATTTTACCTGATAAAAGCAAACTTTCTATCAGGTTTCATTTTGACCCACCATTAATCGTTTCAAAACAACTCTATATTCATACAGTCATTCACACAATTACAAACTATAGTCAACCAACCTATATAACACGTATAAAACTTAAAATGTAGAAAACTTTGTGTAGTCAACATTTATACCACTTCTTAGTTCAGAGGCAGGTTTCAACGTGAAACAGTGAAAATAGAAATCAATAATTTCATCAAATAGCAGAATTTGCGAATCTCCTTCAGCTGTGTACAAAAGTGTTTATTCCCTAAGTATAAAGTCATTTCCAAGAAATAAAGGTTCATATTTTGTCGAAACAATCTTGTAAAATCTTAAAATAAATCTGTAAATAAAATAGATATTAAATATAGTACTTAATGCCGTTCAAATTTGTTTCTAGCATTGCTCAATGATGACTCTCTACAAAATAATGATAAAACATATTCTTCAGCAGAATTTTACAATCTATATATTCAATCCTACATGTTAGTTATGTGACGCATTGTAAACTACAGAATATCAAAATACCTGGTACTTTTCAAACTGAGTAAAATGGGTTTTATCTATCTTTGAATGATAGTCAAATCGAGAATATAAACAGTCCCATCATGAAAATATAAGCATTTTTATCATGGAGAATATAAACAGTCCCATCATGGAGAATATAAACAATTCCATCATGAAAAATATAAGCATTATCATCATGGAAAATATAAATCGTCACATCATGGAAAATATAAACAGTCCCATCATGGAGAATATAAACAGTCCCATCATGGAGAACATAAACAATCCCATCACGGAGAATATAAACAGTCCCATCATGGAGAACATAAACAGTCCCATCATGGAGAACATAAACAATCCCATCATGGAGAACATAAACAGTCCCATCATAGAGAATATAAACAGTCCCATCTTGGAGGATATAAACATTCCCATCATGGAGAATATAAACAGTCCAATCATGGAGATTATAATAATTGAGAGGGTTACAACGACCATGTTGACTTGAAACATGTCTACAATAACACACATTTTGCTGATGTAGTTTAGAACAAAACCAGTGCAATCATAATTATCAATATCAAAGTGTGAACGTCAAACGAAAAATCTTGAATAAAAGCTCAATGGTCAGTGTTAGGGTGTATTGGTGTCTTTTTCACATTTTAAATTTTTTAACTTGAATGATAATGTACATCAATGTTATGTACATAATCTGTATTACAATTCTTTAACGTATCACCAGACAGAGATCCTAGCCTATTCCACCTATTTTTTCTAGTCTATATTCGCAGCAATGGCCTTTATTTTTAGACAACATATCTTAATGTTACTAATGGGGTATTATGACATTCTTAACGTCGCCAGTATAACACGTTATTTTTCTGATCTGCTTGATAAAAAAGGTCATCAGGCAGCGGAGATGATTAAGATTACAACAGGTTTTCACATTGGCTGACACGTTGTCCAAAATATGTAGATACCATGATTCAATATTCACTACCATGCTCTCTTTACTGTGGGAATATTTTCAAGAGAGGGAAAGGTCGAGGATATGCCAAAATGTATTACTTGAGATACACGCAACAATAGATCAAGTTATGAAAATTGAAATAAGCGAGGAAGCATGTAAAATTACCACTCATTTGTAGTCACGGCAGAAAAAAACGGCTTTTGAATTATCATTGAATTATGCTATTTGATTTTGTGATAACTATTGATCATAAACATGCTTATAAATAAAGAAGACCAACTCAGAGACAAATACCAAAAATAGTTCATTTGTGTTATTTACATCAGACATATTCGAAGGACATATGCTAATGAGCAAGACCTTTAAGAGTAAAATTCCTAGATCTTTGAAATCACTCTGTCGACATGGCCACTGAAAGATGAGTTTTCATTTGGTTAAGAAGCAGGGATATATAATGTTATTCCGCTTTCTTCCGCCAGGGGACTTTGCTTCTGCTCTCGATTTCAAGCGATAAAGAACAGAGGTTAGGATCGGAAATCTGAAGGGGGTGACCTCTGTGTGAAGAGAATGCAGCTATACCGGAAACAATGGATTGGAAAATATATATGATAGTAAGACGTGTCATTACAATAGTGATAGCTACTGACATTATAGATTTCGATTTGTAGATTGTGTTTCACTGTTTCATATGTTGTCAATTCCATACATCAAGCGTATCCTTCAATACATCAACCTATCCTTCCATACATCATGCGTATCCTTCAATACATCATGCGTATCATTCCATACATCATGCGTATCCAATGCAACGTTTATCAACATCAAGAAACTAATTTCATGACAACGATGATGGAAGCTTGCGTTGTACAGTGTAGAATCAAAGTTGATTACATTATCGAATTAAACACGGTAGAGTGCTAATGAAATTGCTGCTCTAGTTAATAACATCCCTGTTTCATTAAATAAATAAGAAATAAATAAGGGTATACTTTTACCCCGCACACATCCTCATGCAAGGCACTTGCTCAATGCGGCAACAAATATACATGACTGTATAGACTATAGAGTCTACAAACATGATCACCTTTAAGAGAAAGTTTGCTAACTCAACATAAACATGAAGCTGAGTTGTCTCACAATGGAAATGTCTGAGCATGCATTAGTAAAATTTAAATTCGCCGTGATTTCATTCGATATTTTATTTGTGTCTGTCAACAAAGAGAAGCAACCATTACTTACTTAACATGGAATTTAACAAATAATATACAGAATATAAAGAATTCCGTACTTTCAAATTACACGATGAGAATCACATTCAGTTTATTAAGATTTTATTAGATGTATTTGTTTTTTTCATACCAACAATGACATAATCTAGTTCATCACTCATGTTTTTTTTATAATGGAAATATAAAGATTACGAAACTCTATTTTTTTCTTACATACATGTACGTAATATCAAGGGTTTACAAAGCTACTTCTTATTGACGGCTTGACAGTTCCTTTATATGGAATGTACCGAATAAAGACTTGTTAGCTATTTTCCAGATATGAAAAAATGGTGAATATTTATAAGTTGAATGCACGATTTGCCTTTTCACTGACAATATCAACCTGCATTTCAATCACAGAGAACGATATTAACATTTCATTTTGACAACTGTATGTTGGATTTTCTGAAGGCAGAATAATTCTTGATCTATTATATTACTATTTCAAAAGTAATTAGCTGCATTTGATAATGGCACAATACAATACGGCTAATCTGTATTAGTTTGAATGAATTTGTTGGTGACGGTATCTTCCCATAATACAGAATTCTCATAATACTGAACACATATTTAATGGTACAGTATTGGAGTTTGTCCCTTAAGAATAGTGGTATGATACAAGAAGACAGAGGACATAATTCCCAAAAGACAGAATACTTTATCAATGGTTCAGTAATTACTCAACTAAAATTATATTGGGTTTTCCAATTAAATAAATAGCAAATGTATACATATGTGTTGCATGTACGCACCACTTCACAAATGTCACTAGTAAGGTATGTGTCAGACTACCTTACACTGTATTCATACATATTGTTTTACTTCACAAAGGTCACTGCTAATGGTTTTGCTCTGTTGTCAGCCATGTTTGTTTACAAACAACGACGATCAACGCGAAGCCGTTGAAATTTTAAAACATAATCGTCAATAATTTGTCTAAAAAAAGTAACAGTGACAATGTAGATACATACACCTATTATATTTTGTACATAGAATGTTTAATAAACTAAAATCTTTATATTCTTGGGCTGTTTTTTATTTAAAAATCGAGCAAGTGTGTGACTATGAGTTCGGCACGTTCTGTTTATCAATGAAGTAAGAAAGTAGTACCGTCAACCAATCGTGTTGTCATTCTCTGGTTACTGACCAATCAGTGTTGAGAATCACTAAAGAGCGAATATCACAAAAATAATCACCTGTGTATCCTAACCCGTATGGGTAATATTCTTGTATAGAGACTTTATGGCCGAGATCATCTTCCTATGCACACCAATGTTACTTAGTTTCTTCCACAGCTCTCCTCTGTCTATCCAGTCATACGCTTTTTGAAAGTCTATAATCGCTGTAAATGTAGGTTTCTTACACAGCTTCCTGTTTTCAATTATGGTGGTTAAAGTTGAAACATGAACAATAGGGGACTTGCTAGTGGCTGGTACCACTGTAACAACAAAAGTAAGTTGTCACTACGCTCGGTAGTGATAACCAATTACCCGTATGTAAAGCCTTTCATAACCCTATACAAGGTAGCTCATCATGTTATTGTCTGTATCACTAAATTTTATTTATATGTGTTTCGTATCATTCATATTCAAACTCATCGCTAAAGTGTTAATGAAAAAACTTATATGTTATTCAAAATTTTAATCTTACCTAAATTAGCTGTTTAGGCTTACCTAGGTGTTTTGGTTATTAAATCCATTTATGAAGTTCAAACAAGAAACGTCCTTTCATATGTTAAAATATCTTTGTTTAATGTAAACAGGGGTAAGAAATGATATTTACACAACATAACTACTACCATGTTTAAAATATTGAAATTTGTGAATAATGTGGCACATTTACTGATTTTCACGTAGAAATATCGATATATATTATATGTCGAAAAACATTTGTGTTGTATCCAGATTAACGTTTTGAAGCATTTTTTTATTTTAAAATATAATTTTTTTAAAACATTTAAAAAACACGTAAAAGTATTCCTTGACTGAGAGACTAAACAAATTATAATATAATAAAGCCAAATGAGATGGGTACTTTCTTCTTCTCGATAGTGTAATTGTATATTTGTAATCCAGAAAATCTTCCCGTTCTCCGGTAGTGTATATTAATAATTATTAAAATAACCAAATATGCAATGATTGCTTAAAATTGTTACATATGAGGAATTATTGTTAACTGAAAGAGACGAATATGGAATCACAATCAAATTGAGTTTGGGAATAGGTAAATATCTATTTGATCGTGTCGGGGACGTGTGTGTAACCTGTCAATAGCTAATGATTGATTATTGCATACTCCCACAGGAACAACTGTCCGACATAATCTATTATAATTAAATAAAACTTTCCGATGTTATCGACCTAACTGAACTTGTCCAGACAAAATTATGTTATCTTTATTGATAAAACATTAACAGTGCCGCAGATCTATTTGAACTAGTGCAGACTGAAGGTAATCATCGTTACACGATTGGTATAAGCAAGGTGTGGATTCTCTTAATTTCTCATGAGTGTTTAGCCTGAAGAATGATTACAATCACTAATATTTGTTTCCATTACAGCGATAAAACATCTTTAACTACTTTAGTTAGGTAACCTCACGGGGACACTCATTTAGAACATTCTTAATTCAAATAAAATGGCCACCAGCAGTGAAGATTCTGTTTTATCTAAAATTGTTTCTGAAAAATAAATCATGACTGATGTCACCTACTGACACAATTTCAGAATAAATTGTAAATGCTGTCAACCTTATCCAGTTATGGATTTGCTTTATTAAGCTAACGTAGTAGATAGAGATTTAATGACAAATTAACTTTGCTTATAAATCGAATTTCTTATTTCATCAAGCCAGCAATATATAGAATAAAGGATAATTTGATGTTATCTTAATGATATATTTATTAAGCCTGTTATGACAGAACTGTTGATCAGATGCAATATGAGACAGCCAGGTGACATTTCCTTCCGTGCAGGTCGTTTTGATAACCGCAGAGCTGCACCACACGCCACATGCCACGCGACCCATTCCTTTATGCGATACAATATTATGGGCTCTCAATATGTACACATTATACTTAACAAGCAAGAGTCTCATATGATAAAGGAATTGTTCTCTTGGTACAAGAGGTGACATTCTCTTTGATTAATGTCAAATAGACATGTTCTATATTACCAGGCAAAGAAAGTATAGGCACAACAGCCCAAGATGTTTATTTATTTATCAACGAATGGTTAGCACGGAACATATTTACACCGTGTCTTTAAAACCAAATAACTTAATTTGTAATTTTTGAAACATTAACTGCTCATATTTCTGAAAAGGAACAGCTTTTAAGAAATCGTGGTTATAGAATCTCCTTTCCAGGCGAGATAGGAGAGTGAAATATGGTTTCTGTACCTTGAATACCAACCATTATGTAAAAAAGCAATTTAGCATCCCATGTGTGTTTGAAAAGATATAAGGTACTCATCATGGATGAAATTGTGTATATATCTTAACGAGATATATATCCTCATCACAGACATTCAAAATTGACTTATTGACTGAATTATTTTGTGTTTGTGTTTGTTGAAAATATGGTATAATTCTTATGCCAGTGAGTGTAGAATCAGCTGTGTACATTTCACTTGTATAGTTTGTTTGGGCTTCAAAGTTTAGTCGTTGCTTTAATGACCGATTAGATTCTCTTGTGTGTAAAAAGTGATAACCATTAAAGACAAAAGTGTATCCCTTTCTCATAAAACCCCACAGACATTTAGCTCAAAATCAATAATTTAAACAGTGTCATCATTACAGAAGTAACAACACTTTTCCTTCGAATTACAATTTAATGGGTCATCCTCGGTTACCCAAGGTTTTGTATATGATCCGTTACTCTCCGCTATATTACGGATAGTAATGGAGCATATATAAAACCCTGGGTAACCGAGGATGGATTAGGGTTGGACATGAAGAATGCAGTCTTACAAAAAGTAACGATAACTTTAAGTTTAGCACAGAAAATTTGACTTTGTATATGTAGTACAGCCATTGCGAGCATCATAGACTGTCAGTGCCTTTTGGTCTGACTGTGTATCAACATACTTACCAACCTGACCTTTCATCTCTTGACAGCATGTCGTAAGGAACCGGCTTTGACAGTAATGGGGTATTATGTCATTCTTGTAGTCTCCGTGAGGACATGTTATGTGTCTGATCTTGTTGAGCTTATTACACTATGGAGGTATCAAAGATTCCGATAGACTTACATATTTGCTGGATGATAGGCATGATTCATATTCCCGAGATATTGTCGAGATCATTATGTAAAGGTTAAATGATTTGACTTACATTTCATTTCAGAGTACATATAATAATTTTCTTTTGTCTTTTTAATATTATCAATTACAGAATTGCCATTTTAATCAACAGCATTGCCTTTTAAAGGAACTATTTCCAGAAGTCTACAAGTGTTGTTTAGTACATAGTCTATTTTATGACCAATTATTATTTCATGATGACAGTAACATGTAAAACTATTCTTTGTAGATGGCGAATATAAGGTTTTCCACGCAATACCAAATTAAGTTAATACATTACTGTTGCATAGCTATATCTCTCTGGACTTAAATGGATAACATGTATGGTAAGTTATCATTCAATAAACAAGAAGGTCATTTCGGATAACAAATTGCTAAAATGAAAAAGTTTAACTTTATTACTCGTATATGGATGTAGAAGTTTACAATACTATAGGTGCATTCAAACCCTATAATTAACATTATTCAACTAAGTTTGTTATTCGTCATTCAATTAAGTACTTATCTACCTCTCCTTTGGAACAGATCGATGTAAACTTTACAGTTGTCATATTCTTGATCTGAAGCAGCATCGAGTGTTGGAGGAGAGTGTTTTTATGATATTTCTTTATACAGGCTAAAGAAGAGAGCGTAGATGAGGTCACTCTATTGACAAGTTGTATTTGAATGAGAGTTTGGACAATTTTGTTGTTACATTTAGTGTCGATGAACCGTACCCAAGAGAATTTGTGGACAAATTGAGGTCAATAAATTGAGGCGGAATAGGTTTCTTTAGTGTCCTGAGCCGTCATCGTCCCTTTAGGTTCAATTGGTTGAAAACTATAGAAGGCATTGTGACTTTTATATGAGAAGAAAAACAGTGTCCTCTTAATTCAGTTAGATCGCATTTGGAAGAAGAAAGGTATAAGAGGAACAGACAGAACATGAATGTAGTTATCTTATGTAGTTCCCATAGGTTCAATTGGTTGAAAACTATAGAACACAGTGTGACTATTATGTGAGAAGAAAAACAGTGTTCCCTGACTTGGATACGGTCACGTTGTAAAATAAGTTTTGGTGAGACGGAGATGGGCGTAAAAGGAACAGACGAAACAGTGAATGTAATCATCCTCTAAGCTTTTTTGTTTCAAATATATTTCTGACTGTTTTTTTTTATTCGTTATCAATGTTTGAATGACATGGATATTTCCTTCACTGTTACATTATATTTAACGTGTTTGACTGTTCTGAGTTATAATTGGATAAAAGGAGACCTTTGATCTATAAACAGGAATTGGGAGTCACAAATCATAAAATGAAACGTTTGACATTGACGGTTTATAAATTGAAGAAAACATATATCTTCTGCGTCGTTCATATAAAAACCTCAAGGTCGGAATAATTCTGAAGTTACATTCCTCCCATTAGGATTTTCTTATGGCAGAAGACCTCGAAGTCATGTTTTTTCCTTCATATAATAACGGCGGCTGTCAACAGTACTTTCGTGTTTCTGACATCCCAACATCAGCCGACTGCATTGGAATGTATTGCATGCAATTCATACTTTGCACTTGGAAGCCGCAAAACTCAAGTCTGTAAGCCATTCAATTGTTATAAATGACTGACAAAATTGTCATTAAAATATGTTTGTCAATTGTCTTTACACAAGGATTGATAACATTTACTTTCTTGCTAAATATGTCGAAAATTGACCTTTGATCAAATGTATCATGTTATACAAACTTTTTGCATCTATTTATCATATGGTAAGATCAAATTTTAAAAATTTGCTTCTGTGTAACCATAGTCACCTGTCGCGTTGTCACAATAATATAGATAGTATACTATATCATATATTATCTACAAACAACACACAAACATAAAGTTTTTTGTAAATGTAAACACTTTCAAGGTGTATGAACTTCAAAGTTTGATATTATAAGAACTGAATGCCAATTTGTGTGTTTGCAAAGGAAAATGTGCAATGTCAGAGCAGCATTCACACTCAGCTGAACGGGCGCGCATCTCTCAAGATTGCATAATGTTCATTTTAGTTTTCTACACCAACACTGATTAAAGTTAAGTTAGTGTAAACGTTATAATTACTAAAATTACCACACTATGTCAGCTAACCAAATGGTCCAGTGGTTAAGTCTGTGGACTTCTAATCCTTTCAACCCTAACAATCCAGGTTCAAATCCCTCTAAATTATAAACAAAACTTTTGTAACTCAATAACTAACTAATAACTAAAATATGTAAATCAGCCTCATTCTCACTTGATTGTATATCACATGACATCTCAAAAAGCACATGGTATGAAAAGCATGCTCACCACACCAGATCACACTGTCATGCAGTCAACACCTCACTGTCTGCTAATTGCCACATCAAGGAAAAATTTGTTTTGAACCGCATCATAATCTAATTGAATTCATCTGAACGCATCACAACCGCATCACAACCGCATCTAACCTCAACGCATCTTATAGAAGTGGTCACATCAACTTGTCTACCGGATGTTTCACTTCTGTCAACATGTAAACAGTGTAATAAAACCCTGATGCGAGTCTCGAAGTTTTTGTCCTTGCATCTACAATCCTTTTCCAACTATATTCTGTCCTTTCATGTGCATGAAAAGGACAAAGTAAAATTTCATTAGGGGATGGGACATGAAGAGAGTATTTCGTCACAATTCTCAGGATTTATTTGCGGCCAGCTAGCTGGATAATGTTCCAATCTCTACCTGTTAGCTAGGTTTTATCTTTGTTTAAAAAGATTTTCTGTGATGAAAGCCAAATCTATTAATCTATTAACAAGGAGACACCTAAAGGTTTCCAACACTGATTGGTCATTGAAACATGGTAACCGGACAAAACACCTCCTCACAAGTTTTTGTCCAGGCTTTTTTCTCCTGAATTCGTATCACTGTATTGTTGTAACATATTTGAAATGATGGCTTAGGTGATAAGTATTTAATCAACCGATGGCAACAATACAACCTTTCATATCCTTTACAGCTTTCAAAGGCGCTGTAGCACGATTTTACTACTATTACCAATGGCTAAATACCACTCCTGTATCAATAAAAAGAGCTCTAAAACGAACGTACATGGTTCGGTTAAGTCATGCGAGTCCATTTCCTTTCGAGCGGGCATTTTAATGTAGTTCAAGTAGATCTTATTCATGTAGCGAGACCAAGCCCTCACAGCAGAGTTTTAAATATGGCACTATGATGGAATGGTCAACATTCTTCCTGTCTGAACTCTCAAATTCGCATGAGACCCACAAATCTACCTCTCACACTGAAGAATTTCACACAACCTTTGCTTTATACCTCCCATCATTTTCTTTAAATACGGATAACTGTCTTCTATAAATATGGCTTATTGAGTCATGTCCTGAGATGTTTTTCCCATCAAATTACCAATTTATTATATTAACTGTAACAATAAATGGCAAATTTGAGAAAACATTCTATGATCGAAATTAAATCAAATCGAAATAATCATGAACGCAAATTTCATCCTTCATACGACATTATATTTTAGTGTTTAAAGTGAAAGTGGCATGGCAAAATGTAGAAAAAAGCATCCATAAAATGCCTTCCTGTTCAGCAGAGAAAAGTATTACCTATAAATTCATGTTTCTACCTTCTGTCTGTGTTATACATCATGGATGGCTGATGTTTTGACTCTGCTGCCATACCTTTGACAGTGACATTTTATCTATTGACAACGTGTCTAATGTAAGAGCTTTGTAACTAATGGGGTATTATGTCATGTTTGACGGGGGTATTAAGACACTGTTATGTGTCTGATCTTGTTGTTGACAGCTTATTATGAAACAGACTCCATTACAGTCATATCAGACTTGTAACACTATTCTTGTAACATCTTTGGATTCTAGTCTGTACTTCCAACAATGGCTGTTTACCTACCAAATTTACAAATGATATATTGTAGTTTCAGAATTATGTCAAAATCATCGATGTAATCCTTCATAGTCCTTCACATGATTTGGTATGATGAAAATTACAGTAACATGTTGAATTTACATCAAACATCATTTTAAGAATATTAGAAACACACTGCATTTAAGGTTTCTGCTTGGTTTGAACTACTTCCCAAGCTTTATATCTATTTGATTGCTACCTCATCGTTACCAACAAGTCTTTTGGGAATTTCAATTTGAGAAAGGAAATTGGTTTTGTCATCAAAGCTTGGAGACTGGACAAACATGAGCTGAAAGTTTTACTCGGGTCTATTGGTTAGACAGCTTGGTCCATTTACTTTGGCTGATTGTTACATAAAATGTTTGCAAAGCGTTCCCTAGAGCTCCGATCAAATTCACCTTCAAGTAGTGTATGCGTCTGCCTGTCCAATTGAAAAAGTGGAATTAGTCGGCAAGGAAGGGGAAATACTGAAGGAGTATTAGCTATGTCCGCATTAAAAACAAAACAATTTTGCTTATAACAACAGTACGATTGGTTATTCTCCTAAAGTTTAAACATGATTAACACTTTCTTTCATTTTACTCCATCACCCTATGATACATACAGAAGCATTTCAAGCAAACATAAGTGCATTTATTCAACGTTACATAGTGCTACTTTTGTCTATTAACCCTGTAAACTTGGCAATGAGACTAAATCAACCGGTTCACATTGGGTAAATTTTATGGAGACGTATTGCTTTCCCCAGACGCATCATTTCAAAATGTATTTCGCATAGAGTGGGTTGTAACCAATGACCGGAAACACACGTTAAAGGAATATTCCAGCGTAATTTCAAATTTTTCCCCATAAAAGATTGAGTTATCAGGTATTTTCTCACAAAATATGTTTGTATTTGGTCAATGGGTTACATAATTACATCAAATATAAACCGTCACTTTGGCTCGACGTGGGCGCCGCCATCTTTCTTGAAAATCTGCGGTAAATGACACACCAACGTAATCCGTGCAAGGAGTTTCGATTGTAAACTCTGTACATCATTGTGCGGTAGAGTTTGTACAATAAACTGGACTCACTGTCTGTTTGCGCTGCGCACTTGTCATCGTGTGATGTGAATACGACTGATTAAAACCCCGTAGTGACAATTAAATACAGGGAAATTCGATCATGGCGCTGAATACATCATATTTTATATTCCATCAGTTCTTCAAGACTGTTTGTTTGAATGAAACATTCACATAACACGTAAGTCTTGTTCGCGCATGCGCATTGTTAAGTCAAGCACCATGACTAAGAAAATTAGCCAGTTACAAATCAAATAATATTTACAGACATCTTAATGGATATTAAATTGGTAATGTATTAGTAAATTTATCAACTAGGCCTACTTGAGGTGCAATGAAATGTTTGTCAACGTCGAGAAAGAAATTTTTGACACTCGTTTTATTTGTTGATCTGTAGTTTGTGTATTCAAAAGGTTTATATACAATTATTTTTGGCTCATTGAGCAATTTATTTTTAGACAGAACCCCGTTTTGACTATTTATCAAATGATTAACCTTTCCTATTAAGTAGAATAAAATAATGATAAAATTTATAGTCGAGTAATTTCATTTTTTAGGATTATAAAATTGTTTGATATAAATAAATAATTGAACCTGCTTCAAGTAACTGTACTTCAATAAGTATATATCTGTGAATAATTCCAAATACACAATTCCACACTAACATATGTGTATATTTAATTTGTAACTTGCAACGATCAATTCTTATTTTACTTCAGGATTTTCAAAATGCGTTGTAAATAGTCATATTGTTTAAATTACAATTATCATTTAAAAAACGTAATCACCTAATTTTCAATCACAATGCAATGTCGAGTGTAGGTGACTTCGTAGGAGGATCCGGTTCGTAGGAGAATTTTTCGGTGAATTCGTAGAAGAATTTGTCGGTGAATTCGTAGGAGGATTTTTTGTTTTAAAAATGCTGGATGATTTAATTTGTTGTTTTAATGAATAACGTAATCTGGTAAGTATGAAATTTATTCATTGTAACAATTATATCAGCAGTAATTTGACGATTAACAGATGTCCCTGAAGATGAGAAGACTATTTTTTTTTTTTATCAGTGAACTAAGAATAAGATTACGTGACCGTAAGTAATTAACAATTAGCCTAACAATCAGTGCTGTTCTCAGATTAATGTCATATAAAATGACAAAATCGTAATTAAGTAACTTCATTATAATAATCCTTCTACGAATTCACCGAAATATTCTCATATGAACAGGAATGGACTGCTTAATACTTTCATCTTGTCAAAAGTTTAATGATGAATTAATCCCTAATAATACCTGGATAATTCTGCAGACGAATGTATATTTCTAAAATTTCACTTGCACATAATACAATTGTCTATGCGGGAACCAGTGATTTCGTTGGAGTGTCATAATATGTTTGTTAATTAAGTAATTAGTACCTTAACACTATTAACGCTAAGCAATTGAATAAGTTGAAATACTGATGGATATTTATAATAATATGGCTTAATATAGCCTACTTTATTCTATAAATATGATATAATGGACATTTGAGTATGAAATGAAATTCATATTCGATATCGTCTTTACACATTTGGAATTTACGACTTGCATAATCTGATAATCTAAATTTTGGTATCTGCCGGTTTCTACCGCTAAGTTATGGAAGCTAAGTCTAACTCAGGGTAGGGTGAGATGTGTTTATTGTCCATTACTTTGTCGGCTACTTACCGTTTTCATCTTCACCGGCATCTGCTAATCTTCCAATCGTTGCTCATATGCGTTAAACTGTTTACACATGACATCATACTTACCCGATTAATTTTTTTATTGATACAAACACAAAATGGGTAAACACTGCCGATCATTTGGCATACTCTGTTCGAAACTCTCCCAGGAAATCACCGAAATTTACCAGAACTCACAGTAATGTTTACATATTCTGCTGTCATCCATTTCCCCAATTATACTTTAAACTGCAGATGTTAATTACAAATGTTATTACTCATATTATTTCCTAATATAGATATTTAATATTATATATATTATATATTATTCATGCTTCACTGATTCATTTCAATAAGACAATTCATCTTCATGAAAATCCATAACAATAAGAAAATTATCATAATTTATATCAATTGAACTAAACTAAATTGAGTTCAAATAGTAATGCCGAAATTATAAATCCTAAAACAATCATACATCATTACAACCACTACCATAATTCGTAATCAAATTGGTCTCGTACGAAGAGTGATATAAATTTTAATGGACTAAATAAAATCATAATAACTAAGTTTCAGATTAATGCAACATATTAAACGATCAGAATAAAATACACAAAGAAAGAAAGCCAATTTCTGGTCGAATCAAATATATCTTAATACGTACATACGAAGTATGTTTTGATTACGAACTTGTCACAATACACCAAGGCTTCGCTTAGTTTAGGATTCGCTCTGACTTGCAAACGAAATATCGTTACGAAAATCAATGTAATTACTACTAATAAACTTAATTTCCGTAAAATATGTGTTATTTTACTATTGAATTTATATCAACAGGGGTATTTCAGAAGTAATCTAAATCTAAATACTTACGAAATGGTCTAGATTTTTTTTCAAAATTATCAAAATGTTCAAACCTCGCGTCGCCCGAACTTGTGAAGCTGACAACAGTTGCAAATCTTAATTGTCCAAGCATCTATTCCCGATTTTATGCAGCAATCTACTGTTAAAAATCTTATATTTATTTGATCTGGGGATCGTAAATTATTACTTTTGGGCAGCGGGGGCGATCATACCCCGGTCCTTACGGTTTTTAAAAAACATGCATGACAGGCCCGCACCTCTCGCCATTGAAAACAGCGGCGTCTCCTATTTTCGTGGTGTGTCTTTCATAGCGTAATCTCGTCGTTTCACGCTCTCGTTCTGGCAACATGGCGGCGCCCTGTGAGTCCGATAATTGCGTTTTTTTTCTCTGTTTGAATTTTTATTACAGAAGTTGCAATGTACCTAAAAATTATTGGATAGGATGTATCGATAGCCCAACAAACATTCTTTTATTAGCTTTATTTTCATTTTGCGATGGAATATTCCTTTAAGATCAGGAAGTTGTGGATCAGTAGACATACAAACCAGTGTATTGCCAAGATATCCAATATATTCACTTTGAACTAGAATATCGTCAAGTATGAAATTGATGTAATAACACCTTTGTCTGACACCCGAAGCAAAACTAACCGAACTTATTAGTCAAAGAGTAAGGAAGTTAACAGTTTATACCATTCTGTTAAATATGCAACATACATTCACACATTCGTCCATGTGGACAATGGCCTACTTCAACAGAAAGCTTAGTATTACTAGTTCTAAATTTCAGCAGAGGCTGTGAAATATTCGCTGGTAAAAGATTATAATCGTCAACACCAAACATTGTTTTTTTTACTATCATATATTAGTTTTTGTACATAGCCATCAGGTAACCAAACTGATCTGTTAGAATTTGTTCAACCTTACAAAGAAGCCAATTTCTTTTAAAACAAAACACTGAAAATCATGGATTATAAGGCAGGATTTGATCACTTAGTGAAGAGAAACACCTTCTCAGTTACCATGAAAGATGAAGAAAAAAGGTGTTAGTATCTACACCAAAACTTCACATTCATTGCAAGAAGATGTTGTCGTGATATCGCTGGTTTAAATAAATTGATTAAAAAGGGAATAGAGAAAGATCATAAATACTTTACCGTTTGAGGAGTTATATTATGTAATCAGAATATGTGGAACTCAGCCAGAAGAGGGATATGGTCAAGTTGCAAAATGTGATACGAGGGACACTAATTAAATTTTGTTAATGTTTTGTCATACGTATTTCAATTTAAATGAAATATTGTTGCAATTTTAACTTCCTTAATGTTAGGATGTGTTATATTGTATTACTGCACAGCTTTGCCAGAAGAAACATTAATCATTGCAGACATTAATTATGGTGATAATGTTGTCTCCCATTAGGGTTATCTATAATCCTTGATCATTCCCTGAGATCGTGCAAATGTAATCCAGAATTCACTATCAATTTTAGATATTTCATCACATCTATTGGTTCATAAAGCCTTTACATTAAGCATCCAAGCATGTAGTAGCGATGACAATACATTGACATGATTGTAATGTCACAGAAAAATATCAGAAGCACTTGATCGTTTAACAACATATCTGATTGATTGTCTACTTGTCTAACTGATTATATGCAGTCATTATCTACTGAACTAAATAGTAACAATTCTTACGAGTAGTAGAGATAATAAAAAAGACTGCCGTTTGACGTAGTTTTTTTTATAGTCAACAACCTGCCTGACTTCTTGCATTTTTCCTTAAAACAATTCTCAACAATTTTGAATTCCAGGTTACAAAATCCTGTAGTTTATCGATCCCGGATAGTGTGGTGCAAAATACATTCATTACTTTTTATCATTCAATCATCCGGAAGAAAATCCAATTTCTTTAATCCCTATTTTGTCACGGAGCAAGACCAAATTTCATTAAATTAGTTATCTTTGAATTCAATATTTCTGTTGAAATTACATGTCTCGTGCCTTAATAATATTGTTGTATAATCTGAAGGTCGGTGAATTGTAAATAGAGTCATGATGTGATGTGTTTGTATGGCTTTCCATAATTGCTTTGTTTATCTGCATCAGTACAGCTGATTGAGGAAAGTTGTATCCTCCAAGGGAAAATACTATATCCGTTCAAAATCAATATCTTAAATTTAATTTCATATATAAATTTGATAAAAAATTATTGTTTAAAATAAAGTATAATTACTATTTCATGAACCACTAATGTGGTTAAAAACTATGACTTAGATCCGCATTTTTGTCTTGTAAAACCAGATGTAAGTAAATTTATATGTTATATTTTGTGGACATAAACTTATTAAATAGTTTCTAGATTCCCAGCTTTTTCTCAAAGCGTGAGAACAAATTAAAAATAATAAACCCACAGTTAAACACCTTATTCTCTGTTAAACTTTAATTTTGATTTGATTATTTTCTGAGGTCAGACCTACCCAGTACTGATGATACAATACATTTGTTCAAAGAGTGACATTTACTTCTGGTTTATTGATCCATTTTTTCGTCTCAAGAACAATTCTCTTTGTATTCATTATTTCCTATGTCATTTTAGATGGTGTGAACAATTTCAAGTTCTGTGTTTATCAAACGTAAGTTATGATTTTAATCAAAATGTCAAATAAATTATGACACCACTTGATATAATTTTCGCGGTGGTAAAACAGAACCACTTTTATGTAGTACGATAATCCAACAATATTGAATACAGTGCTTGGGCGTAAAAACCTTCCGAAACAAGATAAGAATTGTTTAAAGTGTAGTCCATTTAAGGTGCTTTTGAAAATACTATGAAAAAACATACCTCTGTGTACACAATCATAAAGGGGCTGACATTTGAGTTCTTTGCAACAGAGGCATTTGAAAGCAAATGATTGTCCTCTCATTAATATTACCAATTAGAGAAATATGATCTATCTATAAAGCTGTAAGGTGTATTGGTTCACTTCTGAAAGGGAATATTTAAGAATAAGTATTAGTAAGATCTGATAACTATGAAAACAAGAGTCATCAGAAGATGACATATCCCACCGGTTCCACAAAACTTGTAAAACACATCTATGACAGATACTTGTGTATCTACTACCGTACTTCAGTTAGTGGGTATTACAGATGCTGAGTTTCAGGTATATTAAGGGTTTTAGACTTCTGCTCCAGAAGCAGTCAAAATCAACAACAACCAATATCCCTCTCATGTTTCTGTGGAAACAGAAAAGAAAAAAATTCAGAAAAAATCTGAAAATATCAAAAGGCACCACTTCAGTTAGTGGGTAATACACATGCAAAGTTTCAGGAAGATATGATGAACGGTTTTGGAGCTGGTTTTGGAAACGAACCTGTCTCTGACAAAGTCCAAATTCAACAAGTTTCTATGGAAACGACCAAAAATAAAATTTTCAGAAATCTGAAAATGTCAAAAGGCACCACTTCAGTTGGTGGGTAATACACATGCAAAGTTTCAGGAAGATATGATGAACGGTTTTGGAGCTGGTTTTGGAAACGAACCTGTCTCTGACAAAGTCCAAATTCAACAAGTTTCTATGGAAACGACCAAAAATAAAATTTTCAGAAATCTGAAAATATCAAAAGGCACCACTTCAGTTGGTGGGTAATACACATGCAAAGTTTCAGAAAGATGTCATGAACGGTTTTCGAGTTCTCCGGAAACGAAATGATTACGGACGAACGGACAGACGGACGGACAGACGGCCGGGGTGATGACTATATCCCATGGTATTACATACCGGTGGGATAAAAAGAAAAGAAGGTTTGTTTTTATAAAAAAAAGGTTATCAGGCAGCAGAGATGATTAAGATTACAACAGGCTTTCACACTGGCTGACACGTTGTCCAAAATATGTAGATACCATTCAATATTCAATACCATGCTCTCTTTACTGTGGGAATATTTTCAAGAGAGGGAAAGGTCGAGGATATGCCAAAATATATTACTTGAGATACACGCAACACAACATCAAGTTATGACAATTGAAATCAGGAAGAAGCATGTGAAATTACCACTCATTAGTAGTCTCGGCAGGAAAAAACGGCATTTGAACTCCTGCGTTTCCGTAACAGCTATACCATTCACTTCCCACAGAGGTTACTCCCTTCAGATTTCCGATCCTAACCTCTGTTGTTTTACGCTTGAAATCTAGGGCAGAAAGGGAGTGTCCTGATTGGTTGCAATTGAATCTAGACCAACTCAGAGACAAATACAAAAAATAGTTCATTTATGTCAATTACATCAGACATATTCGAAGGACATATGATAATGAGCAAGACCTTTAAGAAGAAAATTCCTAGATTTAAAAATCACTCTGTCGACATGGCCACTAAAAGATGAGTTTTCATTTGGTTAAGAAGCAGGGATACATAATGATATTCCGATTTCTTCCGCTAGGCGAATGTGCTTCTGCTCTCGATTTCAAGCGATAAAGAACAGAGGTTAGGATCGGAAATCTGAAGGGAGTAACCTCTGTGTGAAGAGAATGCAGCTATACCGGACAACAATGGATTGGAAAATATATATGATATTATTAACTATCAATGTTATGGCGTGTATACGGCATTTACAGCATAGACCATATGATTCGACAACTGGGCCAATAGGAGGAAACTGGGCCAAAACGGGAAAATCTGGGCCAATATGAGTCTGAGCATGCGCAGCTGCACATTTGGTGAAAGCCCGAAGCTGTCTCTTCACAACTTTGACCCGTGCTATTTGTTCACCAATCTTGTTTGGAATTATTATTTCAATAAAAATGAGATGTCTAGTGTTGTGCAAATAGAATGAAAAGAAGTTAATTAATAAAAATTTCATTAATTAAGTATTTCCGTATTGGCCGAGTTACAGGTCCTATTAATTAATAAAATTATAGTAAGACGTGTCATTACAATAGTGATAGCTACTGACATTCTAGATTTCGATTTCTAGATTGTGTTTCACTGTTTCATATTTTGCCAATTCCATACATCATGCGTATCCATCATGCGTTATTTCCTTACATTCCACCTGATGAAGGAGTTAGTATGTACTCCGAAACGTCGTGTATTTTCACATTAAAGAAGTTGTTATCCAGAAAATCTTCATGTTTGCTAACTTAACATAAATATGAAGCTGAGTTGCCTCACAATGGAAATGCATGCATAAGCATGCATAAGTAAAGTTTGAAATTCGCCGTGATTTCATTCGATATTTTATTTGTGTCTGTCAACAAAGAGAACCAACCATTACTTACTTAACAAGAATTAAACAAATAATATGAGACAGAAGATATAGAAATCCGTACTTTAAAATTACACGATGAGAATCACATTCAGTTTATTAAGATCGTATTAAACATATTTGTTTTTTCATACCAACATTGACATAAATCTAGTTCATCACTCATGTTTTTTTTTATAATGGAAATAAAAAGATTACGAAACTCTATTTTTTCTTACACACATGTACGTAATATCACAGGGTTTGCAAATAATATTTTCCAGATATGAAAAAATGCTGAACATTTATCAGTTGAATGCACGATTGGCCTGTTCACTGACATTTTCACCCTGCATTTCAATCACAGAGAACGATATTAAGATTTCATTTTGACTACTGTATGTAGGGTTTGCTGAAGGCAGTATAATTCTTGATCTATTATATTACTATTTTAAAAGTAATTAGCTGCATTTGATAATGGCACAATACAATACGGCTAATCTGTATTAGTTACAGAATTCCCATAACACTGAACACATATTTAATGGTTCAGTGATTGAGTTTCCCCCTTAAGAATAGTGATATAATCCAAGAAGACAGAGGATATAATTCCCGAAAGACGAATACTTAATCAATGGTACAGTAATTACTGGTAAAAAAGAAAAATGACATTAATATAACAATTGTGATTTTATTTGTCGTAGATAATGTGTGCTTAAGTACTTCCATCTAAAATGTTTTTGGGTTTTCCAATTAAATAAATAACAATTGTATAAATATGTGTTGCATGTACGTACCACTTCAATAATGTCACTGGTAAGGTATGTGTCAGACTACCTTACACTGTATTTATACATATTGTTTTACTTCACAAAGGTCACTGTTAAGGAAGTCACTTGAACATCATGAGTAGGCCGACTGCATCCAGAAAGTGAAGATGTGATTTCTCCCTGCGTCTGAGCTGATCCTTCAGCCGAACTAGTCTGTTTTCCTTCTCCTTGTAGACTGCCTTCTTGGGAGGTGGGGCAGCTCCATGGTTGATCCGGGTCAGCTTCGCTCTCTCTCCCAGTTCAACTTTCTGTATCAGCTCGATGAATTGGCAGATGTTTGGATGGATATGCTGGAGCTGACTCGGGAATGGAAGCCTTCCAGGTTGTTGTTGGTCCTGGGACCTTCTGTTGCACGGTGATTCAACAGCCTTGGTGGGAATCTTCCACCTTCGTTCACCCAGGTTGAAACGGTGTATATATATATTTAAAATATGGTGTTTGTTCAAGTGTACAGTCAGTATATATTCAAATGGTAGTTGAAAGAATAACTAACGCCGATTTCCTCCTACCTGTTTCAACTTTAGGTTTACATTACAGTGATTATGACGTCACGATTTTGTGACGTTGCAACAATACACTGATTGTGACGTCACTGATCTGTGACGTCACAGGCGCGGCTTTTACCTGAAACTGGCTAAGCTATTAAAGATGGACATATAGAGAATCTCACCCAAGTGTCTTCGGATGTCAAATATATCAACGCGAGTTGATTAAAGTAACAAATATCCGAGGCTTGCAGAGGATATTTTTACTTTAATCAACGAGTGTTGATATATTTGATATCAGAAGACACGAGGGTGAGATTTTATTTATCATTCAAAATCATTCTACAACAATTATTAGCCAAATACTGACATATCTGAAACACAAAACTGCCATATAGCTTCTTCAGCAGTGATCTCAGTGAGGTCATAGCATTGTGACGTCATAAGCATTATGGCATCATAGCATTGTTACGTCATCACCACTGTGACGTCATAGCAATGTCAGCAGTGTTCTAAGTGATACCAAAGCTTTGTGATGTCATTAACTGATGATGTAATAGGATTATGACAATGTAGATATCGCTTGTAGATATCGATTGATCTCACACAAGCGATATCTACTGTTTTGGATGATAAAGTGTTTTAATAAAATGCTCTTCTTTAATTTTACGCATTATTGTACTCGCGTTTGCCATTTTATAAAATGGATAAATTGTAAATTTGATATCATTATTGGCAGCGCACATATCTAAATGTTCACTCAGTGGAATACATCTTGCTTTGGGGTCCTTGATCTGCTGTTTGTGAACCCGCAATATGTCCCTTAGACATTCGGTTTGACCGATATATTGTTCTTCACATCCTTTGCATGTTATTACTTAAATCACATTTTAGGCAGAGCAAAAGAACAAATATTTGTATGTACATCATACCCTGGACGGCTCTGCCAAAAATGTGATTTATGTAATAACATTGTTATTCAAAATTGTAATCTTACCTAGCTGTTTAGGCTTACCTAGGTGTTTTGGTTATTAAATCCATTTGTGAAGTTCAAACAAATAACGTCCTTTCATATGTTAAAATATATTGGTTTAATGTAGACAGGGGTAAGAAATGATATTTACACAACATGACTACTACCATGTTTAAAATTTTGTAAATTTGTAAATAATGTGGCACATTTATTGATTTCACGTAGAAATATCGATATATATTATATGTCGATAAACAGTTGTGTTCTATCCAGATTAACATTTTGAAGCATTTTTTATTTTAAAATATAATTTTTTTAAAACATTTAAAAACCACGTAGAAGTAATCTTTGACTGAAGACTAATCGATGTGGAAAAATATAAATTGTAATATGATAAAGCCAAATGAGATGGGTACTTTCTTCTACCCGGTATTGTATTTGTATATTTGCACATTCAAGAAATTGTAATCAAGAAAATCTTCCTGTTCTCCGGTAGCGTATATTAATAATTATTAAAATAAACTAATATGCAATGATTGCTTAAAATTGTAACATATGAAGAATTATTGTTAACTGAAAGAGACGAATATGGAATCACAATCAAATTGAGTTTGGGAATAGGTAAATATCTGTTTCAATGTACCAATAATATAAAATACTATCAAATCCCAAAAAATAACATGGATTAAAAGACTACTATATGATAATTCTATATGGGTAAAAAATGCTTCTATATACATACCAAATATCCACAGACTATGGCTAGCTGATGGTATTTATATCAGGAAAAATATGCTACCCACTATTTCAAATAGGTTTTGGAAGGATGTTGTGAATGCATGGTCTGACTATCTTACAATATGTTATCAGGATGAGTTTCTTAATACTGAGGTTTTGGATCAATCTCTGTGGTATAAAAGCAATATTTTGGTAGGTGGCAAAACAGTTATTTTTATAAAAATTGGGAAGAAAAGGGAATAACATACTTGAGAAATATTATGACTGAGGACGGAAATATTATGTCTTTAGAAGAATTGAATGGTAAATATGACATTTGTATAGATTTTCTCACCTTTCAAGGTTTTAAGTGAAAGAGAAACATTGCTTTTAATTATACAGAACCGATACAGGTTTTTCCTATTGTACCATTCAATATTTCAAAAATATTTACAAGTAAAAAAGTTTATAATTTGCTTAACCGATTGAGATTTGAAAAATCAACTGGTCAATTAAGATGGGAAGAAGCATTTGACAAATATTTCCAACAGAATGAATGGGAAAACATCAATTTGATGGCTACCAGATGTACTCTTAGTGTTGATCTAAAATGGTTTCAGTACAAGATAAATCAGAATATTTTAACAACAAACAAATACTTGCATAAGATTGGCTATATTGATTCACCCATGTGTTCTTTTTGTAAACAGATACCCGAGAGTGTGATACATTTATTATGTAAATGTACTTTTTCTGACAAAGTGTGGAAAGATTTGGCGAAATGGCTGGAAATATTAGCTGAAGGAAATATTGATCTGACACCCGAAAACATCCTTTTTGGTTTTAAGGGAAGAAATAATAACCCGTTAAATGCCATTTGTTTATTGGTAAAATATAAAATCTACACTGCGAGTAGAAAAGGAAAAAAAAACAAATTTTAGACATATACAAAAGGAATTATTAAAATATTACCAAGCATGTAAATATATTGCTTTTGCAAATAATAGTCAGCCGAAATTCTTTTCATTTTGGTCTTCTTTCCACACACTGTTTAGAATTATGTAAACTTATGTAACTTGAATTATTTTTGTCAGATGCAGAAAACTTGCAATACATGTACTTGAACATAGCCATATTATATATCACATTTTATGCCACACAGTTGATATATCTATGTAAACGACCACTCTTTATGTATATATAAACATATTGTTAAACATCTGATGGGAAATAAAAACATAAAAAAAACAACAACAAAAAAACAAACTAATATGCAATGATTGCTTAAAATTGTAACATATGAAGAATTATTGTTAACTGAAAGAGACGAATATGGAATCACAATCAAATTGAGTTTGGGAATAGGTAAATATCTGTTTGATCGTGTCGGGGACGTGTGTGTAACCTGTCAATAGGTAATGATTGATTATTGCATAATCCCAAAGGAACAACCGTCAGACATAATCTATTATTACTGAATAAAACTTTCCGATGTTATCGACCTAACTGAACTTGTCCAGACAAAATTATGTTATCTTTATTGATAAAACATTAACAGTGCCGTAGATCTATTTGAACTAGTGCAGGCTAAAGGTAATCATCGTTACACGATTGATATAACCAAGGTGCGGATTCTCTTAACTTCTCAGGAGTGTTTAGCCTTAAGAATGATTAAAACCACTAATATGTGTTTCCATTACAGCGATAAAACATCTTTAAATAACTACTTTAAGTAATTGAAGTAACCTCACAAGGACACTCATTTAGAACATTCTTAAATCAAATAAAATGGCCACCAGCAGTGAAGATTCTGTTTTATCTAAAATTGTTTCTGAAAATACATCATGACTGATGTCACCTACTGACACAATTTCAGAATAAATTGTAAATGTTGTCAACCTTATCCAGTTATGGATTTGCTTTATTAAGCTAACGTAGAAGATAGAGATTTAATGACAAATTAACTTTGCTAATAAATCTAATTTCTTATTTCATCAAGCCAGCAATATATAGAATAAAGGATAATTTGATGGTATCTTAATGATATATTTATTAAGCCTGTTATGACAGAACTGTTGATCAGATGCAATATGGGACAGCCAGGTGACATTTCCTTCCGTGCAGGTCGTTTTGATAACTCCAGAGCTGCACCACACGCCACATGCCACGCGACCCATTCCTTTATGCGATACAATATTATGGGTTCTCAATATGTACAAATTATACTTCACAAAGCCAGAGTCTCATATGATAAAGAGTGTTGTTCTCTTGGTACACGAGGTGACATTCTCTTTGATTAATGTCAAATAGACAAGTTCTACATTACCAGGCAAAGAAAGTATAGGCACAACAGCCCAAAATGTTTTTTGTATTTATCAACGAATGATTAGAACGTAACATATTTACACCGTGTCTTAAAAACCAAATAACTTAATTTGTAATTTTTGAGACATAAACTGCTCATATTTCTGAAAAAGAACAGCTTTTATGAAATCGTGGTTATAGAATCTCCTTAACCAGGCGAGATAGGTGTGAAATATGGTTTCTGTACCTTGAATACCCCTCATTATGTAAAAAAGCAATTTAGCATCCCATGTGTGTTTGAAAAGATATAAGGTACTCATCATGGATGAAATTGTGTATATATTTTAACGAGATATATATCCTCATCCCAGACATTCAAAATTGACTTTATCCAACAGAAATATTTTTTGTTTGTGTTTGTTCAAAACATGATATACTTCTCATGCCCGTGAGTGTAGCATCAGCTGTGTACATTTCACTTGTATAGTTTGTTTGGGCTGCAAAGTTTAGTCGTTGCTTTAATGACCGATGGATTCTCTTGTGTGTAAAAGGTGATAACCATTAAAGACAATAGTGTATCCCTTTGTCATAAACACCCACAAACACTTAGCTCATTTCAAAAAGAATAATTTAAACAGTGTCATCATTACAGACGTGACAGCACTTTTCCTTCGAATTACAACTTAATGGTTAGGGTCATCCTCGGTTACCTATGGTTTTGTATATGATCCGTTACTCTCCGCTATATTACGGAGAGTAATGGAGCATATATAAAACCCTGGGTAACCGAGAATGACCCTAACCAAAAGGTAAACGATAACTTTAAGTTTAGCACATAAAATATGACTTTGTATATGTAGTACAGCCAGTGCAAGCATCAAAGACTATCAGTGACTTTTGGTCTGACTGTGTATCAACATATTTACATAACTGACCTTTCATCTCTTGACAGCATGTCGTAAGGAACCGGCTTTGACAGTAATGGGGTATTATGACATTCTTGTAGTCTCCATGAGGACATGTTATGTGTCTAATCTTGTTGAGCTTATTACACTGTGGAGGTATCAAAGATTCCGATAGACTTACATATTTGCTGGCTGATAGGCATGATTCATATTCCCTGTTGTTTCCTTTGTGGGGACTTTAATACAGATTTAGTAAATAAACCAAACTCTGCAAGATCACTTCTTCTATTACGCTCACTCAATGATAGAAATATAGTGTCATGCTTTAAACCTAGCACCGTAACTGGACAAAACTTCACGTGGAGGAACAAATCTAATACTCAAACTTCACTAATAGATTACATCTTTGTTCCAGAAATACTTCAATCAACTATCTGTGAGACAAAAATACATGACTATATTGCATATGAAGTGTCTGACCATTACCCAGTCAATTTATCAGTATTTAGTGACTGCCTAGTATCAGGAGAGAAAGAATGGCATATACATAATCTAAAATGGAATCAAGCAAATCAAATGGAACTTGACATGTATAAAACAGAAGTAGATCTGTTACTTGGGTGGCATTTACCGCAAACCGACAACATCAATAGTGACACAATAGAAGGGTACTGTGACGTCATCACCACCTCTCTTCACCATGCTGCTGCACAGTATATACCCCGTGGGGTGTTTCGTCCATACCTCAAACCATACTGGAAAGGTTCAAGTTTAGACTTTTACCACTTTCATATGCGGGAAGCAAAGCGCAAATGGAAAAAATTTTGTAAACCAAGAGATGAAAGTAACCAAACATATATACGAGGGGCGTTCAATAAGTGTTGCAAGCGGGGCATTGGTGTTTACATAAACAGTGTCAGCTTATAGCAGGTGTTACTATAGTCAAAACATAACATTGACACATGTCAAAACAATTTCTAGACATAACAATTATTTAGATATAATAGCTGCGCTGACCTAGGGGTCTCCATAATCATGGATTCTCTCAAACATGAACAACGCGCTGTGATCAAGTTCCTTACTAAAGAGGGATGCAAAGCTACAGAAATACATAACCGTATGTGTAATGTGATGGGTAAGGATGCTCCTAACTTTTCAACAGTTTGTCGCTGGTCTCTTTAGTTCAAGCGGGGCAGGGAGTCCTTAGACGATGACCCACTGTCAGGCAGGCCATCTGAAGTCACCCGACCGGAAGTTATTGCCGCTATCGAAAGACGAATTTTAGCTGACCGCCGTGTTAAAGTTTCTGAACTGTCTTTGGAATTCCAGATATCAGTTGGAAGTGTTGAAAAAATAATTCATGACCATCTTGGTATGTCCAAGGTATCTGCAATATGGGTACCCAGAAACCTCACAGCACAAGATCGCCAGAAAAGAACCGAAAGTTGAATGGAGCTCCTGGGTCGGTTTAATGCGGATGAAGCCAGGTTTTTGTCTCGTCTGGTGACAGGTGACGAAACCTGGATCCACCACTGGGACCCGGAAACTAAACTGGAATCCAAGCAATGGAAGCACCCGAGTTCACCGCCTCCCCTGAAGTTTCGCACTCAACCATCAGCTGGCAAGGTTATGGCGACAATCTTTTGGGATGCAAAAGGCATATTATTAATTGATTACTTGCCAACCAAAACTACAATGAATGGTCAATATTATGCCAACCTAATGCAAGAATTGCGAAAGACAATTCGACAGAAACGCCGTGGAATGTTGACAAGTGGTGTTCTGATTTTGCATGAAAACGCTCCAGTCTACAAGTCAAGAGTTGCACAGGCCGCTATACGTGATTGTGGATTCGAACAGCTTAACCACCCACCCTACAGCCCAGACCTAGCCCCCAGTGACTTCTTCCTGTTCAGAAACCTGAAATCCGCCCTACGTGGAAGGCACTTCCGGGATTACGAAGACGTCAAAGCTGCCACAGGGGCGTGGTTAGGGGGGCAAACGGAAGACTTCTACAAAAGCGGCATCAAAAGTCTTAAAGAGAAATGGAATAAGTGTATTGAGGTGAAGGGTAACTATATTGAAAAATAAAAGTAAAACATTTACTACGCGAGTTGGTTTTATATTGAAGTTGCAACATTTATTGAACGCCCCTCGTAGAATATAAACAACGTAAATGTGACTTTAGAAACATGCATAGACAAGCAAAAAGACAATGGGATAGAGACAAATATGTTGAAATCACAAATGCAAGTGAAATCGATATAAATGAATTTTACAGAACAGTGAGGCGACAACGTAGACAGAAGGTATCAGTATGTAAACTTCAATTTGGAGATAAGACGGCAGACACTCCATCTACAATATGCGATCTCAAGGCTGACTATTATTCTGATCTATTATCTCCCCTGGACATACCAGAATTTGACAATGAATTCAAAAGCTATATTGATGAGAGGAAAAAACATATTGACAGTATGAATATCAAAGGAATAGACCCAATCCTAGAGAAAAACTTTAATCAGCATGAAGTATATAAAGTAACAAAAGAACTTAAGTTACGGAAAGCTCCTGGACAAGACTGCCTTATGAACGAGCATATTAGGTGTGGAAGTATGCTCCTATTGAAACACATAGCCAACCTATTTAACATGATCAAACAGCTGTGTTATTTGCCAAGTACTTTTAGAAAAGGAACAATAATCACCCTTTACAAAGGAAATAATAAATCAAAATTAAACCCAGCAAACTATCCTGGCATCACTCTTACTTCGGCACTGTCAAAGATATTCGAAAAAGTGTTATTAAACAGAATAGAGCAGTACTTAAAATGTATGCATATAGATTTCCCCCATAAACTCCAGTGTGGCTTCCGAAAAGGATATGGTGCTACTGTTTCAACGTTCGTTGTAAAGGAAATGATTGCACAATACACTGAAAGAGGATCAAACGTATTTGCAGCTTTCTTGGATAACGAGAAAGCGTTTGATCGGATATGACACAATGGACTCCTTGTTAAACTATATGAACTTGGAATTGAAGGAACGACCTGGCATCTGGTCAAACAAAGTTATGAACATTCATCTGCAAATGTTCTTCATAATGGATGTACTAGTCGTTCTTTTGACTTAAACCAGGGCGTTGGACAGGGGAGAGTACTCTCCGCCTTCATGTTTCTGGTTTATATTAACGACTTAATTGTTGAACTTAACAAGCTTTCGAAAGGTCTTATAATTGGTGAAGATCATGTACCAAGTATTCTCCTTGCAGATGACACAACTCTGCTCAGTACCCAATCAAACGGACTTCAAGACATGCTAAGGACATTAAGTACATACGCATGTAAATGGCGTCTCACATACAACGCTGAGAAAATCTGTGTTATTGTTTTCAAGGGTTGCAATAAGCTTTATAGTGATGTGTGCTATAAAATTGGAGCAAACGTTTTACCACCCTCTAATAGCACCATTTATGCAGGATCTCTTATAAATAACAAAAACCATAGTGACAGAACTGAACGATCCTGTACAAAAGCTAGACAACTCCTACACTCACTGAAGGATATTGGACTTAAAGCTGGTGGTATCAACCCTTTAGGCTGTGTTAAAATATGGAAGAGTGTTATATTCCCTTGTGCATTTTATGCATGTGAACTATGGACAAATATAAGTGAAACAGAATACACCACTCTTGAACGCATACAGAGACTGTTTGCTCGAATTGTTCAAAATTTCCATAAACGTTCATCTACATTAGCCACAATTCAAACGCTTGGACTTTGGTCGATGCATGGTGCTTTTGATAAATTAAAACTCATGTTGTTTGGAAGATTGTGTCATGCAGATGTAGGGAGTATCCACAAAAGAGTTCTTACCCACAGAATTGGACAGTTCATGATGGGCAATAGATGTTCTTCTTGGATAAGTCATGATCTGTTGAATGTTGTGTTGAAATACAACCTCTGGTCATGTGTAACTGACTTTATCAATACTGGTTCTTTTCCAAACAAAAATGAATGGAACAGAATGGTGAACAAAGAAGTGAGTGCTGCTGAACAGAAAATGTGGAAAGAAACACTGATCAGAACTGAAGGAATGAGTAGGTTCAACCAGATACACAGTGCGCTTGCCCCTCATAGACTATGGGGGTTATGTGAGCTGTTTCCTATGCATACAAGGAGCATGTACTGTATTGTTAAACTTGGTTTACTACCTGTGATATCCGGCCATCATATGTGATATCGAGTGCAATGATATAGCCTCTTCCAGTAAGTCAGAGTTATCTGCCCATGAGTTGTCCCCAGCTTCCAGTGCGTCTTAACATGGCGGCAAATGACGTTTCAGCGTGGCTGGCGGGTGAAAAAGCTAATATAACTAAAGCACAACTCCAATGTTATCTTAGAGATCGGAATTTACCAACGTCTGGCAATAAGGCTCAGCTTACCGAGCGTGTGAAAGGTGCAAGCAAGATGGATTTACTTGAGATCTGTACTTCTAGGAAGGAAGATGAAGAACGTGATGCGACGAAGTTGATCACGCCGTAAGGTGAAATTTTGCCTGATCCTGTAAGTTTGACGAACTGGATTAGCGATAGTTGTGTTTTTCCCGAGTTCACTGATAAGGAACTTTACAATTATATGGTGCTGAGTCGAAAAACTTACGATCATGGATATTCGGCGGCGAAAAAAGAACTTACAAGAGCAAGTCAGTTTTATGCAGATGGCCACGTTTCCAGGGTTCAATATCATGAAGTAAATGATAAATCAACACACTGCTTTGTGAAAGGACAATGTTTACCATCGATTCCTGGCGCCTGTTCGAAGAAAAAACCTGCCTACAAAATGTGGATTTGCATGTCAAAAGTCACGTCGCATGTTCACTCTGCAAGTTGTGATTGTGTTGCTGGGTATGTTTTGTTATATTTATATTGGTTATAATTTAACTAAAAAAATAGTTATTGTAGTTTGCAGAGTGTTATCTCAAGTAGTCCCCTTGACCCTCAAATAAAAACAAATGCCCCAATAAATACAATCACATCAAAATCACGAAACTAGTTTTAAAGTGGAGCATTCCCTGTATTACATTTTAAGTAACAGCAACTTTATGAATAACATTCTCACTTATAAATATAGAAGAACGTTTTCATCTTATCAGTGTGTCAATTAATACATAGATACTTATTTATAATTTCAAATGTGTGTTACATGTCCGTTACTATTCTCACTAACATCTCCCCCCTTTAAAATATCATATTTCTAATAAAATACTTCTTGTCCTGTAATGTCAAAGCCATTGTGACGTCATGTTTTAACGCCATTGCATTTCCTGTGGAACCCGTTTGTGATGTTAAAGCTCACTCATATTTTAAATATGAATATTTATTTATGATAAGTTGATAACATATCCAACAGGTCATTAATGTCATGTACACAGTTATTAATATTTTTACTATTGAAAATTATGTTATTTTTTTGCAGGAAAGGGGAATCCTGCAATCATATTGCTGCTCTCATGTATGCCTTGGCTGACAACACCCAAAAACGAAAAGATGGGAAGCTAGCTCCTACAGCACAGGCTTGTGGCTGGATTAAGCCAAGAGAGAGGTCACAACCTCCGAGAAGGGCAGAACATATGAAGTCTGATGGTACCAGTGTGGTCTTACAGGAGAAACATTCTGATAAGAAGATACAAGCTTTCCGTGACAAAGTTACAAAGTTATTACCTAAGGTTGGTTGGCTGAAAAACTTTATTTCTGAGGTTGAGCAAGCCGCAGATACCATTTCTTCTACTGAAATTGAGACCCAAGTAAATCTACCTGAGCTTCATCATATTGACATGTGCTTACATGATTCTGTTGATCTGAATAGCCCTCAGTATGTAGACATGTTCAGCATGTATTTCCAGTCTCTCTCTGTTTCTGAAGATGAATGCATACACATCTTTGACGCCACACGTGGACAGAGTAGTAACGATACCTGGATGACTGCCAGAACAGGGCGATTAACTTCATCATATTTTGGACTGATCACCAGAAGAAAACCTTCAACACCTCCTGAAAACCTGATTAAGGTTGTTTTACAATACAACGTTCCTTATCAAGGACAGGCAATGCAACATGGTTTAAGATATGAGTTGATTGCACGTGACAATTATCTACACCTAATGAGAACAGAGCATCCTACTTTTCAGGTTGCTGAAAGTAGTCTGTGTGTTGACCCTTTGTACCCTCATCTCGGTGCCAGCCCAGATGGAATGTGTTCCTGTGATCACTGTGGCGCACAAGGACTAGTCGAAATCAAATGTCCATTTCGTTTTAGGGATCTACACCCTGTGGATATTGCAAAACTGGACCACACTAGCTTTTTTTGTTGCATCGATGCTGATGGTAAAGTTAGTTTAAAGAGATCACACCTTTACTATTACCAGATTCAAGGTCAGATGGGCATCACTCACAGGAAATGGTGTGACTTTGTTGTGTGGACATTTAAGGGAATGGTTGTTGAAAGGATCCCCTTTGATTGTCAAATTTGGCAACACATGCTGGTCAAGTTGAACGAGTTCTATGTTACTGCAGTTATACCAGAACTTTTTTCGCAGAGAGTCAAGAGGGGTAAAAAGCTTTACTGAACTCTGTTAGTGGACTCTGCGTTATTAGGATGCAAGCAAATGTAAATTTAGAGTGATGAAAAATGTTAACATGACGGCCATCGATATCGTGACCTAGTGCTCCTTTAACTGTGACTTTTCAGAAATAGAATTTATATAACACTAGTTTCTTATAAGTCCACTGTACATATGATTGATTGGGATAGTTATGAATGCCATATGATTATGTGACAAGTTTTGTAACATTTAGGAGATAAACGTAGTGTGTTTGAAAATCATACAGGCTTCAATTTAAATTTTACCTACTATCAATAAATATGACATGTCTCTGATTTTCACACATAAAAGTTTTATCTCCATACTACCATGAAGATTTTAATTATACATCCTTTGGCTTTGTCGTAGCGAATCACACTTTGAAGTTTGTTAATGTCCCGACGTCCGGAAACAAAAGTAAACTCGTCTGTGTATGAGATTTTGGGTGTTATTCAAAACCAATTTAGCCTTGAACATATAAAATTACAAAATACATGTTCACATTATATTTTTATATCAATACTCAAAAGGATTACCAACTATAATATATATTATAAAAGATATAATATATAAAGTATTTTATTCCCATTCAAGATGCAATACAATAGATGGAAATAGAAAATAGTTGATTCTAACAGAAAGCAACTGTGACGCTGTGATAAGGATTATGACGTCAGAAGCGTTGGCGTGTATGACACGTTTGTGTGTATGACGTCATTGTATTGTTAGCGGATCGAAGTAAGCCCGCTGCATGCCTTGAGCCGTAAAGTGTAGCCTACTATGATTGATCAATTACATTTCATATCTTGTAGAAAATTTAATATTTACTTCAAAACATTTGCTCTGTATAACATACAAAAACATTTTGTAAATATATTCATCTCATTTAAAAGCATAATAGAGTCACTAAAGTTACCAGTCGGCTAGCTTAGACACTAATGTAGTTATTCATACATTGTGAAAAGGTTTCCTTCAATCAGATTAGAGTTAAATCATGACTTGATACCACTGAATTGGACAAATTAACCAATCAGAATAGAGAATCCAACACTGTCACGGTAGTATGAATTGTATACATGCTGTTTGACTTCATATCCAAAACCCACTAGTCAGCACAAGACAAATTATTGTGATCTAATTGTACATTTATTCAGTCTAATATCAGTGATACAGATTCTGAGATAATCATAAAATGAAGATCTGAATCATTACATGTACATAAAATAAACTTTACATCTAGATTGATCATTTTGTTCTGTATTTTGTTGTCATTTGTCAGTTATCAATATAATATGGCGCCCACAATATACTTCAAATACAAACAGTAAACCTCAGTTCATACTTTTCACAGATTAAAATAATTGAATTACATACACCACTTTCACAGAAATTCTTGTCAATGTTGTATAAGTGGAGGCTGCAGAT
This sequence comes from Gibbula magus, assembly GCA_936450465.1. Taxonomy (NCBI): domain Eukaryota; kingdom Metazoa; phylum Mollusca; class Gastropoda; order Trochida; family Trochidae; genus Gibbula; species Gibbula magus. The sequence continues at coordinate 12,810,565 of OW388290.1, read as the reverse complement.
TACACAGGGATGCACATAAATAAAATATTTTTGAAACCTGATCACTCATACTGAGAGGAATAACACCTTGCACAATTCTAAAGTTCTTTATTCTTTCCATCGCCCTTTCGACATGTATCCGCAAATTAGCAATCCTTCTGGTGCTTTCAACTTCTCTTGCTGTAAATTTCAAATTATTTTTTTCTTTGGAGGAATGATTAACTGAACATTTCTTGGAATTAGCAAATCTGCTATCTGAAAACCTTTATCAGCCATTACAGCATCACCACAGTTCAAACCCTTTAAAAAGCCACTGAGCTCTGTAATCTGCTTGTCCGAAATGTTTCCTCCCCAGAGACTACTAACATAGGTAATAACACCGGATGGACTTATGCCAACCAAAACCTTCCATGTCATGTGACTCTTATAATCAGAATACATCAAGGTTTTATTTATCAGTGATTTTGGCGTTTCGGTATACACTTCAGTACAGTCAATTATAACCCTCGTAGTGGGATATCTAGATTTGAATGATTCAGGCATATTGTGTCGAACTGTTTCTTGTGATGGCCAGTAGATAAGAAAACTTAACTTGTGATACATTTTATCTATCCAACAATTGAAGACTGAGCTGATGGTTGAGGCAGAAACTTTAAAACGTTTTGCCAAATCTAACACAAGTAGCCCTAAGCGCAGTCTCATGAGAACCATGAAAAATTCATCTTTAAGACTCAATTTGCGAGGCCTTCCAAGTCTACCAGATGATTCATCTTCAGTTAGTTCTTCGAAGAGTACATTGTATGTCTCCTTATCCTTGAGGCCGGTATAAAACATCATTTCGGCATCGGTGAGATCGTCCACTGTCAGCCATGGTCTGTCAGAAGCTTCAGGTGAGTTGATCTCAGGGATGTCCTCAGTCTGAGTTCCAGTGGATACATAGGATGGCGGTGAGGGAATATGTAACTCTGTCTCGGTGGCTGCATTAGCTGTAGATGGTGACACACTTACTTCCTGATGTCTGAAATCTGTTAGAGTGCTCGTGTCAACCTGACCTCCATAATCATGCATCAGCACAGAAACATCTAAACGTGATGAGGAGTCCAAACACAACGTGTCTGCTTCGTCAACTGCCTCATCAACTGCCTCATCACTAGGTACATCAAGTTGACAAAGATCTGGCAGTACTATATCCTGGTCTTGTAACTGTAACGTAAATATTAAAATTAGATAAAAAAAATCAAAAGGATTTCTTATTGATCCACTTACTAGCCTCAGCTAGTCTTAAATGGTATTTACCATGTAACCTGATAAGTATGCAATTTGGACCCATTGCCAAGCTGCGTGCATATTTGAAAACATTTAACTTATTTTACCCTTTAAGTAACAGTAATATAAACTTACATTGAATGTTTCCTCTGTTTAGCCATACATATTATCAGGAACATATTTATTAAATTTAGGTAATCGTTATAAAGGACACTAGGTTACTAAACATGGAATCTTTTAGAGTAGTTTGACTTCCTCTGACCCGTACAACATATGTTAATATTATATATAGGTTACAATAAATTGTTAAACAATTTTGTTACAAATAATTTGTGTTATTACTTTTCATATTTTCTAAACAATTACACGTGCATTTTATGTATTTACAATAGATTTACACATTAATTTTACAATATTTTAAAAGATTATTCCTTGTTTTCAAATTTAAAAATAAATAAATATAGAAAACAATGTATACATTTGAAATGTTGCCATACCTTGACAGTCTTAAAAACTTTATGGTTGAATGTTCACTTCTTTTGTCGGCCCTCTCCTTCCCTCGAAGTGCTCTGAGCAGATCCTTGTCCATGATTTCAAACTGAAATGTTTTCTACTGATTCTGGACAACCAAATAGATTTTAATTTTCGCTTTTGAAGTGAAGTGCTAGAAGGGAAACGATGTAAAGTAACAACCCTACCGCTAACAACTTTTTTACTGTAATTACTACAGTCTACAACACAACAGTAGGTCCTGCCAGGCATTTTTTCTGTTTACTTATAACAGGCGCCAGTGAAGAATGGCGGGTCGAACGCACCGGAAGCGGTGACGTAACTGGAGCGTAGTGTTTTTGTGGCTTTTTGGTTCCTGAAGAGTTCAGTTTAGGCGGGATAACTCTTACTTACTGGAAGAGGCTATTGTAAAACAGCAACTTATTGATTGTTGTGTTTTGCTCCTGAAACGTAATTCCCTCAATGAACAGATATTTGATAACCTTAGTCTACAAAGTTATCTTCAATTTGAGGATTGCTCAGATGAATAAATAAAACTCATCACACTCCTAGGAGGTATTACACCTGTCGTGGACCACTGGACGCTAGAGGAGTGGGCTGTGTTCATGAACATTGTCGCAACCAACATCAGCTCGTGGAATCTAAAATCACTATTATATATATAAATTAACTCACTAATGTAAATATGTTCTTGTTTAAGTAAATCTGATCATGTACTCTTCATTTCATGGAGGAAATAAAGATAATTCATTCATTCATATAATAATTTTCTTTTGTCTTTTTAATATTATCAGTTACAGAATTGCCATTTTAATCAAAAGCATTGCCTTTTAAAGGAACTATTTCCAGAAGTCTACAAGTGTTGTTTTGTACAAGGTCTATTTTATGACCAATTATTATTTCATGATGACAGTAACATGTAAAACTATTCTTTTGTAGATGGCGAATATAAGGTTTTCCACGCAATATATAATTAAGTTAATACATTACTGTTGCATAGCTAGATCTCTCTGGACTTAAATGGATAACATGTATGGTAAGTTATCATTCAATAATCAAGAAGGTCATTTCGGATAACAAATTGCTAAAATGAAAAAGTTTAACTTTATTACTCATATATGGATTTAGAAGTTTACAATACTATAGGTGCATTCAAACCGTATAATTAACATTATTCAACTAAGTTTGCTATTCGTCATTCAATTAACGTACTTATTTGCCTCTCCTTTGGAACAGATCGATGTAAACTTTACAGTTCTCATATTAGTGATCTGAAGCAGCATCGAGTGTTGGAGGAGAGTTTTTGATGATATTTCTTTATACAGGCTAAATAAGAGAGCGTAGATGAGGTCACTCTATTAACAAGTTGTATTTGAATGAGAGTTTGGACAATTTTGTTGTTACATTTAGTGTCGATGAACCGTACCCAAGAGAATTTGTGCACAAATTGAGGTCAATAAATTGAGGCAGAATAGGTTTCTTTAGTGTCCTGAGCCGTCATCGTCCCTTTAGGTTCAATTGGTTGAAAACTATAGAAGACATTGTGACTTTTATCTGAGAAGAAAAACAGTGTCCTCTTAATTCAGTTAGATCGCATTTGGAAGAAGAAAGGTATAAGAGGAACAGACAGAACATGAATGTAGTTATCTTATGTAGTTCCCATAGGTTCAATTGGTTGAAAACTATAGAACACAGTGTGACTATTATGTGAGAAGAAAAACAGTGTTCCCTGACTTGGATAAGGTCGCGTTGTAAAATAAGTTTTGGTGAGACGGAGATAGGCGTAAAAGGAACAGACGAAACAGTGAATGTAGTCATCCTCTAAGCTTTTTTGTTTCAAATATATTTCTGACTGTTTTTTTTTTTATTCGTTATCAATGTTTGAATGACATGGATATTTCCTTCAACGTTACATTATATGTAACTTGTTTGACTGTTCTGAGTTATAATTGGATAAAAGGAGACCTTTGATCTATAAACAGGAATTGGGAGTCACAAATCATAAAATGAAACGTTTGACATTGACGGTTTATAAATTGAAGAAAACATATATCTTCTGTGTCGTTCATATAAAAACCTCAAGGTCGGAATAATTCTGAAGTTACATTCCTCCCATTAGGATTTTCTTATGGCAGAAGACCTCGGAGTCATGTTTTCTCCTTCATAAAATAACGGCGGCTGTCAACAGTACTTTCGTGTTTCTGACATCCCAACATCAGCCGACTGCATTGGAATGTATTGCATGCAATTCATACTTTGCACTTGGAAGCTGCAAAACTCAAGTCTGTAAGCACAGAAATGCCATTCAATTGTTATAAAAAAAACTGACAAAATTGTCAATTAAATAGGTTTGTCAATTGTCTTTACACAAGGATTGATAACATTTATTTTCTTGCTAAATATGTCGAAAATTGACCTTTGATAAAATGTATCATTTTATACAAATGTCTTTTTTGCATCTATTTATCATAGGGTAAGAACACATTTCAAGGATTTGCTTCTGTGTAACCATAGTCACCTTTCGCGTTGTCTCAATAATATAGATAGCATACTATATCATATATTATCTACAAAAAACATAAAGTTTTTTTTGTAAATGTAAACACTTTCCAGGTGTATGAACTTCAAAGTTTGAAATAATAAGAACTGAATGCCAATTTGTGTGTTTGCAAAGGAAAATGTACAATGTCAGAGCAGCATTCACACTCCTGAACGGGCGCGCATCTATCTTTGTTCACATGAGTTTGGTTTGCGTTGGGACATCGATCCTTTTCCAACTATATTATGTCCTTTCATGTGCATGAAAAGGACAAAGTAAAATTTCATTAGGGGATGGGACATGAAGAGAGTATTTCGTAGGGTTTATATGCGGCAAGCAAGCTGGATAATGTTCCAATCTCTACCTGTTAGCAAGGCTTTTTCCCTGATGAAAGCGAAATCTATTAATCTATTAACAAGGAGACACTTAAAGGTTTCCAACACTCATTGGTCATTGAAACATGGTAACCGGACAAAACACCTCCTCACAAATTTTTGTCCAGGCTTTTTTTTCTCCTGGATTCGTATCACTGTATTGTTGTAGCATATTTGAAATGATGGCTTAAGTGATAAGTATTTAATCAACCGATGGTAACAACAAAACCTTTCATATCCTTTAAAGCTTTGAAGGCGCTGTAGCTACTGAAATAAAGTGATCTCTCAAAAATATGAATAATTATTACCAATGGCTAAATATCACTCCTGAATCAATAAAAAGAGTGAGAAGTATTACCTATAAATTCATGTGTCTACCTTCTGTCTGTGATATACATCATGGACAGCTCATGTTTTGACTCTGCTGCCATACCTTTGACAGTGATATTTTATCTATTGACAACGTGTCTAATGTAAGAGCTTTGTAACTAATGGGGTATTATGTCATGTTTGACTTGGGTATTAAGACACTGTTATGTGTCTGATCTTGTTGTTGACAGCTTATTATGAAACAGACTCCATTACAGTCATATCAGACTTGTAACGCTATTCTTTTAACATCTTTGGATTCTAGTCTGTACTTCCAACAATGGCTGTTTACCTACCAAATTTACAAATGATATATTGTAGTTTCAGAATTATGTCAAAAGCATCGATGTAATCCTTCATAGTCCTTCACATGATTTGTTATGATGAAAGTTACAGTAACATGTTGAATTTACATCAAACATAATTTTAAGAATATTAGAAACACAATGCATTTAAGGTTACTGCTTGGTTTGAACTACTTCCCAAGCTTTATATCTATCTGATTGCTACCTCATCGTTACCAACAAGTCTTTTGGGAATTTCAATTTGAGAAGGGAAATTGGGTTCGTCATCAAAGCTTGGAGACTGGACAAACATGAGCTGAAAGTTTTACTCGGGTCTATTGGTTAGACAGCTTGGTCCATTTACTTTGGCTGATTGTTACATAAAATGTTGGCAAAGCGTTCCCTAGAGCTCCGATCAAATTCACCTTCAAATAGTGAATGCGTCTGCCTGTCCAATTGAAAAAGTGGAATTAGTGGGCAAGGAAGGGGAAATACTGAAGGAGTATCAGCTATGCCCGCATTGAAAACAAAACAATTTTGCTTAACAACAGTACGAGTAGTTATTCTCCTAAAGTTTAAACATGATTAACACTTTCTTTCATTGTACTCCATCACTCTATGATACATACAGAAGCATTTCAAGCAAACATAAGTGCATTTATCCAACGTTACATAGTGCCACTTTTGTCTATTTACCCTGTAAACTTGGCAATGAGACTAAATCAACCGGTTCACATTGGGTAAATTTTATGGAGATGTATTGCTTTCCCCAGACGCATCATAATCATTTCAAAATGTATTTCGCATAGAGTGGGTTGTAACCAATGACCGGAAACACACGTTAAGATCAGGAAGTTGTGGATCAGTAGATATACAAACCAGTGTATTGGCATATTTGGCTTAATATTGATTTATATAAGCTACTGCCAAGATATCCACTATATTGACTTTGAACTAGAATATCGTCAAGTATGAAATTGATGTAATAACACCTTTGTCTGACACCCGACGCAAATCTAACCGAACTTATTAGTCATAGAGTAAGGAAGTTAACAGTTTATACCATTCTGTTAAATATACAAAATACATTCTCACATTCGCCCATGTGGGCAATGGCCTACTTCAACAGGAAACTTAGTGTTACTAGTTCTAAATTTCAGCAGAGGATGTGAAACATTCGCTGGTAAAAGATTATAATCGTCAACACCAAACATTGGTTTTTTACTATCATATATTAGTTTTTGTACATAGACATAAGGTAACCAAACTGATCTGTTAGAATGTGTTCAACCTTACAAAGAAGCCAATTTCTTTTAACACAAAACACTGAAAATCATGGATTATAAGGCAGGATTTGATCACTTAGTGAAGAGAAACACCTTCTCAGTTACCATGAAAGAAGATGAAGTCACATTCATTGCAAAAAAGAAGTTGTCTTGATATCGCTGGTTTAAAGAAACTGATCAAAAAGGGACCAGAGAAAGATCATAAATAGTTTACCGTTTGAGGAGTTATATTATGTATTCAGAATATGTCGAACTCAGCTAGGAGAAGAGGAATATGGTCAAATTGTAAAATGTGACACGAGGGACACTAATTACATGGTTTTAATGTTTTGTCTTACGTATTTCAATTTTAAAAAATGAATTATTGTTGCAATTTTAATGTTAGGATGTGTTATATTGTTTTACTGCACAGCCTTGCCAGAAGAACCATTAATCATTGCAAACATTAATTATGGTGATAATGTTGTCTCTCATTAGGTTTATCTCTTAATCCTTGAACATTTCCTGAGATCGTGCAAATGAAATGCAGAATTCCCCCATTCCCGGGTATGGGTCAAGCCTCTTGCCCCAACCCAGGGAATGGGCAGTTCCATGTATTGGGCACGACATATATATATATACTTATCAGCTTGAATGTCCTATTCATAATGCAATTACACTGTTGAAACCATGTGAAATTTATATGTTTCAATAAAACTAGGAATGAGCTGGAAATATAACTTGATGAATTAAGTTTTATAATCATCTTTTCATAAATGACATGGTATGCTTTTTATTCAATATTAAAATTCACTATCAATTTTAGATATTTCATCACATCTATTGGTTCATAAAGCCTTCACATTAAGCATCCAAGCATGTAGTAGCGATGACAATACATATGATTGTAATGTCACATACAAGTATCAGAAGCACTTGATCGTTTAACAACATATCTGATTGATTGTCTACTTGTCTAACTGATTATATGCATTCATTATCTACTGAACTAAATAGTAACAATTCTTACGAGTAGCAGAGATAATAAAAAAAAGACTGCCGTTTGACGTAGTTTTTTTTATAGGCAACAACCTGCCTGACTTCTTGCATTTTTCCTTAAAACAATTCTCAACAATTTTGAATTCCAGGTTACAAAATCCTGTAGTTTATCGATCCCGGATAGTGTGGTGCAAAATACATTCATTACTTTTTATCATTCAATCATCCGGGAGAATATCCAATTTCGTTAATCCCTATTTTGTCACGGAGCAAGACCAAATTTCATTAAATTAGTTATCTTTGAATTCAATATTTCTGTTGAAATTACATGTCTCGTGCCTTAATAATATTGTTGTATAATCTGAAGGTCGGTGAAAATTTAAATAGAGTCATGATGTGATGTGTTTGTATTGCTTTCCATAATTGCTTTGTTTATCTGCATCAGTACAGCTGATTGAGGAAAGTTGTATCCTCCAAGGGAAAATATTATATCCGTTCAAAATCAATATCTTATATTTAATTTCATATATAAATTTGATAAAAAAATTATTGTATAAAATGAAGTATGATTATTATTTCATGAACCACTGATGTGGTTAAAATCTATGACTTAGATCCGCATTTTTGTAAAATCTGATGTAAGTAAATTATATGTCATATTTTGTGGACATAAACTTATTAAATAGTTTCTAGATTCCTCCCATCTCTTTCTCAAAGCGTGAGAACAAATTAAAAATAATAAACCCACAGTAACTGTTTTACACCTTATTCTTTGTTAAACTTTAATTTTGATTTGATTATTTTCTGAGGTCAGACCTACCCAGTACTGATGATACAAGGCATTTACTTCTGGTTTATTGATCCATTTTTTCGTCTCAAGAACAATTCTCTTTGTATTCATTATTTCCTATGTCATTTTAGATAGTGCGAACAATTTCAAGTTCAGTGTTTATCAAACGTAACTTATGAATTTAATAAAAAATGTCAAATAAAATATGACGTCAGTTGATATAATTTCGCGTTGGTAAAACACTTTTATATAGTACGATAATCCAACATTATTGAATACGTTGGCGTAAAAACCTTCCGAAACAAGTGTTAAAGTGTAGTCCATTTCAGGTGCTTTTAAAAATACCATGAAAAAACATACCTCTGTGTACACAATCATAAAAGGACTGACATGTGAGTTCTTTGCAACAGAGGCATTTGAAAGCAAATGATTGTCCTCTCATTAGTATGACCAATTAGAGAAATATGATTTATGTGTACAGCTGTGAGGTGTATTGGTTCACTTCGGAAAGGGAATATTTAATAATAGGTATTAGTAAGATCTGATAACTGTGAAAAGAAGAAAACAAAGTTTGATCTTATCATACCACTTGCTACTTGCTAAAATAGTTAATACATCATACAGTACTACATCATTTACAGAAAAATCATTAATCAGTGATGTCAGAACGATATGTGTGCCTTTCCATAACTGTTGGCCACACCATATATTTCTAAACACCTTGATTTAATCTTTGCCATTTAAAACATAGTCTTACAAAGAGAACGATAAAATACATATGTGTTAATGTTTGGTGTCGTTTTGGATCATCCTCATAATATATTTTCAAGTAGGTAATTTTCGAAATAGAACAATTTGACAGAAACTCTACAATCGATAATTCCTGACTTCTTGTCACAAAAGTTAACACACGCTGTTAAAAATCAGGAAGTAAGCTGGCATAGAGATTACACCAGACTAACACAAAACATAGGTATACATCTATTGATTCTATGCATGCTATGGCAAGGGAAGTCTCTAGAGGCCATATTGCCTCAAACAAGTACCCCAAGACCATGTCAGAAATGATGTAGAAAATAAAACTGCTCCAAAAGTATCAAATGGTATTAGCAAAATGAATGATTATTTGTCTGGTCTTGGCGAAACAGAACGTTTTGCGAAAAATTCAATTCTATAATGATACTACTTAGATTTGTGGAAGGAGATTGTAGAAGCAGTCAATATCTCTATTTAATGACTCATTTACTTTGTACTGAATTGATCAGGTTGTTAGTATTTTACTTGCAAGATATACAGGCCCATCACTGTAACGTTAAATAACTGTGACACCAGTAAGATGATAGTTGTTTGGTGACAGCGTGAAGTGACATCTGATGGCTGATGAAGTAACCACATCCCATTAACTTTTCTCGGACAGAACACACAATAAACACATAGGGATGTTTGTAATTCAGGCATCTCACGTTTGTCTAGATTTCTATTTTCAATGAAAGTGTGTTTTCAAAACCTTAAATCCAACAAAACATCTTTCAACTAAAGTAAACTAAATCGCTGCTCATCATGGCTTGACTGTATCTTGTAGGAATTTCGCTTTTTGCTATTGATTTTCTGAAATAAGTTTTGGGATGTGATTACAGTCAACATAGATTGGCGGCTAGGCGAAATGTCTGACACATTTCAGCCAAAACACTTAACTTGTAAATTCGTAAACATATTTCACATTAAGAGGAGAATGTTCTTACTGGAACCAGAGAAATTGATCTATGTCAGGAACCATTCATCATGCTAATCTAATGTGACAGAGGTCGTGTTGTTTTGATCACAAAATGTATATCAAGAAATTTGACATTGATAAAGTAGTGTCTAGTTACCCATATTTAATTTGTCCATACACGTTATTCACCAAGTATGTCAATTCTGTCTTTTAAATTATGCAGATTAATCACCAAGTATGTCAATATACGATTTGCAGAGATGAGACCTCTACTTTTTATCTCTGTGATGAGTTCAAGGTGGAAGTCGTATTTATACTGTAAATATTGGTTTTGACGTAGTACAGTTACCCCGCCAGTCTTGGTGTCATATCGTCATTTATGGATGGCAGTCATGAATAACTTGATCAACTAGCAGAACTATGTCCTAGAAGAGAACAATTCTAACATCGGACACCCAGTTGTTCTCCTCAAAGGTTTTTAGTATACCTTGCACTTTAACCGGTAACAATCATTATCTATGTTTTGTAAAAGCACTGTCTCCTTTTGAGACACCATTTTTCCTCAACTCAAATTAAAAGGTTCATACCAAGTCTTAGGTATTTCATTTTTATCCAATGATATATTCAACTTATATGTATGTGCATTTTGAATATATCCCTGTTACCAAGGCACAATTGTACCCTCATCAGAATTTGTATATCTAATTTTAAAATTAACATTTATACGTTATATGTTATTGTACAAACTATTTTTTATATAGTTTTTAATATGTGGCTACCTTTTAATATCATAAATCCTGAAAAGGGAGCAGCCCTGCAAGAAATAGGGTACCATATATATATATATATATATATATATATATATATATATATATATATATATATATATATATATACATTTAATGTGTAAGATTATAAGGCATATACAACATCAGAAAGATGGCAATCAACGATATATTTCCTCGTTTTCTCTTTAAGGGTATAGTCTAGGCACACATAATCACTTCTGCGCATGTCTGAATTGACGGCATTCAAACTGACAAGAAATTCACGTCATCAACACTAAACAACTATAAATAAACAATATGCAACGAAATTTATGTTTACAGATGATCTATGTATGTATTCATGTCAATGAAGCACTAAATATTAGCAAATAAGCACATTTAACATGATAGTAACGACAACCGAACGAATTGTGGCATTGTTTGTCAACACCGGTGCGAGTTTCATTCAACACCGGTCACTCGCTCCGTTTGGCGATCAGCTGCTCATCAGACAAAATCATCAAAAGACAAGTGTCAACGGAAGACATGTTATTACTCAAGACGAAATAAGACATAAAAGAAGAAGATATCAGCGTTCACCGTTGCTGAACACGCAGTCATAAAACCCGGCTTCTCAAACTTTCATATTTCGATGACACCGACCCGAGCCTCCATGTCCGGCGTGAGAAGCGATGTAGTGACTTGTTACTGTCACTCAATCATCCTACGACTTTGACTGATCCATTTGAGAATTTCGGTAAGTTAAACAAATACAAGTAGTATTTACAGTACATTAATAACATTGCTTTTGAAAATATGTTGACTACCGTAAATCCTTGAAAAGTTGAATAATCAGATTACACTTACAGTCGGCTTTTTAGAAGTCTACTAATTTCAAAGCAAATCGAACCAATTAATTATTATATTGGAACGCAAAAATGCAAACTAAAAAAAATCACCTTCAATATCGGATATATTTGTTTACATTGGTAAATTTAGCCCAGCAATTACTCGAGGCCTGTGAAGGCAGGCAATTATTTAAAGCATTTACGGTAATTTGATACTGTTGTTCATGATAAAATTGCTTTGTGATCATTGTGCAATTAATTCTAAAATATGCTACTGTTAGATAAATCAGTATATTTCTTGAAATATGCACAAATCTATTCTCCCATCAGATGTCTTTGAAGTGTAGGTGGAGCCTACATGGAGGTTGTTTTTCTGTACTTTGAGTTTGTACATTTCTTTTGAAATACACAAAAACAAAAATATGTGTGTGAAAAGGTACTGATTAAATTAATCTGTATTTTCAGGTTCATATTGCTGGTGAGACACTGCATGAGACACCAAACTGATGCCAAAAGATGTCAAACTGAGGTAGGATGACACACATACTCATTACTGAAACTGGAACATGCAGAACACACAAGCTGGAAGGTTAATGTGCATGTGTATTTGTGCAATACACATATTTTCCCTCTCGAATGACAGCCAGTCTTTGATAAACATAAAGTTTGTGTAATATTATGTTCAATCCCAATTCTACATGCCACCATTGCCAGTCAGAAATAGAAGCAGGTTTAAAAAAATAAAAATAATAATTTAAATTTTAAAAAAAGAGTCAAATTTACAATATTTAAAAGTATCAATGAAGTTGTCATGATTTGATAACATAAAATAATATTAATATTATGTTTTCTCATCACATTTTCCAAATTAATGGGATTGTTGGACATATATCATGTTACTGCCTATCATACTTCATGCCAAAAGGTTCACTGAAATCTGAAAGTTTTGTTTGTGGGTTGTAACTGATAAAATCAGGTTACAGGATAGCACAATAGTTTGAGCATTAATATTTTGTATCAAAAGGTAGTTACTTGCAGTAGAAAACTGTTTTACCTGTATTGATGTAGGTTCAATGAGTAAAATGATGCATTGTACTTCACACATGGTTCCTCCAATGATCACAGGTTTCATTGCAATATACATGTACATATATACTCTAACACTTAGAATCTGAAAAAATATGTGTTTATATCTGAACAAAATATTGACAGAAATATAGAGAAAAGGAGACATTTGAAAATTCCATTTCTTACAGTCTACTTTTCAATTTTTAATAAAATAGTACTATTTTCAGAATAAATACTTTTGAGTCTGAGTGTAAGACTAATGTGTAAGACTATGATGCTGAGAGCTTTGTCCAAGCAATAATACTACAGGCATGAATTGATATAGGTGAATTATTTTTGAAAGCAAGTTCAAAACATAAATTATCCTTACCTTAACCCACCAGCTTAGCTTTATTATATACACTGGTAATAATTTATTCATTGATATAAATATAGACTGTAGATTTTCCCTATATGCTCTGTATTGTTTTGTTTACATTTCAGATTTTGACAATTGTTATGCTGGAATCAATTTCGCTTCTTTCTTCTACCTGGACAGGATTACATCATGAACTGTATTGTATACAACCAACAGTGTCTCTAGAGTGAAGGGTCATCCAGTACATTGAAGCTCAGTTGATTGCAGAAAGAAGTCAGAAATACACAATTACTCTGATCATGTGGCTAACACTGTGTCCATGAAAACATTGGATTTTCAAATATTATTGTTATGTAAACTGTGCATACTAAATATGAACTTTAATTTATTGATTTGCTAAGGTTCCTTACTATTTCACTGTCAAATGATTAAATTATTCATTATTGATAATATATTTGCCGGATTAATAAATAAAATGTATGTTTTAAAGAAATTGTTTGTTATAATTTGTCAAGATATATATATATATATATATATATATGTGTGTGATAACATAAGAAGGTATTACTGATTCATCTGACAATCTTAGTGTTGGATTCACTTGTCAAAACTACCGTATTTCCTCCAATAGACGCCATCCCCCAGATACAGTTTTTTTTAAATATTAATATACTGTTTATTTTTTAATTTGGTCAATATATAAGTTTCCAAGGATTTAATTTCACTGTTTAACGAGAAACAATATTTTCTGGTAACACGTATTACTGCAGTTGAATTACATGTAAGTTTATTATGACAATCAGCTGTTTGCAACTCTATTGCAAACGGTAAACAAGTTAAAAATCCACACCTGACACAACACGCTCTCAGTCGTGTGGATTGGAAATTTTCTACGATATATGTAACCTTTGCCGCTAGTACTTTAGTCATCTTAATGATTACATTCCATAACTGGAGCTTACATATTTGCATGGGGAAAAGTGTTTGTGTGGTGGCCCCTTCAAGATTTCACCAACGGTACTCAACCCGGAAGTGCATGTCGTAAGTTACTCTTATTACCCACGTGGTCAGCGTACGAGTAGTTGCATATTTATCTCGTACGTCACACGAGTGTCGTATCTCATTGACCTGTGTCGTAACCGTATGACCTGTGATTCTAACGATTTGATTGGATAACCGATGACCTCTGACATAGGTTACGTGGTGACGGAACTTTTTTCTCATTCATAACAAACACGTGCATTCATTCATTTACAACTTTTATTACGTCATTTCGTTAGGAGAAACATCTCACATGAACGTGATTATTAAAAACTATTTTAAACTAATACACAAATAGATAAGAGTGAAATAACACCGTTACAAAACACGATTATACGTTTATACATCAAATTAAAACTAATTTACTATTTTTGGAAAATAAATTAAAGTTCGTCTGCTGTGTTTGTTGTTGATGTCTTGACAAACATGGCGACTCCTATTCGTGTAAATGACTCCGTCAAAATAGATGGCAATGTTCGAGGAAGAGTAACTTCAATCGTTAAACCTCTCGGAACATTCAGTGTGTTCAACATCAAAACTACGGAAGGGGAAACAAGGCAAGTACACAGACATAGACTTACTGTGGTTCCTGAAACTGTATCAAGGGCCCCTCCCACTAACAATGACAAGAATTCACTCCCCGATGATGTTTTTGAGGAATTGTTTAGGGATAACTTTTTTGATGAGTGCAACGATGAAGGTTCCTACAACTATGATTGTGCCAACATTGAGAGCTACATTAAACAGAATCGAAATCAAAACACCTGGCGAAAGACTGATTATGACATTAACATTCTCACTAAATACATGAAAACAAATGGCGACAGGAGACCGATTGAAGCTATACCCCCAACACAGTTATGTGACATCCTGTGCTCTTTTTTCATTGAAATAAAGAAATCTAATGGCCAAGAGTATGAACCAAGCTCACTTACATCCAAATTGTCAAGCTTTGACAGATATTTGAAAGATAGGGGCTATGAACAGTCGTTACTGAATGACAGGGAATTTTCAAAACTACGAGAGGTTTTGTCAACAAAACAAAAGATCCTAAAGAGTGAAGGGCTAGGCAACTTACCTAATAGGGCCGAGAGTCTATCACCGGAGGAAATCCAAACACTGTACGATTCCGGGGAATTAGGTTCTTGTAACCCAGAGGCAATTTTGAACACTTTGTGGTGGAACAATACGAGGCATTTTGGTATCCGAAGTGTAAAACCTCATCACTTGATGAAATGGGGAGACGTCCAAGTGAAAACCGATTCTGACGGCGGGGAGTTCCTCGAATACAATGAACGTCAAACTAAAACCCGCACCGGCAGTGACACCCGCAACGTCCGAGACGTCCCTCCCCGTGCATGGGCCACTAACGACGCTCGCTGTCCCGTGTCCTTGTACAAGCTGTATGCCAGTCTCCGTCCGAAAGATTATTGTTCTCCTGACACGCCTTTCTATTTGGCCACTAATTCAAAGTCAGTACCAAGAGACAACCATCCATGGTTTAAACGCGGACCAGTTGGCAAAAATAAACTTGGGTCCATAATGAGGAGAATGGCAGGTTCCGTAGGCATTACCGGTAAACGTTTGACAAACCATTCGGCTAGGAAAACCATGATTCAGTCCCTTCGTTCCAGTGGTGTTGCCGGGACAGAAATAATGCAGATTTCCGGACACAAAAATATACAGAGCGTGAACAATTACTCGAGCATCACAACTGTTCAGCACCGTCAGCTGAGTAATATGATTTCCTGTGACGGCGACCTTGCCCTTCGCACCATGCCGCCTCAACAAAATCTGTCTGCTTGTGGATCATCATTCGCTCCGACGTCGACTCCATCTCGCACTCCATCTCGCTCCGAGTTTGTCAATTCGATATTCTCTGCCCCTATCTATGGTGGAACAATTAATATCAACTTCAGTAGCAACCGCTGTCAGGGCGAGGAAACACATGAGAATTCCGTAACACGCGAGCCGACTCAAATGCTAGGTTAGACGTCAAATGACGGTTGACGGCATGTCGCGCGACAGTGATGACAGTTCTGCATTATTCAATAATTAAACCTGGTTGCTTCTTTTGAAGTTTGAGTTTAATGTCATTAAATGTTTTAAAATGTTTCTGCGTGTTTTTTTTTCGTTTAAAACGCAAAAATGATAAGGACTATATTTTAATGCGCATACTCAGGAATGTCAAAGAAGTGAAACGGTTTTTTGTAACTTGAGAGTCATCCGCAACCTTTTTATGAAACCGGTTTCGGATTGAAAACGTGAAACATACAAAATTACAGTATTTTTTTAAATTTAAAGCATTTAAGACGTGGGTAATAAATAAAATACCACACTCGGTCTCATTAGATACGAATTATACGAAACTCGTGACCTTCCTATGGTATCTGACCTCGCTTTCGCTCGGTCAGATACCGTCGGAAGGACACTCGTTTCGTATAATTCGTATCTAATGAGACCTCGTGTAGTATTCTCTATGTACGGAAATCAGTCTACTGTACCTGACACGGGTTTGTAAACGCAAAGTTATATTTTTGATGATTATTAAACGTTCACCTAGTTCTAATTAACTTCCTTTAGGATTTCTATATATTTATTTCAAAGGTTTTTTTTATTCACATCGAAATTTACATGCTGCTTGCCGTCATGCTAGAAACAGTGTGCCGTGGCCCGAAATCTGAATAACAGAAATTCCGACACACGGGTTTGGACAACAATGTTTTGAGGCATATTTATAACTTAAGTGTTTCTTTCCCGATCAATCATTTTATTTAAAATACGATAGTGTTAGATTTATACATTGATGTATACACATTAAGCAATGCATGGATCACCACACTGCAGATACACCGGGCCGCCTCGGATTTCCCGGTAAGGCCCGCGCCATGGATGATAAAGGCGAAAATCGGACCAAATAATTTGCCGTGATCAATTTTCAAAACGTTATGGCGGATTAATTCATTCGGTGACCCCAACATATTTTTATTTAATTATGATCTATATAAAGTAAAGTTTCATTTCCGAGATTTTTATAAAATCGTTGAATTTATCAAATTGTTTTATTCAGCATAATATGAAAAAAAAGTGTCATAAAAATCGACAAATTGAAATTGAATCCCCCACAATGTAATTAATTTTACGTTTTTTAAACATATTTTTGCAATAAATACAAAGGTTATCATTAATATATTTGATAAAAACAACAATAGTTGAAATCCGGTGCCAAATAATAAAAATATGATTAAAACAAGTAATATATGTATTTTCCCGTTTTTTTCACTGGGGCCATATTTTAAATTGCTTATAACTCTTTAATTAGGTCCGTGACCCCCAAATTTTATTTCAAATTTGAATTCAGTACATTGAAAAGTACTTAAAAACGAAAAATCAGAAAAATCTTGAAACTTTTGTTTCTGGGTAGACTATACCCTTAAATGGGACGTGTCTTTAAATTTTATTGGTATAGCCCTGACTAACACCTCATGATAGTACATCTCCGCCCCAAATAAGCAGGAAAGCATTATGTCTCGTCTGTTTCGTGTAAGTTCCACGTGTGACCTGAGCCTAGTGTTACCTCACTCCATTTTTTAAGTAATACCAGAATGTTCTACTTTTAATTACTTTAAAGTGAATTTGTTGATGTTGAAATTAGAAAAGACAGAAGAAAACAACATGAATCGATGAAATTAATGTCAATAAGAAGAGAAAATTTAAAGATTGTAATTTTCATTGGCATGTCATTTTTGCTACGTGACAAATTATTGGTTCCATGATTGAAAATGAAAACAAATTATTTTTATTTTGTAGGTATCTGTAAACACACAACTATCCTAATATTACAGGTTATAAACTCTGTTAAAAATGAATCTAGTATTCCTAATACACATGAATAAATTATTTCTCTTTCTCTCCCTAATTCATGGTTACTGGAGTAAAATAGTTTTCAAGGATCCGGATAACCAATGAGATGCCAATGGATACCCACCACGTTCATTTCAATTTGTTATACGACCATGAAGTATTTCATACACGTGTACATGCAGTGATTTATCAACAGATTAAAACTGACACACTCAATATAACCAAATTGCAAGTTTTACTTACTTTTACAGTCGTATCCTAAACCAATAAACCATAATCTAAGAAGGACTTAATGATTGTTCAATATTTGTATAAGACTAACTGTATCAAGCTTAATCACCTGTGATCACCTAAATAATATGTAATGTCCATCATACTCAATGGTAAGATGTCGTGACATGAGGTCTTGTAGCAAGCGCTGCTAAATTATCTTAGAAACTCAATTAGCACTGTTAACACGATGTTATTGGATATCGTTTCAGTTCACAAGCATAACAATTGAATTGATATATTTGATTAGTTTAGTTAATAATCTCAATAATTATATCTAATCAAATGTGATGATAATTTTATAGTGCTTATTATAGTGTTGACATGAGGATAATGAGTGTCTCTGGCTATGTATTAGAGAAAATAAATTAGTAGTATCTCCTGTGAAGGAGTACTAGTGATCATTTTAAAACTAATTCTTACATCAATGACCTAAACATTTGTGAACTACAAAGAAAACAACACACGTGTATAATACTGTTAAAGAATTCGTTGCAAACATGAAGATGTGAAGGTCACTCCTGATAGATCACCTGAACCTGTGCAGGTGCTTTGAGTGAAGATCATGTAGACGATTTGGAAACGTTCTTAGGTCACCTGGATTAATTAACATTGAAGATATGATTGCTATTTTATATTCTGTCTGGTTTTGATCACTGTAAACTCGTGATGAGTTACTGATTAGATTTTTGACAGTTATTTGTGTATTTACTATTTGACCTATTTTGCTCTTTTATCAGTATCCAATACCAACTTCATTTATTGCCCGATCTATACAATTTATTGTGTTATGAAATTAAATTATTCGAAGTTAACAATTATTAATGAAATCTCAATGGATTCATTAACTGGAATGAAGTGTTAAAGAGGAAAGGATAATGACATTTGTGAAGTACATGTAATCATAATTGACATATTCCTTGCCTGTTGTTGCTCGAAATATTCATATCTGTCAATGCTGTTTAACATTAAAAACAAAACCAAATTGTTTCAAGTGCCTTTCACTTATCCGGCTGCAGACTGTCCTTAAAGGCATAAATTCACGTTAAAATATTCAATAATGCATAAGCCATTATCTCTTATAATGATATATATTTTAAGTTCTTCTGGTCTGAAGAATAATTTTGAAAAAGAATTTTAGGCCCATTGAACATACATATGATACAAAATTCATACACTTATTTAAAACAATAAATATTACATTACTTATTGGTGAATGACTCTCGCAGTTTAAAAGCATGAAAAAGATATTCTAAGAGTTGTGTAACAGTATGTTTACATTTAGAAGACATTTGATTTACAAATTTGTCATATGATGGATTGACATAAAAATATTTATCTATAAACTTAAGTCTCAAATTTGAATAAATATTACAAATTAAAACAAAATGATATTCGTTTTCAATACAATCAATCTACTCGTTGACACTGTGGGCATAATCTTTAGGCTTTTTCGATATTATTATGACGTCCAGTTTCAATCATTAATCTATGGCAACTGCATCGGAATCTTGTTAGAGTTTCTCTGAAGGCCTTGTTATCAATGTATTGAAGGTAAAATTCAATATTTAATGCTGACTTGAATTTTTGTAGTTTAGAGTTATTCGTTATATTATCGACCCAGTGTTGTTGATCACAGTCCAGTATTCGTTGTTTGAATTGAGAAATGAATATTTGATGATTTCCAGCATCTTGAGTTATCCAGGCGTAGCCAAATCCATATTTAAAAAGAATATTCTTTATATATGTTGCCCAAGATATACGACCAGCTTCATCTAATCCATACAACATTAAATATGTTTGCTTCGGTAGGTGTTCATTGTTCATAGAAATCAACTTCGTCCACAATTTAATACATTTGGTGATATAATATACATATAATCGTGGTCTTCCAGTTTCTTCAAGGACGACATTGTTGCTAGCATTTATCGGTAGTTTAAGGATCCGTTTATAATATTTGGTCTGTACCCTCTCGATGCTTCATAAACTTGGAAACCCCATACGTCAGAGCCATATGTCAATATAGGTAAAACCATGGTTTCGAACATCTTAATTGCAGTATACATTGAGAGCCCTCAAGATAAATGATGTATTTTATAAATGTAAATGCATACTTTTTCCGCTTGTTGTGCCAGAGTTGTTGTTGCTTTTGTCCATACTAATTTAGGAGTGAAGAATATTCCGAGATATTTGTAAAATGAAACTGTCTCTATCCTTTCACTTCTGTAAATCCAATTTCATAATGTCGTAAACGTCCACCATTCCTTTGTCTGGTCTGAAACACCTGGTTTTTGCCCACTGTCCATCAGTCATTAACCGTTTTGAAATTTGAATATTTTCTAAAGAACCATTGCCTCTAGAGAGCAGAAACCTTGCGTACAAATACTTTTCCACTTTACCAAAGAAAGCTGGAATGTTTATCATGCTTCATCGGGTTATGTTATAAGGTAAGAGTACTCGACATCGTAACGGAATATTGAGAGCAGATTGGAATTGGGATTATGAATTGCAGTATAAGGAAATCGTTTTTGGTTGTTTGCGCCTCTTTGTCTTATTGGCTGATTAAAAGCTAACTTAATTGGTCTTGGTGTTATGTTCGAGGTCATGGCAATTAATTGTAATAGTAATTTGTTTCGAATTTCTTTTGTTGTGTCAGCTGACATTTGTCATGTTAATGGGCATAATGGGCATAAGGTCATTTTGATTTTTAACAGCAAATAATTGTCTAAAACCGAATATGTATTTGAATGATCTTGTCTTTAACTTAAAAGCATGACATTTCTGATGAGTTTAAGAGCCCATTATATTTCGGCTCTTACTATTTTTGTCTCACTGTATATGTTTTATCTTAAAGGCTTTGATGGACAATATTTCCCAGAGGTTTAAGCAGTCTTTCATTGCACAAAATACTAAAAGTGACATCGATTGTATTTTGTGATGTTTTATTTGCCGTTGATACTTTATAGAATACCATACGATTTAAGCTCAAATAATTCACTCAACTTGCATATTCATTTCAAATCGCGAAATACATTATAATTTCCATATAGTTTCCAATGAAAACCACGGAACGTCATTATACATGTCCAGAAACCTGAACTACACCCATGATATTTACATGCAGTAATATTACTTATTTAACATTATAAACCCAAATTAGCCCAAATTAGCCCAAATTCTGTCTGTTGTAAATATGTTTAAAAAACAAATTTTTGACCAATTGATGAGCCCCAACCACAACTCTTTATCAATTTTTCCCCTTTTCTTAGGAAATCACTACTTTTACCCTTATATTATCACTATACTGAATCAACTATCATCAAAAATTGTCAGTCTTTCACGATAAAATACCACAATTACAAAGTTTAGCACATGTGACCCAAACAATACAGTGGATGTTCTTTAATGTCTCAATGTTTTCTATGAAATGAGCATTAAATTATCATTTTATGATCAATATAAAACTGTTTAATATTCTGGACTGACTTGAACTGTGTGTTGTCAGTCGTATTCTAGTAAATAATCAATTATTTAAATGGTTAAAAGTTATCAACTTATGGTAGCCCCATCAGTGTTAGACTCGTATGAGCTTTTAAACAGGAACCAACACATGGTGTTCAAAGGTTTGTGTGATTTAATGCGTGTTTGATGTCTGTGTTAATGTTTAAGAGTGTAAAAAGTTCATTAAAAGTTTTCAATTCAGGAAAGTCGTCATAAAACTTCTCGCAGTGTCTTGCTGTGGATTGACATATATTCACGAGCGACAGCTCTGTTAGAATATTTTCATATTCAACTCTCATGAGTTTTGTGATGTATTTATTACATACGAAATTCGAGATTCATTTGAGACAAGCATCAAACTTTTCACGACATTGCCGCATGATGATCCTGATACTGTGTAATTATAAACTAGGTGAAGTAAAACAGCAAACAATATAGACTGGGTTTCCTTTACACTCTCGTTCGCGCCTATGTGAACAATAAACACTGGTCAACACTTTGGACATTGACAAAGGTTGTCATTCCTTTACGGGCTGTATTCACACAACTGTCCTTGCTGAACTTGTCTTCACCTAAGCTTCTTATTGTGAACTTCATATGTGTATATCTGCATGGGGATCATGTTAAAATAAGATTATGCATGGTGATTCTAAATACAATCGTTGATAAACCAGCTGCATTTACTCTTTAAAACGGAAATTGTGTTGACAAAATATGTACAGTCGGGATAGGTAGATAACTCTTCCAAGACTAAATTGAAACAAAATATTATTGTGATTTAATTAAAAAATATTTCAAGATCCGAAAATGAATTTTCTACTTTTGATTTTGCACATTTATTTTTGCTATGATGCACATTTATAAATAG
Source organism: Gibbula magus (assembly GCA_936450465.1). NCBI lineage: Eukaryota > Metazoa > Mollusca > Gastropoda > Trochida > Trochidae > Gibbula > Gibbula magus. The sequence continues at coordinate 12,787,891 of OW388290.1, read as the reverse complement.
CAAAGATATGTAAAGGAAAAATATATCATGAACTGGAAAATTAAGGAGATGAGAGGGTTCAGATGCACGTGATTAGATGATAGCATACCTAGTACGACATCTCAATGCCGCTATGGTTGAATCACTTGTTTTGGTTACACAACCCTCAATGAATAACTATCAACAGGTTACGACTTAAATAAACCAAAGTTACATATATATATATATATATTGTTTCATATTTGCCAATTTCACACATCATGCGTAATAAGTTTCATATTTTGCCAATTTCATAGCTGAGGTGAGGTGTGAAAAGTGAACTAAACACAGTAAAACGCTAATGAAATGGTTGAAATAGTTAATGAAATTCGAGTTGAAGTACAAAAATGATCACCCGAAAGAGAAAGTGTACTAACTCAACATAAAAATGAAGTTGACTTTTTCTCAAAATTTAAATGTCTTTAAAAGTAAAAGTATAATTTAAAATTCACCTTGATTTCATCCGTTATCGTATTTATATACTGTGAACCAACCATTACTTACTTAACAAGAATTAGCAAATACTATGAGACAGAAAATATAGAAATCCGCACTTTCAAATGACCCGAAAAGAATCACATTCAGATTATTAAGATTGTGTTAAACCTATTTGGTTTTTCATACATACATTGACATTAATCTAGTCCATCCTTTATTTTTTTAATAATGGAAATAAAAAGAATACGAAAATCTTCTTTCTAACAGATGCATACACGTATGTAATATCTACGGGCTTTACAGAACTACTTTCTCATTGACAGCTTGACAGTTTCTTCATGTACCCAATAAAGAGTTTTTAGCTTTTTTTCCAGATATGAAAAGTTGTTGAATATGCACCATTGGCCTTATCACTGACATTATCATCCTGCATTTCCATCACAGGGAACGATATTAAGATTTAATTTTGACCACTTTATATTGTATTTGCTGAAGGCAGAATAATTATTGATCTATTATATTCCTATTTTAAAAGAAATGAGGTGCATTTGATGATGCAGGGTACAATTAGACTTATCTGACTTATTAGACTTTAAATAAATTTGTCAGTAACTGGTTAATTTTTAGTTAAAATTTGTTTTTTTTAAATGTAGACAGGGGAGATGTTGTAAATATGTGTAGAATGAAGTACAATGTACATTTATTGATTCCGTGTAGAATAATATTGTATATGTCGATGACAGGTGTTTTGTATCCAAATTAATTTTTGAAGAATTTTTAAACTTAAAATTTCAACTTAACATTTAAAAGCCACGTAGAAATATTATTTGACTGATGACTAAACACCCGCACTATTCAGCTTTAGGGAAAGACGTCGATATTTTAAGATATGTGTAATTGAACATCTAATATGATAAGGCCAACTGAGATGGGTACTTTATTAGATGGGTATATCAATGATAACTAAAACTAATATGAACGATTGCTTATTATTGTTAACTGAAATATAAGAATATGGAACCATGATCAAATTGAGTTTGGGAATAAGTACAAATTGTGTGAAGACCTATTTGATCGTGTCAGGGACGAGTGTGTAACAAGATGGTAGCTAATGATTGATTATTGCATAATCCCAAAGGAACAACTGTCAGACATAATCTATTATTATTGAATTAAACTTTCCGATGTTATATCGAACAAACTGAACTTGTCCAGACAAAATTATGTTATGTTATTGATAAAACATTAACAGTGCCGTAGATCTATTTGAACTAGTTGAAGGACAGACTGAAGGTTATCATCGTTACACGATGTGTGTAACCAAGGTGTGGATTCTCTTAACTTCTCAGGAGTGTTTAGCCTTAAGAATGATTAAAATCACTACTATTTGTTTCCATTACAGCGATAAAACATCTTTAACTACTTTAAGTAACTTAGGTAACCTCACGAGGACACTCAATTAGAACATTCTTAAATAAAAACAAAATGGCCACCAGCAGTGAAGCCTATGTTTTATCTAAAATTGTTTCTGAAAATACATCATGACGGATGCCACCTACTGACACAATTTCAGAATAAATTGTAAATGCTGTCAACCTATGATTGAACAGATGTCAAGACAGTTATGGATTTTCTTTATAAAGCTAACGTAGTAGATAGAGATTTAATGACAAATGAACTTTGCTTAAGGATCGTATTTCTTATTTCATCAAGCCAGCAATATACAGAATAAAGATAATTTCATGGTATCATATATTTTTAAAGCTTTTTTTATCAGATTCAATATGTGTACAGCCAGGTGACATTTTCCTTGACAGATGTCAATTCGACAAACTCCAGAGCTACACCACATACCACACGCCACATACCTTGATGATCATAGTATAGGTTCTTTGTACAATAAAGCTTCATAAAGCAGGGTCTCATATGATGAAGAACAATGTTTCTTGTTCTTATGGTCCAGGAAGAGACATTTCCTTTGATAGATGACAAATAGGTCAAATAGAATCAGCTGTGAACATTTCACTTGTATATACTTATTAGGGCTGTTTTCATGACCAATTTGCTTCTTTTGTGTGTGCCTGGGGTTGACAGACATTGTTGGCAATGGTAGATCCCTGTGTCTATAATTTCCGAAGACACATTTTGCTCATCATAAATGAATTAATTAAAACAAGGTCATCATTACAGACGTGACAGAAATTGTCAATAGAAACACAACTTAATGGTTAGGATTGGAAAAGAACAATGTAGACTTACTTAAAGTGAATGATAACCTCAAGTTTATTACAGTAAATATTACTTTGTTTGTGAAAAAACCAGTGCGACCATCACATATTATCAATGTCATTTGAACTTACTGTGTATCAGCATATTTACGTAACTGACCTTTCTCTTGACAGCATGTCGTGAGGAACCACCTTCGACAGTAATTGGATATTATGACACTCTTGTAGCCTCCATTAGGACACGTTGTGTGTCTGATCATGGTTAAATCATTTTACTTAGATAACTTTAAAAGTATGTCAGATACTTTTATATTGTCTTTATAATATCATCAAGTACATAATTCTTATTTTAATCAATAGCATTGCCTTTTAAAGGCACTGATTCCAAAAGTAAATATGTTATTTATGTCTACAAGTATTGTTTTAGATCTCAAATTTCTTTAATGAATGTTAACAAACTTATTATGGCTAATTGTTTTTTGGATTATAGACTTGGTGTTATTTCAAGCTCATATTTCATATTCTTTGTAAAATAGTCTATTTTGTGACCGATTATTATTTCATAATGACAGTACTTTGTTAAACTTTTAATTTGTAGCTGTCGATATAAGAGATTCACGTAATAAATTGAATATTCAACTTAAGTTTATACACCTAAATCTCTGTAGACTTATAAGGATAAAATTCGTGGTAAGCTATCATTCAATAAAGAAAAGGTCAATTCGGATAACAAATGGCTTAATGAAATAGTTTGACTTTAGCATTTATATAAGTATTTGGTAGTTTACAAAAACTATAGAAACATTCAAATATTCTTGTATATTTTGTCATTCAGTTTACGTACTTAGTAGACTGTAGTGATCTGTAGCAACATTGAATGTTTCGATGATATTTCTTTATACAGGCTAAAGAAGAGAGCGCAGATGAGGTCACTCTATTAACAAGTTGTATTTAAATGAGAGTTTGGACAATTTTGTTGTTACATTTAGTGTTGATGAACTGTACCACAGAGAATTCGTGAACAAATTGAGGTCAATAAATTGAGATAGAATGCTTTCTTTAGTGTCCTGAGCCGCCATCGTCGCTTTAGGTTCAATTGGTTAAAAAAGAACACATTGTGGCTATTATCTGAAAAAGAGGGTCCCCTTACTTCGATTAAGTCGCATTTAGAAGAAGAACGATATAAAAGAACATACAGAAAATAAATGTAGTTATCTTCTGTAGTTCTGTCAATGTTTGTTTTTCGATTCATTTTGGTACTTTTGATAATTCAATCGATCAGTGTTTGAATGATGGTATGAGTGGTACAAATGTATTTCCGAATTTTTTAAATTTATTTTTCAGTTCAATTATCAATGTCGCTATCTATATTTTCCTTTCAACTACAAGTAATTACAGTTACAGTAAAATACAATACAATAAAGAATATCAGAAACTTTATTATTTTGATTTCCATAAATATTTCTACATGTGTATAAGTTTTTGCAAGTTACAACTTTTGTGATTGTTCTTGTATATGTTATAAAGTTGTAAATGGTAAAAGGAGGCCTTCCTTCTATAAACCGAAAATACATATGTACCTAGAACTCGACTGAACAATAGGCTTGAATAACTTTTTGTATAGTCACTTTTTTCCGTACCTCAACATAACGCTACTGGGAACGCATGATTTTGGGAATTACAAATTATAAATTAAAACTTTTGACATTTGACAGTTTATGAATTGAATACGAAAACACTCACCTTCTGTGTCCTTCTAATAAAACCCTTAAGTCTAAAGTCCTAGAGTCCAAGTCTTCGCATTAGTTTGTCAATGGCAGAAGACCTCATGTTTTCTCCTTCACATAATAACGGTTGTGTTCCTTTCATCCCAACTTAAGCCGACTGCATTGAACTGTATTGCATGCAACATACTTTGCACTTGGTAACCGCAAAACTCAAATCTGGAAGAAAGAAACACTTAAAAGTTTCCAACACTCATTGTACTTGGTCATCAAAGCTAATGCCATGTAGTATGGTAATCGGACAAAATCGCCCTAAAAAATGTTCCTAGGGGATATTCTCTTGTATTCGTATCACTGCTGTGTAACATATTTGTAATGATGACTTAGGTGATAATTATTTAATCAGCCAATGCTAACAACAATGCGTTTCATATTCTCAAAAGCTTAAAAAATTAATAAACCGTGAAAACGTTTATTGTCTTTCTCGTATATCAATTCCAAAACTAGTACTAAATGTACCAATACTGAAAGTGTAACTCATTTGTTTCAGATGACTCTAACATGTTGTGTCTATCAATTTCTAACTGCATCCTCCTCTTTTGAGGGCATATGTCAGTCAAACAAGGAATCCAATATACCCCCTTTCAACATAGCATACAAGAATATACTTACATCAGGCTACAACCTAAAACATGCTGTTTACAAAGTATGCTTACAATTGTTTTAAATACACCACAAGCTTGTGGTCACCTCCTTATCCAGCTTCAGACCCAAGCTATGATTAAAGATATGTAAAGACATATTATGTATTTTACCTTTGTGATGGTATTAGACGGGGATGACTGACTGACCGAACATGCAGTAACAAGTGTTTATGGTCCGTCTTAAAACTACATTGTCCACCATTGTTCATTGTTATCACATTTTATTTACATCTCAATCACAGCTAATAGTATTTCTATTAAATTCAATACAAAAAAAACAACCAATTGCAATGTTATGAAATTTATGGCTTTCCTCAAGATAGATTTCAAATTTATCAGAAAAATATTGACTACACATTTGTACGACAACCCATGATTGATTGCACCTACGAACTCGATAACAGAACCAGATGCATATCCTGTCAACATTTGATGAAGAGGCACTTTGTGGATTCAAACTGATTCAGCCGATTCTCTTGCAAAGAAATGTTGACTATCCATAGAATGTGTTCTACTTCATCGCACCAGTTTCTACAATCAAAATAGATATACAAAATTAAGGACGCATCCTAGACAGAAATGTAACGACTGAATTAACACTGCATGTAGTCTGTCTTCTTATATCAGTTATTGAAGTAATCAGGGGAAAGCATTGCAGTTGATCGGTGAAACATTGATGTCCACCACTCATAGCTTAGCCCTTTCATAGCCGATGGTGGATCTATCTTCTGATTCAATTACAGAATCAATTAAGAATGTTGTCATGTAAGGAAAGAGAAGACATATCTTATGATGGATTTCAAATTGATCGAACATATTATCTCAACAACAACATGATTGATGGGTCCTACTGACTCAAGCCCACAATCAGAGGCAACCTCTTGTCAAGCAACGATTGATTGTATGGCTTCTACTGACCTTTGTCCATTGCTTAAGGATATTATGAGGTAAGAAAGTCTCTTTTTAGCAGAATATTCCTTTCAATATGAAAAAAGTATAGCAAGTGCAGATCAGTCATATGAGAAACTTAAACAGTCTCAGAAACTGCAAGTGTAAGAGTACTAACACATTGTCCTGCACTTGTTTTCCTTATTCAGATACTGTTTTCTGATTTGACACCAAGGAACGTATAGTTAGATATTCGGACATCATGTTCAGACAGCATTGTAATTTTTTACATCCTCACAAGCTAACAGTGTAAGGGTGCTAATATAGTTTTCCTGCCTTCCTTGATTTCCGCCTTCATACAATGTTCCTGATGGTTGTATTTCGAGTAAATACTCCAGGGATTGAAGCTACGAAATCAATAATGGAGTACAAATATATTGTGTTCATTGGCGCTGAGGTTATTGCCAACAAACTTTATCGTATATTGCGTTGACCTTTGTGTATTGCTAAAGGATATTATGATGTGATAAAGTCTCTTTTTAACGGAATATTCCTTTCAATGATATGATAAAGGTATAGCAAGTGCAGATCAGTCATATGAGAGAACTTCATGCGATAAAACCCACCGTGTGGAGTCAGAGTTCCGTGGTTCAAATCTTCACAGGGGTTCGGCAACCTGTCTGCTGTAGAGAACTGTTCTACCTACAGTAAGGTTTGGGTGCAGTGCTACACTAATTTGCGCCGCAGTAAACCTATGATTCACTAGTGTCGCAAGTTTCACTGCAGTGCATAGCAACATTGGTACACAGTTTACCTGCTTTGACTTCAACTGTCTTTGCTAAATACTCATTTGACTTAAAGATGCTTTGAAATCACAATGGAAACATTAACAATGGCATCTGAATATGTTTATAATGTTTATTGTAGTTTTGTGTTGATGTACATTCATGTTTCAGTTATTTATTTTTTTATATTAAATGAAAAAGAATGATTAGGGACGACCTATGAAAGCGCAAAATCATGTCTTCATCAAATATATCAAAGTTCAGTAATGACAATTTGATATCGGAAAACAGTTGACAGAGATTTTGTGTAAGTGTAAAGTGTAAGTAAGTGTAAAGGACTGTTAAAGAATTCGTTGCAAACATGAAGATGTGAAGGTCACTCCTGATAGATCACCTGAACCTGTGCAGGTGCTTTGAGTAAAGATCATGTAGACGATTTTGGAAACGTTCTTAAGTCACCTGGATAAATGTGAATGCTAATTTATATTCTGTCTGGTTTGGATTGCACATTCATACACACAGAATGCCAATGTAAACTCGTGATGAGGTTATCTTTGATGAGTTACTGCTTAGATTTGTGACAGTTATTTGTGTATTTGACTTATTTTGCTCATTTATCAGCATTCAAGAGCAACTTTATTTATTGCACTATTTATTGTGTTATGAAATTTAATTATTTGAAGTTAACTTAGGAAATCACTCCTTTTACCCTGATATTATCACTATCCTGAATCAACTATCATCAAAATGGTAATTTTCGGCAACAGTCAGTCCTTCTCGATAAACAAAACATAACAAAATTTACGACGTTTAGCATATAAGACCCAGACAATACAGTGGATGTTCTTTAATGTCTCAATGTGTTCTATGAAATGAGCATAAATTGATCATTTTAAGATCAATATAAAACTGTTTAATATTCTGGACTAACTTGATTGGACAACTAAAGCTCTGAGGACTGCTTTGAACAGTTCATTCGTTTTCTAGTAAATATCCAATTATTTAAATGGTTAATAGTTATCAAATTATGGTAGCCCCATCTGTGTCGTACGAGCTTTGAAACAGGAACCAACACATGGTGTTTAAAATCAAAATCGTGTTTAAGTGCGTGTTTTATGTCTTTGTTAATGTTTAAGAGTGTAAAAAGTTCATCAAAAGTTTTCAGTGCAGGGAAATCGTCATAACACTTCTCTCTGTCTTGCTGTGGATTGACACATATTCACGAGCGAAAGCTCAGTTAGAATATGTTCAATATTCAACTCTCAAGTGTTTTGAGATGTATTTATTACATACGAAACTCGAAATTCATTTGAGACAAGCATCAAACTCTGCACGACATTACAGCATGGTGACCCTGATACTGTGTAATTATAGACTAGGTGAAGTAAAACAGCAAACAATATAGACTGGGTTTCCTTTACACTCTCGTTCGCCCCTTTGTGAACAATAAACACTGGTCAACACTTTTGACATTGACAGAGGTTGTCGTTCCTGGACGGGCTGTATTCATACAACTATCGATACGAAACTCTTCTTTCTAACAGATGCATACACGTTTGTAATATCTACGGGCTTTACAGAGCTACATTTCCATCACAGGGAACGTTATTAAGATTTAATTTTGATTACTTTATATTGCGTTTGCTGAAAGCAGAATAATTATTGATCTATTATATTCCTATTTATTGATTTTCATGTAGAATATATTTCATATGTCGATGAACAGGTGTTTTGTATGCAAATTAATTGAAAAAAAATTAAACTTTCATTTTTAAAAACTTTTTACAAACCACGTAGAAATATTATTTGAATAGTGACTAAATACCTGCACCAATCAGTTTAAGAATACAACGTCGATATCTTAAGATATTTGTAATTGGAAATAATAATATGATAAAGCAAACTGAGATAGTTACTGTCTTGTACCCGATAGTGTATTTGTATATTTGCACATTAAAGAAGTTGTTATCAAGAACATCTTCCTGTTCTCTGGTAGCATATATATATATATAATGAATACTTAAATATACAACGATTGCTTAAAATTGTTACATATGAAGAATTATTGTTAACTGAAAGAGACGAATATGGAACCATGATCAAATTGAGTTTGGGAATAAGTACAAATTGTGTGAAGACCTAATTGATCGTGACAGGGACTAGTGTGTAACAAGATGGTAGCTAATGATTGATTATTGCATAATCCCAAAGGAACAACTGTCAGACATACTCTATTATTATTGAAATAAACGTGTTATATAAAAATGTTATATCGACCTAACTGAACTTGTCGAGACAAAATTATGTTATCTTATATTGATATAACATTAGCAGTAATGTAGATCTATTTGAACTAGTGTGGACCGATGGTGGTTGGTTGTAGCAAGGTCTCGATTCTCTTAACTTCTTAGGTGTGCTTAGTGTTAAGAAGTATTTACACCACTAGTATTGATTTCAATTACAGCGATAAAACATCGTTATTCTTAACTTCTTTAAGTAATTAAAGTAACATTCTTAAATCAAATAAAATGGCCACCAGCAGTGCATCTTCACAACGTCACGGGCGTAACAAAAAGATGTTCAAATCATCTCCCTCCGCCCTTGACTTCGCGGCCCGCTTTTTCTGCGCTAAGATTTTAGCGTACTGTAGGCTAATCGGATAGCCCAATCAGAAGAAAGCTTGCAAAATGAACTTCTGATGTCAACAGCAAAGGCGTTTGCAGTGATACATTGCCTCTAGGCCTACTAAACGAAAACATATTTTAAATAGTTTCAAGCATTTACTTTACAGTCTTAAAACGTGTGCTAAAATCCCAATCATAATGAAATTGTCCGAATAGACAAAGTCAATGCTTTACGCTTGAATGTAATAGACTTGATCTATATTTAGACTGGAAAACATATTTTCTAATTCGTCCAATTTCTCCGCTAATTTTGGGTCGCAAACTGTAGCACACTTTTTGACAGTATTTTCATCAGTCCAGGACTTGTGTAAACTTTCAATTGATGCAATAAAATAATTACAATTCACTTTCATAACCCTGTAATCGGTAATCAAAACGTCGAAGCGGACAGCTTCAAAAGCCATAAAGTTGGCACATGGAGTGTACGCACTGTTACCATGTTACTGTATGATGACTGCCAAACTGGATACATTCATAAATTTCGCGTATGATTTTGCACATGTTATCAGGTATTGTTTGTTAATTTCACAATATTGCAGCTGGAAGTACGTTGAGTGATTCAATTTAGTTGGTTGTCCTAGTTTTTTAAAAAGTCATATAAGCTAAAAAAAATAACTAGCACATGTTATTCACTCCGAAATCGAAGAAATCAAGTGTTGAGTTTAAATGAAACTATCATTAATGATTTCATACTAAATTTTTTTTACAAAATACCAAATAACGCTTGTGGCATCATGGTATTTCGATTAAACAATCTCAATTATTTAATACTGAACTACATACCGGCTGTATAACGTTTTTTAAAAAAAAACTGTGATTTGATTTCTTGTTTGATAAACGGTGCCTAACTTACTAACTCTTATTTATAAATGTTACAATTTTTAAATAAGCACGTTGTACTAATTGAAATATTCTTATTCAATGCGACGATTTGTATTCAAATCTTTTAACTTTGTTTGAACGTGGGTATTTCTTATTTGCACATGAACTACATATGTCTCTGTTATCAACTAATAACACTTCCTGGCTCGCATTTAGTCTTCTTTCTTAATTAGCATGTTTATGATAATATATTTTCATGTATTTAAGAACTATACGACGAGTATTGCAATGTACAAGAAGAAACGTTTACCCAACGTATGTTTCTTAAAATAACAATTTTAGAATTATCGCTTCTGCAGTACCGAATGTAAACGGTGATTTCATTGGCTGTCTGTAAGCAGCTGGTAAGGGTCGTAACTCGTGGTCACAATAGATGGCGCTGCTTCGTTATACAGTTTTCTGTGCTGTTGAGGGCAAGGTAAAAAATGCATAAAATTTATTTCGATACGTTTTCACCTTGCCGTGGGAAGATGCCAGCATTGAAGATTCTGTTTTATCTAAAATTGTTTCTGAAAATACATTATGACTGATGTTACCTACTGACACAATTTCAGAATAAATAACCTATGATTGAACATATGTCAAGACAGTTGTGGATTTTCTTTATTAAGCTAACGTAGTAGATAGAGATTTAATGACAGAATTAACTTTGCTTATAGACAGAATTTCTTATTCCACCAAGCCAGCAATATACAGAATAAAGGATAATTTGATGGTATTATATATTTTAAAGCTTTTTTTATATCAGATTTAATATGTTATATATATGTTATATGTTATATACATTTTCTTTGATCCCTGTCAATTTGACAAACTCCACATGCCACACGCCATATACCTTGATGCCATAAGAAGTTGGTAGCATGAAGAATGGACTAATTTATATTTCAACATGAAAATAAAGAATTAATCAATTTATTAATTCACAACTTCTTTATTGCAATGATATGCTACGTTTCGGTGTAGATACTAACACCGGATTTATAATTCATTCTTTATTTTCATGTTGAAAGTGAAAGTGACATCATAAAATGTAAAATCGTCGTTTTAAAACAAACATCCATAAAATGCTTCCCAGTTGAGCAACATAAAATTTTAGCTATAAAATTCACGTTTCTACCTTCTGTCAGTGCCACACATCATGGACAGCTCACGTTTTGACTCTGTTGTCATACCAAAGATGGTGACCTTTTATCTATTGACAACGTGTCTAATGTAAGAGCTTTGTAACTAATGGGGTATTATGTCATGTTTGACGGGGGTATTAAGACATTAGTATGTGTCTGATCTTGCTGTTGACAGCTTATTATGAAAACAGACTCGATTACAGTCACGTAACACTTATAATGCTCTTCTACTGACATCTTTGGATTCTAGTCTGTAGTTCCCAGAATTACTGTTTACCTACCAAATTTACAAAGATATTATTTCTGCAATGAATAAATGATATATTGTAGTTTCAGAAGTATATCAAATGTATATATATATAAAGTCAAGCCTATTGATTGTCCCAATGACTAGAATAGAAGTTTGATAATGTCCATGGATGTACTAATTCATTTATGTGAAGCTTTCCGGTGATTTGGTATTATGAAAGTTAAAGCAACATGGTCAATTCACAGCAAACATCCTTCTGTGAATATCAGAAAAGGAATGCATTTAAGATTATTGTTTGGTTTGAACCACTTCCCAAGCTTGATATATATATATATATATATATATATATATATATATATATATTTGAATGTGACCTCAGGATTACCAACAAGTCTTTTAGGAGTTTCAGTTTGAGAAAGGCAATTGGTTTCATCATCAAAGCTGAGAGACTTAACAAACATGAGCTGATTTTTTTTTACTGGGGTCTATTGGTACACAGATTGGGCCATTTACTTTACCTGATTGTTGCATAAAATGTTGGCAAACTGTTCCCTGGAGATCCACATAAATTCTCCTTCAAATAGGCTATGCGTCTGCCTGTCGATTTGAAAAGAACGTTACAATTCAATTTCATTCAAGTAGAATTAGTGGGCAAGTAATGCGATATTAAAGAAGTTTCAGACGTGGCCGAATTAAAAAACATATTTTATTTAATAACAGAAAGAGTAGTTTTTCTCCATAAGTTTAAAAATCACTAAGTATAAATTTTGTATCTGTTATATATACAGTAGCATTACAAGCAATATAAGTGCATTCGTCCCAGGTACCAGACTGCCACTTCTGTCCATAGACACTGTAAAATAAATCAACCCTTCGACATGTTGCCTGTAATTCTATTAGACAGGTCAATGAGTCTAAATCAACCGGTTCACATTGGGTATGTTTTATGGAGATGTATTTCTTTCCCCAGACGCATTATAATCATTTCAAAATGTATTTCGCATAGAGTGGGTTGTAACCAATGACCGGAAACACACATTAAGATCAGGAAGTTGTGGATCATGAGATATACAAATCAGTGTATTGACATATTTGGCTTCATATTCATTTATATTAGCTATTTCCAAGATAAATAATACATAGACGTTAAACTAGGATATTGTCAAGTATTAAAGATAATAAAATCCTTCTGTGTTGCTCGATGTTAATTCGTTTATTCATATAGACAATACTTTCAAATAAACAAAACAAAAAAGATTATTTCGAAGCGTCACCTACCTATCAAGATATAGCCCTTCAAAGTGAGTAAATTTGGCCTGCTAATTATCTCATCCTTGAAACAGTTTTCCGCGGCCCCTCAGTGTAGCATAATCTTCGTTAGCGATGTGACGTCATACACAGGAGTTGCTACAATGAAATCCTTTTGTCGATTTTCGTCGATGATTCGTTTAAAACACAATAACAACTTTTGACATTGTAAGTTTCCGATAGAATGGGTATTTGTGCGTCTGTAGGGAGTAATTTCGGAGTTTTTGAAGGATGTTTCGATATTCAGTTGCTGGTTTTAGTTTGGTTCTTTTACCAATCGAGCGGAGCGTTGGTTATTTTATAGGCTACAATATGCTTTGAAATAAATAATTTCAATTGTAAACGTCATTATTTTTTTGTTTGTGTGCTTGATTTTAAGTTTCAAGAGGCCTGTATAGTTTGAGGTCTACTCAGTCAATATTTTTCATGGTGACTTTTTATTCATAATGGAATAATTGCATTATAACTTAGAAATCAAACAATTTTCAACATTGTTACTGGTTTAAGGTTTTTAGAAGGGAAAAATCGAGCTATCGTTAAATTTATAATCTTGTACATTTACAATTACTTACAATGAGACAGTTATTTTATTCAGTGTAATACAACTGTAGAGAAATGTGACGGGTGAAAATGTCAAAAGAGTTTAAAGCCTACAATGATATATCTATCGTTTTCTTTTTCGGTAAACATTTTCTTTCAGATTCTGTTCCATCAATATCATGTTATTTGGGTAAAATCGATGAATTGTTAATGTCGAATGCTGAAAATCTAGTTTTGAATTTGATTCTATATTGTTCAGAAGTAAGTCATGAAATCAACATTCATTAATTGCGCGAAACCTACCCCCCTGAGGTTAGAATATCTTTAAAGTATTGTTATACCACATTTTCCTGACAATCGCAGTAACATTTACAGAACTAATTAGTCGTTGAGTAAGGAAGTTAACAGTGCATATCATTACAAAATACATTCACAGAAACCAAAGCTTTCGTTGTTTGCTTATATTTATGCATTATGATATCAATCGTTGATATGATATGCTTTTCATTCAATATCACAATCCATTATCAATTTGAGATATTTCATGACGACAAACTTGCTCATAAAGCCTTTACATTAAGCATCCAGGCATGTAGTCCTGATTACAATACATATGATTGGCATGTCACTTCAAATATATTCAGAAACACTTAATGATTGTTTAACAACATACCTGATTGTCTAACTAAGTATATACAGGCATTATCTACTGAACTAAATTGTAACACATACTGACACTAAACGAAGCAGGGATAAAACATACTACCGTTTGACGTAGCTGCAATTTATTCAACTTCTTGCAGTTCAATAAAAACAGTTCTCGGCAATTTTGAATTACAGAATGATGGTGCCATATTCTCTAGTTTATCAATTCTGCATAGTGTAGTGTAAAATACAGTCATTACTTTTTATCATTCAATCATCTAGGAGAAAATCCAATTTCTTAAACCCCTGTTTTGTCACGGAGCAAAACACAATCTCATTAAATTAGTTATCTTAAAATCTAATATTCTTGTGAACATTACATGTCTTGTGCCTTAATAATATTCTTGTATAGTCGAATTGAAAATAGAGTTCGTGATGTAATGTTTTTGTATGGTTTGTCCAAAATTGCGTCGATCTGCATCAGAACACCTGATTGAGTAAAAGTATATCATTCAAGACGAAATATAACTTTTAATCAAAATCAATATCTTAAGCTATCAAACTACAATATTACATTTCAACAAGATATAAGATATATTTTTAAAAAAACAAGAATATCAGAAAATAAATATTTTCTATTGAACATTTATTGATTAATTCTTGTGGGTAAAATTATTGCTTAATCTTTGACAAAACGTTATTAGATAGTTTTTATATTCTCAGCTATTCTGATCTTTTATATATGTTTGCTTAAAGTGCGAGAACAAATTCACACAAAAATATAGTTTTACGCCTCATTCTTGATTTAACTCATTGATTTCTCATGGTATCCGTTTTTTCCGCTATCAACTTAGATGGTGTTGGCTATGTTTATCAAACATAAGTTAGGAATTTTATCATGTCAAATTATTATTTCAGTAAAGTCCGTGTTGGTAAAACAGACAGATCCACGTTTACAACCAACTAACCTCTTATCATTAACAAGAGCAATGTTATTTTACTCCAGTTTTAAAGTATGTCTTTGTTTCGAATTGTTTTGGTTTGGATGGTGATAATGTTGATGGTAAAGATAATGACGACGGCGACGATGATGATATAATGAGTTGATGCAAAACACACTCGGAATCAAAAGAAGAACATGTTGGAAGTCAATCTTACTTATATATGATATATGTGCTCATTGTTTTTCAAAAGACGCCATCAACAGTTTAGTACTGCATTTAAGCTTTTTCATACTTACGACCATTTTTGTTAAATAAAGTAGCTTTTAACATTTGAATGCAGCCGATTGTCCTCTTATCATATGACAAATAGAGAAATGGGATTATGGGAAGAGTATTTTGTTTCATTTCTGAAGAGAATATTTAATAATATTTTTTGAAAAATAACCATTTGAAAGAACTCAACAATCGATAATTCCTGGCTTCATGTCACAAAAGTTAACACACGCTGTCAAAAATCAGGAAGTAAACTGTCATCTAGATAACACTAGACTAACACAAAACATATGTACACATCTATTGATTTTGTGGCAAGGGAAATCTCTAGAGACAACATTGCCTTCGATAAGTACACCAAGACTATGTCAGAAATGAGATAGCATATAAAACTGCTCTAAAAGTATCAAATGGTAGGAACAAATGATTGATTATTTGTCTGGCTCTGGCGAAATAGAACATTTTGCGATATATTCAACAATGGTAACTACTTATATTATTGAAGAAGATTGTAGAGCCATTCGATATCTCTATTTATTAAACACTAACAGCAATTGCTGACAATTGCTTGATGACTGCTGCTTGATAACAATTGCTTGATGACAGCTGCTTGATGACAGTTGTTTG
Organism: Gibbula magus; assembly: GCA_936450465.1. Classification (NCBI taxonomy): domain Eukaryota; kingdom Metazoa; phylum Mollusca; class Gastropoda; order Trochida; family Trochidae; genus Gibbula; species Gibbula magus. The sequence continues at coordinate 12,771,826 of OW388290.1, read as the reverse complement.
ATGACAGTTGCTTGATGACAATTGATTGATGACAGCTGCTTGATGACAATTTCTAGATGACAGTTGATTGATGACAGCTGCTTGATGACGGTTGCTTGATGACAGCTGCTTGATGACAATTGCTTGATGACAATTGCTTGATGACAGCTGCTTGATGACAATTTCTAGATGACAGTTGCTTTGTGACAGTTAATCGGAATGGTCACAATTATGTGTTATTACCTAAAATGGCTGATTAAACTTTCTCGAACACAATCAACACACTTAAAAAAACAGATTTCTATTTTCAATCAAAGTGTGTTTTCGAAACAGTAAAACCAACAAAATATATTTCAACTAAAGTAAACTAAATCGCTGCTCATTCATCATGGCTTGACTGTATCATGTAGGAATCTTGTTTTTTTGCTATTGATTTTCTGAAATAAGTTTAAGGAAGTGAACACAGTCAACATAGATTGGTGGCTAGGCGAAAGGTCTGACACATTTCAGTTAAAACACCTAAATTCCTAAACGTATTTCACATTAAGAGGAGAATGTTCTTCACTGGGACCGGAAGAAATTGATTTATGTCAGGAACCATTCATCATGCTAATCTAATGTGAAATAGATCGTGTTGTTTTGATCACAAAATATACATCAAGAAACTTGATGTTGATAAAGTAGTGTATGGTTACCCTTGTTTGTCAATGCCAGTCATCCATCAAGTATGTTAGTTCTGTCTATAGACCATGCATGTTATTCACCAAGTATGTCAGGACTGTCTATAAACCACGCATGTTATTCACCAAGTATGTCAGTACTGTCTATAAACCATGCATGCCATTCACCAAGTATGTCATTTCTGTCTATAAACCATGCTCGTTATTCACCAAGTATGTCAGTACTGTCTATAAACCAAGCTCGTTATTCACCAAGTATGTCAGTACTGTCTATAAACCATGCATGCCATTCACCAAGTATGTCAGTACTGTCTATAAACCATGCTCGTTATTCACCAAGTATGTCAGTACTGTATATAAACCATTCTCGTTATTCACCAAGTATGTCAGTACTGTCTATAAACCATGCATGTTATTCACCAAGTATGTCAGTTCTGTATATAAACCATTCTCGTTATTCACCAAGTATGTCAGTACTGTATATAAACCATGCACATTATTCACCAAATATATATAATAAATGTGTTCTTATTGGAGTATTTATATATCTAATTAAAAATATGTTAATTAGTTACGACGTCATTCTTCTACAAACTTGAGATAAAAAGGAAATTTCAAGTTCAATTCAATCAAAATATGTGGCTACTTTTTATTCATATATATATATATATATATATATATTCCCTAGTTGTCTCTTAACATAAAATGTGTAAATGTTATTGGTATAGGTCTGACCAAGAGCTCATGATAATACAACTCCGTCTCAAATAAGCAGGAAAGCATTACATTATCATCTTTGTTACACTTATGACCTTATCCTATCTCATTCCATTTTTATTTAATACCAGAAATTTCTAATTTTAATTACTTTATAGTAAATTTGTTAAATATGGAATAATGAGAGTTTAATTAAAGAGAGTTAAAGTCCTTGCAACTGTTCTAAAGGTCTAGACTCCACAGTGTTGAAGGAAGGAATAGTAAGTCAGACATTAAAATATACGTAAAGCTGCATTGTGTCTTCACAGAAACTCTGAAACTACAAGTGGAAGAGTACTAACACATTCTCCTGCAATTGTTTTCCTTATTCAGATAATGTTTTCTGATTTGACACCAAGGAATGGATAGTTAGTTATTCGGACATCATGTTTAGACAGCATTGTAATTTTTTACATCCTCACAAGCTAACACAACTTCCAAACGCAAGGCATAACTCTTGCCAGTCTGCATTACTGGCTGATTTAACCCTTGCGGTATTTCCTTCGCTATGTTGTGTCAAGATAGCGAATCGCTGCACCAGAAATGCATAGCGGGCCTGGATTTCTAAACACAGATTTCTTAAGGAAATACTGCAAGGCCTAAATCAGCCAGTAATGGAGACGGGCAAGAGTTATGCCTTGCATTGGGAAGTTGAAGCTAACAGTGTAAGGGTTCTAATATAGTTTCCTGCAATTTATTTCCGCCTTCATACAATGATTCTGATGGTTGTATTTCGAGTAAATACTCCAGGGATTGAAGCTACGAAATCAATACTGGAGTACAAATATATTGTGTTCACTGGCGCAACAAATTTTATCGTATATTGTGTTGACCTTTGTCCATTGCTAAAGGATATTGTGAGGTGATAAAGTTTCTTTTTTAACAGAATACTCCTTTCAATATAACAAAGGTATAGTAAGTGCAGATCAGTCATATGAGAGAAATCCATGCGATAAGACGAGTCAAAGATTCGCGGTCCAAATCCCGCCAGGGGCTCGGCAACTTTGTCTTCTGTAGAGAACTTTTCTACCCGCAATAAGCATGAGGTGCAGTGCTACACTAAATTGCAGTGCAGTAAACTGATGATTCACTAGTGTCGCAAGTTTCATCGCAATGCATAGCAACAATGGTAAATTTTTTACATCGCAAGTTTCATCGCAATGCATAGCAACAATGGTAAATTTGTTTACTCGCTTAGAATTGAACTGTCTTTGTTAAATACTCATTTGACTCAAAAATGCTTTAAAACCACAATAGATACATTAACAATGATATTTGAATATGTTTATTTTATTTATTATACTTTTGAGTTGATGTACATTCATGTATCATTCATTTTTTATTTAAATGATGAAGAATGGTTGTGGACGATCATTCGTTAATGACAATTTGATATCGGAAAACATTTGACAGAGATTTTCCTAATAATATCATTGTTATTAAGTGAACTACGTAATTTTCTTAACAAATCTTCTCAAACAGTTATAATATAATAGTTGTAATAGATTTACATTATTATACTTACGGGTTAGCTTTGTTGAAACGATAGCGATACATTATGAATCACAGTAATCTTGTGAGTAGTAATTGTCATATTTGTTCAGCTACAATCATTCCAAATATTTACGATTCTGTGATTGTTTCAGTGCGCACACACCTACGACTTTAAATCAGAGTGACAACAATACCGGTACTGATGTAACGTCATGGAAAAAAGTCATTTCAAGAAGAAATTGGAGAGGTGATCATTTCCTCACATCAACACCACAAACTGGAGCTGACTTGTTTGAAGTCCGAACGTATATGCTAATCTAGGCTGCCAGTGTTAACTCAAGGTTGAAGGATTCCATCTTATTCGCATTCAATATCAAATGAAATGATAAGACAAAAATTCTAAAATAAAATATTGGTCATCAAGTCAACACGATTACACACGTCGGATACACTTAGCAATATTAGATATTAACTATTACTAGTATGATACATATCGCTGATATAATTAATACATAGAGCTCTATCTTAATATTTTTTAATAGCAAAGAAAACATCAATGTTCCTTTCATAGTTCTACATATTCACATCAAAATGTTTAGAAATGTTGTCAAACATTGATGGTGAAGTTAGAAAAATAAAGCAGAAGAACAAATGAAATAAATGAAAAGAAGAGTAAATGAAAGAACTTTCGTTGGAATTTTCTTTGCTTCGTGAGGAATTGTGGGTTTCATTAAAATGAAAACATGGTATTTCGCATTCTGTTGTCTACACGTACGTCATAATATTATTACAGTTTACAAACTTTTTACAAAATGAAATCAACATTCCTGATCCGCAGTTGCCGAGGTTTAATAGTTTTCAAGGGAGCTGGTGACCAATGAGATGAAACCAATCAACTTCATTTCAACCAATTATGTGGATTATTCCATACACATGTGCAAAAAGTGACTTGTCAGCAGATTTCACAGACCATAAAAATGCACCAAAACTTGCAGTTTTACATTGTACTTTCAACATTCGACTTATAAGCCAATAGATAATCATGAATAATGAAATTACATTGACTGAATGGCAGTTAAGTATTTGCATCTAAGGTCCATTCCACGTCATACAAGCTTAATTACCTGTGATCATCTAAATAGATTTTCGTGTTCATCATACTTAATGGTCTTGTAGCAAGCACTGCTAAATTATCTTAGAAACTAGAGATTTCAATACCACTATTAACACGATGTTATTGGATAGCGTTTCAGTTCACAAGCGTTACAATTGATTTGATATATTTGATTAGTTTAGTCAATATTCTCATTAATGGTATCAAATCCAATTGGATGATCGTCACAGAAAATGTAGTAATGCTTATTACAGTGTTTACATGAGGATAATGAATTTCTCATAGTACTTTGTGAAAAAGAATTAGTATGATTTACTGTGGAGGGGTGATCTTCCTTTTACAACTAATTCTCGCATTAAAGAATTATATATTTGTGAGCTAAAAAAACATCAAGTGCAAAATACTGTAAAATGATTCGTTGTTTACAGGGGAAATGTGCGGGTCATTCCTGATAGATTACTTATACCTGTGCAGGTGATTTGAGCCAACAACATGGAGACGATTTTGGAAACGTTTTTAGGCCACCTGGATTAATTAAAACTGAAGATATAAATGCTAATCTTGTCTTGTTTGGATCACATATTCATACACACATAATGTCACTGTAAACTGTGATTGGGTTATCAACGATGAGTTACTGGTTTGTGTTGAGTTTTGTTACAGTTAGTATTTGATTTATTTTGCACTTTTATCAGTGTTTAATACCAACTAAATTTATTACACCATCTATGAAATTAGATCATTTGAAGTAATAGATGATTATGGAAATATCAATGAATTCATCGACTGGAATCCATTGTTAAAGAGAAAACGATATTGATAATTAATGTAGTAATCATAATTAGATATTCCTTGCACTTGCACATTTAAACATAAAACCAGATTGCTTCTTGAAACTTTCACTTATATCCGGTTGTAGACTATTGTTCACAAGGGAACACATTCATGTTAAAGAAAAAATATATATATGGATTTTATCTTATGATATATCTTTCACCGTCATCTGGACCGAGACATCCGATGCCCGCAAACCGTCCATCAGTCAATAATCGTTTCGCAATTGCAACTACTTTCTCAAGCACCATTGACTCTAGAGAGTTACAATCCTGTGTACAAACCCTTTGGACAAAGGGAATATTAGGAACATTTGGACCCCTTGCGGTCCCCCGTGGTCCCTAATATGGGTTTAATAAATATATGTTGTCTTCTCCTGGGATGTTCTATTTGTTTCATAGACTACTTACTATTTTTATGGAAGTATGTTTAAAAATCGTAAATTTGGTGCCAATGTGTACCAAAATGGGACTAATGTGACTACGGGAGCCATGACCTAAAAGCTTAAATCGGAAGCTTAAATCGTCTATGGAGACTACTTTGCCATTGGAAACCATAGGGATCATGTCCTAAAAATTCGACTTTCGACTTATGTGTACCAACTCCTTGCCTGATTGAGATTGTGAACTGCAATTTATTGTTTTAAAGTCGTTTGGTCTAATTGGCTAATTACCTGTTAGTTTCAATGACCTTGAGGTTAGTGTTCAAGGTCATTGCGAGTAATTGTAATTACTAATTGAATTAAAAGGTATTTTGTTGCATCAGGCAACATTTAAGTAAGCATTAGGACATTTTAAAGATAAAAAAAAGTATTGTCTTATAACCGGATGCTTTTTTGTGGTCAACATATTAGTGTTTCATGTCCTGGACAAACTTTAACCATTAAGTCTCTGAGAAACTGTTTGGAAATGTTTTTTGTCAGTCGGATCAAAGTAAATTGTACAACCGATGAAGAGTTATTAAATTAAGGTAGCGATTGATGGAGTCCCATCTGTGCTCAACTCGTAACAAACTCGAAACTCGAAACAAACACATGGTGTTCAAAATGAAAATGGTCTTTTAATTCCTTGTTTAGCTTTGTAGTTTTTCTGTTGCTTGTCTTTGAAAGAGTTTCAGAGTATAAAAAGTTCGAAACAAGTTTTCAGTTCAGGAAAGTCGTTATGAACTTACTCTCAGTGTCTTGCTGAGGATTGACATATATTCCGGTTTATATAAATAAATAGTTTATATATATTTGTATATTGCCAACATGGTTATTACCATCAAGTGTTATATATTTGTATATTGCCAACATGGTAATTACCATCAAGTGTTATATATTTGTATATTGCCAACATGGTTATTACCATCAAGTGTTATATATTTGTGTATTGCCAACATGGTTATTACCATCAAGTGTTACACCGCATGGTCTCTAGGTGAATTTATACATAAAAGAGAAAGTGTCGAAATCTCTGAACGGGTTGTTGGATAATGAGATTTTGAGAAGGCCATACAGTTCAGTACATATGACAGAATGTTTTATAATTCATCACATACTTTACGTTGAATTGTAAAACAATGACTTAATTCTTTAAATGAACTAGTTAGCTATGAATCGGCACATAAGACACATTTACATAATTCATTGTACATTCAATTACATTTGATATAAATGTTCGAGTCTAGGTTATTGGTGTTTAACTGTACTCAGTGCCAATAAAACCCTACTTTGTGGTGACCTTGGACAATGAAAGATACTTTTACGGATGTATGTATATTCACCTCATATGATATCTCCAATATATTAACTTGGTGACAAGATATTTACTTAGCTTTAACTAGACTGACCAGTGTACATCGTAGCACTGCAGGCGTCTGATCGAGAGGGTTTACCTGCAACCCCGTGGTGGAGAGGGTTTACCTGCAACCCCGTGATCGAGAGGGTTTACCTGCAACCCCGTGGTGGAGAGGGTTTACCTGCAACCCCGTGATCGAGAGGGTTTACCTGCAACCCCGTGATCGAGAGGGTTTACCTGCAACCCCGTGGTGGAGAGGGTTTACCTGCAACCCCGTGATCAAGAGGGTTTACCTGCAACCCCGTGATCGAGAGGGTTTACCTGCAACCCCGTGGTGGAGAGGGTTTACCTGCAACCCCGTGATCGAGAGGGTTTACCTGCAACCCCGTGATCGAGAGGGTTTACCTGCAACCCCGTGGTGGAGAGGGTTTACCTGCAACCCCGTGATCGAGAGGGTTTACCTGCAACCCCGTGATCGAGAGGGTTTACCTGCAACCCCGTGATCGAGAGGGTTTACCTGCAACCCCGTGATCGAGAGGGTTTACCTGCAACCCCGTGATCGAGAGGTTTTACCTGCAACCCCGTGATCGAGAGGGTTTACCTGCAACCCCGTGATCGAGAGGGTTTACCTGCAACCCCGTGATCGAGAGGGTTTACCTGCAACCCCGTGATCGAGAGGGTTTACCTGCAACCCCGTGGTGGAGAGGGTTTACCTGCAACCCCGTGATCGAGAGGGTTTACCTGCAACCCCGTGATCGAGAGGGTTTACCTGCAACCCCGTGATCGAGAGGGTTTACCTGCAACCCCGTGATCGAGAGGGTTTACCTGCAACCCCGTGATCGAGAGGTTTTACCTGCAACCCCGTGATCGAGAGGGTTTACCTGCAACCCCGTGATCGAGAGGGTTTACCTGCAACCCCGTGATCGAGAGGGTTTACCTGCAACCCCGTGATCGAGAGGGTTTACCTGCAACCCCGTGATCGAGAGGGTTAACCTGCAACCCCGTGGCTATGCGACTCACTGCATGTGCAGGATTCAGCATTAGAGAATCAGATTCAGGCTTGGTGGCCAGTGGATTGAATCAAACCTTTTATTTCGAACCCTGGAATTTATATTCGACCATTGAGTCAATAAGTTATAATTGGTAACTTTCCCAGTTCGATGGCCACGTTACTTCTTCCAATTATCTGTTTTTGAATGGACGTTACAAATAATAGAAACAGCAGAGTCATGCATGCCACAGTCGTTTAAAAGCACTCAAAACAGAAACACGACAAGTGCTATTCGTGTATATTTGACTGTAAACTTGCAAGACATGTATATATTTTGTAGATAATTCAAACAAATTGATATAATGTTGTAAATTCAGAAATATATAATCAGCATCAACATTTTTATAATAAAGCAAACGCATAATCATAAGCATATGATTTTGATAGAAAATTTTGAAATGTTTCAAATGAATATTGATATACTGAATTGATGTTGGTCGGCCTCAGTTTTCGTTACACATGTCCTTTCATTTTCACATTTCCTTTTACGTAATACTGAGGTTACTTATATGTGAGAATGTTCAAGATGTCATTCATATTAACGTCATATAGTTTTACAAATGTGTACTTGAAAATCCAAATAGATAACAGGGAATTGTATAGTTACTTGAGCACTACAAAACCATAAACTCACACGCTTAATATGCCCTTGTCATCTTGGTCAGAAACATAACATGCCCCAGTGGCGAAGTAAAGAATGTCATAATATCCCCTCATTAACATAGAGGCTACCTCAAGATAAAGTGTCTATAGATGAAAGGTCGCTTATATAATATATGTACAGAGCATAAAGGCTGCCAATGGATTGAATAATTGACTGAAGAAGTATATTTTTGACAGTACCGGAGGTTATTTAATGAATAATTTAAAATTTTACATTCTGTATTGTCAGAGGCAAATATCTAATCATTAACAGGAGCCATGTTATTTTACTGCAGTTTTAAAATATATCTTTGTTTTGAATTATTTTAGTTTAGATGGTGATAACGTTGATGGTAAAGATAATGACTACGACGACGATGATTATGTGATGATTTGAAGCAAAACACAGTCGGAAACAAAAGAAGAACATATGTTTGGAAGTCAAGTGAACTTTATGGATATGTGCTCGGTGTTTTTCAGGATACATCATCAACAGATTTATCACTGCATTTAGCTGCGTAACTGTCTTCCCAATAGGAGAACATGCTGTTTGAAAAATTCCTCACTGAAATTCAGCCAAATTTTCTAAAGAAGTCAACAATCACGGTTTTAAGAATGTCACTTTAACCTTTGAGGCATATTTAAATGTCTAACTTCATTGTGAAGACTTGTAAAGTCACCAGAAGCATCATCGTCAGCGTCATCACTGAGCAAGTGTCCCTTTATCAGAGTGACTGCATTGACTGAAGATATATTTTTCCAATTATTCACCTCAACAGATTTATAGATATATCTTTTAAGTATTTGAGAAATTCTTTTTAAGATTATACTCTGATTTATTCTAAATTTGTTGATGCAAATACTGGACACACCATAGTTTTAAAATTATTTTCTGACATATATTTTGACAATTGTATTGTTTGTAGATATATGATCGCAATTGTCAATGGACGATTCTACAACTAATCAAGATAATCCCAGCCATGTTAAGGCCAAGTGTTAAATAAGCCTTGGATAGAGGTGTAATTAATTGATAGCCAACTGGTTTTATGTACTAATTGCATTACGCTTGTGTGATCAACATACGCCTTGATTTGTGTGATTATGTTATAGACAGGATCGATTGCTAAAATGATAAAACCCTGACATTACCAATGAGAGGTGTAACCTTGGACCATACCAGACACATCCATCATTGCAGGCAGTTAAACCGTGTGGTGACTACTAATGAAACGTCTAGTAGAGTGCAGAACATGGCTCTGTGATTAAATAGAGGGTGTGGGGGTGTGTCACCTCTTTAGATTGGCCTTGAAACATTGAGATATAGCTGGTAGCTTTCCGTTTAATGTTCAACTGTAAAAGAAAAAGTACATCACATACTTTAAAACTTTTTTAAAATCAATCAATTTATTACATGTAAATTTATGTATTCTGTTTGTTCAATTTCATTTTCTGATTTCTTCAACGCCACATATTTCTTCGAAAAAACATGTCATAGATATAAATAAAGAACCAATCTCTTTATTTCAACACAATATCTGCGAAGTTTTAAGAAGTCATAGTAAAATCAAGTCAAGAGGTTTTGTTCGTATGTGAAAGCTTAAAATGGCCAGCATTGAAAACTGTCGCGAGTTTTGACGTATTCCATTTGAAACGTATCTCTTATGGTGACAGTAATAGCAAAACTGCTCATTCCCCCTTTTAATTTTTCTCCATAAACAAGCTCGGTCATACTGCATCGTAATGATCTTTTTATTCTGTGTACACGTGGCATTTGTAGGCAGGACTAACTGGTAGCATAATTCTTATGAACATATCCAACAGTAAACTATTGTTAGGAATAATAATAATATACATTTTAACGCCTAATATCCAGTGCAAGCACTGCTCAATGGCGGTACAATTATTACCCTGAAGGAATTGTACTTTCGGTGCCGCTACTAAGCACTCCGCGCGACCATATAGGTCCGTACCTCCCGTGTTCAGGTACCGATTTAAACAGCTGGGTGGACTGAGTGCAATGTGGATGAAGTGCCTTGCCCAGGGGCACAACACAGTATAAGACCCAGGTCACAAATGTTTGGTGTCTCCACCGGGATTCGAACCCGGGCCGTTGGCGTGAGAGGCAAGCATGCTAACCACTACACCACTGTGCTTCATATAGAATGTGATGATATATAGATGTAGAATCTACATGTCTACACTGAAATATCGAGTCCATCTTGCTGTTGCATGGTTGAAAAGTATCACGCATCACACTTATTATTAAATACGTATATTGTGAAAGATCATATCAACTTTAACACTAGAGGGGATACTATGTTTTGATATACAATTGAATATAGAATTACTCGTGAGTCCGTGTCGATCAAATCAAAACAAGGATTTTAAAATGATATGGTAGAATTTTGAATTTTCATTTATGATAGAAAGTAGCTAAAACCTAATTTTTACATTCAAAGTGGTACATGATTGCTAGATGGGGTTGTCTGCTATTATCTATTAAGTATTTTTCATTGAAATATAATCAGATAATATAAGAAGAAGTAACCTTGGCAGAGAAGATGAAAATATGCCTTAAGAACTCTTCATATGTATCAAATTAAGTTACATAAAAACATATCAATCACTTCTTTGAGTTTAAGAAATATTCTATGAAAAAAAAGAAGCCAATATTAAATGGGATCTAAATAGTTTCTAGTTATAAATCTTGGATTGAAGACATTGGAAGTAGTCATATCTCGAGGGTCATTCATCATATATTGCCAATACTGTCTTGTCCCCTTCAGAAGGCCATACGTTTCTGATCCACAAGTCATCCATCACAAAATAATTGCTTCCTTCAAATGCCATGTCGATAGGCCTTCTTTTAAAAGTGCATCCATTGTGTTGTGGTCGGTCACATATACCAATCGTTATAAATGATGACAGTCTTTTGAAAAGTAGGCCTACTAACTGTTGTCGAAAATTGCTATTTTGATGATAGTCGACTCAGTGTACCAGAGATATAAAGGTAAAAGTAGAGATTTCTGATCGAATCCCGGACAATATACCGCGTGCATGTGGCGCGCGTCAATATCGAATGTTGGCACGTATGTCAGCCAAATAACATTTTATGAAACTCAATGGATGTATCTTTAAAGGAGTATCTCTGTAGTAATAATTGTCGTGTCTAGCTATTTGATTTGATTATCACATTGATTTGAGTATAATATATTTCTATCATCTAAATTATTATTTGAAATGAAATGTCTATATATCGAAACGATTGACTTCTATTTAATCAAACATTTTTCCGACTTGGCAAGCGAATGTATGTAAGCACATCACATGAAAACTGGTTATGAATGCACAAGGTATTTTAGATTCTGCCATTAGCAATAACATGATATTTTAGTTACAGAACCTTCTTGCTTGATAATGATAAATGATAAATGTGTTCACAGTGGCAATGCAGAATATGTGGTTAACAGTATTTCTTGCTAAATAAAAGGAAACAATATTTGCACTTTTAGGTAGGCGAATGACCACAACATCCTTCATAATATGTGCAGCATATAAAAATTTAAGATATAAACATTAAAATATACATCTTCTATACATCCGCTAGTTAGCACCAGCACTAGCAGTTGCTTGATAACCAGTGCTTTAGCGAACGGAAACTATATATGTCGATCTGTGTTAATTGTATTCGCCTGATGGCATTGGCAACGATTTATGCGGCAATACTAGATTGTGTCTGACAACTATTCCTCTGGGATTGTGCGGTGATCAATCATCAGGTACAGTCAGGTTACAGGAATGTTCTTACACATGTAAGTAGGCAATCTGCAAGAACAGGTAATCCTGCTTGTAGTAACTCTCTAAAACCGCTACCAAATTTCGAAGGTTGAGAGTGCCCTAGATAACAATTTAAAACCTCGTATAACCAAGTTACCAGTTCACATGAAATACGTGTATATTATGTATCTTGTTTCCAGATTTCGGGATAGGCGAGAATGGTAAGATTAGAGAATAACTATCAAACAAGATCCTTGACGTTTGAAGGTAAGAACAGTCAATACAGCATAACAGTTCATTACGTTTTAAAAAAGTAAAACAAAAAGCAATTTATTAAGGGATTTCCACTAAATCAAAACGGTTATTCCTAAATAAATAAAAAAGGAAAAATATTAACTAGAGATTGAAACACAATAAAATGGGAACACGTCTAAATATCGAATCTAAATATATATGAAGACTGAAATGATGTTGTTAGTCGTAGTTTATTTGGTTTCTAGACATTCTCATAACGAGTGTTGTGTGATTATATTCGTCTAGATATTCCTCTTTTTGGAATAGAAAATTTCAATCATTGAGCAAAGCCTGCTTAATCAAACATACACTCTTATGAACACAATGCCCATCGCCAATTAACAGACACTTGTGTGACTGTATCAGTTTAAGAAGACCACTGACTGAAAATGCATATCAGTGATTTGCAGCAATATTTGTTTCACTATTTCGATGTACAACGATTGAATCATGCTGTTGTTATCCTAAGCCATCAGCAGTCTTGTAATGCAATAAACTGTTAGATGTTATCGTAGAAGTTGAACACTAGATAGATCCAACATTTGAATTCAAGCAATATAGTGTATTGGCAATAACCTTCGGTATAAAAGATGAATGATTGTATTTTAAAATTTTGATCATCATTGAAAATGACAGAAATTAATTCCTTCGTTCAGTTAATGAAATAGTGGAATACAGAAGTTCTTGTCACTGTATTGTTGCACAAATTAAAATTATTCAGTATCTCAAATGGGATTTATCATTTTACCGTGGCTCTAGTAAAGGGACAGGACGATAGATTTCAGTTACAAGGCAGCAGTAGGGAGCTTCGCATCATTGTCTTCAATTCGATGTCTTCAATTGAAATGAATTTTCATCTTTGGACTGATTGAAAATTGTCTTTGAGGAAAACATGGTTATAAGAATATCTCATTAACTTCTTAGTATTTGTAAAAATCGTCTACTCTAACAGGTACATAGTTAATGTCGTTGCTGACAGCGTCTACAAGGTAACCACTCTACACAGTCAAAATATACAATAAAAACAATCGGATGAGATTTGCAATGGTCGCATCGAACAGATTATCACTCTATGGAAGTAGCTCTTAAGACAGATTCGACTGTATTTGGTTTAAACATATTTATTTCATTAAATAAATGGATTGGTAATTGGTAATAAATGGATTGGCAATAGCTTTAAATACTACTGGGATTTGAGAAAATCGAGGATCATCTTTAATGTACTGAAACTGTGTATATTATTACAATCTGATAAATAAGAACAAATATAGATCTTTAATTTTTTATTATCATATTCACGATACGTTAAATCTTACATAATTCGAAGATATTGAAAGTTTCAAACTAAATCTTATATTTAACAACAAAAAAAGACCATAAAGTTACAGATTTAGGAATTCTAATTGCATTTCATTTTGCAGTAGGCAGAAGTCTCATAACAAGCAGGATTTCGGGATAACAACTTAATAACTTCTATTTATTCTACATATATTTCAAATGTATTTGGAGGGGGCAGTATTTGATGATCATACCAATATTTGATATAGAGAATGAGTTACACGGTATCTCTAAACTCATATCAAGCACAGGTCGTTTGACACTTGGACACTGAGGTTCTGTTATTGTTATGAAATGCACCATGTCTACTTCTTTGTTACAGTCTAGTCTAAGTCCAGCTGCATCTGAAGTGTGCATGGTGTTGATTCCAAATGGAAAACTCGTAAATTATGTGAACTAATATCTATCAAACGCTATATTCCAATGATAGGAAAGTGAAGTTTGTATTCATTAAATCCCAGTATAACTGTACTGCTTTGAATTATACCGATTGTACCATTGACTTGTAGACTGGGTATTACTAACCAATCAATAGAAAACTCTACAATTTGCTTTCAAAGAGGTACCAACATAAATTATATTTATTACCAACTCAACAGCTGTAGGTCAGCCAGTACATAGATGAGTTTTAATACATATCCTGTTGTGCTATTAATGAGGCATTTTAAGATTTTATGAAATGACAAGATCACTGAATGATAACACATGATCTCCGACATTGATACTTACTTTATGAAGTTCATGCAATCACATTTGTAAGACATATCACATCTTTACAACCTCGTTTATCTTAGTTTGACAACACTTTGTAAACTCATCCAGAACAGGTTCAGTCGGACTCCTCGATCACTTCAACACTTACAGATCTCTCATGTGATCAATATTATAGGTTGTTGATAGGGTGCCATAACAGAACATATTATTTGAGTTGGTGGTCCATAACATAAATGATGCCTCGGACATGGCTTCAGGATTGCATGACTTTTGACTGAGGATAGGACTTCGGTATTGCATGATCATTGACTGAATGTGTTAATCATTAACATAATAGTCAAGTGATCACAAAGCGAACGGGTTTTAAAGCATGAAATGTTGACTGTGACTCAGCAGTAGATGTAATCTGTGGTTTACTCCGGGACTTAATATGGTAAAGTGTTGGGTTTTTTTTTGGTTTTCAAAGCTTGTCATTTCTTTCTTTGAGTTTGATTTCAACATATATATTTTTTTCTTCGTCAACAACATATCCTTATTGTCGTGATCCATTGATTATGCAAAGATTTGTCTTATATTTTCCTATTTCTAATGAGATAACAAAGACTATGATCGACTTGAAATAAGTTTGTACTATTGCAAATATAATGTGATCAATGATGTTACAATGTTACATGTTTACTATCTAAATGGCATGTATTTCTAAAGTTGAAAACTTATCTGAAATAAGCAAAAGCAAGTTTACGAACACTTGTAGAGCCTTATTTAGACCTTTGATTAGTTTGATAAGTTTGATAGTCATTTGTTGCAATGTTATTTTAAAACAATGATAACTTATGAAACAGAACTAACGTTTTTCATAATGTTCACCCAAACAAAGAGAATTGCAAAATCACATAATAAAACCAAGATGGAAAATCGACTACGGATATGAAATGCTAGAGTTTACAATCAATCTTCAGCTACTGCTTGCACCCACCGTGTTTGGTCCACCAAATGTTAAACCAGACATTCAAAGACGGGATGACTTTGAATTCTGAATCTGAATTGTGTTTCTATCGGTGCCCATCTCCCCCCTATACTGTCTGTTCACTGCATCAATGATGTCACATTGAGTGTCGCCGTCACCATCAACTCTTTCAGGTGTCAGATCTTCTCGTAATCAGTGTTAAAGGCGGACATGTCTTTGGCAGTGTAACACGTTGAACTACAAGATAACTTGGTTGTAATAGTGACAATGCTTCAGTATAGCTTAAAGTGTATCACGTCTACAGAACAGCGTTGACTCTTAACGCTGCCAAATATTCTTAATATGGAATATACAGTATCAACTTCATATGGAAGAATATCAACCAGTAAGACACAAGAACATATTTAATGTTACCTTATTCAGAGCACAATCATCTCCTTCACTTGACAATTAATGCAATTGCACTTAGCATCAACATAGTATTTGCCAAATTTCATAAATAAAGAAACGAAACAAAATGCCAATAACTCTCAGTTGCAAAAGAATTAACATATCGTTCAATCAGAATGTGAAGCTTGGAATCTACCCAAGAACAAAAGGAAGAGAGGCATTTGATTTTGTATATTCAAAGGCACTTACTTTATATTAAAGATGATATCCGGGAGTTTTCTATTGCTCTTGAAACAAGAATGGGATAAACATTTCCAGCATTGGCGTTTCTCTGTATGATCTTTTAGTTTTGCTAATATCAGTCGCTTTGATTCTGTACTGCACAAACACAGGCTTCCTTCAATGTTGACATTTCATTGATTTTCTTGGATAAAGGTTTTACAATATTCTGATGCATGATCTGCACTGAATCGATTAATTGAATTATGCCTTTAGTTCCTGTAAGGCTGTCATCATTGTGTATTACAAAGAGCGATTACTTTTAAACCTCTCTTGAACGCGATTGCTCAATGTAGCGCTACGTAAGTCTAAGTAAGGCGAGCAAACTTCGAGGAATTTGCACCGTGTCGTTCAAGAGAGAATGAGCGCTACTTGAGCGCTACTTGAGCGCTACTTGAGCGCTACATTGAGCCCTGCTACGCCTGAGAAGAAGTTGAAAATGTCAAAAGATTTCGGACGATGCCCAAAGACGGCTCATGCCATAAGCCAATCTGGCCCTAAAACTGTATTAACATTTATCTATTATGTTGAGTAATCATAGAACATAGTACGCATCCCTAACTAGAATATGGTTCAATATGTTGTGATTATAGACAATGTACATTTTGCACTTGGAAGTAAAAGGGACTCACTGTGGCACATGAGTTTGATTGTCTTTTTGTAACCTTCACCCCATTGGTTTTGAAATTACATGTTCGATAAATCTTTCAAATTGCCTTTAGATAAAACTTTAGAATAGCTTTTAAATAAAATGTGTAAGTAAGTCCTGTCGATCTGACCTAGGTTGTTTTAGTTTGACATTCAACAGGACATGGATTCAAATCGAGAGAAATTAGGCATAGGAATCAAGGACACTAATTGAACTCGGATGGTGCTTGCTGGTGTGACAGCGACGCCCAGTTAGTACTGCATTTGCTTTCCTATACATATTCCTCACATCGAATACCATGATGGCAAAAGTGCAAATTCTATACAATCACGATTTTCTCACCTTGCAAACACCTGCACAAGTGCACGTTTTAATCCATTTAAAACTAGATACAATGTTATACGTCCCACAAAGAGAAGATGTGTAGCATTACATAATGTAACATTTAACATTATATCTAGTTGTAACATTCATCGATGAGGTGATTTTTGGATTGTGAAGCTTAACTTTGATAATTTGTGTTTATTAACATTCTATATATCGTTCTATGCAAAATTTCCTCTTCGATGTTCGTTGCCTAAGTTGTCCCTACATAGAATTGCATACGACGAATTCTAACTGTTGGCCGCACAATCGACGTAATTACATGGTTACTTAGCACTCTTGGCACGAATCATCTAACTTTAGTTTGGTTGACATTATTTATTTACAGGTCGCCTGGGGGTCCCATACAAAACCGCCAGCAAGTGCTTGAGAGACTCTTCCCCTGCTGGCACGAGTATTTTGGGGGTTGAAAACACCGGAAATTGGTTCAACCCCCTGTGGGTATCGTTATTGAAGCGCTAAATACCACACATCAAGGAGTCAAGTATCAGAGGAGGAACCATTACACTTGCGGTGATACCTGGAAACCACTGGATTAACAATGTCTGCACTATATATAAATACAACTGTCTGATAGGGTAATAAACTGTAGGATTGGCAATGTCTAAAATATCTTCAAAAACAACTGTCTAACAGGGTATAGGTGACAATCAATTGGATTAACAATGCTTCAGATAATTTACTAAGAATGAAATGTCAGAGAAGCCAGACAGGTTGCCATGTTGAGCTTGAATTAGACTTTTTGTTATCTTGGTTGACAAGAAAGTTCCGGAGATGTCATCCTCGATAATCCAGCGCTATATGTTCCGATAAATCTACACACAAGCGCGCTTGTGTGTAGATTTATCGGAACAATAGCGCTGGATTATCGAGGATGTGGAGATGTGCAAACGACCTAAACCTCACACTGCACTCCAATAACCATATCCACATAAGTTCAGGTCACCCAGATTGCAGTTCATTGTAATAACTACATTTGTTGGCAAAACTTCCCAAATATTGCGGTTGCCTTAGTGCAATTAATGACGTTGCTCTGTTAGCCATGTGGGATTATCTCAGATTGTTTGTACTTTTGCACGTTGATAACCCCAAAAGTTGAAGTTACCACAGTGCAACCAATAAACACCCAGCGTATTGACCACATGACAACACAACGTGGCCCTTAAATATATATGGAGGTGTGATCTTGTCACGTGACACTGAGGTAACATTAGGTTGACTTACCTCTTTGTCCAATGATATATTTGATTTATTTTAGACAAAACAACCTTAAAGATTTTCAAACTCAAGTGTAGCTTTTACCGTTCAATTTTGCTATACATCTCTGATACCCATCCTCGGTTACCCATGGTTTTATATATGCTTCTCTCCACTACGCAGCTTGGACCTGCGAGCCAATGAAAATTCATATCACTTCGTTTCAAAGCAAGCGAGGTCATTGTGTTAGCCCTCCGTAACCGGTTATCTCCCTTGACCATTTCCGTCTTATCCCATTGAGCATTTTCTTTGGTTACTGACTTCGTCACGCTGGCCAAGGGCGGGTAATTTGAGAACAGATTCCCCTGATAAGAGTTCCCATGGGTGATATAGTGGAGAGTAACGGAGCATATATAAAATCATGGGTATAACCGAGGATGCTGATACCTAGCGAACTACTTTAACATTTTCCTATGGGTACCCTGAAATACGCTAGCGTACTCCATTAGTATTTTTCTCTAGGTATACTGAGTGAGTGAGTTATTGTTTAACGCCGCTTCGGCAGTATCGCAGTAGCGGCGACTGGGTACCCTGAAGTAAGCTAGCGTACTCCTTTAACGTTTTCCTCTGGGTACCCAGGGGTGAACAAACGTGTTCCTTTGGCGTTATTCTCTTGGTACCCTGAGGTGACCTTGGGTACTCCTTTAGCATTACCCCTGGGTACCCTGAAGTGACATTAATTTAATAAGTTTATCTTAGAATAATATTTAAAAAAGGTTAAGTCCCCCTTTTAACTCTACGAGTGACATTATAGAAGTTGGTGTGATGAAGAATAAAGATATTTATGGATAGGCTCTAATGTCGTGGTCAAGTTGTCGTTGTCATATGCTTCAAAACTACATTTGAAATGTTGCCCATGCAAAATAAGGTGATTGTGTATCTTAAATATCGTCTTCATTCTTCCTTTCTTACATTGGGAAATGTGAACTTTCTACTTGTAATGAGCTGTGAGTCAAGATAATGGAATGGAAG
The DNA here is from genome assembly GCA_936450465.1 of Gibbula magus. Lineage (NCBI taxonomy): Eukaryota > Metazoa > Mollusca > Gastropoda > Trochida > Trochidae > Gibbula > Gibbula magus. Next base: position 12,752,474 of record OW388290.1, on the reverse strand, counting down.
AATTGGTAATCCTGGTGGAAACTTGATCTGTAGACGACAGACACTTATTAGGTGTATTTGTTGAAAATGTATTTTTTTTAAAGTAAACCTTTTTGATGTAAGGAAACATTACTAACTTCATGATATTACACTGTGTTGCTCAACTTAACTTTTTTCAAAATGAATTAATAACGATCAAGTATGCTATGGAAAAATGTAAATACATGATGATTTCCTATAAACGTATTTCACCATTGCTTCAATTTACTCTATTATCACTAAAACGTACAGCTCTTTGGTTATTCTTACACGACAAAACAAACGAACAAAACATTTAGACAATTTAAAATATGACTTTTCTTTTAAAAAGAGGGGTTCTGAAAAACTAGGTTACATGACCAATATTGTATTGGAAAAGAAACATTAGGGGTCATGAAGTTTGTATAGGATGTTTTTGTTTTAGATCTGGGAACATTCTTAAAACTTATAAACACTGACAACTATTGTATCTGTGAATATATGCCACACGATGGTTAAGACTATTAACACAATCTCTTTGACGCCCATTTCATGTTTCCTCATTTCAGTTTGCAGAGACTTTTTGTGAATTCTCGCGAGTCAAGGATGTTTCGAAGCTTCTGAAAAACCTCCCAACAGATATCAAACACATCCCATGGCATCTCGTCGACTCTTTCTACACTTAAAGTAGAACACAACGCCACTGACCGAGGGCTGCCATGAATCACGAGTGTCGGACTCACTGGACGCTTTCCAATTACTACAGGAAATATAACATTACGACAACCAGATCTCAGATCTGGCCTTTGGACGTTAAGAACACTATCTCTGGACTACCTGTGGCGATAGATTTATAAAAGGGAATTACATCTAGTGCATACAGGTGGCTAGCGATTTGGAACTATTTCTAGCAACGTAAGACTAATACTTTAACTGATGTTTATATAAAAAAAACATAGCATGTAGGTAATTTAGAACGTTACCGCATTTCCGTGAACCATTACGAGTTACCTCATTACATGTTTGCAGTTAAAGGTCAATACGTGTCTTCAAGGAATCCATTTCAGAATGTGAAGTATTACATCACTCCGCTGTTCGTTTATTCTTTTTATTTCATTTGCAGGAGACAGTTCAATTACTGCAGGTAAATACGTTTGAGATAAGAACCAACAAGTTTATGGCATGAAAAGATACTATCTCTCTTATTTCCACCTTCAAAGATGGATGTTGAGAAAGCATTAATGTATAATGGTTTCTGTCAAAGCAAACTGGAAATGGCATTCAAACATCAACATTCCATCACCCATGTATGTTATTTTCGATTTTGCTTTACATCAATGAAATTGTCGTACAATGGTTCCATTCGAAATATATAAATGCTTTTTTAAGGTTTCCAGTACAAAACCCCCTCTAATGATGTCATATAAGTGTATATATGTAAATCACCACGTCATTGCCTTACTATGTATCCAGTTTTGTTTCACTAACATTGACTTGCAGTTTACGGTGGAATATCCAATTACTGCAGAGGGACGAGATAACGGATGGGAAATATACTCTCGAGGCTACCTTCTGAACTTGCCGGGATGTCAAAGAGGAATTAACGCACAAAGGTTTCTGCCTTGACAGTACCACGTTACATCGATCTTCATAGCCTGTATACATTCACTGGTGCTTTACACGTTTACAGGATGCTGTCTAACTAAACGTGCACCATCATTATGTAGCTTGTAAAACTTTGTTGAGGTTTAAGGACTTTTTTCAAGGAACGTATTAGAGTCATGGTGTGAAGTTGCATTTCGTCACTTTTCATCTACTTCTTTTAATATGTACATGAGACGTTCCCCTTGCAACAAGACAAAAAAAGGCTTTTGAGGTGGACCAATCTATTTTGTGGATTAACGTTTATTTCAAGGTCACAAGGAGACCATCATTTTACCCTTGTCAGCGGGATATCTCAAGAACCATTGACCGGAATTTCATCATATCTTACACAAACACCTCCTAGGGAAGATGTAGGGCTGATTAGATTTGTGTGACCTTGAAATTATTCTCAAGGTCAAAGTGGAACTTTGAATTTTTCGACATGTTCAACTTCGAATCGATATCACAAGTGCTGTTAATTGGATTCTCATCATTATCTTACACCAGTGGTTCGTTTAGGGAAAATTCACGGCCAAGTCGATTTTGCTGATCTTGATATTATTTTTCGAATTTGAGGTATTAATTTGCGGCCGGGGATTATGTCACCTTAGTGACAACTACTTGTTGTATATAAAATAAATTGATGTTTTAAAATGTTACTTGTACTGCCCAATAGTGCCCATGATTTGACGATCGCATTATGTAATTAATTATCAAACACTTAGCACTTTAAATGCTGTATAATATGCTGATATTACTAACCCGTTCGCTGAAACTTGTCACAGGCGTGTTCATTGTAGAAAACAATGGATGAAAAAGCATGTCTATCAGTGATCACCCAATACGTTTTTATAGTATATTAGGTGCTTGATCATCGATTGCATGTATTTTCGTCCATTATTTTCGACAATGCACGAACTTGTGACAAGTTTGACGCGCCCCTGTAAGACCTGTAAGATAGAAACCAGTCGGATTGTGAATGTGAGTCTCCCATTCGTCTTGTGAATGGTTTTCACTCATCCTTATGACAGACCCATGTCACAAATCCACTTTCATAACTGTAAATATATTGATGAAACAATTCTTATTTTTTTAAATATCGGTTGTCTATTATCTTCAAATCAGCACCGAGTAACGTCAGGACCCATCGTGGGGATAGCGCGCTCATGCTCAAATGGTCATGAATAATAGTAGGAATGATTTCATGGTGGGCCTGTTATTGCTCTTCAATGGTCTCACGTCGGTCTACAAGAATACATTCTTTACTGCATCTTCAATAATGTCTGTTGAGGGACGTCCACGTCTGTGGTCATTGTCAAAACTCTTCCTGCCAGAGTTGAAAAGAGCAGTCCATCGGTTAGCAGTGGATTAGAGCTCTTTAACACACATTCATGCAGTTTTACACAGAAAGACCAGATAGGCTATGACATAGCATAGCGCTTGGCGTTGGTCGATTCATCTGTAAACTTTTCACATTTTCGACTTCTCAAAAATCAATGGTCCTGGAGAACTGAAATCGTCTATATGGGTAACTTGATCAATGGGGATAATTAATAGTAGATTTTGGCTCTATTTGGTCACAGACTCTGTGGTCGCCATTAAGAACCACATAATCCACCTAAAATCCAAGTTTCGTCTCCTTCTCAAGAATCGTGTGCACAGACTTTTAGCAGATTAGTAGATTGTAGATTTGATGGCTTTGTGGCTCCTTCTTATTGATAAGTACAAGTGTCAAATCCTTGAAACCTATTTTAATCTCTTTAGTCTTTTTGATCCCCCGCCGCAGATTAATAATTCAAAATTGAAAAATGATGTCAAAATCAGCAAAATCAACTGTACCCTGAATTTTCCCTAAAAGAACCATTAGTGTAAGATAATGATGAGAATCCAATGAACAATTTGTGATATCGATTCCCCTGACAAGCTTAACATGTCGAGGTGAGGTGAGGTGAGTTTGGTTTTAACGCCGCTTTCAAGAGTATTTCACTTATAAAGCGGCTACTAGTATTATGGCAGGGAGAAAGCCCGCAATGCCACGTAGCTATGCATTGAGGTGAAAACTGCGAGCATCAGCTGGAACTAGCGAAACATGGGTGGTACTACGCTGAGATTCAGTGTAGCATCTTAACATGTCGACAAAGTCAAATGTCAAGGTCACAAAAATCTAATCAGCCCTTTGTCTACTGCTGACAAGGGTAAAATGACGTCTCATTGTGACCTTCAAATAAAGGTCAAGGTCACAAAACTATGTAGGACTATTACTCTCCCTATGATGAACCCAAATGCATTGAGGTGAAAACTGCGAGCATCAGCTGGAACTAGCGAAACATGGGTGGTACTACGCTGAGATTCAGTGTAGCATCTTAACATGTCGACAAAGTCAAATGTCAAGGTCACAAAAATCTAATCAGCCCTTTGTCTACTGCTGACAAGGGTAAAATGACGTCTCATTGTGACCTTCAAATAAAGGTCAAGGTCACAAAACTATGTAGGAATATTACTCTCCCCATGATGAACCCAAATGCAAAATATGAAAGAATCCAGTGAATAGTATTTTAGTTATTCAGCTTATTGATTTCTATCTTTTTAGTCATTAAACTCCTGTTACACTGTCTTCTTCAGGCTTTAGATATCTGTAGATTTCATATTTAACTTCGGATCCCTTACGACGGTGTGTCTAGCATGAGGGTTGGTAGTGCAGTGAAGTTGATTATAATTAAGTACACTACTCCCTAAACCTTTTCATTCTGAAATGAACAAAGAGTTGTTTGAATGCTTCTGAATCAGCTGTTCTTGCTGTAGGTTATATGATAATTGCACTCCTTTTTCAATATTGAATGCGAAAACAAATTCAATGTCCTTTTGGAGTTTGCAGAGTTTTCATAATCATCCACATATCAACAATGATACCATTCGATGAGCTCATATTGTCTTGAATAACTGGTATCAAGTTGGGCGAATATTCAGCTTCTAATGTCTAGTAAATGCCACATTTTCACCACCGATAATGAGCATATGCCCGGTTTGCTTCACACATTCGGTGCAGTTCTTGCTTCTTACGTATACTCCTTCCCTGAAACAAAAAATACAGATTTATAATCTGGATAATTTGGGAATACGCATTGGTAAAATAGTTTATAAATAAACAAGATCTAGCACACTGACCTCCCCCCTGTAAGCATCATTGATTTCCCAGGCTAGTTTGTTCTCCATCGGTATCTTCCTCTCCTTGTCCCTGCAGCTTGTGATGAGCCACTTCATCGCCTTGAACTGCTGCGTCCTGGCTGAACAGGCCATAGGTACCTGCAACCAGCATAGCACAATTATTGTTCAATATTTCATAAATAGAGCACCGATCATAGAACTCTTAATGTAACACAGAATTTTGTGTACATTATTTTATCATAAATTTCAGGGTTTTTATAGAATTTAGGTATAAATATTAAAATATCAAATGATGGGCGATAAATGCCATGACCATGATATCTACAATGCGAAGTTTATTTAGTCAACAGAAATCATTTTAGCACAACTGTTCTAGGGGAGATAACTGGCAAAAATTGGATTTCATAATTTACTTTTGTTACCCATTTATTTTGCTTTGCTATTACATTGAAAACGTCCAGACACAATTTTCAATTTACAAATTTACAAATTTGACTTTATGTTATGTTTACTTAATTTTACTAATAATATGTGATTATTCATGTTAAACCAATCAACAAATTAAAACATAATGTAATTTATAACAGGGGCTGTTGAAATGAAAGCAAATTATATCAATTATGGAACATACAACAGTAATTATATACAACAATAAGGATGTACCCCCAAAAAATCAAACTTTCAAGATATTTAATTGTGTATCTTATTGTCAAAGCAGCTTATATTATCTAAAACTTAAAAAGTTTCCATCTCATCACTACTCCTCAAAGCAACCTCTGTTACTATTAAAGACTATTGTCTGGGATATCCTATCCTACGTCATAGCTGTGGATCAGATAAATTATTCACGACGGTACGGGGTAGTTATGAGAGAGAGGGGGTGTACCATCAAAACACAGGTGACACCGAAGGGTGATTCAACATTTCACCCTTAATATGTTCAACAGACCCCAAAAACGTAACAATTAAAATTTAAACCGCACTTCAGCGTTTTACTTGTATTTAGACAGGACACCCCCCTTCCCCCACCAACTCTTTAGTATTTAAGAGTTTTGTTTAAATGATAGAATCCCCCGATTGGTATGAGATGTACTTGTACAATCAGTGACCTTGTGTCAATGTGAGCATTCAGTCTCTTCCCATTGCTATATGTTAAACTAGAGAGAAAGTGAAAGATCAGAACCAATGCTAAGAAGTCAGATGTTATGAAACATTTTAGACAATTTTTATTGGAATGAAGGACTTTATTCCAAGTTGCAAAGTTTTTAAGCTAAATGCCCTTACAATAACAATGAATAGAGGTGTGATCACATGTATACCCAAACAAGGAAAAGATAGACGTTTTCTCAAAAACTGGCGTCCCATTTCTCTCCTTAATGCTCTGTATAAGATTATTAGTACCTGTATTACTAACAGGCTGAAAAAGACCCTAGATACTCTTATTCACGAAAATCAAACGGGTTTTATCCCAGGCAGATGCATTACAGAAAACATTCGACTTCTGTACGACATCATGTACGAAACTAAACTACAAAACAAAAAAGGTTTACTGATTCTGATTGACTTTGAAAAAGCGTTTGATACAGTCTCAAAAAAATTTGTAATGATGGTATTGGATAAATTTGGATTTGGCAATAACATGCAAAAATGGGTGAATATTCTTATAACAAATTCTTCGTCATGTATTGTTCAAAATGGACATCTATCAACATTTTTTGAAAATGAACGAGGGTGTAGACAGGGCGATCCTATTTCTCCGTATTTATTCCTATTTGTCGCTGAAATACTTGGAATAATGATAAGAAATAATGAAAATATAAAAGGCATTCTCCTCAACGAAATTGAATATATCATTGGTCAATACGCCGACGATACGGAATTATTCTTAGATGGTTCGGATACCTCTCTTAATGAAGCCATGAAGACACTCATAACATTTTATCACATGTCTGGTCTTAAAATAAATATGGACAAAACCAAAGCAGTTTGGCTTGGAACAATGGCTGGCAGTGATATAACTTTATCCACTGATTATAATCTAGACTGGCATAAGGAAAACTTTGAAGTTCTGGGAATAAAATTGAATGCAAATTTAGAAAACCTTTGGGTGATCAATACAAAAAAAAGACTAGAAAACATAAAAAGAATTCTTTTGAACTGGAAAAAACGACATTTAACCATGATAGGAAAAATAACTGTTATAAAAACATTGGCTTTATCTACTATTGTTCATATTTTTGCTTCTCTTCCAAATCCCACTACAGATTTTATAACAAACTTGAACAGATTATTTTTCAACTTTATCTGGGACGGAAAGAGAGACAAAATAAAACGAATAAACTTAATGCGAAAATATGAAGATGGTGGTCTAAGGATGGTTGACATCAAATCATTTATTGATGCATTGAAAATCTCTTGCTTGAAGAAATACGTTTCGAGGTCAAACGACTATAACCTAGCCGGTTTTCCCATTAGATATATTCCCCAGGTAGGAGCTAACATCAATAAAAAATACAAACCACGAAACCCCTTTTGGAAAGATGCACTCGATGCTTGGCATAGGTATATCAAATGTCATGTAGTCAATGATAATATTAATGAAATACGTATGCAACCTCTCTGGTTAAATCACCAGAGTTGCAATCCAAATCTGATCATCAATAACTGGCTCAAACAAGGTATAGTTCATGTAAAAGACATTTGCAAAGATCATGAATTCTTAACATTTGCAGAAATCAAAACAAAATATGATGTTAAAGGCACAGTGCTTGATCTTAATGGAGTCATCCTTAGTATTCCAAGAAAATGGAAAGATGTCATTCGCTCATTTGACTTGTCAACCATAAGGGATATGCCACTTGATTCTCCTTGGAATGATCTTATTGCTCCTGTGAAGGGATCAAGATTATTTTATGACAATCTTATATCTGATGCAACAGGTACATTACCGAACGTATGCAACAAATGGCGAAACGAATTAAACGATTTAATCAATTGGAATTCAACATTTTTGAAATATAGACAATCAACCAAAGATACTAAGCTTTTGGAATTCCAATACAAGTTTATCCACAGAGCCATCTATACGAAACGGGAGTTGTTAAAAATGAAACTAGTTGATAATGATATATGTGAATCATGTGGAGCAAGTGAGAATATTTACCATGTATATTTGGAATGCCCAATCATTCGAATGTTTTGGAACGAAATCGCCAACTTCTTTAGCAGATCACTCAATCAAAAATTCGAAATTTCAACACTGGATATATTATTCTGTGCAACCAATAGCAACTTGCTAAATCACATAATATTGTTAGCTAAACGTCATATATTTGTTATGAATATCAAACGTTTGAAACCAAACTTTACAATATTTACAAAGATTTTAAAAGATGTTTTTGACATCGAGAAATATATTGCACGAAAAATTTTAACATGAATTCTTTCGATAGAAAATGGATGTGTCTCAAAGATATCCTTTAAACATTTGATTTAATGAATGCCGATCACCTATGAGGGATAAATCTTTTCATATCTATTCTCTATTCCGAATGCTGATTGTAAAATATACTTTGTCGTCTGTTTATGTCTATTATGTCATAAATTCTTGTTTTCCATCTCAATTGTACCCACCATTGATTGTATCCAACTGAAGTGAATAAAAACATTTACAAAAAAAAAAAACTGGCAAAAATTGGATTTCATAATTTACTTTTGTTACCCATTTATTTTGCTTTGCTATTACATTGAAAACGTCCAGACACAATTTTCAATTTACAAATTTACAAATTTGACTTTATGTTATGTTTACTTAATTTTACTAATAATATGTGATTATTCATGTTAAACCAATCAACAAATTAAAACATAATGTAATTTATAACAGGGGCTGTTGAAATGAAAGCAAATTATATCAATTATGGAACATACAACAGTAATTATATACAACAATAAGGATGTACCCCCAAAAAATCAAACTTTCAAGATATTTAATTGTGTATCTTATTGTCAAAGCAGCTTATATTATCTAAAACTTAAAAAGTTTCCATCTCATCACTACTCCTCAAAGCAACCTCTGTTACTATTAAAGACTATTGTCTGGGATATCCTATCCTACGTCATAGCTGTGGATCAGATAAATTATTCACGACGGTACGGGGTAGTTATGAGAGAGAGGGGGTGTACCATCAAAACACAGGTGACACCGAAGGGTGATTCAACATTTCACCCTTAATATGTTCAACAGACCCCAAAAACGTAACAATTAAAATTTAAACCGCACTTCAGCGTTTTACTTGTATTTAGACAGGACACCCCCCTTCCCCCACCAACTCTTTAGTATTTAAGAGTTTTGTTTAAATGATAGAATCCCCCGATTGGTATGAGATGTACTTGTACAATCAGTGACCTTGTGTCAATGTGAGCATTCAGTCTCTTCCCATTGCTATATGTTAAACTAGAGAGAAAGTGAAAGATCAGAACCAATGCTAAGAAGTCAGATGTTATGAAACATTTTAGACAATTTTTATTGGAATGAAGGACTTTATTCCAAGTTGCAAAGTTCTCAGTTATATCAGTGAATTGTAACAGTGGATATGTGGGAAGATGCAAGTTGAGTCACCTATATGGAAAGAGAATGGAACAGAGGTCATGTGGGAAGATGTGGGCTGAGGAACCTATGAGAATAAAGAATGAACCAGAGGTTAACCTCAGCAAGTAGCGATTGTAAAGATGTGATCTACCTTGGTAGATGTGAGTTGAGTAACCTCTATTGAAAGAGAATGGAACGTCGGTAATGTGGGAAGATTTGAGTTGAGTAAGCTCAGCAGGTAGCGAATAGAAAGATGTGATCTCTACCTGATAAGATACACCTCCTTTAATGACTTTCTCCAGGATGAGAGCAGGTTTACAGTTGTCTACAGCTCTCTCCAGTATAACGACAGGATTACACTCGATCTCGTCCCTCTCCTCAGTGGACGTGGCCTTGTGGTACTTCTCTACCTGCATCCGCTTGAGGTTCTCCAGGGTCTGTGGACATGCACATCATGAAACAAACTGATTAGTTATTATAAGTTATTGAGGATATATTGCGGAGAGATAACAATCCAAAGATAAAATATACTAGTACCCAACAAGCGAATAAGTGAATACAGCTCACTTATATATCCTCATATATAGGCTTCAATACAGTAAAAGACACATCAATGTATAGTACTTCGAATGAACATACCACTGCAGTTGAGAAGAGATACACTTCAGAAAGAACAATATGACAATTCTACAGATAAATAATATATCATAATCATAGTTTGGTGAAAACCACAAGAACATAATTCTGATCTAGGTGTCATGGTTGACTTAATTGTGTATAAATTTTCATTCAGCCAACATCTTTATCATTGGGGACATATATATACTCCAGACAAAAATGACTCCCTCAAAGTCACTGTTCTGTCTGTTCATGTCTTGGAAACCACCAAAAATATATTCATGTCTAACCCAGTAGTACTGAGTACAAATGGGCGCCTAGGTGGATGGACAAGCTTATCACTATATACTAGGGGTGACTATTGACCCTAAGAGACTATTGCGATAGCGATAGTCTATTGCCACTTACTATTGCGATAGCGATAGACTATTGTAACTCACTATTGCAATAACTATTGTGATAGTGTCTTTTGTACAAATACGCAATAATCAGCTAGATTTCTTATAGGTTTTAGTAGAAAAGTTTAATTGATGCAAGGACTATGGAACCAAAATCAGTAAAGAAATCATAAATGGAAAGACTTTTTGTCATTTTGCTATTTCCTTTCTCTAGTTACTCACTTTTGACATTCTAAAATGAAAAATATTCAATCAAATGCAGTGAGGCTTGTGCAAATCATTCATAATTAAGGGAATTTAATAGTTTCGATATTATCGATAGTTAACCTTACTATTGCGATAGCGATAGTGTTTTTGTATATACTATCGATATAGTACTATTGCCAAGCCAACTATTGCGATGCATCGATAGTTCGATGTATTGTTACACCCCTACTATAAACCCCAGATTACTACATATAAAAAACTTGAAATTTGAAACATAAGAAAGCTAGCCATGAGATGTTACCCTGAAAGTGATTGTTAACCACTCACCCGTTCCATTATATCTTGCACTCTTGTTTTGTTTCCACCCTGCATCATCATTCTAGTAAACTTTCTGGGAAAGAAAAATATAACATATTTGATATTTGTTAAAGTTTTGCTCATACATCAAACATACTTTAAAGAAAAGTTTAAAATTGTATACATCTTCAAACAATATAACACTAAGTCACATGTATACGAGGCAAAAGCTGTGAAGACAATCAGAAGATTGATGTGGTCTTGCGGAAACAAATACCTTGATGGAGCAGGATGATTAATGACTGACAAAAACAACTTTAATTCTGTTTGAAATAAAACAATCTGAAAAATAAAGTCAAATACAAAAGTTTACAACAGCAAAAAATTACTCACTGAACTGTCTCATTGTAATATAATGACGAAGAATGCTGATTCTCAGCTGCTCTGATTGGCTGAAATCTTCTTGGATCAGCTTCATCTAAAGGTTTCTTCAGTTCTTCTTTGTTAAATGTTGGTCTTTGATAAAATGCTGGATATACAGCTGTTCTAACTTGTGTAATTCTGGGGGAAAGAGAATAATATTGTCATAGTAAAGTTAGTAACTCCACAACTTTTCTCAACATTTGGCAAAGAGCAACTAAGGACTTCATACTGAAACGGAATGTATTGATTTGTAATATCGTAATTCTTTAGTAACTTCGACCATCAAATTTTCAAAATATTAAAATTTTTTTCATGAAATGAAAAATTCACAATAAAAAATGTTCCCATTGTCAATAAAAAAATTAGGTTGGAATGGAACCTTATAGGGAGTGTTTGATCAAATTAATATAAATCAAAATGCTAATTAAATGACTGCAAACATGTAAACAAGTCTTGTAAAACAGTTCTGGTCTTCACAGCGATAGATATTAATCGGATCATATAATTTGTTACAAAAGGTCGTTTAAAGTGACAGTCATTCAGCAAATCCGCAATCTTGTTTTGTTTGCATTGTTTGATTGAAAACCAGCTATATGTACACATATCCGGTCATAAAACTAATAAACAATTTGCTGTTATGCCGCAAAACAAAACAAAAATCTGATCTGAGCACTGTAGTGACTGATTAGACAGTGTCAGTGTTCTGTAAACACGAGTACAGCCGTGTCGGGTAAAGATATGCGGAGGGTAAAGACACGCACTGCCACAAATAGAACATAAACAAGTGTTTGCCACTAACATGGCAATGTCCCCCGCCGGTGACATTGAGCTAGTAAGACACATCATTGGAGCTACTTGGGTTCATGATATATCGTGTTAATAAGAGTTCTAAAAGTGGTCAAAGTGTTGTGGTGACCTTGAAAATAAGGTCAAGGTCACCAAATCGACTGGCGTCCGTGTCATCCTCCAATGTAGACTGACACCAAATTTGAAGATTTTGAGTCCAACTGGTAAAGATATATATCGCGTTAACAAGAGTTAGAAAAGTGCTCAAAGTGTTGCGATGACCTTGAAAATAAGGTCAAGGTCACCAAAATAAACTGGTGTCTGTGTCTTTCCCGAATGTAGGCTGACAACTAATTTGAAGACTTTGGATGCAATGTTTCATGAGATATCGCCTTAACAAGAGTTCAAAGAGTGGTCAAAGTGTCATGGTGACCTTGAAAATAAGGCCAAGGTCACCAAAAGTGACTGGTGTCTGCGTCTTCCCAAAATGTAGGCAGAAACCAAATTTGAAGACTTTGGATGCAACGCTTCATGAGATATCGCGTAAACAAGAGTTCAAAAAGGGTCAAAGTGTTGTGGTGACCTTGAAAATAAGGTCAAGGTCACCAAATCGACTGGCGTCCGCGTCATCCTCTAATGTAGACTGACACCAAATTTGAAAACATTTGGTCCAACCGGTCATAATAAATGGTGATAACAAGAGTTCGAAAAGTGGTCAAAGTGTTGTAGTGACTTTGAAAATAAGGTCAAGGTCACCGAAATCCCCTGGTATCTGCGTCATCCCCCAATGTAGACTGACACCAAATTTGAAGATTTTGAGTCCAACTGGTAAAGATATATATCGCGTTAACAAGAGTTAGAAAAGGGCTCAAAGTGTTGCGGTGACCTTGAAAATAAGGTCAAGGTCACCAAAATAAACTGGTGTCTGTGTCTTTCCCCAATGTAGGCTTAATACTAATTTGAAGACTTTGGATGCAATGTTTCATGAGATATCGCCTTAACAAGAGTTCAAAGAGTGGTCAAAGTGTCATGGTGACCTTGAAAATAAGGCCAAGGTCACCAAAAGTGACTGGTGTCTGCGTCTTCCCAAAATGTAGGCAGAAACCAAATTTGAAGACTTTGGATGCAACGCTTCATGAGATATCGCGTAAACAAGAGTTCAAAAAGGGTCAAAGTGTTGTGGTGACCTTGAAAATAAGGTCAAGGTCACCAAATCGACTGGCGTCCGCGTCATCCTCTAATGTAGACTGACACCAAATTTGAAAACATTTGGTCCAACCGGTCATAATAAATGGTGATAACAAGAGTTCGAAAAGTGGTCAAAGTGTTGTAGTGACTTTGAAAATAAGGTCAAGGTCACCGAAATCCCCTGGTATCTGCGTCATCCCCCAATGTAGACTGACACCAAATTTGAAGATTTTGAGTCCAACTGGTAAAGATATATATCGCGTTAACAAGAGTTAGAAAAGGGCTCAAAGTGTTGCGGTGACCTTGAAAATAAGGTCAAGGTCACCAAAATAAACTGGTGTCTGTGTCTTTCCCCAATGTAGGCTTAATACTAATTTGAAGACTTTGGATGCAATGTTTCATGAGATATCGCCTTAACAAGAGTTCAAAGAGTGGTCAAAGTGTCATGGTGACCTTGAAAATAAGGCCAAGGTCACCAAAAGTGACTGGTGTCTGCGTCTTCCCACAATGTAGGCAGAAACCAAATTTGAAGACTTTGGATGCAACGCTTCATGAGATGTTGCGTAAACAAGAGTTCAAAAAGTGGTCAAAGTGTCGTGGTGACCTTGAAAATAAGGCCAAGGTTACCAAATGTGACTGGTGTCTGCGTCTTCCCACAATGTAGGCAGAAACCAAATTTGAAGACTTTGGATGCAACGCTTCATGAGATGTCGCGTAAACAAGAGTTCAAAAAGTGGTCAAAGTGTCGTGGTGACCTTGAAAATAAGGCCAAGGTTACCAAATCTGACTGGTGTCTGCGTCTTCCCACAATGTAGGCAGAAACCAAATTTGAAGACTTTGGATGCAACGCTTCATAAGATATCGCGTAAACAAGAAATGTGACGTACGGACGGACGGACGGATGGACGGACGTACGTACGGACGCCGCTGAATACATAGTCCCCCGTTCCGCGTTGCGGCGGGGGACAATAAATGTACAGACTGTATGACTTCAATAATTGTTTCTTTTGGAAATTTGAGAAGATATTGCATTGTTTGTACCAGGTGAAAGTTTTTAGAATGATGTTTATTGACAAAAACAGTGAAAACTTACTGAAAATTGAAAAATATTGCAATGAACAAGAACATTTTACTCTCTCATATACCAAATATCAAAGGAAACCAAAATACCTCATCTACCATCTACTAGTCCTTTCATCAGCTTCTGGAAATACTTTAAACATTCATAATTATCGTAATATTGGAATGATGTAATCAAACTCAGACTGCGTATCTTTAGCCTACACATATCGGTGCATGGAAATAGGGTGGTAGTCATCGTGTTATTTTCAGTGTCAATGCTTTAAATGCAATTTTACTCTAAATTCTACATTAATGTGATTACTAAAAGGCTAAACTTTCATCTGAGAGAGATTTTTCACATTTGAAATATTTTACTGGTATAAATGGTCTGTTATCTCTTAGGTGCTTAGCTTTACCCGACAGCACTGTATGAATATTGAACTAATTTTACATGCGCTTCCCAAGGGAAAAACTGACCAGCTGGCTGCGTAGTTATGGTGATCAGCGAATATCGGACTCCTATTTTCATTTATAAACAATCGCTTTGTACAATATACTTTGTTATTAGCGGTAGGTACTGACTCGAAACAGCGAAAACTGTTCGTAGAACCTTTGCCAAAGTCAATGTCAACCATGAATCATCTATCACATAATTACAATCTTGGTGAGGGATTCCACAGGTGTCTTAAATAAAATGTCAATAGCAAAGGAAGTTCTGTTGTCTGTCTAACTAAGGCTACTCTGGTTACGATGTTGTTTTTTGTTATTTTTTACAGTGCAATATCTATGGAAACACTGTAACTGTTTGTTTACAAATTACAAATTTCAATGCATACTCTTATTTACAACTGTATGGTCTGTTTACAAAGATCTATGGACTCAGATATGAGAATTTGAGAATTTTCATACATAATGCTCTGAGACACATACATAGGATAATGTGACTGTAATACGGGTAAAGCTGAACAGCATCTTTTCAACACATGTGAAAGCCTGCTGGCGGCCATTTTGTCTGCTACCGGATGTAGAATACGTCGTGCGCTCCACTTCCTGTTTTATGACTCTTCCGGGAAAGTTTCTTGTATGTTTAGTAAAGTAGGTTTATATTAAACCAGCTGATTTGAATGTGATTTGTAAACGAAATTGACATTACTTTTGATTTAGGTATACGCTTTGGAAAACGTGAACTATAAAACTGAGATCCTGAACTTATGTTTCGTTGGCTAAATTTATTTTCTGTTGAGTCGGGATGGGTGTTTTCATTCATAAAATGGGACCTTGTCCTTGTCATTTGTCTTGTCAACTCTTATTAGTCTGGTAGTAGCCGGTTTCGTATATCATATAAATAAATAGTCAGTACGTAAGCTTGAAAAGTAGCCAGGACAAAATATTTATTTTGTCAATTTAAATGGCAAAATAGTTTTAAAAAATGAAAGACCTCAAAAGATAAATGTTTTTACTCATATCCACTTGTGTGACAGGCCTTATGTGATACATTGAAGCCTAGGTTTGGGAAGTAGGGTTCAGTTCACTTCTACACCTGTCGTAAGTATCTCTAAAAATTAATTCTATTTTAATTCTGTTTCAGCATGACCAATATGATAGGAAGATGAAGAGAACTCAAGTTGAATAGACCTAATGTCAAATGTAATGGAGTCTCTGTGGTACGACCACTATCAGGGTGCGGTATATCCTCTCGACCTCCATGCTCAAGCCAACAATGCCTGGTCGAAAACCCGAGATGTCAAGTCTCTTGTCAATTTATGTTCTGCGTATATTGTCAAAGATTCCACAATGACAATGTTGACAGTTAAATCTATGCCACAGACTCTTTGCCTACCACTCATGCATGAGGCTTTATCAGCAAACAAGGATCGAGCAATAGGAGTACTGCTGTCCCATTGGCCGCTAGTGACAATGTCTTTATCACAGTTGGCTCCCCCTGTTTTTACATCTCTCTTGCCGCTGTACAACTCGGTGTATCTCTCTGACATGGTGAGACAAAGTTTACGTTACACAACGACTCTTGCACACACATTTATTGAGAGTCTGAGGAAAAGACAACCAACTCACCTTCGCTTCTTGGATTTAACTGGCTATCCTACAGGTCAGTCAACACACTAATGCTTTACAATAATGCTTCAGGTTAGAAATTAGAATCATTGTCATCTTGTTCTCACTATTGAAAAGTAATTTATATGTTTCAGTCATAAGTAGCAGAACTTTTTATGATGTATGTTCAAAGAATATATATTTATTTGATTCCACTTTATGATATACAAGTTTTACTTGAACAAATATTTCTGATTTCAAAATTCATATTCTCAACCTGCAGGTCATTGGATAATCCGAGATAGGCTATCTAGTGGTTGATCATGGATTATTTCTTTGCTAAAGTATTCTACTGTAAATTGGCCACTCAGAATATTTTAGCACTGATTAATTCAAAAGTAAAAAGTGTCAACAATTTTAATCCAATGAATAACTATGAGTGTTTTCTGTACAGCGGAGGTGATAGTGTACTTTCTGTCATCATATGTCATGCTGTCCTTCACCGAATCTCAGCAAAACCAACGGATCACCTTCTACAATGACCAAATAGGGAACTTTGACAGACCGGACCTACCAGCCAAACTCGACCCAGTGAGCTCATCTTTACCTGAGGACTGCAGTAAGTAACGTTGCATTTCATCTTGAAAAATATTGCAGTCTAATATTTGGCTGTTGATATAATTATCATCAATTTGGATACAATGCAAAAATCTTCTACTGTATGTGCTATTGTTAGAGTTAAATACTATAATAAGGAAAGGTTTTATTTTGGAAACAAAATTTGATGGAGCATTCTTGTTTATACACACAGTCACATACATGTATCTTATAAGTGATAATAACCTAATCCAGTTACAACATGTTACTGAGGGTAATATTTTGGTAACTTTAGATTTAACAAAAACATATTACAGATTCATTAAAAAATAAACATGATGAGAAGTGAAGCCATTCATTGGCTTATAAAGCAAAACTTTTTAAAGTTTTTCTCATTTCATGTAATGTACACAAGCACAATGGTTGAAACTCTCATAGAACCCTCCCTTTAAATTCCTCCTTGTTCTTGTATCACTGGTATTAAATTTTAAATGTTGAATTGCTTTATTATTGTCAATGTATGAAATAACTTTCTCTAGTAAAAATTAACAAAGACTTCCAAAAGCCACCAGCCCTGTGTAAAGGTTACCATCAGATTATTGGGCTGGTAGAGACTTTGCAGTGGTAAACATATAAGCCATAATGTCTTGTTTACAGATCACGTTTATTGGAATAAAATATGTTTAGAGCAGGTTGTCGGACTGTTGGATGAGCCTTTATTTATACACTGTCATTACATGGATCATGAAGATTAAAATGGTTTTATTAAGCTGGTCTGCGTCAAATTTGTTTTTGATCAGTATTGCACATTGAGTCAATATGTAACACAACAAAAGAAAATGTTATAAAATTTATTAAATATTTCTCATTTTGAATAAATGACTTTGATTAAAGCTTTTCCTCATTTTCCAGGTGTTCTGATAAAGCTTGATGCCTTTGTAACGTCCGAGTCGACTCACAGTGAGCTGTGTAAGAGTCTGAAGGTGTCCAGTTTCCCTCACAGTCCAGTCAAACTGTGTATAGTCAGACTTGGAGCCACCTGTCTCGGGGAGGCCAGACTTAACATCCTCCTGAAAGTGCTCAGTCCTGAGGTGAGTGGTCCGTGTGGAAATATATCAAAATGTTAAAGTTCAATGACAATGGGCAGGTGTCCAGTTTTCCTCACAGTCCAGTCAAACTGAGTGTAATCCATTGATAATGAGTCCAGTGTCATGTCTATTGTCAGAGTCAGAGCCACCAGTCAGGGTTAGGCCATTCTCCTCTAAGTGCTCAATCCTCAGATTAGATCAGATAATCTAAACTTCTGTTTATATGCGATAATTGTGCACCTGAAGATGTCAACAAAGATAGTTTGAGGTCATGAAATTCTGCATCGTAATGCAAAGGTAGTCAAAGACGTCATACTTTGACAGTGGGTGGAAGTACGCAATTGTCAGATAAGTGTAGAGTAAACTATGTTGAGTAAAGGCCTAACAATCCTTTCTTGTTTTCAGTATCTACAAGGATTGCAACTGAAGTATAACTCCCTCACCAATGATGATATATTGAAAATGACTCCTAATCTGTCTGCCTTTGTGAACTTGACATCCCTGGATCTTTCATGCAATTCTATATATTTCTACATGAGTGATGCTGCAACTGACAAACTTGCCGAGTCTTTCACCCACATGCCTCTTCTATCTCGCCTTGATCTTAGCAACAACAGAATCAAAACCAAACTTCGCCGTCTGCTCGCCACCATTCCACAACCTTTGAAGTACCTCCGGATTGCCGGGTGTGGCCTCACTGTCTCGGACATCACATACCTCTCAGTATCCCATCATGCACCTGGACTTCGAGAACTTGACATCAGTGAAAACTGTATTGGGCCAACGTGTCGAAATTTGCCGAATATGGCAAATCTCCTTCGGTTGATGTCAAATTCGTTGTTGGTGTTTGAAGCAGAGGATTGTGGATTAGTTGATGAACATATTGAATATTTATTGCCCTGCTTTTCTCACTTGAACAGCTTGTTGTTTCTAAACCTTGCTGAGAATCGTCTGTCTGAAGAACTGCTAGTTGAAATGACTCAAACTGCAGCACATCTGCCTGAACTCAAAGTGTTCAGAACATCCTACCCCACAGACTGCTATGCTATCTTTGATGATGAAATAGAAGACAAGAAAAGGGTGGAAACGATTGCGAGGTTACGTGATATTGTATCCAAGGCATCAGAAAACCGTCCTCAAAATGGTATTATGCAGCTTGTGGTAGTGGAACTTGACAGAATGTTCATGGATGACACATAGCTGAAAGAACTGTTTTCATATTTATCCATTAATTGAAGCATAGAAAAATGCAGTTGATCATGCTTTTATTGTGAATTATCTTTGCATATGAGTGCTAAATGTTGACATGAAAGTCTTTGAGCTTTAAATATAATATATGTTCAAGATTTTTTTAACAAAGTCAACCGACACAGACGCCAGATGCTAATTATACACACAAGTATATATACCTCTCTATATGAGTTATAAACAAAGTAAGACACATCCAACATCTTGGTATCTCTGAGGTGAATGTTGGAAGCTTGAGCCAATGAACCATTGAAGTGATGTTCTGAACTTGTCAGAGAATCCAAACTGGCATCTTTCTTTGTTTAAATCCTGTATATTGATCATATGTTAATAAATACTTAAATTTATATTTACGGTCTGAACCCTGTGTCAACAGAATGTTTTAAAAAGAGGGATAGAAGTTCAGATTGTTCAATTTCTGATATAATTAATTAATACTTTTTCAAACTCGATGCTTGCTTACCAATGGTTTTTTGTACTGGTATGTTCCGATCCTCTCCACTTCATCACACGGGTGATCTAGTGGAGAGGATCAGAATATATTTAAAACCCATCGGTAACCAAGGATGTAGTCAGTGTTGTAACTAAACAATATCTAAACTTATTTCAGTGATACAGATTGTTCTCACATTTCCATCTGTGAATTTATTTATAGTTCCACCAGTATGCTATAAGCAACATTAAGGGTTCACCTCTATACCTTGATTGGTGTGGTTAGGGACAATCAAAAGATTTAGAAGTGAAATATATAAGAATCGAGAAATTAAATCAAAATCTTAGATAAATCGGTTCATTGATAATGTTATTCAGAGATAGATGGCCAGAGTTTAACGTGTTCTTTCATGTGGAAATGTGCAATTTTAGTGCACACGGTCCAATTTACCACCAGCTGTCATCTTGTGACTATGAACCTTTCGTATGTTGGTCTGGTTTCATATGAAGTGTGGCTCATTGCAAGTGAACATTTCTGTACAGGTTCACATTTGGTGAACCTTTGACCCTAACAAATGCAACAGTGGCCTGCCCTAACAAAATATATTCAATTTCTTCAGAAAAAGTAAAAGTTCTAAAAAGCTTTGATTAAAGGTTCTTTGCCAAGTTTGGATTATAAAGTGTATATTTTTATGGTGTCCACAAAGTCCTACTCGAGAACAACTTAAGAAGTTAACTTTACATGCTTTAATTATTCGAATGGGCAGTTAGGAAGTGTGTACTAAATTTGTTGGTTACAGTGTAATTGATTCATTTCTGTATTAATTTATTCACATGCTCCTCTATATTGTATTTTATAATATTTCAATGAAATAAGAGATGTAAAGTTGACTTTATGCAAATGATTGTTAAACATTAAAATAGTTAAAATGGAGAAAGTGATACATTTACAATGTAATGATATGAGTTGTGATACAATTTTAATGAAATGACTAAAAGAATGCGTTTTCTCAATGATCGTTATTAGCAACAAGTTTACATTCATATGATGTTTTGTTGCCTTGACAAAAACATCAGTGATTTTAAGTTCTCAATAATTCAATTTGATATAAAAACACCAGAGTAAAGTATTTGTGGGATATTGTAGTGGAGACTAAATTGGATGGGATGTTGCATATACTTTGAAAACACTATGAAACACAATTCAAGATCTTGGTTACTTGGTAACTTTTTGAGGTTTTTATTTAAATCTTAAATTTTAAACAGCATAACAAATCAAATTTTATAGAAAAAGTGTAGCATTATGTGCACCAACACAGCATCCCTTCAAATTTCACCTCCATACAAAAATATCTTTAACTCGGAGGAAAATGTTCAAATGAACCATTCAGAAACAGGGTGTAATTTTTCAGAGTGTTTGTTCATCCTTTAAAACGAATAAGCAAAAATCTATTTTAAAAATTCAGAATGTAACGGGTCAGCTATCCTATTTTACAATCGTTTCCAAATATCTTTTGTTTGTATACCTGAAGACTTTTGTAAATAAAACAACTATTCTCTTTATCTCTTGTCTGTCTTGTTTCTACATATCTGTATTTTTAGCATGTACTTAGAGGGCTGGTCGAATACGTTGTAGTCCTGCATAAATTAAATCGGAATTAACTTAATTTTTCAGTTATAATGAAGACTCCCTAAGTGAATTATTCTCCCCGAAAGACTTATGTGTGATGATTGCAGAATGTGAACGAGAAACAGTTCTTGTTCATGGATCTATTATACAAGACTATTCTTGCATGGTCAAGATATCAACCAAGAGGTGATTAGCGAGTTCGGTTTCGTATCCAGAGGTCCGCGGTTCGAATTCCGCCAGGGGCACGGCAACTTTGTCTGCAGTAGAGAACTGTTCTACACGCAGTAAGGTTTGGGTGCAATGCTACACTGAATTTCAGCGTAGTACCACCCATGGTTCGCTAGTTCCAGCCGATGCTCGCAGGTTTCACCGCAATGCATAGCTACATGGCAATGCATAGCTACATGGCGTTGCGGGCTTTCTCCCTGCCATAAAACTAGCAGCCGCGATATAAGTGAAATAGTCTTGAAAGCGGCGATAAACCCCAACTCACCTCACCTCACCTCAACTCAACCAAGAAACTGAGGGCTGATGTTTAAAGGATAATTGAGAATTGATTGAGACCACGTGGAGGATAAATATCGGATGTATCTACCTATGCTGGTAACGATCCCTAAATTTCAGACAATTGTAGTAAATAGTATTAAACATTACTGCATGTAAACAGTAAAGTGAAATCGTTAGCAGACACGTTAATCAGCATAGGTAGATAAAAGTGATCTCATTTTTATCCTCGACGCAGTGTCCCTTTAAGGGTAGATCAGCGACAATGGGTGTGACAAAGGTCTATTTTATGATCGGAAGTCAAAACGTCAATCCATGAAATGACACACCCTAATTCTTCACCAATAAAGTTCAATTTAGTAATGGTCACCCAGTTCTGCAGTAACTGCACCCATGGTGCCTGTTTTCTGGGTTACGAGATTGAGCTGAGGTCTTCTATCAAAGACAAACACAGTGATATGTTGAGGGCTGGAGTTTAGATTTTGATTATGAAATTTAAAGAGCCATTGAGTCATTTGATGAAAATCCATCTCATTGAAAGATAAATACATAATTTTTCACATATTTGTTCGACCCAATTTAGCCGAGAAATCAGATTAATTAGTAAAAGAGTTTTATAGATCGAGTCTATTATTTTCAAGCGCAAAGCATTGTGGTAAAAAAAAAACAAACAAAAGAGAAACAAAGTGTATGAGTAGTCGAACATGGAAATACACTATTTTGGGGTGCTTATCTATTTATCCTTTGAATCAGTTGGGTAGTTCCTGCAGAGATTGTAATAGCTGCTTTTGTCAACTAGGTATTTTGCTTGATCAAAGCGTATTTTAAATCAAGGAAAATATACTTGGCCCAATCTACAAATATATATGTGTGTCTTATATTGCTGGTATCATCACAAAATACCAGTTTGATCATTTTGACCTCAGCCCCTTCAAATATGGGCGTGGCAGGCAGTTTCCCAAAACCAGGGGGCAGGGGGTTCACCTTAAAATCCTTAAACAACCTCTTCTCAAAAACCATTTGATACAGAAAGCTAATCTTTTCAGAATAACATCTTTATAACATGTAGACTTAAGTTTGTTCATTTGGTGAAAATCCCTCCTCATATATATTGGTGTGGCAGGGTGTTAAACTCAAACCTTAAATTTCACTCCAGGAACTAGTAATGCTAGGAAGCCCATTTTTGGAGGTCATCTCTGTATGATGAAGATGAAAACGTGTAAGTTTCCTTCTTCTACTCCGAGAAATACAGATTTTAGAGCTATTATAAAATTCAGGGGTTTTTTCCTGGCTGACAGGCCACAACAGGTACGTTTGATTCAAGCCTTGTACTGGGAGAGACAGCAGGGACAATAACATATAAACGTATCTGCCTCACTTTCCGTTGTCTATTTGGAACTGCCCCTACATATTTATCGAGTCTTCTTTCTCGATGTACAAACCGCCTCGTTCACTTCTTTCACAAGACAAAAACCCTAAATCCAGAACAGTGCAGTATGGAAATAGATCATTTGCCTATGCAGCATCGGTTGCCTGGAACAAACTTCCACAGAATCTCAGAGACTGTAGTGACTTTCAAATTCCAGCTCAAAACACATTTGTTTCGAGAGGCTTTCCAACCGTGACTGATACATTCCTTCATTCATTCTTTGTGCGCTTTGAGCATGGTCTTCATGTGTAATAGCGCGTTATAAATATGTTATGATGATGATGATCTTGTATCTTATCCTCTGACGTATTGACAGTTGGTGTAGGTCGAATAGAATTGGGGTAATATGATCTACACCCCGAGACTATCCTGGTGGCAGTGTTCTGTATGTGTTGTAGTTTGTTGGTAATCTTTTGTGGTGCACCTGCCAGTAGATTATTAAAATAGTCCACCCTTGATGTCACGAGAGATAGAGTAAGGGTGACAAGAGATTCTTTTGATAGATATCTTCTGACGTCAGCAAGATTACGCAGTTGGTAGGAGCTAGCAGACTGGTGATACTGCTGACATGCCTTGCCATAGGTAGTTCAGGATCCAGCACAACCCCCAAGTTTCTCACTGCTCAGGAAAGGCTGATAGTTGAGCTTCTTATCTGTAGAGAAACAAGTCCAGACTGAGAACATCTTGCAGCTGGGCATAATAGCATAGGCCTACACTCAGTCTTCGCATCGTTGAGTTTCAGTTTGTTGATGTTCATCCAGCTCTTTACCTCTGTACAACAGGTTGTTAATTACATTTGAGGCAGCCATCTTTGCTGCTGACACGTCAGGTTGAAAGATCTTCATCAAATGTGTGTCATCTGCATAGAGATGTCTTGGCAACTTGTGTTTGTCAATAACTTGGCCCAGTTCCACTTGGTATAGAGGGTAAATAGCAAGTGACCCATGACTGAACCTTGTGGCACGCCGCATGTGAGATGAACCGTCAATGAAAGCACGTTGCGTTCTCTGTGACAGACCCCAAGGCAAAGCCTCTGACACCAAAATCAGCCCAGAATCGATGTAGGAGTCTCCCATGATCAATGGTGTCAAAGGCTGCACTAAGATCTGCTTCAATACAGAATCAGAATCAACAGGACAATGTTCCCGGAGTCCACAGCACATCTCAGATCATTGACGACTTGTATTATTGTAATTTGGAGGATCATCTTTCTTCAATGTCTTTGTAGGAATTGTGATACTTGTGAAACCACTTTTATCAAAATGTAGTTTAAAGTCATATGGTTTTGTTTTGCACTGACACTTTCAGAGCTAGGGACTGTGCATTATATTGATAACAATCTATTTCATTCTTCATCATTAAACAATTAAACCCCGATGGGCTACAGCGCCAATGGCTCTATCTTTTATTGGACAATGGGAAAAAAGTTCGAGTGTGAACATTTCATGAAAATATTTAGAAATTTGATGATCGAAATTACTAAAGAATTACGATATTACAAATCATTACCGGTACATTCTGTTTCAGCATAATAACTCCTTTGCTACTCTTTGCCAAATGTTGAGACAAGTTTTGGAGTTACTATCTTTACTGTGACAATATTATTCTCTTTCCCCCAGAATTAGTAAGAACTGCTGTATATCCAGCATTTTATCAAAGACCAACGTTTAACAAAGAGGATTTGAAGAAACCTTTAGATGAAGTTGATCCAAGATAATTTCAGCCAATCAGAGCAGCTGGGAATCAGCATTCTTCGTCATTTCAGTCTCTGATCATTGACGACATGTAATTGGGAGGATCACCTTTCTTCAATGTCTTCGCGGGAATTGTCATACTTGGAAAACCAATTTTATCAAATTGTATAGTTTTAAGTCATGTTTTTGTTTTGCACTGACAATTTCAGAGCTAGGGTTGTGCATTATTTCAGTTTTCACCAATGTCCATTAAACAATATAAACCCTAATGAGCTTCAGAGCCCATGGCTTTATTTTCCCTTATAAATGCATATTAAAAGAAATATATAGTATATTTGATGGTACTGGTTTTAAAGATTCTTCCTTCTGTTAAAACCATCTGTTAACTTTTCAAGTGTCCAAAATAGATATTAAGTAATGAAGATGACATTCACACACGCACATGAACCTAGTTAGCTGCAATTGTGCATTTCCAGCAAGAAATCAGATATCAAAATTTACAACCATCGTCAAAAGTTTAAATTGTCAATGGACAAAAAGGCCACATAACTAAGATTTGAAGAAACTATTTTTCTTTATCCTTTTTAGTTTATTTGGTCTAACAGTTACAATTTTTTTTATTTGACAACTTCAACAAAAATCAGTTTCTTTTGGATACCACTTTCACAGAACGCGTAGTTTAACACTCGCTGCTTCCTACATAACGGGAAGAGTTGACTGGAGTGTTCTGTGTCCGAGATAGTTACTGTCATATAAGTTAACTTTTTGGTAAGTTCTACTTAAAAAATGGCAACACAATCATGCGTTCATAAAACTTGAGCAGAATATGTCACACCCATACGTCATAATATTGCAATAACAACTCCGACATTGAAGATAGGAGCAACCGAACTCATGTATTGGGAAGCTCTTAATTTTACTGTTAGAAAATTTAATAATATTGCTATATATATTACATATATTATTTTTGGAAAAGAAAGTACGTGACATCCACAATATGTTTATTACATATAGGCGTAGGAACGGTTGTGAACTTTGTATGGGGGGGGGGGGGGGGGGGGGGGGCGCCAAGGTGTAATATTTGGCCTTCAGATAACCTTTTAGCAATATGGGTATTACTACAGTTTGCCCAATGATTTGAATCCAGGTCATATTTTGGGTGTTTGACAATGCCGTTTTAGTCCTTTAAGCCGAAAATATGACACTTTCGCCTTCTCAAGAAACGCTACATCCCCAAAAAAATGACATTTTTGTTGCGGTATCTTTCAACATCAAAGTATTTGGTCTTAAATATCTCGATTTGCGTTTACATCTCGATTTTGGTTCCCCAAAAAATTTTCAGGCTGTGAAAAGGGGTGGGGGGGGGGGGGGGGGGGGGGGGGGTCTTCCTACGCCTATATATCAAATATTTGCGTAAACATGATCTTTTTGAATGATACATTCCTTCTAGGCCTATATATTTGAAAACATCATGGGGTATTTTACGAATCTTCATTTACTAAAAATGGAAATTATTAGATCGCTGATCTCAACGCAACGACAGAGCGATGCCTAACCGTATAGGAGAAAGCTGTGTACTCGCAATGTTGAGAGTTTACTTTCAATGCAGGAACTGTGTGGACATGTGGTGCAATCTTTCATGGACTCATCATTTCATTGTTTGACAGCTCAGGAAGATGTACGGTTATGTTTGTCGATGGAGCTTGTCCTTTTTACTTTGAATTTAAAAGTAGAAAGCATAAAAATTCGCTAAAAATAATGTCATTCGAGCTGGCATGTCAACAAGTCTAGCTAGGCTACTTGGGCTTTGCTCATTCATGGATGGAAGTCTGACGTGCGAACGTTGGAATTTAGCACTTGTAAACATTCAATGCTGTAAAATTACAGAGTTAACGTCGATATGAACTGATGAAAATCAAATGGGATTGAGCATCTTTTCAAAGGCATGGGATCACGTTGTTTACAGATTTAGTTCCCACTCTTTCCTGCAGATGTCACTGATGCTGATACAACGGATAGCCAATCAAATCGCCGGAGATGCATCCGCGCGTACTTTGGCGGTATTTACGATTGCGGGAGTTGGTGTGTTGGGCTATCGCGCCAGAGATTTTTTTCCTGGAACAAAGGTACCAAAGAGAGAAAAGCATAAACTACCTATCGGATTTGCTCCAGAACAACTTGAAAAGATGTTGGGAAATTTCCAGAATTTAAAGAACTTGCAAATTGATGCAAAACTTGCAGGTAATTATTATAGGCGCAAAAATGCTTTGTAGATTTTACTTAGAGCAGAACGTCCCCGTCTGATCTGATGAAATATTTCATCAAACATTTTAGTTTTTATCGTTACTAATATAGTTTGGCAAATGCACAGGTGGTTTGGAATATGTGTATCATTGGAAGTTGTTTAATTATTTTTTCTGCTTCTAAAACAGAAATAGTCATCGTGTACTGTTAGATCTATAAATATACAGTACAGCTCTAGTATGACGTAGGTGTGCACGATGTTAAAGTCATTCAAACTATGGTGTAAATGTTATATATAAGAAAATAGAATTAGTAGGGTTTTGTCAAATAAACTGCACTTTTGTATTAATTAGAAATCTACTAATTTGATTGTAAGATTAGACTCATGAGGTTGCTCATCTGTGATTGACATAATATTAGGATATTATCATACTGTATTTTTACTGTTATAGTTCATCCTAGGCTGTTTGCTACTGTAACTGTTACACAAATAAGATTGTGTGATTTGTTGTAATTGGATTACTAAATTGATTTGAACTTGATTGGGTCGACGTCATGATCTGTTTAACAAGTTTTTAACGATTTAGTACTGTTCAAAGCAAATTGACTTCATTTTCAGATGTTGAGAGCAAGTTTATTGAAGACCAAGTGAAGAAAGGCTTCTCATTCCCAAGTGATAAGAAATTCACAGTATGTTTGATTTCTTTTATTCAACTATCCTGCTGTGGAAAACGGTGAAAATGAAACATATTAATTTGATGCTCTTGACCGAATCAATGTTTTCTTTAATTCTTAAACCTTTTTGTGTCAATTAGCTCTTTAAAATGTTTTAAGTGATAAACATGAAACCTTTACATATATTTTATTCTGAATTCATTTTCTTTAAATATAACGTCGGAAAAAAATAAAAAAATTCATGTTTTAATCTTTCTCAGGTATCCGTCGAAGGCAACATAGGATGTGGAAAAACTACATTACTAGAATATTACAAGAATTCCCCATGTGTTCAGGTTTGGATATAAACTTTGTAGACTTTTTATCAATTTGTAAATAACTTCCAAATAACACGTGTAGTAAATTAGTAATATTAAATCAATGGAAATTTTTTAAAGGATTTACTTTTCAAAGCAAATTAATTTTCAATGTATTTCAAAATTAATACAGTCAGACCTTGTTTAACCGGACCCCACATATCCGGAATCCCGGCTGTCCGCACGGTAGTATTTCAATTCTTCTCTATGTATTTCTTTACACATGATGATTCGCTTAACCGCACACCTCGCTATCCGGGCGATTTTCAACTGTTAACCAAATCGTGTGGATATTAAACAGGGTCTCACTGTAGAGTCATAGTTACATTAGTTGCAAACTTTCTTCATTTTTTCAGGCCCTGAAAGAGCCAGTTGAACAGTGGACCAATATTCAGGGACATAATGCATTGGTGGGTGTAATAAATGATAACATCTTTGAAAGTCATTTAGCTTAATGAAGACTTATTACTTTTCATGACTTTATTGAAGTCCTTGTTTCATTGAATTGTAGTTTGATTAATATCTACATCATCTATCGAACCTGTATGTATCCATGTTACATGGATACATACAGGTTCGATAGATTCTATCCTCTCTGACTGAAGATTGTGTGTGGGGGGAGGGGGCATGTTATGTAGCCAGTTTAGTCCTGTCAAAATCTACTCATTAGTGGATCAATCACATTAGATTTTTAGCTCATCTGGCCTGAAAGGCCCGATGGGCTTATGGCATGGGATGGCGTCCGTCCGTCCGTCTGTAAACTTTTCGCTTTTTCGACTTCTTCTCCAGAACCAATGACTCCAGAGAGCTGAAATTTAATGTACAGACTCCTTGGCTGAAGGGGATACTAAATTGTAAATTTGGTGACCCTGTGACCCCAAATGTGGGTCACAGGGGTCATAACCTTAAAAGCTATTTTCATCTTCTTCTCCAGAACCAATGACTCCAGAGAGCTGAAATTTTATGTACAGACTCCTTGGCTGAAAGGGATTCTAAATTATAGATTTGGTGACCCTGTGACCCCAAGTGTGGCTCACAGGGGTCATTACCTAAAAAAAACTATTTTCATCATCTTCTCCAGTCCCAATGAACGTAGAGAGCTGAAATTTTATGTACATACTCCTTGACTGAAGGGGATTCTAAATTGTAAATTTGGTGACAGTGAGACTCCAAATATTGGGTCACAGAGGCAATGACCTAAAATGCTATTTTCATCTTCATCTCCAGTCCCAATGGCTCAAGCGAGCTGAAATTTTATGTACAGACTCCTTGGCTGTAAGGGATTCTAAATTGTAAATTTGGTGAGTCTGTGACCCCAAATATGGGTCACAGAGATCATAACCTAAAAGCCTATTTCAGTTTACAGCATCTTTCTGAGATTATATGTGCACTTCAATCAGTAATTAGGTAAGGGAGGTAATTTTAAAGAAAACAGCTGAGTTAAAGGCATTTCATCTTTCTGATGTGAGAGTTCTAACATGTGCTTTGAGAATATAATATGTCTGATGAAAAAGAGATATTTAGAATTAAAAACTTAGAATTGGAGGTCTAACAAAAATTATAAGTCATATTTTATCTTTGTCTCACATTTCACATATGAGTAATTATTTGTATTTTGCAAGTGAATTTGCTGATAAAGGTACACAAGTCTAAAAGTATTCTAAAGACTTAATACAGAATCTTTTATTAAATCTAATATTATGTTCTTTGTAATTTAAGAGTAAATAATGGAGTTTTTTAATATCTCATGATATTGTGTAATTATTTGGAGAATTAATTAATTAATTATTGAGAATTTCCAGTACGAGTCAATTTGGTATACCTTATTTATATCATATTTTATACTTTATATCTGATTTAGTTTTCTCTTAACTTTGCAGTTAATTTTATTCAATAGGAACAAGAAATGAGATAGATGTCTACATCATGGACATGTTTAATGTGAATCTATTTGAAATGAGAACTATTGAATACCCTTTGAAGGAATAACTTGAAGAGGAATTAAAATTTTTCATTTTACATGAGATATGTGAACTGAATATGACTAGTGATGACTGGTGATAACATAGGACTCTAAAAGAAGTAGCTATATGAGATTGTTTTAAACATATTTATTTCACAAAATATTGTATACATTGTGAATGGGATTGGCCAACAAGCTTAGAGCTTATGTGAAGGCCTCTCCCGAAAACATAATATAAATACATGTTTATTACATACAAAACTGAACCAATAAATATACATTTGTGACATGGTTAAAACAGGTATACCAGCAATATCACATACTACTCTGGTGTAAATCTAGACAACAAGGCATTTTTTAATTTCTTATTTGAATCTAGTACTTTCCGAGATAAAATCATGTACAGATTGTAAAATATATTGATTAATAGTTAGTGATCTTTCTTTGTTACCATAAAGGATTGATTGCAAGTCATATCCTTTTACATAGTAATATTTATTTTGTCGAACATTATCATATAATGGGCATGTAAAAAAGAAATGAACACAATCCTCAGAATAATAACCGCATGAACATGAAGCAGAGGTTGATATATGCCTGTTTAACTTGTCATAATTGAGGTCACTACATCCTAGACGCAGTCTGCAATGAATTATTTGAGCTGATCTTTGTCCAAAATTTGGGTCAAAATGATATTGTTTGCAGATAGTGGTATTAATTGCTTTTTTAAAGCTACTAATTGAATCACTAAGTATTTGATTTTCAGATAGGGAGTTCCATTCTCTAACAACAGAGGGTAAGAAAGATGCCGAATGTCTAACAGTTTTACATGTAATAGTCTGGAGTGAGTTTGAATTTCTCAGATTGTAAGGATTTTTTGCAGCGATATTATCTGGAACTAAGTCTGAAAGATAGGATGGAGATAATTTGTGATACATTTTATAGAACAAACACAATTTCTGTCTTCTACGTCTCTCACTAAGTGAGGTAAAATGTGTTTCTTGATATAACTTATAATGACTTGTACCTCTAACAGCTCCACATATGGATCTTAATGCATCGAGATGAAGATTTTCCAAAAGTTTTGCTTCATACATTGTACAGTTGTCCCATATATTTGAACAGTAATCAAAGATAGGAAGCATGTAAGATTTATATAATATTTCAAGGCTTTTTCTATTCAAACGGTATTTTAAACTTCTTAAACAGTTTATCATAGGTCCTACTCTTCCTATTATCTCGTTGATATGAGTAGACCACTGACAGTCTTGTTGAAGGACAAGTCCTAAATGTTTATGTGAAGGGACATCTTTGATAAGTACATTACTTAATTTTAGATCAGGTTTGTGACCAGGAGTACGTTTTCTACTAAATTGTACCGAAACGGTTTTATTTGGATTAAAATCTACCTGCCAAAGTTCAGCCCATTGAGAAATTCTTTGCAAATTATTATTTAATGTTAGAGCTGCGGTGTTGGGATCATCAATTACAATATATAATGACGTGTCATCAGCAAAGAGTCTGATATTGCAATCTATGTCATCAACAAGATCATTTATATAAATTAGGAAGAATAGTGGTCCAAGGACGGACCCCTGGGGTACTCCGGCTAATACCGTTTTTATTTCGGAAGTTTTACCTTCTATTACTACTCTTTGTTTTCTATTGTTTAAATAACTCTTTATCCATATAAGTAAATCGTTATGAATTCCATAGGATTTTAACTTAGTTATCAGTCCTTCATGCCAAACTTTGTCGAAGGCCTTACTTATATCACAAAAAACAGCTCTAATCTCTTTACCTTTATCGATTTCCTTGGATATAAAGTTATATAGATAAGTCAGTTGATTTACTGTTGAATCACCTGGTATGAATCCAGACTGCAGATTTGACAAAAGATCGTTGTCTCTAAAATAGTTGAAAAGATATTTAAATATACATTTTTCAAATATTTTGGCTAGATTACTAGTTAGTGCTATCGGTCTGTAGTTTGTACAGTCATTTGTGCTACCTTTCTTGTGAATAGGGATAATAGAGGATTCTTTCCACTGATATGGAAATATTTTCTCCCTAAGTGAAGTATTAAAAATGATTTCAAGCGGTTTATTTAAGCAATAGGCACACTTTTTTATTATTCTATTAGCAACACCGTCAGGACCGGTTGCTTTATTATTATCAACTGATAGTAATAAATCTAAAACTTCTTTAGGTGAAACGGTAATAGATGAAAGCGATTTCTGTGTTTTAAGGCTAACAGAGGGTGGACGGGAGGAAGGATCCCTTACTTGTGCTTGAGATATGAAGTAATTATTTAGTATATTTGCTATATCACTGTTATCATCATACAACTTGTTGTGATAAAGTAACGATGGAAAAGGGTTTTTACTTTTGGTTTTGTGTAAGTAGTTCTTCATTAGTCGCCACCACGATTTATTACCAACTGACGAGTTTATCCTATCATCTAATTTTTTTAGGTGATCATCTTTCGCAATACGGACAGCAGAAACAACATTATTTCTCATTTGCTTAAATTTCGACCAGTCTGAAAACAAATTCCTGCATTTAGCTTTCTTATGTAGTCGATTTCGTTTTCTTATAAGACGGCGAATTTTGTTATTTAGCCATGGTGGATCATCTGGTCTTACTGTTATTAACCTATTAGGAATATGTTTATTACAAACAGCCTTTAATGTACATGTTAATATGTCTACCATGTCATCTTGTGATTTCAAATGGAAAAGTGTTTCCCAATTTATGGAAGTTAGGTCATTTAATATAGCTTCGTTTTTTGCTTTATCATAGTCATATACAATTCGCTTGACGTTGACTTGTTTCTTTGAGAGAATCTTAATATGAACGAAGATTGGACAATGATCACTGCATATAGGATCTAACACACCCGATTCATCAACATCATCACGAGCATTTACAAATATCAAATCAATCAGGGTTGAGGACGAGTGTGTTATTCTAGTGGGTTTCTTGATTATTTGTTCAAGATCATACATGGTTTCAAGGTATTCTATCTTATGTTTCAAATTTCCTAGGGCATCAATATTGAAATCACCCGTTATGATTGTTTTCAAGTTTAGATCAATAGCATTACCAAATGATTGATCAATGAGATCCCAATAATGTTCACCTGTATCTGCTCGATAAAAAACACCAATCAGATATCTATCGTTCTTAAGACCGACTTTTACCCATAATGCTTCAAGATTATTAATATCCAAATGGTCCATTGCCTCAACATAAATACTTTCCTTAACATAAATTGCCACTCCCCCACCCCTGCTTGGTCGATCTTTTCTGAACGGAGGATGAAAGCCTGGTAATAAAATTGTACTACTATCTATATCCTTATTTAACCAAGTTTCTGTTAAACAAATAACATCATATTCTGACAATTCAGCATAGATAATATCAATTTTTTCCCTAAGACTTCTTATATTAAGATGGACTATTTTAAGTTGCTGGTAAATAGGACCCGGGTTAGGGTGAACATCACCACAGCAAAGTAATATTAACAATAGCATGAGAGAAATACTACAGGAGTACACGCAAAGGTAAGATAAAACTGATCTGCAAAGTAAACATTTGTTAAATGCCTTGCAGTGTAAAGACATAGTAAAAAGACCCACTGCCTGTCTATAGTTAGCTAAGTCAATCAACATCAAGATAGAATAATAAACACAGAAGACTAAGAGAGGCAAGTGGGCAATGAACGGCAATAATAATTTGTGATTGCTGGTATAAACATGTTTCAAGAAAGTCTGATGACAATCTGTTACTAATGAACTGGTACATGAAAACACTATTCATCAATGAAAAAATCCATGTCAAAAACCAGAGTAATGGTAAAAGAAAGCTGGCCATGCTCATATCTGGAGGCATCGGAGAAATAAAAAGAAAAAATGGAATTACGGGGTAAATATGATGAATGTGGTTTCAATATGTTAAAGGTTTATCACCGTGTAAACTTTTAATTATGACAAGGGATCGGCAAAACAATCAGATAAGTCAATGTCAAAATGTGTTCAAGTGTCACGAATGTCTTGAATACCGAGGGTTTTGTATTGACAATCTTTACAAAAAACAAAAACAAAAACAAACAAAAATATTTAAAAAATAAATAAATATATAAAACGAATTAAAGAAAAAGAACCAACAGGAGAAACAAGAAAAAGCCCAACAATCAAACAAATCATTTTGTTTGAAATTAAAGGAGAAGGTTAGGTCTAACCATTGGAACGATAAGAAAAGAAAAACAAAAAGTTCTAATACATATACTGTCTAACTGAAATAAGTAAAATGTAAGTGAAATAGAACCAACCAAGTAAATGCAATAATCACAACATGAAGATCAATCAACATCACCATTCACAATGAGTGAAAAGAATGAGAATGTAAACACCATGAGCATGTAAATTTCATGCTTGATCTCTCAGCCAATGACAGTTTATGAGGTCACCTTTGACCCTTCTGAATGAACTCAATGTTCCATCGTTTAAGTAAAGATTGCAAAGTTCTTATTCACCACTTAGTTCTATTGCCACTTTTAAATTATTCGCATTATAGTAGTTTTAATTTGCTTAAAATCGTAAGTTTTCCGGTATTGTCTGTGTTTATGAACAAAGGGATATCAGTTGGACGAGAGCGCCGGGCGCCGTATCTCGAACGTTGACTGGCTACAGAGATTGTGACATCACACCTATTTTCATCATCTTCTCCAGTACAGAAAAATAATTAATTGTAGGAAAAACTGCATCTAACATATAAATTTTACTGGCTGTGAGTCCAGTGTCTGCATGTTATGTAATTGCATTGTGTTGACCTCTTCCTGGCAGAAGAATGAAAACTGATAGTTACACAGAGGTTTCAGGTTACTTCAAACTACTGTGCAGCACTGTGTTATCATAGACTGTGCATGAGACTGCTTTAGTCTTCCACTGACTCTAAAAAAGAATTTATTCATAGAATATCACCATTTTATCAAATATTGAAAAGGAGCCTATAAGAAATGGTGAAAAAGAATTTACTAAAAAAAATTCACCAATTTATTAAGTATTGAAATGGAGCCTATGAGAAATGGGATTTTCAAAAACTGAGGCTCCTATTCATTATGTAATAAATGTTGGTATTGCCATAATGCAATTAAGAATTAAAACAATATAATGCAAAGGTGTATGATATTCATAATGAATGTTGATTTATGTGTAACCAATTTTGATAATAATTAACAGGGGTCATGACCTAAAAAGGTTTTTTTCATTTTCTTCTACAGCCCCAGGCCATTATTGAAATAGCTTACAGTGGTGAATTGTATGCAAAGAATTGTACCCGGTATATTCATTATTATATAATGTGTGTACGATCTTAAAAAATAGTATGATCTCTCCACCACATTATTATATGTTTGATACCAGCAATTTATTTCCAAGCTTTGTGTTGCTCTTTCAACACATATATATAGCAGATTGGCAAAGTTATGGTAACAAAATATTTTTAAAATGCTTTAATCGTTTCACTACCTAGATTCTTATTACTACATTCCATTATCTGACCATTGCTATAAAGTCCACTCCATAACATACCCCACTTATTATCTCCTGATGAGCTACAGAGGCCATGGCTCTATTTTTAAGTGATCATATTTATGAATACATTTCCACTCAAAAGAAAGATTGAGTGGAGTGGAATATAGTTGGAATCAGTTCATATCCCAGTAGATGCATTGTTTTGCAACTTTTATTCTTCAAAATAGGTTTGCATTCTTATTAGACAGATTAAATTGTAGTCTAAGTAAAAACTTGACTTGATTGTTAAAGGTGCTGTAGCATGCTTTTTGCATAAATTTTGTTCTTATATTCGTCATTTATTATCAAAGTTCATATAATATATTATTGCATTAGAGGGTAAAAATTTCATTGCGCGATCCGATAAGCCGTATTAACATAGAATACCGTTATCAGTATTGGCAGAAAATAGTGCGACATATAAAGCAAAAAATTTGTGGAAGTCGTCAATGTGAGAGGTACATTTGTAGGTCATATGCGATTTTGAGATTTCAGACAACAAGATGGTTGACCATTCCATCATTGTACCACATATTTTATAGGGGTGACTATTGACCCAAAGAGACTATTGCGATAGCGATAGTCTATTGCCACTTACTACTGCGATAGCGATAGACTATGGTAACTCACTATTGCAATAATTATTGCGATAGGGTTTTTTGTACAAATACGCAATAATCAGCTAGATTTCTTATAGGTTTTAGTAGAAATGTTTAATTGATGTAAGGACTATGGAACCAAAATCAGTAAAGAAATCATAAATAAAAAGACTTTTTGTCATTTTGCTATTTCCTATCTCTAGTTTTTCCCTTTTGACATTCTAAAATGAAAAATCTTGAATTAAATGCATGTGTAAATCATTCATAATTAAGGGAAATTTAATAGTTTTGATAGTATCGATAGTTAACCTTACTATTGCTATAGCGATAGTGTTTTTGTATAGACTATCGATATAGTGTACATGTACATTTGTTTTAGAACTATTTTTATTGATTCAGGACTTTTATATTTAGTCATTGGTAACACTTATTTGCCTTTTTGTAAGAGCACTTAATTTCAGTTAGCAAAAAGTGTGACAACACCTTTAAAAATTGGTAAGAAATATGTATATGACATGTTACAGGGCCTGCTGTATGAAGACCCCTCCAGGTGGAGCTTCTCCTTCAACATGTACGCACAACTCACCAGGGTGCAGATGCACTTGCAACCTCACGTAAGAACTTATACATCTTCATCACGACAGTATCCTTGATTCTCTACAGGTTTTGGTTTTGTTTTGGAGAATTTTTAATGATGTACCAATCAAATAATTGAATTATCGATTATAAACATTCTTGGTCAATACACGTTCCAGTAAATGTTTTTCGAATATGTTAAAATTAATTCCTGATAAGGCATAATTTATTGAAAAAGCTTTTACAGAAAAGAGTTGTACGCTAGGTATTTGTTAAGTATAATGTGAGCTGTGTTCTATTACCTGCCTGCCCGCCATGGTAGTTGCTGGTCAATTTCAATTGAGGCAGTTGACGTTCCAAAAGTAGCCAGCACACCCATCTAGCTTGTAAAGTTATGGATATTAGGAATACCTCAGAGTCTGTCAAAGTTTCAAACCACAAGCCTTACTGCTTGTAGATCTACTAACTGGTTGTATGTTAAGTATTCTGAGATGTTAAATGAATGAAAAGTTAATCTATGTAAATACTTTACTATTTATTTACAGACTAAACCTATCAAGATGTTGGAGAGATCCTTGTTCAGTACACGCTACTGCTTTGTTGAGAATAATTTCAGATCGTAAGTTGGAAATAGTGAGACTGGGACAGCTTTATGAAATAATGTCTGTTTATCTCAAAATAAAGGGACTGCATCTAAAGCAATATCATTGACTAATCTTTGAAATGTTGTACAATACCTTTTGGGGTTCATTTCACAATTGCTTTTTGAAAAAAAGAAATTTGTGAGAAATAAATAAATCTGGTTCTAGTTTTAAGATTTCTCTTAATTTTGCTTAATTGAAACATAAGTATTATAAGACACAAAGGCACAAACTTCAATTTGAAGCTTTGTAATTGATAGTCTATCAGCAGGGGGTGATCCTTGAAATATCTTTTTGTTCTTTCAGGAAAACAATCAATGGTTTGGAGTATGCAATTCTCACTGAGTGGTTTGAATGGCTCACTAAATCTCAAAAGGCAACATTAGATCTCATTGGTAAGATGTCTGTCGCAATATACGCTTTAATATTGTCAGAATATGTTGGAAAATAATGGATGAAATTGTTCGACATTTAAAAAA
Source organism: Gibbula magus (assembly GCA_936450465.1). Taxonomy (NCBI): domain Eukaryota; kingdom Metazoa; phylum Mollusca; class Gastropoda; order Trochida; family Trochidae; genus Gibbula; species Gibbula magus. The sequence goes on along the minus strand of OW388290.1, from coordinate 12,714,315 downwards.
ATGAAAGACATGTGTAACATATAAGTGCTTGTGATTAGAGTGATCATCACAAAAATGAAATTTTAAATACTTTTTAAAGAACTTAAGTTGCAATTTGTGAACATTTTATCATATGGATAAAGAAATAAATTCTAAAGAATTTTTTTCACAAAATGGTGTAAAGAAATTTGTTAAATTTGACACGCATGAACTAGATGCTGTGAAGCATTATCATTCACCTATTGCTGTATATAAAAGTGCAAATGGTAGAGTGTGAATATTTATTGTACTGGTTGCAGTGTACCTGCGTGCCGACCCAGAGACCTGCTATCAGAGGATCAGGAAGCGAGACCGGAAGGAGGAGTCCTGTGTTCCAAAGGTATGATTCGGGTTCATGATAGAGTTTATCTCTGCCATATTGTGCAACAAAGCTCATTAAATATTATATATTATTCCCTACAATGTCAATCTCCCCAGGGTTCATATTTTTCGTACAATGGTATGATATTGCGTTGTTTAGCCAACTTATGCTTGAACTTAGATTTTAGCGTATCTTCTCAATAACATGACTTTGATAATAAATATTACATTATGTGAGTGTCTTCGTAATACCATGTTTCAACACTCATGCCTGAATATAGCTATATCCATTGCTCTTGCTCGAGAAATACTTCGGGCACTTGTGAAGTAAATTTAGTTTAATACATAGACACTCATATAATTACCTCTGTTTGCACATTAGAAAGACAACAATATCTTGACACAACCATCCACAAACAAAACCAGAAAACATGACAGTGTGCTGTTGTGTTCTCCAATGACAAGAAACTTGCTTGAGCTTTGAACTATAGCCATTGACATATGTAGATGATAGGTTGCTGAACAGTGAACACAGACTAGTATGTGGTATATTTCCTTGTAGTTCTTCTACTAATACCAGTAACTCAGAAGTGTAATTTTGATTATTCACTGGCAAATTCGAGAACATTTCTAAATGTTACCAACCTGGACAAATGATTACAACATTACATGCTGTTGGATGGCCTTAGTCAGGCCCGTAGCAACAGGGGGCTTAGCCCCCCAACAAATTTTAGGAAAAACATGTTTTTTTGGCTCTCTATTTCAAAGTGTTTTTCAACCTGAAAGACGTCGCAAATAACTTTGTGAGAGAAAAAATAATTTTCACTTCTAGAACTTTCTGATGATGAACATGTATGTAACGTTTGCATGTAAGTTACAAGTATCGTGTCTGACGTATCTAAATAGACAATGACAATAAACACAACTGGCTCTATATACTTTGTAAGAAGTGAAGAAAATTCTGATAGTGCAAGTGGATCTTTGAATATAACGCATACTGCGTACAACGTTTACCCAACTTACCTTTTGAGTATGAGTAAGTTTAGGTATGAGGCTGTATTACCCCCCCCCCCCCCCCCCCCCCCCCCCAAATTCCAGCCCCCCCACTCCCGAAATTGGTGCTACGGGCCTGTTAGTTTATACTCTTATATCTACACTTGAATTAGATTAGTGCACCTGTTGTCACCGTCATGTTTGCAGTATTTCTTATAAAGACAGCGAGATGAGAAGACAATTTCATTGTAACTGTTGTTTTATTCTAAAAATGTACTCTTTACGTTAGTTCATATCAGATACGTCATGATTTCAGGTTTTGATAGATGACCTGCATAATCTCCACGAGGATTGGTTGGTGCATCAAACATTCGGAGAACTACCAGCACCTGTTCTTGTGAGTAAACACGGTTCAAATGTATCTATACATTAAGAGCTTAAAAACTGAGGGGCAATAAATTTCTATGTTATCAGACTGTATGGTAAATGGTCTGTGTTATGTCAATAGAATGTGTTAACTTTAAGTTGTATGGTAATAGGTATTTACTTAAACAACCTTGAACCTTTAACCATTATTTCATGATTGTATTTGTTAATTTCATTATTTACTATTTGCAGATCCTTGATGCAAATAACGAATATGAGAAAATGAAGACTCTGTACGAGGACAAGCGACAGGAAATTTTATGTGGATACGCGTAACATATCGCAACACGAGACATTAATCATACCCCATAATGTCAACTCAAGTCATCGCCATATTATCAAGTCATCTAAAAGTGCTAGTGAGAGAATGGTTGATTGTTTTCACGGATTTGCGCAGCTGTAGAGAGAAAGATTGTAAATAGGTGTGGTAGAGTGTGAATGAAGTGTGTTCTCCGTGTGAAATCCAGATATTACGAACAGCAGCTTTTTGTTCAGCCATTTCATCTGATATTGTTTGAAACGTCGGTCATTCTTCACTCCTCCCATATTATCTTTGAATCTCTTCAATGCGGGTTATATTTTGCAATGTTTTGCTGTTACATGTTAGTTATTTAAATCAGAATGCAATAAACATCAAGCAATATTTTCATCTCGGATGGTTAATGGTCTTCCGAAATTCATTGAATGGATATAATCTCATGTTTACACCACTATGTTGTCAAGATGGAAAATAGTAATTTGTCATGCTGGATTGTTGTCAGAATTTATGTCATTCAAAATAACTACCATGCTGTCACATGGAAGGTAACGCAGCTAAAATACATTTGACTTGGGTCATCTTAATCTTGTTTATTTATTTTTTAGCCTGTCAGCCCTATGTAAACATCTTTCAAGCATAGCTCTGATAAACATTTAGCCATAATTAAGCGTAACATTAATATTCATAATGAATTTGCCAAATTTGACTGTATTATGGGTATAAAAATGAATGGTTGTTGAACATTATTATTTCTTTGCATATGTACACTTTAACAAAATGTTATGAGTAGACATTTTCTGTACTTACATGAATGCATGTTGTGTATAGATCTCTGATAATACCTCATCTTGCATCAAACCTCATCTTACATCAAACCTCAGGGTTACTTCTTACAGTTCACTGCCAAATATGTTGTTGTGAAGATTCCATAGAACTATCTAATGTGGGTTAAAATCCTATAAAAGTACAAGAATTTGCTCTATTGTAAATAGTATGATCCCAAATATAAAAAATGTTACTTTCATTCATTATGAAGATGGCAAGTATTTCTGACTGAGAGTTCTGTGTACTAATCACTGATATTAAACATGATTTCTCAATGTATTATGTGATTGGTGTTGACCTTATCACCTGTCTATACAGCTGGACTAGCCAAGGGTTGTGCCTTTGCCACATGCAAGTTTAATACTTTTTTAATGAAAATGATTGATTATAACAATACAAATATAAGATAACTGTCCATTTCTCTATTTCTAAACTGGCTTCTCAAACATTTGATGTATTTATTACCGGTAATGTCCACAGACAAAACTGGTTAGATTAAGTTACTTGTAGATTTAGGGAATATATCAGTAGATAGGTCATGTGTATAAATTGCATTGACAGCAGAAAGTTTATTTTTACTTTTTCAAATAAATATTTGAAGTATACATGAGTGACTTATTCTTTTAGTTCATAGCTAAACAATAATTGTGTAATAACAAAAGTGTGTATTGTATAAGTGATAATAGTTCTGATTTTCAGCTCATCCAGCTTGGAAGGCCAGATTGGCTTATGGCATGGCCTCTTGTCTGTCGCTACTGCTACATCCCCCAAAGTAAAATTATGTGGGGAGGTACCTTGTACTTAGGAGATCAAAGTTTGTTCATTTGATTCCTACCCTCCCTCAAATATTGATGCGACACACGTTTTTAATGAAACCTTTAATTGACTTCGAAACCAGTTGACATAGAAATCTGAAATTTTCACCTTGAAACGACTTCACTGAAAAAGAAAGATATAGGAAGCTAAAAAAATTTCACAGTGGATGGAGGATTAATATAGAATTGTTTTTGACATTTCACAAGATATAATATTTCAGAGTATGTTGTATCTAGCACATTGGCCGAGTCAAAGAGAGAGCTCCTCAGACGTTTTTATGTGACCAACATAATATATAGAGAATATCTGTCATTCTTGACGGATACCATGTTTATACTCATTGAGTGAGGTAGAAAGGTTATATTTAAAAAAAATATATAACTTTTCTACCTCAAAAGATGAGATAAACATGGTATTTGTCAAGAATTGACAGATTACGCTACGTTGAAGGATGGTACATTAAGGATCCCTGTAGGTAACATTAAATTATATAGACATGAAAATATGCACACGATAAATCGAACTGCGTTTCCTTGTCATTATAAACCTGCTTAAGATTTAAGCTGATAATGATGTTATCCTTGTAATTACTTCCGAAAAGGGTCGTTTTCACGCCGAGGGGCTGCTCGGAATAACCCGTCGCCACAGTAACACTGTGACGTCATAAGCCAATTCGCTGCATCAGACCATTGTTTTATGACGTCAACTTATATCAGTCGCAGTGAAGAAATGTTATTTTCGCTGTAGCTTGATACAGTTTATTTCACTGATAAATCCCAGTATTTCATCGCTCGTCATATAATAAAATTGCACGTTTGGTGACTATTCATTGCATATTATGTTTACATCATGTTGGTTTATCCACCAGCACTACTTAATTTCACTGACATTGAAGTTATTTTAGAGGCCTTGAGAAACATTTGATGTTTATTTCATCTCTATTTCATATAGATCTTTAGAGCTTCTTTAGTCAAATCAGAAGGGAGCATTTATATATTTCTTTCCATATCTTTTGCTAAAATGCAAAACAAACAAAATTCAAGTAACAAAAATCAGTTTATTCAGTTGCGATTTGGCATTTGCAAAGGCTTGTCTTACTTTCTTGGATACAAACTGGTAATGCATTTACACGCTATAAAGTATTCCCTTTTGAAAAAAACAATAGTTAATGATAAACAGACTGTAAATATATCATGAAATATGCAAAGTTTCCAAATAAAATAAACTGCATAAAAATAGCAACAAAATTCATTTCACATTTCAATATAAACAACAAATATCACAGACACTTTATCACCAAAGAAGTGAGCACTAGCTGACTGTAGTCATCTGCCATTGTCACTCTTACTCCACAAATACCAACAGTAATAAATAGTTCTATAAGCAATATTCTCAAACACATAAACTTTGTAAACAACAAAATTACCATTTCATAATTTTGAAAGCCTCAAACACATTAAAAAAAGAAATCTAAGGCCTGACATCACTTGGGGCCACAACTGACATTGTTTTCGTGGATTATTCCCTGGGAAGACTCATGTGCAAACTTGTGTAAGGATCAATTTTGCCTCATGTAAAAAATATGAGATTAATAGGATTGCTCTGTTGAAAAGTATCATATCATCTTAATAGTGTGACAATATCCGGGTTACACAGGTCACTCATACAACACAACTCAATTTAGAGGGCATTGCACTGTGAATGAATTTTGGGAAAATCCAAAAAGATTCAATAACAAAACCTGGGTTATGATAAATTTCTGGAGAGAATAATCCTTTATAAATACTTGAATGTCCTTGTCCAATGGTCAATCCAGGATTATTCTCTCGTAACTAAAGACTTGTGATTCCTTTACCATTTAGAATAGTTGGCACTCAAAGTGTTAAGACAAAGTAAAATCCCAGGAAGACTTTGATATGCAGAGCAGCAAGTACCTGCTGTTGTAAAGTAAACATGATAGAAGATGTGACCGGGGAATGACTACAGTTCTCTGCTCTCGGGGATCAGTCCTGGGCCATCAACGCTGCCTCTATAGCTGCATCAGCTCCTGCTGATATAGAGTCCTGGCCTTTCTGTAAAAAGAATCAAATGGTTGCTGTTTGACTGCAAAATAAGTCTTCACCATACACAGCAAGTTTTGTAGGACTGGGAGAATGGAGTATGTCACAAACTGGGCTCACAATTTCGAGTTCAATCCAATTCAAAAGATAAAGTTTTTTTAAGTTCAGGAATGTTTACAATGGGAAAAGTTTAAGTAGCACAAATAGAATTCAGGGGCTGTTATCAATTGTCTTTGTAAGATGCAGAGATGTATAAAGTATTGAGATGAAGGCCATCCATCACCTACCCGCTGCTCCAGTATGAGGAGGTCGCTGAGTCTCTTCACCTCCTTAGAGCGCGCCAGTAGCGCGGATTCCTTCTGTAAGTGTTCTCGCATCAAAGCGTTCTGCTTCTTCACAAACTGTGCGTTCTCTTTCATGTTCCTTGCATGCATCCTGGTCAGAAATTGAAATAAACAAAAATAAATTGGAATGTAGAATGGAACAGTTGAATGGGCTGGTTTTAGTAAAGCGTCTATGTTGCTCATGTGTTTTGCCAGATTTCATTCCTCCAGTGAGCTGCGCGGCTAGTCACGTGTTAGTGCATGTGGCTCAACACTGGCTATCAGGATGTTCAGGACAAATCAAGTGTACCAAGTCTCTTTTGACCTGGGGCGTCATAAATATCTTTGTATCCAAACGTTACATTTAAATAACTGATAATTTCTGATAATTAAATGAAATATTAACATTGGGTTGCCAAGAATGATGCATTGCATTGTTTATGTTGAATACCACAGGTTATGAACTTCTATCCTTTATCACATTTTACATAATAAACAGTAACTCACTGAGAAAATTCCCTCTCAATATCCCTTATGTTTTTGAGAGAAGTCCTCATCACATCTCTGTAGGTTGGAGTGTCCATTGTGGCAAGAGTTAAAGAACATATACTCAACATATCATAATCTTTGTAATAACTGCTGAAAGGATTTCTGAACTCAATAAATATAATTGAAGTTGTAATTGTAAAGAAAAATGGTTTTATTAGTTATTATTTGCACCTATCATCTCCTACTGAATGCTTTTGTGAGAAGCCTTGTGATTGGCTGACTAAACCAGTAGCAGAACATTCGACTCAGCATGTGGATCATTAGATGATGTAGAGAGGAAACCACTGAACAAGTTTGTGACCTGGAAGAGGCAATATTTTGAAACTTTTTTTCCTCGGAGCAGGGTCGTTTATTAATCAGACTAGCAAGGGATAATAGTTAGTGATATACTATAAGGTAAAGGATATGGTGGTAGATTTTCCATCTCCGTCCTCTGTATACGGAAGCTGATGCCGGTGTCTGACGTGAGTCTCTTCACCTTCATGAAGTGCGCTACCAGAGGGCTGTGACCATTGACGTTGAACGCCGACTTGACGAAATCTGGACCTCGACATGCAGGATGGGACTGAAGTGGAAAGAGGTCAATCAAAAACATGAACTGGACAAATATGATCATTAATTTTTGCAAATTATGTATTTATGAAGGAATATTTATCAAATAATTTCAGTTATTCAGCACAGAATGGTAGTGTTCTGAGTTTGGTCCATATTTGGTGATATTCTGAGGAAACCTATTTATTGTCATAAAGAATCATATATAACTATTCCAGATATTTGGCCAATTGTTAATCTGTTTAATTATCACATTATTTGATATACCTGTAACCAATAATTATTGTTTAACCTTTCACACAATGTTGACTTTCAGTAAGACTGAAAATAATACTAGCTCTTGCTACATATATTGCTTCACAGGTTGTAGTTTTTATCTCTTAGTAAGTCAAAGTGCTGATGGGAGATACTTGAAAATAGGTATAGTTATTTCATGAAGATATTCTAAATCCTTGACAATCTTAAGTAATTTAAATATTCCGAATAATCTGTTAACTACTCTTGAGGAAAAGTGGTGTTTGGGAGCAATTTTACATCATAAACAAGGGCGGATTCAGGATTTTTGAAAGTGGGGGGGGGTCCAAAAATAATTTTTCTCCACTCAGTGGGGGGAGGGAGGGTCTGGTCCCAAATCCCAACTTATACATGGATTTGAAAAGAGGGGGGTCCGGACCCCCTGGACACCCCCCCCGGATCCGCTAGTGATAAACTCAAAACACTGACATACATCAAGAGTACAAGGCAGATTTTAATATTGCTTATCATAACAATTATCCTGTGCTTACAGTCTTTTAAAATAATCCAGTTATATAAACTGACCTCAAACTTGTTTTCTTCTTTACTCCTTGTTTCCCTTGCTATCGCTGAAGTCGACATCTGAGACATCTTCTTCTCCTCCATGTCTGCCCCTTCGTCCTCGCCCATCAACTCCCGTATTGGCGTCAGTGCCTCAACCAACTTCCGAGGGTCCAAAGATTTTTGTGATTTCTTTGGATCTAATAGTTTTTGAGATGATTTGCGAGGACTCCATTGAGCGTCTGCCACAGTCTCAATTACAGTTGAATCCTGGGAAGATGTTGGAGAGAGGGGTTTGAGAGAAGAGACTTTACGTGTAAGTGTGGGGTTACTTTTATGATTACGTAATGTCCGTGGTGCATGTCTTCGCTGTGTCAAATTCGATGACAGGGATGACCTTGACCCTGACTGATTCAGCGATGTGTTTGACGTATATTGACTCGGAACACTTGACACCAGGCTGTCCAGGAAGTCAAAGTTGATGGCTGTTGCAGCTGGAAAAGCAAAATTTTCAATCTATTAAATCATCTTTATGCAATCTGAACTATTTTGAAAATGTACATGGAAATAATATATTCAAAGTGACCAATTTACTGAATACAGAAAATATCCAGTGGCAGATCCAGAAATGTTGAAGCAGGGTTGGTTCACCTTGCTGTTTGTCAAATATACATGCACAAATTTACAAAACCACCTGAACCAACCCTTCTTGATCCGCCACTGGCATCTACATATTATTTTTCTTCTTCTTCGAGCCGGTTTATAAGAAGAAAACAAGGCAAGTGAATACATTAAGTTGATGTTGATTGACCTGAGGTTTGTAACACCTTTTAACTCCTGTTAACCCCTGACTTACACTTCTTGTTCTTCTGGGTAAGAATTTCCTCCCTCATCTTGATGTTGGCCGGCTCCAGATGGTCCATGTCCCAGGATAACCATATCCGGGGGGCAAGTCTCAGACCTGCAAACAGACACAATAAGAACTGGTGTCAAAGGAAACTGACAGGGAAATAAAGATAAACAAAACAATTTACCCCTAGAAATTAAATTTTTACCGGCTGAATAATTAAGCGACAACCCTTCCAGAGTGACTGAAGGAAAGGAAGAATTACAGGAAAACTCATGTTTTAGTCAATTAAACTATTCACCTACATAGTCTTGTAATATTATGGGGTATCCATCTTTAGTCAGTGGTCAATGCCAGATTATTGCCTTTGTTAACGAGTTGTGATTTTGGCTGGTTTAGCACTTTTTTCATCAGCCTAATTGTTAATGATATTACTTCATAAGCAGGTAAAGTGTAAAGAGCATTAAGTTTTTTATCAGGAGACCAAAGTTGTTTTGTTTTCTCACAAACTCACCTTCCCTCTGAAAGGCATAACTTGCTACAGTCTCCATCAGTGGCCAATTTAAACTTGGCCGCATTTCCTTAACTTTTCTGTGCTAGCATAGCAGCATGCTGCACCTGAACTGCACAGCAGACACTGTTTTGCTAGCACACAAATGTTAAGGAAATGCAGCAAGGCATTTAGCCAGTGATGGAGACTGACTGGCCGAGTTATGACTTGCAAGAGAAGTTGTTACAAACTATGCCCAGGAGTATAACACAGCCTTAATTCAATGAAGGTGAATATGTCTTGCTTTTTTAATATTTAGCATGTGTTTAAAAATGTCATTTCAGAAATGTATAGACTTATGATGGAACCCTGTGGAGCCCTTTGATTGGTCCATAGATATAGCATATTATGATGTAAATAGCTCTCTGACAAGTTGATTTTAAGGGCAGTGTGCCAATTATGATGGCCTGTTTATCAGTTGCGATTTGGCACTTATTGCAGCTAGTTTACAGTTATATTTATATAAGATTGGTAATAATAAAACATTTAACACCAACCTGTCATCCATTCCATGACGAGAGATACAAGATCATCCTTGAAAGTTTCTCCGAACTGTCTGTAGGAGTCTGGGAAGGAGTGGCAGAAGGCACAGTACACAGACTGACACATCAACATTGGGTACTCCTGGCAACAGCAGCAATAACTAGACTCAGATGGTTCAGAGAACTGATATTTTGATGCAATATTCATATATAATATATTCATACTCTTATATTCTAACTCATTCTAATTCTAACTCAAAACACCCTAAATTATATTCTTTCTAAATTCTAACCAATAACCCCATAAATCTTATATTCATGAAGCTATGTTTTTTTCTTACTCATACATTCATTAGTGCCATAAATATTCATTCAATCTCAATAAAAGTTCCTAGCCTTGTCACTTATTGGCTCCAGTGAAAGGTCACTTGACATATTAACCCCTGTCGAGCACAGCCAGATACGAGTGTTAAGTTCTATCTGATTTTATGAAGAACGATATATGTTAGACACATAAAACCATATTTGTTAATCTTTTTTTTAATTCATATGCATTTAAGTTAACTTATATTTGCTTGATAATTATAGTGTTATATTTCACTGTTTTATTATATTTCCTTTTTTGTAACTTACCCTCATAAATGTGTCCCTGTAGACAGGGTTTTTGGCGTAGATCATTAATTTCACAAAGTTATGGGCAATTCTGTTGAACAGTTTTACTTGTGAGTTTCGACTTGCTTGAAACTTCTCCAGGAAATAATACCAGAATATATCCTACAAAAAAAGGAAAATTCATTTTAAACTTGCAGAACAAATGAATGAAAAGGTAAATGAATAAATTAAAATGAATTTGAAAAGCAAGGTGAATAAATAATGGATGAAAATTGATGATAAGATGGATGGATGAAATAAGATGGATGGATGAATAAGTTGATGAATTAATGAATAAGAATTTGGAAAGACCCTTAAATTAGATTTGTATGTGTTGATTTAAAGTGTACCTCTCCTGTTGTCTTTGTCATCATATCTGTCAAAATTCACATAAGAACAATCAAAATACCCTGGTACATTATTTTAGCAGCTGTGTTGTATGGAGCTAGAGAATATTTTGGGGGGTTGTCAACTTTGAAACCAGTTGTAAAGATGCTTTAGTATGTAGACATTATGAGAGATGATGATACAACACAATATAGATGAACAAATCAGGGTAAAAAAAATTAGCAAAGGTTAGGCTACACTAAAAACATGCTGGACTAATGAATTGAAAACACTTTTTTTTCTTCCAATATTTCATTTCTGAATGCCTGTTACAAATAAGGAGAAGGGGCCAAGGAACTCCTTGTTGAAAAATGCATGAAATATTGGAAGGATTCCATTGTACTGCTGGTCAAAAGTCAACATGTTCGTATTGATACATTTGGTAACTTGGAATTGGTTCTAATCTGAAAGTCTAAATCATAATTCAGAAAAACAATCATATGTAATTACTTTTTAAATAGGAGATGGATATTAAATACAATTTGCTTAGAACTTAATTCATACATTTTCTATTTTTACTACCAATTAGTAAGGCAAGCCATTTTTAATAATGTAGTTTACAGATGTTTTGGCAATACTTTGATTTGGGTAGATTAAAATATTAAAGCATCTAAAAAATAGAGCCATTGGCTCTGAAGCTCATCAGGAATTATGTTATTAATTGTCTCTAAGGAAAAGATTAGGATATCACATAATAAGTCATTGCCCAGTCATCAAATTTAAAAGTTATTATCAAAATTGGTTACACATTATGATTAATCCACATTCATTATAAGTAATGTAGACCTTTGCGTTTTATTGTTTTACTTCGTATTTTCATTCTGGAATTATCAACATTTATTACATAATGAAAACGAGCTCGGATCTCTTTCTAAAAATCTGGTTTCTCATAGGCTCCTTTTCAATATTTAATTAATAAATTCTCTTGAGCATCTGAGTGTAAGACTAAATCACACAGCAGAGATGTTTGAAGTAACCTGAAACCTTTGTGTATTAGCTGCTGTTTGCATCTCTCTGCCAGGGAGTGGTCACTCCCCAGGTCAACACCTGCAATTACACAACAGGCAGACCCTGGACTCACAGCCAGTCAATTATATATTTTAAATTTTGTTTTCCCCATCTTTATTTAGTTTTCTTGATTTTTATTGATGTGGTATCACAAACTCATGTAGCTAGTTCTAATAGTCTTATCTTATTTCATCACCAGTCATATTTAGTTCACATATGTAATGTAAAATATAACATTTCTTTAACTCATTTTCATTTTTTTCCTATGCAGCCTGTAACAATATTCAGTTGACAGGCTATTCAATAGTTCTAATTTCACACTTTTTCCTATGCAGCCTGTCACAATATTCAGTTCACAGGCTATTCAATAGTTCTAATTTCACACTGATTACATCAAACATGTCCACAACGTAGTACTACTCTAAGTACTAAGCTGACATATATTTTACATTCCTATTGAATAAGATTAACTGGAAAGTTACCCATGGTTTTATATATGCTCCGTTACTCTCCACTATATCACCCATGGGAAACCTTATCAGGGGAATCTGTCCTCAAATTACCGGCCCTTGGCCAGCGTTAGCAAATCAAACTGCTACGCAGCTTGGACCTGCGAGCCAATGACAATTCATATCACTTCTTTCCAAAGCAAGCGAGGTACTTGGGGGGACTTGATTTGCCAGCCGGGCTATCGCCCGGGTTGCCTGCAACCCGGTTGTGAAGTGGCGACGCACTTGATTCAGGCGGGCGGGTATTCAATATCCCGGTAGCCCGGTTGACCCGGTTTAAAATGAGCGGGCTATCGCGGGCGATAATGGCGGCATACGGACCAAACTCGTTTTTGCAAATTTGAAAATATTGTATATCTTTCCATCGAAACATTTACAATACAATTATTTATAAGAGTACTGAAGGGAAAGACTAATGTAGCAAAATTTTCTAGCAGAAGTAATACTATTGTTTGTTGTTGTCGAGATATCGTTGTCATTGTCCCAAACACTTTAGACAAGTTTGATTATTAGTTGCAGGGCAACTAAGTTGGCTCTGATGGTTGCCATAACAATAACCTGAATCAACTTGATTTGGTTCGTCTGCTTGGATCACCTGGATAGCCCGGTCACGTGACCTGGCTGTAGCAGGCTATGCCCGGCATAGTACAAATCAAGTGCCCCCATTGTGTTAGCCATCCGTCACCGGTTATCTCCCTTGACCATTTCCGTCTAATATCCCATTGAGCATTTTCTTTGATTACTGACTTCATCACGCTGGCCAAGGGCAGGTAATTTGAGAACAGTTTCCCCTGATAAGGTTTCCCATGGGTGATATAGTGGAGAGTAACGGAGCATATATAAAACCATGGGTAACCGAGGATGGATTTCTCATAGCTGAATGAAGTTCTATACTGAATGAAGTGCACATGAAATCTCATTATGTTCACAGCTATTTCAAAAGGTTTTTAAGGTGGTGAGCCCTGTGATCCATGTTCGGGGTCACAAGGTTACCAAATCTACAATTTAGAATCCCCATTGGCCAAAGAGTCTGTACATAACTTTTCAGCTTTCTAGAGCTTTTGGGACTGGAGAAAAAGATAAAAATAACTTTTTAGGTTATGACTCCTGTGGCCCTTATTTGGGTTCACAGGGTCACCAAATGTACAATTTAGAATCCCCTTCATTCAAGGAGTCTGTAAATAAAATTTCAGCTCTCTATGTTCATTGGGACTGGAGAAGAAGACGAAAATAGCTTTTTAGGTCATGACCCATGTGAGCCACATTTGGTGTCACAGGGTCACCAAATCTACAATTTAGAATCCCCTTCAGCCAAGGAGTCTGTACATAAAATTTCAGCTCTCTGGAGTCATTGGTTCTGGAGAAGAAGTCGAAAAAGCGAAAAGTTTACAGACGGACGGATGGACGGATGGACGGACGGACGCCATCCCATGCCATAAGCCCATCGGGCCTTTCAGGCCTGATGAGCTAAAAATTCAATACATAAAATTCTGTCCAGAAAATCTCACCAGTAAAATGGCTTGAGACATTTGCGAATAGAACAAATGGTCAAACTCCTGCTTGAAGTGAGGCTGAAAAAGAAAAGAAAAAAATTCAACAGTTGGAATGGCTGTGAAAGTGCATGATAGTAATTATAGGATATCTAACGAGCTTCCCCTTTCATATCAAGTTTATGTCCCGAGTAGATAATTTTGCTTTGTCTCCAGCCTTGGCAGTGTCCAAGTTCACCGTTAGCCAATCAAATTGCTTGAAGGTGCTATGACACATATGTGTCATAACAGATTGTTATGAAACCCCTTTACGAAGTACCAAGTGGGTAATAATATTTTGTCAATATAATTATGGCATTTTCAAAATGTTTTTTGTTGAAAATCTCACCTTATTATGAAGCTCCATTGAGCCATCTGCAGCTTTCTGCAGAATTTCTCTCGCAGGAATTCCATCTGGGAGGGGAGTTAACTCTGTTGGGTCAAAGCCTGGGTATTGATGCAACTGGAAATCAGCAAAATGTATTTATCACTTTTGGTTTAATAATAAAAACTAAAGTCTGAAGTTAAAAATACATCTTGGGTTAAAATTTGAAGAATCTTTCAATGACTTAGAGAAGAACTTTACTTACCTCAACAAACTTTGGTTTTCCAGTTTCTTTCTTTGACTGAAAAGAATGAAATCAATATGTACATACATGAAGTAGATAACGACCACAGAGCTGATGATGAATTAGCATGCAATACTTTTCATTGAATGAATGAAACAAAGCTGCAATAACAACATGCCAGTATAATGCTACATCTTTCATATTTAATGAACAAATGAACTAAAATCATATGTTGTAAATTAAACTCTAATGTCTCCCTTTGTTTAAGATGATCCTAAATCCATGTTATAACAATGGGCTAGGGAAGCCCTTATCACCCAGAAATCTAGCTTTATGAAAATAGGCCCATGGTCAGCTTTATTAGAGGACTTAGGTGATCATAAGACAATATGTATACTTAAGTGTAATGAAGAATAGACGATTGAAATCCTAATGATTATAAAATACTGTATATTTAAAAGCAAATTGAACAAAAGAATGCCACCATTTCAAGTATTCAAAAACGAAATCCGTGACTATTATTTTCATACAAAATGTGCAGCGATCATTGAGTGTAATATTAGCCTATTCTATAAATTTTGGTCAACTTGCCATAATCTATTTACGTGATTTGTGTGTGTTAGCTATTGCCAAACTATATTCATGTGAAGTTTGTTTAGTACTGCTGTACCGGGATGTCTTCTGTTGAGTTTTAAATACACTGTTAAATGCTTTGAAAAAAAAAAGTAAAAAAAAAAAAAGAATAGACGATTTTATGGATATACAACTTCTATATTCTTTGAAAGCAACGTTTCGACATAGGTTCTAATGTACTGTTCTGGATGTACACTTGCTTGACAACGACATTAGAACCTATGTCGAAACGTCGCTTTCAAAGAATAAAGAAGTTGTATATCCATAAAATCGTCTCCATTCTTCATAACATCAACTTCTAGAATGCCAATCAAACAACTTAAGTGTAATGTTATAAATTTGAACTCAGTTACCCTTTATAAAGATTGCTTTGTGGAATCCCTGGTTTCAAATTATCAAAGCAATGATAGTTTAGCGATAAAAATAGAGCCATGGGTTCTGTAGTACACAAGGATTATATTGTTTGATGATGAAGCTAGAGATAAAAATCAATCGAAAACATGTGTATTACTTCTACTTCTTTTTGATTATTCAGAACAATAATTATGCAATAAAAGAATGTCATAAGCAAGAGAATCTTCTTTATCAACTAGAACAAAAACTCTCAAAATGAACTTAAACATTTATTTCTAACCAAATAGTGCAAGGTAAGGACCACTTACAGTAACTGATGTTTTACTCGGTTGCATGCTGATTTTGGATATATGTTTCACTCTTGTACTTAGACCTGGTACAAATGCTGCAAAAGATAATCATCTTGATATAAAACAGACAATACCATAGGAGAGTTCATTCAAAACATAATTCTCACAAGAGATGTGTTGGCTTTTATATTAAATTTAAATTAAAATAAAATAAAAAATTTAATTTTTAAAAAAATCTTGATCATAGTGAATGATTAAAATATATTATAATAATTTATGACGCTTACTTGACTTAAGAGTATATATTCCAGCAAAACGGTTGACTTCTTTCGTTTCCTTTTCTGAAAATGAATAAAATTGTAGTGAGCTAATCTCAATTCACAAACACTTTGTACAGATTATATTAACCTTCATGCAAATCTTATACAGGTACTCAACAAATATTAATTACAATAATTACAACGACTAATTCTCTTACAAAAGGTAATTTCCATCTATGCCTTCAATCCTTTAATCCTCATTCCCTCCTCAGCGGCTCCTAAACACAAAACCATTTAACAAAGGGAACATGTTTCTGAATGGATTAAAGTAATTGCTTTAAGTTTTATCTAAACATAAACCTATCTCAAAAAGAAATGTGTGAAATAAAGTATTTGTAGCACACAAATAAATTCATTCATGTCATTTTTTGCAATTAATTCATTATTAATTCATTTTTTAAAATGATACATTTGACATTGATTCTCCAAAAACATTATAGGAGCATTAAACAAGCACCCTTTTCATTTAGTGATGCATCAAAATTTACCTCTCTGCTGATATCGATCCCTCCCCATTGCATTTGAAGGGAATAGGTCTGATATTTCAGCATGACTTGATGCTCGACTTTCACAAACAAGTTGTGTGTAGCCTTGAAGTTTACGATCTAGGTTGCTTATCTTTCTGTTCACTTCTTCAATTGAACCGATTAGGAAAGCTGAGCACGTAGTTAAGGAGCTGTAATGCATTTACATATTTTGAATTTTGTTTTAATTTGACAAACATTTCTATTATAAAAACACAAGCCCAATGTTTCATGGTCTTTGTTTACAATCTGCTATGTACATAGTTAATGCATTGATTGACTATAAGAGCTTGAATGAATGTACAATTTACATATTTTCAATACAATTTATTTGTTTATCTGTTCAATCGAGATTGAGATATTTTTCTTAAAATGATCAACTTTTATTGGATCATGAATGTCTCAGACCCTTATCAATAAATACAAAAAAATCAATAAAAATAATGATATGTGAAACTTGGTATTGTGTGTAAACCAATAATCCTTTGCTGGTACAATATTCAAGTAATGCACACATCATGTTTAAAATATTTGGACAAATCTCTTACTAAATATTCTGCGAGTTGATAGTGACGTGACCGAATACCGGACAATGCCAAATGTCATCTGCACAGAATACCTAACAAGTTGTTATGATCATTTAATTCACCAAAAGACCCAAAGACAAGGATACGAGATCGTGTCCCCTGCTTTGCACTCAAAAGCTTTTTTCTTCTATCAATTTTATCAGGCGATTCGTCGAGACTCTCTTCACAAATATCCATAGGCGAACCAACTCGGTTTATTAGTTCCGCCGCCATGTTGTTTATCTCGGCAACGACATGCAAAGCTGATATTTTTATATTCATCGCCATTTTCGAATTATTACAGATACTTTTTATTTAAAGCACTAAAATGATTTCAAATTTAAAAATATATTTAATCAATTCAATTAATATGTGAGTATTGAAATGAATGGTTAATAAAAATAATGTCTAATAGTTTTATTTTCGTATCTGGAGGATTTCCCTTGGCTCATAAAAAGAGCACTGACATTCATCACTGCAAAGATGTCTTTTTGTGGATGGTTTAGTAAAGAACAATACAGAGATCACTTTGAGAGAGGTGATTTGTTAAACCCCTCACCTATTTCTGTGGTGATATTTATTTAAATATTGTTATTTTATCAAATGACTTATTTTTCAGTCTGTTTATGTACAAATCATGACTTATGTAACTTGTTCCAGAAATAGATATATTGTTTATGTTGCTATTTTTCTAAGTATTTTAGCTCTTTCCTTACACAAAATAGACCAGAAAAGTATTGCTTAAACTGGTGACAGTGAAAGTGTGAAAGAATTAATGTTAATTTGTATTCACTTGAATTTTGTTTAGTCATGGTCATAATTAACACCAAATATCATCCTGTAAATAAGGAAAATTAAATCAGAATTAATTTTTTATTTATCATTTTCTCTAATAAATTTAATTCTTAGGGATTTATAGTTCAAAGGGAGCAATATATTGATTAAGGGATACATTTACTAGTGCATTTAAAAATGCTACTTTAGTTCTTCTGAGCTCTTGTGAGAGAGAGCTTGTCCCTCCAGTTGACGTGTACAGGTCTCTAATAGAGATTATAAATTGTATTATTTGGTGCCTGTCTATAGCATGATAGAGACAACATCGGCAATGCCTCAATATTTGATAAGTTAGTCTTACCTTAGAAAATTTTCGATACTTTTAAGCGAAATACTCTTGAAAGCGGCGTTAAACCCCAACTCACCTCACCTTTACCTTAGCAGTTATCAATAATGAATAGGACTACAGGGCCTGTAGACCTGAGTCCGGGGGACATCTGTTGAAAGAGAATGTTGAGATGTGCAATACAATGTATTTTTTGTATTTTAAATATAACCTTACCAGTAACTTTGTTTAATGTTTTTTTTAATGTTTCATGGCACAAGATAATCAGAAATTATATTGTTTCAGGCATTTATGTATGTTCGAGTTGTGGAAATGAACTATTCCATAGCAAATCCAAATTTGAACATTCGTCCCCTTGGCCTGCCTTCACAGAATTAATTCGAGAAGACAGCGTTGCTCGCAGACCAGAGTCCTCAACAGCAATAAAGGTTTGTTATTACAGTGGTCTATCTATCCCTCTTAAGTCAAAAACTGACCAAGATGATTACACATTCCAATGGTCACTTGTGACTGATCTAAAAGTTTATTTTCTGCCAGATGCTTGGCAACTTTGTCCAAAATAGAGAACTCTCCTTCTTGCAGTACCTCTTCCCTCACAAGTCATCACTCCCACCAGTCTCCTTCACTGGCTAATTTAAGTTCTGTGCTAGCTTGTCTCCTTCACTGGCTAATTTAAGTTCTGTGCTAGCTTGTCTCCTTCACTGGCTAATTTAAGTTCTGTGCTAGCTTTTCTCCTTCACTGGCTAATTTAAGTTCTGTGCTAGCTTGTCTCCTTCACTGGCTAATTTAAGTTCTGTGCTAGCTTGTCTCCTTCACTGGCTAATTTAAGTTCTGTGCTAGCTTGTCTCCTTCACTGGCTAATTTATTAAGTTCTGTGCTAGCTTGTCTCCTTCACTGGCTAATTTAAGTTCTGTGCTAGCTTGTCTCCTTCACTGGCTAATTTAAGTTCTGTGCTAGCTTGTCTCCTTCACTGGCTAATTTAAGTTCTGTGCTAGCTTGTCTCCTTCACTGGCTAATTTAAGTTCTGTGCTAGCTTGTCAACAGGCACTATGAAGTTCAGGTGTGGAGACTGAGAAGCTAGCACAGAAAAAGTAATAAAATCAATGCAGCAATGATGGTCAGTGATGGAGACTGGTGCAAATTAGGACTTTTTGGGGGAAAGTTGCTTGCAGTAAGCTTTCTGTGCATTGTTATTTTGAAATTCATAGCAGTAATACCCACGGTTTTCTAGTTTCAGCTGATACTCACATAACCCAAATGGCATTGCATGCCTTCTCCCTGAAGTAATACTGGCTGTATGTTTATAATATTAAGTGAAATACAAATCACCTTAACTTCCAATTTACTGGTAATCTGGTTATATAATTGCATATTCCCATTTTTTAATCTCAATTGTAAGTATAATATGAGGTTAGAGTAAAAACCTTGCCACATTAACAATGTCAGTAAACCATCCTCTATTTGCAGATCTCATGTGGAAAGTGTGGAAATGGACTGGGACATGAATTTATTGGTGATGGACCAAAGAGTGGTGAATCAAGATTTTGAATATTCAGTGAATCCTTGAAGTTTGTTCCAATGGACAGTGAGTATGATAAAACTTAAGTGATTAAGATCTTTTTCACCAAGTCAGTAATGATTTAAATCGACTGTTTTCAGAGGAAAAAACATTGTAAAATAGTGCATCTACTGGGATACGAACTCATTTCATTCAGTGGTTTCCTCGCAAAACCATCTGATAACAGCCCGTAGACTCCCATGTTCTGACGCAATTCAGTTAACCAATTACAAGACCTCCAAGAAAAGCTTTCGGTGCAAAAAGCTAGGGGCAGGTAACTCCAAACAGCTATCCTTTTGTCTGTTCTGAATGCTTTCAAAACTGCAACCGTTTAAAAACTGTGATGTGACTGGTCTCTGTCTGCGTTAAACTGATTCGGAACAAGTGCCTATACAGGTGTTCCCAGACCTTGTGGCGAGGAATCTACAGAACCAGTTCGTATCACGGTAGATGCATTATTTTGCACAAGGTTGATCAGACTGGTCTTTTGCCAATTCGATAAAATTCCAGAAAATCAGCTGACTCTTCGGAGATCTTTACTCTAAGAACGACAATTTGGTTGTACCTGCTACACAATTAGTAACAATTTCTTTGTAATAGAAAGGTTCTCGTCAGAACATCTTGTCTGTATAACAAATTTAGTACATGAGTGGTAGCAATTAGTAACAATTGCTTTGCAATATAACAATTTCTTTGCAATAGAAGTGTTCCTGTTAAAAACATCATAAGTCTATATAACTATTACTACCACTCTTAATGAATGTAAAAAAACATGTTAAACAAGAAAGTGCATGATTTGCAGTTATTAACTTTCCGCTTTTTTTTTTTTCAGAAGTGAAATCCCAGAGTTAATGCCCAGGATCCAGCGACAGTCTCGCAGTTTAAGAACAAATCTTTAAAAGAAGAGAATTTCAAACAAATTGTTATTTTTTTAAATCCATAATTTCAAAGATATGTGAAAAAGTATTTGAATGACTTACCTCCAGCAGGAAACAAAATTGTAAAAGATATATGAAATATATGTAAATGAAGTGGACAATCAACTTCCTGTTTTTAATAATTTATTGTTTATTTTCAGATAGGGCAGTGTTAATGTTAAAACAGACTCCCAAATTTGAGTTGATACTTTCCCTGGTTAAAATGACCATCAAAAACCTTGTTGCATTTTGGACAAACTAGATGTTTAAACATTGTCATGTTTTGGGATAGAATGTTTCGAAGGTCCAACTGCAAGTGGAGACTAAAAGCTGTTTCATACACTGCCCAAGGTCCCCAATTCATTAAGGTCTGGAAATACCTATTTGCTTGTATAAAAAAAAACAACAGTATCATGAAGTCCAGAAACGACGATCAACCTGTCTCGAGGCTGTCAGCTGTGATCTTGAAGAACAATCTGCAACTTTCTGAGCCAGACAATTGTTGGTTGAGAGCATATGAAGCTGGGTGGCCAACGCCCCCTGGGAAAGCCCCTAAGTGGAGACAACTCTTCCCAACATGTGTATGGTGCATTTTGTGAAAAGATTGTTTATAAATTTCTATGCTTATACTTGATTGGAACCCATGTGTACTGTAATTTTGTGGGCAAAAAATGCACATGCCTTTTCTGCAAGTTTGACATCTTCGTCTTGATGGTGTGCAATAAACCGCTGACTTGGTGGCTAAATTGGTTATGTCACATAAATCATGTGCAAAGGTTATTTGCAGCATTTTACAATCAAGTATGACCTATGAAAACATATGTACTTTTGTATACAATGTATAACAAGTAACAGTCTGATTAACATTATATTCAGAGGAATAAAAGTTACAAGATAGTACTGATCTACCGGGATACGAACTCATATCGCTTAGGGGTTGATGTTGATGGCACATGTATAAACTGACATGTTCTGACACTGGTTCATTTAACCTATCACAAGTCCTTCGACAAAAGCTTTCGTGCAAAAAGCTCCGGGCAAGTAACTCCAGGCAGCCTTTCCTTTATCTCTTTCAATAACGTTAGGAACGTGTTCTGAATGCGTTAAAATAGGATCGTTTAGAAAACTATGAGGCAAGTGGCCCGCTAATGACTGGGTTTTCTCAGTATCCTGATAGATGTATTATTTGGCAAATTTATTCCTGAGAACAGATTTGATTTTAATCAGACTGTTAGAAGCAATTATTTTCTGTAATCTTCCCTCATTTGAAGATTCTTTATTTATCAGTCTTTCATTTTAACCATAGGTACTTTGGAATAGGTTGTTTAAAGTAGTTAAATGGTCTCTTACTTTCAAACGTTCAGAGCCTTATGAGCCTTAAGGAATTCTTAAGCCAATGTTAGTTTTGATGTAAGAGCCCTCAGTACAATTAGTGTTCTGTTATCTTTTCTGCTTGAAAGATATGAAGTCTTTAACATACTATCATGTAAAATAGATATTTTGCTATTTGATATTGATAGAAACCTTAGTCGTCATTAACTATTAAATAGATTTTTTTGTTTTTTGTTTAAAAGACCGTTATACATACTTTTGTCTTGCACTTACAAGTTGCTTTGATTTAATGATTGAATGTAAATGTTGCCTTATTTATAAAATGAAAAAGATAAAACTGTACATATAGCTTTAATAATCATAAACAACTTGACAGATCTGCATGTAAATATCAGTCATCCACAGAGATCACCTTATTATCAAAAGTGTATATTTGACCATGTAATTATTGAAATACCATCTATTTATATTTAGAGTGTGAATATATTTTGTAATGTTTAAAAGTTTATGCAATTATTTGAATACTTGATACCGGTTTTCATTGTTTTTGGTGGGAGTTGTGTGAATGTTATGCACTTGTGTAGTTCTTAATAGATTTAAAACAAAGCACTTGTTTAACTATATGCACTTTTATGGCAGTGGAAAGGGATATTTTCTCCCTTCTATGGAAAGCCTAATTGGGGAAAAATGGTGTCAGACTGGAGGCAAGTTGTAGAACAGCGGAAATGTTCCACTTTCTTTGTGAGGTATTATCATGCATAACAACCTCAAGATACTAGTCTACATTTGTATTTTATAAGGTTCATATCAATTGTTTCAGGTGAAATAGATGATGAGATTGCCAGGTCTTTCTTGAATGTCAGATGTTGAGTGAATTACGGAATGAAATATTTTCTATCCAAAGGAAAACTTTTTTTGTAGTATTCATATATTGATAACCTTTGTTTGAAAAGATAATAAAATGCATGACCAAAATATTGTTTGTTTGTAATATTTTGCTCTTTTAAGAAGATAAACATGAAGGAAATGATATCAATACAAAATTATTATAATGCTTGAATCTGAAGAATTAAATACTTTTACAATTGGATCATTTGAAATTTTATTGACATTTTATTATCACAAAATGATCTCTTTATTTCACCATAGAATAAATACACTTTTACCAATTCCAACACTCTGTCAATGGTAACATTAAATCCAGCTTCCGGAAACCAAGCACTGAAGATCCTGTCATTTCATCAGATGGCATGTTATGTAAAACAGTTTATCCTACCTCATGTAAGAATGTTGATCCCTGATTGGTCCACGTGAGCATTAACAAATATCAATAAAAACCGTCATACAGGTTGATAAATTTTCCCGAGGGTGATAAATGTTTTATATCCAGCAACATGAATAAAGCATGCATCCACGTCAATCATTCCATGTCACGTGACACAAATTAAAGGTCATAGTTTGTCGATCGATCAGCTGTTTTCTGTCAAAATTTTTTTGGTTTTTCTTAATGATATTTTGAGACATGCGGTAAGATAAATACGTTATAACATTCAGTTTGTTCGGGTGACATCGTAATTTACACTAACACTGGTCTGATAAATTACATTGTCACCCTCCACTGAATGTTATAACTTATATGATCACCATCCACCTATGTACAGCACAATAACTATGGTCTTCATTGAACAATTGGTAGGTCATTTGAAAAATGATCATGTCAAAATGGAATGATGTAGAGCTGTAACTATGTAGTTGAGAGCCAGGCATCATTTGTCTCTGCCCACAACTGGTATCCCTGTTTCCATGGAAACCTTTTAACTGTATTACATTCTTGGCAAGTAACAAGCGTCCATTTCACATCTTTCTCTGTAAAACAATTAAGAATGTTAAAATAAGATGTGAAAATGAAATAAGGCCTGGGAAACAACCTTACTTTTGAGTTGGTACCCACTAGATTTTGCAATTTAGCGGTTGTAGAAAATACTTAGGAAATATATTTCTGATGGAAAAAAAATGTCTGGTCTGTACAAAAGGCATTTCATGCAGAAAACCTGCAAAATTTGTCATTTACATGCCTCAGAATTTACCTATTTTAAAGTTGAATTAAAGCGGTCTAATTTATGAAATGAAAATAGTTCAATGTCATGAATGAACAATTAAAGGAAATTTCTCTATTTAGCTTTGACAAAAATCATATCATTTATTAAATATCAAATTGGTAACTAAAACATGATACCATAGATCTATTGTGGTATTTACTTTTAAATATGATTTTAAAAATAACCCACTTCCTGTTCTGACAATGGCTGTAATCCCAGGCACTAGCAAGACACTGCATTTCTTACACATACTCCTCTTCATGTCAGGGTGTCTGTTGAAATATTTTTGCAGAATTGTGTAAAAATAATATTGGATATTGTAATCTTTTACATTGACACATTCTCTTCAATTCATAAGAAAAATCTGTACACTTTAGAATAAAATTTGGTCTGTATCTTACATAGTTTCCACAACTGCAGTTAAAAATGTCAATCAAAGAATAAGATTAAAATTTGATCTCTATGCTATTCACTGTATAATACATTTGCTTATATTGGATCAAACAAGATTCCCTTCTGGGTTGTTTGAAGCATGAAGCACTAGTACTTGTAGCAACTGAACGGGTTATATTCGACTGATGTCACAGCCTTCTGAGGGCATTAACTGCAGATGTTGTAAGGATGAAGACGATTCCCATGTAGAAGCATAGTTATCAGTCTTCATCTCACACAAGTATGATGTACTGTGGGAGCCAATTATGGAAATTTAAGATAATTAGAAAAATTCTTTTATACATACAAGTTGTCATCCTTGGTTACCCAGGGTTTTATATATGCTCCGTTACTCTCCGCTATATCACCCATGGGAAATTTCATCAGAGAAATCTGTACTCAAATTACCCGCCCTTGGCCGGCGTGAGCCAATCAAACCGCTACGCAGCTTAGACTTGCGAGCCAATGACAATTCATATCACTTCGTTGCAAAGTACGTGAGGTCATTTTGTTAGCCATCCGTCACCAGTTATCTCTCTTGACCATTTCCGTCTTAACGTATTGAGTATTTTCTTTTGTTACTAACTTCGTCACGCCGGCCAAGGGCGGGTAATTTTAGTACAGATTTCACTGACAGAGTTTCCCATGGGTGATATAGTGGAGAGAAACGGAGCATATATAAAACCCTGGGTAACAGAGGATGACAAGTTGTATATGCCCGGGCCTCCAATACAATACACAGTTGTGGATCAAACAAGATTCCCTTCTGGGTTGTTTGAAGCATGAAGCACTAGTACTCAAATTACGACAAGTGCTTCAGTTGTGTCATGGACATCAGTCAATCAATGATTGCACTGCAAGCTTAATCCCTGCAGTCGCCAGTGGATTGATTGCTTCACATGAGTTAGAAGGGAATTTGACAAATAAAACAGTGAAGGAAATCTAGATCCACAATTATTAGATTAAAGATACCGGTAAAGGGAAACATACAAGCGGAGCACTTGTCTCTTGGCAAGCATCTTCAACGTATGGATGTAATAGCGACAAAGTGTCACATCATTTGGAGAGGTTCTCAAACTCTGAAAGGCCGCCTGGAAAACAAATATAAAATATGTTAAAAGGAGGGTTCTATCGGAGCATTTTTTGTGGAAACGAAATTCAAGAGGATATTCTCATTTACATATATATAATATAAATACATAATTATAAGTAAAATCAAAAGATTCAATGAAGTTAATATTTTGATGACTTTATATTTCACAACTTGATGACAAGCGCACATTTGTTCAAAAATATAAACAATCAGAACTGAAGCCATTCATCAGCTCGACAAGTTGGAAAAACTTTGCTAAGGACTACTTAAATATTGTTGATTAGTTTTATTATATGTTATGTGTTAGTGAACTTACTATGTGAATTTTCTATCATTGTATATGTTTTATTTTTGAAAAAGTATAAAATTTGGTTGAAAATAGTGTGTTTCCATTTCAAGTAATGCTGAGACTCCAAAATGGCGGATGCTGCCGATAAATCAATGATAGAACTCAGTCTGATTAAAATCGACCTTGTTCCGAGGAATAAAATTTGTAAAATTTTGCATCTGCCGGGATACGAACAGGTCCTGTAGATTCCTCGCCACAAGGTCTGAGAACACCCCGTATAGGCGTGTGTTCAGAACCAGTTAAGCGCAACCAAAACCCAGTCAAATAGCTGACCAATCACATCATAGTAATTAAACGGTCACTGTTTTGAAAGCATTCGGAACAGACAAAAGGATAGCTGTTTGGAGTTATCTGCCCCTAGTTTCTCGCACCGAACGCATTTGTTGGGCACCTTCTGATTGGCTAGGTGAATTGCGCCCGAACACGCTAGTGTACAGGGTACTTTCAGAAGGTTTGGCGTGGAAACCCACGAACGATACGAGTAGATGCACTATTTTGCAATTTTTATTCCACGGAAAACCGTTGATTTTAATCAGACTGTGATAGAACTTTCCCTTAAAAGGACAAGATGGAGGGTAAATTTTCAATAGCTGCTTTTAAATGCAATTTAAATTTTAAACAAAATTTATTAAATAAACAATCACTCAATGAGAACATGCATAGTTATTGATTGGTTGATTTAGAAATGCATAAAGTTAGATAAAAAAATTGCATAAACTTGGATAATAGAACCATTTTCTCTGTAGCCATTTAGTCTAATTGTATGGTCTGTAGCTATTTAGTCTAATTGTATCTAAGTTGAAGATTTACAAATACAAATTAATCATGATGATATAGATTACACAGACAGACAGACAGTGAGTCTGCCTGTCTGATACAGTAGCCTATATATAGGTTACACAAGTAAAGTATCTTGATTGATAACTAACAAACACTTAAATGATCGACAAACAACCTGATATAGAAAATTAATTCTTTGAAAGGTTTCTTTATTGGCGATACCAGGAGTTTTGTTCTTTCCCATATTCACTTTAAAAAAGTTTCATCACACTCTGAGCACACCATCACAACAATACTCGCTTCATACACTACTTCCACCGGAAATAATGTCCCGGAAGTTAACACACGCATGTCAGTCAAGCGGGGAAGCGTGTAAAGAAGTAAAACTTCAGTTGCTTGTCAGTGTTTATGTAACTGTTGATATTTTGTTAATATCAAACGGATGGGCTTATTTGAGTGGTCCCAGAAATGTAACTGCAAATGAAATATCGTCTGATTTTGGTACAACCTCAAGTAGAATGCGTATGCCATGCAATCCTTCAATAACCTTGAACAGGTTCAACCGAGAGAAATTGAGGCGTCTGCTATGCTCCTTACGATTCGCCTCAAGTCATCCGCAAAACTACTTGGGACCGAAACAACTAAATTCGAACAGCGTCAATTTTGTAAGTTTTGCATGGATTATCACATGTTTATTGCTTCATCATAATTAAAGTAAAATGTCAAAAAGTTGATCACGATTTTATCACGGTGTTTACAAATAATGATGTCTATAATATTGTTACAATAGTCTATACCGTAATGTAATCTAAACTTGATTGGGATCCTGGCACGCTCCGTAAGCCTCAGGAAGCCTTGTAAACAGCGAACCACTAGTGTACACCACAGTCATAGGCTGAATGTACTTTTGTCTAATGACCAGGGGGTAGAAAATCCATAGAAACATTAAATAACAAAGTTTTAAATGCGATTACTTTCAGTGTCTTATTTAAAAATAACCCATATTATTTTAAAAAATGGCTTGTACAGAATTCAAATTATTATAAATCTTGTATCATAAGAATTACTGGTTATTGAATGTTTACATCATGGCATCTGTTTGACCTCTTGTTTTGATCTGAGCCTCTCAAGGAGCCATCAATGTCTGTTCCATGGTCGATGAATGGCTGCTTGTAGGAATCAAACACATAGCCATAATTAATATATTTATTAAGTCATATATTTTCTCAATTGATACTTTGCAAGGCTGTTGCTCCTGTTAATCAGACAAATGTGACTTTTCTACATTAATCTGTAGGCTATATAGCTACATTTGATGAACTGAAGAATCTAAATACATGAAATATTTTGTTTTTATTTTTAACAACAACTTAATTTTAAGTGACATCCAGTGTTCATGACATTGTATTTGGCTTTACTGCGTGCCATAATACCATGTGCTGATTTCAGTTCAAATAATTTCACTCAACTTGAATAATCATCCCCAATCGCCAAATATTTGATAATTATTTGTTTCCCATGAAAATCAAGCAACATTCTATACATGTGCAGAAATCAAACTATCAGAAGTTACTATATATACCTATATATCATCACTTTACTAAGTCGACTATCATTAAAATGGTCCTTTTTGGCAAAATGTTTCTTTTATAAAATAAAAGCTGTATACTTAACTTCAGCTTTATGACATGTTTGTTTGCTATTAAAATTTAAATGATGATAACTGATATGTTGCTCTTTCCACATCTGTTTCAGTATGGCACAAGAGCAGCGGCAGGAAATATTGTATCATCAAAGAGTGGTACTTTTCACGACGTTGAGACACATTCAGATGATGAGGTGGAGAAAAAAACTATACCAATAGAATCATTAAAAGACAATATATCACTCCATTTTCGGCCTGATGCTGTAGTGGCAGACTTAAAAACCCACAATGTTGGTAGAAATTTTAGTGTTATTCTTCCCATTGAGAATACACTACAAAAGACGAACAATTCAACTACTGGGACAATATCATCTAAAAAAGATGTTGATGAGGTTCAACCGGACACAACGAATCCATCCAAATCCATATCTTCTGTAGAAGAACACCAGTGGAGGGAATGCCATCTTAATGTCAAGAAACTACCTCAATACTACCTCAAGCTATCCAAAATAAGACTTACAGGTATGTTAAGTAGTTCTAATAACAGAAGATGACAAAGAAATAATGTGATTTATAATACTTCAAATAATCATTAATTTATTTTGTAATGAAAAATCATTGCCAGGATGTGGTTTATAATCTATTTATATTTATTTCATGCACACTTTTCAGCTTGTGCAAGTAAAATATTACAACAGACTGCAACCAATGCAAGGCTCTTTATTATTTCATAACATGGTACTGATCAAACAAATCACCAATGCGGAGAGAAAATCAGATCGGTTATATATACTTATAGGTTATAAGTCTAACAAAAGATGAAAAGATTACTGTTTACATGAAATGAAACACAATTGAGTTGTCATTGGTCCTTCTAAAAAGTCAGGGGTTAAAAAATCTGTAAGTTTGTGGTCACTGACTTACCATGTTTTGCCTTTCTCTTGCCCAAAAACTACCCAAAATGTCACTGACTTGCCTCATTTTTGAAACACTCACTTATCAACATTGGGATGACTTCCAGACAAGTTTTGTGACAAAGATCATAGTACAAAAAACTGGTGTAAATCCATGATTTACTAACATGTTAAAAAAAACTTATGCATCATGTTTCCATACTACCGGGTAATAATGATAATTGTGATAATTTTGGTGTAGCCATTATGTGATAATTCAAACAAAAGTTATAATATATGCTTGCAATCTCAGCAAAATAAATCATACCCTGATTTATATGAAAGGAATAATTTAACAGGAAATAATGCGACAGCCCTACTTAGGAAAACCTTACAAACTAGGAAATCCTCATTGTTATCGTAATACAGGAAGTAAGAAATACAAGAAACAAGCTCTATTCATCATGTCATGAGGTGTAAGAAAGCAATATTCAAACAATTCAGTTTGATGTATCAGTCTCTCCAATGTCTTTCAGGTCTGGTTGTATTGACATCTATGGCTGGCTATGCAATGGCACCTGGAGCCTTCGATCCAACGACTTTCATGTTGTGTACTTTTGGGACCGGACTTACCTCCTGTGCAGCAAACTCTATCAATCAGGTACATTTCAGACACTGGAAATGACATGTTTATGACAGATTTATATTATTTCATCCATTCCTGATGGAAGTCACAGTAGATCTATTCATGTAGCATTTGCCTGCTTGTCCAGAAATATACTGAAATAGTGTAATTTTAGCCAATAGACAGTCCTGAATTATGCCCTTTTGTTCATGGGCTGTGATTCCTGTAATGTTGCAACTCAGAATGGTTTGTCATGAATTAAACAGCTAAAGTGTTAAGTATTTGAATCTGCTGAACATGATGATGGCAGTTGATAAAAAGGCAAAAAAAACATGCCATATTTAGCATATGTTAATCATAATTATGGTGTTAAAGAACAAATTTTGATTTTTGATCATGCTCTTAATTATCAATTTTCCATGAATTCCAGTTCTTTGAAGTACCATTTGACTCGCAGATGAATCGTACAAAGAATCGTGTACTGGTCAGAGGACATATCAGGTAAGGTTATTGGCACTTGATAGTGCACTAAAGAATTCATTGATTAAAAGTTGGGTCAATCCAATAATTAACATCCAATAATATGAGGCCTATCAGAATGTTTAACATTGTTGAACTGCACCTCTTGAAATTAATGGAATATTATTTGTTTTCACCTGCAGCCCGCTCCATGCCGTGACCTTTGCTGGTGTGTGCGGAGTTACAGGCCTGGCTGTCCTGACATTTGGAGTGAACACACCCACAGCTTTGTTAGGAGCCTTCAACCTGGGTCTATATACTCTTGTATACACCCCGATGAAGCGCTACAGCATTGTCAACACATGGGTAGGGTCTGTGGTAGGCGCAGTCCCTCCCATGATGGGCTGGGCTGCTAGTGCGGGCGGATTAGGGCCAGGTAGGTTGATAGTTAACTGTTATTACACTTGACTTTGAAATAGCCTTTGTCATGTCAATGTATTGGAATTTGAAATTTGATACTTGAATTTGAACCTGAACTGTATCAATAACTAAGGCATCGTCTTATCAGCTGATTACTTTCATTACAAAAGTCTTAGATTCTGACAGGCACTGTCACTTTCTTATAGTCTTGGATTTTTAAGGAGCAATCTGATCCAAGATCTTCAAACACTCACAGTGTAAAAAATAATCATATCATTTCAAATGTATTTATGACTGTCACGCTACTAAGGCTAAGATTAAAAACATATTGGGTGCAAAATTTGAGTTATTGATGTCATATAATGTTATCATCAGTTCATCTGATCAATTCGCCTAACTTACTTAATCTTAAAAGAGGAAACGTATAATTTTGACAGCTTATTTCATACATCCATGTTATGTGTTGCAGGAGCGTGGCTACTTGGTGCTATCCTGTACGCGTGGCAGTTCCCTCACTTCAATGCACTCAGCTGGAACCTGCGCCCCGACTACTCTCGTGCTGGATACCGCATGATGTCAGTCACCAACCCAGCACTATGCAAGAGAGTTGCCTTCAAATACTGTGTAGTGACCACTGGTCTGTGTCTTCTTGCACCGGTCATTGACTTGACCACCTGGACGTTCGCTGCCGATTCTCTCCCCTTGAACTTGTATATGTCATATCTTGGATACCGTTTTTATCGTGACGGGGACTCTAAATCGTCACGGCAACTGTTCAGGTTTAGTCTCATACACATTCCTGCATTGCTCATGTTGATGTTGATAAGTAAGAAAACGTACGGAGGAAAGAAGGATAAAGCAACACATGAACAAGCAAGTTTACAGTGACAGCCAATGTAGTGATGCAGCTGAGTGATTCTTTATTGTATGTGGTCTGCAGAACTGTGATACCTTGTGTTAGACCTCTCTTTGATTTTAAGAAGTTATCAATAAGGCAGCATATTAGACAAAAATCATCCATGTCCAATCATGTATAAAAATATTGCGTAACTTAAAATGAAAAATAAATACATTTATTATATGACGAGCGATGAAATACTTTTCGGACGTAATTACAAGGATAAAATCATATGATAAATATCTGTCAATTCTTGACAAATACCATGTTTATCTCATCTCATGAGATAGAAAAGTTATATATTTTCACTTGTGACTGCGCCACTCGTGAAAATATAACCTTTCTACCTCACTCGATGAGATGAACATGGTATTAGTCAAGAAAAGACAGATATCCTCAATGTATACAAATGTAAGAGACAATTTTGATATACAAAATCATGACTGGATTCAAACTGTAAGAAAAATGGTTGTCTCCCTTTGGTTGATGGCTGTAACCAAGCAAACAATCGGCGAATCGTGAACTGTTTCAACATAAGCACCGTAACTACTCATTTTCATGACAATAAACTATAGTCTTGTCGATTCCTTATACATAGACGCTTTCAACAAAAGTATTTTAACTTCGATTCATGTAAAGTACGGACTGTAAACAGTAAAAACATTACTCACCGAAACCGGAGAACCTTCTTCGGACGCCATTTTTTTAGGTGTGCATTTCCGGCATCGACTGAGAATTCACGGAAAAGGCCGAAGTCGTTTCCGATAGAGACGCTCTTCCTTCCAAAATCGGAATGATTGTTTCAGTAATTACCGTGGATTCACCAATATTGCTGCGTTTGTCTCGAGAAAAGAAGCATTTTCTTCCGTAATGGGCGCTTTTCTTTCAAGTTTGGATGGATTTTCTTCAAAATTGACGCATTTCCTTCAATTACTTAGGGGGGCCTGTTCTGCAAATGATTCTTAACCCTTAAACATTGATATCAAAAATAAGGACTACATGCTATTATGATTAACCAAATTGTGTTTTGTCTTTCCCATAATGCATTCTGTATGCAAGGTTTACAATTTTGTATACCAAAATGTATGCAAACTAGACACTTGTTGCAAATATAACTTAAATGTATGTTTATATGATGTCTTGCATTTAAAAGCACAGTGTTATATCAGGGCTCAATATGAGATACCTTTTACATATAAAAGTATGATGTAGATGTAATAAAACTATGTAGATTACATTTTTAGCTCATCAGGCCTGAAAGGCTAGATGGGCTTATGGCATGTCTATTCGTCTAGTTGCTTCCTTAAACTTTTCATGCAATTTTGTGGGGTGGCACTTTTCACCTAACGGATCAAAGTTTGTTGATTTGGTCCCCACCCCTTCTCAAATATGTGGATGACAGGCATTATCCTATAACCTTTAAACGACTTCTCCAAAACCTGCAGTACCAAATCCTGATTGAGCTTCAGAGCCAATGACTATATTTTAAAGAATGTTAAACAGGAACATGAATGATTCAGGCTTGGTCAACAATCCTGTTTAACCATGGTTTATGACATCCTTTTATAGGGTTACTATCACATCCATGTACAGTGATGTAGCTTTTTTAAGTGAAAAATGACAGGGTTTTTAAATGAGCCATTACACTTGTTATGTTTGTTTGATTTCAAGACTGACTTTCTACAATAGAACAAAAAATGGATTAAATATGTATAATAAGTCATTTTTCTAGTTTGTTTTACTTTTTACTTTTTACTCAGCATTTCAAAGTGTTTCTGCGAGGAACAGTTTGTAATGTCATAAGTCCTCTTACCTAATGTAGGAATCTCAATCTCTGACTGGTCCACGTGTCCCTATACACCATCAATCCGGTACATAAAACGTGATGGAGGGAGAATGAATGCCTTATACCCAGCCAGTGACATCATATCTCAATACGTTATTGAGAAACTCAACAAAAACAATGACAGATGTATCCAAAAAATAGTTTTACAAGAAACGATACAATTTGATTCACGAATAAACCTATCAGCAAAAAACATGCTTTTATGACAATTCGAGTGGTAATGGCGATGGTGTACACAAAGCACTGTATTTGTGCAACTGGCACAACAATCTTGACATAATTTTGCAAGTGCATAAATAAAGAGTGCTACGGGATATAAAAGTATTTAATCGCTTACCGCTCGTATCCAACCAGGAGAAGATATTTTTATCCACAAATTTGTATCAAACTACTAGCACTCAGCTGCAGGCACGATCAGCACGATTGGCACTTGTGACCTCAACCCATGTCAATAACACATGCACTGGACAATGCATTGAATAATTATCAAATGCATTCATTGGACGGAATACATTTGAAGGCGTTATGTGATGACTTTCCTGTGACTGACATTACCTGGTCGCCAACAATTTATTGACCAGCTTTTAAAAACTAACATTCAGAAAGTAAATACATGTATTGTCTTTAAAAATGGCTTCTCCTGACATAACTCCTAAACCAGTTTTAAGGTCATCAGGCCTGAAAGGCCTGAAAGGCCCGATGGGCTTATGGCATGGCATGGTGTCCGTCCGGCCATCCGTCCGTCTGTAAACTTTTCGCTTTTTCGACTTCTTCTCCAGAACCAATGACTCTAGAGAGCTGAAATTTTATGTACAGACTCATTGACTGAAGGGGATTCTAAATTGTAGATTTGGTGACCCTGTGACTCTAAATAAGGACCACAGGAGTCATAACCTAAAAAGCTATTTTCATCTTCTTCTCCAGTCCCAAAAGCTCTAGAAAGCTGAAATGTTATGTACACACTCTTTGGCCAATGGGCATTCTAAATTGTAGATTGGTGACCTTGTGACCCCAAATATGAACCACAGGGGTCTTTGCCTGAAAAACCTGTTGTAATGAGCTGTGAACGTAATAAGATTTTATATGCACTTCATTCAGAATAGAAAAGTAATCCCTAAAGACCTGAATGAGAGTCATCTCACCTCCTAATACATGCTTTGAGAAATGCAGAAATTGAGAAAAGAAAGTAACTTTGCATTTTAATCTTATTTAATAGGAATGTAAATTATATGTCAGCTTAAGAGTAATACTACGTTATGGACATATTTGATGTAATCGATGTGAAATTAGAACTATTGAATAGCCTGTGAAGTGAATATTGTGACAGACTGCATAGGAAAAATTGAAGAGGAATTAAGAAGTGTTTTATTTTACATTAGATATGTGAACTAAATATGACTGGTGAAATAAGGCTATTAGAACTAGCTACATGAGTTTGTGATACCACATCTTCTTTTCCAGTAAAGCAAAATAAATAAAGATGGGGAAAATAATATTTAAAATATGTAATTCACTGGCACTGAGTCCAGGGTCTGCATGTTGTGTAATTGCAGGTGTTGACCTGGGGAGTGACCACTGCCTGGCAGAGATGCAAAAAGCAGCTAATACACAGAGGTTTCAGGTTACTTCAAACGTCTCTGCTGTGATTTAGGCTTACACTCAGATGCTCAAGACAATTTATTAATTATACCCCCACTACGAAGTAGTCGGGAGTATATAGCGGTCAGCACGTCCGTCCGTCCGTCCGTCCGTCCGGTTTTTGTTCCGCTCATAATTCTGAAACCAGTTGCTCAAATTTTACGAAACTTGATATGTACAATCACCATGATGTGTACATCTGCCTTTTGTATGTTTCGTACTCTAATTTGCATAATTTATGCAAATTTTTTCCGTTTTTCGACTTTGCCATTCAGTTTTTGTTTCACTCATAACTCAAATAGTAATCGTTCAAATGTCTTGTAACTTGATACATATAATCATCACGATGTGTACATCTGCCTTTCGTATGTTTCATACCCTCATTTGCATAATAATGCAAATATTCTCCGTTTTCGACTTAACCATTCACACTTTTTGTTCCACTCATAACTCTGAAAGCAGTTGTCCAAATGTTAAGAAACTTGATATGTACAATCACCATGATGTGTACATCTGCCTTTTGTATGTTTCATACCCTCATTTGCATAATTTATGCAAATTTTCTCCGTTTTTCATCCTCGCCATTCACACTTTTTGTTCCACTCATAACTCAGACACTAATTGTTCAAATGTTACGAAACCACTGATGTGTACATCTGTCATTTTTATATTTCATACCCTCATTTGCATATTTGTATGTTTCATACCCTCATTTGCATATTTAATGACATTTTTCAAATTTTTCGACTTTTACTTCTAAAACATGCTTACAAGTGTAATACTTACTCTGCTTTAATAATACTTATATATAATGGTCTGTTCATACAAAAGTTTAAACATTGATGCCCTTTTGCTATTTTCAAACATTTCTTTTTTACCAATGTTAAAAGCGGGGGTATCATGAGTGAGCTGTGCTCACTAATTCTCTTGTTAAATATTGAAAAGGAGCCTATGAGAAACAGGATTTTTAGAAACAGATGGGGGGCTTCTTTTCAATATGTAATACATGTTGATAATTCCAGAATGAAAATAAGAAGTAAAGCAATAAAATGCAAAGGTCTACATTATTTATAATTAATGTGGATTAAGGTGTAACCAATTTTGATAATAACTTTTAATTTGATGACTGGGCAATGACTTATTATGTGATATCTTAATCTTTTCCTTAGAGATAAATCCCAATGAGCTTCAGAGTCAATGGCTCTATTTTTGAGATACTACCGGTAGTTACGCGAGGAAGCTCAAACTCTGAAGATATCATCTTTGTAGGAGTGATGTACATTCTTAAATCATTCTAATTTTTAGCTCATCAGGCCTGAAAGGCCCGATGGGCTTATGGCATGGGATGGCTTCCGTCCATCCGTCCGTCCGTAAACTTTTTGCTTTTTCGACTTCTTCTCCAGAACCAATGACTCCAGAGAGCTGAAATTTTATGTGCAGACTCCTTGGCTGAAGGGGATACTAAATTGTAGATGTGGTGACCCTGTGACCCCAAACGTGGCTCACAGGGGTCATAACCTAAAAAGCTATTTTCATCTTCTTCTCCAGAACCAATGACTCCAGAGAGCTGAAATTTTATGTACAGATTCCTTGGCTGAAGGGGATTCTAAATTGTAGATTTGGTGACCCTGTGACCCCAAATGTGGCTCACAGGGTTCATTACCTAAAAAGCTATTTTCATCTTCTTCTCAAGTCCCAATGAACGTAGAGAGTTGAAATTTTATGTAAAGACTCCTTGACTGAAGGGGATTCTAAATTGTAGATTTGGTGACCAAATATGGGTCACAGAGGCAGTGACCTAAAATGCTATTTTCATCATCTTCTCCAGTCCAAATGGCTCTAGCGAGCTGAAATTATATGTACAGACTCCTTGGCTGTAAGGGATTCTAAATTGTAAATTTGGTGAGCCTGTGACCCCAAATATGGGTCACAGGGATCATAACCTAAAAGCCTATTTCAATTTACACCATATTTCTGAGATTTTATGTGCACTTCAGCCAGTATTCAATGGGAACAAGAAATAAGATTAATGTCTACATTATGGACATGTTTAATGTGAATCTATTTGAAATGAGAACTACTGAATACCCTTTGAAGGAATAACTTAAAAAGGAATTAGATTTGTTTTATTTTATATGAGATATATGTGAATTGAATATGACTGGTGATGACTGGTGATAGCATAGGACTATAAAAGAAGTAGCTACATGAGATTGTGACACCACACCTATTTTCACCTTCTTCTCCAGTATAGAAAAATAAACAATTGAAGGAAAACAAAATCTAACATATATATTTTACTGGCTGTGAGTCCAGTGTCTGCATGTTATGTAATTGCATTGTGTTGACCTGGGGTGACCACTGCCTGGCAGAAGGATGAAAACTTAAAGCAACACAGAGGTTTCAGGTTACTTCAAACTACTGTGTTATAGACTGTGTGTGAGACTGCTTTAGTCTTAAACTGACTATTGAAATGGACCCTATGAGAAATGGGATTTTCAAAAACTGAGCCTCCTATTCATTATGTAATAAATGTTGATATTTCCAGAATGCAATTAAGAATTAAAACAATATAATGCAAAGCCCTATGATATATATAATGAATGTGGATTAATGTGTAACCAATTTTGATAATAAAAAAATGATGACTTGGCAATGTCTTATAATCAGCAAGGGTTTTAAAAAGGTTTTTTTTCATTTTCTTCTACAGCCCCAGGCCATTATTGTAATAGCTGACAGTTTTGAAGTGTATGCAAAGAATTGTTTATTCATTATTATATAATGTGTGTAGGATATTAAAAAATAGTATTATCTCTCCACCACATTATTATATGTTTGATACCAGCAATTTATTTTCAAGCTACAAAACAAACACTTGCTCATATATTACATGAAAAACATCTTTCTATGCATTATCTATGCATATATTGTCATACTAACATTTATAACAAATAACATGTTTCTGTGCAACTTTGTGTTGCTCTTTCAACACACATATATATAGCAGATTGGCAAAGTTATGGTAACAAAATATTTTTAAACTGCTTTAATCGTTTCACTGCCTAGATTCTTATATTATTACTTCATTCCATTGTCTGACCATTGCTATAAAGCCCACTCCATAACATACCCCACTTATTATCTCCTGATGAGCTACAGAGGCCATGGCTCTATTTTTACCGTTTTCTGTCATGATTTGGAAATATCCCTACAACAATTGCATTTGATAAGTTTCTGTGGCAATTTCATTGCAGGACTTGCCGCTAATGGATACAATATTGCTCAAGTGACGTTAAAGATCCATCGTCTTTGTTGATGAACATATCGGAAAATTGCCAAAAATCTATTTCATTGAAAAATATATACTTAATTTTTCGCAGATTTGTTCGACCTAAAATAAGCGAAGAAATCGTACTAAGGTCATTTCCAGTCTAATTATAGAGCAAGTCTATTATTTTCAAATGCACGGCACTCACACATTGTAAACACATACACAGAAGAAGAAAAAGTTTATGAGTGCTGAAGTAAATTGAAATATATAATTTTGGCGTTTTTCATTTAGCCATTTCCTTCAATTTTGTGTTTCCCAGAGATGTTGAAATAACTGTTTTACCCAACGAGGTATTATACTTGCATTTTAAAAATCAATGAGAATATATACATAATATATTAGTCATAGTTTGATGACATTGTAACACTAAAAATATCATTTAACATGGAAAATGTCAATAATTTGTACATATTCACAAGACATTTAGAAACACGTTACTATAACAATCGTCACATTCAGTAATGTGTGACACGGGTAACTTGCAGGAGAAAAGTGAAAATCATGTGGGTTGCTAGGACTTGTGAAATAGATAAGCACGCATGCATTGAAAACATTTGTTGCTGTGTAATGCAATAACAGAATTCTGTTTATATGACGTCAAATTCTACTGACGCGCGTTGATCGAAGTTGTACTTTCTCTTTGAGACCAAATTTCATTGGATTATTGTGATACGAAAAATATTTATCATATAGACATGTTGTAGATAACATATATCTCTAGCGATTGATATTATTAGTATGTTTTCAAAGAATATTTTTTGTGTATTTTAAACACTAACATACTGGATGGTTCTTAAAACAATCACTCACTAACCCATTGTGATATTTAGATGACCAAGTGATCGATTTTCTTCTTTCTTAGTATCCTGGACTTGTGCACTTACACCGACAGTGATATTTGTTTTCATAATCATGGCAAGAGATTGTTCAGGAGATTTACAAATAATGCCTGTTCTATGTTCACGGTCAATGCCATGCCAACGGCGAACTTCAATTGGTAGATTATGGTTGCAGGTTTATTTTAAAATTAGTAAATACACGTAAGCTTGCAGGAATAGATAATTTTCTAACATCGGAATACGTTTAATATATTTATAAGAGAAACCTTAGGGCTTTCTTCTATTTCAGTTTTCCACTTTTGGCAAGATTTGATGTCCATGTGACTCCAAAATGGGACCAAAGAGGTCACTGATGATCCCTAATTCAATGCTTAATCGCCCTAAAATATAAAAATAGAGCCATTGACTCTGTAGCTCATCAGGTTTTATATACATAAACTAAATTAGTTTCAAAATGTCAACTTCTAGATGAGCTCATGAGAGGTACAACAAATCGGAAGCACTTTAAATGGAGAAGATGAAATTGGTCTTAAGGTCCTTACCCCTCTGACCTATCTTTGATGCAAGAGATAAAATCCCCTACAAATAAAGACACCAAGGGGGTTCCAAACTGGAAAACTGAATACTGAACTTCAGTTGTCTTTTCAGAGTCACCAAACAATTTCCTTTTTAGGTTACATGGGGAAAACTGACTTGATTTACCTCCGAAGGGAGAGAAGGCTTATAGACCCATAGTTCACCTAATTCCATCATTCCAAGAAAGACACAATCTTGTGTAGAGATTTGGTAACCCGTCGGCACAAAATATGATCACGTATTTTCAAGGGTAAACGTTCAGGGAAAGTGACTTCTTGGGCACAGTGTCCTTGGCAATGTTGACTCTGTTAAGACAACTGAACTCTTCTATTGGCATTAGTTTAAACCTGACGAGCTTCAGAGCCTATGTTCTCATTGTTCAATCCTCAGAAGAAATTTAAAGAATTCAATTGAGCGTGTATTCGTCTATTTCCCTTCATCTATTACACAGCCAGATAAGTAGAACTAGAATAGTTTTGAAGTTCTTCGTCACGATAGTACAACATTTTCCAACTCTGTCTCCCATCACGAATACAAAAAACGACGCCCGCTGTCAATGAATGAAGCTCACAATAGATGTATTTATTTCAAACGTGGGTCAACAATAGTACTTTAGACAAAAATAACAAACAATAGTCGTCAAATATATTTAGACACGTCTGGTAATGATGTAGACATGAAGCCACAACACGTGTTCTTCAAATATAAACCTTTACTGATATAAACAACACTGCGTGCCAATATGGAACACTGTTTCGTCATCACAAACTAGTAATAACGTAAAGGTCATTACCAACGTACGTGAAAAAGCGAAAACGACACCATAATTAAGTGTAAAAGACGTCAATGGTATCTATTAAGTGTGGACATTGTATTTAGAAATTGGGGTATGCTTGATAAAGCATTCCTTCCTTATCACGATTGATTGGATTATCTGGATTGATTTTTTCAATAAAATCCCACAAAGCACTAGGGGGAAAGGGATTCATCAACAATGATGTGAAAAGTACATCCTATTCAAATTCCTGATTATCCTAAAAATATATCAATATCTTTCATCTCATCATCTTACAATTCAATATTTCAATATTTCTCACAGCTGTAAATCATGTTCCCGACATCCACATTAATCCAAATACTATTTCAAATTATCTAATAAGACGTGAACGTTGGAAACATTCAATCAAGACGAATTTTGGTTAGAACGCATCCATTTCGAATTAAACTGATATTTAACATACATGTAGTTTATTACCGATATGGTTGAAAATAATAGTTAATATCACTGATACGAGTACATGTTCACATTTTCCTAGCAACCATTGTTTCACCGCGACTTCCCGTATTTCGTCGTTCGTAACGTCACTGCAGCTCGCCGTCGCAAGCGAGATGAGAGTTTCCTGACCATTTTAACGCGAACCACATGGAGTTCAATAAGTAATAAAGAAAGTATTACACTCGAAAGTGTGCCATATGACTTTTACGAAACTCGTGCAAATTTGTGTATAACCCCTGCTCTCGCTCGGACAATAAAAACAAATTCACAATCGGTTTTTCGTAAAAGTCGTATGACACACTTCCTCGGGTAATAATCTCTATTTGTTTGGCTGCAAACTGATGAGATGAGGACTGTGTCCAACACACCCATGTCTATTGTTTTGAACAGTAACAACTCGCATTTTGAAAACTCCAAAAGACGTCGTTTAGAGTCAAATGTTGATCACTTATCACACTTATAAATCATTATGTTTTGCACTACAACATCTCCCCACTCCTCGCACTCCGGATTCGTTGTCTGGACTTTTGCCTATCGTCTGCTTCCGGTTTGTTGAAAGCAACGTGCGTTCCTAACCTGACATACAAGTTGCTGTCTCTCCTGTCCACCTTGAGCTGTTCGCTTCCTTCAGGGAATATCAGCGAGGAGTGAACTCGAATCAAGTCCGAGAGCAGACGACTTGGTCCAAACGATTCTCCGTCTTGGGCTATTGGTTGTCTTGAAGACTTTGATGTACTAGGGCTGCAACCCATTGTTTTGCAGAGTTTCTGCAACAGTGTTGGCTGGTTTGAGGACTCGAGTAACTGTCAAGGATCTTTATA
The DNA here is from genome assembly GCA_936450465.1 of Gibbula magus. NCBI lineage: Eukaryota > Metazoa > Mollusca > Gastropoda > Trochida > Trochidae > Gibbula > Gibbula magus. Next base: position 12,672,212 of record OW388290.1, on the reverse strand, counting down.
TCTGGAAAGATACAGGGTAATGATTACAAGGTGCTAAGGGGTATCATTCGTCATCGTTGTACTTTTTAGCTAAATATGTTGACATAAGTGACATAAATGTAGAGTCTACTATTATTTCAGAAGCAAGCTTTATAGTAAAAGGTTTTTATTTCGGCGTTTCTAACATTCAAACAAGCAACAAAATAAAGTGAGCGTGGCTCACTAATACCCCCGATTGTTCAAGTTTGACGTTTTTATTTTACTTATAGAGAGAGGTGTTTGCACACCTAAGGATTGATAAGTTATGAAATGTAATTGCTAAGATTAAAGTGATTGTGAAAAGGGTAGGACAAGTCTCTTCATGTAAAAAAAAGGTGGTTTAAGTAAAAGTAGGAATTATAGTAACTTGAAAAGGTAGGGGTAACATAATACACTACTGCCAATACCACTGATTTCAACTTTATTTTGTAAATTATTCCATCATAATGATTCATTCAAGTGACTTGAAACAACAGGTACATGGAAGCACACCCCTGTAAGCACAGTGAGAGTATAATAAAGCAGTTTATGACTGAAAGCAAAGAAAATTGCACTTTTTCCAAAATATAACCAGTGGAAATATAAAAAAGTAAAATCAACAAGAACACAGAAGTAGCTTTTGATGAAAGTTACATGAAAAAGAAAATGATTAAGTCAACAAATCACAACACAGAAGTAGCTTCATTCATTCTAGCTCTGAGAATGACGAAGTAAAAAACTTTTTAAGAATCGCCAACAAATAAAAATTCACCTAATCGTGTTAAGATGAATAGTTTTTCTGTAATCGGTCGCACAAAAAATAATCAGAATATTACTAAGTTAAAAAATACAAAAATTCATCCAAAAATAAAGAAAATCGCCAAAAATTCAAAAATTCGGTTTAAATTTCGCACTGCACCTCTCCTAGTGGTGAAGAAGACATGTTCCAACTTTGAAAAGGATGAGATCAATAGTTTTTCTGTAATCGATCGGACAAAAATTGTCTTCGGACGGAAGGACGGACGGAATCGTTGGTATTACTATATACCCCCGACCTTTTTCGGTCGGGGATATAAAAAAATATTTTGGATCAAAGGTGAATAGTGAAAATAAGGAAAGTCAAAGAAAGGCCACGTTCAACTTCAGGGCTCATTTTCACGAAACGTTCAAAGCCGAAATAACCTTAAGGTTCATTGTCGCCCATATGTTAAGGATGGTCTCAACCAGTTCACACCCATACGCATACCAAGACCCAGACCTATACCCGTACTAGGCTTCCTCTGTGACAGTGGTCATGAGGGGAGGGGAAGGAGAGTCTTTCAGTTTTCTGTGTATAACATGAATTATATGAAATATACCAAACCAACAACAACAAAAAACACAGTCGATGACATCCTTCTAAACTATTTCCAGCTTTCCAATGGGCGGTTATCTATGTTTCGTCTCAATCGATATGTCGTTTCTTTACAATCTAAAGACAATACAGGTAATGAACTATACATAAAGCATAACGACCAAATCACGTAGCTAACGAAGAACAGCGGTAATTGGGTTGTTTTTCTACGTTGGATGACACGTCCAAGCAACTGCCCAAAGAGATGTTTATAAATATGTACATGCAGCTACATGCCATTAAGAACTCAACACAAGAGAGGACTACCGCAATTTTGAATATGAAGCACTATTTTTCAAATAGTAAACAATTTTATTTAACAACTAAGTATAACATTTTTTTAAAGTTTCGTAATGATTACACATGTCCATCCACACTTCATAGGTACGCCGCGCTCCACTGGTACTCTACAAATCCTGTCTTACTGGTAGATTGACAAATCATGTCCTACTGGTAGATAGACAAATCATGTCCTACTGGTAGATTGACAAATCCTGTCCTACTGGTAGATTGACAAATACTGTCCTACTGGTAGATTGACAAATCATGTCCTACTGGTAGATTGACAAATCCTGTCCTACTGGTAGATTGACAAATCCTGTCCTACTGGTAGATTGACAAATCATGTCTTACTGGTAGATTGACAAATCATGTCCTACTGGTAGATTGACAAATCATGTCCTACTGGTAGATAGACAAATCATGTCCTACTGGTAGATTGACAAATACTGTCCTACTGGTAGATTGACAAATCATGTCCTACTGGTAGATAGACAAATCATGTCCTACTGGTAGATTGACAAATCATGTCCTACTGGTAGATTGACAAATCCTGTCTTACTGGTAGATTGACAAATCATGTCCTACTGGTAGATTGACAAATCATGTCCTACTGGTAGATAGACAAATCATGTCCTACTGGTAGATAGACAAATCCTGTCCTACTGGTAGATAGACAAATCCTGTCCTACTGGTAGATTGACAAATCATGTCCTACTGGTAGATTGACAAATCATGTCCTACTGGTAGATTGACAAATCATGTCCTACTGGTAGATAGACAAATCATGTCCTACTGGTAGATAGACAAATCCTGTCCTACTGGTAGATTGACAAATCCTGTCCTACTGGTAGATTGACAAATACTGTCCTACTGGTAGATTGACAAATCCTGTCCTACTGGTAGATTGACAAATCATGTCCTACTGGTAGATTGACAAATCATGTCCTACTGGTAGATTGACAAATACTGTCCTACTGGTAGATTGACAAATCATGTCCTACTGGTAGATAGACAAATCATGTCCTACTGGTAGATTGACAAATCATGTCCTACTGGTAGATTGACAAATCCTGTCCTACTGGTAGATTGACAAATCCTGTCCTACTGGTAGATTGACAAATACTGTCCTACTGGTAGATTGACAAATCCTGTCCTACTGGTAGATTGACAAATCCTGTCCTACTGGTAGATAGACAAATCATGTCCTACTGGTAGATTGACAAATCCTGTCCTACTGGTAGATAGACAAATCATGTCCTACTGGTAGATTGACAAATCCTGTCCTACTGGTAGATTGACAAATCCTGTCCTACTGGTAGATTGACAAACCCTGTCTTACTGGTAGATTGACAAATCCTATCTTACTGGTAGATTGACAAATACTGTCCTACTGGTAGATTGACAAATCCTGTCCTACTGGTAGATTGACAAATCCTGTCCTACTGGTAGATTGACAAACCCTGTCTTACTGGTAGATTGACAAATCCTATCTTACTGGTAGATTGACAAATACTGTCCTACTGGTAGATTGGCAAATCCTGTCCTACTGGTAGATTGACAAATCTTGTCCTACTGGTAGATTGACAAATCATGTCCTACTGGTAGATTGACAAATCCTGTCCTACTGGTAGATTGACAAATCATGTCCTACTGGTAGATTGACAAATCCTGTCCTACTGGTAGATTGACAAATCCTATCTTACTGGTAGATTGACAAATCATGTCCTACTGGTAGATTGACAAATCCTGTCCTACTGGTAGATTGACAAATCCTGTCCTACTGGTAGATTGACAAATCCTGTCCTACTGGTAGATTGACAAATCCTGTCCTACTGGTAGATTGACAAATCATGTCCTACTGGTAGATTGACAAATCATGTCCTACTGGTAGATTGACAAATCATGTCCTACTGGTAGATTGACAAATCCTGTCCAACTGGTAGATTGACAAATCCTATCTTACTGGAAGATTGACAAATCATGTCCTACTGGTAGATTGACAAATCATGTCTTACTGGTAGATTGACAAATCATGTCCTACTGGTAGATTGACAAACACTGTCCTACTGGTAGATTGACAAATACTGTCCTACTGGTAGATTGACAAATACTGTCCTACTGGTAGATAGACAAATCATGTCCTACTGGTATATTGACAAATCCTGTCCTACTGGTATATTGACAAATCCTGTCCTACTGGTAGATAGACAAATCCTGTCCTACTGGTAGATTGACAAATCATGTCCTATTGGTAGATTGACAAATCATGTCCTACTGGTAGATTGACAAATCCTGTCCTACTGGTAGATAGACAAATCCTGTCCTACTGGTAGATTGACAAATCATGTCCTACTGGTATATTGACAAATCATGTCCTACTGGTATATTGACAAATCCTGTCCTACTGGTAGATAGACAAATCCTGTCCTACTGGTAGATAGACAAATCCTGTCCTACTGGTAGATTGACAAATCATGTCTTACTTGTTGATAGACAAATCATGTCCTACTTATAGACAGACAAATCCTGTCCTACTGGTAGATAGACAAATCCTGTCCTACTGGTAGATTGACAAATCATGTCTTACTTGTTGATAGACAAATCATGTCCTACTTATAGACAGACAAATCCTGTCCTACTTATAGACAGACAAATCCTGTCCATCTGGTAGATAGACAAATCATGTCCTACTTGTTGATAGACAGATCATGTCCTACTGGTAGACAGACAAATTCTGTCCTACTGGTAGATAGACATATAGCGTCCTACTGGTAGACAGACAAATCCTGTCCTACTGGTAGATTGACAAATTCTGTCCTACTGGTAGACAGACAAATCCTGTCCTACCTGTAGATGGACATATCCATCCGTCACCGGTTATTTCCCTTGACCTTTTCCGTCTTATCCTATTGAGCATTTTCTTTGGTTACTGACTTCGTCACGCCGGCCAAGGGCGGGTAATTTTATTACATATTTCTCCGATAGAGTTTCCCATGGGTGATATAGTGGAGAGTAACGGAGCATTTATAACACCCTGGGTAACCGAGGATGACGTCATGTAGACTTCAAGAATCGTATCGTATCAACATAAATATACTTGTCCCAATTACTCACAAATCATGTTATTTTAGTTAATAATGACTCTGCTTTTGCCTTTCATGTTCATGTCTTTGTTCTCAACTTACCATCGCTGTCGCATGTTTTCTTTGTAATAATATCTCACGTCCTTGGAAATACATGGTATGGTACCGTTTCGACACTAGGTTTAATATTTAAACTAATTTGAATATTGATGTACGAAGCACTTTCTTATACACTCTGATATCAGATTATAAGTTAATGTGGGCAGTGAGAAAGGTAGGAATAACGTATTTCCATATGCTAGTTAATTGTATTAGTTTCCGTAATTGATAACTACTCAAATGGTAATTCTATTGCTTAATTGTTCTCATACTTAGACACAAATAATCACAAATATCTCTGACCATATACCATATAAGATAAGTCATTCACAATCTGTTATATACTTGTCTCTCCACAAAACACACAACAATACAGCCACTGACTCTGTAGCACATCATATTTTGAAAAGGTTATAAAAAAAGGTTGGAAATTTAAAATGTTAGCAGTCGTAGTTGTCAGAGGGTGAACATATCTACTATTTATAATCTCTTTATAATCTATTTATAATTATTATAATCTACATTGATTCTGTTAGTAGAAACAGTGTCACGAAACCTATATTTTCAATTCATAATCAACATTGGTCAAGAACGATTTAAGTTCTTGAAAAGGAGACGAAATAGTATAAGTTGTGGTCTCTGTACCCCTTACACTCCTTGGAAAGTTATTTCTCTTGTTGAAGTTGAGGGTTACATGCCATAGCCACCATCGGCGAAGGCTGGCTATCATACAACCACCATGGTTGGTTATGAGGTATCAAACTAAAATACAAATGGACTTGTAAAATTTGAAAAAAATATCAAATTAGAAATGAAAAGTTTGTAAGCAAAAAGTTGATGAGTTAAATGCAAGATTTAAGCACGTAAGTGTGGGAAATAGAAGCTCTACTGAACTCACTGGAATTTTCCGGCAAAACATCAACTTCAACATTGAACATCGAACTAATTGACCATTTACACATGAAGAAGCTGACCAATAGTACTATAGTTCGTTAACTGAATTAAAGTATCTTCCATAACTTTCGTCTCTATAAAACATTCCAACAATATTTTTTAATAAGAAGTTGAAAAACGGACAACAATGAGTTCACACTAAATGAACAAATGAAGAATCTGAATATATCCTTGATTCTAAAATACCAACGTCCCAATCACGAGAACGCCAAGAATCTACACCAAGCGAGGTTACACTATATGATTTAAGGAATTTAAAGAAGTTGGAAAGTTCTTTTTAAACATGAGGTAATTTTACGTATGGCAATAGCAGATAATGAATTTCCCCTATTTGGGAAATGACCAACTTGACGAAAAATCCTCCAACAGTATCTGTACTGTTGGCGCATGGGAGCATTGTAAACACTCATCCGACACCCAGTAATGACTGATATGACACTGCTCCTGATAGTGCTAATGACACGCATGGTGTTAACATGGTGGTGATTAACAAGATCCAAAAAGTCTACAACTCATCAATTAATATAGCTATATCACAATATTTGTTATGCCCTTGATCGGAGAGAAAATTACTGTATGGTGTTTTGCGATGTGTCAAAAGCTTTTGATAGAGTATGGCACAGAGGTTTATTACATAAACTAAGAAATTACGGCATAGGAGATGAATTACTTAGCTGGATACATTGTTACCTTAATGGTAGAATCCAAAGGGTTTCTTCTAAATGGTTCGTTATCGAAACCCCAATTGTTATCTGCTGGGGTACCCCAGGGTTCAGTCCTTGGTCCCTTTCTGTTTATTGTTTATAAAAACGACATTGCAGATGAGCTTGATTGTGCTGCACGCTTGTTCGCTGATGATACATCAATGGGATTTTCATCCATAGACCATAGGCTTATGCAAGAGACACTAAACAGACATCTCAAAACTGTATCGTGTTGGGCTAAACATTGGCTTGTTACCTACAATCCAAGTAATACGGAAGCTATTCTTTTTAGTCTTAAAATAACCATGACATTTTGAATTTTGAAATTAGCAAACCAGAGTGTGACTTTCCACAAACATCTTGGAATAATATTCTCATCTGATTGCAAATGGAATACCCATATAGACAGCATTGTGAAAACATCTTACGCCATAGTTTCATCCCTGAGAAAATTAAAGTTTATATTAAACAGAGAGAATCTTAGTAAGATATACATCATTTTTATAAGACCACATTTAGAGTACGCCTGTGAACTTTGGGATGGTTGTTCAGCAGAGTTATCAGATAAAATTGAAAAGGTTCAATTCGAGGCCGCCAGAATAGTTACTGGTCTACCTTAATATGCTTAAAGAGAATCGTTGACTTATGAAACAGGATGGCAATCGTTGAAAGAGAGAAGAACACTTCGTAAATTATCTCAATCTAAATATATATATAATGCCCCATCATACCTGTGTGACACCATGCCTCAAACTGTTGAATCTAGAACCAGTTATAATAATGTTGTGATCTGTCCTTGCCTTATAACCGCACAATGCTTTATAGTCAATCATTTTCCCCTTCATGTTCAAAACTTTGGAATAACCTCCCACTACAAATAAGAGAATCTGTTTCTATTAAAAGTTTTAAATCGTATATATACCCACGTAAGTCAAAAGTGCCCGAATATTGTTCATTTGGTAAAAGAAAACTCAACATAATTCATACTCAGTTAAGATATTCAAATAGTAAATTAAACGAAGATTTATATAAAATTGAGCTCGTAGAAAATCCTGGCTGTAATTGCAAATGTATTTGTGAAAATCCCCAGCACTATTTTATGGAATGTATGACTTATTGTAATATCAGACATCAAATGTTTCGAAATATTAATAGAATATGTAACCGCAGAACATTGGTAACTCTAGAAATATTGTTAAATGGCAGTGGAGATCTTTCTTACAATGACAACGTTCAGATTTTCAGAGAAGTTCAAACGTGTAATATCTCTCTGAAAGATTTAATGATTAGATGATTGTTTACCCGCATTATATAAGTATAATTCCTAGTTATTTTCCTATCATTGCCTTGCTCATGTCTGTGTATTTCCTCTTTATATTTTCACGCTATGTGTTTGTATATATACATATATATATATATATATATATATATATATATATATATATATATATTGTGACGACCATGCGAACATAGCCTCTTGTCAGGATGGCTAGTTTTAAATTCTTTCTCCGATTAGTTCTCAAACAGGCAAAAGATCACCAACAAATGAGTTACCTTAATTAATTTTATTCCTAACACATGGAATTGAACACAACAATAACATTTCTGGTCACACACCAGTGGATGGGCTCTCTGAGCCAATATATTAAATCAGATGGTTCTTAGTAGATATTATCTATATTTAGGATTTGGATGTGTATTTAATACTTTATGGTAATACTATGAAAGGTATTGAATGGCGCACAGATCTACCTTCTATATGTAATAAGCTGTTAACTGACGAACTCTGAACGACAACAACTGGAATCTAAAGGATCACCTGCTACCTCAAGATATACAACTTATAAATATCACTCTACAATATATGTTAATTACCACAGACACTATACTGTAATATATCAACAACTCAATACCACAGACACTATACTGTAATATATCAACAACTCAATACCACAGACACTATACTGTAATATATCAACAACTCAATACCACAGACACTATACTGTAATATATCAACATCTCAATATCACAGAAAATACTTTGAAACTGTGAATGACTGATATTACAAGACTTTAACTGTAATATGACTACAATTGCTATCTTCAGAACTGAACTGGAATAAAATGTCAACAACCAATATTACCGGAATTGAACCGTAATATGTCTACAACTGATATAATCTACAATATATCAACGACTGGGATGGCTCCGCAATATTCAAGAACTAATATCACAGAGCGAACTTCACGACAATAACGATACGCAGGCACCCTGAACCTTGTTCAGTTTGCCATGGTAAACTTGTAAAAATAAACTCCCTTCAAACACTTCGTAAAACTTTATTGGATCACCGAGGACCGGACAGTGTTTGTTACTAATTCTATGAGTCGAAACGATACTAATTCTATGCTATTCTAATTATATGAGCCTTCTCTAATTCTAACATTAATAACCCGATAAAATTCCGATTAACCAACTGACCTAAGTCTGACCGCCTTCAACAATTATCTGAGCAAGACTGAATCAAAACAGAACGAGACCTCTATTTATAACCTTGTATCACGTGATCCAACACTGTTGGATATTTTCCAACACCGCTGAATTTATTCCGCACTGTCGGATTTTTCCAACACCGCTGGAAAAATCACGCAGAAATCTGTCGATAATTTCCAACACCGCTGAATTTATTCCGCACTGTTGGAATGACCTACGTGACCGGAGCGGTCAACTATCAATGAAAATTACCTCAAAATACAAGATGCATGCTTGCAAATGCTTAAATATACATTAATCTAGCAAAACCTGACAATAAAATAGTAATTGCAAGCAATTAGACAACGTTAACTAATGACAGCAAAATATACCTACACGACTAGCCCGCGAAAGTTTGACAGCTCTGACCCGGAAGTAAACAAAGTTAGAACCTGGTCAGAGGTCAAGGCTGTTAGCAAGGTTGCACACATGGATAGTACCACGAGGAGAAATGGGGGATAAATAACAAGGTATTTACTTTAATTTAGACTGACATGAATGCATACGCTTATATAAATGACAATAAATACGTTAATATTGAACTTTATACGTTTGGAATACGATACGATGAATTTAACAACATGAATTAGGTGATGAGAAATATTTACGATCGAAATGTTTACGTTTGAAAAAATGGTCATAAAAATATAGCAATTAAAAATAGTGGATCCTCGCAATACCCTCCGCTTAGCTGTGTTGCGCCCTCGTAACACTACCAATAGAAATACATCTGAGACACACTAAAAATATGAATGGTATCCTATCACGATAAGACTCTGGCAGCCAATTTAACAATGATGATGATAAATATAAACATTCAAGAACTCTGTTAGAGAAATATGGAAATAGAATTTATGAAGATAAAAATGTCAAACGTTGATAATGGACATTCCAGGAACATTATTTTACTCAGATGAAGACCTAAACCTATAAGCAGTATCCTCAGTAGGATTTACAAATTACTCATCTTTTCCTAACGTCAAATCGTCCTAACTCCTATAAGATCCTCAGTAGGATTTACCAGTTACAGTGATAGCCTATAATACTCTCAGTAGAGTTTACAAATTACATTAATTCCCTAATATCGGCGTCGGTTGTTGTAGTCCCGCTTCCGGTTCTCTGCGAAGGGGGTTCGTTCTGGCGACTTCCTCCTCATCTGGGATGACAGGTCCTGGATGGCGGTTGTGAGTTCTTTTGTCGCAGCGGTCCAAAGGGACAGTCCGGAAGTGAGGCTTGTCACCGCGGTCTGGATGGACCTCAACATCTCCTTGTTGACATCAGGTGCTGCTGGCCTAGACGTGGCTGGATGGACGACAGGTTCGGACATAGCTGTTGGTACTGGCATCATCGCGGGAGGCTCCGGGGTGTTGAGATCTCTTAACGGCTCTGATGGGAGTGTCATGGACGTGGCCTCCTCGTCAAAGGCATTTGACAAGGCATCGAATAGGCTCAGTGCATCCGCTGAAAGTGCAGGTGACGCTGGGGATGGAATGCTGAAGGTCTGAATGGCTGGAGCAGCAGGCGTCGAGGTTGGCTGTGGTGCGCCTGGCGTCTGGGCACTAATCTGCGCTGGTGTGGACGTTGGAGTGGCTGACCTCGGTCTTTTGGTGCGGCGCTCCCAGATTCGAGCGGACTCCTCACTCGACAGCTTAGAAACATCAGTGTCTGTGATCTGGTAAGGTGCCATTGATGCATGCAGGAAGTCAGTTGGTTGGACGGTGTGGCCCTCTTCCTCCATCATCCTGGTTCGCTGAAGATGCTCGGGGTAACGCATGGCGTGTGATTCCATCTCTTGCCTCTGTTCTGCACGGAAGTTGCACAAAGAGCAATAGTAGGGCGACTGGTCAAGGGGCACATGGTGTTTATAGAAGTGTGACCGGACTCTCTTCCTCTCCCCTGCTTCTCCACATTTGGAACATCGGTACACTCTCCCTCTTGGGTGCGACTGCATTTTTTTTTCTTCTGTAAATCAAATAATTTCATTAAACATGGGCAATATTTTTTTTTATGACATTCTAAACTAATTCTGATTTTTTTCTGTTTCGTTTCAGTGCCTTGTCAATCCATTTCGGCTTATGCTCTGCGCCATAAGGCTTCAACCGATTGTGGTGGATAACCCTCTGCGTCCCTGCCCCGTCTGTCTGGATCACATAGTCGAGGATACTCAGCTTCTTAACTACCAGAGCTGGACCATCATATGGAAGTTGTAATTTCTGACATATCCCCACCCTTCTATTGACGTTCAGATACCACACCAAATCACCCTGTTTGTACTTATTCAGTGCTTGTTTCAGATCGTATGTGTCTTTTTGTTTGCGGCTTGCAGAGTGTAAGTGTTGCCGTGCGATGTCATGCGCTCGATGCATATTGTCTTTTAACTTCTCCACGTACTCGCCATACGATGATACATTGTGGTCATCCAAGATAGCACTGCTCCCGAAGGATACTTCGGCTGGAATGCGAACTTCGCGGCCTAACATTAAAAGGTTGGGCGTCATGCCGGTGCTCTCTTGAGGGGTGGATCTATAGGCAGAAGCCAAGCAGCCCAGATTTAAATCCCAATCTGTCTGTTCGCCCTTCAGGTATGCTCTGATCATCCTGATCAACACTTTATTGAAGTTTTCAGTCTGACCGTTACACCGTGGATTGTATGGCGAAGTGCGGGTTTTCTTAATCTCAAGCAGCTCACACAGTTCTCTGAAGACTGCACTCTCATAGTTTCTGCCTTGATCACTATGAAGGTCCAGAGGGCAGCCATATCGTGCGATAACTTCATTCAATATCGTTCTCGCTGTGGTCTCAGCAGTCTGATCTGGGACAGCGAACACTTCGACCCACTTGGTGAAGCTGTCTGTGACTACCAGGATGTACCTGTTACCCCTGGGAGTTCGTGGTAATGGACCAACGAAATCCGTTGCCAGGCGATCGAGTGGAGCGCCCACCCTCATACTTCCTAGAGGAGCCCTCGGGTTCATCGGTGGAGACTTGTTAGCACCACAAACTTTACATTGTGCTAACCAATTATTAATATCTTCTCTCGCCTTAAACCAGTAGAATTTTGACATTAGTTTGCCCTTTGTCTTTTTTCGGCCCAAATGACCTGACAACAGGCTGTTGTGCATTTGGAATAAGATTTCCTTCCTCATACACCTTGGTACAATTAACTGTAAACATTCTTCATTGATTCTGCAGGTATGCTTCCTAAAAAGCAGACCATCTTGCATTATCAGGTTGTCCCAATACAAAAGATAATGCCTTGTAGCCTGACTCATCATACATGACTCCTCTCTGGATGGACGTTTTCCACGATTCATCCAATCAAATATCGGCTGCAGATCAGCATCAGCTCTCTGCTTCCGATTAATTTCATCTGCACTGACTGCACCTCTCCAAGGAAACCACTTATCCTTGAGGCTTGTTCCATGTCGCGTTGACATTTTTCTGCAAATATCGCCAATTCTCCGTGACCAGGCGGTCTCGATGCGACAAAAGTTAAACGTTGAGTTGCCTAGCAACCCTCCGCTCAGCAAATGACCTCGCACTCTGTCAAAAATGTGTTGGCTGGCTGTACTCAGTTGTTCCATCGCAGTGCAAAACATTTCTTGCAGATTCCACTTGGAAGCTGCTACAGCGCATGATCTGTAAACACGAAAAAGCAGTACGACAACCAGCAACAACATGACTGCAACGAACTTATCTAGATTTCCCTTGACACCTGCTATACCGCATGCGCAACCTATGCTCAAGCCCAGTATGCAAATCATCAGCATAGTGATGGTGACCAGCTCACCATTGTCTCGTACCTTATGCCTTGCCACCTCCAGTCGACGTACTGTCGCACTGAACACCTGGCGGAGACACATCATAAAAGCTGAAGCACCGCATGAGCCTACCCGGCCCAAGCCCAGCACCATCATGATCAGCAAAACAACTGCGATACACTTCTCTTTTGTCACTCTCATAGCGTCCTTCATCCACGTGAAGTCTCGACAGCATGTGAAGTCACTGACAAAAGCTCTTCGTGTCACAGACGGACTGTTTTGCATCTCCTCAGCTCTTCTTTTACACTTCTTACAGGGACCGCATCTCAGCTCCCCTGTCCAATCATCTTCAGCACATGTGCATTCACCAGGATTGGGGCACCGCGACATGCTGTCAGCGTTACCATGGTGATTACCTTTACGAAACTGTATTTCATAACTGTACGCTGATAATATTTCAATCCAGCGGGCCACCCTGCCCTTCGGCTCTTTGAAATTCATTAGCCACTTCAATGCTTGGTGATCAGATCTGATTATAAACTTTTTACCTAAAAGGTAATGACTGAAATACTCAACAAAATACCTAACTGAGAGCAGTTCTTTGTCCGTAACACAGTAGTTTCTCTCTGACCTGCTCAACGTGCGGCTGGCATAGGCAATCACACGCTCTTGACCGTCTTGGATTTGTGAAAGCACAGCTCCAATAGCAAAATCTGAAGCATCTGTGTCGAGGATATAATCGCCTCCATGAATTGGTGAGGCCATTATGCTTGGACCTGTCAGTGCGCCTTTCAATGCGTTGAAAGCAATCTGACACTTCTCTGTCCATTCGAGACTGCTGTCGTCCTTCGTCAGGTCGATCAAAGGTTTTGCTATTTTGGCGAAATCTTGAATGAAGCGTCTGTAGTAAGAGCACATGCCTAGAAACTGCCTTACTTCTTTTGCGTTCTCAGGTTCCTTCCAGCCTAGCACTTTAGCTACATTGTTTGGATCGGGCTTTACTCCTGACTCTGACACTTTGTGTCCTAAGAAGGTGACCTCTGACTTCAACAGTTGACATTTCTCTGGACGTAATTTCATGCCAGCACTTTTCAATCGGTCTAGGACCTTGCTGAGACGCTCAACGTTCTGTACCTCGTTCAGGGACGGGATGATCAGGTCGTCAATGTACAGGATGCATGATGTCCATTGCAAACCCTTGAGGGCTAACTCCATAACTCGCTGGAATGTGGCACCTGCTGTCTTCAAACCCATCGGCATGGTGACAAATTCATACAGGCCGTATTTACTCACAAAAGCTGTTTTTGGGATGTCTTCTTGTCTGACCGGTACTTGATGATATCCCGAAGTCATGTCGAGCGTCGAAAATACTCTACATCCTGCCACTGTATCCAAGCAGTCTTGAATCTTTGGGGTGGGGAAGGCATCATCCAAACTAACAAGATTAATGCGTCGAAAATCTACCGTCGCTCTAACGCCCCCTGACTTCTTTCGAACAAGAACTAACGGCGAACTCCATGGTGAGTTGCTCTCTCTTATGGCGCCCTGTGCCTTCAGTTTGTCAATTGCCTTCTTTTCTTCGTCTTGAAAGGCTGCTGGCGTTCTCCGAAATGACTGCTTTATTGGCGGCGTGTCACCGGTTCGGATAGAGTGTTCTGCTAGGTGAGTTCGCCCGATGTCATTTTCATTAACGGAAAAAGTGTTTCCATGTTGAATAAGCAGCTGCGCTAATTTCGTCTGGACTTCACGGTCTTTACCTTTTGATGCGTCTTCATACAATTTCTGCAGATGTTCTGGAATCTTTTTCTTTAAGTCTTTAATCGATACAATCTTTGTACTTGCTTCTTTGCCTTGTGACGATTTCCCTTTCATTTCAGGTTGTATCGGCGGATTGTCAAATGATATGCGGCGGACACGATTAGTGTTATGTATCATCTCTTCATCTTCAACATCCAGGATGGTGCAAATTACTCCGTCTTCTGCAATCTCTTCAGCATAGCCAATCACTGCGTCCTGTTTGATTGATGTTGGCGTTGAAAACGGATTCATGATTCTCACCTTTGCTGTCGTTCCTCGATTCAGGTCAGCCAAACTTGGGGCCATGACGAGCGGGTAATTCTGGGCAAAGTTAGTCGTTGGTTCAATGAGGACTTCGCAGTTTTGTTTGTTATCATCACTTTCTCGCCTGTCGACAAGAGCCTCGATGATCATTTCCGATGCCGGCTGTATCACGAAGTGGTCTGCCGCCCTGACTTTTCGGATAAAATCCTGCTCTGTTTTGACCAATGGTATTTCTTTCCCCAGTAAATTCATCGTCCCCTTGCTCAGCAAGATGTCAGCGGGCTTGCTGCCTTTCTCTTTGAGAATATCCATTCCCACTAGACAATCATCAGATATTTCTGCGACAATCACTGGTTTGGTGACAGTGAGAGGTCCTAACTCAAGCGGTAAAGTGCATTTACCAAAACTGTTTAATGGTTTTCCCCCAGCATGTGAAATTTTAGTCTTTTTCCCTAACTTTGGTTGCTTGGCTGGGTCGATTCTGTCAAATATCTCCTTGGAGACCAGCGTCTTCTCAGCTCCTGTGTCAATAATAAAATTTACTTCTACTCCCAAAATATAACCTTTGACAATTGCATCTTTTGACGATGAAATTTCTCTCCTGATGGTGGTCTCAATTTCTTCTGTCTCTTCAGATTTCTTTTCACTCTCAGTTTCAATTACAACGTTCTCTGGTTCTTCTTGGCCTTGTAGGTTGCCGACCAACTTTAGGCCTTCTGGGTTGGTCCTTTGCAGTTTAAAGCATTGTCTGCTTCGCCGTCTGTGGTGGCCTGTTTCACTTTCTGTACGTAGCCCTGGTTGGCCCTTCCACGATTCGGACAATCACGAATGAAGTGGGACGGGTCACCGCAATGGAAACACGACCTTGGCTTTGTGTTTTGTCTTGGCTGTGACTGATACCAGTTGTTCATGGCGGGTTGGTGAACGTTGTTTTGAGACTTCTTCAATTCGTCTTGCAACATCTTGATTTCTCGCTTCATCTGTTCGAGTTCTGAGTTGTCATGTTTCTTTTCAACGTCAAGAGTTGGGTTAAAAGTTTTCTTAATTATTCTGTTCTTATTTGACTGTTGTGCCCTGGCGATCACATTGTCGTTGTCTTCAGTCGAACTTAAGTCTTCCTCTATTTCAACTGCTCTGGCGTACTTCTCTTTCTCTCGATTGTCCCTGTTAGCTCTCGTCATTTCTCTGAAGCAAACCATTTCGTAGACTGCATCATCAATGGTGGCTGGTTCTTTAATGTATTCGACGTGAAATCTCGCCTTGTCATCATATGCGCCATCGAAAAATTTTCTCAACAGGTCTTCCTGTCTGGTGTCTTGATCGCGTCTCGGATATGCCTTGTCATACAACCGCTTGAGTTCTGCTGCAAAATCTTCTGGAGATTCACCAGATTTCTGTTGTCGTCTGCTGTATTGAGTCTTGTAGCTTTTTGATGTCTCGATTACACGAAAACGGTTGTGTAATTCCCTGCATAATGACTTGTAGCTTCTTCTTGTTTCAGGCGTCAGCTGTTCGAAGACAAATTCACCGGCATGGCCCTGCAGTCTGGGAAGCAACTCATCCAGCTTCTCGTCGGAGCTCAAACCTTGGCGTGCTGTGACTTCCTGAAAACGGTTGAACCATACGGTCCACGACTCTTTCCCTGTGAACGGCGGAAGTTTCAGCTGTTTGTGTGATCTGTTTGTATGTCTCGGTTGGAACGAGGTGTTATTTGCATCACTTTCCCCATCAGATTCACTTGTGTGCGATGAATCATAACGCCTAGTGTGTCTGAGTCGTCTACGATTGGCCTGGAACTTCTGTTCCGCCATATCCCTGTGCATGCTATCTACTGCCCCACCTAATGTCGATACTGCCTGACAAACATGCTGTATCTGATCTCTCATCTCTGCGATGTCATTGACGGCGCTGCCTGGCCGGTGTGTGTATGTCTGGGACGAGTGCATGCTATTGGTGGACATGGGAGCTTGTTCATATGTGTCAGTTTGAAGACCCTCAAGTTGAATTAACTCTGAATTAATGATGCGGGGATCTTGTTGGAGTTGGGGTTGGTTGTTTCTGCGGTCCATAGACCTTGTTTTGATTATATTGTCTGCAGGCGAAGCCATGGTGGATTGACAAGAACTTAATCTATTTCTAAAGTCTTAAATTTAATATAAACTCTAAGTTCTTAACGAGAAGTTAATTCTATGATTGCTCTAGCAGCTTAGATTCAGAAAATTTAACTGAAATACTACTTTGCTAAGACTACCTAGCACTATGTTATCTAAGATTAATAATTAATCAATTATTGATACCTTTTGCCTAGAGAATCATTACTGCAAATATGCAACAAACATCAATTAGCCATCAAATTTTGAGCAAATTTCAGCAAAAAAGAATTTATGGGATCGAATCACTGGATGTGTATAGAAATAATCACATCCCACTTCTGACACCAAAAAGTTGTGACGACCATGCGAACATAGCCTCTTGTCAGGATGGCTAGTTTTAAATTCTTTCTCCGATTAGTTCTCAAACAGGCAAAAGATCACCAACAAATGAGTTACCTTAATTAATTTTATTCCTAACACATGGAATTGAACACAACAATAACATTTCTGGTCACACACCAGTGGATGGGCTCTCTGAGCCAATATATTAAATCAGATGGTTCTTAGTAGATATTATCTATATTTAGGATTTGGATGTGTATTTAATACTTTATGGTAATACTATGAAAGGTATTGAATGGCGCACAGATCTACCTTCTATATGTAATAAGCTGTTAACTGACGAACTCTGAACGACAACAACTGGAATCTAAAGGATCACCTGCTACCTCAAGATATACAACTTATAAATATCACTCTACAATATATGTTAATTACCACAGACACTATACTGTAATATATCAACAACTCAATACCACAGACACTATACTGTAATATATCAACAACTCAATACCACAGACACTATACTGTAATATATCAACAACTCAATACCACAGACACTATACTGTAATATATCAACATCTCAATATCACAGAAAATACTTTGAAACTGTGAATGACTGATATTACAAGACTTTAACTGTAATATGACTACAATTGCTATCTTCAGAACTGAACTGGAATAAAATGTCAACAACCAATATTACCGGAATTGAACCGTAATATGTCTACAACTGATATAATCTACAATATATCAACGACTGGGATGGCTCCGCAATATTCAAGAACTAATATCACAGAGCGAACTTCACGACAATAACGATACGCAGGCACCCTGAACCTTGTTCAGTTTGCCATGGTAAACTTGTAAAAATAAACTCCCTTCAAACACTTCGTAAAACTTTATTGGATCACCGAGGACCGGACAGTGTTTGTTACTAATTCTATGAGTCGAAACGATACTAATTCTATGCTATTCTAATTATATGAGCCTTCTCTAATTCTAACATTAATAACCCGATAAAATTCCGATTAACCAACTGACCTAAGTCTGACCGCCTTCAACAATTATCTGAGCAAGACTGAATCAAAACAGAACGAGACCTCTATTTATAACCTTGTATCACGTGATCCAACACTGTTGGATATTTTCCAACACCGCTGAATTTATTCCGCACTGTCGGATTTTTCCAACACCGCTGGAAAAATCACGCAGAAATCTGTCGATAATTTCCAACACCGCTGAATTTATTCCGCACTGTTGGAATGACCTACGTGACCGGAGCGGTCAACTATCAATGAAAATTACCTCAAAATACAAGATGCATGCTTGCAAATGCTTAAATATACATTAATCTAGCAAAACCTGACAATAAAATAGTAATTGCAAGCAATTAGACAACGTTAACTAATGACAGCAAAATATACCTACACGACTAGCCCGCGAAAGTTTGACAGCTCTGACCCGGAAGTAAACAAAGTTAGAACCTGGTCAGAGGTCAAGGCTGTTAGCAAGGTTGCACACATGGATAGTACCACGAGGAGAAATGGGGGATAAATAACAAGGTATTTACTTTAATTTAGACTGACATGAATGCATACGCTTATATAAATGACAATAAATACGTTAATATTGAACTTTATACGTTTGGAATACGATACGATGAATTTAACAACATGAATTAGGTGATGAGAAATATTTACGATCGAAATGTTTACGTTTGAAAAAATGGTCATAAAAATATAGCAATTAAAAATAGTGGATCCTCGCAATACCCTCCGCTTAGCTGTGTTGCGCCCTCGTAACACTACCAATAGAAATACATCTGAGACACACTAAAAATATGAATGGTATCCTATCACGATAAGACTCTGGCAGCCAATTTAACAATGATGATGATAAATATAAACATTCAAGAACTCTGTTAGAGAAATATGGAAATAGAATTTATGAAGATAAAAATGTCAAACGTTGATAATGGACATTCCAGGAACATTATTTTACTCAGATGAAGACCTAAACCTATAAGCAGTATCCTCAGTAGGATTTACAAATTACTCATCTTTTCCTAACGTCAAATCGTCCTAACTCCTATAAGATCCTCAGTAGGATTTACCAGTTACAGTGATAGCCTATAATACTCTCAGTAGAGTTTACAAATTACATTAATTCCCTAATATCGGCGTCGGTTGTTGTAGTCCCGCTTCCGGTTCTCTGCGAAGGGGGTTCGTTCTGGCGACTTCCTCCTCATCTGGGATGACAGGTCCTGGATGGCGGTTGTGAGTTCTTTTGTCGCAGCGGTCCAAAGGGACAGTCCGGAAGTGAGGCTTGTCACCGCGGTCTGGATGGACCTCAACATCTCCTTGTTGACATCAGGTGCTGCTGGCCTAGACGTGGCTGGATGGACGACAGGTTCGGACATAGCTGTTGGTACTGGCATCATCGCGGGAGGCTCCGGGGTGTTGAGATCTCTTAACGGCTCTGATGGGAGTGTCATGGACGTGGCCTCCTCGTCAAAGGCATTTGACAAGGCATCGAATAGGCTCAGTGCATCCGCTGAAAGTGCAGGTGACGCTGGGGATGGAATGCTGAAGGTCTGAATGGCTGGAGCAGCAGGCGTCGAGGTTGGCTGTGGTGCGCCTGGCGTCTGGGCACTAATCTGCGCTGGTGTGGACGTTGGAGTGGCTGACCTCGGTCTTTTGGTGCGGCGCTCCCAGATTCGAGCGGACTCCTCACTCGACAGCTTAGAAACATCAGTGTCTGTGATCTGGTAAGGTGCCATTGATGCATGCAGGAAGTCAGTTGGTTGGACGGTGTGGCCCTCTTCCTCCATCATCCTGGTTCGCTGAAGATGCTCGGGGTAACGCATGGCGTGTGATTCCATCTCTTGCCTCTGTTCTGCACGGAAGTTGCACAAAGAGCAATAGTAGGGCGACTGGTCAAGGGGCACATGGTGTTTATAGAAGTGTGACCGGACTCTCTTCCTCTCCCCTGCTTCTCCACATTTGGAACATCGGTACACTCTCCCTCTTGGGTGCGACTGCATTTTTTTTTCTTCTGTAAATCAAATAATTTCATTAAACATGGGCAATATTTTTTTTTATGACATTCTAAACTAATTCTGATTTTTTTCTGTTTCGTTTCAGTGCCTTGTCAATCCATTTCGGCTTATGCTCTGCGCCATAAGGCTTCAACCGATTGTGGTGGATAACCCTCTGCGTCCCTGCCCCGTCTGTCTGGATCACATAGTCGAGGATACTCAGCTTCTTAACTACCAGAGCTGGACCATCATATGGAAGTTGTAATTTCTGACATATCCCCACCCTTCTATTGACGTTCAGATACCACACCAAATCACCCTGTTTGTACTTATTCAGTGCTTGTTTCAGATCGTATGTGTCTTTTTGTTTGCGGCTTGCAGAGTGTAAGTGTTGCCGTGCGATGTCATGCGCTCGATGCATATTGTCTTTTAACTTCTCCACGTACTCGCCATACGATGATACATTGTGGTCATCCAAGATAGCACTGCTCCCGAAGGATACTTCGGCTGGAATGCGAACTTCGCGGCCTAACATTAAAAGGTTGGGCGTCATGCCGGTGCTCTCTTGAGGGGTGGATCTATAGGCAGAAGCCAAGCAGCCCAGATTTAAATCCCAATCTGTCTGTTCGCCCTTCAGGTATGCTCTGATCATCCTGATCAACACTTTATTGAAGTTTTCAGTCTGACCGTTACACCGTGGATTGTATGGCGAAGTGCGGGTTTTCTTAATCTCAAGCAGCTCACACAGTTCTCTGAAGACTGCACTCTCATAGTTTCTGCCTTGATCACTATGAAGGTCCAGAGGGCAGCCATATCGTGCGATAACTTCATTCAATATCGTTCTCGCTGTGGTCTCAGCAGTCTGATCTGGGACAGCGAACACTTCGACCCACTTGGTGAAGCTGTCTGTGACTACCAGGATGTACCTGTTACCCCTGGGAGTTCGTGGTAATGGACCAACGAAATCCGTTGCCAGGCGATCGAGTGGAGCGCCCACCCTCATACTTCCTAGAGGAGCCCTCGGGTTCATCGGTGGAGACTTGTTAGCACCACAAACTTTACATTGTGCTAACCAATTATTAATATCTTCTCTCGCCTTAAACCAGTAGAATTTTGACATTAGTTTGCCCTTTGTCTTTTTTCGGCCCAAATGACCTGACAACAGGCTGTTGTGCATTTGGAATAAGATTTCCTTCCTCATACACCTTGGTACAATTAACTGTAAACATTCTTCATTGATTCTGCAGGTATGCTTCCTAAAAAGCAGACCATCTTGCATTATCAGGTTGTCCCAATACAAAAGATAATGCCTTGTAGCCTGACTCATCATACATGACTCCTCTCTGGATGGACGTTTTCCACGATTCATCCAATCAAATATCGGCTGCAGATCAGCATCAGCTCTCTGCTTCCGATTAATTTCATCTGCACTGACTGCACCTCTCCAAGGAAACCACTTATCCTTGAGGCTTGTTCCATGTCGCGTTGACATTTTTCTGCAAATATCGCCAATTCTCCGTGACCAGGCGGTCTCGATGCGACAAAAGTTAAACGTTGAGTTGCCTAGCAACCCTCCGCTCAGCAAATGACCTCGCACTCTGTCAAAAATGTGTTGGCTGGCTGTACTCAGTTGTTCCATCGCAGTGCAAAACATTTCTTGCAGATTCCACTTGGAAGCTGCTACAGCGCATGATCTGTAAACACGAAAAAGCAGTACGACAACCAGCAACAACATGACTGCAACGAACTTATCTAGATTTCCCTTGACACCTGCTATACCGCATGCGCAACCTATGCTCAAGCCCAGTATGCAAATCATCAGCATAGTGATGGTGACCAGCTCACCATTGTCTCGTACCTTATGCCTTGCCACCTCCAGTCGACGTACTGTCGCACTGAACACCTGGCGGAGACACATCATAAAAGCTGAAGCACCGCATGAGCCTACCCGGCCCAAGCCCAGCACCATCATGATCAGCAAAACAACTGCGATACACTTCTCTTTTGTCACTCTCATAGCGTCCTTCATCCACGTGAAGTCTCGACAGCATGTGAAGTCACTGACAAAAGCTCTTCGTGTCACAGACGGACTGTTTTGCATCTCCTCAGCTCTTCTTTTACACTTCTTACAGGGACCGCATCTCAGCTCCCCTGTCCAATCATCTTCAGCACATGTGCATTCACCAGGATTGGGGCACCGCGACATGCTGTCAGCGTTACCATGGTGATTACCTTTACGAAACTGTATTTCATAACTGTACGCTGATAATATTTCAATCCAGCGGGCCACCCTGCCCTTCGGCTCTTTGAAATTCATTAGCCACTTCAATGCTTGGTGATCAGATCTGATTATAAACTTTTTACCTAAAAGGTAATGACTGAAATACTCAACAAAATACCTAACTGAGAGCAGTTCTTTGTCCGTAACACAGTAGTTTCTCTCTGACCTGCTCAACGTGCGGCTGGCATAGGCAATCACACGCTCTTGACCGTCTTGGATTTGTGAAAGCACAGCTCCAATAGCAAAATCTGAAGCATCTGTGTCGAGGATATAATCGCCTCCATGAATTGGTGAGGCCATTATGCTTGGACCTGTCAGTGCGCCTTTCAATGCGTTGAAAGCAATCTGACACTTCTCTGTCCATTCGAGACTGCTGTCGTCCTTCGTCAGGTCGATCAAAGGTTTTGCTATTTTGGCGAAATCTTGAATGAAGCGTCTGTAGTAAGAGCACATGCCTAGAAACTGCCTTACTTCTTTTGCGTTCTCAGGTTCCTTCCAGCCTAGCACTTTAGCTACATTGTTTGGATCGGGCTTTACTCCTGACTCTGACACTTTGTGTCCTAAGAAGGTGACCTCTGACTTCAACAGTTGACATTTCTCTGGACGTAATTTCATGCCAGCACTTTTCAATCGGTCTAGGACCTTGCTGAGACGCTCAACGTTCTGTACCTCGTTCAGGGACGGGATGATCAGGTCGTCAATGTACAGGATGCATGATGTCCATTGCAAACCCTTGAGGGCTAACTCCATAACTCGCTGGAATGTGGCACCTGCTGTCTTCAAACCCATCGGCATGGTGACAAATTCATACAGGCCGTATTTACTCACAAAAGCTGTTTTTGGGATGTCTTCTTGTCTGACCGGTACTTGATGATATCCCGAAGTCATGTCGAGCGTCGAAAATACTCTACATCCTGCCACTGTATCCAAGCAGTCTTGAATCTTTGGGGTGGGGAAGGCATCATCCAAACTAACAAGATTAATGCGTCGAAAATCTACCGTCGCTCTAACGCCCCCTGACTTCTTTCGAACAAGAACTAACGGCGAACTCCATGGTGAGTTGCTCTCTCTTATGGCGCCCTGTGCCTTCAGTTTGTCAATTGCCTTCTTTTCTTCGTCTTGAAAGGCTGCTGGCGTTCTCCGAAATGACTGCTTTATTGGCGGCGTGTCACCGGTTCGGATAGAGTGTTCTGCTAGGTGAGTTCGCCCGATGTCATTTTCATTAACGGAAAAAGTGTTTCCATGTTGAATAAGCAGCTGCGCTAATTTCGTCTGGACTTCACGGTCTTTACCTTTTGATGCGTCTTCATACAATTTCTGCAGATGTTCTGGAATCTTTTTCTTTAAGTCTTTAATCGATACAATCTTTGTACTTGCTTCTTTGCCTTGTGACGATTTCCCTTTCATTTCAGGTTGTATCGGCGGATTGTCAAATGATATGCGGCGGACACGATTAGTGTTATGTATCATCTCTTCATCTTCAACATCCAGGATGGTGCAAATTACTCCGTCTTCTGCAATCTCTTCAGCATAGCCAATCACTGCGTCCTGTTTGATTGATGTTGGCGTTGAAAACGGATTCATGATTCTCACCTTTGCTGTCGTTCCTCGATTCAGGTCAGCCAAACTTGGGGCCATGACGAGCGGGTAATTCTGGGCAAAGTTAGTCGTTGGTTCAATGAGGACTTCGCAGTTTTGTTTGTTATCATCACTTTCTCGCCTGTCGACAAGAGCCTCGATGATCATTTCCGATGCCGGCTGTATCACGAAGTGGTCTGCCGCCCTGACTTTTCGGATAAAATCCTGCTCTGTTTTGACCAATGGTATTTCTTTCCCCAGTAAATTCATCGTCCCCTTGCTCAGCAAGATGTCAGCGGGCTTGCTGCCTTTCTCTTTGAGAATATCCATTCCCACTAGACAATCATCAGATATTTCTGCGACAATCACTGGTTTGGTGACAGTGAGAGGTCCTAACTCAAGCGGTAAAGTGCATTTACCAAAACTGTTTAATGGTTTTCCCCCAGCATGTGAAATTTTAGTCTTTTTCCCTAACTTTGGTTGCTTGGCTGGGTCGATTCTGTCAAATATCTCCTTGGAGACCAGCGTCTTCTCAGCTCCTGTGTCAATAATAAAATTTACTTCTACTCCCAAAATATAACCTTTGACAATTGCATCTTTTGACGATGAAATTTCTCTCCTGATGGTGGTCTCAATTTCTTCTGTCTCTTCAGATTTCTTTTCACTCTCAGTTTCAATTACAACGTTCTCTGGTTCTTCTTGGCCTTGTAGGTTGCCGACCAACTTTAGGCCTTCTGGGTTGGTCCTTTGCAGTTTAAAGCATTGTCTGCTTCGCCGTCTGTGGTGGCCTGTTTCACTTTCTGTACGTAGCCCTGGTTGGCCCTTCCACGATTCGGACAATCACGAATGAAGTGGGACGGGTCACCGCAATGGAAACACGACCTTGGCTTTGTGTTTTGTCTTGGCTGTGACTGATACCAGTTGTTCATGGCGGGTTGGTGAACGTTGTTTTGAGACTTCTTCAATTCGTCTTGCAACATCTTGATTTCTCGCTTCATCTGTTCGAGTTCTGAGTTGTCATGTTTCTTTTCAACGTCAAGAGTTGGGTTAAAAGTTTTCTTAATTATTCTGTTCTTATTTGACTGTTGTGCCCTGGCGATCACATTGTCGTTGTCTTCAGTCGAACTTAAGTCTTCCTCTATTTCAACTGCTCTGGCGTACTTCTCTTTCTCTCGATTGTCCCTGTTAGCTCTCGTCATTTCTCTGAAGCAAACCATTTCGTAGACTGCATCATCAATGGTGGCTGGTTCTTTAATGTATTCGACGTGAAATCTCGCCTTGTCATCATATGCGCCATCGAAAAATTTTCTCAACAGGTCTTCCTGTCTGGTGTCTTGATCGCGTCTCGGATATGCCTTGTCATACAACCGCTTGAGTTCTGCTGCAAAATCTTCTGGAGATTCACCAGATTTCTGTTGTCGTCTGCTGTATTGAGTCTTGTAGCTTTTTGATGTCTCGATTACACGAAAACGGTTGTGTAATTCCCTGCATAATGACTTGTAGCTTCTTCTTGTTTCAGGCGTCAGCTGTTCGAAGACAAATTCACCGGCATGGCCCTGCAGTCTGGGAAGCAACTCATCCAGCTTCTCGTCGGAGCTCAAACCTTGGCGTGCTGTGACTTCCTGAAAACGGTTGAACCATACGGTCCACGACTCTTTCCCTGTGAACGGCGGAAGTTTCAGCTGTTTGTGTGATCTGTTTGTATGTCTCGGTTGGAACGAGGTGTTATTTGCATCACTTTCCCCATCAGATTCACTTGTGTGCGATGAATCATAACGCCTAGTGTGTCTGAGTCGTCTACGATTGGCCTGGAACTTCTGTTCCGCCATATCCCTGTGCATGCTATCTACTGCCCCACCTAATGTCGATACTGCCTGACAAACATGCTGTATCTGATCTCTCATCTCTGCGATGTCATTGACGGCGCTGCCTGGCCGGTGTGTGTATGTCTGGGACGAGTGCATGCTATTGGTGGACATGGGAGCTTGTTCATATGTGTCAGTTTGAAGACCCTCAAGTTGAATTAACTCTGAATTAATGATGCGGGGATCTTGTTGGAGTTGGGGTTGGTTGTTTCTGCGGTCCATAGACCTTGTTTTGATTATATTGTCTGCAGGCGAAGCCATGGTGGATTGACAAGAACTTAATCTATTTCTAAAGTCTTAAATTTAATATAAACTCTAAGTTCTTAACGAGAAGTTAATTCTATGATTGCTCTAGCAGCTTAGATTCAGAAAATTTAACTGAAATACTACTTTGCTAAGACTACCTAGCACTATGTTATCTAAGATTAATAATTAATCAATTATTGATACCTTTTGCCTAGAGAATCATTACTGCAAATATGCAACAAACATCAATTAGCCATCAAATTTTGAGCAAATTTCAGCAAAAAAGAATTTATGGGATCGAATCACTGGATGTGTATAGAAATAATCACATCCCACTTCTGACACCAAAAAGTTGTGACGACCATGCGAACATAGCCTCTTGTCAGGATGGCTAGTTTTAAATTCTTTCTCCGATTAGTTCTCAAACAGGCAAAAGATCACCAACAAATGAGTTACCTTAATTAATTTTATTCCTAACACATGGAATTGAACACAACAATAACATTTCTGGTCACACACCAGTGGATGGGCTCTCTGAGCCAATATATTAAATCAGATGGTTCTTAGTAGATATTATCTATATTTAGGATTTGGATGTGTATTTAATACTTTATGGTAATACTATGAAAGGTATTGAATGGCGCACAGATCTACCTTCTATATGTAATAAGCTGTTAACTGACGAACTCTGAACGACAACAACTGGAATCTAAAGGATCACCTGCTACCTCAAGATATACAACTTATAAATATCACTCTACAATATATGTTAATTACCACAGACACTATACTGTAATATATCAACAACTCAATACCACAGACACTATACTGTAATATATCAACAACTCAATACCACAGACACTATACTGTAATATATCAACAACTCAATACCACAGACACTATACTGTAATATATCAACATCTCAATATCACAGAAAATACTTTGAAACTGTGAATGACTGATATTACAAGACTTTAACTGTAATATGACTACAATTGCTATCTTCAGAACTGAACTGGAATAAAATGTCAACAACCAATATTACCGGAATTGAACCGTAATATGTCTACAACTGATATAATCTACAATATATCAACGACTGGGATGGCTCCGCAATATTCAATAACTAATATCACAGAGCGAACTTCACGACAATAACGATACGCAGGCACCCTGAACCTTGTTCAGTTTGCCATGGTAAACTTGTAAAAATAAACTCCCTTCAAACACTTCGTAAAACTTTATTGGATCACCGAGGACCGGACAGTGTTTGTTACTAATTCTATGAGTCGAAACGATACTAATTCTATGCTATTCTAATTATATGAGCCTTCTCTAATTCTAACATTAATAACCCGATAAAATTCCGATTAACCAACTGACCTAAGTCTGACCGCCTTCAACAATTATCTGAGCAAGACTGAATCAAAACAGAACGAGACCTCTATTTATAACCTTGTATCACGTGATCCAACACTGTTGGATATTTTCCAACACCGCTGAATTTATTCCGCACTGTCGGATTTTTCCAACACCGCTGGAAAAATCACGCAGAAATCTGTCGATAATTTCCAACACCGCTGAATTTATTCCGCACTGTTGGAATGACCTACGTGACGGGAGCGGTCAACTATCAATGAAAATTACCTCAAAATACAAGATGCATGCTTGCAAATGCTTAAATATACATTAATCTAGCAAAACCTGACAATAAAATAGTAATTGCAAGCAATTAGACAACGTTAACTAATGACAGCAAAATATACCTACACGACTAGCCCGCGAAAGTTTGACAGCTCTGACCCGGAAGTAAACAAAGTTAGAACCTGGTCAGAGGTCAAGGCTGTTAGCAAGGTTGCACACATGGATAGTACCACGAGGAGAAATGGGGGATAAATAACAAGGTATTTACTTTAATTTAGACTGACATGAATGCATACGCTTATATAAATGACAATAAATACGTTAATATTGAACTTTATACGTTTGGAATACGATACGATGAATTTAACAACATGAATTAGGTGATGAGAAATATTTACGATCGAAATGTTTACGTTTGAAAAAATGGTCATAAAAATATAGCAATTAAAAATAGTGGATCCTCGCAATACCCTCCGCTTAGCTGTGTTGCGCCCTCGTAACACTACCAATAGAAATACATCTGAGACACACTAAAAATATGAATGGTATCCTATCACGATAAGACTCTGGCAGCCAATTTAACAATGATGATGATAAATATAAACATTCAAGAACTCTGTTAGAGAAATATGGAAATAGAATTTATGAAGATAAAAATGTCAAACGTTGATAATGGACATTCCAGGAACATTATTTTACTCAGATGAAGACCTAAACCTATAAGCAGTATCCTCAGTAGGATTTACAAATTACTCATCTTTTCCTAACGTCAAATCGTCCTAACTCCTATAAGATCCTCAGTAGGATTTACCAGTTACAGTGATAGCCTATAATACTCTCAGTAGAGTTTACAAATTACATTAATTCCCTAATATCGGCGTCGGTTGTTGTAGTCCCGCTTCCGGTTCTCTGCGAAGGGGGTTCGTTCTGGCGACTTCCTCCTCATCTGGGATGACAGGTCCTGGATGGCGGTTGTGAGTTCTTTTGTCGCAGCGGTCCAAAGGGACAGTCCGGAAGTGAGGCTTGTCACCGCGGTCTGGATGGACCTCAACATCTCCTTGTTGACATCAGGTGCTGCTGGCCTAGACGTGGCTGGATGGACGACAGGTTCGGACATAGCTGTTGGTACTGGCATCATCGCGGGAGGCTCCGGGGTGTTGAGATCTCTTAACGGCTCTGATGGGAGTGTCATGGACGTGGCCTCCTCGTCAAAGGCATTTGACAAGGCATCGAATAGGCTCAGTGCATCCGCTGAAAGTGCAGGTGACGCTGGGGATGGAATGCTGAAGGTCTGAATGGCTGGAGCAGCAGGCGTCGAGGTTGGCTGTGGTGCGCCTGGCGTCTGGGCACTAATCTGCGCTGGTGTGGACGTTGGAGTGGCTGACCTCGGTCTTTTGGTGCGGCGCTCCCAGATTCGAGCGGACTCCTCACTCGACAGCTTAGAAACATCAGTGTCTGTGATCTGGTAAGGTGCCATTGATGCATGCAGGAAGTCAGTTGGTTGGACGGTGTGGCCCTCTTCCTCCATCATCCTGGTTCGCTGAAGATGCTCGGGGTAACGCATGGCGTGTGATTCCATCTCTTGCCTCTGTTCTGCACGGAAGTTGCACAAAGAGCAATAGTAGGGCGACTGGTCAAGGGGCACATGGTGTTTATAGAAGTGTGACCGGACTCTCTTCCTCTCCCCTGCTTCTCCACATTTGGAACATCGGTACACTCTCCCTCTTGGGTGCGACTGCATTTTTTTTTCTTCTGTAAATCAAATAATTTCATTAAACATGGGCAATATTTTTTTTTATGACATTCTAAACTAATTCTGATTTTTTTCTGTTTCGTTTCAGTGCCTTGTCAATCCATTTCGGCTTATGCTCTGCGCCATAAGGCTTCAACCGATTGTGGTGGATAACCCTCTGCGTCCCTGCCCCGTCTGTCTGGATCACATAGTCGAGGATACTCAGCTTCTTAACTACCAGAGCTGGACCATCATATGGAAGTTGTAATTTCTGACATATCCCCACCCTTCTATTGACGTTCAGATACCACACCAAATCACCCTGTTTGTACTTATTCAGTGCTTGTTTCAGATCGTATGTGTCTTTTTGTTTGCGGCTTGCAGAGTGTAAGTGTTGCCGTGCGATGTCATGCGCTCGATGCATATTGTCTTTTAACTTCTCCACGTACTCGCCATACGATGATACATTGTGGTCATCCAAGATAGCACTGCTCCCGAAGGATACTTCGGCTGGAATGCGAACTTCGCGGCCTAACATTAAAAGGTTGGGCGTCATGCCGGTGCTCTCTTGAGGGGTGGATCTATAGGCAGAAGCCAAGCAGCCCAGATTTAAATCCCAATCTGTCTGTTCGCCCTTCAGGTATGCTCTGATCATCCTGATCAACACTTTATTGAAGTTTTCAGTCTGACCGTTACACCGTGGATTGTATGGCGAAGTGCGGGTTTTCTTAATCTCAAGCAGCTCACACAGTTCTCTGAAGACTGCACTCTCATAGTTTCTGCCTTGATCACTATGAAGGTCCAGAGGGCAGCCATATCGTGCGATAACTTCATTCAATATCGTTCTCGCTGTGGTCTCAGCAGTCTGATCTGGGACAGCGAACACTTCGACCCACTTGGTGAAGCTGTCTGTGACTACCAGGATGTACCTGTTACCCCTGGGAGTTCGTGGTAATGGACCAACGAAATCCGTTGCCAGGCGATCGAGTGGAGCGCCCACCCTCATACTTCCTAGAGGAGCCCTCGGGTTCATCGGTGGAGACTTGTTAGCACCACAAACTTTACATTGTGCTAACCAATTATTAATATCTTCTCTCGCCTTAAACCAGTAGAATTTTGACATTAGTTTGCCCTTTGTCTTTTTTCGGCCCAAATGACCTGACAACAGGCTGTTGTGCATTTGGAATAAGATTTCCTTCCTCATACACCTTGGTACAATTAACTGTAAACATTCTTCATTGATTCTGCAGGTATGCTTCCTAAAAAGCAGACCATCTTGCATTATCAGGTTGTCCCAATACAAAAGATAATGCCTTGTAGCCTGACTCATCATACATGACTCCTCTCTGGATGGACGTTTTCCACGATTCATCCAATCAAATATCGGCTGCAGATCAGCATCAGCTCTCTGCTTCCGATTAATTTCATCTGCACTGACTGCACCTCTCCAAGGAAACCACTTATCCTTGAGGCTTGTTCCATGTCGCGTTGACATTTTTCTGCAAATATCGCCAATTCTCCGTGACCAGGCGGTCTCGATGCGACAAAAGTTAAACGTTGAGTTGCCTAGCAACCCTCCGCTCAGCAAATGACCTCGCACTCTGTCAAAAATGTGTTGGCTGGCTGTACTCAGTTGTTCCATCGCAGTGCAAAACATTTCTTGCAGATTCCACTTGGAAGCTGCTACAGCGCATGATCTGTAAACACGAAAAAGCAGTACGACAACCAGCAACAACATGACTGCAACGAACTTATCTAGATTTCCCTTGACACCTGCTATACCGCATGCGCAACCTATGCTCAAGCCCAGTATGCAAATCATCAGCATAGTGATGGTGACCAGCTCACCATTGTCTCGTACCTTATGCCTTGCCACCTCCAGTCGACGTACTGTCGCACTGAACACCTGGCGGAGACACATCATAAAAGCTGAAGCACCGCATGAGCCTACCCGGCCCAAGCCCAGCACCATCATGATCAGCAAAACAACTGCGATACACTTCTCTTTTGTCACTCTCATAGCGTCCTTCATCCACGTGAAGTCTCGACAGCATGTGAAGTCACTGACAAAAGCTCTTCGTGTCACAGACGGACTGTTTTGCATCTCCTCAGCTCTTCTTTTACACTTCTTACAGGGACCGCATCTCAGCTCCCCTGTCCAATCATCTTCAGCACATGTGCATTCACCAGGATTGGGGCACCGCGACATGCTGTCAGCGTTACCATGGTGATTACCTTTACGAAACTGTATTTCATAACTGTACGCTGATAATATTTCAATCCAGCGGGCCACCCTGCCCTTCGGCTCTTTGAAATTCATTAGCCACTTCAATGCTTGGTGATCAGATCTGATTATAAACTTTTTACCTAAAAGGTAATGACTGAAATACTCAACAAAATACCTAACTGAGAGCAGTTCTTTGTCCGTAACACAGTAGTTTCTCTCTGACCTGCTCAACGTGCGGCTGGCATAGGCAATCACACGCTCTTGACCGTCTTGGATTTGTGAAAGCACAGCTCCAATAGCAAAATCTGAAGCATCTGTGTCGAGGATATAATCGCCTCCATGAATTGGTGAGGCCATTATGCTTGGACCTGTCAGTGCGCCTTTCAATGCGTTGAAAGCAATCTGACACTTCTCTGTCCATTCGAGACTGCTGTCGTCCTTCGTCAGGTCGATCAAAGGTTTTGCTATTTTGGCGAAATCTTGAATGAAGCGTCTGTAGTAAGAGCACATGCCTAGAAACTGCCTTACTTCTTTTGCGTTCTCAGGTTCCTTCCAGCCTAGCACTTTAGCTACATTGTTTGGATCGGGCTTTACTCCTGACTCTGACACTTTGTGTCCTAAGAAGGTGACCTCTGACTTCAACAGTTGACATTTCTCTGGACGTAATTTCATGCCAGCACTTTTCAATCGGTCTAGGACCTTGCTGAGACGCTCAACGTTCTGTACCTCGTTCAGGGACGGGATGATCAGGTCGTCAATGTACAGGATGCATGATGTCCATTGCAAACCCTTGAGGGCTAACTCCATAACTCGCTGGAATGTGGCACCTGCTGTCTTCAAACCCATCGGCATGGTGACAAATTCATACAGGCCGTATTTACTCACAAAAGCTGTTTTTGGGATGTCTTCTTGTCTGACCGGTACTTGATGATATCCCGAAGTCATGTCGAGCGTCGAAAATACTCTACATCCTGCCACTGTATCCAAGCAGTCTTGAATCTTTGGGGTGGGGAAGGCATCATCCAAACTAACAAGATTAATGCGTCGAAAATCTACCGTCGCTCTAACGCCCCCTGACTTCTTTCGAACAAGAACTAACGGCGAACTCCATGGTGAGTTGCTCTCTCTTATGGCGCCCTGTGCCTTCAGTTTGTCAATTGCCTTCTTTTCTTCGTCTTGAAAGGCTGCTGGCGTTCTCCGAAATGACTGCTTTATTGGCGGCGTGTCACCGGTTCGGATAGAGTGTTCTGCTAGGTGAGTTCGCCCGATGTCATTTTCATTAACGGAAAAAGTGTTTCCATGTTGAATAAGCAGCTGCGCTAATTTCGTCTGGACTTCACGGTCTTTACCTTTTGATGCGTCTTCATACAATTTCTGCAGATGTTCTGGAATCTTTTTCTTTAAGTCTTTAATCGATACAATCTTTGTACTTGCTTCTTTGCCTTGTGACGATTTCCCTTTCATTTCAGGTTGTATCGGCGGATTGTCAAATGATATGCGGCGGACACGATTAGTGTTATGTATCATCTCTTCATCTTCAACATCCAGGATGGTGCAAATTACTCCGTCTTCTGCAATCTCTTCAGCATAGCCAATCACTGCGTCCTGTTTGATTGATGTTGGCGTTGAAAACGGATTCATGATTCTCACCTTTGCTGTCGTTCCTCGATTCAGGTCAGCCAAACTTGGGGCCATGACGAGCGGGTAATTCTGGGCAAAGTTAGTCGTTGGTTCAATGAGGACTTCGCAGTTTTGTTTGTTATCATCACTTTCTCGCCTGTCGACAAGAGCCTCGATGATCATTTCCGATGCCGGCTGTATCACGAAGTGGTCTGCCGCCCTGACTTTTCGGATAAAATCCTGCTCTGTTTTGACCAATGGTATTTCTTTCCCCAGTAAATTCATCGTCCCCTTGCTCAGCAAGATGTCAGCGGGCTTGCTGCCTTTCTCTTTGAGAATATCCATTCCCACTAGACAATCATCAGATATTTCTGCGACAATCACTGGTTTGGTGACAGTGAGAGGTCCTAACTCAAGCGGTAAAGTGCATTTACCAAAACTGTTTAATGGTTTTCCCCCAGCATGTGAAATTTTAGTCTTTTTCCCTAACTTTGGTTGCTTGGCTGGGTCGATTCTGTCAAATATCTCCTTGGAGACCAGCGTCTTCTCAGCTCCTGTGTCAATAATAAAATTTACTTCTACTCCCAAAATATAACCTTTGACAATTGCATCTTTTGACGATGAAATTTCTCTCCTGATGGTGGTCTCAATTTCTTCTGTCTCTTCAGATTTCTTTTCACTCTCAGTTTCAATTACAACGTTCTCTGGTTCTTCTTGGCCTTGTAGGTTGCCGACCAACTTTAGGCCTTCTGGGTTGGTCCTTTGCAGTTTAAAGCATTGTCTGCTTCGCCGTCTGTGGTGGCCTGTTTCACTTTCTGTACGTAGCCCTGGTTGGCCCTTCCACGATTCGGACAATCACGAATGAAGTGGGACGGGTCACCGCAATGGAAACACGACCTTGGCTTTGTGTTTTGTCTTGGCTGTGACTGATACCAGTTGTTCATGGCGGGTTGGTGAACGTTGTTTTGAGACTTCTTCAATTCGTCTTGCAACATCTTGATTTCTCGCTTCATCTGTTCGAGTTCTGAGTTGTCATGTTTCTTTTCAACGTCAAGAGTTGGGTTAAAAGTTTTCTTAATTATTCTGTTCTTATTTGACTGTTGTGCCCTGGCGATCACATTGTCGTTGTCTTCAGTCGAACTTAAGTCTTCCTCTATTTCAACTGCTCTGGCGTACTTCTCTTTCTCTCGATTGTCCCTGTTAGCTCTCGTCATTTCTCTGAAGCAAACCATTTCGTAGACTGCATCATCAATGGTGGCTGGTTCTTTAATGTATTCGACGTGAAATCTCGCCTTGTCATCATATGCGCCATCGAAAAATTTTCTCAACAGGTCTTCCTGTCTGGTGTCTTGATCGCGTCTCGGATATGCCTTGTCATACAACCGCTTGAGTTCTGCTGCAAAATCTTCTGGAGATTCACCAGATTTCTGTTGTCGTCTGCTGTATTGAGTCTTGTAGCTTTTTGATGTCTCGATTACACGAAAACGGTTGTGTAATTCCCTGCATAATGACTTGTAGCTTCTTCTTGTTTCAGGCGTCAGCTGTTCGAAGACAAATTCACCGGCATGGCCCTGCAGTCTGGGAAGCAACTCATCCAGCTTCTCGTCGGAGCTCAAACCTTGGCGTGCTGTGACTTCCTGAAAACGGTTGAACCATACGGTCCACGACTCTTTCCCTGTGAACGGCGGAAGTTTCAGCTGTTTGTGTGATCTGTTTGTATGTCTCGGTTGGAACGAGGTGTTATTTGCATCACTTTCCCCATCAGATTCACTTGTGTGCGATGAATCATAACGCCTAGTGTGTCTGAGTCGTCTACGATTGGCCTGGAACTTCTGTTCCGCCATATCCCTGTGCATGCTATCTACTGCCCCACCTAATGTCGATACTGCCTGACAAACATGCTGTATCTGATCTCTCATCTCTGCGATGTCATTGACGGCGCTGCCTGGCCGGTGTGTGTATGTCTGGGACGAGTGCATGCTATTGGTGGACATGGGAGCTTGTTCATATGTGTCAGTTTGAAGACCCTCAAGTTGAATTAACTCTGAATTAATGATGCGGGGATCTTGTTGGAGTTGGGGTTGGTTGTTTCTGCGGTCCATAGACCTTGTTTTGATTATATTGTCTGCAGGCGAAGCCATGGTGGATTGACAAGAACTTAATCTATTTCTAAAGTCTTAAATTTAATATAAACTCTAAGTTCTTAACGAGAAGTTAATTCTATGATTGCTCTAGCAGCTTAGATTCAGAAAATTTAACTGAAATACTACTTTGCTAAGACTACCTAGCACTATGTTATCTAAGATTAATAATTAATCAATTATTGATACCTTTTGCCTAGAGAATCATTACTGCAAATATGCAACAAACATCAATTAGCCATCAAATTTTGAGCAAATTTCAGCAAAAAAGAATTTATGGGATCGAATCACTGGATGTGTATAGAAATAATCACATCCCACTTCTGACACCAAAAAGTTGTGACGACCATGCGAACATAGCCTCTTGTCAGGATGGCTAGTTTTAAATTCTTTCTCCGATTAGTTCTCAAACAGGCAAAAGATCACCAACAAATGAGTTACCTTAATTAATTTTATTCCTAACACATGGAATTGAACACAACAATAACATTTCTGGTCACACACCAGTGGATGGGCTCTCTGAGCCAA
Source organism: Gibbula magus (assembly GCA_936450465.1). Classification (NCBI taxonomy): domain Eukaryota; kingdom Metazoa; phylum Mollusca; class Gastropoda; order Trochida; family Trochidae; genus Gibbula; species Gibbula magus. The sequence continues at coordinate 12,636,012 of OW388290.1, read as the reverse complement.
TATATTAAATCAGATGGTTCTTAGTAGATATTATCTATATTTAGGATTTGGATGTGTATTTAATACTTTATGGTAATACTATGAAAGGTATTGAATGGCGCACAGATCTACCTTCTATATGTAATAAGCTGTTAACTGACGAACTCTGAACGACAACAACTGGAATCTAAAGGATCACCTGCTACCTCAAGATATACAACTTATAAATATCACTCTACAATATATGTTAATTACCACAGACACTATACTGTAATATATCAACAACTCAATACCACAGACACTATACTGTAATATATCAACAACTCAATACCACAGACACTATACTGTAATATATCAACAACTCAATACCACAGACACTATACTGTAATATATCAACATCTCAATATCACAGAAAATACTTTGAAACTGTGAATGACTGATATTACAAGACTTTAACTGTAATATGACTACAATTGCTATCTTCAGAACTGAACTGGAATAAAATGTCAACAACCAATATTACCGGAATTGAACCGTAATATGTCTACAACTGATATAATCTACAATATATCAACGACTGGGATGGCTCCGCAATATTCAAGAACTAATATCACAGAGCGAACTTCACGACAATAACGATACGCAGGCACCCTGAACCTTGTTCAGTTTGCCATGGTAAACTTGTAAAAATAAACTCCCTTCAAACACTTCGTAAAACTTTATTGGATCACCGAGGACCGGACAGTGTTTGTTACTAATTCTATGAGTCGAAACGATACTAATTCTATGCTATTCTAATTATATGAGCCTTCTCTAATTCTAACATTAATAACCCGATAAAATTCCGATTAACCAACTGACCTAAGTCTGACCGCCTTCAACAATTATCTGAGCAAGACTGAATCAAAACAGAACGAGACCTCTATTTATAACCTTGTATCACGTGATCCAACACTGTTGGATATTTTCCAACACCGCTGAATTTATTCCGCACTGTCGGATTTTTCCAACACCGCTGGAAAAATCACGCAGAAATCTGTCGATAATTTCCAACACCGCTGAATTTATTCCGCACTGTTGGAATGACCTACGTGACCGGAGCGGTCAACTATCAATGAAAATTACCTCAAAATACAAGATGCATGCTTGCAAATGCTTAAATATACATTAATCTAGCAAAACCTGACAATAAAATAGTAATTGCAAGCAATTAGACAACGTTAACTAATGACAGCAAAATATACCTACACGACTAGCCCGCGAAAGTTTGACAGCTCTGACCCGGAAGTAAACAAAGTTAGAACCTGGTCAGAGGTCAAGGCTGTTAGCAAGGTTGCACACATGGATAGTACCACGAGGAGAAATGGGGGATAAATAACAAGGTATTTACTTTAATTTAGACTGACATGAATGCATACGCTTATATAAATGACAATAAATACGTTAATATTGAACTTTATACGTTTGGAATACGATACGATGAATTTAACAACATGAATTAGGTGATGAGAAATATTTACGATCGAAATGTTTACGTTTGAAAAAATGGTCATAAAAATATAGCAATTAAAAATAGTGGATCCTCGCAATATATATATATATATATATATATATATATATATATATATATATATATTGTAAATCGGAGAGGGTTTCACTAAATTTGATAACTTGCACCCAATCCATTCTTTTAAATAAATATGTTTTTTATGTTTTATTATTTTTATTATTTGACAGTAAGATAAAACACTATATGAATAAAATATAATTTAAGAGAAAACACTGATCAGAAGGATGCCTTTCAAATGAGTTTAACCTAACTCAGCACTCAGTATTTTTGCACGTATCAAAGGCAAACATATTTTTCATTGAAACTACTTTATGTCACTTTAAATCAATGGGACTAAATGCTATGATATATGATATATATGATATATATGACACATATGATACATATGATATATATGATATATGATATATGATATATGATATATGATATATGATATATGATATATGATACATTAGATATGATATATGATATATGATATATAAATGGGTAACTGGTGAATGGTTGTACTAACTAATAAATGGATCGATATGGACCGCTGGGTACATCAATTGGTGGATTGGCTTTCGGTTTATGTTTCTGTTTCTTTGTAAATGAAGGATCTATCACTATCATTAAGAAAATGTTTCGACAATTGTTATGGAAGTTAAAGTTTGAATTGATTTTAGTTGTCAGACCATGGATATCAGACTCGTATTTTCCCCGTATTTCTATTGTAGTATGATAAGTACGCTAAATTTATAGTCAGACATATCTTATGGGGATTTGGTTATTCAAAAATGTCTGGGATAGATTATTTAACTCAAAATTTAATCTATGGTTTAAAATCTTAACATCATAGAAGACATGGAATACATAAAAAAATAATAATATTTTCTGGATGACAATACACGACGTTTCTGAGTACATGCTAAACTGCTTATTTTTCACCTGATAAGGGAGTAAGCATTTACTCTGAAACGTCGTGTATTTTCACAATAAAGTAGTTGTTATTGGAGGTTTTTGTTACAGAAAGGTGTTTTTATACCTTATATATGCTCCCCTATTCGCTAACAATATGTTGAGATCTTAAATCTAAAATATCAGAGCGAGACGATGTAATTGAAACACTGTCCGACAAACTAGACAGGGTCGAGCAGTACGGGAGGAGGAATAACGTCAGAATTAGGGGCATCCCCGAAACTCAGGGGGAGAATATGGATCAGCTAGTCCTGGAACTGGCACAGTCGATTGGTGTTGACATCTCCCCATGAGACATCAGTCATAGAGTCCCTTTTTTTTGGGTCAGGGGGTCACGAAATCAACAATTTAGAATCCCCATTGGCCAGGGAGTCTGCACACAACGTTTCAGCTCTCTAGACCTTTTGGAACTTGAGAAAAAGATGAAAATAGGTTTTTAAGGTTGTGACCCCTGTGACCCCAATTGAGGTTACGGGGTCACGAAATCTATAAATTATCATCCCCATTGGCCAATGAGTCTGCACAAAAAATTTCAGCTCCGTAGACCAAGTGGTTCTGGAGAAGAAGACGAAAATGTGAACAGTTTACAGACGGACGGACGCCGGACACCATGCCATGCCATAAGCCCATCGGGCCTTTCAGGCCAGATGAGCTAAAAATTACGGAAATGTTACACCTCTTTGAATTTGAATATCATAAAAAAAGTACGTGTTGTGGTTGTTGGTAGGTCTGCTATTTTAGCACAAAACACTAAACTGATGGAGTGTTACAACACAATAAAGCAAATTCCTCTGAACACGTAAATATGTTTGATATTCAAATTCAAAGAGGTCTAACATTTCTTTTGGCTTTCAGTTTAGATTGCAGGAAGTCATCATTAATGGATATTTTTCCGATTATAAACCTGTACATGCAGGAGTCCCTCAAGGTTCCGTGTTTGGCCACTACTTTTCATAATTTACATAACGGTATAGAAAGTTATATTCGTTTATTTGCTGACGACACCTCAATTTATGTAATTGTCGAGGATGACGATAGTGCCGCATCCTGTCTAAACGAAGACTTGAGACGTATATTTAACTGAGCAGACACGTGACAAGTTAATTTCAATCCTGATAAAACTGAAGCAATAAATTTTTCAAAACATCAAAATGAGAAAATTCCTTTATTGAACATGAACCAAATTCCGATAAAAGAAGTTCAAAGACATAAACATCTAGGTATAACTCTTCAAAGGGACTGCACGTGAAAACATCATATTAAAGATATTGTTACGAAAGTAAGTCCAATGATAAATTGTCTCCGAAGTTGTAAGTATCGTCTCTCAAGAAAGAACGTTAGAAACCATGTATAAATCTGTACAATATGTGGCGCTGTTCGATGTACAAGCCATCAAAAGCTATATCTCGAAACCAAGTTCAAACCGTTAAAAAAAAGAAGACACGATATCAAATTAAGATTTGTTTACAAGATGAATAATGATCTCGCACCGGACTACCTCTGTAATCTTGTTCCTAAATCTGTCTCTGAAAGTAGTGAATACAATCTCCGAAACAAAACTAAATTGCAAACCATTAACTGTAGAACTAAAATATATGATCAAGCGTTCCTATCTGATACAACTAAACTGTTGAATTCAATTTCGCACAAGCAAACTCTATCGGTGAATTCAAATCGTTGCTGAAAAGTGAATCAAATAATAATTATCTCGATCTGAATTATGGCAGTCGATTCCGTCAGATCATACACTATAGGCTCAAGCTCGGTTGTAGCGACTTGAATGCTGATAAAGTAAATAGACACATTTCTAACAATTCCGAAAGCGCCTGTGGATACCGTAAGGAAGATTTTGTTCATTATCTGTTTACATGTGAATTATTTACTGTCTTTAGAAATAATGCATGTTTCTACGTAAATGGCCACAGCCTCCAAACTGTGTTACATGGAAAACCGCAAACCAGTGATAATGTTAATACGAACATAATCGCATTCCTCCATCAATACATCATTAAAACAAAGCGCTTTGATAAAGCATCTTAGATTAACGTGTTTTTGTATCATTAATGAAGTGGAACTGCAAAGAATCTGTCATAAACAACAATAATGTACGCATGGTATCATTATGCTTTAGTTTGTCATGTTTATGTCCAGTTCTTGTGTGTTTGTTATTATATGTTTGTACTGGTGAGGTATTAACATAAGCAAAGTGTTATTCTCTATGAATAAACATATATTTAAACCACATAATCAAATGATATAGAACATGCAATGAGTTAGAACACGTAACAGTGATCACTTAACACAGTGAAAACTAAAATTAAAAATGAACTTACCTTTGTTTAAGTTATAACACCTTGTGGCTCGTCTATTGTTCCATAAACAAAACACATGGTGACAATATTTGCGTTATTTCTTCAATAGTTCACTGTCATCACTTCCATCAAACGCATATGCATATGAATGCCTTAAATTAAAAGTCAAAATATAACTCAAATTGTATATACAGGTAAGTCAATGTCACCTGAACAAAAGCAACTAGGCACCAGAAAGGTGTCTCGAGTCCAGGTAAACAAAACAATCAGGACAGGTATATGAATGAACACATTCGTAACCATGACAACGTGCTTGCATTAGTTACCTGAAATAAATCCCCAACACGCACGCCGGGATGCGAGAGATTTCATTCGCTGTTAACTAGGAAGCGTTAATTAGTGTCTGCCAAACACCTGCTTCCAGGAGGTTACATGAGAAGGTACCGCGGGAGGAGAGTGTCATATCGCCTTTGTGACTAGAATATTTAAGAATAACAGCGCTACATGGATTTCGTAAACTTGTCATAGTTCAGACAAGACTTTGGATATTTAATTTCAGACCCGGCAGTGAAGAAGCATTCAGCATTGGTTAAATGAAATATGTCTCTTTGATTTGTCTATTTACGTTAAACGTTTCCATTTAGATGTTTAGCTCATCAGGCCTGAAAGGCCCGATGGGCTTATGACATGGGATGGCGTCCGTCCATCCGTCCGTCCGTCCGTCCGTCCGTCCGTCCGTAAACGTTTCACTTTTTCGACTTCTTCTCCAGAACCAATGAATCTAGAGATCTGAAATTTTATGTACAGACTCCTTGGTCAATGGGGATTCTAAATTGTAGATTTGGTGATCAAGTGACCCCAAATAAGGGCCTCATAGGCCATAACCTAAAAACCTATTTTCATCTTCTCCTCCAGAATGAAAAGACCTAGAAGACTGAAATGTTGTGTACAGACTCTTTAGCCAATGGAGATTCTAAATTGTAGATTAGGTGACCCTGTGACCCCAAATAAGGGCCTCACAGGCCATTACCTAAAATCCTATTTTCATCTTCTTCTCCAGAATGAAAAGACCTAGAAGAGTGAAATGTTGTGTACAGTCTTTAGCCATTGGAGATTCTAAATTGTAGATTAGGTGACCTTGTGACCCCAAATAAGGACCTCACAGGCCATTACTTAAAATCCTGTTTTCATCGTTTTCTCCGGAACAAAAAGACCTAGAAGACTGTAATATTGTATGCAAACTCTTTAGCCAATGGGGATTCTAACTTGTAAATTTGGTGACCCTGTGACCCCAAATATGGGCCACAGCCTAAAAAAAACCCTTTGAAAATGAATTTTGTACTGATATTTTATGACACTTCACTCACTATATACTTGAAATATATGTCGACTTGAGATAACCATTTACATTGTGGACATGTTTGTCAAATTGATGTAATCAATGTGAAATGAGAACTAGTGAATAGCCTATGAACTGAAAATTGTGGATATTATAAAAAGAAAGGCCCTCACAGTTCAAAACATAAAAACTATTTTCATCTTCTTCTCCAGAACAAACTAGAAGGAATATTGCGTTCAGAATGTTTAGATGTTTGGATGAAAAGGCTTAGAACCATTAAAATTGTGCAGAGATTATTTAGCCAAGGGGATTCTAAATTGTACTATGTACCATGGGATTCATCACATTCCCTGTTCTATCTAAGCCTTATACAGTTAGATCACTGCTGCCAGTGTTTAGTGCAAGCCAGAGTCTATTACATAATTTGGCGGTAAACCACAAAAAACACAGCTGGCCAAGGGGTCAGAATATTGCATAATCTCGTGTGTGGTGACCTTGCTGAGTGCTCTCTCTCAATTTCAAGACTAAGATGTGTCAGGGTTAGGGATTGTGCTTTATATTGAGACAATCATCATCATCAAACAAAATAAACCCTGATGAGCTACAGAGCCCATGGCTCTATTTTTTTTATTGATCATATCGGTTTTGCATAGTTGGTGATATAAACTGAACGACAAAGAAGCTATATACCATAAACAATGCATCTTTACATACATGACATACATGAACAAACATGTTCTAATTCACGGGTGATAAATACATCATGTCTGCATTAGCCAGCTGAAATAATATTTTGATTTTCGGAAGATTACCTGTTTTTGCAATCTCCTAAACTAAAGACGAGATGTGAGAGTTAAATAGGGGACCCATCCTTAGGCAAGTTTATGACTTTCTATAGCAGTGATGCGTCAACGAATAGTCCAAGAAGGTACATTATGTTGATTGATAACATATTGGCTTTACAATTGATATGTTTGATATACATGGTTTGTAACAATATTATCAAAGTACAGAGTAGATTTACACAAGTAGTATAACTTTTGTTATTTGTTAGAAATGACCTGGACGTAGTTACTTCACATAAGGAAGGATCTATAACGTCCACTGCTTCTATACATGTACTTATGTAATAGAGACATTTTAAACATCGCCTGTGCTTGTGTTGTATAACACATAATGCTACTACCATCCATCCACTCCTGTCGGAGCAAATTATCCGAGGAGTGTCACTACCAATCAACACCTATCAGCTCCAATCTCCATCCAACAACTTCAAAGCTTCATACTTCAACTTCATACAACCTCACCGTGTCAACTTCATACAACGTGGCCGTGTCAACTTCATACAAAGTGGCCGTGTAAACTTCATACAACGTGGCCCTATCTACTTCATACAACGTGGCCGTGCCAACTTCATACAACGTGGACGTGCCAACTTCATACAACGTGGCCCTGTCTACTTCATACAACGTGGCCGTGTCAACTTCATACAACGTGGCCGTGTCAACTTCATACAACGTGGACGTGCCAACTTCATACAACGTGGCCGTGTCAACTTCATACAACGTGGACGTGCCAACTTCATACAACGTGGCCGTGCCAACTTCATACAACGTGGCCGTGCCAACTTCATACAACGTGGACGTGCCAACTTCATACAACGTGGCCCTGTCTACTTCATACAACGTGGCCGTGTCAACTTCATACAACGTGGCCGTGTCAACTTCATACAACGTGGCCGTGCCAACTTCATACAACGTGGCCGTGCCAACTTCATACAAAGTGGACGTGCCAACTTCATACAACGTGGCCGTGTCAACTTCATACAACGTGGCCCTGTCTACTTCATACAACGTGGCCGTGTCAACTCCATACAACGTGGCCGTGCCAACTTCATACAACGTGGCCGTGCCAACTTCATACAACGTGGCCGTGTCAACTTCATACAACGTGGCCGTGTCAACTTCATACAACGTGGCCGTGCCAACTTCATACAACGTGGCCCTGTCTACTTCATACAACGTGGCCGTGCCAACTTCATACAACGTGGCCGTGCCAACTTCATACAACGTGGCCGTGCCAACTTCATACAACGTGGCCGTGCCAACTTCATACAACGTGGCCGTGCCAACTTCATACAACATGACCGTGCCAACTTCATACAACATGGCCGTGCCAACTTCATACAACGTGGCCGTGTCAACTTCATACAACGTGGCCCTGTCTACTTCATACAACGTGGCCGTGTCCACTTCATACAACCTGGCCGTGCCAACTTCATACAACGTGGCCGTGTCAACTTCATACAACGTGGCCCTGTCTACTTCATACAACATGGCCGTGCCAACTTCATACAACGTGGCCGTGCCAACTTCATACAACGTGGCCGTGCCAACTTCATACAACGTGGCCGTGCCAACTTCATACAACGTGGCCGTGCCAACTTCATACAACATGACCTAGCTGCAGTTGCTTCGCCAAAATAGGCTCTTTGACACCCTGACGTCGCCTTTGATACTGGAGGAAGAGGTTATATAGGTACAGTTCTGCAGCTAAACATGACCGTGCCAACTTCATACAACATGGCCGTGCCAACTTCATACAACGTGGCCGTGCCAACTTCATACAACGTGGCCGTGCCAACTTCATACAACGTGGCCCTGTCTATTTCATACAACGTGGCCGTGTCAAATTCATACAACATGGCCGTGCCAACTTCATACAACGTGGCCGTGCCAACTTCATACAACGTGGCCCTGTCTACTTCATACAACGTGGCCGTGCCAACTTCATACAACGTGGCCGTGTCAACTTCATACAACGTGGCCGTGTCTACTTCATACAACGTGGCCGTGTCCACTTCATACAACGTGGCCGTGTCAACTTCATCCAACGTGGCCGTGCCAACTTCATACAACGTGGCCCTGTCTACTTCATACAACGTGGCCGTGCCAACTTCATACAACGTGGCCGTGCCAACTTCATACAACGTGGCCGTGCCAACTTCATACAACGTGGCCGTGCCAACTTCATACAACGTGGCCGTGCCAACTTCATACAACATGACCGTGCCAACTTCATACAACATGGCCGTGCCAACTTCATACAACGTGGCCGTGTGCCAACTTCATACAACGTGGCCCTGTCTACTTCATACAACGTGGCCGTGTCAAATTCATACAACGTGGCCGTGCCAACTTCATACAACGTGACCGTGTCAACTTCATACAACGTGACCGTGCCAACTTCATACAACGTGGCCCTGTCTACTTCAATACAACGTGGCCGTGTCAATTCATACAACGTGGCCGTGCCAACTTCATACAACGTGGTCGTGTCAACTTCATACAACGTGACCGTGTCAACTTCATACAACGTGGCCGTGCCAACTTCATACAACGTGGTCGTGTCAACTTCATACAAAGTGGCCGTGCCAACTTCATACAACGTGGCCCTGTCTACTTCATACAACGTGGCCGTGTCAAATTCATACAACGTGGCCCTGTCTACTTCATACAACGTGGCCGTGCCAACTTCATACAACGTGGCCGTGTCAACTTTATACAACGTTGACGTGCCAACTTCATACAACGTGGCCGTGTCCACTTCATACAACGTGGACGTGCCAACTTCATACAACGTGGCCGTGCCAACTTCATACAACGTGGCCGTGTCAACTTCATACAACGTGGCCGTGTCAACTTTATACAACGTTGACGTGCCAACTTCATACAACGTGGCCGTGTCCACTTCATACAACGTGGACGTGCCAACTTCATACAACGTGGCCGTGCCAACTTCATACAACGTGGCCGTGCCAACTTCATACAACGTGGCCGTGTCAACTTCATACAACGTGGACGTGTCAACTTCATACAACGTGGCCCTGTCTACTTCATACAACGTGGCCGTGTCAACTTCATACAACGTGGCCGTGTCAACTTCATACAACGTGGCCCTGTCTACTTCATACAACGTGGCCGTGTCCACTTCATACAACCTGGCCGTGCCAACTTCATACAACGTGGCCGTGTCAACTTCATACAACGTGGCCCTGTCTACTTCATACAACATGGCCGTGCCAACTTCATACAACGTGGCCGTGCCAACTTCATACAACGTGGCCGTGCCAACTTCATACAACGTGGCCGTGCCAACTTCATACAACATGACCTAGCTGCAGTTGCTTCGCCAAAATAGGCTCTTTGACACCCTGACGTCGCCTTTGATACTGGAGGAAGAGGTTATATAGGTACAGTTCTGCAGCTAAACATGACCGTGCCAACTTCATACAACATGGCCGTGCCAACTTCATACAACGTGGCCGTGCCAACTTCATACAACGTGGCCGTGCCAACTTCATACAACGTGGCCCTGTCTATTTCATACAACGTGGCCGTGTCAAATTCATACAACATGGCCGTGCCAACTTCATACAACGTGGCCGTGCCAACTTCATACAACGTGGCCCTGTCTACTTCATACAACGTGGCCGTGCCAACTTCATACAACGTGGCCGTGCCAACTTCATACAACGTGGCCCTGTCTACTTCATACAACGTGGCCGTGCCAACTTCATACAACGTGACCGTGTCAACTTCATACAACGTGGCCGTGCCAACTTCATACAACGTGGCCCTGTCTACTTCAATACAACGTGGCCGTGTCAAATTCATACAACGTGGCCGTGCCAACTTCATACAACGTGGTCGTGTCAACTTCATACAAAGTGGCCGTGCCAACTTCATACAACGTGGCCGTGCCAACTTCATACAACGTGGCCGTGCCAACTTCATACAACATGGCCGTGCCAACTTCATACAACGTGGCCCTGTCTACTTCATACAACGTGGCCGTGTCAAATTCATACAACGTGGCCGTGCCAACTTCATACAACGTGACCGTGTCAACTTCATACAACGTGGCCGTGCCAACTTCATACAACGTGGCCCTGTCTACTTCAATACAACGTGGCCGTGTCAAATTCATACAACGTGGCCGTGCCAACTTCATACAACGTGGTCGTGTCAACTTCATACAAAGTGGCCGTGCCAACTTCATACAACGTGGCCCTGTCTACTTCATACAACGTGGCCGTGCCAACTTCATACAACGTGGCCGTGCCAACTTCATACAACGTGGCCCTGTCTATTTCATACAACGTGGCCGTGTCAAATTCATACAACATGGCCGTGCCAACTTCATACAACGTGGCCGTGCCAACTTCATACAACGTGGCCCTGTCTACTTCATACAACGTGGCCGTGCCAACTTCATACAACGTGGCCGTGCCAACTTCATACAACGTGGCCCTGTCTACTTCATACAACGTGGCCGTGCCAACTTCATACAACGTGACCGTGTCAACTTCATACAACGTGGCCGTGCCAACTTCATACAACGTGGCCCTGTCTACTTCAATACAACGTGGCCGTGTCAAATTCATACAACGTGGCCGTGCCAACTTCATACAACGTGGTCGTGTCAACTTCATACAAAGTGGCCGTGCCAACTTCATACAACGTGGCCGTGCCAACTTCATACAACGTGGCCGTGCCAACTTCATACAACATGGCCGTGCCAACTTCATACAACGTGGCCCTGTCTACTTCATACAACGTGGCCGTGTCAAATTCATACAACGTGGCCGTGCCAACTTCATACAACGTGACCGTGTCAACTTCATACAACGTGGCCGTGCCAACTTCATACAACGTGGCCCTGTCTACTTCAATACAACGTGGCCGTGTCAAATTCATACAACGTGGCCGTGCCAACTTCATACAACGTGGTCGTGTCAACTTCATACAAAGTGGCCGTGCCAACTTCATACAACGTGGCCCTGTCTACTTCATACAACGTGGCCGTGCCAACTTCATACAACGTGGCCGTGCCAACTTCATACAACGTGGCCCTGTCTATTTCATACAACGTGGCCGTGTCAAATTCATACAACATGGCCGTGCCAACTTCATACAACGTGGCCGTGCCAACTTCATACAACGTGGCCCTGTCTACTTCATACAACGTGGCCGTGCCAACTTCATACAACGTGGCCGTGCCAACTTCATACAACGTGGCCCTGTCTATTTCATACAACGTGGCCGTGTCAAATTCATACAACATGGCCGTGCCAACTTCATACAACGTGGCCGTGCCAACTTCATACAACGTGGCCCTGTCTACTTCATACAACGTGGCCGTGCCAACTTCATACAACGTGGCCGTGCCAACTTCATACAACGTGGCCCTGTCTACTTCATACAACGTGGCCGTGCCAACTTCATACAACGTGGCCGTGCCAACTTCATACAACGTGGCCCTGTCTATTTCATACAACGTGGCCGTGTCAAATTCATACAACGTGGCCGTGTCAACTTCATACAACGTGGCCGTGCCAACTTCATACAACGTGGCCCTGTCAACTTCATACAACGTGACCGTGTCAACTTCATACAACGTGGCCGTGCCAACTTCATACAACGTGGCCCTGTCTACTTCAATACAACGTGGCCGTGTCAAATTCATACAACGTGGTCGTGCCAACTTCATACAACGTGGCCCTGTCAACTTCATACAACGTGACCGTGTCAACTTCATACAACGTGGCCGTGCCAACTTCATACAACGTGGCCCTGTCTACTTCAATACAACGTGGCCGGGTCAAATTCATACAACGTGGCCGTGCCAACTTCATACAACGTGGCCGTGCCAACTTCATACAACGTGGCCGTGCCAACTTCATACAACGTGGCCGTGCCAACTTCATACAACGTGGTCGTGTCAACTTCATACAAAGTGGCCGTGTCAACTTCATACAACGTGGCCGTGCCAACTTCATACAACGTGGCCGTGCCAACTTCATACAACATGGCCGTGCCAACTTCATACAACGTGGCCCTGTCTACTTCATACAACGTGGCCGTGTCAAATTCATACAACGTGGCCGTGCCAACTTCATACAACGTGACCGTGTCAACTTCATACAACGTGGCCGTGCCAACTTCATACAACGTGGCCCTGTCTACTTCAATACAACGTGGCCGTGTCAAATTCATACAACGTGGCCGTGCCAACTTCATACAACGTGGCCCTGTCTACTTCAATACAACGTGGCCGTGTCAACTTCATACAACGTGGCCGTGCCAACTTCATACAACGTGGTCGTGTCAACTTCATACAAAGTGGCCGTGCCAACTTCATACAACGTGGCCGTGCCAACTTCATACAACGTGGCCGTGTCAACTTCATACAACGTGGCCCTGTCTACTTCATACAACGTGGCCGTGTCAAATTCATACAACGTGGCCGTGCCAACTTCACACAACGTGGTCGTGTCAACTTCATACAACGTGGCCGTGCCAACTTCATACAACGTGGCCGTGCCAACTTCATACAACGTGGCCGTGCCAACTTCATACAACGTGGCCGTGCCAACTTCATACAACGTGGCCGTGTCCACTTCATACAACGTGGCCGTGCCAACTTCATACAACGTGGCCGTGCAAACTTCATACAACGTGGCCGTGCCAACTTCATACAACGTGGCCCTGTCTACTTCATACAACGTGGCCCTGTCTACTTCATACAACGTGGCCGTGCCAACTTCATACAACGTGGCCGTGTCAAATTCATACAACGTGGCCGTGCCAACTTCATACAACGTGGCCCTGTCTACTTCAATACAACGTGGCCGTGTCAAATTCATACAACGTGGCCGTGCTCAATTTCTAGACAAACAATCCGCCCACTTGTTACAGAGGTTACTTTAGATTATATGACTTGCGTCACAACTTTGAGGAGAGAGCTATTATTTTAAAATAGTCTTCTTTTTGTCAAGCTAATCATTTGGTTCAATTTCCATTTCGTTCTGATATTTCTTCAGTTAAAATGTGTGTATAAAATTTCTCATTTGGTCGTCTCTTCAAAGTTCCTCGGGTCTGTCGTGAAGTGTGTCCCTGATGGTTACATTTACAATATATGTTGTTTCAGAAATAGCTAAAAGAAAAGTCCATATTTTCTTTTACCTGAAAAAATAATAAAATGACAGTTGTCTGTAATCCATCATTTACGAGGGATGGCTAATATTAGCCCCTCGAAAGCCTTGCGAAACCGTTAATGACCCGAGTCTGCAAACTAATACGACGTTAACAACACTAAAAAAAACCATTAACATCTATTTTCATCATCAGCCACAACATATACGTCTTTATAGTCCATTTCGCCGCAGGAAATAAAGTCAAAGTAGACATTTCACCATTATGTAAAATATCCCATTTCCTACTGGTGATCTGACTGTTGAAGCGTTCAAGAGAGGTTTTTTACTAGATTTTTAATAGTGAAATAAGGCAATTATCAGTTAAAATAAAATCCGCACTTTCTCCTAGTGAAATAATAGTTATTCCACTCAGTAAAATAGCATTTTTAACCATACAATGTGTCGTCACATTATGAGAGTAATAAACTGAAATATGAAAAAATAAAGACCTTGGTTGCTATATGGGTAATGAACGTATTTTACCAACTATACATACACTGATAAATCGAATAGATAGAACATTTGATATGTCTATATTTACACTCATGATTGTGTGACTCGTGGAAATATAAATTTCTACGTCACTCGATTACATATAAATGGTATTCGAAGAGAAATATCAAATATCTTCTATATATTCACCGAATAGAATAGTCAGAGATCTAGATATATGGGGACAACTCTGAACACAGTTGAAATACAGCATTGGCTGTCAGGTAACCAGGGGATATGGGATACTGGTCGGACAACAGAGAAGCCACAACGTGAAAAGATCAAGGATAGCCGTGGCCATGAAAGGTCGTCATTTATTGCTAATGCACCTCAGTATTAGGTTCTTCACTGAGAATTTGAGACGTCATCGAGATGAAATGCCTAGCAAAACTTCGTCAGCAGCTGAAACATATCCTATAGTATCAGTTATTCGAGAGATTATCCACACATGACATTGACACCGCAAAAATGACTCAGATTGAGGTGAGCACAGATGGTTGGCAAAGACGACAATGGGGAAGAATTTCATAAATTGAATGAAAACAGGTTTAGCGTTACTGTTACGGTTACCATGCATTGATACCAATCACGATCCCCTGTCTACATAGTTGTTTCATACTTCCCATACACTGCATGTGATACTAGAGACTGTTCAACGTTAAAAACATAAAACAAAGACGTAAGACCGAAAGAAGAGACGTATCCAGCAACTCCAGTGACGTTGAAAATGCCAAGATGATGTTGGTGCAGCGACGAGAAGAATGGCACCATATCCCCACGGCCTTGTCGAAAGACTGGTAACGTCAGCGCGACGCCGTGTCAGAGACTATATACTGATATAATGATGTTTAATCAAAAACGTCCTTTTTTGTTGGATTGTCCACAATGCATTTTCGTCACAGATGATGGGTTATCCATACTTTCCATATGCATTTCATGTTATCATTGCACAACTATTTTTAAAATCCCATTCCATCCTTAACAGCAAATGCCTCTGGTAAGTATATAGTCTCTGACACGGCGTCGCGATGACGTTACAAGTATTTCGACAAGGCCGTGGAGATATGGTGCCATTCTTCTCGTCGCTGCGCTTACGTCATTCTTTTTTAAATGTGTTATTTTGGTCGAGTGATCAAATGAGGAATACTCAACTTATCAACTAGAGTATGTAAATAATGCTCAGTGTATGTGAACCTGGAGTGTATTTATGGAAGGGGATTTGTGCCTAAAATGAAGATATATTGACTTGTAACTTGTAAAGTGTAACATGTCTTTCTCAACCTGACAAGTCTCGAAAAGACAAGTCCAACCATGCAAAACTAACATTTTAATCCTGTCAATCTTAACTTTCTATTCTCAACTTTTCAAAGTTGAAATGTAATTCTAGAAATCGTCAAAGTCGAAAAGTCAACTTGTAATGTTTAATTATTAAATTTAAATAATATACACATTGTGTAATGTTACAACTTACGATTGACAAATGAAAAATGGAAAATGAGGAGTTGCAAAGTCAGCTTTGTAAAACGGACTTTAGCATTTCGAGACTGACACGACTTACATAGTTACGATTGCAATGTTTCAAATCACATCTCTACACGATTTCGCAATGACCATATTTGGAATATTACGGAAATTAGCGGAAAGGAACGAATAATCCCGATCCAAAAAACACAATGTTCAACAATGACTTCTCCCTTGGCAAGCATCACTAACACATATTTGAAAGTTGCATACTAGTTTTCTCATTATTAGCATACTGTTGACAAAAGCACATTGACTAAAACATTATAGGAGACCATCGCATTTTACTGTGGAGGAACTAACTGCCCGCCCGAACGCTGTTGGGAGCCCGATGGTCGGGCACATATTTAATGTCACATTGTGTAATCATGACCTCCAATTTTTTTCCCCATGCAAACATTTTTCAAAGGGGGGTCCGCAAGAATCAACATAAATAATTGAACACATTTAGAGAAAAGTTGTAAATTGTCTATTCATTTGTTCTAAATAACATAGGAATAGCTAGACCACACTTTTAAGAAATATATATATATATATATATATATATATATATATATATATATATATATATGTGTGTGTGTGTGTGTGTGTGTGTATTTTGTAATATTATTATATTGTATGTATGTATGATTTTTTTTTAAAATATACAAGATAGTTGGAGTAAATCCTTTCTTGCTACATGCAGTTGTATATGTATAAGCTAAAACACTCCCAATCCAGATCAGTGTATTTCGAATCAGTGACGTATTCCCATTTATGATAGTAAGTTAGTTTATCAAAATGTGTGAGTCAAGTAATAAATCGTACATTTTCTTGTGACCCAGAAGGGTGTTGATTTTTTGTGTGCATTTGATGGTAAAAGGGTATACAGGATTGCACAGTTTACACTCGGGTATAATGATAGCTATACATGTATAATGAGTTGGCTTAACATGTAACTACATGTTTAATGCCTTCATAAGTAAGACACTCTGTATCAATTGGGTATAAAGAAAACATTGCGTCTTTTGTAAAAAAATAATAATAACACAAACAAACAGTTGGTCGGGACATGTTTTCACATTCGATTTTTGTTAGATAATTTATCGACATTTTTTAAATGAATACATGATGGTAAATATTTGTAACTTTTCAAAATAAACCTTACGTAATTCAAGTGGTTTCGAAACATAAATTACTGTCAGTGTCACGGACTGCTTTGATTTGGGTCCACAAAATGATTGTCATGTCCTGTCTCAGCTTTTGGATCGTCGCAACACTGGTCACAGTTCGGTATTTGTTTTCCCCGTTTCCATGGAAACGCAACTTGGATTCCTTTCTGGGGCAGAACTAAAAATCCGTAAGGTATAGCTCAATGAAACATTATTTTCAAATGTTTTATTAAGTTCATTTCACAGGTATACAGACAAAAGTGAAACACACATAAAGGATGTGGAGAGCTAACAAGCAATTTTTAAACCTGGAAATATTGTTTTTAAAAATCCATTTCGCATGGAAAGAAGGCGTTGTTTTTAATATACGAGCGAATAATGTTTGCAACATTAGATACATCCTTGAAAATATTTACAACACTTTCTATGGATATTTAAATTTTTTGGAGGTACTGTAATGATATGATAATATCAGAGTATATATCGAGAATTGCACCCAAGTGTCTTCTGATATCAAATATATCAACACGAGTTCATTAAAGATAAAAATTAACTGTCATTAACTGATTATATAATAGGATTATGAAGATTTGATTTTAGCGTTATCTACAATGTAGATATCGCTTGTCGATATCGCATGATCTCACACAAGCACCATCTACTTAAAAGACGATTGTTCATGGAACTTTCGATTCCCCCAAAATTCATTTACGTGATTACATTTATGAAAACATATTGGAAACTTTCTGCTTCAGATTTACAGAAAGAATTTCAATGACTTATTTTCATTTTCAGCAGCTCTCTTGTGTATATTGCTCTATTTATAAATATATACTGAACATCTAAAATGTCACACTCTTAGAACAGTTTCAGTGGACTTTTCAAACACACTAATCCTTGAAATATGTGTATAAAGAAGCCCATTCTGCAACTTCTAGTCGGATTGTGTTGTGTTTTTCCTGGACAATACATTAATTGAATGAACATTTCTTTTCTTTGAACTTTTAAATTAATAATTTGATATATATTTCTACTACAATGAGTTTGTTACATTAAAGACTAACAAATAAAAGTGTTAATAGACACGGCAAAGACGTATGTTTAGGGGAGACATATTGTTGTAAAACATAAATTATCGGAACTATTATCTAAATAAAAATTATCATCGTTTCATATATGAGTTAATAAAACACATATTTAATTTATTGAAAACAATACGCATGTCAATGTATTCATGAATGACCATTTTAGTGAAATTGTACGTTTTATTTATATTTTGTTAATATCCTGTATATGTTACAGTCGATTCAATTTTTAAATTCAACAGTGCAATTATATTTTTGAAATTACCAGTGATACAATTCTATTTTCAGTTTGCATTCTATATTCATAATTATTTTCATATTGAAAATATTGCATGTAGAAGTTGAATGTTTATTGTTTAAAGTGTGAAACAACTGATCTAGGCTTATGATTTACATTTAATGCTTGAATTCAGTAATTTGATTCTTTATATAGGATTAATGGACATATGAATCATGGACAAATATATTTCTGTCCCACAACAATACACTTTTCATGATCACTGCTTCAGATACTAAAAATATAGTTTGCTTGATAAGTAAATGAAAATAGATAAATTAACATATTCAAAACCAATAAATAATTTAAACTTGTTGAGAATTAAAGAGATAAATTCAACTCAGCTAAAGAACATTTCCCCTGATTATTTGTCTGTAAGAATAATACATATTGACACTCAGAAAAGATTTCAGTTATAATTAAAGTGCAATGCATTAAAAAAAAATTAAACACGTATATGAAGTTCCCTAATTTAGATCATTGCTTTGTTGTACATTTAACATATTTTAAAATTAATAATAAAGTTATCAACACTGGCATATGTATTTCTTTCAATTTCTTCCCCACTAACGTTTATATACTTTCAATATCAGGATTTTCAAAAGTTGGATATTGATTTCTGAATGCAAAAGACTTTACTGAATACACGTAAAATTGGTATATAAAAAAGTGAATGTTGACGTGATTGAACTGAGAGAAGATAATGTGTAAATGAACACACAGAAAGTAATTAATTTGTTTCGGGTGTAGGATGTCTTTATATGGTTTGTAAATCTGCAGTTTTATAAGTAAGTGAAGGAGTTTTATGATAACGGATCGGATACATTGATCATAGCACCAATGCCACTAATGCCACTCTCATCCAACATTTACATTACTTCCGCATTCGTTTTGCGCTGCAAAAAAAATAATTGTTTGTCAAATGTCCTTAAAATTTATTGAAATAATAATTAGAATACCTAAGAATTAATTTTCAATTGTTATTTTCGTTTGGCATTAAATTACTAAGCGACACTATCAAACGGAATGTAAGTGACAGTAGCGCTCCGTGAACTGACAACGTGCGTTTGTTTGTGGGACATTACAAGAGTTACGTCCCTTGATTTTCAGGGGGCGTGGTCAATTCGTCCAGCGTTGGGCTCAAAATAGACTAAGGGATTCCCCATCTGGGACAGCGGCAAGGGAGGTCTCGTCCTCGGAAAACATCGGCAATGTTCGGGAAACTTCCAAATATGGTCAATGCGATTTCATGTAGAGATGTTATTTGCAACATTGCATTCGCAACTATGCAAGTCATGTCAGTCTCGAAATGCTAAAGTCGGTTTTACAAAGCTGACTTTGAAACTCTTCATTTTCCATTTTTCATTTGTCAAACGTAAGTTGTAACATTACACAATGTGTATATTATTTAGATTTAATAATTAAAATGACAAGTTGACTTTTCGACTTTGACGATTTCTAGAATTACATTTCAACTTTGTAAAGTTGAGAATGCGAAGTTACGATTTACAGAATTAAAATGTTAGTTTTGCATGGTTGGACTTGTCTTTTCGAGACTTGTCAGGTTGAGAAAGACATGTTACACTTTACAAGTTACAAGTCAACATGTCTTCATTTTTGGCACAAATCCCCTTCCATATGTATTGGCGTTTGTTTAAAGTACAATGGTAACTGTTGACATACTTTTTCAGATATATTTAAAGATGAGAACATTCAAATCAAGCGTTCCTTCTGTCCCTGAAGATCGATGCATGAAGGTTGATGAAATCCCCTCAAAGTGTTAGACTGCTCATGGAAGTGTTTACAATATTACCCACGAACGTATTCATATATCTGAAGTGTCTGCACACCAGGCGCACCGAAATATAGATACTTACTATGACACCAGTGGATTGTGAGAGACTACGGCAAATCCAGATACTTTTTCTGCGCAGTATGTTAAATTCTGCTGCTAACTTTTCACGAAATTGCACCTATCCACAAGAGCCTGGCGACTGTCAGGCGAACTTCTTTTGAACCACATTCGCCAATGATGTTGATCTGGGTGTGGCTACACATACTTGGTTATTGGTGCTTCTTCTGGAGATTGTAAGCCTACAGCATAAATCGAATTTCAAAGTGTTTTCAAATGTGAAGGGAACTACGCCTATATGTATAAGAAATATAAAACACAACATATAATGAGATCAAATCAAGAGAAAAATCTCTCATGGATTCAGACAGTATTTCGAAAGAGAAATGAGGTTTGTGCATAAAATGCACATCGAAATGTAGAGATGTAAATCATTTAAAGAATAAATGCCACAAAATATTACGGTGAACTTCGTTTGAAAAAGACGTTACCAGAGGCATATGTGATGACGTCTACTGTACTTATACCCTTTGGGCCAAGTCCATCATTAGCAACATGATAGTCAATCAAATGATCTATCATTCGTTATATGAAGAAAATAAGAAGATTTACATCAAACCTCTAATGGTATTGGCGACCTCAGTGTACGTTAACGATTATCGTTTATGATATACTAATACAAAGGCGCCACTGGTTTCGTGTCCAACTTTTCCATTGTTTTGAAGAACGTTGTCGTTGGTAATGAGTTACGAGATCATACATCTAATCAATACCGGATGCCCTATTACACGGAAATATAGAAATAATGAGAAGTCTATTAATTCATTATCATCCCATGGCTTTGAACATAGATCACAATGAATTTACCGTGTATAATTAAGAATCTGCATGGATGGTAAAAAACTGTATAGTTTATGATACTGAAAAGGAATTGTTTACACATATTGATGCATAATAATAATTTAACATAGGCGTTGGTTACTTCTATATCGGTAACGTCAAATGATTGTTGATAAAATAATAAAGAGGCTATTTAGTAGACATAAGGCCACCAAAGGCAAGCGGTTACAGTTACAAGACGGTAAATGACCGTACTGACCGTACAAACAGTTTACCAAACGACCAAGGAAAATAACTGAACTATTGATTATTGGACCTCGATTTTTGTCGTGGCCCTGTGGTCGTGTGGTAATTAAACTATTGGTACGGTCAGTGCTGGCGATAGTTGCCTTACTCTGAGGTTGTGGGTTCGAATCCCGTAAGGGACTCAGCCCGAAAAGTACAAGAATTTGTACTTTTAAGGTAGTGGTATCCCAAATGTAACAAATTATTTGTTCACTATCTAAATGACAAGCATTATTAGTCGCCGTCGGTGAGATTATATACATGACCATGTCACGCCACAGATCAAGTGTACATTGACAAACTTTTGTCTAGGTGAACAAAATATGTATTATGAAATTGAATTAAATGGGTTTCGGCGATTCTTCTGGAGAAAACGAAAATATGAAACGTTTACAGGCGAAGCCCCATCTCACAAACCAATCTGAAAAGGTTGGAAACATCTTCCATGTTTCCAAATCATTCCATATATTTGAAATATTTTCACATTTCCAAAACAGATGGTCTGTTTCCACCTCACGTTTGCAGAATGAACAAATTGGTAATTTGTAGGCAGAATATAATGAATAATCTTGTACTGAAACCATTTTAGGTTCGTACAAGGAGTGCATTTGTTATTAATTATGTTAAAAACTTGCCATTCTGATTCAGTCAGTTGTCATCTCAATGGGTTTTTTTCAATTTCAAAACAGGGTTAGCACACAAAAGTGGAGTTTAGTAACGTAGTATAAACCGCATTGCCCACTAAATAATTGTTAATGTGCCTTATGATGGAAGGGTAGATAGGTCTATTTTTGTAACATTTGATACATCAAGTCGACAGGCGTATGTCATAATAACTCTCCTCATACCTTCATAAGTTAAGAAGTTTGTATTAAGTGAGTATTTCTTGTTGAACTCGTCAAGGCTGAATAAATTACCAGCTTTGCTAATAACATTATTTATAAAAGTAACCCCTTTTTTTGTACCAAGTGCTAAAAAAGACAGTTTGTTTGATAAAGATATTTTCAGATCATCATTGTTCCAAACTGACTGAGCTTTGAAATCTTTTTTCCGTTTTGGTGAATGTTTTCGCTTTTGACAAATATTTTGACCATGCATTAAGTGCATCTTTCCAGAAGTGGTTGTTTAAAGTTGGTATTTTGTTTTTTTATATAGCCCGAATCATAAAGCCAGAGCATATCATCATGTTTATCCGGTTTAAGAACAAATAACCCCATTTGTTATTTCTACTATTGAGTCTATTGATTCCTTTTAGCTTCTGTGATGTTATACCTCCATGTTCAGGCTTTAGCATCTTAACTTCTCGTTTGATTTTGTCTGGTTTATTCTGCCATATAAATTTGAAACACAGATTTAATTAGCGTATTTCTTCCATAAGGTTTTAATATTCCAGTGGAAAATATGTTCATCTGCTTATTAATTGAGTTACATTTTTCTTCATAGTTTTTCTCCACAACGTTTTCTACATCAAATATTATTCCTAGTAAAGTAAATTAAAGGTGCATCCATTGTGTTTCATAAAATTTTATTTGGCTTTAATACGTTCCAACACATCATATGTGCTGTTTACAATACAAACACATTCACTCAGCTTGCATATTCATCTCCAATCGCCAAACATATCATAATTAATAGTTTTCAATTAAAATCGAGTAACATCCTTATGCATGTGCAGAAAGCGAAAGTGCACGTCCCATTCACATGCACAGTAGTTATATGACCTATTGAACATTATCAACCCAAATGTGTTATGTTGTCAGGTTTAAATAAGATTCCAAAATTACGTTTGACTCATTGGCGCGCGCCACACGCTGTGCATTGTCCGGTTTTCGATCAGAAATCGATACGTTTACCTTCATATCGTCAATTTACAAAGTCGAGTATCATTAAAATGGTAGTTTTCGGTAACAGTTGGTACTTCTCGACGAAATAAGGCCATCTATAACGTTTGCCATATTTGACCCCAAACAACACAATGGATGTACCTTTAAGTAAACAAATCCAAGTTCAATTCATTGCAGAATCTCTTTTTGGAACCTATACATATTAATTTTGTTTTGTCTGCGTTATTTTTAAACCTGAAAAGCGCGAAAAAACGTACCCAAAACTGCGTAAAGGATTTTTCTCCCGTCTAATGTTAAGGTGGTATCATCGGCGAATTGAGATATCAAATATTATATGGATTCCATTAATATTCCTTGGTCTTTTTTGGTCCTTTCGCAGCATTTTAATCAAACTTCTACAGCAAGTAAAAATAGATACCAAGCGACATGATCTCCTTGGCGCCAACCACTTTCTACTTTGAATGGCTAAACTCTGGTCTTACAAGCATTCTAAACGAAAAACGGAGTTCAAACTCATTATGCTCCGATGTGTGAAGATCCCGGACAGGTAATAGGTGTTGTAATTATCACCCAATTTAACATTGATCAACCAGTAAACACTTCTATGTTATGTGAACTCTGCATTGCCAACAATACATCTGAGAAATCGGAGTCAAGGCCAAGAGGGTACTTGCAATTTTCCAGATAAAATGTTGTCCAAAGAGTTGTGCATGCTTGACTCTTCATTGCAATTATTTAGTTACAATGTTGACAACAAAGAAGATATGTGTGCATGCTTGACCCCTCGACATTGTAAGCACAAGAGATATGTGTGCATGCTTGACCCCTCAACATTGTAAACACAGGAGATATGTGTGCATGCTTGACCCCTCGACATTGTAAGCACAGGAGATGTGTGTGCATGCTTGACCACTCGACATTGTAAGCACAGGCGATATGTGTGCATGCTTGACCCCTCGACATTGTAAGCACAGGAGATATGTCTGCATGCTTGACCCCTCGACATTGTAAGCACAGGAAATATGTGTGCATGCTTGACCACTCAACATTGTAAGCACAGGAGATATGTGTGCATGCTTGACCCCTCGACATTGTAAGCACAGGAGATGTGTGTGCATGCTTGACCACTCGACATTGTAAGCACAGGCGATATGTGTGCATGCTTGACCCCTCGACATTGTAAGCACAGGAGATATGTCTGCATGCTTGACCCCTCGACATTGTAAGCACAGGAAATATGTGTGCATGCTTGACCACTCAACATTGTAAGCACAGGAGATATGTGTGCATGCTTGACCCCTCGACAAAGCACAGGAGATATGTGTGCATGCTTGACCCCTCGACATTGTAAGCACAGGAGATATGTGTGCATGCTTGACCCTTCGACAAAGCACAGGAGATATGTGTGCATGCTTGACCCCTCGACATTGTAAGCACAGGAGATATGTGTGCATGCTTGACCCCTCGACATTGTAAACACAGGAGATATGTGTGCATGCTTGACCCCTCGACATTGTAAACACAGGAAATATGTGTGCATGCTTGACCCCTCGACATTGTAAACACAGGAGATATGTGTGCATGCTTGACCCCTCGACATTGTAAGCACAGGAAATATGTGTGCATGCTTGACCCCTCGACATTGTAAGCACAGGAGATATGTGTGCATGCTTGACACCTTGACAAAGCACAGGAGATATGTGTGCATGCTTGACCCCTCGACATTGTAAGCACAGGAGATATGTGTGCATGCTTGACCCCTCGACATTGTAAACACAGGAGATATGTGTGCATGCTTGACCCCTCGACATTGTAAACACAGGAAATATGTGTGCATGCTTGACCACTCGACATTGTAATTCTTGAAATACAATGTTGATCACAAAGGAGATGTATGTCTGTGACTTATCAATGTGGCAAAAACTAGTTACAATGTTGACCACAGATGAGATATGTGTGCATGTTTGATCCAGGCCTTGACATTCTGTAATTACAATATTGACAACAGATGACATGTGGTATTTGTATGTGTTCTTCACCTGACATGGCTAATCTGTAAATGGAACGTTGACCACAGAGAAGAAAGTTGTGCATGATGTAGTATTATATTGACCATAGATGAGATGTGTGTGCATGCTTGACCTCTTGACATTGCAGTTCTCTAAATAAAATGTTTATTGTGAGGCACAGAGGAAATCTGTGTGCATGACTTAATTACTTCTCCAAAGAATGTTGAGCGCAAACGAGATATACAATACCATGTACACACAAACATTAATTATAGCTGATTCATTCATTTTATTACTACACGTATGACAACAAACACATAAGTAAATATATGTGTGTATATATAGATATATATATATATATATATATATATATATATATATTAGATATGTACATTTGTACAAATAGACTGGGTGAAACAGTCGATTATCACAGATTCTTCACGTATGTTCTATCTCTCAGTTGTATGGAAACAGTCTGGTTGGTAGAGGCCACACTGTGTCTGCAAATAGATTTGAGAGGGGTTAATTGTGTATATAATTCAAATAAAAATATCACATCAACATGAATATGCATATGCATCTATTGTAAGTATTGGTGGCAATTTAGAAATAACAGTGTGTTATATTTTTAATGACAGATTGACTGGGAAATTCTTTTTATAACAAGTAGTTGTCACTAAGGTGACATGATCCCCCGCCGCAAATTTATACTTAAAAATTTAAAATAATGTCAAGATCAGCAAAATCGACTGTCAAACATGTCGAAAAAGTCAAAGCTCCACTGTGACCTTGAGAAAAATGTCAAGGTTACCAAAATCTAATCAGCCCGTTGTCTTTCCTAGGAGATGCAATATTTAAGATATGATGGAATTCCGGTGAATGGTTCTTGAGATATCCCGCTGACAAGCTTTACATGTACATTAATATGCCGAAAAATTCAAAGTTCCGCTGTGACCTTGAAAATAATGTCAAGGTCACCAAAATATAATCAGCCCGTTGTCTTCCCTAGAAGGTGCTTTGTGTAAGAAATGATTGAATTCCGGTGAATGGTTCTTGAGATATCCCGCTGACAAGCTTTACATGTACATTAACATGCCGAAAATTTCAAAGTTCCGCTGTGACCTTGAAAATAATGTCAAGGTCACCAAAATATAATCAGCTCTTTGTCTTTCCTTGGAGAAGCTCTGAGTAAAATATGAAGAGAATCCAGCGAATGGTTATTGAGATATCCCGCTGACAAGGGTAAAATGACAAAGTTTCGTTGTGACCTTGAAATGAAGGTCAAGGTCACAAACCTCTGTAGGAACATTACTCTTCCTATGATGAACTCATATGCAAAATATGAAAAGAATCCAGTGAATAGCATTTGAGTTATTCCATTTCGTACGGACGTACGGACGGACGGACGCAGCCGAAAACTATATCCCCCGCTTCGCGCTAAACGCGCGGCGGGGGATAATAATGTTGTTACTGGCAACATATCGCTCAATTCCCCTTGGGAAGTTATTTCTTTTGTTTGAGTTGCAGGTCATATGCCATAACCACCATCTGTGCAGGTTGGTTATCTCATAATCACCATGGTCTTTTATGAGATATTCAACCAATGGAAACAAATGGACGAAAGTGGGATTCGAACTCTGGACCTGTATATCATTGAGCAGCGCCTTTACCAATTCAGCTACCGGGGATCACTTAAAGCGCAATTGGAACCATTATGGCTTACGAGACTAAGAAAGGTTTGTGCAAGTGAGTGTACGTACCACTGTCGAGAGTGATGTCGTAGGGCTGAGTGTAGATGTTGATGTACTCCTGTGGCAGCAGCATACAGGGGTCTTGTTCCTCCAGCAGGTAGTGGATGGCAGCTGTACATACACACAATATCTACATTACTCTCTTCTTAGTATAAGTGATTTAGTATTTCCTTCATTTAGTTGACTATGAGCATTGTGTGGATAGTAAATGTTGATGGAAATCCACCTCCTTCTCCTTAGACCTATGTCACCTCCTGTTTATATACAGACCAACATTTAAGTGTTTTTGTGCTGGTGAAGGTTAACGGTATTAACATAAAATAAGAACCTTAATTGATTTCAACATTTAGAAAAAAATTAAATATAGTAAAATGAAAATTATCATTAATGGATAGATCCTTGAATGCAGCTATTGACAGAAAGATTTAAAAAATATGTTATAAACAACCTTACCTTGTTGTGGAAGTAACTCAGGAACGTTTTGGTGGAGAGAATCCATTGCATTTTTGAAATTCAGCTGTAATAGAAACAAGTAGAAAAAGTAAAAATAAAAGGCTTATGGAAAAAGATATTTTAAATAATTGCAAAAATCACTTACTCAATATAACAGACATTTCGATCCATTCAGATGACATGAATGATAATATGAAGAAAATCTATTGATAGCTTCTTTTTATCATTCATTTCAGGAACAAAAATATCATGGTTCATATACAGTAACAAAGTTTCTCTGAATGTAAACAACATTGAAATTACAAACCAAAGTAAAGATTGTGGCAAAGAACAATTGGATTAAAGGTACATCCATTGTGTTGTTGGGGGTCAAATATGCCAAATGTTATAAATGGTCTTATTTTATCGAGAAGTATCAACTATTACCGAAAACTACCATTTTGATGATACTCGACTTAGTATATTGACGATATGAAGGTAAAAGTGTCGATTTATGATCGAAAACCGGACAATGCACTGCGTGTGGCGTGCGCCAATGAGTCAAACGTAATTTTGGAATCTTATTTAAACCAGATAAATTTAAACATTTGGGTTGATAATGTTTAATAGGTCATATAACTACTGTGCGTGTAAATAGGACATGCACTTTCGGTTTCGCACATGCATAATGATGTTACTCGGTTTTAATTGGAAACTAGTATTTATGATATATTTGGCGATTGAGGATGAATATGCAAGCTTAGTGAATTTGTTTGTATTGTAAACAGCACATATGGTCTATGTTCGAACGTATTAAAGCCAAATCACATTTTATGAAACACAATGGATGCACCTTTAACAATCTGACTGACACACACCTTGGGAGTTTTGCTGATGAACTTGCCAAGTTTAAGGAGCTGAGTGAGGATATCAACGATGAGTTTGTCAGTGGTCTCCGAGGGTTCAAAGGCCTCCAGTCGATGAGCCTCAATATCCAGAGTCCTGTATGTCCACTGCTGGTACAGACGGTGGGGGATGTACCTCATGTTAAGGAGTATAAGCATATTTATCCTACCTCATGTAAGAATGTTGATCAATGATTGGTACATGTGACAATTAACAAATATCAATAAACACTGTCATACAGGTTGATAAATCTTCCTGAAGTTGATAAATGTTTTATATCCCGCAACATGAATAAAGCATTCCATGTCACGTGACACAAGTTAAAGGTCATAGTTTATCGATCTATCAGCTGTTTTCTGTCAAAAAAATTCTTCTTTTTAAAAAAAAGAAGATATTTTGAGACATGCGGCAAGATAAATACGTTATAACATTCGGTTTGTTCAGGTGACATCGTAATTTATCAGACCCGCATTATTGCTTATCCAACGAGTCAAGGTCTGATAAATTACCATGTCACCCTCCATGGTAGTGATACATTTTCTTGTTTTACTCAAAACTGAAATGATGTTTTTACAATGCTAAGACAAACCAAATGTTTTTTATAAAATTGTTTCCAATATTTTGTCAACATCTCATTCAAATTGCAAAACTATTTAAACCATCAGTGAAATCAACATCTTGAGTCTTGATATTGTTAGATACTACCCTTGTTAGATAGCCTTATCTAAAACTATTGAGAACCGAATTGAGGAATGTATGTACCCATATACTGCAGTGTTGTTCCTAGGTGACAAACCGATGGAGCCTTTTCTACACATATGGGACCCTTTGCACACTTTGAATCTTCTGCAAGGGACACCGAGCCCATCGACTTCTCGAGTTACAAAACTGTTTTAAATGTTTAATATATATATATTGACATGTTTTTATAAAACTTGTGAATGGCATCAGTATTTAACTCGCTTTCGCTCGTTAAAATACCAAACCATGCACTCGTTTCATAAACATGTTATCAAACGGGACATCGTTTAGTATTCTATATATATATCATTTATCTAACAAGCTTCCCTTTTCATATCAAGTTTATGTCCCAAGTGAAATAATTTTGCTTTGTCTTGAGCCTTGGCGACAGACAAACCAAAATTATTTCACTTTGGACATAAACTTGATATGAAAGAGGAATGAGTTATGTAACAACTTATTTTTCATACGATTTATTGTGGTTTAAAATATATTTCTGTTGTCCCTATAAAGGAACGGAACAGCGGAGTAATATCAACCCTGTCACAGCATCTATAAGTTCATAATATTGCGATGTTAAATATTCGCGCTTTTCAAATCAAACCATTCTATTATCCGTAATGTTCGGTATGGCGAAACCAGTTGCACTAGTCATGCTGAAGGAAGCATATATAATATAACATCTCCCTGCTTGAGGACATCAGATGAGAGTTATCCGTCCTTTGAATAACGTCATGTCATGGCAGTTTGTTATGAAACCCCTTTACAAAGTACCACGTGGGTAATAAATATGGATGACAACCTGCTGGCGTAAAGGATATATCATGTGAGATGACAAGTATTTTAGCCTTGGAGATGACTCCGTCCTCTGTAGACTGACTGTGGTGTATCTCTCTCATCAGTTCTAGCATCATGTCAGAGGAGGTCTGAAATGTAAGACATGTAGTCCTAAAAGATCAGTTAATGTCTAACTTTACACTCACAACACTTGCTACATTAAAAGGAGGGTTCTATCAGGGTATTTTTTGTGGAAACGAAATTCGAGAGGATATCCCCATTTACACAAATATGCTACTAATAAAAGTTTAAAACACAGTCAAGTTAAAAGATATTAATAAAGGTAATATTTTGATGAATTTATATTTCACAACTTAATAAAGCAAGAGGGGTACATGTACCCGCCAAACATATTGACAACAGAAGGGTATTCTTTTAGTTACGTTTCGGGGAGCGTTGGCTCCCCTTCATCAGACAATGTTACAGAAAATTTGTAGTACTGAAGTACAAAAATGCGGTTGTGGTTTGAAATTTACAACATACATAATGTTTGAAAATTATAAGAAATTATAAACATGGGAAAAGAGATAAAAATAGTTTAAAACATGGTGGCGGTAAACATAATGTGTTTAAAATTTATAAGTTGGTGGTTTATATCAGAACATATTATACATGAGAAAATCAATAAAATTATAAACAAATAAACAAGGAAATAATATAATGGAGATGTGGCGTGATAAAATACTAAAAGTATACATGGTATAATGAACATAATTGTAAGTCATATAATATATCAGAAACATGAAAAATATGATAACATGGTGAAAAACAAAATGGCCGACGTTTGCGGTATTGGCGGCATTACTTTGGGTGGTGACTCATGAGGTTTTAAGGCCACTGGTCGATAATGTTATATACTTCTCCTCTGAAAAATAATTGTCCATTACTTCCGGTAAAGTCACTGATTTGGCGTGGCGTTTGCCAAAAGTTGATGGTGGTGCGGCGTGGTGGTGGTTGCGACTCGGATGCGGCACTAGTTTTCACAGGAAGTGTTTTTGCCTTTGATTTGCGTGGACTTGCTTCGAAAGGTGGCGTGTAGGGGCGAATAGGTTGGATTTGAGGTGGCAGGTGTCGGCGAACCGTTCGCTTGTAATTAGAGGGTAAGTTCACAGGGATCTTCCAGTTGGAGATAGGATCATACTGGTCCGTGAAGGAAATGGCGGCGGTGTTGGTGGTGGTACTTTTAATGCGGTTGGTTTTCCTCTTGGGTTTTTTGGTGATGGGAACTTCGACCTCTTCGTCGGAACTGGACACTTCTAAGTCCTTGAGAAGCATTCGTGTGATATCTTGTTCTTCACGATCTAGAGTTGTGTCTTCAAGGAAAGTGAGGTTGGTATCAAAAATCTGCGGTCGTTGTTTGGAGCTGGAAGGAGTGTTGCTGGCGCTGATGACTCGGAACAATGGTTGACCCTTGTGAGAGACTGATGGTTTTGAATTGGTCGCCGGAGGGTCAGCTGGTTGGTTTGGGCGAACTGCGACTGTAGCTGGCGGCACAACTTCCCCGTGTTTACTTTTGTAATGTCTGGTGTAGACATCTTTTCTGGAGTAGGAACTGTTACACTCAGGGCAAAAAAATGTCTTCATGCTGGCGGCGTGTTTATAGGACGTATGACGTTTAAGAGTTTGCAAACTGGAACAAGATTGTCCGCAAAGGATACATGCAATAGACATGGTCGTATTACATGAGGTTTAGTCCGTTGGGTTGCTGGGTATCAAGGAAGCGTATGAACGATTGTTCCTGACGTAATCGGGCCGTGAGGTTGTCTGGTGCCTTAGCAACGATGGTGACGCGTAGCATTGTGACGTCACAGAGGCGTGAGTTGAAGTGGGCGGCTACTGGCTTCATGCTGTGGCGGTACTTGATGTCATGGAGATGTCCTTGGTATCGGGTACGGAATTCATGTGTTGATTGACCAATGTATTGGTTGCCGCAGTTGTTGCAGAAAATACAGTAGATTATTCCCTTGGTATCGCAGGTGAGGTGATCCTTAATGCGGTATGCATTCCCATTGTGATGACTTTTGACGATATTGGTTTGCACTATCAGGGGGCAAATGCGGCACTTGTTGCGGTTACAGGTGAAGCATCCTGAAGGTCTGGGGGTGGTTGGACGACTGTGGATCAAAGAGGTGCGTAGACAGGGCGGTTTTCTATATGCTACTCTATATCCTAGGGCTGGGATGAACGCAGTGTCCGGATCCTGTTCCAAGAGGTATGAATATTTCTTGAGGATGGCGGCGATGTCGATTCTATGGTTGAACGTGGTGATGTAGGTATTGTGACGGGCCTCCGTGCGGTTGGTGTACATCAGGAGGTCCTGTCGGTTCTTCGTTCTGGCTTTGGAGATCGCTGCTTCCAAGAGTGATGGCGGGTATCCTCTGTTGATGAAATTTTGCCTGAGTTGTTTTAACGCGGCGTTGAGGTCCATATCGTTGTTGCAGATCTTCTTACATCTGAGTGCTTGTCCATAGGGGATGGCGGTTTTCAAAGTGCGGCGGTGATGGGACTGATAGTGCAAGTATTGGTGGGCATCAGTGGGCTTGGTGTATACCTTCGTGAAGAAACGGGAGTTCTCTATGCGGATGTCGATATCCAAGAAATGGGTAGTGGTGGCTGAATATTCTGCAGTGAACTTGATGGTGCGGTGGTATTCATTCAAATCAGTTGTCTCTCCCTTCTGTTGTCAATATGTTTGGCGGGTACATGTACCCCTCTTGCTATTTTACTAATGCTAACCCATTAGCCGTAGCCGCCGGTATCCTTTAGTGGATCCATATTCCCAACAGTAAATAACTACTTCCAAAACCGCCGTGGACAAGCGCCGCCCCCTTTAGTGTCTTACAACTTAATAAAGACAAGCGTATATTTGTTGAAAAGTAAAAACAATGAGAACTACAGCCATTCATCGGCACTGCGAGTGGGGGAAAGTTTGCTACGGCATAATAGCAAATTGTTTATTAGTTTTATGACACGCTACGTGTTACTATGTGAACTTTCTATCAGTGTATATCTTTTATCAATAAAATGTTGTAAATTTAGGTAAAATATAGTGTGTTTTCATTTCACATAATGCACAAAATCCAATATGGCGAATTTTGCCGACAGAACGGCCCCTTTAAGATCTGACCACAACAAGGGTTCTGTCTTGTGCCCTTTTCACTCATGCCATTAAGAAACAAGGCTAGGATATAATTGATACAATTTGTAACAAAAACAGGTATGTGGTTGTAACAGAAAAGCGAGGTACAAGTGTTAGGTAATCAATAAACTTTTATCAACACTCAGGGAGAGTTTAGCTGTTATCAGGACTGTTCTGTTGTCTCTTGTTTATGAGTAAGAGTATGAATAGAAAGTGTCATTTTCTGACATTAACTTTAAACTAAAAACTTTGCATGGCTTAATGGTGAATATTAATTAAATTTATGTCAAAGCATTGTGAAATTATTAACTGATGACCTAATACCATTATCAAATTAAATTGCAGCAATACCTAAAATGTTATCATAGCTTGTAGATATTGGCTGATCTTACAAGAGCGAATGTGTTAAAGTCACCTTTGGATGTTAGTATGACATTGTATATAATCCTACCTCTACGACATGAACAATGTGCTTCATGTAGATGAGCATGAGTCCGGTGATGGTTTCACTCTGATGGACATTCTGCAGGTTCTTCAGCTGCTTCTCATAGTAATCTGGAACAGGGGTTGGTAGTGTACATGCTCCTTAGAAGAGTATACAATTAGAGCCATTGACTCTGTAGCTCATCCGGTTTTACATGATTTATTATCTATGGTTGAAGATCTAAAAAAGCAATTCTGTAAAGTAAACCATACAATTGTCAATAGATTTGTCACAATACCTAAAAGTCTTCAATAAATAGCTTACAATGCTCCTCATAGAAGCAAAAAGACCTTTTTGTCGCCTCCCCAACCCCATGTTATTATTTCCCGCCACTGTACAACCCCCACCCAATGCTTAACAAAGTTTGAAGGATAGTTGTCTCCCGCCCCTTACCATCATTATTTGAAACTAGCTAGGTTGAGCTTGCAGTTTATACTAGGCTCCAGCCAGGTTATTATGACCCCTTCAGCCACATCCATTACAAACACCACATTCCACAGGGCCCCAGTGCATTCTATTGAATATACAACCAATTCACCAGTCAATATCGAATACACAAATCAAAGGGAGATATTTAAGTCATAAAAGGGTTAACCACATTAAATTGCACCCTTTGCAAAGCCCTTAGTTTTGTGAGTAGGGCAATGAAATTTACAAATCTCAGTCTCCATCCAACAAAGATTATATTCTCAAAATTTGGGAATCTTAGCAGTGCTAAAATCTGGAGGAAAGTAGAAAGAAGGTTTGGGTTGTAGACACCCCATATTTGAGGGGGGATGGATTGGGGATCAAGATCAACTTTACAAACAAAGTGACCATGGTGACATTGACCCTGACCTTTAACAGTACATGTACAATGAAATTTGTACTATTGAGGGCATTTTTGTACTCACTTCCAATCTCCACTCTGTCAATATCCTCATCTTCTAATTTGGCAATATAGACAACTCGATGGAGCAAGCTTTTCTGAAAAGGAGGGCGAAAAACGTTCATTCTTTGATAATGTTTGATGTGCTATTAAGCTTCTCCCCACTGTAGGCAGCATTTGCTGACAGCTAGAGTTTGACGTATTGATACGCCAGTATTTTGTTACCCTTTGACAAAAGCGTGTCATGAACTTCCGTGATTCATGAAAAAGTTAACATTTTCCGAATCACAGATCAATGGGTGTTCACGTGATGTAATCAGTATCTCTATAAAATTTTACTACTTTGTCTGTTGTGTAATATGCATATAGAACTTATCATTCACACATATCTTTTTCTAAATTAAACCAAGAGATAATAATAATACTAGTTTGAGTTGAGCAGATTGAATTTTATTTTGCAACATATGAACATAGCTAAAGTTATCTTTTAAAAACAATATAATGATTTAAATACTCAACCTGAATTGAAAAACAATCAATCACTTGAACAGACCTTATCAGTGCATTACAAGCTAATCCTTAAAGGTTTAACAGATCAGTAAGCATTTAAAAATCACCATTCTCTCAGTATCAGTTCGGTCATGTCGAGAAACTTCAAAATAATTTTTCTTTGGCCAGTCAAAATCTCGTTCTAATTTCTTCCCCTTCTTTTTCTTTTTATCGGCAAGAGACTGTTTTGGTTTGACCGCCCCCTCCTCAGTGTCAACAACCCTCAAAGTATCCTCTTCATTCTGTCGTCCCTCCTTTCTCCCAGACATGGCTCCTGATAAAGGGTCAGCAAGTAACTCTAAAACTTTCCCGGTAATTGAAATAATTTGTATATGCACTGTGTGAAGCTTGTATTACAGACACTTGGTACGTTCTTGGACGCCACATGAAGTTTTATGAAAAGGAGTCACTTAAGATTCTGTGAGACACTGCTTTAGATAATCCTTTTCCCTTCTGTATGTGAAATCTGTATGTCCTGTTCCAAGTATGATGATCAACCTCCTGTGCTCTTTTCAAGGAAAATACTTTGCACAAGAGAATATTCTCTAAAAATATTATCCTCCGTCTGGTGTGAAAGGAATTTTGTCCATATATCCACTTCCAAACAAATTGATAAAACTTCACAACCAGTTCGAAACTTGTTACATCCTCACAATCCACAAGCGTGTATCTCTAACACTGCACTCATAACCTTTTCCAAAAGGAGCCCAGCTCATAAACTTTCAGTGTAATACACCTGCGTGAAAATGCCTTAGAAACAATGACAATAAACCAGGGTTCTCTCCGTCCAACAGCATTCAGGTCTCTCAGACAATCATTGCCCCCGTAATTTCTCACCATTTAAATATTTGTTGTTAGTGAGGCTGACAGGGCTATTGCTTTCCAAACAAACGTATCAGGGGGATCAAACTGGTGATCAACTTGTCGCAGCAGTTGTTGATTGATTGGCTCACAATAGCAGGCTATTGGAGCACAGCTTTCCTTGAGACTCCCCCCACCCTACCTCCTGTAACGTTTACCCCGTCCAGGGGGAGATTTACCTGAGATAAACTTGCCCACTCTCACCTGTAGAGTAGAACCTGGCAACTACCTGCAGATTAGACCCCTGCTGGTGAAGTGGGTGAGTATCACACAGTACCATGCAACATGGGTACATAACACTCTCACCTCAACCAAGAAGAGGGAAAACATATTCTCCATGGGATTGGGATATAAACATGAAGATGAGTGAGGAATCTGAATCTTATGTGAGTTTCAATTGTGATGCATGGAAGAAGGGAATCATGACATTTTTCATGGATCATGGATGTAAAATAATGAGAATTTGTTTTATCAGCAATTACCATGCAGCAGATGAACATGAAAATCTGACCTCCAAGAATGTTTCTAAGGAGAAGAACAAATCTGTTTTCTTTGGAAATGATGTCAGATGACATTAAGACAGGTAAACTTGTCATCGACAAATGGCAAATCAATAATTAGACCAATGAAATTTCAAGGTTCAAAATAACAAAAGGACATCATCAATGTTTAGTCTTTATTTGAAAATAACACAGCAGTAGTATTAAAGTAGAGTATGTTTGTCTTCAAAGTACCGGTAAGTATGTTTTGAAAGAATGCTTTGTAAGTATGTTTTGAAGAAAAAGTCGTAAAAAGGAGAAAGTTAACATGAAATATGCAAATGAGGGTATGAAAAATACGAAAGACAGGTGTACACATCATAGTGATTATATGTATTGAATTCGGAAACATTTGGACAATTACTGAATTAGTGTCTGAGTAACAATGAGTGGAACAAAAAGTGTGACGGACGGATGGACAGATACAAGGACACGCTTACAAATGTGGTATAACAAAAGATATTTATTTTTGAAAATTGGACGCCTATGCCCATTGTTTTTGGAGTAGAAGTTTTAGGGATAATGTCAGTCACTCATATTTGAGGCTTTAAGGATATCTGAAATACTTGGTAGAACATTTTAAAATGCTTTTTGACCGTCTCAAATTTTCATTTTATAAATATGATGATCTATCTTGATAGTAGTGGCAAAGATATTACTTTTGAAAATCAGGACTCTCCTAAGACCAATGGTTTTGTAGTAGAAGTTGTATAATTTTTCTAGCCACACTCATATTTGAGAATTTAAGGATATCTGAAATACAAATCTCTGAAAAAATATTTTAAAATACTTTTTGACCTCAAATTTTCATGTTATATATGATGATCTAATAGTAGTGGTAAAATGACTTTGGTATCGTACCAATCTCATTATGCCTGCCCATGGCATATGCCCATCTTACTTTATATCCGTAATCAGCTAAAAATTAATAAGGCATTCTTGAAGAAAATGTTACCATAAGAAGAAAACAAACAAGAGTGGTAATAAATACCGGTGGGATAAAAAGTGAACGAAGCAGTTGTAAAATCACATTAGAAGAGACAAATAGCACTTCTGAGTTTTTGTTCTTTTAATTAAGAGTTACTTTATCAGTAATTTCTTCATTTACAAATCTAAGAACTATAATCACAATCACAGTATTGGAACATTGTTTTGACATAATTCCTTTTAGACATAATTTGAGGTATATCCAGAAAATCTTCCTGTTCTTTTGTATATTGGTATGTTTTATTATAACTTCCTGGTTCATTCTCAACTAAAAGTGCATATTGGTTGGTGTTGGTGCTAGGAAATAAAGTGCCTCATAGATTTAAACTTGTACACGAAATCTGTCAGGGTAACAATTTCCTGAAATGGACGGACTGTAGCATTCTTTTGCTTGATTTTATTTTGGTCAAACCTCATATACCCCTTTTTGTGTTTGGACTAATAGGTTACTACACTACGTATACAGAGTGAGTTATGTATACACTCAGTGTTCCCGCTGGCTTTTTTAACAGCCAGTCAATGGGACCCTCAGTCATTAAAAATACCAGTCCCCAGCAAAATTAACCAGTCCTAAAATGTTCATGTTTGGAAAAGACTAAGAATATGTTTTTATAAAAACAATAATAAATATGTGCACTTGTGAACGAAGTTCATATTATTTATAAATATCAGTGGTCGAGTGACGTAAGCAAATACTGAAAGTTTTCTGACAGTCAACAGTAAAATCATGCATATCAATACAAATACTACAAGTCAAATTGTTAAATTGTCAAAGTTCTTGATAAACAGTAATGTAATATTTAATCTAATTTGATTTTAATTTTATGCCGATAATTTCTCAATTGCAATCGTAGTATCCTGGTATCAACACAGTGCTATGTTTAACCTTCACACAATTGCAGGAATTGTACATAACATACAATAACTACTAAACTAAAAACTTGTAATGCTTTTCAAATATTTTACACCTGCAAACATTTCATCAGTGATATTTTGAAACATACCTCAACATATGTTTTTTGGTAACATTGTGCTGCATGGCTGTTTAAAACTATGACATTGAAGACAGAAAATCTGCATGTTGACTACAGTGCAGACCTCCCGGATAATCCATTTTCAACACAGGGGTGACAATTGACAACATTTCAAACAAATTGATTATTGTTTCTTGGTTTGGGAAATCTATTACCTATATTATATTTAAGTTTAGACTCAAATCATTCTTTATTTGCTATCAGTAATAATCTTTTAATAAGTTATTGTACTCTATCCTATTTGAACTATGCATTTCCTGTCACCCCTATAAAAAATAAACCAGTCCCTCTTCTTGGGGAATTTCATGGAATTAGGTCAACACCTTGACGTTTCCTGTCTGAAGTTGCCATGCAGCACTGATCAGCATTTTATTTTGATCAATTTATATTTTATTATTTGTTTAAATTTGGGTGTAATTAAATGATTGACAAATGCTTATTTAGCATAAATGCAAAATTAAGGACTTACTATTTATATATGCTTATTTATGATCATTTCTGCACAAATACAAAATTTTGAAATTGCCGGTCACCGGCAATAATGAGAAATACCGGTCCAGCTTCGAAAATTCCGGTAAAATACTGGTATTTACCTGTAAACGGGAACACTGTACACAGCAACATGAATATAACATATATTATTGTATCTTACTGACTTGTTAACATGTTTGGTCACACAAAGCACATGTCAGGTGTGAACATATCCTGCTTTGATGTCAAAGAGAGTTTATGTAAATAAAAAGACCTACTTTTCAAACATATATGACATACAAACATAATTTTCTTCATAAACATAAATGCTCATGAATGTAATACAGGTCTCTCCTGATTAAAAACAATGATTGAAATAATGATCAAATAGAGCTATTCATTTATTTCAAGGAACATTACTTGCTATTACTCTCAAACATGATCACCTCTGGTAAAGTTCAAATTAAGTGTTTTAAGTTTGATTTTAAGTTTATTTACCAAGGACTTCACGCAATCATATTTGAATCTCTTTCTTATAATTTTATTGCGAGATATAAACATTATATGCATTGTAATTTATAGGTGAAATGAAGGGACACTACATGTTTTCATGCAATCTTATTTAGATTTGCTAAATACAAAAATATCAAATGTCCTGATTCACGTCCAAATCACCTCACTTGACTTGCATATGCAGTGTTGTTCCTAGAGGGGGTCCTGGGGACATTTGCCCACCTTTTTGGCTTGGTATCCTTTAAAATTTGGATACTTTTATCATTGCAAATCCCACTTGTTCAGAAATGGCCAAAATGACCCCCTCAGCAGATCACCTAGGAACAACACTCCATATGTATCCCCTAAAGCCAAATATTTGACAATAACTTTCAATGAAACTCGAGCAGTGGCTTAATACACAATGAGAAGCCGAATTCATTTTCCCCATTTACAAGTATACCAGTTATATGTTCCATTGAACAGTACCAACCAATATCTGTCTCTTTGTCTGCTACATATAAGTTTTCAAAATAACGTTCAAACAATTAATGCACGCCAGCTGTGGAACATTGTCTTGTTTTCGATCATAATCACGACTAAACATCTTACCCCAGTAATAATCTAACTATACTGCACAGATTGGCACTAAAAGGGTAATTTTCGACAACAGTCATTACTTCTGGATAAAATAACACCGTTGTAACTTTTGACTTATGTTACAACAATTACATACAGAGTGTCCCGTTAACATTTAGCAAGTTGATTCTATTGTTATTTAAAATGGGACGTCCCAAATGAGTGACCTATTTTTGACGCGCAAATGACAGCTAACCACAATAATAGGTATTCGTGTTGGGAAACGGTCTTTTCGTAGGAGGATCCCGTTCGTAGCAGTGCATTTTTCGTAGGAGGATCCCGTTCGTAGAAGGTCTTTTCGTAGGAGTGAAAAAAATATATTCGTAGGAGTGATAGGCTAATATATATTATGAATTAGGTAGGTTTAACTTTTGTTGTTAATATATTAAATAAAATGATTTGTTTAATCGTGATATTTTGTGAAGGAGGGGCTAGTGAGGTCGGTGGTGAAATTCGGTGTTGCCACTGGTCGCATCTGTCGCATTGGATCGCATGTTGTCTCGGTCGTACTTCTTTCACACATACAACGCACAGGGCCATGGTTGATGGTGAATGACCTCATATCTTAGTACATAAATTAGTCTTCTCATCGGCTTCTCCGCCAGGTGCTTTGTCGGCGACTTACTACTTCACCGAAAGTTACTAATCTCCAATCAGAGATAATTATAACAAACAGTCTATAACAAACAAACAACAATGATTGCGATGATTAAACTTTGTGAATGTGAATATTACTTACCTGATTAATGTCTTTATTAACAAAAACAACATTAAAATATTTCATTGGAATTTTCTACTTCTACGAAAAGACCTAAAAATCCTCCTACGAATAGGCCGAAAATCACTCCTACGAACGGGATCCTCCTACGAAAAGACCTACACCCTTCGTGTTACAGGGCAAGCAAGTAAACTCCCGGCTACCATGAAGTGAAACAAATATCTCATCTTGAAGAAAATTGTCACAGTTTTAAAATAAGACATTGAGTGAAAAAGTCCATCCAGGTTTGCATTCCCTAGATTTAAATAGACGTCTGAGTGATCCAGAATACCCATGATCCGCAATACCTGATGCACTGTATCTAGTAGTTTTTACATTTTGACTTACTTTGTAAGGGATCAAATTGACAAAAAAGGAATACATATATACTCAAATGTTTATGCTTTAGATCTGACACCCAACTCCGGAAAAACAATATCTTATATTTGTGATATTCATGTCTACAGTAGACCTAGTGGAATGTCATTACTATTGATAAGTGGCATCTACAAACACATTTGGGGATTGGGATAGAGATAAAAACTGTATTGTGTTTGTCGTTTGTCAATGAATGCATATGAACCAGAAAATTCTAAAAAGTTTATCATATTTACCCGATTTAGAGTTCTATTTCGTTCCTCGATGTAATCTAAAAGTGAATTTCTATGGTTTTCGATGAGAGAATCCTCACGTTCATCCATCTCCGACGCCATCTTGTATAGAATTGCCATGGATACTTCTCCGGAAGGCAATCGATGATATTTTTCCTTAACAGTTAGTATTGAAAATAACAAGTCTTTGAGTAAATAATTTAAAATCCGAATATAAAATGTTACCAAAACATAAAACTAATAAAGGATATACAGAAATTGTGACGATATCTCCATTCGGAATTCATCGTTTTGTTTCTCGTACGCTGTTCCGAATGATTAAAGGGAAGCAACTCTGTGTCTCATACGTATGCAAAACATTGACTTCATCACAGTGTCGACCTGTTTAGTGTTTTCAATGTTTTCATACCTCAGTTTCGTTAAATAATGTAAGTGTGCAAGTTGTGGGAGACATTTGTTGGAAATATGTATGTCTTTCATTATTTGAAAACTGAAGGTAATTAGACATCTACTCAATTCTTTGATGACAGTGACTGTAAGTGTAAGTTCAGTGTTAGTCCAGCATATAACTAGACTATAATTTCGCACAAGTGCTACACGAGTTTATATTTGATGAACTAGTTCAGTGTAAGTGACATTGTTCAGTTCAACTTCAATCAATGTTCAGTAATTTCTGTTGTTTACAAATTACAGTTGTGTTATGAAAAAGAAGAATCAAGGATATTGATTCAAAGAATGGCACATTCCAGAGAGGAAATCCTCATAAATTTTGTACCGAGTCGGGGAATCACCACAAAGAAGAAGAAAAAAGACACCAAACCTAAGACAACATTGTGTGGTAACGAGATAAGAAACTTTTATGAAGATGTGTTATCTGACCCCAGTACAGTGCAGGAAGCAAAAACAAATCAAGTGGAATCCGACCCACATGTGAAACTATCCTCTAAAATTGACATTGCATGTGGAAGAAACAAATCCTTGACCAATGAATCAAGTATTCCTAAAAGTGACACAGAGAAGAAAAGAAATGAACACAAACTGTTACAAAGTTGTCAAGATGGAACTATCCTAACTGTTATCAAATGCTTGAAACATGTTGATATAAACATTCAAGATTCTTACGGATGGACTCCATTGATGTGTGCATCTTTTGCAGGCCATAACAATGTGGTGAAAACATTGTTAGAAAATGGAGCTGATTGGTCGAGACGTGAAAACAGAAATAGAACTGCTCATGATCTAGCTCTTGGCTCCAGCCATAATGAGACTGCAAAACTTATAGATAATTTTGTGAACAATCAGAAATCGAATCCTGAAGAAACCAAAGATGAACAGGGATTTTACTGTGACGTTTGTAAAAATCATTTCACAGAAGGATCTCTCAAATCACATTCTGCCTCCACTGTTCATCTGTTCAACAGACAGCTGAAGCCAGCTCAGCCAAGTTATTTAATCACCGAGTCCAATGTTGGCTATCAAATGATGCTCCGGAGTGGTTGGAACATTAATCATGGCTTGGGTCCAAGTGGGCAGGGACAAAAATATCCAATTAAAACTGTACTTAAGAGAGACAGGAAGGGACTTGGAAAGGAGACAAAGAGCAATGCAAAGGTGACACATTTCAAGTCGAAGGACGCTGAAGCTGTAAGGACAGTTGTACATCGAGACGATCGGATTGAATCTGTGAGATCAGTGTCGAGAAGAGCCATGAGGAGAAAGGAGCGGAAAGAGAAAGATTGGGAAAGAAGATTGAGACAATATATGAATAGCAATTGATAATGTTAATGAACAATGTTTAGTTTTATTTTGTATCAATGATTCGATAGAAGAGAAACATTCAGGATATGTTTTCAAAGCACTATCATCTATGTCAAACTGTCCCAGCACCCTTTTCTAATAGTAAATAGTATTTAAATAGTGTTATTCTGTCAAGAATACTAACAAACCAAACCAAGGAGGCTCCCATTAAATTTGTTTGATATTTTGATTGATTTTCTGTTAATTTAATGTTATTTATTGAAACATTGTATCTGTAATGTATATTATGTGAGGGAAATATTTTATTTTTTGTTTGATGATGTGAAAGACCCCATGAATATGTTTTGATGTTTTTTAATTCTTCAGTAGGCTGCACCTTATTAATTACACGTATTACATACTTTCTGGCTAAAAATATTTTCATGCAGGTGGGGAAAAAAGACACTTTGACCAAGTTTAATTCAGATATCATGAATTTTATTATATTTTATTAAGGTACACAACAAAAAAATTGTGAATTTTTTCAATATCTTTAATTGAGCAGGAGCATATTCCCCTATTCTGTAGTAGGAGATTCCTTGAAGAAAGGTTGTTTGTGTTAAGTATATTTTCTTTGTTGTCAATGGATTAATATTCTCTCTGATCATCTGGCTATTGCCATATGATGTTCATTTTGAGATACCGGTACTTAACATTTGTATCGTCAACTGACTTAATTTCTTTGAATGGCATTCTGGAAGTTGAGGTGATGAAGAATGAAGACAAATTTATAGATCTATGATTTGTCTTCATTTTCAACTGACCAAATATTTTGTACTTAATGAACATTTTGAAATATATATATATAGAAAACTATGTAAGTTTTAAGTTTGTGATGATTATTGATCATATGTTAAAAGGTAGATTTTATTTTTATCAATAAATGCCTTTAGGTCAGCAGAGATCATTTAAAATGTTTTTGTTAATATTTTATTAACCATTTATCTGTATAAATTGAAATATCAAAAGTTAGCTCCCTTGGAACTACAACCAGCATATTGATGCAGAGTGGCAT
The DNA here is from genome assembly GCA_936450465.1 of Gibbula magus. NCBI lineage: Eukaryota > Metazoa > Mollusca > Gastropoda > Trochida > Trochidae > Gibbula > Gibbula magus. The sequence continues at coordinate 12,591,551 of OW388290.1, read as the reverse complement.
AAAAACATGCAATTGATGATCAAGACTCCTTGGCTAATGGGGATTCTAAATTGTAGATTTCATGACCCCATGACCTCAAATGGGGTCACAGGGGTCAAAACCCCCAAAACCTATTTTCATCTCCTACAGTTCCAAAAGGTCTAGAGAGCTGAAAAGCTGTGTGCAGACCCATTGACTAATGGGGATTCTAAATTGTAGATTTCATGACCCCATGACCTCAAATGGGGTCACAGGGGTCACAACCCCCAAAACCTATTTTAATCTTCTTCTCCAGTTCCAAATGGTCTAGAGAGCTGAAACGTTATGAGGATGCACTCATTTCTCTTTTGCATAAGATCTATATTCACCTAGAGAATTCAAAATCATATGTAAGAATACTATTTGCAGACTTTTCTTCTGCCTTTAATCAATCCAATCACATCTTATGATAACAAAATTATTCCACATGGGAGTAAACAGTAACATCATCAAATGGATTGAAGTTTTCTTGGTTAATCGTCCTCAACGTGTTCGAGTGACTTCTACACTCTCTGATACAAATCTCCTAAGTACCGGTGCTCCTCAAGGATGTGTCCTGTCTCCTGTCCTCTTCACTCGTTATACAAATGACTGTGTATCTCAATTATCGTCTTGTTTGAATTTCAATTTGCAGATGATGCTGCTTTGGGGGGCTTTATTCATCAGTCGGAATTAGAGTATAGAGAAAATAATGAATCGTTCATTGTATGGTGTAAAGAAAATTTCCTTTCTCTGAATATTAGTAAAACAAAGGAAATGATAATTAATTTCCATACGAAAAAGGAAAAACTAGAGCCAGTTAATATTGACGGGCAGGAAGTTGAAATAGTAGACGAGTATAAATATCTGGGTACGATAATTGACAATAAACTTTCATGGAAATCTAATTCACACTGTGTTCATGCAAAGGCACAACAAAGGCTTTTCTTCCTGCGAAAATTACGATCTTTTGATGTAGACCGCAGTATTCAGAGATTATTCTACCAAACTTTTATCAATAGCATTCTGACTTTCTGCTTCCATGCATGGTATGGAAATCTTACTCTTAAGACAAAAAAACAAAATTGACAAAATTGTAAACACCTCCAGTAAAATTTGCAGCTTCAATTTTGAGCATCTTTCATTCCAGTTTGATTCTAGAGTTAAAAAGAAGGCACTAGCCATTCAATCAGACCCATCGCACTTTCTAAATGAATATTATGAATTTCTACCATCTGGATGTCATTTCAAAATCTGGCATTTAAAACCTAACAGAGCATCAAAATCGTTTGTCCCATACAGTATAAAAATTCTAAACCTTCACACCAAATAGCAATTATGTAACTCTTCAAACACGACATGGTTGATTAAAGTATGGCATATGTCATATTTAGTACCAATCAATACAATGTATGGTATTATTGTTTTGTTTTTAGCTCATCAGGCCTGAAAGGCCCGATGGGCTTATGGCATGGCATGGCGTCCGGCGTCCGTCCTTCCATCTGTCCGTCCATCCTTCCGTAAACTTTTCGCTTTTTCGACTTCTTCTCCAGAACCAATGACTCCACAGAGCTGAAATTTTATGTGCAGACTCCTTGGCCAATGGGGATTCTAAATTGTAGATTTCGTGACCCTGTGACCTCAAATGGGGTCACAGGGGTCACATCCTTAAAAACCTATTTTCATCTTCTTCTCCAGTTCCAAAAGGTCTAGAGAGCTGAAAAGATATTCAACCTTACATAATAAATCAATGAAAACCAGCTGATTGACAGAGACAGAGACAGTTTGCTCTAATAGAAAGATTTGTGTGTGTCATGTATGACCACACCACCTCATTTACCAGAGTGAACGTTGTTAAACATTTATTACGAATAAATTAAATATTTATTTTGCCAAGGAGAGCACACTAAACTGAAGCATTTGTTTTCACCCACAACAGGATGCTCTTATTCGGCACACAAGTAGGACCATCTACAAAGTTTGTATATTTGCAGAGAAAAATCCTAGCCCACGGGATTTTGGATGGTACCAAAAGGAAGAACATTTGTATACACTTAGGTGAATATTCCGGAAGTGTCCAGGTCGTGCGGAAAACTGGTGAAACGTGGGTTCAAGGTACACCCAGGTGATAGATCTAGACCCATATTTAATAAAATTAGACTGAAACGTAGGTCCAATGGTAGTGCCACGTTGAACAAAGTTAGATTTACTTGTAATATAATTGACTAATTTCATTTCTTATGGTCCTAATTGTGTAAACATTTAACATTCTGTAAACTTTTCGCTTTTTCGTCTTCTTCTCCAAAAGCGCTCGGTCTTGAAAGCTGAAATTTTGTAGATATACCCAAATGTTGGTCATAGGGGTCATGATTTAAAAACCTATTTTCATCTTCTTCTCCAGTACGAAAGGCTCTAGAAAGCTGAAATGTTGTGTACATACTCCTTTGCCAAATTCAATGGGGAATCTGAATTATAGATTTGGTGACAATGTGATTGCAAATGTGGGTCACAGGGGTCATGACCTAAAAACTTAATGTTAACAATGTATTACTTGAGATTTCTTAGATCTTCAACAGTAGGTAATAAATCACTGAAGTCATGATGAGCTACATAGCCCATGGCTTTATTTGTTCAAATTAGTTCTCTACATGTAATCATGACACCTTTACATTAGTCCATATCATGATTTGGGTTATATATCTACATCATTTGAATTGGAAGTGTCATCTTCTCTCACTGCAGGAATTGTGATACTTTTACAACATTACTGACTTTCTTCAAGTTTCAAGTAATGATTTCATTATACACTGATACTGAACAATTGTAGTGACCATAGAATTTTCAAGGTCATGTCAAGGGTTTTTTGCTTTATCTTGAGAACAAATTATTTCAGTCTTAGAAGGCAAACAATAGAAGCCCGAAATATTATCCCAATTGTAACAGAAAGTAACTCGTGTAGTATCTCAGCTTCTTGTCAAACTGAACTTGAGCAGCAAAGTTAAAATAGGTATTCATTTGACAAATAATTTTCAGTGATAACAATGACTCCAACCATGTTATTAAAAAATAGAGCCATGGGCTCTGTAGCTCATAAGGGATTGTATTGTTAGATATTGACGACTGAAATAGATTGTTCTCAATATAATGCACAACCCCTAGCCCTGAAAGTGTCAGTACATAACAAAAACATGACTATACACTAAATTTTTATAAAATGCCAAGATATTGAAGATAAGGTGATCCTCCCAAGACTAAACATATTCCCCAAATCATCAAACAAATTGGTATAAACAATACAAATCCCTTCTCGAGTGAGTATACTGTATTAATGAATCCTACATATGAGTGGAAAAATCACCCACAAAGACCTGACTAAAACCCAATGAACATTTTATCATAGCCCTTAGACTAAAATTTAGTCAATGGAATATTTTAAATTATTGTATCTTCATCCTTATGATTATATATATTTTTCAATACTATCAGTTCCATATTCAGTTTATAAAGATCTATACTGTAATAAATACCCTTATTTTTACACAGTCATGAAGCAGGATTACATAGCCCTTTACATACTGATAACTCCCTCCCCACCCCTCCCCAGCTGCCCAGCCCCTCCCACCACCAATGACACAGGAGAAAGAGACAGGCGGAAGGGTTGGGAGAGATAACGAGATCCATTGGCCTGCACTGACCATTATATAACAGAGCTGCTGGCCTGCACTGACCATTGTATAACAGAGCTGCTGGCCTGCACTGACCATTATATAAAGTAACAGATAGCTCAAATTACCCCCAGCTCCAAGCATAACATCTGACAAATACACAGAAAATTGAGTGAAATTGCAAAAAATAAAATAAGATCTATCTTGCTTAATTTCTATGATACAAACATAATGAAATCTGCGTTAGAAGCTCTTGAAAACACCTTTAATCCAAATATAAACATTGCTTACACGCTGAGTGGTCACTAGGAACATCCCGTCACCGTTGTAACACTTTGACGTCATAAGCCAATTTTCTGCGTCAGACCATTGTTTTATGACGTTAAATTATATCAGTCACCTGTTGCAATGAAAATATAAGTTATTTTCACTGTAGCTCTTAATAGGCAGTTTATTTCACTGATAAATCCCAGTATTCTTAGCTGAACTGAACTTTATTCAAAATCTCAGCAGTATAAGAGGTACATAGAACATATATACATTTATATAATATACAATATAATAGGTATGTTCAGCTGGTGCTTTCGGTAAAGGTACATATGAGGATTATAAAACTATTTCTTGAACAAAGACAATGATTTTACAAAAAAATGAGAGTTTTCTTAAAGTTTCTAGCTTATTAGAATTAAATCAATTTTTCGTTTTGTATATATTTTGCCTATCATAATAATATTTGTGAATATAGTTTTCTCTTTCTGATTGTAATATAGGACATACAAATAAATAATGAAATTCGTCCCCAAGATCATTTAAATTACAAAGAGTACATTTTCTTTCATGAACTGGAATATTTGATAAAACTATACTTACCGTATACTTGCCACCTCGGGTACTATTTCTTAAAAAGATGCACACGTCAAACTGTCATACCATCGAGAGAAGGATACAGCTTATCTCCTACAATGCACACTAATAACTTAACGAGAAAAGCAGATTTAGAAACAATTTAGAAACTCCTTACAATGTGATCAAAGATCTTGACATTTTATTCTGTTTAATGTAATTTGTCACTGAGGATCAGAAACAGAGGTTAGTTGCTATGCATTTCGTAAGAATAATTGTTTAAATTGTTTGACAATAATTGGATTTCATATAATAATTTCCAAACATTTGAAATGAACTGTGCTTGAAAGGTAACATACAGTACAGAGTATCATATTTCAGGAAGAATTGTTTCACAGCCAATGGGAATCAATAATCAAAATCTATGTACTGCAAAATGACAGTAAGATACCTTGATTGATAGACTCAGTATCTTGGTTTTACTTGAACGTCATAAGGCATACAGGTACGTACAAGTCCAAACTTTGCTTCCATACTATACTCTTTCACCTCGGGAGGTTTCACAATAGAACATCTCTGCAGCATTCCAGTGAAGAAAAGGAAGATCTCAATTTTGGCAAGGTTTTCTCCAAGGCACTTCCGGCGCCCGGCAGAAAATGGAAGATACCCTTCAAGCAAAGATTTGTTGATCCGACCCGAATTATCCAAGAACCGCTCTGGTCGGAATACATGAGGATCTCCCCAGACATCCATGTCATGGCTCATGGAGTAGAGGTTGGTGAACACCACTGTGTCCTTCTTGATGCTGTATCCACAAAGTTCCGTGTCCTTTATTGCAGAGTGAGGCAAACTCAAAGGTGTAATTGCTGCAAATCTGTTGACTTCATGAAGAACTGCCTCAGTGTAGATCAGCTTTTGTCTGTCCTGAAGACAAGGTCGTCGACCGCTTCCAATGACTTCATCGAGTTCTTTCTGAACACGACTCTGGATTTCAGGGTGAACAGCCATCAGAAGGACTGTCCAAACCAAAGTAGATGCAATAGTGTCCAGACCTGCCCCAAATAACACCTCAATGGTTGAGAGAATTCTTTCTTCACGTAAAGTTGTTCCATCTTTAATTGCAGCCAGTAATCCATCAGTTACATCTCGAAGATCACCTAGTGTAAAGTTTTGACGATGTTCTTCAACTTTTTTGTTTCTCAGTTGCATACTTTTTGCATTCAGCTGAAGAAACTTTTTCATCTTCCAGGGCATGACATACTGCAGCCATGGCATTACATCCACTGGATTTCCCGCACCGACGAATTTAGAAAACTCGTTATTGTTCAAAACAAAGACGCAAAAGTCTTCATTCTCCCTGATATTTTCTTGCCGGCCATAGCATGCTTGATAGATTATACTTGAAACGGATATATATAGAGCATCTAATGGATTGAACCTTTTGCCTGATTGGGAAAGAAATTCTTTGACAAGGATATCGACCTCTTCAAGGACCATATCTTCAATAGGGTTCTTTTGTGCACTTGCAAACTCAGACAAAAGCCTGGCAGCCAGCTTACGGTGGACATTGTAGGACTCATCGTACTTTCCAAATGCAAGGTTTTCTCCATTTTGAAGCAGTTTGCCAGATTCAAACATTGGTCGACCAGCAAAATCCTCATCCTTTTTAGTCAGAGCTTCCCTGATGGCTTGTTTTCCGTTAACAACCACAGTGTCCCAGCTACCCATTCTGATCTGGAAAACATCCCTAAAACTTTTCTCTCATCTTCATGAACGTTACGTTGGGTTCTTTCCCCAGCAGAGGCAGGTGCCCAACAATAGGGAATCCCCATGGTCCTGGTGGCTTTGGCTTCTCATTTGATGTCAGTTTACGGACGAGTTTGTATGCTAAAGCTGATACAAAAATTGAGACTGCTGCAATTTGGAGCTCGTGGCGTTTGATGAAGGACAGACCAGGTTGAACAGAAAAGGTTCCTCCCATGGCGTCTGCAAAGTAACAGAAAAATGTTAGCGGTAAATGGGTGGATCTTCAACCTATATACTGGGGTCCACTTTAACATGGCTAGTCACAATCAACTGCTTTCTTTGCATGTATACACATGTTTATGAATGTATAGAAAAGGTTCAAACCACTTATTTCAAATTATATCTAAATGTTGGCAAATATGCACCAAATATGGCAATTCTGGGCGAGTGTGGTAGATATGCGGTGCATGTATCTACAAAAATCCGGTTTCTAAAGTATTGGTTTAAACTATTAAGAATGGAGCCATAACGCTACGCACATCAATCCTATCTGCATCTCAAACAACTTGATGATAATGGTAAACATACATGGGTGTCTGATGTCCGGCACTTATATTACTTTTCATAACCGGTTTTTCATATGTCTGGATGGCACACGATGTTGGCAACTTACACTTGTTAATAATGGAGTTCACGCAGAGAGTTAAAGATATTTATCTCCAAATGTATCATGACTCGCTATGTACATCCACTTTTCTGAAACATTTTTCATATTTTAAATCATTATTGCAGCCTGAATTATATATTACAGCACTTAGTGATACAACTTTAATACGCTCTTTTTGTAAATTACGCATCGCCTTACACTAATGTGTTGATGAAAACCTTGCTATCTGTACAAATAGTAATCTGGGAACAATTGTAGATGAACATCATGTGTTGTTTGTATGTGAATGATATGCAAACCTCAGAAATAAGTATTTGGGAAATGTAAACCATAGAAATGTATGTGCTCTTGTTACTTCATCACAAATTGAATTGATAAAATCCCTTGCAATCTATATGAAACATGTATTTGCATTTAAAAAATGAAAATGAAAATTTCTGTCACGTGACGTGTTTATGTGGTCACATTCAATTGTACTCTGGCAACATGCGGCCGAAATACTGAATAAACTGATTTGACTTGATTTGACATGTTTGCTTGTAAGATATTTTCATATGATGCACATGTGCCATGTAAAAAGCGTACTTCTCTAGAGCTATGCATGCTATTCGGTTTTCTGCCCATTTGAATAAATAGTGTACGGGGATAGGTACATTTGCATTCAACTTATTACTTTTTAGCTCATCAGGCCTGAAAGGCCCGATGGGCTTATGGCATGGCATGGAGTCCGTCCATCCGTCCATAACTATTCGCTTTTTCGACTTCTTCTCCAGAACAATTGGGTCTAGGGAGCTGAAATTGTGTGCACAGACTCCATGGGCAATGGGGATTCTAAAATGTAGATTTCGTGATCCAGTGACCCTAAATAAGGGCCCACAGACCATGACCTAAAATCATATTTTCATCTTCTTCTCAAGAACGAAAATACCTAGAAGGTTGTAATATTGTGTGCAGAGTCTTTAGCAAATGGAGATTCTCATTTGTAGATTTGGTGACCCTGTAGCGTCAAAGAAGGGCCTCACAGGCAATGACCTAAAAACCTAATTTCATTTTCTTCTCCAGAGCAAAAAGATCTAAAAGGCTGTAATATTGTGTGCAACTCTTTAGCCAATGGGGATATTACATTTTGTGACCCTTTGACCCCAAATATGGGTCACAGTCTAAAAACCTGTTGTAACGAGTTTTGAACTGATATTTTACGTGCACTTCACACATTCAGTGTTTAGTAAATCAAATACCCGAGGGAGAGTAATCGCATATTTTAGATGTGAGAGTCCTAACTTGGGTTAGAGAAATGCAGAATTGAGAAAAAGGAATGTGAAATATTTGTCGACATAATATTAATATCTACATTATGGACACGTTTGTCAAATTTATGTACTTAATTTGAAAGGGGAACTATTGAATAGCCTATGAACTTATATTGTGACAGGCCGCAAATGAATAAATTAAAGGGGAGTTAATATTTATAATTTTTTATACGAGATATGTGAACTGCATATGACTGGTGATGAAAATAAAGATAGGATAATAATATTAGAAGTAGCTACATGAGATTGTGACACCACATGTTCTTCTCCAGTACAGAAACAATAAGTGTGTCCCCAATAAGTGTGGGGAAAACAACATTTAAAATATATAATTTACTGGCTGTGAGTCCAGGCTCTGCATGTTGTGTAATTGCATTTAATCTTTTTCTTAGAAATAATGAATAAAATAATTCCTGAGGAGCTTCAGAAGCAATGGCTCTATTTTTACTAATAGGAGGAGGGTGATTGTATTATAAGCATGAGAAATAGTTTTCAATGACACTTTCTGTAATATGTTATGTAACCTCTCTTGTGCGTCAGACAGAAACGATCACGAGAAATGAATCTTTACAATGAAGAGTTATCTCCCTTGTATAAAAATATTAATGGATAAGATGTGTAATACGAGAATAATTATGTCGGCTATCAGAAGCGGTGGTGCATGTTGAAGGAATTCTGTCATACCGTTGTTATGACTTCTACATTTTTTGCTAATTCAAGATTTCCTGAATTTACTCACATGACATGAAACCATAGCTATATTTAACAGACATCAAATCTTTACAAAGAAAGATGTATGCAGATACACATACACATATGTAGAAAGAAGTGGGAGGCGTCACGTTACCACCGATGCCGATGACCGACACATGCGGCTGCACCTCCTACGTCACCGACAAGCAACGACCTCGGATACTACAGGACATGTGTCAGGCGTGCGAAGATTATTATAGCAAATTAGGAATCATTTGGTACTGTGTGACGATTACATTGACGTCAGTGTGTCAGATGTTGCAGGTTTTGGATCTGAGAGACCTGCAGCGCTATTACTTCTCAAATGTCTTTGCTACCGACGACAGAACGAATCTTTCTCACACATCTGCTTTAGACAAGATGAATGGCGACGAATTTTACAAGTAAGAATCCAACTACTACTGCAGTCTGTTCCGAGGAGGAGGAGATACAGTTTTAAGAACAACAAGGTACTCACCTAAGAAACCTGTATACAGGACGGATCTGTACGAGTGTGTGATACCAATCTGTCGTAGGTTATGCAAAATCACATTCTTATACAAGGTATTAAGTCCAACAAGCGACTTGTTGACTGCTGAAAGCACTGTTTATTCAGAAGCATACACACATGCATGCATACATTGTGTTACCCAATTATAACGTGCCACTGAGTTTCTCCTGATTTCGTTTTTCTCATGGTCCTTTGCAAAGCTCAGTTGATCGCTATCGGTAAAGTTCAGCATCAATGAGCGCGGCTCGCCGTTCGGGTGACCCGCTTCATAGAAGGACAAAAGTCTTAAGTGTTGACTACCTACCACTCACAGAGACATGAGTTGTGAAACATGTTCATTGTCTAATTCGCAAATTACATGTATGGCTGAAAACTTCTGTCCTTTTCCTTAACATTTCATACCCTTTCAACATGCCTGGTAAATCGCTAAATGCCTTGGTTAAACAGATAAAACATGGCTGAAATAGGCAAAATATTATTTTCATTCACTCCTAAATGTATTGTTCCGTTCCCTGTCAACATACACCAACCAAAGCTGACCTCGCTACTACCCTCCACTACCGCTCTCACTAACTCTCTGGACATTGACATCTACGTTCACAGAGTTCACCACATGAAGAACAACAGAAAACCCTTTAAAAAGGCAAGCTTCGGGGGCAACTGAATAGATCTAGTGAATGGAACTTGTGGTGGTGATTTTGGGTGAATATCGGTGCTCGATGTACAAACGGATGGCAGGGCATGATGAGGGTCTTCCCTGGGTGTTTGCTGGTCTAGTGGGAGTCTTAAGTTTAATGACTGTCAGTACTGTTTCATAGTTAGGCCTACCATTACAATAAACCAATGAATGATTACTTGTATAACTAGATAACATGAAAACATGTTGTTTAACCTTATTTAATTTCATATTTAACCTATGCGAAATCACATCCAAACAGAGTAGCCTACGCCTGACCTAATGTACTTGAATGTGCAAGCTTTCTCCATCCGGTAAAATCTTTTAATCAGACGTCTCTTTTCATGTTCAGGTTAACGCATGTCTAATAATATCCTCTCTGCAAGTTTAAACTTACCACCAATTTTGAAGTTATTAAGGTTTTACCGATTTTTGAAATATAACCTAGCAGCTGTTTAGATTTCAACCTTACCTACATTCTTGATAATCCAGAGTATACAATCCGATAAATTGGCGATAATAGATTTATCGGATCGTATACTCTGGATTATCGAGAAGGCCTTACTTATGACTCGATCCGAAAACAAAAGTTTAAAACTTTCAAAACAGAATAGCGGGAATCAAACCCATAACTCTTCTCACTGAAGATGGCGTATTTACCAATAGACCACCGCGTATGACTGAAGACATGAAGAATAATTATTGATATCTATTCAGCTCTCCTCGAATCTTTATTTTTAATTTAGGTTCTACACGTGAATTCCCTCATGTTAAACATTACAATCGCATTCGCATCTGCCTATAATATCCATGAAGGTAGGCCCCAAGTGCTTTGTTAGAGAAACATGACTGGTAAACAGATTCTATATTTACGCTGCAGAATGGAAACTGTAAAACCTGTCTATGTAGGCTACAGTCAAACGTCTTGATGTAGAATCTACTGTGACTGAAAGTGATGCGAGAGGAATAGAATGATTTTATATTTGGCTAGTTTAAGTTCTTAAGAACATTGACAAAATTTCAAATCGAACTTTTCATTGATGTATTTCGAACTTTGATTGCAAAGAAATGCTGCAGTGAGAAAATATAGTATGACAGGATCAGAGTGGAAGTCTTGTTCAAAAGTACAACAAAAAGATTATCCTTATAAAGCGTAGCTTGGTATGAACAGCAATAATCCAGACGGGACATAACATGCACGCTCAGCTTTTACGTTATTGAACATGCCCCCTCAATAATGCTAAGTAACAAATCGGGACCCTAGGAAAAGTAGGTCAGTTATTATCAAAATGGATTGTGGTTTCCGATTCTGGAATGAAAAATCATGTACTGAATTAGTACGAAAGCGCTCGTTTTGCGTAATATTGTTTTAAATTAATATAAGGTAAACAAGTTTATTAAAGTTTCTAATAAGGAAAAATTCTGTTGATATGACACATAAAGAAAAATCAAATTCCACATTTGTTTGTGCCAATTACCCATAGTGCCACGTGGTTCATAATTTGCAACAGCTCTGTTCATTGGTCATTAGAATTGTAAAGATACAAAGACAACGTATGTCATTGGCAGAAAGTTGTTTAGAAAAGTCCAACTGAAATATAGCGTCGAATATCAACCCAGTATAACTTGGGGATGTGTTCGCCCCCAAGCAATTATCGCCTGGTCTTTGAAAGGCATTAAGAAGTGGCATACATAAGAACAGGAAGATTTTCTGGATAACATATACAGGAGAGAATTTCTCAAGTCACCAGTCGGAACATGTAAGAAAGATGAATGAAGTTGTTCTGACAACCAATGAAATCAAAAGCCAGAAAAATGTGTAACTCCCATGTGACTTACAGAAAAAATACTACCCTGTGTCCGTCTTTCCATATGGGTAATATATACATGTACTCACTCCTTCATCACATTACATTCCATCTAATGAAGGAGTGAGTATATACTCCGAAACGTCGTTTCCGTTCTAACAATTATCGTGACTTAAGGCAAAACACCCAGGCTTGATTGTGAGACGTCCAGTGTTAAACAGGCATTGATGGTACAACTCTGTAAGGCTTGGGAACTGGCGAAAATTCTGGTTCAGTGATGATATATATCTTCATCAACCTCGAGATAGACCAGATGTTTAATGATGCTAAAACGAATGTTTATCACCCAACTGCACAAGCCAGACGTATATCTGGTGAACTGGTTGTAGTTAATGGGAATCTGACGGCAAATCGTGGCATTGATCAAATGTCCTTTCATGACCCGATCTCCTGAAATCAGCCCTATAGAACACCTGTTCGATTTTTGTTGATACACGTATCCGTGTCGAATGGCAGAGTTTAGACCTTTATCATCCTGAAAGACTGTGTCAATGCAGTTTTTCATTTATCTATTTCCCTCTCTGTATTTGGTTATCTATGTTTTCGAAACAACATGTACTCACGTATTCAACAAGTATGCAGCACAGATATGAGGGTGTTTACCAATCTCTCGCAGTATATGTGAATGACCTGCTTATGTAAGGGATAAAGTCCAACAAGTGACCTGTTGACTGCAGATAACGCTGGTTATCTAGAAGCATACATACATGTACATACATGCATTTAGTCGCCGAAATGACACTTGTCACTGAGCTTTTCTGTTTTGTCACGTTCAAAGCGTAACTGACTGCTTACATTGTAGTTGATCAGTAAGTTCAGCAACAATGAGCGTGGCTCGCCTTATATGTGACCCCTCGCATAACTGGGTAATATGTGACCCCTCGCATAGCTGAGTAATAGTTTGAAGAGTCGATTCCCTGCTCCAACATGGTATATGAACTGGTTCAATACAAGCAGTAAACATACATTTTGAGAGAGTGTGGTGTGTGACTCGCACATCGTGTCTTAAAATCAAAGATTCTCCAACAATAGGCCTGCCTGTGAAAACATCACTGTTTATATAGGCCAGTAAGTGTATGTTTGACCTACATTCTCCTAAAGCAGAAAGCTTTCAAGACAGTTACACATATTTTTTTTTTTTTTTTTTTTTTTTCCATTTTTATTTCCCAACATTACATTGTGTTTACATGTAGGTATTGTATACTGTATAAGTGTATATCATTTACATGTTCCAATTCATGAATTAAATCACTTATTAAGTAGAGTATGGAAACTTGACCAGAATGTGTAAAATTTGGCATAGTTGCAGTTGGAGAATGCAATCGTCCTTGTTGTTTGGTAATATCTGATGATTTCTTTTTGAAGTGCTTTGAAATATAGGCGTTTTTTAGTTTTACTTGAATTGTAGATGTATTGTTTGGTTACCAAAGCAACAGCGTTTAACGGATTGTTATGTATGCCTTTAAAACCAAAAATAATGTTTTCATTTGTAAAGACAATTTCTCCATCTGCAACTGTACCAAGCCATTCCGCTAAATAATTCCAAAGTTCAATTACATAATCACATTCACATAGTAAATGTACACTATTTTCATTTTCAACTTCACAAAAATAACAAAGTGGAGATTCACAGTATCCAATCTTGTACAGATAATGTCTTGTTGCCAGAATATTATGCATTATTTTAAATTGAAGCCATTTCAAATTCACATGAGCTTTACATCTATATGCCATTAAATTATAATTTATTTTTTCTCTGGTATAATTTTCTTGAAAAATATTTGTCCATCTCTGTGAACTTGCTGTTTCTATATTTTTTGTATTCAATAAAGTCAGATAAAAATATTTGCTTGTTTTTTCTTTACTGTGTAATATATTTCTATTAAAAGGCAAAATTGGTCCATTTATCTTTATTATAGTTCCATCAAAATTTGATTTTATGAACATTCTGATTGCATTCCGCATGGAAAGGTAAGTTAGAAAATTAATGTCTATATCATAAATTTCACAAAATTCTTCACAGGTGTATATTTCCCCATTTCCTTTCAAAAAATCATTTACATATGAAATACCTCTATTTTGACATTTTTGGTTGGCAATATATTTGTTACCAACAGTTACATTATAATTGTACCAAACAGATTGTGTCATTAGATCTGTTATCTTTTTTTGATCCAAATAACAAGTTTTGAGGAAACATGACCATGCATGTAAGACATCTTTCCAAAATGTATTTCTAATAAAAGGGATGATATGTCTGTTAATGTAGATAGAGTCTGCAGTAAATATTCTTTCGACATTCATAATAAAATGTGATGAGTGATCGTACCATTTCAAATTATTCTCTATCCTTTTCATCCAAGCTAATTTCTGTGCAGCCATAACACATCGAATATTGGGAACATTTATGCCTCCATATTTGGGTGGAAAAGTCATTACATCTCTTTTCACTTTATCTCTTTTGCCTTGCCATATAAATTCGAAACATTTTTTTTGAAAATCATCTATTATTGTATCAGGTGGATTTGGCAGTGCAGCAAAGAGATGATTAAGTTTAGGTAGAAGCAATGATTTCAATACAACGTTTCGACCCATTGGAGTTAGTGTTCTCATTGACCAAATTTTCATTTCATTATTAATTTTATTCAATTTGTCGTTAAAATTCATATCAACAATATTATCCAAGTCTACATCAAAATTAATTCCTAGCATTTTAAACTCTGATTGTGACCAGTCAAAGTGTATATCTTTACATAGTTTGTATCTAGATCTCTTTTTAGATCCAATCCATAGCAATCTTGTCTTCTCTGTATTTACTTTGAGTCCAGAGAATCTGGCAAAATTATTTAATACATTAATAACACTGTACAAGCATTTCTCACTTCCATCCAAAGTTAGTGTTGTATCATCTGCAAATTGTGATAAAATATGTTCAATACTGCCCATCTTTATTCCCTTTATATTTTTTTCATTTCTTATTTGGATTGCTAATATTTCTGCACATAGAATAAATATTAATGGTGACACAGGATCTCCCTGACGACAGCCTCTAGTAATAGGGAAGAAGGAGCTAGCAAAACCATTAACCAGGACACTTGATTCTATTCTATTAAAAAATAGTTTAGTCCAAGATTGGATATTTGGTCCAAAATTAAAAAAATTCAAAACTTTAATCATGAAGTCCCTGTCTACAGAATCAAAAGCTTTTTCGAAGTCTATTAATAGTAGCAATCCAGGAATTTGGAAAGTTTCAGTATAGTCCATTAAGTCATAAATTAGCCTTGTCACTTCACCTATGTACCTTCCTGGGACAAACCCCTTTTGATCTTCATGAATAATTATAGGGAGGACTTGTTTTATTCTGTTTGCAATCACAGCAGATGCTAATTTGTATGATGTATTCAGAAGAGAAATTGGCCTCCAGTTTTTCAGAAGAGATTTATCTTTGTTTGCTTTTGGAAGGCAAGTTATTAATCCTTGTCTCTGTGTAACGGACAATAAACCTTCATGGAAACCAAAGTTCAAAGATTTTATGAGATATTTGTGTAGATCCTTCCAAAAAAATTTGAGAAATTCTGCAGTAAAACCATCCGGTCCTGGAGTTTTGTCATTTTTCATCTTCTTAAGGGCCATTAAAGTTTCATCGTAGTTTAATTCCCCTTCTAATTGAGAAGATTCTTCACAATTAAGTTTAGGTACTTCAATATTTCCTAAAAGATAATCTAAATCAATATCCGCACAATTTTCCCCTGTGTAAAGTTTTTTATAGTAAGTGCAGGTTTCTTCCAAGATATTGTTTTGGCCTGTAATTTTATCTCCATTTTTACCCTCTAATCCTGTCATTGCCTTATTCAAGAAATTTCTGTGCTCTAGTTTTAAAAAATATTTACTTGGTTTTTCACCATGTTCTGCCCATTTAGCTCTTGATCTTACAAATGCCCCTTGTGTTTCCACTTTATGAATCTCATCTATTTCTGATTTAATATTGTCAATATCTTTTAACATCAATATTTTCTTTTCGCTATCTTCTTCTGAATCTAGGTTTATTTCTAAATGTTCAAGCTGGTCAAGTAGTTTATCTTTTTTCTCTATTTGTTTCTTTTTCTTAGTAGATGAATAGTAGATAGTCATTCCTCTGATTTCTAGTAACAACATTTCCCATAACATTTGAGGGTTTATTGTGTATTCATCTATAAGTTGATTTGATTTTTTATATCTATTCAGGGTAGTATTTATTGTTTCTTTTACATTTTCAACATACTCTTTATCATATAACAATGAATTGTTGAACTTCCAAAAGCCCTTTCCCCTTTGTAATTCCGTATGTGATATAGTAAGTGAGATAATTGAATGGTCAGAGTTAATGCTTGGTATAATATCAGCATCACATATAGAATTCATGATATTATTAGATACAAGGAAGTAATCTAATCGTGCTTGTTTAAGGGGGGTGGGCTTTCTCCATGTAAATCTTCTTTCATGTGGATGTAGTTCTCTCCAAGCATCCTTCAAATCTAAAACTTCCATGTTGTCAATTATTACCTGCCGTGCTTTGGGATTATTTACATATTTATAGTTATAAGTATCTTGTTTGTTATTCAAAACTAGATTCAAATCGCCACAAATTATAATATTATCACAGTCCATTTCTTCCATTTCTTCAATTATGTTACTATAAAACTCTGGTTCATCCTTATTAGGCCCATAAATATTCATAAGTGTATATATATTGTCATATATTTTAACTTTTAAAGCAATATATACAGTTACACATATAATACAGTGGGAAAATTGAACATAATTCTAAGAGGATACAAAAGATTGGGGTTGATAATATGTTGTCTTTATAATGTTTCTCAAGAAATGAATATTAAAAAAAGTTATTATAAAATTGTACAAATGTTTGGGATTAGTAAGCATATAAATCGTGGTTTCTTTTTTTTATACAACTGCGCACATAGAGTCATCTCTACGTAGTTATACCATATATTTTTTATTTATTAGAAGTCTATTAAATAATTTTTTTATCATTTTTTGTCTAGATTATCATAAAATGAGGACCAGAAGTGGCAAAAGGTTGGTCCATTCAATTATAAATAACACCAACAAACTTTCTAAATTAAAAACAAAAACAATCAAGATAAATCTAAAAACAAAAAACAAAGAATATCTAGAAGAACTTGATAAACAAATTAAAGTGATTTGAATATAAAAGTGAATATAAAAGATGAGAATTTATTCCAATTATCTAGAATTTGTAATGGATAATTAAGAAGTTTGGAAATGAACCTTGATTATAAAGATTTATTAACACTATTCACACTATGTTAAATACCAATTGACAATTAAAATTAAGTTGAGTAAAGATGAAGGGAAACTTGTTACAGACGTTTTTCTAAGAAGTAAACAAGATGTTCTCACAAACTCTAATGATATTCTTCCTT
Organism: Gibbula magus; assembly: GCA_936450465.1. NCBI lineage: Eukaryota > Metazoa > Mollusca > Gastropoda > Trochida > Trochidae > Gibbula > Gibbula magus. Next base: position 12,574,092 of record OW388290.1, on the reverse strand, counting down.
CTCTAACTAAATCTCGGCAAGTGATACAAGAAAGGTTAGAAAAATGGACTTATCTTGGTTCGGGATTGGTGGTAAACCGTATAGAAAAAATGTGGTTAGACATAGCGAAATATAATCCATTGAAAGGAGGGTCTTACATAGACTTACCAACATATTATAAGAATAAGAAGGCCATAATTAATGTAAAAAATAATGATGATAACTGTTTAAGATGGGCGTTGAGATCTGCCTTATTTCCAGTAGCAAAGCATTCTGATACGCAATCTTCATATCCTATTGATGACCGTCTTGATGTTACTGGTATAGACATGCCTACGCCAATTTCACAAATTTCAAAAGTTGAAAAATTGAACAACTTGGCTATTAATGTATTCGGAAATAATACAAGTCATACTGGTTTCATTATTCATAGGAATAGTTCGGTTGAAGAAAATATTCCTAGAATTACCGTATTCGCCGTAATAGAAGCCCTGGGCGTTTAAAAAATTGGTCAAAGGGGGCGTTTATTAAAATGACTTTTAAAAAATCGTAAAAAGGGAGCATTCATTTAAAAAAAATATCTGTGGATGTCCAAAAGAAAAAGAAACATCGATTTTATTTCAGATTTTTAATCAAAATAAGTGTATCAAATAAATGTAAAGAAGAGTTAAATGAATTGTGGGACATCCAAGAGAGTTGAGCAAGACATTTTCCATGGCGGTCGCATAGAATGTGTAGTGACTGATCGTTACAGACATTCGACAGTCGCCGGGGGACTGGAAATACCATGTACCTTACACTTTACTGGACATAAGAGTGAAACATCAGTAAGGTAAGTCGATACAAAAGGGGGGCGTTTATTTTCCGCGAGTCAAAAATGGCTTAGGGGGGCGTTTATTAGGAGAGGGCGTTTATTAGGATGAATACGGTAATCTGTTTCTGATAAAAAAAAGATGATAAATATCATTATACCTGAATACAAAATTTGAATAGACTTTTATCTGATCAATCTAAGCACAATGGAGAACAATTCTTTTGCGACAGATGTCTTCAGGGGTATTCTAGAGAGGGCCTTCTTCTACAACATAGATATGATTGTAGTGGTGTCAGTAAAACTGATATTAGAATTGATATGCCTAAAGAGGGAAAGAATACTCTCTGTTTTAAAAAATTATCAAAATCAGATGTCTGCACCTTTTATTATTTATGCTGATTTTGAATCGATAAACAGGAAAGTTAATAATGTACAGCCCGATAATAATCAAAGTTTTACTTATAAAACTCAGGAACTCGTTGTATTGGTTTTGTTGTGGTTAGGTGTGATGGATAAACTTTGGAACCAGTCATTTATAGGGAATAGATGCAACGGAGATATTTTTAAGGTGTCTTCAAAAAGTTGAAACAAATATTAGGGAACAATTAAAACATATAAAACCTATGATACCATTGACTAAGAATGAAATTAGTGAGTTTAGAACAGTCAAAAAAATGTTTATTTGCAAAAGACCCATGGGAAGTGAAAGAGTATGTGAACACTGTCATATTACAAGAAAATGCAACTAACAAATTGAAATTATTGAAAAAAGGAATATATCCATATTCATATATAGACATTTGGGGTAGGTTTAAAGAAACCGAATTACCACCTATTGAAGATTTCTATAATGATCTATCTGAACGTCATAGAATTTAGATGACTATCATGATCTTTATCTTAAAACTGACGTATTATTACTGTCTGATGTATTAGATGGGTAGAATGTACAGACCCGTGTATGCAAAATTCTGCCTCCTACATTATGAATATACCTAAGGATTCAGAGAAGGGGTTAATTCTGGAAGTCGATTTAGAATATCCGTAAGAAATCATAATACCTATCCCTTAGCTCCTGAAAGGTTTAACAAGGTAAAACAAAAATGTTTGTCCAATTACCAAAATGAATTATTAGACGGAGAAAACATATCCTATGTAGACAAATTGGAACCAAAGTTAATGAAGAAAAGTAAATACGTAATTCATTACAGACATCTCCAATTATATATTTCTTTGGGTATGAAGTTAACGAAAGTACACAGAATTCTACAATTTAATCAAAGTCCATGGATGGAACCCTACATTAAACTAAATACGGATTTGAGGAAGAAAGCTACTAGTGGTTTTGAGAAAAACCTTTGCAAATTGATGAACAACTCTGTATATGGTAAAACTATGGAAAAGGTAAGATTATTCAAGACAAATGAGGAAGAATCGTTGAGAAAGGCTATTGCTAGTCCTGCATTTAATGAATTCAAAATATTTGATCACGATTTGGCTGATGTTCACATGAACAAGTCCAATATAAAATTGAACAAACCAATATATGTTGGAATGAGTATGTTAAATTTATCGAAACCTTTAATGTTTGACTTATTTTTATAACGAAATAAAAAAAGAAATATGGAATCCGAAAAAAAGTTGAAGTATTATATACAGATACAGATTCTTCGTTATTAGAGATACAAACTGATGATGTCTACAAACATATGGAGGACAACAGTGATTTATATGATACCAGCGATTTTGATACCACCCTCCCATTTGGCAACATACAAAAAAAGTTTTAGGTAAAATGAAGGATGAATGTTCTGGTATACCAATTTCTGAATATGTGGGATTAAGACCTAAAATGTATTGTATAAAAATAGTAGAAAAGGAAATAAATAAGGCTAAGGGAATTAAGCGGTATGTAGTTCGAAAATATATGAACTTCAAACAGTATGAAAAGGCACTACTTGGAAAGAAGATTTTTAAACACAAGATGAATACCTTGAGAAGTGAAGGTCATAACATGAGAGTGACTAAATGAGACTAAATAAGACATCATTATGTCCATTAGATACTAAAAGATGGATTGCTGATGATGGTGTTAATACTAATGCCTATGGGTTTAACCCTGGTTAACTGGGGTTAACTGTATAGTAGGTCAGAGGGACTTGTATTGCTGAAAACAAACAGTTCTTAGGTTCAATACTACGATACGATATACCTATACTTATAAATAAAGAAAGGGATGCAACGCCAATTTTACCCCCTGTCCAATCAAGTCCAAATTTCAAAATGTTAACACACTTTGTACACCTAAAACACATTGTAGAATTAAAGCACATTGATTACTCGTTCGGTTAAAACAAACATCAACTCAATCGGTCCATTATTTCTAAAGTTATGACACTTCAAACACGATTTTTTGCTCGTCAACTGCAACTTTATAGATTTTTTTAAATGTCAGTGCTCTAGAGTCATTGGTCCTGGAGAATAAGTGGAAAAGGCGAAAAGTTTACAGACGGATGAACTGATAGATGGAGGGACGGACGGATGCCATGCCATGCCATGCCATAAGCCAATCGGTTATGGACATGCTTAGAGAAAGCCCTGGACATTCCAAGATAATGTTCGCATAACCGAATACAGAGGTTTACCCTGTAAAGCAGAACCCAAGTGAAAAACAGTGACATTTAAAATCACACATTATGTACAGGAAACGGGTAGCAAAATACTCTGAATGATATATGCCATATGTAACTGAATTCAATATTGTGGTTGTACTTGAATCTCATAAGGCATACACGTACGTGAAAGCACAGGGGCGTGTATCGCTTAGAAACGGCGTTTGGAAGACATATATACATATATAGTTCTTACCCTATTACTATATAAAAGGAAAGGGATGTAACGACGAAACCACCCAATGCTCATTCAAACTCATATTTCGCATCAAAAACTATTTTTATGGCACAGTCGATGACTATGGTACGTCCAAACTGTGCATCCATGCTATACTCTTTCACCTCGGGAGGCTTCACAATGGAACACTTCTGTAGCAATCCAGTGAAGAATAGGAATATCTCAATTTTAGCAAGGTTTTCCCCAAGGCACTTCCGGCGCAGAAAATGGAATGAACTCTTCCAAAAACGATTTGTTGATCCGACCCGAATCATCCAAGAACCGCTCTGGTCGGAATACATGATGATCTCCCCAGACATCCTTGTCATAGCTCATGGAGTAGAGGTTGATGAACACCACCGTGTCCTTCTTGATGCTGTATCCACCAAGTTCCGTGTCCTTTATTGCGGAGTGAGGCAAACTCAAAGGTACAATTTCTGTAAATCTGTTGACTTCATGAAGAACTGCCTCAGTGTAGACCAGCTTTTCTCTGTCCTGAAGACAAGGTCGTCGACCACTTCCAACGACTTCATCCAGCTCTTTTTGGACGCGACTCTGGATTTCAGGGTGAACAGCCATCAGAAGGATTCTAAATTGTAGATTTGGCGGCCCCAAATAAGAGGCTCACAGGCCATGATCTAAAAACCTATTTTTGCCTTCTCCGGAAAGAAAAGACCCAGATGACTGTAATATTATGTACAGTCTCTAATGAAAAGGGATTCTAAATTGTATATTTGGTGACCCAGTTTTCTTACATACTAATCAGATGCAGGTGGTCAGTAAGCCTCAGTGTGAGAGCTGTAAGAAGTAACAGTCTCTCTCTCTCTCTCTCTCTCTCTCTCTCTCTCTCTCTCTCTCTCTCTCTCTCTCTCTCTCTCCACTATTGTATATCATATGGTAAATATGTCTACACCATTTCAATTGGAAGAGTAACCCTCAACATGTAGTTTCAAGTCGTGTTTTCTTTATGCACTGACATTGAACAAGTTTTAAAGGTCATATGAAGAGATTGTACTTTATCTAGAGAACAATCTGTTTCAGTCTTCAACAAGAAATAACATAAAACCTATTGAGCTACAGGGCCCATGGCTCTATTTCCAAAAATCAAGTACTGTACAAGTAATTCATGTATGCACCCATATGTATTTTAATTAATTTATTAACATCAACATCATAAAGAAACGAATATCTGCGAAAATTATTTTTGAGACAAAACTTATTATTTTCAAGTTTTCCCCCCAGAAATTGAATACCAATATTTCTGTTGGTCTTAAGAATTGTGTGTGATAAGGTTATTTTAAACTATGTATTCATTCCTCGCCTTATCAATAATAACATTATAATGTTTTAAGAAGAAGAGGTACTTACATATACTTCACAAGCCAGTAAGCAGCACATATATGATGGTGTCACACTAATCTGTCGCAGTCTGTGCGCAATCACATTAATGTAAGTTATAAAGTCGACCGGTTGACTGCAGATAAAAATCTTTGTTTAGGCGCATACAAACATGCTGTGTCGAAAACCTGTCTGAGTGAGGTCCAACAAGCGACCTGCTCCAATTTTCACAACAACGAACCCAATCCGTTTGCCTATCAATTATGTACATATACTCGCCTACTTAAACCTGTGCATGCCCGTAGCATCAATTTCAGAAATGGGTGGGACATTTTGAAAATTCGTAGCTCATTGGGGCTATGCCTCGGGAATTTCGAGTAAATCAACATATTCTCAAACAAATCTCATACCCGTGAATATGCTACATGACATGGTTCAAGCAGTTAAAGCATACCTGAAAATGGCAAAATACTATTTTATTTATCTGAATGAAGCATCCTTTCTAAAACTGGCAGGTGATAGTTCTGTCATATCACATAGTTGATTTTTTCTAATACACTGTCTACTTTCTTATCGGACAACTGTTACTGGTAACAAAATACTGTCGGTGCAATATACTATGTATTTGTTCAAAGACTATGTAGCACGCAACTCTTTTCTAAAAATTGGCTAGTATAGTATAGTATAGTATAGTATAGTATAGTATAGTATAGTATAGTATAGTATAGTATAGTATAGTATAATATAGTATAGTATAGTATAGTATAGTATAGTATAATGTATCAATTTAAAAAGCTTAAATGATAACAAAGTTGAATAATTTTACCTTGGCACCCTCTATTTACAAATCATAAATCCAAGGGAAGCATTATATACACTCAATCGCAGAAGAAACATCTGCTCATTTTAAACAGTGTAAAACTCGAAATACTTGTCAGAGAAAGTCGATTTTGAAGTCTTCGATAGACACATATTGGGAAAAGACGTCTGGATAAGGAGTTTCCAAAATACCTATTTCTTAAAACTCATATCTTATGAATATGAATACTAGATAATGTTCAAAGTGTTTTTAGTTAGCTTCTTGAGACATGGTGTAATTCTGTTGCACTCGTATCTATCACTTGTGGATTAAAATATTAGATTTTGTATTTCGTATATATGGTATGGTGTATTTATCTCGCACTCTCGCACATTACAACGTAAGGCTGCGTAATGAATTTAAGTGTTTCTCGGGCACTTTGTTTTTCAAAAGTGGAGAGGGCGGAAGGACTTATTTTATTTTTTGTTGCATAAAATAATGATGAGGGAGGAATAAATTGTTTTCCCATTAAACTTAATTTAAACATTCGAGAAGTATACACACAAGAAGCAAATCACTTCCTGTGTATATTTTTAAAGGGGCTGAAGCACGTTTTTTGCAAATATTATTTTTTCAAATTTATGATGATAGTTTATGTCATTTATATTTACTGTTACATCTTATAACACAAACCTAGTATCCGTAGTGGTAATGGCGGTGATTCATGACAATTTTCTTGTTGAAATGAAGTAAAACTTATTAGAATTTCATAATATTACGCAAATTGTTGTTCCGACAGAAGCTAAAATATGTGAATGGAATCCGTTATCACTTTACCATTTAATGATAATATTTAAAATACATTAACTTAGAGATCGAAACGTTCTAAGACTTCTTACTTTGACGGCTATGATCTTTCACAGCCTTGAACTAGCGACATAATGCTTCAAGTGTAACACCTTTTTTTATAAGGCGAAACATTTGAGTTAAATCCATTATCAGTTTGTGAAATAACGAGAACTGTTACTCATCCATCTATATGATCAACCTTGAGATGTTTTGTACTTTTTGTTTGTCGAACGACTCTTACCAGGTAGTAATGAATATATTCTACATGGATTTTTAGCTCATCTGGCCTGAGCTGAAATTTTGTGTACAGACTCCATGGCCAATGGGGATTCTAATACGGGAAAAACCGCGCCAAGACGAAACAAACTGGACCAAGACGAAACAAACTGGACCAATATGAGTCTGAGCATGCGCAGTTGCACATTTGGTGAAAGCCCGAAGCTGTCGCTTTACAACTTTGACCCGTGCTATTTGTTAACCAATCTTGTTTATAATAATAATTTCAATATAAATGAGATATAATACAAATATAAATGTTTAGTGTTGTGCAAATAGAATTAAAATAAGTTAATTAATAAAATTGTCATAAATTAAGTATTTCCGTATTGGCCGAGTTACAGGTCCTGGGTCCGTTGTATTGACTTCGTCTCGGACCAATACAACGGACCTCGGACCTGTAACTAGGCCAATACGGAAATACTTAATTTATAACATTAAAGTATGACAACTGGCATGTGTAACATATGAGAGGATACCTCACAAACTGACCTTTCAGCACCTTAATGATAGCGGCGCCCATGACTTTGGAAATAGAGACGTCTATATATTTGAATACCAAGTCCTTCTTTTGATCTTATAGGCGCTGGAGCAAGTTTTTTGCATATTATGTTTTCTCAAATGTGCGATTTATTATTAAAGTTTATACAATATATTGGTACATGAATGGGTAAAACATGTAATTACTTCGACCCGATAAGCCGTATCCATATACAAAGTTATCCGTATTGAAAGAAAATGGTGGGACCCGTAAAGCAACAGTGATGTGGAACCTTCAGTCTGAGAGACAGATTTTTAGGTCTCATGCATCACAGGGCCATAATTAAAACTTTGTTGTGAGTGTTAAGTTATCGATACATTAGTCACGAGTTACTACCCATGTCCTGCACCGACACATCCGATTACACCGTAATGCAATGGAAACTGCAGGAAACGTGATAGGTCCGGAATCGTCTGAGAGGCAACATTCCATAAACGGCGATGCATAGATGGTCATGTGCTATTATATATCGATGCTCTGTAAGGCTTGGTAACTGGAGGGCTGGCTCTGCGATGACTCAAATTATCTTCATCAACGTCGAAATTAAGGGCAAAACGACCGTTAAGCACAAAACTGCATGTACATAGGACAGGCCGAAGATCTCGTCAACTTGTAGAGGCCGAAGGGAATCTGTCGGGTAAATTTTTCAAAGTCTCCTCCCAAACCTGCGTCCTATCATCAACAACTATAAGGGAACTGACTGTTTAAGGATGGCACTGCCAAACCTCATACAATACCTATCTAGCCAAATAGAACATCAATTCCAATGGACTAATATCAGCCTTATATATCACCGGTATTTTCAACGTCATTCGTAGATGTTGGCCAATTCGGGCAAGGTCTTGCGAGATGGATGGTGACGAATCCCAAAAGTTAAGAGTCCACATACTTCTCGAGTCTGTTCTGGAGAGGTGGCGGGCAGTGTTAGTAACGCATGGTGACACTACCAGGTACTGAATTCGCCGACCTCGTGTGGATACTCACGTGTCATATGCAAGTGACTTTATTTCCGCTGAACGGATGCGCATTTTAAATAGACTATGTCCATTCATCAAATTGTCAAGTATCTACCCGCACTTCGGTTCACATACACCTGCTTCCAATTTCAAAATCTCAAACTTGTGTCTCTCGATTTTTTACAAGTTTATTTATTCGTTTATCCTTCAATAAATAATAACATAATAATGTTTTACTAACTCAGCCAGTATGTGGCAACTATATGAGGGTTTTCATCATTTTATCAGATTATCACAGTTGTGCAATCATCTGCTTCTGTGAGGTATAAAGTCCAACAAGTGACCTGTTAACTACCGAAAACACTGTTTATTCACATGCTTGCATTGAGTCACCTAAATACCACTTGCCACTGAGCTTCTCCTAAGTTGAATCCTCAGTTGAACAGTAGGTTCAGCAACACTGAGCAGGACTCCCCGTATCAGTAACCCACCCCATAGCTAGATAATAGTTTGAAGAGTGGGTTCCCGCACACACAGGAATTGTGAACTTCAATAAAATATGATTGCAAATAACTTTTGAGGTTGTGATGTCTATGACTCACATGTTATGTCTGAAAACAAACGACTCTCCAACATTAAGCTTGGCTATGAAAGCAATAGTGTTATGTAGGCTGGTGAAAGCTATTTAAAATACCTATACTCATTTATTGTAGGTGCTAAATTCATGTCAAAACTTTAAAAAAGATTTTAGGGATAATGGCTGACATTCCTATATTTGATGGGATAAGGACAAAATAAGTTGATCCCGATGGTGCCTCCCAGCGATGGCAAGTGGTGGCAGTGGTATGGAACTCGTCAGTGTGAGAGGTTGATTTGTAGGTGTCATTAGAACTTGAGAGTTCAGACAGCAAGATGGTTGATCATTCCTTCATTGTATCATATTTAAAACTCAAGTCCGAGTGTTTAGGTATTGCTACATCAATCATATCACTTGAACTACCTTTGAGCGGCCATTTAATGTCAACACATTAAAATGGCCGCTTGATGGGAAATGGACTGGCATGGCTTAAACGAACCATATACATGCGTTTTAGAACTCTTTTTATTTATTTAGGAGTGTTATTTAGCCATTGGTAACCCTTTATATGTTTGTAATTGCGCTTTATTTCAGTAAGAAAATCGTGCTACAGCGAGCACAGTGGTGTAGTGGTGTATTGGTTAGCATGCTGGCTTCTTACGCCAACGGCCCAGGTTCGAATCCCGGTGGAGACACCAAACATTTTTGACCGGGGTCTTATACTGTGTTGTGCCCCTGGGCAAGGCACTTCATCCCCATTGCACCCAGTCTACCCAGATGTTTAAATGGGTACCTGAACACGGGAAGTACGGATCTATATGGTCGCGCAGAGCGCTTAGTAGCGGCACCGAAAGTACAATTCCTTCACGGTAATACTTATACCGCCATTGAACAGTGGATATTAGGCGTTAAAATGTACATTATTATTTTTATTATTATTTACGATATTTCTGACAGTATCTCTGCAGTAACACACTATATTAAACTGTATAAAGGATGCCTTCAATTCTGACAGAAAAATGTGTCAGTACAAAAAATAACCATACTTTTAAACATTTAAAACAAAACAAAATCCATTTCAGGTAGGTCCACAACAGTCATGTACAGCATTGGGTAACAGGTTACCACTTTGGTGGTAAACGTTTTGGCTATGTATTTGACAACAAAAACAATATTTTGTATCACTTTTAAGAATCCTTATATGCGTACATTCTCACTATTACTACTTGCTGTAAATATAAAGAGGATATCTGTCTTTTCTTGACTAATACCATGTTTATCTCATCGAGTGAGGTAGAAAGGTTATATTTCCACGAGTGAAAATATATAACTTTTCTACCTCACGAGATGAGATAAACATGATATTTGTCAAGAATTGACGGATATTCTATTTATTATATGATATTATCCATGTAATTACGTCCGAAAAGGGTCGTTTTCACGCCAAGCGGCCGCAAGGAACAGCCCGTCACCAAAGTAACACTGTGACGTCATAAGCCAAATCGCCGCGCGAGACAATTGTTTTATGACGTCAAATTATATCAGTCACCGTTCGCAGTGAAAATATAAGTTATTTTCACTGTAGCTTGATAGACAGTTTATTTCACTGATAAATCCCAGTATTTCACTGCTCGCCATATAATAAGAACCTTTTATTACATAATTTGGAGTGAGATACTCGGTTCTATCAGTGAAATAAACCCTCTATCAAGCTACAGTGGTGATAACCTTTATCACCACTCTACTGAGTGACGATAAACTTTATCACCACTTGCGTGACGTCATCGGGACAATGTTATGACGTCATATTGTCAGCTTGCGAAGGCTGTACGTTTGCCGGTGAAATCACTCACACTCAACGTAAAACACAGATATAATGATATAATAAATAGAATATCTGTTTTTCCTTGACAAATACCATGTTTATCTCATCTCGTGAGGTAGAAAAGTTAATATATTTCACTCGTGGCTGCGCCACTCGTGAAATACCTACTTTTCTACCTCACTCAATGAGATAAACATGGTATTTGTCAAGTAAAGACAGATATCCTCTATTTACCAGCAAGACTAACGTTGTTTATAAACTCATAGCCAGTATTAATTCCTAACAGAATTGTGAGGTCATAGAATACTAGGTCAATGTTTAAAACATCTTTTAAGTTCATTCCAAAACCTATGTACACATTCACAGGAAATAAAACATTGAGAATGTCTTCTGGTTTTGTTTTACAAAAAGTACCGATGTTTCTATCATTCTATCAATCAATTTCATTTTCAGCAATTCGCTTTTAGTATATACAATGTTGTGAACAAATCTGAACTGAATATCTAATAGCTTACTATCTCTTTTCCATTTTCTGTAGTTTGTGACAATGCAGTCCCCAAGGTAATATAACATTAATCAAGATGACTATACTTGACTAACCACATATAATTAGTTTTTAAGAAAATAGCATTAAATCAAAGGTCACCAACTTATATACCATACGTTTTTTACATCAAATGTTGACCCTGCCAGAGAATTAATAAAATGTAATAATGTTGCTATAAACTTTCAAACTTGACTGACATGAGATTTATTAAAAGAAATTCAACGTTGATGCTTAGGGTCACGAACTTCAGACATTCGAGGATAAATAAGAACCAAAGTGAAAATTACCGTGACGTTTATAATAATAGATTATGTACTGCAAAAGGATAGAAATACTCTGATTGATAGCGTCTTTATATGTGTTATGACAATGAATTCAGTATTTTGGTTTTACTTGAACCTCATAAGGCATACACTGACGTGTTATTCCTAATTGTGTCTCCATACTATACTCTTTAACCTCGGGAGGCTTCACAATAGAACACTTCTGTAGCATTCCAGTGAAGAAAAGGAAGATCTCAATTTTGGCAAGATTTTCTCCAAGGCACTTCCGGCGCCCGGCAGAAAATGGAAGATACCCTTCAAGCAACGATTTGTTGATCTGTCCAGAATCATCTAAGAACCGCTCTGGTCGGAATACATGAGGATCTCCCCAGACATCCTTGTCATGGCTCATGGAGTAGAGGTTGGTGAACACCACCGTGTCCTTCTTGATGCTATATCCACAAAGTTCCGTGTCCTTTATTGCGGAGTGAGGCAAACCCAAAGGTGCAATTGCTGTAAATCTGTTGACCTCATGCAGAACTGCCTCAGTGTAGACCAGGTTTTCTCTGTCCTGAAGACAAGGTCGTCGACCGCTTCCAACGACTTCATCTAGTTCTTTCTGGACATGACACTGGATCGCAGGGTGAACAGCCATCAAAAGGACAATCCAAACCAAAGTAGTTGCTATAGTTTCAAAACCTGCTCCAAATAACGACTTAGTGGTTGAAAAAACTCTTTCTTCACGCAAAGTTGTACCATTCTTGATTACATCCAATAACCCATCTGTAACATCCCGGGGATCACCTGGTGTAAAACTTTGGCGATGTTCTTCAACTTTTTTGTTTCTCAGTTGCTTACTTTTTGCAACCAGCTGAAGAAACGTTTTCATCTTCCATGGCATTATATACTGCAACCAAGGCATTACATCCACTGGATTTCCAGCACTGACGAATTGGGTCAGCTTGCTATTGTTCACAACAAAGAAGCAAAAGTCTTTATTCTCTCTTATATTTTCTTGCCGACCATAGCATATTTGATAGATTATACTAGAAACGGACATAAACAGAGCCTCTAATGGATCGAACCCTTTGCCTGAATGGGACAGAAAATCTTTTACAAGGATATCAAGCTCACCATGGACCATATCTTCAATAGGGTTCTTTCGTGCACTTGCAAACTCGAACAAAAGTCTGCCAGCCAGTTTACGGTGGAGTTTGTTTGATTCGTTGTATTTTCCAAATCCAAGGTTTTCTCCATTATGAAGCAGTTTGCCAGATTCAAACATTGGTCGACCAGCAAAATCCTCATCCTTTTTAACCAGAGCTTCCCTGATGGCTGCTTTCCCGTTAACAACCACAGTGTCCCAGCTGCCCATCCTGATCTGGAAAACATCCCCAAACTTTTCTCTCATCTTCATGAACGTTACGTTGGGTTCTTTCCCCAGCAGAGGCAGGTGCCCAACAATAGGGAATCCCCATGGTCCTGGTGGCTTTGGCTTCTCATTTGATGTCAGTTTACGGACGAGTTTGTATGCTAAAACTGAGACCACAAATGAGACAGCAGCAACTTGGACCTCTTGGCGTTTGATGAAGGAAACATCATATGGGACAGAAACGTTGGCTCCCATTGTGTCTGCAAAACAACGGGAAAATATTCACGGAAAATAGAGGTGAATAAAAACACAAATTCTATAATGCTGCAGTCAACTTTAATAACATGTCTACTAATAATGAACCCAGTCATATTTCAAAGCATTGCGAAGTTTCAATAAATTTTCTTGATTCTTCCTGTCCAGGTATATACAAATGCTATATATAAAAATTAACGCGTTTTAAGGTTGGACTGGTGATTGGTATTTACATATGGTATATATTTTGTTTGTATTAATGTGTTACTGTCCAAAAGCTTACGCATTTCAAATGTGTATTAAGGAGAATGTAGGTCACAAGCCATGATGCAGCTGTCATAAAACTGCTGCTCAAGTGGTCTGCACTCAACTTATTCACAAACATGAATGCATGAATGCATTTCATAGTAAAGTGAAATTGTCTACATACATCAAAGCATTATCATAATACAAAGCATGATGTAAGAACTATACAACTTATACTTTTTTATGCACGGAAACACTGTAAAGGTTATGGGGTTTTGAAGTTAATGGGCATCATGTCATACATGCCATATATCTTAATCATAACTTTGGGAAAGAAATGGATTTGTTATTGTCAATACAGTTTATACAGTACATAACTGAAAGTGAGACATTGGTACTTTAGATATATATATATATATATATATATATATATATATATATATATATATATATATATATATATATATATATATATATATATATATATATATATATATATTCCTGCATGTAGAAAAAATATATTCGTGAAAGTATATGTAACTGTTTATGCGATATTGAGGTTTAAAGTTATTTTACGTTAAATATGCCTTTCCCAGACCTCTTCTTATTCTTTCTAAAGGTTTATGATTTACCATTAACCTTTTGATAATCAGGTAATAATAAGGTACACACAAATATGTTTTCCCTATGTTGGCTCTAACTTTAGTGTATACAATGCAGAAACTCTAAAATGCTTTAGGCACTTAATTACATGGTGTTTTTCACGTTTTGAGACTTTACGAAAACATTTATTATAATAAATTGTGTTTTAAACGTTCTTGATATTGCAATCGCATTACTTGTTTATAGTAAACCATATTTAGAATGCATGTTTTAAACAGTTCTTTTAGTTCTTTGATGACTTTCATGAATATGACGATTATCAAACCCTTGCTAGTAGTTTACAAACGAACTTATCCAAAGAAAATACCCCCCGAAACGTCTTCAATGTTGTTTGTCAATGTCAAAATTGTGCCCTAACTTTAATTTTAGTATATTAGTCTTAAAAGGAAATGTTAAGTTATGTTTCGGAACATAAACAAATTCAAAAATAACTTTTAAGAAAAATGGATTTATTACAGTTATGTTTATTTATGTTATGTTATATTTAATTTCATAATGTCATTAATAAGAGTTCCTCGCATAACTATATCGTTACATTTTGAGTTTGTTTACAAAGGTTGGCGTAAGACCTACTCGTGTAACATCTAACAGGTCACGTAAGCTTGCATACACATGTATTACCTGAGATAAGTTGTATTCACTCATTCTCAATGAAAGTGCACAAGTAAATATATCCATTTTACAAAATTCGAAAGTCTGCATAAGAAGTCCTGATGAAGCCCGATAGTCCTCTCCAAACATCATAACATGTCAATATATCTTATTTTAAGATTTTTCTGTAGCAAATTAGAGCCTAATTAACTATTAACATAGGATTAGAATGTTATATATATTTGTCTTAATGTCTAGATCAAGTGTTATTTGTTAGAAATTTATAGACTGGCATTTTAATTGTTTTAAAACTTGTAAACATTTTTATGATTTATTTTCTCTCCTTAGAATTACCCTTTGTATCCTACGCTTTGTATAAATAATGCAATATATCACATGTTTACAGTCAATTGTCACAAAGACCTCGATCGGATGTATTATTCCAAAAAAGTATCACCGAAAGGATTCGGACTTGTTCTAACCCTAAGGACAAAATGTAACGGGAGTTCCAAGACAGCAACCAACGCACAACACGACACAACACCGTGTGTTATCATATCAATGTAAAGCTCTCAAACAAATATGTCAATTTACCGTGTGGCGATTATGCTTTATGCTAACCAACTCTATTACATTGCCTTCGCTAACTCGACATCAGCAAAATTTTGAAAAAGTAGGTCAATGGCTATGTTTGATTCGTTTCAGCGGCATATACACCGACCAAGTGACCGAGAGTACATGCACCCTTCTGAAGCCAGGCTTAAATTTAACAAGTGTATCGGCGTACAAACAGAAAGACGTCATCATCCCTCAAACTAGCTTAAATTAACATGTCATTTATATGAGAAAACTTTAAAAAAAATTACTTCCAAACATGAATTGACATTTTATTAGCGTGTTAGGCATTGTTTTAAAGAACCAGTATTCTAAAATAAATCACTTCGTCAAAGTATCTAGTTGTCAAATGCAAAGTCAAAGAAAATATAGTATTTAATGTCGCAAGGATAGCATTTGTAAGCCATTATACGCCACCTTCGCCTGTCATTTCAAACTGAAGCATTCTGATTACGCCTTAAGCGTACGCCGGTTTCACCAATTTCGGCGGCGTATGCCGGGTATTGTGCCGGGTTCCGAATCAATCATAACCAGTAAAACTGTTAACCAAACAGAACGTAGTTTCCAATTCTGGATTGCCAAATAATATACTTAACTTATAGAAAACCGCTCTGTTACTTGTGATATATTGATTTGAATTGCAGATTACAAGTTTATCATTGATTCTAATGAAACATTGAAGAAAAATTCTATCTATATGACAAATATTAATAATCAAAAACCTCATTTGTTTGTGCCAATTATTTCGGATTACCCACAATGTCACGTGGTTCATAATTTGCTACAGCTTTGGACATTGGTCAATATAATTTCAAACATACTAAGACAACGCATATCATTGGCTGAAGGTTCTATTTGCCAACAGTATAAAGGGAGAAATTCAACTTATTACTGCTTGGGGCGTATGCGCCCCAAGCAATAACTTGCAGTGATGTACATTGCTGAGCTTATAATAAAAACAGAAGTTACAACAGGGACAGAACCTAAAACATTTTCAAAACTGTCAAACAATACTTTTGTAGAAATTTCAAGTTACAACAGGGACAGAACCTAAAACATTTTCAAAACTGTCAAACAATACTTTTGTAGAAATTTCAGTTGAGTTGAGTTATATGACATAGTGCGATTTAGATACATCAAGTACTGTTAAATATGCACCAATATGCGTTTGAATTAATTTAAGTATATCCACACTGTAAAGTAATGAATATCTTTCTCGAAAATCTGCAAAAAAATACTATTGGGGGAAGACCTGTTATTTAAAGTGTTTTTCAGAAATTTAAAACCAATCTTTCTGTTGGTCTAAAGCGTTGTATGTGACTTATTTATACTATTTATTCGTTAATCGCCATATTAAAAATGATAACATAATAATGGTTTAAGAACAAGATGTACTTACCAGTGCTTATCCAGACAGTATGCTGCTCAGATATGAGAGTGCGACACATGTACCTGACACGTCTGTCCCAGTCCTTGCGCAATCACTTGCTTCTGGAAAGGTCCAACAAGCGACCTGTTCCATTTTCTAAACTTTGAACTTCAGTCCGTGTGCCCAACAATATGAACATTACACACAGCTGGTGCACGGCCGTAGCGTCAACTTCAGAAGTGGGTCGGCGATTTTGAAAATTGTTGACTCATTTGGGCTATGCCTCGCAAATTGTGACTAAAAGCCATACACTCTCCAACGAAGCTCATACCCGTGAAAATGTTACATAACATAGTTAAAGCAGTTAAAACAACCTGAAATTGGCAAAATATTATTTTTTATTCGCCTCCGCACATCTGTGAAGAGTTTTTTTACATTCACATTGTTTTTATTTGATAAACTTGTATTGGATAACATAAACATAGTCAAATTAGTGTTGCAGCCCCTACATTTATACATAACATGTGAGTCTGTGGCAATGTTAGGTTATATTGATTTAATTAACCAATTTCGAAATACAAATAGAATGTTCCACACTAATGTTTTCAAAGAAAACTGATTCATGGGAATATTTTAAGAAATTGCGACTGAAGTTGAAGTGATACTGTTATTTTTACCAAAACCATGAGAGCAACATAAGGTGCAGAGGGCGAAAACAAAACTGTTGTTACCAAGTTGACTGTCACACATCAAAACATCCTTTATCCTGCAAGATATGGAAGAAACTGGTTCTAGAAATTCATACCTCTTTTTAAAAAATTTGACAATAAATGACAAAAAGGTTTTGATCATACTTTTTTGGAACTAATCTGAGATCTTTTTGAGTTCTATTCGTTAAACAAACAATTCTATATGATTTAGATGTGTCATTACAGTAATAGAGACCGAATCTAGTCAGTAAGCTTCTTTTCAAATTCCTGATTTTGGAGGTTCACAATGCAGTAATAACCTTGACATTGTGTTAAAAAGCAGTTACTGAAAGTTTACCTGTTCACTTGAAATAATGTAATTACTCACATATAAACAACCAATAATGACTTTCATTATTCAGTGTAACAATACTTTTAAAAAAAAAAATTTAATTTATTTTTGAATCTCCATCACTACAGTTCATTTAAACAGTTCAATACATACACAAGTTAAATACATATACTATACTGGTAAATACAGAGTCTGAAATTTTTTAACAATCAGGTTAATGAAAAAAGGCAGTTGGCAAAAATTGTGATCAGTATATTCAGAAAAGATTATGACATATGGACCAGAATTTTCTAAAATTATCATATTTACACTCTGAGTAGGCGTTAT
This sequence comes from Gibbula magus, assembly GCA_936450465.1. Lineage (NCBI taxonomy): Eukaryota > Metazoa > Mollusca > Gastropoda > Trochida > Trochidae > Gibbula > Gibbula magus. Next base: position 12,555,960 of record OW388290.1, on the reverse strand, counting down.
AGCGGTCAATATTGTATGCTGTTTTGATATCTTCTTTAATGTCAATCAAGTTTGGTATTTTATCTCCTTGTTTCATTTTGTATATGTTATATTTTACGACTGATATGATTAAGTTCAGAACATAGTTTCTCTTTTCGGGATATCCTAAAATTATGTTTTTGCCAGAGAATATAATTGTCGTTCCAGTTTTTGCATATATCCACTTAGCGATTTCTTTCCAGATATTCTCAATGATTGTACATTCATGAAATAAGTGTAATATTGATTCTGTTTCAGATTTGCAAAATATACATATATTAGTGTCTTTATATTTCATTTTTGCTAACAAATCATTTGTAGGTATAAACCTATGAAGTATACTGTATTGGAACCAAGTGATTTTCACGCTATTATGGGATTTAAATGTTATTTGTTCTATTGTCTCCCAAGTGTCTTCCTCAATGGATTCATTTAATTCATTTTGCCACTTTTTCCGGTATGCTAAAGGTTTTTTTAGGTTTTTCCAATATAAGAATGTCATAAATATCTCTACAACCTTTTGTATCTCCTATAATATTCTGCAGTAAGTAAGGTAGAAATGGTGTTTGGAGTGTCTTCTCAATATGAACTTTAGTGAATTTACAGTAGCATTTCATGGATTGTATAATTCCTTGTAGTTCCAAAAAAATTGTTGTACATCCGTATGCTTTTCTTAATTGTTCCACAGTAACGAAATTTCCTTGATTATCAAACATGTCATTTATGTAAGTAATACCATTGCTAGAGTAATGTTTATAATCAATTGGTTTTCCGCCTATTTTTATATTATCATTTAGCCACAGGGGCTGGGATAGGATATCATTTCCGTTTTGTGCGTTCTTTGACTTTTTAGTCAAAAATTTACCGATTTTAACGTATCTTTCCAAAAAGGATTAGTTTCGGGTGTTATAACGGATTCCTGTATGTGTGTTTCACATGTTTGTATGAAGCTATTTATATCTGTTTGTATATTTGCTTGTAACAGTTTCTGTATTTTGGATTCAGAATTTGCTATTCTTTTTATCCATGAGATTTTTTGCGATTAAATAAGACTTCTAATATTTGGGGCTCGTATTCCCCCTTGATCATAATTCTTTGTGATTGTAGCTCTGCTAACTTTATCAGGTTTGTTATTCCATATAAATCTAAAGCAAAGTTGCTCAATTTCCTTTATCATTTGATCATCTGGGTTCGGGAGAGCAGTGAATAGGTTTTCAATATAACATTTCTTCCTAAGGGGGTGAGGTCCCTTGCTAACCACTGATTCATAGATAGTTTTAAAAGCTTGAGTTTATCTTTGTAATTTCGCTCGACCATTTTCGCGAGATTGTGTGTAAATATGATACCTAACAGTATAAATGAATCGGTACACCAGTCCAAATTCCAGTTCTGACAAAATCTTTTTTTGGAATTTTTTTCTGAGCCTATCCATAATACCTGTGTTTTATTCACGTTTATTTTTAAGCCAGAAAATGAGGCATATGTGCTTAGTGTTTCTAATGTCGCATGTAAGCATTTTTCGGCGCCATCTAATATAAATGAAGTGTCATCAGCGTATTGGGAAATAAGGTATTCTATTTCTCCAATTTGTATCCCTTTTATTTTATCATTATTCCTAATCATTATGGCCAGAATTTCGGCGCACAGAAGAAATATATATGGAGAAATAGGATCTCCTTGTCTACATCCTCTTGATATGTCGAAGTAGTTTGAGAGAAACCCATTCATAACAACGCATGATTGGATGTTATTGAAAAGTGTAACAATACTTGTTCCTTGACGCGATAATAGCAGAAGTTTGTAAATGCAAATTACACAAAGCAGTGAAACATTATCTGAAAGAAATCTGCTTTGGTAAACTGGTACCAATCAGTTGCTTTTTCTGATACATTGTCTACTTTTTAATCAGATAACTTTTACTTGGTGAAAACAATCTTGAGGTGCAGCGCTTTGTTGTATTTGTTCACAGACACAACTAACTCTTTTCTAAAAATTGGCTGGTGTTTGAATAGTGTACATTTGACAATTTAGAACTTGTTTTAGTAAAACATAATTTAATGGATAGATGAAAACTTTCATAATTCCCCATGGTTCAACGTGGCCCTGAAGCCCAGGTCAATGAGCATAGCAATTTGTACAGTAAATTTTCTTTTTGATGCACTTGAAGTTTATACTCAAGTTGAAGTTTGACTGCGCCATCTACACGTTGATGTGTGATGAGTCTTCAACTACATTTAGATGACAGTGAAGTAATACATAACCGTAATGTTTGGTTTCCTACTTCTTCTGCTCTACTCTTCAAGCCAATATTTTGTGGGGCAAATATAGGCTCAATATTAAGATGTTATTGATTGTCTATATAAAGAAAATCTCACAAAGTGTCTTCTGCTATCAAATATATCAACACGAGTTGAAAAATGTAACAAAGCCTTGGATAGTTTTACTTTTATCATATACATATATATGAAATTATTTTTACAAATACAATCATGATTTGAGTTTGAAAACACTACAGGACTGCTCCATGGGAGTGTCAACTATGTAATAACCTGATATCTCCACGAAATGGTATTGACTGGTATATTCCATAACCACTCGAACCAGGTCATTGTGTGTTGACAGCGTGGAAGATGTCTCAGTTTAGATATTGAACTTTGCTAGGGTTCACTTCATTATAGAGAGAAAATAAATAAAATGATGTAGGCGGTGTGAGAAGTGCGACTATTTACCAACTTAGTTGTGGAGAAGACGGCAAAGAACACCCTGGGTCTGTCAAGTAAGGAAATTGTTATTTCTTCTGCAAATGTGAAGCTGGCTAATCTTTCCAGTTACTTATTCCTTGTTCAAAATGTGAATCTTTTTCACACAAAAACATACAAAAATAGAGCCATGGGCTCTGTAGCTCATCAGGGCTTACATTGTTTGACGATGAACATTAAAATAAATTGTTCTCAATATAATGCACAAATCTCAGTCTTGAAAGTTTCAGTGCATAACAAACATATGACATGACACTTAATTAATTAACGCGCACATTTGAGAAAAGATTTTGACCAAATGAACAAAGTTTAGTCTCCATGTACGAAAGATGTTATTCTGAATTATTTAGCTCCGTATGCTGATTGGTTTCGGAGAAAAAGTCGTTTAAAAATTTTCAGGAAACTGCCTGCCACATATGTGGGTGAGGTCCAAATGAACAAACTGTGATCCCCCAGGTGCAAGGTACATACTCACAAAATTTAAACTTTGTTGGTACAGCAGTTCTAGAGGAGAAGTCGAAAATGTGAAAGTTAATGGACGATGGACACGATCCACCATAAGCCATCTTGCCTTTCAGGCCTGATGAGCTTCAAAAAGTGTTAAGACAAACCAGTATAATAAAAATATGTAATAAGCTTAATGTGTGCAACAATATGTTATGGCTGAATCAAATGATGACAAATCAAGAATCCTAACGGAGTTGACATACCAGTCTCCTTATCTATTATGTATTCAAGGAGTAAATTTAGACATTTTTCTGGCAAGTTGAGTATTGTGAATAGATCATTGTTTCAAACACATCATATTAGGGCGTACATCCTTATATGAATTGAAGGCATGGGTTGATTTTCACCTGAAGATTATAACTATCTATACAGTAGAACACGGATATAACGAACACATATATAGCGAACAAACTGATATAGCGAACACATTTATAAGTCACATCAAATGATTCAAGTTGACAGTCGAATGCGAATAACGAACAACGGATATACATTCTTTGGTCCCTTGGAGTTCGTTATCCGTGTTCTACTGTATAAGGTATGCATATTTAAAAAAACATTCACTATATCATCACATCGAATTCTGAAAACCAATTTCAGTCCGAAATAAAATTTTCATGAGGTAGCAAAACAACACATATAAAAATATATTTATTCTACATGAATATTGTAGAAGTGATGTCTTAGGTGTCCATGTTTCCAAAACAGGCGAAAGTGCTGTTTCCATATAAAGTCAATCCAATAATGATAATTGATCATGATGTTTGATACTTGATTCTATTCAGTTGGAAAACCATTGATTATCTTCTTACAGGAGTCTTACTGAAATCGTACATCCTCTTACCCTTGCAAACTCTCGTTGGAATTTTCTCAGGGTCACTATTCGACCACAAGGCTTATCTTGGCTTCAGATATTAAATCTTAAGTCTTAAATATTACAACGAATTTGGGAAAACCAATTTAAAAAATTCAGGACAATTGAATCGTTAAACGTTCCCGTAATTGCCTTACTAATCTAATCTATAAATTTGTGTTACAATTTCGACCGTTAATTCTGCAGAACTACATTTGATCTGTGAAAACAACAACCTTGCATTATATTTTAGCAAGATGAAGAAGGATTTTTCAGAGCTAAAATATTCAATATATAATATATTCAAAAGACAAATATTTTGAATAGAAAAAGGATGGTATAATAATTTCATGAGGTTTTATTGTGAGTTTTGGTAATAAATTTAGTAAAAAACATGAGGCACCTTCACAATATGACAGAGTAATTTAATATTTCTCTCTTTTGGATCACAAACGTTGTATGCTAAGATTGAGATCACTTAATACGAAATGTTTTAACAATAATATATAAATATCTTAAATGAGCTTTGACAGAAAAAAATATGGTCCTCTGTATTACATAAAGTAAGAAAGAAGAATGCAAGTCAATACGAGAGATTATGTACTGCAAACTAACAGTAAAATACTCTGATTGATAGAGTCTGCATGTGAGATATATGGCTGAATTCAGTATCTTGGTTTTACTTGAACCTCATAAGGCATACACTGACGTGTAAGTCCAAAATGTGTCTCCATACTATACTCTTTAACCTCGGGAGGTTTCACAATAGAACACCTCTGTAGCACTCCAGTGAAGAAAAGGAAGATCTCAATTTTGGTCAGGTTTTCTCCGAGGCACTTCCGGCGCCCGGCAGAAAATGGAATGAACTCTTCAAGCAACGATTTGTTGATCTGTCCAGAATCATCCAAGAAACGTTCTGGTCGGATTACATGAGGATCTCCCCAGACATCCTTGTCATGGCTCATTGGGTAGAGGTTGATGAACACCACCGTATCTTTCTTGATGCTGTATCCACAAAGTTCCGTGTCCTTTATTGCGGAGTGAGGCAAACTCAAAGGTACAATTGCTGTAAATCTGTTGACTTCATGAAGAACTTCCTCGGTGTAGACCAGCTTTTATCTGTCCTCAAGACAAGGTCGTCGACCACTTCCAACGAATTCATCCAGCTCCTTTGTGACACGACTCTGGATTTCAGGGTGAACAGCCATCAGTAGGATTCTAAATTGTAGATTTGGTGGTCCAAAATAAGAGGCTCACAGGCCATGATCTAAAAACCTATTTTGGTCTTCTTCTCTGCAACAAAACGACCTAGAAGGTTGTAATAGTGTGTGCAGACTCTGTCGCCAATGCGGATTCTAAATTGTAGATTTGGTGACAATGTGACCCCAAATAAGAGCCTCACAGACCATGGCCTAAAAACCTATTTTTCCCTTCTTCTCCGGAAAGAAAAGACCCAGATGACTGTAATATTATGTACAGTCTTTAATGAACAGGGATTCTAAATTGTATATTTGGTGACCCAGTTTTCTTACAAATGTTGAGCCTGAAGGGCAGTACTAAGCGAAAAATGACATAAAGACATATTATGCTTGGCTGAAACCACTCTTAAACAGAACCGCATGTTACATAATAATCAGATGCAGGTGGTCAGTCAGCCTCAGTGTGAGAACTGTAAGAAGTAACAGTCTCCCTCTCCCTCTCCAGACTTCCGTCCCCTATGTGCATTCATCAAATTGTCAAGTATCTACCCGCACTTCGGTTCACATACACATGCTTCCAAAATCAAAATCTCAAACTTGTGTCTCTCGATTTTTGACAAGTTTATTTATTCTTTTATCCATCAATAAATAATAACATAATAATGTTTTACTAACTCAGCCAGTATGTGGCAACTATGAGGGTTTTCATCATTTTATCAGATTATCGCAGTTGCGCAATCATCTGCGCTTCTGTGAGGTATAAAGTCCAACAAGTGACCTGTAAACTACCGAAAACACTGTTTATTCACATGCATGCATTGAGTCACCTAAATACCACTTGCCACTGAGCTTCTCCTGAAGTTTGACGTACGTGATCATGTACATAGCGTAGTTGACTCCTCAGTTGAACAGTGGGTTCAGCAACACTGAGCAGGACTCCCCGTATCAGTAACCCACCCCATAGCTAGATAATAGTTTGAAGAGTGGATTCCAGCACACACAGGAATTGTGAACTTCAATAAAAGATGATGGCACATAACTTTTGAGGTTGTGATGTCTCTGACTCACATATTATGTCTGAAAACAAACGACTCTCCAACATTAAGCTTGGCTATGAAAGCAATAGTGTTATGTAGGCTGGTGAAAGCTATTTAAAATACCTATACTCATGTATTGTAGGTGCTAAATTCATGTAAAAACTTTTAAAAAGATTTTAGGGATAATGGCTGACATTCCTATATTTGATGGGATAAGGACAAAATAAGTTGATCCCGTTGGTGCCTCCTAGCGATGGCAAGTGGTGGCAGTGGTATGGAACTCGTCAGTGTGAGAGGTTGATTTGTAGGTGTCATTAGAACTTGAGAGTTTAGACAGCAAGATGGTTGATCATTCCTTCATTGTATCATATTTAAAACTCAAGTCCGAGTGTTTAGGTATTGCTACATCAATCATATCACTTGAACTACCTTTGAGCGGCCATTTAATGTCAACACATTAAAATGGCCGCTTGATGGGAAATGGACAGGCATGGCTTAAACGAACCATATACATGCGTTTTAGAACTCTTTTTATTTATTTAGGAGTGTTATTTAGCCATTGGTAACACTTTATATGTTTGTAATTGCGCTTTATTTCAGTAAGAAAATCGTGCTACAGCGAGCACAGTGGTGTAGTGGTGTATTGGTTAGCATGCTGGCTTCTTACGCCAACGGCCCAGGTTCGAATCCCGGTGGAGACACCAAACATTTTTGACCGGGGTCTTATACTGTGTTGTGCCCCTGGGCAAGGCACTTCACCCCCATTGCACCCAGTCTACCCAGCTGTTTAAATGGGTACCTGAACACGGGAAGTACGGACTTATATGGTCTCGCGGAGTGCTTAGTAGCGGCACCGAAAGTACAATTCCTTCAGGGTAATATTTATACCCCCATTGAATAGTGGATATTAGGCGTTAAAATGTACATTATTATTATTATTTACGATATTTCTGACAGTATCTCTGCAGTAACACACTATATTAAACTGTATAAAGGATGCCTTCAATTCTGACAGAAAAATGTGTCAGTACAAAAGATAACCATATTTTTTAAAAATTGTTTTTTTTATCCATTTCCGGTAGGTATACATACAGGCAGTATCCACAACAGTCATGTACAGCATTGGGTAACAGGTTACCACTTTGGTGGTAAACCTTTTGACTATGTACTTTACAACAAAAACAATATTTTGTATCACTTGTAAGAATCCTTATATGCGTATATTCTCACTATTACTACTTGCTGTAAATATGAACCTTTTACCAGCAAGACTAATGTTGTTTATAAATTCATAGCCAGTATTAATTCCTAACAGAATTGTGAGGTCAGAGAATACTAAGTCAATGTTAAAAACATCTTTTAAGTTCATTCCAAAACCTATGTACACATTCACAGGAAATAAAACATTGAGAATGTCTTCTGGTTTTGTTTTACAAAAAGTACAGATGTTTCTATCATTCTATCAATCAATTTCATTTTCAGCAATTCGCTTTTAGTATATACAATGTTGTGAACAAATCTGAACTGAATATCTAATAGCTTACTATCTCTTTTCCATTTTCTGTAGTTTGTGACAATGCAGTCCCCAACGTAATATAACATTAATCAAGATGACTATACTTGACTAACCACATATAATTAGTTTTTAAGAAAATAGCATTAAATCAAAGGTCACTAACTTATGGACCATACGTTTTTTTCATCAAATGTTGACCCTGCCTGAGAAATAATAAAATGTAATAATGTTGCTATAAACTTTGAAACTTGACTGACATGAAATTTATTAAAAGAAATTCAACGTTGATGCTTAGGGTCACAAACTTCAGACATTCAAGGATAAATAAGAACCAAAGTGAAAATTACCGTGACGTTTATAATAATAGATTATGTACTGCAAAAGGATAGAAATACTCTGATTGATAGCGTCTTTATATGTGTTATGACACTGAATTCAGTATCTTGGTTTTACTTGAACCTCATAAGGCATACACTGACGTGTTATTCCTAATTGTGTCTCCATACTATACTCTTTAACCTCGGGAGGCTTCACAATAGAACACTTCTGTAGCATTCCAGTGAAGAAAAGGAAGATCTCAATTTTGGCAAGATTTTCTCCAAGGCAATTCCGGCGCCCGGCAGAAAATGGAATGAACTCTTCAAGCAACGATTTGTTGATCTGTCCAGAATCATCCAAGAACCGTTCTGGTCGGAATACAAGAGGATCTCCCCAGACATCCTTGTCATGGCTCATGGAGTAGAGGTTGATGAACACCACCGTATCCTTCTTGATTCTGTATCCACAAAGTTCCGTGTCCTTTATTGCGGAGTGAGGCAAACCCAAAGGTGCAATTGCTGTAAATCTGTTGACCTCTTCAAGAACTGCCTCAGTGTAGACCAGCTTTTCTCTGTCCTGAAGACAAGGTCGTCGACCGCTTCCAACGACTTCATCTAGTTCTTTCTGGACATGACACTGGATCTCAGGGTGAACAGCCATCAAAAGGACAATCCAAACCATAGTAGCTGCTATAGTTTCAAAACCTGCTGCAAATAACGACTCAGTGGTTGAAAAAACTCTTTCTTCACGCAAAGTTGTACCATTCTTGATTACATCCAATAACCCATCTGTAACATCCCGGGGATCACCTGGTATAAAGCTTTGACGATGTTCTTCAACTTTTTTGTTTCTCAGTTGCTTACTTTTTGCAACCAGCTGAAGAAACGTTTTCATCTTCCATGGCATTATATACTGCAACCAAGGCATTACATCCACTGGATTTCCCGCACTGACGAATTGGGACATCTTGCTATTGTTCACATCAACGAAGCAAAAGTCTTTATTCTCCCTTATATTTTCTTGCCGACCATAGCATATTTGATAGATTATACTAGAAACGGACATAAACAGAGCCTCTAATGGATCGAACCTTTTGCCTGAATGGGACAGAAAATGTTTTACAAGGATATCAAGCTCACCATGGACCATATCTTCAATAGGGTTCTTTCGTGCACTTGCAAACTCGGACAAAAGTCTGCCAGCCAGTTTACGGTGGAGTTTGTTTGATTCGTTGTATTTTCCAAATCCAAGGTTTTCTCCATTATGAAGAAGTTTGCTAGATTCAAACATTGGTCGACCAGCAAAATCCTCTTCCTTTTTAACCAGAGCTTCCCTGATGGCTGCTTTCCCGTTAACAACCACAGTGTCCCAGCTGCCCATCCTGATCTGGAAAACATCCCCAAATTTTTTTCTCATCTTCATGAACGTTACGTTGGGTTCTTTCCCCAGCAGAGGCAGGTGCCCAACAATAGGGAATCCCCATGGTCCTGGTGGCTTTGGCTTCTCATTTGATGTCAGTTTACGGACGAGTTTGTATGCTAAAACTGAGACCACAAATGAGACAGCAGCAACTTGGACCTCTTGGCGTTTGATGAAGGAAACCTCATGTGGGACAGAAAAGTTGGCTCCCATTGCGTCTGCAAAACAACGGGAAAATATTCACGGAAAATAGAGGTGAATAAAAACACAAAATCTATAATGCTGCAGTCCACTTTAATTACATGTCTACTAATAATGAACCCAGTCATATTTCAAAGCTTTGCGAAGTTTCCATAAATTTTATTGATTCTTCCTGTCCAGGTATATACAACTGTGGACTGGTGATTGGTATTTACATATCGTATATATTTTGTTTGTATTAATGTGTGTCTGTCCCAAAGCTTACACATTTCAAATGTGTATTCAGGAGAATGTAGGCCACAAGCCATAATGCAGCCGTCATCAAACTGTTCAAGTGGTCTGCACTCAACCTATTCACAGATATGAATGCATGAATGCATTTCATAGTAAAGTGAAATTGTCTAAATACATCAAAGCATTAGCATAATACAAACATGATGTAAGAAATATACAACTTATACTTGTTATGCACGGAAACACTGTAAAGGTTATGGGGTTTTGAAGTTAATGGCTATCATGTCATACATGTCATATATCTTAATCATAAATTTGGGAAAGAAATGGATTTGTAATTGTCAATAACATGTCTATACAGTACATAACTGAAAGTGAGACATTGCTACTTTATCTCATCAATATAGACACTTAATTACATGGTGTTTTTCACGTTTTGAGACTTTACAACTACATTTTTTTAAATAATAAATTGTGTTTTAAACGTTCTTGATATTGCAATCGCAATACTTGTTTATAGTAAACCATATTTAGTTTGCATGTTTTATACAGTTATTATGCCCCCGAATCAAGATTCCGGGGGTATATTGTTTTTCACCTGTCCGTCTGTCTGTCCGTCTGTCCGTCTGTGTGTTTGTCCAAAAAACTTTAACCTTGGCCATAACTTTGAATTGCTCAGAGCTAGGGCTTTCATACTTGGAATGTGCATACCTTGTGATGAGACCTTTCAGATGAGGTCATCATATTTGACCTTGTGATCTGACCTTGCCGCAATTGACATTTTCAGAAAACTATATCCTTGGCCATAACTTTAGATTGCTCAGAGCTAGGGCTTTCATACTTGGCATGTGCATACCTAATGATGAGACATTTCAGATGAGGTCATCATATTTGACCTTGTGACCTTGACCTTGCCGCAGTGGACAATATTTAGAAAACGTTAACCTTGGCCATAACTTTGGAATGCTCAGAGCTAGGGCTTTCATACTTGGCATGTGCATACCTAATGATGAGACATTTCAGATGAGGTCATCATATTTGACCTTGTGACCTTGACCTTGCCACAGTGGACAATATTCAGAAAACTTTAACCTTGGCCATAACTTTGGTATATCCGGGGGCATCCGTGTTTAACAAACACATCTTGTTTTAGTTCTTTGATGACTTTCATGAATATGACGATTTCCAAAACCTTGCTAGCAGTTTACAAACGAACTTATCCAAAGAAAATACCCCCCGACACGTCTTCAAGATGTTTGTCAATGTCAAAATTGTGGCCTAACTTTTAATTTGAGTATATTAGTCTTAAACGGAAATGTTAAGTTGGGTTTCGGAACATATTGCAAAAATAACTTTTAAGAAACATGGATTTATTACAGTTATGTCACGAAAACGTGACCTATTCTAAAAAGGCCATAACCCATGTTCTAAGCCAAAACGAACAAATCGGCTAACATCCCATTTTCATGTCTGTTGTTCAAAGATTCATACTAGTATTAGAGATGGGGAAAGTTGTTGTCGACATCTTAATGTTTTGCTTTATTAATTATCACTGTAGTTTTCGAGATTTGAAGGTTTGCAGTTGTTCGCGTTTTTATCTTGGCTTTTGACTCAAGAAAAAAAATCAGCTTTGTGGCTTTGTTGCTCATCAGTTTTGAGAACTAATGAAAGAAATGAATAGTTTAGCCTTTTCTAGACCTACTATTAGAGAAATGATGAAATATGTTTGTTATTTTGACCACTATCTTGTTGTCAGATGGTCACGTTTTCTACAATCTGCATGTCCAAGATCATAAATCATAATGGCCAAGAGTCTGAACAAACTGCCCTAGCAGGTATACAAACGTAAACTTTTAAAGAAAATTTGCGGTCGGCTATTTTTGCTACACATGCAATTGTCGGATTAGGTAACTGCCCCAACTAGTGTTAGCTTTCTCAGTGTGTGAGTGGTGTTACGGCTTTGTCTTTATATTCATTATACTGGAGCAGATGAGACTGCTGTTGTGGTACTATCACGTTTTGGTGAAGTACATGTACATGTAGGTGTTTTAATAGGAAAATGTATTGTTCTATGGTAACATTGAATTGGCATGTAAGTTGGTCTTATAAACTTATGAACTTATTTTAACTTATTTAAACTTGTAAAAGTGGCATGGCGGATGAAACGTGTTTATATTAACATTGAAAATATAACAAATAAAACTTGTTATTAAGCTGGCAAAATCAGTGCATGTAGTCAGCCCAATAAGTTTCTACATTTCGTTTTTAGATTAGAAATGAAATTTCAGTATGGAAATAAACGATGATTATTATGAATACAAATTAAATGTAAGGTGATGTAAAAAAAAAACCTGATTGTCGATATGCCAATACCGTGTAATGAACTGGGACTATTCGTTTTGAGAATGAACATTTGTATATTTTATGACGAGCCTTGTTTTCAAATTGACATATTAATAACCCGTTTCTCAATTAGTCTACACAAGATGAGGTGATTTGGGGATTTAACGCCGCTGTCAAGAGTATTTCACTTCACAGCTGCTAGTATTATTCCAGGGAGAAAGCCCGCAACACCATGTGGATATGTTTTGCGTTGAAACTTTATCAACTTGAACTAGCGAACCATGGCTGGTACTAGTAATGCACTGAAATTCAGTGTAGCATTGCACCAAAACCTTACTGCGTGTAGAACTGTTCTCTACTTCAGACAGTGCCCATGGCGGGATTCGAACCCGTCTACACAAGAATCATCTTCCTATGAATTTCATTCTTAAGACGAAAACAACCTTTTTAGGAGCCGTGTTGTCCTATAAGGTCAACTAAATTTGTATTTTTCAAATTACCCAGATATCAATAGCTCTGAACTTTTGAAGAACTCGAGAAGTTAACGACATTGGCGTTTTGGGCGTGATCTCTGCGTCTTTATTAGATGTTCTGTGCCACTTAATCTACACTTAGGTAATCCAAAATGGCCAAAGAGTTCAGCTTTGTTGTATTGTTATATTTTGAGCCTCTTTTAATTGTTATAATTGTTTTGGTAAGCATTATCTGGGAATGTGCTTTGTCAGGAAGAAGATTAATAAAAAGCCATGTTTCGCACGTGACTTCATGTCCTTTCATGACAACAGAACATCTTAACATTTAATATAAAGTTTATTGACAAAGAATATAACAGGATACATTTGTAAGTTTAGCTTTGAGTATTTCAATAAGGTTATCTATATAATATGAATATTTATAGACGAGTAATACTGTACTTACAATGATCACATCTGAAATCCTGTTCCATCAGGATATTTTAATGCAACAGACTTTGTACCCCGAGCGGGTAAGACGGTACAGACTCGTAACGGCAAAATAACCAGCCAACGAAATGAGCAATTTAACCACATTTCATTCACTCGTGTTCATCAGCAGACAATATACATAACCAGTTGATGAGCGTTAGGATCCTTCCCGTCTTACACAAACAGGGTATTACGTTGTCGTGAATAAGGATTAAAGGTATAAAGGTCTACCCCGATGGAGCAGGAATGGCAATTGTATAATGCGGTAATGTTTAAAGGATGTAACAATATGACGTTGTTGAGGCAAAAATATTCCACTGAGAAACTGAACTATTTGCACTTGCATGCTAAACCTTCATTGACGTGTCTACATACTACCGCAGAACAACTTTGAATATGTATACCTATTCTAAAACCTCTTTTCAGCAATAATGTGCACTTCTGTGAACTGACATCTCTAATTACAACGCAAAATTTATAACAAATGAATCCCCTAGCACTTGAAATAGGTCGATGTCATTTTGAGAAACAGCTTCCATAACAAGATGTGGTTTGGCAAGATCTTACCTTAAAGAAAACATTTCATATTAATAAATATCGACGACACTTACACAAGATGTGGTTTGGCAAGATCTTACATTAAAGAAAACATTTCATATTAATAAATATCGAGGCTCGTGTGAAACACACACGATTTCGTATTGCATCGCCCGAATCCGACGGTCAAACTTCAGTGGGTATTTGAGGTACATGTATATCTGTCATGAGCTACTTTATTGACTGTCCGGTTGATGCAATGGTTAATACCTCGGCCTCACTTGTATCTGATAAGGCAAGGATTGCCGCGCTAAACCAAATTGTATTCCAAGACTGTACTCTGTCACGTCTGCAGGTTTCACAATGGAACACTTTTGAAAAACTCCTGCAGTGAAAAGAAGAAGCTCCGTTTTGGCAAGATTGTCACCAAGGCATTTCCGACGTCCAACTGAAAAGGGCATGAACTCTTCAAGCAACGATTTGTTGATTTTACCTGAATCGTCCAAGAAACGTTCAGGCCGAAATACCTGTGGATCGCCCCAAACTTTCTTGTCATGACCCATGGAGTAGAGGTTGATGAAGACAACCGTATCTTTCTTAATGCTGTACCCACACAGTTCAGTGTCTCTAGTGGCGGAGTGAGGAAGTCCTAATGGCAATAAGGATACAAAACGGTTGACTTCGTGAAGAACTGCTTCGGTGTAGACAAGTTTCTCTCTGTCCCGGATGGAAGGTCGTCGGCCGCTTCCAACGACTTCATCCAGTTCTTCCTGGAGACGCTTCTGGACCTCAGGATGTGCTGCCAAAAGTAATATTACCCAATGGAACGTGGATGCAACAGTTTCAAAACCTGCACCAAACAAAGCATCAATTGTAGACCAAATTCTTTCCTCTGATATTGGTGTTCCGGCTTCAAGGGTTGCAAGTAAACCATCCGTAAGATCGTTAATCTCATTCTTTGAAAAATTCTGCCGATGTTCTTTAATCTTCTTATCTCTCAAACGATTACTTGTTGCAATCAGACTTGCAAATTTTCTCATCTTCCATGGCATCACGTATTTCAACCAAGGCATTACATCCACGGGGTTAGCAGCACTTACAAACTTCGAAAACTCATCAGAGTTGCGTAGGAATTTCGCGAAATCATCATTCTCTCTCATGTCTGATTGGTGACCGTAACATATCTGATAGATGATGCTAGCAATGCAGAGAAAGATAGATTCTCTCGGATTGAATGCAGCACCCGAGTGAGATAGGAACTCCTTCATCAGAACATCAACTTCTTCATGGACCATGTCTTCGATAGGATGTTTGCGTACATTAGAACATTCAGTCAGAAGTCTGGCAACCAACTTTCTATGTACTTTGTAAGTGTCGTCATAGTCCCCAAAACCAAGACTCTTACCATCTGCCAGCATCTTACACGACTCAAACATTGGTCGACCAGCAAAATCTTCATCCATTTTCACAAGTGTCTCCCTGATGGCTTCCTTGCCGTTTACTACCACGGTGTCCCAAATGCCCATTCTTATCATGAAGATATGTCCGAACTTTTCTCCCATCTTCATGAAAGTAATGTTCGGTTCGTTCCCCAGCATTGGTAAGTGTCCTAAAATTGGGAAGCCCCATGGTCCTGGTGGTTTGGGTTTATCATTAGAGAGCAGTTTCGCCACTCCCTTGTAAACAAGAGCAGAGATTAAGAATGTCACTACCCCAACCTGAACTTCATAACTTTTGACAAACGCAGCAAGTTGTCCTGTAGACATGGTGGTTCCCATTTAACCTGTAAATGATAACAATTTAATCTTAGTATGTATACTGAGTAGAATGAATGTTAACATTCAGCAAGAAAACATGGTCATCAAAATTCCTTGCCATATTGGTTCTCATTAAAGCGCAACTCCCGGATAAAATGGACCAAAATTCGTTTGACTAAACCAAGCTAAATTGTACACTAATGTGCATCTGTATGCATAGTATCTAGCTAAATATGATTTTTCGTTAGGTCATAACATTTTTAAAACAATCGATTATTTTATTATTTGCGATTATAAAAAATAGCGTCATTTACTTGCCGCGATCGTTTTGTTCCGGTGATGTAACCGGATGTGACGTCAACTGGGGCAAACAAACGTGACGTAACAGCCACGTGACAATGTAAACAACACAGCGCTTCACTTCGGTAATCGCGTTTTGACGATTTTGGTCACAAATAAAGTTAAACTGAGAGTGAAATTCGAATATCTGCTGTATGAAAGTATAATGGCAACGAAGAATTAGCTAAATATTTGTTTTGGTACATAATTAGAAGAATTCATGATCCGAAAGGACAAGTCAAATTCTGTAGCCTAGTGAAGCAGTCGTTGTCCTCTGTCGACACGGAATGATTTCGGTAAGTGGGTCTTTGATGTCTTTCTTCTAACGATGCATAATTTGTTATGTGAATGGACATGTTCTTTCGAAAATATAAATATTACTTGAATTTTCAATCTGAGTCGAGGAAAACAACATTTAATATCAGTCTGTCAAATCGTGGCTCTCGTCGAGTGTGTTTTGCAGATCCATTTTTCGATACGCGCTCACAATCTTCCAAAGTGATTTTTTAAAGAAATTTGTCTGGCCCACAGGGATGGCAGTATCCAAAATTTGATAACCATAGTAATTCTTACTAGCCTCGGTCTGAATGACTGGTGTTATAATTTTAGCCCAGAGATTCATTAACATGTCAATTATGAGAACTTATAATTAATTTTCACCATTTCTTTGGTAAAATGTTAATGTGTGCATGACTCGCCTTTTTAAAAAACGTTTATAATTGATTTGTCATCAACTTCAGGAAATTATTTTTTAAATATCGACATTTGCTTTCAATTAAATATATTAGACAGATATCAAATTCAAATCCATATAACAATGTAGTAGAAATTACTACTGGTATTTAAAAATTACAAATTAGAAGCCATCTGAGTTAGTGATCTTGGTTTAAACATATTTGTATTTCATAAAATGAAATAAGGATTGGTGAACAAGAAACAAGGCTTATTTGAACACCGTTCCTTTTTAGTGATCATGAATGTATATGCATATTTAAATTTTCAAAGAAATGGCTTTCCATAAAAGATTTCAATATTTTGTTTGATAACTATTCATTTGTTTGTGATGAAATTAGACTGAGGCTGTAGATGTTTAGAATTATTTCACTTGCCTGACATAAAAATATCAAAGGTCCTATACCAAATACCAAAACAAAAACATGTTATGAATTAATCATGTGTAAACATATGCAGCATCAAGAAAGATTATTATTGTTGTTACAGGTGATGGGAGTCCCTAATACAAGAGAACACATCAACAAAAACCCATTAGGAATGGACTGTATGTGCAGTAAAATATTGGTGCTGAAGGTCTTTGATATCAGGAAATGATATATATAAACATTGTCATAAGAAGTGATATATGCTGATTGTGTGAACTGATATCCAAATCATTATCTTCTCTTGGATATGAGAATGTGCCAATGTTTTAGAAATATTGTATTCAACTTTGCAGCAAACTTGAGCAAGACTACACAAAATAGTGTAATAGTAAATCAAATTAAAATTCAATTTAATTATGAGAGTAAATAAAATCAAATATTTCCCAAATTATTTAAAAATAAATTTTATGATAAAAATTAATTTCATGTGCACTGTTCCTTTGTAATTCCTAAAATGCAAACACTTACACAAAATAATGTACACAAAATAATGTTCAATACATGTATACTTAGTTGAATAAATTTGACTCTTATATTTGTTGTTTTATTCATGATTAAAAAGTGGAAATGCAATATTGCATCTTAAGTGACTTTAATGTCACAATAAAAATAGAAAACTTGAACATAATTTCTTTTCAGAATTCTTAGGTCTGTTTCAAGGTAAGTTTATTTGATATGCAGGTAGGTGTAGGCAAATGTAAAAACACAAGTCATGCTTACATAGGTATTTACACACTGTTACAAATCTATTTTATAGAAATACATATCTTTGTCCCTTTGGATTATGCTATTTACAAAATTAATCATTTGCAGTGTGATGAAGTATATATATATTTTTTTTATATATATATGTAACTGAAAATACAGGTTAGTTAAAATTGCAGATGATATCAATAAATGTCTGAATTTTCCATTTGATCAGATACTATATAGTTGACAAATATACTCATAAAATATTATGTAAACTTTGAAATGAATAATGATTATCTTATCATTTAAATGAGATATCAATCACCAAAAATTCCATTATTCTTATTATTTTATCCACTAAAATACAGATCAGTTAGATAAAATATTTTCATTCATTCTTTCAATGTCTTTCAAAATTTATGAAACACTATCACTACAATTAAATTATTTCTATTGCAATACACTATTCATCCTAAAACAAAATTGGGTACGAGTTCAGCGAAACGTGTGGATATGCATTGGAATTCACTGCATCCCGAGAAGATATCACGTGACCATGCAGGTACGGTAAAGTTATTTCGCCAAAAATGAAATAACTTTTATATTATAGTCACCAAATTACAAAATATTTAACTACATTCATACACTATTAATGATGTATCTAAAATACGTAAGTTTGCCAGATATATCAGCACTGAAACACGTATGATATCAGCTGTTCGGTTAATTATTTGGGAATTTACTTCCGGGTTTAGTAAGAACCATTTTTAAAACTTTATCGCTGATATTGAGTATATTCCTTTTCTGATTCTCTTCAAGTTGTCATATGCAAATATATGGCAAGTTTTTACATTAAATGGTCGACTGGTTTGATTTCTATTGCCCGCGCAGTTTACTAGTCTGATAGTGTTAATGCTACGGCGGTCGCCATTTGCATTGGTTTGTGTTCTCCAGTTGACGTCATACATTCCTTCGGGGAAAATCGAGATTTTTCCGGTGTTCTCCGTAAAACAAGATGGCCGACACGTAAAAAAGCGACGTAAACAGACAGTTTTCCGACTTCTTTTACGATTTGCTAAAGTCACACATGTGTTCAATGGTAATGGGGTGCGAGAATTTGTTGTTTATAAACCGATTCACATAATTTCCATGTCTTTGCAATGTGCATGTAAACCATAGGCAGTTATTTGAAAGAAATTGGAGCAAAATTATCCGGGAGTTGCCCTTTAAACTCGAAACTATCTCCGAAATATACTTACAAAAAAACTTACATTTATACAATAAAATTTATAAAATAAAATAATAAAACCACTAAATTCATTTAAAGAATCGACAAATGATGTATGATGGGATTACATGGAAGAGCATTCAACAGGAAACCATCACCTCACAAAAATGTGTATAACACAAATATAGAATCATTGGCTCTGTAGCTCATCAGGTTTTAAAATGATTTATTATGAGGTAATCTTTTATCTATTAAACGTGAGAACTGTTAGTGAGACAAACGGGCCCTGACAGGTACTGACAGGTAATTCATGCAGATAATACCAACTGTAAGAGGGGAGGACTATTGTAAGACATTGCATTTTTAAACAACTAGTATCATTCAGATCTCTTTACTATCATCTTGGTGACTTCACATAATTTTGATCATCATTGGAGTTAGTAGAAACAAGTTTCATTATCACTGGGGCCACTTTAGAATGTTTTATCATTGGAGTAATTACTAATGAGTTGAATGATCACTGAGGTAACTTGACAAAAGTTGAGTCATCACTGGAGTCACTTATAATAAGACTGAATCGATCATCACTGGGTTTGTTTATCAGGGGGGTCACCAGATGTTTGATTGTTGTTGTTAACATGACAAAATAAATCCCACGGGTTATAATTAAATAATTATTAATTTTAGTTAACATATATAAGGGTTAACATGGCCTAAATTCGTATCTCTTGACCTTGACCTTTCACATTTGACCTTCAATGTCAAACAATCACAGATCACTTTTCATTGTGTATAACAAACATGTAATGAGTGTTAATAGTTTATACACAAATGCATGCTTAAACCGGGAACTATGACTAGTTCTCGTGACCTTGATATTCGCAAATGCATGCTTATGTATTGACCTCGTGTGACCTTGACCTTTGACGGATTTAAGCGAAAACCTTTTCAAGTGTTGATCTTTCACCATTGTTGATATATACCAAGAAAGAGTCTGACAACACAAACTATTTTTTTGCGATTTCAAAATTCGTGACCTTGAGTGTGAACATGTAAAAAATTGCCAAAGGGTATAAGGTGACGGAAACTGCACAAAAACTTCTTGCATCGCCGACTTCGGGGCTGCTAAGTACAACTAACTACGGGAGAGGGAGGCTGGGATGGTGGTCAGCTGAATTGAGAATAAGTAAAACTTTTTCGAAAGCTGTTTCATTTTTTTTCAAATATGATTTCATTTACCATTCTGTCAAACGTCGGAATTACCTCACATTGAATTGAAAAGTCGCCACCTCTCAGCTTTTAAAAAATATCACATACATATGATTGTTTTTGCTTACTTTGTTGTTAAATAATATTTCTATAAAATATTGATATTATCCCCTGCAATGATTAATACTATTTGACATCCATAGATATTTGAAAACAACCAAATTTCGTAAACTTTTAATTTTAGTCAACATGCTTTAATTTCTTCTTGTAACCTTGTGTAACCATGAATCTTTACTAAAAAACATAATCATGAAGTATGTTTGTTCTTTTGTTATAATTATGGTGTGAAATGATGACAAATGTTATTATTTTGCGAAACCCTCATCTAGATTGGAAGCTCTTATCTAGAAAAACGAACATGGCAACCCGCAGCTATTTTATAGCAGGAAAGGATTTAGCAGATGGTGTTCATGTCATTAGTTAAATAGCAGCAATGTGTTGATATTTTCCAACTCGGCAAGGATTAGCCAATCTCACAATATCACAAACTGATTTATCACAATCAAATTAAAACTAGATGCTATGTTATACGTCCCACAGGTACAAGCTAATTACAAACCTGTTAAATGTCGCACATCAACCAATGAAAATAGACCTGTCGCTGCACTTGAAATCCCTTGGCAATTGGATTTTTAAGACGTTCTTGTTGACCTCGTATAAAATCCCGATTGGTTTCGGTGGTTTCCGATGAATTTCGTAAATGACTATAATATTAATACTAGTCTAGTGTAGTCTAGTCTAGTCTAGTCTAGTGTAGTCTAGTCTAGTCTAGTATAGTATTATTCAATGGAATTATTGTACCAAATCCGTGTGTCTTAAATAGCCTTCTTGATCAGTTAATACAATGTAATTTTATTTCAACATGTACGCGGATTTAATGTAACAGTAACTACACATGTGTACTAAAAGTTTTAGTAGATACATGGCTACACTTTCCGATCATATGGGCAAATATATTTAGTTATTGTTACAGTTAAACAACGCTTTAAATAGATTGCAAATGTCAGATTCATTAAATGACTTTTGTTTGAATTAAATTGTATTGTATTCAGACTTAGAAGGTGAGTTTCACGTGTTATTAATTTGTTCATTAAACAACGCCTACATATCCGGGTGTTTGTAAATGAAATTGTATGAAATAATTGATTTTTGAGAAAAGAGAAAATTGAAATCCCGATATGTATGTCCTCGTGGGTTTTAATATATTAGCAGCGTCGTATGCAACGATATAACGCTAAGCATCTTTGTGCCACAGTATAATGTATATAACTATTTCTACATTATCTTTTCATTTATTAATTTTGTAATTTGTACATCATATGATTTCATCCTTAGTTCATTACACGGTATTGGCATATCGACAATCAGTTTTTTTTTTACACCACCTTACATTTATTTCGTATTCATAATAATCATCGTTTATTTCCATACTGAAATTTCATTTCTAATCTAAAAACGTAATGTAGAAACTTATTGGGCTGAATACATGCACTGATTTTGCCAGCTTTATTACAAGTTTTATTTGTTATATTTTCTATCAATGTTAATATAAACACGTTTCATCCGCCATGCCACTTTAGTTTAAATTTGAAATAAGTTAAGTTTAAATAAGTTAAAATAAGTTCATAAGTTTACAAGAGCAGCTTACATGCCAATTCAAATTGAACAATACATTTCCTTTTAAAACACCCACATGTACTTCACCAAAACGTGATAGTACCACACCAGCAGTCTCATCTGCTCCAGTATAATGAATATAAAGACAAAGCCGTAACACCCCTCACACACTGAGAAAGCTAACACTAGTTGGAGCAGTTACCCACTCGGACAATTGCATGTATAGCAAAAATAGCCGACCGCAAATCTTCTTTAAAGGTTTACATTTGTATACTAGCTAGAGCAGTTTCCTACATATATCAATTCACGTCTTTGACATTACAAGGGCCCTTTACATGGCAGTGTATCTTTCAGGGAGTGCGTAACACATCACATATACGTACATGTGTGTACAACTCCAAGGGATATGGATTACTCATCATTTTCTGATATGATTAAAGGTAACTTAAACATGAGAGAAAGGTACACACATGTACATGTAACCAGCGACCATACAATTATGGTCTCTGATGTAACTTTGTAATAAGGTTGGGGATTAAAATAAAATGTTATTATATCTATCAATTGTTATACAATTGCCCGTCTTTGCGTGTTGCCTTAGGACACATATTTGACAGGTATCCTAGTATAGCTGTGAAAAGCATTTAAAGAAAACTTGCTAGACTAAGTTTATTTGGCCATTTCAGCTAGAGTCGCCACTTGCGGAATGGGTAACTGTGGTGAAGTAGGAGTGGTCCTATGACCGACAGGCACTATAGCATCAGAATAAATGTGTCCTAGGCTTCCTCACTATCATTGGAATAATACAAAACGTAAATCTAAAGCAAATATATCAATACTCACCTTTAAGCATGCGTTAATAGAAACGTTGCTATCACAAACTTGCTTATACAACAGGCCTAAAAACCGACTTATGCAACCCCAGCACAAAATAACCTCGCGAGGAGCGCTTATATAAATACAACCACGTGACCTCATTTCTACTGGCCCCTTACTGAAGCTCTCATGGCTATAATTGATTGCGAACCTACAATACTGACTGGCGTACACCGCGTGGTGCAGCGTAGTCGGCGTGCTACTTTACTGCCGTCTATGTCCATGTTTGGACATTATTTCCTCACAGAGTTAACTCAAGTCATATCTCCCCACGTAGCCTCTGCTCAAATACGACCGTTCTCTTGTCCAAACAACACAGAACAACTAAACAAAATAAGTTGAATATATAATATATAAGCATTCTTATTAGTAGCAATTCTGTCTTTCTTTATTTAATAGTTTCTTTAGTCACTTCATTTGGATACAATCATCAATATTTAGTACAATATGTAGGAACAATTGATATGGAACATCTTGCATAATAAAATTGCTATTTTCGTTACAAACACAGTGGAAATAAACAGTGCATGGAAAAGAGATCTATATATCTTTAGTTGAGAGTTCAAATGTTCCGTTAAAGCTTTATTTATGAAGAAAATTTTAACGGTTGGACATTCAACATATACATGATAAATATTCTCGCATGAACCACATGACATAAGTCATTATCAACCAGTTTAATTTTTAATAATTCTCTTTTAGTATAGATAGATCTATGAATAAATTGGAAATCCAAAAGCTTTGTGTCTTTGGTGGATTGTCTATATTTAAAAAATATTATTTTCCAATTGATATGGTCATTTAGTTGGGTATCCCATTGTAACATACTTTAGGAGTCTAGATATGAGATTATCGTAAAATAATCTTGACCCCTTTAAACCTGTATTAAGATTATTCCAGGGGGAAGATATTGGCAAATGTGTTATGGATTAGAGGTCATAGCTTGATTTAATTTCTGCAAATGTTAGCAATCATGATCCTTGCAAATATCCTTAAATATAAAGTATTCCTCGTTTGAGCCAGTTGTTCATTATCAAATCTGGATTACCACATTGGTGATTTAACCAGAGTGGTTGCATACGAATAACATTTATGTTATCATCCACTATATGGCCTTTAATATATATGTACCAAGCATCAAGTACATTATTTCAAAATGGATTGATGAGTTTGTATTTTTGTTTATGCTCGCGCCTAACAGACGAATATGTTCAATAGGAAAACCAGCCAGCCAGGTTTTTTAGACGTATCTCTTTAAACAAAAAATGTTCAATGAATCAATAAATGTTTTGACCTCAACCATTCTAAGACCACCGTTTTCATACTTCCGAAATTAAACAAGTTCGTTTTATTTTGTCTCTGTTACCATTCCATATACAGTTGAAAAATATGCTGTTCAGTTTTGCTATAAAGTCTTTAGGGGTATTTGGAAGAGAAGAAAGAATGTGAACAATAATTGACAAATCCAATGTTTTGATTACGGTTAACTTCCCTATCAAAGTTAAATTTAGTTTCTTTCAGTTCTTCCAGTTTATGCCACTGTCGGCCATAACCCCAAGCCAAAATGCTCTGGTTTTGTCCATATTGATTTTCAAGTTGGATATATTATAAAATGTCGTGAGTGTTTTCATAGCTTCATTAAGAGAGGCTTCCGAACTATCAAGGAATAATTCCGTATCGTCGGCATATTGGCCGATGATATGTCCAATTTCTTTTAGAACAATTCCTTTTATTTTTTCATTATGTTTTATCATTATTCCTATTCCTATCTCCGCGACGAATAAGAATAAGTATGGGGAGAATGGATCATCCTGCCTACATATCCTCTTTCATTTTGAAAAAAAATTGTTGATAAATGCACATTTTGAACAATACATGATGATCGCTGATTTGTTATCAGAATGTTTACCCATTTCTGAATGTTATTGCCAATTCCGAATTTATCCAGTACCATCATTATGAATTTTGTAGAGACTAGTATCAAACGCTTTTTCAAAGTCAATTCTGTCTTCCTATCTACTTTTTAAAAATTTCTAAAAATTACGTTTGACTTAATGGCTGCAGCAAGCCATGGTCCATTGTCCGGTTTTCGATCATGATTGTATTTTCGTTATACTGAACTGTTTGACCTTAAATTGGTTATTTTCGGTTAAAGTTGATAATTCTCAATTAACTAACACAAATGATAACTTTGGACATATTTGTGACTTCACCAACAGGATAATGTCCTTTAATGAATTCCGAAAGTGACCAAGGGGAATTTCCCTCGTAATGTATACCCAATCTCACCACCCGCTGGAATAACGGGAGCAGAACTGGATTTGATTGCATCGACTCAGGATTATCTTTGCTCCAATAAGAAATCTGTCGTATTATAAGAGAGGTTCCATGGGGGGAAATGACTGGAGTCACCTTTGTAGGTAGGGCATGTGGTTTGAGAAGAAGGTGACACAATGACAGTATAGTGGACGAATCATAACCGTACATTATTCGACAGCTACGCTTTATTGTGGGAATATATTTGACTTATATTTAGAAGTAGACATGTATTATATGACTCTATTCCTACGTATACATACTTATGAAATATTTAGATTCAAAATACTTTAAGACGATTTTCTGTCACAAAAATATATGCTTCTTGAAATTTATCTGGGGGATTTTGACATCATCAGGACTATCGACCCTTTTCCGAAGAATACTGCTTCGATAGATTCCTCTTCACAAGGTCTGTGTGGACAGAGAACCCCGAGAGGTATGAGTTCGCATCCCGGTAGAATCCTCTCCTCAAGGTCTGTGTGTACAGATAACCCCGAGAGGTATGAGTTCGCATCCCGGTAGATTCCTCTCCTCAAGGTCTGTGTGGACAGATAACCCCGAGAGGTATGAGTTCGCATCCCGGTAGATTCCTCTCCTCAAGGTCTGTATGGACAGATAACCCCGAGAGGTATGAGTTCGCATCCCGGTAGATACCTCTCCTCAAGGTCTGTGTGGACAGATAACCCCGAGAGGTATGAGTTCGCATCCCGGTAGAATCCTCTCCTCAAGGTCTGTGTGTACAGATAACCCCGAGAGGTATGAGTTCGCATCCCGGTAGAATCCTCTCCTCAAGGTCTGTGTGTACAGATAACCCCGAGAGGTATGAGTTCGCATCCCGGTAGATTCCTCTCCTCAAGGTCTGTGTGTACAGATAACCCCGAGAGGTATGAGTTCGCATCCCGGTAGAATCCTCTCCTCAAGGTCTGTGTGGACAGATAACCCCGAGAGGTATGAGTTCGCATCCCGGTAGAATCCTCTCCTCAAGGTCTGTGTGTACAGATAACCCCGAGAGGTATGAGTTCGCATCCCGGTAGATTCCTCTCCTCAAGGTCTGTGTGGACAGATAACCCCGAGAGGTATGAGTTCGCATCCCGGTAGATCCACTTAGTCTATTTTGTCACGACCATAAACCGACACAGTAGTTTCGTCTTGCGCCTCTTATAGAGCGGCGTATTACGCCGGTCAAATCATCGGTATATATTCTGTTAGTAAGAATCTAGCGTGTCCAACGTAAGAAATAAATGAAGGGTACGCTCAATGCGTGTTTACTTGCATACACCACTTGCAGTGAACGAATGTTAAGGGCAAAGGTTAAATTGATTTCTGGAATATTTACCTCTAATACGCCTGATCTAACGACAATTCTATTTTGTTAGACTCTACCTCCCTCATTCTCTTCCCACAGAGGTAACTCCTTTCAGAAAAAGGGAGCTTCATCCCTGTATCCCTGCTTCTTAACAAATGAAAACGCATCTTTCAGCAGCCATGTCGAACATGTTCATGCAAAGATCTAAACATTTGACTCTCAAGGGTCTTGCTAATGACAATGTAGCATATGTCCTTCGAATATGTCTGATGTAAATAATACAAATGAATTTTTTTTGGTGTTTGTCTCTGATTTGGTCTTCTTAATTCATAAGCATGTTTATATACAATTGTGTTCACAAACTCAGGTGGCATATTTCGAGAAAAACACTTGAAACTGGAAAACGCATAACGACGTTCATCTTATGTTTATTTTATCATTATAACGTGTTATTGGCAAATGTCACTTTTAAAACGGCGTCGCTGATTGCACAGCGAGATTCAACTCGTGCAGCCAATCAGGACATTCCATATCTGCCCTCGGATTCTGGCCATGAGGTTGGATCGGAAATCTGAAGGGCGTAACCTCTGTGGAGGAAGAGAATGTACCTCCCTATCAACAGTAACTTCTTTCAGGTTGATTTCTTTCACATGGTTTGAATCACCACGACGCTTATGAATCTTCTCTTTTGCGGGTTTTAAAGTGGTCACAGGTATTCATCGTTTGATGCATCCGTCAACTCTAATCTGATCAGCATGACCGTCGTTCATCTATATCAAATAGCGTGACGATATGCTCAGTTACACACATTTACTAAACGTGATCAGTAAATCTTTGAAAAACTATTCACTTGGAATGCATATCAGTAAAAATATACGTGTTTCCTGGATTTTGTAAATATGTGTATGTACTGAGTAAAACTGTAATAACACGTACATGTATGTTTATAAAAGGTTCATCAAAATAAGTGTATTTTCTGATTTCATGAAAGAAGACCAAAGACAAGGATATCGAAAAAAATAGTTTATTCAATATATATGAATCTCTACCAAAATATCAAAATTAAATATTCTGAAAAATAGTTAGTATAAGTATTCAACAAAACGTTGACATAAGTAAATGGGACATGATGTCACCGCATTAGCGTTTGTGCAGTCCTGTAAATTGATGCTACAGAACGATGACCGTGGGGAATTAGTGTGTGAATGATGAATATAAAGACGAGTTAACATGCATGTGTACAAGAACAAGCAAGCCAGAGTTTACAAGACAGCAAGCGCACAACTATGATCACTATTAGCTCCGATAGCAACCAATGTCTAAACGTAATGTTAGAACTTTCTATTGAAAAGACACAATGGTGGAGAATTTGGATCTTCAGGTTTATTTTCTAGACCTTATAATGTAATAACCAGAGCGTTATTAACCTTAATAACACGTCAAATGTTTATGTACATAACCAAATAACATTAAAAGCAGATGTTCTATCAAACAAACGATGACAATCATATCGTTGAAGAGATGTTATTCTGTGTATTTGTCATAGTAGCATGTACGTGAGTTAGCATGGACAGCAAAATCTTCGACTCGTGGCTACATGGACCATTCGCACATAGATGTTTCAAAATATCGCCCTGAGAAAAACATGGTAAGTTCGGCGCTTTCGTCATAAAAACTAATTTAGAATGAGTATGAAAGAATAATTTAAACCAAACAACAATCAAATGAATGGATATCAAACAAATGCATAATGATATAATTCACAGGGGAAAACAATCTCTTTAAAACTACATAATGTTATGCGTCGCGTCATTACGAAGGGGACGCATAACATTACGTCTGGTTTTCTCATAATTCCAGAAGCCAACTAAAGTAAAGGAACCAAAAGAATGTTTGGAACATCTGTTCAAATTCTGGAAAAAAAACATTCCTTAAAAGTCGTCCTTTGAGGAATCTTTAGAGTGAAATACGACTTCTTTGCTTGTTGTATGACGTCTTACAGCAATGACGTGTAAGCGATTTAAACGTCACAAATAGGTCGACATCTTTTAAAAACCTAATTTACATATTATTACATACACGAAATAACATGTGTGTTTGAACATCATACATACACATTAGTATTACAAATCCCATGTACCGCATGAATCATATCTTCAAGTAATGATTTGTTGAATTGAACGTTTCAACGTGTAATCTACGGTAAACAGACCCATAGCACAAACAAAGGGGATGTAAGTAAAGGCATAATAGTCTCTGTCAACTTCCTCGCAAGTCACAGCTCGCGCCAGTCTCCATCACTTGGCTGTGCTGTATTTAGAGTAACATAGTTCTACACCATGCTCAAGTAGCGCTCAAGTAGGCGCTCATTCTCTCCTGAACGATACGGTGCAAAACCTCAAAGTTCGGTCGCTTTGCTACGCAGCACTACATTGAGCAATCGCGTTCAAGAGATGTTTAAAAGTAATCGCTAATTGAGCGATTACTTTGAAACCTTTCTTGAACACGGCCCTGAGGGCAATAATGCCCGCTGTACCGCCGGCAAAGAGAAGATAACGAAATACAACAACGGAGACCAACGCGTGTAGTGACTTACTTGGGCAGTATAGTCTCTGTCCGGTTAATTCATGCGCCTAATGGCAATGTAACGGTTTGTCTGAAATTAAATGCAAGGGTTTAAATCAAAGTCTGGTATCCTGCCGAACTTCGCTATAAGGTGGAGGGTCGAACCCTGGGTTGACTTGTCCCTTCTCTGCCAGTCCGTTGCTGTCCACTCCTATATGGACTGGCCCTTTCGGGGGGATGTACTCATCTGCTGCCTTGCGTTCCTCTGGGGTCAGTTTGGATGTGAAGCTTGGTCGGTCGTATTTCTAAAAGAAAATATTCAAGAAAGGATAAGTTATGAATTCCGAAACTGCTACGTTTTTTTATATACAATTGTTCATTCATCAAATCAGGGTAGCAAACCATCAAATCAATGTTTCCATTATGGGTTATTTCAAAGCATATGTTTTTATTTCCATTTTAAGCAGTAACGATCTTCGTACACCTTGCAGTGTTAAGTTACAGTCTGGGGTCAAAAGTTTTCCCCAACACTTGGATTTCCCCTAGACTTACATGTTAATTAACCTTTGCAAGGATAATTTTCATAAATTAAGTTTGAGTCAAATTGTTGTACAATTGAACAAACATATTTGAAATAATTTTAGCTGTGCATCTGTAATTTCGTAAATGTTTATGTGGATCACTCATAAAATGACATCCAACTGAAGAACGTATATCATGTTCATGAACCAATGTCCCATTGACCGCCATGTTAAACTATTGACGTATGATGTATATGCCTTGCTTATATGAGGACAGGTTTCTTCACACTCAACGGAAACTAACATGGACATTATGTATATAAAGCGGAAGGGATTTCCTATCGTAAGGGATATATTTGAGAACCATTAACGGTTAATTAACATGTAAATTTATGGCAAATACCAGGGTGGGGAAAAACCTTTGGACCCTGGGTGTAGTTGTATAAGCTATGACACATTCGCTCGTACATTATTTTGAATGACTGTTGTTTTTCTATGAACCTTAAAAAGAAAAGTATAGGATTCTCTCCAGCAAGATACACACCCCTTCATGTACAACTCCAAGACGTAGAGGTTTCCGGATGCATTCTGGGAGGAACGAGAACGGAAAACAGATGTCGAAGAATGGACAGATAAGTCGTGGATCCACCTCAGACGACTTCTTGCGACCTGACCATAGAGAACATAAGAAAAATGAAGCATGACACATTTTGTATGAAACGTTGTAAATAGAGAATACTACACGAGGTCTCATTAGATACGAATTATACGAAACGAGTGTCCTTCCGACGGTATCTGATCGAGCGAAAGCGAGGTCAGATACCATAGGAAGGTCACGAGTTTCGTATAATTCGTATCTAATGAGACCGAGTGTGGTATTTTATTTATTACACACGTTTATTATACGCGGATTCGTCACACACCTTACTTTTATTACCTGTGATAAGGGAAACAATTCTCTGTAACCGAAACCGGTTTCAATAACCGAATGCGTAATAATTGACGTAAACTGCACTAGAGCTGACCCGAACGCTTATTTGCAACTCCTATTGCGTATACCTACGACGAAATAATGTAGTTCATTAGATTCAGTTGAATAAATCAAAGGTGGACTGTAAAAATGAACAAAATATTTATGCAAATGAACTGTATTTGTTATGTTATGTTGTGCAAGGTATTATTTTTAATGCAAACATTCACATTAATCTTATAGTCAACTCGCCTCGCCTCGCCTCGCCTCGCCTCGCAGTCGGTCGGCTCGCCGCTGAAGAGTCTTGACTGTTGGCCTAGTTACTAGCGACAGCTGACGTTGTTTATTTGTGACGGGATGTCATTAGATATTACAATTTCCAAGTTTTATATACAATCTACTGAAAGAATCAAGCAACAGTGCCAAGGTTTGAGGTTTGAATGAACAGCAACAACCGACACGTTATGACTGTAATCGTGGCCTACTGTACGGTACGGTACAGTAGAAAGAACAGTCGGACAGTGACGTTGTCGACTCGCGATCGGCATGATGTCAACATCGAAGGGCAAGGTCAACGCAGAGTGAAATTGTTTGACTTTGACTAGATTGCAAGCTGTTCATTACGCCCTTGGCGATGCTTACATGACGTTTGCATTTGACATTCGCCGCATTGGAAACCTTTTGACACCGACAATGAATGTGAGATGTGTCCGGATTTCCATACAACAACTGTAAGTAAATACGGCGCGTTTGCCGATAGTTATAGCTGTTCGCGATATCAATGCTGCATACTGGCCAAATGTGGAAGATTCTAATAACATTCAAAATCTATGTTGACGCATATATCTAGGCCTAGTATATATTATAAAGTTGTGAACATGAAATGTTACGTGTTTGTTTTTAATTCAAAAGTAGTTCTGTTTCAACTTGACCCTAACTGAGAGGTCATTGGTTAACCAATCAGATCGTTGGAATGCGGGGTCACTTCGTTACAACACAGGTCAACGTGATACGACACACGTGTGACGTACGAGATTAGTACGACACTTGTTGTACGTTCACCACGTGTGTAATAAATATACATATCACTGAAGTGTCTGCACTTTCGGTTAGATAAATCACCATTTCTCAAGAAAATCGATTACTTAGAACATTTTAAACTCAAATCAAATATATAACATGATTAAATCACAACTTTAGGACAATGAATATCAAATTTCAAGGAAAATATGAGATATAGATACTGCTGGCAATGGGTTCCATATCATCTTATTAATTATCTACGGTGACAGCCTTCCAGTTTCTAACATCAACTAAACTCAATATTTATTTTATGAATTTCATTGATTATCTATGCTTATAAACATTTCCTTTTAAATTTTAAATTAATAATATGGTTAAAACGTCAACTTTTCAAATTAAAACTATTCAATTATTACTGCGGTAAATATCAACTCCCCCCCAGAAGTCAGTGTCTGAGAAGTACGTTTCAACCAGGTAGAGCACGGCAGTGTACCTGTCAACAGACTGACGATGAGGCCGACGACAAGGACGATGAGAACGGCTGTAGCACTGTACCACATGTAGGAAAGAGTATACAGGTAGTAGTCAGCGGAGCTGGAAATAGAAATAATATACACGGGGTATTACGTGGGCTTGATTGCTTATTTTTCGTGTATTCCCCGAGCGAAAGCAAGGACCATGCAGATGTTTTGAGATGAGTGTCATGAACAAAATATGATGAATATAATCTTATTTTTATTACCAACTTGTGAAAGATATGACAAAATCTACTGCCAAGCATGTTAGACCAAATTTGACGTCATATCATTACTACTGACGTCACCAGGGTCAAATTCATACCTGGTTTTTAGCCTAGTGTATCGTATGAAAATAATAAATAATTATTATATATATGAAGTTAGCAATAAATGGGATGATAAATGTATAATACGTACATCATAAAATATATGAATATATGCATGAATGTGATATATTATTCAACCTACGGTATACAGTATATGATATAATGTAACTAAATAAGTAAAACATTTATGAAATAATCAAAACAATATGAAATAAAAACTTGACAAATGTAAGAGTGTAATGAACTCACTGTTCCGGTTCGGGTACTGGTATTGTGGTGTTGCTGAGTGTGGTGGTTGCAGCAGTGGATACAGTACTGACCATGCCGGACACAGTCGTTGGGGCCATAGTGGACGTGATGTTCCAGTTGCAGCCCACGACACTGATCGGTGGCTTGGCGGGCTTGACCGGTGGTTTCCACACCTGGGCGCCGATACCGATCCAGAACATCATTATCAAGCTCGTGAATAGACCAGCATAGGCTCCCTGAAATGTAACATTATGCATGCAAATTCATTATCATTATCAAACTCGTGAATATGTAATAGTTAGACCATGAGGGCCTGTTGTCTGATCGTTGAAATGGTTAGTTAGACCACGAGCGCGTAGCGCGAGTGGTCTAACTAACCATTTCAACGATCAGACAACAAGGCCCGAATGGTCTAACTTACTTAGACTATTGCCAAATAATAATACGTTTGTAAAGATGTATCTTATCAACTAATTTAATATTTTTCTCGCGAACTATATTGTTTTGGACAAATCACACATATGAAGCCCATGCCGCACACGAAATTGACATCAAAACAATACCACAGAGATCGTGAAAATCGCATTCTCACAATTTGCACGTGCGAGTGAACCTCTGACCTGCGCACGTGGCGTCCAGTCATTTGAAAACAGGCATTTGAAATGTTCAGACGTGGATATTTGCAGCTCAATTCAACGTATGTGGAGGGGTTGAAACGTTGTTCTGAGTGTTTGTGAGGTAATAATTATTATGATTTTAACGAACAACACTTACTACGTAAGAAACTTTTCATTAAACTTTTAATAAATATGTTTTTCTTTATCTACATTGTATCTCACGGAGCTTAGATAGTTCAGCGGGAATGTAGACACGTGTATTTAAGTTTCCCCCTTCACTTGCAAATTGATCATTGGCATTGGTTAAAAAGTAACATTAACTATCTAGTGAGTATTTAATATATTTGTTTCAATCAGTACGCAATTTTACATCACTGTGTTAATATTTTAAACGCTTCGATTGAAATGGTGTAATACTAATAGGTTACTGAACATACAATGACTTGTATGCTACAGACAATATATCAATATAACTTTCACAATTGTCTTTAATTTTGTTTACAGGTTTCGGGAAGTATTGTCTAGTCTAGTCAACTATATCTATGATGAACGAAGTTAATAAGGACGCCAGGGCCCGAGAGGAACCGCCTGAATACTTCTGAACGTAAACATTGATATCACTGTACATACGTTATAACTTCCCAAGCTGTTTAAACTGTAAACACACTTTTGATGTAATAAAATGTTTATTTGAGTTATGTTCTTCTTTTAATACATGCCAAGCATTTGACGAGATATTGAAACCACGTAAAAATCGGAATCGTATAAAAAGTAGTTCCGGCCGTGGTCTAACTGAAATTCACGTTGGTTATACCACGGCTCAAACAATAGCAGCTATGGTCTAAATATATATATAACAAAATTCAGTTCAAACTTGTCCAACCCTCAGGTCTCATATAGGAAAATACAATTGTCGAAGAAATCACGATGATTTATTCATAATTCACAAGCATGCTTTCGACCATCACGGGTCTCATCAGGTGAATGAGTGTCATGAACAAAATATTGAAACTGAAATATATATATATATATATATATATATATATATATATATATATATATATATATATATATATATATATATATATATATATATATATATATATATATATATATATATATATGCTCCCTGTAATGTCGCATTATGCGTGCATATGTTTCATCATCATTATCAAGCTCCATTCTTGGTTGTAATTGAATCTAGTTGTGCAATCAGCCGTAGTAAGATGAGGTTGGTCAGTGACACGTCATAATGATAAAATAAACGTAAGACAAACGTTTTCTCGTTTTATGTGTTTTCCTCGAAATATGCTAAATGATTTTGTGAAAACAATTGATCATAAACATGTTTATTAATAAAGAAGACCAAGTCAGAGACAAATACCAAAATTACTTAATTTGTGTTATTTACATAAGACATATTCGAAACACATATGCTAATGAGCAAGATCCTAAAAAGTCAAATGCCTAGATCTTTGAAGTCACTAGTAGGTCGACATGGCCACTGAAAGTACCGAATGGGAAATCGGCTTCGCTGGAAACCGCTCGTAAAATCTCCAAGAGAAGAAGGCGGCGACTGAAATATGAGTTTTCATTGGTTAAGAAGCAGGGATACGGTATGAGATTTCGCTCTCCTCCGCTAGGGGATTTTGCTTCTGCTCTCGATTTCAAGTGATAAAGAACAGATGTTAGGATCGAAAATCTGAAGGAAGTAACCTCTGTGGGAAGAGAATTGATGAAGCTCGTGGACATACCAGTATAATATAGGCTCCCTGTAATGTAACAGTATGCATGCTAATCAAGCTCGTGGACAGACCAGTATAATACAGGCTCCCTGTAATGTAACAGTATGCATGCTTATCAAGCTCGTGGACAGACCAGTATAATATAGGCTCCCTGTAATGTAACAGTATGCATGCTAATCAAGCTCGTGGACAGACCAGTATAATACAGGCTCCCTGTAATGTAACAGTATGCATGCTTATCAAGCTCGTGGACAGACCAGTATAATATAGGCTCCCTGTAATGTAACAGTATGCATGCTAATCAAGCTCGTGGACAGGCCAGTATAATACAGGCTCCCTGTAATGTAACAGTATGCATGCTTATCAAGCTCGTGGACAGACCAGTATAATATAGGCTCCCTGTAATGTAACAGTATGCATGCTAATCAAGCTCGTGGATAGACCAGCATACATGACTCCATATAAACTGACAAAAGAAACGGCACCACATTTTCAACAGAGTGAAAACTGAAATACTGCTGTCAGATAAAGACGATTTTAATATTTGATAATAACAGGTTTTATAAAAAAAGTACTTACAATTTCATTCATCAGGTTAGGATACTTTTATTGTTATGTATGTTCAAACACACACGGGGTGGTAAACTCGCTTTTTCCACATGGATTTTGGGCAAAATATTTAGCAATTATGTTTAAAATGTTATGAAATGTGAAAATTTCGATAATAAAAGATGTTGACGATCTAATAGACCTCTTTCGCCTCTAATTCGTTGACGCATCATCACTGTATGACGCCCATAAACAAGCCAAACATTCCCCTTTCAGTCTCCTATTTCTCATAGTTAATGACAATTCAAAACGACATTTTTTTAAAGGCGTGCTTTCCAGAAACATAAGGAGATAATGCTTCAAAAACTGTCAAACTAATTCCGTTGACCTCTGGTGAAAGATGTAGGCCTGTTTCAATCGTTTGTATTAGTTGTGGATTATGATGTTATGTCTTGTTTGTCGGTGGCGTTTCTCTTACAAGTGAGTTTATATACCAGCATAGGTTTCCTCTAATGTATTCATGAGTATACTTATTCGTGATACAATTAATCAGAGAAATAATATATTTTTTATTCAATTGTCTAGTTATAATATCATAGGTTCCGAGTTAAATCGACAAATATCAGGACAGTTTGTCTGGTGGACCCGCCCCTAAGTGTTTAAAATCCATATATGCTATATGAAAGACATTTTCGAAATTCCACTGTCCCAGAGTAACACAAGTGATCCGCCTGACTCTATAATAACCCAAAACCAAACGAACAAACCTTTCACAAACTGTTTTAGTCCCTGACTTCACAAGCTTTGAACAGTTTAGTTTTAGTTTCTCGTTTCACTATACCGGATTATTACCAAGGCGTCTCATTTTCCCGTCACTATCTTTATTGTTCGAGTGACAACTTCAGTCAATATAGTATTACATCTAATAATAATCATATGTACATACTGTACAGTGACAGGGCCTTAGCAAGTTTTGGATATTATCACAAGACGAGTTAAAAATCTGGTGAAATGCATTTTTCTCAAGAATGACAGATGAGTATCTCTACGTATATTGTATATCGGCATCAATTGAGCATAAACTCGAGACAATATACACTTGCAATTGATTATTAAGACGATTTTAATTTACCCATTTTAACAATACCGCGATTTCTGCCGGGAAACGTTTTGAGAAGAATCATTGAGGCGTGACTGATTAACCACAGACGACGGGTGTCTGTGACCAGCGGACCGACACGCTCCATGCAGTCTCGTTAATTAATTAATGATGATTATCACTGCCGCTAGGTGTGATAAATCGCCAAAACACATGTTTTAATTATGTTATTGTCATCGCGGAATTACTTAGTTGGATATCTAAACATTCGATATATGGAAAATTTAAGTTGTTTGATTGAAGATTTGTTAGTGAAATTAACAATGAAAATGTTGCGAAAGTACGGTGAATTATGACTATCGCTGAAAATAAATCAGGTTACTCCAGTGACGTCACAGAAGTCATCCCTTAAATTAGGCGGTTTTAAAAAAACCGTATTTAAGTAATTTATGGACTGATTTCAGAAATTTAAAATCGAGCAATTGTAAAATTGACATCCCATTTCAATGAATCCGATTTTGACCATATGTCATTTAATCTATCCTTTTAGCACTTGTAACATTTGTACATCAATCGTATTTATTGTTTATCTCCAGTCTATTCTAAAAAACATGCACATTAATTTCTTCTCATATATCACTTGCTTGACAACGACATCAGAATCTATGGAGTAACGTCCCCTGCATAGAATGAAGAAGTTGTTATCCATAAAAAATTGTCCTCATTCTTCAATACCAGAAATCAAATTTAGGGATAGCTGATCCCTCAAGACATAATTTATTGCTGAAATGTCACCCGAACAAGAGTCGTTCCGGCCAACCGTGAACCCTATAGAAATAAAAAGATTCATGGCAACAATAACACGTGATATATCTTGATTGTTAACAAAGCAGTGTAATTTAGATGATATCTACTAAAAGTTGGGCCAAACCGGTGAAGCTCGGTCAACGGTCATGAGTAGCGGGAGAGAATGACACATAAGCATTGTAGCGTGCATTTCATCTTCTACCATCCTGAGGTCGTTAACCCTTCACTGCAATGGGCCCTGACCTCAATCTGACTACTAAACATAAATCTTCATAGTTTTTTTCATAGTATATCGTATAAAATACATTGTGACATGTGCAAACAAAGCGTCACTGCGATTCCTAATTTTTACCCCAAACATATGATTTCGCTTGCTGCACAAAAGACTCCTAAAAGTTAGTTGACAACGGTAAAATCCTAAATTGTGCTCAAGATCATGATTCACTGCATGTCTGCAGGTTGACCTAGAAGACTCGTTGTTCTTCTTTATCGTAGAATAAAACATAGCAGAGAGCATAAAACACTCAGGGCTGCGCCCTTCGTGTTTTATGCTCCCTGCTATGTTTTATTCAACGATAAAGCACGCCAACTCGTCTTCTATTTCTTAAATACACAATGATCTGATCTCACCACGAAGCTAACAACCATATATACTATAGGCTTATACATAATGATCTGATCTCCCCACGACGCTAGCAACCTTATATACTATATGCTTATACATAATGATCTGATCTCACCACGACGCTAGCAACCATATATACTATAGGCTTATACATAATGATCTGATCTCCACACGACGCTAGCAACCATATATACTATAGGCTTATACATAATGATCTGATCTCACCACGACGCTAGCAACCATATAGGCTTATACATAATGATCTGATCTCACCACGACGCTAGCAACCATATATACTATAGGCTTATACATAATGATCTGATCTCACCACCACGCTAGCAACCATATATACTATAGGCTTATACATGATGATCTGATCTCACCACGACGCTAGCAACCATATATACTATAGGCTTATACATAATGATCTGATCTCACCATGACGCTAGCAATCATATATACTATAGGCTTATAGACAATGATCTGATCTCATCACATAGTTATTAACCATTTTTATTACATAATTTGGAGTGAGATACTAGGTTCTTTACCTAACCTTTATCGTCACTCTTGACTACTGAGTGGTGATAAACTTTACGTGACGTCATAAGGACAATGTTATGACGTCATTGTGTTGGCTTGCGAAGGCTGCAAGTTTAAATCATTCTATTTCAACATAAAACACATATATAATGATATGATAAATAAAATATCTGCGCCACTCGTGGAATATTTAGAGGATATTTGGCTTTTCTTGACTCATACCATGTTTATCTCATCGAGTGAGGTAGAAAGGTTATATTTTCACGAGTGGCACAGCCACGAGTGAACATATATAAATTTTCTACCTCACGAGATGAGATAAACATGGTATTTGTCAAGAAAAGAAAACTTTTCTATTCATTATATGACCGAATCTTTGCATATTCACCGAAATAGACTTGCATTTACGTTAAGTCGGCTCCAAAATGAGCCTGTCGCCTCAGCAACAATGTGACGTCATGAACGTGTCATGACGTCGGAGCATTGTTTTATGACGTCAGGTCATTGTTATATCAGTCACTAGTTCCATTGTTATTTCCAATAGTGCCTGATAACACGGTTTATTTTCATTGATAGATCCCGGTATTTCATCTGCAGTCATATAATAACTACTTTTCTACCTCACTCGATGAGGTAAACATGGTATTTGTCAAGGAAAGACAGATGTCCTCTATATATTGATTATATATGTATAAGTAAGATCACACACCCATTTGTTGGCCCAGGGAAAGATCATACCCAGGGTGAAGAGACCAAGCAGGGGGCCTCCAATCATACCGAACAGGGACAGGGCGGCCTGCGGAACATCGAGATGATACATTGTTATAGGTTACTTACTGATTGATATTAAGATGTCTGTCTTACTGATCAAGAAAAATTATATGAACGTTCACTTGTTATGAATACACACCAGTGTATTAAAATCTCTTCGAAAAATATAGTCATTTTGTATACAATTTCTCTAATTTTATCGATCTTTTTGCTACATACATGAAAAAAAAGAGACATGTGTTTTACCTGTAAAACTCCACCGAGTACGGAAGCTACATAGGTGAGGCCGAGACATACAACACCCAGAACCAGGGCTGAAAAAGAAGCCAATTTGTTCATGACATCCGTAAGAGAACTCGTTTATACAAGATAACAGTATTGCTTTTCTGGAGCACTTTAATTTTATGAAGTTATTCAAAAGAGTTTTACATTTTTAAAAAAAAGTTCTTTTGAGATGTCGAACATGACCATGATCCATCATCTTGTTGAAGGTATTTGATTTTGATGTGTTGGTTTAGATTCATATGTACACTGTGTACGAATTGTTTTTAAAGAAAACACTTTCCACCAATAATACTGATAATACCAGTGATAGCATTGTGACGTTACACTGGGTTCCATTACCAAGTTGAACGTAATTATTCTCCCTGAAGAGATTGTCGAAATATGTTTTTCGCTCCGTGTAATCGAAATTTATGTATATGTCATATGAGACAATATATATCTCAAATCATATATATTTGAAACTGAAAATAATTAAGAATACTGTACAATGTTACTCTGGCACTGACCAATCATCTTGGATATAAAGGTAGCTCTCTCTTCTCTGATATCCTTGACGATGTAGGCCTTGATGACGTCTTCAAGTATAACAGCAGCAAGCGAGTTCAGTCCGGAGGATACAGTACTGGAGAAATACATTATTTTAAAAATAACAACTGATTGTTAATTTTTACGTGATACATATGATACTATGACATATTGATCTATGTTGGGAATAGTATAGTAGTAAAAAACAATGGAAACAAGGTGGACGTTTCTGAAACTATGTTTTATTCGACCTTATGTTAGGTATGCCTGTATTGCAGTTCTCATTGTTAGTTGATAAAGGTTCACTTTCAAACACCAAGTTTTCTTTGAGAAATGTAGCAGTTTCGTGTAACACATTTCTTACATAGTGTGAGTAAAATAACGTTTCGTGAAGCTCTGAAGTGTTGATGAAATGTTCAATCGTCCCCAGTTGTTGCATTGATTCTTACCTGAGGGCCCCACTGAAGATACAGGCAACAAAGAGTCCCGGAAGTCCGGTTATATTTCCCAGGACGTCCATCACAAAGAGGGGCAGTAGCTGAAGTATTGTTAGACTTGATTAGGAAACTTGAGGATACTAACCTAGCTATGGTGTGATTTGATTTTATCAAACACATTTAAGATGGGAAAGCATGCCTGATGCTTATTTTTCAATTGGATTAAAACATTGGTTCGGTGTTTTATTCAAGACCCGAACTAACTATATATCAAGGTTCATCGACAACATTATGAAGAGAAGATTTTTCCGAGCTACGCATCTTTTGAAAGAGGTATTCTCAATGAAACGTCACAACTGTTATTTTGTTATGGCGTCAAACGTGCAACGATATTGCATCAGTGTAATACATCTCTTAACGTACAGCCGTACACTGCATTGACAACCTATCGTATCTCTGTATTTATTTACCATACACATTGGACATTAAATGCTGAGTGTTACTTTCATATTAAATCAAGTCGTGTAATGAAGAAATATTAGTTCTTTTGGAAAGAATCCGTATCGAGTTTTCCCAAAATCAAACATACGGATCATATATACATCAACATATCATTAATATAACAATAATTTCACATATAACAATAATTTCATATATATATATATATATATATATATATATTGAAATAGGTATGTGGTATCAAACGTGGAGAAGTGTATAAGTAAATTTAAATAATACACTGAAGACGTATATCAACTTTCATAATCAATACTTTATATTCCGATATGCATATTTCGGCTTCTTGTTTCGAAGCTTCATCAGGGAATAATTGTTTGAAGCATAGCAGTAGCCTTATAGTCTCTGTAAAAATGTCTGTCTTGGCAACACAGGTTGCTAATAACGTCAAAGCAATCAACAACCGTCTTTGAGAGTTATCCCCAGTATAATCTGATTGGTCTTAATTGGCCGTGATAGGATTAGGGATTATGGTGTTAACTTTTTGAGAGTTATCCCCATATATATATATATATATATATATATATATATATATATATATATATATATATATATATATATATATATATATATATATATATATATATATATATATATATGCAGGGATTCAGATTGTAGTCCGATTCATTTCATAAATGACCGATAGATATTATGCTAGCTAGGTCAAAGGACCGATACATTTCATGGTACATCTGTCAACTGAAATCGCCTTTCAACTGTCACTAACTTATTCATTTATGTATCTAAATATATATTTAAATGTCAATTGCCAAAATTGCCGATAAAACAATAACAGTCCATCAAAATTCTCGGAAAAGCTAACCAAAACGAAAGGGATGCTACTCTTGTTCTCCCTCTAAACTAGGCGCTGTCTAATGTGTTTATCATATAGCGCAAACGTGCACTTATCTGTAACCAGTTATCGGCATTTGTTTACAAATGACAGGCTCTTCAGCCGGTTTTCTCGCGGTCTGTGTTTACTTTATTTTGACATCTGTTTAAACTTATCTTAGTGTTGATAACCAGAGAAATTATTATTAAAACATATAAAGATGGAAAGTGTCAGTGAATATTTTGACAAAAGTCATTGAGGGACATTTGATCGGACCATGTGCTTATATTCTGTATATTGAAGACGTAATGTAATTTTTTCTATTTCTATTTAGAACAACAAATTCAGGACAGGAACATTGTTATGTTAATTAATCACAATTAAAAATCAGAAGGAGAAGAAGTTTTCAATTTTGAAAGTAAAAATATATCAACTTAAATTGAGTGAACTAACATTCAAGATTGAAATAGCCAGTCTAATAATGTTTATATAATTAATTAATTTGATTATTAATTGTACTCATAATAATTTTTATGTTTATTTTATTGCATTTTGAAGTGACTGAAACAGAAAATTTATTCATTCAATATTAGAAGTATATTGAAAATTATGTACAAAGCACATGATTTGATTTTAGATGGTAGTATAATTAAATATATTGAACATACAGTATAATTTGGTACATCACTACATGTTTTAAATGAAAGTGAATAAAATTAAGTTTTGGAATGAACAGTTTCCTTTCTGGTAAAAGACAATAAACTGATGCTGTATTGTATTTGTTCCCATCTTCAGCTGAACGTAATGTTACTGACTTGTAGAGTGTGACCTATACTTTTTCAAAATGACCTGTAACTTTAGTCATCTTCAGGACATTTGACCTGTTATCAAAATTTCCATCAAAATCACTGTATATATATATATATATATATATATATATATATATATATATATATATATATATATATATATATGTCTCCCATTGATCACTACGTTTAATCCAAGTCATAATAATGCGATGAAATTGGTTAATCAACATATGCCTGTTTTATATCAAAGCCAAAAGATGGCACGAATTTTGAAAAATTATCGGATTATTAATAGTCAAAGGCAACCCCGAAATTTAAGGAAAATGTTGACTAATTCCAAATTTGACTCCATTACAGAAACCCCCCAGGTTAGAAAATGTGGTGATAAACGATGCGCGACATGTAACATTTTGATTGAGGGCACATCGGTTAGTATCCCACCAAATAAAATGTTTTTTGTAAAAAGAAACATGACATGTGATTCAAAAAATGTTGTTTATATGATTGTTTGTCATGGATGTCAAGAAATATACATCGGGAAAACAGAATTAAAATTAAAAAGAAGAATGAATCTTCATCGTTCTCAAATTAAACAAAAACACAATCGTACTATCCCTCTTAGTGCACATCTTGAACTATGTGGAAAAAATAAATATTCTGTTTTTCCAATATACAAAGTTGATTCAACTGAATCTAATTGCTTGGCAGAAAAAGAATTATTGTTTATTAATAAATATAAGCCAAGACTCAATTCTAAAATGTAATTTCATTCTCAATGTACATCTGTTTCTATGCATTGTATCTAACAATGTATCTATGCAATGTATTGTGACGTCATAATACACTTTATGACGCATCAACCGACTCAACGTCATTCACCTGATGAGACCCGTAATGGTCGAAAGCATGCTTGTGAATCTGATTAAATCATCGTAATTTCTTCGAACATTTTATTTTTTCTATATGAGACCTGGGAGTTGGAAGATGTTTTAAACTGTTTTTCTATATATATATATATATATATATATATGAAGTTGTATACCTGGTCGGCGGCAGTGATAAGTTTGAAGTTGAGAGGATCACAGGTGCTGTAGAACGCGTACACGACGATACCGATCAGACAGGACAGGTACAGGATGAAACACAGGCCAGGGAAGTTCAACCAGATTGCACTGTGAATACAAAATGTTATGTAAAGGATATAACACTCTCCCGAGGTTTTGGTTGAAAATGTAAGCATGAGGGAGAGGGAGAACCCGCGGACCGAAGGCCCAAGGGTTCCCCCGACCCCGAATGTTTACATTTTCAACCAAAACCGAGGGAGAGTGTTATATCTGTCATATAAAGCGAAGGAAAACGCGACAAATATATCAAAATCGGTTATTAATTATGAAACATGTTTCCTATGAAATGACATAGCCATGCCGTAGACTATCGTTATATTGAGGTTAAGTAAACGTGACTATAGATATAGTTGTTAAACGTTTCATTGTCAGGTCATTGTGGCTCCGTGGTAGAGCGTCCAGTTCAATATAAGGAGCGAAGGGGATGCACGTTCGAATCTCATCATGTCAAGTGTGAAATTTTAACTTAGAATCATTTTCGATTTGTTCTGTGATTGAAATTAAAACATCAAATGAGGTTATTCCGGAATTTACAATTCACGTTAAAGTCTACTTTCAGGGCCTGGGATATTCCATAGAATGCCCAAGGGAGTTATGTATGGCCTTGAAATGAGGTTTACCTGAGAACAGAATTTGACACCTTAGGTTTATATGTCATAAGGAGAACCAAACACGGCGTCACGGACATCATGTGAACTTCTGCACATACAGCTTTTACATAGCAACCATTGTTATTGTTCGAATACACGTTTTGGGGCGTCTTTGACTTATAAAACAATAGGAAATGACGTCACTGATTTGGTAATCTATTATTCCTACATTCACTCCTATTTTTCCTTTGCTTCTAAAAATGGTTGCCACGACTTTAATGAATGAACTTGACACCAGTTAGTTGTCATACGCCTGCGTAA
Source organism: Gibbula magus (assembly GCA_936450465.1). Taxonomy (NCBI): domain Eukaryota; kingdom Metazoa; phylum Mollusca; class Gastropoda; order Trochida; family Trochidae; genus Gibbula; species Gibbula magus. Next base: position 12,511,147 of record OW388290.1, on the reverse strand, counting down.
TAGTATTACTCTCTCCCCAATAATAAAACTAGTATATGCTTATAATGTTCAAAATATGAATAAGTCGAAATTTTGTCAAAATGATTTCTCAAAATATTTAGACACATCCTCGGGGTTACGTGTAATTTGAATATTATAGTCTGTAATGATTAGTATATATAATAGTATATATTGTAATGATTAGTATCTTTAATATTATGGTTTAAACATATTTTATTCAATAGAAAATGATGGCAAACAAGCCTAAATAGCTTATATTAATGCCGCTCCAGAGTACATAATACATAGGTTCACATTTCAACAGAATGTTGTACACAAAAAAATACACATAAATATAGTATTAAATAATCTAAACATGTTTGTTTCCGGGTCAGCTGATACAAGTAAGTCAAACATGAAGCATAATGTTAAGAATCAAATCGTTTTGATGAAATAATGAATTGATGAACTGACTCTAGAATATTTATATTCCTCTCGTGCGATATTGAGTTATTACCGTTTAGTACATCCCGTATGGAAAATCCTTTAACGTAGAAGTATAATTCGTATCGAATGTTACTAAACTGAAGCACAAAAGAAACGTCACCCCATAGTTGTTTTTATCATATGTATAATTTTTAAAGTCAAATTTCTCGAGTTTTAGACGTCGTATTCCAAAACTGAATAGTTTTGCAAATTAGTCCAAAATATTAAATCAGCCAAAGAATTGTTATACGTGTTTTTTAAAAAAATAATTTAAAATCAAAATTTTGAAATTTAAAATTCCCAAAAATTAATTTTGATAAAACACAACTGTTAATCGACAAATAACACATACTCTGTGTGAAAATCAATAAATATACCTCGTCCTGCACACATTTACAACATTTTAAACATGGTAGGGGTCATGTTGGTGTAAATTTCATTTCTTACCCCTGTCTAGTTTAAAAAATGATATTGTAATAAAAAATATAAAAAAGTCACAAATTAAGTCAGTAAACCTACTGCCAAAAGGTGTTATTGCATCGTGCCATAATCAAATGCATCGCATGTCTTTAAAATATTGAATTAATCGAAACCAATTGAGGTGTGACGTTTCTTTTGTGCTTCAGTTTATATTCAGGACGCACGAAAAAGACATGGAAGGCATCCTCACATACATGTGAGCAGGAACAGCGGGAATTATCAGAAATGAAACGATTAATTTTATCATTGTTTAAGTCACTGCATCCTAATCTAAGATATAATATAATATTATAGTTTGTAATGATTAGTATATATAATATTATAGTTTGTAATGATTAGTATATATAATATTATAGTTTGTAATGATTAGTATATATAATTGTATATTTCATTGCGATTTTCATTCATCTGGTATACGTAACACGGAATCTTATATCAATATTGTATACAGACAAAAACTAACACCCGTAAACTGTATGCTACAAGTGTTCCTCACTTACAGCTGAGCCTTCTTTAGAGTTGGACATGTGCATGCACGTTGAACCTGTGCCTGGTTTGTTCCATATATGGCAACCCATGTAAAATATCCACCAATCACAAGCGACCAAAAGCTGTGTCTTACAGATGGGTCGGCGCTGAAACTGTAACGGGAAAACTACGGTACATGAATGTGTCACCTTTAAGATAAGCTTGCAAGTTTAACTTATTAAGAATATAAAGTAAATAAAGTGGTATATATAAAGGTTTATCATATAATGGCGGGTGTTATCGATGCAATAAAGCAATCTGATAAACTTGGTATCCAAATCTGATAAATATGCAAAACAGGTCAAAGGTCAATTACACGAACTACTTTCGGAAAAATTCCACTCTTTCATGCGAATCCTAAAACTGTTTACGAATCATTGGAAAGCGTAACCGGGAGTTTATCCGTGTATTTCCGCTTGAAAGAATGGACATTCGAAAAAAAAGTTCATCTGATATGAAACTGTGCATTTTTAGTTTTAACAAAGTAAAGATAATTGTAGATTTAATCTAAGAATCATTCAAAACTTCAGTGCGCTATTGGCCAACAGAATCAGCAAGTAACTGCAGTGTCCTGTGTACAAAATGAATTTGATGTGTCAGCGTCAAACCGACACGCCTCGTCGATCGCACTAGCGTTTCGGCAGTTCTTGAGGGCTGAGCATACGGTATTAGATACATTTATAGGTACTTATTGTCATAAACGAAAGAAACAACCTCATCCCACAAATAATTACCGTTTAAGTGTGAAAGATACTGTTATGCAGCAATCCGAATCAACCCTGCAACGCAGCTTCCAAAACGTTGAAACTAGAGTTACTTCCCTTGTTCTAGCGACGTGACCAAGTGATGAGTGCTTTTTAATTATTAGATAGGTGCATATGAATTGATTGAAAATATCTCCATGAATAAGAAATCAGCGACCAATTGTTGATTTTTTAATAGACGCGCACATCGTGTTTTATTTTATTTTTTAATTAAGAACTATTTCTAGGCACTTCACAGCCGTTGTCGTGACCATCACTTTGATGTACCGTCTATGATATTACTACGCTAAAACTAGGTCAATTCTCTTACCAATTTTACTACAAAAACACGCTTATTTTAATAATGACATATATGATAAAGAGATTATTAACCAAGTGTGTTTCCGTATCATTAATATCATATATTTGGAATAAAAAATAATGTATTATGCTCGCCAAAGGCTCGCATAATACAATTTTTATTCCAAAAATATGATATTAATGATACGGAAACACACTTGGTTAATAATCTCTATGTATGGCATTTAAAACAATCCTGTTAAGCAATTACAGCGAATATACATTAAAAGTATTCCCAATTCAAGATATTTCAGGAGAAAACCTGCAGCTCGTACTCAGTGAAGTAAACGCGATGGTTTCTGTCAGCAATCTCCCACGCATTTGCAAATCCTCCGAGCTCCATCGAGCCCTTGATGAGAATAGCAAATAATCCCGCGAACATCATGAACACCTGGAAGGTATCTGTCCATAGCACGGCCTTCATTCCTCCCTGCAACAGCCCCGAACATGTACGTGCATATCTTAGGCGTGAAGGAAATGAGCGAGAGAATGTCATAAAGAACACAATCAATCAATAATAGAAAACGCATATTTAAAAGCATATGAATAAATGTCTATTTAAAAAAGAAATTTTATTACCATAGGCATAGCAGTGGTTACATTATCTGGTTTGTAAGATGTTATGTTGCTATGGAGTTACAATATTTACGCATTGCTGACTTCAGAAACAATATATACCCATCATTAAATGTAATGATACTTTCCAATGTATAATTTATAGAAAAAGCACGAAAGAATGTAAGATTATTATTTTTAAAAATGTTGAGCTGTGAATTATTGAAGATCTTTCTATCACTTAAGTTTTAACCGTATAAGAAACCAATATATTACTTAAACCATATGTTCCACATTATTTTAAAATCGGATAAATCCTCAATCTAATATTTTAGAATGCATGAAAAACGGTTCTGTCAAGGGAGATAACTCACAATAGTTGTGTAGAGAGTACACACGACTCCAACCGAGATGACGGATCCCCAAAGCGTAAATCCCGTCACTGAAACAAAGTTGAATTATGATCATAAGAACTCATGCTTTCTTTCTTTTTTTCTTAGTTATCATATGATCTTCATTTGTATACCAAGGACTTATTATTTGTGCTTTAGCTTCATCTTTGTCATAATGATCACACTCGCCATGGCCTTTATCATTATCATCATCATCATCATCATCATCATCATCATCATCATCATCACCATCATCATCATCATCATCATCATCATCATCATCATCATCATCATCATCATCATCATCATCATCATCATCATCATCATCATCACCATCATCATCATCATCATCATCATCATCATCATCATCATAGTCGTCGCTGGAACTTGTGATCGTGTAATTTTGTTAAATGGCAGGACAAAAATGAAGCGGATAACGTATGCAAAACATATTTTCATTGATATAATCAGAAGATGAAAGTTAGTCATTATTCAATAACGTGAAAAACAAGTTGATACAAGGAATTCAGTCAGGATTTATATTAAATGCACGTGTATTGCAATGAGAGTGCAACCTATCAACCCTTCATGATTTGGTTTTGTGAACATGCTTTTCGTGCAATATACATGATATGAAATAAATGAGTTTACACGCACTGTATGAACATTTCAAATATGCATTTGACATACCAGTATATGTGTATAATGTCATGATTTATAGAAACTGTATGGAGCACAGTGGTATAGTGGTTAGCAATGTCTCTCACGCCAACGGCTCGGGTTCGAATCCCGGTGGAGACACCAAACATTTGTGACCTGGGTCTTATACTCTATTTTGTCCTTGGGCAAGACACTTCTTCTACATTGCACTCAGTTCACCCAGCTGTACAAATGGGTACCTGGACATGGGAACGTATTGACCTATACGGTCTCACGGAGCGCTTCATTGGCGGCACTGAAAGTACGATTCATTCAGGGTAATAATTGTGTAGCGCCTTGAGCATGCATTGTGCATGGATATGTGCGCATTATAAATATACTATACTATAAAAGTTACTGGCAGCAGTGTATTTCACATTGTATACGCCATCTTTTACTTTAAAAAATCTTCTTTATGCAGATAGGATGCAATAATAAAGGATAATTCCTCTCTGTATTGTACATGATGTAATGGCATACTTTTTCAGTAAGATGATAGCCTAAAGGCATCTTGAAACTACCACAATAATACCGTGACGTTCTCTACCCAGTACGGTCACCGACCCGAATTTTTGTGCAAGTAGACCGTAGAACAAATAAAAATGCTGTCCTAGGGGTTGGGTTAGTGTGTTACATACAGAAAGCCTGTTGACTAGTGTCATTCAAAGGTAGTGTATATAGATACAGATACATGAAGGCCATAGCACGGTGGTCGCTCCGGGCCCATGTTGTACTACTTTTTTTTTTATAAAACACGCTATATGTCCGCTATATTTATGAACCTTTATGTTTTGTTTCCTCTTAAATATTATCATCACTGCTTTAAACACCCCCAAAGAATCAAACTGTAGCATACGACTTATAATAATTAACACACTGAATCCCTTTGAGTCATCATTCAACTATTAAATTTATATCTTTCGCAGTCTCTCAACATTATGGCACCAGACCAAATGCAACATTATTAGGGGAACGGATTCCAACGTTAGAGGCGAGAAGTGGGGGCCTATAGGTGGTTTCTCTTAATGTCGTTTCATGTATTCTTTGATGGTCCAAACCTCACACCAAATAAAGACAATTTGCACTACTCTATTGTGTTTCGGTTGGGCGTCGGGGCACATAGGAAGCTCATGAGGTCCACTGAGGTCGAACAAATACGTACTTGTTCTATAAGTATTAACGTAGTCTTTAATGAAGTCCATATTCTCGTACCATTGAAAACACATTACGTCACTATGTAATTTGCAATTCATATGTGCTGACATCTAATTATTACCAGTGATAATACAAGGGGTCAAATAGCTATAGGATTCCATGGCTAATACAACAGAATCTGATTGGTTTATAACGACATGTGTTTAATATGTACATGTATGCCGATTCAAAGTAGGCTGACAAAACACTTTTGCAGACCCATCTCCAAATACGTAACTTCGTACGGGTAATGTACTCAGAATTGTGTCCCCTCTCACAATTGACAATAAGAGTGCTCTGAGAGCACAAGAACCCCCAGGTTCCTTATCCTCCAAATAAGCAGTTTAACTTAATTTTATACGAAATATTAAATCTTATCATCTGCATGGATCTGCATTTAACGTGAAATGGTCTTTGTTCAGCTTGAAAAGTATTACATTGTCTGAATGATCTGTGAAATTAAATAACCGTGTCAAATATTGATGGCCTATTAAAGATTATGGTTACGTTTAGCACAATCGAACCTACATCAAGGTCAATGTCACAAGGTCAAAGGTTATAACATCAGTATGTGACATTGGAAACATAACATTTCCAAATGCTGACGAATTTAAGGTTAAAGACTTAGTGATGGTTAAATTCCAAAAGTGTTGTCTTTCATCAATGTCAAGGTCACTAAGTTAGAAAATACGACTATGTCGATGATCTTATGTCAAAGGGAACACATACATCAAGTATCAAAGACATCAAAAGTATAAAAAGTTTGAGTCACGCTAAGTTGAAGTTTAACCCACATCCAGAAAGCCGAGCGCTCTAAGTCAAGGACCATAACTGAAAATATTAACCCGATCGGTCCCCCAAAAGCACATGCGTATCACTGAAGTATATCCAAAGCATGTGTTAAGTTTCAGAAACATTGGAAACTTTGAAAGATACTGTCTTCGGGACGGACGGACGGACGGGCGGAGAGACTTCGCCATGGCAACAACCCAATTGGGTTTCACCTGTGGGTTAAAACTGCTCAAAAGGTTTGACGACCTTTCTCAACACCACGTGAATAGTCCTCGACTCAGTCAAGCGTGAACACCTTTTCAAGGAGCCAAGGCGATTTTTATCACCACGCTTAAAGTTCACAACTAATATTTTCAAGTATTGAGGTTGCTTATATGAGGAGGTCAGGGCTGGTTGTGAGTCATGTCATGCACAGTTTATACATGGAAGATCTATACATGCAAGATCTACACAAAGTCTACACATGCAAGGTCTACACGCAAGGTCTATACAAGGTCTACACGCAAGGTCTATACAAGGTCTACACGCAAGGTCTATACAAGGTTACACGCAAGGTCTATACAAAGTCTACACGCAAGGTCTATACAAGGTCTACACATGCATAGTCTATAAAAGTCTATACAAGGTCTATACAAGGTCTACACGCAAGGTCTATACAAGGTCTACACGCAAGGTCTATACAAGGTCTACACATGCAAAGTCTATAAAAGTCTATACAAGGTCTATACAAGGTCTATAAAGGTCTATACAAGGTCTACACATGGAAAGTCTATATATGCAAAGTCTATGCAAAGTCTATACAAGGTCTACACATGCAAGGTCTACACGCAAGGTCTAAACGCAAGGTCTGTATATGCAAGGTACTATACAAGGTTTATACACAAAATCTATACAAGGTCTAAACATGCAAGTCGAAACATGAAGTCTATACAAGGTCTACACATGCAAGGTCTATACGCAGGGTCTATGCATGCAAGGTCTATACGCAAGGTCTATGCATACACGATATATGCATGCAAGGTCTGTACAAGATCTGTACACGCAAGATCTACATATGCAAGATATATTCATGTACATGTACATACAAGGTCTATACAACATGAACTCACCAGCATTGAGAGCCAGGGAGGGAGCGTACAACACAATGGCCATGTACAACACCTGTAATGTACAAATCAACAAGTTCGTAAACATTGAAACGGTATAAATAAACGAATTTCAAGTTTTAAAGTAACAATTAAAACAATTGCATAATATATTTCTAGTGTTTTAATCAGAAATGATTTCAAAATCATACAACAACACTGTTTAAATGAGACGAATCATGCGCTTGTGTTGCATAGCACAGAGGACATAAACAAAATAAATAACGGATATAAAATGCATTGAAATTACAGCTCATTTGCATACGAAAGCATACACCGATAACGGACATTTGGATTTATTATATATATGTATTTCAAGGCGCAATTGTTAACTCTCACGTAAAGCTCATATGTTTCGGAGTACTTTTTAATATGAATATGATTTTAACTCACCATTTGGACTGAGAAGGTCATGGAGCCAGCTGTACGAACACCCTTGCTGAATCTGTACTCGAGATACTGGAAATAAAGATAATAAAATATACATGATATGGTCATAATAATAAATGAACTATACATCACATCTTCAAGTCCCTTTGCAGATGTTGCTGTAAACTTATGTGTATGTTATATCTAATTTGATATGATAATGAAAAAGTTAAAATTGCAGTGTTCTAGCAGATGGGAGCAAACCTACATATCCAAATTACGTGGCGTTTTAAACGACATTCATACATGCACAATGACATTTACTCGGCTGGGGATAGTTTATTAAATAGATGTGTTTTTTATGTTATGCTTTCCATTATGATATATCAGTGCAGACGCAACACAGTTGGTTCCAATCCAGCATTAAATTAGAACGTTTATCTAATGTATTAATAACGTCAACTCAAGTTAATTATAGGATGTCTTCTTAAACCGATTACTTCAAAGAACATCAAGTGACATATGCAATAACAATCTTTTGAATGAATCGCTGGATAGGACATTGGGGATTTAGCGGTTATCATGAGAGTGTGTTTTAAGGTGGTCAATATTCTGCATTGAGAATATACAATTTATGGTTTTGCGAGTCTTCATTCGGTATTCCTATTACGAAAAAAAGTATCCAACATCAATTCGAATTTTCTGCGTATAATTCATGTTACTGAACAATGCGATGCCCCCTGAAGTAAACCAAGACGGAATAACTCCCAATTAATGTAACTTCAAGTTAATATAACAGTTACTCATACATGACGCAAACATTGTAACTTAAATATCTATCAGAATACCACATTTTTTAAAATTGAAAAAACAAACCCAGTGAAATATTAGTTATAGTATTTTTTTTACGCTTTTTGCGTTCTGTTACCTTCTCGTAATCAATCGAAAGCTCCTATCTCAATGAGGGGCGAGAGTTTTTCCCTTACGGGAAATAAATTACATCTTGCGAACAAACAACACAAACAAAAACTGAAGCTACATGTAGTTTGTCATTAATTCCAATTCCAAATAAGCAAAACACATGCAAGGAACAATGATGATTGATATCAACTATATAGACATGTAGGTCAAACTGTCTTGCTTATCTGTGAGTAAAAGTGCTTGCCCGTGAAATTCAAACCGACATGAGTGTTTTGGCACGGCTTATTAAAAAATCGCCTACAGGTAATATATATGCAGTATACAAACACTGTATAAAAATTTTACTCTTGCTGCGAATGCCATAATTGCATTGCTTCAACGTCCATAAAGCACACTAAATTAGATGTTAGCGGCAGACATGTACGTAAACATGTACATATACACTATCTAGCCATAGGAGACGCCTATATTATTTGCTTTTTTAACCCCCGTGTGAAACCCAAGGGGGTTTATGTCGTGGCGCTGTCAGTCTGTCCGTCCGTCCGTTCCGAAAACGGTACTTGTGTTCTGAAATCAACTCCACCCACAGATTTTGACCAAGCTTTCTGAAACTTAACACATGCTTTAGATATACATCGGTGATACGCATGTGTTTTTTGGGACCGATCGGATTAATGTTTTCAGAGTTATGGCCCTTGACTTAGAGCGCTCGGCTTTCCGATTTCAGACTGACAGTACATGTGTTCTGAAATCAACTTCTCCCACAGATTTTGACCAATCTTTCTGAAACTGTACAAATGCTTTGGATATACATCGGGGGACATGCATGTGCTTTTTGGGGACCGATCGGATACATTTTGTCAGAGTTATGGCCCTTGACTTGACTTGAGTGTTTGGCTTTCCGATTTCAGACTGACAATAACTTTTAATTTGTCAGCATTTGAAAATGTTCTGTTTACAATGTCACACACTGAGGTTATAACCTTTGATATTGTGACCTTGACCTTGATGTAGGCTCCATTTCATGAGAAACTTAACCATAATATTTGATTGATTGGTGATAGGCCATTGACATTTGCCATGCTTATTTATTTTTAATAGATTAAACTGCTTATTTGGAGGATAAGGAACCCGGGGGTTCTTGTGCTCTCAGAGCACTCTTGTTGTAAAATGAAATCATTTCTAAAATTTGATTAATGGTGGTCTCCAAGTTATGCTGAAACAAAACGTGATAGATTTTAGATCCTCACTTGTAAATTGAACTAATTGTAACTTTGAAACGGAAAAATTCTTTAAAAAACCCATTAACATTGATTTACAAATTTACATGCAACGATTTTATCTTTGACTATGTGTACATAATAAACATAATGACATCATAATGGGTACATGGGTAATCTCTAAAGAACTCTAAAGACGATCTTGGACTGAATTTTATTTGGAAATTTCAAAGTAACAAAAGTGCCTTATGCCTAAAAACTGTTGTGATTAACAGATATTATTTAGCAAAATGGATGTCAACAATGGATAATTCTTCCAAATTAACTATTTATAGTATCTTTGAAACGCCATCATTCCATTTTGAACAATACTAAAGTTTCTGCTCTACAACAACTTGACGCACTTCCTTTCACTCGAGACAGGTTGATGGCGAAGAAGCCCAGTTAATGTATAGAATGTACTCTTTGTAACTTAAATGATCTTTCAGATGAATTTCATTATTTGTTATAAAATAAATTCCCAAACATCACTAGAATAGACCAAATAGGTACACAATGAATGGTTTATTTAAATACCAATAAGTTAGGAACAGGAGCTCTAACTTTTCTTTAACATTATAGTTATTTCTTTGTTCAAGAGGTTTCATAACCATACATGTACATCAGTATCAGATGGACTAGTTGTACATTGTGTGTTGTATACATGTGACATTGTTTTATGTACATCGTATGCTGCAGTTTGCAGCCTGAGTGAATACAAGTTAAGTTTAGTTCAGTTCAGTTCAGATACTCAAGTGTGTTGTAAGAAGTCAATGTGTAAATGTATGCTCTTGAGACCAGTTTAACAAGTTGCACAAGCACTCTCTCTTTGATGAAATAGGAATATGAGCTCACCATGCCCTAGTCACGTGTGATACGACATACATGTACATCATTAGTCATTCACCTGTATTGTTAACATTTAAAGGCGCTGTACATTTTTGGCATACTTTTTACTCAGATGTACTTTTTATAACTAATGTCTATCGAAAGTTTATACAATATATTGTTACGTACGAGGGTGAAACATCTCAATGCACGGCCCGACAAGTCGTGTACTATCCATAGAAAACGGTTATCCGTATTGGAAGAAAATGGTGCGACGTATACAGCGACACTGATGTGGAACTCTTCAGTGTGAGAGGTAGATTTGTCAAGGGAATTTGAGAGTTCAGACAGCAAGATGGATGACCATTCCATCGCGGTGCCATATTTAAAACTCTACTCTGATTGTGTATGCATCGCTACATTGGTCAGATCACTTTAACTATCGTCGAGCGGCCATCTTGAACTGGCCACTCGAAAGGATTATGGACTCACTTGGCTTAACCGAATCATGTACAGTCCCTTTGAAACACTTTTTATTGATTGACAAGTACATTGTATTATTCAGCCATTAATCGCTCTATTTCAGTAAAAAAAATGCGTGCTACAGCACCTTTAACAAGAAATCAGACACCATAAAGTTGCTCAAAGCAGTTTGTGTGATGGTAAACCCAGCACACCAAGGTATGGTTTGTAATCATTGCCTCGTGATCATATAGACTCACTGCATGTGAAATGAAATACATTATAATAATTACAATGCTTAAAGTATCGTATCGTTTTAATGTTTAATGCATGTCGATGAGGGCGTTAACGGGCTTTCTTAGACTATTGAAATGGAGGTTAAAAGGAACGCCTGGAAAGAACGTTGAGATTTATCTTCATGTCATTCTCACTTCGGAAGATAAGAGTTTTAAAGTGTAAACCTTATATGACTTTCTGCGTAATCGAGCATCCCATGAATCATTCTGTGCGGTTCATTATTTGGTCCCTAAACGTCTCTTTCATATGAGAACTCATCTGAGAATACTTAATAGGTTTTAAGGTCGAGCTGACATCCAGTTTCAACTCAACGGGGAGTTCAGATGTTGGATAGTTATTCAGTAAATCGTTCAGTAAAGTGTCTCTCGGTAAGCTAAACAGCTTTAAGGATGCAATATCAAGCAATCTGCATCAATATCAAGCGACAAAAACGGATATTTTATTTTTGAAAAAGCAAATAATATAATTTTCAAATGAGCATGATATCCCAATATAGGCAATAGGGACACAATTTTATCTTGACATTTGAAGCTTTTGTTAACTTGGCTTACTGTTCTCTCTTCCCACCGAGCTTACTCCCTTCAGATTTCCGATCCTAACTCTGAAGGGAGTAACCTCTGTGGGAGGAGAATGACTGTTAGCATGGGGTAACCATTATTGATAACTGCGAAGGTCAAGTATTAAAATGCATTGCTGAACGTAATAATGATTATTTAGATTTGAAACATGTTTTTGTCAAGTCATCTCATGATTTGTTTGAGTGGCATTTTAGAAGTTGGAAGTCAAATAAGGACAAGTGTATGGATGACAACTTCTTTATTCGGAAGGTTGCGACGTTTCGGTACAGATTCTTGAGATGCTTGAAAACGGTCATCCATACACTTGTCCTTATCATCTCATGATTATGAAATCTGATGTACCACATACAAAGACATACAGACACATTTATTTCTTAACCAAAATTAAATTATTATTTATTCTAACGAGGAAAACAACTATGACTTCCCCATGTGAACTGTCTCTCCACTAGGGATCCACACGTCACGTATCAATGTGAAGTGTCTCTCCATTGGGGATCCACACGTCACGTATCAATGTGAACTGTCTCTCCACTAGGGATCCACACGTCACGTATCAATGTGAACTGTCTCTCCACTAGGGATCCACACGTCACGTATCAATGTGAACTGTCTCTCCACTAGGGATCCACACGTCACGTATCAATGTTAACTGTCTCTCCACTAGGGATCCACACGTCACGTATCAATGTGAACTGTCTCTCCACTAGGGATCCACACGTCACGTATCAATGTGAACTGTCTCTCCACTAGGGATCCACACGTCACGTATCAATGTGAACTGTCTCTCCACTAGGGATCCACACATCACGTATCAATGTGAACTGTCTCTCCACTAGGGATCCACACGTCACGTATCAATGTGAACTGTCTCTCCACTAGGGATCCACACGTCACGTATCAATGTGAACTGTCTCTCCACTAGGGATCCACACGTCACGTATCAATGTGAACTGTCTCTCCACTAGGGATCCACACGTCACGTATCAATGTGAACTGTCTCTCCACTAGGGATCCACACGTCACGTATCAATGTGAACTGTCTCTCCACTAGGGATCCACACATCACGTATCAATGTGAACTGTCTCTCCACTAGGGATCCACACGTCACGTATCAATGTGAACTGTCTCTCCACTAGAGATCCACACGTCACGTATCAATGTGAACTGTCTCTCCACTAGGGATCCACACGTCACGTATCAATGTGAACTGTCTCTCCACTAGGGATCCACACGTCACGTATCAATGTGAACTGTCTCTCCACTAGGGATCCACACGACACGTATCAATGTGAACTGTCTCTCCACTAGGGATCCATACGTCACGTAGCAATGGCTGTTCACTGTTGCATGATGGTCAAAGTGACAGAAAGGGAAATGTTACCTACACCAAGGTAAGGGACACAATGTTTCACGACCTCTTCTGAAAGGTCCCATCACAAGGTATACGCAGATATCAAAGTCCTGTCACTGACACATCAAGTTAAAGTTAAAATTAAAGTTTTCATGTCAGCCAACTTCCCTCGCAAGTCTCAATCACTGGCTAATGTAAGACTTGCTGCATTTTATTATAGTTCTGGATATGGCAGGTGAATAGGTATCTATGAAATATAATTTGAGATTGCAAAAAGAAAATAACTAAACCGTCTTGCTTGAAGGGTGAGGGTGAAGAGCCATTGGTCCCAGTCACAGGGGCGTTTATCGCTTAGAAACAGCGTTTGAAAGACATATATCTATTTTGACCCTACCCTATTACTATATAAAAGGAAAGGGTGTAACGACGGCCTATTAGCTAGAACGAAGGCCCTGTAACCTGGATATGGGCTACTCCGGGTCAACTGAATGTCAAGGTCATAATGGCTGACATTTAGTGACGAGCGCACTGCATGGTGATGATTTGAGACAAAATGCCGTAGTACAGTCGGAGAAAGGATATGTAGGTATTGGAATTGTTTTGGAATCTGTAGTTTCACTCTGCGGTTCGAATATGCCGATTCATAGGTGCTGTCAACATTGCTGTATCTGGCCTGAAGTGAATGTACTGGCTGTTTCAGTCAATTTAACTCAGTAAAACAAGGCATTTCTGTACCGACGTCTCTGACACAACTTGGTTGAACGTTACTGCTGATCACCGTATGGTGTTCTCGTAATAGGCGTAGTTTGTACTTTGTAGATTAACCTACTGACTTACTTATACCTACAAGTCTACGGACACGTGACACTTAAACTCTGGCTGTAATGTCCCGCATCTAATGTATTCTTGGCTAGTCCAGTGTACATTAACAAAAAACGTTCAGACATTATACGGCAAACATTAGGATAATAATAATAACTTGACTTGAGTTTAAACCAAATATGAAGGCACAACAAGAAAATCGTAGCGTGATGTGCCTCTATTTCTTTGAAGGTTCGCTTTCCTTTCAGGAAAAAAATCTTCAGCAATTGAGCCGTGAATCTTCCTCAATAGAATAACCAGATGATACAGCAAAATTCTTTGAAATAATATTTTTAATCCTAGTATTCAGAAGACACATACGTGTCTTTTGCCGTGTATTTACGTCAATAGAATTACCATATTATAAAAGCAAATTCTTAAACAATGTATTTCCTGTTTATTGTAAACCAAAGTCGATCACACTTGCACAGGTCAACTTGCCATCGGGGCACTCCAAAAGTGCATAGGAATGTTGTAGTATTTAATAAAGCCAGTCAAATAGAATATTTGCAAAATTGAAGCTTCTCAATACTTAAAACCTATTAAAGGATGTTCGCTCCTTCCTGTTGAACTTCAAAAATAAAATATGATTAAGTAATGATTTTTGTCATTTTTATTTACTTCATGATATTCTACATCATCTACATAGTTTTAAAAAAACAAATGAAATAAAGAAACTGTGACTTTAGAACCTCTTAAAAAGTGCTTTAAGAGCATAAATGGCCTAAATTTGACTAAAAAGGGTGGTTTTCAGGTACATTTTTTGTCAAAGCTTAAAAAAACCACACTACCATATATATTTTCCATCGATTTCAGTAGGGGAACATGAACTTTGTAACATATCAAAAAAGAAAAAAAAGTTTTTATACTAGAAATCTAGTATTTTAAAGTTTTTAGCAGTTTGTTTCTGATTTTCCCATAGACTTTTCAATCATATACTTTGATCTTTTAAAATATATAAATTAGAAAAAAAGTTTAATACTATAAATTTGAGGAGCGAACATCCTTAAGCATTCTGACAACTAATCTTTAAAACAAAGTCATATTCATTTCGTAGATTACGAACAATTTCAACAGATAAAATTTGACTTACGTACCCAGTCTAGCCGAATAGAAATGTACATGAAACTGTAATGAATGTCATACTTTCTGGACATGCGCGTTGTTATTATTACAAGCATTATTGTGAGTTACCGATATTTTAACATCTTATAAACAGTTGATGAACACAACACGACTCAATCTCTGAAAAAATGATATTGAATATGTATACTTGGTATGTGTGTTATGTTGACATTGGGCCAAAGATCAATACCTGTGTTTCTATAGCGTTCAAGTAGGCCTCTGTTTATTGGGTGTCTTATCAAAGCTGCTGGTGTGTTATTATAACGTCTGTATGCAGACTCGCGCGTATGACCGACTCTTACATACACACACGATGCAGGTCAGGAATTACGTTACCTCGTTTCAATGATAGGGTCTGAATTTTCATAATATCTATTCTCAAAAAGGTGCTTTACATGTATATGATACTGTCGTGCTATAGAATACGGTTAAAGCAACGATAATGTCAACTTAAAGAATGGTAAAAGTGCCATGCTAAAGGCTACGTAATTGATCTCTGAGGGTCAAGAGTTTGCGGTTGCCTTTGCCACAAAAACGTCTCGGAATGCCGTCAGGTTATGGTTGCTGAACTAAACCAGTGATGTGTCGTGTCGTATTAATTTTACCGTAATATATATTATTTCGCAGAAATTTCGATAGAGACTGCTTCTGGTGATGTCTGTAGTTTATACTTAGAGAACCTTTCTACGGATGCTGTCCAATGCATGTTATTTTGTCTGCTTTTGATCCGGAATTTAAAGCCACCCATGATAACATCTTGGCCACCTCTTCTCATGGCTGTCGCGATGTTATCCTTGCTATAGTTCGCATGAAATATATCATGCTAAGGTTTTGTCAGGAACATGCCAAGGAAGGTAGTACGGCTAACTTCGTGTCTTTCGTACATTTCCGTGCACGGTCTTACGGACCTACACGGTCGTACGATGCTCTTGGGAGAGGCATCGAAGGTACAGTTCATACGGATCATATGAACTGTTCGCTTTAAACATGGCACTGTGCAATTGTACTTTACAATGAACCTTTATGTGTGTAAGATTATTGTATATTTACAGACTATCTACACACAGAGTTCTTTACGAATATCACGTGTCCCTTTAACTAGAGTGATCACTAGAGAAATGAGATTTTGAAATAGTAACCCTCATCTGCCTTATTCGAAATAGACAATAACATTGTCAACAATGCCGTACATTTTACATGATGCTTAATGTTGACACAGTCAATGATACGACCATTCTAGGTCAACAGTTATATATGACCTGACATTGTATGCGTTTTCAGAGTATGTTGTGAGTATGTCAGAACTAGGATATAATAAACAGCCGGCGAACAACAGTATGCTTACTGAACTACTACTATGATAAGAAAGGATAACAAAAAATATCCGAGATATTTTAATCTCCGAGTGATAACGATTATCTCCAGTAACCAACTACATAGTTTTGTAGTGTTCATTTGCCCGGTAGTTAAGTCGATATAACATGTTTGGGAAGCTTTCTATCTGAATTGGGATCAATCTGCTGACGATTCATTTCTTCAACAATTATAGCATGTTACATTCGATGTAAGAATTGCCAGATGTTCTGTTTTCTTATTGTTACAGTAACATTTTGACAGCACAGTGTACAACATATCAAATTTCAATGGGTTAAAATAGACTTGCCATCTGGTGCTTCTGGTTATGATTGTGCCTCATAGTTCCCTCCTACGATAAATTCATATTACGTGAAGAGAATGTTTAGAATCTCAACAAATCACACAAGGTTGTGTTGATTAAAGTAAATAGAGGATGTCTATAGCATTAAATGAAAAGGATCCGTAATAAAATGGCGCAGCAGAGTTTACAATGGACCTTAATATATTGCGGCATTTTACCACAATTTTACCACAACAGCTCGACGCTTTCTCAGCATTGTGTTACCTATACTAACTTAGAGATGCGGGCTCGGCGGATATCAGAATAATTTTATAAAACTATTGAAACAATTCACATAAAATACTTCCAGAGAATGTTATGACTGACAAATGCAGCTTGTAACGCCGTTCTTGGACAATGTGGATGGCAATCAATACATGCAACACTAAGTATTGAAGTGAATTGTATATTTACTCAAAATTAATCATCATGGACAACAGAAGATGTCCAAAACTGCTTTATAACAAACAATATAATTTTGAACTTTTTGAACGAACGTCATGAGTATGCTATCTTAAGGGCATATTATTTTGATTCGGAATTGGGATCATATTGGATTTGATTCATCGGATTTGGATATAATGATAGGCATTCTTGTCTAGTAGCTACTGTAATTGCATTTCAGTCTACAACACGTATGCTTTATGTCAAATTCACATCATCGCAAGCCTGTAAGTTCACGGTTAAATGTCACGCGCACAGAAACATCATACGCTGTTTTATGACATTCGGGACCGCAGGGCAAGGTATATGTCTTAAACAGTACACGTATTATACCTACACGTATTATACCCATACATGTATTATATCTACTTCGTTTTTCCGTGGATAGTATGTCAGGATGTTAGTCCGATAACTCTACCAAGCGTACATAATAAATGTACAACTTTTGATCGATCAAATTTGTCAAGCTCACCACTTATAAATAAGAAAAGAATTCCCATACAGTTGTGCTGATTTGGTGTTTGTAAATATGTATGTCGTAAGTGCAACCTGTGCCATTGTCTTTGTTACTTTGTTACTACTTATGAAGATTTAGAGATAAGATTAAATCTATAATGCAAATTATTGATAGTATCTTACCTCATAAGCACTGGTGACTTTAAGGTTATAGAAGATGGGGATAAAGATGTGAGCAGACGCAGCCATCACGAAAAAATATGACAAGCCGATATACCAATACATCGTCGTGTAGCTGTACATTTCAGCCGGCGTCCCTAGCAACGTGATGGCAGACATGAAACTGGCAACCAAAGACAATGCCACCGTGATCGGGTTCATCTCCTTCCCAGCCATCAGGAACACCCGCAGATTGTTTCTTCTTCTGTCTTTGATGGCGTAGAAGACGCCAATTCCGGCGGAAAATGTCAGAACTCCCGCAAAAATGACATAGTCCCACGGGCTGAAGACGTTCTTCACGCCTGTCTGGTAGCTGTACCCCTCCGACATGCTGGAGAGAGAGGAGAGAGGCGGAGTGCACTTCACTGGACAGCTTCTCCGTGTCGACCTTCCCTGAGAGAGCCTAGCGCACGACTGTTGGTGTACCTGTCAGAAAAAGACATTAACCTATTCACAACAATGTGACTAGTGGAGACACGGTTAGAACGCAACGCACGCTGTTGTTCTCTGAGATTTCTTTAAGGCCTTCCAAGATGCGAAAAAGATATGGGCTGAAATGCGGGTTTAAATGTATATATATATATGTGTATATATATATATATATATATATATATATATATATATATATATATATATATATATATATATATATATATCGCTGCATCAACACATCCTATATATAAAGATAAAACCCGGCACACGCTGTTGTTATGTGAAAGGACACTTCCTTATAGCCTTCCAAGAATCAGAATGAAGTTTTCCGTAAAAAATAACAAATCGTCGTCTTTTGACAACATTTTTATGATTCAAAATTGTCAAACGCCCGAGGGAAATTTAATAACGTATCTAGATGAATTATTGCTGCATCGCTACACTCTAAATATAATGATATCGCGACACGCGCCGTTGTTCTATGAAATGACAAAAGTCTTCCAAAATCAGAAAGAAGGATTTGGGTACAACTATATGGAAATGACATTTTTTTACGAATTAAATTAATATGAACAACGGGGGAACGCCAGGATCCCATGTATACAACGTACCTATCGCAGCATCACTTCTCCACATATATTAGGCTAATATATGTACTTTGCATTACGCTTAACATGTTAATCGGATACATTGTATACTGTTGGTACTACAAGCATGGATCATCTTGTACAAGGTATATGTACCAATATTTGTTTATATAAAGCAGTGGGCCATGATACACTTACTTCTTTGCATATGATTTGCTGAACAAGTAAAGAGCTCACCCTTTACAACGTATATCCTGTGGAGTACTCCTATAAAGTTCACCCTATTCAACGTTAAGTATTATTTTTGTAAGAAATGTATATTGATATAGCGCTATGCAATGTGTAGCTTTTCTCTGAGAGTCTCACACGCTGAGTATCCTTCTCTCGAGTCTGAGTTCATAAGCTGCCCGATTCACTTTGACCTCACCTGCTTTGCACTGTCTGTTTTCCCCCTCCGGCATGTAGTCTACGTCAGATTGTCTCCGAGTGTGATTGACAGTTTGGGCTTACCCTCCCCTTCCGCGTACGAAAACTTAGCTGCATGTACCTGGTTGGTTTAGGACACGTGGCCTTGAAATGTTAACTAACAGGATTTGTTATCAGTAACTGCCTAAACATGCCATTTTTATAAGTAAAATGTTTTTAAAAAAATTTGCCGCGTACCTGATGGCTGAAAAGCAAGTGCTTTTGATAAGCAAATGATTTAAAGGTTCTGTTCGCTTATAACACGCAGATATGCAGACTGTTTTGACGCGTACATCTATTCAATGTAGGTTTGATAAGCAGGATGTTTATCGCGTACCTGTTCGCTGTAACACTTGTACTTGTGGTATGCAAATGCTTTTGAAATGTTACCTTTACTAACTACTACTACTGACAGACAGACAGATGATTTTATTTGTATAAAAGGCCATGAGGCCAACAGTACACATTGACATTCATAGTAAGATAAAATCCGGCGCGCCTTGACATTTCTTACATTTTAACTGTACGTGAAGATATTACTTTTGAACAATACAGGGCTAAACGTAATAAGACGTTTGCTGAATTTGAATTCAAGAGAGTTATGAATTTATGTAAATTAGGGTTGTTGTAATAATAACATGGTAGGTATTTGATTCGTAAATCAGTATATGATGGACATTCTAGTAATATATGGAACTCATTTTCTAACTTATTTGGACAATATGGACACATGGCAATGGTGATATCTGCATCTTTTGATCTTCTATATAATTGTATGTTAAAACCAGCAATACCACATCGAAATTTTGTCAGTGCTCTGCGCAAATAAAATGAAGGTAATACTCGTAAATACCTTTCTGGCATTATATCAAGTTTATAAGTTGAATATGTGTTCAAACATTTGGAAGAAGTCACAGTGGTTGACCACTCTTGATAATAAATATCTTAAAGTTTACATCTTTGCTTGAATATGTTCAAGAACAATTCTTTATTGCCTACATCCTGATTAAACGAAGCAGAAGACAAGTCATACTGGAACAGTAACTACTACTATTACTATTTGTTACCTTTTGTCACTGAGCAAAACAAGACTTTTGTCTACCTTACCTTTTTCACTTAAAGCCTCTCCAACTCTCGCTATCCAATACAAAACTAAGGCAACGGAAAATCCCTTTCGCTTTGTTGAGACGGGTTTATATCATAGTTGTGAAGCTGCAGACTTCACCTGATGTTGACCCTCACTGGTGAAAAGAGCAACACAACAGGTATGTTAGCTTCGGTCGGTGATCGGTCTCGACTCGGACCTGGCACGACCCGTGGGGCGACCCGTGGGCAAATAGTCAGCCCACCTGACTTCAGCATGTTTCAGAGGAGACGTCCCCTATACTTCATGTAATGGGGAGGAGAGAGTGGCCCTTTACTGAGGTCCGATGTAAACAGAAAGTCAGCATCCTTCATCGTTCTTTAAAGGGGCTGTAACACGTTTATTGCAAAAGTTATTCCTATTTATAATGAAAGTTTGTGTCATTTAAATTTACTTTAGAGGATAAACCATCTTATTACACAAACCAATCGTTCGTAGTAGTAATAAAGGTGTTGCGTATAAAGCAAAAAATGCAAGGCGGCCATTTCATTATGAACACAATTTATTATTTCGAATGACAAAAACGATTCCCATGGCCTTACTTAGCCATGTGCACTCATTTTTAACTTGATTTTCCAAGAGATAAGGGTGTTTTCCTTTTGTAAAATTATTTTTCAAATACATTTTCATCGAGTTATTTGAGCGACTGTCCCTTTAAGAGGAAACTATCAAGGGCAACGGGAGTCGGCAGACCTCAGACGATGATCCAACAGTCACCTGAACGTATGTTTCAATGAACACATAATAAAGATACGAAAGAACGAGAGTTTTTAAGAAGGTGTAGGCTTTTTTACGTATAATCAGTACCAGCGTCAGAAATATCAATTAATCGGTATAAATCATTGAATGGAAGTGATTTGTGGCATACTCGAACAATAACATAATCACTATTTGGAAATAAGGATGACACGTGTGCATGTTTCGACAATGTATATTTTACAATTACAAATATAACGACAACCTGATTGACAAGTGACTTGTAATTCAGGACTACTTAGAAACTTGTCCGTCATTATAATCGACATTTCCTAAAGGAATAAAAAGAAGCAATGACTGATCACCTGTCTTTGAGTAATCAATAATATAACTAGTATCACAATGTTAAACTGTCATTCTTCAAATAATACGTTCTTAAGAGAAAACAATGAGTGTATACAGACATTATGTGTACTTCTCTGGATGACATTTATAAGTGGAATACATAAGAAGTCGATGTTATTAGTATGTTAATGAACGACGCCTCGGAGCAAAATGTTTCTCTTCTATTGGGTACATTTTGTAGATAGTGATAATGGACCAAACCAACCTCCTGAAACGGCCTGTATGTTCACAATATACAATTTGTCAACACATCTTGCTTTAAATACATAATAATATGAACTAAGCAAATTTTATAATTTTAAACAATAGGATGTTAGGCGCTGAAGCACGTTTTTTGGCTGAAATAAGTCGATGAAGTGTATTTGAAAAATAATCTCACAAATAGTAAATCCACCATTTGTCTTCGGAAAATCAAGTTAAAAAATGAGTGTATATGGTTCGGTAAAGCTATGGGAATCTTTTTGTAATTCGAAATAATAAAATGTGTTCACAATATAATCGCCGCCATGCAATTTTTTGATTTATACGCAGCACCGTTACTACTACTACTACTACTACTACTACTACTACTACTACTACTACTACTACTACTAGTACTACTAGTACTACTACTACTAATACTACTACTACTACTACTAATACTACTACTACTACTACTACTAATACTACTTCTACTACTACTACTACTACTACTAATACTACTACTACTAGTATTACTACTACTACTACTACTACTAATACTACTAATACTACTTCTACTACTAATACTACTACTACTACTACTACTACTACTATGTAATAAGATAGTTTACCCTCTAAAGTACTATGGCTGATATACACTATCATTATAAATGTGAAATTTGAAAAAATAAGTTTTAAAAAAAACGTGCTACAGCGCCTTTAAGATCTGAGTTGTTTGATTGCTAGACCTGAACAGTTATGTGTTGATAATCAAACAATGAAATGTTTCTGCCTACAAAAAGAACACACTTCATAATGTACCATATTACAGACATGATTTAATGAAATAATATAATATATGTTGGGATGTGATGTATGATATAAAAATATGATATATGACGTCATGGATGTGAAATGATTTGATAGATATTATTATGTAACATGAATAGATGTCAAATGACAGATATACATGTGTTAGACGTGATGTATTATGCTGTTACATGTATTGTACAAATATGTAAATATACGTACGTACTATAGGCCTGTGGCCTTCAAGTATTGAAATAAAGATTTAATGTACCATAGTCTATACTTACCCCCGAGCAACGAATCAATGAATTTGCTTCGTTGTAGATTGATACTGATTGAAGAGGGGCATCACCATCACGAACAAGGACGTTACTGTGTAACAGCATGTGTGTTAAATGTAAAATGTTATATTTATTAGATTACAAAAAGTATGCATTCATGTAATTCGTGAATGACGTTACATTTCTTAGTGTAGCATCCAATATCATCACGCAAGAGCAATTGTCAAGACTACAAAGGATTCAGAATGCTGCGGCTAGGATCGTGTCCAGGACAAGAAAGTCGGCACACATTACACCAGTGCTTATTAACTTGCATTGGCTCCCGGTACATGCACGGATACAATTCAAGGTTCTGGTATTTGCCTATCAATGCTACCATGGATCAGCCCCATCCTACCTCGCCGAGCTGACTGAAGTCTATAAACCGTCAAGAGCCCTTCGTTCAGCAAACCAGCATTTGTTCCACGTTCCAAAAATGAACTTAAAACGATTTGGCCAAAGATCTTTCAATTACAGTGCAGCAATTCTCTGGAACAAACTCCCAAATGAACTCAAGGAACTTAAAACACTCGCCGTCTTCAAATCTCATCTAAAAACACATCTCTTCCGAGAGTCATACCTGGACTAATGTGCCACCATGTGCTATTTCAAATTGTCAGAGTAACTTCAGACTTTTTAGCGCTATGAGCATACACTTGGTGTATGGAGTTGGCGCCATACAAATGGACTTATTATTATTATTATTATTATTATCTATCTTTAACATGGTCATCTCAAGACATACTGTTTGTACGATGACGTCATACGATTGAAAGTTTCACTGAGTAGAATAACATGCTGCTTCACTCAGTGAAAATACGCATATTATTTCAATGGGATGACGTCATATTACACCATTGAAATATGATAAAACGTTGTAAGCATTTTACAGAAACATCACTGTGTTGGTACCTTTCTTCTGGAATTGTTTTATTTATGTGAACAAGAAACAATACTAATGTTCCTTCCATTTACTACCTGTACATACACACAACACACTTATTATGGTAGTTAATGAAATGGGCAAATTCGGTGCAAACGTAATGCTAATTTAATTTACATAAGGAATGACTACAATTCAAATATCATGCTAATTATTCACACGAGTAAACACGTTGGAGGTATAAGTTAATTTCATTTGTTAAAACAGAAATATTGATTCAGGCAGATTTGGGTTGTAGGCAGATTGGGACCACTCAACTATCACCTCGGACTTAAACATACATGATAAATGAGGTAAACCAACTTGGGGACTAGAATAGATCTACACAATGGGTACGGTGTACTGAAAGATAGACATCATGGTCAAGTAGGATTAAATCGTAGACTCAAGGCAATATGGATCTCTTGAGATAAATAGAGTGCTCGTTGATATCACCATCTTTATTTGCTTACCTTCATTTTCACACTTACTGAGACACGCCAATACGTCAAGACATTTACTACTCACATAATCCCGAGGGTGGATTCATTTATTCAACACAAACACATGGTATGAGCTTCATTCTTTGGGATTAATTGAAGTGGATTGATTATTTTGTAAACATGTATCAGGCATCAGTATGCCATTGCACCTCTTTGGTCCCATACCTACTCTTAACATGTATTCTGTAAAGGTCTCTTTGGAAATGTGTTGATTGGTGCCAAGGAAATCTGTTTTACAGTTAACATGAAGCGATGTTTGATATCATTATTTATTAACCATCGGTGGATTATAAGCGGAGTCGACATTTCCATATCAACCATTGTTTCAGCATGAGTTCAAGCATTTCGTGACGTCATACGACAATTGTTCGTTATGTAAATCTAGCAGGACGGCGCAAGATATTATATATATTATATATGTTTATTAACAAGATACAAAGTATATCTTTAATAATGTGTTTGCTTGATGTTGTTGCTGTTGTTGTTAGAATTCCGGAGTGACGATGATGTTCATGTCCGTAGGGTATTCGTATATAAATGTGACTTCAAACACAGATGATAAAATAAGTAATAAGAAATAAGTAATCTTGCCATAAGCAATATACGGGAGACGCCTTATGATAAACATCAATGGATTATACAAGATAACTGTAAAAGAAAACAAATGAACGTTGATCAAAGTACAAGCAGAATTTCTGCGAGCTCACGATGAGTAAAAATTATCAACACTCTTGGAGGGCAAATATAGTCACAGCCCACATATCCCCGGAAGCAGTTTAACATAGCATTGATTAATTGGAAATTATTTGTAGTCAATCATGTTAATGACGAACAATAATTTCAGTGAACATTCTGAAATTTAAAATTTCCAGAAATGTAATAAAGTCCTTATATGTCACCGTTATATGCACCTTGGAATTGAAAACCCCAAAAGACACACCGGCAGCATATAGGTTAATTTCACACCAAATTTGAAGTTTCCAAAATTAATAAAGATGTTTTTGATCTATGCTCTACCGGAAACGATGTTTGACACACGGACGGACACGGGAGGCTCTACAGTAAAAGGAGTCTTGACTCGCTGTTCGTATAGAACGTGTATTGAAATTGTATTCAACTTTGTACTATGAGATTATACTCGTTACAAATTGAAGACTAGTGTAAGAAACAATTGAAAAGAGCAAATCTCACTTTAGGAAGATCCAATGATATAGTTGTAGTTATAGTATAGTTAAATAAAAACAAAACATCTCGAAAGGTGTCATGAAACGTGCAAAACGAGTAAATATGTGTTTTCAAGAAAGCAAACGCATTATTATTTTAATATAATAACAAGTTCCTACGCCACGTCTTCAAACATCAATTCCAAAGGTGACCCTGCTGACAGTGACGTTACTAAACCCATTGTCAGTATAAAGTACATTGAGACCTGTTGATAAATAGTGAACCAGATTCCTTGACCTCCATTAGCATTGTGAATAAGGGCGAATCAGAGCAACACAGAACTGGTTCTACTGGCAGAGCAACCTGTTTCGGTAACCCTCTGTCCATCCTACAAATGTCACGTGTACCTGGGAAAGCAAAATTGTTTAGAAGACATGTTTATCAAACTGATTCATATGAAATCATTGCGATATAAACCTTGGAGCCAAAGAAACGTCACTTCGTTTTCAAAAGAGTAAAAACAAAATACTGCTTCCTGAGAAAGGCGATTTTGAATGTTTTTGATAGGCACATGTCTTGTAAAGTACTCACAATTCCATATATCGGAGTATGATACTGTTATTTTCAGGTATGATCAAATACAACAGGGATGTTAAATTGCTTTTTCAAAATGTTTTTCAGCCACAATATTAAGCATTTCAGTTTTAAAACTATGATATGTAGAAATATAATTAATAAAGGATGTTATGGACATAAATATTGACTTTAATTGTTTAACGCATCGTTACTGTAGGACGCAAGGAAACAAGTAAAAGGCCCTTTTTGAATATCCTATCCCACCTAGTTAAGGAGATTGTATAACCATGATTTCTTAAAAAGCGTGTTTGTCAGAAACATGAACAGCTATTGTATTTAAAATATTAAAATTAAGTTTATTTGTCTTTTGAAGTCAATATGTAACTCTGTTTCAGTCGATGTTATCACTCATGGATTGAAATATCGTGTGGCGTGTGAATCGATTTTTTGGAAGTCTAAATAGAAACAATTTTTTTTATATCTTGCCCATATTTTTAAAGCATTTAGTCGACAGGAAGTGTCGATATAAATTTTAGTATTTCAGCGGAGGGAAAATATGTGGTCGGGAGACTGAAAACATTGAAAAGGGTTTAAGCGAAAGAAAAAAGAAAAAAGTTACGGTTGGGTGAATATAATGGAAAAATTATGTTTAACCTGTTGTACTGGTAGTAGAAGAGGAAGTAGGTGCAATGCGTACGAAGGAGAAAGTAATAAAACATAGTCATGCAGAAAGGCAGGCAAACGTGTTTGCTGATAAATGATCACGATACATGTATGTGGTGTCGTCACTACCAATTAATTATCATTTCTAGCAGTTTTGTGTATATTGGAATAAAACATTAATGAAATAAAAACGTTAGCAGGCACACAGGTATAAACGCAGTGTTTATACCAGTGCTAGTAGCGATAAGATCCCGTCGTATTTTGTGAGCGAGTGGTGACGAGAAAACAATATTGTTTATGGTCGAATGTTATAACGCTTTTCAACTTATGCGTACCATCAGTCTCAGGCCACGTTACAGTCACAGCGGGGTATTCAACACGTATTCAAACATCATACATTATGCATTGTTGCAATAAGGTAAGTACTCAAGCCCTGCAGACGGGTAATCGGATTATACAAGGCAAAAATGTTCAATCTGCGTCTTCATGTATCTAGGTCAGTGCTAATATGAGAGTCGCTATAAGCCTCACATATGTAAACAGGCCTGGCCTAGTGGCGGGGTTAACAACGTGCTGTGATAGCGTCACATTGACTCACGCCGACGTCAACTGATTCACTCAAGGCATGATATGACGTGGGCGTGGTAGTACGACTTATGAATGACTTTTACGTAATAATTTAAAGATGGATTTATTTTTTGGGAAGACGAGATTAGCATTGCATTTTGCAATGTTAAAGGTTGAATTAATATAATGCCTTACTTCCAATGTTGAAAGGAAAAGAGCTAATATTTAACTATGTAAACTACATCATGTACTGCAGGCGGCATTCATTACTGTTCAAGGGTAAAGGACATATAAATGACCGAATTAATACGAGTAGATAAAGAGATCAAATACAAGTCGCAAATAACGTTAATTTAAACATAATTCGAATTGTAACTGAGCACATTCCAATGAATGCAAATCCAATGAGAAAACTGTAGATGATAACATGTGGTCACGAGAGTGTTAAGCAGCCAGTTATCTACAATTTACAACACCACAACACCATTTTAGATAATAGTGTATGTTATAAGTGAAATGAAGAAATACGTTAAGATATACCATTTTGAAGATAAGGAACAACTCAAGTAAACTGAGCATGTCGTGTCCATTCGGTAGCACTTGTCATTCAACGTTCTAAAACATGTACAGTCAGCAGAGTCTTTCCTAGAATGTATTTAACAGATAGTTATGGTTTCATGATACCTGTTTATGTTACCAATATTGGTCATTGCCATACATGTATCTGTTACGGGATATATAGTATCAGGAAGATGAATTGTTCATTAACTGTCAAGGAAAAAATCACTATCAAATGTACATGTACGCTTTTTCTTAGCATTTTCCGTTATGGGGTAAAATGCTCCCACAATGCGGTGGATTAAGATCAAAGTAGTATTAACCCGGATTTGTTTGTAAGATTTAAAAATTAAAGTAAGCATCTGTGCGCAAAGTACTTTAAACAGTTACTGAATTACATTCATCGCGAAAGATCTATGAAAATTAAAATAAAAAAGTATTGGTAAACGGTGAACAGGAATACGATGTAGAATATTATTTGAGGATAATTAACACTTTAAACGTGACAAAGAAGCCATTCTGTTCTTGCTGTTTTCCAGCCTATTTTCCTAACATCACATGTCTTGTTGAATTACTCTTGACAAACGTGGTAACCTTATTTGGTCCCTATGGTCATAATACATGTCCATTTTCATCGAAACCATCATAATACTAGTGTACACATAACTTATTTCTTTAATATTATACAGTTTAATGCCTAATATACAGTTTAATGCCTAATATACAGTTTAATGCATAATATACAGTTTAATGCATAATATACAGTTTAATGCATAATATACAGTTTAATGCCTTATATCCAGAAGAGAGATCCAGTACATTGTTACCCTGAATGAATTGTACTTTCGGTACCGCTTCTCATAAACTGTACATTGTAGGTCCATTCTTCCTGAGGTACCCATTTAAACAGCTGCATGGACAGAGTGCAATGTGGATGAAGTGCCTTGTCCAGAGGTACAACACAGTATGATACCCAGGCCAGAATTTGCTTTCTCTAAACAAATATTGAACAACATGACAATATCCTTTTTTTGTCAATCTTAAATGTAAGGTTACTTGGTTATTTTACGGCCGACTCAATCACCTTTTATAGAAAGTCCCTCTTTTGGGAATGCTGATAACGAGATTTGAACCTTGATATTTACAAAAAAATTAACGACAAAGAAAAAAGTATATCTAATGTATAAAACTTGTCGAAACAGTTCTTCTTCCTGTGAAGTTTCATCTGCCTCATAACCATTGTCAATAAAAAATAATTGCATATTCCTTCAGGTAAATCTAGTTGAAGACATAACATAATCGATTTTGTAAAAAACATACAGTGAACTGTGTAGGCCTAAATGGTCCAAAATTCAATCGTTTAAAAATGATGAAAAGTCCTATCAATTATTGAACAGAAGTAAACGAAGGAATACTAAAGACCCACTCAGTATTACCACGTATTTACGCATCAATAAACCCTTTCATATCTTCTTGCGGGCGAATATGAGCACGATCAATATCTTAACGTAGCAATAGCAACGTTAACGTTACCAGAAGTATGCGGAACTCAGAATTACATATGTTACAATTCATGATAAGTTCTCAGTTCCTCAAACATAGTTCATCAGCTTGCAAGTTTTCTGAAAAAGTAAACATTAAAATAATGCTAGATACATGCCGAGGAATATTTAGAAAACCAAAATCAATATCTTAACGTTGCCAACAATACGGAAGCTTCAACCATGGCCGGCTGACCTACTGCAGACACGGTAACTAACGTCCAATTTTGCAATTGTCTTCCAACACATACTTCAAGACCAATCTAAGTCTTGGTGTACAAGGTATTCTATTTGTCACGACAAGCCGATAACATCACTACTATCATGTAAGCGCTGACCCGCGCGAGGCAGCAAGGTGCCGTGTTGCCTTCCTATCGATTATGGTAATGAGGAATTCTAGCACAGGAAGGAACGAACATCAACAACTGGAGCTAAGCGGTTATACCCGGGGTCTGATAAGCTGAGTTTATATGGTAGTCGGGTGGAATACGAGGTATCTACATGGGCGCCCAGAGGTCATCTTGACATGCTCGTGTCTGAGAGGATGTGAATCGTGGAC
This sequence comes from Gibbula magus, assembly GCA_936450465.1. Classification (NCBI taxonomy): domain Eukaryota; kingdom Metazoa; phylum Mollusca; class Gastropoda; order Trochida; family Trochidae; genus Gibbula; species Gibbula magus. Next base: position 12,480,832 of record OW388290.1, on the reverse strand, counting down.
ATTACTTGGAGCCAAGTGATCTCGTTTACCAAATATGCACGTGCAAATCGAGATTTTCCTGCCAATGTTGGCGTTTATGCTTCATATTGATGACAGCGTCGCATTGACTGATCATGGTAAGTGATTGTATAACGGAATATATCCTACACCGCCATTTTATACACCAATTCCATGGTTGAATGCGTGATATATTATAAATAATTATTATTATACAGCTGAAGGATATATAGATTTTGTACATAAAAAAAATGCAGTTCAGCCTTTAGAGGTAGTCTACGGGCCGCCTCTTCTCCTTTACCAATACGACTTCACCATGGAGACAGCACGTCTTCCTGAGCAGTCATATTCAATTAAGACAGACAGCGAGTACTAAGTTACCAATATTCCACAATGGCGGATGCCATCAACAGACGGCCCTCAGAGTATGAGTTCATTAGATATATTCCCATGGTATTTGAACGTTCACCTCTACTGTAACATGGTGTTTGTATTACCAGACTTTAAACTGAAGAGTTGGTGCCCGGCAAAGCCGGTCAAGTAGGAGTTACGATATACTTTATACTGTCTGTGAATACATGGATGTATAGCTCCAAGGCTAGTTGACATTGGTTAGAATGCTCATACTTAGTCATATATTGGGATAAAAACATCCTGCCTCAGAAATAGCTGAATGGTCTACTGTCATGTTCCATGGCCACTCTCGGAATTCATTAATAGGGATTACAGTTTGACGACAAAATGGGACAAATCAATAAAGAATTTGTATTTATGTAATAATGTCAATTATAGGTTTGAAGCATCCGGTTATCAAACTGTAACTTATCATATTTCTGTTGACATTTGAAGGCTTTGAATCAGTATTAAATAAAAATGGGACGAAAACCTCTTTAATTATATTTATGTAATGGCCCCTTTCAACTGTGAACAGCGATTAATTTCACAAAGGAAAATGAAAAAATATTACGGTTTTTCTTCTGGAGACAACATTCGGGGAGATATTTCCCTATTCCAGCTATTCTACATGTTTGTTATAAATGTTTTAATAAAACGCAGTAAATTTGAAAATCAGTACATTTCCTAAATACATGACTGAATATAAGGAACACACAGGAATCCTTCGAAGTTCGTATACGTACCTCTGTCGTGCTGTAGCTTTAAAAAAGGCCTTATGCATATGTCTCTAGTTGAAAACCTCTCATCTGCGCAGAATGGACATATATGGATTGAGCTGACCGAAGCAAATTCAAATTGAAGAAGAAGAAGAAAATATATTTTATTAAAGTGTCACACAGCATATCAGCAACATACAAACATGTATAGATATAAAGTCAATTAGACATTATGCTATCCGGCCAATAATGGCCCATGATACCGTTACGCATAAATATGAATTAAAGGTGCATCCATTGAGTTTCATAAAATGTTATTTGTCTTTGATACGTGCCAATATACGATATGTGATGATTTTAGTTCAAATCAGTCCACTCAACTTGAATATTCATCTCCAATCGCCAAATAAATCACAATTACAAGTTACCAATAAAAATAAAGCAACACCATTATACATGTGCAGAAACCGAAACTACATGTTCCATTTACATGCACAGTAGTTATAAGACCTATTAAACATTATCAGCCTAAAGTTATCTCTTTATGTGTTGTAAATAAGTTTCCTAAATTACGTTTGACTAATTGACGCGCGCCACGCGCAATGTATTGTCCGATTTTCGATCAGAAATCGTTACTTTTATGTTTATATCGCCAGAATATAGAGTCGACTATCAACAAAATGATTATTTTCGGTAACAGTCAGTACTTCTCGATAGAATAACACCATTCATAACGTGTGGCACATGTGACCCAAACAACACAATGGATGTACCTTTAAAACTCTTTCTCAATATTTCAATCCTACAATGAAAGTTCAGAGATGCTTTACTATTCTGCTTTTACAAATCGATCCCAGTGGTTCTACGGGTAATCTTTCCTTTGAGTGGCAGTCTGTTGTACTATTGATCGAAGCATGCCTGACACTATCTCTCAACACGCAACCGACATGGGCAGCTCATCAATTTACAGCGCCATGACCCGATAAGCACGTTACAAGTTACTTCTCTCGTTCGTGTCATGCTGGTTCAAGGGAGGTAAATCTTGGTAAAACGTGCAGGTGGAGCTAAATGTGCCACTTCGTCTTTCAGTGATGGAGTTGTTAAGGCCAATAATTGGTGACATTTTAGTCGACGCCATAGGTGCAAGTAATTGTGTTCAAAAGCGCAAACGGATGTCTTTGCGAATTGTGACAAGTCAGTTGTCAAAGCAGTGGAAACGTGTTAAAAGTAAGTGTGTTGTCCACAACCCTCTGAAGCAGTGATTGAAATAAGTTTTAAAGCCAGCAAGACAGTCGGGCAGGTGACCAGTAAAGGTTATCTGCCCGTCTTCAAAGTTGCCTGCCCAAATCAAAAACTTCTAATTTAAACAAACAGTAGCCATTTTTATCCATTTGAACTGACTTCAGAAACAAGGTGTAACGTGTTGTTAATTCTTTTAAACATTTTGTTAAAAATCTGTTATTCAGGTTGTTTTCATCTATTGAAATTCAACTTAATTTCAACTCTCAGCATAACTACTAACATTACTAATCCTACATTTTGACATGAAGATTAATGCAAAATGACCATTCTTACGATAATGGTGATTAAATATTCTTGAATTATAATTCAATTATCTGCAGATTTTAAATATGTTACTTTCAACATTATGATATATAAATACACTTAGATCAATTCATCAAATGCCTAGTGTAAATGTTTAAACTTATGATCTGACAATAATTGTTCATGCCTCAATGTAAATTTCAAAAGTCTGATGACAATAATCAACACAGTGTGAATGTTGAGTGAAAACATTTCTGAATATAACTTGATGACTTTCAAATTCAATCATGTTAATGTTATCATTAATTCCTAATACTGTATACCATTTATAAGAAACTTTATGTGTCATTTCAGAATTTGAATTAATTTTTACAATTCTGTGACTTTGTGGCATAAGCAAATTCATTTGAATTGAATCTAAATGAGAGTAATACCTAACTTTGTGGCAGGAAATGTCAAATTGAATCTTTTTTTTACTGACATTCCATGAAATCTGTGCTGGAACAATCTACTGTGGTGAAGGGGGGACATTATTAAATATTGCCAAATGACTTGTGATTTATATTGAAAATATAAGACTATCATCATGGTTTATCTATTGGTATTGATTTGTTTTCAAAGTATCCAAAACGCAAACTATTATAAATATATAAACAAATGTTCTGAGAAGATGGTTTACTCTACCTTTACCTTTATAATTTTGTGAGAATTTTTTTCCAAAGTGTTTGCCAATAATGTTTAGTGACTAACACTGCGATTATCAATCATATTTTTTGTACTGTTGAAAGTAACTGAACACACGTTTTACTGGTCATGATGCACAAGCTGAATATTTCTCTGTACTTTCGATATTGGATGAGTTTATTGGAATTTGGAACATCTCTAAGACATGGCTGGTAATATTCAAAATAAAGTTTCACCTTATTTGAGGACCGTCAGATAGTTCTGATATATTCAGCCAGACAGTCGGGCTTGGGGAGAAAAATTCAAGCCAGCCCGACAGAAAGGTTGACTGCCTCGGGCAGATATAACTGCTCTGAAGATATAACTACAAACATTCACTCACTAAACATTCACCACACTTAAAACATTACTATCGGTTTTTTTCAACAGATAGTTTCTAATTCAATACAAAATGTTAATTTTTTTAAATTCTTTTCTCTCAAAGGCACATGTACATGTCGATATTTAGATCCATTTTCTGACTAAAACCTTGAGCAAAGTGGGTAATTTTAAAGCAGTTTAAGAAAGTCATTTGCATAAAGTGCTCAAACCGTATTTCTGCAGTGGGCTAGCTCAAGGCCATAGCAGATGAGTGTACCATGTTAGAGTGTTCAATCAGGCCAAAATGATGGTTTGAGAGCTTACATATAACCACGAACAGTCATCTATTTCGGTCTTTTTGACCTCATCAGCATGGTGTGTGAAGAACATGTCTTGGCTTTCAGCTGTTCAACGTTATCAACGCAACAAAGCAGTTGTCCCATACGCCCCTTTCCCTCTGTTTTTATTAGTATTTTAGGTATTTTAGTTTATTCCACTTTATCATGTATATTTGTCCTTATTTCATGATATCATGATGTACCCATGTGATCATAACCGAATTAATATTATTGATATGAGCACATGTACACATATCTCGTTTCCCTGGCAACCACTGTCTCATCGCGACTTTCCGTATTTCAAACGATTGTTCGTGACGTCACTGTAGATTGCCATCGCAAAAGAAGTGGGCGGTTTCCTGACTTATTTTTCGCGAATCAAATGAACTAGAATGTGTAATGAAGAAATTATTACACACCATATTGTGCCATATGACTTTAAGGAAAGTCGTGCAAATTTATGTATACCCATCGCTCTCGCTACAATACAAAAATTCACACTCGTTTAGTTAAAGTCAAATGACACACTTCCTCGGGTAATAAGCTCTATATATAACATTTCTATTTCTATAGGCGCGGTGAAACAATGATTGCTAGGCACACATGATATGTGCACATGTCCTAATATCAATAATATTAACTCGATTATTTTCACACTTTTGGGTTATAAACATGTAAAAAAACATTTTCTAAGCTCTGGCCTCTGTTTTCAGAAGACATGGTGGTGGTGGTCCAGTCGATGGACGTGAAGCCCCTCAAGTGTTACCGCTGTTACGAGTACGAGGATCACTGCATGAGCATGGAAAACGTCACTAACATAGAGATCAAGGAGTGCGCCAGGGATGAACATTTCTGTCAGGTGGGACTGAATTACTTTACCTATATACTCTGGACAAAATAAGTTAGGGATATTGGCATTTTATTATTCAATAGTTCAGTGTGTTAAAAAATATAATATCTATATATCATTATTTACAGTTTAAAAATGCACACCGTCAGGTATATGCTTAATTATCTGCCAAGTATATCTAACAATCGTACCTCAATCGCTACATTAAGATCAAATCTAGTCCTAGCCGACCATCGCCACTCTCTTCCCACATAGAAAGTCTTTACGAAGTAACATTTGTGAAAGAGATGATGATCGCAGGTTTCCCCACACTGCATAGCCACAATGGTGTTGGAGGCATTCTCCCTGCAATAATTTAAGCCGTCGTGATATCAGTGAAATACTTTTGCAAGCGGCGTTGAACCCTAAAACACTTCAACTCGCCGTTATGCCAACCTATAGTGCTTGCTATATCTCTGGAGACGAGACAAGCCATAAAAATTCCGTTGCAGTTCACCGATATTTTATTACCGCTTCACAAAGATTTTCTTTTTTGGAAAGGCGCCAACTTATTTATGATATTGGTACATATCATTTTAACTAACATTGAAGAAGTTAATATCAGATATAAGCTATCACTCACTAGCATTAGGTATCTCTATAGAGATAATTTTTTTCATGTTTCACCCTGCCGCAATTTGCGGATATTCAGATTGCAATATATATATATATATATATATATATATATATATATATATATATATATATATATATATATATATATATATATATATATATATATATATATATATATATATATAATGTATATATTTTTATAAACAAAAAATTTATCGGAGTAAGGAATCATGAATTCTTTCTCACAGATTCGTCACCACGACAAACGTGACGTACTGCAGAGTTTCGAAAGGAGCTGTGCACGTGAATGCACACCCGGATGTAGAACAGTCCTGTTCCGAACTCTATGCATCAAGTGCTGCAACACAACCCTGTGCAACTCAGACAGCGCTCCGGGGGGTCCTGCCGCTTCAGGGCACGTGGTTCTCATGGCACTTATTGTTGTGACGTTGATGTACGCTCGAGACTAAACAATGTGATAAATTTCACGAGATTCACGTGCAAAGACAACAATAAGGATGCAAGCACAAGACGAGATGTCTCGATACACGCGGGGGACGCTTAGCTCAGAACATGATCTGTAATCATACAGTTGTGCTTATTGATATGAAGAATCATTCGAGTTTGCCAATATTTTGAGTATTATTGAATTAATTACGATGCTCATTTCTTTTTAGAAAAAAAGGATTGCACGAGGTATAAGACATGTCAATTAACCGTTTAGCACACCGACTGGGAAGGAAATAAGGATATTTCCCTAGTTGAAACGATAGGGATGACGTAATTCATCTACGATCTCGATAGTTTGGCAGGAAAGTAAGTGACACCCCTATTTCGTACAATAACTACAAAACCAGGCAAACTAGCAAACTCATCTTTTGCCAATCTTAATTTAAAGTTTGGAGATAATAGGATTCTAAATTTGAAAATTGTGTTAAACGAAATAAAAAAAAATCTGTCTATAAAACCATCATATGAAATCTGCTGTAAACGCGGAAGGCTTGCAGAGGGTGGTGTTCAGAGTTTGAAACAGCCGCAGGTTGCTTTTTTAGGATGTGCTACGTCACAGCAACTAGGACAGAGGACGGTTTTGTTTGACAACTCTGGGTATCAGTCTGGCTTCCAAAGATATGCGCTCCAAATATGATTTGGTGTGTTACAAAACCTACTTATCAATAAGACTTCAGTATCTTGTTGCACTGTAATCCTAATCATCAGTTTATAAAAAAATTATCATCTTGATATTATTAATCTTTCCGGTTTAGCATTCAGTAAAATCGATGAGTGTATGAGTACATAAAGAAACTGAAGAATGACATAAGTAGCAGGTGTCGTTGAAAATTCGTGAACTTTCGTTTTATGAACGAATAAAGTAGCCCAGGTAATGCCAAATATCTTCGTCAGCCAATCAACCCCCCTAAATATGTTATGACACCACGTTACAAAGAGGGCTATCTTGTATGTATGCCGACTACATGTATAATGAAATTTATCCCAACATTTAGGGGATATTGTCAATAATGAAACAATTTTAATTCCCCCAGTAGAGTTGAATTTAAAAAGGCTGCTTAATTAATAAGTCATACATTTCACAGCAAAGGGAATTTTCAATTTTGATTGATGGTGGGTGTTCTAAATATTGATTTATTTTAGGAAATGGAGGAATGGTGGAAATATCAGTTTGAAAAATAGGAAGTGTAGGCATGATGATGAAGAATTACGTAATGAAGACTGATATTTACAAAGTTTATTTGCAAAGTAACGTGTGACAACCTACGAAATACACTCATTTTGTTGCATTTCCATAAATTCATTTAACCTAAAACTATACTTATTGTAGATATTGTCAACCATAAGCACTTGAGATATATTTTATTATGCACAGTTCATGTATATTTATACGATCTTCATATTTTTCATTGTGAATGACAATTCACATATACAGTGAGACCCCATTTATCCGCATGATTTGGTTACAGTTGAAAATCGTCCTTTAAACTTATGGAACCCAGACTGATACCCAGGGGTGTCAAACAAAACCGTCCTCTGCCCTCGTTGCTGTGACGAAGCACATCCTAAAATAGCAACCTGCGGCTGTTTCAAACTCTGGACACCACCCTCTGCAAGCCTTCCACGTTTACAGCAGATTTCATATGATGGTTATATAGACTCTTTTAGAATCCTATTAGGTACAGACATAAACTTAAGATTGGCAAAAGATGAGTTTTCTAGTTTGCCTGGTTTTGTAGTTACTGTACGAAATTGGGCTGTCACTCACTTTTCTGCCAAACTATAAGTAACTATTTGTTACATGGTCAAATAGTCATTTTCAAAATATGATAATATTACTATTATCAGTAGATGAATTAAATCAAATAAAAATGATACGAAGTTATATCAGGGAGTATGAGTTTCTGTATTCTCTTCCCACAGAGGTTACTCCCTTCAGATTTCCGATCCTAACTCTGTAGTAACCTCCGTGGGAAGAGAATGGAGTTTCTGAAACACCCGTAAAATATCCCAACTTTCACTGTATTTTCACTTTAAGAATATGAAAATGATGTCAATTTGTTTTGGAAAAAGGCCATGACTTGATTGTTCAGCAATATAAATGTTGGAATATAATCTTCAACCGTGCAATATCATCATGAAAGGCTCAAATCGATTAGATGACTAAACCAATCAGAATCAATGATATTTTCATGATAAACAGCGATCTCTAGTAACATTGGATAGTTGCAAAATTTACGCATGTCTAACTTCTTTAGTACTTCTCTTTATACCTTTACCGTATATACTTAGTTAGTTTTGTGATGAACATTGATCCTTTCTAACATAAAATTGATGACAAATTTACGCATAGCTAATGTCCTATTCCGTATATACTTAGAAATTACAATATGTAATTCACCAAAACAGTTCGGTTTCTACTTCAAGTTCATCAGTCAGGGCAAGGCGGAGTATTACATGCCCACAAAATGGATTTACGATTTCAAAGACAATTTAAATTTTGTAGTTAAACGATTCATTTTGATGTACATATTTAATATTTTGCCTTTGGTTTTGTCAAAAGTGATTATGTCGTACATTGAACTTTCTGACTTCTTCAATGTTTTTATTAGAATGATGAAGGAACGTTATTATGTATAATTATTCAAGTATTCAAATATTCCTGTCAATGTTGTTTGCTAAATCTGTTCAATTATTAAAATTATTATCGAAAGATTTAAGATGATATTATACAAGAATATTTAATATTTATTATATCATTTGAAGATAGGCTTGATTCCTAAATGTAAATTGCAAATACTTTAGAAGTGGAATATGAGTAGACATTTAGAAATTCAATATTTGTTATATCAGGGTTGTCACGTTGAACAGATCGTTTTAATGGAACGGCGCTTATAGTAATGTCCCGAAGAATGAAGTACCTTGTTCTAATAGTCTGTACATGTACGCCCTTCCTATGCAATATATAGATGGATATATGAACATGAATATAAAATGCGTTAATTATCAATTAAAAAAAATCTTTATCTCAAATTCAATTTCATGTTGGATACACCGAATTTTGAAGCACGATTGTCCATTTGATAATTGTAAAATAAATATTATGTTCAAAGAAACACATTTCAAATTCAATGTAATATATTCAAGTATTCAGTGCAATTTTGATTTATTCCTGATGAATAAAATTGTTGAAGTTATTTTTCTGAGTTATTTACTTTGACTCCTCCTTCCAGAGTACACTTTAAAATGAAACCCTAAGCATTACATACACATTAAAAAATGAATACATTGTAAATTAACTGCTATCTGTTTTCATGATTTTATGAAACAGTACTTCTTGTTGATGTCCCGTTTTGTTATAATTGTTGCGCGATCAGATGCACCAACACTGTTAGGCTTTGTAACTGTCTCCCTATTAGCTGACAGGATCTGTTTAGCGATTTTAAAATATTTTTTTCAAGCGATTATTTTTCTATCAATTTGGTGGGCTGTGTAAGTGGCTTGGTCAGTAATACGCTAATATTTGAAATTTTGAATGTCCATAATTTTTTTCTACCCGATCGATCTTTGTTGTTTGATGGCCTATTTTAAAGACGAATGCATTGGCTTTGACGTGGTCTATAATATTGAACAATAATATGATGAAGTATAATTTCAAACGGACATGGGGTCTTGACCTCTTTGCATCTCTTTACCTTTTTATAGTATAAAGGCGACTTAATATACTCTCTAATCGCTAGTTTTTCGATTACAAGCCCCCGAGGGGCCTAGTGTAGAGAGTGAAGAGGATTCGATATATTGCTATTTAAATCAAGTCTTTGGGTTTAATAGATGCATTCTGATAGGAAAGTACATTTCCGTAATAGTTGCATTTGTTACTGGACAAAAGTCTTGAGGTTGCTCCTCAAAGATGGTACTTGAGGAACCCAATGCAATACAGTGGTCCCATTTCCTTAGAACTTCCTGGCAGGACTGATGGCACATTTACTAGCAGAGGTCATAGACGGCAACCGATATCGTCCCAGAAAACCAATACATATATGTGATTGTACATTGCACTCCTCTGTGATAACTTACATCAAACATGGCATTTGGGGTGAGTATCGCTACATTTTAAATTGATCCTTTACCTCACAATCTCAATAAAATTATACCTAAGGTATATTGCGCTCTTGGCCTTAGTGTTGCTCCTTAGGAGTAATGTCCAGTGTCTAGACTCACTCCAGTCAATCAACAACACGAATAGGAAGTCGTCAGACAAATTCGATATCTAAGCGGGGTTGTGATTGTTTGAATTTAAGGACGGTGAAAGGTCAAAGTAAAGGTCACTAAACATGCTCCCTGCCGGACAGTATTCCGATCAAGAACACTGGATTCAGAGTGGTGCAATAAAAGGTTAAAAACAAAAAGAGCAAACGAAAACTGCACAGGTAACATTGTTTCCTTCTCAGTAAACACTATTGATAAAGTTCTTGTAACTAATGAACCGTTTTGACAGCTTTAAAATAAATAGATAACATCACTGGACCAAATGGGCGTCAAAGACCCAGGCCGTCTTTAACTGTTACACATATTTACTGTTAAATTTTAAAAAACACGTTTTCGAACAAAATAATTGATTTTGCAGAATTGAAGATTTTGACTTTTTAGAAGAATACATGAAATGATATAATTCTGCTTCCATTATTATAATTGTTTTAAGCCTGAAAACATGTAGCTATGTGGAAATCAAAGGGCCAGGGTATGCCTTTGAGTGTTGAAAGTTAATAATACACAGCAGGAAACAATTTAGATTTTCAAATAAAACCGATGTCAGATGAAATCCTCTGTGGTAGATGGCAACTGTACAGCAGTGAAGATACATGATTATGTTAGAGATGACAGTCACAACATTTAACATACTTTACTACATACAAGTGTTTTGTAAAAAAAGGTAGGGTTGTCAGATAATCTAGTTGGCATATACTTACTCCTTATTACATGTATAATATACTTATGGAAGGCAAACACAAGTGTATGACATCTTCAACAGTGTCTACATTATAATTACAAATGGAATACAATGTACCGTGTTCTAACATACATTGCTACCTAAATTATTCCAATATTTTCAAAAGTAAATGTACACTATAAAATGACCATTACAGGTCTGTCAATATTGGGAGCGTCGTGCTGCTTTTCTAAAGATAAATGCACAATGTGTACACAGTAATTGGGACCCAGCTTGTATCAGCAGATATGTCCCATTTCTCTTTTGTATTGATGACAAAGAATCCGTGATGCATGAAAGGCAACTGATCGACCAAAATGGGTCATTTTAGGAACACTCAGTTTTAGGTTATACAGTTAGGAGGACTTGAATTGAAGCGTGCGGTGAGTATTCACACTTGGACAAAATGTGGTATTACTTACACTTTACATTACATTATCTTACATTTTGACTCATGTATTTTGCCATTACAGCTTTCTAGTTTTCAGTTTTGGAAAATATGATTTTACTAATGAAAGATAAGCATTTACACAATAGCAGCGCACTGAGCTTTACTTGCTGTATGTAGAATTCAAACGACACAAAGATTTCGTCTTGAAGCCAGAATACCACCAATGTTTGGATGATTTAATGGGTAGAATGCCACAGGAGAATTTATCACTTAGAAATAGTTAGTAGTAATAATGCACACGAGGTAGATATAGAACGTTACAAACCACTTCGACCTCCTTGTCCCTGGGCAGCATAAGAAACATCGATTTGTTCACAGACAATATCAAACTGTTTTGTTAACAGAGGCTAACTTTACAGTTGTAAACTAATTTCATTTCTGCCGTATCATCAATGTCTACATGTTAAACTTAAATGATTGTAGAGCATACAATTGTGGATAGATGAGAAATATCAACCATGGAATTCCCTCTACTACATTTTTATACTTCTGCCATGTAGTAAATATTGTTTCGTCTATTACAGGTAATCTTATTGCAACATTCTAACAACATTAGACAATGTTCCCAAAGAATCTTCACCTTCACAGATACCACATTCAGGTGGCATTGAGTGTCTGTGTGTTGGTATTCATAATATTGAGTGTCACGACGTTTAATGCAAAACGTGTAACTGTTAAACTCGAAAAATCAGACATAGCAATTGACATTGCTGAAACCAAAGTCAGGAAAGTGAAACATTTAACGACTATTCATATGAATAAATCACCTGAATGGGTGACAACGAATGAGGCAAAGAAGTACACAAAGAAGGTTTTCATTCCTCCACAGACTATGACAGACAGGAAGAACGTTAACCCCGAGATAATAAAACATGTCAATCTTGGACCAGATGAAGCTCGAGATGAGTTTGTGAACCTTCACGCCTACAACTACACCATCAGTTCCAACAAGTGCAGTTCAGGGGAGATATTTCTTGTCATGCTCGTCCATTCAGCTCCAGCTAACTACAAAAAGAGGAGCCTTGTTCGCTCAACATACGGCTCCGTCAAGCAATATAAGAATAAAAGCATTGAACTTATATTTCTTCTTGGTGCAGTCAAATCAGAACCTTTGCAAGAGGAACTGAAAGAGGAGTCTGAAGTATTTGGGGATATTGTTCAAGGAACGTTTGAGGACTCGTATCGTGCCTTGGTGAAGAAACACGTCATGGCAATGCACTGGTACAACACCTACTGCAAGTCCGACTACATCTTGAAACTAGACGACGACACTTTTCTTAATCCTTATAGACTTATAGACTTCTTAACAAAGGAGAAGCCAAGTGATGGAATGTGGTGTCAACCCGCTAAGGGTCATTCTCCTATCAGAAATCCACGGTCAAAATACCACACACCGGTCTCACAGTACCCTTTTAAAAGATTGCCACAGTTTTGTCCCGGGTTTGCGTACATAACTACCCCTGATACGTGGTATAAACTGTACACCCAGTCGGAGACAACAAGAGTGATGAATATGGACGATGTGTATGTCGGTATACTGGCGCTGAGAGCGAGAGTGCCAATATTTGGGATGAGAAATTTGTTGTTTCATTGCAAAGGTAATGGCGTTGGGCAAGATTTCTCCCAACTGAAACGAAAGGTGTTATTCGTTGATAAGTGGACGAACTGTGGCACTAAACCGTTTGCTTACTGGAATCAGTTGATTGGTTCTGAGAACAGAGGCAACGACACACGACAAAGGTAACTCACATAATAAAATACAATTGTAACTCAAGGGTCTGTAGGATAAACATTTGTTTAAAATGTACATGTAAATATTATTTAGAAAAGCAAAATGAGATGGGAATTGTCAATAGTAGGATATTTGTTAATGTTTTATAAATCCTTTAGAATTGAAAAATGATGTAGAAGTGTGGGATTTAGTTTCTCCATTGACAAATATCATGTCGCCGCAAATGGCTGCGATACTGCCGAAGCGGCGGTAATCAATAACTCACTCACTCAAATATCATGATATATACCCCTCTTACGATATATATATATTGATATCTATATAGTCTTGATTTGTCAAATGACATTAGGCTGATGATTCCTGAATAAACGTTTATTACTAAAGGATCTATGTTTCTGTAAACTGTAACGTACTTGTTTGAAAGACTGTTTTGTTTTCAATAACTCCATTTTTAACTGAAAAATGGATAGATTTTCTCCTTTTTTATACCCCCGCTACGAAGTAAGCGGGGGTATATAGTTGTCCGTCCGTCCGTCAGGTCAATTTTATCAAAAACCGTCAAAGGTACATCAACCAAACTTTGTACAGGTGTTAACCATGTTCTTCGGATCGCGCACAGACAATTTTCAATTTTTCTGAGAGTTAATTTGTTGTCGTTTCCATGAAACGTCACTTTTTGGACTTAGTTTTATTGTGTTCAAAGGGGACAAGTTTTCTCGGATACTGTTCAACCTGGGTGAATAAAATTTTAGTTGTGAGTAATCATGACCATACTCTTTATCGAGTTCGAAAACTATTTTTTACGGAGTTATGGCCCTTGAATCCGAAATTGAACTTAGTACCAAAAACATTGTGATGTTTCAATGGGAGACAAGTTTTCTCGGAAACTATTACATCTAGGTGAATGAAATTTAATATGGAGGTAGTCCAGATGATACTCTTCATCGAGTTCACAGTCCAGTTCCGAAATATTGTTTTTTACGGAGTTATGAAGCCCTTGAATCTGTAATTGAACTTAGTACACATTACCGGTGTGATGTCCTAATGGGAAAAATTAAGTTACCTGAAACTCGTATTACATCTGGGTGAATGAAATTTTGTAATAACAGTCAGTTCCTAAAATTATTTTGGACACTATTATGATACTTGAAGCTGTTTTTTAAACATAGTAACCTTCACATCTATAATCCTAAATGGACGGATAGCGGATGGCGGGGCTATGTGAGCCATGCTCACTTTTTTCTTGTATATTAAAGTAATGCGTTCAATACAATTTCGAAAGAGCTATGTATTGCATTCAATAGGCCAAAATGAATGCGTTTGTTTGCGAGGGTACCTGTCTTAACCTTTAGCCAGCTGGATTGTTTTCAGGTTTTTGCAGAGAGCGTCAGATTTGTAAATTTGTAACAATTACGTCACATGGGTATCCTTCATTTAAAGTTTTTCTCGCCTTAGTAATTAACATAATCTTAAAATAATTAAAATAAATATCTGAGTCACATTTTTTTCTAACTTATTATTGTCATAAAAAATTATTAATTAGTGTAATATTTTTCAAATATCAATTATATTTACACTTGTCTATGGGAAAAATGAAATAATACAGTAGTTCTAAAATTGTACTGCATTTTCAAACTCGAATTATTTTGTCAATAAGTATTTATGCAGCCCAATTTTTACACCATTTTGTTCAGAATTAAATTTTATACCAGAAAAAAATTATGTTGATGGTATGTGTTTTCCTTTCAGAAAACAAGAGCCCGTCATAAACGATCTCCGTTGTATTTATAAAATTTCGACGTAATTTGTAACAATGGATATTCTTCAATGAACAATGCATTTACTTCCGTGAGAAATATTTGTAAAATAATGCATCAATCGTAATAAAATTTACACAAAAGGTTAACACATCTATTCACTGTTCTGTGTTCCAAATATAAGCATATGGCATTACAGTTTTTATATATTCCGACGTCAATCAGTCATCGATATCTCGAAACATGACAGTCAACAAACACTCGGCGCTCGCCATTGTTATGCATTTCCTTCGCCGATTACAGATTTGTTCAAATCAACAAATCTAATGATCTAAATCATTTTGTAAAGAATCCATTTAAAACCAAAGCAAGAACACATTTTTCCAAATGTCTGTTGAATATTTAATGTAAACATGGTCTTGAAAAGTTGAAAAATACAATCAAAATTTCGTTCGGGTAGCGTTGTCGTATTTGTAAACAATGTCACGTGATTAGCTTTGTTGTACAAAATTGATCATGTGACCATCTATGTTTCGTTTGTCATTTCACTGTAAATTCGCCGATTCAAACATTAGTTATTCACATTTATTCTTTGAAATGTATTTGTTTGTCATTCTTGTTAATTTCATGGATGTTATAACATGTGCATTCATTTAATTCGTATCAGAACAAAATATTGTGTGAAAAAGCCGAGACGACACAATGGCCTCCATTTGCAATGAATTCGAACTGACAGGTTATCTATGATTTCGTTTGAAAACGGGTATAATTTCTATCAAATTCCAAATGAAAACTTTAAAATAATCAACATGAATCATTTAGCAATTGTATTCATACAATTATTTCACATAGACGAGACTTGTTAATTCGTAATTTACTTTTTAGCGAGATAGGGTTACTGCTACTGTTTCACGGCTCCATTTCAACTTGTGAAATCGCAGACCAGAAAGTCGGTCCATGTCATGTCAAACACATTTCGTACTTCGAATGTAAACTCATACATGATCACGATTTGTGATAATGGTAGGATATGACATTTATTTTTCATATATGTATAAATCATAATCAAAATGCAAATTTACTCGCAGTGATTTTAATCGTGAAAACAATGTTACATCCGGGGGGTTGGTGAACTTATGCAAATTTATCGGGTCAAGGACACTGACTCTACGAACTGATGAAATAATTGTTACAACCTCATTTTTTTTATTTTTAGATCTATTTTTATAAAACTACATCGTTTTGGGTGTCAATTTGATTAATTTAAACAATTAATAACACTCTATGGTTAGATCGACGACCATTTCTAAAAATAGATACAGCTACTGTTAGCTTGACGTTCACTTTGAGTTGCGTCACATGAGAAAATCGCGGGAACATTTCATGGGGTGCATTGAAAAATGGCCGATTTGGCACTGCTATTGATGACACATTGGATATATTACTATATTTGGAAACAAGAATTGACAAACAATGCACAGATACATTTTTATTTATTTGTGGAAGATTGTGAGATTCAAAAAGTGTAAGTGAAGTTCTGTATTTATTTTCATGGATTTTACAAAAAGTAATCGATTGATGTTTTCATTTGCCGTTATTTTCGCAAATTTGTCATTATTTTTTAACAAGATTATATTCAATGTCTAAATTTTTTAATAAGCTAGGTGACAATATTCTGAACATAATGATGTAAAATGTATGCATTTGGCCATCTTCACAACGTCACGGGCGTAACGAGAAGATTTTCAAATCATCTCCCTCCGCCCTTGACCTCACGGCCAGCTTTTTCTGCGCTAAGATTTTAGCGTACTGCAGGCTAATCCGATAGGCCAATCAGAAGAAAGCTTGCAATATGAACTTCTATATTTAGACTGGGAAACACCTTTTCTAATTCGTCCAATTTCTCCGCTTATTTTGGGTCGCAAACTGTAGCACACTTTTTGACAGTATTTTGATCAGTCCCGGACTTGTATAAACTTTCAATTGATGCAATAAAATAATTACAATTCGCTTTCATAAACCTGTAATCGATAATCAAAACGTCGAAGCGGACAGCTTCAAAAGCCATAAAGTTGGCACATGGAGTGGACCCACTGTTACGATGTTACTGTTTTGATAACTGCCAAACTGGATATATTCATAAATTTCGCGTATGATTTTGCGCATTTTATCAGGTATCGTTTGTTAATTTCACAACATTGCAGCTGGAAGTACGTTGAGTGATTCAATTTAGTTGGTTGTCATAGTTTTTAAAAAGTCATATAAGCTAAAAAAATAACTAGCACATGTTATTCACTCCGAAATCGAACAAATCAAGTGTTGAGTTTGAATGAAACTAATCTTTAATGATTTCACACTATCTTTTTTTACAAAATACAAAATAACGCGTGTGGCATCATGGTATTTCGATTTAACAATCTCAGTTATCTAATACTGAACTACATACCGAAAATACAGGTTGTATAACGTTTTTAAAAACTGTGATTTGATTTCTTGCTTGATAAATTGTGCCTATAACTCTTAATAACTCTTATTTATAAATGTTACAATTAGCACGCTATACTATTTGAAATATTCTTTTTCAACGCGACGATTTGTATTCAAATCTTTTAACTTTGTTTGAACGTGGGTATTTCTCATTTGCATATGAACTACATATGTCTCCGTTATAAACTTAACAATCAACTAATAACACTTCCTGGCTCGCATTTGGTCTTCTTATTTAACAAGCATGTTTATGATGATATATGTTCATGTATTTAAGTACTATACGACGAGTATTGCAATGTACAAAGAGAAACGTTTACCCAACGTATGTTTCTAAAAATAACAATTTTAGAATTATCGCTTCTGCAGTACCGAATGTAAACGGTGATTTCATTGGCTGTATGTAAGCAGCTGGTAAGGGGCATAACTCGTGATCACAATAGATGTCGCTGCTTCGTTACACTGTTATCTGGGCTGTTGAGGGCAAGGTAAAAAATGCATAGAATTTATTTCTATACGTTTTCACCTTGCCGTGGGAAGATGGCATTTGGCATGCACTTACTATAGAATTTCAACCCTTTGAATCGAATAGGTAACAATTTCATAACGAAGTCAAACACGCACCTGCAGGCAATTTTGTGATTGAAAATACGTTCAAGATTTTTAATTCGTCATTTCTCAATAAAATAAAATTTTACAGATATACTAATTACAACACGTGAAAGTCCATTGATTTCTGATACGGAAAATGTGAACTTTTTCATGTATCACAGAACTTTGTCACACACTTATGTCGTATGCATGTCAAAGGGACAAACGTCAGTGACGTGTCAATATATAATAATCCTGTGGGCGCAAATGTGGCCTCTAGCGTGCAGGAGCTTAAAACAGTCATAGTTACCGTATGATCAAACCTATACACACATTACTTAGAGCAAATTATCCATGACATGCTGTAGTATATTTCCAAATATTAAATTGAACTAAATTATTTGAATTCTTGTTATTATATGAAAACAATAGACATGAAGTTTTCATGTTGCATGTTACTAATTTATGTCCAAAACATGAAACGTGATTTTTTAAAATAACACTAACTACAGAGACCTGAATTACTCATGCCTTCATATATAAATCAAGAAACAAAGCAAAACACCTGTGCGACTCACTGTTGATTCATTACTTTCTGCCGCCATTTTTAAAGGATTGCGTTCAAAAAGTGGTAGTAATTCAAAATAGGCGTTCAACGTTTCACCACTGTGAGATATTGAAATAGCTACACAATGCATTCACAATCATTGGGTACTAACCTATACCCGTATGAACGCACACTTCCGATATCTCTTTTCTGCTGATGACAAGGAAACCGTTGTACATGAACGGCAACTGGTCGCCAAAATGTGACAGTGTATGGATCATTCACTGCCATAGTAACCGTCAGTTCTAGGAAATGCAGTTTGTGGTTGAATTGAAGCACGTTGGTGAGTATTCACACTTTCAAGATTTGGTATTTAGCAACATTAGATGATATTTATTAATCTAAACGTTATTAATAACGATCCATTCATGTATTTTGAAATAGTCCAGTTATATGTTTCGTGGTTGTATTTCAGGTTTGGAATATACAAATTCTCTGATGTGTTAGA
Source organism: Gibbula magus (assembly GCA_936450465.1). Classification (NCBI taxonomy): domain Eukaryota; kingdom Metazoa; phylum Mollusca; class Gastropoda; order Trochida; family Trochidae; genus Gibbula; species Gibbula magus. Next base: position 12,461,758 of record OW388290.1, on the reverse strand, counting down.
ACTGAATTGAATGCGTGAAAGATAGGCATTTACATGTTGTCATCGCAATTGGTTTTACTACCTCTGTTTAGAAGTCAAAAAACGTTGAGTGTATGTTTAGAAATATCGTTAGACAATCAAGTATATGCCTATAGACCGAACCATACATAGTAAAAGGGTAGGGTCTTGAGGCATCCCTGCGTACGTCTTTCTTATTTCTAAGTGATACCGGGCTTTTCCAAAAGCAAGCACAGAGCTTCTATGCGGAAAATGAGTTTTTTCACAGGTGAACTTTGACACAAAATAGAAGCCCGGGCTTATATTCGGAAGCATGGGCATGTATTCGGAAATCATGTTAAAGTGACAGTCAAATGGAATAATAATTATGGGACAATAAGTGAAGGCTATTTCTTGAATATAACCTTCAGGAGTATTGCAATGGTTAAGAAAACGAAACGCATGTAAACTTTTGTAACTCTTGAAAACTAAACTGTACGGTAATGTTAATATTTGTTCATGAGAATTGGAGTTTCAAATGAGTCAATGCATCACACAACGGATCGTCGCAATCAGCATTACTTGCGTCATCATCTACAGGGTTTCTAACAAATCATTATATATATAGAGAGAGAGAGTTTGTTTATTTATGTCTCATCTCGTACATGTAAAATGTTCATAGACAAGTTGATAAAATATACGTTTCCAAGCCGCCAAAAGGCTATAAGAGACAGATATTATAATACCATTAAATTACATGTAAAGATATATCTTGTAAATAAGATTTGATATAAATATTTTGCATATAACTTAATATGAAAATAGATAAGAAAGCATGCATACACACTCACACCACAATAAACATCGACCGATTCCACACCTTGTATACATACACACCAAATTACATAAAAAACGCTAAGAACAACGCGCACACTACATAGTATATACATTTCCAGGTGCTCAATCATTCTGATCATATGTATACACATACACACACATGCGTTCCTTGAAACACACACACACACACACACACACACACACACACACACACACACACACACACATCCTAGCGTACGAGTCATTAGGGCAACAGTCGTAACAGAGCGCCATTAAGGCGACAGTTGTAAGATTTGGTGTGTATTTTGAAAATTATGACATTATGCCTAATTCTAACATTAAAATAGGATTTGTACGGTTTAATTACCATTTAACAAATGTTATAGTCATAAAACTATTATACAAAGAGTAAACACACTCCGGTGACCCTAATGTCCTTACACACATAATGACGGAAGTGCCATTAGGGCGACAGTCATTTAATCCCACTTACAGTGAAATAGACACCAGAACGGTACTGGCATTTTTCAGATAATAAATATTGTGAACAATAAACAAACCTATTTCAGTTTGGATAAATCAAATTAATTAGAATTAACATAATAAAACTCATCATAAAACACTTTTTAAAAAAGCGCAGACATTATGTTTATTATCGCATTACGTGTTGGTTTTATTTTGAATTGACACGTTTTATACATTCTTGTCGACGTGTCACTTTTTGACGAATTATTTATTTGGAATCTTTGTTGTAACCATATGAATACTGATTATACACACAGAAAAAGAGTCATGTATATTAAACACTTGAAAGTATGCCATACGATGTCTGCCAAAGTGGCTTATTGATCATGTGCTTGAGTAATTATTTTGTGTTACACAGTATGTTATTTCTCTGAATACGGATACTTTTGTGAAGAGTACTAGTTATTACGATGTGACTCTTTTCTAAAAAGACCTGAGATGCCGATTCTTCTATGCCGGGAATATACATATACATGTAGTGTTTGCAACCATAAAAGAAGCCGCATGATAATGATTATATCTTTTGAATGAGTCTGCTTATTGGTTGGCAATTGGATGCATGGGTCTTATCGATACATTGCAGCTGTCACCTACGGTATTTCGTATACCAAAGCAGTAAGGAATGTATCTTTATTTTAATAGTATATATCACGAAATCAAAAGTGTTTATAGAAAGAGAAAACATATGTTACACCGAAACATTTTTTGACATGAGTCATTTAGTCACAGACGAAGCAACTGTGATTATTTGGATCGCATCCTATAGCAAGTAAATACACCTAATATTCGTTTACTTAGAAAATGATATTGGTAAGTTAATATAAATTACGTAAACGCCTACTAGTTTATATCTGACATACACAACATTGCATTTTATCTTCAATATAGACCACATGAAACATAAATAAATCATATGTTAATGTTATGGACATGGAATCCTCAGACAGCAAATCATTAAAACACTTAAATCTTTTAATAGTCTATGTCACCTACCAGACAACAATGCACAAGTACACTGATGATGCAGCTCACTGTTTGAGGACATACATAGTCCATTCTGTGTTTGTACAATCTAAATACATATAGATCGACTGTTCTACATTATGCTAACAATCTAATTAAATTTAGATCGACTGAAAAAACTGATTGGTGTTTATGAACAATGGAAGATGAAAAAAAAAAAATCATACACATGTAAATAAATAGAATGTCACCTGAATCTAGTGTCTCTTCACTGATATTAAACATACATATATATTAAGCATATACATCGAAAATAAAGACTATAGATTTTTAAAAGAATTTCATACTTTGATACTTATTACAGGCTCGAATCTCTCACCTAGCCACACAGAACCTTAACTATAGACCGTGTGACCACAAACCTTGCATGCAGTGAATGGAACGTTTAAAGGCTGTATATTTATGTGTTTTTTGTATGAATGAGATAAGGCAAAACAAACAACAAATTTTCTCATATCTTAAAAAGAAACATTTGCCTCGCTCTGATGCTTAAGCGCTTTCTAGATGTGGTGTTGCTCCTCTTAGAATAACATGTTTAACTCGTAATGCTTTTATTGTGAACCACATTTTTACAGCACTGTCGACTACACGTATATTCGTTTGATAGAGAAGTCCCTTTAAATAAATGAATACAAGTTAATGTTATGTTTTATGACGTTTGATCATTTTTATAAGATAATACTTTTAATGTCCAATCCGAAAGTCTCTTTTAATTTTAATAAGGCGATGACATACCTTGTTGTACTTTTCACATGAATCTGTAAATATGTGCATCATATACCATCATGTTTGAAAAATGTACACGTTGCGTCTCATGTAAACACGCTTAACACGCTAAACACTTTAGCTCATATCAGGTTTATGGCGTCCGTAATAAAGTATTCAATATTAAATAAAAAATCATGCATACATGCATCTTAAGATTCGCTATACAATCTTGGAATATGAAAACAATTCAGGATGGTAGAGAAAAAAATCTTAAGATTTGTTTACATTCTTCGGTTTGCTTTATTTAAACGTTTCTGGATAAATGTTTGTTGATTTTAAATCAATATATACTCACCAAACTAGAATAAATAGAGATTAACCAAGTATGTATCCGTATCATTTATATCATATTTTTGGACTAAAACTTAACATATTTTTCTTAATTATATGTTTATTTACCTTATATAGACCTTATACTATTACAAATAACGAATCTTGTGCCATTAAATTCAGCAATGGCGCGTAGTCGTTAGTGTATATTGACAAATAAATTGAAAAGGGGTGGATTGAAAACGTATAGTTATACTATACTGCACTGTATAACTTTATGTTACAGACCGATGCCAAATGTATTCGTCCATGACTAAACTTCCAAAAAGGTTAACTTAGTGTAGCAAAAATAATTTTCATTAATTTAATTTTCTTCCGATTTAAAAAAACCCCATCATCTTGGTTAATGATCACATAACCCTGCTTTAATGTTCCGTGATTATCGTACATTCACCAGACAGGTTACTGAAATGTCAAACTTTGAACCAATCACTTGCTTTCATTTGGACTAATTTGTCGAGCGTCAACTTCAAATATGGAAGATGTTTCATACACATCCAAATGATGAGATTAATCATAATATTGTATACATTATTAACAGTAGTGTAGCTACTACCAGCAGTGGACAAGTTACCATGGATGTTCTGATAAGAGACCTTTTTACGGTTATTTACGTATTTTAGTTAAGTTTTAATGTTCACTCCAACTTGTTGAATCTAAATGTTCCCGAAGGTGTGGCTTGTCTTTGTACCTTTACTTATCATTATTTTTTCATTTTTTGTTCATGTATGCAGATTGCCATATGTACCAGTTTCAGCAACGACGTGTATGCAGATTGACATATGTACCAGTTTCAGCAACGACGTGTATGCAGATTGACATATGTACCAGTTTCAGCAACGACCTGTATGCAGATTGACATATGTACCAGTTTCAGCAACGACGTGTATGCAGATTGACATAATTTATTTGAGGACAAAGGGTATGAACGAGTAAGTCGACGTCAGAGTTTGTCGAGGCTGTCACGTAACAGACATAACAGACGTAAAAAAAAGTACCTTGGCTAAGACGGACGCAAGGTTTTCGGGGACTTTAACATCTATTAAAGGTATACAGAATAAAGTTGGCATTTGCTGTAACTATCAGTGGATATTAAAGCGACATTTAGTGTTAGGTATTATTGGAGTCGCATACTACATGTAGCATGTTAAACGTTATCAACAGTAGTACGTGTATTTCATCGTAGAGTACAGACGGTCGCTGACTTCAATGCTCGCAGTTTTAGCATCTACACGTGTATAACCCAGTTCGATAACCGTAAGTGGGGCATCAATTAAGTGTTTTTCGTCATTAAACAAGTAAAACACTCTGAAAATGTGTCCAAAACATGATCAACAAATGTTGTGAACACTAGTTCATCCATTTCATAAACATATGTACATAAAACAGACTCGAAGGCAGAAATACACGTGGGTTTAAATAAGGTGAAGCATCAGCCTCTCTCGGCGATAACATTCATTAAAATATTTATTGACAAGTAGGCCTACATTGGAGTCTGTCCATGCATTTGCATGCATATGTTTCTGTTGAAATGATATAAACAAATTTAGTGAGTTAGTGACATAGAAAATGTACATCACTTACCTTCCATCCAAGTCCCTACTCCAGCGTAACACTTTAAGACACTATAAATAGCTTCATTGGTACCTCACTTTTTACACGGCAACCGGGGACACGTGTGTATAGGCGAGAAAATTATAGCTTGTTGCGCAGCTCAAGCAGTGTGTATCTTCGGTGGAAATAACATGGGTAACCGGGCTCACTACTGGGTGTGTATTCATATGGATGTCCGCGGTTAAGGGGATTCACACACCCACACACACACACACACACACACACACACACACGCACGCACACGCACACACACACACACATACACACACACACACACGCGTGCACGCATACATACATACATACATACAATACATACATACATACATACATAAAAATACATCTATAATCAAACATTCATAAAATGTATAAAATAAATAGTATCACAGAAAGGGCAGTAGCGTGATTCAAGAGGTGTCGGAGGCGTGATTCAAGAGGTGTCGGAGGCGTGATTCTATACATCTGCCAGTTTCTATACATAATGGAAGGGTAGCAGTTTTGTTAACTGTTTTCGCTGATATCTTGACATGAAGTAGAATAAATGTCTTTTTTTGAACTTTCTATATGTCCTAAATGTGCTTCCATCTTGTAGATTTCTGTCGTTCCACAGGTTACTGAACCACTGTTCATCGTCAGTAACATTACACCTATATTTCACATAGTGCATATAACAGTCAGTAGATGACGAATTCATGATGTGTATAGACATTTTGACTGCAATGGCGGTTTCTTTGTGGATCCAAGATTTTTTTCCCCACGTGACCGGTTGAATACGACGCTTGATATGGTGTTTTCCTGGAGTTTGGAGAGGTCTGATCATCTCAATGCTTTGTTTTGTAAAGCAACTTCTCTCCCCCATTTCTCCACGTATTACACAATAAGAAGTGATACAAGTGAGTCCAAGAAAAAATCTACAAACTCTATTCTAAACTAAATTAATGCAGCTGTACTCATTAGTACCCAATATCGCTGATCCATATTATAATACTGGTTGAACAAGCGCTTCATACAGTTTTGTGAATGGTTCATATGTCATCCCTCCAGCTTCTATGCACTTTGTCTGTAACCACGATTGAGCTCGACTTACTTTCACACGAAGATCTCAATGTTCGTCAAACCACAATCCTAAATATTTATATTAATCGACTATTTCAATGTCTTCCTTTCCACATGAATCGATATTCACTTTTAGTTTCCACTTGAAACACCACTAGTCAACTGTATTTAACATGGACTGTAGACTCTCCTCGTTCGGGCTAACAACACAATGTCGTCCGCAAAGAGCCATGGCGATAACGAGATGCTGTCAATATCAATACCACACTTTAGGGTTGATATCATTGACGTATAATGAAAACAGTGTTGGTGACAGTGAGCATCCCTGCTTCACACCCCTTGTTAAACTGAAACTTTAGCTTGTGTAACCATTTACTCTCACCGAGCACTACACATCTGTGTAAAGGGATCTTGAGTCATATTATTTTACCACAAACTCCATTATACAGCTCAATTAACATAGATTATTTGTATTGTAAAAAGGGGAAGCTACTCTCATTGGACAAACTTTAATATAATTTTAATGGAATATAATAGAAGCCCATGAGCTTCTATTTGGAAAAATGTTCCCAATAGTAGCCTATTGGCTTCTAATCGAGAGGGCTTAAGCTTGCTTTCAGAAAACCTCGGCACATTGGTCGCTTTGTTGCAAGGTTTTTTTTACAGTTGAGCAAGAAGTTCATTTCTGTTGTCGAATTATTGATGTCGACATGTTCGATTAATTTAATTATAAGGAATGGCATTGTGGGTATTTGAGAAATACCCAATGCTAATTAATGTTCCCTCCAAAAAATGTTTATGTTTCTGAATCCTCTTTCTTCTCTTTCAGGTAATCTTATGGCGATATTCTAATAACATTAGACAATGCAAACAAACAAAAGAAGAAAAGTTTACAGTTACCACATTCAGGTTGCATTGATTGGTTGTGTGTTGGTATTCATTGTATTGAGCGTCAAGACTTTTAATGCAAAACATGCCACTGTTAAACTCGAAAAAGCAGATGTAGCTATTGACAATGTCATCCCCCCGCCGACTATAATAAACAGGAAGGACGTTAACCCCGAATATATAGATATATAGATATGTCAATCTTGGACCAGATGAATCTCGAGACGAGTTTGTGAACCTTCACGCCTACAACTACACCATCAGTTCCAACAAGTGCAGTTCAGGGGAGATATTTCTGGTCATGCTCGTCCATTCAGCTCCAGCTAACTACAAGAAGAGGAGCCTTGTTCGCTCAACATACGGCTCCGTCAAGCAATATAAGAATAAAAGCATTGAACTTATATTTCTTCTTGGTGCAGTCAAATCAGAACCTTTGCAAGAGGAACTGAAAGAGGAGTCTGAAGTATTTGGGGATATTGTTCAAGGAACGTTTGAGGACTCGTATCGTGCCTTGGTGAAGAAACACGTCATGGCAATGCACTGGTACAACACCTACTGCAAGTCCGACTACATCTTGAAACTAGATGACGACACTTTTCTTAATCCTTATAGACTTATAGACTTCTTAACAAAGGAGAAGCCAAGTGATGGGATGTGGTGTCAACCCGCTAAGGGTTATTCTCCTTTCAGAGATTCACGGTCCAAATACCACACACCGGTCTCACAGTACCCTTTTAAAAGATTGCCACAGTTTTGTCTTGGGTTTGCGTACATAACTACCCCTGATACGTGGTATAAACTGTACACCCAGTCGGAGACAACAAGAGTGATGAATATGGACGATGTGTATGTCGGTATACTGGCGCTGAGAGCGAGAGTGCCAATATTTGGGATGAGAAATTTTGTGTTATATTGCAAAGGTAATGGCGTTGGGCAAAACCTCTCCGAATTGAAACAAAAGGTGTTTTTCGTTGATCAGCTGACGGAATGTGGCACTAAACCGTTTGCTTACTGGAATCAGTTGATTGGTTCTGAGACACAGGACAAAGGTAACAACATCATTCAATAGTGTCAATAGGATATGTGTTTAATATATATTTTTATTGGCAATATAATTTACCAAAGCAAACTTACTCAGCAGGCAAAGATAGACATTTAGAGACCTATTATAATGACGGTTTCATAAGTTGTTTTCATGACAGAAATGCATTTCAATAGAAGGATATTTTCAATAATAAGATGTTTTATGAATTAGTTAGAAGTAAGAACAATGTAGAAGTATGAGAGTATCGTTTTTTTTAATTTTGGTTGTGTCAATAAGTAATTCAATAAAAACATGTGTTTCTATTATTCTTCAGGTAATAATAAACTTAAAATTGATTTTTTAGTCGCAGAGTTATTTAATTTTAGTTTAATAGAATATTTATAGGGCGCACATATCCATGCACAATGCATACTCAAGGCGCTACACAATTATTACCCTGAAGGAATCGTACTTTCGGTGCCGCCAATGAAGCGCTCCGCGCGACCGCGTATGACTATACATTCCCATGTCCAGGTACCCATTTGTACAGCTTGGTGAACTGAGTGCAATGTTGATGAAGTGCCTTGCCCAAGGACACAACACAGTATAAGTCCCAGTGACAAATTGTTGGTGTCTCCACAAGGATTCAAACCCGGGCCGTTGGCGTGAGAGGGAGACATGCTAACCACTACAACACTGTGCTCCACTGTTATCTCCCTTCATATAAGCGGTAATCTCCATACTGTTTCACAGTGTGAGGAGTTTTTTTTCCACAAACGGAACTAGCTATATAGCCTATATATTTGATCGAAAATGAGTGAAATAAGTACAAATGATAGATCTAAATGGTAACACATTCGTTACAGGGTGTTTGACAGAGTGTACGGGACTGTATGCCCCTTGTATGTTCAGTATTTCCTGCGCCTCAGTCAAATACGGAATATACAAGGGTCTTACTATAATGTTATTAATTAAGTATTTCTGTATTGGCCCAGTTACAGGTCCGAGGTCTGTTGTATTGGCCCGAGACGAATTCGAGGGCCAATACAACGGACCGAGGACCTGTAACGCGGCCAATACGGAAATACTTAATTAATGACAATTTTATTAATTAACTTCTTTTCATTCTATTTGCACAACACTAGACATCTCATTTATATTGAAATAATAATTATAAACAAGATTGGTGAACAAATAGCACGGGTGAAAGTTGTGAAGCAAAAGCTTCGTGGTTTCACCAAATGTGCAAATGCGGATGCTCAGACTCATATTGGCCCAGTTTGTCTCGTATTGGCCCAGTTTTTCCCGTATTGGTCCAGTTTTCCCGTATTGGCCCAGTTGTCGAATCATATGGTCTAGGCCGTAAATGCTGTATACATGAAATAACATTTATCTTTAATTAATAAAGTCCCGTATATCCTGTCAAAACAACGTGTAACTAATAATATAAACGCCTTTTATATATGTCCTTCCAAGTGCTACCCTTATTGTCGTCAAGCAGAACTCTTCTTGAGTGAACACATGCGTTGTAATCTGTGTCCTTGATTTCTGTGTTTTGGCCTCCCAATGTTAAGCATTTCTTTAGGACGCCCTGTGCTATAGACGGATAGAAGTGAACAATGTTAAACACTTGTTTTTTTCAGCTTGGTTACAAACCTTTCAACGTATTTCTCTTTTTTTGACATTAATTTTCGCTCTTTACGACTTGTTGATGCGGTCTGGAATTATCTTGCTGATTTTTTACCTCTCGGATATCGAATCAGATATTCCCGGGCTATGCTGTTTTTCACCTGCCCATCAGTCTGAAGTTGGCCATAACATTGATACTGATACTTGACATGCGCATCTCTTGTGGAGAGGCATTTCCAAAACAACTTTAACATTGGTCATTAAGCTTTATTCCTTAACCAGATTATTTTATATAGGGGCAGCAACACTTTTTTTGCAAATTTGATTTTTTCAAATTTTCCATTTATAATCATTTTATGATAGTTTATGTCATTTATCATTACTTTACACCGTAAAACATCTTATTACACAAACCAATTATACGTAGTGGTAATAACGGTGTTATTAATTGCATGGCAGCCATTTTATTGTGAACACAATTTATGATTTTGAATGACAAAAACGATTCCAATGGCTTTACCGAACCATGTACACGCACGTTTTAACTTGATTTTCAGAAGAGAGTAGGAAGTGTTACTGTAGGTGACATTATTTTTCAAATACATTTCATCGACCTATTTCAGTGAAAAAACGTGCTACTTCCCCTTTAAGGTAGGGGTAATACTTTTTTTACTTTTACTTTTTTTTAATCAAAGGGCATCAGTGATAGACAAATCAACTTTTGTTAAAAATCAGAATACATGTATAACAGAGCCGTTGACTTTTAGCTTATCAGGTATTACACTATTCATTGTCTCTAACGTTAAGACCACATATATATACAAAATAATAAGGCGTTGTCCATATGGTCTCTATTATGGTTTTGACACTCAAAACATTTACTATTTAAAATACTAAAAAAACACTGCGTTCTAAGGAAGAAGTAAAAAGTAAGTTTCAAGAGTGTGACCTCTAATATTGTGTCTCTGTTAGAGACTTTTTAAAGGACAACCTCACACAAATTATAAAAGCTCCAAATAACATTATTAACCCTCAACTCTCCGATCTCCCCCACGCTAAATACATCTTTGATGCAATAAGGACTGGCGTGGACATACATAGAGCACATGAAGGTCAGCTTTCAATGTGAGTGAGGGAAGCTATGAGGGAAGCTATGAGGGCGCACTAGGAGGATAAGTTGACCGGCAGAGAATCAGGAACATATAAAGTTATAAACTGTATAACTAAATGTACTTACTTTGGAGTCCTTAAAGTTATTAGGCACTATAAAGTTCCACCTCTATCAAACCCTATGTTTGGCAATAGGACAATGGAATTACAAATCTTATATTCCAATCAACAAAATGTCAATTCGAAAATTTGAACTTCGTAGTATTAATCATTCCTGGAGAGAAGGTTTGAGGGTGATCGAAAGATGGTTTGAGGGTGCACACCCTGCCACACCCATATTTTAGGGGGAGAGACAAAAGATCAAATGCACAAAGTCAGAATGTAAGAAAGATGTTATTCTGAAAATGTGCTTTTTATGTCAACCAGTCTCTCCCAAAAAAAGCTACTCAAGTAATTTTCTTTCAGGAAAATTTATGTTGCATTTGCAACGCTTTCTTGGTTATAAATAGAGATACCTGATTGGTTTCATTTAAAGTTAGTATCAACGTCGTTGAAAAAGACCAACATTTCCGAATGACGAGATCATCTGTTTTTAGAAACAAAAATGTTTTTTGTTTGTTTTATGTGTGATGCTCTATGTATGATCATTAAATTTGTAAATACAATTGAACATAAACATACTTATAAATAAAGAAGACCATATCCAAGACAAAATTGAACATATTTCAACTGTATGCTTCATATCAGACTTATTTAATTTTCATATGTTAATTAGATAGACCGTTTACAGCCAAAGGCTTCGACCTTTAGACTTGGCCGGTTTAGTCAAAGTAAGACGTGATTTCAATGGATAAAAAGAAGGGGGAGAATCCATGATACGATTTTTGTTTAAATATAGCCAATTTGTAACAGAGGTTAACGTGGGAAGTAGTGACCTAAGCTGCCTCTGTAGGGATGATTATGTCAACTGGTTTCTGAGAAGAAGTCGTTTAAAGGTTTTAGGGATAATGTATGCCAAGCCTACACTGTGGGAGATTCAGGACCAAACAACAAACTTTCATTCCCTAATATAAGTTACTACAATTCTAGGTTTGGGCGTTCAAACGATCTAAAGAAGTCGAAAAGTCGACAGCGTCTGACCGTCCGTAAGCCAGTCTGATGCCATTGGCCTAATAATCTAACGTGGCTTACACAAACAAACACTGTTGACTGCCCATTGTTGAAACTCTTGTGATTGTTATATCTAAAAACATATTCCATTACATCAAAGTTGTCTCCAAGTCCATCACTGAGAAAGTACATCACACACTTGTGAATGGTTTTCCAGACATGGGTTTCCCTTGAATGATATCCCTGATGCTATTAACAAAGTTCCTAGGGGAATCCGAGGGAAATAAGATTACACACTTCGTTTGTCCTGAATTACTTTAGGTGTGCAGAATTTAGATAGGGGCGACACCCACTTTTCCCACAAGTGGTTGTGTACCAGAGCCTAAATGCCTTCTTCACAAAATACAATTCACTGTTTACACTATATATGGCTCAGCGTTATTTTCTCAACATTTACAAAGATAAGTTTGTCAGGTAGCTGATTAGATATTGACTTTATTTCATTTAGATGTTTAAGAGATATGTGTCATCTCGATAAGAAAAGGCTGAAATAGAGCCATGGGCTCTGTAGCTGAGCAGAAATGACATGATTTAATAGCTCTGGTTGACGACTTATGTAGCTCATAAGACATTGCATGATTTTTTTTGTATCTAATGTTGAAGGCTCGCAACAATAATACGTTTATAGTGATAATGCAATGAATCATCACCAGACATGCATATATAATCTCAGGATTCGAGTACTTTCAGTCATTAAAGGTCAAACAAAACTTATTTTAAAGAACTAACTTTTTGACTCCGCAATGACATTAATATAACATACTCTCATATATTTACTCTCAAATATTGTATCTTGTATGCATAGCTAATATGTAAAGCCGTTTTGGAACAATGTCAGTCTGTTTGCCTCTGGATACCAGACTCATAGACCACATATTGAACCAAAGGAATACAATGAAAGTTTGACTGGGTGCAGATTGAGGACACACTGAAACAGGGAGGAGGATTCAGAGATCCGATGAGTATAGGGAATTATTGCTTATAAATGACAGCAGAGTTTGTGATTGAAGCTAAGGAACCTAGCCACCAAGCACTTACAACATGCAACCAACCTATCAGGATGGAGGGGGCTCCGTTATGGTATCATACACATCTTGTGACTGTTCCTGTGACCCATGAAGAGTAGTAACGTAGTAACATCCTTCAACCTTTGGTGTAGCACATTCCGATAATCATTCGATCCTGATCGGACTCATTTACATGGATGATAATGATAATACTCTGTAGGACCAGGTCAGCAGTGACCCTTCTTCAGCAAGAGGCCAATCCGCGCTGTTGCTTGGTAAAACAAATGATTCAATTCAATTCATGTTGTTTCGGTTTTGTAGGCCATTGGCTCATGTACAATCAGGATACAGTATATGAGAGTAGCTAATAAACAAAATAAACTATAGTTACATTATTACAGGTGACATAACACGTTTCCTAAAAGCATGAGCTTCCCTAATATACTTGGAGCAGTTAGAGAGAGAATGACTCTCTAATCGAGTCATATGCGGTACATTAAAACATAAAGTGAATTTCACTTACAATCAAACCTGAGTCACACATTTTACATATCTCATTGACATTAACACCTCGTATATTACACCTGAAGGTAAGTGCATGTAATCGTAGTAAACATATATTTCTTCTTATTGCTATACTATTAATAGAATGACATATTATTCAGCATTTGATAAAGATTTAACTTCCTTGAAATATCTTAGATGAAGAGATTATTTTATTTTACTAATAATACGTTGATTATCACAATCAATAATCCTATTCTGAAAGTATGGAATAAAATATCAAACATCACTAACTTCCTGACTGTACCACACAATTCCACAACCATAAGAACATAACCTACATGTATATATAACCGAAGTTGCCCAAGTCACTCAGCTGAATCAAGCTTTCTCATGAGTAAATAAGATTGTCTTGGATACCGAGTTTCTGACATCCTTAACAGTTTACACCAATAACTAACACACATTACGTAATACTCAACATAAATGTTAGTTATACCACAATCTGTTATATACCATTACTAGAAACATGTTTTCCAACACCAAGTATATATTTGCAAAAAATAGTATGAAATGTTTCGATAGCCTTCCTTTCCTCAAATCTCTAAATTTCAGAGCCATATAATAACACTGGTTTAACCTTACAATCAAATAATTTGAACATTAAACTAGAAGGTATATTAGGATACTTTTTAAACAATGCTTTCAGAGAAAAGAGTGTCTTACTGGCTTTACCAACTAGATTGTGTGTACACTTTGTCCAAGATAACCGAGAAGAAAATAAAATGCCAAGATAATTATAATAAGTTTATGTGTTAACTGGAATGCCATTAAAGAACTACCTTTCATACGAACGAAGAAAACCACCATTGCGAATACCAGAATTTCTGTCTTATCCATGTTTACCTCCAAACCCCAAGATGTACAATACTTATGTAGAATATCTACCTTTCGTTGTAGTCCTATCACTGTGTCATCAAATAAGTTAAGGTCATCAGCAGACAATAACAGCAGTAAATCAGCACAGTCTTGCCCGACAAAGATACCCCTTACACCTAAATTCTGCAACATATCCCGAAACTCTGTGATGAACATTGTAAAAAGAAAAGGACTTAAAACACAACCCTGACGTACACCACTTAATAATTCAAAATGTTGACCAATTGAAGAATGGGAATGTCTAACTGCAACCAATATTTTAGAATAGATATCCCTTAAAACCATAATTAGCTTGCCTCCTACGCCTTGTCTAAAAGGTGAATACCACAATAATGTCCTATTAACTGAATCGAAAGCTTTCCGAAAATCCACAAACAAGCAAAGGAAACAGCCACCACTTTTAGAGAGATATTTCTGGATGAGACATTGCAATTTGAATATACCATCTGTTGTAGAATATCCTTTACGAAACCCTGCCTCTGCCTCCGGAATCTTATCATAAAGCTCTGCAAATGTATGAAGACAATTATTAATTATTATACAAAATACTTAACCTAGAACATCCATTAACGAAATGCCTCTATAATTATCAACATTATTTACGCTGCCTTTTTTATGCAGAGGAACAATAATACATTTTGACCACTCCTGTGGATAAACACCCGATGAAAGAACACGATTAAAAATCAAAACCAAATACGGACATAGTAAACGAACACAACAAATAATCAACTCAGCCTAACTACCATCTGGGCCTGCAGCCTTTCCACATTTTAAACATTTTACGGCATCTTCAATCTCTTTATGAGTCATATCATCATCCAAAATAAAAATCAATATAATGTTCATAATCAACATCGTTGTCCACATTGATATTACTTATGATAATACATCCTTAAAGTAGTCTGTCCATCGTGCACAGGTTATATCGGGGGCGTGGCTGCGAATGTTTTTATTGTCTATATTTGCAGACAAGGTCACTAGGTCGCTGATATTGGTTTCATCGGACTCGGCTTTCTTTCTCGTGCATATACTGCGGTAGTCATTTCTGGTTTTACAGTAATCGTTTAGTTTGTCTTTTTATCCCAAGAAAGCCAAAATTCATTTAAGAGTAACATCTTTGTCTTTTTTTATACTTTCACACTGATCATCATACCAGGTATTATGTGTCCGTTGTTGAGAGTTCCTTTGTTTGGTCTCCAGACCGCACGTAATTGCACACGTTTGCAGAGTGTCACTAAGTCTATTCACCGTAAGGTTATGTCAGTCTTAAGTAACTCACCACACTGATTTACACTGAAATCCTGCAGTAGATCACTCAAACAGCCGATGACACTGTCCTTACAGTTCTCCACGTAAATCGTGGTATACTACAACCTGTATATTCGTCTTCAATCACTTTCACTGGATTGATGGGACAATCAAATGGATAAAACAAATGAAAAACATTGTAAGTTGTAAATTCTCTTTTAAAATCCTCTCAAGTTTTCAGAAGTTGTTAACAATGACTATGACAATTTGAGTTTTGCATGTTGTTCAGGACTTGTGTTTTAAGCAATATTTAGCATTTCATTTGAAATAAAATCTCTACAAGTGCAAGCTACATCAGACTGAAAACCACAGGATTTTAACAGGTTAACTTTCTAGTAAACTTTCAGAATAATCTCTGTGTTATTATCTAACAGCAGATGTTTGTGTTCAATCACCAAGCATTTTGAAATTCAAACTTATCAGTGGTTATATAGACCACAGTTAGAGTGGATCGTCATGTCCTGGGTTGCAGTCATCGTTAATCCTTCTACAGCTTTACTTGTCACAGTTGTGTTGTGTACGGCCCAGCCATCCAGCAAAGATGTTGATATCACAAGTCTAAACGAATACATGAAAAAAATGGATGCTGTTCTTCATGAGGTCCAGTCACATTCTCGAGCTCAGGAACAGAAATACTCGGCTGTCCTGTCCAGTGTTCTCTCTCGGCTGACACAGACTACAGATGAACTGGAGTGGAGGAGCTGAGTGTATCAAACAACCAATCTCTCATAAAGTTGGAGGTGGTTGAGAGTGAAGTTAAATAACTTCAACAAGACTTGAGAAACTGTAGTGGCAGCTTCTCCAACCCAGATGGACATGGACTCTCCCAGTTGAACTCGACACAGGCCCAAGTACTGGTTTCACTTGCAGCAGTCGTGGGGCAGATGCATGCCACAGGGAACATACAACATACTGGTCCTAAATGGCGTGAGTCATTCAATTATGTATAAATTCAACTTGAATTAATGATGATAAATATTGTCATTATACTTAAACTCCCTAGAATACTAAATCAAAGTTTGATGGTTCGATATTACTGTTTTGGTTAATCTGCATTTCTATAATATGTTATATATTTCAGCTTGGCTACATAAGGAGATTGGATTTGAAGCTTATCTGGCCAGTGAGACCGAATTGTATTTGACCAGGTCAACCACAACGAAGGAAATAGATACAACAAGACTACCGGATATTTCACTGCTCCAGAGTCAGGGATGTTTCTGTTTTGGACACACAACATATTTAAAGCTCCTAAACCTGTTATTGAGTTCTATATTGAAACGAAAGAAGCAACCATTAGCCATGCACATGGGTTTTCAAGTGAGCATTCTGGAACTGCGAGTGCAACAACTAGCTTCTATCTGAAGAAAGGTGAATGTTCTTTGGTACGTTGTGGTGCGGGGATTATGCTTCTAGAGTACACATCTGCAGGGACCGTGTTGATTAAACAATACTAATTACAATAATTTTATTGATGCCTTTTTTGGAAACTTGCAACTTGTCCAATCTGCAGGGGTTGAGATGATTAAATGATACTAATTAACTACTTTTGTTTTGATTCTGTACAGAACAATTTCAGATAGTATTTACAGCTTTCGTAGTTTAGGATATAAGCATTTTAGTCTGTACAAACTGTGTACAGGGTTTATACACATTTGTTTTTCGTTAATATCTGAAAGTTGCATTTTTCATGGTTTTAGACATCAGATCTGTGTATCTTTGTATTTTGAGGTAATGTATATATTTCGAGACCCTTGAGTTCTGTAGTTCATCAGAATTTATATTGTTTCTTGTTGAAGACTGAACAGATTGTTCTCTAATTAAAGTACATGTACAATCACCTTATAAATGACCTTGAAAAATCCATGATCAACAACACTTCTTAATGTCAGTGCATAAAGAAAACATGACTTGAAACTACATTTTATAAAATTGGCTGTCCAAGCATAACAATTCCTGAAACATCCTGACGAAATGGTGACTCTAAACAGGCTAGCAGCCTATCTTAATATCTCTCCCAAATGGTCTATAGACATATTTCCCATCTGAAATGAGAGAGAGAGAGAGAGAGAGAGAGAGAGAGAGAGAGAGAGAGAGAGAGAGAGAGAGAGAGAGAGAGAGAGAGAGAGAGAGAGAGAGAGAGAGAGAGAGAGAGAGAGAGAGAGAGAGAGAGAGAGAGAGAGAGAGAGAGAGAGAGAGAGAGAGAGAGTTTGTATTTACAATTTCAGCTCCCTAGGGCCACTGGTTCTGAAGAAGTCGAAAATGTGAAAAGTTTATGGATGGGTGGACGGATGGATGGAAGGACGGGCGAACGCTGGACGCCATGCCATGCCATAAGCCCATCGGGCCTTTCAGGCCTGATGAGGTAAAACTTTATCATCCATATATCCATTAGTAAATAATCTCAAAGGTATCCTGTGATCGTCAAGCCAGTGGTGCATGTTTATGAAATTTGCATAACATAATCGACAAAAGGAGTCAAAATTTGAAAATTCAAATTTCGTTAACTTTCGAAAAAGGCTTTCATATCGACGGAATGAGAACAATGTCATCAGAAACACATTGAATGATCATAAAAGGAAATTTATGACGTATGTTTGACTCTGTTGATCACTTACTCAATATTTCACAAAATGAAATAAAACTGTTTTTTGAAAATATTGAAAATGTCACAGGTGACCGATCGACGGATAATCTCGAACGAGGACCCACACCATAAGCCTATCTTGCCTTATACATGTAGGCCCGATGTACTGAAAAAGTAGATAGGGAACGTATCTGTTTCGTCGCCATGGTAAGATAAGCACATCAATGTTTTGCACATATATATGCATACAGGTACATACTGATAATGGGTTGATATAGCGCATGTTTCCAAACTCGATTTTCTCAACGCTACTGAAGAAGAGAAAATACATATATGTCGTATATGCTTGTATTGTATTGAATATATATACACTGTAGGCCAAAAGAAACGCCTTCTTGGTTTTCCTTAAAATGAAAGATGAAATAGTTTCTGAAATATCATCAATTGTGGTCTCCATGTTATGCTGAAACAATAATTAATATGAAAGTCCATTGAAACCGTGGAAAAACTGTGATTCCGAGTCAATAACATTCATGAAAACCACGCTCAATGAATTCCCGCTATTTCCGGTTGATTCACTCGCTCACTGTAACCACGTACATCTGTAGCGTCATCACCACTTAAATGCGAATGCGTGCCTGTAGTGTTGCTCGTGGATGTATAAAAAATATCTTTCAAATATTTTTCTGATCAAGCACTGATAGAAAACTGAACACTTATGTTGTCTAATTTCAACAATCGCCATTCTTTTGTGACATGACAACTTCTGAAATTTAAATACATTATGCAGAAATGGTGCAACTTGATAATGCTATAATATTGCTAAACTGTTCATTATAGTTTTCACGAAATCTGATAACATATCTGGTAGGCGTTTCTTTTGGCCGGCAGTGTACATGTAGAATACTAAACGAATAGTAATGTGATAACAATTTTGTGTAACGAGTGAATATCAGACGAACGAAAGTGAGTCTGATACTAAAGTCTATACACGATTTGCATAAACATGTTATCACATTACAATTCGTTCAGTATATTAGTTATTACTCAACCCTACGTATATACCTCAATATTTTACTTAATAAATTGTCAAAACAAGCTGATCCGGAAAACTGCGTATGAATATAAATCAGTCAAAGCAAAATAGATCGCTAAATACTGTGTGTCTACACATGTCATACACTTACAAACATAAAACAAAACACAAACTGCACTTTACCAGGGCCACCCGCCACGTGACGTTTGCACAAGATCACACATGTGTAACCAACTCATTGTTATCTAACGAGCGATCTCACCACGGTTGAGTAAGAAATCGGTGTTTCATAAACCCACAATGTGTAATACATTGTGTAATAACATCGCGTGCATCTGATTGACGTGACGTCATATGGTTAAAATATGACGTCACAATATCAGTGCCGCGGTCGCAATGGAGTGTGTCCTATTTATCGACGAGTTCCTGCAATGAAGTGTGATTTAAATCAACGAGTAATAGATGAAGCATAAACTTTACCATTAACACTCGCTCCCGTTTAATAACATATTTATGAAACCCGTGAATAGTGTAGATATCTAAATCGCCTTTGCGCATTAAATATGTTATTAAACGAGACATCGTTTATTATCCTCTATATCTATATCCTGTAGTATTGTCATTTGACCTCAGTATTTCTTATATTGAATACTGAATTACATATCATCTTCAGACTTATATTAAATACAATGAAACAACCATGTACGATTGTCAATTCTCAGTTTTATTCAAAATGAAAAGAAATGTTCGGTCGCAGCGTTTAAAATAGTTCACCAAATTCTAAATGTCAATGAAATAAGCTTTCATACATAATTACATATATTTCTATTGTAAATAATTGCAAAAAATAGCATGAAGTTTAAATGAAAGTGAATGAAATGTAAGTTGTGAACCAAGACGAAAGTGAGATCAGTTCACATTCCCCTCTGTTACACCCGACCATCTGGTGTCTACCATACTTGTAGTCATATGCGTATAAAGAGAAACTTTTATTGCGATGCTTAAGGTTTCAAAAACTTTTTTTTCTTGAAATCCAATATATATATATATATATAGAGAGAGAGAGAGAGAGAGAGAGAGAGAGAGAGAGAGAGAGAGAGAGAGAGAGAGAGAGAGAGAGAGAGAGAGAGAGAGAGAGAGAGAGAGAGAGAGAGAGAGAGAATAACTTCCTTTACATAAGTTATAATAAAAATAGTTATGGATATGTGCTGAAGGAATACTTTTTAGACTCAATTGCCGGAGAGTTGCAATAAGTAGGCCTATGCGGAAAGATAGATTTCTCAGGCAAGCACGTCTAAATCATCTAGTTAATATCAATTTGCATATCAAGAGGCTAAATATTCTTCAAAGTTTCTATCAGGAGAGACAACATTGTGTTGTAGATATTTAATGGAGACACAAACTCGTAAAACGCGTTTAAATTCAAATCAGATCAGGATTTAACGACTAGATCATCTGGTGTGTATCAACAACAACAAGGCTATCCACTGGATGAAGATTTAGAAGATCAAGAGTTTCTCGCAAATATTGCTGGAGACATACAATTTTCAAGAATTCACGATCAGACGGACAGACGGACTGAGCGCTATGTACCCACACATCTTCGTAGGTGAGGGTAAAAAGATAAAAGTTTCACAAACGAATGAGCACAGTGAAACATCAGATCAATTTGTCCATTTAGCAGGTACAATCATAACACAATCAACGGCTAACCGACGTCAAGCTGGCGATGGCACAATGCTCTTACCAATCTTTGCTGGAAATATAACATATGAAATGTAAAAGTGTTGCTTGCTCCTGATCACTTAAACTGGTACAAAGATGATTTTATTCACAGACTTGATTTTCTATTTAAACAGTTGTCCTTACATTATTTATTTTGTAAAATGTAGCATGTGATATGAACACCAATTCGTGCCGAATTCCATCCGTTAAGAGTGCTCTTCTACAGACAAATTTGAATATTCAAGCATTTTCTCAAAGGTACAACGTATATACATCATATCATCATATCATCATAACCAACAACATTGACGCACAATGCATGACTGTCATCAGGTGCCAGATCTTGTCCATTTAAAGTGTCTTTAAAAGATATAATCAAAATATACAAACATGTATGCAAAATTACTAAAGCCACATCATACTTAGGTGATTTCATATATCATTAGGTATGAATTATAAGGCGATTGGTTTGACAAAGTCATGTTCTTTCTCACAAAGTTCTTTTCAAAGTTGATTTTTGTCAAGTAAACATCAAGATAAACACACAATTCTCAAAAAGTTATTATCCTGCGATCGGAATGCAACAATTTCATAATCTTGTGCGTTATCATGACAAATATGTTAATGATAAGAAGTAATCAATAAAATTCTATGAAGTGTTGCGAAAAAGGACTTAGAACTACGGTAAGTTCAGTACGATGTCTTATTACTGTGCTACAGTTTGCTGGGACCAACGGGAACCTGTATTGGTGCAGCACGATTCAGATACCTTAATAAACATTTATAAAGTTGTTTTGTGTGTCTATCTACCCGACAAAAGAAAAAAATGGCAAAAATTCTAAGAAAAAATACTGATGTCGGAAAAGGACGATTTAAATATAATCGATAAGCATACTTTTGTAAAGAAATATACACAATTTCATTCATCAGGATATAGGCTATTTTCCCTGACCGTTCAAACACAAATTGGTCGCTCTTACAAACGGTGTTTCGCATTTTTTATAGTAAATTTATGAAATATCGAAATTAAGTTAATAAAAGACATAGCATTGCCGTCCCACTTTTCTCTCGTATATCGCCTTAACTTAAGGATATTCCAAAACGACGACTTTAAAATGCGTGTTTTCCCGAGAAATACAATGTCATGTAAGAACATATCAAAATTATAAATTTTATTTTGACTTTAGTAAACTTCTGTAACTAATTTTCAGTTATATTTATTTATAGTTTATTAACTTTTCCCCCCCGGTAGTGGCAACGATAAAGCTTTTTCATGGTTAATATTTAACCAAACGTGTTTCCTTGATTGATAATTAACATTTCAACTTATTAACCTATTAACCAAAATGTTTACTTCGCTTGATATTAAACCACATACGACGAATGACTTTGAGGAAAGTTAAGCCAAAACATTGTACAGGGTTATGAAAGCAAACGTTTCCAATTGGATAGCATTTAACATTTGTTTACTTTGGTTATATCAAAACAATACTTTAATATATTGAAACCATGAATAATTACTTTGACGGCATGTATACAAATACAAAATCAATTTTGCACAAGGATTGCACAATTGACCACCATGTTTTACCATCTTCAAACCTTCCGTCAACGTCAGACACATTAAGCCTCAACGTCAGACACATCAAGGCATGTTAAGTTATAATTTCCACCTTAGATCTACCACAGTATATCGAACCATAGGTTTGCAATCGAAAATTATCAGATGAATAATAAACGACATGTAAGTTTGGTGACAAAAATGTAACAAGAATCAAATAAGTTAAGCTCCTCAAGGCAAAACGTCCCATGTTGCAGAAGTTCACGGAACCTAGGTCAAGTTACACCATACACCTTCCAATATCACTGCCAAGTTGCATACACCAGTGAGTTCATTTGAATAAATATGACAAGTATCGTCAAATCTTCATGTATTTAACGGGAAAGGAGACACCCATTTTCTCAGGTAATTTATACAACAAAGACATTTTTGGATTTTGGAAATGAGGCTTTAGTGATAACTAAAACGTATCAACAACTATGTTGGGAGAATATTGCAAGAGTATCCCTTCATTTATGTTGTGTTATAATAGTTATTCAGCACTTTACCGAATCATAATGCATTGATTACATCAAGCAAACTCACAGCGTAAAACGTATGGTTATAACACATTCTCTAAAGCGGAGGTCTCATAAATCAAACACAAAATGCCAGCTAAAAGAACAGACCAAATGAAGACAAATTAGACACAGAACAGTTAAAAGAATCCTGCCTCTGTAAGCGTGAAAAACCAAGGAGCGAGCTCAGCGAGGAAGCAAGTTGATCCAAACCTTGATGTCAGCACGTATTGCTAATCTTGAAAGTAATTGGGTATTCCGTTTTGCATTTCTCCTCCGTACGTACTCCTAATGCACGAAACTCATCATTTCGGGAACTGAGGAGTCTGAAGCTAAAATACCAATTATTTCTAATGGCAGCCGATGATCTCTAACAACTTCAAACAATCATCTATAACAGAACTTCCTCGTCAGTAGAGCGACATCCGTCTTTCCGCCTTCTGCCAAGATCAATTTAGAATCGTTCTCCATGTTAAATACTCCATGCCAGATATCCGTTTTACACTCACACTCACTGTTGGTCCACTTTAACAACACGACCTTTGTGTAAAGGTATCTTTAGTCAATAGTTTCAACATTACACGAGGTTAACCGTAGCTCTTTGTTAAAGGGGCTCATAGTTATGCCATCAAAGGGCACCTGGGTCCTTTCTATAAGAAAATCGTAAATTAAGTTTGGTTGAATCCACATTATTTACATTGCGGTAAGGTAGACTGTCACTTCAGAGATCAATGAGAGGAAACCATATATTGTCCCCATTCCTCAGACATCCACCACAGAAGGTCGTGAGAGATCTAACCAGGTATATCCACATCCTATTACATTGCACTCTGGTAACCTTGCTGAGAGCGCCGTGTTCATTTTCCACTTTATGAGACACCTGTTCGAACACTTGAGAAGTTTACAAAGAGGAAGATTTCAGATGAAGTGACCTTGAAAGTTGAGATGGAATTTCCGTCCTGCCCATCGCTCTCTGCGGGTGCGGAACTGTGAAAGAGTCTGATCGAAGTCGTAGAAAGCCAGGTTGTCAAGGAGATCGTATACTCCTGCCCGGGCCGCCACCTGGTGGAGAGAAACATAATATTTTGAGTCAAAGTATGAATTAGTGCTTAGGCATTTTGAAGTAGAAAAGATAAGAAAACAATTTAACTCTTCATTGTACAAGCACATTTTAGAAATTCATTTTCAACTCTCTAGACCCAGACTGATTAGAGGGTATTATACCAACTGAGATACATCCCGACATATCTGTGGCAATTATTCGAGTTATCCAAGATTCAACCGTTCACTTTCTTTACGAAATGGGTTTAAAGTTTCACATAACTTTGGTCGATGTCAACTGCAATCTCCTTGACAGGACGCTGCAATCTAATCAAACAAGACTTGTATTGACTATCCTTGAGTAGAGATATAAAGGCAAGGAGATGTTCGTCCAAGAGACCATACAGTGTACTCAAGTAGTTTATTATGACTGACAGACAAAACAAGACTGCCTCATACTCCAACCTGGTGGCGAGAGTTTATATACAAAATGATCGGGGCACACTTTCTCACAAACTGCTGAAGATCACCGCTTTAAGTAGGAAATCAACTTCATCACTGGAATATATTTAAACCTTGTTGTATTTCGGGAACTATTCTGTGACAGAGTAGCATCAATTTATATGAAGTGTGCCGCTACGCCAGTCCAGAAAAGTAAAACAATACAGCAATGCTTACATTAGCAAGTGATGGAGTCTGGATCGAGTTATGCCTTGTGGGGTTGAGCTAGTTGGAAATATTCACAGTAGCACTCACATCTAACTTACAAGTAGCTTCTTATCGTAACGTTATATTAAGAAGTAAGGAATGCATTCAGAGTTGTGATTTCACTAAAAATCATCAACGAAATTGTGTGACATGTTGTTTTTATTTTAAATCTATTTACATGATAAAGCGTCAATTGTTAAAATACTAGCTGATGGATTAAAAGACTGGAATGTACACCAATAAATGGAACTTTCTCCTCTGTGTCTGAGTCTTGTTGGATTGCAATCACATTCCATCTTCGACTTTCGAAATTTTAATCCACCATCAAAACACTGTATTTGTTTATGATCCTCGGACACAGGGCACTGGTCGTCTACATTGTAAACATTAACTTGAAGAACATCGAGACGGGGCTGTGTAAGAGTTCACCGCGCGTAGTGTAATTTTGGAATATTTCTGTGATTCTAGAACAAATAATCTTGTTTATATCTAAATAATAAATCTTATTTAAATTATATCAATCGCTTGAGAAATTCGTCATCTGCAATATGACTTTTAAGAAATAATATTCTCATCAGGACAAGTGTAAGTATAATATTTCAAAGGCACTTGTCCCTTCGTATGTCCATTGAGTGGAGTGTCCATTGAGTGGAATGTCCATTGAGTGGACTGTCCACTGAGAGATATGCCGTTAGACAGAGTTTCTTTTCTCAAGTACCACATGGTTTATGACGTAGAACACAGTATAAACACAATTTCAGAAGACGTCAATATGTACTAAAATAGTTTATAGACAGTTAGTAATTAAGTAAAAGTAAGTGTCCATACCCGTGTCATCCACTCGCAGAACGTGTCGTCCCATCCATACGTGTTCTGATAGTGGAGGAAAGCGTTGAACAGAATCAACATAATATATCTTTCTAGGAAGTCTACACTGAGTCTACACAGGTTCTGTCTCTCCGCGTCCGTCCGACATGCCTTTATCTGGTGGATAGAAACACAAATCTTCTATGGTGAAATCATACCACATCTTGAATTTCTGTAAATAATGATTCCTATATTTTCAATATCTACTTTATGAAAAGTAGATTCATGGTAGATAATGAACAGAGAACGCATGGAGTTTAATCTCCTTAACCAGGCACAATAGGAGAGTAAAAATATGGGTTTCTGGCTTGTTTTATGATATCCTATAGCAACGATGCGTCAAGAAGTTCAAGAAGGTACATTATGTCGACAACATCTAGTACTTAAACATAAGATTCCATCTCCAATATCATGAAAACATTATTTCCAAATAAAGCCTCTGAAATTCACCTCATGTGTGTTTAAACATACATAAAATACTAAGTATCATACTCTCATGTGTGTTTGAACATACATAACATACTAAGTATCATACTCTCATGTGTGTTTGAACATACATAACAGACTAAGTATCATACTCTCATGTGTGTTTGAACATACATAACATACTAAGTATCATACTCTCATGTGTGTTTGAACATACATAACAGACTAAGTATCATACTCTCATGTGTGTTTGAACATACATAACATACTAAGTATCATACTCTCATGTGTGTTTGAACATACATAAAATACTACTTATCATACTCTCATGTGTGTTTGAACATACATAACATACTAAGTATCATACTCTCATGTGTGTTTGAACATACATAACATACTAAGTATCATACTCTCATGTGTGTTTGAACATAAATAACATACTAAGTATCATACTCTCGTGTGTGTTTGAACATACATAAAATACTAAGTATCATACTCTCATGTGTGTTTGAACATACATAAAATACTAAGTATCATACTCTCATGTGTGTTTGAACATACATAACATACTAAGTATCATACTCTCGTGTGTGTTTGAACATACATAAAATACTAAGTATCATACTCTCATGTGTGTTTGAACATACATAAAATACTAAGTATCATACTCTCATGGGTGTTTGAACATACATAAAATACTAAGTATCATACTCTCATGAAAGCAATGTTTATCTCTTTACGGGATATTTCCTCATCGCAGACTTTAAAACTTGGACTATCCGAGAGAAACATTTTATGTTTGATGTTGAAAATTTGTCATACATGTAGTTTCTTTTGCCCCTCAGTTTATGTTTATGTGAATACGTACAATAGCAAATAGCCCATCCATTCAACAGTTACACTTTCCTGTACCTTATTGTAAGTGACAAAGATAATCTCTCTCAGATGGAAATGCATTGGACTCATGGTCTCAAACAGCTGATCCAAGACTAGGTCAACTTCACGCTTGACCTGTTGACCATCGGGCAGCAGCCGGACCAACTTCTGGACAATCTGACAATTCAAAGACACTTGTCAATTCGTAGTTTGAATGGGATAATGAACAAATCTGTTGAGTTGGTTGACTTGATACTGGACAATATGTCAATAAACGTTTAGATATATATGAATGCTATTGTATTGATATTCAGTCTTAACAATACATAAATCGTTAACCGTGTTCAGGTCCTTGAATATCGGCGTTAACTGGACAACATGTCAACACAAAGTTTAATTTGGATAATACTGTATGGATAATGAGATTTTACAAAGTATAAATATGCTAAGTTGATTACGTTTAATGGCATACATGTTGTATTGGACAAGTTGTCATAAATAATTTATTGGTATCAATATTAAGCTTTTAGATAGTGCATCAATTTCATGTATATAGTGTATTTGAGATGAACATTTGGTCAAATATAAAGAGAGTATCAATCACATGCAAAGCAATTACAATTTATTGACAATAGAAGTGTTAATCTGGGTTCATTTTAAAACCCTGTCTCGAAGATTCCATTGAGTGCATATTGTTTAAAGGCATTAATGGATATCACGAACTGGTTTAGCAAACGACCTAATTGGACCCATGTGACCCTACTCTTAAGTAAGGATTACTATGGACAATATTGACGTGGCTTTCTGCCACCAGAGTATTTGCATAGATTTAACGAGTAAATGGAAACTCACAATAAAGTCCCCCTGTGTGTAGGCAGCGTTAGGACACGACGTCCTCTCCAGCTCATCAGGACGTGATCCATAGGGGATACCCTAGATCAGAAAGATCAAGCATCAAGTTAGCATCATAATCATAATCATCAGCAAAACATCAGCATCAATGCTTTTCATGAATGTCATTATACGTCATGACATTCAGAAGAGGATAACATCGGGAATTATCAGCTCCACGTTAGGTTTTATCAGAAGTGTCGTGAACTAATCAATTATCCAAATTCTTAAATTGTGTAGAATAATGTACGTACATTCAATATACAAGGACATTGATCATGAAAATATAGCCTTGTGCATCCCAGTAGGTTACTAAAGGTTTAACGTGCATAACTATTGGAGGAAATGCAACAAACCAAGACATTCTCAATGAGAGAATAAATGTATCAGAAAAGTCATGCTATGCTTCAGAGGTGTCTATATATTTATAAAAACAAACTTGTTCGCTGTATCATATGCATAATTTCATCTATCAACTGATCGATAATATGGAACTGACAGTTACATCTATAAATTCTCTCCAGCTTAATACATGTAGGAAGATTCTGTTTCAAAATAAGTTAATGAAAAAACTACAATTACGATTTAATGAAAGGCTACCAACCCGTTTATTGTAGAAAATAAGTCCTGCTATAGCCATTGCTAGCGATGTGCGACTCTTTCCTGTCCTGCAAGTGAAGACGAGTGCCACCGGCGAGTCGGTCCATGAGTGTGCTCTCTTGTAGTGGCTACATACGAAGTCATGGAGTTGGTCAATTTCCTGCAACATGAGACATGTGCAACAAATTGATAATCACTTTATCAAATACGGTCAAACTTGGAAACATAGCATAAAGGTTACAAGTAACAGACACATTTCAACCTGAAACCTTGATTTGACTTGATTATAAATTTGATAATGTATGTGTATAGTTGATTGTTGTCGTTATAGTATAACAATGTTTAAAAATTGAGATATCAAGTTATTCCAGGAGTGTATGAAGGTATCGGAAGTTAGTCAATTATGTTATTTTTATACACGACGTGTTTAATGAGCCCAATTCAATCTATTCTTCGTCATTTTGTTAGAAAAATAGTTATATGAATCTCCGTCCATTGTTTTAAGTACTTTAACCAATGAACAAAACGTATCAAAGCATTAATTCTTAAGGTGTTTTCTTTTTTATATGCCGTTACGAAACATAAGTATATAAATATAAGATTTTAAAATTTTAAAATTGAAAGACTGCACAGTTATAAAATATTTTAGGAAATATCACAATGGTTTATCAAAATTCAGATATTAAAGAGCCCACCTTCTCAGTAGGGGAGTGGTCATACTGAAGCGGTACCCGGGTGTAGCCCATGTCCAGTGTTTGTAGCTTCTGCTGCTCCCACAGATCCTCGGGGGACATGATGCTAGCAAACTCTGTAGTCACCGGGGGCTTGCTAGTCTCTTGGTATACCTGCAGAAAAGTGTTTAAGGCTGAACTATCAAAGAAGTTTATTACCATGACGATTCTACTGGTTGGCTTTTGAAGAAAATGTGCATGTACATGTACATTTAATCCCCCCCCCCCCCCCCCCACACACACACCCACTGCTTACATGTATTTATAAATGGTCAGGAGATGAGTATATTGTCCTACTTGTTTATACGGCCTAACAGTCCTCTACAATGAAAAGAAAAATGTAACTGGGCTCGTCTTTTTAATGACTCAATGTTTCCTGATTATGTATCTATATAATTATATTGATGTATGGTAGTGTTTAGAATATATTAAGGACTTACAGTAGTTGATGGGTCCAAATAAAGGGGTATCGAAAATAGCTTATAAAATGCAACTAATCTCTTCAAAATTACTCAAATGATGAAGGAGTAAGCATATGCTCCTAAACATCGTTTATTTTCACATTAAAGAAGTTGTAGAAGAAGAAAATATTCCTGTTTTTGCTCAAAACAAGTTAACCTGATAGTTCAAGTAAATTATCTGTAACATGATATAGTACATGCATGAATTCTTTGCATTTGGTTGCAGAATGAATATTTAGATTTGGGTAATTTCTTAATTGGTTGCAGTCCCTATAGGCAACTGAAACCAAGTTTTGTAAACCATAAAAATACAAATTTTTATGCAACAGAACAGCCTTGACTAGACGAGGAAATGTCAGGAATGTTGCCTTTTATTTGAATATTTACAGTTCGAGGAAACAAGAAGACGGTTTTCATGTCAAGAATCATGTTGTTATCACTTCTTGAACTATATTTAAACTACTCACTAGCCTTGCATAATTTTCTACCATAAGATATCTCTTGCTAGGTACTATTGACACCATTTGTCCAAATAATGCCACAATTTTCAGTTTTGATGACAACGTGGGCAGGCATTTTTGTCAAATCTAATCACAAATCTCATTGGCTGTCACGGGTACATTGTTCCTTTGATTGTCATTTTTTTTATATATAGGAAACAGACAGTCATAGGTTACTTTAATGACTGACAAAAGCATCCTGAGTTAATAAATATGAATGTTGTTGTCAGAAATGCTTGATGCAAATTGAGCGAATGGGAGTATGCGTTAACTGGACTGATTTCATTTCGCAACACACTTTGCGAGACTGAACCTGCCAAAATAAATCTGTTTATTTATTCGTGTTTTTGTCAAATTTGGTAAATTTGAAAACCTATTCAACCAAACTGGTCTGATATGCATTGTAAACATACTATATGTTATTTTCTGCAACCAAATAATTATCAGCCATGGTAGGAGAATTGATAAGCTACTTATTTTAAAATAAATTGGGTTGCAGATCCCTATATCTCCAAATATGTTTGTCAATTCAATGTGTCTCTCACGTCTTAACATGTACGGGATGATCTCTCAGACAGTAACACCAATACAATAGTACCATCTTCACACACTACAACCATAACCATGTCTTCACATTAACATTAGAAAAGTATAGAATATCACTACTGTGGGGACAATCATTAACAGGATCTCGAGAGAGCCGAACAAGGTCTAATAAACTCTTAAGGAAGACGCTGTCAATGAGTAAGAGGCAAGACGCACATGTACATGCTTAAGTTAATTGCTCCTTTAGCTACTGGGAATTGACCTGACATGTTTCGATACATAATTAATCAATTAATCTATGGGAATTAATTACATTCAACAATCACACGCCAACAATATGTCATGACGAAATGGATTACCTCCAAATTCTTGTAGACTTTGACTTCTTTCTTGAGGGTCTCTTCTTTTTGCTGCAAGTAAGAGAAGACATTTGACTATATGGTCTGATACGACTCGCGTTTCTTTACAGAAACCAAAATACGATTGACACAAATGTAACTTCTCCGGTTCAACAATGACATCATGGATGTAAAGTTATAGACAGGAAAGAAAGAACATGATTGAAATGCTAAGGTTTTAATTTACTGAAATGTCAGCACTTGTAACTTTCAGAGAATAAAACTTTGCATTATTCTCTGATGAATTGGCCTCCCACCATGATTAAGTAGTGGGATCAACTTACATAAGTACACGGACACCTATCTTTATATACTACTTCCTGCGAACCGTTAGGGGCAATGAATATATATCAGGTGCGGCTACTATGATACAAGAAACTCGCACCTGCGTGGTTTTCGGTCGACATGGAATTATACTCTGGTAGCATTCCTTGTGCCACAAAACGATGTATCCTCACTAGCTATAGCATTGTTGTACAATAGGTTTATTTACATAACGGTTAGAGGTGTCACAATATATCCTAGTGTTTAACACCACGATACTTGAATTAAAGTTAATCATATCGATATTTTTACTGTAGTGTGATAAATATCATCTTTCTTAATATGGTTAACTTTAACTAAAATTTAGTGTTACGTGACAATTTACAGTATTTTTAATACCAAATGCAGTCATTTTAATAAACTAATTATAAGTAGAATACCGTATCGTATCAAACAATTGATCTATGATAACTTGGTATCTATGTATCTTGATATTACCGAATCGTCACACGTCAGATAAGGCGTGTAACAGTTTCTAGTGTCCACATAGTGGCATTATATAATACTATCATAAGTACATTAGCATTGGTATTTCTACATAAAATCAAGTGGTGCCGTCAACGTCAACATACTATTCAATATTCCAAGATGTGTTTGAAATGTCATAAACACGACTTTATGATTATCCTAAAAAATTATCATAGCACTTATTTTGAACCCTTGCTACGCCCTTGTTTTTGGTAGTATGATATTTAAATTTACGAATCTTAGTCTCCATCTATCAATGATAACTTGTACTCTAAGAATTTTAGCATCTAGCATTACTAGTTCTCAAGAAGAAGTCGCTTTAAGATTCTAGAATGGACCCCTGCCAGGCCTATGTTTGTTTAGAAACCAAAAACAAATGTACAAATTTAGGTCTTCATAAAACAAAGACGTTCTTCTGAAATTTTCAGCTTCTTACGTCGATCGGTTTCGAAGTAGACGTCGTCAAAAAGTAGACTAATAACGCTTGCCACACCCATGTTTGAGGGGGCGAGGGTGAAATGAAAAAACTTGAATTCCCGAGGTGCAAGGTACCTCCCCCGAAAAAAATCAGTTTTGGGGATGCATCGATTCTGGAGAAGTCATCGAAAATGTGAAAGTTTATGGACGACGGACGAAGGACGACCGTCAATACAATTAGCTCATCTGGTTTTTCAGGCCTGATGAGCTAAATATATGACCATATATCAGTGTGCCATTACCACAAATCTATGGTGAAACTTCATTACCAAACTAGCAAATGTGTTTGTAAAAGCAATATGATAGAGTCATTAACACTACACAACAAACCACCGCACAACGCGATTAAAGTACAGATTGGGGAGTATTAACTTTGTATACGGGTAGTAATATACGGACGATATCAAGTTGAAAGCAAACAGTACAAAGAGGTAGCACTATCAACCCATAACAATAAAAGTACAGCTATCGCCGTCCCTATGGGATCGTTCTTGGTGCCCTTAATATGGGGACAACATATTATAACCTCATCAATGTATAAAATCTCACCAGGAGACCCCAGGGACGCTATCAGTATGAAGTGAATTAGTATCTTCTAAGCGTGTCATAGTGTGGTCGCATTACTCTCACGGTACCCAAGGGACGGACTAAACGTTCACAGACTGCTTTGAACTGCCAGAGTTCAAGATAGAAATATTTTCAGTTCGATATCTGTTGTTTTATTCATGACCTAGAGAATTTACACGTTATACAAACAAATATGAGAAGAACAACCTTTAACCACAACCCCATCTTTCTATAACTGCTGTCATTTATACGAAAAGTGCAGTCATTGTTTCTACACACTGCAGAGGCTAAATATTCACACAAATACAATTTCTTACTTCATCCGTTCCTTTTATTCACAAAATTGTACGAAAAATCTAAACTTACATTTACCTAACTTTTATTAGTTTAAATAAGTTGTGTTGAAGTATGCCTTCGTTTTTGTCCAAATCTTGCATGATAACAAGAGCATATAGTACCAGGTGCAAGTAGGACTGTTTACTGCACAGTGATTAGCACCCAGATGATAATCTAATCATTCATAACATAAACGTGGAATCGTTTATGAACGAATGCTATAACCTATCTCGGTTTCTTCATTTATTCCATCCTCCCATGATGCTTTAAATTATTTATTTTTGATTGAATAAAAAGGGAACCATTATTTCATTTATTTCCTTAATCGATCACGTGGTAAAGGATCAAAGAGTATCAAACGGCACGGGCGTTTTGACTGTTAACGTTTATCTGTAGTTAACCAACGAAAAGCCATTCAAATAAGTGTCGTTTGATAAACATTCAATATAATCTGTTGGGTATCATCACGTTAAGAAAACAAGTAGTTGTCACTAAGGTGACATGATCCCCCGCCGCAAATTAATACTTCAAAATTTAAAAATAATGTCAAGATCAGCAAAATTGACCGTCAAACATGTTAAAAAAGTCAAAGTTCCACTGTGACCTTGAGAAAAATGGCAAGGTCATCAAAATCTAATCTACCCTTTGTGTAAGATATGATGAAATTCCAGTGAATGGTTCTTGAGATATCCCGCTGACAAGTATTACACACATGTACATCAACATGTCGAAAAATTTAAAATTCCACTGTGACCTTGAGAATAATGTCAAGGTCACCAAAATCTTATCAGTCCTTTTGCTTTTTGTAAGATATAATGAAATTTCGGTGAATGGTTCTTGGGTTATTCTGCTGACAACCTTAACATGTACATTAACATGTCGAAAAATTCAAAGTTCTGCTGTGACCTTGAAAATAATGTCAAGGTCACCAAAATCTATTCAGCCGGTCGTCTTCCCTAGAAGGTGCTTTGAGTAAGAAATGATGGAATTCCAGTGAATGGTTCTTGAGATATTCCGCTGACAAGCTTTACATGTACATTAACATGTTGAAAACTTCAAAGTGCTGCTGTGACCTTGAAAATAATGTCAATTTCACCAAAATCTAATCAGCCCATCATCATCCCTAGAAGGTGCTTTGTGCAAGAAATGATGGAATTCCGGTGAATGGTTCTTGAGATATCCCGCTGACAAGCTTTACATGTACATTAACATGTTGAAAACTTCAAAGTTCCGCTGTGACCTTGAAAATAATGTCAAGGTCACCAAAATCTAATCAACCCGTCGTCTTGCCTTGGAGAAGCTATGTATAAAATATGAAGAGAATCCAGCGAATGGTTATTGAGATATCCCGCTGACAAGGGTAAAATGACAAAGTCTCGTTGTGACCTTGAAATGAAGGTCAAGGTCTCAAACTACTGTAGGAACATTACTCTTCCTATGATGAACCCATATGCAAAATATGAAAAGAATCCAGTGAATGGTATTTGAGTTATTCCATTTCGTACGGACGTACGGACGGACGCAGCCGAATACTATATCCCCCGCTTCGCGCTAAACGCGCGGCGGGGGATAATAAGTAACTTCCGAATAGATATATATCCATAATATCAACAGTAGACTCATTACGATAGAAAACTAACTTTCACGTGTAATGAACAAATGTGATGATTGCAAAACCATGTTATCTTGTTTCAAATTGTCCTCTTGTTAACAAACTGGTGTAAATATGACACTTCATTTAACCTTCGATCGATGGCGCCCTGCTACAAGTCATTTTACTTTAAACGGACATTAAGTACGTTGTTGGAGTCACATAAAGTCAAGCATTATAAATGATGTATTTTATCGAGAAGTACTGATTGTTGTTGAACATTATAAATCCAACGTTAGTTTATTCAGTATAGTGAGGTTAACATCGTGATTTATGATTGAAAACCGGTCAAACGTAATTTTGGAAATTTATCTAAATTCAAAAAGAGAGGGTTGATAATGTTTAATAGATCATATAACTACTGTGCATATATGTGGGACGTGAAATTCCGGCTTCTACACATGTTAAAGGCTGTTGTTTCATGAGACACAAGTAATTATAATATATTTCGCGATAGGGTATGAATATGCAACTCAAATGAAATCATTGAAACTTAACTCAGCACATGTGGTATTTTTGCATGTATGAAACTAAATGAAGTATTATGAAAAGCACCCAATGGCTATTTAAAACATAACATCCTTTAACCAAA
This sequence comes from Gibbula magus, assembly GCA_936450465.1. Lineage (NCBI taxonomy): Eukaryota > Metazoa > Mollusca > Gastropoda > Trochida > Trochidae > Gibbula > Gibbula magus. Next base: position 12,426,124 of record OW388290.1, on the reverse strand, counting down.
ATCTAAAAATAGGACGTCATATGATACTGGAAACATGTAATGGAACAGGTCTCCTTAAAGTATAATGTACATGTCAGCCTGGGGTTATTTCTCGCCATGGTAGATACAACTTCCAAACGCAAGACATAACTCTTGCCAGTCTACAACGGGCTAATTTAGGGCGGTATTTCCCTCGCTTTGTTGTGCCTAGATAGTGAATCGCTGCACCAGAAATGCATAGTGGGCCTGGATTTCTAAGCACAGATTTCTTAAGGAAATACTGCAAGGCCTAAATCAGCTAATACTGGGGACTGGCAAGAGTTATTCCTGCATTTGGAAGTTGCGGTAGATACAGTTGGAGTATTCTGACACCAGTAGAGTTAAACCATCTCATTTGCGATTTAAATATGTCACTGTTCCTTTACTGCGGGGTTTAGAAAATGCTGTAGTTCTTAGAGTGTTAGGAGTTCATTTTATCGCCTGGTGAACTTGAACATGTATAAAACGTAATATATTACGAAAAAAATTACCATATACCTCCCATTCGTCTCGTGCTGTAAGAACGATTTGCTTTAAAATGTCATTAAACGTTCTCAGGAGATCTGCTGAATACGACAAACTGTTTTGTGCAGAAGTTCAAGAACTGAGAGTTCATATGCTGTGCAACTTCAATGTAAAACCACATGGGCAATAGTTTTTCTCAATAAACTCTCGACTGATCTCAATACAATTATTCGATCTGTCTTTCAAGCATGTGTACTTCCCTAAAGCTAGGTTTTGTGGCGACCTTAACGACGCGTCTTCTATGTAGGTCAGAAATAGTCACTATATATGTAAGTACAAGTATATATATGTGTACAAATTGCAAGAGTGATTGTGTAATGCTTTCCTACGTTTTCGACAGAAATTCAAGGGTTGAAATCACTCTTTTTTATATGATTTCTATATTGATTACCTACTTTGATATATATATCATAAAGCGAGAAAAAGTAAAAATGTGTGATAATGTACCTTTATTAAATTATGTTCCGTATAACGTGTAGTCTGCCTAATGCTAAAATCATATGCGTATGTGCTATAATGTATCTCGTCATGTATTCCCATGGACGCTACTAAACGTTCCCACAGTGCGTCACTATTTAAGGATCTATATCAACATCACATACATGAGATAAACGTTAAACCTGAGAACTGTCCTCATCGATATGCGACTCCGGCTATAAAAAACTTAACGTGACATATCACTGGAATACGAGAAATACTTATAGTCCGAGCACATCTGGTTTAAACTTAAGTACAGCCTTTTTATCCATTTCAGATATGTTACTTGTTCCAACGAGAGATTTTGAATCCCCACATGTTGCATAAATATCAAGTGTCAAAGAACGAGATAGAAAACAGTGTCATGTGTCTTATCCTATGGTCACTGCACTGACCAGCTTACATGTAAACTCTTTAGATCTTCACTGTGACCTTAAAAACTGATTAAATCGACTATAGTGTCAGGCCCTAATACCCTTGGTACAACATGCATGTGAATAAACTATATCAATTAGTTTAAGAGTTGAAGCGCTAAAATGTTTGACAAATGATAAACCATTATTATTTCACAGTGACCTTGACAATTACATTCAGTGATGTTCTAGTATATGAGGTCTTAATACCTTCTTGGAAAAACGTTACTTAGTGGTTTCAAAACTTGTGATCTTGACCAAATCTCGTGACCTTGACATTTGACCTTTAATGTCACACAATCAATTATTATTTGTATTGTGTATAACAATCATGTTCTGATTCAAAGTGTTAATTGATGAAATAAGCCATTTTCGCAAATACATGCTTAAGTTGTGACCTTGCTGTGACCTTTGACCTTCGACGGATTTTAGCGAAGACCTTTTCAAATCTTGGTCCATCTGCATATTTGATATAAACCAAATAAGAGCCTAATAGGACTTTTTTGAAGTTATTGTGTTTACAAGGATTTTTTTTAGTTATTTCAGAACTCATGACCTTGACCTTCGACCTTGAATGTGAACATGTCAAAAGAATTCCACAGGGGTATAATAATTAAGTTATGTGTATGATTTCTTAAAACCTTTTTAGAAATAAGTTATAGCCAAAACAAAAACGCGGCGGCGGCGATGAAAAATGCACAAAAACTCATAGCAGCCCCGACTTAGTCGGAGCTGGTAATAGCAACATCATTGCTGGACGGTAAACCTAGTCTGTTAAATCTACGAGTGTGATCAGAAGGAGGTTTCAGTTTGCTAACCAAGGGTTGAGTAACAAATTTCAAACATTATGATAAGCTTCCAATGCTATATATCTACAATTTATAGCACAATGTCTTTTGTCTTCTTATCTAGTTTTCACATCTGTTTTCGCATCACATGTTTTGTGTATGTTGTGTATGTAAAGTCCCGCTGTGAGCTTGAAAATAATGTCAAGGTCACCGAAATCTAATCGGCCCTTTGTCTTTCCCTGGAGAAGCTATGTGTAAGATATGGTGGAATTCCGGTGAATGGTTCTTGAGATATCCCGCTGACAAGCTTTACATGTACATTAACATGTCGAAAAATTCAAAGTCCCACTGTGACCTTGAAAATAATGTCAAGGTCACCGAAATCCAATCAGCCCTTTGTCTTTCCCCGGAGAAGCTATGTGTAAGATATGAAGATAATCCAGGGAATAGTATTTGAGTTATTCCATTTCGTACGGACGGACGCAGCCGAATACTATATTCCCCGCTTATTAATTCACATTACTCAAGACTAGTGTTCTTCTCCCCACTGTATTGAAACCGCGAAACTGTCAGATGTATTTCCATGCAAAACCGCTAAAAAGGGAGTTGAAAAACCACAAAAGTACACCTACACGTAATGACTGTTTCCCATAACAAGTATCATTGAGCTAGGGCTTACAGTTTTTGAGTTCTTGTCCGGAAACGAAAATGTAAGTTGTGTTTCTATGGAAACAGCTAAAAAGTAAAATTACAAAGACGTTGAATTCCCCTTAAAGGCTCATCTGCGCACGATGATTGCTCCTCATACCAGGTTTCATTGAGCAAAACCTTCGAATTCTGGTCCGGAAACGAAATTGTAAGTTATGTTTCAATGGAAACGGTTAAATACTACAATGTAGCAAAGTACATTTCTCCTGTGATAACGCATGATAAATTATTTACATATTTAATAATGTATCATCGACACTTTTGGCCAAAATCTGTTGAGAAAATTCAAGTTATCTTTTAAAAAATCATATTGTTCACCTCCAATTCAGGTCCTGTTATTTCTGCTATGAGCACCGGTTCCTCCATGTTGCTGACGTCACGGACATTGTATGTGAATCCGTCACATTCAACAGTGACGTCATTTCTAAGTCCGATAACTTCAACTTCTTTGTAACCCTGTCTCTTGTCCAGAAGATGGCTGACCACTCTAGATAACCCCTGCAATGCAAAACATTTCATCATCACAATATTATCACATATAGTATCACCTTCGTCAAAATACCATTATATAATTATGTATATATACAAAGAAACGTCTACCTGTCGAGAAAATGATATTTCATTTAAAGGCTAGTGCGAAAAATCAAAAGTGCAATTTCAGTGTTATCCCATACAGAAGCAAAGAAGGTGTTCACTAAAAGCATACACTTACATCACGCTGCGCCTGCGCCATTCCATATATAGGCAAGCCCTGTAACTTCCGGAAGTTTGCAACTCTGACGTCAGAGAGAGAGCTGAGAACATCCAGTCCGATATAATCGTCTGCTACCTGAATATCAAAGAAAGTTCATGGAAACACGAGCTGTTCAACGAATTAGTCTGCCTTCTCTTGACGTCTCTGTCTAAGGTGAAAACCTAGGTAAGAACCAATTTCTTAAGGCGATTGTGACATGTAAACACGTTGTAAATGGGCGTATTCATGTACTATTCGTTCGAAAACAAGCCCAGGGCAGACTAATTGCTTTGAGGGATAACTGTTGTCTGCAGCACTATTCTAGCCACGTGTCAGCGGTTATAATACCATTGATATGAACTCTTGCTGGTTCCTATTACCGACTCGTCTTTGATGTACATTATTAAAGAGCGAGAAACGTCTGAATATGTGATACCTGAATTGACCGCGTCCCTTGAAGTCGTGTCGTAAATTTCACCAAAACGAACTGAATCGTATATTTTGACATTCTTGTACTAAAGTCATTTGATGCATCGCAGATATTTTTTATTTTTGACATTCCATTCCCCATACAAGTTTAATACAATGCGTTTTATATATTAATAAGTCATTATAATATTTTGGAAATACAACAAAAGTTTATGAAATATGCCAAATAAAAGACCAACGCTAATTATATCTAAACATAATCACATCACACAAAAGGATGCTATAAAATCATAAAAAGCAATGTCTAATATACACCGAGATTCGCTAATGCTAACATTACTTGGTGAACAAGGTGAACATCTTTACCTATCGTTGGCACTCACATCATGTCTATTTCATATTGGTAAGAATGATTGGGGCCTTTGAATATTTAAATAATGCCAGAGAGCAATATGAGGGTGGAATTTGCATTTAGAGCAAATATATAAAACATTGACGTTCGTGTAGGTACAGTTAGACAAAAAATAAAGTATCACGGTTAGTAATTTCTTACTAAAACTCTTGAAGGTAAGGACAGCAACTGTTGCGCTGATCTTTCACTGTTGTCCACATGGCATAAGTGCCGAAAGAGGCTGGGATGCGTGCGCATCCAGTTCGAGTACGTAATTTTCATACCACACGGAATCTGAAAGTAAAAAGCTATCGTCAATGTAGGCAAGTTCAACTCTAAGGTAAATCTTAGTCTGCAGAAGACCCCTACATTGTTATTTCCTATGTTCTTCAGCTTCAACTGAAACTGGTAGTCTTCTGAAAATCTCCTCGATTTCCTCAAATTCCCAGAGAATCCTTTGCAATATTTACCATCTTGAAAATCATAGACTTTTCATAGAATGTGTGTTAGTATAAAGGATTTCTTTTTTATCTGAAAATTGTGTCATGGTTATATGCATTTCTAATAAAGACCTTGCTTCCCGGGCAACAGAATTACTGTCGAACCGTACCCTAACCTTATATTTTATTTATACTTACACACTGCTATATATGCTTGTTGGTTTTCTTATGGAAATATAATGCTTTTTTTTATCACAGTTACGCATGTTATTGATAATGTGTTGAACTATTATTGTAAATTCGCAATTCAAGGCTCTATCAACATTCAAATTTCATTTCAAGACACTTTACCATCTTTGAATTTCATACAGCTGTAGACCCAAACTTTAAAATATTAAGATCTATGTTACAGTGTCTTTATTTGCTTCCAGAATCATATAAGTTATACTAGATAAAATCATCGTCGAAAACACACGGATTTCTCATAATCTCAACAAAATCATTGTTCATTTTAAAATTTCAAATTACTTTCGATATATTATCTGCGTGTTGTTGTATTTCAAATCAATCATGGTTGATCAATGTGAAAGTAAACATTGGATGTAGCTGTTCAAATTCTATATTAGAGCCTATCAATGTCATTGTGGATGTTGCAAGAGGCGATTGATAATCTGTAGGAATAAATATTAAAGTAAATAATATAGAATAACATTAATTATATAATTTAGATTAAATGAAACACATATAATTTAGAGGATTTAACTTTGTATTTAAATTTTTAATTATTGATTTTAATTTTTAATTATTATTACTTATATGGTTATTGTATAAAGACGACCCATTTTGAAGCGGCACATTTGAAGAAAAAGCATGGTTCAATGGTAATTGAACGTTTTGATTTTAATCACCCAAAACATGGCAGGTCCACGCGTGTTTTACTTTTAACAACACAGATCTTTCACTCATAAATAGTTGTAACTAAATGTAATACTCACACTTATCACAGCAAATATAAACTATTGACCCAAGGTTGTTATCAGAGGAACTACGTGATCCACTTCGTATTACTTTTTGTATAGTATAAAGAACTTTTGCTAAATTAAATGAGTTTCAAAGTCTCGATGTCAGTATGAAACCAACCTGTTCCTTTAGGTAAGCGTTGTAACAGATGAGAAAGACATAGCGCTGTAACTGTTCCACACATCGATTTCTAAGGTCCTTTTTGTCGGCCTTACCCTGAAAAAAAACCCATGTCAAACGATTTTAACTTGTCTCTTAATTCATTTGCCTTAACAGATTTGTAATATTTCTAGTCACGCCAAACTTCAATCGCTCTTTCATGGTTGCTTTTTGTGTTTACGTATTGCAATGGAAGTGAGTTTAGAAGTGAGGTAAGCATACTAAAACAAGGCAAACTCAGTGCAGTAAAGTGTTATTTATAATGTCGAACATGTTTAATATGAAATGAATTGAGCTCATTCGTTATCTTATCATTTTTATCAAATCGCTAAAACGGGCCTACATTGAATGTAAGAATATCGTTTCCAATTACCTATATAGTCTAATAGTCTACAGTATCTAAACGGTCGCTCTTGACTTTCATCAAAACCTTCTATGCAATCGCGTAATGACAAGTCTGATCATCATCAGTAAATGTTGAAACACACAGTCATAATGCCGTCCATTAAATATTTATGCTTAGCATTTGATATTTAGAAACAGTTGGATCCAATTTACGATCAAACAGATCACTGTTTATGATTAATTCATAAAGGTTGAATCTGTTGAAAGCGCGTTATCTCATTACCTCGTTTATTGAGATACAATGTTAAATTTTCTTTTATTTAGTTGATATCTATTCGTTTCTGCGTAGCGGATATGATGTTAACTGTGATGTACATTACAACTAGTGATATGTACATGTGATGCACTGTGGTGTCCCACGCTCCAACTTTCAATCCAACTTAGTCATCTTTCCCTTACTTTTCACTTATGCCAGAGACAACTCAAAACGGACACTCAAACAGGTAAATCTATTGGAATAAATGAACTTGTTTCCATGTAGCCTCTAAGTAAAAAGTTATGTCCCTTTTCTGGTCTCTTTGATAAAATTGTTTCCATGGAAACTAGAAAAAAAATCAGAATGATTTAAGTAGCAAAAGGCGGGCACCATTCCACCTTCGAGTCTTAACACATACCAAGTCGAATTAAATAATAGTGAATAGATTTTGAGATCGGAAAAGGATCCTATCCTCCATATACGCACTAAGTTCAAACTGTTTCTATGGAACAAATGGAATTCACAAATTCAGTATACCTAAGTAGCAAAAGGTACCACTCCAACACTAAGTCTAACCACATACAAAGTATCGTAATCAAAGCATTTGGAAGGACGGAATTACGAAATAACGGAATAACGGAATAACGGACGGGGGCGAAAACGTTATGTCTCACACAAAGCTTTGCGGGGACATAATAAATTATAAATTGAAAACAATGCTCTGAACAACAATTCCCTTTATGTCCAAAATGCTCCATTAACCAGTACAACGATCACATTGACCCCACATTACATTAACCTCAATGTCATGTTCTCAACAATGTGGAGTTCATGATGTGGAGTTCATCAATGATGACAATGCATTTTGATTATTATTTCTAGATCTAACAGACTTATTGCAAGACAAAACGAATAATTAATCCAGTTGGGTGAGGTTTCTATATAATTACCTGACACGTCTCCAGCTGTTGCTTTGTTTGCAGGATAATTCCTCGTAAATTTGTATCTCCCGAACACTGGTCAATCGCTGAGTCAACCTGAGTCAACAAGGCTAGAATTATCAGTTAACCCAGCATGAATTTCCAATTCGTAGGACATATAGAAACACGAGGCAACTATTCCTACAATTATGTATAATATAGTATAGTAGTACTATATGTATGTGACATATCTTTCATCCTAATTTCATTTTTCGAATATCATTATCTTTCTATCTTTCATTGTAAAGAAACCACCGATTTTACTCAAACAAACGTATTAGATATTCATCAAACAGACACAGAATAAGAAATACAAATACTCAGTTTAAAGGTGAAGTAGCACGTTTTTTGCTAAATTTATTTTTTTCAAATTTCCTATTTATAATGATAGTTTGTGCCATTTATAGTACTATAGAGGGTAAAACATCCTATAACACAAACGAATTATCCGTAGTGGTGATAACGTTGTTGCGTATAAAGCAAAAATTGCATGGCGGCCATTTTATTGTGAACACATTTTATTATTTCGAATGACAAAAACGATCCTCATGGCTTTACTGAGCCATGTACACTCATTTTTAACTTGATTTTCTGAAGAGAGAAGGGTATTTTTCAAATACATTTCATCGACTTATTTGAGCAAAAAAAACGTTCTACTGTCCCTTTAAGTTGCCATTCCCCGGATTAACCTGCCCAACTTGTGAAACTGATCTTTAATTGAGTGAAAATTATATTGACAGGACAGGACTATGAATAACATAAGTTTTCTATTGATAGAAACACGCTTGGATGTAATGTTTCAATAAGGTTATATAAAGTTATATAATCCTTTGGATACTAAGAGTTTGTATGTCTGGTAACCCTTTCAGTGAACCGCCCCACCCATTATTGCTTAACTTCATATGAAGGGAACCTGACATCGGCAGTTCTCTCCCTCTAAACGCTTACTCTCATCCCTCTTATCCGGCACTCCCTGTAAACCGCCACATTTTTATATAATGAAAGCGCCTTTGCATTTGAGAAACTGCACGAGAACAACGTGTCACCTCTGAGATATTGCAGCTTATGATATGTTTACATTACATACCTCTTGTTTTCGTGCTGTGCCATCGGGTATAGCTCTGACAACTTCCCGTACTGCCAGGAACTCGCCTCTTCCATAGTTGGGACATCTATCATTTATCTGGTAAAGTGTTTTGCTGAAATATAGCATTAAATACATTCAGAAATAAGTAAAAGTCGTCATGGCAAGTTCATGGCTTCAGCAGTTACTTGTAATATTCTATTCTCTGTTTCAACACTTGCCATAGACACAGTTTCCCTATGTTGTCGAATACGCTTTCTCGTGTGATATCAAGACTGATTAAGCTCGAGCCTGAAAAGTCGATGGTTATAAAGTTGAGACGACCATTATCATATTATCAATAGGAGGTGTCTTCATTTCGTAGATTGATACACCCCATATGCAAATCATACCTGTTTAAATCAGAAATGTACATGCTCGAAATGTGTACCAGAGGGTTGGTTTAAGGAAACGTATGCAGTTGACATTATTCACTATCACCAAACAATCAAACGTGAAATTTGAAAATAAATCAAGCACTGACTAAATAAACATCAACAGTTATTGATCAGATAGTCGGTTATGGCTCTGAGGGTCGTCACACATGACGATATTGCTCTAGCGAATAAAAACACAACACCGAACCAACCGCAATGTCAATTCAAACCTAACCCTGGATATCAGGGATGATCGTTCAAATAAATCCACCTTTGTCATCCAGGTTTTACCGTGATAGAATAGATGGAGTCGACTAATCACTGTATCAACATGAGCATTTCACATGCTCGCAAACAAAAAAGCAAGTTAACGATTTTCTTGCAAGAGGTCGTGCAGTGACGACTCTGTTCCTACCCCCTTGAACCATTTTGGTCAGTGTTTTATCTAAATCTGGCACGTGGCTCTAGCTGGTTGACAGTTGCAGAATACCACGTGGGATTGCCTCTCTTCTTTAGGTATGGTATGGACCAGGTAATATTGACCTCTAATATCATCAAAATCAATAATAAGGACCAGTAGAAAGTCGTTTTCTTCTATCAAGGTTATAAACGACTTCATCTGACCATGCGTATATTAAGCTCCTGCACGCTAGAGGCCACATTTGCGCCCACAGAATTATTATATATTGACACGTCACCGACGTTTGACCCTTTGACATGCATACGACATAAGTGTGTGACAAAGTTCTGTGATACATGAAAAAGTCCACATTTTCCGAATCAGAAATCAATGGACTTTCACGTGTTGTAATTAGTATATCTGTAAAATTTTATTTTATTGAGAAATGACGAATTAAAAATCTTGAACGTATTTTCAATATCAAAATTGCCTGCAGGTGCGTGTTTGACGTCGTTATGAAATTGTTACCTATTCGATTCAAAGGGTTGAAATTCTATAGTAAGTGCATGCCAAATGCATAAATTTTACATCATTATGTTCAGAATATTGTCACCTAGCTTATTAAAAAAATTAGACATTGAATATAATCTTGTTAAAAAATAATGACAAATTTGCGAAAATAACGGCAAATGAAAACATCAATCGATTACTTTTTGTAAAATCCATGAAAATAAATACAGAACTTCACTTACACTTTTTGAATCTCACAATCTTCCACAAATAAATAAAAATGTATCTGTGCATTGTTTGTCAATTCTTGTTTCCAAATATAGTAATATATCCAATGTGTCATCAATAGCAGTGCCAAATCGGCCATTTTTCAATGCACCCCATGAAATATTCCCGCGATTTTCTCATGTGACGCGACTCAAAGTGAACGTCAATGCAAGCAAACAGTAGCTGTATCTATTTTTAGAAATGGTCGTCGATCTAGCCATAGAGTGTTATTAGTTGTTTAAATTAAACAAATTGACACCCAAAACGATGTTGTTTTATAAAAATCGATCTAAAAACAAAAAAATGAAGTTGTAATAATTATTTCATCAGTTCGTAGAGTCAGTGTCCTTGACCCGATAAATTTGCATAAGTTCACCAACCCCCCGGATGTAACATTGTTTTTACGATTAAAATCACTGTGAGTAAATTTGCATTTTGATTATAATTTATACATATATGAAAAATAAATGTCATATCCTACCATTATCACAAATCGTGATCATGTATGAGTTTACATTCGAAGTACGAAATGTGTTTGACATGACATGGACCGACTTTCTGGTCTCTTCGATTTCACAAGTTGAAATGGAGCCGTGAAACAGTAGCAGTAACCCTATCTCGCTAAAAAGTAAATTACGAATTAACAAGTCTCGTCTATGTGAAATAATTGTATGAATACAATTGCTAAATGATTCATGTTGATTATTTTAAAGTTTTCATTTGGAATTTGATAGAAATTATACCCGTATTCAAACGAAATCATAGATAGACCTGTCAGTTCGAATTCATTGCAAATGGAGGCCATTGTGTCGTCTCGGCTTTTTCACACAATATTTTGTTCTGATACGAATTTAATGAATGCACATGTTATAACATCCATGAAATTAACAAGAATGACAAACAAATACATTTCAAAGAATAAATGTGAATAACTAATGTTTGAATCGGCGAATTTACAGTGAAATGACAAACGAAACATAGATGGTCACATGATCAATTTTGTACAACCAAGCTAATCACGTGACATTGTTTACAAATACGACAACGCTACCCGAACGAAATTTTGATTGTATTTTTCAACTTTTCAAGACCATGTTTACATTAAATATTCAACAGACATTTAGAAAAATGTGTTCTTACTTTGGTTTTAAATGGATTCTTTACAAAATGATTTAGATCATTAGATTTGTTGATTTGAACAAATCTATGATCGGCGAAGGAAATGCATAACAATATGGCGAGCGCAGAGTGTTTGTTGACTGTCATGTTTCGAGATATCGATGACTGATTGACGTCGGAATATATAAAAACTGTAATGTCATATGCTTATATTTGGAACACAGAAAAGTGAATAGATGTGTTAACCTTTTGTGTAAATTTTATTACGATTGATGCATTATTTTACAAATATTTCTCACGGAAGTAAATGCATTGTTCATTGAAGAATATCCATTGTTACAAATTACGTCGAAACTTTATAAATACAACGGAGATCGTTTATGACGGGCTCTTGTTTTCTGAAAGGTAAACACATACCATCAACATAATTTTTTTCTGGTATAAAATTTAATTCTGAACAAAATGGTGTAAAAATTGGGCTGCATAAATAATTATTGACAAAATAATTCGAGTTTGAAAATGTAGTACAATTCTAGAACTACTGTATTATTTCATTTTTCCCATAGACAAGTGTAAAAATAATTGATATTTGAAAAATATTACACTAATTAATAATTTTTTATGATAATAATAAGTTAGAAAAATATGTGACTCAGATATTTATTTTAATTATTTTAAGATTATGTTAATTACTAAGGCGAGAAAAACTTTAAATGAAGGATACCCATGTGACGTAATTGTGACAAATTTACAAATCTGACGCTCTCTGCAAAAACCTGAAAACAATCCAGCAGGCTAAAGGTTAAGGACATTTGGGAAACATTTATGACCATGTGTATATAAAAGGATATTTGGGAAACATTTATGACCATGCGTATATAAAGGACATTTGGGAAACATTTATGACCATGCGTATATTAAGGACATTTGGGAAACATTTATGACCATGTGTATATAAAAGGATATTTGGGAAACATTTATGACCATGTGTATATAAATGGATAGTTGGGACCTGATGATACTCCATGATCAAATCGACTGCCATTGATTATGGAACCTAATTTTATTTAGGCTGAACGTTTTCCAATGCAATGGAAGTGGAATAAATTAATTATTTTTATACAAGAAATACGTTACCTGAAAAGATAACCGTCCTACATTAATTTACACACTCAATAGGAAAACCGACATACATAGGATACTGCATGAAAATCAATTGCTTACTCCATTTGTTGATTTTTAATCCTCAAAACATTAATATTATTAATCATCCTCTTCTAAGCTTACAACGTTTTCAGCAAAACATCACACGACAGTGAAATGCAACTAAACTGTGACATACACAGATCAAATTAGCGAAAGAAACAGATATATGCTAAACCAAGATGACAGATAGAGGAGATGCAAGGATGAAGAAACGTCTGAAGTTGGTTGGCATAGTTTCTAAATGGCAGTTGAAAGTGGAAACAGCCAGCAACAGGGGTGAAATAAGGGAAGAGAACCTCTTGTGAAACTACGATGAAAGAACGCGTATACATATACAATCTCCTTAGACGTATATATACTACTCTGGTCTTCATCAGACATGGTTCACTATGTCATGTTTACGTTGTAGTTTAAATACAGTTCTAACAATAGGTTTATATAGATATCCTTAGAGCAAGTGTGTCAAAGTCACATGACACACTTTCGAGAGTAATTATTTCCCTATTTATTAATTAATTCATTGAATGATCGCAGATGGATGCCTGGCTGTGCACGCCCTTAACTATTGTCGTCTTTTTCTTCTTAAGGAGCAAACTCCCTAGAAAATTAATAATGTACAGTACCAAAAATATGAGAATGATAACGAGAATGAGATTCTGTAGATACAATCAAATTAAGGGTACAGAAAACCTAGAAGTATATTCTCATTTGTCAAGCTGACAGGAACGCCGCACGTTATGGGCGATGTGCAGTTTTGTTGCAACATCATAGTGGTTTTAAGGACCTGCTCCATGAAACATCAACAATGTTGGGCAAGAAAAGAAACAGGTATGGTTAATTTCTGTGGGATAATTTGGTGAGAGATTCTAAAGGCAGGCCTACACGGGTGATATCTTCTTATTTATATAAACATGTACCCTGAGAGATAAAAAGTAATACCCGATCGATGAGCTAATGTGGTTCATATAAAGATCACTTGAATCGTAATTGAGGTTACAATGAAATGATTGTTTTCATGTCGGCTTACTTCCTACGCACAACTATACTGCCTTGACAATGTGTAGGCAGGAGACTTATTGCCTGGATATCATCCGTCAAACTCCTTTTATTGCCTTGAGCAGTAGCGTTACTACTTACTTCCATTTTTGGAATAAAAAGAGGATATCTGTCTTTTTTTTCACAAATACCATATTTATCTAACCGAGTGAGGTAGATAGTTTATATTTTCGTGAGTGGCGCCACAACAGGTAGTTTTCAAAAGCGGCCGCTGGGAACACTCCACCACCTCAGTGACAATGTGACGTCATAATATAGTTCGTTACGTCAGACCATTGTTTAATGACGTCAAATTAAACCAGCAACTGGACAGAGTGAAAATATCAGATATCTTCACTGTAGCTTGATAGATAGTTTATTTCGCTGATAAATTACGTTGCATCATTCTTGTCATTATAATAAAACATTATCTTACGCTGATGACAGTAATTAAACTCAGATGATGACAAACCATGGCCAATAAAACGCATATTTCACATCTACGTGCAGTAAGGAAGTTATTATATCACCTTGCTGCAGTATCAACATCCACTATGTGAGAATAGAGGAGTGACGTCATCACCATCCCAATGGATGTCCTCTCGTCCCCCTGATCGCATGTAAACACCACGGCAGGTAAACTAGGCTTCTGTTCTCCCTGCAATTGCAACATACTTGACGTGGTGAAGGAGAAAGGGTTAAGTTCTAAAAAAGATTATTATCAACAAAGATGTGACATTTGATCTCCATATATGGAGGATACACAAGTGACGTTGTCAAATACACGTTTTATTTCATCCAGTGTCGTGGGTAAAGTTGATATTTCAAGAGTGCTGCAGCACTTTTAAATACTAAACTAACTAAGTTGCTTAAATAGTGGACAGTTGTTCCGACTTCTGGCGAAGGGCGATATTTTCACAATTCATTGTGGCTTTCTAGATATGTATTTCATTGATAATTTCCGGTATCGCAGTGCTCGTTATATAATGAAACATTCATAAATATTATTTTAAATTTAATCATAAATGTTATGACAATTGCACGAAAAACGGAAACTTTGCGAATGCTTTCCACATTATATTTTATGAAGTGTACTTATAAAAACCAACGTGAGGGCCATTATTATACTGTTGATGATTGAGGAGCATGTATACACTCGTGAGTGTTCTGCTCCTCGCGGTCCTGGACGTGATCCATAAATCAATATATCTCGCCTTTCTTTCTTATCATGTATCTTACATGTCTCAAATTACAAGTCAAATGTTGCTTTATTTTCCTATTAGTCTCAGCAGCATCTGTTATGTTGGCTGTTAGTTTACAAAGATTTCTCAGATCAACGCAAAGACCAACGCGAAGTTCACCACAAAGACCAACGCGAAGATCATCACAAAGACCAACGTAAATGAAAATGCAGAACGTTAGCACTAACCATTGTTACAGAAGAGTATCTGTTATATAATTGGATATTAAACAAACGTGGATTAAGTCGGCTACAAACCATTATGATGTATTTTCCAGAAACAGTATACATTAATTCAATTTCGGTAAATTATAAAGGAAACACTGCTTACGTTTTGCATTGAAATTGAACACATGAAATGTCTTGCTCTCTCTCCTCGGTGACTAGATGTAGTTGTGTTTATTACAGATAGACAGAGATTGGAGGAGTTTCAGGATATTACTTCACATCAATAACTAAAGTTTCCCAATAGTTGTATTTAATTTGTACATGTAACTTTAAATTAAACTTCAGGCAACATTTGATGATAAACTATTTCATGACATTAGTATTTGATGCAACCATCTCATGAAGTTAGTATTTGATTAAACCATTACATCATACAAGTTTCAACATCGACTCACCAAACGAATTTTCAGTTTGATCTCCGCTAGGAAATCATCTATCTCCCTGAATGACGGAGCGCCGTGTATTGGGAAGCACAACCGGCGTGTTCTGAAAGCAAAATAACGTGATCCAGTCACATGAGGCCTTCTCAATTCTATCATTTCAAGTTTTGCATGCAACAGAGCTGTATTTTTTGTAAACCATTTAAAGGTCGCCATGAAGTGATTCCGAAGTTTTTATCATTTAATAACGTGGTGAGTGTTTGATCCCAAGCGCTGAATGTAATGCTTTGAAGTTTGTCACTCTATGAATTGTGTATTTCACTTTTGTGCAATAAATTGTTTTTCAGAAATTTCCTGAAACAATTCACCTTATTTTATCATTTTATGAATCATTGTGTCACGATAACCAACATTTTTGAAAATATATCCATGTTGTCTTAATGACACACTGACGCCTTGTGTTAACGGGATAAGGCACTTAACCCATTTTCATCAACATTTTAAAAAGACAGATTTTCGCAAGACTATGTATTCCTCTCACAGTTCACGGTACGTTCAATCCCTGTTCAAGATGCTTCCTCTTCCACGACTACTAGTTACAAGTATATGTTCAGACACTATGTAAACTATAGATACTGTGTCGCTAATCTTACATCCATTGTGTGTCATAATAATTTACTTGGCTTTAATACGTACCATAACATATGTAGTGATTCCAGTGTAAATAGTTTTACTCAACTTGCATATTCATCTCCAATCGCCAAATATATCACAATTACTAGAAAATCTACCGACGTCACTGTACATGTACATGTGCAGAAACCGAAACTACACGTCCCACTTACATGCGCAGTAGTAATATGACCTATCAAACATTATCAACCCAAACATGTCTTTGTATCTGTTGTAAATAAGTTTCCAAAATCACGTTTGAATGATTGACGCGCGTCAATCGTGGTTCATTGTCCGTTTTTCGATTAGAAATTACTACGTTTACCTTTATATCGTCACCATACTCAGTCCAATATCATCAAAAGGGTAATTTTCGGCAACAGTAGGTACTTCTCGATAGCATAACACAATTTATAATGTTTGGCGTATGTGACTCCCGACGACACAATGGATTCGCCTATAAAATTGAGCCAGCTTAGATATATGTTGTCTGGCTATGTAGTAGCGACCTGTGGATTGTATGTCTCGCTTTGTTCTACCGAAATAGACGATGACTAGGTCTACCATGTTTGTACTCTTAATAACTGAAAGTATATATGGAAAATTTGTATTGATAGTATATTCGAAAACACAAATATGTTTAACATAATTAATTGTGAAAATGTGAAAACATCATTGAAGTGTCTAATGTTGCAAAGTGTATATTTATTATCTCAATAAGGAATGAAACAAAGTTGAACATTTGTGATTTGCAATACTAACATCATCGCTCTTGGGCAAACTATTGCTGTATTATCACAATTGTTGTCTAGTTACGTACCTCGCACAAGTAAATTATGGTTAATTTTGGTTGAATTTGTATTAGTTCAAAAAACTATTAAACCCTTAGTTCAAATGACGATTACACTCCCCGTTTTTATAAATTCATGCACATGTTTTAAAGGCCATTTGAAAACACCCCTACATAATAAGTATACCCACGCATTAAGTCTCCCAATGAGCGTATACATGTGAATCGAAATTGGCCTCATACCATAGCTTCCAACTGAATCGATAGTTGGACAAGTGCAAGATGTGAGTAAATCTAATTACATAAACATCTGTAGCACTTAGCACAAACAGAGTTAAGTGATCCCAACAACAAATGGTCAATATATGAATACACAACTGCTCACCTGATGTTTGGGTACTTAAATGTGAGTCTAGTGTACACCTCTTCTGACACAAGAACATCATCCTCACTGCATATATCAAGAATATGGGGCTCGTTATTGAAACACTTGATGTCGTCGTAGAAGTAGAATTTGTTGACGTCATCAAGGCTGCTAAGATCAACAACCTGAAATAAATACATGTTGAATGTATAAAGCATAAATGTTTAAACATATTGCCGTCAGAAAAAAAGTGAAACGTTTCATAGCTATTCAAGAACAGTTCTGTAGCAAAAGTGTAGGAGATACTATGTCCTACGTAGGAGATACTAAGTCGTACGTTGGAGATAGTTTGACAGATTTTTTTTCATAGTGACATTAAGTGTTACAATGTTAGCAGCCGTGGATGGGTTACTTTCAACACATATTACAGAAATGTAAATACTGTCAGTAGTTAATCTATATTCACTTACATGAATACTGTACATCTGTTTAGAGATGCTCTACGTATCACCGGAATACTATTTCTATAACAATCATGATATGTGTTATGTAGCGATCGGATCTTTAGATAAGGTATCTTCAGCTTGTGTGCACCATCTTCAATTCTATCTTTCTTAATTATACATAATTTTATGTTTATACTTGTTATACCTCTGATTGTTAATGAAGGTCCTTGGTATGAAGTGTGCTGTTTACATGTCTCCCTGAAATACCATGGTTCAAATGTACGCACATTAACGTAGTGGTATCAGCGGTTTAAAGTTATTCTTACAGTGAAACTCAATAGAACCTCACTGGCATCGTAGAAATCAGTTGGTTACACCCTCAGTTTGAATTGGCTTCTTATGTTTACGTTTATTATAACCCTGTTTTCATGTACCGCTAGTTAGTGGCTAGTTAGAACTTACATGTAAGATTGTTAAAAGCATTTATAATTATGATATAATCTGTATGGTACTTCATTGGTTAGTAAGAAGAAGATGTTTAGAACTGTCGTGACTTTGTTACATTAACAAAGGAATAGCTATTCTAACTATATACATTGATCAATGTATTAAACATGATAGGATTGCTGAACACTTATCATCCAACATGACCAGACAAACAAATCAAGACACATGACATGATTCATACAAAATATGTTTACATGAAATAGGGAACATCCAACGAAAAATAAGTCTGAGTGCATATGATTCGTTTTGCTAATAACACTGACTTGAAAGAGACTCATTTACCTCAAAATAACTCTGATTTTAATTGTATTATCACAGTTCCGTGTTCATAGCAAATACCAACCAACCAACCAACACAAAGTCACATTTGCTCATATTCCATCTCAGCGAATATTTATCGACCAGAAAAAAGAAGCACAATTATGAAGATGATGACAATGAATTTTCGTGCCGAAACAGAATTTGCTGGCACCATGCTGCCAGAGAAGCCATGGCTCCACAACATCTCTGAAAATATCGCCCCATGGGTTTACCCTTGGGGATAACTCTTCGAAATTGGTACACGGCCATAATGATATCACTCAACGAACTTCAAAAGGCTATAGGAAGTCCTTGGGTTGTTCCCTCCGGCGAAATGATGCCACAGCTTGTTTCTCCAGGTTTGGTTTCCGCAAACTAACTAAGAAAATTGAATACGTTGACGTGAGGGTTTTGAAGATAATGTAAAGGACATGTTCATGATGATTAAAACGTAGACGTAACGAAATGATACACAATATTGTGTTGGCACGTCGGCTTCCCCAGTGATGCTCTCAATTGAATATGTTTCTTTTGAGGCTGATGTATTACTTTAAACGAATTCCAACCTTATGGTGCATTTGGGAAATTTCAGGGAAAGCATCTAGCAAACGAATATATATGTCTCTTAATAAATTGTATAAAGTTGTTTAATAACGATCTTCCATTTTGCTTTGAAATCAAAATCATTTACCATATTGTTATCGACGTGTATTTGATATTTTGAAGTTGGTGTTGTATCCCAACTATGGATCTATCCAATCTTAAGATGGGATAGCTTTCAGGGCTATTTATCAGGCCATTATCTTTGGTTTCATTTTCTTCATGAAAGCATTTTTTTTATCAAAATTAATATGTGTTATCAAATTATTTTAAGAATTTAATTGATCCCTTTCCCCTTTAAAGTTATATTTTGCCCATTTTTTTAATGATCCTTTGTATCATCATTGTATTTCAATTTCTGTTTATTTTGCAACAATCATGTGTGTATTCTAAGTCTTTTAATTTCTTCATAAGTTACTTCATTTATTATCAAATTCAATTTTCAATGGATTCATCAAAAGTCATTTTTTTCATCAAAGTCGGTTTTTTCATCAGTCTTTTTTTTCATCAAAGTCGGTTTTTTCATCATAAAAAGTTTTTTCATCAAAGTCAGTTTTTGCATCAAAGTCAGTTTTTGCATCAAAGTCAGTTCTTCATGAAAGTCCTTTTGTCATTTAAATGATGTTTTTCATCAAAATAATCTTATTCCATCAAATTCAATCTTTTCATGAAATTCATTTTTTTAAATCCAAGTTTGTTTTTTTCATCAAATTTGTTTTTTTCATCAAAGTCGGGTTTTTTTCCATCAAAGTCGGGTGTTTCATCAAAGTCATTTTTTTCATCAAAGTCATTTTTTTCATCAAAATCAGTTTTTTCATCAAGGTCATTTTTTTCATCAAAATCAGTTATCTCATCAAAATCAGTTTTCTCATCAAAGTCGGTTTTTTCATCAAAGTCAGTTTTTCATCTACAGGTAAGTCGGTTTTTCATCAAAGTCAGTTTTTTTCATCAAAGTCATTTTTTCATCAAAATCAGCTTTTTTCATCAAAGTCATTTTTTTTCATTAAAGGCATTTTTTCATCAAAATCAGTTTTGTCATCAAAATCAGTTTTCTCATCAAACTCATTTTTTTCTAAAAAGTTCTGCTATGCCATCTTATAAGATGGGATATCCCAACTTGAGATAGCGATTTATCCACAGTTGGGATAGCCCAGAGAACTATCCCATCTTAAGATGGGATAGCTCCATACTTGGGATACAACAGTTGGCACTGATTGATTTTCTGCTTTCTTGACTGATGAAATCGCAATGTTCTAGTTTGTGTTAATCAGTTTTGACATTGCTTCCCGAAATGAAAAACATATTTGAGCTAATCTGTGTTTACTCCAACTCCCACACACAATGAAACCCAAACACGTTTAAATAATATGTACATAAGATCATTTTGAACTAGGGTAAATTGTATTTCCCTTTAATTGTCTTAGACGTTTGAAATAGAAGTAAAAACAATACTTATGGTGCACATTTAATCATTCATTTGTACTAAGAGGTAAAAGAAACGATACCAAAACAATTCAAGATATTTTAATCAAAGAGTGATGAAGATGACTGAAACATAGTTTACATAGTCTTGGATTCTCCTTAGCCAAGCGAAAGAGGAGAGTGATATGACTTTCTAGCTTGGTTTATGTCATCAGGCCCTCCTAAGTAATGGAAGGAAATACGTCAGTTTTGACGAAAATCCACCCACATTTGAAATAATCACGCACATAGGGAAGAAAACGTCCCCTCTTTCGAAACAAACGCAGCAATATCAGTGATTCCACGGTAATAAAAGAAACCCATCTGTCTTGTCGGAAGGAAATACGGCTGTCATTGAAAGGATGCACGAAGGATTTCCCGTTTCGCTAAGTAAATGTTGTTATTCTTACTGTCCGAGTATCATATGTGTCTAATTTTAAATACTTTAAGTTTAAGGTGTTTTTGTATAAGGAACCATCTATCCTAAATATTTTGTTATGAAAATGTGTAATTATTAGCATCCATATTTATAGACGTGCGTTACAAGGCATTTCAGTGTCATTGTATCCATTACATAGCGGGGCCTGGTCCTCAAGTCTAAGAAGGTACATTCTCTTGTACTATCTTGTACTGTTTTCTTATTTCATGAAATTTCACTTTAATAGCAAAAATAATATCCAAAGCCGATTTAAAAAAACAATTTCGGCATCCCATGCATGGTTGAATAGATATAAAATATTAAATACCAAGGCATACTCTGATGTATGGAATTGCTATTATCCTCATTTAGAGACATTCAAAATCGTTTTAATCCAGTAGAAATATGTTGTGTTTTACTCTGTTGATGGTACGGTATGGTATCCTTTCCTTTGCCTCTCGGTGTATACAGATGGAGAAAGTGTAAGAAGTCCTTTTAATACGGGTGAAGATTTGAGTAGCATAAGATCATTTAAACACATATACATTTAAGAATATCGGTTTAACGAATACTTTCCCTTGTTTAAATTGAAGGAAAGAGCGCCCTTGGATGGAAGGCAAATTTATGTACTTAACTTGAGGTTACCCGCTGATTACTGGCATTAAACTGCAACGCCAACACCAATTACTGCTTAAGATTGAAATGCCAAAAAGCAACACTGGAAAGGGCAGTTTATATCCCAAGGCAAAAATGCACACGATTTCCTAAACTATTTAAACTTTTCTTAAAAATTGCTGACTTTTTTCAGCCATTTGTTTACCCATTGCTCGAGCCAAGTAACAATATCACACAGTCAACAAAACTCCTGAATTCGGTTAATGAACGTTTTGAAAGCTGTGCCAAATCAACAATGCAAAGCTATAGGACTTTGAAGACATTGCCGTTCTAGTTATGAAGAAAGCAGGAACCAATAGCCCAACAGCAAGTCATTATGGCGGAGATGAATGATTGTATTATGTGCTTCCGTGGGTCGCTTTACTGCTATCTTGTCGTCGGTGGTTGCCACTTTCCACGGAAACCCTCTCCCAGAATAGAAATTATATACCAGTAGCTGGAAGATATTTTTTCTGAAAAAAAATCAATATTTTGACGCTGAGAGTCAGCTTGAGTAATGACACAAAATGACACCTCACCGGACTAAAAGCGATTGTAAAACTGTTATATGAAACCACTTGTTCCCATAAGGGATGAAACTTTAAACTGAAAAGGTACCTTCGCTTTTGATAAAAGAAAGTTAGTTAATTATTCATTGCAGAGAACGCTTCTTTGTAGTTGATGTTAAACATGATTATTGTCTAGCAGCATGTACCAAAGAAGTGTCTTCTCTTATATGAGTTGAGGAGAAAATGATTACTTCGAAATGACTGTTTTAACTTATAAAAAGTAGTAGAATTTAAACGTTCATCAATCAACCGACATACATATTTTATGACATGAATTGTTCTGTCGAATTTAACTGTTAGGGTTTTCAAATAGAAAAACCCTGAACTGATGTCATTTACTTTTTTTTTTAAAGTTTAGAATAGCCGTGTCATATATGACTTGCTTTAAATCGTAATATTGAACCTTCAACATGGGACTTAAGAATATTTTAAAGGAGTGAATGAGTTATTGTTTAACGCCGCTTCGGCAGTATTGCAGCCATTAGCGGCGATCTTAAAGGAGAGTGGGAATAAAACAGAATTAACTCTTTAGACACCATCAAGTCACTCTTATGATAGTTCCACATTTATTTTTCCGGGTTATCTTTAACTTAGCACTATTTCCTTCCCTGGCATGCATTTGAGGAAATACGGTACCAAAAAGTTGAAAATCATAGAATGGCCCCCTTCTTACGGTACGATTTGCAGTTCAACCTGCAGTGTGAAAATGGCTTGTTCGTACACTAGTTCATAAGTTGTTAGACTTGGATAATCCATAAATGCAACTTCAGTTGAAAACCAGAGTCGTCACTACATATTGTACAGTGAAAACGGGTCATACAATCAAGAGCAGTTCCCCTGTATTGAACGAGGGAACTCTTTTAAGCATTAGTAAACCATTAAACGAATCAGCTCTACGTGAATGTTTCACTTTGCATACAATTAACACGTATTTTGTCAAATAATTCTAAGGAGGTCTCGTGGGAATCCGAATTATTTAAATGCTGACTTTACATCGTTTTCAAATGGAATGACTTGGTAGAAGATTACAAAGTCGATAGCGAAACAAAATTAAGAGTCTCAAACAGATTTCATAATTTGTTCTTTGGCTTGACACGGTTTGAAAAGTGCAAGTCAAACTGGTATAAATGCCGCAGCATGTCCACGGTATTTAAGCACCAGTTTTACGTGAACTTCCACGCCGTTTAAAACCGAGTGATGTATATTTTAATCTCTTAATTGGATTATAAATTTAAAATACATGATAAATCGTCACGATTACAACTTATTGACCCTTTCTGCGCTCAGGCGGTTAGTTCCCCGCAACATTTAGCACCAGATCACCAATGTGACATTGCGGGCAAGACATATCTCAAGGAAAACATGAATAAAGTATATACAGGTTTCAACCAAGGAGTAATCTTCTTTTTATCATTTCAACGTTTTACAAAAACGACTGGTCCATAACTGTACAAGAGCATGCTACAATGATTAAGTAGTCCTAATGGTTATTTTTGGTCTTTTAATACAGAATATGAAATTCCGGGGGAATACGTTTTCACATATTCGTCTGTCTGTTGGTCCGTCTGTCCGATAAATTTAACCATGACCAAATATGTTGATTGGTCAGCGATAAGCCTTTGATACTTCACAAGTGTATCCGTTGTGATGGGATCTTTAAGATACGGTCATGATTTTGAACCTTGTAACTTTGACCGTGATGCAGGAAACAAAAAGTTGTTCAACATTGGAGATATTACTAACAAGTTGAATCATCACTGAGATCTTGTTTCTTAAAACCTATGTCTGGTTGGATCAATTGGATTAAAGGGTTAACATGGCCTCAACCAATATCTCATGACCTTGACATTTGACCTTCATAGTCACACAATAACTGATCACTTTTCATTGTGTATAACAATCATGTAATTATACCCCCGCTACGAAGTAGTCGGGGGTATATAGCGGTCAGCACGTCCGTCCGTCCGTCCGTCCGTCCGTGCGTCCGTCCGGTTTTTGTTCCGCTCATAATTCTGAAACCAGTTGCTCAAATTTTACGAAACTTGATATGTACAATCACCATGATGTTTACATCTGCCTTTTGTATGTTTCGTACCCTCATTTGCATAATTTGTTCAAATTTTCTCCGTTTTTCGACTTTGCCATTCACAATTTTTGTTCCACTCATAACTCAAGTACTAATTGTTCAAATGTCTTGTTACTTCATACATATAATCATCACGATGTGTACATCTGCCTTTTGTATGTTTCATACCCTCATTTGCATAATTTATGCAAATATTCTCCGTTTTCGACTTAACCATTCACACTTTTTGTTCCACTCATAACTCAGACACTAATTGTTCAAATGTTACGAAACCACTGATGTGTACATCTGTCATTTTTATATTTCATACCCTCATTTGCATATTTGTATGTTTCATCCATCATTTGCATATTTAATGACATTTTTTAATTTTTTCGACTTTTACTTCTAAAACTTGCTTACAAGTGTAATACTTACTCTGCTTTAATAATACTTATATATAATGGTCTATTCATACAAAAGTTTAAACATTGATGCCCTTTTGCTATTTTCAAACATTTCTATTTTACCAATGTTAAAAGCGGGGGTATCATGAGTGACCTGTGCTCACTAATTCTCTTGTTATTTAAAGTGTTCATAGTTAAAATATCAAGGCATATTCACAAAAACTTGTTTAAATTGTGACCTAACTTAGAACTTGACCTTTGACAGATTTTAGCAAATCTTGGTATTAATTTTAAGTTATCGCCTTTACAAGGATTTTTGTAGTTATTTCAGAACCCATGACCTTGACCTTTGACTTTGAATTTGAACCTGTCAAAATTATTCCCCAATTGTATAAGAAAGAATCTATGTATATGATGTGTTAATACCTTCTTGGAAAAAAGTTATTTAGTGATTTCAGAACTGGTGACCTTGACCTTTGACCTTAGTGGTCACATAATTAATGATCACTTTTCATTTAGTAAACCAATCATGTAATGATTCAAAGTGTTAATAGTTGAAATATGGCATTTTCGCAAAACCATGCTTAAGTCGTGACCTCACTGTGACCTTGACCTTTGACATATTTTAGTGAAAACCTTTTCAAATCTTGGCCTTTCTCTATAGTTGATATACACCAAATAAGAGCCTGATAGCACAAAAATGTTTCAAGTAATCGTGTTTACAAGGATTGTTTTGGAACTCGTGACCTTGACCTTTGACCTTCAAAGTGAATATGTAAAAAAATTCCCCAGGGGTATAAATAGGAAGTTATGTATATCAGTTCTTGAAAACCTATTTGAAAAACGTTATAGCCAAAACAAAACGCGGCGGCGGCGTCGGCGGTGGAAACTACACAAAAACTGATAGCAGCCTGCTAATTACTTTTCAAAGTGATGGAATATTTAGTTTTTGACGATAGTCAGCTAGCTTTTATCTCAAAGCGGATGAGGTAGTCGCACGTTTTACCTTGTGATATTTTAACCAAAACTGTGGTTATATCCGGGGTATCAGAAAAACAAATACATAATGTTGTGTATACGTCAGTTCTGTGTTCATTGCAATACATACCGGTATATGGCATTGTGCAGCCCAAGCAAAGAGTAGCATATATATCGCTTCATTGGCGAAGTCTGAATATATTTCAAATGACATGGTAACTGGTATAAAAGTCAACGGCTTCTAGGCATTACCATCTGTAAGGTTCCTCAAATTACATGCCATCGTCACATATCATTAAAAGCATTATGATCGTGAAATAGATTATCTGAGGTCTAAACAACGACTCCCCAAGGAGATAAGTCCTGCATCGTTGTGTTGATCATTGACATTAATGTTTTATCCATGCATTTGGTTTTTTTTCAAATTACAGAAGTCCAACTGTGTTATAGGATCAGGGAAATAAGATTGTAGCGCTGTTTCCTGTAATCAATGTTCGTGTTTCGATATCATGTGGTATTGATAGTATTTCGAGTGATATATTTAGACATGTTTAAAATACGCTAGTTGGACGAATGTAAACTACTCACGATTTGTTGATGATTACACATGCATAATGTCATATTAATATACAATGGGGGTATGAGCTTACATCCGATTTGTTGTAGATATTGAGTTTATTTGTTTTTGTATCGAAAGCCAGGTCTATATCTTCATGTCTGTATCATCGATTGATGTAGAAATGAAGTAGAGTGGCACAACCAAGCGTGTACATACATGACATTGTAAAATATTTTTACTTTACGAAATGAGATGTATACTATCTTATATGAAGAGACATTTTAGACGTTCTATTTATTATGTAAAAATGATTATAAATGAATCGTTGATGAAGACCACTTTATAAAAGACCACTTTTCTAAATGTAAATCACGTTAAGCTAACGACGTCATCCGGGTGTTAAATGACGTAAACGATGACGTGATTTGACGTCAAAGTATAATTACACTTTAGGATACCATTCAATTGTTATAAGTGAAACTACGGAGTTTATAATAATATAATAATAATTAATAACCATAAATGAATTTTCTCCTGACCTTTTCGCCAAATCACGGGACGATGTACAGATCATTATGTTGCCCGTCACTTGCCATTTTGTGATTCACGTTTCCATCTGTGACATACACATGGTACAGGACAAAAAGTGGTGGAAACAATTTGCCGGATTCTTTCAGATTCTCCCAAATATTGGCGGATCCGGAGGAATCCGGAAGCATCCGAGTTGGTCCGGGAAGCGGATTCCACCACTTTTTGTCCTGTTACATGATTTAACGAAACTTCAAAGATTTTTTATCATATTTCATTCATATGTTTATCAACATCGATTAGATCGCGGTGTGATAGCTAGATAAGATCGTATATGTACACAAATATTAAGGAGTAGTTACGAATACACTAGTACGTTTGAGTATTTATCATCAATCTTACAAACGTGAATGTTCCAAAAGTCCATACATGTGTGCCAGCATATTGGCTTCCACACAGGTAGCTTACAGTCGGGTGCGAACTTCATAGCTTTACTTACCATCGAGAAACCAAAGTCTTGAAAGGAATATACTTACTTCAACAGATTATAGGCTATCCTCGGATATCAGCATTTAACTTTCAAGATTTTCCTTTCATATCTCAAATACAAAATGCTTTTGAAAATACAATACATAGGTTAACCTCTGTTTTGATGATTTAAAATATAATTGCGAATCACTATATAAAATGTACCATAAACATAATCTTTTTCTTCAAAGAATATTTTCATCAAGCTGTTATGAAAATGAAAAGCTGGATATGAGGTCTTCCAAATATATACTGACTCATTTGTCATATGGAATTATCAGTCAGTGTAACAGATATCGTGATCAAAGGACTTACTTCACTCTTCTGTTTATCACTAACATGCAAGAATACATAGAGGACAATATCAATCATATTTCTTCAGTCAAAAATCGTATATGCAAAATATGTTGAAATTAGCGATGCGTCGGTTCAAACGCCCCTCTCAGTTTTTCATGATATTTTCAAAGGATTAAATATGAGTTTTTGTTTGAAATTATCTGACAAGCGAAATGATAATGGGTGGTAAATGGAGAGTGATCGTTAAAAGCAAATGTCATGTTTTAGTTTTTAAAATACATCATTTAGGAACAAACATATAATGAGTCATGATTAATGATCTGACCTCTTTTATACATCAATGAAGCGTATTTTACATAACGTATTTTTTTTTTAAGTTTTAGAACTTTTCTCTTTGAAACAATCACGGTGGATTTAATCAATCAACTAGGTTATAGTATAAGATAACCCATTGTAGAATAAAAGGCGAAAGTGAATACAGTTTAAATACCATACAAATTTATAACATTGATCAATTTGAAAATATATCCAAGTTATATACATTTTTCGAATGGAGCTCACGAATCGAAGCAAAGTGGGTTTTTTGGCCGTATTTGCTCCAAATTTATAAATTTCCTAGCACCCTGAAGATGTTAGCCGTAAAAGACACACCATCATCACATAAGTAGCATTAATACCAAGCTTGAAGTTGTCAAGCAGTGGCCTGGAAACGATTTCGGACCCTCGAACGGTATGAGTAATGGTCATTCTCTTAAATCTGTTTGATGACACTGTTCCATTATTAATATTTCAACTCATAAACATCATATCAACATTGTTGTAGTAGCTAGTCTAGAATATTGTACTACTAAATTCCCAAATGATTTTAAGCAAAGGCAATGGTTATGACACAACGAGGAGGTGACGTCACCATTCTGTTAACATAGACAACGGTTGATTTTCAACACATTCACAGTGAATCACGTATCCACAAATTGACCAAGTCTAATCATCCACTGTGGGCACGTACTAGACTAATATTTAGCCTATGGAATTGTTTTAATTACAGTACCTTCATCCTTATGATAATATTTTTTTTCAATACTACCATTTCAATATGTGTGTTTATCTAGACTTGATGAAAAAGGATCTAGCTATAGACTGTATTGAAGGCTCTTAATTTCAGTCATGGGGCAGGTCTATGCACTTACCTCTCGCCTCGTTCTCGCCTCCCTCTCACTCGCCTCAGGGTCCGACTGACCCAGGTAGACGATGTCGGCAAGGTTATCCATGTGTCTCACAGAGTAAGTGTGGGCACATCGGGCGGGGAACAGCACAGGCTCTTCACGGGTGTTGAACAGAAGCAAAAACTGAAATAGTCAAAAGGTGCATTAAGGAAACTCATATTCTCTCATGACGGAATTTTCAATTCAGTTGTCAAAATGAATTTTATTATACATTTGTGGCGTGTAATTTAATCACTGATCATTTTAACAGATGTGCAGAATGTGCACGTGGACACTTTTGAGCTACTGAGAAATCAATTCAAAGGTGGAAGGTAACTTCAAGTTTGTAAGCTTTATTTTTTCATTTTATGTCGTCATGTAATTAGAATTTTAAAATATTGTAATTGTCAGTCTTAATCTACATAGGGAGTCGGTGGCGTTGAAGGTTCGATGTTACCTTTTTTATATAACTTTATCAGTGAAATAAACCTCTATCAAGCTACAGTAGCGATAAACTTGAACGTCACTATACCGAGGGGTGATAAACTTTATCGCCACTCGCGTGACATTATTAAGACTATGTTATGACGTTTTTTTGAAAATTTCATTTATAAAATTTCCAATTTATAATGACAGTTTGTGTATAAAGATTTACTCATCTTATTACACAAACCAATTATCCGTACTAGTAATAACGGTGTTGCGTATAAAGCAATATTTGCAAAGCGGTCATTTTATCGTGAACACATTTTATTATTTCGAATTGCAAAAACTATTCCCATGGCTTCACTGGCTGGCACCCAACTACATTTTGTATACTCATTTCTAACTTGATTTTCCGAAGAGGGAAGGGTGCTTTACTATTGGTGACATTGTTTTTCAAATATATTAATTCATCGACTTATTTGAACGAAAAAACGTGCTACTGCCCCTTTAAAGTGTCAAGTTGCGAAGGCTGTAAGTTTGCCGTTAAAATCACCCCATTTCCAAATTTCGTAAGGTAGGAAAGGGTATAACTTCACTTGTGGCTGCGCTACACGTACAAAATCTAAATTTGTATCTCACTCAATGACAACAAGTGTTTGCCACTAACATGGCAATGTCCCCCGCCGGTGACATTGAGTTAGTAAGACACATCATTGGAGCTACTTTATATATTGCATTACTGGTAAAAAGTGCCATGATGATCAGCAAATTTTAAGACTTTTGGTGCTTGAGTTCATGATATATCGTGTTAATAAGAGTTTCTAAAAGTGGTCAAAGTGTTGTGGTAACCTTGAAAATAAGGTCAAGGTCACCAAAATTGACTGGTGTCTGCGTATTCCCACAATGTAGGCAGACACCAGATTTGAAGACTTTGGATGCAACGCTGCATGAGATTTCGCGTAAACAAGAAATGTGACGTACGTATATACGGACGGACGCCGCTGAATACATAGTCCCCCGTTCCGCGTTGCGGCGGGGGACAATAAAATGGTATTTGTTAAGGAAAGACATAGTCTATATAGTTCTGTCAGTGAATTTCCACTTGCATTATGTTGGCATTTCGGCAAATACTGCTATGATTTCGTTTTTTTAAAGTACTGTATCAAATTATTTCTTGAATAATGTTTGCAATTGTTATTTGAGTTAGATCACTTTCTTATAATGTTTCGGTGAAATTTAAACAAATGTTCCTCGTACCGTGCACGCCTCCTTCATTAGTTTCAACATGCACTAATGATGGTACCTACAATATTGTGATGTATATATCAACAAACCACTACGCGGTAACATTATCATTCGTCAAAACCAAATATTTTGGAGTTTCGAGTATAGAAATGTGTATATTATCTACATTCTTCATCTCCATGAGATCAAAGAGAAACAATCGTGTCGAATGCCTGTACATATATTCGCTATTATTATCCACTACTTGATCCTGGGGTGTGGGAAGTCTCTACAATTGACAGATTTATTATATATCTGATTATAGATTATACATTCCAGCTCTGAATGAAGCAATCTTGTAATTGGTACATTTTATAAACATTCTCCAAAAGACGTTGCCATAGCAATGAGAGACAAATCTTACGGATGACGATTTCACACACCATTCCTGGGCTACTTCCTGCCTAATTCTAGCCCCGTTTTCATTATCCACCTGAAGAAGGGGCAAGACTTAAATACCCCAGTCCTACATTAAGCAACTTTGTAATTGGAACATTCTAAAGTATATACTCCAGGCCTTGATGAAACAATCGGCACATATAGACAATATAAACTGTAGACTTTGTGGAGGCAACTTTGTAATCATCACATTTTTTTAATTATATACTCCAGCAATGAAAGAAGAAACTCTGTAATTGGCATTTTTAAAAGTATATTCTCCAGCCAAGAATGAATCAACGTTGTAGTCGGTACATTTTAAATGTATTAAATACCCGTATATAACAAATATAAAGGTACTCTGCTTACCTCGTGTTTCTTCAGTAATTTCTCCACGGTATTGATGATGCCAGTCCGGGTAGGTTGGGCACATCCGTATACCGGGAGGGATCTCCCCGCCTGTCTCAGTTCGGGATGTTCGGGGGACGGGGGAGTCTTGCGCTCCCCCATGGACCCTGGCCTCTTTGACTTCTGACTGTCGGCTACCAGAAAGTACTTTCCCTGTGAAAGAGGGATTAATGATAGAGAATTCTATACTGATACCAACCTGGTCTAACATAAATCGTAATTTATATATGATGCGAAATAGAAACAACATCAGTTTAGAGCAAATACTTGAAGGCAGTTAAATTGTTCTCAACTAAAACAGATTCGGACGTAGGGACAGACAGACATGGTAAGGCTATTTCCCATGGGATGTAGTTGAAAACTAGATGAGCGTTTGCGGGACACCGCAAAAGCAGAGCAGCCCCGAAACTTTGGGTCTCGCCTTTCACTGCTACGCCTTCTCGTCAGCATAAATAACATTGAAATTTTTTTAACACAAATTTTTTCACTTTTCACTAGTTTGTTCTTAAAACCTATTTTTGATTTCAAAATTGGATCAAAGGATTAACATGGCTTTAACCACTATCTCTTGACCTTTGACCTTCAAGGTCACACCATCAATGATCACTTAATATAAATTTGGTTTTAATTGTCTCAAATGTAACTAATGTAACTTATTTTTGTTTTTAATTCTGTTCGTTTAATCTTTTTCAAGCTCTGCAATTCTCTAATAATTTCGTTAATTGTCAATACACTACTTTGTCAACACACCGTAATATATAATACTTTATATCAACTATGTAAAAAGATTCAATTATTGCTAAATCCAAGGGCGTATGTTACCAATGGAGTGGCCTTTAAATAAGCCCCTCGGAGCTTGTTTGCCTATCCACTCATGAAATGTATCTTTTTCATGCATACAATATATTTAACTACCATCTAACTATTAACTACACTGCAAAGTGTACTTGTGGTAAACGGTCAGTGAAAGCTTGCTGACCTCCACCTGAATGACCACTGCAGGCCCATTATTCAGATTTTGATGAATAAGTAATTTAGAAATAATTATGAACAGGTTGTCGGGATAGCAGTCAGATGTTCCCAGGATGTCTGGCTAAGCCATGGAAAGTGTGACAAATAGAGATATGTTTGCATACAATTATTTGTAGTTGTATGCCAATAAGTGACTACATTAGCGTACTACATTCAGTTGATGGAAGGTGATTTGCTGTTTACCGTGGCTATCAAGACTATTTCACTTATATCACGACACTATTTCACTTATATCACGACCGCTAGATTTATCGCAAGGTGAAAGTCCGCAGAACCACTGTAGACAGATGACTGCAGTGAGACCGTCCAGCGCCGGCTAACACTGTGTGGCATCGCTCTTAGACTGAAAGTAGCATCCGCGCCGGCTAACACTGTGTGGCATCGCTCTAAGTCTGAAAGTAGCATCCGCGCCGGCTAACACTGTATTGAAGCATCTAAGGAACCCGACCGTCTCGAGAGAAGGAGAATGATGACTTAAGACCTTTAATGATTAGGCTGTATGATGACTCTTAATGTTATTGTTGTTATGCCATAAATATATAATGATTTTAAAGTAAGACTTCAATCTTTATTTCAGTACTGAACAGGCCACAGGCCTGTAGTACATTTAGAGTTCATGTGAGTAGTAAGTCATAACAGGTTCTTATTTATTACAATCTGTTTTCTTGAATCCATTGCGAAATTTATGTACATTCTGTACAAGATTCTGTAGTGATAATGTGTTAGTGTATGTTAACAGTGATATTAATTTTCTTTCACTTGGGTATTTATAAAAGTATGGTTTTAGGTATTTAGTTCGTAAAGTGTTATACACAGGGCAGAAAAGAAGGAAATATAATTCATTCTCTATAGAATTATGATCACATAATTTACATATTTTCTGTTCTCTAGGTATACCTAGATACCTGCCAGTTTCAATAAATAATTCATGGGAAGAGCAACGAAAGGGACTTAAGGGTCCTCAATTATTGTCCCATTTATTATCCGTGCTGTGTCAAGCAAATCAGATGTCAAAATACTATATATTCAGCAGGTCTCGAACTTATATTATATTGTTGATTCAGAAAATATGCATATAAAGTAAAATTGCATATTTATAATCCTCATCTCCAAATTTACACCATAATGTATGTATAATACGGACGCCACTGTAGAGGAAATATACACAAAACGTATTGTCTTTCCCAGAACACAGACATTACGGCTGTAATTCTGCAAGCTCCCGATGCGTCAATCTTAAATAAATAGTTTCAAACGCCTTCGTCGAATTTTAGTCTTCTCACACCATAAAGTTCTTCTTCCTTCTGATTAAACCTGGCGTCAGTATGCACTGGGTAAAGCCAGATGTTTAAAGAAACATGTCTTGGAATAGTGTCTGCATTCAACCATTAGTACGTATTTTCAATAATGCGATCCACGAATACAAACCCCAGATGCACCGGAGTACTATAATGAAGTTAATTGGATTGAAATGGATATAAACGGCTTCGTGTTACTGAAGAGAAACATTCAGCGATTCTGTATGGCTTCCGGTGTGACGCCCCCCGACTTTGGATTTAATATGACTTCCGTTGTGTTTACAGTATTATTTCATATATCTATTTCGAAATACTCAATCAAATTGGCTGAAGAAGAACCGAGGTTTCTTCTTTTAAAATTTAAAAGGAACATGCATTCGGTTAAGTTTCCACCTCTTTAAGTGGTTTTGGAAAAGAATCGGTGAATCTAAATTAGCTGATATATATAAGAGCAAATCTCACACGTCAGTGTGATATTCAGCCTTTTGCAATATGGAAAGAAATATCAATATTTGGAAATGGATTTGATACAAATGTGAGGATTGGCGGCAGATCATTGAATGGATGTCTCTAAGAATTTATTCCATGTTTGGTAGCAATAATCTAGTGCCATAAAAATAACAAGTTGAAGTTGATGGTAGTGTGGAAATGTGTCTTGATTTTTTATTGACATATTTAATTACATTTTTTTAATGAATGTATCCTTAGATGTATCCCAATTCATTGTTTTGCTATTAAACCCTAAATCTAAAAATTCGTTACACAACTAAAATGATTGGTATGTACCTATATATATATATCTATTTTGATAACACATTTCACTGAATTGCTAATGGATGCGAACTCCGGATCCTTGATTTATTCAATACGACGTATTGTCACAAGAACTTGAAATTGCCGTTATAATATATCTAAATGTTGCCTTGCTTTTAGAGATGGAGTCGTGTCACCACTAAACGTCAATAAAATGAAGTTACGATATCGGTGTGTCCTACATGTATGAATAATAGATTCGAACCTAGTAGGCCGTCTCGTATAACCATACAACCTGCCACACTGGGATTTACACCCTCTAGTCTCTACTATGGAATGGAACTGATAGAGATGATGTGTGAGTAAACACCAACAGTGTTCAGGCCACCTAACTCCTCGTTCCCATCTTGGAACCGGAGGCGTACATGGTCTCTCCTTCATATCAGAAGCAATCACCAAACAACTGACGATGTGAAGGTTTCACTTGCGATCTTAATATTCCCCTTCCCTGTGGCTAAATATCAACTCCCGACCGTACTGATTGTAACCATAAACGCACTGGCGTTGTATAAGCGCCCTTACAACTGATATAAGATACAAGCGATATGCACGCCTCCAGGAGAATTGCTCTGCTTCCAGAGAACTTTGGTTCAATAATGGAATGACACCCATGCGATATGAGAGTTCTAGTGTATTATTACCATTGCTTGGTACATTTGTCATAAACTGTTCAAATCCAATTTGGTATCCACGGCCATGGACTGTAAGTAAGGCATTGCTCCCGGCTTGAGTCGATATCTCTATTGTGTTCCTACATACATGATTAGGTATGGAAATTATGGCGCTAGGGTTGGGCTGTGTTTGGCTTCGGGAGATCCTAATGGCTTTGATTCTTCTTCAGGAACAGACATGGGAGATCACAGAGGGATGTTTTCTTCTTTTTACTGATAAAGACATATTGATGGGGTCATGTTATGGGATGATTTTTCAATGTAAAGTGACTCTCTAACGTAAACAATGAATAACTGATGACACAAAATGAGGGTAATTATGAGTAATTTGATTTTTTACAGTAGTTATGATGATTATACATTTCAACGATTTTTGGTATGATAAGTGCTAATTTTTTATCAATAAAGACTTATATTCTTGGTTGTTAAAAGTATCCTACTCCATGTTAGATGTTCAAACAAACAGAATGAAGAGTCTGAACGCACATGAAGGTCGTTGTGAATGACATGTACAGACTGCGGCAGTAACTGTAGTAGTTGTGGCGTTTGTAGATGGTTAACCTTTTCATATACATGAACTTGTTTTATATCGTTACTGGTAAAAAAAAAATGTTTTGGACATCCATTCAGCAGGTTTCAATCAAGCGTTCACAATGTGTCAGAATGTTCTATTATGGTGAAGTTATTGTAAAATCACTAGGCGGGTAATCAAATAAATCAGGAACTTGCTGTCCATGACTATTGGATATTAAATTAAAAACAGGCGACTGCTTGCCGTTTCAAACATATTCTTCCTACATCAGCGGCCAATTCAGTCTTTTGGAACGAAATAACTGATTAAGCATCAGGTTGGATTAATTTTGGAACAATTAACCTTTACTCAGCGACAACTTCGGATGTTTGCGGTTGTTCTGCTTTGTCCACCAAACGTGATTTTGTTACTGTGGCAAAGGCTTCCGTTACATAGCGGTAAGGAGCTGTGTAATTTCCCTGAATAGGCCCTAACGAGGTTTTATGTATTTAAGCAACTCCGTGCATCGCACTGCGAATCAGATTAAGCCGGCCTTCTGTTTACGGATTTGAAGCTTGTCGTCTTTCCTCTTAAACCATTACCAGAGCTCCCCAACATCGCTTACCCCACCACTTTACCAAATTGTGTCTGTCTCTGAATATATACCAAAGGGTCCTCGTTGGAACAATGGAACTATATTGTGCGCACGGGTCGTGCTAATTACATCTGAATATCATACATTTAGTTATGCGTTAATAATATCATATAGCACATTTTGGCATTTCATAAATGTATTTTGTTTTAAAGAAAACTGCATTTAAAGCAATTTTGGTCAACACACATTTTGATCAAAACAAAAAAATAATTGTAACTAAGTATAAAATAGGTTGTTTCTTGAGAAATTGATTAAACCTTAATCACCACCGTTCCTCTTTCCTTAACTTCTTCAAAAAGAAAGGATTGTGCAAGCGATTACTCTCAGCAATAAAACAGAGCAAAAGACAGCCTTGACAGTCATTGTCCTTCCCCTTCCCAGCACTAATGTTTTGAGCATGCACTTCTTACACAAAGCCGAGCTTGCAACTTTCGATTACAAGGGAGATTATAAATCAGAGCCCCAGATTGATCACTACGAATTAAACAGAAACCTTGATCTCACCAAGAGGAAAATAGTGTGAAAAGCCGGCCAAACAGCGAAAAATTGCTTTGAATTATTGCGATCTCATTTAGTGGGGAAGTTGTTTTTGATGAAGAGATCAGAACAGGCTCATCCATCACCTGTCGAGATACTACAGTCAAGGCTGTGTTTAAACGGCATTTCAATACCTAAACGTTTTGTAGTTCAACTCAGTAATGGTAAAGCCAGTCCACAATGGGGCGTTATCTGATACACGAGTTTACAGAATGTGTGCTGTTGTATGGCGCACTTCTATTGATTTTTGCAAATGGTTTAATATTTTATTTCTTAACGACCTAATCGTAGATGAATCGTTTGACATCATGCAGAGAAATTCTCAAATGACATTTGATGAAGCGGTTATTCGCTAAGAAAAATACGTTGTAGGTGTTGAACTAAAATATCAATATCACTGTCAGAAATTATTTGAAGATCCATATTTTCGAATCATTAGAAAAACAGAAGCTGCCAGATCAGTCGTCTTTGATTGAATCAAGAATCTTGATCAAAGGGCTAAAGATGCTAAGGACAGAAACACCCACTAAAAGGCAAACCACAGAGCGCCAGCGACTGTTCCTGGACCCGCAAACTGAATTACCTCTCGGGAGATGCTGGAGAATTAAAACACTTTGGTGTCAGCAAAGCCTTCGCCAGCAGCCCTTAACGAGAGGTTGTGTGTCGCCTTCTGTAGCAACATGCCCTATAAATATGGTCATTTCGAATTAAGGTTCTTTGGAATTACAATTATCAAAAATATTCAAACGAGTATTTTATACACTACAATTAACTTAGGAGATCTAACGTCTCATGAAAGGATCAAAGAATTCTCGCATCATTGTTATTTGAATTGACAAGTAACGCCAAGTCTTTAAGATTAAGCATACCCTTTAAGGAACTTCAACGCAAATATATAGAGATACGTAGTTTGCGATTGTATATCTTTATATATTTATATGTAATTTGTGATATCTTCAAACAATATACAGTCACGTATACATGCAATATCGAATAGTTTAACTTATGCTATATAACATCATCATTAATTACCTTAAACATATCAAAGGGCGTCCATACACAATAAGCCTTGTACCGCCTTGGATTAAAAACCAATACAGCATCTATTACTTACTATTATGTGATTTGTGAGGCACCAGACGAGGGTCCGTGGTATCCTATTGGTCAACATAGCAAGGAATGTTTTTAATTCACTTTCTGATTAAGACTCGAACCCAATACTAATTCATTTTCGTAAGCAGATCAGAATAGCCGGATGGTCGGCCTTGATCTGATTACAGAGCAGTTTTCAGCTGTAAACTAAAACCTGTAACATACTTTACGAGAGGCGATGCTTGCTAATCTTTGACAGATGATCCCCTGCTTTTTCGGATTTTACTCTATTAACAGAGTTTCACATCATTTGATACTGTTTAGAATGTGTATGCAATAAGGTCTAACCAGGTTTACTGTAATCTAACTTCGAATACAGATAACATTAATCTGACAGTGCATTAAATATTTAATTAATATTCGCTAACAATTATATAATTTAAAGTTAATTATCCCTAAGACTATCATCACAGAGAAATCTCGAAATAACTTACGCATTTTCGGACATTTTCTTGGACAACCAATGACAACTGGAATGCGTGTGTAAAGGAAATTTTTCCCGAAGGTGTTATTCAGGAATTCTGCTGTAGTTGATATCAGGTGTTAACATCTCCACCTTGCTTGTACCGAGTGTTCATTATCACTGCACGAACATAACTTAACACTTAGTAGTGTAACAGCGCTGTTTAACACTTTACATCTCTTGTATAGGTTAACGGCTAAAATACCCCCCAGTTCTAAAGAGGCACATTATATTTTAAGAGAGGGTTCATTCAGTGTTGTTTGTGGACGTATATGTTATTAATGCATGGGCATAATACAATCCAGTTGAAACAATACCTGCATGTAGATCAAACTGACCATGATGCGAACAATGGTCCTGTCCAAATAATTAGGAAGATTGTATATTAAATCAAAGACGTATATCCATCTGATTCCTTGATTAAATCATAATCCAAATTTGCTTAGTTTGTCCCAAATGAAGAATTGTTAGTAAGCTGCACAATAACGGTTTACCATTCACCTGAAGTTCATTCATACGTCATTTGTTTACATTATCATGTTACATTTATTCTTAGTTTAAAGAAATACACAATTGACATGGATAAAGATTCAACAATAATTTACAAACGGGAATAGATTTCTTTGAAGGGATTTGAGAAGTTGAATTATAAGAATAATAGTTGTAATTGTAAAATTTCCGACATTCGTCATCCAACACCGGCAAATTTTGTTTAAAACCGATGGCGTCAGCCGGATGATTTAAGCGGTCAATTTCCGGGTGTTGAAAAACGCTGAATCCTGGAAATTTTACAATTGAAACTATTTATCGATATTGTAACATGCCAATTAGTTAGACAGAAACGTTTTAGGACCAGCTCTCTTCTTATAACCTATTTCTGATTTTCTGCGACTTTGCGATTTTTGTTAGCTGTATAGCCAGATCATAATTCTCGTCGTAATGCATAACACATAAGCAACAACATACACGTAGAGCCGAATAGTCGCACGAATAAGAGTGCTATCTTGCATTATTCACAGTATCCTGGTAAATGTATACCCATTTATCTAACGCATACCATAGTAGACCCTAGGAATGACAATCTGAAATTTGCCGAACATCATTGTTTCAGTGACATTGATTAACATTGTGACGTTAAAACGGTTAACAATTTTTACAACATAGGGGAATGATTCAAAACAACCAATTAGGAACAACACTACACTCTAGTTATGTTACAATGTATAATATAATTATAGGATATCTAACGAGCTTCCCCTTTCATATCAAGTTTATGTCCCGTGGGAAATAATTTTGCCTTGTCTCGAGCCTTGGCGAGGGGAACGAGTTATGTATCCTATTTTATTACCAATATGTATTTCATACGATTTATTGTGTTTTAAAATATATTTCTGTTGTCCCTATAAAGAAACGGAACAGCGGAGTAATATCAACCCTGTCACAGCATCTATAAGTTCATAATATTACGACGTTAAATATTCACACTTTTAAAATCAAACCATTCTATAATCCGTGATGTTCGTTATGGCAAAAACAGTTGCACTAGTCGTGCTGAAGGAAGCGTACGTAATATAACGTCTCCCTGCTTGAGGACAGGAGATAAGAGTTATCCGTCCTTTGAATGACGTCATGTCATGGCGGCCGCCATTCGCATGTTTCTCGTCGTCGGAATGTGACAACAAGCTAGAACAACCTCATTAAATGTAAGTTTTAGATGAACATCGCCGTTAAAATGGCTTTCCTTTCGGTTATGTTTGCCTTGTGAGTATAAATACACTGTGAATCGTTACGAACACGTTATTTTCACCGAGATACTGAGCGTTTGGTGCAATGTCATTCCCAACGGTAAGATTGAGAGCAAAAACTCTAGCTGTATTCTAAACTTTGTGCTTATTAGCTCTTCTCTAGTCATGGTGTATTTGTTAATTATTCATTAAAATCAATCATTGCGGGGAGTACGAGTTTCTCAATTAACTGAACAATGAGATAAATATTAATTATATAAGTGTTGTCGTAAAATACTTGTAATTTCATGAATGAATTCACGTTCGTTTTATGGATGATTAAAGTAGTCAAGGCAGTGTCAAAGTTCATCGTTAGCCAATCAAATTACTTGATATGTGTCATAACAGTTTGTTATGAAACCCCTTTACGAAGTACCACGTGGGTAATAAGGAAGCTTTATGAATGTCAACCGTTTAATTATGCACACACGGTAGTAATATCATATCCCCTTCCCAATATCCATTAGGGACTCCTTTCACATAATCCATCTAATAAAAGAAAAAGCAAATACTACAAAATGTATTTTCAAAATAAACAAGCCATCCAGAAACCTTGCTTGTTTTTTATCTACTGGCCATGCGTAATAAAACTATTTTTTACATGGGCTCCTTCGTTGCACTTCGTCGTTCTATAGTACATGTATGTAGTTAGTTAGATGACAGACTAAAGAATGAAGTGGACCTACCTTCACGAGAGGATGCTTGACCGTTCCTTCTGCTATTCGTCCCATCACAATGGGGTCTTTGAACATGGACTGTTTCTGGAACTCCTCCCGACAGTCCTTGATGACAATGGGAGCCACAACGTGGTGGGACATGATCAGGTGGTCGCTACCGTTCGCAGGACTGCCTGTTGGAAACACAGAGATAAGGTGACTGCCTGTTTGAAACAAAGAGATAAGGTGACTGCCTGTTGGAAAAATATAAATAAGGTGACGACCTGTTGGATACACAGATATAAGGTGACTGCCTATTGGAAACACAGAGATAAGGTGACTGCCTGTTGGACACATAGAAATAAGGTGACTGCCTGTTGGGAACACAGAGATAAGGTGACTGCCTGTTGGAAACACAGAGATAAGGTGACTGCCTGTTGGAAAAATAGAAATAAGGTGACGACCTGTTGGATACACAGATATAAGGTGACTGCCTATTGGAAACACAGAGATAAGGTGACTGCCTGTTGGACACATAGAAATAAGGTGACTGCCTGTTGGACACATAGAAATAAGGTGACTGCATGTTGGAAACAGAGATATGAGGTGACTGCCTGTTGGATACACACAGATAAGGTGACTGCCTATTGGACACATAGAAATAAGGTGACGGCCTGTTGGACACATAGAAATAAGGTGACTGCCTGTTGGAAACACAGAGATAAGGTGACTGCCTATTGGACACATAGAAATAAGGTGACTGCCTGTTGGAAACACAGAGATAAGGTGACTGCCTGTTGGGAAAATAGAAATAAGGTGACTGCCTGTTGGATACACAGAGATAAGGTGACTGCCTGTTGGAAAAATAGAAATAAGGTGACTGCCTGTTGGATACACACAGATAAGGTGACTGCCTGTTCGAAACAGAGATAAAGTGACTGCCTATTGAACACATAGAAATAAGGTGACTGCCTTTTGGAAACAGAGATAAGGTGACTGCCTGTTGGAAAAATAGAAATAAGGTGACTGCCTGTTGGATACACACAGATAAGGTGACTGCCTGTTCGAAACAGAGATAAAGTGACTGCCTATTGAACACATAGAAATAAGGTGACTGCCTTTTCGAAACAGAGATATAAGGTGACTGCCTGTTGGAAACACAGAAATAAAGTGACTATCTGTTGGGTACGTAGAAATACGGTGGCTGCCTGTTGGAAACACAGAAATACGCCGACTGCCTGTTGGAAACACAGTAATAAGATTACTGTCTGTTGGAAACACAGTAATAACATTACTGCCTGTGGGAAACACAGTAATAAGATTACTGTCTGTTGGAAACACAGAAATAAGGTGACTGCCTGTTGGAAACACAGTAATAAGATTACTGTCTGTTGGAAACACAGAAATAAGGTGATTGCCTGTTTGATACAAAGATATTGGGTAGTACACATATACGGTGACTGCCTGTTGGAGACACATAGACATACGGTGACTGCCTGTAGAGAAATATGGTTACTGCTTGTGGGAGATTCACCGAAATGGGATTGATTTATCGATTGTTTGGTACTCATTGTAGCTTTTAATAGCGTAAGTCACTGGCATAGAGGATGATTGGAGTTTCATCAAATAGAGTAATCCTGCTTAGGGAGCTTCGAGCTACTTGAATCTATCAAGCTTGAATTACTTTACATCACATATGTATGTATATTTTCGATGTCTTCTTTTCTTCCATGACATATGTTTATTTCAAATGTCTTCTTTACTCCCATGACATATGCATATTTCTTCACCTCTACGATTTATGTATACTTCAAAGTATTATCGTTATTGATCTGGTTGGTTTTTGCTTGCATTACGTATGCATATTCGGATTGATGTGGATAATGCTTATTGATTCAAAAGGAATGTATAATAGGTTTTCTAGTTATATTAAACTTAAAATGAATTGTGTTGTCATACTTTATAGGTGCATATTCAGATTCAATTTGGAACTGGTATTGATACAAATGTGCAAGAGCCTTTCCGGTGATATTTCAATTATACTGGTAGGTTTTTACTGACATTATATTTCTAATGCACGGTAGGTTTTATATTGATTCAAAAGGTATATGGAAGAAGTTTTCTAGTGATATTCAGAAGTTTCAGTTATTTCACATATACTGAAAGGTGTTATCATACATTGTACAATCATGCATGTTCAGATGGTAACGCATATTGATTAACATGTTGATGCAATTAATTAATTTTCATTGAAGTCTCTTTTGGAATGGTTAAAACATTGCATGGTTGGTAATAATTATTGATTAAGAATTTCTAATCATTCGAGTTATTAATGCATGATAGTTAAGTTCAGACCAGCATTGCTGGCTACATGTTTCTGTTCCAGCAAATTAATATTTCATGAATGATGGAAACCAGGGGAATACAAGAATAATAACGTCAGATCTACTACACAAATCCATGATAATTGAAGTCCCAGGTTACCTTAAAACTCGATTAATTGAGCAAATGAAAGCTTGTGTTGGTATATATTACGGTTCGGGCTTTACATTTTGGTCCCAAAGTTTGAGTGTGAGCTGATTTTATGATTAACATTACTAAGGTGTTCAAGTAAAACCTTCCCATCTGTTGAATATTTACAATTTATGCGCATCTTATTCACATTATATGAAAACAGTAGTAGATGCCACACGTGAAGCAAGATTATATATTATGTATCTGTGTATGATTTATTTGATTTATTGCTACTGTCACGTTGATGTTTTAGTTACTTTGAATTTATTTTTGAAAAACGAAATATTATTTAACATGACTTACATGTTCTACATTTGAATTAGTGCATGTGAAACTAAAGATTCGTTTGGCTGCTAACGTTACAAAATAACGTGTTTACAACGTTTGGATGAATGCGAAACTACGTTATTGCATATGCAGCATAAATCATCGTTTCTCGTTACTTTTTGCTATCTATGCAGTGGATTAATAAAGTAATTGACAGGAGCGAAAATTGCAATCTTTCGGTTTCTAAATGAGAGATTTATTCTCATTTCAATACCACTATATCAATTACATTACTCCGTGAGAGATGAGCAAACGAAATCGGATCCTGAAAA
This sequence comes from Gibbula magus, assembly GCA_936450465.1. Classification (NCBI taxonomy): domain Eukaryota; kingdom Metazoa; phylum Mollusca; class Gastropoda; order Trochida; family Trochidae; genus Gibbula; species Gibbula magus. Next base: position 12,382,028 of record OW388290.1, on the reverse strand, counting down.
ACAAGCATGACACTTTTAGCTAAATTAATATTCGAAAAGTTTGTGGATGTAATGGATTGCATTACATGTGGTATATGATCTTATGCATGTAAACTATTTATGAAAGCACAATGTGAGACCACATTTAAGAGCTATTAAAAGTGGAATTTTGAATTAAATGAGTCGCACGTACGAATTTCCTTTTGGGAATAGAACATTGTTTTCAAACATTTAACATCATCCTTTCTCTTAATTTCAAAGTAATTGAAAGCTTAAATCATATTTCATTATTAAATGACAAGCTGCTGGTGAAGAATATGATGAAGAAAATTAATACCGCACAACAACCAAATGTGATAAAATTCCATCCTGACACTTAATCATTAAAACAGTGTCGTACATGAACGGATTTCCGTCGGTTATGCATAAACGAGTTATACAAATATAAAAGCGTAGACGAATATCAAATCATTTTAGAAAAGTACCTGAAATAAGTAGTGCATGGATATTGGGCATTGTTGAATGTGGTTGATTGAGTCTGCAGATATAATGTCATTTTGGAAAAGTATGACTAAATGGAATCATTGAGTTAGTTATGATAGCTTGAACCACAGATTCATTAAGCAAGTAAAGCAAAGGATTAACTATATAATCATTGAGTCAGTTTGGAAGATCATATGACACCAATTAGTCAGTGTATAATATGGACTCAATGGGTCAGTGTAGAAGCAACTATGGACTCATTGAGTCAATGTAGCATAGTATTAACTATAGACTCATTGAGTCAATGTAGAATAGGATTAACTATGGACTCATTGGGTCAGTGTAGAATAGTATCAACTATGGACTCATTGGGTCAGTGTAGAATAGTATCAACTATGGACTCATTGGGACAATATAGAATAGTACCAACTATGGACTCATTGGGTGAATATAGAATAGTATCAACAATGGACTCATTGGGTCAGTGTAGAATAGTATCAACAATGGACTCATTGGGTCACTGTAGAATAGTATCAACTATGGACTCAATGGGTCAGTGTAGAATAGTATTAACTATGGACACACGGTGCCAGTGTAGAATAGTATCAACTATGGACTCATTGGGTCAATATAGAATAGTATCAACCATGGACTCAATGGGTCAGTGTAGAATAGTATCAACTATGGACTCAATGGGTCAATATAGAATAGTATCAACCATGGACTCAATGGGTCAGTGTAGAATAGTATCAACTATGGACTCAATGGGTCAATATAGAATAGTATTAACTATGGACTCAATGGGTCAATATAGAATAGTATCAACTGTGGACTCAATGGGTCATTGTAGAATAGTATCAACTATGGACACACGGGGTCAATAAAGAATAGTATCAACTATGGACTCATTGGGTTAGTTTAGAATAGTACCAACTATGGATCCATTAGGTTTGTGCTGTGGACTCATTATATAAGTTAGTTTTTTTATTATTTCATTATATAAGTAAGTTACGAAAAACATTAACTATGGGCTGATTGATTCAGTTGATGAATGTCATTGAGTAAGTTATAAATGGTATTACCTATGGAATTATTAAGTGAGTTAAGAAAAGTATTAACTATGGAATCATTACGTCAGAGAAGAATGATATTAACTATGAAATCATTGAGTCAGTTAAGAATAATATTAACTATGGAATCATTTAGTCAGTTTAGAATAAAATTAACTACTAATTAATGTGTATTACTAAATGGGAAATGTATCGGTACGTAGTACAATCATAATAATTCTTCGCTGTAAAGTGCTTAATTTAAAGTTTATGCATGACATGACAAACGTAAGGTTTAGGCACGTCACTCCACATGCACTCGGATTCTTCAACATAGGATTCAGAAGTCCTTTTAAGTAGAGGAGAATTGAGTCTGTGCTAAATTGAGGGAAAATCATGAGAGACAAGTGTTTGCCACTAACATGGCAATGTCCCCCGCCGGTGACATTGAGTTAGTAAGACATATCATTGGAGCTACCTTATATATTGCATTATTGGTAAAAAGTGCCATGATGATCAGCAAATTTTAAGACTTTGGGTGCCTGGGTTCATGATATATCGCGTTAACAAGAGTTCAAAAAGTGGTCAAAGTGTAGAGGTGACCTTGAAAATAAGGTCAAGGTGACCAAATCGACTGGTGTCTGCGTCATCCTCCAATGTAGACTGACACCAAATTTGAAAACATTTGGTCCAACCGGTCATGATATATCGCGTAAGCAAGAGTTAGAATAGTGGTCAAAGTGTCTCAGTGACCTTGAAAAAAAGGTCAAGGTCACAAAAATCAACTGGTGTCTGTGTCTTTCCCCAATGAAGGCTGACAACTAATTTGAACACTTTGGATGCAATGTTTCATGAGATATCTCGTAAACAAGAGTTAGAATAGTGGTCAAAGTGTTGCGGTGACCTTGAAAATAAGGTCAAGGTCACCAAAATCAACTGGTGTCTGTGTCTTTCCCCAATGTAGGCTGACAACTAATTTGAAGACTTTGGATGCAAAGTTTCATGAGATATTGCCTTAACAAGAGTTCAAAGAGTGGTCAAAGGGCTGTGGTGACCTTGAAAATTAGGCCAAGGTCACCAAAATTGACTGGTGACGCCGCTGAATACATAGTCCCCCGTTCCGCGTTGCGGCAGGGGACAAAAAGGAAGAAGTGTTTTCCCGTTCATAACATTTCCTATTTAACACGTTTAGAATCATGCAGTTTATGCAATTTATTTATTTCTAGAGTAAGTTCTCGGAAACGAAATTCGTTATTTAAGTTTGTGCATTTGTGCAGTTATTGTTCATCAAAAACACCGAAGCAATTATTTTCTAAATGGACTACATTAATAGCATGAACAATTGGAAAACCTCCCGCAAATTTCGTGTCCTGAAAACACGCAAATTGTCCTGTCTCTTAAATGGCTGATGTAAAGTTTTAAAAAGCATGTCCTTGAGTCCATATCGTACATCCATCAACACTCCTCAGATGGAAATGGAATAGCCACGATACAATAACAGCTAGCAATGGTCTTTAAACTTGGACCACACTCTCCCTGTGCAGACCACTATACCAACAGGAGAGCATTGGTATAAACCTATTTTACTTCTATATTGGTAATTACATAGTTTATATCAATCAATGTAATATGCAAATCATGTTTGTCATTGATAGGAACTATCTGGAGTAACAATAAAACACAGTAAAAGTGGCTTCATGATGGATGGATGGATTACGTCCAGTTGCTGGACTACTGTTGTAAGCTGAGGCTAGATATTTTATTTGGAATGTGATTTGTTCAACCAGCAGTTAGTTGGGTACCTGGTGAAGACTATGTTGGAGGGGACCTACACGCGCTGTAAATGGCAGTAAGGGTTAGGTAGCAATGGATGTAGTGCTTGATACTATGTTCGTGTACGGAACATATTACTTACTAATATCGTTGACTAACAAAACAACTTCCCTTTCAATAAAGGAAATAAAGGAAACCTTACATAAAATATCACGATTTTGATAGCATGCTGAGAAAAACATTTGCTTCAATTGATTGTCATTCAAGCCAACAACCAAAACATTATCTTTCTCGATATCAACAATGATTAGCGTAATATACACTCCAGGAGAAACATTATCTTTCTCGATATCAACAATGATTGGTGTAATATACACTCCAGGAGAAACATTATCTTTCTCGATATCAACAATGATTGGTGTAATATACACTCCAGGAGAAACACTATCTTTCTCGATATCAACAATGATTGGTGTAATATACACTCCAGGAGAAACATTATCTTTCTCGATATCAACAATGATTGGTGTAATATACACTCCAGGAGAAAGAATTGACTATACAAATTAAGTGATACAAAGTATACCACATGGTTGCTCTTGTAAGATGTCTGATCTGTCCCGCCGTCAGCTGGTGTGAAATACAATCTAACCGAAAATTGACACATATCGATTACATAAAATAATTCTAAGCAATCATTCTGCGATATGTTAGCAGCGCAGACTCATTCCTCAACAGTGAAAAAAGACCAAGATTACAATTACAAGTGGACAAATGGAAGACCTCCAGTTTACTTTTTCATAAAATGGTCGCTCGAAATAACGGCTCGACAACAGCTTTATTATCCATGTGGTTGAAAATAACAGAGTTAATAATTTCAATACAAACATGTGCACATATCATATCCTGACATGCATTGTTTCAACGCGACGTCCTGTATTTCGTCGTCTGTGACGCCATACATCAATTGTTCGTTAAGTCACTGTGGCTTGCCGCAGCAAGAGAAGGGGAACATATCCTGACTATTTTTACGGACTACAATGGGTAATAAATAAATTATTACACTTGAACGTGTGCCATATGACTTTTTCGAAACGATGCAAATTTGTGTATAACCCTCTCTCTCGCTCGGGCAATACAGCAAACTTCATACTCGTTTCGTAATAGTAATGTGTTACGCTTTCTCAGGCAATAACCTCAATATTCACTTTTTATTCAAATCCATAATCGTGACGTTGATATACACCATAGGTGACCTGTTATACTATAATCTTAATTTAAAGACTCACTTTAAAATGTGAAGTTACCACAGCTAACTTATACTATCGAATGATTTCAAGTGCTCGAAAATCATAGTTTTAAACATTGAAGCTCTATGCTCTCATTCATTCATCACAAAAAGAAAATTCAATCTCTCTGTGGGGAAATGCTAAACGACAGGAGAAAAATATCTCTCTCTCTCTCTCTCTCTCTCTCTCTCTCTCTCTCTCTCTCTCTCTCTCTCTCTCTCTCTCTCTCTCTCTCTCTCTCTCTCTCTCTCTCTCTCTCTCTCTCTCTCTCTCTCTCTCTCTCTCTCTCTCTCTCTCTCGACCTCGATCGACTGTAGACTGTAGTAAAGGGCCGAGAAGGACTTCCACGTTCAGTTTTTCGAAATAAATAAAAAATCGGATAATACTTCAGTCAAAATAAAGTGAATATTAATGAAGGGCACATGGAACGAAAAGACAAACATGGGCGTGCGAAATATGTGTAGCCTACGAGTTGTACACGAAGGTAATATCCCTTTATGGTCATTGTGCTAACTGACACATCGAGTGATACGTCAGGTATCAACAGTCTATTGGTTAGATCACCAGAATGAAAGTGAGAGAGCCCACGAGGATGAGTTTGGATATTTGAACAAATAACTATTACTCTATTAATTCAAAATATACTTGAAATTCAGCCCAAAAAGGTAGTTAAAGGGCCATACAAACTACACACGAATTGATTATAGATGATGATAAATGTCAGATAATTTCATAATTGGTGATGATAACATTTTTCAAAACATAAATTTATAGGATTATGAAAGACGAGAATCAAAGTATATATATTACGAGTATCTCAAAGACACCATCGACCTAACATATAATGTTCATTCAAAATGTACATGAACACCTCAGATATTCATTGTAAAGTCTGACAAGTCCTCAATCAACGTCAAGTCCAACACCGATGCTCATGAAATATTAAAGAGGAGATTCCACAATGAAAGAAGGCACTAATCAGTGGTAGTTAAAATACATTTTGCCCTGAAACCAATTAGCTCTCATCCTATACTGTATGCATTCATAATCGGTGAAAATACACACAAAAAACGCGTTTATCCTGGAAGTCAAATTACGTTATTTGTGAACGTATACATTAACACGGACATTCTTTAAAAGTCTTCAGACCTGAATTCACAGCGCCGGTGTCTTAACCAACACTTCCACATTTTCATTCAAAACATACATCAATGCCCTATACATACATCAATGCCCTATACATACATCAATGCCCTATACATACACCAATGCCCTATACATACATCATGATGAATGACACGTCCTGTCAATATCAACTTCAAACATCCGAATTAATGAAATGGTAAACTTTTCAACTACTCTCAAACCATAAAGTGAACATCGTCTGAATCAATGCAAATTTCTCTCACTATTCATTTAAACTCTACATACATTGGATTTAACTACATCATCAAGTCATCTCACAACGTCAACCCTAACACGACGTTGATGAAGAAGTCAAAATGAAAGTAAGCACTCACCAATGAGATGAGGTAGTTGTTCCCTCGCTGTGGGCGACGGCGGCGGACTGATGTTGCTGGCTGCGCTCCCCATACTAAATATCAAGCCAATACTTAACGCTGTCAAAAATCCAATGAAGGATTCCTCTCAGGAGTAATGAACGGACAGTAGTAAATACGGAGCCATCCTGGCACAGACCGCTCTAACGGTTCCAGCTGACGCTAGGCACACCGCATATAGCGAGGATCAGTCCGTGGAGCGAATAAACTGTATCACATTGAATCTACGTTGGCGTCTAGCTTTGCTGTGGCACATCCGGATTGAACATCCCTTTCTTTCTAAACTAACATTACCAGCGTTATCACAAGTAGTCACTGTAACTGACCATCACTATGGCAACACCTGTAACCGATATATAATTAGAGACCACAGTCAAGTATCCATGGAGATCGCCTGTACTCGTTTTCCGTCGGTGCTAAACATCATCAACTGGCAGGTAAAGGCTAGTTACTGAGCGAGGTGTCAAACGTACAGGCCATTGTTGTTACAAATCGTCATTCATTTACAGTAGATGGTACTGCTGGCCACCTGGCTGCCTTGTTAGTGTTCTCGTACCGCTGTTGTGAGCAAGGAAACCGTCTCCTGAGCGAGTTAAACACTGTATTGGTTATCACTAATTACCAGTGTGGGTAAAGCAGTGTCGGGCAAGCGACAGTAATTGATACTATGGATCCAAACAGCCATGATAGAACAATAGCTTCTGTTCGCAGTCAAATTATTCTCCTTAAATTACCAGCTTGCGGTACTGCGTCTGAGAAAAGTTCGTGAAGCACACAGGGCAACATATATCTAAAGAAGTATCTAGTAATGAAGAAGGATGGAATCGTATGAAAAATTGATACACAAGAAAAAAGCTAACAGCATGCCAGACTGGCGTTCACCTTTGTCACATTCTTAATGCTGGAAGGAGCTATAATCACTTATAGAGACAAGGAAGCAGTGTGAAGCATTCCCTGTACAAGCTGTGTGTGTATCACATTACTTTATGTGCTGAGAGTCTACAGTGAAAGCCCATCCCGCGGAGCTTCATTCATTATTTTCAAGGCTTGTGTTCACTTGCGACACACTCGTAATGCGATAATACTCTGTTTAAGCCTGAACTTAAGCCAATGTATTAGTATATGACGTGGAGATATTAAACCTTAAATACCACGTAGTTGTAAACATATTTTCATACCATTCGAAGGCATTGATATTGTGAATGTTTCCTAAATCCGGAGTACATTCTCTCGTGTAGGATTTAAGTGGACAACCGGAGCCTGTTGAATCGGATTCACCTGTACTACTGCTTCCTAACTGCTGAAGGAGCTATAGTCATGACAGACTCTACGGAACAGTATTGATTTTTCCCTCACTCATGTTTAACTGCAACACGTTCTGAATCTCTCGCCTGCAAGTGTTACAATGGCTTGATAACACCACTGAACCCTCGTCACTGTTTGCTGGACTGAAGTTTCCCTGTAGCTTAGTTCCCAACTGATGAAGGTTCATGTACTATACTGCTGGCGAGTACTATTGGTCGTTCCCGGACTGGGATTCAGCTGTTACACTCACACATAAGGTTTTGCTGAAAAAGCCTTTGTTTTACCTCGGATCAAAGAATGACGGCAACAGGTGGTTTCAAGATTTTAGTCTGCTAATGAAGGAGTCGGTTATACTTTACCTTCAAGGTGTGAAGCAATTTGCGTTATTTACCACACAAGAGTAAACAGAAGAAAACAGAAGAAGTAAATTATTTTTTTACAATAGTGTCACTTCCTGAAACCGAGTCCGGTCTGGCTAGGCGAACACACAACACACTTTACTACCGTCATATCCCCATGCACACAACCCCGACCCCTCCAACCCACCCAAAATATAGATCACAAGACAACGCATGCCGACATGCCATTTCATCTATTCCGACACAATTCAATCAACAGTCCACATTCACATATGCCAGGAACATGTAACTGCAAAAGAGGCTGCGGTTGGAGTTTGCCCTAAGGGAGCATTGACAACTCTTTCTCAGAGAGGATTTACATGTAATGCCAACTACTGACAAACGGTTTGTACTCACAATCACATGTCGACATTAAGAGTAGTAGTATATGCAATTTTCTACACAGGGGCATTACTGAAGTGGCTAAGGTTTGAGCTGAACTCAGTTTAGAACATCAACTTTACATGAATTGTGTTTTCAAAAGATGGCGAGGGGATGGTACATACAACCGCTGCAGGTGTTATAGTCACGTGTTGACCCAATCCAGCTAGTATTGTTCGCTGTTCCCTAGATTACGAGTCCGAATAGCACTTTCTAATATGTAACTAGTGAATACGCTACAGCTACAACAGTGCCCTGTGGAATTGTGGTTGTTATATTTACCAAAACGAACACTGATTGGAGGTGACAGGATTCAAATCACTATAGAATACGCGACCCTAGGGACTCTTATCATTGTGCGCAGTTATGTTATTTTATAATTCAATATAAATGCCACAGAGGAAAGACTATTGTTCGAATTACCGGCATCACGCACGTCTGCTGCGAGTCTTGTGGGAGTCATGTCTTCGTTTAGTCCGAGAGAGTCTAGCTCTTTATAGTTGCCAAAGATATTTTCTGAAATTCTTACTGTCTACTCACATGTATGTGACTTCATTTTTTTAAATTAAAATTTTGGCTGACTTTCATTCTTAATAAACAGAAATAGAAACATAACATTTAATAACTTTAATAACATACATGTATATGCGTAGTTAAAAGCTCTCAACAGTCAAACTATTTATGAAGAATTATATTGGCTGAATAACTTATATACAGTATATACGTGCTTGAAGTGTCAACATCCGCTGTTAGAACTTGTGGTAGATTATAACATGTACTGTAAATAAAGTAATACATTGTTGGGTTGTTTGTAATCCGTAAGATCAGTATGATGTTATATTCCTACATGTATATGCATACACTCAATATCAGATTGATAATCGCTTATACATCATCTGAATATAAAGCTGTTTTCCAAACATGTTGCATCATGTGTAACACCTAAGAAAGCTTATATTAGATAAACAGATTTATTACCTACGAGGGCAATCATATCGGGGTTCATATTTTTCATACGATGCCCTAGGGCAAAATATCACTTTGTCATGGTGACGTGACGTCATAAACAATATTATGACGTCACGCGTCGTCTATGACGTTGCGTTCTAAATCCGGCGAAGGTGGGTCGCCAGCCTATTGTTTAACGTGGAGTTTAGTGTATTTAATTAATTTCACGACTTCGGTAATAAACAGAATATCATATTCGTATCTATGTCATACTATGTTTACGACACTCGTGCCTGATATCGGTATATCCCTCGCTCTCGCTCGGGAAATACTAATATTCAGGCACTCGTGTCGTAAACATAGTATGACATAGACACTCATATAATATCCTCTATGTATTGATCCATTAAGTATGTTCATCTTCTCTAAATCCCTACAGAAAAGCAAGTAAACTTACGTCGATACCATGGTCAGTCACGCTTCTCCCAGCTCATTAACCAGCATGTACTTCCACGCATTTCTTATTCATCAAGGTACACGTGATTATCAAGTCTGAACGAAGTTGGCGGGGGATATAGAAATGACCACCGTACATGTACATCCGTGCATCCGGGTTTTCTTTTCTAGCTTAATAAAACTCAGTATGTGGAACAATCAGCACGTGTATATGTGCCTTTTGAGGTTTACGACTTCTCTGAAACTTTAATTTTTGCCGTTTCCATGGACATACAACTTGGTGTAGCTCAATGAAACTTAGTATGTGGAACAGTCATCATGTATAGGTGTGCCTTACAGAGTTTGAAAAGCTTCTTTTGATTTTGATTTTTGCTTGTTTTCATGGAAATGCAATTTCAATTTTCTTTTCAGAACAGAGCTTGACAACAGTAAGGCTGAGATCAATACCGTTTTGGAAATAGAACAATATTCTTGTGTAGCGTGGACTTATTAATAATGAATTGAATGGTTTACACTAATCGATCGATGGTTATCACGTGTATTCACTCGGTCAATGTCAATATTTAGACCGGAATCGAATGCTTATGTAAAACGCAATTAATAACCCTTTTCAACTATCAATTTACCCCCATTAAAGATATGAACCATCAGGGAATTTCAAATGAGAGGAGAAATCTTGATACATTGATCCGTTCACAAACCACATGCTGTGCTGTGTTGATTCCCATGCTTAACTCCATCCTCTCTTGTCACGTAAATTCATATTCTCACACTCGTCGATAATGTTAATATCATTTTTATGTTAACTGGACTGAAATCTCTATCAGCATTCAACTGACTGTCACTTTCATGTACTATAATCATAGAAATTCCTCTCATCGTGTTTGCAGTCTGTTGTTGCAATGCAAAAGCGTTGGCTTGTTCTATAAATTTTAATTATGAAATTGATATCAGTGGTAATGTTTGGAAAGTACCAACTATCCGATCACACTGAGGAAGGTAGGAAATATACCTAGATATAAGATACTCACACCAATAATACACAGGCGGTCAATGAGACCGACAGCGTGCTTTATAAGACAATAAAACATGCTCGTGATTTTAGACGTCAGTTAGTGCGTCGCTTAGCAAATGACGTCATATTTTATGTCACTTGCTACGACGGGAACTGAGGCATTAATATTTTCAATATATAGTTTATACAAACAACATAATTTGTCCACGGTTTTTATAGAAAAGCGAATAACTATTTAAGGCCATCTCATATAAAAAATAGAAGACTTGTTGTTGTGCTTTATCGCAGAATAAAAAATAGCAGAGAGCATAAAGCTACGTGGTCAGGTGATTTTAGAGGGTTTTCTAATTATGAGATACTTCTGAATTCTAACTGATTAAAAGTATGTCCATGAACAAGAAGTCAGGGATCAATTGTCGACATTGTTTAAAGAATAGCGCACATAGTGTTTTTTTAAAAGCCATAGTGACCTTCACATTGATGTACTGTCAATGAAATTACTCCGCTAAAACTCTCTCTTATCATTTTTATCTCTGAAAACTCTGCGAATCCTTAAAGATCTGCTTCTGTGAAAATAAATAATGTTCGCACAGAGCTATTTTCGACAACAACTGGACTACGCCAAGGCTGCATTTTAAGTCCAATCCTTTTTTATATTTTTCATTAACGATTTGGTAGATGAGATGCATGCATGTGGTTTACGAGTAATATTTGAAAACAACGATATTAATGATATAGTCTTACTTTTGTTTGCAGACGACGTAACTCTCATAGATGACACAGTATTAGCTTTGCAGATGAAACTTGATGTGTTAAAATCATTTTGTGTCAAATGGGGTCTACAAGTTAACCTTGAGAAATCCTCTATCATAGTTTTTAGGAATGCTGGATATCTCGGAAAATCAGAAAGATGGTTTTATGATGGTATAAGTATGAATGTTTTATCTCATTACAAATAACTTCAGTTGGCATTATTTTCACATCCAGATTAAACTGGTCCAACGCATGCATGTGAAACATTAGCGCTACAAGCAAGAAAGGCTTCGTTTCCAATATTTTCTCTCTTTAAAACTTATCAGAATCTATCTTTTAGTGTTCAATCGACAATATTTGACAGTAAAATCGCGCCAATTCTGCTTTATGGTGCAGAAATATGGGGTTTTGCATATCGTGAACATAGTGAAAAAATACATAGTTTATACTTCAAATGTTGTGCTTGGTGAAACTGGGAGAAGCAACCTATGTTTATATTATTTTCCCCGTTGTATTAAGTATTGGTGTAGACTACTTAATATGGAAGATTGCCGGTATCCAAAGGCATCGTACGAAATGTTAAAATCATATGACGACAATGGTACTTGGACTTGGGTATCTCATGTCCGGCTACTTTTATTTCACTCAGGATTTTCTTACGTATTGATTTCACAGGAGTGTGGGGATGTTACACGTTTTATAAATGCTTTTCAACAAAGATGTAAGGATATAGATATCCAAAACTGGTACCATCAAATATCTTCTTCTTTATTCTTAAAACATTACTCATCTTATAAATCTATACTTGAGCCTTAAAAATATATTTTAGAGTAATGCCATGGCAAATATCTTTTACGTGTGTTATTCAAGTTCCGTGGTATGAGTCACAAACTTCAGATACAACTCTGTCGCTTTTATAAGTTAACTGCTGACTCTGTTAAGTGTGATCAAGTGCACATTTGATCTTATTCAAGTTGAGTATCATTTCTTTCTCGTATATCCATTTTATCCACAACAACGATCACTGTACATTCCAAATTTCTATACTATAAATCCTACCAGATCAAAGTTTAACAAGTTACTCACAACAAAATATATAAAACTGTTGAAAAATGTTGCCATTTATCTTAAACACAATTTACTTATATAATGCTGCGTCACCTGTACATGTGCTCGATATTTTCTTCACGTTTGTACTCTTGGTCATTTGGCCATACATACTGAATAAAACATTTCTTCTTCTTCTTGAAATTAATTATTTATTTCCATGCACAATGTTGTAATATTTATATTTTCTTTCATCATGAAAGAGCTATTTCCTCTAAAGTACCAATACATAATAGAACATTGGCATTTTCTGATATCCAGAAATGAAGCATGGAATATCAGTTCACACATTAAGGAAATAACTTTTTCTGGTAATATATTCTCTGCTGAAATCTTGAGATCACACTTTCAGCAAATTCCTGAGAATGTGCACATGCAGTCCTTTCCTTAATTGCTGATGTTTGCTTTATAATAACGCATTATGCATGCTGCAAATATATATTTGAAAAATACAACAAGTTCAAGGTACATGTAATTAATTCATGACATATTCTAAGTATTGCAATTAGGGGCTTTAATAATGTTGTTTCAGTCATCGGAACAAGTAATTCAAAACCCCATTCCAAATTTCATCATAAATTATATATAATAATAATGACAAAAACATTAAATCTTTTGAAAGCTAATTTGCAACTCACTAATTAATAAACATGTATGTCATGCCTACTACATAACTCCTCTTGACATGCATCTGGATTTAATTCATATTTCAAGAGTCCGTTTTGAACAATACTGATTTTCAATAATACAAAATATTTCTCATCTCAATATTAAGGAATTGATCTTAAACGATCTTAGATTAATTCCAAAATCGTATAATTACCTTTTGGTCACTAATTGTCAATATTGTGAAAAAAGTATGAAACTTCAAGAACCTGTTACTTCCATGTTTTACATGATAAAGGATGTTTTCAAGTGAGAAAGTCAACTTTGTAACAACAATTTTGTTTCGTCTTCTAAAATCTAATGTTTATCGCGTGGTTTTGGCACAGGAACAATAGATATTTTATATAACCGTTATAGTCGTGATTTTACTCACAGAACTCAGAACCCGTTGCAGGTAAAGCATGTGTAGGGTTTGTAATTTTCTGACTGGGGAATTATGTTTTTTGCTTAAACTGATATGATTATATTATTACTTTTACGCTACGAGGTGTGTAATATGACTTTCATTAAACGAGTCTTAAGTAGGTATTCTTCTGTATTTAAGGCTCGGTTGTTCAAAATACATTTGAAGTGATGCTTGGGATCACATAATATAGACAATATCCGTTTACATGGATGTTAGAATGGACATCAAATGTTTTATGAAACTGGCAACGGATTTAATAATCTCAGCGTAATTCGCATACATACATATAAACATACATCGTTTTCTTGGGTAGCATAAGCACCGTTTAAATACTTCTTTCGACGGGCAGAACAAGCGTGGTAACCTAACAATATGTGAAACTCGTCTTCTGTTTGACCTTTGACCTGAAGAATTGTATGCTGTATAAAAATAACAAAAAGGGGGTTTTGCTCACTTTAGAATGAGTTTTGTAACTCATAAGGAACATGGCTTTATGGCTTTAATAATGCACGGTACAAGCACGTATGAAGTGCGGCTTCAATAAACCTACGTTAGACAAACAATCCTGAAACTAGCACAGACATTTTTGCTAGCCAAAAGTGATACTGATACAGATGTATATGATATATATGTCACTGATTAAAATAGTTTTCTTGTTGTACATAATCAATACAATGAAAGAAGGATTGATTCTAACCTACTAGTTAATACACTCAACCGCAGAAGAAACGTCACCACATTTTCCATGGTGTGAAAAACGAAATACTACTGCCGGAGAAAGACGATTTTTAATGATTTTCATAGGGACCTTATTTGTTAAGAGGTACCCACAATTTCATACATCAGGGTGTAATACTTTTATTTTCATGTTTGTTCAAGTACACTTTGGATGTTGAAAAAGCTTTTTAACCCCCGGGGGAAACCCTAGGGGGTTATGTCGTGGCGCAGCCCGTCTGTCCGCCCGTCCGTCCCGAAAAGGGTACTTGTGTTCTGAAATCAACTCCTCCCACAGGTTTGGACCAATCTTTCTGAAACTTTACACATGCTTTGGATATACATCGGTTATACGCATATGCTTTTTTTGGACCGATCGGTTTAAATTTCAGAGTTATGGCCCTTGACTTAGAGCGATTGGCTTTCCAATTTCAGACTGACAGTACTTGTATTCTGAAATCAACTTCTCCCACAGTTATTGATCAATCTTTCTGAAACTTTACACATGCTTTGGATATACATCGGTGACATGGATGTGCTTTTTTGGGACTGATCAGGTTAATATTATCAGATTTATGGCCCTTGACTTAGAGCGCTTAGCTTTTCAATTTCACACTGGCAGTAACTTTTAATTTGTCAGCATTTGAACATGTTATGTTTCCAATGTCACACACTGAAATTATAACCTTTGACCCTGTGACCTTGAACTTGATGTAGGATCAATTTTGTGAGAAACTTAACCATGGCCATAATTTTTGATTGAATGGTGATAGGTCTTCGATACTTTACATGCTGATTTATGTTTAATGGGTCATGAATTTACTCTTACAATTCAGCTGTTGATTTGGAGGATAAGGAACCCTTGGGTTCTTGTGCTCTCAGAGCACTTTTGTTCAAAATGTTACTTTGGCCAGAATGTTTGGCATTTATTTAAAACATTCATTAAATGTAGAATTGAATTAATAAAAGATGTTATCGACATTAAATAACCTTATTGGACTCAAATTTGTTGTAGGACGTCATAAAATACGCCAAGAAAGCTGTTTTTGACCCCCTTTTCTCGCCCAGTTATGGAGATTCAAAACGATGATTTCTTAAAAAGTTGGTTTGACAGAAATATGAACAGATAATGTTTTGAAATGTTATATCTAGTTCAGTTGGCTTCTGGAGACATGATGTATGTCTGTTTCAGTAGTCTTTATTACGCTCGGATTGAATTATCTTGTATATTGTATGGTGACGTTTCTTTTGCGGTTGAGTGTAGTATAAAGTCAAGTAAGTGAGCGAGGGAGTAACTGAAACGATATTGTATTTTTAAACTATAATTTGCAAAAAAAGTTCATTGTTCACAACAGTTACCCAGAAAATAATAATTTACGTTTCCAATTTAACCAATGGAACCGTTATTAGGCAACACATATCACTTTTAAACACTTTTAAAACCTCATTGCCTTCATTCACATGCATTTAAGTCATTAAGCAAAACCTTTTGTTAATTTTGTAAGAGATAAATGCAAATGTCTTTAAAACATTCAACATTACTTTTTGTGAATATTCTTGATCCAAAGTTCTCCAATTTCCAAAGTTATCTGATACAATGGAAAACAAGTGATATAAATGCCACAACATACGGCACGTTTAGAAACAAACATTTTCTTTGTTAACTTTGTCCCTGATGAAAGACATGTTATTTAGAAGAGGAGCTTTTATGTTGCCAGGAAGACAGTATATGACTGACTGAATCCAATTTTTGGATTTGAATTAACTCACAAATCTAAATTTAAATGGTGTGACAGCTAGAACAAATCTCGCCACTGACACTGAAACCACAACTGAAGCAGAAATTACAGTCGTTCATAAAATACAAGTTTTAATGGGGGAGCAATTACGGTGCAAGGAAAAGAAATATTCCTCAGTTTAAACTTTAAATAATTTTAATCTGAAGCTGTTTCGTCTTTTGTCTTTGATTACCTCGCAAACCTAAATCTGTGTTTTTAATCCAAAGAAAGTTTTGATAAAATGAAAAAAATAGGCACTGTATCGTACAAGAAAAGTACAGCTTTCCTTTTCTTTACGATAATGGTACAATACTTATCAGATATAAACCAAATAGTATTTTATAAAGTTACTAAAACATAATAAATACCCTCAGCTGCTCAGTTTATGGAGGCCATATGGATAAACCATATTAATGGGAAAATCGCATGTTGTGACACAATCCTCCCTGACACGAGAATAATACATTTGTCTTTTATAAAGCCCTGGTAAATAGAGAATAGGATCAAATTAATGTCAGCTTCGCTACAAATCACATGCTGAAGTAGTTATAACTGTTGAATGATTTTACTTTAAAGTTCAAAGAAAGTACAAATAGATGGGTACCTAAGTTATTATTATAAAACTGGAGGTAAAAGCGGTGGTCACCCCATAAAGAAAGGAGGGAAATTCTTTCTTCAACAACATAATTGTTCAATGTATTTTAGGCCACCGACTCCTGTACAAAATGTTACATTCAAAGTTAAAGTACATATTGTAAGAATTCACAAAACAAAATGAACAATTGTAAGTGATCGTTGCAATGAGTAAGTGCATGTTAAAAAAGAGAACTTAATTACGTAATGTCGATTACTTATTAGTGGTTGCTACCGCGCTAAATACTATCAATGATGATTCAATGAATAACATTCTGGGATGTATATATGGGATATAGGTCATATTATTACCCACCTGGTACTTCGTAAATGAGTTTCATAACAAATTGTTATGACACATATGTGTCACAACACCTTCAAATAATTTTATTAGCTAACGATGAACTGTAACACATTAAACTACTGAAACTACACCTTCATAGCTGATACAAGTAAAGTAGTTTTAACTGTTCCACAACCTGTAACATTTCTCAAGATGTATCTGTTGCAGGAACAACGACAGTACCTTCCCTGGAGGGCTTGTCGAGTTTGTACTATATTGCAGATAGTCTTATCCCAAATATAAGACTGTTATAATTGATGTATCCTAGCAAAACGAAGTCAACCATAAAGGTATAGTAGAATGACATTTATTTAGCACACATGTTGGGTTAATATGATACCTATACTTAATCAATGTCTTGATCACTACATCATACATGATGTTGAGATCATGTCAGAACGGTGTCGATTTCATTCTCTCATCTGTCTTCTTTAATCCACGTATCAGATACCTTAAACAAAAGGTCAGTAACAAGTATCAGAGTCGTATAACTACAAAACCATTAATGTGTTTTTATGCCAGAATGAAACAAAATTCTCTTTGACCAAACAAATCTTATTTTTCATTTTTCAAATCATGGTTCAAATATGTTTACAAAGAGCACCAAACTTTCGAATAATATTTAGGAAAGAGAAGACCTACCTTCATGCATCACATATGTAAGACTTAATTTCTCATTGCGTATTTGCTGGTAAGCATTTTTGAAAAGCTAGACTGTAGATAAACCATTGTTTATTATCAAGTTTATTACCTTTAAAAGGATATATATATATATATATATATATATATATATATATATATATATATGATGAGTTGCTTCTCACGTGAAGTAAGGTAATATGTAGAAAAGAGTAAACATCAGATGGTTTTGATTGGATCAATCTTCTTTAATACAATACGATGAGCTCATTTCGACCAGAATACTTGAAGAGACCGATATACTGGACGAAATGAGCTCATCGTATTGTATTAAAGAAGATTGATCCAGTCAAAACCATCTGATGTTTACTCTTTTCTATATATATATATATATATATATATATATATAAATAAAATACTTCAGACGACACTTGCTGTAGATATCATTTTAATGATGACTGGATTCGTCGCATTTCGACTTGTTTACAAATCTAAGCTGTTAAGCTACCTATATATTCGCCATGTTGAAAATGCTCCACACTGTTGAAAAGATTTGTAAACAAGTTACTTACAAGTCTCATAAAAATCAGTATTTCACTGTCTGTTGCAGATCGGACTCTATATGCTTGTAATTCAAGATAATAGTCTATACTCACTTGTGTTAGTATAAGAAGAACACAGACATGATGGTAGAAGGATAGAAGGATCCTGGAAAACTGCCTCTGGTAATTTGGGATCTGTCTCTTCCCCTTGGCAACCATCTCAGTTGAGATAATGTTAAGTCCTCGGCTTCTCCCGTGTTAGCGCAGAATATCAAACAACACTGTATGTCGCACCTCCTACAGCGGAAGTCTGATGGTGTTTGAACATATAGTACAGATAGCAGACCCCACATTTTACTTTCTCCACCTCTGACACAAAACATCTAAACGATTTCCTCATAAACTTAAAACAGCCACATGATGAGACACATGTGTACAAAGAGTACATGTAGATGGTCATCAAATAACATGTAGCACCTTTGCCGCTCTGAAATCACAGTATGAGTTGTATTGCTCTGTTCTTCATGCACTTAATATGATACAATGTCCAAATAAAGTCTAATCTGACACGCTGTTCCGACTGGAATACTGGCTAGTTGGACTAGAATAGAATGATTTGAGAAAATAAGTATTTGACAATTTCCAACAGAATAAATGCTTTTTATTTAAACCAAATATTGTCCTAGACTGAATTGACGGTTGAGAGGTGAATAATTAAATGTTATGTTACGTATCATTTGTATTTCCTTTTGTGATATCAAACACAAAGCAGCCCAAATCATCAGTTGAGTAAAAAACACTAATTGCAAGTTGAAAATTGTATGAATTGCGTATCAGTTAATGTTATTTGTGCTTATTTTAATATGTTATTGTATCATATGCAGATACATACATTGACATATTGATGAGGGCTTGCATTTAACATTTAAATCATTTGTAGAAGAAACGTTCAACCCACTTATACTTTGTAAATATTGAATATAATGCCAACATGCAGTCATATGTCCGAATGCCAGTCATATTTATTTTTCATTCCTATGTAGGAATATCAAGCCACATTAAAGTTCAAGTTAAACAGATTCATGTCATGGTTGATAGCATATGATGATAATTGGATGGCTCAGAAAACGCCCATATCAATACTCACTATGACTTATTTACTCTTGACACATAACAGGATAAATGCTGCTTTTATCTTTTTATGGTAATGGTCTTATTCCTTGATGTCTGTGCCAGCTGTAAAAAATCGTCCAATTTTTAATTGCTGTTTCAGTTCACGCAATTAAATCCGTGATATTATAAGTAGTGAAGTGTCAACTGAAATGACCCTCAAGATGATAGAAATGATATAAACAGACAAGTGTGACAAATAAAGACTCATTCTACTTTTTATAATGTCACACACGTAACTGACAGTAGTAATCAAACGTTTTAAGAGAGCACACGTATGCCAAAGTGAAACAACAGGTTGTGTTTATGAGATTGAGGCTAAATATGAAATCCTTGAAAACAATTCTGTAGGGGGACCCTTTTGATTAACAGGCATTAAATCAAACCCTTTTATGCCACTCTTACTAAAATGGGATTTCATTGTAAATCACTAAATACTACGATACATTGTCCTTATTACGAATAAATATGATTTTATCTGGTTTGGTAGTCTTGATCATTGGCAGCTTTGCTGTTTACATCTGGTTTATCTTCCACAGAATGTTTGTGACAAATGAAACATGCTCGTTCACGATAAAAACAAATCCTTTGATGTTATTTCTCTTATCAACAGCATTTGCAATGTTTGTGTGCAGTGAAAGGAATGGATGACTATTTGGATAAGAAAGCACTGCATATTCTCATACAATGTCCTTTTCTCACGAAATCTACATATTTGTCTTACCTTACATGAATGTTTGGTATCCGTTAAACTCGTGGCAATTGTTTTACACAGTAGTCAGTATGATAAACAGATTTCAAATGAAAATGACTTTTACTCTTGAAGATGATACAAAGATAGTTGGTCTTCCATGTTTCCTACAGAAGAGAGTTATACATAGACAATTTGTTCAAAAAGATAAAGAAACTGCACATATCTTCCATAAACGAAGTATAAAACTAGAGTTTCAATCTAATATGTTTCAGACAAAATTCGCGATAAAACTGTTCATATCTCACTATCATGACTCAATGCATCCTCGGTTACCCATGGTTTTATATGGACTAAATGTGAAAGCATAATTATTTACAAGAATCCATAACTATTAAATTTGGAACATCACCATATGACAATTCAACAATTCATAAAGGGTTTCTTTTCCAATTGATTTTTTATTTGTACAAATGCGTGCATTGTTGATTATGAAACAAATAAACAGTTAATAATGGTATTTCAAAGGTTACTTTTAACCGGACATTTAGTGCAAAGATTTTCCAGTAATTCAGCAAATACAATTTTCTATCTTGACTCCCCAGTGATAGCATGTTCGGTACCAAATGTGTGGGTTACTTAAGATAAAAGCAATGCCCCATTGAAACAATTGATATTTGAGAATGGATATGGATGTGGCTTGAGAATGAGAGGAGATATTTGACATAGTTATACTGGATTGAGGTCAATGGTTAATGAATTCCTATCACACCATTGACAGGGAAGGAATTTATTTAAAGGTTTCCTTCTCTCTGTAATCTGATAGAATTGACACATACAGAAGCATAATAAAGTAAGGGTCGAGAGGACACATAAGCACCGGGTTGAACAGTACTAGTTTATTTACCTCTCTCGATGACATAAACATGGTATTCGTCTATAAAGGATATATATCCCCTGTGTATTTGTGATAACAAATTGTTGCAGTTTTTAAAACACACCTAAACATATTTCCCAGTGATATTGTAGCATAAATGACATCATTGAGTCAAGGTCAGATCAATACCTGAATCAATATATCACAGCTGGGGACATGATGCTGAGATTAGGTCAGCTCAGGTCAGTGTTTATTTCCTTATCTAAAGTTAGTTAGCAATGTTACTGAGCAGATATGTAATATAAATATCAAACATACAGATATTTGTTTGATATGATAACTGTACTAAATCAATGTCTGAATAAATATGTCACAGCTGAGAACATGATGTTGAGGTCAGTATAGTAATAGCCTTTTGATAGTAGTAAGTAAATGTCATCAAGAAGGTTCAGAAATCAGCAGCAGGAATATTAACAAGAACAGAATATCATACATCTTAATTGAATGACACTATTATGGTCGTGTCAAATAAGTTTGATATGCGAATATTATTCTTAACTTAGCAACATCTCAATCAACAAATTAGTCATAAAATCTCCTTTTTGTATGTCGTTACTGTTTAATTCAATCAATAATTATCATTCTGTTGCCACAACATCACATTTAAGTTATAAATGTAAAGGAGTGCAAACAGTAATTTTACTATGTATGGATACTTCACGAACTCTACGGTGGTTGGTGGTTCGTTGACACTCGTGGATCTTACTTCCTTGTTACTTCATGTTGACTAATTTACCATTTATGTGTAAAACAGATGGTTTTCTTGATTGTATTAAATGGTTGGTACTATGTATAGTATAGGCATTTGAATAAATTCAAAGCTCGCTTTCTGTATTTTTGTTTACCCTGTATAGTCGTGATTTTACTAACAGAATATTTGTTATGAAATGATACCACGAGTAAGTCGGTATGATTCCAAACTCGTTCCAGGTACAGCATGTATAGGTTTTAATTTTTAGACTGAGCAAATATGTAATGTTAATGAAGAATCGTCAAGGGGTCTCATTTGAATAAACTGAAATTATCACAATATTGCTGTTACATTACATATGTGATTTGACTTTCATGAAACGAGTCTAAAAGTTGTGTTTAAGAAAGACAAACATATTTCATACACTATTTAAGGCCCAGTTTCCCAAAGTACATTTTAAATGATGCATTACGACAGCTTGGGATCACATAACAATGGTAGAACGGACATCAAATGTTTTATAAAAGTGGCAGTAGTTTATAATTTAAGCAGAATTCGCTTTAATGCATATATACATCGTTTGTTTGGGTAACATTAGCACCTTTTAAATACTTGCCAGGCAAAAGTGATAGTGAAACAGATGTGTATATGAGATAAATGTCACTGATTACGTTTTATTATATGTGTAATCACCTATTAAAATGTTTCCTTACTGTACATAGTCAATAAAATGAAAGATGGAAAATAACTGATTCTAATATATAAAGTACTGTCTAATAGTTTAAGTCAATTAATTAAGCAGTACAACCATTTCATACAATTGCAACGACATTGTGTTATTTAAATGGTAATTTGCAATTATTTCCAAATTTTCCATTTATAATTCTAGTTTATGTTATTTATATTTTCTTTAGAAGGTAAAACATCTTATCACATATACCAATTATGTGTAGTGGTAATAACGGTGTTGTGTAAAAAGCAAAACTTGCATGGCGGCAATTTTAATTTGAACACATTTTATTATTTGGGATTACACAAACGATTCCCATGGCTTTACCGAACCATGTACACTTATTTTATAATTTGATTTTTCAAAGAGAGCATGGCCGTTTACTATTAGTGACATTATTTTTCAAATACATTTCATCAACTTATTTGAGCGAAAAAACGTACTACTGCCCCTTTAAACAATGGAACAACTATTCGGCAACAAAGATCACATTTTGGAAACTTTTAAAACCGTGTAGCCTTCATCCACATGCATTTAAGTCAGTAAGCAAAAGGTTTGTTAATTTGTAAGAGATAAATGAAAATGGCTAAAAAAACATTCAACATTTGTTCTGAGAATATTCTTGACTAAAAGTCATTAAAGCGCTGCTCAAATTTCCCAAGTAATCTGATACAAAAGAAAACAAGTGATATACATGCAACAGAACATAGAATGTCTATTATGTTGCCAGGAAGACATTCTATGAACTAATGTTGCTTGTAAACTCAAATTGTTCAACTTCATTAGACCGAATCCAATGTTTGGATTTTAATTAACTCACAAATCTAAATTTAAAAAAAGAGGAGCAATTACGGTGCCAGGAAACTTTTGAATATCGAAGTACATCTCAGAAGAAGTGTGTCATATTAGTTTAACCAAACGAGTGTGACTTTCTCTATTGTCAGAGTGAGAGCGAGGGTTAAACAAAAATTTGCATGAGTTTGGTAAATGTCATATGACACACTTTGAAGAGTTATAATATCTTTATTACCGATTCTTTTCCATTTCGTAAAATAGCCAGGACAATGCCGACTTCTCTTGGGATGGCAAGTACAGTGACGTCACAAACAATTGTGATCACCTCATAAGGAATGGAGTGAAATTGTTCTTAGACCCCATAGTTGTTCAACGTATTTTAGCCCACCCACCCATAAAGAAAGAGTTACATTGGAAGTTGCAATAAATACTGTATACACAGAGTGAGTGAGTGAGTGAGTTATTGTTTAACGCCGCTTCGGCAGTATTGCAGCCATTAGCGGCGAGATATTTAATTTATTTGCCTAATTTAAAAAACAAAATTGCAATTGAAAAACAAAACACGGCACGAAGGCCGCAAAAACATCAGCGTATTATCACAAGTTGAATAAAAGCTGATAATGAAAAGTTAAAATTTGTCAATAATGTGTATAGCCTTTAAGAAATCTAAAACACGATGCTTACCGAAATGAGTAAAAACTTGATTGATTGAAATATAAGGATAAAAAGTTTCCCTGATATGTGCAGTGTCCAAACACTCACATAGAACGTGTTTGATTGTGAGAGGACACTGACAGGGTATACATACTGTGGGATCTTCCCCCTTTAAAAGATATGAGTGAGTACACAAGCTTCCTGCCGGGTAAAAGAGGATAGAGATTTGTAACCTAAATGAGGTTGAATAGTGTGAAGTTTATTATGATGTTGCTGGTCCCATTTGGACTTCCATCGTTGTTTAATGTAAGATTTAATAGCAGTTTTCGAATCCGTATATGGAACTTTGGTAGGAGAAATATGTTTGAGGTTTAATGCTGATTTAGCAGCTAAGTCAGCTTTGTTATTAACTCTTATACCCATATGGCTAGGAAGCCAGCAGAAGACGATGTCGCATTGGAGACAAGAATTATGAAGTAATAAAATATCCCTGATAATTGGGTGATCACTCTTACAGTTTTTAATTGCTTGTAGGCAAGAAAGTGAATCGGAAAAAATAATGTAATTATTAGGGGTTGACTGTTTAATGTGATGGACGGCCTTAAGGATGGCCTTAGCTTCTGCAGTAAAGATGCTGCTGCCATCATGCAGCCTTGAAGCATATGTTGTTGAAGGAGTCACAGTTGCTGCTGCAACTGTGGATCCATCCTTAGAGCCGTCAGTGTAAATTGGTTTATAGTCTGCGAAAAAATCATGTAGTTCAAAAAATGCCTGTTGAAATATTAATTGGTCTGTATTAGATTAGATAAAGAGAGGTTGAGACGGGGCCTGACCACCTGCCATGGCGGAGTGGCAAGCAAACCGTGCTCTGCTATTTTTGAGAGGTCGATATCAGAATCTTCAACATGTTGTTGAAGTCTGATACCGAGTGGTGGAATTGCTTTGGGTTTTGAGTTATACAACTGCTGATATTCAGGATTGAATACGCAGTTGTATGCAGGATTTGAAGGGTTTGATTTTTATTTGGTTACATATTGAAGTGCTAGCTTGATGCGCCGATCTTCAAGAGATGGCTCATCAGCTTCAACGTAAAGGCTTTTAACAGGTGAAGTACTGAAGGCCCCAAGACAAAGCCTGAGACCCTGGTGGTGGATTGTATTTAGCATTTTGATATATGAGGGGCGGGCAGATCCATATATTATGGATCTGTATACACAGAATACACATTGCAAAATGAACAATTGAAAGTGCTCATTGCGATGAGTAAGTGCGTGTTTAATACAAAGAGCTTGATTACATAGAGTAGATTAATTTTTAGTGGTTGCCACCGTGATAAATGCTTTTAGTGATACTTTGGAATGATAACGTTCTGGGATATCTATACAAGGGATATAGGCCATAATCTGTCATATTGAGGAATGGACATTTTACCATTGGTACTACAAAACTCATACCATACCAAACGTGTAATATGAAAGTTTAGACAAATATAATTCTAGTTCTTTCAGAAATTTATATAATCTCTAAAGAACACAACGGTTGGTAATTTTTATAGTGGAATGCCATTCCTGATAAAACATATTTACAGCTCAACCACGGAATTATTTTAAAACAACCATGCAAACCCTATACCCATGAGAAGATCTCTGATATGTGATGTTCAATGTGTTAAATTTCCCTATCCAATCAGGTATTGTACACAATTAATTTAAACAAAACGTAACAATAAGATATCCAATTGCCAACATCTGTTACATCCTATTTCTGGTCATGTGGGAGGTTTTCTAACTCAAAAGCATGTTATCACATTATTGTGGCAAATCTTAAGCGTACTTAAGTGCATCCAGTACTTCTAACACTAAGGATCTATTCACAATGTTATTGAAGCAATTTATATGTGATCAAACGAATGACGTTTGGAAATGTCAGCTATATAACTCAACTACTTGCTATCATACTGAATTGTAGTTCACGCGTTATCATACTGAATTGTGGTTCATATGTAAAACATGCAACTACTGAAACTACACCTTCATAGCTGATACAAGTAAAGTAGTATTGACTGTTCCACAACCTGTAACACTTCTCAAGATGTATCTGTTGCAGGAACAACGACAGTACCTTCCCTGGAGGACTTGAGGTGTCCTAGTAAAATGAAGAATGGCATTTATTTAGCACATATGTTTGGTTAATATGATACCTATACTTAATCAATGTCTGGATCACTACATAATACATGATGTTGAGATCAGGTCAGAACGGTGTCGATTTCATTCTCCCATCTGTCTTCTTTAATCCACGTATCAGATACCTTAAACAAAAGGTCAGTCAAAAGTGTCAGCGTCGCAAAACTAAAAAACTATTAATGTGTTTTTAATGTATAATGAAATACTTTTCTCTTGGACAAGAAAACTCTTATTCTTTTTTTCAAATCACGGGTCAAATATCTTTACAAAGAGCACCAATATCTCAAATAATATTTAAAAAAGAGAAGACATTCCTTCATGTATCACATATGTAAGACTTAATTTCTCATGGTTTATTTGCTGGTAAGCATTTTTGAATAGTTAGAATGTAGATAAACCATTGTGTATTATCAAGTTTATTACCTTTCAAAGGATATATATATATATATATATATATATATATATATGAACCAAGAACCAGATCCTAAGCATATGAATGTAAGGAAGAATAAATAGGATTTGCAACTTATGATAGACATTACAATTGCTTGCCACTTACAAGTCTCATACAAATCAGTATTTTCACTGTCTGATGCAGATAGGACTCTACAACGAGATTATATATGCTTGTAAATCAAGATAATAGCCTATACTCACTTGTGTTAGTATAAGAAGAACACAGACATGATGGTAGAAGGATAGAAGGATCCTGGAAAACTGCCTCTGGTAATTTGGAATCTGTCACTTCACCTCTCTTTCTATCACGTTTTACTGTATTTCCAACTGCTCAACATTTCGCCAAGTACAAACTTATTGAATGCTATTTGACTAGGTCTGCACTTCCAATCTACATAACAAATATGCTGCAAGAAAGTGTAATATTTTACAAGGATATTTCCCGATTGAGTTGTCACACAAACCCTATTCAATTCATTGACCTAATAGATAATGGGTAACGATATTATGCAACATCGTGTGACAATCGGGATATTTCATTGTAAAATATGTTCGAAATACATGCGCTTTTGCTCGGCTTTTCAACCAAGAACTGCTTGTAACTATTCATTATTATGGGTTATTCTGTCAGAATTGTATCACATGTGTATTATCTTGTCTGTGTCATGTAACACAAGCCTCGTGGTAGCTTTCCTTTGTGCACTACAGAGTCAATTTAGAAACGTCAACGTAATCATTCTGCTCCTATTGTTATTGCAGCTTGCAGGTGATATTGAGTCTAATCCAGGTCCACAATCGCACGGGTCCCATGATAAAACTATATCTTTATTTCATCTTAACACAAGAAGTGTAAGGAATAAACTTAAATACCTTAGCGAGTATACTTCCGATAATCATATTGTTGGATTCACAGAAACTCACTTAGACAAAAACATTGGTAATGATTCACTAAAGTGGACAGGTTTCCATGACCCTGTTCGTAAAGATAGATACTCGTTTGGTGGAGGTGTTATGATCTATATAAGAGAAAATTTAGCATTTAAGAGACTTCTTAACCTAGAAAACATATATGATGAAACAATCTGGGTAAAAATATATTTACCAACTAAACCGCTAATAGTTTGTGTTGCTTACCGACCCGAGTATAATTCCTTATCATTCTGGGAAAGGTTTGATATAAGTATTGAACATGCTCTTGATATTTCAAGTCGAATTACTATAATTGGTGATTTAAATGCTGACTTACTTTCTAGTAAAGGTACTAGCCTCAAAGATATTATGCTGACTAAGAATTTGAAAAATATCATTACGGAACCTACTACGGTGACGCAACATTCAAGCACTCTACTTGATCCAATCATAATCAGTGAAGATATCCATACAGTTGATTGTGGAGTTATTGAGTTTGACAGATCGATAAGTGATCACAAAGGCACTTACGTGACATTAACTACCTCAGTGAATACACGTTTGTCATACACTAGAGATGTATTATGCTATAAACAAGGTGATTACACAACCCTAAATGCACTTATCAATGAAACAAACTGGACTGATTTGTTCGTGAATTGCCAAGATGTTAATCATGCTTGTGACATTTTTTACAAAGAACTTAACATGTTTCTAAAAACATGTATCCCTACAAAAAAAGTAACTATAAGACCAAATGACAAGCCATGGTTTGATTCAAGTTTAAGGAGAGAATGCAGGAAAAGAGACAGGTTACGCAGAAAAGCAAATAGAACACAACTGTTATGTGATATAATAAAGTTTAAAAAGCAACGTCAAAAGGTTAACAACATGAAGTATCACGCAAAAGAAATGTTTTATGCTAATGTTGACAATTTTCTTCTTGATGCATATATTGAAAGTAAGAGTTCATATTGGAAACTTTTACGGTACTTGGTGAAACAATCCGGTTCGAGTACCTGCATTCCTCCTTTAAAATCTAGTAACGATCATGAAAGTCCAACTTGTTTTTCTGATTATGAAAAGGCCGAAAGGTTGAATGAGTACTTTCAATCTATCTCAACACTGGACGATAATAACTCAGGTGTACCGTATTTCAATAAACGAACTGGTGCAATTTTTGACACTCTCATTGTTTCCAAATCTGAGATTGAAGATGTCATAAGATGTTTACATTTGAAAAAAGCGTCAGGTCCTGACAAAATTAGTCACCAACTCTTGAAACATTTAGTCTACTCGATTAGCAACGTTTTATGTTTATTGTTCAATATGTCTTTACAAACATGTGTGTATCCATCTGAGTGGAAAGTTGCGAATGTTATGCCACTATTTAAGAAAGGTGACCGAACTCTGGCTTCAAATTATAGACCCATATCTCTTATAAGCTGTGTTGGCAAAGTATTTGAAAGGGTTGTTTTCAAACATTTGTTTAACTATTTTCATACCAACAAGCTCCTGTATAAATATCAGTCTGGTTTTCAACCAGGACATTCTAGTGCTCATCAATTAATTGAAATATTTCACAGGATTTGTGAATCATTAGACAAAAAAGAAAATTTGTGTATGGTATTTTGTGATGTATCAAAAGCATTCGATCGTGTTTGGCACAGAGGTTTACTTCTCAAGCTAGAAAATTATGGAATAAGCGGCCAGTTATTGGGATGGTTAGCTAGTTATATAACTGATCGCTGTCAGAGTGTTTTTGTCAATGGATCAGTTTCAAAGCTGAGAACTCTGAGCGCTGGTGTCCCACAGGGGTCTGTGCTTGGTCCGTTTTTATTCATTGTATACATTAACGACATAGCAGATGAATTAGACTGTTTAACACGCTTATTTGCTGATGACTCGTCTCTCGGGTACTCATCACCAGATAACAGACTTATTGAAATGAGTTTGAATGCTAATTTAAGTAAGTTGAATGTTTGGGGTAAAACCTGGTTAATCAAGTACAACCCTGATAAGACTGAAGCTATCCTTTTCTCGATGAGACATGATAATGATATACCACATCTTTATTTTGATGGTGTTGATGTTAAATTTGTAAATAATCATAAACATCTTGGAGTAATCCTTGCCAATAATGGTAAATGGGAGGATCATATTCAAACCTTGTTACAAAAAGTTTCGAAAATGGTAAACTCAATGCGACTTTTGAAATATGTTTTGTGTAGGAATACCCTTAATAAGATCTATACCATGTTTATTCGGCCACATCTTGAATATGCAAGTGAAGTCTGGGATGGGTGTACTCTTGAACAAATACGAAAGTTAGAACAGATACAATTACAAGCTGCGCGAATAGTAACGGGTTTACCCAAATACACATCACATAGATTCCTATATTACGAAACTGGTTGGGAAACTTTGCAAGAACGTAGGAGAAAACGAAAATTGTGTTTGATGTTTAAAATACAAAATGAAATGGCTCCTCTATACCTAAACGAATTGCTTCCCAATAGTGTAGGTTCTAAATCACAATATAATCTACGCAGTTCACAAAATATATCTATTCCTGCCTCAAGGCTTAAACATTCAACGGAATCTTTTTTCCCATCTACAGTAAGTTCTTGGAATAAGTTACCAACCACTGTTCGTAATTCAAAGAGTGTCTCAGCTTTTAAATCATCCTTGGCTGACCGTTGTGTACATGCACCCCAATATTATTCATGCGGTAAAAGACATCTAAATATTCTTCACACCAAATTGCGATATTCAGTAAGTTGTTTGAATTTTGATTTATACAGAGTTGGAATTAAGACTACTTCAAACTGTACTTGTGGTAACCCTGTTGAGAATTCATATCATTATTTGTTTGAATGCCCAAAGTATAAGCAACAGAGAGCAAACTGTATAGCATCTGTAAAGCGCAATTGTAATTTAGTTGGTACTACAGTCGACTTCAAACTTTTATTAGAAGGAAGTGCAGACCTATCACCAAGTCAAAATACAAGTGTATTTAAGTCAGTGCAAACGTTCATAAGTGAGACTAAACGATTTGTTTAGCATATCAATATTACTCTATTTCATAGAATCTATGTCCTCTTCTAATACTGCTGTCTGTCATCTATCTGTCATCTGTTTGTAAAATATGTAAATCACCTATGTATATACCAAGGAGAGGGTATTCTAAGTTGGAGAACTTGTTCCTAATCCTTTTCATGATGAATAAAATATGTTTAAACCAAAACCACTTCACCTTGGCAAACATCCCAGTTGAGATAATGTTAAGTCCTCGGCTTCTCCCCTTGTTAGCGCAGAATATCAAACAACACTGTATGTCGCGGAAGTCTGATAGTGTTTGGACATATAGTACAGATAGCAGACCCCACATTTTACTTTCTCCACCTCTGACACAAAACATCTAAACGATTTCCTCATAAACTTAAAACAGCCACATGATGAGATACATCTGTACAAAGAGTACATGTAGATGGTCATCAAATAACATGTAGCACCTTTGCCGCTCTGAAATCACAGTATGAGTTGTATTGCTCTGTTCTTCATGCACTTTATATGATACAATGTCCAAATAAAGTCTAATCTGACACGCTGTTCCGACTGGAATACTGGCTAGTTGGGCTAGAATAGAATGATTTAAGAAAACAAGTATTTAAACATTTCCGACAGAATAAATGTTTTTTTATTTAAACCAAATACACTGTCCTAGACTGAATTGACAGTTGAGGGATGAATAATTAAAGCTAAGGTTACGTATTACATGTATTTCCTTTTGTGATGTTAAACACAACGTAGCCCATATTGGTTGAGTTAAACACAAATTGTAAGTTGAAAATTGTATGAATTACGTATCAATTAATGTTATTTGTGCTTGTTTAAATATGTTTCTGTACCATATGCAGATTCACACCTTGACATATTGATGAAGGCATGCATTCAAAATTTTAATAATTTGTAGAAGAAACGTTCAACCCACTTATACTTAGTAAATATTGAATATCATGCCAATTTGCATTCAAATGTCAAAATGCCATTCATATATGTTTCATTCCAATGTAGGATTATCAAGCCACATTAAAGCTCAAGTTAAACAGAGTCATGTCATGGTTTATAGTACTTTAAACAAACAAATGATGATAATTGGACGGTTTAGAATACGCCCAGATCAATAACAAAACATTAATGAGTTACTGTAGATATTTAACAGGATAAATCTTTTAAAATTAATGGTTTTATTCCTTGATGTTTGGGACAGTTGTACAAATATCTTCCAATTAATATTTGAATGCTGTTTCAGTACACGCAATTAAATCCGTGATATTACAAGTAGTGAAGTGTCAACTGAAATTATCCTCAAGATGATAGAAGTGATATAAACAGATAAGTGTGACAAATAAAAAGTCACTATACTTTTCATAATGTCACAAACGTAACTGTAAGTAGTCATCATACGTTTTAAGAGAGCACATGTATGCTAAAGTATAAACAATACATTGCAGGCTTTTTTCAAAGCTTCCAAGCTATTAGCAGCTAAGGGAAATATGTTTCTGAACTTACTTCCCCCCCTGAAATGGAAACAGAATATTCAGGAGCCATTACTGTACCAGAAAACATGAACCATTAGGCTGAATATGAAATGCTTGAAAACCATTGGGTAGTGAGACCTTTTGATATTAAATCAAACGCTTTTATGTCAGTCTTATTAAAATAGGATTTAAGTATACATTACAATACGACGATACAATGTCGTTATTACGAATATAAATAAGAGACGTTATCTAGTTTGGCAGTCTTGGCAATTAACAGCTTTGCAGTTTATATTTGGTTTATCTTCCAAAGAATGTTTGTGACAAATGAAACGTTCTCGTTTACGATAAAATTCGCTTTGATGTCTCTAATTGCCAATGTATGTGTTCAGTGAAAGGAATGATGGACTATTTGGATAAGAAAGCACTGCATATCCTCATACAATGTCCTTATCTTACGAAAACTACATATTTGTCTTTGTACTCCTTACATGAGTGATACATGTCTTGTCAATTGTTTTCCACAGAAAAAAATAATTAACCAAACACATTTCAAATGATAATAATTTGACTCTGGAAGATGATACAAATATACTTGCTCTTGTAATAGCTATTTTAAATTTTTCTCATTTTCCCTTCATCAATTTCTCTTACTTCCATGTTTCCTACAGGAGATTGTTACACACAGACAAACTTTTTCAAACCAATATACCTAGATTAAAGGTTTGATGAGGTAGGATTTCCATGTGTATATCTCACATAAACGAAGGAGAAAACTAGGTTGTCTTCAATCTCAAATTCATAATATAATCGTTCCTTTCTCGCTATCATGACTAAATGTGAAACCAAAACCTTTTTCAAGAATCTATATTATTACAATTGGAACATCATCATATGACAATTCATGCAATTAAATATTGTTTCTTTTCCACTTTCCACGTGTTCATTAGTATCAATGCGTGCATTGGTAAACAACAGACATGTAATAATGATTATTCTAACGCTGCTTTAACCAAACATTTAATGCAAAGAGTTTCCTAGCTCCAGGAATTATGCAAATGCAATGTTCTTTCTTTACTCAGCATGTTCAGTCTCAAATGTGAGTACTTAAGATAAAAGCAATACATCACTGAAACAATATTAATTGATATTTGAGAATGGATACGGATGTGGCTTGAGAACGGATCAAGGAGATATTCGACATAAAGATACTGGAGTGAGGTCAATGGTTAATCAATTCCTATCACACCACTGACATTGACAGGGAAGGAATTTATTGAACGGTTTCCTTCTCTCTGTAATCTGATACAATGGACACATACAGAAGCATAATAAAGTTGTCCTTATCGTAAGGGTCGAGAGGACACATAAACACCGAGGTAGAAAAGTTGTATTCATCCATGACATAAACATGGTATTCGTCTAAAAAGACAGTTTGTGCAGTTTGTGCAGTTTTTAAATACACACCTAATCATATTTCCGAGTGATATTGTAGGATAAATGACATAATTGAGTCAAGGTCAGATCAATACCTTAATCAATATATCACAGGTTGGG
Source organism: Gibbula magus (assembly GCA_936450465.1). Classification (NCBI taxonomy): domain Eukaryota; kingdom Metazoa; phylum Mollusca; class Gastropoda; order Trochida; family Trochidae; genus Gibbula; species Gibbula magus. The sequence continues at coordinate 12,348,492 of OW388290.1, read as the reverse complement.
ACATGATGTTTAGGTCAGGTCAGATCAGTGTTGATTAGTTAACAATTTTACTGGGCAGATTTTTTATATAAAACTCAGTTAAACTAGTTCCCTCTCCTTCACATTAGATCAGTGGGAATAGGAATGCTACGTATTTGTAAATTGAGTCATATTCTAATTTTACATGCATCTGTGGTATTGTTTCCAATATAGTCTATATCATATAGCGAAGGTTCTTCTCATATACTGTACATGATACAAATTGTTTTTGCACGAAGAATATTGTTCCTACTATATTATTGATTATATTTATATGAAAGGATGGTTGCATAAGGATGCTCAACTACAGTTATGTTCACTAATAATTTCTTTGATTCATTGAAAAAGGAAATGGTATTTGTGAAGAAGGATTTTGTCATAAAATATAAGGCACAGTATAACATATCCTCAAATAAATGTCTCAATAACAAGATCGCATTAAGGTCGCAGACAAAAACAAAAATGACCAAGGCATGAGTGTGATATTCCGAAGTATAGCATAGATATGGACCTACATAACATGAAGAGAGAATAAAATTACATGTTGAAATGATTTTTTAGATCAGCCCACGATTGTTTAATTTAATTTTAGTAGTTCTATTCATTTATCCTGTGATCTTATACAATTAAAGCAATATATCTAGTTGGGTAAACCATTTCTGAATGAATGAAATGGTAAGATAATAAACGCCAACAAATGCTTTGCGCTTGAAATAATATACTTTATGTATACTTTGACTTTAACACATCTTTACTAATTTGTGCGATTTCGAAAAAAATCAATTTTAATCAGAGACATTTTTGACAATTTTCCAATATGTCTATCATCATACTCGATGGCGCATTAAACCTTTATCTGAAACTTTTGAAACTGTTGATCTTTATTTGAGAGGATCTGTTGTTAACCAATGTGAATGTAATAGTGTTGTGTTATTACACCAACAACCATATACTAACACAGAGAATTATTATTAGCAATTAAAGATTCAACCTTCAAGGCATTCTATAACGTGATCCAGACGAATCTAATGTCTGACCTTATAATGTATTGTCATTAACACTTGATTATTGTAAGGTGTGAACTGCATTGGCATTTATTATAAAGTGATTTAGTTTCAGTGCTGGAATTAAGATTGGATCGGTCATTTCTGAAGGTTAACTAGTCTGGTTTATGTTTAAGTTATTCAAATGTTGTAGGGATACGATCAATTAATCTGAACGAAACTAATACAATCAGAAGGGAGCCTCTCCTAAAGAAATGCAGGCGTGTCAACCATCATGTATTAGCAATAAAGGAAGTTTTGCTCAAACTTATTGTAGTTGAAAGCACGGGGTATAGTTGCAAAACTGTGCTTTATTGAAAAAACATGATGGTTTAGGCTACTGTATTATTTTTATGGTTAAACAATTTTCATTCATTTAAAAAGAATTCATAGTTATTTTGCTGCGAATTGAATATTCTTGTTTAGAGGCCATGACAGTATTCTGAGATGTCACTCAAAATCAGTAGTTTTGCATAATAAAGGATTGACGGCGCCCTTTGGTCTCATGATAAAACATGGTTGAATATCACTTGTGTACACTTGCTTAAATTTAATCTGGTGATTAGCTTTGAAAACTTTAGTAAGCCCCGCCTCAATTTTTCTGTTTAGCACAATCTTATTCACAGGATTTTGAGATCCTTGATAATCAATGCAATGTTTGTTATGAAACAGCTAATAACTATTAAATTGTTATTTTATGTTTTATTCATTGCTCAACATTTTCTCAGTAAATCAAAAGGAACAAACAACATTTTTTTATGAACGACCCTTGGAGTATAAAACCCATGTTTTACAAGCACTTGCATATTGTCTACTGACTTATATTTCTTTTTATAAACCTTTGACGAACGAAAAAACACCTGTTTGAAAATAAATATCACCACATCAATATTTCGAACATAACCTGTGCCTAAAAACATGTTTCACAACATGAACATTATCATCTGAATACTTAAAATTTTAATTTCACTCAATTCTAACTAATGAAATGAAAACAATTCGGTCATCAATTTGTGTTAAAATAATTCTTGTCTCATTTTCCACCAACAAATATATGTTGTCTTCAAAGTGAGTGTTTATCATAATGTATGTATAAGCATGTTGAAACTCCGGTCTTATTTTAAATGATATTATTACCTTACATTTCAATTAAAGTCGATGACGAGGGCGTATTCAAGACCAGAATGTGGCCGTGTCATTGCATTCTTATAATGTTTTCAACATGACTGATGTATTGACATTGTACATCTCAAAGTTCTACCGACTACATGTTCTGTGGGGTCAAGGAATAAGATGGATATACGTCTTTGGTGGGGTGAAAGCGGATTTAGTACATTAAAATCGATGATGAGGGTTCATACAAGATAAGAAGGTGATTGTGATATACTGACACTGTACATTCCAAAGTTCAACTAATAATGCTTCCTGTGGAATGAATGCATTTCTATACCTTGATACAAGCATATTACTTTGTTTGAACAATTTTTTAATTCTGATTCTATCATAATATGACAATGAGGTTTACGGATAAATAATAGGTTTAGTTATTTCGAATTTGTATTTATATTGTTTTTGTATTATTTAATTCATTGCATAATCAAATAATGCACAACTTTCAGTGTTGATTTACATGGGAAATGCTGACAGCATGAAATACAGGGTCCTAAATGTATTGAGTAGTAATGTAGGAGTTGAATGTACGCGGATGGATAATTGATCTACACATGACATTCAGCTTCAATTCATATTGATTTCGATCTTTACGAACATAGCCATTACTGATTTCAAAGCAGCAGGTTTCTTTGAACATGTATGGGGACATTTGTACTGAAATTGAAAGCTTAAGGGCGTATACTGCTAAATTTAGAAAACGAACAACACATCTATTCATGAACTTAAGTCAATCATATATATGGCTTTCCTTATTTGTATATCAGTTTGTAATTAACAAACATTCACTGACTTATTTAATTAATTAGAAGAACGGTATTAATAGCTCTTCAAAACACAATTGTAATTTGAATTTATTTGGCATATCTGGTTTATGGTTATGAATGATCCTCTCACACGAGTTTTAATTCATATATTATAATATATATCAAAGATGTTTGGATATTTTAATGTGTATTCCTCCACCATCACCTCCTTCTCCTTCTCCACCACAACCTCAATCTCCTCCTCTTCCTTCTCATTAGCCTCCACCGACATCTGCTCCTCCTCGTTTTCCTCCTCCACCACAACCTCAATCTCCTCCTCTTCCTCCTCCACCACAACCTCCACCCCCTTCCTACTACTCCTCTTCCTCCTCCACCACAACCTCAATCTCCTCCTCTTCCTCCTCCACCACAACCTCCACCCCCTTCCTACTACTCCTCTTCCTCCTCCACCACAACCTCAATCTCCTCCTCTTCCTCCTCCACCACAACCTCCACCCCCTTCCTACTACTCCTCTTCCTCCTCCACCACAACTTCAATCTCCTCCTCTTTCTCCTCCTCCACCACAACCTCCACCCCCTTCCTACTACTCCTCTTCCTCCTCCACCACAACTTCAATCTCCTCCTCTTCCTTCTCCACCACAACCTACACCCCCTTCCTACTACTCCTCTTCCTCCTCCACCACAACCTCAATCTCCTCCTCTTCCTCCTCCACCACAACCTCCACCCCCTTCCTACTACTCCTCTTCCTCCTCCACCACAACCTCAATCTCCTCCTCTTCCTCCTCCACCACAACCTCCACCCCCTTCCTACTACTCCTCTTCCTCCTCCTCCTCAGCCTCCACCGATATCTCCTCCTCTTTCTCCTCCTCGAACCACAACCTCCACTTGCATTTCCTCTTCAACTGTATTTTGACCTGGCTAAAACGAGATGTCCAAATATAGTGAAGTGATACTATTATATGCAGGATCGAACATCATCAACCCTGGAGCGTGTTGTTAGCAATGGCGGTTGGGATTCACTCGAAGTCATTCTTGACAAGTCCAATACATCCACATAAAACTGCTTTGCCTTTCAGGCGCAAACATGGTATCACAGGATGTGTTAACGTTGTATCGAATTCACAACGGTTTTATGTTAACGTCGATGAATAAACATATGTCTTCCGGAAAGAGACATTGACTAAACAGAAACATGAGAATAACATAAAGCCTTAAACAGATATCAGTTACACTGATCACAATAAATATCGCACTGATGAAAGTACCTCCAACTTCGATTGACATCTTTGACAATCAGGTATAATACGTTAATAAACAATCACATCAGATCTTACACAGTTTTAGTGATATGTTCAACTAGGTATTTATTTAAAGGCATTTTGAACTATAATTTGTTTAAATGTTATTGTTCAAGTCCACCATCAAGATGTCATTATTTCCAATGGAATCAAAATGTCATTATTTTCATTAAATCGTATTAAGTCGATAATCCAACACTTCCGTTCGGATTTTATTTTCATTCAATTTGTACATGTGACATTATTTCGGATGAATAATTACTTTAGATTTAATTTACAGGTCTAATTGCAAGCTTCATTACAATAACAAACGAGGGGGTTATGCTCACATTAGAATGAGTTTCATGTGCAACACCATTTAAAGGATGTAATAATGCACAGTAAAGACACAGTATACAGGTATGAAGGGCGGCTTCAATAATTGTCATGTTAAGCATTCTTACATAATAGACGAACAATTCCGTAACTCACACAGCAATAATGCAGGTGTGTACAATGTACATATGAGAAATATGCCACTAGTTGCGTTTCACAATAAGTGCAATAAAACATATATATGAAACTACTTTCCTTGCTGTACATAGTCAATAAAATGGAATTATATTATATGATTGTATTAAATTTATTTCCAATTACATCGTTATTGTTATAATTCTATCATTATGTAAATACACGTGAGAAGATTACATGAGTTGGATTACTTGTTCCTAATCCCTGTCTTCATTGAATAAAATGTGTTAAACTCAAATCAATCAAACTCCTGCTGTACATGAAAAGTCAGTGAAAATTGGAGAAGGAATAACATCTGATTAGTGAGCAATAGAACCATTCCAAACAACTGAAAAGACATTGTATTTTTTTAACCATAATTCAAAATATAATTAGTTTCTGACAACAATAACTCTTCATTTAGAAAAACATAAGCTTTCATCTTCATCAATGAAGCCATGATTGGGAAATAAAAGCACTACAAAAACACGTTTTTAAATTTTTGGAAACTTATTTGGAAATTGTGTTGCCTTCGTTCAAGTTCAAGTTCCGAAAACTGTTTCATTTTGTAGGAGATAAATGCAGATGGTTAACAATTCTTCTGAGGATATTCTTGATCAAAAGCCATTAAAGCACCTCTCCAATTGTTCAAGTAATCTGAGACAATGGAAAACAAGTGATATAAATGCAACAACACACGGAACGTTTAGCAACAAACATTTTCCTGATTAACTTTGTCCCCGAAGAAAGACATATTATTTAGAAATGAAGCTATTATGTTGCCAGGAAGGCATTATATTAACTAAAGTTGCTTGAAACTCGAAATGTCCAACCAGTTAGATTGAAATCCAATATTTTGACTTAAATTAACTCACAAATATAAATTTTAATACGGTTACCACCAGAACAAAAGGTAACATTGCTTTTGCGCACATACATAAACTGAGGTGCAAAAGAAAGTATATCACTCAGTTGTATTTATCATATGAATAATTTTCAAAGTCACATATCTCAAGTTTTCGACGTCGTATTAAAAAACTGACTAGTTTGGCAAATTAGTCCAAAACAGTAAATCAGTCAAAGAATACCTCTACGCGTTTTAAAAAAAAATTAAATTAAAAAATTAAAATTTTGAAATCCCCCCAAATTAATGTTGACAAAACACAACTGTTCATCGACATATAAGACATACTATGTGTGAACATCAATAAATGTGCTCCGTCCTGCACATATTTACAACATTTTGAACATGGTAGGGGTCATGTTGGTATATATTTCATTTCTTACCCCCGTCTACTTTAAATAATGATACTTAAGTTAAAAAAACTTAAAACAGTCACTAATTAAATGTGTTATTGTATCGTGCCATAATCAAATGAATCTAAGTTCTTTAAATTATTGAATTAATGGAAAACAAATGAGTGATATACTTTCTTTTGCACCTCAGTTTATAACTTTTGCACCCCCAAAAATTGCTAATGCGCACCGAGTTATATATCTATTGCGCACACGCTGAAACCAGCGTATAGCCATCGCACTACCACGTTAACCCCTTCTCACTCAAAGCAACATCACTCCACTTCCGTCAGCCAAGAGGAGGTGAAAGTTGTGTTTTGAACGGGACATTTTAACTCACTATCTGGTAAAAACACTTAAAACATTAAACGTTCGGGCAGTTAAATGTTCTGAGAAGGCATTAGTTCTTCAAATATTTGAGTCAAATGTCTTCTTTTGAGGTGAATTTGTGTCACATTGCACTAATATAATGCTGGACAAAATTTCGCGACGTGACCATTTCTGGAAGAACATGTCAGCAAATTCTCCCCGATCATAGTTTTCATTACAGGCAACTACTGGGAGATGTGGGCTCCTCAACTTGATTGAGGTGGTCGCTTGGGTCTTGAGGATGGCATCAAGAAATATGAAGATATTCAAATGTGACGAATAAAACTGTTGGTTGAAATGAAAGTGTAATGATTCCGTCTGTCGTCTTGCTTGTTTACATAACACGCTGGGCTAAACAGCTTACCATCAGCGTGTTTGCTTTGTTTAACTCAAGCTTACCTTCTTAATTTGCGCAAAAGTTTAAAAACAATTCGTGCGCAGTAGCCATATACCAATAAATCAAAATGTGCGCATTGGACATACGCCCGGACAAAACACGCCCCTGTCACTGAAACCAAAAATGGAATTATAAAGTCGTTTCTGAAATAAAAGATTTAGGAGTGGAGCCATTCTGGTGTCGGGGAACCTTTCATAAATTAGGATATATCTCACGCTAAGCTGCGAGCTGCGAAAATATGTATACCTAAAGCATTTTTAACTTTGTGTTTTATCAACGCTCAAACCTTAGTGTGTTTTAATCAAATTCAGTAGTACGTAGAACTTCATTGAGAGTATATTACAAACCCTCTCAAACCAATGTCGATAAAATCACTAATGAGTGTTTGATATATTCACATACACATTCCTTTTTATTAGAATACTGGTAAAATATTATCAGAAATATAGTAATTACATGTGAAGCATTGCACGTTATTACTGAAAACAATACCCTGACATGTACAGTATATGGAGGATCATCTGGATAAACCATATTTATGGGAAATTCGAATGTTACACAATCCGCCATAACACGAGAACAATACCTTCGTCTTCAGTATTTGTTATTTATGAAGCACTCACACTGCAGAGGATTCAATATATGTAAGCATACGTCACATACTGAAGCATCAGATGAATTATCTCACTTTAAAGTACAAAACAAAGTACATTTAGTTACATTGGTCAAAAATTAAAAGCATATGTCACACCATAAGGATGAGAGGACAACTCTTTCTTACATTCTCCCTACACAATTCATTTAAAGGTGCATCCATTGTGTTTCTTTAAAAAAAATTGGCTTTAATACGTTCCACCACACCATATGTGCTGTTTACAATACAAACAAATTCACTCAGCTTGCATATTCATCCCCAATTGCCAAATATATCATAATTACTAGTTTCCAATTTAAATCGAGTAACATCATTATGCATGTACAGAAATCGAAAGTGCATGTCCTATTTACATGCACAGTAGTTATATAACCTATTAAACATTATTAACCCAAATTTGTTATTTTGTCTGGTTTAAAAAATATTCCAAAATTACGTTTGACTCCTTGGCGCGCGCCACACGCGGTGCATTGTCCGGTTTTCGATCAGAATTCGACACTTTTACCTCCATATCGTCAATATACTACGTTGAGTATCATCAAAATGGTAGTTTTCGGTAACAGTTGGTACTTCCCGATAAAGTAAGACCATTTATAACCTTTGGCATATTTGACCCCCAATAACACAATGGATGTACCTTTAAACAATAAAGTTACGAGATATGCATCCTAGAAACCAGGGTACATTATTTCACTTTGAAACTGAACCCCTGGAATCTTTCCCGTCAAAAGGTTCCATGCGCTCCAAGTATAACTATCAATCACAGAAAGTCTATAGATACAATCAGAGCTTTCCTTTTATACAGACCCATCGCCTTGAAGTTTACGTCAGCAACAATTGCTACCGCTCGTTATCACACCACGGCTTCATTTCAGCAGATTATTGTATTATTTCACCTTGTCTGTGACATCATCGATATCAAATACACATTATTAACGTGTTGGCGATCTAGTACAATAAATGATGTTTATAATTCTATCATGTTATTTACGTTGTATTTATTTTTGATTCTGTATTATTAATGTATGCAAATGACTGAAATAAAAATAATAAAGAAACGAGAAATGAGGTCATTCATCACCGCTACAGTCAGTGCTATCAAGGGGAGTTGCATGGGTTCGAATCCCGCAAAGAGCTTGACCCGGAGAAAGTACAGGAATTAGTATGAGTGTAGATAGTCTGATTCCAAATATAAACAAACACCATTATAACTGATACCTCCGAGCAAATTGAAGTCAACCATAAAACTATGAATGACATTTATTTAGCTCGCATGTTTGGTTAATATGATACATTTGTACCTGTACTTAATCAATGTCTGGATCACTACATCAGACATGATGTAGAGATCGGAGGAGTTCCGTGTTGATTTCATTCTCGAATCTCTCTTCTTTAATCCATGTATCAGATGCCTTCGACAACAGGTCAGCAAAAGCTCTCTGTGTCATATTAACTACAAAAATCATTGATGTTTAATCTGTTTTATGCCAGAATGACAAAATTGTTTGTGGATAAAAAAAAACATTATTTAAATGATAGTACCAACATAAAAAGCACCAACATTTAGACTCCTATCTTGGACAGGACATATGGGAAAGACTGTAGATTGTTTTATGACTTTTAAAGAATATGTGTAAATAGTCCATTGAAAGCAGATTAATGCAAAGAAGACTGCATAGGATCCACAATTTATGATAGACAGTACTATCATGAGCTACTGCCTCGTACATAGCAGCTAGTATTGTAACTGTCGGAGGAAGATCAGAATATCGTGATACTTGCAATTCAAGATAAAAGGCTATATTCACTCGTGTTTGTATGAGAAAAACACAGACATTATTGTATATAGTAGGACCCTTGAGAACTGCCTCTGGTAATTTGGAATCTGTCACTGCTACGTCGTAAACATCTCAGTTGTGATTACATAAAGTTCTCGGTTGCTTCCGTTAGTGTAGAATGTCAAGTAACACTGCCTTAGCTCCTGCAGCGGAGGTTTGGTGAAGTTTGGATATATTTTCAGATAGTACATTAAGCAGACGCTTCCTATTGCTTTATCCACCTCTGACACAAGCATGTTAAGCGATGTTCTTACAAACTGACTTGAAAAAACCATAAGGCGAGGAAAATATGTTAAACGAGTGTGTGAAATGAAATGATATATGAGGCATAGATGGTCATCAACTCACACTATAGGACACATGTGGCACTGAAATCACAGTATGCGTTGTATTGCTCTGTTCTTTGTGAACGTTATCTGATACAATGTCCAGATGAAGTCCAATGTACCACACTGTTTTATTGGAGCCGTTCGACTGGAATCGAGTAATTTGAGAAAAGAATCACATGAGAATGTCCAGCAGAATAAATGTTATTTTTCATATTCCTGTTAACAAACTATATTGTCCTAGAGGGAATTGACAATTGAGAGATGAATATTTAAGCTGTGTATGGTTTGTCTTTAAAAAGGGAAATGATTTACGTATCAGGTTGGTTTTTTTCTGTTAATGATGTAAAACACATATAGCCCAAAATCCGTAAAGTTAAAAGCATAATGTAAGTTGAAAATAATATGAACCATGTGTATTAATGGATGTTATTTGTGCATAGTTGAATTTATTTATACATTATATGTACATTCAGACTTTGACGTGTTCATAAAGTCACGCATTGAGGATAATTTGTTTGAAGAAATGTTAAAATCACTTAGACTTACTTAAAATCATTAATCAAATATTCATATATTGAATATAATTCAAATACGCATTCATATATAAGACTGTCAGTCATATAATTGCCATTCATTCATACGTGTTTGTAGGGGCATCAAGCTACACACACAAAGTGCAAATTAAACATATTTTTTTCATGGACGAAAGTAATTTGAACAAGCAAAATATGAGAATTGGATATTATGGTTTAGCATACGCCCAGATCAAAAGTAACTATGAAGTATTAACTCTAGATACTGCTTCTATCCTTTATCATCAGCTAATTATGACAATTTCAATGAGAACTTAAAGACACATCTCTTCACAAAGTGTTTTTAAATATAATTTGTAGACTGGACATGTGACTGAACCTTCTTGCAGCGCCATGATCATGTAATTTACGTGGAATTTTGCGTATATTAAAGGTACATTTATTATTATTAGATAGCAATGGTTTTATTTTTCATGCTTGTGTCATTTTCACAAATATCTTCCAATATATATGTGATGTTATGGTACACGCAACTAAACTTATAATATTGTAATAATATTGCACCTTTATTGTAGGAGGGGATATAGCAGTTCAATAAATATTTGATATAAGAAACTCTTTACTTTTTCATTTGTCCCTTCAAAATTATCACTTTTTGTTACCAATGGCAGATACTTTGTCCAAGGGGAAGATTATATGCGTCTTAAGTTATTAAACATCTGAAATTTAATGTTATTTTGAAAAACACAATTGGCAAATTCCATTTCACATTCTATAACTTTCCAGAATATGGGGTCATTGCTATAGTAGACTTTACTAGTCTTTTACTATATCGATTAAGATAACATGTCAGAAATGTAAATCTCTTACTTCCTCTTATGACATGTGCTTCAATTGCAGTAGATATGTTATGAGACGAAAACGGCTAGAAATGGTCACCAGAAGTATAATAACATGCCGTACCTGTCTGCAAGAGTTCCGACTATATTAGTATGTCTGGCAGTGGTGACATCCCTGCTGAGAATACATATTTGACGCTGTTGTGCCAATATCTAACTAGAATTGATCACGAAATTCAGATTGGTTACTAATTTCAATGAAACTATAACTTACCTTTTCAATGTCATGAACTGGGACTCTTTTATCTAAAACAGAATTCGTCCCATAATGATGACCTTACCAGCTGAGTATAAGGAATTTAGATTTGGGTTCCAATATATAAATTAAATGAGTCACAACATGTCAAAACGGATGCAGATTAGATAGACAAAACATTTACATTACTTGACATCATGACTTGTGATTTTATTTCAAATAGACTTATTTTATGTGTGACATTTATGAGAGGCACTTCAGATGATAGTGTACAAATATAGACAACACTTTATGGATTAAAAGTTCCTCTTTTGTTGATGCATACGTTTCTTGGCAATTCGTTAGCACATCCTCAGATTTAAATATATGCAGTGATCCTGACAGGATGGTACGTTTGAGAAGGTGTTTTCATAATATGTTGAAAGAGTAATTGATGAATTTAATAAGTAATTATCATTGGCGTTCAAAAGCAGGGATGACGTTCTGTAAGTAAATGATGACTTTATTATAGTAAATAATAACATTTTTTCAGGAAATTATTATGTACATGTATTTACGGTAAATTAATTCTGTTTTTACTGTAAATGATGACGTTTTTAGACGACATCATGACGTTTTCAAGTAAATTATGTTTTTCTACAAGACATGACGTTTTATGGCAAATGATAACGTATTTACGGCAGATGACTTACGTTTCTACTGAAAATGATGACGTTTTTATAGGACATAATGACATTTTACGGTAAATGATAACGTTTTACAGGAAATTATGACGTTTTTTTACAGTAAATAATGACCTTTTTACAGGAAATGGTGCCGTTTATACCATAAATGATCACGTTTATACCATAAATGATCACGTCCTTACACTAAATAGTAGCTACACTGTTTGATTTCAATTCATCTCTCCAGGTTTTCTAAAATAAAATTATGAATATAAGATGATCTTATTGTCCAAGGTACAAATCTTCCAACAATAAAGCAGTTTCCGTTTTTCTGATTAACTATGACATTTTTAGAACTAAAACAGTGTCAATTTGAAAATGACAATTCAATTTATATCGAGCTGTGTACACAAGGACGTTTATTTCACACACAAAGACATTTCGGAAACCTTTTGCCGATCCCAAGTCTATACCCAGAATTAGAGAACTATATCATCAGAATAAACCGCTTTCGATGCAAAATGGAAACAATGAATATTACAGACATATATAAAACGTATTGTCGAATTGAATAGAACATAAATATTTATTTAAAAGGAAACCCTGAGGTACTACAAAATAATAATAAAAAAGTTTTGAATAAATTTTCACGAAGATATGCAATGGCAAAATTGTATTTCGGGAGTTGATGATTCATTTATTCAAAGATATCTTGCAATTTTCAACCGTTTAATAGTATTTATGTGACAAATCATAATTGCTATATTTATCATGCGCGCACATGAGCAGATATTACTTTTAACCATTATTCATGTTTATTCATTCTATTTATGTGTATAGTCTGTGACGTAATAAAACACATACTGGTTAACATTGTCCAATTAGAATGAATTACGTCATAACGCACTTTTCTCCTTTATTCATCTTGATATACTTTCAATTAAAGCAAATGCCAAGATAACACTTCTATACATTTCCATACAATCATATTGAAACATCATTGAATGCTGAATGTTATTGCTCTCACACGTAAGCTTCTTACACGCCATCAAATGTTCATTTCCCTCGACGTGACTGTAAGGTGATCTGGATATGTTGATTGCTGACTCATCAGTTCTGTATCTTTCAGAACGTATTAATAAATCAAAATGCCATCCAGTCGGACACAGTGGCCTTCTGAACATTGTTTTCCTTATTGACATAAGTAAAGGTTACGAGGTATTCCTCAAAGTAAATCTGCCTTGTTTAGATGGCTGTATTCTCAGTGCTGTATATTTCAGAACATATCAATAAATCATCAAGACATTCGCTCGGAACATTGACCTTCTTTGCATCGTTTAATTCCTTATGCAAACAATTGAATATTACAGAGACATTAATGTAAGCAGTCTAGCGTATACATTATCTTACAGATAATAATAATGTTATTTCCCATGTAAGACTGTTGGAATGGACATTTATTCTTGTTTGCTAGTGCATATGTACTTAAGACAATGTTTGATTTTTTCTGGTTTCTTCAGACATCGAAATTTTTCTTTGAATAAAAATAATTGAAAACAAAAAAGGTTTTGACTTTTTACTACGCAAATCAGCAGATCACCCACTCGGGAATATTATTGTTAGGTCTGGCTTAGCCCTGTATTGCTTACTAAAGTGGCGCCTTTTAATATTTTCAGATATTTGTTTTATTTCCTTTTCAAATCCATGAAAAGGAGTTGTATTTAGACTCTATAGAAAAATATAAACTTACCGCGATGAAAACAAAAACGTTTATATTTCTGAAACCTGACACGGTTATTACCCATTTACTAGTAGTGTCCTTTGGTATTTTCCAGTTGCAAATCCTATATATGGTGTATTTGTATGTTCATTTCAATGGGAAAGAGTTGGATTTTGACTCTTTAAAGGGATATATCATTTCCTGAGCAGAACTAAAAACCGTTCATTATATATTTCTGAAACTCTGCATGTGTGTTATCCACTTTTGGAAGTTATGTCTGATATTTTCCACATACTGAAATTTTTATTACATTTTGTGTAATTTCAACGGAGAAGTAGTAGGATTTGGAGGGATGTATTGCGTTGCGGTGAAGTACTTGAAAATGTGTATGTGCATTACCTAGTAGTACATAAGTAATTAGTAAGTAATGTGCATGTATTTTAAAAAGGTTATATAATACGTTCTAGTCTAAATACATACAGTTTTGCAAGAATTGCGTACATGTGTGTGTGTGAAGTACATTCCCGTGTTTCTTTCCTATTACAGTCATACATGTAACACAGAACATAAGACCATCAGTGAAAATGTCTAACGAGTTTTATTTATATTAAATCTATCTATTAACTTAGCTTTTGAAAGTTCTGTCCTTTGAAAATGAACTGATCAGTTGCTGGCACATGCTTTATTGTCTAATAGTTTTAGTATAAAGTGTAAACGAAAATCTATTGGGTCTGATTTCATTTTGCCAATTATTTATACAGTCTCTTTATTGACTCTAGATATAAAAATTCAGAAAAATCAAATGTCACAGTTATTGTTAACGGTTTATTTGAAGTGAGAATGCAGCAACATCTATGTTTGACATACACCTACACGTACAGTAAATAAACACGACATGTTCCATTAAACTATCGTGAGCCAATTTGAACTATGGTCCGGGAAAATATGTTTCCAAGTTGGATAGGAAGTTTCATTTTGCGGGTCGTTTCTGAAAACAGGTTTTAAGTTTTGGGTAACTTTTTTTCTAATTAAAAAAGTTTCAAATTACTTTAAACATGCGAACACAGTCTAAATGAGTAGACTTTATATAGAGAAAAATTACATGTCGCTGGCATTCAATTTATTTTTTATTCTTATTTTCTTAATTGTCAATCTTATTTTTTAAAAGTTTTTTAAGGCATTTTGTTTGCTAACATTATTGTTATGCAATTATTGTTAATATCTTTCCTTCTGTCATGATTACCCTTAACTATACAAAACTGTTTGTACTAAATACAAGCGTTTAATTCGTTATTCTCAGTATCCCTTATTATACGTATGTATGCATACTTTTTCATCCACTTTATGTTCAAAGGGTATGCATACATGTATACTCTGAAATGTAGTTCACAATAAAGAAGTTGATATTTAGAAATGTTGACTTTTCTCGTATAATTATTTTTATAACTGTAATGTTTTCAGAGTTATTATCACCATTTCTAACATGATTAAATAATGTAAATAATACATACTTGTAGTATATTCTACACTAGGTGTGAACTTGTATTCATAACGCATTCTGTAGTAAAAACATACCTTGTACTGTTCTTTCTTCCCAAATATCGATCATTGAAAGAATTTCTATGATATATTGCATGTCAACACTGACACATTTAACAAAATTCAACTACGATACAGAACATATGCCAGATTTGGTCTCACTTAATTAGTCATTTGCTGTTCACGGTACGCATACGTTAAGACACATATATTGATAGAAGATTGACGGAATAGCATAACGTATTCGTACTAATAAAGAAGATGTTATTAATAATTTGCAAAAGGATAAATGTGCAATCGTTCCATACAGGTCAGCATCTTTTTTAGTGTTAATGTTAGAATTTTAGGTAATATTTTCATAAATTACTCAAATTGCTGAAAATTTGTATAAAATCTACATTTTGTTATAGGAGCGATTTGTTTTTGTTTGCATATAGGGTTCAAGATGAACATACGTGTGTACAACAAATCTCACAAAACGTGTGTTTCAACACTAGGCCAATATTTCCAGATCACATCACAGTGAAGTTTTGTACTTTCTTTGAATAGCTTGAAATACAGATACTTTCAATAACTGCCAGTGGCAGACTTATCCTTTCTTAAGTGTTGCTTGTAACTTGAATCTGCAAGAATTTCTCTTTAGCTCCCAGCATTATAAAAGATGGAAACCAGTATCCAGTGATAAGATGCTAAAGAGGTTCCTTTAAACTCACTGAATAGAGTCATACGATTCATTGTGTTCAATCTGGTATAACATTTTCAACGATCACTTCATTGTCAAAAATGAACTGTATGCTCATCAGCTCCCAGCAAATAAGACTGTTTCAATGCACACTGAAGCAGAAGCTCCTTAATTGAAGGCACTGAACCAGCAGTTTATGTGGCAAACGCATGAGCTGCCCTTAACACGCACTAAATAAAATCAGGGTTCTATCGTTTTTTAAACATTCAAAATCCACTCCACAGTCAACACGGACCCTTTCCAATTTCACTTATGGGAATTAAGTATGTTTCGTCTCAATTTACGCATTGTTTCTTTTTCACTTTCATTTGTGAATATAAATGTATTTCAAACAAGTGTTAACCTATAAATGACTTCCAAATGACTCCAGTGGTTCACGTGTTTTAAATGAACTTTAGAAACATTGATCAAACATGAACATTCAATGTAAATTAATCTGTGATAACCCAGACAAACGAAAGTAAATGTGGATATATGTTCACAAACAGTAAATATATAAGTATATAAGTAAGTAATTTTCAACGATCACAAAAGAATGTCTTGTGACTGGAATTTGTTTGAAAATCAGAAATGAGATACTATCAGCTGATAAGTATGTAAGAAGGGAGTTCTTATATCATCAACATTATAAGTATGAACTTGTGCTTACCTCACCTTATATACTGTATACATATCCCATCTTGAGCGATTTACCCTTAGGCTGGCGAGAGTCATCTTAGCTTTAACCAGCATACAGCCTACATCCACCACCAAGGCGTTCCATGCAATTTAACCTTCAGACAGGGGTTTTGGCAAGCTACTGACAAACGCGCAGCATTTACTCTTTATGTTCGTTGTACTATACCTTTCAGATATCACATATATCATTCTATAGAATATTTCTTGTTTTCTTACATATTCCAACCATCATATTTAAATACAATCTGCATTCACTGTTTATGCCAAGGTCAGGACGTCCTGACCATTAAGGTTATATATCACTGACTCCAGTGAATTACACAGATTATTAACGTGTACAATATACACTACCGTCTGGGTTCTTATATATTAGTCAAAGCTGCCATCTACACCATCTCTTAAGTAGTTTTCAACCAGATAATCAGGGGATGCATTTCTATTTCAGTAGGCAACCATACATATTGATAGATATATGGACGTCATGGAATCATTGCTATTTTTCATTTTCATCTGTAGTCTGATAATGCATTTACATGTCTATTCCAGTATGAAATCATCCATATTTGATAATGGTCATGTTCACTGCTATCATTATCATCTGCAAAGAAATTTTAGGAAGAACATGTCTGTTGAAAAAAAATTACAATTTAGGACTTTAAATTGTTTAAGTTACTTAAAGCAATTCCCCTTCTTTTTCCATAAGAAATACTTCTTCGATCAGCACTTTGTTGTTTTATGTAACGTTTTGACATTTTAATATACTGACGTGCAAGAGAAACGTCCTCATATTTTTAGAGAGTTTAAATATTGCAGGTATTCGATAGACATACGTTTAGTTCTTACAATTTCATACATCAGAGTATGATGTTTTTATTATTATGTCAGTTCAAACACACTTGGGGTGCTGAAATCGCCATTTCAAAGGGGGTTTTCTTGACAAAATGTATTGCAGTACGACACAAAACAGGCCGAAAACCCTTTTTGACTCTTCTATATCGTCTGGTTAACCAGATTCGAAAACGACGATTTCTTAAACGTTTGGTCTCAGAAATATGATCAGATAATGTTTTCAAACGTCAAACTTGGTTTTGTTGACTTCTAAAGACATTCTGTAACTCTCTTTCAGTCGTATATATCTTTCATGGGTTGAATTATCTTGTTTTTGTATAGGACGTTTCTTTTGTTTGTTTAGTTTTGTATCAGACTTTACACATAGTAACTATCTGTACTCACATATTTGTATCAGTCCTCACAAGAATAAATGTGGTGATACTTTGCAGCATGCAAACCAAGTCAAGACATCATAAGAATGGTCAAATGTAGTTCATTAAATACAGGTATGGAACCAGTCAACAGTGAAACACAGCTATGGGGCGATGTCAGACCAGAGTAAATGAGACAATTAGATTATGAAACAGTTATGCTAAGTATCAAAGGTAATGACTTATGATTAATTAATAACCATGTTGAAATGTACTTGAAGGAATGTACTTATCAACCAAGCATATTCACCTATTCGTAGAGGTAAAAGCAAAAGGGATAACAACATCATGACATAACGAAGAATAACTTAGGTATGACACAATCCACGTGTTCACAAAACTGATGAATCTTTTGGCTTGATTTCTGTCCTGAAGGTAGTTTGGTTTTAATCTCATCAAACTGTTCATAAAAATGTCCCTAACCCATCTAAATTTATCATGGGGATTACATAACTAATGTTCTTATTATATATATATATATATATATATATATATATATATATATATATATATATATATACACATAAAGTTCACAATCGGAAGATTGTCTAACTCTCAGGTAGTAAATATGGAAAAAATAATGGATTTAGAAGTAGAAATCATCCATTTTAATGGCGAGCGCTTTCAGCTACACAGCCTCTTCAGGCCATACAAACCATAGACACACACATATATATATATATATATATATATATATATATATATATATATATGTGTGTGTGTGTGTGTGTGTGTGTGTGTGTGTGTGTGTGTGTGTGTGTGTGTGTGTGTGTGCGTTTCAAGGCTGCTCATGAGGGAAATAAAGGGGTGGATTAACGTACTTGATCATGATTTATTCCATAAGAGCCAACACGGTTTATTATTTCCCCTCTCCTTCATTTCTGAAATCATTTTTTTTTTCTATGTACTATTATGATGTTACATTGTGTGAGAGTTTTCTTTATGTTAAAAGTGATACATGTATTGTGAATTCAATATAGGGCATAGTGAATCATTTCAAATAAGTTTATTCACGTTTGTACCAGGGCAAAGGCCGAGGGTACAAACTATTTGAATAATGTGATTACGAATGAAGTGATTCATACACTTTCATAGCATGAATTATGTACTATATAAACACATTCATATAAGTAGGTTGATGATTTTAAGACATAAGTCGAACAAATATTTTTTAAAAAGGGGTTACTGTAGAAAAATGGATATTTTTAATAGTGCGTCATTTTCCATCCACTATTACATGCTCAAGGCGCTTTATAAAAGTATGGAAATAATAGAAAAAATAGACACATTGAAATAATATGACAAGTGGATTTACTTTTAGAGAAAGGCTTGAAGCTTGTTTGATATGGAGAGGGAGGGAGTTTCATAGAGTAGGACCTGTGTACTGGAAGGACCTTGCCAAATGATGAAAGGAGCACTTTATGAACGGAGAGAAGGTGTTGAGATCTGAGAGTTGGGGGTTTGGACAGTTAAAAGTTCAGAGAGATATGGTGGGGCTTGATTCTGCAAACATTTAAACACAACGCAAAGCAATTTGAAATCAATTCGGAATTTTATTGGGAGCAAATGCAAAGATGACCGTACAGTACAGTATGTCCCTTCTTGAGTCCATAAAGAAGGCTATTGCAATAGTCCAATCTGGATATCTCTAGGCATCTTACAAGTGTGCTTTCGTCGGAAAAGTCGGAAAAGACCCAGCAGACAAGAATAAAATGAGACTCGTTTTCAGTTAGATTATTGTATAAAGGTCAGTATCTGCACAAGCGGTTCTCGAACGTTTATGCCCATTCGTGGCCCAATTTGGACCTAACGCTGATGGTATCAACATCTAAATCTGGTCAATGCATGCTTCCACTGGGGGGATTTGATTTGCGTGAGATGTGATTCAGTATCTAACATTGTTTTAAAAGTTAATTAAACTTTGAGTTTGATGCTCATCAATGCTTTGATGTTATTGAAGCCTGCCAGCGTTGTATAATGCAAGCAAACATCCTTTCCTTGAACTCGGACATAGATAGATAGTATCAATATGCCCAACGCCTTGCATAATCCATGCGTAACCAAATCCGAAGTGAAATAAACCATTTTGATTTGTGTGTCCCATGGCGATCTGTATGCAATAGCATGAGATAGATTTGCTTTGGTAATCTGTAGTAATTCATATAACGAATAAAGATGCATCCATTGTGTTTGATAAAATTGTATTTGATTTAAAAACGTACCAACATACGATATGTGCTGAATTCCGTTCAAATAATTTTACTCAACTTGCATATTCATCCCCAATCGCCAAATATATAATAATTACTAGTTTCCAAGTAAAATCGAGCACCATTATTATACAAGTGCAGAAACCAAAACTACACGTCCCATTTACATGCACAGTAGTTATAAGACCTATTTAACATTTTCAACCCAAAGTTGTCTATTTGTCTGTTGAAAATAAGTTTCCAAAATTACGTTTGACTATTTGACGCGCGCCAGACGTAGTGAAATATGTTTATATCGCTGGTATACTGAATTGACTATCATCGAAATGGTAATTTTCGGCAACAGTCAGTACTTCACGATAAAATAACACAACTTATAACGTTTGGCAAATGTGACCCAAAACATCGCAATGGATGTACCTTTAATTTGGCCCAATAGTTCACACATTTAGTTACATATGTAACATCTTATAGAGACCACCCACTTTTACCTAGCTAGTTTTGCATCATTGTTCGTTGTCAGAGGTAGATATATAATTCGTTTGATAAACTTTGTCTGTACTCTTTCAATTTGTTCAACAACTCCATACCCCCATAGTTTGGCTCCGTATGTGAGAATGGGCAGGGTTATGATGTCAAATATTCGCATTGCAGTTGTGAATTATTTGAACAATAAAAAGTTCACATATTCGCACCTCAAAGAATCGTTAACAGATGCCATAGCAAACGAAAAGGTGAAACCCTTATATATCATTAATTGGTCTTATCTCTGTCAATATACGAGTATACACCTGTTACGCTGAAATATGAACAAAATGTACCATTTTTATGATCAAAGGATATCTTAAGAATCTGGAAAATTCCAGTAAAAAATGTCGTTCCTCCAACTCATATTTCCATTATAATCTCACACATACAGAGTTCTGATCTGTATCAAATTACAATATCACCATACTTGACTAATGGTTAAACTCGGTGATTTCAGGTAAGCGATTCATCAGTGATGGGAGAAGACAACGAGCATATTGTCAATCGTATTACTTTCATTAGTACCTGTATGAGATATTTTATTTTTTTCTTGAAGTTAACACTGCAGTACTCTTGCAGCATTTTGTCTTAAATATTGCATATAAAGAGGATGCAGTACTTCTTTTCGTCTAAACCATATTTTATTTTCGTTTTGTAAACAATTCCCTCTTTAGAATTATAACTTTGACATGTGTCATCAAATTACAAATTCATATTTCAAAAGAGTTATTAGTTATGAAACGAACGTGTTTGCAGTTTAATGGCGCAAACATAATTCAAAAGCATGTATATTTCGTATGAACGATGCCGTGGTAAACATCGACTGTATTTGGATTGTATGAACTATTTCTAAAATAATTCAGGTATTCAAGAACGAACATATTCACTTAGGTATTTTAGAATAACTGTACATTGGCAAGTTAATGCATATGCAAATAAAGCAAGCACCGGGTATAATTCGACTTGCATGTTCATTGAGTCTTCATAAACAACTGTA
Organism: Gibbula magus; assembly: GCA_936450465.1. Taxonomy (NCBI): domain Eukaryota; kingdom Metazoa; phylum Mollusca; class Gastropoda; order Trochida; family Trochidae; genus Gibbula; species Gibbula magus. The sequence goes on along the minus strand of OW388290.1, from coordinate 12,326,851 downwards.
TCTTAAATGTAAATCTTTATAATCAGTAAATTGATAACAAAGAAAGAGGATGTAATTGTGGAAGGAAATTAATACAGTAATATTCAGGATATTCTCATAGAAACTATTCCAAATGTGCATAAGCATGAAGTTTCCGATTTATTCAAAATGCCTCGAATGATGGATAATAATTTATTGGAACATGGACAGATCAACCATAAACAGTCTCGGCCCTCGTTTAGAAAACCCCTCAAGCAGAGTTTATGATTGAACACCACACGTGTTTTAGTTCTCAAATAAAACCCAATGATAGAAAAACTGATGTGATTAAATTATGGAAAGTGTTTGTTAATATTTATTCTGCCTTGTGAATTAGAATATTTACAGTACTGAAAGTGAAAACTTCACATCATTGTTTCTAAACATTATCTGGCACAAGTAATTAAAAGCAGTGCAAATAATTCTGGATGATCTGTTTATTGCGTGTACATTATTCTAATGCTGAGCACAGCTCCTACAAAGCTGTTTCCACAATAATTTCAGTCTGCAAATATTTAATCCTACTATTGTTAATGAACGCAATTCTAAGCACGTATTCGACGGAATCGAAATCCATTAAAAGCAAAATCATTAAAATTTCTGTCATTAAACACTTGAATGATGTCCTATCATCAAATGAAATGCTTCAGTGATGTTAATTCGTTGAAGGAATTGTTCAAGAGTAATGGTGAGGAAAATTATGCCTTTGTGTTCTTCGTTGCTTGCACTTCCACATTGAAATGGTAATGGACAACAGAATACGGTTGTGTCAATGGTATACACAGGCATCTGTTTGAGAACAGTACAATGTCCAATGTCAAGCCTGATGGGACACATCATGGCACAGACCACTTTAAGATCCTTGAGATACTAGTAGTTGGTGTCAGATATAAAACACATCACGCAATACTCTACCAGAAAGATGCTAATGCTCTTGCTTGATTCCTGATTCTTGATTCCCCGATTTTCACGAAAATGTCATCATGTTCTGTTACAAAATACTCTACAAAAATATATTTTATTTAAACCGATGTATGCCTGACGTTAATAACCGAGCTCAATAGAAGAAGTCTATTCAGTGTGAAGGCCGTCGGCCTATGTACAATAACAATAGTGTTCATACAGTTTGCAATGAAAATGAACAGACATTTGAGCTAATTTAGAGATAATTTAAAATGAACCAAAAAAAAAATACATGAAAAGTTCTTCATCGATGATATGCTGACACTACCTTGTAACTAAGGCGCAACGCAGATTGCCACTTGGATTAACTTGTTAACGAAATCTTGTTATTTCCATTGATACGTAATATTTATATTTGTAACAATGTACCAGAAACGGTTTATAATTACGTCTCTGTTTGCAATGAGAAATGTTGTGTATTATTGAAGAATATTTAACAAAATTTATTTTCAACATTTCCCATAGATAGCATGTAATGCATATTGTTAAATGTTATTTTGATAATTCAAAGTGGAAAGAATAGAAACATTTGCATGATATTAAAGTTGCCTTAATTGCCATCACCTAAACGCCAGATTATAGGTTATTATTATTTTCAGACAGACAACACTTATTTCAAACATGTAAGATGTTTACAAACATCTGTAAAAAAAATGTATAAGTGTTTTATTAGTAAGTCCATTTGATGTTTCAAGAATGTAAGTTTGTTTTTAGATAACTGTGTCCTAAAATTTATGTGATTTAAAACACACGCCTACAATACAAAACTATATATTCATATTGCAAACGCATGTTTATTCATACGGTGTTGAAATCTTATTTTCAAGAACTATTTTGATTAAAATAATAAGATGAAATATCAAAAAGTCTGACATTAACATTAAAGGAGTAAATTGTTTCCAGGCTCTGCAAATAAGAAATATAACCATAGACAAGAACACAATTATAGTCATTTTGACTCGTTTTCACGATTATATGCAATGTAACACGAACCATTGAAATGAGTTCCTACTCCTAAGGATATTTTGGCAACATTTATATATTACGGTTTTTGTGTATATTAGTGATAAGATAAGTCAATAAAACGTTAACAACTATTATTTGTGAAATTCTTGACATGGCTGAAATTGTAATATAGGCAGAAACAGGATGCTAATATTAAGTCATATAATTTTTCTGTACTCACTCAAAACAATTATTGTCTTAGTAATTCGGCAAGTAGTAATTTACAAATAACGAGATAATTTAATGGAATCTAAATACTTAACATCATACACGGAAACGCTACATGTTTGCAAATCTGTTTTTGCTGTACATAAAATAGTTATCACCCAATGGATGGAAGTCATTTGAGTAAATAGTGTACCCCATGTTGTTAACCAATCTCCTGTAACATGAGAATAGTGCATTTGATAAAATAAGTAAAGTAGTTTACGTCACCTGTGTCAATCGAGTTTTAAGGCTTGAAGATAAGTATAACGCACATGAGTTTAGTAGCTGATTCTAAACTAACATACCAGCAACGATTGTCAATAAAGTAAGGATGCATACATATGAATACATTTATTGACCATGTGACTGGAGCATAATTGTGGAAATAAACTAAATGTGTACGTGTCATCCCACTTTGCGCTTCATGTCTTCAAGGAGGTTCCTTACCTTTTTTCTGCAAACTCTCAGTTGTCAGATGTTTATCGCGTAGCTTTGGTGTCCATTTTCATACATGCGCATCTAAAATCAAAGGACTGTTTTGTTGTACGATAATCATATCATTGTACTGCAATTGTGTAAACTATTCTCTGTTATATGATAAATAGTTTTCAACTGTTTTATATACTTCATTTTAAGGGGAAAAGGTCGTATATACTGTATCAGTCAAGAGTCAGAATTTCTCCATTTGAACGGAAAATTTACCATATCTCAGGTTTTAAAAAAACTAATGTTAAACTTAATCTGTATACATATGACATGTTGGGTTAATTTTGTCGTTAACTAATGTTTTAATTTCCTGATGACATTTTTCTCCAAATCTTCAGATTAATTGGCATAAGTATGAATGTTTAACAGACAACAATAAATGTTTATTTTTGTCAAAATGCTTCAAAATAACAATGAAACTACAGTTTCTTCCTGCATATACCTGTAACCATAAACCTTTTATTTACACAGCCATAATTGTGAAATAGGTTTCTTGTTTAATCATGATGATGTGAAATGGTAGTGATTTTGTGACATATCCCATATCTCAAGAACGAGCACAGTAATCCCTATCGCTTGTAACAGAAATGTATATATTGACATATAAGCAATTTCTTGAGACCTTTGAAATTAATGCTGACCTCAAAACAATTCTCAACATTTTCGTAAAATAGAAGTTTCTCTGAGAATGTTGTTCATAAATGCACTGTAATCGTGCTGATTCTTGAATATATGCTTTGGGTGATGAACTTAAACTTGAAAAAACTCAAACGATTTGCTTCTTGATCATTTATAAGGGCAAATAGTCATATGAGTCGCGTTCAATGTAAATAATACATGTATAGCAAAATATTATAAAATAATAATTTATTAGTATTTTTAGAATGCAAATATTAAAATTACTGTATCATTTCTTAAATATTAAATCACAATAATAAAAAAAAAGGAAGTTGTGTTCTATTTGTCCAGTGTTGATGTTCGCATGTACATGCCTCATGAATATACTCGGACCCTACAGTGGTAAACTTATCCTTATTTTCAAATCAAATCTTCAATCCGAAGTGTCACGTTGTGTCTGGAATCCTGCTTACATCGAGGAAATGAGTTTATGTAGAGTGACTAGTCCATCCATTGTCTCAAACTGAGATATTATTCCAGTATATCTATGTATACAATGCTCCCAACTTGTTTAAGATCAGTCTTCCTTCTTCAATTTCCTTTCCAGTTCAGTGTGATAAAGTTTGTTTGATAAACTGTAGCAGTTGAGGCATAAGACATTAAGAAATAGAAAGTATTACCATAAGAAACACCATGTGGTCAGTTACTGCTTCCTATCTAATGTATCTATCCATTAGGGCTATGGCTCTGACATATTATTGCTGGTAGAAGCGTCAATAGACGTCTTATTATCCTTGTACAAAACAACGACAACTACAAACAGCTCTGCCGTAACCTTTTTACTTGTCCCTTGTCTGTCTAAAATATTCATCCACACTATCTTTTCTTGTAGTCAAAAATCATTTTATAAATACATAGTCTTTACAGGCTTTACAGGCAATATATATTGTGATGATCAGGTTTTTGTGTTGCACTCTCTGGCAATCAGGGGTTTTCTATCATACTCTTCAATAGGCCTCAATTTTACCTAGTAATCTTTCGAGTACAAATTTGACACCAATAATTGCTATTACAATGCTTTATAAGTGTTTACAGTTCCAGAGGTACTCCAGAAAAGTAGACACAAATGTATATTCCTTCAGTAGAATACTACCTGCGTTTATGGACTACAATCTGTTTCATGTTTCACCTGCTGAAGGTTTATTATAAGTATTCATAAACAAATGTTGATTTTCTAATTTATTTCTCTGCTAAATGTTTTTTAAAAAATTTAATGTAGCTTTCCCAAATTTTGAATAAAGACTTACGTGTACTCATTACTAACGACATTCTAGACATGAAATTCCAATTTAAAATGGATAAAGTGGTAATTAAATTTCCATGACAAAATTCTCAATGTAGGAATATCACACAAAAACAGCTAAAGAGTCAGTGGTATGTATGTTTTTTCGTAATTGTGGCCAGACATCCTACCGTGCACATTTTCCTATACCATAATATTTATGAAGACAACGATTTGTTTTTAAAACACCATCAAATAGTCTCTATACTGCCGATCAAGTAGCAACATTTTTAACTTGATTTAATTTGCATAAACACATTCCTTGATGCATCATCTCAACTTTCTAATGTGAAAATGTTATTTGACAGTCCACCAAAAAACCCATTTACAGAATAGTATTCAAATAATGGTATGTACTTCATTTAGTATATTTGAAACTGTCAACCTTGGAATTACCATACCTCTTTATGCCACTAAGACCAAATAATTGACATTTAGATGATGCAGCACAAATAGGTTGAAATTTACATTATGTTAATTATTTTGCAATGTATCGTTCTGAAAAGTAATTTAAAATGGCCACATTAACAAGGGATACAAAAAATAACATCATTAAACGTGGAATCTTAAATGTATAGCATCCCTTCAATTACATTCAATTCTGGTAATGGTTCTTTCTATTTAGTCAACAGCTAGATGCTTGTGTTTAGTCACACTGATGGAATAAGAATAAATGATGTTTGTTTCGATTCATTTCTTCCATCTATTCAATGTTGTAATTTTGTGTTTCTTGTTTATATCCTGTGTATTCACTTTTGTTCTGAGATGCTTCATGAACTAGCAAAATTATTAACTTTAATTTCTTTTATGTAAATTCCTCAATGACAAAAGTTGATTTTACTATGTAATTGGGAAAGCCACATGGAACTAGTACACCATAATTACTCTAGCTTGAGGGAGACAGCTGTCTTCTGTACATTTATAATTTTATAAATGACGTAATAATATTTAATATCTAATAATTATGGGTTTCCGTTTCTCTATGTCATTGAATTTTTATTCCTATGTGTCTGAAAGAAAACGTTACTGGCTTCACGTCATAGTTGTATATTTCTTGTAATTCCATTATTACATTGATGTTGGAGCTATATTATCTAGTGTTTAAAATGTATTCTTCGCCAATTAACACCAAGTAATTGAACCAGTATCATGTACATATTCTTGCTATTCTAATGTCTTTCATTTCTAAATGCCTTTCACGGATGCCTTGTACTTAGTTGAGAACTTGTGAACCATATGATCTGATAGAGACTTATTTCATGTGAACGCAGAGCTACAATTTTGAATTCTATGTTTATTGTGTATCTGATAGTTTTATATATGAATGATATGAACTATAGCAATCTTTTCATAACTCCAAGGTTCTAATAAGAAGGAATTGTTCTTTTCGTTGTAAAAAATCACATTGGTATTGTAGGGACGATAGACTCAACTTACTCGTTGGTTAGAATGAATTTAACGCTGACGTTTGAATATGGACCATGATAATTCAAATACAATACCTATATAGATCCTCAAAAATATTATTTGACACTGAGCGACAATCACGTAAGATTATCTCGTGAAAAATGACGTTCATACTTACTAATATGAAGTAGTAAATCTATTTCCTTTGAGGCTGTTATTTATATAAATCTAAATGGGAAATGATAACGGATATCAAACATTGTATATGATACATATTTCCAGTATGTCAACATGAGGTGACAGTTTTATTAGTGTGCACCACATAACCCAGTATGATTTATTCATAATCCTTTTGTGACTTAACTGTCTCCATCTGGGGGATAATAAGGATATTATCTGAAGAATCGTGACAGCAGGATCATGACTCCAGATAAAACGTGCTGTTTTTCCTATTGTAAAGCAGAACTGCTCTACGAATGGCTAATGGATTTTACAATGAAATGACAAAGAAAATAGATGAAATCATATACATAATTTGCATATTTTGTTGATATTTTATTGTAGAATTGTACCAAATGACATACATTGCTTGTCACATCAGAGTATTACTGATATAATAAATGTTGTGCAATTGATCCCAGGACCATTTCCGAAAACACATGCTCAAGATCAAATGATTATCAAAAAGGTGCCATGCCATGAGGTGGCTTAAAATTTCAAATTCATGGTTAAATGACCCTGGATCATGATTTAAAAAATTACATTGTAGGTACAGTTAGTACATCTTGTTTTATCATTTTAAATGAATTAGAAACTTAGTTGTACAAACCAAGAAAAAATTAAACTTAAAAGAACTGCAAAATAACAAGACTAATGCAAGCATAATGGGCAACTATAATCTGCATACAATGTTGCAATCATGTTGCATTCGAAATTATGTGGGGCACAGAAAGTAACTAATATCAATAATTAGGTATTTAACAATAATTTCGTAAATTCACGTCAGTCATAATTGCCTATACATTATTACATTGAATGTATTTTCTTCCTGTTTTTATGTCTAGCAAACATTATAGGATCAGAACTAATTGAGAAAACAAAATTTCAAAACGAGCCACACAAACATTACATTTGCATCAACTTCGTAAGTCATGTGACCAAATTGTTGGCAGTAAAGTGTTATACGAATAGCAGTTATTTTGTAGTAAAATGGCATAAGATTGTTATTTGTGGACAAGGGATGACAAAAACTTTACACATGACTCTTTGTGATTTCCAACATTCATTATTATGAAACATTGTTAGACAGCAATGCAAATGAACATACTGTTTGGTAAATATATAAGTGTTGAATTGTGCTTATCAGAAAAGTAATGAGACCATATTTCTTGAAAACAATAAAATGGTGGCCTCCTTTAAATAAACGTTCGTCATCAAATATAGGTGAAATGCAAAATGTGTGGTCATTGTAAACCGTAGTAGTAGTAATGACATCATGTTCATGCATATAAGCCTAAGTGACAATCGCTGTTCGCTGTTCACACCATTTGACAAAATCTTCAATTATTTAGTACTATCGAGTCTCATGTAGGGCATTCCATTGTTAAGCACTGAAGAAATCTAGTTTATCTTGGCTAGATGAATTAAATATGTACTCGTATATTTCATTATATTTTAAAATTTACTTTGTATTTGTCCCTGCATACAGCAAAATTGTTGTTTTTTTCTCCACATTTAAGCATTATTCACATTTCTGAAAGAGTTATATATAGTACATGATGTACAAGGTTTAAAAGTATAGTTCACATGGTAAAGTACTCAGTTTGAAATAACGACACTATTCTTTAAGATTTATGAATTTATGTCAAATTTGTATTGAAATTTAATAACGTTTGTCATTTCAAAGCACACAAAATTAATTTCATTTTACTATGGAAAATGATTGATGCAGTTATTGAAATCTACCACTATCTTATTTCTGATTAAAGAAGATAAGGCGATTTTTAAAACGGTTATCTATATTCAAACTTAAAATTTGTTTGGCGTCAATTATGAACTTGTTTGTAATATTAATTTAAAAGTGAGACATTCAAATGGAAATGTTATCAATAAAATTAGGGTTTAAAACCTTTGTTTAAATAGTAATAGTAAACAGTAAAACATAACTTTCTTTTACTGAGAAATGTATTAATCAAAGAAGAAATCCCTGAAATAGATTGATTGAAAAGTTGTTTAGAGACTAACATTCGTTTCCTCGAAATTGTACAAACTTACTGAGCAATTTCATATGTACAAAGTGATTTTGGAAAATTAATTTAAACCATTTAGGAGATTCAATTCAATTCGTTAAGGAAAAGACGATGACGGAATATACATATTGTATCTTTTTCGCAAATATTTAGCAGAAGGAGTTCATCGAGTATGCACACAACTTTGGAATAAGCTGAACACTTTCTACATCATTCGAGTTGCTACCTTTCACATGATCTGCAATGCATCAGACTCTGTTCAAAGTATCATTTAAAAGTACTCGGACAAATTGACAATCTGGTACTAATTACAATTAACACAGAATTATCTACAACACTACAATGTGATGAGAAACCGATAATAGAAATAAATGCTTGTACATACATTGTTTGACCAACCCATACTTTATTTTGGGGGGGGGGGGGGGGAGGGAATTATTGGTTTTAAGGTAGAGATGATGATTAAATACTATATGCACGATATGAACGAAATTGTCCGTCTTCAGCTTAATGGGGCATTAAGCTGTCGAAGACCTTTGTTACAAATGGAGTTTCGAAGAAAATCTTGACAAATCAGAGGTGGTAGTTTTTTTTTAAATTGAGGCCGTCTAAAGCGAGTGAAAAGTGGTGTCAGATTCTGGTTTTATAAGTATATACCATTAAAAGACACACATTATTACAAATATTTAGGAAATTATTTTCATCTCGTTTGGTATGGTCTAAATCATGTGAAACTGTATCTTTACAAGCTAAACGTACATGTTTAAGCTGTTCACCAGAACCAACATATGTATCTATCTATTGCTCAATATATATTGCCGATGTTAACATATGGAAGTGCAATTTGGAGCTGATTTCCCTATAGAATATGTAATGAAAAGGTCCATAGTGAGTATTTTGAGAGGTTTTTATCTATTAGTTAAAAAACTGCTTCATGTTCTGTACTTTGAGAACTTGGCAGATGTAATGTATGTGTGCATTATTATTCAAAGTGTATTAGATATTGATGTCAGGTATAACATGTTAAAAGTCTGTGATGATAACGGTGGCACAAATTAGGTCTCACATGTTAGAATCATTTTGTTTACCACAGGATGTTCTTAAGCCTGGTTAGCCCAAGACTGTGGCGATATAAACCATTTCTGAATATCTTTTAAACATCTTTGTATAAATATTGATATACAACATTGGAAGAGTAAAATAAGTCACTCATCATTTCTTGTAAACTAGAACACTTTTAAGTCACTTTTACAACCTGAAATGTATATATCCTGTGCCACAATAAGCAAAGATTTAATGCGAATGTTTATGAAATGTCTATGTCAATCCCATAGCTTGAACGTACAAAAACAGCGTTTTTCGAAGACATTGGTTCCATGTAATGAATTAATTTGTAACAAATGTAATCCTTCAATAATTGAAGATGAATACCCCGTAATGCTAATATATATGTCCATCATATAAACACTCTAGATCTAAATATCTTCCAGCTTATTACTATAATCCACCCTCAGTTGTCAAATTCCAATACATAGATGTACATTACCTGTGTACCTGTGAACATTACAAAATCAAAGCTGAATTTTAATCACTTCAAATTCGCTTGGTGATATTTTTTTGGAGACGATTAAGGGTTAAAAAAAATTGTGGTATATCTGATGTTCAAATTAACATAGAGGCATCCCTTGGCGAAGATCTTGCAGTAGGATTTATGACATCGAAATTACGTCTCAAAATCATGGATTTACACAATAGTTAACACATTTCTTGTCCTAAATGTAAAATCAATTGCTAAGTATTCAATGTGAAATTATTTATTTAATTATTAATCAGGCATTTGTACATAAACTGATAGGAACTTTATACCGTTGTCTGTACTCTATCTTCTGGAGACCATATGTCGCACTGTAATTGCGATGTTCTAATGATTATCGAAATATTCTCTCTGGAATGTTATTTCGAAACCAATTTACCAAAATCAGGAAAATCAGCATATAATTAGGTAGAATCCCTTTGTGTCTTGCGAATGGTCAACAGAACTATTAGTCTTGTATTTGCGTTGTACTACCAATGATACAACTTTGGGTGTACATCTGCATAACTTTGTTATAAGGATATGTTCGTTCACTAATTACTACTTTGATAATGTATTTGCATATATTGGTCTTACATTGGTACAGAACTTAACTCCACTACAACCTACTGAAATACATACACATTAATCAATTCAACTGAAGAACAGAAATTATTCTGTAAACTTCCAATAATCTGTTTATTTGGTTGTATAATTGGAATGTGCTATGTTTATACGCAATAGAAGATGCCATCCCTTGGTCACATCTGTTTAACATCTCATTATACTAAGATATACACTGGCACCAGATGTAATGCACCTGTTTTCTCCCTGTCAATTGGAATTGCCATCGAATGGTCTTTTTGAGGTGACAGGTATCGGGATGTGGACTTAACAAGAGATGATGACAGATCCATTTTATTTTTTAGTGCACAGGGATTTGTCATTGGCATTGTTCATAACCCAAACAACCTTATTTATTATTTTTTAAAATGACAATATTTAACATTTCATTTTTTTAATTTGATTATTGACTTTTCTTCTTGGTAACCGTTTTCGTAAGTAATGGTATTATCCCAAATGCGTGAAGTTGAAGTGAATTTATACACTGTATGCATACAGAATACTAAACTATGTCCTATCTAATTTCATTGCAATGTCACTTACTGGATTCGAAAGTGAATGTGTTAAGTAGATAACTCACAAACACTTGCAAGTCATAATACCATTGTGTAAAACTGGACACATCAACTGGCAACATCGGACGTTAATGCACAATGGCTTATTAAACGTTGATATCGACTACCTGCGATAGACATCAATATCCTATAATCATTACTTTAAGGATAACAAATCATGTATCTCCTACATTTCTGTATGTTATTATGTGTGTCCTTTGCTGGAAAATATATGTTTCAGATAATGAGTGTTTATTGTGCGTCCATCAACTACAATGCTGATCAGTGTCATATTGACAAAAGACGTAATAAGTCTGCAACCAAATATAAGATGCCTAAAATTTCCGTGATACATGTATTTAAATAACTTCACACTAAACATGAATACACCTGTTGAAGGTAATGTTTTATTTTCGAAGATAAATTGATAGTGAGTTGAGATAATTCTTTGATACACATTTGTTATGCGTATCATAATGTATAAACATCCTTTTTTTGTTCTCATTAATTAAGAATTAAATATAATTTCACTCTGCAAAGTAAAGTTTCAAAGATTTGCAAAAGAGTTAAGGTAAATGTGAATGATTCATTGATTGTTGGATGGTCCTTATCTTTTCTGTTGAGTATATCTTCTTATCCCTTAGGAAGCAGTGAACAACGAGGTGTATATGCTGTCTCAAATGTGATGTATACTATGATAATGTGACTGTTGAGTTATTGCTCTTGCTCAAATTGTTTGGTATGCTGCTTTGTATCGGACGGAGAATATGCCAGATTTTACAATGCATCGGTCTGACACGTAATAAATAACCATACTACTTGTCTGAAGAAAGTATCTCCTTGAAACTTGTCCTTCTTCATGTCATAGTGGGGTTCTGGAGGTTGTAGAATGTCAATGACAAATCCCCATGCACTTAAAACCAAACAGGGATGTGGCATCATGTTTGTGAAGCCCATATCATCACATCTGTCACCTCAAGGAGACCATTCCATGACCGTTGACAAGGAGAAACACATGTGCATAATGTGTTTACATTTAAGGTTTTGAAATTTTTTTTTATGGGTAAACCATATCAAGATCACTTAGTTTCCCTACATCATTCCGTTTTCTGATATAAACTACTGCTCTGTAAGTACAAGATAATGTTAAACAGACGTGGCCAAAAGATTGCATCTCTGATTAGACAGATAAACATAGCACATTCCAATCATACCACCAAATAAATAGTTTATTGGAAGTTTAGGAGAATTTCTGTTCTTCTTCAGTTGAATTGAATCATGTTTATACATTTAAGTAGATGTTGTGATGTTAACCCTTTTTGTGCCAATTTAAGATCAAGGATTGCAAATACCACTGTAAAATAAGTTATTATTAAACGAAAATGTCAGATGCACTCCCATAGCAATATTATTTGCATAACTACAACGAAAATGCAAAACTAATAGGTTTGTTGACAATTCGCAAGATACAACGTGTCTACTGATTTTCCTGATTTTGACAAATTGGTCTCGAATAAACTCATGCTGTATTAACATCGAAAGTACGAAATAGCATACCAGAAGAGAATATTAGGATGATCACAAGAAATATCCCAGTTGCAGTGCGACATAGGGTCTCCAGAAGATCGAACAGTTCCCATCAGTTTCCATTCTATCTACTTCAAGCTTCTTTTTAAATCCATGTTTTTGAGACATAATTAGAATGTAAAAAATCCTACTGCCAGATATTCGCCAAGGGATGCTATATTATTTGAACATCAGGTATCCCTCAATAATTATACCCTAAACGGCCTCTATTAAAAGCACGGAAAAGGTCACCAAACACATTTGAATTGATTAAACTTAGGTAATTTTTTCGCATTGAATATTGTAATGTTCACAAGTGATGTGATTTACATTGTGTAAATACGCATAATTACTGCTTTGATGTTGTGTAATGAGTGTACGAAACAGTGGTTGCATTTTTCATTATATTATGGGAAATGTCCAATTACACTGCATTCTCTTCCAACAGAGGTTACTCCCTTCAGATTTCCGATCCTAACCTATGTTCTATATCGCTTGAAATCGAGAGTGTCCTGATTGGTTGCAATTGAATATAGTTGTGCAATCAGCGACGCCGTTGTAAAGTGACATTTGCCAATGATCAAATAAAGGTAAATGATAATAATAAATAAAATAAAGGTAAAATGAAAGTTGTCTCTTTTAATGTGTTTTCCTTGAAAAATGCCATTTGATTTTGTGAAAACTATTAACCATAAACATGCTTATAAATAAAGAAGACCAAATCAGAGACAGATGCCAAAAATAGTTCATTTGTGTCGTTACATCAGGCATCTTCGAAGGACATATGCTAATGAATGAATTTGTCTGAGTGCTCTTAAGGATTACTTTGAACAGAAACTAAGAGTACTGCGCCTGATGAATTGCAGATCATGTAGAAGGTAGCAAAATGCATATGAATGATGTAGAAAGTCTTCAGCTTATTCCAAAGCTGTGCTGCTGGATGCGCTCCTTATAATAAGTATGTACGAAAGGGATGCAACATGTATATTCAATCGTCGTTTTGTCCTCAACGAATTAATTCTCCAAAACGGTTTAAATCAATAAATGGTAACAATGGTATTACTTTTTCAAAGTCACTACACATGATATATGAAATTGCTCGTTCAGTTTGATGGAGCAAATGACAGTTGTCATCACAAAATAATATAAGTCAGCTAAATTATGAAGTAAAAGAATTTTACATATGTAGCCTATAAGAAAGTTTTCAATTAATCTTTTTCATGGGTTAAAGGGTTTCTTCTTAGATAACTACATTTCTCAGTTAAATAAAATATTTTTTTACTGAACAGGTTTCCTTTTCATTTTACACCTCAATTCAATAAATGAAGTTTCCAATAGAATGTTCACAATAGATGGCAAACCGATGCTAAATTTTTAATATAGACTCTGTTTCTCTATAGCCTAATTGTTTTAGAAATCTATGTGTTCTTTAATCAGAAATAAGGTAGTGGTACATTCCAATAAATGCATTAACCATCTCCCATAGTAACATGAAATTAGTTTAGTGTGCTTTGAAATGTCGTATGCTATTAAAATTATATACAAATTGGATACAAATTCTTTAATTTTAAAGCAACTGCTGTTGTTTCTAACTAAGTACTTTACCATGCTAGCTATAGCTTTAAGACTTTCAAAAATAATAATAATGCTTAACAATTCGTTTATACATATGGACAAATACAAAGTGAGTGAGTGAGTTATTGTTTAACGCCGCTTCGGCAGTATTGCAGTCATTAGCGGCGATAAATACAAAGTAAATTTTAAAATATTATGAAAATTACATGTGCATATTTAATTTATCTAGATAAGATGCACTAATTTACATCTGACCTTGTCCTATCAACTGTTCCGCAGTGTCAGCAATCCAGATCAAAATAATCAGAACATGATAATGGTGTTTATGTCTGAAGATTAGAAATACGATGCAGAGGAATATACCGAGATACATCTAATAACTATGTTTATTGTATTTTGGTAGGAGATTCGTGTTACTGATTGCAGTAAAATTACTTACATCCCACTTAGACCTCGTTGTCCGTGGCAACCATTCATAAACGTGTCCTGTTCATTATCGATATCAGGACCCTTTTGGTCGAAAGAGTCCTGATATCTGAAATACGGACACCTTTTGAAAACTATTTTAACAAGGTTAATTAAACAATTCAACGAGAGCAATGGGTTAAATATTTTACTGAATGAGAATATGACACATGAACACGAATTTCAATGCTTATCGAAATGATAAATTATATCGAAAGAAAATATATTTTAATCAATATGTTGAATTTGGCAGATATTACGCTGGAAAGAAATGAATGGCCAAGGCCTCGGACAGGGCCTCTAAGACAAATTGTCCTGGTATTTCCCGATACAACTCGGATGCCTCTCAGAAAAAACCGAGAATTTAAAGAAATATATATCACTTATTTTGTTTGTATAAACTAAGATTTTAAAATACTCCTTTCATCGATTAATTCTAAAGAGCAGTAACAACTACTAATGGCAGGATTTTCAATGATCAATATTAACGTTGCCTAGTGTAGTATATTTATCTATCATTTCTATCAAAAGTATTTTTTAAAAACAGATTGTGATTGTGACCTCAATTAAAAATCTAAATATTAATAATTTGTCTTGAAAAACCTATTTATCGATCACTGTTAGAAACGTATAGTTCTAAATATAATTCAACACAGACGACCTCACGAAACAAAAAATTATGGTCCGTTAATGTGTCAGAGAAAGACACTACATCCAGTGCAACGTACATGTTTACCAATCCAAATAAATTTAGATGAACAGTTTTTATATTGGGTTATAATGCACGTTTACATATTATTATTGACGTAAATTTAAGGTCAGATTGCTACCATTAGTTAACTACCGCAATCTGCGTCTTACAGTAGTTCTACTGCAGTGTGATTGAAGTATTTTATAGAAAATATAGTTCAGCTGCGTACCGAAAGTTTGTACACCTACATGTGTATCTCCAAAAAGTGTAAAGTGACGTTCATTTTAACGTCAATAAAAATGCATCACATACATTGACAATGAATCATCATATATATATATAGTAAAACAATCATTCTTAAACGTACCCTGTGTTCGTCACTGCAGTGGTACATGTTTGTGAAATTTGACATAATGAAATAGACAGAAGGGGTCAAATTTTGTCCTGGAAACATTTGTACAGCGTCTATATGATGAAAATGAGTTATATCAGTAATGCATGACTCTCGTGTGACAAATACTGTATGTCATTTGGTACAATTGCTGCAACAAAATATCTACAAAATATGCAAATGTCATTTTTGTATATGATTTCATCTATTTTCATTGTCATTTCCATTATCCATTCGTAGAGCATTTTGTGGTTTGCATTACGAAAAACATCCTTGGTTATCTTGAGTCAATATTCTACTGTCAAGAATCTATATATCATTATTATCCCTGAGAGGGAAACAGATAAGTCATAAAAGGATTAGAGATCAGCTATGCTGGGTTAAGCGGTGCACAATAATAAAAGTGACACCTCAATGTTGACATACCGGAAATCATATCATATACAATTGTGATACGAACCCGTTATCATGTTTCCATTCATAACAAAGTCATAAAAAGACAGCCTCAAGGAAAATAGATTTACTTCTTCATATTGTTCAGAAGGAAAATCTTTTTTTTCAAAAAATGATTATATACCGTGATCTTCTTTCACTTATAAATGACATTTTTAGGATATAATACTTTTAATGATAATAATGATTATGAAAATAATAAAATAAAGTAATAAATAATAATTCTAAAACCCATATTACAATACTAATTCTAAAAGGAGGACAAATGAATAAAAATTAAACATTTAACAAAACAGTGATATCTTACAATTTACTTAATGATGTGTTATCAGAAATACAGAACTTGTATTTCCCTATAACTAAAATAATTACCGACGAAGCCAAATAAAAAATTAAACGTTATTGTGTATGATTACCGAATAAGTTCATAAATTTGATCATTGATACTTTTTTAATATATACATGTATGTTCATCACTTGAGATTATCACTTACGGTAAACTGATTGTATTACTTAAAACGTGTACTTGGTCTTGGACTGACAAGAATGATATTGTCCTAACAACTGTTCTTCACCGCTACAATTAGAATATGATGCTCTCAGGTAAGGCTGTGTGTCTTATGATTAGAAATACTAATATCAGAGAGATTTGATTACTCTCATGATGTGCTCCTGTGCGAATCGTATTTTATTGATGACGTAATTCCAGTATCCAATATCAAATTGCTACCATCGAGTAACTGTCTGTAACCAATATTTATTTCTTATAGTCGTATAAATGAAGGAGAACATAATTGATATAATTAAAAGACACCTGCTAGTTACTTGCTTTAAAACGTCTGGGATAAGATCTGTTGATAACGATGTTAGGGACTTGTAAGGGAATTGCGACTATTTTATATTAATTTTTAAAACGATTTACATACCAAAATACTTAATATAATGTGAATTTCTACCTATTTGTGCTGCCTCATAGAGTCTGAATGCCATTTCATGAGTCTACAGGCTAAAAAGAGATAAAGCTATTTGCAGGATGGTAGTTTTAAATATCCTAAATGAAGTACATGTACATACCTTTATTTGAATATTGAAAATGTTAACGGGTGTTTGTGTGATTGACGTGAATTTTCAATTACCGTTTTTTTTACATTAGGAAGTTGATCTACGCCAACCAAGAATGCAATCTCGTTTAAACTTTTCCTATTTGATTCGCAGTAAAGAAACTATACGTGGATTGTTCTTTTAAATACTGTCGTCTTCATAAATATCATCGTATAGGAAAATGTGTCATGGTTGGATGTGTGTGTCTGAACATAATTATGGAAAAACATAAGTTTGATTAATATCAATAGGTCACATAGTTGTAGCTCTTTTTACCCCTTGTTGCACGTTTTTTGCAAATTTTGTATTCTCAAATTTATCATTTATTATTAAAATGTATACAATATATTGTTACGTTAGAAGGTAAAATATTTCATTTCACGATCCGATAAGCTGTATCAATAGAACAGTTATCGGCAATGACAGAAACTGGTGTAATGTATAAAACGACAGTTGTGTGGAATTAGATTTGTAGGTCTCATGAATTGATAGATAATTTCATATGCATGCATCTCACTTTATGATCAATCGTTGCTGGTATGATAGTCAAGCATTGGCTACTAAACTGACGTGAGATACATATTTATCTTCAAGTCTTAAATCTCGATTGCCCCATGTGACCTATTGACTACCATTCATTGGATAATACTTGTCTCATGTACAGAAAGAATAAAACATATCTTACAAACATGTAGCATTTTGTGTGTCATGTTAGTGTCTGGATTCCATTAAATGAGCTAATGTTTTGCAGTTTGTAAATTACATCTTGCGGAAATACTAACACAATAATGTTCCTGTCGAGTGCAGAAATATAATGAGCATTCTGTTTCTGGTTCTATTACAATATCACCCCTGTCAAGATTTCATAATACTAACTGTTTACGTGTCTTTGAATGGTCGTATCATTAATACGCACAATCATATAAACCATTTTCTATAATGTCACTTATTTTTGCAAAACTACCCCTATAAGTATGAGCTCCTTTCAATTCCTCGAGTTGCTTGCGTGACAACATCCATTTCTATCAGCAGAAATACATTGCATTATCATCAAAATGAGGCAGAAGGACTATAATTGAGTTATTATATATGGTTATATTTCTTTTTGCAGGTAGATGTATGACAAGAGGAAGAGGAAGTAATTAAGCTTACATACGATTAATTTCCTTCAGCGTTCATATCAGACTTTGCGATATTTCATCTTATTTCATTAATTTTAATCAAAAAAGTTATTGTAATAAGATTTGAAAAGCGTATGAATCAAAAGTATTTTGCAATTCAAATATATATTTTTGTGTTTTAAGAATACTGTGATATAAGGACAAACTTACATTCTTGAAACATATTGTTAAGAAAACATCTAATGGATTTTGTCTTCTTCTATTTTGTTGTTAATTACAAAAGTATCTAGGGTAGTTAATAACTGTTTTCTCTAACCTATATTCTAGCGTTTAGGTGGTATCATGCCAATTTTTTCTATTCTTTCCCCTTTGAATTGTCAAAATAACAATATATATTATCTAAGGGAAATGTTGACAAGAAAGTATGACAGCATGATAGACCGTTTCTGGTATATTTTTAACATTTGCTAATTATATGATTTCCATAATTTTCAAAGCTATACTGATTGTACTTCTTTTTCTAAAACAGTATGAGATGATTTTTATTCCTTTATAAGGGTATTGCACAATCTTTATTGGTAGATTTTCAAATATGTTCTAATTATATGTACTTGATTTCTATTTCTATGTTTAGGTAAAAACAGTATTTTGTGTAACACGAAAAAAATATTATTTTCGTAAGATGCTTGATTCATGTAAAAGGAATATTGCGCATCAGTGAAAAAAACATGCTTTCTTTAACATGTTAATGCAAATGCCTAATCAATTAAAAGAAGACATTTGAAAGAATCACAACTAAACTTTATGATCAATATATCACAGCAAATACACTATTCATGTGTTCTCTATTTAAGTGTTTCATTTTAAATTGTCACTTTCACCTTGTATTGAATTTTGCAAAGTTTATCAAGTATGTTCTTAAAAAATCGATATTCTGTAAATTGATTGTCAAATGTCTGTATATTGCTATTATAAATTTTATTAACACAACTGTTATTGTACACATAGACAGAATAAACTTCTTCTCATGACATGCGTTATCAACATCAGGCATATACCGGTTTTAAGGCAATTGTACCACTTTTTGCACACTATTTTTTTCTAAACTGCCATTTATTATTCTTGTTTATACAATATAGTGTTAAGTTAGCGGATGAAATAGCAAAATGGTTGACCATTCCATCCTGGTGCCATATTTAAAACCCTACTCTGAGTGTTTAGTTATTGCTACATCAGACAGACCGCTTGAACTACCTTCGAGCTGCCATTTTAGTGTGAACACCTTACAAAGGCCGCCGGAATGAAAATGGATTCGCATGGCTTAACTGAACAATAAACATTCGTTTTGGAACTCATTTTATTCTTTGTGGAGTATTATTTAGCCATTGTTATTTTTATCCTTTGCGTTAGAGCACTTTATTTCAATATGAAGGGCGGGCTACAGTACATGTTTATACATTATTCTGCTTAGGATAGATCTAGAAGTCTTCCATGACCTCGGTTGCTTTTGCGTGCTGTTTCCCATTTGTCTACTACAGACATTATATAACCATCATAATGACACATAATCTCTACAAATTATGTATTGTTTATTATATAGTCCATTCTTAACTGGTTGTATAATGAGCAGTAAGATAAACATACTTGATTCATTATTCATTTTCAATTGAAGACGTTAAATCTAAATCACTTGTTTTATGTTTATTGTGCATTTGATTGAGTACATATGGGCATGAGTTGTTCATATGTTTATTTTGAATTGCTTTCAATACACATACTCATTTTGTTAAAGAAGGCGTTGACATTTTAACATTTAAAGAATCTGAATGTGATGTCTGCCATGCGTGTTCCATCAGGCTTGCCATTGGACAATGTAATTTTCACAAACAGATGCCTGTGTATAGCACCTAATTGACGCAACCATATCCTATTTTCACTTAACATTAAAATGTGAAAGTGCAAGCAACGAAGAGCACAAAGGCATGATTTTCCTCTCTGTTACTTTTGAACAATTTCAACGAATTTCGAGAAAACACTGAACCATCTTATTTTATGGTGGAAAATACATTCAAGTGTTTATCTGATGAAAGAAGTGTTAGTGTCAGCCTCAGGTTTGCTTTGAATGGATTTCTATTACACTTCTGTCGAATACATACGTGCTTAGAAATATGTTTACCATGATAGGATTAAGTATTTGCACATTGAAATTATAGTGGAACAGATTTGTGCTCGGCACTAAAACAATGTACATGCAATTAATGGATCCTACAGATTTATTTGCAGCTGTCATAGTTACATTTACGTGTGCTATGTAAAGTATTTAAACAGTATGATGTGAAATATTCACATTCAGTACTGTAACACAAGCTAAACATTCCCATTGACAAGGCAGATGGTGTACATCATGTTATCATGTTCTTACATGGTACTATTCATCCAAGTGAATGTGATAGAATGATTGTAAAGATGAATGTTCAAATAACATGCCATGGTATTACAGCACCCTATCAAACCGTACATGTACATGTTTGTAATCAGAGCCTTTCTGGTGACTGTTTCACACATTGACAGAAGTACCGTTTGAATAAGCATGTGAATGTCATTTTATTTACCACTGAATAAAATGGTTGTATATTGAAAAGTACATAGTGCTACTTGTGTATTCCTGTAAGAACAGCAGGACATACTTCCTTCTCAGTGGTAAACGGAATCCATTCCATATGATCACTTTAAAGTGATCGATTTCATGACTGAACTATCCCATTGTTATTATTCATTTTTAAACACTTCAAAAAGACACATTTGAATACACTGAAAGTTAGTGCCAGTTAGTGCCAGTGCCATCCTATTCCTTTGTACCCAATTTGCTTATTATAAAGGTGTATATTTTAGGTGCAGCTGTAACTCAATCAAAGTCCGATTATACCTATTGCTTGCTTTATTTAATGCAAACATTTGTCAGTGAAGTGTCACTATGTACAGTTATTCCAGAATATATAAATGAATATTGTCGCTATTGAACACTTGAGTCATCATAGAAATAGTTGATATAATCCATCTATGTTTACAATCATGGCATCTTATATACTAAAGAAACTGCAAACACTTTTGTTTTATATCTAATAACTCGTTTGAAATATGACTTTATAATTTTACAACGCATTTCAAAGTATTTTTTTTATGTTTACAAAATGACAATAAGAGCTGGTTTTAACTATAAGAAGTTTTTTATCCTCAGTATATGCAATATTTCAGATATGCTTCTCATGATAGTTCTTGCAATTTCATAATTTTATAAATCAACGATATTTTGTTTGATATTGTTTGTCTCAATGCATGAGTTGTTTACATATCAATACTACAGCTCTTCATTGCTGAATTTGAAGAAAAATATATAAATATCATATATACAGCTTACAAGTGAAAGCAGCATGATCGATAATACGATCACTTATCTGAACTCGTTGAATTCTGACCGTAAGGCAGTTTGATATAGATTAAAACTGTGTGTATGGATTTATGTTTCGTAGAGTCATCGTTTAACGCCATACCACATTGTATTCGACAGCATTTATATTGATAATGATCTAAGTGACACTCAATTACTTGTAACGTTAAACACATCAATAACGTAAATACGCATTCATTAAATCTGATTTATTTACAATTTGTTGTAGATAGGATATGAATAGACCTCGTTACTTACGTATTTGTTTACATAGCAACCATTATCAGTCATTCGAATAAGATTTAAATTGATTTTGTATAGAAATCATTGTTATTGCTGAAGTACATGAACTCTTGACTGAAAATGTTTCATGTAGTCATGTTTAACATGTGAGCTCTGCCATCAAAATAGTTTGCCTTGAAATCCCATGTACGATATAAGTAGGAAATATAAATGTGTATTTTAATGCTTATGTATTCATATTTGTGTTAACTTTACTTAATGCTGTTTTTGATATTTAATTAGCGGAGACTAAATAAACAATGGTAATAATAATTTGACGCTTACAGTTCACAGAATGAAGATAACATTACAATAATCCGGGTTTGTTTGTTTTAAATCAATGTGCACATATTCATTTCACTGACTTTCCCTTTTTTATTTAACACTTAATGCATTGTATCATTAGCATACTAATAAACAAACAGAGAAACTAATTCTATTGCAATTACATGTTTGTCAGAGTTCGTATCACAAAATTAATAGAGTTTATCTATTGGAAAATTTAAATGATAGTAGAAAATATTGTTATTGCACGTTAGAATCCTAAATCCCCTCTCCTATTGTTTTGCTTGTTCAGCTAATTCAGTAAATTCGGTAAATATTGAATCTCATATTTCCATGTTATCAGATTTTGAAATGAAGCAATTTAGTGCTTTGTCATTTGCTATGGTTCAGTTGTTTTTATATCTTTAAAGTGGCAGAAAAAGTGATGTGTTTAAGATTGGTGGTTTCTATACTCGAAATTAAAATGACATTCTTGTACATCACAGGATGTATTGCGATTTTTAAATGATATTTGCTCATGTCTCATTTTGACATTCAGCACTTTCAGATTCTTACAATGATTAACATTGATTGTGGTATCCTGAAGCGATGATATTGTTTTGAGGATTACAAAGTAATTATTTTAAATCAAACACATGAATAATACAATTTAAACCTTTAACACAAACTTCCGCAATCATTTACTAGTATATTTGTTCATTTTACAAAACTCTCGCAAACTTTGAAGGACATAAAGAGGATATGTTGGGATACAGAAAGTTTGCGATTGATGTGTCCATGAACGTAATAAAAGAGCTTATGCTAGATTATTTTAATTTATACTTAAAAAATCATCACCAAATTGAAATGCTGCATAAACACATTCCATTAGATTAGAAGAGATTAAAATTCAATTTATATTACATACTTTTTAATATCACATTTAAATAAATTCATCACAAAGTTGTTATACTGACAAAACCAAATACTCCTTCTCGGTATTAGAACAAGGCCAATGTACTTAAGTTAGTTTGTGAATAGAGGCCAATAGCAAGGATAAACGCATCAATTTCCAATAACATGAGAATACTACACAATTTGATTCAAATAAAGGGAAAATGTTTATGTCACTCAGTAAATTTGATTCTAAGCCATAGGATAGACATCAATGAAACAATGACATCATGAACTCTGTATATTCTTTTGGTGGCATCTCATATATCTGTATGTAATATATATATATATATATATATATATATATATATATATATATATATATATATATATATATATATATATATATATATATATATATATATTGATAATGATATTGAGATTAAGTTCCGAATATATGTAAATACTTTTGATAATGTATTATAAACACAATGTTTATACATCAACATTATGAAAAATTTACTCCTAATGAAAAGTCAGAACGTTTCACAAAATTCGAGATTTATAAAGCCAAAACCAAAACCGTCAGATGCATGCACTTACCATCAACTGTGAGGTATGAATTACGATTATGTTATAACAACACTTCCAATTATTATTACTAGACATGAGTTTAGTTTATTTCGTTTGATACATGAAAATCATCTCAAATTGCGTGTTATACACAGTAGGATACACAAACCAATAAAAACACACTTTCTGTATGGAGTTGTACTTCCGGTGATAACGTTTCACAAATGTTTAGGAAAGTGAATTGTTCAATTAATCTTACCCCCAGTCAACGTGTATCCTATTTGCACAACTCAATTATAGTGCAGCCTTAACTTGTTTACAGTTTTACAGGTATCTCTTTGTAAACATTTAAGACTGTGGTTGGTCTATGTATATATTCTATCTCAGAATATCGTCCATCTCTCTATTCCCACATTACGCTAGATCTGATGATGCTGCCTTCTCTAAAGCAGCCACCACCTTGTGGAACAATCTATAGCTACCAATTAAACCTAGACATCAAGCTCTATCTCTCGATAAACGTTCCCATTTCAGCATTAGTAAATTTGTTTTCTGTTCAGCTGGGAGATGTACATAATCATTATGATTAATATAGATCAGTGGTGACCTCTGTCTCTCTCCTTCGAACTGTGACCATATGATATGTTTTAAAAGCCGAGTATATTAAATAGTGTGTGTGATGTAGGAGATATTCTCCCAGCTACAAGGACATTATCTGATGAGTAATCGCTAGAAAATTATTTCAATCATAGTGTGATGTAAGACAGGACGGATATTAGATTATTAAATGTCTGATGATGGGGATTCAATGTTCAATCTCTAGACTTTTGTATAACGAAACTAGAAACTAGAAACATAGAAAGGGAAAAAAGCATATAGAAAAGAAAAAATAGTTCGAGAAAAACACATTGTGAAGTATAAATATGTTTATAGTGAAATTATGTTCTTAATTATGATAAATTATGTTCATACTGCAATTTCGCGTGGTCCTTAATGAGTATCCCCACAATAAGTAAAATCTTCTACAAATTCATGAAAATTTGTCATAAGATTACACGGAATACTCTTACAAAGAAACTGAAAAAAGGGTACCTCACCATTAAAACTTCTCTATCAGGTGGCGGTGCAATGGATGGGGACCCCCACCTTTTTCATATTTTCGTCTAAGTCTTACACAATTTACTGAACTATCTAAACTCAATGTAAATCAGTGTTAGCAAATCAATGCCTTCAACAGATATATTTATGTTTGATGCAAAGTTATTTCAATACATGTGTCTATGGAATTTTAAAAAACTTTATATAAAAATAATGATTATCAGATAATTCTATCTATCGCAGAAAGCCGACAAAGTTTAATAAACCCATAATACCATTACAAATTGAGCAGTAACGTCTGGTGCTGCCACTTGATGTAAATGTAAATGCTTTGGAAAGCATGTTAAACTTAAAAAAGGGTTCTGAATATGTTCTATTCAAATTTAAAGCCACCACAATATTACCCTTTGCAATATGTTTCAACCGGATTCAGTTATTTTCATGCATATATAGCATATGTAAATAAATAGGAATGTCCTCTCGGATTTAGTTTCCACAGAAAAACGCTACGATAGACACAATGTTATACGATGATACTCTAATACTTTCAAGTATATTTACCAGTATAATGAAACCAGTGAATGACATTGTCATAGACTGTGCTATAATTTACCAAACGATGCACATTCGCATAAACAGTATAACACAGTATATGTTTAGTATTCTCTAAAGATTTACTTCAACATCATCCAGTCTGAAAGAGATGGCATTTCCGATTGGAGATAAATATAGCACATTCAGCCTATGCAACTAAATAAACAGTTTATTGAAAGTTTACAAGAATTTACGTTCTTCTTCAGTTGAAATGAATCATGTCTATACATTTCAGTAGGTTTTTGTGAAGTTTTTGTGCCAATTTGAGGTAAAGGATTACAAATAAAACTGTAAAATACTGTAAAATCAGATGTACACCAAAAGCAATTAATATTATTTGCATAAACACAACAAGAGTACCATACTAATAGGTTTGTTGACAAGTCGCAAGATACAACGAGTTCTGTCCAGTTATATGCTGATTTTCCTGATGTTGGCAATTTGGTCTCGAATAGACACCTGCTGTTATTGACATCAGTTACGAAATAACATACCAGAAGAGAATATTAGGATAATCACAAGGAACAACCAAATTACAGTGCGACATAGCGTCTCAAGAAGATAGAGTGGTATAGAGTTCCTATCACTTTGTTTACAAACTTGTCTGATGGCAGTGCTTTTATATTAAATACTCAGCGATTACCTATTATTATCGGTCTCTCCTTACAATGTAGCTTCATTGATACTTGCAAATTCTGTGTCAATTGTACTTAAATACTAGCTCGTCAATCTGCCTGAGTGCTCTTAAAAGATATGTTAAACAGGGTCTAAGCGTACTGCGTCTGATGAATTGCAGATAATGTGAAAAGTAGCAACTGAATGATGTAGAAGGTGTTCAGCTTATTCAAAAGTTGTGTGCGTGGTGGACTCCTTATGCTAAGTATTTGCGAACAAAATGTATATTAAATCATAATTTTTCCTCAACGAATTGATTCTTCTCAATGGTTTAAATCAATCAATGCTAACAAGGTATCACTTTTCCAAGGCCTCTATATACATAATATATGAAATTATTCATTCAGTTTGATGACGATGTTGCAACTGTTTTTGTCCCCTGTCTAAGTTAGTGAATTTATGAGGTTAACGGCCTACGAGTAATTGAAGGGTCCCAATGACGGGGAGTCTAAATAGCCATAAAATGCAACCGAACTCTTCAAAATTGCTCAAATATAGTTGTCCTGATACCTGAAGTAATTCTCTGTAGCATGATATATAACATGAACTCTTTTAATTTGGTTGCAGAGTTCGGTCATGTCATATTATCATGTTGTCATTTCTTATGGTATTGATAGAAACTAACCATTAACCTTGTTTAATTTTACATTTTCTGCCATAAGGCATATCTTGGTAGGTACTTTTGACACATTTTGTCAAAATTTATGCATTTACTTCCAATTTTGTTTGCAAGGTGGCCGCGAGATGAATTCGAATTGTTGTCAAATCTGATTCTGATTGGCTGTCATAGATATCTTGGATTGCTAAGTTATTTTGATTGGGAAAAAAACAGCAATAACCTATTTTAATGAATAGTTTCTATCTAGAAACGTGAATATGGGAGGATGCGTTACATACATTGGTTTAATTATGGCATACACTTAGCGAGAGACAACTTCTGTCTATTTCATCATGTTTATGTCATATTTAGTAAATTTGAAACCCTCTGCAACCAAATAGGTAGTTGCCAAGGTAGGAATAATGATGAATAATTGCTTTAAAGAAGTTTGGTTGCATATTATGAACAATTTACACTTTAATTCAACACATAAAGTGTTCTTTTAAATGTCTTACATTAAGATCACAACGGACGGCAAACATAATCGTATTTTTTTATATTGATAATCTTTTTTCAAAAGTTAATCTTCGTTAATCAGAAAAAAGATAGTGGTGGGATTCCAATAAATGCATTAATCATCTCCCATAACAAAATAGAATTAATTTTGTATGCTTTGAAATTCTATACATGTTCGTCATTCTATACAAGTTGGATATTGTTGATGCTTCTGAGTACTTTTCCATGCGAACTATACTTTTAAAACTTGTACCACATGTTATGAATCCACTAAAACAAAATAAAACCATAATGCTTAAAAATAATAATAATGCTTAACAGTTGAAACATACAACAAGTTTGGTATACACATGGACAAATACAGGTTTAATTGTAAAATATCATGAAAGATACAAATGAATATTCAATTTACGTATACTTAGACAAGATATCCTAGTTTTCATCAGAAGATGATACTGATGCGTGTCTTAAGATTAGAAATACGATGCAGAGGAATATACCGAGATACATCTAATGAATACGTTTACTTAGCGACTTATGTTGCTGATGGCAGTAAAATTACAGTATCATTACTTGTAACAAGGTCATGTCAGTGTTGAGATATTCCAGATGATGAAGTGGAAAATTTAATTTCTTCCCTACTTTAAACTAATTTTCGTGAACAACAATAATACACATTTCAGAAACACTACAAAATTGAGAAAATACATGTTTAAGCTATATTACACCTTTGAGGAATATTTATCATTAGAGGAATATTTAACATTTCAGAATACTGCACTTTTAAGAACTATTAAATATTTGCAGAATACTACAGATATATTTAGAGAATAACCAACGAGGTACGAGTGATTACGGGAAATATCCATGAGTCTAAATAATGTTCTGCCACGAGCTTTAGCGAGTGGCTCTGAACATTATTTAGACGAGTGGATATTTCCCGTAATCTCTCGTACCGAGTTGGTTATTCTATATATTACCCATTATGCAATTAAATTGACCAAATTACGCTTGGTTATTACATGTTCATGTTGGGCGGCCGCTGTGAAGGACCCGTCGCCACAGTAACATTGTGACGTCATAAGATAATTCGTCGCGTCAGATCATTGTTTTATGACGTCATAGTCATTCTTTCTCCGGGTAACCGACCAATCAACGTTGAGAATCACTTGAAAGCACATGTGCAAATATCACACGAATAATCACCTGTGTCTTCTCACCCGTATGCGTAATATTAAGAAATAGTGTACGCTTGAAGAATATAAAAATGATGAGCAATACCATATTTGAGGAACACTACACATTAATTGAATAATTAATTCAATAAAGATATTTTGGGAGTGTTTAAAATTATTCCGATGACATGTTTGTCACGTCGTTGAGATTGTTACTTTAACATAGCATGTCGCATGCTGTTCATCTGGTGAGATTTCCCATTACGAGGAGAAGAGAACATGCACAAGGTCATTCTGCTGTTTCAGTAACATGGTCGTAATAAAAGAGTGCAGGACATTGACTTCAGTTAAGCATATTTATACATTGCTATGGTATCTCATATGTTTCACAGAAACAGATAATATTTCAGCTGCCTGATAATTTCAACGAACATGCTTCTTTTGTGTAAATAAACTGTGATTATAGACTCTGTCGTTCGGCTAGTAACTGTAATGGAGATATTGTGAAATAGTCTCAAGCACCCACGGAGCAGTAAACATTTACTAAACCACAACACGTATATTCCATATTCCAGGCGATCACTCTATTTGCATGTCTGTGTTTTACATCATTATATAATACAACAACGGTTGCGCTAAGCCTCTTGTTCAAAATGCGAGCCTCGGGCTTGTCTGCTAAGCATCAGACAGTGATGATGCTTCAATGCCTTACATGAGAAAAGATATAGTGCTAAATAATTGAAACATTTGTCAATGGGTGTGGACATCGATTGTCACTCAGGTTTGTATGCATACACATTGAACATTATGTGATTCTGTGTTTTTACACAGTTAATCGAAGTTTTCCATTTTACTAATATTTGATTACGGATGTTTTATGAGAGCACTACTATAAAATTTTAAGAAAAAAGAAAAATGAAAATACCTAATAAAATTGTATCGTGTAAATGCATCACGGGTCAGGTGTAAATACGAAACAAGGTTGAATGAATCGTTTTTGTGTTAGCTTAGGACCAGTGTAATTCAATGTTGATTGTCTCCTGATGAACGATGCCCAAAGGTCAAATGTCAGAGAGAAAGGAAAGGAGGAGGTCAACACTGATCTGATCCCTTCAATTGTTAAACCATTGATTTAGTACATACATCCAAACAATTGCAAGCACATGGCATGTTATCTTATTAACCAAAACTGTGTTCCACAAGAGTTATCGTTTCTGTGAGACTAAACTACATGTATATATCCTGGGAGATATCGTGTTTACAACAGATCGAGCACAATCACCTGGCATCATCAACTACACGATGCGTTCATATCATCAGGCATATCACTTACTTAATGTTATGAGGTCAAAACCTAATGCTCTAAAGCTATGTTGTTATTACTTCGATGACGACACAACGCTATGACCTCGTTGTTCTGCAATAATCTCTACAATAATGGCAGGATTTTGTTAACGGGTCAATATCAACATTGTTTTGTCTAGGATATTTCTAACTTTGATGAGATCATGTTGGTGATTTTGATATCAGAAGCCACTTCGGTGATATCCTCTCTCTCAACATATCGTTTTGGTTGAATTCTGATGATCACAACCCAATCACTAACACTTACGTTATTTACCAAACATGTATTCCTTTGAATTGTTATTTAACAATGCATCATTCCTAATGAAGCTAATAAAACTATTTTCGAAAAATAGATCAATATTGTGATTGAGATATCAATTAACGTAATAAAAATTTGTTTATTAATTACCATTACCAATCATATGACACTTTGTTTTGTTTGGTTCTTTGTTGAATAAATTGTTGTTAACTAGTTCTGATCACATTTCTACACAGACAACCTCAGGAAACACATAGTTCTGATATTGTAACTTTTACTAGACATAAAACAGAAAGACACTACGTTCAGTTTAATGTATATGTAAATAGGTAATTATGATTGTCTTACTTAAGTTCCGCAACCTGTGCCGTACAGCATTCTACTGGAATGGAATTTTTCAGGAGATTATGGTTGCCGATTTTCTTGTTTTATTCATTAAATTTGGTCCAGTCATTATTTAGCTTTTCTTTTTTCTTCTTGTACACATTTTCAATTCATTTACAATGATAAAACAAGATGTAATAATTTCACTTACAATGTACCCCTTTGAATCATGACCCGATGTCAATTTTTAACCTAAATTTGTAATATGAAGCTACTTCATAGCATTATTTGATAATAATTTGTTCCCGGGCAAACGTTGTCGGAAATCGTCCCGGAAACAGTTGAACAGCGTTTATATGTTATTTAGTTATTTCAGTAATGTAGGACTTTCATGTGACAGGTATTGTATGTCATTTGGTACAATTGCTACAATAAATATCTACGAAATATGCGTATAACATTTATGTGTATGATTCCATCTATTTTCCTTGTCAAATCAATTATCCATTCGTAGAGCAGTGTGTGCTTTGCAATAGGAAAAACATACCGTTTTATCTATAGTCATTATCCTGCTGTCAAGATTCTTCAGATAATATCCTTATTATCCCCCAGATGGAGACAGTTAAGTCACAAAAGGATTATGAATAAATCATACTGGGTTATGTGGTGCACAATAATAAAACTGTCATCTCATGTTGACTGGAAATATGTATCATATACAATTACGGTATGGACCGTTATCATTTTTAGATTCATAAAAATACATCCTCAAAGGTATATTCATATTGATAATTATGGATATCATATTGTAACAAATGATAATATATGGTTATTTTCTCACATTTTAAGTATATCAATATTTGAATTTTAATAGTAAGATTAGTGAGCTTAAGATTGAGAGGTAAGATTCTTTCTAACCAACGAGTCAGTTGAGGCTGTCGTCCTGCGTGAGAAATAGCAATGATAACTTTTAGAAAGAACAGAACCATTAATTCGAACCTAAACAAAACTATCAGTCATAAATAGATGACTATATTTCATATCAAATTTTATTACCCGAGTATATAATATCCGAGTTAATATGTTCGATACGAGCACATGTGCACATATAAGGTTGCCTAGCAACCATTGTTTCACCGCGACCTCCCGTATTTCGCTGTTTGTGACGTCATAAAACTATTGTTCGTGACGTCACTGCAGCTTGCCGGCGCAAGAGAATTGAGCAGTTTCCTGGCTCATTTTACGAGATTCAAAAGAAATAAAATGGATAATAAAGAAATTATTACACCCTAATTTGTGTATCAGCCTCGCTCTCGCTCGGGCAATACAACAATTCACACTCGTTTCATAAAAGTCATATGACACACTTCCTCGGGTAATAATCTCTATATATGTAATTCATGCATCAGGAAACACAATACACAAATAATTCAAAACTTCATATCTACGTTCAACTGTCACATAAGTCTAATTCGGTTTTTTTTCACAATTACTCAACAAACTGCAATATATCTTTAAAGGGCATTTAGAAGCGGAAGACATTAGACATTTTTTATAGTTTGACCTCTTGGTTTGTTTTGGAAAAAATATGTTGCGAATCATATTTACTCTTTCATCGGATGATACATAGCGATTTTAATATACTTTAGTAATATTTTAAATGTATTCATTAATAATGTTGTTCTTATGAAGGATTAGAAATTGTTGTTAAATATCCTGCATTACGTACAACATAAACAATACCAGATCCACAATCCACAAGGGACTCTACTTGGTTAAATAGTTTTAAAGCTCAAATTACAAACTTTTTGCTAAAAGGATGGTAAAGGCATCGAAATAAATGCTTAACCATAAAAGAAATGTTTTCAAATTACTTTACTATGTGTTATCAGAGACCCGATGCTTGTAACTTCCATAAAATCGATTATTTACTTGGCAGTAGAGTCACGCAATATATTGCAGTTACTATCCGATAAAATATAATTGTTTATTGTTGACATTTAGGTCTATCTCATGTATATATGTATAATATATATTTTAGAATTATACCCCCAAGGTTATGAGTCCATTATTTTACAAAAATGTTTCTGAAAATATGGGTATCACTTGATGATTATTGCTTTAGATAAACACATTCAATTTAAAAACGCGTAACTGATTTGACTGATAAGAATGGCATTGTCCCATCAACTGTTCCAACCAACCAGCATTAGAAAACCATGTTGATATGATGGGTGCATGGATTGGATTGTTCATATTAAGTCTTCGAAATCAGAATGTTTTACATTAAATCTATGATTAATAATTTCAACTGTGAGTTTATCTTGTTTGTATTGTTGTCATTTTGCAAATATGTTGTCTATTATGGTATATATTGAGAAAATGGCATAGAATGTTTGATCATTTGCGGCTCAATATGCAGACACCCTGTCCGCCAATTTATTATGTGTCATAAATGTCTAAAACAAATTATGGGATGTGTTTGATATGTTTCACTGTCATTTCCATTATCAGATTTTCCGTATATTTACCATCCTACGATTTGCCATTATGAAAAGCATCACTATAATGCAAGGTAACTTCTCATGTAAAGAACCATCAGGTTGAATTCTTGTTTTCCCCGAGATATTAACCAATCAGGTTGATACTACCAAATCAATGTAATAATGGAAATACAAGAAATATATAACTTTGACATGAAGCCGGTAACGTTTCCTTTTAGACACATGAATCAAAAATTCAAATTGAATAAGAAACGGGAGTCCCACATATATATGCCATTAAAGATTTATAGAAAATGCTAACTCTCTCTATAAAACTAAAATCATCCTGATTAACTTGTTCTGTGAGGCTGTCATACATGAAATCCACTTTGAGGAATATTAATGATATCAAATTAATTATTAAATTAATTTAAGTGAATAAGTTTGGCAGATTCTAAAGCATCTCAGAACAACAGTGCACATCAAAGGATATGAACAGGAAACTCAAAATTCTAACATTGATTCCTTGGAAAAAGTTAAGCGTAACAAATATCGCCATGCTGTTCTTATCCCATCACTGTAACTGAACACAAGCATCTGTTTAATAATAGAAATAAACATTACCACAATATGACTTTTCCTGTAATTGAATGGATTCTTTAAATTTAGGCTTCCTAGTTTAATGATGCTATTTGTTAATTGATAGATGTTTAAGGGAGTCGTGACCATTTTATATTACCTTTCAAAATAATAGACCTTGCAACCAAATTAATATAATGTAAATTTCAACCTATCCCTGCTGCATCGTAGAGTTTCAATGCCATTCCGTGGGTCTTGGAGGAATAAAGAGGAAAAGTTATTTGAAAGATGCCAGTTTCAAATATACTAAATGAAAAATATACCATTATTTGAATGCTCAAACTGTTAATGGTTGTCTCTGACATTGAAGTGGATTGTTAATTAAAAAGTAAGTGTGGATAATGTATCAGGAAATTTGTTCAATGGCAACTAAGAAAGTAAACACATTAAAGCTTTTGCTATTTGACCTGTAGTAAAGAAACTATATGTTGGTGGGGATTGTAAATAATGTCGTCTTCATAAATATCATCATACAGGTCAATGTAGCACGGTATGATGTCTGGACATAATTACGGAACATCATAAAGTTTGATTCACATCAA
The DNA here is from genome assembly GCA_936450465.1 of Gibbula magus. NCBI lineage: Eukaryota > Metazoa > Mollusca > Gastropoda > Trochida > Trochidae > Gibbula > Gibbula magus. Next base: position 12,292,731 of record OW388290.1, on the reverse strand, counting down.
TAATTCTTACAGTTGTATCTCCTTTTACCTCTGATTGTTTAGATTTTAAAGTTTATTTGTGATATTCTTACATTGGACTGAGTGAATTAGACCATAAGAGTTTTAATGGAAATGGAATTAACATCTTACTCATTTTAAATATTTTGTAGATTTCCATTTGTCGTGAGTAATAAGTAAGTCTGTTTTACCAATTTAGGGAGTTAAAATACATTAGCAGAGGAATGAATATTCAAACTAAATTTCTTTGTGAAGATGGTGCTTTCACCTTCAGCAGGGAACTGAAGACCTTTTTTAACTATAATTACATCAATGCTTTTGATGTATTCTAATTTTCAAACAGCAGATTGTAGTTCATAAAAGAACTGTGAATGTAGAGTGAAAATACGGATATAAAGGATATATATAGAATACTAAACGATGTCCCGTTTAAATACCGATGCCATTCACGAGTTTCATAAACATGTTATCAAACGGGACAGAGTTTAGTATTTTATTTATTACTCAATGATGTGAATAGCGCTGAATCGAAAGAAAATCGTTGTTAGTGACGCTCACTTGTAAATAGGCCATCCGCTACTGCAGTCGAGCGGCTAACATTCTTACGTCAACCAAAAAGGATTGTGACGTCACGCGCCGATTATGACGTTACGAAAGCACACATGTGTGTAACCAACTCAATGTTATCTAATGAGTGATCTCATCACGGTTGAGTGATAAAATCAAATCAAATGCAAAATGGAAACCAATACCAAAATGAACTAGATAAAATTAAAGAAAAAATGGCCTATATTTAAACCAGAAATATGAAGAATGTATAGTATGATTTATAATGTGCAAATAAATACTGGCAGAACACCCTAAGTTTGAAAAATGGATGAAATAGTCACTTTACATAGTTCATTTCCTCTATCTAAGCACGATTCCAGAAACAAATTTACATTTCCGATTGGAGTTTTAATTAGAAAATTAAGATAAGTTTACCACTGTGTAGTATCTGAGTATATTCTAAGCCATGTGCACGCTAGTATCATCACTTGACAATCACTAAAAAAATATTTGTGATTTGTAATTTTGGAATTGGTACAGGGATTTAATTCTGACATTCTTGAAAATTCAGTAATTAACTCACTTTAATACTTAATCACTTAATACACGTGAAACTGTAAGTGCAGAACCAGCATGCCTTATTTGCGAACACCTGATGTTATCACTGTTAGTGAGTCATTCACATTATTACTTTAGATTTTTCAGTTTTGTTTTATTTAATTTGATATTTGCAAATATTAATTTTCCGATAAAAAGAAGCCTTTGGCGTTTTTTTATTATTTAACATTAATATATGATCATTTAATCAAATTTTGCAATGGATATGATATTCATATTGCACACTACCCATCTGACTATTGACCCTTGTTTAAGCTAAAAAGGCAAATAGTTTGAAGATTTTCAAGATTTTTAAAATTCAAGTTCATCACCCAAAACTTACATTAAGTAACTACATTCAAAGGGATATTTCTACTTTAGGCCATAGTGTATAATTAAGCAAAGTCCATTTGCTACGTATTGTTGAGAATAGTGTTATGGTTATCATTAAAGAGAGTTTTAACCGTTTCTGTTATTAAAAAAATTTGGGTTACCGTGCTCGTTTTTTATATATGAGCTTCCAATATAGGTGCAAAACAAGAAATATAATATAATATAAGTAATGTAATATAATCATTCATATTTATGTTAATTTATCTCACGATTTGCAGAAAACGTCACTATTTGATAGAAATGTTATCAAGCAACAACTTAACCAAAAACATTCATATGAATCTAGGTTAATGTGATTTTGCACACATATAATCAATGATATCATCATCATATAACAAAACAGTAATTTGAATTTATAATGTGCATGCATGACGCTGTTACAGAACATGAACACAAAAGTCACAAGGCTATACACATCAGATTCTGACAACTGAGAGAGATAAAGGTAAGGAACTCCTTCAAAAACATTATGTACAAATTGGGATGACACATTGAGTTTTATCAATTATGTTCCAGTCGCATATAGTCGACCACAAAAGAAAACGCGCCTCATTTTCAACAGAGTATACAAATTACGGCGGAGAGAGTAAAGGTGATTTTGAATGTCTTTGATAGACACATGTTGTGTGATGATGCACTCTCAAAGTATGATGCTTTTATTTTTCTGCCAGTTCAAATACACTTTGGGTTCTAAATTCAAATTTTCGACAATGATATTTAGCCCGAAATTTTGCCATTTAAGTAAAATAATTAAAATGTAGAAATTAATTAATTAATTAATTAATTAATTGACGCAGCATTAATGTATTACATCATAAAACAAGGCACCAAGGTCCGTTTTGACTATGCTGTCTCTTCTTGATAATTATAAGAAGTTCCAACATAACGGTTTCTTAGACGTTTTTATAACCCCTGTTTTTTTCAGAAATATGAACATAAAATGTTTTTCCTATTCAAAGTTATTTCAGTTGACCTCTGAATACATTGTCAAGCTTTGTTTCAGTCATATCTGTTACTTGCGGATTAAAATATCTGATAGTTTGTATGGTGACGTTTTTGCGGTTGAGTGTAGTTCATAAAGGGTATGTATTTCATATGTATGCAATTGATTTATGATTTTTTATTATCAGTTGTTACTGGTATGATTTTCAAAAATTAATACTAAATACATGAGATATATATTTATCTTCCTTAAAACTTTAAATCTTGATTGCCCCATGTTTCCTATTCGATCAAATATATAGTTATCGTGTCACAGAAGATTAACAACATGGGATGCAAGGTTTATCCACATGGCTTGTCCCCTTTCATAGGGTAATATCGGTCTCGTGTGGATATATATGTTACAAACATGTAGAATGTTCGTGTATGATGTTAATTATTTAGATTCGATTAAATGAGCTATATTTTATTGTATGTGAACTACGACTTGAAAAAATAGTAAGACCAAAATGGTTATGCTGAGTGCATGAATGATACATAGTTGAATATAAGCAGTCTCTTTCCGCTCTTTTACAATTTCATCTGTGTCAAGAATTCATAAACGTTACTTGTTTACGTTTTATTGAATGGTCTTATCACTAATATGCATAATCACATAATCCATTAGTTATCTTGTCGCTTAATTTTGCAAAAATATCCCTGAAACTAAGAGCTCCTTCCTCGAGTTGCTTGCGTGACAACTCCCATTTCTATCAGCAGAAATATATTGCATAATCGTCAAAATGAGACAGAAGGACTATAATAGAGTTCTTGCCTATGGATATATTTCTTTTTTTGCAGATAGATGTATGACAAGAGGAAGTGTAAGAAATTAAGCTTGGAATTAATGTATCCTCTTGAGCGTTTATGCAAGACTTTGTAACGAATGCATGTCAACAAGAACGAATATTTCATCTATTAATTTTAATCACAATAGTTCTTGAAAATGTGTTTTAAATCAAATATATTTATAAGAAAACTGTGATCATACATCAAACTTGTATTCTTCAATTGTTATATTTTAACAAATCATATCAAATCGATTTATACTTGTACTTTTTTGCTATTTGTAAGTATTTAGTGGGAGACGTTAATGTTGTGTGTTCGAAAACAATGATAACCTATATTTTCGTGTTTAATTTATGGCAATTAAGGTCACTTAAATATCTTTCACATGATTCTCTTCTTTCCACTTTGAATGATCGAAATAACATCTAACACTGTACGTAAATTATCTAAGGAAAATGTTGTCGAGAAAGAACATAAACTATTCCTCAATAAGAGATAACAATTATGATTGCAAACAGAGACTATATGGTAGATCGTTTTTTAGATACATTTTTGCAAACATATTCATACTTAATGATATCATTTCAAAAATGTGTTCAAAGGTAACTTAATTTTCCTTTTCACATGAACTTAATTTCCTCAATTTTATCAGATGATTTTGTTTCGCTGTATTAGGAAACTTGCATAATTCTTTTATTGCATTTTGCAAAGTTTATTAAGTAAGCTCTTAAAACGTCAATATCCTGTAAATTGCAAGTTAAATTCTGTTTTTGTCATTGTAAACTGTATGAACACTATCGTTTTTGTTTATAGACCGACGACGGCTTAGACCCTAAATAAACTTCTTCTAATGACACGAGTTATCAACACCAGACATACATCAGTTTGAAAACATCGTTCTGTTTAGGATAAGATTCGTCTTTGGACTTGGTCGCTTTGCGTGCTGTTTCCTATTAGTCTGCTACAGACATTATATAATGAGACATAATATCTACACTTCATCTATTGCTTATACATTATGCTCTTTACTGGTTTTATTATGAGTTAGAAGCTGCAACATAATTCATTCATAATTCATTTTCAATTTACATTACATATGTATGTATGTATTTATGTATTTGAATTTCATCTGTTTAATGTGTATTGGTTTGATTACATATGAGCATGAATTGTTCTTATGTTTATTTTGAATTCGCTTGAATACATATGACCATGAATTGTCCATATGTTTATTTGAAATTGATTTGAGTTTTTATAATTATTTTGTTGAAAGAAAATTTAACATTTTCGTGAAAATGGGAGAATCAATAGCATCTATCTGGCAGAGTATTGCGTGATGTGTTTTATACCTGACACCTACATCATGTACCTCAATGATCTGAATGTGGTTTCTGCAATGATGTGTCCTATCACGCTTGATATTGGACAGTGTACTTTTCACAAACAGAGGATTGTGTGGAGCGACCACTACCATTGACACAAGCATTTCCTATTTTCAATTAACATTTCAGAGTGAAACTGCAAGCAAAGAAGAGCACAAAGGAACAATCTTCCTCTCCATTACTTTTGAACAATCCCTTGAACGAATTAAAATCACTGAACCGTCTCCCTTGATGGTAGGAAATACATTCAACTGTTTATCTAATGAAAGAGCTCTTGATGTCAGCCTTAGATTTGCTTTTAATGTTTTTCGATTAAACTTCTGTCGGAATACGTGCTTAGAGGGTATTCATTATCAAAAGTATGATTAAATATTTGCCGACTGAAATTATTGTGCAAACAGATGTGCAGGAGCTGTAGATCAATTCCCCCAGCATTATTTGAACTGCTCTTAATTACTGTTTCTAGATAAAATATTGAAACACGTATTCACGTTCAGTACTATACACAAGTTAAATATTCCTATTCGCAAGGCGAATAATTATTAACAAATACTTTCCAGAATTGAATATAATCACACGAGTTTTTCTATCATTGACTAATTTTGAAAATTTTAAAAACATGGCATTGAATCACTTTTCTTAAAGAGCTTCCAAAAAAAGGATCCTAGATTTAGCGATGGTTGATCAATTCATGATTCAATGAATTGCTATTATGTATAATCGAGGCATTTATTAAAAATGAGAAACGTCATGCTGATGCGCTTTTGCAAACCTTTTGATAGGAATATGGTTAATTTAAGTAGGACCAATTACATCCCATTCCTTTATTCTTCCACAATTGCCAATGAAGTGACCTTATGTACAGTTATTCTAGAATATCTAAATGAATATTTTCGTCATTGAATGTAATATAAATTATCTCAAAGCTAGTTCATATAAGCCATCTATGTTTACCACGGCTTCTATTCTACTTAAGATACGTGATTTTGGATCATATTTTAACCATTCAAATTCAAACACTTTCGTTTCATATCTAATAACTCGTATGAGATATATACATTTGTAATTCGACGAGGCATTCTTTCTGAGAGGATAGTGTCAACAAAGTATGTCATCCTGCAATAGTTCAAATATCCGTCTGTTGACACTTCATGCAATTTCTTGAAGCTAAGTACTCTTTGATCAATAAACGATATTATGTTTGATATTATGTGTCTCAATGAAGGTGTTACTTCTTTTCAAAACAACATGAACAAGTATTCATCTTGAAAACAAAATACTGTAGTTCAGGACAAATGAAAATACCGCATACATGTACAAGTAAAAGCAATATGAGCGTTGTCTTCTCCAACCGCTGATGAATCACTTATCTGAACTCATTCAGTTTAACCTTTAATCAAGTCAGGCCATATTGTAATTTGGTTTACACTTTCAGAACTGCGTGTAGGAATTTCTATTGGTGGTTTGAAATACTAGAGGAATGACATTTGGACATTTAGTTTCATCACTGGAACTTTTGAAAGAATCTAGATTCCTAAGACATCCTTTGGTTATAAACATGGTAAATGTTGTTAACATTTGGACGTATCATGTGTCTGTATTTATTTGCATAGATAAGATCAAGTAACGTTTTTAATTTAAATTTGCTTTGTCATCTGTTACCAATTCTTTGATGTCTGAATATGTGATACTTTTATTACTCTTAGGTGTCAAACGGTTCCCTTTGAACTGTATTGAATTCACAATAAATTAATGTATCACTTTCAACATAAAAGATAGTCTCACGGAATATCAACATTAGAATTATATATAAACTAACGAGCAAAAGAAAGTATAACACTCACTTGTTTTCTATTAATTCAATATCTTAAGGAAATGAGATGCATTTAATTATGGCACGATACAATAACTCACATCGACAGTAGTTTGAATGACGTAACTAATTTGTTAACTAAAATATCATCTTTTAGACAGGGGTAAGAAATGAAATTTACACCAACATGACCCCTGCCATGTTTAAAATTTTGTAAATCTGTGCAGAACGAGGCACTTTATTGATTTTTACAAAGAATATGTGTTATCTGTCGATGAACAGTTGTGTTTAACAAAATTAATTTTGAAGAATTTGTAAATTTTATATTTAAATTGCTAAAAAAAATAAATTAAAAACACGTAGATGTATTCTTTGATTGATTTAATTTGTTGGACTAATTTCCAACACTATTCACCTTTTGAATACAACGCCTAAAACGCGTAAAAATTTGTCTATGAAAATTATACCTATGATAAATACAACTGAGTGTTATACTTTCTTTTGCACGCCAGTTTAAAATAGAGCAAGATTTCCGAAAAGAATGAGTGGATGGAGAAATGAAACGCGTTTTGCTCTTCCATAATCAATCCAGTATTTCGACCCATGTTTCCCAAACAAACGTAGAAGTTAAGATAACTTTAAGAATAGTAATTGCTTAATCCCTATGATCAACAAAGTTAGTTAAGGGACAGCAACACAATAAGCATCATCAACAGCAAAGCCAACACGAGAGGAGGCAGAGACACAGTTTGCTTACCACACTGTGGACTGTTAATGTCTAATTTGAATAACGACTTGTTATCATTGTCTGTGCAAATATTCATGTATTTACATGCATTATTTGAGACTGGTACTATTGCTAGTGTTTCGAATCGAAAGTGATTCGTTCACTTGTTACTGTAGATTTTACCACGTCAAATCCTTATAGATTTCTTTTGATGATATGTAACTTAAAAGCGTTAATTAATAACAAGTATGCTGCAAAGCAACGTCACTTGACACATCTTGAACACTTACTAACAATACATTTGTTCTTGTGACCATTGATTTGGATATTTAAGTACAGTCACAGTTTGTAAGGTCAGAGAAAATATAACCATAAATTAAAATGTGACACATACATGTACAGAAACAAATGTTATATATCCATAAACGTGTCGGATAGAAAAGGAAGTGGGGTTGCAAAAGTGAATAAGTGAACAAATGTTTGTATAAGTCCTAAATTGTGAATAATTTTAATCTGTTTAAGAATATGTATATAAATATGTGCATGAAATTATTTTTTGCAAATAATGGCCATCATCAAATATGGATGAGTTCATACTGAAATAGACATGTAAATGCATCATCAGACTACAGATGAAAATGAAAAATGGCAATGATTCCATGACGTCCATGCCATATATCTATCAATATGTATGGTTGCCTACTGAAATAGAAATGCATCCACTAATTATGTGGTTGAAAAATACTTAAAAGATGGTGTAGATGGCACCTTTGACTACTATATAAGACCCAGACGGTAGTGTATATTCTACACGTTAATAATCAGTGTAATTCCAAGGAGTCAGTGATATATAACCTTAATGGTCAGGACGTCCTGACCTCGTTATGAGGAACAAGCAAGACATTAAGACATATTTTATGGAATAATACATGTATAGTTACCATATAGACCAAAAGGCAATTGCCTACACATAATTATTTTGGTAACGTATGTAAAATAATGTTATAGCTTTCCAATAGCCCCTTTCACATTGTGTGCGTTATAAGCGCTTGGAGAAGACATGGCAGTTATCGCCATTAAATTGCATGGAACGCCTTGGTGGTGGCTGTTGTATTATGGGTAAAGCTGAGATAGGGATAAACCGCTATCTCGAATAAGGATATGTTAAATTGGGTAAGTTAAGGTTCATATTTGACTTTGATAAAAAAAATATTGAATTTGATGATATAATGACTTCTTTAGATATTAATGAGATAATGATATCTCATTTCTTATCTTTAAACAATTAAGTCACAAAAGGTTCCATTGAGATCATTCAAATTTACAGAATTATATATGACGAAGTTACAGAGTGACATATTTACTGCTTGTGAAAACATATCCACATTTCTTTTTCTTTCGTGCTGGTTTATCATAGATGAGTTAACATTGAATGTGCATGTCTGCACGAGGTTTCTACATTATTATTTCTTTTAAATTGAACAATTTAAAGTCATAAATTATCAACAGATTAGAAATGTTTCTATTTCGGATATACTTATATTAATATATGAGGTTTTGCCACTGGAGTCATTTGAATGGCATATGAAGGTTGACACTGTTTCAAATGCACTGCCTTGAAGTATAATCACAATTAAAAAGTGAAAACATAAAGATAACAATTTTTGAAAATCCTGACAAAATATAATTAATTCCCATAACTGAATTAGGAGAGGGTCATTGTTGACTGTGAATGTTTAAAAAAACGATTGAACCCTGTGAATAATATGATTTTATTTGGTGAGTGTTAACGACAGTTCATGCTGATAGCTGGTTCAGTTCCTTCAATTAAGGAGCTTCTGCTTCAGTGTGTATCGATACAGTCTTATTTGCTGGGAGCTGATGAGCATACAGTTCATTTTTGACAATGAAGTTATTGATGAAAATTCCATACAATATTGAACACAATGAATCATATTATTCTATACGGTGAGTTTAACGGAACCGCCACACTTCTAGCATCTCAAAACAGGATACTGGTTTCAATTTTGTACAGCTCCATTAGTTTAGTAGCTCTAATCTTGGTTGCTGGAAGCTAAACAGAAATTCAAGTTGCCACCAAGACTTTAGAAAGTATAAGTCTGCCATTGGTAGTTATTGATAGTATCTGTAAACTTTAAACTCTTCAATGAAAGTTCCAAAAGAACAATTATTCCCTGTGATGTGGACTTGGTGGTTTTTGTGTTGAAAGACACGTTTTATCATACATTGTGGTTTTATCGCTACTATTTCAAAATGTCATAATCTTTTATCAGTAGTTCTAGTAGTTTTCACCAATGTGAGTAATTTCTGAAAGTATCATCTGAAAATCTGCAAACTCAACTAGAGTAATAATTTTGGAAAGTATGTATGTTTATCATCTTTCTTCTGATGAATACATTCTGTCCTTTCGTCAATCTTCTATCAATATATGTATCTTTACGTATGTCTGCTCTAAAAAGCAAATTAAAAATGACAAATTAAATAAGACCAAGTCTGGTTTATGTTCGTGTATGTATAATGTAGTTAAAATGTGTGAGTGTTGATGTATGATATATGTTTTTTATGCTTTCAAGTACAGTTATATACGATCTAGATTACCGGGTAATACCCAACATGGTGATAAGAACAGATATATCATCGCTATTTGGGAAAAATAACAATATGCATCCATTTTTACAACATAATACCTATAATTATGACTATAATTTCACACATAATACAGAACGCGTTATGCATTCTTGACTGTGTGGATTGTTTTGGAAACTTGTTCATTAGTACTCAGATATCAATTTACAAAGATGATAGATTAATTAAATAAATAGAATTTAAATAATAAAATCATGGAAACTTTTCAAAATACATGTTTAAGATTTGGGGTTTTATATTAAATTCAACAAACCAGTTTAAAATGAAACACGTCTCTTCACGCAATTGCCTTCTCTTGTGTCAAACAAAACGTAAGTGTCTCCTGTCTTTAACTTTCTCCATAAGATAAATTCCCCCGTATTAAAATATTACAGAAAAGTCTGTATAATGCTTCTGATGATATTATTCAGCCGAAAGATAGAAGTTCTGCTTTGGTAGGAAAGTGTTTATAAATAGTACTGCACTCTACGTAAGTACTGTAGGAAGAGACTGTATATAACCAGCATAGAAGACATGAACATAAGCAATAAGCAAATACCAATCCAATGAGTCAAAATAGAATCGTTTTGATTATGATAGGGAGGGAAGCGCCACACGTTACAAGGTTTTACTTACTGATCGTGTCATGACTGACGTACCGTTGATTAGTATGCCTTACCACGTGACAAAACGTAGTTTGATAGCAATATTAAATCAGTTTTTTAATGGTGATAATACAATTTGACTCTGGAAAGATAATACTATAATTAATTAGACAAGAGAAAGGCAACATTTCACAATATTCATTTCTTTATTGTGAATATCGGGGTATACATGTATGCTTACTCTTTGTTAAGACTTTGAACGTAAGGTGAATGGAGGATGAAAAGTATGCGGGCAAACATATTCATGTAAATGTAAAAGAGGAGATATTGCTTTAATATTTCCTCGTCTACTTTTCTAATACATGGCGTTATTATCATTCGAAGCACAAATATCACAAACGAAAGAAATGAAAAAAATCCTTAAGGTATTACAAACAGTTTCGTACAATCAATAATTACATGTTAGCAAACAATATGCCTTAAATCCCTCTTTTCACCTTCATGTACTTTCTATATATGAGTATTACTAATTAAGACTGTGGTTTGCATGTTTAAAGCAATCTCAAACTTTTTGATTAGAATAAGTGTTACCTGAAACTTGAAACGAGTTTTCCAGAAAGTTTTGAAGCAAGTCTTCCAATTTAACTTTTAAATTCAACCCTTATTCAAATTGGCTTAAGATACTTACATCTTTTAGGTGTATGCCAAACATAGCATTCTCATTTAAACCGTCAATACTAACTGTAGTATTTGATGTGACGTTTTTATTGTAATTGATTGCATTATGCATTATGCCCAACAGCACAAAACTATTTCGACTTTCACTGATAATGTTATATATTCTGTGTTATGAGTGTAACAGGAACAATAAAAATTGGAATACATTACTCCCTACACATATCAACAATCCTTGCAGTACTGGCTTTAGTCTGAAACATATTAAATGACACTTTTGAAAAATAAAAAAAGTTAGAAATTATCTTACATTCTTTTTTAAGTTGTACACTGCAGAAAGCAGTCAGAAGTATTTTATGAAGATTTATACATTCGTGACATGTCACATTAGTTTCTTTAGTTCCCAGATAAATGATGTTTTAAAGAAATGAAAGTGTGGCTACAGAGTGGTTTTATCCTCACGAGTGATACATACGTGTATGTAAGCTGATTAGTCAGCACAGTTTGTGCCATTGATGAACAAGCCTAGTTTATTTTCTTTTGTTTCCATGAATACACAAAACTTGAAATACATATATTTTAGACATTTAAAGGTCTATAATTTCAGTAGACATATGGGACAGGTTTTGAGTTGTCTGCAACCAACCCAACCTCTATAATGAGTCAATCTCCAGATCATTTCCCTGGAAACGAATTAACATAATTTGTTTAGAAATCTGAAAAATGGACCTTTTAACCATTTGGTTAGCAAAGATTCAGAAATTTCTGCTCGGGAAAGGAGTATATCCCTGTTTAAAATCTCCCAATACTCCATTATTTTGAAATATCAAAATGCATTCAGAGAAAAATGGAAAGATGTTCTTGTTTGATGGTCGATGTCTGAAGACACAAGAAAATGTAAAACAATCGATGTCTTTAAAAACAAATCACATAATCACAGGTAGACTAGAACAATTGTCCATTTGAGCAGTCCTACATTGGAAATAGTTCCTTTACAAATGGAGCTATCATTTCATTAACATTACCATTATTACTGATTTATGTATGTGCTCTAAAAGACACTGCACTAAATAAACAGCCATCTTAAAAATAAACATTGACCGCCTTCATTAGCATCTCTGAAATTTCCAAATGTTTGAATAAGGAATTAAACAATGCAAAGAAGGTCAATGTTTCCGAGCGGACGCCTTCTTGATTTATTGATGTATTCTGAAAGATACAGCATTGAGAATAACTTTGAAGTATACATCTTAACCTTTAATTATATCCATAAGGAAAACAATGTTCGGAAGGCCATTGTGTCGGACTGGATGGCATTTTGATTTATCGATACGAAATTTAGTGTCAGCACTCAACATATCCAGATCACCTTACAGTCACGTCGAGGGAATTGAAAATATGATAGCGTATAAGAAGCTTACGTGTGAGAGCAATAACATTCAGCAAAGGAATGAAGTTTTAATATAATTGTATAGAAGTGTTATCGTGGCATTTACTTTAAATAATAATATATCGAGATTATTACAGAAACATGTGTGTCATAACGTTAACGAAACCAATGTGAAGTCGTATCAAATGAGGGATACAATGTAATTGAAATGCACCCGTTCTCACTACGTTCTTGAATTATTTTAGAACGGACTCGAACTGTCTGAGAACGGGATGGACGTAGTGGCAACTGTTTGCGAACTTTATGAACTGGCTCGGACGTACTAAAAACGGAAGGGTGCTCCAGAATGTTGGACATGTCCAACGATCTACCCGATCTGAAATTGGACTGGGTACAAACGTACTAAAAACGAGATTGTCGAACTTCGAACGGAATTAACGTACTTCGAACGGAATTACCGTACTTCGAACTTCCCAAGGACGGATGAGGACGTTTTGCAGTCTGCAATACGTTCGTGCACAGTTTCCGTCCATCCCCTCCACACGCAGATCTAACTCGACCACAGTACGCCCTTTTCAGTTGTTATCTCATGTTAATTTGTTCCAAATAAAATTAATTGTTTTTAAGAAGTTGCTACTACGTTCTTACACAGGTCTAAGAGTTCACAATAGGTCCTGGTTACGTCCTATTCGTTCTTTTTACGTTTGGGAAATTCTCACACAGTTTTTACTCCTTTGAAAATACGATAAGGAAGGACGGATATGAATACATGCGTTTTGATACGTTCATCATTTGGGATACATAGTTAACATGTAAAACATAAACATCTTGCAGCTGAAAAACATGTAGAATGTATGGGTTTTTTTAATTTTGGATAGTAGCCGAGAAACAAGAAAAGTGTTGTCCGGTTTATACACATTTCATTCACCATGAAACATTTTTAGGAACATGTTGTCGACCTTAGGATTTTCTCTCCTATGGGGAAAGACGATAACAGGAACTTTTTTGGGACAAGAAATTGATTAACTATGGCCAATCTATTTTGTCCACACTAATCCATTGAAGATTTAAACTTTTCACTTTGAAACTGAGAACGGGAATAAGAACGGGCAAGAACGTGCTGAAAATTTACATAAATGGGGCCAGGACGTGATTGCGGTACAAGAACAACGTACTGAGAACGAAATGAAAACGAGAAGAACTGTCTGAAAACGAGTTGATCGGGAGACAAACGGGTTAGAACGGTATTGTGCGTATTAAGATCGAGATAGGTCTAGTTGAGAATTGATAAAAACTGACTGATAACGGATTTGAACTGATTGAAAACGTAATAAACGGGGAATATTATCCCATCTAAGCGTGGTAAGAACTGTCAGAGAACTGGGTAAAGACTAGATGGACTTCCTAAGAACTGCCTGTAAACGTACTTAGACTGTAGTATGGAAACTTATAAACAAAAGGTACCCGTTTCTGTCCCGTTCAAGGTCGTTTTACAATAATTTTTGGACGGAGTAGAACGTAGTGAGAACTACCTTGGTGTAACTTAGGCATAACATAAAATGAGATACCGAAACGAGAAAATGTTGCGTTCTTGGTACATATTACATTTATGTTTAACCGGATAAATAATATTATTTGGTACAGAAGAGTGGAAATATCTTTGGTTAAATGAATCAACTTCTAAATAATTAATGCCTTTGAATGTATTTGTGAACAATTAGTTTGATTTACACTTTTGAACTTAATGGGAATTTTATATATGTGCAGCGATGCTTGTGATCATACTGAATTTAAATTTGTGAAATATAGAAATAAGTGAAAGACATTGCATAACCTCTAATGTGTCATTGTTTGGGAATCCGAAAGTTTGACAACAATCTCTAATATTTTGTCTGTTAAATACTTTGAAAATGGGACTGTAAAACGACATTCGTTTATCTGAGGTAAGCCAATGACCTTATATCAAAATTGTAAATGTCTCAACGTGAGATCTTATTGTACCTGAGTTCCCCTTCAAATATATATTTTGAAAAAAATAGCGTGTTTAATTCAACAATTTGTATAATTTGTGCATATATGAATCACTGTTGTCATTTTGCAACGAAAACGAGTTTCCTTCTTATGATATATATAGTTATCAAATTTGATGTGGAGTTAGAGTATAGAGAAGGTTTCCTACTTGTTTCCTACATGTGTGTTACAGAAACGATCACGTGTACAAAGCTCAATTAAAATAGGATCATCATTTTCAAATTGACACTTTTTAAGCCCTGATAATCAGGAAACAGTCGTTTTAAATCATATATATTTTTAACAAAAAGTTAGGACCATCCCAATTTTCAATATTCTGTGTTGAGGTGGGTTGAGGTGAGTTGGGGTTTAACGCCGCTTTCAAGAGTATTTCACTTATATCGCGGCTGTTAGTAATATGGCAGGGAGAAAGCCCGCAACAGCATGTGGCTATGCTTTGCGGTGAAACCTGCTAGCATCGGCTGGAACTAGCGAACCATGGGTGGTACTACGCTGAAATTCAGTGTAATATTGCACCAAAACATTACTGCGTGTTGAACAGTTCTCAAAGTTGACGTGCCCCTTGCGGGATTCGAACCCCGGACCTCTTGATCCGAAGCCGAACGTGCTAACCACTGCGCTATCCCGGTCCGCCCCACCTGTGTTGGGGAAATTTCATACCAATTCATATTGTTAAATGTTTAGTATATCTGTGATTTACCTTCAGCAACGATGAGGATTAGGGACTAGGTATGTGTATATTGTAATAGTTTCATTGCAAATCACCTGGATGTTCAGACAGAAAAACCAAATATTTAAAATGTTAAGGAAGCTTTAAAGAAATTGCATCTTCCAAAAGATTATGTTTATATGCTTCTCTTCATTTGTTCATGACATTGAAAAAGCAAATTCCACTTTCATGCAATTAGTAAAAAAAAAAGTTCGTGACTAATGCTATTTAGATATTGGCAGAGAATCATCAAATATGTATTCTCAGCAGGGATGTCATCACTGCCAGACATACTAATATAGTCGGGACTCTTGCAGACAGTTATGGCATGTTATTGTACATTAGGGGACCATTTCTAGCCATTCTCGTCTCATAACATATCTACTGCACTTGAATCAGATGATCATAAACGGAATTAAAATATTTACATTTTGACATTTTATCTGTATCGATTTAGGAAGAGACTCATATATTCTACTGTAGCAAAGGTTCCATATGAGAAATCGAACTGGCCAGTTGTGTTTTTCAAAACTATTTTGATGAACATATTTGTTCAAAATGTTAAATACCTTTGGAAGCATATCACCTTCACTACGGGCATGGTATTCGCAACTTTGTTTGAAGATACGAAGGAAAAACTAAGTAGTTTCTCAAACCAAATTGAAATTTTTGTTGTCCCCCGCCGCCGCGAAGCGCGGAGCGGGGGACATGGTAGTCAGCTCCGTACGTCCGTCCGTCCGTACGTACGTCCGTCCGTCCCTACGTCCGTCCCGCTTCTTGTTAGCGCGATATCTAATGAACCGCTCAACCTAGAATCTTCAAACTTGGTACCAGTCTTCATCTGGGGAATACGCAGACCTGAAAAGTTTTTGGTGACCTTGGCGTCATTTTCAAGGTCACGGCGAGACTTTGACCAGTTTTGAAAATGTTGTTAGCGCGATATCTAATGAACCGCTCAACCTAGAATCTTCAAACTTGGTACCAATCTTCATCTGGGGAATACGCAGACCTGAAAAGTTTTTGGTGACCTTGACGTCATTTTCAAGGTCACGGCGAGACTTTGACCAGTTTTGAAAATGTTGTTAGCGCGATATCTAATGAACCGCTCAACCTAGAATCTTCAAACTTGGTACCAGTCTTCATCTGGGGAATACGCAGACCTGAAAAGTTTTCGGTGACATTGACCTCATTTTCAAGGTCACGGCGAGACTTTGACCAGTTTTGAAAATGTTGTTAGTGCGATTCCCATTAACCGCTAGAACTATTGGTTTTAAATTTAGTATCAGTCTTCATTTGGGGAATATACAGATACCAGTCGATTTGGTTGACCTTGAAATTATTTTCAAGGTCACTACAAGACTAATTGTCAAATGTTGTTAGCACGATATCTCATGAACAGCTGTACCTAGACTCTTCAAATTTGGTACCTGTCTTCATTTGGGGAATACGCAGACACCAATCGATTTGGGTGACCTTGACCCCGTTTTCAAGGTCACTACCATCTTCCCAATGCAAGGCATAACTCTTGCCAGTCTCCATTACTGGCTGATTTAGGCCTTGCAGTATTTCCTTAAGAAATCTGTGTTTAGAAATCCAGGCCCGCTATGCATTTCCAGTGCAGCGATTCACTGCCTCGACACAAGAAAGCGAGGGAAATACCGCAAGGGTTAAATCAGCCAGTAATGCAGATTGGCAAGAGTTATGCCTTGCGTTTGGAAGTTGGGTCACTACAAGACTTTGACCATTTTAAAATGTGTGCCCGATATAACAATAATTGAATCAAACATGTAAATGTCACTACTCGGTACAAGCTGTGTGTCCATTCTTTTAACTCATTTCTTAATTGCGGCGGGGGACATGGTCACGTTTGTGACAATTACTTGTTAACATGTTTATGCATCCCTTCCTACAATAAAGATGCAGTATTGATCTACTATAAATGACAATAACAATGTTGTATACGAAGATTGTAAACTGCATTCGAAGACTGTATACTAAGAATACGACGTTGAAAAACCTTACAGGAGCTTTCCTACGAAATACTATCTTATTCCTGATTTATTCCTGACAGTCAAAGGATGTAATGACTTTTACACGGATCTAGCGAAACAAGATGACTTAGTTCATCAAGTCTACAGCGAAACACTTGGGAAACTGATATCGGCTCAAATATAAGAAGAGTGAAACATGTATACAACAGGTTTCCATTTCGAAACAATGCTAGTTGTAAATTGCAAAGCATCTGTATACTTTCAACAGTACGAATGTAACCATTAAACCTTTAATTTGACTGTGAAATAAACCCTGTGTCATAACCAATTGGGATGGTTTAGATTAAAAACAGGATCAATTTAGAATCGAATATAATAAATATTGAATTACATGGTTACACAGAAAAGAGAAGTGATTTTGTATTGTTAATAAACACTTGATTTATACTTGATTTCTACGTAAACGGTCTTAAATCTGTTTTACAATACACCTGTAAATTTAGGAAACAGCTTCTCTGCACTGGTTGTTGGTACATGTATGATCATTTATTCCTACTGGTCCTCATTCCATGCATACAAATACATTATTTAGATACCTATCTGTTGACTAGACCTACTACGCCTGCCTCCTCTTTAAGGCATGCTATTCCAACATCACAGACAAAACTTAAAACACTGAAGTAGGGGATGCGTAAAATCCCCCTTCCAAGGGCGTAAGTCAGTTGGTCTCGTGACGTCACTACCGGATGTATTCAATCTCCTCTCAGTTGCAAGACAAAACAGTCGCTTATGTTGTCGCTCTTGACACTGGGTACTTTTAGAGGCTTTTACTAACCTTACTTCTTATTTCGTCTATAATTTATTTGTCAGTTGGGCCTTCCGATAGCTGGTCGTTCGCTTCCTTTGGCTTTCACCATCAACTGTTACTAGTCCTTCACCTTCGATAGTCGGACCCTTCGACAGTTAGGTGTATCGGCCCACCAGTGTGAGGCCTTTATACTCAACTCGTCTTACACTCGTCTCCTCCGGTGGTGTGACCCGACGCTAGTCGGACCATCCGGTGTTAGGTTTTTCTTCTACACATTCTCCTTCGAACGATTCTACATTCAGACACTTCAACATCGAACCCTTCGACATCGAACCCTTCGACGTCGATCGAACCCTTCGACGTCGATCGAACCCTTCGACATCGAACCCTTCGACATTCGGCTTTGGACGCTACGGGTTTAGCGCCCCGGTATTTGCCCCTCCCGATAGCCTCCGTCGTCTAGCCTTGCATGTTCACTCACTTAAGCGCCTCGTCGTCTACGTTTGTGAGTGTACACAGTTTTAAGTTTCGTCTGTGATAAGGTTGAAATAGCATGCCTTAAAGAGGAGGCAGGTAGGTCTAGTCAATAGGTAAGTATAAATAATTACTTGTAATCAAAAACGTACTATTTTCTAGATTCTGTTATGTTAAAACTGAATAGTATATATAAAACTGAAAATTTGTTAACTGTGCTATTTATATCACATTGAAATATATTGTATAAATAAGTATTGCATAAGTGTTTGTCCCTCGTGAAATCATTTTGGTTTGTCTGTCAACAAGGCTCGTGATAAACAACATTGTTTCACTCGGAACATAAACTTGATATGAAAGGAGAAGCTCTTTCACATTACTTCATGTATGATCAATAATTTATGCATGTATATATTAGGGCAGACATGATAACAGTATACACTTCCAATCTGAAACTTTATAATATGTGAACAAGTTCAGCAATGTCTCATCAAACAAAGAGGTAATATAAATTTGCGATATTATAACACAATTTAATGTTAATGAATGTATATACACGATCAGACATAATAACGAGATATATCAGTCTCACAATATGGCGCAGGTCGAAAGTCAGCATATTGCGACTGATTTGGTATTCTCTTCATGTACCAATTAATGTCATATACATAGCGTTCTAAGTTATTGAGTGATTGGTAATGGAAAGCGACAAGCAACATTAACTATGAATTCCTGGTAGTTTAACATTTTAGCTGTACAGCATGATAAACAATTGATGATATACCGACTGCAATATAATACCAAATTATTATCACAGTGAGTAATATTCAATGATGCCAAAATACCACCGAAGAGTTTCGTCGGTTTGATGATAACAATTTGATTTAAATGAAATAATAAGAAGAAGAAAATTTCAATAGCAAGAAAAAGTTAATAAAAAAAAGATATCTACGGATAACTGTTAAAATATTTATTCTAAAAATTGATATTTGACAGACTCATTATAATTCCATGCTCCCTTTCATCTGTCAGGCATGGTTGACCCGAATGTACCACTAAACTCGATATTTATTTCCATGCTTAATAATGTGCGTAAATCCTATCCACATTGCAATTTCATTTCTTCCTTAATTTCTTTTTATAACAGACATCAATGTTACATGTAGAATGTTCTACCCTAGGATGGCAGAAGAGATTCAACATATTTCCAGATTCTTTTACATGTTTTGCAACACTAGGCAGACATTGCATTCGCTCATATATGTATACCCTATGTACAAAAGAAGTTAAGAAATAAATGTTAATTTACAGTGTTTTAGGATCTACAAGAAAATATAACTTACCTGCAGGGACAAGAAGAAATAAGTCAAGAAAGATTATTTTAATATTACATCCATATAACTTATCTTTGCTTTTTCTACAAGTTATATTTGTTTCAATGGTCTCGATGTTATGCATATAATGTCTAAAGTGATTAAAACTTTGTTGCTTTTTTAAAATCTTACAATGACAATAATAGTAGGTAAAAACATCGTCAGTGTATTCTTAATTTAACAATTTAAAAAAAACATTGTCCAAAGCTTTGTACATCGACCAATCTTAGTCCTAAAATCAATCAATAATACGCAATGTTTAGGCAACACTTAGTTTCAGGCTACAATGATAACAAAGTATCGTTTCTTGTTAGCTAGCTGAAGTGTAGTATAACGGTCCATTCCATTCATCAATTGTACCTGTTCAAAAATAAAATATGTTTTAAAAATGTTCATGAAAAAAAACAACATATTTTTAAATTCTTCCTGGATTAAGACTGATAACCCTAATAATTATTTGCAAACAAAACTGACAATGGTAAGTAGGTCGTCATAAGGTGTGTTATATGACGCTGACAACATAATATTACTGATTGTAAGAAAATGCATAGATAATCATAACTTTGGTATTCATGCAGCTGGCTGTACAGGATTCAGTAAGATTTATAACCACATCTCATTGTCTTTATCTAAGTACACGAAAGCATGACAGATTATATCACATTACATATCAAATTTCAGTAGATGGAAAACGTGAATAGTAATTAAAAGATGAAAAGCAATTCTATATAAAATAAATGATAAAGAGAGACATGAAATGAAAATCACAACCATTGAATTTTGTAATTTGGACAATGTATGATGTATATCTCATGTAAGAAGTGCGAATAATCATGCACTACCACGCCTAATTATAGTATGGCTTTTTCAAGTGTCATTTCTATTTCTTGCAAATCAGACTTTACTATCAATTCTCTGAAGATGAAGCATAAATTATCGAAGCAGAATGTAAAGAACAAACAGAGTAATCATAATAAAATTATTTAAATCTGCCAGTGTGTGCTCTTTACGAGATGGTGCTCATACTTTAGTACCGATTTATTAATTAAAGATTCACATATAATTTGATGTTATTATACCATTATGTTATAATTGTTAAACATATTTCATGTAATTGTAGATAATGCAATAGTTTCAATGAAATTCAACAGTGACAATTTTGCAGTGATTAAAATCATACTTTGAAAGCTTGATGAAAAGGGATCTATCATTTAAACTGAAAAGAGGGAATCAGGTAAAATAGAAATATTTCAATATGGTTTAATGTTGTTGACTTATTCATATACAAAATTGAAAAGTCCACAAGGGAGCACCAGTCTAAGAACAAAATGAGAAGCCCGTTCTGTAGCAATTTCTGTTTTCATAGTTTTCAAAATAACGATATATCTATCATATGTCATAATGGAAATGGTATTTCTCTACATATCACGTTGAGTGAGTGCTTGTGTCGTTTTCACATTCAATCCGCTCCTTTATGTGTATTTGTAATTGAAAATGGAGACTTTTATGCTTCGAGTCCACCAAAGTAGTGTCGGTTACTCAACGTGATCAAAGCAGTTCATATTCTATATAATAGTAATCAATGCCAACTGTTTTGTTACGTGTCTGGAAATCCCGCAATTTCATTTCATAGATACGGCATATTTCCTTTCATGTTTCATTCTACAGATGTCCAAATGTGTCGAGAATATTTCTGTCAGACATTGACTTACAACGTTACCTCTGTCTGAGCAAGGTGACAAGATATGGTAATTCAGATTGTCCACAATGGTTTCCTGACACCTTAATCTTTTATTTCTGTGAATATCCAGTCACACTACACATTTGAAGTACGTTTTATTTCTCAGAGAAACATATGTATTTAATTGCATATATATATATTTTGACCATATAGACGTACAGGGACAACAATCTACAATTCAGAATTCCCATTGGCCAATGAGGCTGAACACAACGATATCAGCTTTCTGAGGTTTTTCCTAAATGAGAAGAAGATGAAAATACTTATTTTGGGTCACAGGATCACTAAATCTACAATTTATTGTCCCCGTTGGCCAAGAGGTCTGTACACAACATTTCATATTTCTTGGGCTTTTCGTACTGAAGAAGATGAAAATAGTTTGTTTTAGGTCGTGGTCCAGATGGACTGATTTGCGTATGGATGGAGGGATGGGCGGACGACGGACGCCATGCCATAAGCATCAAGCCTTTCAGGCCAGATATCCTAACAAGCTACAAAGAAACCCGTGTTATTATAACATTATGAACGGCACATCTGAGTCCGTAGAATTGGCAAAGAAGCGATGACAGTCCGATTTATCGCCAACACATCACTACATCACCAATATCATTATATTTGAAGGTGAGGTACAGACAACAAACGTATCACGTATCTATATAGACGGTCAACAGATAAAATCTTAAGTATAAAATCAGTGATGTTTTTGTATAACTGTTTTAAAAGAACGCCTTCAGAATCTTTAACAATAATAACGATCAATTTCAAAGGCAACTTTCGACGAAGACAACTCAGCATGCAACAACCCGTGTGTGCAGTGTATTTGCTAAAATGTGTATGTGGAAATAGATGTTCTGCAATGTATGAACACACAACCCATTACTTATAGTTTAATCACAACTATTGTAGACATTCATATACTTATATTAGATTGAACAAGATGTGTTTGTTAAACACGGATGTCCCTGGATATACCAAAGTTATGGCCAAGGTTAAAGTTTTCTGAAGATGTCCATTGCGGCAAGGTCAAGGTCACAAGGTCAAATATGATGACCTCATGTGAAGGTCTCATGCCAAGTATGAAAGCCCTAGCTTTGAGCAATCCAAAGTTATGGCCATGGTTAAAGACGGACAGACAGACGGACAGGTGAAAAACAATATACCCCCGGCAACTCCGATTCGGGGGCATAATAAAACAGTACGTGGTTGGGATGTACAGCATTAAACTGATCCAAATATTAACATCTGAGGTGGTCGTTGACTGTTGTTATCTAAGAATAGAAGTGAAATACAGGACATCTAGGCATCTCCAGATTACTTTTGATTAACGTCAAGTAAATTAAAATATGATACTGTATATTACTGATTGTATTTAGATTGAAATTAGTAGTCACTGTAGATTGTGCTAGATTTGGATATGCTTTTGACACATTGCTTATGACAATATGCTATCACAATAAATAAAAGTTGTCATTTCAAGATTCTAGCAATTTTCGTAAGAATATATAAACATATAAAGAATATGAAATGCATATTTTAATAACAAACAGTCAACAATTTCTTAAATTTTCAAATTCAAAGTGTACATATTCGATTGATTATGAGGCATATTTATGCAAATGAGCTACCCGCGGAAGGAAGGCAGGATGGGTCTGTTTTGGTCCAATTTTCAATGATACACAGTATCTCCCTCCAACACTTGAGATGTTTGGCATGTCTGGTGGGTTTGCTTACGAATATTTTCTTCACTTGTTCCTTGTGATGAAAAGAGCGTCAGTACAAAACACATCTAAGTTTTTAAAATTATTGATGTTCTACTGGCATTTAAGACATTTAAGTTGGCAATCGAATGGATTTTTGTCATGTTCAATGGTTACTTATTATCGTCTTGGAGATGATTGTGTCTCGCGTATATCCTTGTTATGGAAAGGTGCTTACTAATATTGAATGTATTTTCCGAAACTGAGAACTGAGAAATTATGAACTGAATTGGTACATGTCTGAGCATCCCAGTATAAAAGGTTCCCAATTGAAAATTCACAAGTTCCGCATTGAGATCCAGAATGCCAACGCTCGTTTCAATTTGAGATGTTTAAAAAAAAAAATCTCTTTTGGTAGTAAATGCGGACAACTGTTTCTGACTTCACACATGGTCACGAACTAATATGTTTTATATTTGTATTCATTGGTCATATATATAATTACAAAATATGAAGGTGCCAAGTATGATTGGTTGATAGTTTATTTTGAATATTCCAAAAGTAATATACCAACAATAATAGTACATTTGTAAAGCGTTATTTCAATGCCTTGGCTTGCTCAAAGCGCAAAATTCGTATCATTACCCTATAGGAATTGTACTTTCGATATCTAGCGTTCCGCACGACCGTATTCAGGTTCCCATTTTAACAGCTGGGTGGACTGAGTGCAATGTTGATTGAGTGCCTTGTCCATTAACAAAACACACTCAGGTCACACACGTCTTGTATCACTTCTAAGTTATATATTTCATATTTGAAAGCCGATTTAATACTTTAAAGGGGCAGTAGCACGTTTTTTCGCTGAAATATGTTGATGAGTTGGATTTGAAAAATAATGTCACCAATAATAAAACACCCTTCCCAAGTTAAAAAATGAGTAAACATGGTTCCGTAAAGCAAAGACAATCGTTTTTGTCATTCGAAATAATAAAATGTGTTCACACTAAAATGGTCGCCATGCAATTTCTGCTTTATACGCAACATCGTTATTACCACTACGGATAATTGGTTTGTATAATGAGATGTTTACCCTCTAAAAGTAAATTTAAATGACATAAACTATCATTATAAATGTGAAATTTGAAAAAATACAATTTGCAAAAGACATGCTACTGCCCCTTTTAAAACCTCAATGTATGCATCATGAAACATAAAATGACATGCAACACTATATTGAAAACACAATGTGACATAATGTGTTCGTGATGTCACTTAGTATCCTACATTGCAAACTTCAATAGATACATACATAACTAAAAAACAATAATAAATAAATTAAAAATTAGTCTCATGCAAAGTAGACTGTTATGTCGAAAGGATTCCTTCCAATTTTCATGTTATAATCTTCGCAATATTACAACGTAATACACACATCATTTTACTTGACCTCATTTTGTCACTCCTTGATTGGATCCGGTATTTCATTTTGCTGTGAGCAATTTCAATCTAAATCTTCACTGAATGAACTGAAAGAATTTGAAGAGGGAATGGATTTACTGGATGTACTATATATGACTGATGTAATACACACACCAATTTTACTTGACCTCATTTTTAAAATTGTTAAAGTGCACAACTGTTGTGTATCGCTAGCTTTGCAGCATTTGAGTCAGTGCAAAAAAACACTAGAATACGCAGCAAAATAAATGATCCAGATATATCAAGATATGTATTGGTATATATTAATCATATCACGATAACATAAAACTTTCTAAATTCCCTAAATACCGAAGTGCTGCACAAAATAATGAAACATATTAACGAATTGAATCATTTACAAATTGTTTACGATTTGACTACTTTCATAATTTTGATTTTGTAAAGCATGCTTTTCGACTTCTATCATAGTGCATGTCTTGTCCCTTGCACGATATTAATTTCTCTTTCCATGTTCAATAGACCACAAAATTTGAAAGCTGAGATTGGACTATACTGGTATTCAGTTCAATTGAATCTAACATGTGGGTATCATGTATAGATCGGACATATCAATCAGCCTACAGTCACTCCTGATTGGATCCGGCATTTCATTTTGCTGTGAGCAATTTCAATCTAAATCTTCACTGAATGAACTGCATTATGTGATGACGGAATGGATTGACTGGATGAATGCTTCTGGTATCCGGCATGTGCCAGTATCATTGTCTGTCACCTGTTTTTTTTATATATTATTCGAGTTCTATATCAATCCATGAAACCTGTAATTGAAACCCAGGTTATGTTCCAATAAACCAAAGCAATATGAATGGAAGATGAGTTTCATGACATTTTATATGCCAGACATCTCCATCTGCTTCAAATCACCCTCTGCAATGGGACAAGTAGATTATATCATGTTAAGCATGTTGTATATCAATCATTGAACAAACGGTATCAATCATGAAGCAATAAAATCACTGAATATACGTATATTGTTGTCTGCTTAATGTTTATTATTATCTCGCCGAACGAAAAGAATTAAATTTTACACCAACAAAACCTGTACAATCTTTGTATATTGTATATTGATGTATTGCATTGATTGATGTTGAGTAAAATAATTTATTTCTGTATTGTCTGTTTCAGCGGTTATGCATTTGCAAGGTTGCCTTTGATGACAAGTTTGACTTTTAGCACCCCGTTTCATATTGATATTTAGAATAATAGGTATGATGTTATAATATATATAATATAATATTCTCGGAAGTCATTATTTTAAATAAGTTTAGATAAACTTATTAAATACAGTCCCATCGTTATAAAAAGTATTCTCAGAAGTCATTATTTTAAATAAGTTTTAGATTAACTTATTATTATTTTTGTTGTGATAGGCACAAGAGCCACACATGTTGAGTGTATATATTTTGGGATTATGTTCACACTAATATCATTTACACAAGTATTCTTTGAGAGTGATATCAAAATGCCTTCAATGAGTTTCAATCAGAGCTCCACTGTACATCATGTAAAACCTGGCACAAAACGCGCTTTGTTCAATAAGATTGGTTCATGTCAAGTGTGCACTGTCCATCATTGACCGGTATGGATGCCATTTTCGTAAGATAAAAGTCATTCTTGAACATCTGGTTAATATAGTAAAACCTCTGGTTAATATAGTAAAACATCTGGTTAATAAAGTAAAACAGTACATGACTTTTGTTAAAAAATGGCAGGCAATGGTGAGATCAGGTCACTCTCTGAGAAAAGTTGCAGGACATTTTCACAAACCGATTGGTGTCTCAGCTCGCTTACTACTGTCAGACTGGCGACGTTGCAACGATAAAAGGTCGAGGACAACCGTATGAGACCACACCTAGACAAGATCGAATGCTCTTACGGCGTGCTTACAAGATCGGTTTAATTCAGCATCGAACATCACCACAGATCTGAGGTCTATCAATCTTTATTTTCAGTACTTAGAAGGCCTCAGGCCTATAGTACAAGATATACAGTGCACTGACATTTCATGAAATAATGTGATTTCTATGTACAAACGCATAAAAGATAAACATGGACAGGTTTTCAATTTCTTCTTTGTTTACACTGTTTAAAAGAAGAGACAATTTTTGCTTATTTGGATTTACATAGTATTTTTCTTTGATATATTTCTTTCGGATGATGCTGTACAAAGGACAAATCAGTAAAAAATGGTATTCATCTTCTATAATATTAGACTTACATATTTGACAAAATCTTTGTTCTCTACTTATATTGTTATATCTACCCGTTTCAATATAAAGTTCATGAGACGAGCATCGAAATCGTGCTAGACTAATTCTGTATTTCTTTACATTTAAACAAGATAAGTAATATTCGGTATGGATATTGCTTTTAAAGGTTAGGTACGTGTCACATTTACTTGAAAGTGATAATTTTTCCATCCAATTTTGAAAATATATATCTTTTAGTCTTTGTGTAAATTCACTCATGAATTCGGGATCTACACCTATTTCTTGATTTTGCCAAATATTCCCAAATCCCACTGAAAATAGTGTTGCTTTAACGTCGGTAACCCAATTCTTGTGACCATTCTTGTCGTATAAGAGCATCATTTCATAACATTTTTTAGGTAGGCGGTATGATGGCATGTTTAGAAGCTTTATCCAATACCGAATAGCCTTACAATATGAGTGGATATATAAAGGGAATCTGCCACATTCTCCATAAATCATTAAGTTTGGAGTATTTTGTTTAACACCTAAGAACTTTTTACATGCATAAAGATGAACCATTTCTAGTTTTGCGAAAGAATTTAACCCCCAGATTTCTGCCCCGTATAAGAGAATGGGGTATATTTTGGCATCGAATATTTTGAAAAATGTGTTAATGCTTAGGTCACCTAGTATACTCATCTGTCTTATAATACCAACAAGTACTTTTTTCCCCTGTATTGCTGCATAGCTTGTATGAGTAGACCATGATAATTGATTAGTGAAAAATACTCCAAGATATTTGTAGGAATTTGTTTTATCTAATTCACAATCTTTATAATACCATTGTTCCTTCTTCGAAAGTTTTCCACCCTTTTTAAATACCATCACCTTTGTTTTATCCAAGTTAACTGATAATTTTGAATTGTCACAAAAACTTTCAAGTTCATTAATTTGTTTTTGGAGACCTGAAATAGTACTTGAAATGAGCACAATATCGTCTGCAAAAAGTAAAAGGAATATCTGGAAAACATCAGGATGTAGTTGTACACCATGTGAACAGTTATTTTCGATCTGCATAGCCAATTCATTTATGAAAAATGAGAATAAAAACGGGCTCAGTACACAACCTTGCCTCACTCCAATCTGTATATCAAGGGTTTCTGATAATATATTATTATTTCTGACACAAGCTTTGACATTTTCATATATGCTACGCAGAAGGTTATTCATCTTTGGGCTTACACCACTCATTTGAAGGAGGTTCCACAATTTGTCCCGTTTTACAGAATCGAATGCTTTTTTAAAATCAACAAATAAAGCATAAAATTTCCCCCCTTTCGAATGTAGATATCTTTGTATTAAACTCTGTAGAACAAACATATTGTCAATAGTTGTATAATTCTTTCTGAAGCCTGCCTGACATTCCGTTAATTTATTCATAGTCTCACCCCAAAATACCAATCTCTTGTTGATGATAGAAGTGAAAATTTTACTAAAAATACTTAATAGCGTTATTCCTCTGTAATTATTAACATTCTTCACATCACCATTTTTGTGTAATGGTATAATTATTCCCATTGACCAGTCTGTGGGGAATTGACCTGTTTCTAGTATTTGATTAAACACTAAGTCGAGATACGGTATCAAAAGATCAGCCGAGTATCTAAACAATTCTGGTATAATATTGTCTGCACCTGGTGACTTTCCAAGTTTAAGATTTTGGATACTATTTGTTATTTCTTCTCTGGATATAGGTGAATCAAGTATTTGATCGGAAAGTTCTCGGTTTGGATCATACGGTGAATAATCAAGGACATCAAATTGGTCAGTTTCGTTATTTACTGTATTTTCTGAAGCAAAAAGATTTTTGAAGTGTTGGAACCACTCGTTAGTAGAGATTACATTTGTTTTAGGCTTCGGGTTAAGATGTTTTAGCTCACGCCAAAACGATTTGGCATTATTTATATTACTTTCTATCAGGCTTTGTTTATTTTTGTAGTATTCTGTACGTTTACGTTTACAAACAGAATGGTCTATCACACACGCACAGGTTTGTGACCGAACAATACTCAAAGCAGCAGGTCTAAAAAACAGACGACCTTTTGTCGGCGTACGAATGACACAACAACAACATCAGCAACGGCGACTGGAAAGGGTCAATGCAGAGTGCGGGTTTGGCGTCTCCGAATTTATTGAACATTTATGGGCATGTTAGGTCGTGTAAGGCCCCTTCCACCGCGAACATTGGGTGATCTCTTCTAGTTTCTGCAGTATGAGTGGCGTAGTATCCTGAGGGCTACAACAAGAACATTGATTGGAAATATGCCAAGACGTTCCCAGACACTTGGGAGAGCACGTTGGAGCAAAGTCGATACTGAGTTTCTTCATTTAAACTGAAAACAATGACGCGGGTACTCCATGAATATCTTGATTAAAATCAGCCAAAACCTGAAATTTTGTGCGATCCTTTATTATAACTTTTGTAAATTAAAGTAATGATAATGTTTATGTATCATTTAAAGCTGAAGTGCCATGTAAAATATACTTATCCTCGATGTTTTTACAACACATTTGGCACATATGTTGGTTTGAATAAATCCCAAATATATGAATATATGAATATAGATATGTATTTGACATGTAGATATATTCTTAAACCATAGCTCATAGATCATTTGCATTCAGGGCAGGTTATTTACGGATTCCAACACTTCATATATTACCATGTCATAAATGTATTATTATAGAGCCATCAAGTATGTTAGTGTTTCAAATACAAAATTATTTGTGCAAAATATACTTATAACGTCAATCGCTAGAGAAATCTTTTATTTATAACATGACGTGTGATAAATAATGTTCATATTACGACAATGTATCTTCGAGTAACTTCGAGTAAAGCGCGCCAAGGGTATCTGACGTCATATAAACAGAATTCTCTTTATTGCATAAAACGTACTACACAGTAACAAACGTTTCTGAAGTGTGAAGGCTCGTCTGTAGCGCAAGTCGCCATAGCAACCCTCGTGCTGCACGTTCTGCGCCTGCTTCTCTTGCAAGTTACCCTTGTCACACATTTCTGAATGTGACGATTGCTTAATAAACAATGTTTCTAAATGTCCTGAGAATATGCAAATTATCGCCTGTTTAATGTACTTTTTATTGAGATAAGACCAGCAAATTATGATAAATTTTTCTCATTGATTATAAAATACCTAGTTTGGTAAAACATTTATTAAATTATCTGTCGCAAATACATAATTAAATGAAATTGTAAATAAATAACTGTCAAAATTTATATATTTCAATTTCTTTCTTTGCTCATAAACTTTGTTTTTCTTTCTCGCCTTTATATACAGTGTGTGAGTTAGACCATAACCCTTTGCGCTTGAAAATAATAGACTTGATCTATATTTATACTGGAAAACACCTTTACTAATTAGTGCAATTTTTCGGCTTATTTTTGGTCGAAAAAATCTAAGAAAAATTAATTGTATATATTTCAGGTTTTCTGATATCTTCATCAACATCCTGATGGCTTTTTAATCCGGAATCATCTAAAAGAAATATTCCAGAAATGCATGAAGATCATGAAAAAATATTCAGTCAAAATTATATCACAAGTAAGAGGAACTTATTCTGTTAATCACGACTTAAAGTGCCAGTCATGTACAATCAATGAAGTTAATTCTCTGTTAAATTCATTTCAGAGAGAATATGAAATAATTTTAAAAAATCCTTTGACTTTTTAAATATAACAACTTAACGTGCTAAGCTCCTGAATTGACTTGGGAAAACGTGACTCGTGTAATAACAATGAGTAACTTTACATCAGCCAATTTAATAGTAATAACTTACAATAATAATGTGTTTGTGATTGAAATCAGTATATGAATGTATCATATAATGATTTCAATCACAGGCACGTTATTATAACACGTTATTAAAACATCCTAGTATTATAATGATATTATGTTGTTTTAAGTTATAAATAAAGCAATGGGAATAATTTCTCTGAATGTTTCAACTGACTTCTTTGTGATAGTTTTAATTCTACGCTTTAAACAACCGATTTGATGAATGTTTAAAGTCTTAAATTGATATTTTCAAATATTGTGGCATTATTTTCACAACAAAATGTATTTCCGGACCGAAAGATTGTTCACCTCCTTGTGTAGTATAGTGCTATTTATATCATGCTATTTAAATCATGCTTTAACGCATCGTATCAACGCGAAAACTAGTTTACATGTTCGCGTATTAAGAAGACAGTTGAATGTTTCATAACATAACCTGTCGTCAAACCTAATAGTAAATAGTTACAGTTTTGGCAGCTCTTTGAAGTGACCGGGGCTCAAGTTTGTCAAAACTAGAGTTTTAAATATCCAGTAAGTAATCAACTTAGTCAAACGTTAGTCAATGTACTTGTGATGATTGTGTTCCTATTTATAGATATGGAAACTTGAATTTAATTTTTTTTACCCCTTCTGTATATTTCATTATGTAAAAATTCCGAAGGATGCACCACTGACGTGACTATCACATGGTAAGTTTTGTTATACTACATATGAATATAAATCCTCGGAAGCTCAATTGGCAAAGGCGCTGCTCGACGATATAGGGGTTCAAGGTTCGATTCCAACTTTCGTTGGTGACATATGGATATAGGATGGTTCAATGTCATTGTATTTGATGTAATTTACAATGAAAATCAATTTACATGCTATTTGCACTAGGATACATAAGGAGGTAAACATATTTTCGAATTCTGTATGCAGCTGTATACGTGTATGTTACTTTTCATCACTATTTAGACAATAACTAACTCGTGACGGGGAATGACAGATTATCTTTCCCGAGTCATATCAATTACGTAATTGCCGAGCCTTGCCCGAGGCAATTACTTTATTGATATGACGAGGGAAAGATAATCTGTTATTCCCCGTCACGAGTTGGTTATTGTTTATCTTACCCATATCCGTTTTCATTCTAAAAATCCCTAAAAAGAAATCAGCTGTTCCTCTATAAGGAAACCCGTAGTTGGGGAATCCCCGTATCCCTACGCGTGTGATGAGACTAAATTTCCAGGAATTTCATCGCGTCACTACCTTTTTAAACAAATGCATTACGCGAGAACAAAAAGTTCCTTAGAATAATGTGTTATTCTTATCCTTAGATTATTGTTAGATTATGTATTCATGTAATTGTACATTAAATCGGTTTACTGAACCTAACTTCTTGCCTTTTTTTACCCATAATTGCAATTAAAACGTAATTTGTCGAACTATGTGAGGGGTACAGTCGGGTGTTCCATTTGAAGGCGAGACGTTACGTGTGACAGTCGCATCACATTGCGAGACCATCAACTTCGTCAAGATTGAAAATATAGCACTAGACAACGAACTACTCTTTCTAAATCTACAACAAATTTTTAAAATCAACTCAGACAGTGGTTTTATTTGACTGTCAACTTTTTAACAAGAAACACAAGGTGAAGAACACCGCGAACATTTGAATATTGTTCAGTGAAATCGACCGGAAGTCGTATATGCAGTAGTCTCATGCACAGTACGTATGCGGTATATCGGCACATGCAGCTCACCTTGCTCACTTCTTACAACATAAACATTGAAGCTGTTCAGTGGCTGAACAATATTGACCACTCTACCCAATATGCTTCCATCAACCTTTACGGGGTCATTCACTTTTATCGTGGATACGGATGACGCCATGTTTGTTTACATCGGCAACTCATTAGCAGACGAATTATCTTACCTTATTTAACAAAGTAATTTTTTTGTTTTTCTAATATATTATCAACAAGTGTGTAGATATAATAGAAACGTCTTTATTGCGAATAAAAAATAAATGTACATTTGGTAACGTTTTCCTTAACTTGTTCTCGTGTAGAAGAGAGTTTGAGTGTAAAAAATAGCGAATGAACTGAAAAGATGAATGAAGTAGTTCCGGCAACCAATGAAAAAGTTTATTTTTCTGTAGCAGCCAATCAAAAGCCAGGAAAAGGTGTAAGTCCCGTGTGACTTACAGAAAATATATTACCCTGTGTCTTTCTTCCCATATGGGTAAGATTATATCAATCAGATGTTCTACCTGGTACAATATATTCTAATTGTACAAATAAGATTGTAATTTGTCAATTACTTTCAAACTTTATTGAATGGAGGAACGTATTTTCGGTAAAGTCATTCAACTAATGATGCATGGCCCTGGTCTGTTATAACAGGAACACGATCCTCAATGGGATCAGAATTATCAGAGAGAAACAAGATTTAATTTTCTTATGTATTACGCTGCTAAATGTCTCTCCAATAAAGGCTTGATCATACTATCCGTGTGAGTGTTACAACAACTGATTGAATAGTTCAACGTTTCCTCATGTGCAGAGGCCATATGCACATTAACTTATACTTTTTATATGTTGTTCATCAGTTTGAGGGAACAATTCTGAAATACTTTGAGGAATTATTGGTAAGTTTTAAAACAAGTCAATAACTTCTTGTATGAAGATTTGTGAATGACTGTTTTCTTATAAAACAACATTAGCACAAGCAATAATTTGATTATCAAATTGAATGATGAAGATGAGTAAATTAAATCTAGTTAACAGGAATTTTGTTACAACTTAATATTTTTACAAACAATGTGCAAGCAAAAAGTGCATGAAGGGGTGTTTGAAGCGCAAACTTGCAACACGACTTATCAGCTGATGTTGCTTGAACGACCTTCCCCCTAGACGTAAACAAAATGGCGTCATCTGTCTCGACTGAAATGTTAAAAATCGTATAATGTATTACTTAAAGCTTTTAAATGCGTTTGTTACATTGAGTGTGCAAGCAATACAAAAAGATTTGTTTCCAAACAAAGCAGGAAATTTGGCGAAAATAAGTTTGTAATCAATACAACCGAACAGATGATCGAACTGTTTAAGGAGCAAAAATGATTACTACTTTTTCATATGTGTTCTTGTTATATCATAAATGTTTTGCGTTTGTTAATATTAAGATATTCTATATGTAGTTATCACCTAAACTCGCAGCTAGGAACATTTGGCACGAAATAAATGTTAAACGTCTGACCTCAAAGACGCTTATAATGAAGGAAATCAGCTGGCATTCTCAGTGACCTAGGTTTGACACATACCTGTGACCAGTTCAATTTGCCGTGTTCTGTCTGGGTTGGTGTCTGTTGGAAATGCATTTAGATCATTTTCCCTAAGAGATTAAGAACAATTGATGGAAATTATCATTCCAATTTAATGTTATTGATACGTTTCATAAGTACAGACAGGTCAGCAATATCATTTCTTTATAATTTTATTTATCATCTAAAACAAAATGTTTATTTTGAAAGAAAACAAATTGAAACAAGGACAAAACTAGGAGAGATAATTAGGAGATAAACCTACTGTGTTTGAAAATCAGAGACATGTTATACTGGATTGATAGCGAGTAAATTTAAAATTGAAACCGAACGCGTAGCGTGAGGTTTCAATTTTAAATTTACTCGCTATCAAACCAGTATAACATGTCTCTGATTTTCAATCACAGTAGGTTTATCTCCATTCTACCATGACCGTTTTACCATGGGACTCTTTTTGTCGGATGCTGACAGTGCGTACAACGGCGGGGCGCGAGCTCCGAATTACGTTCGAAAAATCCTTTGTGACAACAGCAGCGATTCGTACAAAAATATTGTTGTAAACACAAAGTTTTCCCCCACAAGTTCTCTTTAACCATTTAAAAAAAAGCATATATATATATATATATATATATATATATGTCATTTATAACGGGAGTTTAAATTTTGTTTTCTCAACATTCGCGTTCACAAAATCAAGATTCGTATTTCCTGAAGTTCGCATTTTTGGAATAACCCGCTAAGCAACGCGACGTTCAAAATGGCTCCCGTTTGCCGGTCGCTGTGAATGACGAGCTTGCGGACTTGTATTTATTAAAAGGAAGCGTTACAGGTGATGGTAATTGTCTCATTCGGGTAAGGAATGCACATTCTAGTTATCGACGTAGGTGTGCAGATGATATGACATATGTATTTCTTATTTTGCATCAAAACGTTACGCTCGGTTTTCAGATCCGGCTGACCATTGCGTCAATGGCATTGCGTTTGCTCGCCTTCTCAACTGCATCAAGTGTCGCTATTTGGATAGATCTTGATACTGACGCAGTTTGTCTTGCTAATTTATCTGATGTAGCTCTAAAACACACTACAGGAAAAATTAATTTGATTGCATCAGTTATTTTGATTTCCACAAGTAGAGCACACGGCCGTTTGTTCGGATAGATAGTGACGTCACAATGTAGATTTGTCAATACGCGGTGAAGCGGCGCTAAAATCAGAGGAGGTTCAATCCAGAATTGATCACGTTTGATTTTGCTGGAGAACCAATCAGAATCGAGTATCCAGCAATGTCATGGTAGAATTATTAATAAGAAGAAGAAGAAGTCCATTTGTATGGCGCCAACTCCATACACTAAGTGTATGCTCATAGCGCAAAAAGGATCCGAGTTAGTTCTGTTCAATGGGGACACAACAGAAGGTGACATATTCTTGTTGGAATATGACTGTCTGAAGAGATATATTTTTTAACTGTGACTGAACAAGCGAGGGTGTTTTGAGTTCTTTGAGTTCGGTTGGAAGGTTGTTCCAAAGAACAACAGCAATTATAATTGAAGGATCTTTGGCCAAATCGTTTCAAGTTAGTTTTAGGAGTATTGAATAGATGCTGATTTGCTGAGCGAAGGACTCTTGACTGTTGGTACACTTCAGTGAGCTCGGCCAGGTATGACGGTATTAGTACTGCTACTACTACTACTACTACTACTACTACTACTACTACTACTATAACTACTACTACTACTACTACTACTACTACTACTACTACATCTACTACTACTACTACTACTACTAGTACTAGTACTACTTGACAAAAAGTGTCTCAAAAGGGAGCATGACAATTGCTACCCGGACAATTGCCACCTAGGACAATTCCAACCAAGATATTTTGAATGTATTAGGGAGGACAACTGCGATCCAAATACATATTACC
Source organism: Gibbula magus (assembly GCA_936450465.1). Lineage (NCBI taxonomy): Eukaryota > Metazoa > Mollusca > Gastropoda > Trochida > Trochidae > Gibbula > Gibbula magus. The sequence continues at coordinate 12,256,586 of OW388290.1, read as the reverse complement.
TTAGACAACGTGCAAGTGTAATTTGAAATTGACAATTTAGCATGGGAGATACTGAGATTTATTTTTTGACAAGTTGTGCAAAACCAATTAAAAAGCCCTGAAGACTTAAAAGTGCAGGGAAGTATTTTAAATTATTACTTTTTATTCACATCATTTAGCTAAATAAATATTGTTACTGACTTTCGTCACAATCTATTGTTGCTTATTTCATTTTTGCCTTGGGTGGCAGTTGTCCTCGATGGCAATTGTTAGGGTGACAATTGTCCGGTAGCAAACAATTTTTCTAAAGGAAATACAAGTAGAATATTCTACATATGCATAACGAAAGTGTGTTCCCCTGGCAGCTCTTTTAAGAGATCAGGGGTCAATATTTTTAAAACTACATTTTTTTTAATTTTCTTCTGTGAAATATTCAGTAAGTGATCAAATCGTTTAAAAAAACATCATATATTTCCTCTTATACTCATTCAATAAATGTGTGATGTTGTTAAATTTAGTCGATGTGAAAACTTTTATTCGCAAATTAATGAAATTAGAATTTTCCAAAGTTGACCCCTTCTAATCTACATGTATTTCATTATGCCATATTTCATAAAAATGCATCAATGAACCGCATATGACTCAATTAGAGACAATTACTAATCTTGTAGGCATGGTCAACCAAATAGTATAAGCTGATAAGCAGCAAGTGTACTCATTCTCTCTCTAACTGCTCTTGCTTTTAGGAAATGTGTTATGTCACCTGTAATAATGTAACTATTGTTTATTTTGTTTATTAGCTACTCTTATATACTGTTTACTGTATTCTGATTGTACATGGGCCAATGTCCTACAAAACCGAAATAAAATGAATTGAATTGTATGTACACATTTTTGCAGCAGGTGATAATTGCCAAAATATGTTCAAAATCCAATTTAAATTGGTTAAATTATGTTATTGTTATTTTCGAGAAAAAAAACAATGGAACTTTTTGTTGTATAATACAACTATATTATATGTCAACATTATACCTGACAGATGCTCAGCCAGTGCTTTTTGACATTGTTTAGCAGTTTTCTTGTCAATCGTCAATTGTCCAACCATCTGCTTACTCTCGTTTTACTTATTTCTAGTGACAGAAAAATGAAAGTTCGCATTGCTTCTGTTAGATCCAAACGATTATTTTAAGATGTGCCATACACTAGCCATAACAATACTCCGAGTACATGGACAAAATGCCGTTATGTTAAATAGAGGAGATGTGGGCGGTTGTAGCTCGAAAAAAGACAAGGACGGCATGTGATTAATCCAAAGTGTCCCATCTTTTATGTTTCTCTATATATTATTTTGATGTAGTTGATATGTAATAAGTATGGAACCAATGACACGTTAGTCTAGACCTTAATGTACAAATAGTTATGGACAAAATTGCGTTAACCGACAATCCATCCATCACCGTGTATACCTCTTGGAAAATAATGCTCAAATCCAGCAATGGTTATCAGGAATTCTACTGAGTTAAACAATATAAATTTGATTTCAAACGATTTGCAAACAAAGAGTGCATCCAGGGGCTCTGAAGGTCAAAATTACAATACTGCATTGATTCCTGTCTCCCGTTCTGTCAACAGAGAAAGGATCAAAGCAAAGAACAAACAGTCGAGTTTTGAAATTAATCTAAAGTTTTCTAGCTTGTAGAACAGAAGTTAAAAGAAGCCAGATTTGCTTTACAATGAAAGAGTGTGTTCAAAAGAGGACACCGAAGATTCCCTTTTTACCATTATTATGAACCTGTCTCATATGAATATAATTTTTTAAGAGTCTGCTTCTTTACATTCAGACTGTTAAATAATCTCTCCCAGAGACATGAACCGAACGTTAAAACTGATATTTCATTATAAAAACATATTTGATTATGACAAATTTAAAAGAACATATAAAATATTTTAATTGCTTGAGCGAGTCATTCTCAATGACTTAGAAAATTAACTCCGGATCTATATTAGTCAAAACATAATTGCGTTCGCCCTATTGTAATGCCAGTAATTTTAAGTCTTTAAGCATTGTATGTTGTAACTAAATCAATAACGAGGGGAAATCCTGAGATAACGTGATAATTTGCCATCATAAATAAGGTGGTTGAAGTAATTTTTCGGTAATGACCTTAAAGTAGAGTGATTTACCAAACATTTCAGATGTTTGACTCCGAAACATTGTTCTATTTGTAAACATGTTACTACATCAGAGGTTTAGAATAGGTGAGCTTATAAAGGTAACAGAACTGTCAGAAAACAAATGGTAAGTATTTGCATGATTTCCCTGATCATGTATTGCCTGTTCAATCTGACGTCATTAATCACATGTGACATTAATGACAGAAGCAGAGTTCCAGCGCAGATATCAAGAGACTCCGTTTGCTCTCAACAGAAAGTAATAACCTTAGTTATTACCCACACGGTACTTCGTAAAAGGGTTTCATAACAATCTGTTATCATGACACGTATGTGTCATAACACCTTCAAATAATTGGATTGGCTAAACATGAACTTTGACACTGCCTGGCCTACTTTATCCATTCATAAATTGAACGTGAATTCATTCATGAAATTACAAGTAATTTACGACAACACTTAGATCTATTATTAATGTTTAATTCATTCTTCAGTTAACAAGCAGACAGAGTCGGCCATATCCCCCGCCATGTAGGAATTTTGAATATATTTATGCATTTTGAATATATAATGCATTTACTTTCTATATAGCAAAAGGCACATCTAGACTACTTGGTTGATACCTGTACAAAGTTTCAGCAAAATATATTGAATAGTTTTGCAGTTTGAGGCCGGAATATAGTTTTCCCTCTTCTTGGTTCTAAGTCCAGACTGTTTGCATTCGTAAAAAAATATATATATATTCTCAAATTTCTATATAGCAAAAGGCACATCTAGACTACTTGGTTGATACCTGTACAAAGTTTCAGCAAAATATATTGAATAGTTTTGAAGTTTGAGGCCGGAATGGAAAAGCCCGGACGCACAGACGGACAGACGGACAGACGGACGGAGCTCATTTCTATATCCCCCGCCAACTTCGTTGTGGCGGGGGATAATTAATGATTATTAATAAATCGTATGAAATACAAGTTGGTAATAAAGAGGATACATAACGCGTTCCACTTTCATATCAAATTTATGTTTCTCGTGAAATAATTTTGGTTTGTCTCTCGCCAAGGCTCGAGAAAAAGAAAAATTATTTCACTCGGGATATATATTTGATATGAAAGATGAAGCTCGTTATAGATCCTAGATCATATCATAGATGATATTATATGAGTGTCCGTGTCATACTTTGTTACGACAAGAGTGTCTGAATATTGCTATTTCACGAGCGACAGCGTGTGTCGTAAATACGATGACAGCTACGTTCAGGTATAGGCTAGCTACTCACCGTATCCACAATTACTACGCAACGTCACATATATTGTTTGTGACGACCCATCACCATGATAAAGTGACGTTTTACCCTAGCTTATGGTATGTAGGTATTAAAAAGAGATTAATCCCCCAGGTTTGTCATATGACTTTTACTAAACGAGTGAGAAGTCGTGTATTGCCCGAGGGAGACTGAGAGTTATATACACAGTTTTCGTCATATGGCACAATTTCGAGTGTAACAATTTCTTTATTACTCATTTGATTCGCGTAAAAATAGCCAGGAAGCGGTCCTCTTCTCTTGCGAGAGCTCTTCTCAAGCTGACTTAACTGATGTCACAAACAATTGATTTATGACATTACAGATAAACGAAACACGAAAAGTCGCGCTGAAACAATAGTTGCTAGGCAAACGTGATGTATGTACATGTGATTTTCGAAAATTATAACTCGCTTATTTTCAACCATATGGGCGATACGATAAAATAGACTAGTAACTAATGTACACCTTCAGTTACCAATGAAATGTGATCCATGACTGTGACAAGTTTAATTTGTTATGTCCTGTTTTTTTTTTTTAATTTTGAAGCATGATGGCATCGTAGTGATTTCAGTGTCTGTAGTATGCATGAAATAGATAGTTTTCAAAGAAGCTTTACGAAGAAATTAATAGTTCACAGCTGACATTTCAGTGACCTTAGTTTGACCCATTCCCAGAACAAATTCAAGTTGAGGTGCCCTGTCTGGGTTGTCGTCTTTCAGTATGATACTAGGGTAGTTAATTAACATTGAACACGTCCGCGGATTATGTTATTGTACTTATATTGACCTCGGTGAAATACCAGCTTTATGCTTTAATTCAAATTTCACAATGCAACTTTTAAAAAGGAAACAATATTATTGTAAATAATTTGAATATGCTACGTAGATTCTTCGTTTGGAAATCACACAACGTTATTTTTTGAAAATGTTAACAATTGATTTTCAAAAAGTAAACATTTTGTATAAAATGAATAACAATGTTGCAAAGAGAAAATACACAAAGTGTTCGGTTTGTCAGGGACACATATTACTACCATGGACCAGTGTCCTAGATACCCTCTTCTCTTATCAGTTAGAGCATATTATTGTTAGGATAGCAGCATGCATCATTGAATGATTTACCGTTATGGATTTACCATTATGACTGTACATAAAAGTGGAATAAATAACTTATTTCAGTATTGTGTATAGCATCAGTAGAAAGAGAGAGAACTGAGACAAACATTCCTTTGAATAGTTTGCCAATGCAATCATATCGTCAGGGAATCATTTAAAGCATTGAACTAATCTGATGTTCTAGTTATTTAGTAAACGAGTTTCTCTAGTCACGGAACTATACAGCCTTCCTTTCATTTCTATTATTACATGCTGATTTACTTTCGTGATATTGTTATCTAAAATTGTTTCCAGAAGAGAGAAGGTAACGTTATCAAAGTGCTCAGAGATACAAATGTGTCCCGCACGTCTTCTCTGCATTTAGTGTCAACATCTTCTATGCACTGTTTAAAACTTTATCAATCCGCTCAATTATGAAATTCCGTTGCAGGCTTTCATAAGATAACATTAGATGGATAACGTCATGGGAAAATATGATGGAACTTACGGTTGAATAAGATCGTTGCAATAGAGTTAGATAAGTTTTTCTTTTCCAAACGAGAAGTATCAATAAATAAAAACTTTACTTTATTATATGATTGCAGGTGAAATACCTGGATCTATCAATGAAAATAAACCGTTTTATCAGTGAAAATAACAATGGAACGTGTTATCAGTCACTAGTGATATAACAATGGCCTGACGTCATTAAACAATGCTCCGACGTCACGACACGTTCATGACGTCACATTGTTGCTGAGGCGACAGGCTCATCCTGGAGCCGACGTAAATGCAAGTCGATTTCGGTGAATATGCAAGGATTTGGTCATATAATAAATAGAAAATTTTCTTTTCTTGACAAATACCATGTTTATCTCATCTCGTGAGGTAGAAACTTTAAATGTTATCACTCGTGGCTGCGCCACTCGATGAGATAAACATAGTATTTGTCAAGAAAAGCCAAATATCCTCTATTAAAGTAATGATAATTTAAAAAATCATCGCAAGATAACGACTAGTTTTCACGAATTGATAACAACTATATCAAACTATTTGACACAATAATTTGTTAGATAAGTAAGGGATTTTTGTGTTTGAAATGTATGGGTTAATAAGAACAAGTTCTATGGATAGTTAACTTCTTTATTGATATGAGTGCGACGTTCCGATGCAGATACTAGCACCGTTATCAAGCAAGTGGAACATTATCATGAGAACCAGGAGAATATATACAATTATGGTAATTATGTTTTTACATGTGATTGGATTGATGTACATAGTTGTAACAACATTGTTAAGGAGAGAATGGGTATACACAAGATATAAGGTTGAAGTGAAGATGGACAATGAATATACTGAGGAAGCCAGATGAGCAGATTGAGGATTACTGGTGATAGGATTTAATTAGATCAGGGGTACATAATAGCCTTGATCTCTATTCAGAACAGGATTAAAGCGCTTAATGCTGATTGCTTCCAAAATCTTCCTTGATTTAAAGTCACTGCAGTTTACTTTTAATACGCTGATGTTGTTCCACAGAATTGAGTGGTCGGGATTGCCTTTGATGTGATCCGACAGGGCTGATTTGAAGTCACTGTTCTTGACAGAGGTTTGGTGTTCCTTGATTCTCATCGGAAGTGACTATCCATAGAACTTGTTCTTATTCATCATACCAGCTTCTAAAATGCCTCTCAAAGAAATGTATGGGTTGTTGGATACAAATGCATCAACCCGTTATTCACGCCGTTTATACGTCAACCATTCTCACAATCAGTCCGTGGTCAGTATCATCACTACTGACAGCTAGTTGACCAGTTAATATGGTATTATATATATTTATTCCCAATTGATAACATCTCGGATACCGTGATTTCTGCTTGTACTATGAAAATTATGTGCATTTGCACTTCTAAACACACCAGTTACTGAGCTGCCAGTGTCAGTGGCTTCCTTCACACGCTCTGCTGCTGCCACGTGACTCTATTCAGCGTTGAACACTAATAGTTTAGGCCCCGAGTAAAACAAAAAAAATGTTCTTGAGCTTTGGCGAGAGACAAACTAACATTATTTCACGAGGAACATAAACTTGATATGAAAGTGGAACGAGTTATGTATCGTTTTATTACCAACTTGTATTTCATACGATTTATTGTATTTTAAAATATATTTGTGTTGTCCCTATAAAGGGACGGAACAGCGAAGAAATATCAACCCTGTCACAGCACCTTATTTCATAATATTGCCACGTTGAATAAAAATCCATCAATGGTTCTTTATCTCTAAGGGAGAATTTTCCCGAACTATAATAATATGATCTGGTCTGTTGTGCAAACCAATCTATTCAATAAAATGTCAGAAGATTATGAAATTCCATTTAAAAAAAATGTAATTTATTATTTAAATGTGGTCATTTCAACGTAGAATATTGAAATGGTTGTGACACATGTGTAGTTAGAATGATATAAACACATCATAATCATAATAATACCAATCAACAGACTCTTTCTATTTGTTAAAGAGCCATCAAGGATGTTGATGAACATATCGGAAAATTGCCAAAAATCTGTCTCCGTGAAACATATACACTTAATTCTTCACCGATTTTTCCAACCCAAAATAAGCCGAGAAATTGCTCTAATTAGTAAAGGTGTTTTCCAGTCTAAATAAAGATCAAGTCTGTTATTTTCAAGCGAAAAGCATTGTGGTCTAGCTCACACACTGTATACACAGACACGAAAGAATAACAAAGTTTATGAGCAATGAAAGAAACCGAAATATATATAAATTGGCGATTATTTATTTACCATTTCATTTAATTATGTATTTTCTACAGATATTAATAAATGTTTTAACAAACTAGGTATTTTGTTTGAATTTTTTGAATCAATGAAAATATATTTGTCATAATTTGGTCTTATCTCAATAAAAAGTACATTAAAGAGGCAATAAGTGGTATGTTCTCAGGAAATTTAGAAACATTCAGTTATGTATGGCAAGGGTAGCCTTACTTGCAAGAGAAGCACGTGCATTACGTACGTTGCTATGGTGACATGCGCTATAAAGACGAGCCTTCACACTTCGGAAACGAATGTTGTGTAGTAAGTTTTATGCAATTAAGGGAATTCTGTTTACATGACGTCAGATACCCTTAGCGCGCTAGTCGAATGGGGTACATCTCTTTGAAACCAAATTTCATTATATTGTCGTGATATGAACATTATTTATCACATGTCATGTTGTAGATTTTTTAGCGATTGACGTTATAAGTATATGTTCCACACATAATTTTGTATTTGAAACACTAATATCGTTGATGGCTCTTTAAGACTGAGACCTAAACGTATTCCCAACATACACCAACCCAGACAGAACACAGCAAATTGAACTGGTAACATGTGTATGTACATGTGTCAAACCTAGCTCACTAAGAATGCCAGCTGACTTTCTTCGTTATTAGTGTCTAGAGGCCAGACGTTTAACATTCTATTTCGTACCAAATGCGAGTTTAGGTAATAACTTTACGTGCTATAACAAACTGAAACTCATATATGCTGTAACATATTCCAAACAAAACCAAAAGAAAAAAATTGACTGAATAATTGTCTTACAGTAAAAGTAGTAGCCATACTTGCTCTTACCCTACATGCTTAAAAACTAAAAAAAAGTGCCAATTGCTACCGCATGAAAGTGTTCACAACGTAAAAAAGATGTCAAATTGGATGGCATCCCAAACCATCTTAATGAATGTTCTCTCCTATATGAATTTGAAGCGAACTTTTAAGCATAACATAAAAAATGTTCGATGTTTTGTTATAACTAAATTGTTTGATATATTATTTGTTTTGAACACAAAACATTTTAAATAGATTATTAAATAATACCTATACAGTTATATAAGTATATATATAGTAAATGGACTAGCAACAAATCCATATATATATATATATATATATATATATATATATATATATATATATATATATATATATATATATATATATATATATATATATATATATATATATTCTTTATTCATTTATAATTCAAAATCATTCATTAATTTTGCTCAGGAATCCAAATGATTTTTTTACCATAACAATCATCAAAATTACATTGAGAAACGTTAGACTGCGTTGATTACTTAGTTTACTAGATATTTTTAAGAAGAAAATAAAAACTGTACTTTTGACGAAATTAAACTCCGGTCTCTTCAAAGAGTTTCCACTAAAATACACAAGGAGGTGGACAAACTTTCTGTCAAGGAATACATTTTGTTTTGAAAATAATGCCACAATATTTGAAAATGTCAAGAGTTTAAAACAGTAATCAGAACATATGAATTCACAAGATAACAAAGAAGTCAGTTGAACCATTTAGAGAAACTATTCCCATTGCCTTATTTATAACTTAAACACCATATTATCATATAATGATTTCATAAATTACAAACACGTTATTATTGTAAGTTATTACTATGAAATTGGTAGATATAAAGTTACTCAGTATAATTTAACATTCTCTCTGAAAATTCATTAAACAGACAATTAACTTCATTGATTATACATGCTTGTCAATTTAAGCCGTGATTAACAGAAAGAGAACAGAATAAGTTTGTCTTATTTGTGATATGATTTTGATTGAATATTCTTTTATGATCTTCAAGCATTTCTAGGTTGTTTTAGCCTTGTGAACCTTTATTAGATCATGTTTTAGATAATTCCGGATTAAAAATTCAGTTATGACATGGTAATATCTGCAGTGTTTGAATCAGTACATAACCCGCCCTGAATGATCTATGGTTTACAAATATATCTACATGTCAAATATTATCTATATTCAGCTCGACATGACAGATATTTCGCTAAAACGTGAACATGTACATGAATATATGGATATTGTTAAAAAAGAAACTGCACTATGAAAGTATAGTATTGACATGGTATAAGATTACATGTAACAGTGAATTTCCTAAATAACAATGTGGATTAATCATTTTGAATATAAAGAAAAGCGAGGGGCGGTGTTTGGAAATCATTTAAACCAACATAAATGCCAAATGTGTTGTAAAACATCGAGCATTAGCATATTTTACATTGCACTTCAGCTTTTATGATACATAAACATTAGCATTACTTTTAATATACCAAAGAAAAAATAAGCAATCGCACATAATTTCAGGTTTTGACTTGATTTTATTCAAGACCTTCACGGAGGACTCGCCTCATTGTTTTCAGTTTAAATGAAGAAATCAGTATCGACTCTGCTTCAACGTGCTCTCCCATGTGTCTTGGAAACTCTTGGCATACTTCCAATCAATGTTCTTATTGTAGCCCTCAGGATAGTACGTGTAGACACTGGGAGAGATCACCCAATGTTCGCGGAGGAAGGGGCCTCTCACGAACCCTTCGACCTAGCGTACATCCCATAAATGTTCCAATAAATTTCGGAGACGCCAAACCTGCACTCTGCGTTGATCTTTCCAGTCGCCGTTGCTGATGTTGTTGTTGTGTCATTCGTTTACCGACAAAAGGTTGTCTGTTTTTTAGACCTGCTGCTTTTAGTATTGTTCGGTCACAAACCTGTGCGTGTGTGATAGACCTCAGATCTGTGGTGATGTTCGATGCTGAATTAAACCGATCCTGTAAAGCACGCCGTAAGAGCATTCGATCTTGTCTAGGTGTGGTCTTTTACAGTCGTCCTCGACCTTTTATCCTTGTAACGTCGCCAGTATGGCGGTAGTGGTTCTATAAGCGAGATAAGATACCAATCGGTTTGGGAAAATGTCCTGCAACTTTTCTCAGAGAGTGACCTGATCTGACCATTGCTAGCCATTTTCTTTAGCAAAAGTCATGCACTGTTTTGCTATATTAACAAGATGTTCAAGGCTGACTTTTATCTTACGAAAATGCCTTCCATACCGGCCAATGATGGACAAAGCACAGTGAACAATTGTCAGGAACCAATCTTATTGAATAAAGCTCGTTTCTGTGCCAGGTTTTACATAATGTACAGTCCCATTGAAACTCATTGAAGGCATTTTGATATAATTCTCAAAGAAAGTTGTGATCCATTATTCTACCATGACATTTTAAAATCGTTGTTTTTGATTGGTTTATTTTATGGTCGAACGGAGGTTCGAACACGATTTTTGTGAAGGGCAATTTTCCGCGTTTGGATACATGGTGATAAAACGTTATAGGTCAAACTATGTCATTGAAATAACATGGGTAAATCAGTTATCTTCACTTTACGGTTTCTATCATGTTTTCCTTCTACGTAATTTTATCTGTGTATCTTTTTTGGAAAATTTGGATCGATGTTTTAAAAAGTGAAACTACAGTAGTCGATCAAGATCGCGATAAGCCATGAACGAACCGGTTTCGGTTCGGATACAATGACATCAGAAGCTCAATCAATTATGACCTCACAGGAAATGGTCGCGTCAATTTGACAATTGGTGGAGGTAAGCTTTCAAGGTGGAGAAACCTAAAGATTTACAAACCTGTATGTGTTATTTGATTAAAATCTATGTTGTCACTTAATAATCATATTTGAATATGAATGAATTTTTAATTTCACTGTTTATTCAATTTCTACCGCATCGAAAACACTGGAAATGTGATGCGTCATACCTGAAGAAAAATGGGTTCAACAGATTACCGCATCACTTCCGCATTGTCAAAGAAACACGTTTAAAATACGCTGATAGCTCGTCATGGTAGAATGGAGATAAACCTACTGTGTTTTTAACTTTTTGTGAGTCTAACGTAGATTCGATAACTTTTTTTATCATTCAAAGTCTCACGCTGACGCATTCGGCTCAGAATGATAAAAATCGGAATCGAATCTACGTTAGACTCACAAAAAGTTAAAAACACAGTAGATTTATCTCCTAAATACTCCTCAATATACTTTTGTAAATGATATAAGTGTGAACCTAGTCCCTAAATATATAAACTCAGCTTATGTGGCTCTTGTGCCACTCACGATGGGACTGTATATAGCCTAATAAGTTTATCTGAAACCTATTTAAAATACTGACTTCCGAGAATTGTTTTTATAACATCATACTTATTATTCTAAATATCAATATGAAACGGGGTGCTACAAGTTAAACTTGTCATCAAAGGCTACCTTGCAAATGTATAACTGCTGAAAGCGAAAATACAGAAATAAATTACTTTACTCAACATCAATCTTTGGAATATATAATATTCAAAGAATGAACAGGTTTTGTTGGTGTAAAATTTATTCTTTTCATTCGGCGAGAATAAAAATTTAATAAACATTAACCAGACAACAAGGTACATATATTCAGTGACTTTATTGCTTCATGAAATGATACCGTTTGTTCAATGATTGATATGCTTAATGTGATATAAACTACTGGTCCAATTGCAGAGGGTGATTTGAAGCAGATGGAGACATCTGGCATATAAAATAACATCTTACTCACCGTCCATTCATATTGCTGCGGTTTATGGGAACAAATCCTGAGTTTTAATTACAGGTGTCGATGAAGCTGTTCTGTGGATTGATATTGAACTCATATGGTATAAAAACAGGTGACAGACAATGATCCTGGCACATGCCGGACACCAGAAGAATTCATCCAGTCAATCCATTCCGTCATCAAATAATGCGGTTCATTCAGTGAAGATTAAGATTGAAATTGCTCACAGCAAAATGAAATGCCGGATCCAATCAGGAGTGACTGTGGGCTGATTGATATGTCTGATCTATACACGATACCCGCATGTTTGAATCAATTGAACTGAATACCAGTATAGTCCAATCTCAGCTTTCAAAGTTTGTGGTCTATTGAACATGGAAAGAGAAATTACTATCATGCAAGGGACAAGACATACATTATGATAGAAGTCAAAAAGCATGCATTACGAAATCTAAAATCTGAAAGTAGTCAAATCGTAATTAATTTGTAGATAATTCAATTCGTAAATGTGTTTCATTATTTTGTGAAGCACTTGGTAATTTAAGGCATTAAGAAAGGTTTTCGTCACATCATTAATGTATATCTGGATCATTTCATTTCGCTGCATATTTTAGTGATTTTTGCACTGAATTAAATGCTGGAACGTTAGCGATACACAACGGTTCTGCACTATGACAATTTTCAAAAGAGTTCCAGTAAAATCGATGTGTATATTACGTTGTAACAGTGTCAAGATCATAACATGATCATTTGAAGGTATCCTTTCATCATTCTTGACATGCGCCTAGCAGGCAGCTGGCTGTTTTCATCGCTCTCTCCTAAAAGTGCAAATTATCTGTCTCAAAGTACTGACATATTATGGATATTTGTCAGACTGGTGTATGAAGTGACTTAGATTCATTACACAGAATTATTTTGTATATATGATGTTGATTTTGACATTTATCTGGACTTTACTTTTGTCAAACATCAATGTTGTGAACACTAGAACAATGGAGGTACAAAGCTCTCCAATCAGTGACCCAAGCCACACACTGGGACCTGGTCAAGCAAGACAATACACCAGGCACAAGTTATGTCAACTTAACACTGGCTGTAAGAGAATAGACCCAGAGTTGTTATGTCACCTTCGTCAGCTGGGTATTGCAACATCCAAACCTACTGAGAGGGGCAAGAGGGGTGGTTGTCGAAAGCAAAAAGCAATAAAGGTTGTAACTAATGTGTTTCCACGGACATATCAACGGAAGGTATGTGCAAGTAAGGCCATTAACTTTGAAAACCTTATCCCTGTACATCCAATAAAACCATCAAACAGAATCAAAATAGGAGTATGGAATGCCCAATCCGTTCGAAACAAGACAGTGGATCTTCATGATCACATACAGGATCAAGATTTGGACATTATTCTAATCACTGAATCCTGGCTGAAAGAACTTGGGGATGAAGCAACTATCGTTGCATTAACCCCTCCTGGACATACATTTAAACATGTTCCTAGAGCGGATGCACCGGGTGGCGGATTAGTGGTTTTACACAGGAGCCACTTGTCAGTATGTCAGTGCAGTAACTCGCCCTCATATTCATCCATGGAATCACTGGAAATCGTTATATCACTTCCAGATGAAACTGTCCGTTTGATTGGTATCTATAGACCTCCTCCGTCCAGGAAAAACGGTCTTACCGATGCCATGTTCTATACTGATTTTTCAAGATTGTGTGATTATGTCAATGCTAAGCAGACAGTGTCACTAATCGTTGGGGATTTTAACATTCACTATGATGATTTGGATAAACCCTCGTCCCAAGAGACTGCACAGGATCCTGGAATCAAGTGGGTGCATTCAACATGTAAGTGAACCTACACACAGGTGTGGACATATCCTTGATCTGGTGATAACGAGGAATGAAGACAAACTGATCAAGGAGCTACACGTCACTGACCATCAAATGTCTGATCACTCATGGATATATATGACTCTTCAAGTCGAGAAACCAACTTGTGAGGAAAGGCCCACTGTGTGTCGGAATTTGAAAGATATAAGTGAAGGAGAGTTTAAAAGTGATCTCTTGAACTCCCCGATATGTGTCTCACAGTCATCGGACGTGAACCAGCTGACAGATACACTAAATGTAACATTAAGTGAACTCTTAGACAAACATGCCCCCTGTAAAACAAAGTTGATCCGAGAGAAATCCAAAAGCCCTTGGTACACACCTGTAGTGCATGAGGCCAAGATAAAGAGGCGTGTTGCTGAGCGCAAGTGGCGAAAATCGAAACTAGAAATCCATAGACAGATGTATAGAAAAGCTAGATTAGAAGTAAACTGTCTTCTGAAAACCATCAAGGCCAAGTACTACAATGACTTGCTTCACTCGCAATCAAGCAACCCTAGAGCGTTGTACTCCACAATGTCTTCACTGATGGGGAAAAAGACAACAGTTGTTCTTCCAAATTGCGACAGTGGTGACAATCTCTCTGAGCGCTTCAGTGAGTATTTCAAAGACAAAATAATTAACATCCGAAGTTCGATGGATGGAATACAGGAAGCTCCCGAACCAGCAAATCCTCTAGATTTCTACTTGGAAACCTTCAGGCCATATGATCCACAAGAAATCCTCAAACTCATCAAAAGCTCAAAACCAACATGGTGTCAGCTCGATCCAGTACCTACAAAACTATTGTTGCAGTATTTGGACTATCTGCTACCAATTATCACAAAGATAATCAACCTCAGTCTGGAGTCAGGTGTTGTTCCTGACGCTCTGAAGACAGCGGTAGTGAAGCCACTTCTAAAGAAATCGACACTAGATCCAAACAATCTAAAGAGCTATAGGCCGGTCTCCAATCTGACCTTCCTTTCTAAAATCTTGGAAAAGGCAGTGAAGAACAGATTGCTCGAATATCTAACAAGTCACAATCTATTAGATAATTTCCAATCAGCCTATAGGGGCGGCTTCAGCACGGAAACTGCATTGAACTGTGTAGTCAACAATCTGCGACGCAGCGTTGATGACGGAAATCTTGCAGTCCTGGTACTCTTAGACATGTCGGCGGCATTTGACACCATTGACCATAATAAGCTTCTCCACCGCTTAAAGGTGGAATTTGGTCTGAAGGGAGTCGCACTTGCATGGTTTAACTCATACCTAACAGAGAGGTATCAGTTTGTACGTGTGAACGAGATGGATTCAACCCGTGTGCAGCTCACATACGGAGTTCCACAAGGTTCAGTACTGGGACCCATTCTTTTCACACTTTACTGCAAACCTGTGACAAAAGTACTTGGCTCTACAAGTGTGTCTTATCACTTTTATGCTGATGACAGCCAACTCTCGAAGAGCTTTGCTATCGACAATGCCTCTCAGCACACAGGTTTATGTGTCATGGAGAACTGTATCTCGGATGTGTCATCATGGATGACGCACAACATGCTCAAAGTCAACAGCGACAAGACCGAGGCTATTGTCATAGGACCACAACAGAGGCGTCAGAAGATCATAAGAGACTACATCAATGCAGGTACATCACAAATACCATTCGCTCCATATGTGAAAAACCTAGGCGTCACACTAGATGCATCTCTCAATATGGAACGGCATGTGACGGCCTTGGTGAGGAAATGCCACTTCCACCTTCGTAACATCGGTGCCATTCGACATTTGTTGACACAGGAAGCGGCCGCCACCCTTGCCAGATCATTAATACTATCCCGGATAGACTATTGTAATAGTCTACTTGGAGGCACAACATCAGAACTGATCAGCCGTCTGCAGAGAGTGATGAACAGTGCGGCCAGAATGGTCACTCTATCTCGAAGAGATTGCCATATTACGCCAATTTTAAGGTCCCTCCACTGGCTACCTGTTAGACAGAGGATCCAGTTCAAGATTCTCTCGTTGACCTACCAGTGTGTAAATGGCATCGCCCCACATTATCTCTGTGACCTCGTGCAGAAATACAACCCAACCAGATCACTTAGATCCGGCTCTGACAACCTGCTCCTCGTCCCAAGGGTCAAACTACAGACATTTGGTGCTCGTAGTTTCTCCTACGTAGCCGCACAAGAGTGGAACTCTCTTCCAAACACACTCAAAGAGCTGGACTCCTTGCAATTGTTCAAAAAACATTTGAAAACATATCTGTTTGCCCAAGTTTAAACACACAACAACATGTGTTTCCCTGACTTTTTGTTAGCGCTCTGAGCACACCTCAGTGTGGAAGTTAGCGCTATATAAGCACCCTTTATTATTATTATTATTATCATTACTGTCGACTTATGAATAATTTCTGATTTATTTATTTATTGCAGTTATCAAACCTGTTACTGTGTTGGGATTTCTTTGTATATTACTCGTTGAATATTCAAAATAAACGTTCAACCAATCATACTTGGTCTCTTCATATTTTGGAAATATATATAACCAATGCATACAGATGTAGAAACTTGAGAACCACGTTACCACGTAGGTAATCCGAAATGATTGTTCCCTTATACTGTGAAAAACGATGATCTCAAATTGAAAAAAGCATTGTGTAATTTTTTAAGTTAGGACACTTTTCAATTCAAACCGATTTTATAGGTACATGAGCAGACATGTACCAATTCAGCACATACTTTTGCATTGCAGTTTCGGAAAATCCCTTCTAAATTAGTCATAACCTTTCCATTACAACGATATAAGCAAGACGATTATTATGAACACCAACCTTCCACCGATTGTTAACTTTAATGTCTTAAATGCAAGTAGGAGTTCAATAACTTTAAAGATTAGATATGTATAGTACTGAAAATGTATCCATCACTGCGTGCATGTGAAAACATATTTCTTGATTGTATACAAAGTTGATTTCACCCTATATATCAGTTGGAATATTCAAAATAAGCTTTCAACCAATTATGCTAGGCCTGGTATTGGTATATGACCAATGAACAAAGCTTTAGCAAAATTTGATAACCACCTTACAAAGTGGGTTATCTGAAATAGTTTTACCCTTTTACTGTGAAAAGAGACTTTGTCTAAACATTCCAAACTGAAACGACCTTTGTGTTATTTTGAATTTGACCGTTAGTAAACTTCAGATTTTTCAATCCAAAGCAATTTTACACCTGAATGAGCAGACATGTACCAATTTGAGTGCATAATTTCGCACTGCAGTTTCGGAAAATCAAAGACACTTACACGCAAATGTTATCCTCGCGACGCATAGATCTCCAAATTGATAATATTAGCGGTCAATCAACACGCCAGCCTTCCACTCAGTTATTAAATTTGTCAATGCCTATAAGACTTGCATAAGTATTGCACTCAATGAACTGATAATGCATTCATGACAGTGAAGCATGTACATGCATAAACAAATATCGGATAGAACCATATTTATGTCCAAACTGAAAGAAGCAATCATGGGGATATCTTTTATCTTTTATATATATTTATTTTTAATGACTTTTAAATTGAACAAATCATTGTTTGATTAGTAATTAAAGCTTTTATCCCCAAATTGGTCACAGTGCAGTCTTCATGTTGGTATATTCTATAACTTACATATCCTTTTATACTATTTTATAGCCGTAACAAGATGCCTCAACCATGAATTGATGGAGGGTGATATTGTGACCAGCTTGTTTCATTGGACTAAAACAGACCAATCCTGCCTATCTTTCGCGGATAGTCGACCACGGTTGAATGTTTGTAATGGGAAATATATATATTGTATACCCGTTTTTTACACCTCTATCTATTGTTATGAATATTGCTAGAATCTTGAAATGACAACTTTCATTTCTCGTGACAGCACATTGTCATAAGCATTTGGTGAAAAGCATGTCTCACAAAGATGAAATATTGATAATCTGTAAATAATGATTAAAATTAAACTTTACTGAAACTAGGAGATAATATGACATTTCCCAAAATTGAGAATGGACCCATTTCACCTTCATTAACATATCAAAAAAATATAAAATTAGATAATTTTTGCATCTGATTAACTCTTTTTTAATTAAAATAACGAATCATAGAAATTCTACAATCAACGTTTAACTCACTAAATACCATGGTAATATTTTCAAACACATAATAAAATATAATATTTGCAATGACTACTAATTCCAATCTTAATACTACTAGTAATGTAAAGTATCAATTTAATTTACTTAATTTTAGGTACGAGGGGCGTTCAATAAGTGTTGCAAGCGGGGCATTGGTGTTTACATAAACAGTGTCAGCTTATAGCAGGTGTAACTATATTCAAAACATAACATTGACACATGTCAAAACAATTTCTAAACTAAACAATTATTTAGATATAATAGCTGCGCTGACCTAGGGGTCTCCATAATCATGGATTCTCTCAAACATGAACAACGCGCTGTGATCAAGTTCCTTACTAAAGAGGGATGCAAAGCTACAGAAATACATAATCGTATGTGTAATGTGGTGGGTAAGGATGCTCCTAACTTTTCAACAGTTTGTCGCTGGTCTCTTCAGTTCAGGCGGAGCAGGGAGTCCTTAGACGATGACCCACGGTCAGGCAGGCCATCTGAAGTCACCCGACCGGAAGTTATTGCCGCTATCGAAAGACGAATTTTAGCTGACCGCCGTGTTAAAGTTTCTGAACTGTCTTTGGAATTCCAGATATCAGTTGGAAGTGTTGAAAAAATAATTCATGACCATCTTGGTATGTCCAAGGTATCTGCAAGATGGGTACCCAGAAACCTCACAGCACAAGATCGCCAGAAAAGAACCGAAAGTTGCATGGAGCTCCTGGATCGGTTTAATGCGGATGAAGCCAGGTTTTTGTCTCGTCTGGTGACAGGTGACGAAACCTGGATCCACCACTGGGACCCGGAAACTAAACTGGAATCCAATAGAGCACCCAAAATCACCACCTCCCCTGAAGTTTCGCACTCAACCATCAGCTGGCAAGGTTATGGCGACAATCTTTTGGGATGCAAAAGGCATATTATTAATTGATTACTTGCCAACCAAAACTACAATGAATGGTCAATATTATGCCAACCTAATGCAAGAATTGCGAAAGACAATTCGACAGAAACGCCGTGGAATGTTGACACGTGGTGTTCTGATTTTGCATGACAACGCTCCAGTCCACAAGTCAAGAGTTGCACAGGCCCCTATACGTGATTGTGGATTCGAACAGCTTAACCACCCACCCTACAGCCCAGACCTAGCCCCCAGTGACTACTTCCTGTTCAGAAACCTGAAATCCGCCCTACGTGGAAGGCAGTTCCGGGATGACGAAGACGTCAAAGCTGCCACAGAGGCGTGGTTAGGGGGGCAAACGGAAGACTTCTACAAAAGCGGCATCAAAAGTCTTAAAGAGAAATGGAATAAGTGTATTGAGGTGAAGGGTAACTATATTGAAAAATAAAAGTAAAAAATTGACTACGCGAGTTGGTTTTATGTTGAAGTTGCAACACTTATTGAACGCCCCTCGTAAGTTGGAGTTACTGACATGACCTATTTTTCACTTCTATTCTAAGATAACAACAGTCAATAGCAACTTCAGAATAGATAAGCTTAATACTCACTAACCAGCTTGAACAGCTTGCAAGAGGTATCTAAGTTACCAATCAAAACACCTAACCATGCTGTTATGGGTAAATGTGGCCGTTTTCCTTTATTTATTAATACTACGGTAAGAGATGTCAAATACTGGCTGAAGATAATCAGAATGCCTGATCATAGATATGTCAAAAAATCCTACAAAATGTCACTACTTTATGATACAAATGGTAAAGTTAACTGGGTAACTAAAGTTAGAAACATTTTATGCTCAAATGGATTTATGTATGTCTGGGCAAGTCAAGGGGTACAAAACATTAACTTATTCATCAGTGAATTCAAACAAAGAATAAAAGATGTTTTCCTATCGGATATCAAAAGATACTTTATCGAAACTTCAAAATTATAAAACTTTTAAACTAAGATTCGAAACGGAAAGTTATATAAATTCCCTACAATTAAGTAAATTTAGAAGTACTTTGGCAAATTTCCGTTGTGGAACACTCCCTTTAGAAATAGAAACTGGTAGGATGAATGGGATAGAACGTAGGGATAGATTATGTAAGTTATGTAAATCAGGAGAGATAGAAGATGATTATCACTTTCCACTTCTTTGTAAGCCGCTCACACACATTAGAGAACGATATATCGATGTCACAAGAGAGTCGAAATATTATTTTATAGAATTGATGGCAAATAAGAACGATGAATGTATTAGAAACGTTGAAACGTAGAAACGTTAGAAAATCATTGATTACATGAACGTTTTATTATTCATATATCCTTTTTACGCATGTGCATCATGTTTATCTATTGTGTATATATTCTATGTTGTTATAGGCCGTTGGCCTAAATATCGACTGAAATAAAGAAATTGGGTTTACTCACTAACCATCTACTGTTTTATCCAAGTGCAAAACCCTGCAACTCGGGTTGTGATTATGAATGTGTACAATATTGTGTTGGAACTATTAGTTATGGACTGTGTGGCCATACATTGCAGAGAATCAATTTTCTCATACATGTTTTAGCAACTGCATTGAACACATGGAGTGTTGAATGTCGAGTTGTCTTCGTGGAAAGGAAGCCTTGTAGCCTTTGAAATTGAACGTTATTTTTTGTTCTAAAGGTTCTAAAGGCGTTATTGTAAAACAGTTATACAAAAACATTACTGATAAGAGATATTATGTGATACGTTTGGTCACCTTCTGATATTGGGTGATGTAGTGCTTTGTTGAGAATTCGGACTGTGTCTTCTTCGTCGGACAATTCTACTGACTCATATGTGACTTTCATAATGTTATAATAAACACGGGGTTCATAGAATCTTTTAGGGCATCAGGCATGAAAGGCTCAATGGGCATATGGCATGGCGTCTGTCCATCCGTCTGTTAGTCCATTCGTCCGTCCATAAACATTTTGCTTTTTCGACTCCTTCTCCAGAATCGCCGGCTCTAGAAAGATGAAATCTTGTGTACAGATTCCTTGGCAATTAAGGGTTATAGATTGTAGATTGGCTGACCCCGTGACCCAACATAATGGTAATTAGGGGTCATGATCTAAACACTATTTTTAAATTCTTCTTCTCCACAATGAAAAACTCTAGAAAGCTGAAATGTTATGTACAGACTCCTTCGTCAATGAGGATTATACTTGATCATGTGGCCCTAAACGAGGATCATCTATTTTTTTCTTCTCCGCTAAGAAAAGCCCTACAGCTCTTAGCCAATGTGAATTTTGTTAAAATCTAAATATTTAAGATATTTAAAAAAACTTACCCTACTTTTACTATATGATCAGATGAAGGATTGAAAACGTGTCTGAGACAGGATCCTAACGTAACTGGAGTGAAGTGTAGACAGCCTGGCTCTAGGGCACGTCACTACCCGGAAGTGTAGTGCAATCCACATTGCTGCACACGCAGTGATATGAAAACATCACATTTCCTAGAATCAGTCCGAGCAAGGTCCTAAAATGCGGGGAGATAGTTGACGATGGGTGGGTATAAACTCTAAAAGTAGGGTAAGTATTTTTAAATATCTAAAATATTTAGATTTTAAATTTTTTTTAATACTAACCCTACTCTTACTAGTGCATGTTGATTCGACAGTCGGACGGAAGGGTTGGACCGAAAGCGAGGACCTCCAAAGCACTAGCAAGAGTAGGACGTGGCGACTGAGGCAGAAACCTACAAACAGGAAACCCATCTCAGTATATGAAGAACCACTTGAAGGATTGAAAGGAGATATCTCGACGAACCAAGAAATAGTCCTAAATCCACAAAGAAGTCTCACCTAAGACGAGGAGGACAAGGTGATCTGCTGAGCCATTACGAGGGGTCCAAAGGATTGGAGTCCTTGTACGTCTTCCACGGAGACATCTCTCAGGTAGTGACTGGCAAACACAGTGTTGGATTTCCAGAAGCAACCCTTCATGATGTCTGGCACCGAGCAGTTTCTGTGAAGTGCCATAGTTGAAGCCAAGGCCCGAAATTCATGAGGGTTGTTTGCGCAAGGGTGAGGTATTCCTGCTGCATCATAAGCTGCCAAGATGGTTGTCCGCAGCCATAAAGCCAGCATGTTCCGGTTTACCTCGCCCTTAGCCGTGGAAGAGAAGGGGATGAACAACCTCTTCCGCCTAGCACTCTTGTCAGCAGACCGGAAGATGTATTCCTTCAGGGCAAGGACTGGGCATAAGGAGAGTTCTTCAAACTCCAACTCATCCACAATGGAGGACAGCGGCGGAATGACAAAAGATCTGTCAGGTTGACCAGGCAGTTGATTTTTTGCTACAAAAACTCACAACAAACCCAGATACACTGAGCCATGTCGCCGTTTCTTAAACCGGATCCTCGTAACGTTAATAGCATGTAGTTCACTTACTCTGGCAGCTGTTGCCAAAGAAAGGAAAAAAGCCGTCTTCCTGGAGTGGTTCCAAAAGAAGTCTCTGAAAGAGGTTCATATTGAGCTCCACGAAGGTGCTTCAGGACAAGGTTCAGATCCCAAGCTGGAGGACAAAACTTAGCTTTTTGGTCTTCCAGCTTAAAAGACTTCAGCATGGCTATTGAAGTTCGACAGATAGGTAGGAATTTTTCCACCCTTAAGGTGCCTCTTCGAGCGGAGATGGAACAAAAAATCTCCTAAGAACTGTGGCGAAGCTGATGGAGGGTCTTGTTTATGGGATCTGCAAAAGTTCTCAAAAGACAGCCATTTATCATCATAAAGGGCTCTAGTCGAAGGCCGGTGTGCTCCAGTGATCGCACTGGCCACCGAAGCCGATTACCCCTTATCTCTTAGAGTCTTCTGCAAATGGCAAATGGCAGATTCATCGACTTGGTCTCCCTGATCTTGGCCACAACCTTTGGTAACAGAATTGGAGGTGGAAAAGCGATCACGTCTAGACCGTCCCAAGACAGGGACAGGGCGTCCACTGCCCACGCCATCGGATCTGGAAGGGGAGAGACATGAGTTGGCAACTGGTTGTTGAATCTTGTGGCGAACAGATCCAGTAGAGGACGATGGTGTAGCTGACAAATCAGGGTGAAGGCTTCCGGGTTGAGCATCCACTCCGTTGGCGATGGCATGACCGGTCTGGACAGAGCGTCTGCCAAGATGTTCCTGCAACCCGGGAAGTGACGAGGCCTGATCAGAATGTGGTTGGCGTCTACTAACTCAAATAGTTGAAACGTCTGTTTCAATAACTGGCGTGACCGAGTTGTCCCCTGGAAATTGATCAGGTAAACCACTGTCGAGTTGTCAAGACGCTATTCGAACCCAAGAGCCTCTGAGGACTACGACCCAGTGCTCGATGGCCAAAATGACTGCTTGCAGTTCGAGATTGTTGCTGTGCCAGCCGGCTGGATGATCTATCCACAACCCCGCTGCCGTGCGTTGTCCCAGGAGAGCTCCCCACCCGTGATGTGAAGCGTCTATGAGCAACTCGTGGTGATGACTGAACTCTGTCAAAGAGACTCCTTCGCAAATGTTCAATTGGATCGTCCACCACCTGAGATGACGGTGCAGATGCAGTGGAAGACGTAGGCTTTCCCCGGGATCGTCCTCCTGACAAAACGGAATGAGAAACACTTGAAGAGGACGTGCCATGAGACGATGCCAAGTTGTGTATCATCCGCATCTTGTCTGAGTTCTTCTGTGGAACCAGGAAGATTGGGGCATAGTATCCTGGGGAGAAGTTGGGGTCTGAGACCACCTCTATTGCTTTCTTCTCCAACAGTGTCTCGATGTTGGTAGACAACTGAACACATCTGGGTTGACGAGTACACGCGTGGCCGGGGCAGGTTGGTCAGAGGCGGAGGCCTGGTTATTGAGAGTTTGTATCCAACCCTGAGAATTTCGGTGACGAAGGGATCTTCTAGGATTGTCCAATTCGACCAGAAGATCCCAAGTCTCCCGCCTACGGGTGTAAGCTGGAGGCCGGAGGCGCCAGTCGTGCAAGTCCAACCCTTCAACAGCGTTTCTTGTAGGCTGGGGTCTTGGACTGGTCAAAGTCGGGACGAGGCTTCTGGGAGGTGTAGCCTCCCCTACTAAACCTCCACCACGGCCTCCACGAGGTGCGTTCTTAACCAGGTTGCATCGTGCCTCGTATACCTGGGTGACTCCGGTGTTCTTGGGGACGAAAGACGTCGATAGTGACTTGATGGCCCGAAAAATGAAGTCTGACTGAGCCATAGAGGCGTGTTCCTTATACACTATTTGAATCTTGTCTGCAAACAACACAGGGGTGGAGAGAGGAGCTCTGATGAGTCTCTTCTTGAACTCCTCTTCCCAGGCACATGGAGCAAGGAGACCATTCCTACGAATGAGAACCGTAGTGGCCCAGGCCGAACGAATATGATCCATGATGACCGAGAGGGAGTTGAACTGCCACCTGTACATCGTAGAGAGATAATCTAACCTGGAGGGATTGTCTTCAGTCAAGTCTTGCGCCGGAGCATCAGTGGCAAAGGCCAGAGCTGACAAGGGCCTTGAGTACGCTTCAGCTCCCTTTCGATTGCCAACAGCCTGGCGTCCTGTACTTTGTAGACACTCTGGGGTGCGTCAGAGAGCCTAGAGCACTAGTCATCCTGCGGGGAACCATGATCGAAGGCCTGCAGGGAGTGGACCTTGAAGGACGCAGTTGAGTTTTTTCTGCTGGGCGAAACGTCGGGTTGAGGGAAAGCTTTTGAAACTCCTCATCCAAAGACTCAATCGTATCAAGGACCATCGGGTTAGGGGCCAACGGGGCCAAATTGCCAACGCGACAGGGAGGGGCAGTCAACAAGTCTGTCCACAATCCAGGTGTACACCTCTCCCATCAGCAGATGAGTCTTTTGAGGTCTCTTGGAGTCCACTGACTTCGAAGGCGAGAGAGGGGCGTTAGACCTGTCGTCGGTGAAGGTGGAGACTGAGTGGTGTGGCGAGCCCTCCAAGGAGAGTCCATCCCTCTCACGTGAATGGTAACTGTCTCTGGCAGAAGACCTGTTACGACGTGGGAGTCCCTGGAATCCTGATCACGTTCTCTCAATGCCTGATCTCTAGAGAGCTGGCGCTCCCAGTTCTTGAAGCGCTTCTGCTCTAAGTTCTTGATTCGCAGGCGCTCCTCTTCACGAAGACGGCACTCTTCCTCCAGATACAGGCGCTGGCGCTCATCCTCTCGGCGCCGGGTGTCCTCAGAGCGGCGAATGTCTTCCTGACGCTCATGCTCCGCGCTCCTCCTGACATTTCAGGTCCAGACTGGTTCATGTAGGCGGAGCGTCATGGTTGATGGCGTTCTCCAAATGCTCCTTCGACACACGCTTGAGCTTGGGGTTCAATGAGGCAGTATCCCCTACTGGGAAGGACATCGTGTGGGTGATCTCTAGCAGGAGACAAACCGTTGATGGGCTGATGGGAAAACCAAGGTATCCTGGTCAGAAGAGGCCATCCTGAAACGTCTCTGAGTAAAACCTCTTCCTCCTAGCGACCAAGAAAGCCTTGAAGTCCGACGCAGAGAGATGACAACAATGAGGAAGACCACTCACAGGGTGCGTCAGCCAGACAGTCTGGACAAAGGGGATGGGTGTCCCTTGCCGACTTGGATGACTTGCAACTGGTGCAGAATACTTGCGGCATGCAAGCAAAAAGTTCACTGTCAACAAAAAGGAAGAGGACAGTGAGCACAAATAGCCAAGCAATCAAGAACACAAAATGCTAAAATAATTTTAACAGCAAGGAAGTTCAAACTTGTAAGCTTTAAGCAAGAATGAAACATACAGGAATTGTTAATGAAAAATTTACTCAATAAATTTGTATACCAAAAAGCGAAAATTCCAATGAAATAAATTAAAATTGAAATAATAAAATGCAAAATAAGAACTTCACAGACTCAAGGTTACAAGGGAGGTAACCGATGTGTCAAAGTTCATGTAAAGGGAATGACATACAAGTCAACTCAAAAGAGTTTAACAAAGTAAAATTCACCAATTATAAATAGCAAAATATTATGCTAAGAATAAAAAATGCAATAAAAAAACAAAAAATATCCATAAGAAAGGATAAAATATGAAGAAAAACGGTACACAAAAAGGAAGCCGCCATTTTGAATGCTCAACGAAAACGTGCTCCAATAGCTACCAAAACGTGAAAAAGTGTTAGAAAAAACGATAAAAAGGTACAGCAAGTAGCAGAGTATGAAAAAATGCCTAAAACTCGTCGGGGAAAACGAATGAGCGAAAAAAAACACATCGTTCCCGAAGCATGGAGAATAAATTCTTCGACGATCATCGGATCATATAGGTAATATGCACTAGTAAAAGTAGGGTAAGTATTAAAAATATAAATTGTACATTTAGTGACCATGTCACCCTAAATAAGTGTCACAGGGGTCACGACCCAACTACCTATTTTCATCTTCTTCTCCCTTGGAAAAGCCCCAGAAAGTTGAAATGTTGTGTATATACTCATTGGCCAATGGGAACTATGAATCATAAATTGTTGTCCCTGTGGCATTAAATGTAGGCTTTCGGGACCATAAAGTCAAAGTCTATTTATTTTCCTTCTTCGGAAAAGAATTTGTGAGCCCTCTGATACATTCTTTTGGAAGTTTGCATTGTGAACCTTATATAGTGTATATTTTCATAGTCTGATGAGATACAGAGGAAATCGCAAAAGTTTTATCAAACACTAACCCTGCTATCTGTCGACAATAGTGACAGCATTTTATTTTCACTTAGATCAGACATCAGACAAAAGGGTAAACTGTGTTAAAGTAAAAGTTGTTCTCAGAGAGATCATAAAATTATATGTCATAATAATAATATCATTTACGACAGGTGTTGTGTATATTCTATATTTACTCATTTAACTACAAGCACATTTTTAACAATGAATTCTTATCATCTTGTGAATCATCAATTGAATACATATGTCTCTCTGAGAAATAAAACGTACTTCAAAGGTGTAGTGTGAATGGATCTTCACAGAGCTAATGGATTAAGGTGTCAGGAAACCATTGTGGACAATCTGAATAAGCTTGTCGCCTTGCTCAGACAGAGGTAACGTTGTAAGTCAATGTCTGACAGAAATATTCTCGACACATTTGGACATCTGTAGAATGAAACATGAAAGGAAATGTGCCGTATCTTTGAAATGAAATTGCGGATTTCCAGACACGTAACAAAACAGTTGGCATTGATAATATAAAATATAATCGGAAGTGCTTTGATCACTAGAAATACATGCTATTTAGATAGTGAACAAATATAGCACGGTTACATTTGGGATAACACTACCTTCAATAATAAAATAAGTTGTACTATTGAAGTTAGTGTTATCCCAAATGTAACCATTGTTATGCTTTGATCACGTTGAGAAACCGTACTTCTTTGGTAGACTGGAAGCATGTATAAGTTTCATTTTCCAATTACAAATACATATATAGGAGTGGTTTGAATGTGAAAACGACACAAACATTCACTAAACGTGATATGTGGAGACATTCAATTTCCATTATGACATATGATAAGAGTTTTCGCTCTTTCATTGAATGGATCTTTGAAAACAGAAATTGCTACAGAACAGGCTTTTAATTTTGTTCTTTGACTGGTGCTCTCGTGTAAACTTTTAAATTCTGTATGTGAGTAAGTCGAAAACATTAAATAATATTTTAATTTTTTTGTTTAAACATCATGTAAACCCTTGCCTGTTTTCAGTTTAAAGTGATAGATCATTTGCATAAAGCATGAAGAAAAAAGCATGATTTAAATAACTGCAAAACTTTCAGTGTTTAATTTCATTTGAAATCTCGCAGCATCTTATGATCTACATCTAACTGTAATATGTATAATATATCAGTGTATTTAAATGTATAATTAATATTAGAATCGATTGGTATTGAAGTATTAGAACCATCATAAAGAGCACACATCGGCAGATTTAAATAATTTTATTATGATTTCTACAATAGGAGTCCTCTGTGCTGTGATGGTATGTGATTTATTTTTAGAAATCGATTGTAAAGTCTGATTTACCAGAATAGTAATGGCACTTAGTATAATTAGGCGTTGTAGTGGATGATTATTCGCGCTTCTTACATGAGATATACATGATGCATTGTCCAAATTACATAACTCAATGGTTGTGATTTTTATTTCACGTCTCTCTTTGTCTTTCGTTTTTTATCTGTGTAGTTTCAAAGGGGATTATATGTAAGGCATGTGGCATTAGCCCCAGATTGATAAAAAAAATCGTTTATTACTCACCCGTTGAAGATACCGCAGTTTAATAAATCTACCATGTTATTACACTTAGTGTAATAACATCGCGTGCTGTCGATTGACGTCATGTCATAATGGCATAAATATGACGTCGAAATGTCAGCGCCGCTGTCGCAATGGAGTATGTCCCACTTATCGACGAGTGTTTTGAATTAACTGGCATTTAAATCAGTGTGTAATAAATAAAATACTAAACTCGTTTCCGTTTAATAATCTAAAATCAGTGTTTAGAAGCTAGTTGTTTCCTAACTTTAAAGGTCGTTTATGTGTGTTATTGTACTCTAGCATTTACAAGTATTCATTAATTGATATATCTAAATTTGATGTGATATAGAATTTGATCATTACAGGTTTTTTCTTTCAATCAAAATATAGTCATTTGTCCAAATATACTCGGTTTGTAGTTATTTTACAGTTTAGTTTGCTATGTAAGGTGGCCCATGTTTTGAAAACATCTTCCCAATAAGTACTTGTCATATGCAGTTTCATAAAGTTTCACAGATAGTTTGAAAGGAAAGCTGCTGTTGGATTATCTTGCTGTTAGTCACATCCTATATTGTTTAAGGCCAAATTTAAAAAATCTATTAATTCCTTTATGACATCTGATTCAAGTGCAGTCGATATATTATGAGACACGACTGGTTGGAAATTGTTCCCATCAGTACAATACACACCTAGGAATGATATGGCCATTGAAACGGAATCCACATCAACCTCGCATGACGTCATCGGAGGTTGATAACTTGATATGTACATATCGACCTAGGGAGTTATGAGATATTCAACCTCTGATGACGTCATAGCTGCAAGAATGTATCCTCGTCCGGATACTGAAAATCTCGGCTTCGCCTCGACTTTCAGTATCCTCCCTCGGTTAAAAACACTTCTGTAAAGATGTTTACGGTTATGTGACTTCATGATAGGTTGATATCTGATATTTCCCTAGGTTAATATGTTAGTATCGACCTTGCTGATTAATCTAACGAATGGTTAGGAGGAAGAACAGGACAAGTGTTAACAAAATAGTGCATTTACACAAACGAATTCAATGTCATGAAGAACAACAATATAAGCAGGTCTTCAAACACAGACGCGATGACAATTGATATGTTGTAAGGGTAGATCTTTGTATTCCTTGTGAGATGTGTCAGGAAAGCGACTCTTTTTCAACCTGGTTTTCATCCAAAGTGTCCAATACCTGCAGAAAAGAACTTAATTCAATGAATAGCTATACAAAGCATATATGAAATACTACCTTTAATAAAATGTTTCCTCTTGCCCAACATATCCCGCATCACGTTGCGAGAACAAAAGTATCTTGTCAATCATAAAACCGCACCAAATTGAATGAGAAATGTTCATTTTAATGTCATACAGACATCACAAATGCTCAGCCTCATCAGCTCATGTCTAACGGTTTGGTTAAGAAACACAGAACCTTTTACTTATTCTTGAATTATTAATAGGTGTTTACACTAAAATGGCCGCTAGCAATTTGCGTTTTATACGTCACACCATTTTCTACGGTTAATCAAATCATGGCATGGACTGCTTTTATACTACATAAACTTTTATTATAAATAGTAAATATGAATACCATAATTCTTCCTTAATTTCGCCCCCTCTATAAGTTCGCCCACGCAAGATCATCTGACAGCCTTTTTTTCAAAATACCTTTCAAAATTACGACAGTGTACCAGAAGTTCAGTATTGACAAATTAAAAATTCGACCACATTCCAAATTTTGAAAACAAATTATTTACAGTCATGATATACAATCATCTTGTGATTTCTTTTCAGCGAGTTTTATGAGAAAAGCGCGTATTTTTTATTACAACAATTTTGGGAAATGTTGATCAAGATTGTCACAAGATATTCTAATCGATTAATGATTTATTTTCACACTTCTCAATTTATTCACTTACTGTTCTTATGACATACCTTTATCAAGAATGATGTTACATCTTATCATATTATCCTTTATCAATGATTTCATTTTTCGTAAATGAAAAGGCAGCAATCACTTCCGTGTGAGGCTATAAATATATATCACTTAGACTGTCAACACGGTAATGCTACACTATGAATTAAGTTTGTATTGAATTTTCTGATTGGCTAAGAAAAGGGAAGTCCCAAAGTTAACCAATGATAAGGCTTATAACATCTGGATGTTTGCTGGGGAGACTCGAAACAGTCAATTGACCTAGTTACTATTTTTGAGTAGGGATGACTGAGATATTGTTTTGCCTTTCCATTTTGGTAAGTCACTTTACTTATCAAATGATTAATTACTGTTGGAATATTATCACAGATGTTAGCTCATACTTTTAAAAATCTGAATATATAATAAATTGTTTCAAAGATTTGTTACTTGTTAATCCCTACAAACAAATAGACTCAACCAAACACCCAGAGATACGACTGTCCACTGTCGTCGATTATCAGAACCATATATGTTGAGGTACATTTATATGTTTCAAAACATCAATAATATTTAGTTTGCATAAATAAAGCCTTTCAGGAGTAATACAATTATTCAGCTGTCATTGTTTATGTTAGTAAGTTCTTGCAAAGCAAGCTTGTTGATATATTCTACTTGATTGTCACACAATGCCGTTTCAGAAAAAGTTGACAGAGAAAATATGCTTCCTAACTTGACTTTTATAGTAACAGATATGTTTCATATTATAATTTTATTGATTTACACATAGGACTCTGAACTAATGCAATAATAGTTAAGATTGGTGTATTGTTTTTTCTCAGTTCTAGGTGATACGCTTTCTAGAAGGGAATTCCGTAATGACGATAGTCTGCTGTGATTGGTTTATACTAATATAGCAACCAATCAGATTGTACTTCCTTTGAAAACAAGTGGACAGCCAGCTATGCGAGACATGCACGCTAAAGCTAAATTACGATTCATATCATTTCAAATATCCTGATTTATTTTGTCAATTGTAAGAACATAACAATTCAACTCCAGATTATTATTGTTTTAATTCATAGTACACAATTTAAAATCCAAATGACATTCTAATTTCACAGAAACAATAAATTGAGAATCGTGGCTTCGCCGATCGTAACTTGTCTTCTGAAAAAACAAAAACGGTGTATTAGTGCATTATATGAATATAATTACCATATACGAATATAATTAACAGTTTTTGGTAACTAATGTTTACGAAGAGTGTAACCTTCTTTTTCAAATTGGTTTTTCAACATTTATATGAAAATCTAAAATTTCGACAAAGATGGCGCACAAACGAAGGTGAGTGGTGATTTCGACCGTGAACATTTCGTTAAAATATTTGGAAAAGTTGAGGGTCGAAATAATGGAAGAATTACGGTATGTAAAATTCCCCCCGCAAAAGTGCTACAGTGCGTTTAACGATGAACAAGTCGATGCATTTGATGTAGTGAAAGTATTTACCTAGAGGCCTGGTTTCGGTCGGTCGGCGTTGCTGATCCTTTTTTAGATTCAAATTATCCAAGTGCAGCATACAGGGACAAGACAAACAGGATATTGCAATTGTTGATTGTCTATGCAATTGAGCATTTCATTGCTCAAATAACACATTTAATTTACACAATCCTCTTTTCAACATTTACCAGTAATCTTCGCTACATCATCCGAAACTGGGCCAACAATTATTATCCATATGTTTGCTTCGTTGTAATGTAAATAAGAGTATTCCGACAAGCACGTGTTCGCCATATTGTATCACAGCTGAAACCAGTCCTACAATCCAGTCGCTCAAGTGAATTGTGAATAGCACGTGCTCTCTTACACGTGTGCGCACGTCACATTATCATTGTTTGCTGATTGGATAATGCGGAAAGCTTGACAGCAGTCAACCTCGGAAAACCTCGTGCATTTTACTTTGCACGTGCAGAGCGTTCTTCTTGCCATGTTCTGCTCGTGAGGTTGTACATTGATTGCCTATGTTATTTAGCTGGCAAAATAGTATAAAATGATGGTTGAATGAACTGAAATAGTAACAACAATGATGAAAACAATATTTGTACAATTGACCCTTTATTCCTCTGTGTGTATGACAAATAGTAACCTACCCCTACGGTTGATATGTAAAATATTTAACATATCAACCTAAGGGTATGTTACTATTAAGTACATAACATGCCATAACCGTCTGCAGTGTTCCTACTTCTCTGTCTGGCAATGATTACATCCCTGCTGAGTCTACATACTTGACGTTTTCCGGCCAGTATCTAAATTGCATTAGTCCCGAAAATCAAACTGGTTACAAATTGCATGAAACTATAAACTGCTTTATCAATGTCCTCAACCAATGAAGAAAAGCATAAAACATCATATTTTTAAAATAAAGCTTCCTTAATATATGTTCAATCTTTGGTTTGATGTCTGAACATCTGGATGATTTGCCTTGGACATATTACAATGTACATATACCTCGTCCCTAATCTTCAATATATCATCATTACCGAATTAAATCACAGAAACGATAAACAGACATTGAACAATAAGAATTGGTATTGAATTTTACTCAATACAGAATATTGAACATTTGGGTGGACCCAACTTTTTGTTGAGAATATATGAGTTAAGATGTTAGTTGTCACCTTTTCCTGATTAAATATGAAGTTTTTAGGGCTAAAAAGTGTCAATTTGAAAATGATGATTCAAATTTATATTGAGCTTTGCGCGTAAGGAAACATTATGCCGATCCCAACTCCACCTAAATTGGAGAACAATATCATCAGAAGAATAATTGTTTTCGTTGCAAAATGGAAACAATGAATCATAAACGCAGATTCAACAAATTGTTGGATTAAACACACTATTATTTTCAAAACATATATTTGAAAGGGAACTCTGAGGTACAACGATATCTCATATTAAGAAAGTTAGAACTTTAAGGTCCTTGGCGTATCATAAATAAACGATTATCGTTTCACAGTTACATTTTCAAAGATTTTAACAGACCAAAGAAAAGAGATTGTGGTCAAACTTTCGCTTTCCAAAACAATGACATTCAAAGGTTAGCCATGTCCCTATTTCTGTTTTGCAGACATTTAATTCATTATCAATTTCATCTTCATATATTAATCAGGTTATCGGCAAAGCATCACTGAACATATATAAAATCCGCATTTAGATCAAAAGTGTAAATGAAACGATTGTTCACAAAAATTAATCCATTTATTCATGTTCTCGTTCCGTTATTTCATAATGTTTTACAGTAACAAAACACATTAACGCTGTCTAATGAATAAATGTCTAATGAAAATGAATTACAAAGCCTTCAGATGATGCAACATCACATTGGTTTCGTAAACGTCATGATACACCTGCTTCTGTTATAATCTCGATATACTATCATTTAAAGTAAATGTCATGATAACACCACTATACATTTCTATACAATTATATTGAAACGTCAATCCTTTGCTGAATGTTATTGCTCTCACACTTCTTATACGCTATCATATTTTCATTTCCCTCGACGTGATTGAAAGGTGATCTGGATATGTTGATTGCTGACACAAAAGTTCGCATTAATAAATCAAAATGCCATCCAGTCATTGGTTTTCTGAATATTATTTTCCTTATGGAGATAATTAAAGGTTAAAAGGTTAACCTCAAAGTTCTTCTCAGTTCTGTATCTTTCAGCATACATCAATAATCCATGAAGGCATTCGCCCGGAAACATCGTTTAATTCCTTTGGAAATTACATAGTTGCTACTGTAAGCAGTCTAGCTTTTTGTAGATTATTGTTTATTCAGTGCAGTATCTTTTAGAGCACATACATAAATCAGTAACACTTATAATGTTAATGAAATGGTAATTTCGTTTGAAAGGGGACTATTTCCAATGAAGGACTGCTCAAATGCGCAATTGTTCTAGTATGATGTGCATGTGCATGTTTGTTTTTGTATTAAATACATCCAGTGTCTGGCTTTTTCTGGTGCCTTTAGACATCGGCTGTCAAACATGAATTTCTGTCCGTTTTTTCATCGAATACAAATAATTGAACAAGTTTTTACTATAGGCGATATGGCTTAATACGGATGCAATGTATTGTTCCAAACGTAATGCATCCACTGGGTATATATATCTTCTTTGTATTGTTATCATTGCTATCATTTTATTAGTCTAGTTTTGCCCTATTTAGCTAACTGAAGTGGTGCCATTTACTATTTTCAGATATTTGTTTATTCAGTTTTCGTTTCACTGAAAAGGAGTTGTATTTAGAATATATATTTTACTAAAACGTTGCATTTTGTAATTTCTGAAAGTTGTGTTTATAACTTAATTTTCATGTTCATTTCAATGAATGAGTTGGATTTTGACTATATACAGGGATAGATGCGTTTCATTTGAAGGACTAAAACCGTTCATAATATATTCATAAAACTTTTGTATTATCCACCTTCATCCATTTATTTTTTTCATTTTTTTTTTATAAATGGAGTATATACTAGTAGTATGATTGGAACTTTAAACAGGAATTTATTCCTTTCCGGAGCAGAACTTAAAATGTTTATTACGCGTTTATTATCATATACATTCTGTTTTCAGAGCAATGATCTGAACATACGTTCATTATAGACGTTGAGTTGTTTCAAATCAAAACCTGTTCCATATGCCAACTGAAATTTCTGACCTCTTATTGTCTCAAATTGATGAATTTCACGTTTTGTGTATTGGTGGCAAACAGACAGACAGACAGGTTTATTCAGTATTTAAGACACAGTGGCCGAAAGTACAGTTGATGTTTCATCATGACAGCTTGAGATCACGTGACATATATTTTGGTTTTGCTCGGGATTTTAAAATGGACATCACATGTTTTATAAAAATGGCAACGGATTTTAAGACATCAATATTATTAGAAACACAAGTAAATATGTTTGAGTTACTTTTTCTTCTGTTCATTATGACACAAACTGTTATGACTAATCAGCTGACACACATGTGTGTATCATTCGTGAAGATAAAAAAAACACTCCCTAGGCATACTTTCATTTCTTAAAATATCATTGATCTGGGCACTGAAGCAGCTAATGTGTCATGTCATGAATGTCTTCATCAAATTTACTTACTGATTTCTGTAGAGTACAACTTTAAAAAAATATGTAAGATAATTTCAAACTTTTTGAATATGTATTATCTGAATGTCAGACATCATTACATTTCTTATTTTTCAAATGTGTCATTTAATTTGTTTTAGAGTAAATAAAATTGACAGTACTGCAAGAAATGTCGATTTGTGTAAGGATTAATGTATTGCCATTGTTTCCGTTACAGTCATGAAACGG
This sequence comes from Gibbula magus, assembly GCA_936450465.1. NCBI lineage: Eukaryota > Metazoa > Mollusca > Gastropoda > Trochida > Trochidae > Gibbula > Gibbula magus. The sequence goes on along the minus strand of OW388290.1, from coordinate 12,221,000 downwards.
AATATTAGACCATCAATGAAAGTCAAACAAGTTTTGTCCTGTCAGCAAAATGCATAATGCATTCAGATAAAATAAAAACGTCACATCAAATGCCACGGTTATTGTTAACAGTTTAAATCAACTGAGAATGCAGTAAATCCTATGTTTGACCATTCTCTTCCCACAGAGGTTAGTCCCTTCAGTTTTCCGGTTCTACCCTCTGTTACATTACGCTCGATAATGTGTGCATGAAGGTAGTGTTCTGATTGGTTGCAATTGAATCTAGTTGTGCAATCAGCGACGCCGTTGTAAAAGTGACATTTGCCAATGACACGTCATCAACGTAAGGCCAACGTTTTCTCGTTTTACAGTGTTTTCTGTGTTTTCCTCGAACTATGCTTTTTGATTTTATGAAAACTCTCGATCATAAACATACTTATAAAGAAAGAAAACCAAATCAGAGACAAATACCCAAAACAGTTCATTTGCTTTATTTACATCAGACATATTCGAATGACATATGCTAATGAGCAAGACCCTTCAGAGTAAAATGCGTCGATCTTTTAAGTTACCCTTTCGACATATCAAATTAAACATGAGTTCTCATTGGTTAAGAAGTAAGGATAGGTTAAGAGATTTCTCTTTCCACCGCCAGGGGACTTTGGTTCTGCTCTCTATTTCAAGCGTAATGTAACAGAGGGTAGAACCGGAAAACTGTAGGGACTAACCTCTGTGGGAAGAGAATGATGTTTGACATGACTGTAGGGATGTACAGTAAATATACACATCATGTGTCAGCCAATTAAAATAAGTTTTTGGAAAATAATTGTTTCCAAGTTAAATTGGAAGCTACATTGTAAGCTTCCAAAAACTTGTTAAAAGTTTCATTATGTGGGTCGTTTCTGGAAAACAGGTTTCAAGTTTCAGGTAACATTTTTTTTCTAATTAAAAAGTTTAAAATTGCTTTGAACATGTAAACTCTAAATTAGTAGTAGTTTTTATACAAAGTACATGTTGGTGGCACTCAATTTATTCTCTGAATTGTCAATATTAATTTGACAAAAAGGGATATAAGGCATTTTGTTTAAAGACATGCAATTATTATTTTTTCTGTAATGATTACCCCTAATTATACGAAAATGTTTGTTATACCTGAAGGGATTGGCATTAAAAAAAAGGAGGTGATTTTAATTTCTACAGTTCTTTCGTTTGTGATGTTTATGCTACGAATTATAATAACGCCATTTTTTAGATAAGAAGACGAGCTAAATATTAAAGCAATATCTCTTATTTTACATATACATAGGTATGTTTGCCCTTCATACTTTGAATCCTTTATTCACCTTATTTTCAAAGACATGTATACATGTATACTCCGAAAATTCTTTATTTGCAATAAAGACGTTAATATTGAGAATCATCAATTTGTACATTATCACTATGATGGAAAGTATTCAATATTCTGGTCACACTACGGTTTGTCATGTGGTAAGGGATAATAATCAACAGTACAGTACGTCAGTCATAACACGATATATAAGTCATAACACGATATATAAGTCATAACACGATGTATAAGTCATAACACGATCTATAAGTCAATGTGGGACTTATTTTGAAAAAGTTTCAATGATTTTTATTTCATTGTTTTAAGTCTATTTATTTCATTACAAAAGTACATCACCTTTGTAAATTGGTACTTGATTTCTAATGATCATTTATCTTAAAATAACCTACATAGTCTGTATTTGCTGTGGAATTATATTCATTAGGGGTTTCTGTAATAAAGATTAATTTAAACACATTCATATGAACATTGTTCCTTTCTCCAAACATCAATGATATGTCAGTTCTTATCATCATGTTTGATATTACCCGTTAATCTACATCATATATAACTCTAACAGATATCATACATCAACACTGACACATTTTAACTAAATTCGCCTTCGTTATACATACACGAACAGTAACCAGACTTGGTCTTATTTAATTAGACTTTGGCAGTTTACAGTAGGCATGCCCAAAGACACATATATTGATACAAAATTGACGGAATGACATAACATATTCATCAGACGAAAGAAGATGTTATTCATAACGTGGAAATAATAAAACTACATAACATACCAAAAAGGTCAGAATCGTTCCTGTGGTTTATATATGAGTTTGCACACTCTCAGATGATACTTTCAGAAATTACTCACTTTGCTGAAACCTGATATATAATATATACTGTTAAAAAGACGATGACACTTTGAGAAAGAAGCAATTTTTACTGTTGGCATATGCTGACAGGTATCGAGATGAACATGAACATGTACAAAACAAATGCCATCAAATTCGTGTTTCAACACTAAGCCACCATATAGTATTGTTCTTGAATGACATGATTAATTTTACTTGAAAAGCTTGAACCACAGATACCTATATAGCTATCAATAACTGCCGGTGGCACATCTATCTTTTCCAAAGTGTTGCTTGTAACATGAATCTTGAAATAATTTCTGTTTAGCTCCCAGCAACTTAGACAACAGCCCCTCAACTAATGTTACTATACGAGATGGAAACCAGTATCCTGTGTTGAGATGCCAGAAATGTGGAGGTTCCTTTAAACTTGCTGAATAGAATCTTACGATTCATTGTGTTCAACCTTGTATGAAATTTTCAAGCTCACACCATTGTCAATAATGACCCGTATGGTCATCAGCTTCCAACAATTAAGACTGTTTGATTGCACACTGAAGCAGAAGCTCCTTAATTGAAGGCACTGAACCAGCAGTTTATGTGGCAAACGCATGAGATGTCGTTTAACCTAACTAAATAAAATCATATGAATCACAGTGTTCAATCGTTTTTTTAAACATTCAAAAGTCACTCCACTGTCAAAACTGACCCTTTCCTATTTCTCGAACGGGAATTTATTATATTCTGTCTGGATTTACACATTGTTTCTTACACAAACATACGCGTTTTCACTTTTTGCATTTTTAATTGTGATTTATACTTCATAGAAATGTCTTCCAAACAATTGTTAAACTTCAAATGTCATTCAAATGACTCGAGTAGCAAAAGCTCATTAATGTAAGTGTATCCGAAAAAGAACTAATTCTTATGTTTTGATAATTTATTACTTAAATATTTTTTGGGAAAAACATCTAGAAACATCGTTTATTGTAAATTTATCTGTGTAAATTTTACTGATCTCAAAATTATGTTTTGTGACTGTTTTGTTATAAGAAATGAGATATCGTTATCTTATTAATATCTAAAGACCGTAGTCATTTAGCAGTTTACCATCAGCAATTATTTATCCCAGCTTTACACAAAATAAAAAACCATCATCCAATTTAATGGTGCTAATAACACACACGATGTGAAAGGGGTATTGGAAATATATAAGCTTTTATTACTTAATTTAGAAAAGCATGTGTAGACAATTGCATTTTTCTGCCCCTGACACTTATTTTATTTTAAAGAATATGTCTTTTTCTCGTGCATTTTTCAACCATCATCTTTAAAAACAATCCCTATCTATATTCACTGTTTATGCTAAGGTCAGGACGTCCTGACCATTAAAGTTATATATCACAGACTCCTGGGAATTACACTGATTATTAACGTGTAGAATATACAATACCGTCTGGGTTCTTATATATTAGTCAAAGCTGCCATCTACACCATCTCTTAAGTAGTTTTCAACCAGATAATTAGGGGATGAATTTCTATTTCAGTAGGCAACCATACATATTGATAGATATATGGACGTCATGGAATCATTGCCATATTTTATCTGCAGTCTGATAATGCATTTACATGTCTATTCCAGTGTGAAATCATCAATATTTGATAATGGTCATGTTCACTGATATCATTATTATCTGCAAAGAAATTATAGCGTGATAACATTTATAGAAATATTCTTAAACAGATTAAAATTATTCACAATTTAGGATTTATAAAGTTTTGTAAAGCAACCCTCCTTCCTTTTGAATCAGACATATACTTCCTTGATTACCACACAAGTTTATTGATATATAAAATTTGTTTCTGTATATGTCACATTTCGATGGGTGACATTTTACTAGTTTAATTTATGGTAATTTTCTCTCTGACCGTACACATTGTGACTATAGATCTAGATCTACATCAATGCTCAAAATAACAAATTATTGTCATTAAGTGTTTAAGATGGGCCATGTGGGGTTGTTTTGCAGCATACTTGTCTTTAATTAACACTAGACGTTGTAAAATCGATAGTAGCAACTGAACGAATCTATTTAGAAACGAAGCACAAGTAATAATACCAAATTTAACATGTTTGACTCAATAATATTATCTCCAAGAACCCACGTAAAAACATGAATATTTGTACAGACAATCAAAATAGGTCGTTTCAAATGAGGATTGACAGGAGTATAAACGTGCAAAACATCTGATGCATAGACTAATATGCCAATTGAAACATTTACATTGAAAGTACACATTTTCAACAAGTTATATAAGCTTTATGTTTATGAGGAGACAGGTTTATTTGAAATTTTTCACAAAGAATGTTGAGATGTTTACTTTTGTAGAAATGTTAATGTAGTTTCAAGTTCATTTAGAGTTTTTCCTTCAACAAGTTACTCTTCCCACTTTACCTGTTCTCATTACAAGCGATCCGTCTGAAATTGTTCATAATGTCACATGTAAAATATGTTTATATAGTCTTTGACACCATGATTAAAGGTGCACTCCGGCAAATTTTTGACCTTTTTCACTCTTAACTGTTCTGAAACGTTAACAATATACATTACCTATTGGTTAAAATTTAAAAAATAATAAAAAATTAAATTTTAAGTTATATTTGAAAAAGTTTTTTTGTGTGAAGTTTAGTGGTACGCAATAACAGTAAGTCCTCACGTGACTTCCGGTACTCGCGTGTAACACGACAACACGATGGATCATGGAGGTCGGTATTGCCACTCAAGCGACTGAGAAAACTTTCATGGTATGTGGACGTAATATTGTTTCCCATGGGTACATGTGGTGTATATATTGATTGATGTACAAGTGAATACGCATTGAACATTTCAAATATGTCATGTTGAGAATATGTATGTTCGTAATAATAATTCAAGTTCGAAGTTCGGTCATCTGTAGTTCACTGTTCCGCGCATTACGAATCGCAATCGCTGAATCAGCTGTTGATTCGTTGAACAATGACTTTTATAAGACAATACTGTTTTGAGTTTATGTAAGACATCGGTAAGGTAAATTGTACCATCACACTACCGGTACGAGTCTTCGTCGTGTAAAATGAATGCAAAATTTATTATGGATCTACGAAGTCTCTTCCACTTCGCCACCTTGTCAACCGAATACCGTAAATCCTTGAATAATCGCCCGGTCTAATGATAAATTCCTCGTTGATATACATAATTGCATGCCGAGTTAAATTTAGCAAATGTAAACAAACTAGTGCATGGTAGTCTCCGGCTATAGTCTCCTTTTTAGAAATAATTCCGGCATAAATTATGTGACTTACAACCTCACGGCAAGAGCTTTATTTACAATATATTTACAACTTAAAATCTACCCGATTATTCAAGGATTTACGGTAATAACTGTTCCTTTGTTTTGATTACCAGCACATTCTCGATTAATAACTACGTTTCTCTTTTCTTTGGAAATACTGAAAATAAATCCAATTAGATAGGCTACCAAAGGGGTAATAATTAAACTAAAAGCAAAATTTTATTTAAATTGGTGCAAGTATTATGTTGTGATATACTATCTGATCATCTGTCATTTGCTATTGACTAGATTCAATGAAAACATACTTTTATATTAAATGCTTGCATCAATTAAGTCATGTATTTTTTAATGACTTGTTAAAAATAAAGTTAAATTGATTTTGCAGAAGGAAGCAGAGAAAGACACTCCGGAAGGAGCAATGAATAGAGGGGCTGGTCCAGCTTGTTACAGCAGTTGACTAGAAGAGGGCAGGTGAAGACATTTGGCTGTAAGAGGCTGATGATGTGGAGAGGTTGAGAATTTTGTATTAACAATAACAAATAAATATTATGATTGAAGTGATGTTTTTTTTATTCACTGGATTAATATGTTAGTGGTGTTGACAAAAGTGAGCATGCATGCCTATCAGTTTCCCAGAAACTGCTGTTAGCAGTGTAAAAAGCTGGAATTATGACTGATGTTAAATAATAGATTAAAGGGACAGAACTCCATAAAAATCATCCCCTCTGCAATTTGGTGTTGAATGAAAGCAAAGTGTCATAATGTGGTGTCCATTTCTAGACCCCACACATCAAGCTTGTACATTTATAAAACACACTGATATTCATGAGCGGGAACAATGGTTTATTCACCCAGCAGTACAATTGGGTACCTGGTATGAAAGTTAAGGCAATGTAACATAAGTTCAAGCACTTTAATTGGCAGCTAGGTTGCATGCTCCAAGTCAACTTCAAAGTCTATCATTGACAAATTTTAAGTCATGCTGCATTTTATCAACTTTTCTATGTATGCTCCTACACTAGCACAGAAAAATTAACAAACTGAAGCAATTTAAATTAGCCAGTGACTTCAGGAAAAATTGACTTTCAGTGACTTGAGGTTGAAAAAAGAACAATGTTGGTCTTTACATCAGGGTAATAATGTGTGTGCAGTATGAGCATGTCCCTTAGAGGTGAAGAGTTCAGCCGGTAGAAGTATCGGATCCTATTATTATTATTTATGAAGCCATCATTGACTAGGAGCTTCTGATGTTGATAATATTCTTAGAATGGATTGCAGATCAATGTAAGATGCCAAGTTACTGGTGCTTCATCCATGGATAACTGAAACATAAGAAAAGATTTAAACATCAATATTGTACAATTCAGTTCTAAATGTTCATTATGTCAATTATTAACAAGCAACCATCACGGTTAAGATATATCCCATTATCCCGGGTATACCCAACTTCCCAATGCAAGGCATAATTCTTGCCAGTCTCCATTACAGGCTGATTTAGGCCTTGCAGTATTTCCTTAAGAAATCTGTGCTTAGAAATCCAGGCCCACTATGCATTTCTGGTGCAGAGATTCACTATCTAGGCAAAACAAAGCAAGGGAAATACCGCAAGGCTTAAATCAGCCAGTAATGCAGACTGGCAAGAGTTATGCCTTGCGTTTGGAAGTTGGGGTATACCCTGCAACTGGCATACTGTTTTACTTTGCTGAATAATATGTCCAATGTTATAGAACATATTTGGAATCTTAAACAGAATATAAACTAGTTTTCTAATTTAAAAAAAAAATAATAAAGTTGGTGGGGGTATAATAAAGTAAACTAACTTCAAAATTTAGAATTGATTTGGGTGTTAACACCGCTTTCAAGAATATTTCACTTTTATCATGGATACTAGTATTATTGCAGGGCGAAAGCCTGCAACGCCATGGTGGCTATGCATTGCGCTGAAACCTGCAAGCATCGGCTCTCACTAGAGCACCATTGGCCAAAGAGTCTGTACATATAAAGGTCAGCTCTCTTGAGTCACTGGTTCTGGAGAGGAAGTAAGAAAATAGGGCCATGGGCTCTGTTGCTCATCAGGGATTATATTGTTTGATGATTGTTCTCAATATAATGCACAACCCCTAACCTTGAAATCCATCCGTAAACTTTTCGCTTTTTCGACTTCTTCTCCAGAACCAATGACAGAGCTGAAATTTTATGTGCAGACTCCTTGGCCAATGGGGATTCTAAATTGTAGATTTCGTGACCCTGTGACCCCAAATTGGGTCACCGGGTCACATCCTAAAAACCTATTTTCATCTTCTTCTCCAGTTCCAAAAGGTCTAGAGAGCTGAAAAGTTGTGTGCAGACTCCTTGGCCAATGGGGATTCTAAATTGTAGATTATGTGACCCGTGACCCCAAATGGGGTCACAGTGGTATGATCTAAGAACCTATCTTTTGCTTGTAAACAATAACTTAAATAACTTAAATATTCAACTTTAGATAGTAAATCAATGAAACCCTGATGAGCTACAGAGCCAATGGCTCTATTTTTATATTTTATAAAATGTATTGTCCATGTATCACAATTCCATATTGATGATAAGATTAAAATTTAAAAAGTAATTAAATTAAAAAAAATTGGAGAGAAACAATACAAATCCCTTCTCAAGTGAGTATACTGTAGGGCTGGGACGGGTAGATATTTCCTACCCGGGTACCCGACCATCTGTTACCCTACCCGGATACCTGTTTTGTCGATCTCCAACATCTAATTGTAAGATTTTGTACTACTTTATTCAACTGGTTGGCTGGAATATGGGGCTAGAAGCCTAGCATAGAGACCCATGGCTATTTCAATCAAATTTATTATGTATGACAATAGATCATTTTAATATTATGTTAGAATCTTCAAATACATTGTAATCTTGAAATGAAAGAATAGCAAATTAAACTGTCTTATATATATGATTAGTCACATGATAAAAACGGGTCCGGGTAATGTGATGGGTACCCGGGTCCTACTCAGTACCAACCCGTCCCGGGTATCCGGGTTACCCGTCCCAGCCCTAGTATACTGTATTAATGAATCCTACTTATGAGTAGAAAAATCATTCACAAAAACCTGACCAAAACCCAATGAACATTTATCATAGACCTTAGACTAAAATTCAGTCTATGGAATTTTTTAAATTATTGTATCTTCATCCTTATGATTACATATTTTTCAATACTACCAGTTTGTGTATTCAGTTTATCCAGACTTGCTGAATAAAGATCTAGACTGTATTAAAGGCTCTTATTTTTACACAGTCATGGAGCAGGATTACATAGCAGAACTGATGAGCTAAAAATACAGCCATGGGCTCTGTAGCTCATCAGGATATGTATTGATTGCAAATAAATTGTTCTCAGCTTGTTCTAGAGCTTTTCATACTTGAAAATAAGTCAAGAATAGGATTTTATATTTAGAATATCCATTGTCTAAGGAATGTGTACACAACATTTCAGCTCTCTAGACAATGTGGAACTGGGGTCACAGGGTCACGAAATCTACAATTTAGAATCTCCATTGGCCAAGAAGTCTGCACATAACATTTCAGCTCTCTGGAGTAATTGGTTCTGGAGAAGAAGTCCAAAAAGCAAAAAGTTTACACATGGACGGACGGATGGATGGACACCGTGCCATGCCAGAAGTCTGAAGCCCATCGGGCCTTTCAGGCCTGATGAGGTAATATGCGAAAAGTTTCGGACGGACGGACAGCAGACAGGGAACGGTTACCAGGTTGGAAATACATGCCATTTATTTAGTGAAAAAAAATACAATAATTACATATCTGGGATTACAGTTTCAGTTAAAGATGTGATAATTACAACTTACTCAACTTCTTGCATGTTGAACAGTTTTGCTTTGAAACACTAGGTAGGGGCCTTTCATCCACCTGGATCTCATCTGCACAGGTAACTCAATGAACAGTCTCTTGTTGGGCTAGGGTCATACATGATACTTTCACTTTCATTAGTGGTTTCCGTAATGTCGAAGAGGTGTAATGTCCCATAAGTCTTCGGAGAATGTGATAATCTCCAACATTGTTGGCTGAATCGCTGAAATAGTTACATATATTGTATTATAAATATAAAATTTCACGTGACATCTATATTTACAATTATTATGAATGTATAACTTAACAGGATGACAGCCATCTAACATTGTTCAATATTGTTCCTATTGGACACATAACTATTAGTGCTTAGCTAGTGAAAGTAGAACTCTGTAGCTCATCTGGTATTAATTGCTTTATTTATTATGTCCCCCGAAAATTTTAGGGTAATATGACTAGATTGGATTGAAAGTTGGAGCGGGGGACATCACAGTGCATCACATGCACATATTTCTAGTTATTTTTAAGATTGAAAACTCATAGTATGAATACTCCACAGTGATCCAGGAGTTTTACAAGCTCACAGGGCTACCAATTCTCCCCCCCCCCCCCCCCCCCCCCCCCCCCCGGCGCTTATTAGAGACCCGGTGCTTATTTCTTTAATAGAATATTGAAGTTTACATACCTACATACCTAATAATAATTACCGAAAAATAAAAACCGGTACTTACAGAATGATGGGTTTGTTCCAGATATCTAATTCTTTTCTTATTCTGCATGTACACACTAATTTTGAAAAGCAGTTGGAATTTTCTGCTTTCATAGACTCATCTGCAGTAGTCAGCTTCACACTGAAATAAAAACAATCAGCATGCAATTATTAATGTATAAAATCTTTAAAGCAAAGAAGTGTAATTGAATTTGACTATTATTTAATTTGACATTCAATCACTATTTAAAATCTTCCTGCTTTTTCCATTGGTACTACACATATTTCTCATATTTTAATCAATCAACAAAATTATGGTTCAGAACTGTTTATTATTAATAATTTGGTATTTGTCATTGACAAAATATAACACAAACAGAAGTAATTATGTTTGACACAAAGGGCCTAGGAAGAGGGAATTGTGTATGAATTAAATTAATTAAAAACAAACATTCAAGGTACCATTAATCCTTGAATAATCACCTGCCTTGAATAATTGCTGAGTCTAAGCCCTTTTTTAAATAAATAATCGCCTGCCTTCAATAATAATCAGGTTACAGTTAGCATTTGTAAATAAACTAATGGCTATTTCCTTTTCAAAAATAATTCCAGCATAAGCATAACAGGAAAATTAACATGGACATTTCAATTTTAATCATTTTATGTGTTCATTTATATATTTTTTTCTCTCACTCCATTCTATTCATCCTTGGTGTACAGTCTATTCAGTAACAGAAATTATTTGTTCATCACATTTTATAAAAATTTATTTATATATAGTTACCAGTGGACAACTATAAGCAATATGTAAACATAACTGAATTACATTCAAGTTGATGAATTCTAAAAAATGTAACATAATAACGATAGTACACTTTACTATCATATGAAATAGGGTAGATGATCTATTTTTGTTGTTGAAGTAGGCCAAATGACAAGTAATGAAATCATGAAAATAGTTTAAATTACATTACAGGAATTTACTGCATTCCAAATATGAAACAGTGATTTTATTCACGGTCATAATACAAGAGGATTAAACAAATCTACAAGATTAATTTTTTCTTTCAATTAACAGACTGACTGGCAAACAGAATATTGACCAAACAAATTCTTATTCCGGAAGTGAGAGACTCAGAGAGCTGAGAGTGAAAATTGGGACCTGAAACTAACAATTACTATAGATTCAAACGTCTACAAGGCGTAAATTAGGCCTAGATCTATTTGTAGGCCTACTTGCGCAAACCAAAACTTAGTTGGGATCTGGTCTGAAGAATATTCATTACCGGAGAAAAAGTAAACACTGCCAGCCGCATGAGGCGACGTTTTTCAGTTCAATGGAATTTGGGACAGAAGAAATTATATTTGAAACTATTTACCTTTATGTGTTCCTACAAACCTGAGGCTTGACGTGCACATTTCAAAACCTCAATATATTTGATTATCAACAAGTTATGATAAAATAATAAAGTGTGAAAGCGTCCCACTCACCTCTCGACAGCTGCTCGACTCCAGTCGCGTATCTCGACAGTGCCGGTGCTCCGACACTGTGACAGTTGACATGCGTCGAGGTTTGGGAGAAAATGACCGTCCTTCACGTTGGTCCTACGGCAACGTGGAAATATTCGTGTCTTTGATGGTTGCACGCTGTAGATCTTTTATTAATATGACTGTCGATTGTCTGAAGGCTCCGTCGGATATGTCGTCGGTGCTTTCGCTACACGTTTGTTTACTGCACTGAGGAGTTGGTGGTGGAAGTGGTGTACACGCGAGTCAATCATTTCCGGTTTAGCCGCCATATTTATGGAAACGTTTCCATAATTAAGATGACAGATTTTAGTGGTGATTTTCTCGATAACTCCTCGACAAATTTTTGCCATTTTTCGTGGAAGTGCCTAGATTATATAAATGAACAAACCCATGTTAGAAAATTGCAGGAAAACCTTCTAGTTTAAAAGTGGAAAATATGCTGGAGTGCACCTTTAAGTGTTAATGTTCTCTACATGACACAAAGGAGAGGGATTGGCAAGTTTATTCTGGGGCAATTTACTTATAAATAAATTATTAACAAATTTAATGTAACCAAAGGTAGGAGAAGTGTAAGGACATTGAAGAGAAGTACAACAGTGTCAAGTGATTATGTTTTTGGATCTTTTAGTGAATGCATCTTTGTTTATCATTTGTTGAACAGTGTGGTAGGGCCGTGGATAAAGTTTTCAATGGCCTAAACTTTATTGATACGTGTCATATATCATATAGTCCTTATAGACAATAATAGTCCACAGTGTGGTTAATGAATTGGTGGTCGCGCTGGTGTTGGTGATGCGGATGAAGTTGATGGGTGGTGGGAAGTTAGTGATGGTAAAGATGGTGAGGGTTTTGATGTGGTTTAAACATATTTATTTCCATAAAGAATTTGATTGGTAAACAAGCTATAAGCTTATGTGAATACTGCTGCAAAATAAAATACACTTCCCATTTAAACTGTCCCTAAACCATCTGTATAGGTCATGGAGATTAAGCAATTAATATTAATGTAAGAGCAAAACACTTTTTATTTGTCCATCCAGCCATTTTTTTTCTAGAATTTTGCTGTATTCTATATATAATTCAGATATTTACATTCTTTGAGAGTATAGTTTATGTTGAAAGTGATACATTTATTGTGAATTCAATACAGTTCAAAGGGAATCATTTGATACATTAGAGTAATAAAAGTATCACGTACTCAGACATCAAAGAATCAATAACATATGACATAGCAAACTAAAACTTAAAACCTTACTTGGGCTTCTTTCTGTAAATAACTACAGACACCTGATAAGTCCAAATGTTAACAAAATGTACCAATTTTTATTATCAAAGGATGTCTTAGGAATCTGGAATATTTCAAAAGTTCAAATAACAATTCATTTGAATACGAATTGATCAACAATACAAAATCTAGACCCTTATTTTTGAAGCCCATTACGAAGAGTAATTAAACAACACACATGTTTTTAAAATTCTCAAAATTAGCCAATGATAGAAAAACTTGTGTGATTATATTCAATTCTGGTAAAACGTCCGTTAAAAATTAGTCTGCCTTGTGAATAGGAATGTTTAACTTTTGTAAAGTACTGAACGTGAATACTTTTTTCCAATACATTACATTAGATCTAGCAACAGTAATTAAGAGCAGTGAAAATAATTCTGGAGGATTGTGTGCACATTATTCCAATGCTGTACAAAGCTCCTAAAAATCTGTTCCCACAATAATTTCAGCCAGCAAATATTTAACCCTACTATAGTAAATGAACACATATCAAAGCACGCATTCGACTGAAGTGTAATCGAAAGGCATTTAAAGCAAACCTGAGGCTGACGTTAAAACTTCTTTCATTAGGTAAACATTTAAATGTATTTTCTACCATCAATTGAAACGGTTCAGTGATTTTAATTCGATGAAGGGATTGTTCAAGAGTAATTGAGAAGAAGATTATTCCTTTGTGCTCTTCTTTGCTTGCAGTTTCACTCTGAAATGTTAATTGAAAATGGGAAATGCTTGTGTCAATGGTAGTGGTCGCTATACACAATCCTCTGTTTGTGAAAAGTACACTGTCCAATATCAAGCGTGATAGGACAAATCATGGCAGAAACCAGTTTCAGATCCTTGAGGTACACGATGTAGGTGTCAGGTATAAAACACATCACGCAATACTCTGCCACATTGCTATTGATTCTCCCATTTTCACGAAAATGTTAAAGTTTCTTTCAACAAAATAATTATAAAAACTCAAATCAATTTCAAATAAACATATGGACAATCCATGGTCATATGTATTCAAGCCAATTCAAAATAACCATATGAACAATTCATGCTCATGTGTATTCAAACCAATACACATTAAACTTATGAAATACAAATACATACATACATATTAAGTAAATTGAAAATGAATTATGAATGAATTATGTTGCAGCTTCTAACTCATGATAAAACCAGTAAAGAGCATGATGTATAAGCAATAGATGAATTGTAGATATTATGTCTCATTATATAATGTCTTTAGCAGACTAATAGGAAACAGCACGCAAAGCGACCAAGTCCAAGGACGAAACTAATCCTAAACAATTCGATGTGTTAAGACTGATGTATGTCTGGTGTTGATAACTCGTGTCATTAGTAGAAGTTTATTCAGGGTCTAGGCCGTCAGTCTATGTATTAAAACGATAGTGTTCATACAGTTTAACTTTCAATTTATATGATATCGATGTTTTAAGAGGTTACTTAATAAACTTTGCAAAATTCAATAAAAGAAATTCAAAACAAATTAAAATGAAAGAAACAGAAAACACCTAATATGCTTTATTTGAATGACTCGACTAAGAAATAAAAGCAACCGAGGCAAAACAAAATTGTTGGAATATTTTAGAATAATGTGGCGTTGTAAGATTGTGATCATCAAGTTTATTTTAACCTAAAAAAATTGCTTTTATATAATATCTTAGGCGTTGGTGAAACTGAGAGCATTTTGGATTAACGTGTTGAGGAGCATTCAATTGATGGCTTGTACTATTACGCATCCTATTACATGACCAAAGCTTCTCAAGAAATGAGAAAAAGAAATTCACCTCATTGCATTTAATCAGAACATATTTGAAAGTGTACCAGGAATGATTGTGCAAGTGTTCTAATACAGCGAAACAAAATAAAATTGAGAAAAAGAAGTTCATTTGAGAAGGAAAAGTAGGTAACCTTTGAGAAGTATGGAAATTATATCATTAAGTAAGAATATGTTTGCAAAAATATACCGGGAACGATCTACCATATAGTCTCTGTTTGCATGTTTGCAATCAAAATTGTTATGTTTTATTGAGGAGTAGTTAATGTTCTTTCTTGACAACATTTCCCTTTGATAATGTACTATTGTGTTAGATGTTATTTCGATCATTCAAAGTGGAAAGAAGAGAATCATTTGAAGGGTATTAAAGTGACCTTATTTGCCATAAATTAAACGTGAGAATATATATATAGGTTATAACTGTTTTCTGACAGACAACATTAACGTTTAACACTAGAGACTTACAAATAGCAAATAAGTACAAGTATAAATCGATTTGATATGTTTTGTTAAAATATAAGAATTGAAGAATACAAGTTTGTTGTATGATCACAGTGTTCTTATAAATATATTTGATTTAACACTTATTTTCAAGAACTATTTTGATTAAAATAAGAGATGAAATATTCTTTCTAGTTGACATGCATTCGTTAAAATAGTCTCAGATGAATGCTCAACTGGTTAAATTATTTCCCAGCTTAATTCCTTACACTTCCTCTTGTCATACATCTATCGGCAAATAATTTTTTTTTTACATACTTATCAGGTTTGAAAAACCAACATTGTCCAACGCTTCCCCCTGAAGCGTTCCTCAACATAGATCACACAGAATAAAAAGGGACATGAAAGAATACGAAGGTTGGAAGGCTTCATTTGTTGCTTGTGTAGATAGTGCTCCTGCAACAAACAAATGGTTGCAGCTAAAACAATCACTTGCGGGTGAAGCTGCACTGCTTGTGTCAAAGCTTGGGCATAGCTCCATTGCCTATGATATTGCGCTTGAGAGACCAGAGCGTAAATATGGTGGTAAAAGGCGCCAAATAGCTTTAAAGATGGAGGGAATTTCTAATTTCAAGCCCTTACGCCCTGACAATGCAAAAGATTTAGACAAATTTGCAAATGTGCTTGATGTGGCGGTTGTTTCTCTTGAAGAGGCTGATAAGATAGAGGAGTTAGGGGATGGGTGTTTCTATTCACTATTGCTGACAGAGCATATGATTACTCAATACAAAAGATGGGTTTAAGAGCAACAGCGGCAGGAATATGTTATCACACTGCGAGAATGGGTTCTGTTAGAGTTGGATTTTCAGACTGTGGCATGTGAGGCAAAGTATGGTGTCTCAAAGCCAGATGTTAGGCACAGGCACAAATCAGAGTCCTTCAATGGCACACCAGATAGTATCCAGTCTCACATGTGTGTTATCTGTCATAATAATCACAAAATATGGCAGTGTAAAGATTTCAAGTCTTTGTCCATTTCACAACGCTGGCAGAAAGCAAAGGATCTTTATCTTTGTTTTCGTTGCTAAAGTGCACAACACCAAGGCACAAAGCCAAACTTCCTGAGAGAGACTGCAAGATTGTTTGATCCTCTTGGATTATTGTCGCCATTCGTCATTAGAGCAAAGATGCTCCTGCAAGAGATCTTGACTTCAGGTTCTGATTGGGATGAAACCATTGCACCACATCTGGAGCAGAAAGCTTGGCAATGGTTTCAGGAGATAGAGCAATCGGGCATGGTTTGCATTCCTAGATGTATCCAGTTTGATTCAAAAGCAAACCTTCATGTTTTTGCTGATGCTTCGGAAGCAGCGTTTGGAGCTGTTATTTATGCTGTTAAATCTCACGATGACAGTGTAATATCAAGCAAACTTGTTGCCTCAAAGTCCCATGTGGCACCCTTGAAAGCTGTGGGCATTCCTAGGATGGAATTACTTGCAGCTGTTCTTGGTGTAAAACTTCTTTGTGCAGTTGCAAAGGCTTTAACCATATCGCAACATTCTGCAATCATGTGGTCGGATAGTCAAAATGTGTTGTGGTGGGTGAAAAGTCCAAGCAGAAGTTTCAAGTCTTTTGTAGCAAATCGCATCGGTTACATCCAAGGAAACACTGTTCCTCAGCAATGGCAATATCTTAAGTCACAACAAAATGCTCCAGACATCCTTTCACGAGGTGCAAAAGTCCAAGAACTTTGCAGAGACAACTGGCAAAATGGTCCTTGGTTCCTCCTGTTAGGGGAGAGTGAATGGCCAAAACAAGTCTTGGACTTTTCTCAGTCTGAGAGACTTGAAAGGAAAAAAGTCAAACCTCAAGTCGATATTTAAGTTCGTCAAAATGAGTCTTGGCGTTTGAAGCCATCTAGATTTTCAGACTGAAAGAAGCTGTGCAGAATCCAAGCCTGGGTTTACCGCTTCCTCCACAACTCTCAAATACTTGCCTGTCTTCGGAAAACTGGGTCATTGGATGTCGAGGAGATTGAAGATGATGAAACAAAGCTGTTGATTCAGACATCAAAAACAGCATTTCCTACAGAGTATTCTGCTCTGGGGAGTGGCATGTCAGTCTTGAACTCGAGTAAAATTGCAGCTCTTAGTTCGGTTTTGGATGCAAGAATGGCTCCCAACACTCAGGTTGACTTCGGGCGAGACTATTGTTGACTATCGTCGATCTAAACACCAAACGAACTGAGTTGGGTCGCACCATAATGACGTCATTTCCGATCTATAGCTCGACCCACGTCAAAGCGCGGGTTACTCGTGTTCCAAGATGGCGGCAAAGTAGCGGTCCTACAAATGTGCAGTTATGTTTTTAACAAAAAAAATATGAAAAAGAACTTAAATGGAAATATTTTTCTATGAGCTTAATGCCTGAAGACTT
Organism: Gibbula magus; assembly: GCA_936450465.1. NCBI lineage: Eukaryota > Metazoa > Mollusca > Gastropoda > Trochida > Trochidae > Gibbula > Gibbula magus. The sequence goes on along the minus strand of OW388290.1, from coordinate 12,203,450 downwards.
TTGACCATCTTGTCAAATAAAAAAACGCGTAATATGTCTCTAATGACGAACTTATCACCACAATCAATCACATCAGCTTGTTATTCTAAACGTTTTATTTTATATAGATGTATTAAAAGCTGTGTATGGTCATTTTGAATTTTCGAATCCCATTTCAACATTCTGGTGTCGCTATTATCGATCTGTGGTCATTTTGACCTTCAAAATTGTCGTTTTGTTAGTGTGCCCATTTTGACTAGGACCTGAAGTGAAGTAAAAAAAATCTCTCTTAGAAAAACAAGATACAAAATGTTAATATGTTATTCGGAGAGTATTAAAGTTTAGGTCTTTGAAGTATTAAAGTTATTTAAAATCTGAAAAAATATTCCAGGCATTCCTGCATATTAATGCTCCCATATCCATAGTTTCAGAAAAAGTTGTCTGCCTTCATAGTATTAGATGTAAATTAATGTTTTTAAAGAAGGTAGCTCTGTTAAACATGTAAGTAATTTTGATCAATACAGCTAAATAAAAAAAAACTCAATGTATTGCAGATGTCAATGTCAGACCAGGACTTGGCACGGGAACACAACATACACAGGTGGACTTGCTATGTTTGCCACATTCCACCTATGATCAATTGTGAACCCCCCACTGCCTTAATTGAGTTAAAAATCCAGCCCAGTTTTGATCGTCATCGTTCATAAACTCGTTAAGTAAAATGAACAGTCTGTGAAAAGTCCGAAAGGACGCCATGTTTGTTGACAAGCAGACGACCAGAGTGAGTTCCGGCGAAACCCAAGCTATGTCATGCGCAGTTCACAAACTCGAGACAAACTTTAGTCCACACGCGAAGTCAACCTCAATGTTCGGAAGAAGTGGTTTAGTCCAACCCGAGATGTTCGTGTTGACGATGTTGTGGTCATAGTATCACCTGACGCACCCCACGGTTGTTGGCCACTTGGCAGAATAATCAAATCACATCCTGGTCCAGATGGTCATGTACGGTTGGTCACACTTCAGACGGGAAAGACAACGTTGACCAGACCAGTGACAAAGATATGTCCATTTGAATGGAATAGCACTGATTAGTGCTAGTAAAGCTTCCTTCAAGTACTGTTTTAAACATGTAAATATTCTGTACATATTTTTCGGGAATTGTAGGGTTTATTCAACTGTATTCAATTGCAAATCGTTAGTTTTATTTGATATGGTTATATCAACAGAGAGGGGCATGTTCTGACGGTATTGATTAGTTTCTTCATATTTAGTTCTAAAACATAGAAACATTCGCCAAAACACAACGGTGGTTTTAAGTTCATCCCTTTTCATTCTGCACGGGCATCAGGTTTCAGAGATGCTAAGAGTGCTTTAGCATTTTTCACATTGTCTAGACATAGAATATACTTGTAGCTTGATCGTGCTTGCTTCAAGTGCAATAGAAAAGCCCTAGATAGTTTAGGTTTTTGTTCATAGAGAACAATTAGTTTGATAGTGTCCTTACTCGAAAGGACACCATATATTTAGTGTATCCATCGCAATAGACAACTAGACACCATATAGTTTACATAATCAATTCACATTTAGCTCATTTCGTTAGTTCATATTAAGAGAATCACGTTTTTATTTTATTCAACATACCAGTTTATTTCATATCTTTAAGCTTCCACTGCAAAACAACTTGTTCTAATAATGTAATTTTCTACAGTTATCTGCTGTTTCATCTAATTCAATTTCATAATCAACTAGCTCTTTTTCTAATCTTGTTTCTAAAGCTACAGTTTTCTTTTTTTGTGTTGATAAAAAATAAATAGAAGTTCCCCTTATATTTAGCAGTAATATTTCCCATAATAATTGATCATTTAGTAGACAACTATTGTCTTCCTTTTTAGTTGGATCCTTCTATTGATCAACAGTGTCACTTATGGTTTTCTTCACCAAATCGATATATTCTTTATCTTTTAAATTATTAAATTATTAAATTTCCAAAATCCTTTTCCCCTTTGCATTTCAGATAGTGATATGATTGAATGGTCTGAATTTATACCAGGAATTATATCGGTATCCGGAACAGATTGGAGAATATTATGAGAAATTAAAAAATAATCTAATCTAGCTTGTTTCAAAGGTGTGGGTTGTCGCCAGGTGAATCTTCTTGAGGGTGGTTTTATGTCTCGCCATGGATCTTTTAGATCTAGAATATCTATTGTCTATCTAACAATTCTTGTCGTGCCTTGGGATTATTTTCATGCTTGTAGCTATATGTATCTTTTTCAGAACCAATTACCACATTCTAATCATTATTCATAATAATTCTCTCTCCCTCCAAATTTTCAGCTATTTCCTTAATTTTTTAATGAATTCTGGTCTATCTGTATTTGGTCCATAAAGATTTAAAGTGTATACAATTTTAATAATAAACTAGGGCTGCCGCGGCAAGTCTTCAAGAATTCTGCTTGAACTTGAACTCCATGCTGGACTCGAGGTTATTCATCGATTTCTCTGCTTTAAAATGAGATTCAAACGTGTCTCTATCTTCAGTAGTTTTTTAATAAAAATTCTTCAAAGGAAATTCCCCTCTGAAATTGCAAAAATCGCATATTAATTGGCCCCTGCATGATCTTTCTCATGATTGAGACAAAATGGTTAATATTTTCATACTAAGGTACAATATAGAAAATGTTGTGCTTTAATTTCCACTGAAGTAGATGAAATCATCATGTTATTCATGAAAATACTGAAATATGCTCGTTTTCGAACCCATAGACGACATTTGCGATGTTTGGAGCTGAACTATCAACTTTTTGATGAACGCGTGCAAAAGGCAAGCTGTTGTTCTTGAAATTGTTCATTTGCGGGTGGGAGTAAAATTTCAATAGCGTAATTAGTAAAGCAGTTATGAACCTTTCAACTTTGTTGAAAATGGCTATTTTCTACAAATGACAATCTCTTAAACTCCTTCCTTAAATCTCGGCGTGGCGGGGTGTTGAAATCAAACCTTTACTTTTACTCCTGAAACTAGTAATGCTAGGAGGCTCAAATTTTGAGAAGATCATCTTTGTATGATTGAGACCACAACCTTTTCTACTGTGAAAAATAAAGAGTTGAGAGCTATCATAAAATTCAAAGTTTTTTCCCTTTACTCTAGCAGGCAACACCAGGCTAAGAGGGACGGCAGAGAATATTGCATAATGCTGCGTAACAGGGGGTAGTATGCAGAGAGGTGGAGAGCTTGTCAGACCTCGTTAGCGATGATGCATTGCAACACACCACACTCCTGCCTGTCAGCTCCCCTCTGTCCCTCCCTCCCCTCTCTCTCCCTCTCCATCTTTCCGCCTTCCTGCCTCCCTTACCCTTTTTTTCTCTCGCGATTTTCAATGTCGTGTCAACGGCTCGTACTTGTAATTGGGATTGTGATTGGGAGGATAAATTTTACTTTATTATCTTTGCAGGAACTGTGATACTTGGACAACCAATGTGATTAAACTTCAGTCTGATTAAAATCGACCTTGTTCCGAGAAATACAATTTGCAAAATTATGCATCTACCGGGATACGAACAGGTTCTGTAGATTCCTCTTCACAAGGTCTGAGAACACCCCGTCTAGGCGAATGTTCCGAACCAGTTTAGCACAGCCAAAGCCCAGTCAAATAGCTGACCAATCACAACGTAGTTTTTAAACGATCACTGTTTCGAAAGCATTCGGAACAGAAAAAAGGATAGCTGTTTGGAGTTAGCTGCCCCTAGCTTCTCGCACCGAAAGCATTTGTTGGGCGTCTTTTGATTGGCTACCTGAATTGCGCTCGAACACGCGAGTCTAACCTACGACTGATATGAGTAGATGCACTATTTTGCAATTTTTATTCCACGGAAAACCGTCGATTTGAATCAGACTGACTAAACTTTAGTGTCAAATCAGGTTTATGTTATGTACTGAAAATGTTTAAGACGGAGATTATTTAGGCCAAGGGGTTATGAATTATGTTATTTAGAATCTGAAAAAAAATATTGAAAAAATATTGAAAAGGAGCCTCTTTTTCTAAAAATCCCATTTCTTACAGTCTCCTTTTCAAAATTTAATAATATGGTGATATTTTCATAATAAATACTTTTTCAGAGTCTGAGTGTAAGACTAAATCATATTGAGAACAATCTTTTTCAGTCTTTAACATCAAACAAATATTTTCATAATAAATACTTTTTCAGAGTCTGAGTGTAAGACTAAATCATATTGAGAACAATCTATTTCAGTCTTTAACATCAAACAATATAAACCCTGATGAGCTACAGAGCTCTTGGCTCTATTTTTCTTCAGGTTTTAGAAAGTCCGTGAGTTTAACAACATAAAACAATGAAATACTCCCCCTTGTTGTCAATGTCATGCTTAGTAATTTTGCTTTTACTCACATGAGTATATTTACTTATGAGCAAATTGGCTCATAAGGAATAAATTTAGTGCATGCGAAGATTATTCATCCACACTATCTGCACTTGCAGTCAAAGATCTTTTCACAAAAGGCAATACATCTTGAGATGATCAGATGTATATGTTATACTCGTATGTATTAATAAATTACGTATAAATCTTCATTATTGACTTCAATCTGTTGTTTGAACATGAGAATACATCAAAATACGTGATGTAATTATAGTCCCAAAAGCTCCTCAGTTTCACCTGCTAAAAGTGTGAGCACCATTCGATAGGTCATGTTTTATAGAAGTTTTCACAAAGAAGTTTAGATTGTTTTATGCTTTCCTTTGTTAAGTGCTTTAAAAAAGTTGATAATGTAGTTTAACCCCTAAATCGGCAAAGCAGGCTTACTTATTACTTACAACAAACCAAAATAAAAAAAAATTCAAAGGCTCATTTCAAATGAGTAAGATGGTATTTCAATTTCTATTAAAACTCTTATGGTCTAATTCACTCAGTCCAATGTAAGAATATCACAAATAAACTTTAAAATCTAAAGAGTCAGAGGTAAAAAGAGATACAACTGTAAGAATTATTGATGTTAATCAAACTTTAAATTGTTCCGTAATTATGTCCGGACATCCTAACGTGCGACATTTACCTGTATGATGATATTTATGAAGACGACATTATTTAAAATCCCCAGCCACATATACTCTCTTTACTACAGGTCAAATAGCAAAAGTTTTAATGTGTTTGCTTTCTTTGTTGTCATTGAACAAAGTTCCTAATGCATTATCCCAACTTCCTAATGTAAAAAACGATAATTAACGATCCACTAAAATCACAAAGAAATCCATTGACATTTGAAATGGTCTAGCAATTAACAAATAGCATCATTAAACGTTGAAGTCTTAATTTAAAGCATCCATTCAATTACATGTAATGTTATTTTGTGGTAATGTTTCTTTCTATATATATATATATATTTATTTAGTACATACATGTATTTGTTCAGACGCAAAGATTGGTTATGAACAGGGGATATTTGGTACGCTTCATTTCTTCCATCGAATCAATGTTAGAATTTTGTTTGTCCTGTTCATTCCTTTGAAGTGCACTGTTATTCTGAGATGCTTTAGTAACTGCCAAAATTATTAACTTTAATTAATTCAATAATAAATTTTATATTCTTAATATCCCTCAAAGTGAATTGCATGTGTGACAGCCTCATCGAACTAGAATCAGAATGACTTTAGTTTTATAGAGACAGTTAGCAATTTTTTTTAATTATTCATCGAAAAATGGATTTAATACTTAAATATGTGGGGCTTGTGTTTCTTATTAAGGATTCAGCCCTTTGGGTTTAGCCCTTATTGTTATTGGCGTGGTTTTTTTATTATTTGCACCAATCTTGTTACACAGTTTCAGCAAAAACGGCTACAGATGATTCAACCCAACTTTACAGTCTGGCAATCCTTAATATACACTCGCCACACGAAGCTTTTTGGGCCCAATCGCTTTAGCCATTAAAGGTCCAGTTCGAATCGAAGTTTCGATTTTTTAACATTGGAAAAAATTTCAAAATCCATCTAGAGACTTGTAACTTTTTCCAAAATATCCGCAATGACCATGCGAGCAATAAAGTAAACCATAGCGAAATCGTCAGTCACGTGGTTTAGCCGCCATCTTGGATTTTTTAACTTTTCAAATTTTCGGACCCCATGTACCTTTGCGGAAACACCACTCCGAAGATATTTATACCTAAGAGCTGAAACTTTATCTACATATAGCTGAAGCATTGACAAATTTGTTCTTTTTTTAACGAACTCCTAATACCTTTTTCACAGTGACCTTTCAAAGTCACACAAATTTGGAAAACCGCAAACTTTCAGGGGCGATAATTCAAAACCTACCCATCGAATTGAACGATTTTTTCAGGAGAGTAAGACAGGACTATGGTCTTTATGAATCAATAATTAAAATCGCTCGCGTACAGTCATTTCCGGTCATAATAAAGAAAAAATATAACATGGGGACATTTTTCAAAATCCACTTAGAGATCTGAAATTTTTTGCAAAAGATGCGCAAGGACAATACGAGCAAAGAAGTAAATCATGACAAAGTTGTAGCTCTCGTGGTTTAGCCGCCATTTTGATTTTCTTTATAGTTGTTTGATTTATGATGTACATATTGGGTATCAATAATCCTAGGGACATGCTAGAAACTTGCAACTTGATTTAAAAGATGCACAATAACATTTGAAAGATGTCATAGTTAATTGTATTTCAAATAATTGAATCATTTATGCGCTGAATCCGTTTATCGTCGCTTGCGACTATATTTTTATTTGAATTTTCGGTTTCCTATGTGTCTAAAAGGAAACGTTACCATCTTCATGTCGAAGTTTTATATATCTTGTATTGCCATTATTACATTAATGCGATAGTTATATTTTCCAGTATAACATGAGCCCTTGGGAAAACAAGGATATCACCTGATGGTTCTTAACAGGAGACATGGCCTTTCATTACAGTGATTACAGCTTTTCATAATATCAAATCGAAGGCTGATAAATAAATAGAAGGTCTATCAGACGATTAGTCATTTTGAATTTTTTGACATATGGTAACATAGATTTGATCATGATCAGGACAATTACTATAGACGCAATGCAAAAAGCTTGCGCTGCGGACAGGGTGTCTGCATATCGAGTCACATAGGATCAAACGATCTACGTCATTTTCTCAAAATATATGCGACATGATTGAAAATTACTAAACAAATACAAACAAGATAAAATCCCAGTGAAGTTATTTAGTGTAAAACAGTCTGTTCTCGAAAACTTAACGTGAACAATCCATCATTAACTGATGCAGCAGCGATCTTGAACATTACCAGAGACTATTATGTTTGAAGTTACTTGAATGATGAAATGAATTCAAGCATTCAAAAACATTGTGTTGTGTAGAAAAGTGTGTCCATATATGTACACACATGTGCACATGTCAGTTAACTCGAAAAGTGAGACAAGCATTAACAGAACCCGTTCATGCTGGTCAAAATGCTGAATCTGTTGAAGGCTTCAAGAATAGAACTTAGACTGAAACTAAGTCTGGGGGAAACCTATGGTTTTTCTTTTAAAATTCATTGGGGAAAGTACGTACACCAGTTTTGCACTTATCCTTTGAATTCCGTACATCAGTTTTATTCTTCAAAAGTTATATAAACGTAACAGTTCATACTCCAGATGTGTTTTAGAATATGGTCATTCATATTAATCGGGATTTGTGCGACATTTTGAAACAATAATAAGGGGCAAAGATATAATTAACAAATGTATCAGTTTAGCACACATTTCAAATTAAAACTGAACCGTTTAGCGACAATGTCAATTATACATCATGAGGACATTCAAGCCACTCATTGACGTGTAGACAAATGAATTGATAGTTATGAGAATATCCTTCTGATAGGGTCAATACTATCAGAGAGAAGACAATTACATAGTTTAAAACACCACAAGTAGAGGAGCATGAACACGAATAACCCTGTCAGCAATTCATTGTGGTCAATTGATAGCGTAGTGTAGGGTTGGGTAGGGTAGGGTAGGGTATGGTGATTATCCGTTCAGACATGACACTTTTGTATTTCGGATATCGCTCAATCGAGCACAAACTTAAAAGAACTTGAAGCAATTTGCAGTTAAACGGGATATATCAGAATGAGATTGTAAAACGTGAAGTACAGTGGTGATAGGTCGTGTTGTTAAAAATCCTAATTGTGAATTCATGTCAGGAAAAGTGAAAACATAATTGGAGAGACTTGAGAAGCACATGAACGTTCTGAATACCAAATAAGTCAAACTTAATCAGCGCCAGAAATAAAGTGAAAATGAATTGATACCAGAAATTAAAAACTTAATGATAATAACTCTTTATTATCTTCAATACAAAGGTACATAGAAAATTTGTTTGTGCATTTTGTCCCCCGCAGCTACAGCGCAGCACCAGTTTAAGCGTTGTTCTGTACCTGTAATGTTGCCAAACTACTCCCATCTTTTAACGTATTTTGGTATGGTGCGACCGGGAATTGAACTCGGATGATGAGCGGATACTCTACCAACTGAGCTACAACCCAGGTGTAATGGTAATAGAGTTAAAATAATGATTATAAAAATGATTTTAAAAAAAACAACGGATGTGGGGATTGTACATAGATATAAAATCGCATTGAAATACGACTTAAATCATCGAAATAATCAGTTTGGCTTATTTGGCATGTTGCTTAAGCCCCCTGCACGAGTATATCTATTTATATCAACATGAACCTCTTCATCGATGTTATTACAATTTACCGCACATCGTATTACAATTTACCGCACATCCGATCTGAACATTTTACCACATCCCCAATTTACCGCACTCATATTTATTACATTTTACCGCGTTTTTAATACAATTTACCGCAGTATTACATCTTACCGCGTTATTATTACAATTTGCCGCAGTTATTACATCTTGCGCGTTTATTACAACTTACGTCATAACAGATGCCACCCTTAAATGAATGTTACAACATAAACTCACGGGCAAAGAAAGTATAGGTACAACAACGCAAGATATTTTAATCAACATTATCTGTTCATAATTCTGAAAAACACGGCTTTTTAAAAAATTGTGTTGTTATACAACCTCCTTAACCAGGCGAGATAGGGGAGTGAAATATGGCTTTCAGACTTGTTTTTTTACAACGATGCTACATTGATTTAAAGTCAAAGGAAGTGCATTATGTCCATACCATCTTGTACTAACATAATTTCCATATTTCATAAAATTTTACCTTTAATACCCAAAATCATTTCCCAAAATACCTTTTGAAATAGCAATTTCAGCACCCCATATGTGTTTGAACAGGTATGAAATATTAAGTATCATACTCTCATGAATTAAATTGTGCATATCTCTTAACGCGATATATCCTCATCACAAACATTCAAAACCGAGTTTATCCGGCAGAATATTTTGTGTTTGACTTTTGCCCGTTACTTTATATGCTATAACGATAATATGGTCGACATTTAAAGAAATCAAAATTGAAATAGTGCATCTTGTTTGTTTGGTAACATTGAATTAATTTTTTTCCACCAAACATTTCAAAGACACAAATCTCCACCTATCATATCAAAATGGTTTCCTAATGCTCGTTAATTGGACCAGTTTATTAGACAATGCCATTCTTGTCTGTCAAAAGACACATTCTTAAATACAATTGAGCAAACATTTGTGTCATCAGTTATTTGTATGTATTTATCTAAAGTGATAGTCATCAAGTGATACTCACATATAGAAAAATGGTTTTTTTTGGAAAAACTCATAACCTTTGGGATATAATTCTGAAATATATATCATACCAACTTCCAAATGCAAGGCATAACTCTTGCCAGTTTGCATTACTGGCTGATTTAAGCCTTGCGGTATTTCCCTCGCTTTGTTGTGCCTAGATAGTGAATCGCTGAAATGCATAGTGGGTCTGGATTTCTTAGCATAGATTTCTTAAGGAAATACTGTAAGGCCTAAATCAGCCAGTAATGGAGACTGATCTGAAACAATAAACAGTTATATTTTATCGGATTTTAACTGCATTATATTGTGTGAATTCGATTTGGCAAGTCGATTTTATGGAAATTACAAGCATTGAGTTTCTTATCCTGAAGTAATTTGTAAAATTTTCTTCTGTGGTTAAGCATTTCTTTCGATTCGTTTACCATCGTTTTAGGAAAAAGTTTGTAATTTGAGCTTTAAAACTGAAGCTTTAAGGGGGCAGTAGCACGTTTTTTTCGCTCAAATAAGTCGATGAAATTTATTTGAAAAATAATATCACCAATAGTAAAATACCCTTCTCTCTTCGGAAAATCAAGTTAAAAAATTAGTGTACATGGTTCCGCAAAGCCATGGGAAACGTTTTTTGTGATTGGAAATAATAAATTGTGTTCACAATAAACTGGCCGCCATGCAATGTTTGCTTTATACGCAACACCGTTGTTTCCACTATGGATAATTGGCTTGTGTAATAAGATGTTTTATCCTCTAAAGTAGATATAAATGACATAAACTATCATTATAAATGGGAAATTTGAAAAAATAAATTTTGCAAAAAACGCGCTACTGCCCCTTTAAAAGTAAAGTCCTTTGTGGATTGTGGTTGTTTATCCTGAAAGTTGTATGTAATAAGGATATGCAATGCAGGATATTTAACAACATTTTCTAATCCTCTTCTAATCATCTCGTGAAATAGAAAAGTTAAATATAACCTTTCTAACTCCCTCGATGAGATAAACATGGTATTCGTCACGAAAAGACAGATATCATATATATGTACATGACTGGATAATGTGGTGAATGTACTAAATCAATGATTTAACAAATGAAAAGATCAGATCAGTGTTGACCCCTCCTCCTCTTTCTGTCTTTCAGACCTCTGGACATGTTCATCAGGACGTCAATCGACATTGAATTATACTGGGTTTTAATTCAACACAAAACGATTCACTGATAGATAACCTGGTTTCATATTAACTCCTTACTCATGATGCATTTACACAATACAATTATATTATATTTTTTAGATGAGAAGATTATATCCAAAAACTATATAGTGGGGGCCACATTAATACAATCATTCGTAATCAAATATTGGTCAAATGCAAAACTTTTGGTCACTGTTTTTTAAACCAAAAAAGCACAGATCCACAGTATGTACAATGTATATTCATACAAGCTTGAGGGACAATCCCACACCCATGGATAAATATTTCAATTATACAGGACTATATCCAGTCTCATGTAAGGCATTAAACAATCGTCAGTGTCTGATGTTCAGCAGACATGCCCGAGGCTGGCAATTTGAACAAGATGCTTAGCGCAACCGTTGATGTATTATATAATAATGTAAAACACAGACATGCAAATAGAGTGATCGCTTGAAATATGGAATATGCGTGTTATGGTTTCGTACTTATTTACTGTTCCGTGGGTGTTTAGGGCTATTCCACCAAATCTCCACGAAGTTACTCGACGAACCACTTGGTTTATAATCACAGTTTATTTACACAAAAGAAGCCAAACATTTTCGTTGAAATTATCAGGCAGTTGAAATATTGACTGTTTCTGAGAAACATCCCATCAGATACCATAGCAATGTACAAATATGCTTGCCTGAAGTCAATATCCTGCACTCTTTGATTACGATCATGTTACTGAAACAGCAGTATGACCTTGTGCATGTTCTCTTCTCCTGGTAATGGGAAATCTCTCCAGATAAAACATCATTCGACAGGTTATCTTTAATTATAAACCTTAAACGTGACAAACATGACATCGGCTTGATATTTTTATGTTGGATAATTCAATTTTTAGGCACTCCCAAAATGTCTTTATTAACTATATTTAAATAATATGTAATATTCCTCAAATATGGTATTCCTCATCAGTTTGATATTCTTCAAATGTGCACTATTTTTTTTTAGTATTCTTCAAATGTTAAATATTTCTTAAAAGTGCAGTATTCAGAAATGTTTAATATTCCACAAAATTGTAATATAGCTTAAACGTGTATTTTTCTCAATTGTGTAGTGTTTCTTAAAATGTGTATTATTGTTTTTCGAAAAATTTATAAGGGAAGTAATTAAATGTCAGATGTTAAAATTCATCATCTTGGGTATCTGAACACTGACATGACCTTTTATGATACATGTTTGTAATTGTACTGCTATCACCAGCATACATATCTCAGCAAAATATGTAATCATTAGATTTATATCTGTATATTCCTCTGCATATTATTTCTAATCATCAGAAACAAACACCAGTATCATGTTCTGGTGGTTTTTAAAGATGAAAACTAGTATATCTTGTTTAAATAAATTGAATATGTATTTGTATCTTTCATGATATTTTTAAATTTAACTTGTATTTGTTCATGCCTATTTTCATTTTTAAGCATTATAAACTTTTTTAAAGTGTTCCAATAACTGTTACTTGAGTCTAAAGTTTTAAAAGTAAAGTTCGCATGATAAAGTACTCAAAAACAACAACAATAGTTTGTAAAATTTTAAGAATTTGTATCCAATTTGTATAGAATGACTAGACTGTATAGAAGTTCAAAGCAGACAAAACTAATTTCATATTATTAATGGAGATTATTAACCCTGTTATTGGATTCTACTGTCTTATTTCTGATTACAGCCGTAAAGAAGATAAGGCTTTTATAAAATGATTATCTATATTTAGAATATTCATTCATATACATTTAGAATATGTAAGCGTCAATTGTGAAAATGTTTGTGATATTTTAATGTTAGGCATTCAAATGGAAACTTTATGTATTGAATTTTTTTAAAACAACCCAAAACAACAGTTTAGTAAAAAAAATATTTTTATGAGAAAAATGTAGTAATATACGAAGAAACAGTCTAACCCCTGAAGAAGATTGATTGAAAACTTAACAACATGTTATTTATGTAAAATTTGTTTACCTCGAGGAGTTACGATGTTAACGCGGACGAAGAACACTCAAGGTGTAAAATAACCAACAATCAGTTCAGTGAAAAACTATATAGAAATGTAGTAATATAAGAAAACACAGCTGTCTAACCCCTGAACATGGTGAATTGGGACTTGCTGACAGGCTACATATGTTAATACACCCACCTACAAAGTGACGATCAAATACACCCACCTACACAGTGAAGATCAAACACACCTACATACACAGTGAACATCAAATACACCCATCTTCACACAAATGATCAAATAAACCCACCTACACAATCAAATACACCCATCGTCACACAAAAGATCAAATACACCCACCTACACAGTGAAGATCAAACACACCCACATACGCAGTGAATATCAAACACACCCACATACACAGTGAATATCAAATACATACACCTACGCAGTGAAGATAAAATACACCCACATACACGGTGAACATCAAATACACCCACATACACAGTGAACATCAAATACACCCATCGTCACACAAATGATCAAATACACCCACCTACACAGTGAAGATCAAACACACCCACATACACAGTGAATATAAAATACACCCACCTACGCAGTGAAGATCAAATACACCCACTTACACAGTGAATATAAAATACGACCACCTACACAGTGAAGATCAAACACATCCACCTACACAGTGAATATAAAATACACCCACCTACGCAGTGAAGATCAAATACACCCACTTACACAGTGAATATAAAATACACTCACCTACACAGTGAAGATCAAATACACCCACTTACACAGTGAAGACCAAATACACCCACCTACACAGTGAAGATCAAATCCACCCACTTACACAGTGAATATAAAATACACCCACCTACACAGTGAAGATCAAATACACCCACTTACACAGTGAATATAAAATACACCCACCTACACAGTGAATATAAAATACACCCACTACATATTGAAGATCGAATGCACCCACCTACACAGTGAGGGTCAAATACACCTTACGGCACATTGAAGATCAAATACACCTACCTACACAGTAAATATCAACTACACCCATCTACGCAGTGAAGTCAGACAGTATCAGTGTATTATTATTTGAATCTTCAAATATGTTAATTGAAAGAAAGTAAGTAAAAAAAGGTGTTTTCTTGTTTTTCTATAAAGTATCTCAATCGTAAAAACTACTTACTTCTTTTTCAGGGACAGTAATAGGTCTGTTGTACATCTTATACACTGACTAAATTGTTTTGTATGTTGTTAGTTTCAGTAAAGATCATCTTACACAGTAGGCATTCATCTAAACCTTTTCCAGAGACTCAATGACTCCAACATGGTTGTAAAGTTTCTCCTACATTCATAAAACGCTCCTAAAAGTACTTGTGTTCTGGGTTCCTGTGTGATCTACTGCGTGCTGTTGGTCAATCTTACCAAATCTGATCTCAATTCATTCTCTTTTTCACATATTACATTCCCTTGTAGTTTTGTGAAATAAATAAACAACGTTTTTTTTCATTACTGTTCAACTGTCTGTAACATATAGGAAGTAAGAAGTTAGGATAACAATTTCCTTATTGTCAGAAACAGAACGTATTCATGCCCTTGATAGTCGCTGTCATATCCTATGAACCTTGAATTAGCATATCTTAAAGGGGCAGTAGCACGTTTTGTCGCTCAAATAAGTCGATGTATTGTATCTGAAAGATAATGTCACCAATGATAAAACATCCTTATTATTTCGGAAAATCAAGTTAAAATGAGTGTACATGGTTCCATAAAGCTATATGGGAATCGTGTTTGTCATTCAAAATAATAAAATGTGTTCACAATAAAATGGCCGTCATGCAATTTTTGCTGTAAACGCAACACCGTTATTACCACTACGGATAATTGGTTTGTGTAATAAGATGTTTTACCCTCTAAAGTAAATATCAATGACATAAACTACCATTATAAATGGAAAATTTGCAAAAATAAAATTTGCAAAAAACGTGCTACTGCCCCTTTAAAATGTATTTAATGTATTTATTCGTATCTATTACCAGTAGTCTACATACACTCTGAGACGGGAAAAAGAAAATATACATTCAAACACACTATTTCTGCCGGATATTGTTTAATGTTTGTGATGAAGATATATCTCATAAAGAGACATACAAATGTTTATTCATGGGAGTATGATACTTTATACATGTATTTTATATCTGTTCAAACACACATGGAGTCCAGAAAGTTTGATATATTTCAATTGGTATATTGGGAAATAATGTTTGGTATTTAAACTAAAAGTTTATAAGATATGTAAATTATGTCAGTACACCATGTTGTCGACATAATGTACTTTCTTAGACTTTAAATCAAGCCAGAAAACCATATTTCACTCTCCTATCACGCCTGCTTAAGGAGATTCTATAACAATGATTTTTTAAAAAGGCGTGTTTTTTTTCAAAATAGTGAACAGATAATGTTTCAAAATAACAGATTTTGTTCTATAGTTCCAATACTTTCAGTTGAAGTTGGGAAAGATACATTTTCAATATTTGTATCCGAAGTGATTTAAACAGTATTTTATTTCCAAAGATACGTGAGTTGACCACCAAAAAATACATGTAATATAAAATGCAAAGCCTTTTATATATCAGGAAAATGGTAGTGGTATTAGGGTCCTAGTCGAAATGGCCACACTGACAAAATGGCCACAGATTGAAAAGTCAAAATGGCCACAAAAAAGTCAAAATGGCCACACACCCCCAGTCAAAATGGCCATATGAAAAAGTCAAAATGGCCAAAGAAAAAGTCAAAATGGCCATACATTTTTAAAAATAAAAAATGACATAAAAGAAATCTCATTAGATACTTTATTCTTCAACAATCATCATAAATATATTAAAAACAATAATCTTCATCTTTTTGCATGGTTTGCAATGTCATGTTGTATGAGCGCTACAGCTTCAAGTGACAGCTTCAAAATGTCAACAATTGTTCAACGAGGTAGCATGGGCACAAAGAATCCATAATAACACCGGAAAGCTACCTACACACAAGTATATGAAGAAACTAGATGTCAAATATGCCCCGATCCTCCTGTCTGTCAGTGATGAGTGATTCATTCTGCGGGTCCAGTCAGTCAGTCAGAGAAGATCCTTTTATGTTATGATCATAAAACAAATATATGGCCATTTCGACTTTTTCTTTGGCCATTTTGACTTTTTCTTATGGCCATTTTGACTGGGGGTTGTGGCCATTTTGACTTTTTCCTTTGGCCATTTTGACTGGGGACAGTGTGGCCATTTTGTCGTGTGGCCATTTTGACCTGTTCCCGTGGTATTACACTGAATCTAAGTAATTGTAAATGTACACGACTATAGATGAAACATAGCCCGAATATTTTATTCTAAAAATTATAAACCAGCAACAATGATGAAAACTATATGATTTTCTTAGTTGTAATGCAACTATTCTATTAGCAAAATAAAGTCATCATGAGAAATATTTTTTGACGCAGTAGATTTTAAGCTATAGGTCTCTTCAAACACAAAATCAAGCACAACAAAAAATTTAACTAATAATGTTTATAATAAAAATAAATTGCATGATCTTTTCTTTTTTTGAATTGTCAGTTATTCATTTCAAAACAGTGTAGCTTATAAGATACCTAACACTCTACTCGATTGGGAAACGAAAATAAATAAAATCAGAGATTGAATATCGAAAAATGCTCCTAAAACTCCGAAATTACTCCCTACGGACGCACAAATACCCATTTTGCTACTTGCAGTGTACTCATCACATGACTGAATAAAGTGACCCTGATTGATTTCACAGGTAAAATTGAATGGATTCATTTGTTTCTCTTCTCTACTTTTGATGTGGGTTTCCTTCTCATGTGAAATCATAATATTTTAATGTTGGTGTGTGTCAGTGCATAGAGGAATAGTGAAGAACTTGGTTTCAATTTATTTCCTTTTTGATAAAACATGTTATCGAAAGACGTTAAGTTCGTTGTATCCAATGAAATATTTCTTTTGAGTAATTTGGAAATATATTAGGCTGTGGAAATAGTGTTTTACTTGAAAGCGATGCTGAAAAATATGAATATTGAAATTTTCACTGGTAATATTGTACCTAATTCGAAGCGATATATAAAATAATTTTATATAAATTAATCAAAACTATATTTCATGAAGGTCGTACAGTATAAAGACTGTTTGGAGAATGATTAAAACACATTTGATACAAACAATTTGTAAAATCAGTTGCTTATAGTTGTAGGTATATTTGATATTCAAAATGCTTTGATCTGATCCTCGTGTAGCAAAGACAGGCTGAGTGGAATCGTTGTGAAAACAAGCATGTTGAAGACACTTCTTAATTAAAGTTAATTAGCTCAATTAAAAGACACTGAGCTTCTTGTGAACACAATGCCTTGATAGACTTAAAGAGGCGATAACTGTTCTCAAAACATCATAGATGTCAAAAAGAATTTGTTGTTGTTCTTATTTCAGAAACTTTTAAAGTTGCAAAATCATTATTTGTTGCAAATTGTTTTATATGAACACTATTATAACGCGTTAATATTATACGTTCCAATTAGTTGCATATACGCTCTGGATCCTAAGTGTATTCAGACTTCTGTATTTACAATCCAAAGGTTTCTGTTTGTTTGTTTTGTTTATAAATACTAACAGATTGAATACCTATTGGTAGTTTTTGCATAAATTAGAGAAATGGCTTCTATCGACTTTCAGCTTTGTCTTTGTCTCCAGTTGGTTTTAAACAACGATCGGATATAACTTGCTAAAAATGTCCTTTAAGTGCAGAATGAACCACATTATTGTCAAGTAAAGTTATTTTGAGTATCTTAGATTAATTCAAAGACTGATTGAAATTAAATATAGAACTATTGTATATTTTAGAAAAGAAGTTTTTAAAACATTAATATTGTTAAATATGATGATTCAATTGTGCTTACAATGGCATCTAATTCTAATGTTTCAATTGCCATGTTGCCGTCTTGCTATGAATATTATGTTTGTTTCAATGTAACATATATGCCGGTTTCTTTTGAGGAAATAAAGAAGGAATCAATGAATGTCATTTTATAATAGGGATTTCTTGATGTCAGAAAGTTAGAACACCAACTGTTATCTAATACTTTGATATAAGTGGCTAAGTTAAAACTCTGACAGGTGAAGTGAAATGGAATCCTTGTAAACAAGCTGGCTTGGAAACACATGTTAATTATGGTAAATATCGATGTATAGGAAGTTGTCAACACAATGCTTTGATCAACGTTTGTTTGATTTAAAACATTGAATCTAAAAATAATTATGTATAGACAACAAATATTTAAAGACTGATATTCAAAATATCAGTATTAGTTCAATGCGTTTAATTGACTACTTAAAAAAATTAATTAGATACGATACTATACCATATATTTTTTGGTGATTTATTAAAAGGTACACTTTTAACAAGTGATATTTTAACATTGATGTTAAAAACTTTACATGAAAACTCCTTCAATAATGGCATGGCACTAACAACATGTATCCATTTATGTAGTTTATTTCCAACTGGAGCCAATAACACAGCAGAAAGTCGGTAAATTTTTGAACGAATCTAAATAATGTGTTATAATAGTTTCCATATGTAATAATTTGAATCTAATAATGATTTTGCAACCTTAAAGCCTTCTGAAATAACAATACAAATACATGTTTATTGACATCTATGATGTTTTGAAAGCAGTTATCACCTCTTTAAGTCTATCAAGGCATTATGTCTTTTAAATGAGGTAATTAACTTTAATTAAGAAGTTTCTTCAGCGTGCTTGTTTTCACAACAATTCCATCCAGCGAGTCAATTTCTTTGCTAGACGAGGATCAGATTAAAGTGTTTTGAATATATATGAAATATACTTATAATACACTTTTACACAATTTTACAAGTTAATTGTATTGAATGAGTTTTAATTCTTCTTCAAAGAGTTTGTTTATATTTTATGACCGTCATGCCATATAGTTTTGATTAATTTCAACCAAATGTATGTGAATTAGAGAAGATTATTTCATAAATCGATTCAAAGAAAGGACAATATTTGCCAGTGCAAATTTACATTTCAATACTTTTCTACATCATTTTCAGGTAAAACACTATTTCCATAGTCTAGTATATTGTTTAATTACCCGAAACATTTCCTTAGGCAAAACGTCCTCAACATCTTTCAATAACATGTTTTAACACAAAGGAAATAAATTGAAACCAAGTTCTACACTATTCCTCTATGCCCTGACACACATCCTAATCAAAATATTTTGATTTATTATGAAAAGGAACCCACATTAAAAGTAGAATAGAGAAACGAGTGCATCCATTCACCTTTACCTGTGAAATCAATCAGGGTCTCTTTGTTCAGTAATGTGGTAACTACACTGAACGTAGAAAATTAAAATGGACAAATCTGTATTCAAACAATGGAAATCCAAATCCCAAATACAAACAGACAAAAATAACAGTTATGTGCTTCTGAGCTTAACTTGCAAATGAATTGCTGCAGGTAAATGGCGTTAAACACTAATCAGAATCACGTGACACAAGCAGAGCACATGAGGGAAGCCTCAATGTCAACACTGACAGCTTAGTGAATGGTGAATTGAGAGTGACACGTGTGTTGACAGTCAGCTGTATATAGCAGGAGGAGAGGCAGGGAGAGTCATTCCACTTCTGGAAACACTCACAGCAACATATACCGAGCTATTTGTTCAGATTTACTAAAACCATGGACCGTTCTGATTCCCGAACCTGTTTGCTGGATGGTGATGTTTTGGATACTCTACACCAGAAGCTTGAGGATGACAACGGTATTATTAAAATTCCATTAAGAAACAAAAAACGAAATCTAGGACGTCTATGAAGTGTGTCATTATATAGTTAATTAGTTAGTTAGTTAACTAATATTAATATAAGTGATTAAGAATTAGGGATATTTGATGGTTATACAACTCCTTTTTTCTGTGTAGACTACATTTTGACAAACATTTAAATGTCGTTGTCAAGCAGGTGACGTGTGATTCTTTCATACAGCATACCAATGTGTTAATGTGTTTAAATAATATGTAGGTATTCTGTTTTTGCAGGAGAGAGTTCTTCCTCTGGCTATGACTCAAGCGACTTCTCTGACGAGGAAGCAACTCCAGTCACTTCCCGTCCTCCCCGACCTACCACCTCCTCCAAACCTGCCACATCTTCAGTGAGAGGAGACGTCATGATGTTCACAGGGACTGGAGACCTCCAGGACAGCCTCGCTTTCATCCTCAACATGCCTGAGATGTGTGACGTCACCTTCTTGGTGGGCAAGAAACAGGTTCCCGTCCATGGAGTGAAAGCTATACTGGCCACAAGAAGCAGATGTCTGTACCAGTTGATTCTCCAACACCAGAGGAAGAGGGAGGAGACCATCAGTAAGAAGAAGTCCAAGAAACACGCTCACCCATCTGTCTCTGACAAACTCGTCATCAACATCACTGACTACAAGGTTGAGGACTTCAGAAAGTTCATCATGTTTGTACACGCCGGGAAAATCAACATCAATGTCAAGAATGTTATAGGTGAGTAAATACTTTGTAAGTTGAATACTCTTCAAAGGAAATGTTTAATTATTGTTCAAAGATGTCAATGATTTATCCTGTTATTTGAAAAATAAAACATCATACTGAAATATTACCATTTTTAATTCAAGAACAGTCCTTAAATATTTAGTAGTATGCAACTATGATAGACAGTACCACACACATATAGTATTATAGTTTATATTTAGTATTATACAATTACTTAACAATTAATAAACTATTCGTTGTAAGTCATAAAACTTTGGTAAAATACTTCAAAGTTACTGTGTCTGGAATGTATTTACCAAACGCCTCTTAATTGAAACGAAATACCTTTAAACCACTTAACAACAATCTGATATGATGTTCTTGTGTTTCTAGGATTGCTTTGTGCTGCTACCGAGTTCCACTTCCCAGATCTTCAGGCTGCCTGTATGGACTACATACGCATATGTCGAGGTCAAGGTCTGAGGTCCACTCTACTGGACTCTGCCTGGGATTACCAACACAAAAGAGCTGCACAAAAACTCATCTGTCAGGTATACACAAATAACGCTTACTTTTTAAAACGTTACTCTTATGAATTTCGTTAAAATTTCAGTGTGATTCATAGATGACAAATATGACAAAAAAACAGAGGATTTATTTATACGACTGTTTAATATATTATTGTTAAAGATAGATTGTTATCAGTCTGCTATATTGTCCTTCTTTGTATATTACAGTTGACCAGTGTGGCCAGTTGAAGGAACGCACAGGAGAACAGCAATCTAATCCGCATGGAGACTTCCTGAAGTCAAGAAGAGATTCACTACACACCTCTCCTGTGCTGCACCTCGAAGACCAGGGAGAGGCATCACTGAGGAACACAAAGTTATTCCTCTGATGAAGAAGAATATGGATGACAAGGAGAAACGGTCCACCTCTGAAGAATACATCAGACGAAAATGATGTTGATGTGCACCTGTAACCTGTAACACCAAGTGAAGTGTGATTACAACGAGAAGAAAACAATCTGAAATGTGTCAAATTTTCAGTTTTCTGAAACCATAATTTCAGTACAGATTTTATTTTAAAATAAATTATTAAAAATGATTGAGTTATTTATTCTATATACATGTAATAAATATATTTCATAAGTAAATTCAGATGACAGCGTATATTGTCCGCCTCAGAACAGAACATCAGCAGAAAATATATAGTATGACATTTGAATACCCTAATAAAAACAAAGGAGCCAGTGTGTAAATGTATTGAAACACACACTATGTATATATGTATTTCGTTTTGGTCGTAAAATGTTTTTAAAACTTTGTAGAAAATATTTTTATAAATGTCATCAAGTACCCAAAATGTCACCACCCAATAAGCCATCTTAGGGGATTGAGAAGGGTACATGGTTTTAGAAATCTGAACAAATAGCTATGGATGTGTTGCTGTGTAACCAAAAGTGGAATTATCTCCCCTGCTTCTCCTCCTGTTATATACCGCTGACTGTCAACACATGCTAGGATGATAGGATATGGCAGAAAATACCACAGACATGAATATGTTATACAAATGTGTATCAGTTATACATATAAATAAATACATTAAATGCATTTTAAGATATCTTAATACAAGGCTGATAGGAAATGACAGGGAAAATCAAGGGCATCAATACGTAATGTGCATATAAGCTCGTAAATTGTTCATTAAAACATAAAATACAAAGATACCCTGATTCCCCATGCCCCCAACCAAGCAGATACTCCAAAACGTTCTGTTTTTTAAATTGTTATCCTAACTTCTTGCTTCAAATAGGTCAAAGACAGTTGAACAGTAATGAAATAACGTTGTTAATGTTTTTCACCACACTACAAGGAAATTTAATTAAGAAAAAGAGTTTGAATTGAGATCAGATTTGGAAAGATTGTCCTACAGCAGGCAGTAGATCATACAGGAACCCTGAACACTAGTACTTTTAGGAGGTTTTTATGAATGTAGAAGACACATTTCAACCATGTACGGGTCCTTGAGTCTCTGGAAAGGTTTCAGTTGAACGCATTCTGTGAAAGATGTTCTTTATTCTAAAAATAACAACATACAAACCAATATAATCATTGTACAGGATGCACAACAAAAATTCAACTGTCCTTGAAAATGAAGTAAGTCGTTTCTACGATTGAGATGTTTTATAGATAAACAAGAAAACAAATTATTATATTGACTTTATTTAGTTTGCATTTCCTGAAATATCCAAATATTACACTCCTACTAATATAACAATATATCAGGAAAATGTGTTGTCATTGTTTGACTTCTGGTGGGTGTATTTGATGTTCACTGTGCAGGTGGGTGTATTTGATGTTCACTGTGTAGGTGGGTGTATTTGATGTTCACTGTGTAGGTGGGTGTATTTGATCTTCACTGTGTAGGTTGGAGTATTTGATCTTCACTGTGTAGGTGGGTGTATTTTATCTTCATTGAGTAGGTGGGTGTACTTGATCTTCACTGTGTAGGTGAGTGTATTTGATCTTAACTGTGTGGGTGGGTGTATTTGATCTTCACTGTGTAGGTGGGAGTATTTGATCTTCACTGTGTAGGTGGGTGTTATTGATCTTCACTGTGTAGGTGGGTGTATTTGATCTTCACTGTGTGGGTGGGTGTATTTGATCTTCACAGTGTAGGTGGGAGTATTTGATCTTCACTGTGTAGGTGGGTGTATTTGATCTTCACAGTGTAGGTGGGAGTATTTGATTTTCACTGTGAAGGTGGGTGTATTTGGTCTTCACTGTGTAGGTGTGTGTATTTGATCTTCTCTATGTAGGTGGGTGTATTTGATCTTCACTGTGTGGGTGGATGTATTTGATCTTCACTGTGTATGTGAGTGTAGTTGATCTTCACTGTGTGGGTGGGTGTATTTGATCTTCACTGTGTGGGTGAGTGTATTTGATCTTCACTGTGTAGGTGGGTGTATTTGATGTTCACTGTGTAGGTGGGTGTATTTGATCTTCACTGTGTAGGTGGGTGTATTTGATCTTCACTGTGTAGGTGGGTGTATTTGATCTTCACTGTGTAGGTGAGTGTACTTGATTTTTACTGTGTAGGTGAGTGTATTTGATCTTCACTGTGTGGGTGGGTGTATTTGATCTTCACTGTGTATGTGAGTGTAGTTGATCTTCACTGTGTGGGTGGGTGTATTTGATCTTCACTGTGTGGGTGAGTGTATTTGATCTTCACTGTGTAGGTGGGTGTATTTGATCTTCACTGTGTGGGTGGGTGTATTTGATCTTCACTGTGTAGGTGGGTTTATTTGATCTTCACTGTGTAGGTGGGTGTATTTGATCTTCACTGTGTAGGTGGGTGTATTTGATCTTCACTGTGTAGGTGGGAGTATTTGATCTTCACTGTGTAGGTGGGTGTATTTGATCTTCACAGTGTAGGTTGGAGTATTTGATTTTCACTGTGTAGGTGGGTGTATTTGGTCTTCACTGTGTAGGTGGGTGTATTTGATCTTCACTATGTAGGTGGGTGTATTTGATCTTCACTATGTAGGTGGGTGTATTTGATGTTCACTGTGTAGGTGGGTGTATTTGATCTTCACTGTGTAGGTGGGTGTATTTGATCTTCGCTGTGTAGATTTTACTTTATTGGTGTATTTGAGTGAAGATATTGCTTGTTACACGTCCTTTATTTCTAAAGGATTGTTTTCAGCTCTCGGTTCCACTTCTGATAATTGAGGCCTGAAAAGATTTTACCCACTCTATCAAATAACAAAACCAGTAACCATGTCATGAACTACCAAACGTTTACTGATTATCTGCATGTGTTTCAGGTTATACAAGAAGCATGTTACGTGTGAGATGTATTACCGAGCTGGAAGGACTCATTCAAATACTTTAAAAATCTGGGAACTAGAATGCTATTAAATTATTGACTGTAACATTTAATGGATGGAACATGTCTTTCCATAAGCTGATCAAGATCTATATTTGTCGATTTGACATTTGAAACAGACTAGCAATAAAGTGTCCTATTACCGAATAATGATTCCAGAAAAAATTATGTTTAAACCGAATGTAACATACTTGTAATATACACTTTTTTGTAACTATCGGTCATGGAAACAAGTTGAACTTGAGACAAATCATGGAAAACCGGTCATAATTTGATAATCAGATAGTTTGTTCTTACCTAAGAATAGTATTTATATTCAGCTGTATTGTTTGAATGAGAATCTGAATCCATTCATGAAAATAACTTATAAAATCAACAATATGTTTATTAAAACAAATTTAAAATACTGAAAAGAAGAGGAAAAATAGTTTATTAAAGTGTCGCACAACGTACAACATCGGATAATGATGACAATGATATATAAATAAAATAAAATGGTGTATGTTGCTCGGCCAAGCATAGCCTACGGGACACTATTCTGCATTTAAAATCATATTCAAAGATAGTAATACTGTTTGATCCCTAGTAAGCTAATCGTACGATTTATGGTATTGCAGTATATCTATACTGAAGAAGAAGAAGAAAAATATTTTATTAAGGTGTCACACAACGTACATTCATAAAAACAGATATACATCAATATATAGCACGTTGTCCGGCTAAAATACTATAAAAGCGCTTAAGCGCTAAAATGATTAAAATATAAAGTATAAATATACTTAACACTGAGTAGACAGTAAACACTTAAACAGGTGAAGTGATATTGTTATGAAAACACAGGTCGGAGACACTCTTTAATTAACCTAAATGACATCAATTATGTTCCACTTACCTGTTTGTCAACACCACCTTTGAACAATTTAATTAGCCGATAACTGTTGTATAAGCATCACGCATGTCAAGACAAAATTTTCACTATCATTCTTACCTTTCAGGCACAAATGGCGACAACAGATACCACTTTATATTACAAAACTTGCTTACACAAAACATTGATTGGTAATTAGCAAATTGGCCTATCATGTGCCTACATCCAGCTTCACCTACCAGAATTGGTTTGAAGGTAGATTTGTATTGTTATCAGAACTTGATTTTCTTAACAAATAAGAGAGGAATCCGCGTTAACGGTAGTTATTTCTCGACTCATTTCGACTTCTCACATAACACCACGAGTATTTTAATCTAGCACATCTCTATATAAAGGCTGATGAACTATCGGTGTGGAATTGTCAGTATTAACAACAAATATATGGTAGTGTATCGTATCTGATAATTACTTTGTAAGAAGTCAATTAAACGCATTGAACTGATAATGATATTTTGAATATCAGTCTTTAAATATCTGTTGTCAACACAGCATTCCTATCGGATTCAATGATATAAAACAAACAAATGTTGATCAAAGCATTTAGCTGACAACATACTATGCATCCATTTCCTTTTACATTTGATAATCCAATTTTCCTTAATTAACATGTGATTTCAACCGGTGTGTGTTCTAAGAATTCCACTTAACCTGTCAGAGTTGTAACTTAACCACTTATATCACTTATAACCAGATATATCACGAGTTATTATATAAAATACTCTTTCTTCTTTCTAAAATACGTTTGCAGATTTTGGCCGATAAAAGTACAATAAAAGGATTGGGCAATATAAACGAGACTTTGGCACAGGCGCGTAAACAGTTAAAACTATCACAGATGTTGCTACATTTTGATAAAAGAACCGCTCTAAGATCAGCATACACAGGACATTGCAATAACACATGACATTCATCTTCCACACACTGATTACAGTTAAAACACACTCTCTCAGCTAAAGGTAAATTCGTATATCTCCCTGTCTCCACCCGCAGAGGGGCAACACCGCATCTAAACTGTGCCAGGGCACGACGACAGGAAAGGGGGAGAGAAGTCTGCAGATAAGACTCGACTCCATTAGAAAACTTAAAAGTGCTATATAACCGTAATTTGTTTCCACCGTATCCATGCTTGTTGTTGGGATTCTCCACGCTCGCTCGCCATTCTTCCTTAAAACTTTGGAATATTCTATCGGTTACCTCGGATGTTATAAAAACAATATGAAAAGAGTTCCCAATAGGAATAAAATGTTCTAGTTTCATACTGCGCATCTTATTCTGAATACGGAGATTCCAGTTTCGCCGGTTCTGTTCAGCTTTCGCATTGGCCCATTTAAAAACCTTGAAACATAACCTGTCTTGGTTGATTCCACACATCTTCTTGTAGACTCGACATGCACTTTTCCATTGCCGTACAACCGGGGGTACCCAACCCATGTCTCCCGCAAATCCACTGGTAGGCGTAAACTTTCTTACCCCCATAAAAAAATCTCATTGCACGGTTATGGACGGTGTTAATTGCTGGAATTGTGTAAGTCCCCCATATAGCAGAACCGTAATCAATAGTTGACCACACCATGAAGTCATACAGCTTAGTAAAAGTCTCAAAACGCATTCCACCTAGGATTTTCCATTTAGATATAAGTGGACCTAGTGCTCTGTTCGCTGAGCTGGCCACGGCTTTGCCCATCCGCATGTAATTAAGGTGTTCAGTTAAAAGCAGGCCAAGATAGTTGTAACAGTCGGTAATTTCCAGGTCTAAATCGCCACACTTGAAACTGGCCACTGTCCTTCCCACTGACTGGCGTCTAAAGTGGAAAATTTTTGATTTAGTTGGATGGACAGTCATCTTGTTTTTTGTCGCACACCATGAATTCACTCCATCTAAAAGTACATTCAAGTCACTTTCATTTTCAGCTAATAGTACAATGTCATCAGCATACGCTAATACGCAAATGTGTTTATCCTCGACTGGTACACCGACTCTAAAACCAGTGAGATACTCTATTAAGTCGTTGATATACATATTAAATAAAAGTGGCGATAGTAAACAACCTTGACCTTGTATTAAAGTATTACAGTATTTCAAAAATAGAAAATTACATTCATTTATTCTACATTTTACTGACAACTGCGGCATATAAGTTTCATTAAAACAAACATTATATTTACAGCAAGATGGCAAAAGTAATAGAAATAGATATTATTGTAAGCACTATTGATATATCACATTTTAACGATAAAAATAATTGGTTGAGAATAAACAATATTTTTTTATTTAATTTCAATCAGTCCTTGAATTAATTCAAGTTATTTTACTTACCATTCTTGAAAATATTTTGGTTCATTCTTCACATAAAGGGACACTATGTCACATCATGTCTTTGTTAAAATAAGATAAAACACTTTGACAAGTGAATATATTGTGAGATAAGTGTAATCTTTGAAATTGATTTTGGATATATTCATCACAATAAGAACATTATATGAGTCCCCATGGTGGCATGAATCTTTTACTCTTTCACATGTCTATTAGAAATATTAGAGGTCCCCATCAGAAAGAAATTTAAAATAGTAATTTCGAAATTTACCCTTTTTGCTTAAAAATCAAGTCAACAACTATGTGAAACGAGTAAATACATTCATATCACAACGACAAATAATAGCTGTTTGTTTCGTTTATTTCCAGATGCATCAACTTGCAACAGGTGTTCAATTTGTTAGTATTCATAAACTGAACAAACAATCATAAACCTTTGTATGTCATAAGCAGGAGTCTGAAGATACTTAGAGTTTAGAGCATATATTTTTCAAATTAGAACCAATTCTATCTAACGTGTTATAACAGTTTTCAGATCTATCTATCTTGCAAAAAATAATGATTTTGCAACTTTAAAAGCTTCTAAATAAACAATTCAAATAAATTCTTATTGACATTCATGGTGTTTTGAAAACAGTTATCACCTCTTTAAGTCTATCAAGGTATTGTGTTGACAAGAAGCTAAATAAAGTCTTTTAATTGAGGTAATTAACTTTAATTAATAAGTGTCCCCAACGTGCTTGTTTACACAACAATTCCACTCAGTCTGTCAATATCTTTGCTAGACAAGGATCAGATTAAAGTGTTTTGAATATGAAACATACTTAGAACAATAACAAACTGATTTTACAAGTTATTTGTATTAAATGAGTTTTAATTCTTCTTCAAATACATTTTATACTGTATTACCTTCATGCCATATAGTTTTGATTAAATTTTAATCAAATGTTTGTGAATTGTAGAAGATTTTTTGATATATCGATTCAATTGAGGTACAATATTTGCCAGTGCAAATTTACATATTTATACTTTTATACATCACTTTCAAGTTAAACACTTTTTCCATAGCTTTATATATTTTTAATTACCCAAAATAAATATTTCCTTGGGTAAAACATCTTCAACGTCTTTCCCGTAACATGTTTTATCACAAAGGAAATAAATTCAAACCAAGTTATACACTATTCCTCTATGCACTGACACACATCAGCATTAAAATATTTTGATTTGATGTGAAAAGGAATTCCACATCAAAAGAAGAAAATAGAAACAAATGAATCAATTCACTTGTACCTGTGAAATCAATCAGGGTAACTTTATTCAGTAATGTCACGATTTCAGTGCAACGTGGCACATTAAAATCGGCAAATCTGACTTTCAACAATGGAAATCCAAATCCCAAATACAAACAGGCAGAAATAACACTTATGTGCTTCTGAGCTTAACCCTGCTGCAGGGAAATGGTGTTCAACACTCATTAGAGTCACGTGACACTAGCGGAGCACGTGAGGGAAGCCTCAATGTCAACACTGACAGCTTAGTGAATGGTGCATTGAGAGTGACACGTGTTTTGACAGTCAGCTGTATATAGCAGGAGGAGAGGCAGGGAGAGTCATTCCACTTTTCGATACACTCGCAGCTCTCGTGCTAACTGTTTAGTTTTCTCAAACCATGGACCGTTCTGAATCCCGAACCTGTTTGTTGGATGGTGATGTTTTAGATACTCTGCACCAGAAGCTTGAGGATGACAATGGTAGAGTATTTCAATGCAGTTTTCATTATTTCAATTCCAAATAGAAACAAAATATCAAATCAAGGATTTCAAGTAAGTGTGTATATACATAGTTAATTGGTATATTTATTATACGTGATTAGGAATGAGGGATATTTGATGAATATAAAACTTCTATTTTCTGTCTTGGCTAGATACATTCTAATGTCCTTGTACACAATGTTGAGATGACAATGGTACAGTAATTCAACACAAGTCTCCATAGGGTTCTTTCTTATTCCAAACGATATCAACATTATTAAGAGATTTTAAGCAAAACATTTTCGGGGTAGTTTATCAATGTGTATAACTATGTACATGTTATTTTTTCAGGAGAGAGTTCCTCCTCTGGCTATGACTCAAGTGACTTCTCTGATGAGGAAGCAACTCCAGTCACTTCCCGTCCTACCCGACCTACCACCTCCTCCAAACCTGCCACATCTTCTGTGAGAGGAGACGTCATGATGTTCAGAGGGACTGGAGACCTCCGGGACAGCCTCGCTTTCATCCTCAACATGCCTGAGATGTGTGACGTCACCTTCCTGGTGGGCAAGAAACAGGTTCCCGTTCATGGAGTGAAAGCTATACTGGCCACAAGAAGTAGATGTCTGTACCAGCTGATTCTACAACACCAGAGACAAAAAGAGGAGACCATTAGTAAAAAGAAGTCCAAGAAAAATGCACACTCGCCCCTCTGTGACAAACTTGTCATCCACATCACTGACTACAAAGTCGAGGACTTCAGAAAGTTCGTCACTTTTGTCCACTCCGGCAAAGTCAAGATCCAACTCAGCAACGTTATAGGTAAGTTAATATTTTGTAAGGAATACATCTTCAATATGAACAAGTTGTTTAAATAATCAAACAAAACTACGTTGTTAAAAGTAGCTAAATATATTAGATTATTTTAATGAGATAAGAATTAAATCAGAATACAATGTCCAGCCTCTATAAATGAAATTAAATTTTCGTTATGTTCATGACTGTAACCATGTGAATCATGGACGAGGAACAAAGCTGTTCATGTCCAAAAGAAATTATTTTCTTCGTCTTCTTCTTAATGTTGCATTAATGTTTCAAGATGTCAATGTTACCATTTTTTCCTTTTATTTGAAAAATAAAATATCACACTGAAATGTCAATATTGTAAAGTCAAAAAGTGTCCTTAAGTATTTAGTATTATACAACTATGATATATAGTATCATACACATATAGTATTAAGTAATTATCAAACACCTCCTAATTGAAACGAAATACTTTTAAACCACTTAACAACAATCTCTTATGATGTTCTTGTGTTTCTAGGATTGCTTTGTGCTGCTACCGAGTTCCACTTCCCAGATCTTCATGCTGCATGTATGGACTACATACGCAGATGTCGAGGTCAAGGTCTGAGATCAACTCTACTGGACTCTGCCTGGGATTATCAACACAAAAGAGCTGCACAAAAACTCATCTGTCAGGTATACACAAATAACACTGACTTTTTAAAACGTTACTCTTATGATTTTCGTATCAGTGTGATTCATAGATGACAAAAATGACATAACAAAACAGGATTTATTTATGCGACTGTTTAATATATTATCGTTAAAGATAGATTGTTATCAGTCTGCTATATTGTCCTTCTCTGTCTGGGATTACCAACACAAGAGAGCTGCGAACAAAATTATCTGTCAGGTACGAAAATTTCACCCAGCACCGATATTCACAAATAACAATGACTTTTAAAACGTTATTCTGATGATTTTCGTAAAAATATCAGGGTGATTCATAGACGCAAACTATTACATCAAATAACAGATGATTTATGGATAGGACTGTGCCACTGTATCCCATTTATTTTCAATTTGTAATATATAGTTGTTAAAGATAGATTGTTATCAGTCAGTTAATATTTTCCTTCTCTGTATATTGCAGTTGACCAGTGTGGCGAGATGAAGGAATGCACAAGAGTACCACAATCTAATGGAGACTTGCTGAAGTCAAGAGGAGAATCACTACAGACCTCTTCTGTGCTGCACCTCGAAGACCGGGCACCACTCAGGCCACAGGACAAGGACAAGAATCAGAAAAGGTCCTCCTGTGATGAAGAAGAATGAAGATGACAAGAAGACCCGGTTCACCTAAGAAGAGGACATCAAACGAAAATGATGTCTGTGTACCTGCCTGAAAAACCAACCGAAGTGTGACGACTACAAAACAAATCTGAAATGTACCTGATTTTAAGATTTCTGAAACGAAAAATGCCATCCAGATATTTATTCTGAAATAAAATATTCAAATGATTGAGTTCTATATTCTATATATACAAATATATATTTCATAAACAAATGCAGATAGCAAATATTCTAGGATCAGTCCACCTCAGAACAGGACATCAGCATAAAATAATCATAAAATAATGTGTAAATGAATATAAATACACACTAACTATATATTTTGTTCGTTACAGATACAAATGATAACTCATAAATTACGAGTAAACAGTTCGTTTTGGGTAGAAAATTATTTTGAAATTGAAGAAAATATTTCTACTTATGTCATCATCAAGTGTCTGGTGTACAAAATGTCACCAGTCGACAAGCTAGTTCGGGAATCCGAAGGGTCGATGATTTTATAAAATCTGAACAAATATCTTCGGAGATGTCGCTGTGAGTGTCCCCAGAAGTGGAATGTCTCTCCCTGTCTCTCCTCCTGCTATCTACAGCTGACTGTCAACACATGCTAGGATGCTAGGATACGCTAGGAAATACCAAGGGCATGAATACGTTATACAAGCATGAACGTATAAATAAATACATTAAATACATTTTTAAAAATACGATACTACAAAGCTGGTAGTATATGAGCCAGTAAATTGTACACTAAAACACGTACAACACAAATAAGCCATGATATTATATGTCCTTCACAATGTAGTCGTGTTTTTTGACAATAAAGAAATTGTTATCCTAACTTCTTGCTTCCCATAGGTTACAGACAGTTGAATAGTAATGAAAAAACGTTGTTAATTTGTTTCACCACACTACAAGGGAAATGTAATATGTGAAAAAGAGATTGAATTGAGATCAGATTTGGCAGATTGTACAACAGCATGTAGAGGATCACATTGAAACGCTGGTCACACGTATTTTAAGG
Organism: Gibbula magus; assembly: GCA_936450465.1. Taxonomy (NCBI): domain Eukaryota; kingdom Metazoa; phylum Mollusca; class Gastropoda; order Trochida; family Trochidae; genus Gibbula; species Gibbula magus. The sequence continues at coordinate 12,170,876 of OW388290.1, read as the reverse complement.
AGCTTTTTTATGAATGTTGAAGAAACATTACAAACATGGACGAGTCGTCGAGTCTTTGAGAAGGATTTAGGTGATTGCAATCTTAGAATATAATTATCCATTATTCTGAAATCCATAACATAGAACAAATTTAATCAGTGTACCAGATGCACAACAAACCTACAACTGTCCCTGAGAATGAATTATTTCGTTTCTACGATTGAGATGTTTTTTTTAGATAAACAAGGAAACAAATCTTTATATTGACTTTCTTTTATTAACGTATACCTGTATGTACTTTCTGGAAGTTCATTAGAGAAGTTCAAGTATATTTTACTTTATTAGCGTATTTTGGTGGATATATTGCTTGTTACACTTCCTTTAGATATAAACGATTGTTTTCAACTTGCAGTCACATTTCCAATAATTGAGGCTAGAGAAAGAATTTAATCGTTCTGTTGAATAACAAAAGCAGTAACAATCTCACGAACAGCTCATCATCTACTGAAAGTGTTTCACGTTAAAAAAGGTACCTAACATCGTCTCAAGCATGTTATATATGAGATGCAACAGCAAGATGGCAGGGCTCCTTTAAACACTTTCAATTTGCGTAAGTAGTAACAGACTGCCAATAAATTATCGACTGTTAATGGATGGAGAATGTCTTTACATAAGCTGATACCTATAATTTCATTCTCATGTGAAAATCAATTTCAATTATAAAATGAATAAAAACAATCAACAATCTCAATGGGGTTAAATAAAATAGATAGAAACCATAACTATTTGCTTTTTAGAACACTCACTGTGTTTTGATATTTTAAGTATTACACATTTATTCCTTTTATCCGAGAAAATCATACTATTTATACTCTAAGAATTGATCATGTGTCACTATATCTCCTCTTTTGTGAAAGTGTTCTTATACAATTGAATAGAATTGGCGAGATCTCACGAGTTTCTCTTCATCAAGATCCATATTGGTCGATTTGACATTTGTTTAAACCTCATATAAGATAACATACGTGTAGCATACACTTTTGTGACGGGCCGTTATTAATAAGTAATATTAAATTTTGTTTGTATAACGGAGTTATTCATTTAGAAAGCTAAAAAGAAATATTCATGTTTTTTTAAGCTAAGAGGTTCTTTACAAGCAATGTAATTCGCAATAGTAAAAATGTATGGGTAGCAAGGAAAGAAAATGGAAAATAGTATTTAAAAAACACAATGTGAAAATCTAAAAGTTTGGTTAATTGCTTGAGATATTTCACAACATAAACCCCCATTAATAAACGATTCAAAAGCTATCAAAAGTCAGATTCGTATTGGAGAAATAGAAGAAATAGAACATTATAGACTCGTATATCCGTAAATGATAAGTGGATTTAACATGTTATCCTTCACTGATATATAACTGGTTTCAAGTGAAATTGTCACGTCTTCAGGGTATGATGAGGGTCATAAGCATTTCAAAATAGAAAGATTAAAATGCAAGTACGGCAGCAAATATAAATTAAAAAGAGATTTCTTGCTTTGCATCGTCTTCATGTTAGTAAATTGTTTCGGTGAGTTTTGTTTCACTTGTATATATTTGAACCCATATGTTTTAACTCGTGAACTCGTGACGAAGACTGCCCATAACGAGACTGAAACATAACTGTCTGTACAACTCTTTTGACCACTTTTTTCTAAAACTGTTTAGAGCAATCCTTTAGAAGTATTTGCAAATCAAAAAGCATGAGAGGTAACTGATCGTGATGTTCATATAAAATCATGTAAGTAAGACAAAAATACTGTCTTTAAATATAGATTTTTTGATCATGATGTTCCTACAGATCACGTATAGACAGTACCTTGTGAGTGAGTAAAAAGCTCATGAAACGAGTTGAGGTCCAAAAAAATAGGGTAGATACAATAATTAATAATCTGGAATTAACCACGAGGTAATATAATAATCAATATACTATGTGTAGAACCATGAGCACTGCTGAATGTCATGCTTATACCTGTATTTCTCAATGTCATGCTTATACCTGTATTTCTCAATGGCATGCTTATACCTGTATTTCTCAATGGCATGCTTATACCTGTATTTCTCAATGGCATGCTTATACCTGTATTTCTCAATGGCATGGTTATACCTGTATTTCTCAATGGCATGCTTATACCTGTATTTCCCAATGGCATGCTTATACCTGTATTTCTCAATGGCATGGTTATACCTGTATTTCTCAATGGCATGCTTATACCTGTATTTCTCAATGGCATGCTTATACCTGTATTTCTCAATGGCATGTTTATACCTGTAGTTCTCAATGGCATGGTTATACCTGTATTTCTCAATGGCATGGTTATACCTGTATTTCTCAATGGCATGCTTATACCTGTATTTCTCAATGGCATGCTTATACCTGTATTTCTCAATGGCATGGTTATACCTGTATTTCTCAATGGCATGCTTATACCTGTATTTCTCAATGGCATGCTTATACCTGTATTTCTCAATGTCATGCTTATACTTGTATTTCTCAATGGCATGCTTATACCTGTATTTCTCAATGGCATGCTTATACCTGTATTTCTCAATGGCATGCTTATACCTGTATTTCTCAATGGCATGGTTATACCTGTATTTCTCAATGGCATGCTTATACCTGTATTTCCCAATGGCATGCTTATACCTGTATTTCTCAATGGCATGCTTATACCTGTATTTCTCAATGGCATGGTTATACCTGTATTTCTCAATGGCATGCTTATACCTGTATTTCTCAATGGCATGCTTATACCTGTAGTTCTCAATGGCATGCTTATACCTGTATTTCTCAATGGCATGCTTATACCTGTATTTCTCAATGGCATGCTTATACCTGTAGTTCTCAATGGCATGCATATTCCATATGAAGAGATACTGATGATGATCTTGCTCGTTATGTTTTGGAACTTCATTTTGGTGAATAATGATGAGTTCAATATTCATAGATGATGATATGCACACCATGCTGAATGATTATATGTGAATTAATACACTGAATCAGTATTTGCATCATTGATAATTATGTTGATGAACATTTGTTTGAAAATTGGAACTAGATTGTCATTGCTGTTTTAGTCAAATATTTATCAAATAAATCTTTCTAATTAACAGGACAATCGTCATTATTCTAATTTATAACTGTATGGTCAGAAGTCAGCTTTTGCTTTCAATTTTAAGGATTTTATTACTTTTCTTACCTTTTGTAAACCCTGATGTACCAGGAATGAGAGGGCAATGGCAATGTTTCTTTTTTAATATTCCTTTGGTGTATTGTTCTACATAAGAGGAAATTTACTTTCTTGCTTTAAACACGCTCCCGATTTGCACTAACTGTTCACATCAATGTCAGGACGTCCTGACTGTTAACGTTGTATATCATAGAGTCCCGGGAATTTAAGTAATTATGTAAATGTACAGAATACAATACCGTCTGGGTTCTTAGTCATAAGTGAAATCTACATCATCTGTTAAGATTTTCACCCAGATAATCAGCAGATGTGTTATATGTCTATTTCAGTTCGCAATCATACATATTGATAGCTATATGGCGTCATTAAATCACGTAGGTTACATGCGTACTTCGTCTGCAGACTTAGCATTTGTCAAACAGCGACAGAAGGAATGATTTTGGGTAACACGTTGTAGTTGCTTTTGGATTAAATTTTCATTTGAAATTGTTATGAAAATAATTACAATATTCATATCTATAACATTATATTGCATAAGACTTTGTCCACTTGCGACACATTTCTAATATCGCGTTGATATGTATGTTTGCAAGGGATCAGAGGTGTTGGCTTGTAGTTATGTGTGGGAGAGTGAAATAATCGAATAAGTTGTATAGAATATTCATATTTTGGTAGCGGTAAAATTCCTACCAAAAGGTTTCAACATGCAACTTTCATTTAAGTTTTGTATATCTATTTGTTTTATTTCTTTTGAAATATCTATTCTTATCTTATTTTGTTCCTCTTGTTTTAACTCAAAAGTATAGATAATCCTAATAATAATGTTGCTTTAATTAATCTTGCTTAGTTTGTCATGGAAAACTCAAGAAGCATCCTTGTAAAACCATGTTATAGCATATGTGTTGCTTTCAAGTATATGAACTAAGTTTACAAATATACAGGTATTTTACTTTATCATGGTTTCGTTATTATTAAATTGGAATACAAGATTATAAAATATGATAAGGATATTACATGTACATGAGACGTTGTAATGAGACACGCGTCTTCAACATCGTTATTAACATTTTCTATTCATTTTATATGACTCATTGTCATAAACCATGTGCAATAAACCCAAATCCAAATTTCATATGTCTCTTATAAATGTTTATCTGTCCATTCATTCTTTTATCATAATCATAAGATTTATATGTACATTACCTTAGTTGTAATACCGATCCCCTGTAACTAAACACCCTCAAATTACTATCAGACAATTCAAAGTTTATTGAATATTCGCTATCTCAACAAAAGGATCACACTTCATTATTGATAAAATATACAATGCATTAGCTTATTATACCATCATGTAATTAAGGCTACATTTATTTAGATCTAACTCCTCGACCAAGTCTCTGATTTCCAAATACACAAAGTTTATAGATAATGACATTACCACAGGAAACCTGTAAAACCTATTCTTAAATTCATTGCCAGTTTATGAACTCATTAAAGGCCATGATAACAAATACAAATGTCATACCTATATTGAGTATATATGTCTAATCTCAAACCCAATGTATAGCATCGTATGTTCATTCATTGAACGTGACTCGGGGGTAATCTGGAGATGATTTTAGGATATTTTCTCCAGTGTTGTTCCACAAATAACATAATGTAAATGTAAATGTAAATATCGAGTTTCTAATAATGATATACAGTTTTATCCTTAACGATAAACCGTTTTTAAACTGAAATCTCATGTCTCAGGATGTCTTTTATGCAATGTAGCAAAACATGTTGTAGCAAAGAAAAAAGTAAATCCATTTGCCTCCGCTCTTGCTTCATGTGACAAAATTCAATTTGTTACAGCTCGTATCTCTGACTTGACCGTTTGTTTTAATAGTCACAATTTCAAAAGCTCAACGTTTCAGTGGCACTGTTCTATACAATGCACCAGTGCGCAACTGAGTATTACAACAGTCACATGTCAAGTTTGATTCCCAGTAAATCTTCATGTCATGCATATTTTTCAAACCATTCATTCTGAAATCTAACATTTATAGAAATAAAGTAATTGAATTTTTTAAGTTTGGTTTTGTTATGTCAACCGTTAGATTTGATGATCCTGTGCCAGGGTCTGTACGTCCATGAATTCAAGGGAAAATACGAAAACATCCGAAAATCCGGGTAAATTTTATCGTGAAGCAACTGTATATCAGTTCTTGTTGTTTGAAACAAATAAGGGCCATTCATCTTAGTTTAAAAATGCAAGCAAAAGAGTTTTAAGCGAAATCGTCAATTTTTTTTTAAGTTTCTTTACCGAGGCTGTGAATACAGTTTCCAGTATTTGCTACGATAACAACGAATGACCGAGTAGCTCGTAGAATACAGTTTGAAACCATACGCTTGTACAGCGGGATTGTTATTTTCATTTGACAAGGACATGTAGATAGAATGTATACTGTAGATCAAAGGGTCTCTGAAGATACTAACTAATTCTTAATCTATACATACAATTCTGAAAAATAACTGAAAATGCCAGACTATTTACTATAATTCATTTGAAATTTGATATGGCAGTAATTTGAATTTGACAGTAAAGAGTTCGAAATCAATTTCAACATCGATAGAATAAGAATATACAAGTTCCAAAGTTCCATCGTTGCTATCAAATTAAATATATTATCTTAAATTAATTAGTTTTGAAGAGTGTTTTACTTCAATAATAAAGCTGAAACAATGATGTGAACATATCAAATGGACATTAAATATAATTAGTAGAATTTAACGATTCAAAATATATCCTTTCATTTTTTGCTGTTTGCAGAATTGGTTATAATTAAGGTAGTTTTAATATCTTACTCCAGATAAAAATGGTTTCCCATAAAGGTTTTACATTTATAGTTGATGAGGTATTTGCATCTTATAAGTATTCTAATGGTAGCAAGATCAAATTTGGGTTTGTTTAATATGGCATCATGGTAAATAGAATGAACAAAATAGAACCCAGCGTTTCTTTTTTCCCGAGCTTAGCAAAATGGTGTATTATTTATTAGTTTGGTGTGTTTATTTTGTTATCAAAAGACAACAAGCTTACTTTATTAATAGATTCATTGCATTGCCATTGCCACATTCATGACGCGGTGCTATTAGCTGATCCTCTACAGCCAAACAGCTGATTAAATTCGGCTGATTACCAGTTTAAAACGAAAATAAATCAACTATTTGATTTTTAATTACGGTTAACTTAGATGTTAAACAGATTATACAAGATACCATAACTGAAATACGAATCATAAAAGATAAAGCTGTATTTCGTATGAAGAAGACAAATATTTTATGGATGATCAACTGCTTTATTAACAATAGCGACTTCTAGAATGCCTCTTATGTGTGAAGATGATCTTCTAATGGTTGGCCTTTAAATTCATTTAGACAGGTGTAATGCTAAACTTACATTGTTTTGATTATTAATTCGGACAATAGGTTTGAATATCAAATTATTTTCTCCACCAATCAGATATGTTTACCTTTAGTGTTAATGTAGCACTTATTTCATGTGATTGGGACTGTGGTCATTTGTATAGAGTAGCACACCTCCCAAACACCTTCCCAACACTTTCCCAACACCTTCCCAACACCTTCCCAACACTTTCCCAACACTTTCCCAACACCTTCCCCAAACCTTTCCCTTGATGTGATGCAATAAATACCAGACAAACACATTCTTTGCATTTACAGATCAGAATCCAATTCCAATGATAAGTATAACACTGCTGTTATATATGGTCTTATTTTCTGGATGATATGGCAATATTAGATGGTCATTAGATGAAGTACCTTTAAGAATACACTAATACATCAACAAATCATTCAGTCGTAAATATTGCTTCACCTAATCTTTTGTTTTGTGTGTCCCATTTTCATCAAAATTACACATTTGATATATCAGAATTGTACCCATGAAGAACTACGTTTCAATCATAATGATACCTTCCTTCAGAAGAATATTATTAGGATTTGATTACTTATCATGTTCTGAGGAGCGTTTGGTTTATGGTTTGCATTTCCTCAACACCGCTTTTGAAAGATTTAGTTATGGTCAGTAGAATTTTCAGTCTTCACTGAACCTCCAAATTGTTGGACTAAAATACTGGTAGATGTTTGGTGTTTAGAGATCCCTGTAGACAACTATTGATTGACTCGTATAACTGACTCCTGAAAGGTGTTGTTCCACTTACTATCCTTCTGAGGAGCTGTCCTTCGGACTACTTGCAATGTCTGTGATATACATGTTGCCTCGACTGTGCTGATGTCTCCTGTCGACATTGTATAACATCAGCACAAGTCGATATTTGAGCGATTAGTGATCACAAGATTAACTCGACATATCCATGGAAGTGTAGCAACATATTGATTAGAACTACAGGTTAACAGAAGTAAATGATATATTTGAACAAAATTCTACGTGTTCATCCCAATTCTTTCTTGGTGTTATAGCCACAGTGGTGTTGCGGGCTTTCTCCCTGCAATTATACTAGCAACCATGATACATGAAACATGCTCTTAAAGGCAGCGTAAAACACGTAAATCACCTTTCTTGATGTGTTGTCCTATTTATCCATTCCTCCAATCCATTATTACATTATTTCTATAAATACAAGAGCATTTGAATAAAGATTGTTGTACATGTACTCTTTTCATGACAGGTACGTTATCTTAGGAATTTGATGATCGAAAAAATGATCGGACAGTATCTAGTTTTGGTGCAATTAAATACCTCTTGTGCTAAAAGCCCATCAACGCATTCGGACGTATTTCAAAGGTGTAGTGTGAATTGATCTTCAAAGAGCTAATGGATTGAAAGTGTCAGAAAGCTATTGTGAGCTATCTGAATTACCATATCTTGTCACCTTGCTTGCCAAACAGTGATACCATCTCACATTTGAAGATAGACTGAAACATGAAAATGAATGTGGATTATCTATGAAGTAATGTTACCGGTTTGCCAGACAGACAGTAAATAATATAATGCATAAATAGCTGCTTTAGTCCTGTTGAGAAGCATTCTATATTTTGGCAGAATGAATCAAGAAATTTCTCTGGATTTGTATTTGGAATGAATTATTAAGTCTAATTAATAAACATTAGAAATGACCATTGTTTGAAAAATACCAAATATATTAGTGACAATAAATCATTCATATCGCTGCATTAATAAATTGAATATGGTGTTTTATACGTGTTGGGTGATTTTTTTAAATGAGTTATGAATTGCATTTCAAATTAATTAACTTTGTCTTTTATTTAGTTCTGAATATGCCTTCTTGTCATTTGCAATGCATATTTGTTTCAATCACAATAATAATCTATTTCATTAATTTATTGTCAGATAAGGTTTTGTGTGAGATAATGAAATAAGTTTTAATTATTAGTTACTTTTACATTCTATTGAATTTTAACATCCAAATACATAAATATTCCATTTGGATGACATTCGTTAACAAATATTAATATATTAATGTCAATATTAATGTGTGGTTTGAATAATATATAAACATAATATATGTAGATAATGTTACCGTTATCTGAAACAAATACAACGATCATCAACGTAAACATGCAAGTAAATATTCTCCAAAACAGCGAAACGGTTTTCTTTCTATCCTCATGTCTATCCGCAGATGTACATCTATTACAACATGGAAAGCGGATTTACAAGTTAAGCCGTTCGTCACAAAAAGTCGACGATATCATAAGTGGTTTCTCACTGAATAAAGAATGTATTGCTTTTGCTAAGAGATGAGAGTGCTATTTATATGAATTCATATAAAAAAGGATATCGTGATGTTTTAATGAAAACAATATCATCTTGAACAGAAAGACGTTATTAAGAATCACTTGAACATAATTTTCCCGACACAAATATTCATTAAATTTAAGAAAGCATACATGTTTGCAGTATAATGTATATTCTGACAGTATACATATTGATGGAGGTTAATGGACGATATCATATCGACCTCAAATGTATTGCAAACTCAGACTGGGTGGCAGTAAGTTTAAACATACATACGATGATTAAAAATAGTGCTTGAAATGCTATAAACAAACTAGTCAACAAACAACCGAAAGCTTAGACAGAACAATCTTATACGGTCAGCTTGCATCCATATTGTATATACTCCACATGAGTTGTTGATATGAAAGAGCATTCAATCTAAAGGTAATTTTCATGGTATATTCCTCATTATACACTTAATTACTCGTGGTGAGGTCATTATGTGAAATACAAGGACTGGGGACCTGACTCCCGAGGAGGTCTGACGTGACCGAGACCGCAGGTCGAGGTCAGGTCAGACCGCCGAGGGAGTCAGGTCCGAGAGTCCTTGTATTTCACATAATAACCTCACCATGAGTAATTAAGCGTTTTATTATACCGAAATTGTTCTTGTTCTTCTTCAGACTATAGTATGTATTTCTAATTTGTCAAATCGAACCCATCAGCTGACACCATCTTGAAAGCGAACGTCAAAACAAACAGTCACGTGACAAATCACGTGGCTAGTCAATATCTCAGGTCAGTGACATAAATTTCTGTCTTAAAACTGACCTCATCACTGGAATCGGAGGTCAATGTACAAATATATTTTTCGATCACGTAGTGTGATCTGGCCAATGATAATCTTACAAATTTAAAAGAGGTATAATAATCACCGCTGATGTGTATCACTGTTCAATGAGACAAGGAAATCTTTGGCTGGATAGCAAAATACCTTTGAAGACGATAGAGTACATGTTATTGAAGTTCTTAAGCGAAATCCCTTTTTTATATTTGGCTTAATTGTACTCTTCGATAAATATATGTAAAATCAAGGAAACATGGACTGATTATTTGATGCTTTCCTGAAAACTTAAACAAGTTTGGTAAACAACTTTACTAAGGAACGAATTTAATGTTTGTGAAAACTTATTTCAAGTCATAATTCTACGTATTCTTCCCTGGATCTTCTTCCAGAATATAACCAAAACTGACAATATTTTTCCGTATCAGTCAATCATTGATGGGGCAGCACAAATGGAAGTGAAAGATGTACACACTTATCACTATTTTTAAATTTAAATGGCCAGTCTCTTAAAACCGGACCATACTTGACTGTGATATAATATAACAGGGAAATGAAGGTACAAGTACGAATTAAGTAACACTTTAATCAATGATAATCAAATAACAAAAAATAGAGCCATGGGCTCTGTAGCTCATCAGAGTTTATTTTGTTTGATGATGAAGACAGAAATATGTTGTCTCAATATAATGTACGATCCCTAACCCTAACAAATCTTATTCTTGAAATTGAGAGAGAGCACTCAGCAAGGTCAACACACAGGAGATTATGCAATATTCTGACCCCATTGCTCTGGTTACAAGCCAGCTGTGTTTTTTGTGTTTTACCGCCAAATTATGTAATAGACTCTTGCTTGCACTAAACACTGGCAGCACTGATCTAACTGTATAAGGCTTAAAGAGAACAGGCAATGTAATTTTAGGATTTTAGGTAATGGCCTGCGAGGCCCTTATTTGGGGCCACTGGGTCACCAAATCTACAATTTAGAATCTCCATTGGCTAAAGACTCTTTACACAACATGACAACCTTCTAGGTCTTTTCGTTCTGGAGAAGAAGATGAAAATAATCTTATCTTATCATTTCATCACCAGTCATATGCAGTCCACATATATCATGTAAAATAAAAGAATTCTTAACTCCTCTTCAATTTAGTCCTTTATGCCTTGTCACAATTTTCAGTTCATAGGCTATTCAATAGTTCTCATTTCACATTGATTTCATCAATTTGACAAACATGTCCACAATGTAGATTGTTATCTAAAGTCGACATATATTTCAAATCATTGTGATTGAAGTGTCATAAAATATCAGTTCAAAATTCATTTTCAAAGGGTTTTTTTAGGCTGTGGCCCATATTTGGGGTCACAGGGTCACCAAATTTACAAGTTATAATCCCCATTGGCTAAAGAGTTTGCATACAATATTACAGCCTTCTAGATCTTTTTGTTCCGGAGAAAAAGATGAAAACAGGATTTTAGGTAATGGCCTGCGAGGCCCTTATTTGGGGCCACTGGGTCACCAAATCTACAATTTAGAATCTCCATTGGCTAAAGACTCTTTACACAACATGACAACCTTCTAGGTCTTTTCGTTCTGGAGAAGAAGATGAAAATAATCTTATCTTATCATTTCATCACCAGTCATATGCAGTTCACATATCTCATGTTAAATAAAAGAATTCTTAACTCCTCTTCAATTTAGTCCTTTATGCCTTGTCACAATTTTCAGTTCAAAGGCTATTCAATAGTTCTCATTTCACATTGATTTCATCAATTTGACAAACATGTCCACAATGTAGATTGTTATCTAAAGTCGACATATATTTCAAATCATTGTGATTGAAGTGTCATAAAATATCAGTTCAAAATTCATTTTCAAAGGGTATTTTTAGGCTGTGGCCCATATTTGGGGTCACAGGGTCACCAAATTTACAAGTTTGAATCCCCATTGGCTAAAGAGTTTGCATACAATATTATAGCCTTCTAGATCTTTTTGTTCCGGAGAAAAAGATGAAAACAGGATTTTAGGTAATGGCCTGCGAGGCCCTTATTTGGGGCCACTGGGTCACCAAATCTACAATTTAGAATCTCCATTGGCTAAAGACTCTTTACACAACATGACAACCTTCTAGGTCTTTCGTTCTGGAGAAGAAGATGAAAATAATCTTATATTATCATTTCATCACCAGTCATATGCAGTTCACATATCTCATGTAAAATAAAAGAATTCTTAACTCCTCTTCAATTTAGTCCTTTATGCCTTGTCACAATTTTCAGTTCATAGGCTATTCAATAGTTCTCATTTCACATTGATTTCATCAATTTGACAAACATGTCCACAATGTAGATTGTTATCTAAAGTCGACATATTCAAATCATTGTGATTGAAGTGTCATAAAATATCAGTTCAAAATTCATTTTCAAAGGGTTTTTTTAGGCTGTGGCCCATATTTGGGGTCACAGGGTCACCAACTTTACAAGTTTGAATCCCCATTGGCTAAAGAGTTTGCATACAATATTACAGCCTTCTAGATCTTTTTGTTCCGGAGAAAAAGATGAAAACAGGATTTTAGGTAATGGCCTGCGAGGCCCTTATTTGGGGCCACTAGGTCACCAAATCTACAATTTAGAATCTCCATTGGCTAAAGACTCTTTACACAACATGACAACCTTCTAGGTCTTTTCGTTCTGGAGAAGAAGATGAAAATAATCTTACTTATCATTTCATCACCAGTCATATGCAGTTCACATATCTCATGTAAAATAAAAGAATTCTTAACTCCTCTTCAATTTAGTCCTTTATGCCTTGTCACAATTTTCAGTTCATAGGCTATTCAATAGTTCTCATTTCACATTGATTTCATCAATTTGACAAACATGTCCACAATGTAGATTGTTATCTAAAGTCGACATATATTTCAAATCATTGTGATTGAAGTGTCATAAAATATCAGTTCAAAATTCATTTTCAAAGGTTTTTTAGACTGTGGCCCATATTTGGGGTCACAGGGTCACCAAATTTACAAGTTAGAATCCCCATTGGCTAAAGAGTTTGCATACAATATCACAGCCTTCTAGATCTTTTTGTTCCGGAGAAAAAGATGAAAACAGGATTTTAGGTAATGGCCTGTGAGGCCCTTATTTGGGGTCACAGGGTCACCAAATCTACAATTTAGAATCCCCATTGGCCAAGGAGTCTGTACATATAATTTCAGCTCTCTGGAGTTATTGGTTCTGGAGAAGAAGTCGAAAAAGTGAAAAGTTTACGGACGGACGGACGGACGGACGGACGGACGGACGGACGGACGCCATCCCATGCCATAAGCCCATCGGGTCTTTCAGGCCTGATGAGCTAAAAATTACAAATGGAGAATTTCAACTGTCAAATAAAGTCAGATATGAAGAAATGTTTCGTGTTAATGTGCTAATACATCTCTATCAACTGTTTATGAATTTTAATGTTTCAAAATCATATTCATTGTCATTTCGAGAATGTTCGATAATGATGTGAGACTTTCACTTTCAGTTCGAGAACTCTATCACGTTGTTGTCTTATATTTTCAATTTCATTAAAGTGCTGATGAACCACTGTTACACAGTTGTGATTCAAGTAGCTTATTTAAGGTTATTTTGAACTATACAGCTTGGTCCACATTTAGCAAGTAATCCATATTGCAGCTATATGACAAGCTGTAAGCGTGGTATTTACTGAACCTTGGATAGATATGGTATGTTTATTATTGTATATGGGATATGACACATTAACAAGAACTGAGATACTTTTGGAACTACTCATTCTAAAGAGTGACCAACTTCAATGAAAATCCAAACTGTGTTTACAATTATAAAACTTTAGTCAGACAGTAATGATATAATACTGCATATAGCGTCTGATACCGGACGTATTTCCGACACGGTCCGTCTATTTCTGTAATTACCGTGGAATCATTATATTGCTGCGATTGTTTCGAGGAAATGAGACGTTTATTTCAAATTTGAATGGGTTTTCTTCAAAATTGACTCATTTTCTTCAATTACTTAGGGGGGCCTGAGCATAGACTAAACAAACCCTTATGGTAAGACACACCGAGGCACCTAACTGATACAAGAATCAGAACTGTTCCGTAAGAGCTAGTGTGTCTGTTTTGACACTGAATAGACAGCTTGTCCTTAATGAAACTACTAGAGTATATGATTGGTAGAATCTGACGATGCTGAGAACAATTTGTCTGTATTTTATCTTCAATCTGGAAGTGTGATGCTGAAATCTTTCTATAATGACTTTTTTACCTATTCTCAATGTTCGCCTTGAGTCATTTTGAATAAAAAGTTGCTTTAATGGTTCGATGCTCCGATGTTTCAATTCTCTAAGTTAAGGAAACTGTATTTTGAATCTTACTTTAATTCGACAAGAACCGTTCCACAAAAATCTAAATTGGGATTGCTGCCTCTCCATTTTACAAACGACGAGCTTGTTATTTAGAACTGAAGGTGAGTTTGACCAGATTTTAACAAGGTGGTCAGGACGTTCTGATATTGGGAAAAGTTTTCAGAGTGTTCTCCTTATTTACACGATGAATATGGAAATTGAATACATACATGAAGTGATACATGGTAGCACGACCTGAGCTATTATCAAGGAAGTGATTTACAACCTACTGTCCGGATATGTAAGTGGAGTTTAAGTTTGTAATTCACATATAGCAACTTTATACGAATATTTTCATATATTTTAAATACATATTTTGATTTAATCATAAAATTGATGGTTTTTAGCACTTATCTTTCGACATAACCTTTTGGCGACGGCGTTGGCATCCTTGAATAGAAATAACATACTATTATTGAAGCTGAGACTTGAGAAATGGAACTTTATTTTCAAATGTGTTTGTGTGTATGAATTGAGATTACATTATTACTACGTAGCATGTATTTCTAATGATAAAATAAATTTAGAGATGTGCATATTGCAGGGGATGTTCATTAAATGTAATTAAAATTAAACTAAATTCAAAATCACATTGTAGAAGAACCATCGCTGTTCAATATATATACACCCTGTCTCTACATTTCCAACCAACAATGTTATTTTTCACTCATGATGAATATCATGTCCTAATAGAAAGTACCTCAAAAGTTCATATGAAATGAGATAACTAAATTTTTAAAAACATCAGTGTCTTTTGAACAAACATATTTGCAAACTTGATTCCCCATGTGATTTATTTACAATTGTATGTCGTTTGGTAGAGAAGACGTCGCATGCCAGATGTAGTATCGAGTGTAAATCTTGCAAATCCTTTGTGACATCCGTTTTAACAACAAAAGAGAGATTGTGAGACAAGCGAATATATCTATCTAGAAATGGTTCCCACAAGTCCAATCACATGGCATAACTGTCTGCAAGAGTTCATACTTTAATATTGCGTTCCGCGACGACGACAATCCCTGCAGAGCATACAGATTTTACGCTATTGTGCCAATATCTAAATAGACTTTTGTCACGAAATGCCAATTAGTCACAAAAAGCATGAAACTACATTTTGCCTTTTTACTGTCATGAAATATGATCCATCTATCTTAATCCAGTGTAATGAATTGTCAAAAACATAAAAGTTTCACATTGCCTACTGATTATGACATATGTTTTCCTAGAAAAATGACTTGCAAAAGAAACATCGTCAAATTGTCCAACCTGCAAACCCGTATCTGTCTGCAACATGTTTTTGAAATAATTATGAACTTTGCTCAAGTTCGTTGACAAACCTTCTGACGATGGTACAGACAAAAGAAATATGCCTCGACTGACAACAGAGAGGTACGAATACTTGATAATGAAATAATGATATAGTCCATTTGCGTTTCACTTTTCAGACTGAATAATTTGCTCAAAGCGCACAGAACTATTGGAAGTTTATTCAAAAGCTTAAAGGAAAAAAACATTTTTAGCAAGTTTCTGAATGAATGATAGTTCTGATTGAGGCGAATCTCTGGGGGAAGTGCTCCATTCAGGTTGGGCACTGGGGGAGAAGGATCTACCGACATATCGTGATAGTTCTTCAGTATATCTTGTTGGGAGAAAAAATGCTATATTGTAAAAGAAAATATTGACTGTTAAAAGTATAACATTGTTGGAATATTGACATTCCTCAAATAAATTGGTAGGACGTCAGAGCGAAGAAAAGAATTTCTTACTGGGACGTTATCTGATGTACAGTAATTGCCATTTCATAAGGATTCAGTGTAACCATGGCTCCGTTCCATAACAGCGATCGCTTATAAACGCTCACTGATTGCTCAATGTAGCGCTCACGTAGCGCTCATTCTCTCTTGACCGACACGGTGCAAATTCCTCGAAGTTTGCTCGCCTTGCTACGTGGCGCTACAGTGAGCAATCGCGATCAAGAGAGCGGTTACTTTGAAACCTCTCTTGAACATGGCCCTGGTCTTCATAAGCAGGGCAAAAGCTCTCCAGGTGTTATCATTAATGTCAGGGTATTTTATATAAGAATTATTTTGGGCTTTGATTATAAGCTTAAACAGTGCAGCATGTGTTGAATCAGAGAAAAGAACAGGGAATATAATGGTTATATATGGTCTGTATTTCCTTTAAAACTATCTGTAAATGTATATGGTTCGGTTAAGCCACTATAAGTCCATTTCTCATCGAGCGTCTATTTTAAGTTGTTCACATTAAACTGGTCGCTCGAAGGTAGTTCAAGTGATATAAACCTAAACACTCAGATAAGATCTTTAAATATGGTACAATGATGGAATGATCAACCATCACTGCTGTCTGAAATCCCAACATCGCATGGGACCTACAGATGTACCTCTCATACGGTAAAGGTCCACAATTGTCACGTTAAACATCGCAACATTGTGTACAATAGAGAGCATGTTAAATGAGTGTCCGTGTCATACAATGATGACGTTAGTTTATTTTTACCTTTAAAGATTACACATTATATAGTCTCCTTGAATTAAAATTCTTTGATTATGATTCCGCTTGAAAGGTGGAAATTATTTTTTCGGATTGATGTTGTCAAACTTGTTTGTATATCGAATTTCAAAATGCTTGTTGTTTATTACATATTTGATATATACAGTTGGGTAAAATTATGAATCACCCATATGCATTTGCCAGTTGAAGTTGTCTTATAAGAATAGGTGGTATGATATGATAAAACAATTTTCCAGTGAAAATACTTTTTAAAAATTGCCATTTAAACACGATCTGATTAGACTTGAAAATACCTTTCCAAATAAGCGGGAATCTCTGTTTATTTGAGACGCCTTGGTGGGAGGGGATTTGGTGTTGGAAACTCGGCAAAATCGTGTGTTTCAGTTTCAGTCAGATACATTTTTAATTTTCTATACATATTTTATGAAGTAAGTCAAGGAACTTTAAAGCTATGCATGTCAATGCTTTTGACTATTACAAATTAAATGGGTTTTTGACAGGTCTGCCATACGAAAAAGGGCTGATCAGCTGGTGGCATGTTGAGTTATATTATGTCTTGTCAACATGCCACACAAATGTATATATTTGTCAGTAACTCATGGTAGATGGTCTTGTTCATTTTGACATATCCTAACACCAAGTGTCAACGGTATGTTTCGCCAACTAATGGAACTTATTTCGTTCGGAAGTAATCCATCTTGCAGAACTTTGATTGACACGCTTTAGCCTTAGAGATACACCGTACAAAATACTACCGGGGGACACATTAAATCTGTCATTCGGTTGTCATTTTAGTTTTCATACACAGAAAAAACATTTACGATCAATGTTTGCTGCCATTTCATTTCTAATATACGAAGAGAAATCAAACTCACAATTCAACCATTCATTATTCTTCGAGGTTTAAATTCGGTGAGAATTGATCATTTTAAAATTTTGATATATAACCCATGGATAAAAATACAATTTAAATTAATCAATCAATTGTCGCAATGTGATTTAATGGAAAACAAAAAAAGTTCAGTAGCATTAGGCTTTGCTGTAAACTCATCATACTACCGGTACATTTAGTTTTGAATGAAAATTAAATATCTTTGTTCAACTGAATAATATATAAATAATATTCCATAGACTTATCAAGGCAATGATATCAAGGCAATGATATCAGTTTTCATCTGATTTTATACAAAAAGAAAACATTTTCAAATTTATATTCTCAAATGATAGGATTATAAGAAAACAGTAGATTAGGTAAAGAGTTTAACGATGCACAAGAAGGCATTTTTATCCGTTAAACTACTCAATACCCTGTGTGTAATAGGCAAAATGCTCGTAACGGTTCAAATAACTACCAATGGAATGACTTAAAATTTTACGGTAATGTCACCCCCGGATGAGATGACCGACACACGACCATCAACTTTCAAATCACGATATTTCATCGGCTTACAACAAACATGTTACAAATAGCGATGCGTAAGCAACTGATAAGCTTTACGAGCTTATTCCGTATTACACACTCATATGGACCCTGATAGGAAGGAAAAACCCGAGGATGCGAAGCATCCGATGGTTTTTCCTGACTATCAGGGTCTACAACCTTACCATATCCTCGGTATCATGGTTTCTCCATATTATCATCAACCGTTTTAAGTGTAAAACAGGCTTTTTAATTGTTATCGCGTTATATTGAGGATCATTGGCGTTATATTGAGGATACCTGGTTGATATCAGCCTGTTAACAGCCGCGCTATATGAGTTGCTTTTGTACCTTTGAATCTCATCTGGCCGTTGGTGCAATAGACTAAGGCGTTAGCTCAGTTACTACAGATAATAGTGGATACGGGTTCTGCAAAACATTTGCTGATCATTTTCTGTTGTAAATTTTTTTTTTAAATCAAAATTAGTCTAAGTTAGTTTCTTCAGATCTTTACTTTCAAGCCGTCATCTTAGCAAATATATCAGGGTTTACAATCATTATAATTCCTTCGATATAACAGGGTTTACAACTGTCTGTGTAAACCCTCCTGGAGGGACTTACAATGTTGTACGTCCCTCGTACCCGGTGATACGGTTTAGAAAGGTCGTTTCAAGTATCACGTTATATGGCTAGTAGGTTGATAAAGTAGTGTAACGGGTTAAAATACCACGCGGGAGCGGGCTGTTCACGAGGAGTGTCACACAACTACGTTTTGTCTACAGTTTAATTGATTGAAGACCACCTAACTGTAAAAAACACTGCATCCTCCCAGCAACCAAGAACAAGTTGAAAGTGGATAACCTTATTTGAACAAAGTTTAAGGACAAGAAGTGGTGTTCAAGATAAATAGGAAACTTCCGCTGTTTGGATTGTTCCTGGAAAACAGTTTCAAGTTACAGGAAACATTCACCTAAATACAAATACAGAGAACGTCTGTTTTATAAACACGCTATTGAAAAGGTCTTTTTAAAACAACACATGCGTGTTTTTCAATTCCTTGTTTATTGTTCTTATTTGTCCATAAAACTTAGTTGACTGAAAATGATTCCTTTTAGTAATATAAAAAGGATGCTGATTTATAACCGTTAAAACAAAATTGGAAATTGTTCTCATTGTATTATTTCAATGATTTAGTATGGTTATATATGTACTGCGCGTTTGTCATGTAGATAAATACATGATGTAAGACTTCAAACATATTCTTGTCTATATGCCCATTTACTATACATTATACATTCACCTGATCTTCAAGAATAGGCAGATACTTCAAAACTTTGTTTAACATTTGTATTCACAATGCAGAAGTTGGCATGTTTCCTCCTATTGTGAGAACATTAGTTCTTCATACTCGTCATTTTACACAGTAACACACGTACAAACCGGAATCCCGACAGACTATGGATTATGCGAAGGTTGAAATGTTTCACAACTGAAGAAATAATTAAGAACAGTACCTTAATTAACCATGGTAATATATAAGTCTAATCTTCACGTAATTCGTGGTGGGTTCTTTTCAATTATTAAAAACAACAAAAACCATTTGTACTCTTTGAGAAAAGAAATTGGTATGATATTGATGTTTTCGCTTATTTCTATTTAAATTATAGTTGTGTAGTCTTTGCTCTTTCGGTGTTAACCAATGTTATCATTATCCAAAACACTTTACTTACCAAAACAGAGGTTATTTTTTCCAGTCGAATAATATATAAGCAACAGCGTATCGGATTTTAATAAGTGTTCTACATTATGGTATTAACATTTGCTGATATTTTCTTAAATTCGAGTTTTGTCTTTGGAATATAATTCATTAATTTAAACGTTATAGGGTTTCCTTTTTTTCTTTCATACAGACGCTATCAAAATATCTTAAATAGTAGAAGTGGTATATTCTGAAATAAAAATAAATTTATGTGAACACGATTTCGAAGAATACTTTGTTCCTCTTATAAATATCGAATAGATGTATGTTCGTTTGATCAGTTTGATGGTACACAGAAGTCTAGAGCGTAATACTGTATAACCGTATTTGTTGCCTGCTTGAAAAGTATGTCAGTCAAATACTAGTGTATTTATGTCAACACTGTCACGTCGCAATTACGTTATTCATACACGAACATTACCCAGATTGTGTCCTATTCAATCAGTCAGTTGCTGTTTAAAGTGGGCGTACATACAGAGACATGTGTAAACTTATAAACGTTTGCGTCGTTTGAACGGAATATTCACAATTCTATACAGAAGATCGTTTGAAATTGCATGTTATATGTTTCAGATTTATGATGAGAGAACATATATAAATATATTAAATAAATATATATAAGTATTGTTTTTATCATTTTAAGTTAACATAGACATGTTTCAAATATACCAACTGTGGAAAAATAAAGCTTATCTTCGTTAACTCTAAAAAAGGTAAAAGGCTTAAAAGTTGCTCTCAAATCTTCATTCCGTATCAGTTCTATTTCAGGTGCACCACTTCCTGTTAACGAGAGAAGGAAGCCACTGAAATCCTACCATTACACATACATCGTGAATAAATCATGTCCAACGAAAACATAATTCAATGACATTTGGCTTCAGTAATCCTGTTTCAGCCAAAAAAATATTGAACAAGAAAAGTACAAACACCAAGCCAAAACTTGTTTTTATAACATCGTTGACGTAATATGATTTTTGCTTCCTGGTTGGTTATCACAGTGAAGGCATTCATCATTTACCAAAAAAACATCTCGGTTTTTTAAATGTCAGCATTGTATGACTTTTCAACATCTACAATATATATATTCAGGAAATACTCAGTTTGCTGAAAACTTATATGCAAACTGCGGAAGAAATGCCGTCAGTTTGAGAAAAAGAACAAATGTTTATCCATTAACGAATCATTCCTGTCTTCAAGGTGAGGAATAGCATAGCTCAAAAAACATATGATACCTTTTAACACGAAACAACCAAGTCAACACTTCCACATGGAGAGGTTGTTAATGGTTCAATTTGTATCTAATATTTTGAAATAAGATTAAATATCAACAACTGGCAGTAAAAAGCTTTTAGCATTTAAATGTGTTGTGGAACTTCAATATGGTAAGAATTTCTATCGGCTCCCATGCAGTAAATTAATTAATAAAATTAATTCAAGTAGAAGTATATACTTAAGTGTTAACCGCGTTGAGATTCCAGAATCTGCCCTTTGAATAACAGTGGTCCATTCTGATAGCAGTTGGAGCTAGATCGTCTTCAGGGCATGGCCGTCATATAATAATCAGTGACTGTGCTACCCATTATCCTGTTAGACTACAGGGAGTTACAGTATGATTGGATAACTGCATAAGATGTGAAATTGGAATCTACTGAATACATTCTATGCATATCACTGAAACTGAAAAACACAATATAATACAGATAAAAAAAACCCTTTTAAAACATTGCTATCCTGTGCTAATTAAGATCATTGATCATAAACGTTCTCACACCTCTTAATCATGTAGGGAACACGTTTTAATATCAAGAGACTGTTTTAGATACACAAAATGAATTATGACAATACAATCACAGACGCACAGCCACGGACAGCTTGTGGTCGCTGTATGGGGGTCAGATATTCGTATATTAATGGACTATCGATTTGAAACGTCAACATAAGATAATACATACGTGAAGTCAAAACAATAATAATCATGATGAATACCGTGTCACAAGAGATAGAAGACACGATTCATAAGTTATAAAACATATTGGCCCATTCCATTCCAGCAACTGCATGGTTGCGTGGCTACTCGAGTAAGAGATCACGTGTCAAAGTGGTCATTCTGGGAAGTCTGTTGTAACATCCATTTCAACAACAATAGATATACTTTGTGACTGGAGAATAAAACTAACTACAGATTGTCCCCACAAGTACAATATCATGGCGTTACTGTCTGTAGACTCACAACTTTAATATCATGGTATTCCCTGCTGAGCAAACAGATTTGACGCTGCTGTGTCAATATGTAAAAGGAATTAGTCACGAAATGACAAAATGATGGGGAAATAGACATGATGCATGAAACATGACATCTGTGAATGATTCGGCAACATTTCTCCAATTCGTGACATTTGTGAAACAGCTTTTGTTTGTCAAAAAATAATTCACGAATCATCTACGAATTGCAGTACCAAATTCGTTTTTCAGGAATGGGTACATCTCAAGAAAACGCATCTCTGGCAGATTGTTTGATCAGTTGTGGTGCACGTGCAAATTCACGTCCTGGGTCAATAAAAAGCGCTGTGGTTCATATGAAAGTGAATTCTCAACATAATTGTATTAAAATTTCTTGCCAAATGTTGTTGTTAATTGTGTTTTTTCTAATCTAAAATTGGGTTTGCGTTTCTAATGTATCAGTATGTAGACGGAAGATTGACAATATCGGTTCTACGCGTTGTACCTTTCCTCAGCCTGAAAACGAAAGAATGCACGTTTTACATACAACGGGGTTTGAATCAGACAAACGAATCATTGGCATTTGTCATCACGATACATTTGGTATATAAGCTTAAAACTCTTAAATTACATTAGAACGAAAGTTTACGTTGAATGATATGGCTCTCGTACTTCATATACGCTATCATATTTTCATTTCCCTCGACGGACTGTAAGGTGATCTGGATATGTTGATTGCTGACTCATCAGTTCAGTATAAACAACCTTCCATTTCATACCACTTTTATAAAACGAATTAATGATTTGGTTTGAATTGGGCGAAAACGAGTTTGATACCAAACCATTCCTGGGTTTAATTTAAAAAATAATATTGGAAGGTAGTTTAGTATTATGTTCATTACTAGTCAAAATTAATCAAGCGAAGTTACAGATGATATGCTGAAAATACGACTTCCGCGAGTCATGTACCATAGTGATAGCAGTAATTAAGGCCATTGTGTCATCATAACTGTACACTATTGCGGCGTCATACTTGTCGGGGTATAACACTAACTAGTACAGTGAAGTATTTTAAACGGACGAGTTGTAATAGGTGTTACAAAATCAAAATGCCATCCAGACCGAAACAGTGGTTCAATAAAAATAATTTAAATGTTTACTCTAATTTGCAGTCAGGATAATGCTATTTCATTCAGATGACCAAACGCGTCCAATCAAATTCCATTCTGCCACAGCCAGGATTCTTAATGACCTAGAGGGTGCGATTTCCTTGGAATGAGACTATCAGCAATCTAGAAAAACAGCGAAGGGGTACGTTAGATTATTTAAACACAGTTTGCAGACAAGGCGGTTTTAAAGATGAATTGGTTTCTTTTTTGCTGCGGAAACTTTTCAAAACTTAAATTGAGTGGGTTGTTCCTGGAAAAACTTTAAATTTATTTTAAACACTCTAGTTAAACATTCTATAATTTATGAAAAAGCAATTAAGACGTACCAAAGTTTCGATGCCAACTTGAATTATCATAAGCATTTTGCTATCTTCTTATCTTTCATTGATAGGAAGCAGAGTCTGGTTACCAAGCATAAGAAATAAACAGAATTCGCTGGCTTTGTATCTCAAGAGGCTTTAAATGATTTGAAGTAAACATTGGATTTCCCGATATCGTAAAATCCTTGATTTTTTAAAATAAGTTCAAGTTCACCAACATTGATAATGATTATCTACGGATGACATCAAATTGCCTAAATGTCGAATCTGAATAAAGTATTTTACATTGATCTGATTATATAAACTTAATTACCTTGTCATCAAGGTCTCCGAAATTTATCAATAATAATAAAAGTAACCTAAATGTCAAGACACTTAATTGTTACGAAGTCATCAAAATGATTACTGTTGTGACTTTTTCAAGTTTTACATACATTCGGTTTGAACATATCCACAGTTGAAACGTGAAAAAAGAAACATTGTGCATTTAAATAACAGGACATATATACATAGTTAACAGTGACCTTCGGCGCTATACAGGTTATACTATTGGTTAAGGTACATGCACATTATAAACATTGGCAATATGACGTGCTTATTGTACAAAGTGAAACTGTGTGTAATACAGTAAATTTACAGTCGATTATCAAAACATTTAATTTCTCAATATGGTATGTAAGGATGACCAGAATTTAACAAATGGATCATTCTCACCAGAAACTAAGTAAATGCATTTCGTTATGTCGTAATATTGCTTGATTTGGCCAAGTATATACGGAAAATTCGGAACATTCATTTTTTGACTGTTCTTGAATATAATGTCTTTTACAAGTAAAATGATAGCATTAATGGGATTGTTATTTCTTCCTTTTATCCCTAGCATTATCTTTGACAAAATTCAAATGGCACAGACACACCACCGTCCAAATACGTATTGTATATGAGAGCTTGCATGCTGTGCAATGTTGCCAGAAAACTGACGTCCAGTCCTTTAGCACATGGACATAGTTTCATAGTCTGACATTCAAAATTTGAATAAAATAAAATAAAAAGAAGCCTTTGTTTATTTTCACAATTACTTACTCTGAGCTCTGTAGACTTGCCTCATTGTAGACTTGCCTCGGCTCTAAATTTAAGTGGTTTGTATGACAGACTAATAGTTTCATTCATGCGAACAATAATCTTTTTTATCCCCAAATTTCAGCTTTTAAATACGACAGAACGCAATGATGAGATGACTTATTATATAATTATATTATTATAACACGAAAATACCATTGTGTAGATAAGTACATCTTGTAGCTCAAAGAACAGTACTTCTTTAGTTAATAATCAAATAATGCATTGCTACCATTAAGAAAGGGATTCAAAGCAAAATACATTTGGGTCCGATCGAAAAATTCCACAGCCAGTGGAATAACAAAAAACAACGATAAGACAATCTATGCTTCTAATCTTTACATTATTTGTGGTGGGCCCTTCCAGACTCATTGAACAAATGAATTGGTATTTGTCGTTTGCTTGTATCCGTGCCTTCATGTACGTTGTTTAGCAGTCTTTGCTCCTCCAGTGACTATCATCTCCCATGACATAGACGCCGTCTACTTACATACTATTTCTCTATGTGTACATACTAATCAAAGTAACCCTGTCGGATGAGGTCGGTGATTACATATATTGTAGTATTGTTTATATACGTTTTACCTACAAAGGCAGAAAGTATATTGTCCAGTAGAATCATATTTGCAGTCTCTTTACATTGACTTTCCCTGCGACTTTCAACGCTCTGTGATGTTTGTTTTTTATTGCCGGAGGGTTTATTGTTTGAATATTTATTCTAATAGGAAAGAGAGTTTGAGTTTTGATACTTCATTTATGGCAAACTTTACTATTAAAGGTAGCTTTGTCATTGCACATCGTGTGTGTAGGTGTGTTATTAGTACATGATTATAACACAATCCAGTTTTAAACTGCAAAACGCTTCCGGTTGACATGATATAATGTAAATATTAGAATTGTATAGAGAAAACGTACTGTACGTTATTAGTATTATCCCGGAGATGTTAAATATATGAAATGTGTCAATGACATTGCAGCTGACACTTAATCGTCTGTAAACAAGTTTAAACGAAAGCACTACAATTGATGATAAATTGACAATCCATTTCTTGAAAGGCTTTAAAGAGGATGTGAGTGGCTATAAATCAAAGAGACCCCACCATTACAGGCATTGTTTATAAATCATGTCAGGTTTAGCTTGGCTTCAGGTTCCTGTTGTTCAGTAAACCACGTGGACAAGAACACATATAGTCCAAGGTTTTCTAAGATCAACAAATGTTCAATCATCAAGCAAAACCTTATCACTTTACCTATAATAATATGGTTTCTGCTTTCTGGAATACCTTCTTTGTGCAAAGTAAGTAAACATATTTGGCAGTGCATAACATCTCTGACAGCATCTTTCCGTAGTTTGTTAGTTTTCAGGGGCTTGATTTTCCGATCTTTTTGAGCGCTAAGAGAGTCGTAAGCCAATTTTAACGAATTGTACCTTCAACTATCATCTAGCAATACAGGTGCATATCATCAACTGCCAGTGGCAACTTTTTTGTAGTTTGGGTCATCAGGTAAAATTCTTCTTAACTTCAACAAATATATAGCTTGATGAGGTACAGAGCCAAATTGCTCTTATTTTAAGTCTTGGTGGCACATAATCTGGCAAGAATTTATTTGAGCTCCCAGCAAGTAAGAGATTAATACACAGTGAGGCAGAAGCTACTCAACTAATGGCGCAATGGAGCTATACAAACCAGCATCCTGTGTGGAGATGCTGGGAGCGTAGATGTTCCTTGAAACTCACCGAATAGAATCATACGATTCATTGTGTTCGGTCTTGTAGGAAACTTTCAATGATCGCACCATTGTCATGGAAGAACTGTTTGAGAGACATTCTAGAAGTTGGTAGTATAGAGAAGACGAAGATTTTATTGATGATCAACGACTTTGTTTACATTATTTTCAAAAGGCCTTGTTTAGGTATAGAACCTAATAGCATTTTCAAGCATAACTCCACACAGTATACACACTATAGTACATGCTTGAAAACAGAATACGGAAATTTTGTGGAAATAAGTAGTCTTGTTTATTAAGAACTTTCTTCTTTACAGAATTGAAGTAAAACTTCTGTGATTGAAATGTACACATTGCCTTGTTACTGTTTACATTTTTACTTTGTAATGTCATGTACAGTAAAACAATGTTTAGAGTGTGTTTAACTTTCATTATTCAACTAAAAGCTCGGCTTTTTTACCAACAATAATGTAGAGAAATGTAAATTCAACTGTAAGAAATAAACATCAGACAACAATGTAGATATATTTGCCAAAAACTTCAGGTTTCATATGATGTATCATTGAGGTTGTAAGTTTCTAAGTCATATAGTTTTGAAGTTAATATGCTCAGGAAATTATTTTGGATGCACAGATGAAAGGACAGATTGACACATAAATGCCATATAGTAGTTATAGCTCTGGTGCAGTTGAAGATATGAGTTTTTATGTAAGATTTCAGGTTTCTAAGGCATTTTGTTCTTGAGAAGTTTAACCATGAACCATTGGCCAGGCATATGGGCCATAATCACCAAATCTACATTTCATAATCTTCATTGGTCAAGTATATGGGCCATAATCACTAAATCTACATTTCATAATCTCCATTGGCCAAGTATATGGGCCATAATCACCAAATCTACAATTCATAATCTTCATTGGCAAGGTATATGTGCCACAATCACCAAATCTACAATTCATAATCTCCATTGGTTAAGTATATGGGCCATAATCACCAAATCTACATTTCATAATCTCCATTGGTCAAGTATATGGGCCATAATCACCAAATCTACATTTCATAATCTCCATTGGCCAAGTATATGGGCCATAATCTCCAAATCTACAATTCATATTCTTCATTGGCAAGGTATATGTGCCATAATCACCAAATCTACATTTCATAATCTCCATTGGTCAAGTATATGGGCCATAATCACCAAATCTACATTTCATAATCTCCATTGGCCAAGTATATGGGCCATAATCTCCAAATCTACAATTCATATTCTTCATTGGCAAGGTATATGTGCCATAATCACCAAATCTACATTTCATAATCTCCATTGGTCAAGTATATGGGCCATAATCACCAAATCTACATTTCATTATCTCCATTGGCCAAGTATATGGGCCATAATCACCAAATCTACATTTCATAATCTCCATTGGTCAAGTATATGTGCCATAATCACCAAATCTACATTTCATAATCTCCATTGGCCAAGTATATGGGCCATAATCACAAAATCTACAATTCATAATCTCCATTGGTCAAGTATATGGGCCATAATCACCAAATCTACAATTCATAATCTCCATTGGTCAAGTATATGGGCCATAATCACCAAATCTACATTTCATAATCTCCATTGGTCAAGTATATGGGCCAACATCACCAAATCTACATTTCATAATCTCCATTGGTCAAGTATATGGGCCATAATCACCAAATCTACATTTCATAATCTCCATTGGTCAAGTATATGGGCCATAATCACCAAATCTACAATTCATAATCTCCATTGGCCAAGTATATGTGCCACAATCACCAGCTCTACAATTCATAATCTCCATTGGCCAAATATATGTGCCATAATCACCAAATCTACATTTCATAATCTCCATTGGCCAAGTATATGGGCCATAATCACCAAATCTACAATTCATAATCTCCATTTGTCAAATATATGGGCCATAATCACCAAATCTACAATTCATAATCTCCATTGGTCAAGTATATGGGCCATAATCACCAAATCTACAATTCATAATCTCCATTGGTCAAGTATATGGGCCATAATCACCAAATCTACATTTCATAATCTCCATTGGTCAAGTATATGGGCCATAATCACCAAATCTACATTTCATAATCTCCATTGGTCAAGTATATGGGCCATAATCACCAACTCTACAATTCATAATCTCCACTGGTCAAGTATATGGGCCATAATCACCAAATCTACATTTCATAATCTCCATTGGTCAAGTATATGGGCCATAATCACCAAATCTACATTTCATAATCTCCATTGGTAAAGTATATGGGCCATAATCACCAAATCTACATTTCATAATCTCCATTGGTCAAGTATATGGGCCATAATCACCAAATCTACATTTCATAATCTCCATTGGTCAAGTATATGGGCCATAATCACCAACTCTACAATTCATAATCTCCACTGGTCAAGTATATGGGCCATAATCACCAAATCTACATTTCATAATCTCCATTGGTCAAGTATATTGGCCATAATCACCAAATCTACATTTCATAATCTCCATTGGTAAAGTATATGGGCCATAATCACCAAATCTACATTTCATAATCTCCATTGGTCAAGTATATGGGCCATAATCACCAAATCTACATTTCATAATCTCCATTGGCCAAGTATATGTGCCACAATCACCAAATCTACAATTCATAATCTCCATTGGTCAAGTATATGGGCCATAATCACCAAATCTACAATTCATAATCTCCATTGGTAAAGTATATGGGCCATAATCACCAAATCTACATTTCATAATCTCCATTGGTCAAGTATATGGGCCAACATCACCAAATCTACATTTCATAATCTCCATTGGTTAAGTATATGGGCCATAATCACCAAATCTACATTTCATAATCTCCATTGGTCAAGTATATGGGCCATAATCACCAAATCTACATTTCATAATCTCCATTGGTAAAGTATATGGGCCATAATCACCAAATCTACATTTCATAATCTCCATTGGTCAAGTATATGGGCCATAATCACCAAATCTACATTTCATAATCTCCATTGGTCAAGTATATGGGCCATAATCACCAACTCTACAATTCATAATCTCCACTGGTCAAGTATATGGGCCATAATCACCAAATCTACATTTCATAATCTCCATTGGTCAAGTATATGGGCCATAATCACCAAATCTACATTTCATAATCTCCATTGGTCAAGTATATGGGCCAACATCACCAAATCTACATTTCATAATCTCCATTGGTTAAGTATATGGGCCATAATCACCAAATCTACATTTCATAATCTCCATTGGTCAAGTATATGGGCCATAATCACCAAATCTACAATTCATAATCTCCATTGGCCAAGTATATGTGCCACAATCACCAGCTTTACAATTCATAATCTCCATTGGCCAAATATATGTGCCATAATCACCAAATCTACATTTCATAATCTCCATTGGCCAAGTATATGGGCCATAATCACAAAATCTACAATTCATAATCTCCATTGGTCAAGTATATGGGCCATAATCACCAAATCTACAATTCATAATCTCCATTGGCCAAGTATATGGGCCATAATCACCAAATCTACATTTCATAATCTCCATTGGTCAAGTATATGGGCCAACATCACCAAATCTACATTTCATAATCTCCATTGGTCAAGTATATGGGCCATAATCACCAAATCTACATTTCATAATCTCCATTGGTCAAGTATATGGGCCATAATCACCAAATCTACAATTCATAATCTCCATTGGCCAAATATATGTGCCATAATCACCAAATCTACATTTCATAATCTCCATTGGCCAAGTATATGGGCCATAATCACCAAATCTACAATTCATAATCTCCATTTGTCAAATATATGGACCATAATCACCAAATCTACAATTCATAATCTCCATTGGTCAAGTATATGGGCCATAATCACCAAATCTACAATTCATAATCTCCATTGGTCAAGTATATGGGCCATAATCACCAAATCTACATTTCATAATCTCCATTGGTCAAGTATATGGGCCATAATCACCAAATCTACATTTCATAATCTCCATTGGTCAAGTATATGGGCCATAATCACCAACTCTACAATTCATAATCTCCACTGGTCAAGTATATGGGCCATAATCACCAAATCTACATTTCATAATCTCCATTGGTCAAGTATATGGGCCATAATCACCAAATCTACATTTCATAATCTCCATTGGTCAAGTATATTGGCCATAATCACCAAATCTACATTTCATAATCTCCATTGGTCAAGTATATGGGCCATAATCACCAAATCTACATTGCATAATCTCCATTGGTAAAGTATATGGGCCATAATCACCAAATCTACATTTCATAATCTCCATTGGTCAAGTATATGGGCCATAATCACCAAATCTACATTTCATAATCTCCATTGGCCAAGTATATGTGCCACAATCACCAAATCTACAATTCATAATCTCCATTGGTCAAGTATATGGGCCATAATCACCAAATCTACAATTCATAATCTCCATTGGTCAAGTATATGGGCCATAATCACCAAATCTACATTTCATAATCTCCATTGGTCAAGTATATGGGCCAACATCACCAAATCTACATTTCATAATCTCCATTGGTTAAGTATATGGTCCATAATCACCAAATCTACATTTCATAATCTCCATTGGTCAAGTATATGGGCCATAATCACCAAATCTACAATTCATAATCTCCATTGGTCAAGTATATGGGCCATAATCACCAAATCTACAATTCATAATCTCCATTGGTCAAGTATATGTGCCACAATCACCAAATCTACAATTCATAATCTCAATTGGTCAAGTATATGGGCCATAATCACCAAATCTACAATTCATAATCTCCACTGGCCAAGTATATGTGCCAGAATCACCAAATCTACAATTCATAATCTCCATTGGTCAAGTATATGGGCCATAATCACCAAATCTACATTTCATAATCTCCATTGGTCAAGTATATGGGCCATAATCACCAAATCTACAATTCATAATCTCCATTGGTCAAGTATATGGGCCATAATCACCAAATCTACATTTCATAATCTCCATTGGTCAAGTATATGGGCCATAATCTCCATTGGTCAAGTATATGGGCCATAATCACCAAATCTACAACTCATAATCTCCATTGGTCAAGTATATGGGCCATAATCACCAAATCTACAATTCATAATCTCCATTGGCTAAGGTACCTGTACATAAGATTTCAGTTCTGTAGAGCCAGTGGTTCTAGAGAAGAAGTTGGACATAAAAAAAACAATCTACATACAGACTGACAGATGGGTGCCTTGACATGCCACAGGTTGGCAAGTTCAATATCAATACAGACTCCTCATAATTGCTCATGGACATAAATGTACCTTTTCTTGTAGATAGATACATGGACACTGTGTTTACTGTGGAATAATGAAAAACAAGACACAAAGATTTCACATTTTATTATTACACGCTTCCACTAGAGATTCACATCCTGACATGTGTACATAAAACATGATTCCTTCTAATAAAAATATTCTGGAAGCATACACAAGAGACTAGTTTGTAGAAGATGCCGTAACCACAAAAGACATATCATCTGAAAAAATAAAGCCATTGACCCCATTGCTCAACCAGGCACTTCATGATTTATTTTCTCTTTAAAGGTTGAAAACTAAAAAATAATAAGATTTCAGGGCATTGCCCATTTGGTCTGTATCACGGTTTGGACAATCATAAATCTATACGTTATAATCCACATTGATCATTTGTTCAAAAGTGGGGAAATAACATTAATAGCAGCTCAGAACACGTCATTGGATAATGCCTGACACACTTATATTTGGGTCAGGACCAAATATACAAACCAACAAAATTTCAGCTTAGGGAGTAAAATAGTTCTGGAGAAGTGAAAAATATCAAAAGCGAACGAACTTGAGGATGCTGAACCTTATAGATGAGATAAATGTAAAAGCTTGATTAATATAAGCAAATTAATCTAAGACAAGTCAATGATTAATTCATAAACAGTTTTCATTCAATAATACATAAAAGTATTATGATAAACATATTTTTCCATGACAGTCAAATTGACAAACACACATATACATTCCAATTATTTAAAATAAGATGCAAATATATATGTTTTACTATATACTATAAATGATGAAATTTCAATGTATGACACTTAAACCATAACCAATATCTTCCCTCAAAAATACTAATGTCATCAGTACTTTCCCATTTGAATATGTCCATAAAAAATTCTGCTCGTAAAGAAAACAATTAGTAAAACATAAAATATCATTGAGTAAATAAAAATAACAAATACTTTTGGATGCCAGATACAAAAATCTTTTATCTTATGAAACATCTTTTTCATTAACACTAATTCTTTATCATTCCATTTTCAGGAAGATAAGATAACATAAGCATGATAAAGGTATTTTGTCTATGATCTCAAGAGAACGGAAACAGACTACCGGTAATTTCAAATAAACATAAGATGGAACAAAATCATTTGGGCCTTAAAACAATCTGCTTCCAACAATACATCGTTATCATATTAATTGGAAGTAATGCATATGAAGTTAACCTTTAATTAATCATATATACTAAGAATAAAAATTTAATTAATCATATTGAGAGACTTATGTTGATGACAGGTGTAATTAAAAGATTTGTAACTGAACTTTTTCACTTACATTAAAGTGCCTACTAATTGTCAATTCTATTCTTGCGGTCACTATCATGGATTGAACATTCCTTTTGTAGACACTGATCAAATTAAGCAAAATGTGAAAATAAAATTGTTATATGAACGTGAGAAAAAATTTCTGTGGATTTAAACTGTTTTATTGCAAGTGGGTGTTTTGATGTAGATGCTAACACTGTTATCAAGCAAATAAAGAAATCGTAAATACATAAAACTCGGTTCTCCTATATCTAACCAAGTTCTAAATGCCTCCCTCTTGACTAATACAATTATGGCAGGACGAGATGAAAGTGTTCCTACTTGCTTCTCCTGGTGGGATATCCCTTTGGCTCAACTGGTAGAGCGCGGGACTCGCACATTGAAGTGCCGGGTTCATATCCCACAGGAGGTGACCTCACAATCCTTTCTGATACATATTGACCTATCAAGTACATCAACAATGTTATTGCTATCCCTGGTTTCTAAGCACCGACTGACTCTCTCTCTCTCTCTCTCCGAGTATAAAGTCAATGTAACTCAGTGACCAGACTAGGAACCAATCAATTAGCTAGTGGACAGTCGGCAGTGTGATGACTGGAGCGGAGTGGATCAGAGTCTCTCGTCCAATTAGAGAGGAGAGCACTGGAGACTGGGGTCGTGTGTGCTGCACAACATATTTTAAGTAAGCATTTGTAAATAAACATTAATACCAGTAATTGGCATAATTTATATGACAGCCGACATCAATTTTATCATAGCTAAAATGAACCCTTGAATAAGAATCAGGAAAGATGAGCTTAGACGACCAAGAGGTTTAAATGATAATGATACATGTACAGTTAGTAACTATACATTCACAAAATGCCAAATGCTAACCATACAAGAAATATGTAACAATTCAGTGGTTGTGTGTCCAGACCCGCCCTTTCAAAAAAATTTGCATGGGCGGGTATGGGGAAAGAAATTTTTGACCCCCCCACTTTCAAAATCCCTGGATTCGCCACTGCAATTTGTTCAGGATCCCTGGGTCTGGTGTAGCTATTGACTTAGCTTCACTATACATCTCATCCGAACATTTGGAACATTTCAGATTTATTGCTGTTATTCATTTTAGTTACAAGATAAATGTGATCATGATCAAAGTAAAGCATTATGTTGAAAATAATCATGAATAATAAAGTAAATGTTCATTGAAATTAATGACAGTATGGAATGTATTTCCTCACATATATTAACTTGATACTTTTAAATAGTATTTAACATGTTTTTCACTTTTTCACCATTTAAGAATCAAGAACAACATTCAAACACTATAGATTCCCTGTGGTAAGATAAAATAGTTTACTCATAAGTGAGATCATACTCAAGTACAAATCACATGTGGACATTTCAAGTTATGTCAAGGAGGAAAGAGGGAGATTTTACAGCCACTTCACACATAGTTTACAAATGCATTTTTGATTTTAGAATGTTTTGAGTATTTTCCATTTCTAGTGATGATGAAAGAGTCAGAAGACTGAGATATTATTCACATGGGACACTTAAGCTATCTTTGAAAATTGTGTGATTAAAACCTAGTCATAAATGAAACTGACAATACTAGTCAATGAAGGGTTTTCTCTTCTTTCATAGGCATTTTTAAAGGAATAGCATAGGAGTATTTTTCTTTGGATTCATGCTTTTAATGCTCATTGAAATCACATTCTAAACAATGGCTTTCAAATGGACTTAAATCAGAATTAATTAGACAACGTCATCCAATCAAACTATTTTTCCACACAAAACACCTTGGTCATACTGTCCACTATGGCGAGGAAAATGAAAGGCAATCAAGGTAGGACTTCGATAAGAAAGCTTAAAAATGAAAATGTTTTTGGCATATTTGATTCTTAGGTTATGAAGGATTCCTAGCTTGGCATGCAGGTAAAAGGTGAGAATTTTATTTTAATGCTTTTTGTTAAATCTTTGGTAGATATAAAAATTAAATTTCATAAAGCAGTAAAACAATAGCATACATATATACATAAGTATAAACAAAGACTTGTACACAAAAAGCTTCAATTAAAAGAAAAGTATATAACAAAACAAAAAACTATTTTAAAAGCAAACTAAATTGAACAGCGATAACCATATTTTCTAAATATGAATAGAAAAGGCTTTACCTCTGATTATATATAAGGCATGATAGAGGCACAGAACATTCTAATAATTTGAAATGGTGATCACAAGCCTCACTGTTCTAAGCTCTTCAATTAGGAGCATTTGTTCATCTTCAGCTTCTTCCCTGTATTTTAAGTAAGGGGTGACATGCTCCTTGTATTAGTTCAAGGTTTGCTCTTAACTTTTGTGGATCACAAAAGAGTCCTTATGCTTCATATTTGTGGTGACACGTGGTCCTGTGCATAGTTCGGCAACAACGGGCGCAGCTTGCCGCATGGATGGATTACTTTCTACATTGTTGAATTAACTGAGAGTTTGAAGGGGGATTCCCTGCCCCACACTGAGACATGAGTGGAAAGACTTATGGTGTCACCCTGGGTAAGTGACTTTATTCAACGTGTGCCTCTGTCCACCCTGCAGTAAGTGGGTACCTGGTGTAAGATGTGGAGGAGGTGACCTTTAACAGCTTTGCGGCAGCTTAGGTTAGTAATAATGTTGGAAGTGAACGTGGAGATTTGTGCGCTATATAAAAACTATCCATTATTACTATTATTACTACTACATTTACTCAAGTAAGTCCCTAAACTTCACTGCCTGGATAACTCATAATGTTTGAGGCAATTGATTCAGTGTCAATATTCATACTCATAGATGATACGTTTCTCAAATGTTCTAGCTATAAGAAGTGCATTTTATAACATAGTTTGATATCCATTCAACAAAATGGATTAAAAGTCAACATGTTACAATTATCACATTCATGTATACATAAAGAAATCCAGTAAGTAGAAACATTCATACAATGAGCCACGTCCATGTGTAAAAATATAGCTATATAACCTAAATGTACAAGCATAAAAAAAATAGCTTTTTCTTATTAAAGCTGGTTTAGGTTGACTCAAAGTCAATCTCTTTCTTGTAGGCCAGCAGAGTATTCTTCATGAGCATGGCAACAGTCACCGGGCCCACCCCACCGGGTACTGGCGTGATGTAAGACGCAATCTGGGACACTCCTGGGTAGAGGCAAAGTGAGAAAGTAGTGTCAAACTTGCAATCGATTGTACAATTTGCCGAGGCTTCGTTTGATCAAGTAAGCAAGTTAATTTTCAAAATCTGATTCTGATAAATTCCTAGGTTTTTAATATTAAAAATGATTTTACTTTCTTTTGAATGTTGATGAATTATATTCTGTAAAAACAGTGTTTGAGGTGAAGCCTTTTTTTTTAGGTGATTCAATTATCCATAAAATTTATGCTAGATAGCAACACATTTTGCTGCAATATCTATGAAAATATTTGTTGAAAAAGACATAGCAACTGGATAAATTCTTTGTAAAGTCTATAGTTATTATATATTATGCAAAGAGACAGATCAGAGTATGAAATTAATGAAACTCATCTTACTGTCAAAATCAACATCGCCAACCAGTTTTGTCTTGCCACTACTCTCATCTTTGATCCTGTTGATGCCGACATCAATGACGGCGGCCCCAGGTTTGACCATGTCCGCCGTGATGAGCTGAGGGACTCCGGCTGCAGCTATGATGATGTCAGCTGTACTGGTGAACACCTTCAGCTGATCGGGGGGTGTGAAGCGGTGGCAAATCGTTGTTGTTGCATCACCTAGGAGGGAATATAGATATAATTTTGATGACATAGGATATCATATGAACGATTGCTATGATATCAATTACCACAGGTCCAGATTCTAAGGTATTTCCAATTCATTTGATTTGAAAGCATCTAAAGCAACAGGAGTTATCTCCCTTCATGACTCAAGTCTCCAAGATGTCATTCTGTCTGTTATAAATAAGATTCCAAAATTACGTTTGACAGAATGACACATTTGGTGTGATTATGTTTAATGGGTCATATAACTACTGTGCATGTCAATGGGACGTGCAGTTTCAGTTTCTACGCATGAATAATGGTGTTACTCAATTTTAATTGAAAACTAGTAATTATGATATATTTGGTGATTGGGGATAAATGTGCAAGCTGAGTGAATTTATTTGTATTGTAGACAGCACATGTGGTGAGTTGGAGCGTATTAAAGCCAAATATAATTTTATGAAACACAATGGATGTACCTTTAATTCATAACAAGGTTACATACGAGGGGCGTTCAATAAGTGTTGCAACTTCAATATAAAACCAACTCGCGTAGTCAATTTTTTACTTTTATTTTTCAATATAGTTACCCTTCACCTCAATACACTTATTCCATTTCTCTTTAAGACTTTTGATGCCGCTTTTGTAGAAGTCTTCCGTTTGCCCCCCTAACCACGCCTCTGTGGCAGCTTTGACGTCTTCGTCATCCCGGAAGTGCCTTAAACGTAGGGCGGATTTCAGGTTTCTGAACAGGAAGTAGTCACTGGGGGCTAGGTCTGGGCTGTAGGGTGGGTGGTTAAGCTGTTCGAATCCACAATCACGTATAGCGGCCTGTGCAACTCTTGACTTGTGGACTGGAGCGTTGTCATGCAAAATCAGAACACCACGTGTCAACATTCCACGGCGTTTCTGTCGAATTGTCTTTCGCAATTCTTGCATTAGGTTGGCATAATATTGACCATTCATTGTAGTTTTGGTTGGCAAGTAATCAATTAATAATATGCCTTTTGCATCCCAAAAGATTGTCGCCATAACCTTGCCAGCTGATGGTTGAGTGCGAAACTTCAGGGTAGGCGGTGAACTCGGGTGCTTCCATTGCTTGGATTCCAGTCTAGTTTCCGGGTCCAAGTGGTGGATCCAGGTTTCGTCACCTGTCACCAGACGAGACAAAAACCTGGCTTCATCCGCATTAAACCGATCCAGGAGCTCCATGCAACTTTCGGTTCTTTTCTGGCGATCTTGCAGATACCTTGGACATACCAAGATGGTCATGAATTATTTTTTCAACACTTCCAACTGATATCTGGAATTCCAAAGACAGTTCAGAAACTTTAACACGGCGGTCAGCTAAAATTCGTCTTTCGATAGCGGCAATAACTTCCGGTCGGGTGACTTCAGATGGCTTGCCTGACCGTGGGTCATCGTCTAAGGACTCCCTGCCCCGCTTGAACTGAAGAGACCAGCGACAAACTGTTGAAAAGTTAGGATCATCCTTACCCATCACATTACACATACGATTATGTATTTCTGTAGCTTTGCATCCCTCTTTAGTAAGGAACTTGATCACAGCGTATACTAAATTCGGTGAAGATTGGTCAAGTAGTCTTAGAGACCTGCTCCGGAAACAAACTCTACACTTCAAATAGACAAAGTCCAAATTGTTACCATGGAAACAGAAAAAATTTTTTTTTAAAAGAAACTGAAACCCCCAAAAGGCATATCTACATGATATGGAGAGGCTGTATTTTGATTTGATTTAAACATATTTATTCAAGAGAAAGGATTGGGTACAAGTTATCCAACTTAATGAAACCCTCTCCTATGTACAATGTTGACATATAATATTGAAACGTAACATACATTATGTACAGAGACATGTTTATATGGAAATATGAGTATATTTACAAAAGAATCCGAAATGACATAGCATAGTATAATGACAAAAAATAAATATTCTAATGGGGGTAAGCAATTTCTATCTTAATTGTTAAATCTTCCAGAGAGAGATATATAATTATGTACTTCTTTAAAAATGTGCACGTTATCATTATGGAAAAGATTTACATTGCCATTTAACAACAAGTCTAAATTTAACTGTACTCTGTTATTGCATAATATACTAATATTTTGAAACATTTGATGTCTAATATTATGATACATAATACATTCCATGAAATAATGATAAGAATTTTCACAATGAGATTTACAATTACATTCAGTGTGGTCCGAGAGTCCAATTCTATATAGATCATCATTTAATTTGCTATTTGAATATCTTAACTGAGTATGAATTATGTTGAGTTTTCTTTTACCAAGTGAGAAATATGCAGGTGACTTAAGTTTACGCGGAAATATATACGATTTAAACAAATTAATGGAGGCAGCTTCTCTTACGTGCAGTGGGAGGCTATTCCAAAGTTGTGAACATGATGGGAAAAATGATTGACTGTAAAGGTTGGTACGGCAATACGAAATGGAAAGATCTCGAACGTTTCTAAGATTATAACTGGTCCTGGCTTCAACATGTTGTGGCATAAGGTCACACAAGTAGGATGGAGCATTATTATTGTATATATTATAAAACAGAGTTAGTTTACGATATGTTCTTCTCTCTTTTAACGATTGCCATCCTGTTTCATAAGTAAGGGATTCTCGGGTGGCATATTTAGGTAGGCCAGTTACTATCCTGGCCGCCTCGAACTGGACCTTTTCAATTTTGTCTGATATACCAAATTTGGTGAAGATCGGTCAAATAGTTTTAGAAGTATGCTCCGGAAACAACGGGAAACGGGGAAACTCAACCAAAAACAATATATCTCCCGACCCTTTGTGGGGGGGACATAAATACATAAGGAGTCTGAAAATGACAATTGTTAGGTACATATAACAGTTGATAAATACATAAAGCGGTATATTTCTGAAAAATTTACGACATATGGACAAGAACTTCATGAAGAAAGAAAGCGTTTTAGCGGTCAACGAAGTACATTGTTTTTATATCTTCTTTAATGTGATTCAAATTTGGTATTATGTCCTTTTATTTCATTTTATATATATTGTGGAATATTCATAGATTGAGTAGATTTTCTTTTTTCAGCCTGCCAATCACTGATAGATTCCTCACCAGCATTTGTAT
This sequence comes from Gibbula magus, assembly GCA_936450465.1. Taxonomy (NCBI): domain Eukaryota; kingdom Metazoa; phylum Mollusca; class Gastropoda; order Trochida; family Trochidae; genus Gibbula; species Gibbula magus. The sequence goes on along the minus strand of OW388290.1, from coordinate 12,130,733 downwards.
CATTCCGGCCATCTGCATGCAGATATATTGCAATGGGTAAACCAACATTCTTTGATCGGCCAACAACTACAGCATTCTTTCCAAAAGTAGGGATGCCTGGAAAAGTCAAAATACTGATGTTACATAAAAGTTTATAATTCTGTCATAAAATTTTTATTGGTAACATGGTTACTATATCAATAAATTTTGCTTTATTTGAAATGGTTTGTTCTTAAAGGTCTGAAGGCATTTATTTCTCACTACTTTTAGATAATAACCTTTCTTTCAAGAAAATATTCTTATTTGTTCACATTCTACTCTTCAAAGTCTTGATTCCTTACTATTATAAACACAACCTACCGGTCCTCCTTATGATCTCCAAGACTGCAGACGGAGTTGCAGGTATAAAAGCACTTTGGTCAACACAAAACCGCCCTATATTGACCACTCCGAACCCGTCCACATCTTTGCTCGGTGTGACTGCATTGCATATCCTCCTCTCATGTATATGGGGAGGCACTGGAAGCTGCACTAAAATCCCGTCCACTTCCGATGACTTGTTCAGAGCAGTTATCTCCCTTAGAAGCTCAGACTCCGAGATCCCTTCTGGTAAAGTTTTGGTTGTGCTTGTGATACCTAAGCCAATGCAAATGAAAATATAATTTAATATGAAATGAAATGATGCTTTGACATGCTTTTTTTCAAATATTCCAAAGTACATGCATGATTTTATGTGGAACATTTGAAATACACTGTAGGAAGAAAAATGAGCAGTAAAATGCTTTAAAGAATTTACTGTGAACTTTTTCCATAAGATACTATGAAATGTGTTACAATATATTCCTGCCATTTTACAACAGTGGAAAGAGTAATCACTATATTGTATACGAAGCTGAAGATTTTTTAAAATCATCAAGCTCACAAATTCAGCTAATTTAGTAAGCTTACTAAATGAATTAGTAAGCTTACTAAATCGACCGAATTTGTAAGCACTCCAATAATTTACATTCAGTTTGATTTTCTTTTAAGTTTCAGGGTGAGTGGTCTGAAATTTAAATGTCCCAATTATTTGAGTTGTATGTGCCTGTATGAACAAGCAACAGTGAGAGCACCTTGAGGCAGCATGTGTTACACATGCAAGGGAGAACCTGAAGCTATTTTATTTGCCATGGACTAGTTGGCTACTGCTAATTCCAAAGCCTGAATACATACCAACATGTTTAGCTGCTTTGACCTTGTTCCTGACATAGATATGACTAGCTGGATCCTCTCCGACTAGGAGCACTGACAGATGAGGGGGGCGCCTCCCTGCAGCTGTGTGCTGGTCTACCTCCCCCTTCACCTCCTCCCGGATAGCCCTCGCTACTGCCTTCCCGTCTATCAGCACCGCACTCCCTAGTCTACAACAAGCAACAGTCTGGTCACAACATACTGCTGAAATAGTGTGGTAACAATAAAATGAAATAGTGTAGTCACAATATCATACAATTATGGACTCTTGTAGAGGGCCTAAGTCTAAGACTAAGAGGTCAATATCAGTTTTAATTGACCTGAGTCAAATAATATTGACCAAGCTTGCGAGGTCAATATTGTTTGACTCAGGTTAATGAAAACCGATATTGACCTCTACAAGAGTCCATAATTGTTTTATTATATTGTTTAAAGAAAACATATCTAGAAAACAAACTTCAACAATAATCAATGCAATAATGTCACACAACACTCTCATTGAATATCTGTAATTGTTTTGATACATGCTTTTGAAAAGCAACAACTAGAACATACGAGTTGTAATAAAAATAGAGCCATGGCCTCTGTAGCTCATCAGGAGATAATAAGTGGGGTATGTTATGGAGTGGGCTTTATAGCAATGGTCAGATAATGGAATGTAGTAATAAGAATCTAGGTAGTGAAACGATTTTAAGCAGTTTAAAAATAGTTTGTTACCATAACTTTGCCAATCTGCTATATATATGTGTTGAAAGAGCAACACAAAGCTTGGAAATAAATTGCTGGTATCAAACATATAATAATGTGGAGGAGAGATCATACTATTTTTTAAGATCGTACACACATTATATAATAATATATATAAACTTGGTACAATTCTTTGCATACAATTCAACACTGTCAGCTATTGCAATAATGGCCTGGGGCTGTAGAAGAAAATGAAAATAACCTTTTTATGTCATGACCCCTGCTAATTATTATCAAAATTGGTTACACATAAATCCACATTCGTAATAAATATCATACACCTTTGCATTATATTGTTATAATTCTTAATTGCATTATGGCAATACCAACATTTATTACATAATGAATAGAAGCCTCAGTTTTTGAAAATCCCATTTCTCATAGGCTCCATTTCAATACTTAATAAATTGGTGAATTTTTTTTAGTAAATTCTTTTTCACCATTTCTTATAGGCTCCTTTTCAATATTTGATAAAATGGTGATATTCTATGAATAAATTCTTTTTTAGAGTCAGTGGAAGACTAAGCAGTCTCACGCACAGTCTATGATAACACAGTGCTGAACAATAGTTTGAAGTAACCTGAAACCTCTGTGTAACTATCAGTTTTCATCCTTCTGCCAGGAAGTGGTCACCCCCAGGTCAACACAATGCAATTACATAACATGCAGACACTGGACTCACAGCCAGTAAAATTTATATGTTAGATGTTGTTTTTCCTACAATTAATTATTTTTCTGTACTGGAGAAGAAGATGATAATAGGTATGATGTCACAATCTCATATAGCTACTTCTTTTATAGTCCTATGTTATCACCAGTCATCACTAGCCATATTCAGTTCACATATCTCATGTAAAATGAAAAAAAATAATTCCTCTTCAAGTTATTCCTTCAAAGGGTATTCAATAGTTCTCATTTCAAATAGATTCACATTAAACATGTCCATAATGTAGACATTTATCTCATTTCTTGTTCCTATTGAATAAAATTAACTGTAAAGTTAATAGAAAACTAAATCAGTTATAAAGTATAAAATATGATATAAATACGGTATACCAAATTGACTCGTACTGGAAATTCTCATTAATTAATTAATTAATTCTCCAAATAATTACACAATATCATGAGATATTCAAAAATTCCATTATTTACTCTTAAATTTCAAATAACATTATATTAGATTTAATAAAAGATTCTGTATTAAGTCTTTAGAATACTTTTAGACTTGTGAACCTTTATCAAAATACAAATAATTACTCATATATGTGAAATGTGAGACAAAGATAAAATATGACTTATAATTTTTGTTAGACCTCCAATTCTAAGTTTTTAATTCTCAACATCTCTTTTTCATCAGACATATTATATTCTCAGAGGCACATGTTAGAACTCTCACATCAGAAAGATGAAATGCCTTTCCCTCAGGTGTTTTCTTTAAAATTACCTCCCTTACCAACTTACTGACTGAAGTGCACATAAAATCTCAGAAAGATGCTGTAAACTGAAATAGGCTTTTAGGTTATGATCACTGTGACCCATATTTGGGGTCACAGACTCACCAAATTTACAATTTAGAATTCCTTACAGCCAAGGAGTCTGTACATAAAATTTCAGCTCGCTAGAGCCAATGGGACTGGAGATGAAGATGAAAATAGCATTTTAGCCAATAGGTCATTGCCTCTGTGACCCATATTTGGGGTCTCAAAGTCACCAAATTTACAATTTAGAATCCCCTTCAGTAAAGGAGTATGTACTTAAAATTTCAGCTCTCTACGTTCATTGGGACTGGAGAAGAAGATGAAAATAGTTTTTTTTAGGTAATGACCCCTGTGAGCCATATTTGGGGTCACAGACTCACTAAATTTACAATTTAGAATCCCTTACAGCCAAGGAGTCTGTACATCAAATATCAGCTCTCTGGAGTCATTGGTTCTGGAGAAGAAGCGAAAAGCGAAAAGTTTACGGACGGACGGATGGACGGACGCCATCCCATGCCATAAGCCCATCGGGCCTATCAGGCAAGATGAGCTAAAAATTGCATTTTGTTCAACATTCACGTCGGCAAAACGATTGATCTGCAGCGTGAAACTCCGACATCAAAGGTGACGTGAACGTTTCTATGCATTACATAACAATACATTGTTGCCGTGACGTCACACAGCTATTACGTCAATATCAAAGTTGATTGATGCGGCCATTGTTCCCAAGTCAATATCGTTTTCTATGGACTGTCATGTGACCGTCTTTTGACCAGTCAGAACTGCTAAAAACATTTGATATAATTTCATATAATAAACTGAAATAACTTTGTGGTCACAATATACTGAAATAACTTTGTGGTCACAATATCCTGAATATTACAACATTAATTGATATTCAATGACACATTTTGGGCAGGGAGTGAAGGAATCAATGAGTTTATTTAAATTAAAAAGTTATCCACCCAACAGCGGTGTTTAAAGGATAGATGAAATGACATATGGTCAAAATCGGATTGATTGAAATGATATGTCAATTTGACAATTGCTCGATTTTAAATTTCTGGCTTTACGGCTTTTTTAAAAACCGCCTTATTTAGCCCCGGCGACCAGAATGAAAGTCTGCGGGGGTGTGGCCCCTGAAGGGATGACTTCTGTGACGTCACTGGAGTAACCTGATTTTCGGCGATAGTCATAATTCAATGTAATTTCGCAACATTTTGATTGTTAATTTCACTAACAAATCTTCTATCAAACAACTTAAATTTTCCATATATCAAATGTTTAGATATCTAATTAAGTAATTCCGCAGATGACAATTACATAATTATTGCATAAACATGTGTTTTTGGCAATTTAACACACCTCATAAATTCATCTAGCGGCAGTTATATAATCATCATTAATTAATAAACAAGGCTGCACGGAGCGTGTCGATCTGCTGGTCACAGATGACCCGTCTGTGCACGTTAATCAGTCACGCATCAATGATTCTTCTCAAAACGTTTCCCGGCAGAAATCGCGGTATTGTTAAAATGGGTATATTAAAATCGTCTTAATAATCAATTGCAAGTGTATATTGTCTCGATTTTATGCTCAATTGATTCCGATATACAATATACGTAGAGATACTCATCTGTCATTCTGAAGAAAAATGCATTTCACCAGATCTTTAAAAAGTAATATCACAAACATCATCTATAGTTTTTGTTACAGCTCTCCGAATGATGAGCACCAGTCTCAGGTCTGTGCAATACCCAATGGTGTACAATGGCAGGACACAATATGGCACTTTCAAAGGATATATAGGGGGCTTTTTTAAATATTAATACCATTTTTACTTAAACAATTAAATGCCTTGGTATTAAACAAGTTTCATTCAAATCATTCAGTTTAGTTTAATAAAAACAGTATTAATATGGAAGAAAGTTTACTATTCTGTTTATAACATGACCAAAATAGACAACAATGTGCTGATACTAAGATTTCTGCAAGATATTATCATTGTATACCACGTAGTTCATCAAAAATAAACCTGTATTCCTGCAGTGCGAAGTATTCTAGTTAATAGTAGTAAAATTTCGGTGGATTCATAGACGGAATGGTCGTGGATTTGTATGTGTTGGTATCCATAGGAATAAATCAATGTTAACGATGTTAACGCCTACGAACTCGTCGTCTCCGAAAACGCACAAATGCACAATATTTTGACGTCTTATTTGCTGTGTTATTACATCGTATATTGCTGTATAAACACAACACTGTAGTAATCCCATCCCACTTGTTAATGTCCAAAGCAGAATGGTATGTTTTGGGGCAAATCTCTTAATTGGAAAATCATCAAAATTGTGCTCCTTGGTAGAGCTTTAGGCCTTCTTATTTGTAAATATAAGGCACTTGGGGGAATGCAATCCACAACTTATTCAAAATTATATGATACGATGGTGTGGTCAGTTCTAAGCTATGTGGCATCTATCTGGGGTCATCGGGAGGTTTCCGTTGTAAATGCTGTACACCATCGTGCTTTGAGATTTTTCTTGGGGTTGGGTAAATATGCTCCAAATGTTGCTATTAATTGAGACATGGGATGGATTCCTCCAATCGTTAGACAATGGATGTGTATTTTTAGACAATATTGTCGTTTTATTAGGATGCCTTTTAGACTAAATAAGTGTGTTTTTATGTGGTTGTAGAGATGTACGAGTGGACGAGTGAAAAATTGGAATTATCGAGTGAGGGCTAAGATGAAAGAATGGAACCTGAATGTGGAAGCTGATGTGAGTGTTAAACGTGTCTGTGAGCGTGTGCGAGATATCTGTATGCAGAAGTATGTTAGTGGATGGAGTGAATCATTACGTCAGTCAAGCAGTAGAACGGGAGGTAATAAACTAAGAACGTATCGAATGTTTAAGGATGTGTATGGTTGTGAAAGTTACGTGAGTATGAGTATGCCCCGTTCATACCGCTCTGCCCTTTCCAAATTCAGATCAGGTACTGCTCCTCTGCATTTGGAAACCGGCAGATATACAAATAAGAATGTAAATGAGAGAGTGTGTTTTCAGTGTAGTGAGAGTGTTGAGGATGAAAGACATGTACTTTTACATTGCCCTTTATATCTTGATTTGCGCGAGAGTTTGTATGAACATGTCTGTTTTAGCTATCCCAACTTCTTAAATCTTAGCGATATCGATAAATTAGTTCTACTTTTTAAACACCATGTATATTTTACCGCCAAAACCTGCTTTTATATCTTAGAAAGAAGAAAACTTATTTTATATGGATAAATTATGATCTGGTATTGTATATATGTATTGTTTACATCAATATTGATTTTAGTTCTTGTTATGTATTATACTTTAAAGTCTCTCATAACCCTTATAGGGTGGCTCACTTTAATGTTCAATTTTATATGTATATACTTTTTACTGTATTTTTATGTGAGGTGAGACTGAAATAAAACATCTGTCTGTCTGTCTGTCGTCTTGATTTATAAATTGACATTTAATGATTTTATCTTCAGCAAATATGAACATAAATGGACAAAGTATCTTTAAGAAATTTTCAACAATCTTGGATTGAGTTTCATTTGGAATTCACAAAATTTCAAAAGCGTTTTTTGGATAGAGGTCTTATTAAGTGTAAATTAACAGATAATTTTTTACAAACATGGGTTCTATCGGGGTATATTTTGTGGAAACGAAATACGAGAGGATATTCCCGTTAACATATATACACTATTCATATATGATCAAAACAGTCAAATTGAAAATTATTAATGAAGTTAGTACTTTGATGACTTTACATTTCACAACTTGATAAAGACAAGCGCACATTTGTTGAAAAATAAAAATGAAAATTGCAGCCATTCATCGGTGCTGCGAGTGGGGAAAAGTTTGCTACGGCATAACAGCCTATTGTTTATTAGTTTTATGATATGTTATGTGTTACTATGTGAATATTCTATCAGTATATATGTTTTATAATTACAAAAAAAATTAAATTGGGTTAAATATCGCGTGTTTTCATTTCACAAAATGTCAAGATTTCCAAGATGGCGGTTGCTGCCGATAGATCGGTGATAGAACTTTCCCTTTAAGATTTTTGTTGAAATTGTAAACTGCTAACCATTTTCTTCCAATCGAGACAGGCAGATCAGCAACGAATTCCAGTTAATAATAGGAAGTGTCATTGTGTAATTTAAATGATATTGGTGACGAATTCCATTATTTATTTAATATATGCCCAAAATTAACGTTAGAAAAGAATCTTATTATATAAACCAAATATATACAAAATGAATTAAGCTTGGCACTTTAAGAAAACTGTCAATGTTTTGTAAAATTATAATGTTCTTATTCAAAATATATTGTCCATAACTTCACATTGTCTCTATTAATGTTATGTACTTGCTGTAACCTTATACTTTATGTTGTGCTGTATATATGTAAATATGTATGCGGTTATGCAGCGGTATGTAGGCCTATCTCTTCAGTTTTCAGCCTGAGTGATAATAAAGTTCACTTCAGTAAAGTATCTTTCACGGGCAATAAAAGCCAATATTTCATACTCGGTATGTAATATTACACTACTGTAGTACACGACAGTGTGTTACATTGTAAACTCTTGTCATGGTGAATATGAGGAAATATTTCCCAGAGATTAGTTACAACTTACCGGGTGCTAGTGTGAAGTGATCTTGGAATTTGACGCAAAAAGCTGTTTTGCACGTGACACAACTGTCTAAGAATTGTAGCTGACATGATCCACGCTTCTGTTGCAGACTGTCATACCTTTATTGCTTTATGATGAAACACACCGTGCTATAAACATATGCCACGCTTGCACGCTTGCAGACGACTTTTTCTTGAAATCTCGTCCGTGCGAGAATAGACGTTTTAGAAAGAACCAACATTTCGGGTGTTTATTATGTCATATCATTTCAACTTGACAAAAATCGATGCCAAAAGGGAAAAACTATGTTTTTCTCATGAAACTTCAGGCTGAGGTCAAAGGTCAGGTCATTCAAGATGGCGACCATGGAATCAAAACACGATTCTGATGGGGGTGTGAACACGCTAAGTTTGCAAGATGAACTGGCTGCAGTCAGTTCGAAACCAAAGCAATCGGGAGACGATGAATGGCCTGAAGCAGTCGTTGCACAGTCGCAACCGGTTAAAAACACTCCATCGCTGCAAAAAAGTAAAAAACAAATCGAAAAACCAGTGCCAAGAAAGCGAGAACGTAAGTTAAAGCTAATGTTGTCATTTTATCGCAAACGAAATCCTGTTTATCAAAATTGTTTCTTAATTTTGTGCAGCAAATTCTACCAAAAACTACTTGTTTGTTTACATGTCAGAACAGCATTGTCACATTATCTTAACAGCACTGTCAGTGTCACTGTCAGCTGATTGTGGTTTGTGTTTTTAAAACCACAAACAAATTCATAATCAAAATTATTTTTGCTTATTTTCCACACAACTGACTAATCAGATCTAGATTCTACTCATGGAAATGAATACACCGTCGTGCTCGCCTCAGTCAATCTCCGCTACACTGGGCTACGCTGTTACGTGTGGGAACGGAGGTTTACCGGAGATAGTCACGGCGAGAATTACATCGTCTAGGAAATTAATAGTCCAGCATGCTAGATGTCTTCCTTTATATGTCGCTAATGTCGGGTGCGCAGTCATCACACACATTTAGATTATCTGGAACTAGGAAATGAAGTAAAAGACTGATGGCATCAATGTTTCTTTTAAATTAAACTGTTGACACTTCAAAACATGTAAAAACTTACAAAGAAAGTCATTATGCATGTATTGATTAGGGGTGCAACCATGCATGTAGGTCATGATGTGATACATACCTCGATACAGCTGCCACGATTTGATACGAATCGTGATACACAAAGTTTTATTAAAACCTGGGCCTCAAAGTACAGAAAGTTTGGATCGTTCAGTTTTATGTTTCATCAGACAGTTTATATTTTAAATTCTCAATGTTTTCATGTTGAAATACTATAATAGAGTAAAGTCCTACAATTTCATCGAGTCCTGATATTTCGTCCACTTTTCAAAAAAGGCGAATTTACAGCCTGTCCTACCCTCAAATCGTTGTCTCGTTTGTTATTTTTCTTACTAAGAATAGCAGTCAATCGATATTAGTCACATGGTACATACAGCATTGTTGAATGGTTGATACAACGTGACGAAGCTGTTATGTCACGACCTTCCCGCCCGGGATACTTGAAAACGACAAAAACAGGTGGACGAAATTATAATACAGTGTCTCCAATACTTAAAACTGTGTGGACGAAATTACGAGATTGGTGGACAAAATAACACAACCCCCTTTAGAATATCAGCCAATCATTTTTCTTATAACAAAGATTCTTTGCCTCGGGCTGATTGTTGACCAAGAAGTGCCGAGTGAGGCCAGTGAGGGTTAGAATGCCGGCAAGCGAGGTCGCCGTTAAAGTGGACGAAATATGAGGACTTTACTCTAGTCTAATGAGAAAGCATTTACTGAATTTGACAAGACTAGAAATACATTTCACTGTAGGCCTATATAATTTTGTATCGTATCGTATTGTTTCACTGGCAAATCGTATCGTGTATCGTATCGTACGCCTTTGAATCGTGGTGCACCGGTGTATCGGTGTATTGTTGCACCCTTAGTATTGATATAATTATCTACATCCTTACTGAAAATAAGGACCGGTAAATCCGTACGTACCTCGTTTTGCATGATTGTAAACAGATGTATTGTCCATGTCAATAAATGATGAAAATATATACGTCAATATATGTTTATTCAGTTATGTAATCTATTTATTACATATGAAACTTTATATTCATTTGAGACAAGCATCAGACTATGCGTGACATTATCGCGTAATAATACTAATACTGGTTAATTAATCTAGGTGGAGTCAAACCCTAAAACAATGAAAAATGTAGTCCTGTTTTCCGTTACGCTTTCGCTCGCATCCCATCATCATAAAACATCATATTTATCATTATCACAACGTTTGTCGTCATCAATGTCCTAAATCAAGATATCAAGAAGCACTTTAAAAGCAAACATTGACGATGTTGACGTCAACAGAGGTCGTCATTCCTTGACCGGCTGTTCTCATACAACCGTCCTTGCTGAACGTTTCTACATGCAAGCTTCTTATTTTGAACTTCAAACATGTATGTCTGGTTGTTGATCACATCAAACTGAATATACATGCCGATTCTAAACGCATTCATTTATAAACTATATGATTTTACTACTAAAACACGGAATTCATGTTGACAAAAACACGGCCGTTGTAAACAAAAGGGAGATAACTCTTCCTAGACTAAATTGAAGCAAAATATTATTGTCATCTTAGGCCACACAAAATTAATTACTTGATTTACGGATTTCTGGAGGTCAAAATACCTAAAGGCAGGCGGGAAAATAAAAATAAATAAAAAAAGCTTTTTGGTCTAGTGTCGACGAAGATTTGCCTGAAAACCGTCAGGGTTAAAAACCGGGCGAGGAGGCCGCCATTACCACAGCATGAAGACTGGTTTCACGCATGCGCATTTAAGTGCATAAATAATGATGAGACAGGACCAAGTTTAGATTGCGCTTCAAAGGCAACTGGACTGGAGTTACCTCCCTTTTACTATTCGTATTTTCGTAATATTTTAGATTTTAGAATTTTTTTCCAGCGGCAATGCAACATTTTTTATTGAGCGGGGTTCAAATAAACACTTTTTATTTTAGGAAATTGCCAAAATCGTAGTCGGCGGATCCGTAAATCAACTAATTAATTTGGTCTCGCCTTATTATGAAATATTAGAGATTGGAACCCGAATTCTCTTTTTCTCATTTTGCACATCTATATTTGCTATGATGCAAGTTTGATAATAGCCAAAAATACGTCAAGGAAAAAGATATGATGAACTGAAAAACTGAAGTGACAAGTGGGTTCGACTGTACGGGATCAGCTGATGGCGAAAGTAGTACGGCATTATGATGTCACTATCGTTGAATAACTTGTTTTGGTTACACAACACTCATTGAATAACTTTCAGCTGGTTACACAACACTTGTTTCAAATAACCAAAATTATTTCATAAAAATATTCAGAACACGTATGTAATAAATATATTTATTGGCAATAAACACTACAATGATATAATTTTGTTAATGACTTTATGCTAAAATTGAATAATTAATAAGATCACTGTACTATCCAAAGAATGACACATTACCTCTTGGCAGTGTATGGACAATTGATGTTACATCGAACACTTTAGCATCTACTTTAAGAGTATCCTGGAGATTTTCACGCAATCCAAAAGTTCAGATTTGCAAGTTGGAAGTCTGAAGCTTCCATGTTGTTATAAAGCTGGTGGCCATGGGTGATTTTCGAAATTGAAAATTGTGTCCAATCAGCTTGGCGGAATTGGCATGCAATGAATATTTGAGCGAATAGGTTGTCATCATCTTTGAGATTAATGAATTTTTACTTTTCCTTGGTCTTCACCTTACTGTGTTGTCTCTTGAAAATAGTGCATGCTCTTGAACCTGCTTTGGTGTGGTAAGACAATAGTATTTTCGTTGAAATGACACACATCATTTGTTCTAAGAAGTTTTATAAAACAGAAGTTACGAGGGGCGTTCAATAAGTGTTGCAACTTCAATATAAAACCAACTCGCGTAGTCAATTTTTAGCTCATCAGGCCTGAAAGGCCCGATGGGCTTATGGCATGGGATGGCGTCCGTCCATCCGTCCGTCCGTCCGTAAACTTTTCACTTTTTCGACTTCTTCTCCAGAACCAATAACTCTAGAGACCTGAAATTTTATGTACAGACTCCTTGGCCAATGGGGATTCTAAATTGTAGATTTGGTGACCATGTGACCCCAAATAAGGGCCACAGGGGTCATAAGCTATAAAGCTATTTTCATCTTCTTCTCCAGAACCAATGACTCCAGAGAGCTGAAATTATATGTACAGACTCCTTGGCCAATGGGGATTCTAAATTGTAGATTTGGTGACCATGTGACCCCAAATAAGGGCCTCACAGGCCATTACCTAAAATCCTGTTTTCATCTTTTTCTTCGGAACAAAAAGACCTAGAAGGCTGTAATATTGTATGCAAACTCTTTAGCCAATGGGGATTCTAACTTGTAAATTTGGTGACCCTGAGACCCCAAATATGGGCCACAGCCTAAAAAACCTGTCGAAATTGAATTTTGAACTGATATTTTATGTGCACTTCTTTCACTTTATTTGAAATGTATGTCGACTTGAAAGAACAATCTACATTGTGGACATGTTTGTCAAATTGATGTAATCAATGTGAAATGAGAACTGTTGAATAGCTTATGAAATGAAAATTGTGACAAGTCATAAAGGACTAAATTGAAGAGGAGTTAAGAATTCTTTTATTTTACATGAGATATGTGAACTGCATATGACTGGTGATGAAATGATAAGATAAGATTATTTTCATCTTTTTCTCCAGAACGAAAAGACCTAGAAGGTTGTCATGTTGTGTAAAGAGTCTTTAGCTAATGGAGATTCTAAATTATAGATTTGGTGACCCTGTGACCCCAAATAAGGGCCTCACAGGCCATTACCTAAAATCCTGTTTTCATCTTTTTCTCTGGAACAAAAAGACCTAGAAGGCTGTAATATTGTATGCAAACTCTTTAGCCAATGGGGATTCAAACTTGTAAATTTGGTGACCCTGTGACCCCAAATATGGGCCACAGCCTAAAAAAAACCTTTGAAAATGAATTTTGAACTGATATTTTATGACACTTCAGCCACTTTATTTGAAATGTATGTCGACTTTAGATAACAATCTACATTGTGGACATGTTTGTCAAATTGATGTAATCAATGTGAAATGAGAACTTTTGAATAGCCTATGAACTGAAAATTGTGACAAGGCATATAGGACTAAATTGAAGAGGAGTTAAGAATTCTTTTATTTTACATGAGATATGTGAACTGCATATGACTGGTGATGAAATGATAAGATAAGATTATTTTCATCTTCTCCATAAACGAAAAGACCTAGAAGGTTGTCATGTTGTGTAATGAGTCTTTAGCCAATGAAGATTCTAAATTGTAGATTTGGTGACCCTATGGCCCCAAATAAGGGCCTCACAGGCCATTACCTAAAATCCTGTTTTCATCTTTTTCTCCGGAACAAAAAGATCTAGAAGGCTGTAATATTGTATGCAAACTCTTTAGCCAATGGGGATTCAAACTTGTAAATTTGGTGACCCTGTGACCCCAAATATGGGCCACAGCCTAAAAAAACCTTTGAAAATGAATTTTGAACTGATATTTTATGACACTTCAGCCACTTTATTTGAAATGTATGTCGACTTTAGATAACAATCTACATTGTGGACATGTTTGTCAGATTGATGTAATCAATGTGAAATGAGAACTGTTGAATAGCCTATGAACTGAAAATTGTGACAAGGCATAAAGGACTAAATTGAAGAGGAGTTAAGAATTCTTTTATTTTACATGAGATATGTGAACTGCATATGACTGGTGATGAAATGATAAGATAAGATTATTTTCATCTTCTCCAGAACGAAAAGACCTAGAAGGTTGTCATGTTGTGTAAAGAGTCTTTAGCCAATGGAGATTCTAAATTGTAGATTTGGTGACCCAGTGGCCCCAAATAAGAGCCCCGTAGGCCATTACCTAAAATCCTGTTTTCATCCAGAACAAACTAGAAGGAATATTTTGTTCAGAATGTTTAGATGTTTGGATGACAAGGCTTAGAACCGAGATTGTTTAGCCAAGGTGATTCAAAATTGTACTATGTACCATGAGATTCATCACATTGCCTGTTCTCTTTAAGCCTTATACAGTTAGATCAGTGCTGCCAGTGTTTAGTGCAAGAAAGAGTCTATTACATAATTTGGCGGTAAAACACAAAAAACACAGCTGGCTTGTAACCAGAGCCAAGGGGTCAGAATATTGCATAATCTCCTGTATGTTGACCTTGCTGAGTGCTCTCTCTCAATTTCAAGACTAAGATTTGTCAGGGTTAGGGATTGTGCATTATATTGAGACAACATATGTCTGTCTTCATCATCAAACAAAATAAACTCTGATGAGCTACAGAGCCCATGGCACTATTTTTTACTTTTATTTTTCAATATAGTTACCCTTCATCTCAATACACTTATTCCATTTCTCTTTAAGACTTTTGATGCCGCTTTTGTAGAAGTCTTCCGTTTGCCAAAGTTTCCCCCTGGCCAAAGTTTCCCCGGGGAAAGTTTGGCCTAGGACAGACCTTCCCCGGGGAAACTTTAGCCTAGGCCAAACTTTCCCCCCCTAGGCTCAATCTTCCCCGGGGAAGGTTTGTCCTAGGCCAAACTTTCCCCACCCTTGATACTTCCTCACCTATGATTACAGGGGTAGCAACTTTGGCCTGGCTAACATTTCATACCCTCCCTACTTCTTTACTTTTATCTTATATACAATGGATGAGATTATGGTTATTTCTTCACCACCCTTTATTTTATTTTATTCTTAGATTAAATTACATGGGGGGGGGGGGGGGGGGGGTTAAAATAAAGGGGGGAGATTCTGGCCTAGCTAGGCAACTTCTTCCCCACCCTTGTTTTTAAAATAAAGAGGGGAGATTCTGGCCTAGCTAGGCTACTTCTTCCCCACCCTTGTTTTTAAAGTAAAGGGGGGAGATTCTGGCCTAGCTAGGCTACTTCTTCCCCACCCTTGTTTTTAAAGTAAAGGGGGGAGATTTTGGCCTAGCTAGGCTACTTCTTCCCCACCTTTGTTTTTATTTACAAGGGGGGAGATTCTGGCCTAGCTAGGCTACTTCTTCCCCACCCTTGTTTTTAAAGTAAAGGGGGGAGATTCTGGCCTAGCTAGGCTACTTCTTCCCCACCCTCAGTTTTTATTACAGTGTCCATTTTATGCAGATCTAAGAAAATGTACTTGTCCATATTATTATTGTACATCACCATCTTTACAGAAAGGTATCTCACTATGCAAAAGTGATAATTATTATATTGTAAACTTATTTGCAAAGTATATTTTCCTTTGACTTAAAGGCACTGTAGTATTTGTTTGGCATAATGTGTTTTCTCAAATTTGTCATTTATTATTAAAGTTTATACAATATATGGGTATGTTGATGGGTAAAACATCTCATTACATGAGCCAAAAGTAGAATCAATAGTAAAAGCTTATCTGTATTGTAAGAAAATGGTGCAATGTACAAAGCGACAATTGTGTGGAACTCTTCTGGTAGATTTGTAGGTCTCATGATTTAGATCTCTTTTTTATTGACTAAAGATTATTAGTTAGCCATTCAGTAAGAAAATCGTGCTAGAGCGCCTTTAAAAAACATATCAAGTTCTTTAATATAATGCATTGGTGTTACACAACTAAGGTATTTTCTCACATTTTAGTTAGTTTCTTCTTTTGTCATTAACCACAATTTTTTTTTTTTTTAAACATGATTTAACTTGTCTCCTTGTCTAACTTATATGTGAGAAAAATGAAATGGTAACAATTGATATTTTTCACAAAGCTCTTGAATATGTTAAGAATGTACATGTTTTACACATTGATTTTAAAGATTAGAATAGAAAAGCATAGAATATGACAGTCTTATTGTAAAATTTGTTATTTAAAATAATTAAATCTTATGCATGTTACATCACTGATTTTTCTTGACCTAATTGCTTTTATTTGCCACTTAACACATTAAAGGTTCAATGGTAAATTCTGAACATTTAGATATAAAAAGTTATTTAAAATATATTAGAATTAATAAAATGAACATAATTATTGTAATATGTCGTGACACCAATGACATTTTTTATTGTCACACCAGTGATATTGTTTGTTACACCACTGATTTCCCTTGATTTTTATTCCAAAGATAAACCCAAGTTAATTGCCTTAAATTGCTAATTAATAGATTTTAATGTTTCAACAGAAACACATTAGCATTGATAAAATGTACAAATTCAAAGAATACTGTTACACCACTGACATAATTTTGTTACTCCACTGACTCTCCTTGACCTAACTCAAACATTTAGCTGGCCTCGAAATAGCAACCAATTTTTTAAGTTTGCTCCCTGTAATTTTGAGTTAGGAGCACACATGCTCCTTGGCTGGCAAGATTTGGGATCTAGTTAATAAATTCTGTTACTTCACCTAATTTAACCATCATCCATTACAATCGCTTCAAAATGGTACTGAATATATGCTAGCTTACAATTTTCTACTTCTATTCATTGATTTACAGTTGATTTTTGCAAATCTCATTTCATATGTGCTCCTTGCACTTTTCTTTTGTTCCTTAGAAAAATATTTTAGGAGCGTATCCGCTCCTTGAAAAAAATGTTTACTTTGAGGCCTGTTAAGACATTTTTAGTGTCTTTAATTGTTAACTTGAAAGGTTCAATAGCAACTAGATATTAAAAGTTTTTACAAAAATACTAAAATCATCAACACTTTTGCCATGTGACACCACTGACAGTTACACCACTGACCCATTCACACTTCTATGAACAGATAGAGCTTCCTAACCACTAAACGCAAAACATAAATGGTGATGTTTCATTAATATTAATTCACTTAAAACAGTACATATTGAACAAGTACATACATGTTACACCACTGACTCGATCAAAAGTTATATGCTTCATAGTAGGATTACAAAATTGCATCAAACTTTAACAGCAATTCAAATCTGGCCTTGATTAAAACTACTTCCATGAAGAAGCCATCAGCAAAGGGGGCAGTTGGTATTTCTAATTTATTTCAAACGTAGAAAAAAATTAATATCAAAATTTTATAATTTGTTACATCACAGACTGACATGCTCATTGTTTTTATTATGATTATAGGATTTTAATATTTTTTTTGCAAAAAAGTGTTTGTGAAACTTGTTTATCAATATTTAATGCAGAATATATATATATAAATGTCTTGGAATTGAAAGATTTTGGTTCTGCAAAGTTACATTGACAGTGGTTTTTCTTCAAGGATGGGGAAGAAGTAGCCTAGCTAGGCCAGAATCTCCCCCCTTGTAAATAAAAACAAGGGTGAGGAAGAAGTAGCTTAGCTAGGCCAGAATCTCCCCCCTTGTAAATAAAAACAAAGGTGGGGAAGAAGTAGCCTAGCTAGGCCAGAATCTCCCCCTTTGTAAATAAAAACAAAGGTGGGGAAGAAGTAGCCTAGCTAGGCCAGAATCTCCCCCCTTGTAAATAAAAACAAGGGTGGGGAAGAAGTAGCCTAGCTAGGCCAGAATCTCCCCCTTTGTAAATAAAAACAAAGGTGGGGAAGAAGTAGCCTAGCTAGGCCAGAATCTCCCCCCTTGTAAATAAAAACAAGGGTGAGGAAGAAGTAGCTTAGCTAGGCCAGAATCTCCCCCCTTGTAAATAAAAACAAAGGTGGGGAAGAAGTAGCCTAGCTAGGCCAGAATCTCCCCCTTTGTAAATAAAAACAAAGGTGGGGAAGAAGTAGCCGAGCTAGGCCAGAATCTCCCCCCTTGTAAATAAAAACAAGGGTGAGGAAGAAGTAGCTTAGCTAGGCCAGAATCTCCCCCCTTGTAAATAAAAACAAAGGTGGGGAAGAAGTAGCCTAGCTAGGCCAGAATCTCCCCCTTTGTAAATAAAAACAAAGGTGGGGAAGAAGTAGCCTAGCTAGGCCAGAATCTCCCCCCTTGTAAATAAAAACAAAGGTGGGGAAGAAGTAGCCTAGCTAGGCCAGAATCTCCCCCCTTGTAAATAAAAACAAAGTGGGGAAGAAGTAGCCTAGCTAGGCCAGAATCTCCCCTGGGCCAAACCTTCCCCTGGGTAAAAGTATCCTAGGACAAACCTTCCCCGGGGAAACTTCAGCCTAGGCCATTTACTCCCCGGGGAAAGTTTAGACCGGGGAAGAAATGGCCTGCTACACCTGTATGTCATATTTATAATTATATATATTAATATCGTTCAACCCCTGAGTTCATGCTACATGGAGATTAAAGTTTGTTTACTTGGTACTGATCCCCTTTCCTGTTGCATTTCTCCCCAAGAAAATTGAGAATATGATCTAAGTTTGATTGACTGAGACTAGGATTTATAAATTTCATTTCTCTACTCTCTCACAAAACTAAGGGGGTTGCAGGGATGCAGGTTAAAGTGGTTCACCATTTTAAGTTTTGTTGTAAATGTTGAAAGCAATCACATAGAGCTGTTCATAAACTTTCCAAGTTTATGTTTGTAGCACCAACAATAAGTTGAATATATCATTTCTCCTTCAGTGCTTGAGCATAGCACTTAGACTATCCTGTGTCTTTGAAATGCAATTAGAAGTGAAATACATTAAAAAGGGAAATTATTGTATGGTGTTTACGATGGCACACAAATGAATTGCTATTTAACTGTTTTTCATACCATTTAAAGTATTTTAACCAAAAAAAAATAAATGCATTTCTTGAGAACTATTATATTATAAATTATAAATTATAAATAAATTATGCAAATCCTAATGAGATACAGAGCCAATGGTTCTATTTTTAGCTCATCATATGTCTGTCCATCCGTCTGTAAACTTTACACTTATTCGACTTCTTTTCCAGAACCATTAACTCTAGAGAGCTGAAATTTCCTGTGCAGACTCATTGTCCTATGGGGATTCTAAATTCTAGATTTTGTGACCCCATGACCCCAAATGGGGTCACAGGGGTCACAACCTTCAAAACCGATTTTCATCTTCTTCTCCAGTACTAAAAGGTCTAGAAAGCTGAAATGGGTTTTGATGAGCTACAGAGCCCATGGCTCTATTTTTAGCTCATCTGGCCTGAAAGGCCCGATGGGCTTATGGCATGGGTTGGCGTCCGTCCATCCGTCCGTCCGTCCGTCCGTCCGTCCGTAAACTTTTCGCTTTTTCGACTTCTTCTCCAGAACCAATGACTCCAGAGAGCTGAAATTTAATGTACAGACTCCTTGGCTGAAGGGGATACTAAATTGTAAATTTGGTGACCCTGTGACCCCAAATGTGGGTCACAGGGGTCATAACCTTAAAAGCTACTTTCATCTTCTTCTCCAGAACCAATGACTCCAGAGAGCTGAAATTTTATGTACAGACTCCTTGGCTGAAAGGGATTCTAAATTGTAGATTTGGTGACCCTGTGACCCCAAGTGTGGCTCACAGGGGTCATTACCTAAAAAAAACTATTTTCATCTTCTACTCCAGTCCCAATGAACGTAGAGAGCTGAAATTTTATGTACATATTCCTTGACTGAAGGGGATTCTAAATTGTAAATTTGGTGACAGTGAGACCCCAAATATTGGGTCACAGAGGCAATGACCTAAAATGCTATTTTCATCTTCATCTCCAGTCCCAATGGCTCTAGCGAGCTGAAATTTTATGTACAGACTCCTTGGCTGTAAGGGATTCTAAATTGTAAATTTTGTGAGTCTGTGACCCCAAATATGGGTCACAGGGATCATAACCTAAAAGCCTATTTCAGTTTACAGCATCTTTCTGAGATTATATGTGCACTTCAATCAGTAAGTAGGTAAGGGAGGTAATTTTAAAGAAAACAGCTGAGTTAAAGGCATTTCATCTTTCTGATGTGAGAGTTCTAACATGTGCTTTGAGAATATAATATGTCTGATGAAAAAGAGATATTTAGAATTAAAAACTTAGAATTGGAGGTCTAACAAAAATTATAAGTCATATTTTATCTTTGTCTCACATTTCACATATGAGTAATTATTTGTATTTTGCAAGTGAATTTGCTGATAAAGGTACACAAGTCTAAAAGTATTCTAAAGACTTAATACAGAATCTTTTATTAAATCTAATATTATGTTCTTTGTAATTTAAGAGTAAATAATGGAGTTTTTTAATATCTCATGATATTGTGTAATTATTTGGAGAATTAATTAATTAATTATTGAGAATTTCCAGTACGAGTCAATTTGGTATACCTTATTTATATCATATTTTATACTTTATAACTGATTTAGTTTTCTATTAACTTTGCAGTTAATTTTATTCAATAGGAACAAGAAATGAGATAGATGTCTACATCATGGACATGTTTAATGTGAATCTATTTGAAATGAGAACTATTGAATACCCTTTGAAGGAATAACTTGAAGAGGAATTAAATTTTTTCATTTTACATGAGATATGTGAACTGAATATGACTAGTGATGACTGGTGATAACATAGGACTATAAAAGAAGTAGCTATATGAGATTGTGACATCACACCTATTTTCATCATCTTCTCCAGTACAGAAAAATAATTAATTGTAGGAAAAACTGCATCTAACATATAAATTTTACTGGCTGTGAGTCCAGTGTCTGCATGTTATGTAATTGCATTGTGTTGACCTCTTCCTGGCAGAAGAATGAAAACTGATAGTTACACAGAGGTTTCAGGTTACTTCAAACTACTGTGCAGCACTGTGTTATCATAGACTGTGCGTGAGACTGCTTTAGTCTTCCACTGACTCTAAAAAAAATTTATTCATAGAATATCACCATTTTATCAAATATTGAAAAGGAGCCTATAAGAAATGGTGAAAAACAATTTACTAAAAAAAATTCACCAATTTATTAAGTATCGAAATGGAGCCTATGAGAAATGGGATTTTCAAAAACTGAGGCTCCTATTCATTATGTAATAAATGTTGGTATTGCCATAATGCAATTAAGAATTAAAACAATATAATGCAAAGGTGTATGATATTCATAACGAATGTTGATTTATGTGTAACCAATTTTGATAATAATTAACAGGGGTCATGACCTAAAAAGGTTTTTTTCATTTTCTTCTACAGCCCCAGGCCATTATTGCAATAGCTTACAGTGGTGAATTGTATGCAAAGAATTGTACCTGGTATATTCATTATTATATAATGTGTGTACGATCTTAAAAAATAGTATGATCTCTCCACCACATTATTATATGTTTGATACCAGCAATTTATTTCCAAGCTTTGTGTTGCTCTTTCAACACATATATATAGCAGATTGGCAAAGTTATGGTAACAAAATATTTTTAAACTGCTTTAATCGTTTCACTACCTAGATTCTTATTACTACATTCCATTATCTGACCATTGCTATAAAGTCCACTCCATTACATACCCCACTTATTATCTCCTGATGAGCTACAGAGGCCATGGCTCTATTTTTTTCTTGTGATCTTAAGGATGTAAAGGTCTCTCTTTTACTTCTTCTTCAGAACATAAAAGTATAGAATATCTGACTAATGTTGATTATGGATTGTAAGTTTTGTCCAGACTGTCCAAACAATATTAGAGGTCACATCAGCAATACCCTAGGATATTATCATTTTTAGCTCATCTGGCCTGAAAGGCCCGATGGGCTTATGGCATGGGATGGCGTCCGTCCATCCGTCCGTCCGTCCGTCCGTAAACTTTTCGCTTTTTCGACTTCTTCTTCAGAACCAATGACTCCAGAGAGCTGAAATTTAATGTACAGACTCCTTGGCTGAAGGGGATACTAAATTGTAAATTTGGTGACCCTGTGACCCCAAATGTGGGTCACAGGGGTCATAACCTTAAAAGCTATTTTCATCTTCTTCTCCAGAACCAATGACTCCAGAGAGCTGAAATTTTATGTACAGACTCCTTGGCTGAAAGGGATTCTAAATTGTAGATTTGGTGACCCTGTGACCCCAAGTGTTGCTCACAGGGGTCATTACCTAAAAAAAACTATTTTCATCTTCTACTCCAGTCCCAATGAACGTAGAGAGCTGAAATTTTATGTACATACTCCTTGACTGAAGGGGATTCTAAATTGTAAATTTGGTGCAGAGACCCAAAATATTGGGTCACAGAGGCAATGACCTAAAATGCTATTTTCATCTTCATCTCCAGTCCCAATGGCTCTAGCGAGCTGAAATTTTATGTACAGACTCCTTGGCTGTAAGGGATTCTAAATTGTAAATTTGGTGAGTCTGTGACCCCAAATATGGGTCACAGGGATCATAACCTAAAAGCCTATTTCAGTTTACAGCATCTTTCTGAGATTATATGTGCACTTCAATCAGTAAGTTGGTAAGGGAGGTAATTTTAAAGAAAACAGCTGAGTTAAAGGCATTTCATCTTTCTGATGTGAGAGTTCTAACATGTGCTTTGAGAATATAATATGTCTGATGAAAAAGAGATATTTAGAATTAAAAACTTAGAATTGGAGGTCTAACAAAAATTATAAGTCATACTTTATCTTTGTCTCACATTTCACATATGAGTAATTATTTGTATTTTGCAAGTGAATTTGCTGATAAAGGTACACAAGTCTAAAAGTATTCTAAAGACTTAAAGGTACATCCATTGTGTTGTTGGTGGTCAAATATGACAGACGTTTTAAATGGTCTTATTTTATCGAGAAATACCAACTGTTACCGAAAACAATCATTTCAATGATACTCGACTTAGTATATTGACGATATGAAGGTAAAAGTAGTGATTTCTGACCGAAAACCGGACAATGCATCACGTGTGGCGCGCGCCAATGAGTCAAACGTAATTTTGGAATCTTATTTACACCAGACAAAATAACAAATTTGGATTAATAATGTTCAATAGGTCATATATCTACTGTGCATGTAAATAGGACGTTCACTTTCAGTTTCTACACATGCATAATGATGTTACTCGATTTTAATTGGAAAATAGTAATTATGATATGTCTGGCGATTGGGGATGAATATGCAAGCTAAGGGAATTTATTTGTATTGTAAACAGCACATATGGTGTGTTGGAACGTATTAAAACCAAATAAAATTTTATGAAACACAATGATGGATGCACCTTTAATACAGAATCTTTTATTAAATCTAATATTATGTTCTTTGTAATTTAAGAGTAAATAATGGAGTTTTTTAATATCTCATGATATTGTGTAATTATTTGGAGAATTAATTAATTAATTAATGAGAATTTCCAGTACGAGTCAATTTGGTATACCTTATTTATATCATATTTTATACTTTATAACTGATTTAGTTTTCTATTAACTTTGCAGTTAATTTTATTCAATAGGAACAAGAAATGAGAAAGATGTCTACATCATGGACATGTTTAATGTGAATCTATTTGAAATGAGAACTATTGAATACCCTTTGAAGGAATAACTTGAAGAGGAATTAAAATTTATCATTTTACATGAGATATGTGAACTGAATATGACTAGTGATGACTGGTGATAACATAGGACTATAAAAGAAGTAGCTATATGAGATTGTGACATCACACCTATTTTCATCATCTTCTCCAGTACAGAAAAATAATTAATTGTAGGAAAAACTGCATCTAACATATAAATTTTACTGGCTGTGAGTCCAGTGTCTGCATGTTATGTAATTGCATTGTGTTGACCTCTTCCTGGCAGAAGAATGAAAACTGATAGTTACACAGAGGTTTCAGGTTACTTCAAACTTCTGTGCAGCACTGTGTTATCATAGACTGTGCGTGAGACTGCTTTAGTCTTCCACTGACTCTAAAAAAGAATTTATTCATAGAATATCACCATTTTATCAAATATTGAAAAGGAGCCTATAAGAAATGGTGAAAAAGAATTTACTAAAAAAAATTCACCAATTTATTAAGTATTGAAATGGAGCCTATGAGAAATGGGATTTTCAAAAACTGAGGCTCCTATTCATTATGTAATAAATGTTGGTATTGCCATAATGCAATTAAGAATTAAAACAATATAATGCAAAGGTGTATGATATTCATAACGAATGTTGATTTATGTGTAACCAATTTTGATAATAATTAGCAGGGGTCATGACCTAAAAAGGTTTTTTTCATTTTCTTCTACAGCCCCAGGCCATTATTGCAATAGCTGACAGTGTTGAATTGTATGCAAAGAATTGTACCCGGTATATTCATTATTATATAATGTGTGTACGATCTTAAAAAATAGTATGATCTCTCCACCACAAAATTTATGTTTGATACCAGCAATTTATTTCCAAGCTTTGTGTTGCTCTTTCAACACATATATATAGCAGATTGGCAAAGTTATGGTAACAAAATATTTTTAAATTGCTTTAATCGTTTTACTACCTAGATTCTTATAACTACATTCCATTATCTGACCATTGCTATAAAGCCCACTCCATAACATACCCCACTTATTATCTCCTGATGAGCTACAGAGGCCATGGCTCTATTTTTTGTATACTTCAACTAAGAGATAATAAATCATTCAAAACCTGATGAACTACAGAGCCAGTGGTCCTTTTTAGTTTTCATGGACAAATTGATGATCTGATTAGCAAATGACAAATCATTTTAGGGGACAATTAAACTCTTTTTTACCCTCCAAAGTAATATATATATATTCTTTTTTCCTCCAAAGGAGAGTTACAACAACAGCATGTATGCATGTATGTACATTTACAGCTTGTATTTACAAGTTAATATTGATATGTATATTGCAGGGATTGGGAAAGGTTGGGGCCATGGGCCATTTTGCACATTGGATGAAACAATGGCTCATTAAAATTTGAAATTTTACCATTGCTTCAAAGGGGAATGGCCCATTGAAAATTCCGAAAATGACTAAAAGCCCTTAAATGGCCCATTGTCAAAGGTGTCTTTCCCAATCCCTGATATTGAATGGATATTTTGATAGAATGTTTTAGATTAACTGAAAGCATACAAGTTTGCAATAACAGTCTCAGCATAGAGCTTAAGGTCGCATAGTTCTGTACACACAGGGGGACTGCTGGACAACAAACATGCCACCAATTCTATGTCCGATTTGGCATGTAGTGTCACACTCACTTCTGGAGGACTGATGTTAATGAGGGAGCACCACAGAGTGTCTCTCTGACACTGGTAGCTGGGGCAGTGACAGATCACGTGTGTCAGGAGATCATCATACTGGTTTCTACAGTTCAGATATCTCGTACTGAATTCTTATGCTCAGCCAAGTATAAAGCTTGTAATTTTTATCATGTTCAGAGTTCTTCAGGTTTCCTCCTTGATATAAATTTTTAAAATATTTGAAAGTGACATTCAGTGAAGTGACACCTGTGATGTCCTCTTTTCATCCTATTGGCGTTTGTTTTGGATAAAATTTGGTAACCCAATATTCAGTTCTGTGAAGTTCATGAATTGTTTCATTTGATATTTGCTACTTTCTAAAATATGTTTACTTATTTTTTAAAACTCATGGCAAGATATGTAAAATCTCAATTGAATTCTCTTCAAAAAGGAACTGCAAAACCATGACTCTTATTAACAAACTATGAGCAATGTGATATATAATCTGGAAAATGTATCAATATAATCAGAGCCCATTGTTTGTCAACCCTATTCATCATGTAACTGTATAACTGCGATAGAACCATATGAAATATTGATTTTTCTCTCCATTGTGATGATTTGAACAAGTGGCCGGCAGATCTTTTACATCATGAATTGTTTATAAATCCAAGACAAGACATATGGAGTTGCTTCCCTTAGACTGCTAATCGACATAATCTATGAAGACATGAGTTGTCAGCCATTGCAGCTCATCTCAGAGGAATATTCAATAACAAGTTGGAGCCAGTGAACCAATTCCAACGTAACCGGCGTTTCTAGAGCAGCAGACAGCTCGATGCTCTTGTCTGAACAGTCGGCCTGACACCGGATTCATGGAGAGAGCGCATCTATGAGACAAACAGACTATTAGCATAATGGTTGCACTGCACTGAGAGAGATCAATACTGGAGTAAGAGGCTGAGGCAGTGCTATGTGACACAGCATGTCGGCACGGGATGACAATTTCAGCACTGCCTTCAGGCTTGACGTCTCTCGTTAACTAATTTTCATCTCTTTCTGCGTCATTTCATTACTTCCATAGAGATTCTCGCGTCTGCTTCCACCTGAGTTAGGAAGATGGCAGAAGAGACAATATATCTGTGTAATTTCCGTGTGTCTGTGGACGGTGACTGGCTCTGTCTCCGTGAGCTTAGTGATGTCCAGCTCCAAATGACGGAAGAAATGATAACATCTGACGACGGTAGGGTGGACTTGGGTGTTCTGCTGGGTGCTTGCTTACCACACTACTTGTTGCTGTTACACAATTAGCTTTTCTGCATTATGTTTTCTCTGTCTGTTGATTACGTGACAGACATTGCTAATTTATGTGTGCACTGAAATATGGTTGTTTTGGTTTCATCAATATTGGGAAAGAGAAATTGAGACCCTATTTTGTTGTAAATATTGTTAATATTGTTGTTAACATAGTATTGATGTTGTATGTATTTAGATACGAGCACTGTGTAACTTACCTTACTCTTTTCTAGAAGTTGCCAATTAATGAAAAAAATGACATCACATAAACATTTATTTTATTTCACTGAGATGATAAAAACATTTACTTCATGCATTGAATTACCATTGTGTTGAATTTACTGAATGTCACCATGCATTTGTTCTGAAATTCATAAAAATTAAACAACTTTGGAATAACATTGATAATCATAATCATAGTATAAGAATTCAAATTGTGTTATCGTCTTCTTTAGAGAACATTTGGTTGCTTAGCAACTAAGCTAAAAATATATTCTTTCTGGTTGTCAAATTGCCAACTCTTGCCAACTCTTGCCAAATTGTTTTTTATCATATAAATATGAGAATGTTTTAACAATCTCACTGTGTAAGATATAGCTTTTCATATTAAATTTCTTTTTTTAATTTCACAAATACCACTGATCAATGTGATTTATTTGATTGTACATATTATTATTTATGCATATTTTTTATTTTTTTTAAATAAAATTATTGTTTACAGCATGTTATACATTTGTTTTTGAACACCAGTAGTAAAATGATTTTTTTCTTCATTGCCCTGAATTCACCATCAAATTTCACCTGTGAACAAAATCTACTTTTTAGTCCCTTGACAATTTATTAATAAATTTCCATTCATACACAAGCTATATTAGTCATGTAATGAAGCTTAAAACTTGAGTCATAGCATGATTGTATTATGTCTGGCAGTAATCAGATTAGTTGATTGTTAATGAGATATATCTTGTATGTTGAGGAATGGTTCATTATCGGGTCGTCATTAGTTCTACAAAGGTTAGCTGAAGCTGTGCATTGTCATAGTAGTTTCATGTCCATCAATTTAATCTCAGTGTTGTTTTTTGACAGAGATCATTGTTTTGACAAAGGTGAATACAAACGTAGAGCTGTGATGATGTATCATACTATCCATAACTATGATACTTTATATGATGATAAATAAACCAAACCTTTTTCCTGTATCGTGGTACTAATCTTTGACCCTAAGATTGTTATTTTCCCCTCAATTGTTATAATGTCATTGTTTACATCATTAATTGCTCTTAGAATCTTCAAATTGATATTTTATACTAAAGATGTATATAGTGATAATAGGGTATTGAAAGTCATTCTGAAATATTGTGTAACAATATTATAACACATTATATATATATTATATTTTGTATTTTTGTATATAAAGGCCACACTCCTAAAGATACATAAAATTATAGAATAGATTTAATAGTGTCTTTTACCATAGCATATTAGAAATAATTAACAGTAATTTTGCATATCCAGCAATCACGACATAGCATTTGTTCAGTATTTATCTGTTTTCATTGCAACAAGTGTGACTTTGATGGGTAAAAGATATTCATTTAAAGAAATTTAATTCACACACTGAGATCAAGTTTGTTCTGAAATAACTGTTTTTCTGTTTGTTTGAAAATTTCTATACCACAGGATTACTATATAAAAAAACTTAAAGCGTGACATTTTCTGTAAGACAAATCCCACCTATTAATCCTACAAATCAGTTATTTATGAAGACTCTTTTTCCATACAATATTTTCATATTTAATAATAAATTTTATATCTTGCATTTGTTTTACAGGACGAGACCCAAAGACTATCGAGCGAGCCAACCTCCTCAACGTGTCCAAGCTGATCGTGAAGGAGCTGATAGATTCCTCCCTCGCTCACGGCCGCATGTTGGACGACGATCACGTGCCCCTCCAACAGTTCTTCGTGGTGCTCGAACACGTCTTGAGGCATGGGCTTAAACGTAAGTGTCACTGGGATGTTGTTGAGGGGGTATCGTTTATTTTTGAAATGTGTTTCTTTTTGTGGAGTAATATTGCGATGTTTGATGATTGAACCTCAACTTGTTAATGCTGTTCACGAAATGTCCTGGGAAAGCCTATTTCTAGGAATGATTAGGGCTTTCCTGAAGAATGCCCAGGATCTTTCTATTGATAATTGAAGGGCTATTGCATTTGATTTGAAGTTTTTTCATTTTGAAGATTTATGTTTTATCTCTCTATGAACACCATCATAAAATATCTCAAATTTGAAAACTCACACTATAACGTGTTAATGTATTAGATCTTGTCACTCTGTTTCCATCTCTTTACCCTTCGCTTGCTAAATCTGCAGGCCAAGTTTAGGTTACGAAGGATCACAATAAAGAGTGATGTTTGTTGTCAGTATAAACCCTGTGTTCTTCACGAGAGGAACAGCGCATACAGCTTACATACACAGCATGAGCTGCTGGGGTAGAGCAGATGCAGAACGCAATTATTGTGCTCTCCTCGTGTAGCAGCTGAAATCTCAACAGTAGATATCATTGAATCTGTGTAAATATTATAATTATTTATAAAATCATTATAAATGGATTCATAAGTGAGATAAAAACCTGATCCTCAACTTTCTTTTGGAAGTAAAGTATTTGAAAGCCTGTAGCCTCGGGTAAAGAGTTCAGGCCTATCAGCCGTCTCCCCTTTCCCTTCTCCTACCCTTTCTCCTCCCCTCACCCAACAAAAGCGCTGATATTGTTTTGATCCTACATTTGTCATTTCTATGTTTTAGTTAAGCTATCCATAAGTAATTGTTAAAAGTTGAATATTTATATTGACATATTGAAAGGTTTAGGTCAAGTCAAATAACAATTTAGTTAACTGAAAGTAGTTTTTGGAAGCATTCTTTGGTGTCTGCCAACTGTGAGAATCATGACAGTTCTTTTTACAATGCGTTAATTTGAAGAAAAGTTCAGCTTTGAAATTAATGTTTGTAATATTGTATGATAAAGAAGTTAACTTGCTCATATGTTTTGGGATCGTAAATAATCTGCATTAGGAATGTACACTATTATTTTGCTCACTATGGCATGCAAAATACAACATTTATTCCTATTTGAGGATATTGAGTATATTGACTAACCCAAAACACACTTGTATTGTAACCACCAACCTTTTAGAATTACAACTGATTTAAGTTGGTCTTTTTGATACATTACATTACTTTTGCAATATAGTAATTTATCGCTATTGGAATAGTAGATTCCAATAGATTATTGCTTTCACAATAGTGTCACTGAGGGCAAAAGTCACCCTAGTCTAGCATGCTAGACATCTTTTTACATCAAGTGCCGAGTTATCGCACATAAACAGAAGGTTAGATTATCTGAAGTCGCCCTAACTGATAGTTTCACTGATAGTCATACTTGCCCCTACTGATGAGTTATATGATGTGATTGTACGCCAGCCCGGAAGGGGATCCTGCGGGAGAGGAAGGAGTTCTGGGGCGTGCTGGAGGTGGTGGAGAAGTTCGTACCCGAGGCTGCCGAGATGACCACCAGTGTCAAGGATATGCCCCACATAAAGTGAGTAGAACATTGTCACTGTCATTACCATGATAATAATTACCTAATAATGCCATGCTCTAACAACATTGATAACAAAACAAAAATAACAACATTTTTAGCTCATCAGGTCTGAAAGGCCAGATGGACTCATGTTATGGGCAGTTGTCCTTCGTTTGTAAACTTTTCACATGTTTGACTTTTCCTCCAGAACCGATATTTTTCAAATTTAGTTTCAAGCTATGTTTTTGTTATGAACTTACACTGAACAATATTGGTGACCAGAAGATTTGTCATAGTTATGTCAAGGTATTATGCTTTATCTTGAGAACAATTTATATCAGTCATCAACATCAAACAAACTAATACAAATCCTGAGAAGCTACTCAGCCCATGGATCTATTTCTAATACTTATGTTATTAAAAGTAAATATTCTAAACCCTTCTGATTGGTCAATTTACAGGAATTACGAATTGTCAACAAAGGGAATATCCTAATTTGCGCCCATTTGAATCATTATCATATAATTATATTTGCATCAAATAAGCACTTTGACTATGTATGGTCAAGAGATACAGTGGAAAATCTTTTGACGTCATTTTAACTGTCGCATCAATATGTTATCTCAAATAATTAATGCTGGCCATTTCTAGAAATTATAGTGATTTATGTTTTGTTTTATAAAACATCATGATTCAACAGGATGAATTAAACTGTCAATTAAGCTAATTATTGTTTGTGTCACAGATCCCCACTTGGTCGAGCGAGGGCCTGGCTACGTTTAGCTGTCATGCAGAAGACTTTAGCAGACTATTTCAAAATACTGATTGAAAAGAGGGATGTGATATTGAGGTAAGCCATGTTCACGTACGGTCTGCTCCTTCAGATTTACCGATTTGTTTTTCAACCTTCTGGTACATGTGTGAAGTGAAAAGAACGCTAATCTTGGCATGCTGAACATGTTCGGAGTCACTCCTTTCACTTCACGCATGTATCTGATATTCAGAACACTCTTCGATCCTCCAAAGGAGCAGGCCTTCAAAACAATATTGAGGAAATATGTTATCTTGACAAAAACAAATGTTTGATTCTATGTCATTTTGGACTTGAAGATACTTGAGGATATATATACAGATCAAAACACAAGTCTCGTCAAATCTAGTATTTGAGTATATTAGAGATATTACCTGACTTGCAGCCAAGTACCTGTTATTTAGAGAAACCACAATGACGGGGACTTACGAGAGTGTGAATTCAGAGAGGAGGGATGTAGTTCCGAGGATAAATGGTTTCTCCAACTTTTCAATACCTTTTAAAACAATATGTAGCATCAATATTAATACGCTCCAGAAGAATTTAGACACTCGTAAAATTTCAACCCTTTGTCATTCAAGATTCCAGGAGGCATGCAACTAATTATAGTCAATATATATTGATTGTGGGGAATCAAGATTCATCCCAGGAGTCCTTCAAATCTACATTCAAAATTGTTTAAAAGGGGGGTTTCACGTCTTGATCCAGCACTGATAAATGGACTATTATATTTGTTTTTACCTATCAATTACCTCCGTATTAACCATTCCTCGTTTTTCCCATCTGTCCAGTGAGTTCTATGAGCCGGGAGCACTGATGATGGAGGACGAGGGGATGGTGATCGCGGGGCTGCTGGTTGGACTCAACGTCATCGACTGTAATCTCTGTATCAAGGAGGAGGATCTCGACCAACCAGTGAGTAGTCCCACACATATAGTGTCCCCTTGTTTTATGATAAAACGGTTCAACCATCATGACTTTCTTTATTGGTAGTTAGATTATGCCATTAGATTACGTTTATTTTCAATGTGAATCATGTTTTGCTGCTTTATGAAGCAACATATGGAATATTATTGTTTCTCATTGCCGTCAACCTATAAATTTCAACCTATAAATTTGGTAAAAGTTTGTACACTAGAGAAACACTGGTTCTCAAAAATGAATGACATTGGAAATAATAGTTGAAAAACTACACATAAACCTTTTGTATGGACATGATAAGATAAAGCAATAAACATATACTTTACACCCCGCCTATATTCATGAGAAGTTATGAAAATAACAATATTTAATTAGATGGCCAAGATGATGTATCAAAGCGACGTTAAGAGAAATCAAGTTCATGCTGTACACTAAACTAAATCCTTTCATTTCAGATGGGAGTAATAGACTTCAGTCTCTACCTTAAGGGCACAAAGTACAATGGAGATACTTCTGAATCAGAAAGGTAGGAGGTTAGGGAAATACAAATTTGAAAAGTAATTGGCATAAACATGCCCTGTGGGATTAATTTTTTGACCTTCACAGACAAAATTATAGAAACAAATATTTTAGAATAGTTACTACTGGAGGTATGCTGATCTCCTACACTAGAGTTAGCTCCCCTTGACAATAAATCCAAAGACGTTGTCATGTTGTTTCCCTCATATTTTCCTCTGTAATTTTATTTTTCATTTTATCGATTTATCTGACAGCTGAATCATTGTGAAATTTAAGATGAAAATATTGTTTTAGTTGGTGAAATTAAATGCAACAACAAAAAGAAAAAAAATAACCATCTTTTTAAGTAACATTTTGAAAAACAGCTTTAAAATAACTTACAAGATGCTATGTTCCTTTTTAGATCAAATGATAGAGAAGGAAGTCTTTTCTTTTTGTTTTAGCTCAGAGGGCAAGTCCAAAATGGCCACCATCTTAGACCAAAAGAATTACTTGGAGGAACTCAATAGACATCTCAAGTAAGTATATATCCTGCAGCACATGTGACACAAGTCAGGGAATTGTTGCAATAGTAAGAAGGACGAGTGGTGTTCCTTACCCAAATGACACAATCACTTCAACTTAACCCTTAACTTGCGAATCCCGTAATTATCCGGGATAGCTATAAGCAAGTCATAGGTGTCCAGTTACGGATCCCGGATCCAATACTTAGAATAATTCCACGGCCATCTCTCAGTTTTCGAGCCGTGGCAACGGGTCCCGAGTCGATTGTGTCCATGAGTCGCTCCATGAGAATGGCTGTATTTATGCTCCGCGGCACGCCATGAGAATGAAGCTTTGATCAGTGTCTGGTTGGAATGTCCAGCAAAATTCACACCAATCTGCGGGTGCATTGTTGACCCGTAACGCATCGATAATTAGCTTTACAAAAGGCCAATTTTGTCGGAATTCGCCCCGAAGCCTAATTTCGTTTGGGGCTATTTTCACCTACTTGTTTGCATTGCCTCGGGTTTGCCTCGCCCGACTTTACAAAAGGCCAATTTTGTCGGACTTCGCCCCGAAGCCTAATTTCTCTTGGGGCTATTTTCACCTACTTGTTTGCATTGCCTCGGGTTTGCCTCGCCCGACTGCTATCTGCCTCGCATCTAGCGAGACGGGGAAAAAATCGGTAACTCGCCTTACTCCCGCACTTCATATCATGTGAGCGAATTGTTTGTTTTCAAAAAAAAAAAATGGCAAAATAAAGGGGAAAAATATAGGTTAGCGTTTATTTGAAAGGTCAAACAACATAACCATATTTGGGTTGACATGTGCTTATTTGTCAACTGGTTCGAGATTATGATTTCTTGGAAAAGTGCGATGAACGACCGTTTGCAATGCCGCATACATGTTGTAAGTATTGACGATTTTATAGGTGGAAATAAAGACAAACTTTACATAGCTATAGAATTATAACCAAAGGTCGCATTCAAATAATTTTTATATCATTGTGAAGCTAGACATCTTGTCTTCAATTTCATATATAAATGGATTTTTTTCGTTTGGTATTTATGATGTTACGAGGCCCGAATTAAAGACAATCTTTCGAAAGTAATAGAATAAAAACGAAAAATCATAGAAAATTCATTCAAAGTTTCGGGTGTGAATTAGCCATTTGTGTACGGGTGTCGCTACTTGAATTTGTATTGAACGCCCGTATATAGTCCGTATTCGCCATGTAGATGCGGTATATTTCGTAAAAACGGTACCGGAATCGCCGCCTGGAAATTCCGCCAGCAGAGCTAGTTAGTGCCAAAGCCCAAACTACTGCTGCGAGCTGCGAGCCTGTAAATTCCGCCACAGGGGCTAAAATTGGTAAAATAGAAATACGCAACGTAAGGGTTAATGTATCAACTTTTTAGATTTATTTAGATTGGACGTCTGTTCAGTTATCTCGAGAAAAAAGTTTTAGGTGCTTGAGCAAGGTTTGAATAGACTTGCAGCAAGTGTTCTCTAGTCTATAGATGTAGAGAATAAAGACTGTAAGCATATGTTATATAGGGAATAGCACAAAACAACTGCAGGTAGTTATGTAGTAAGCTATCTTTTTTAAATTTGTTATCCAGTGTGGCAGGGCATTAAGTAGATAACAGGAACATAACAAGAAAAAGTTGTATTCATACAACTAAGTCAAGAATTTTATTCATCAACAATTGATAGATTTCAATCAGATTAACCCTTTATCTGCTGGTAGAGAAGATTCTGGGGTCGCTTATCTCGAATTAGAGACTTGTTATTCAGTTGCATGTGTTTGGGGGTTCGATCCCTGCCCCACTTTTGAAATATTTTGCATGTAAATTTGATGGACTGCCTGGGTGAAGCGCTCCTTTTCAATATGTGAGTCCCCTTCACTTTCAATTTCCTGGATCCGCTAATGAAATTGGTCACTGTTTTGGTAGTAACTAATTCCACAGCAAAAGTGCATTGATCAAGGGGTGAACATGAGTTGTACCTTTCTCCGTGTGCAGTGCGACAGTGACGAACCTGCAGCAGAAGATGGAGCAGCTGACGACGACAAACACGCTGCTGAAAGAGGACCTGGCTATCGGCAAGAACTCGATCCTCTCACTACAGGAGGAGAACTCCATCCTCACACAAGAGAGGGACTACGCCGTCGGGGGGCTTTCCAAACAGATGGAGGTAATGTCAGATTACGCTAGATCAAAATTGAGACGACCATGTTGCCTATTTTCTATATATTCAGTGTCATGTCATTTAGGTCTTATGCACTCATTGACGCTTGGCAGTTTTGGTGATCTATGTATTAAAGGTTTTTTTTTTGGGGGGGGTGCTTTTTCTGGTGAACGATGTATTTTAGTCAAATAGTACAAAGTCTGATCCCATAGTTCTATATAATTACACAGAACATGGTCGATTTTCATCAGACTGTTTATGTATGGTACTTTCAACAATTTTAGCACTAAGAGAGTCTTTAGATTTCAGGCTCCAGAACCTTTTGTTGGAACATCACACATTCCTTTCAATATCATTTTGGATTTTGAGTTCTCAAACACCTGTGTATGTATGTTGTAGGCAACAAGACAGGATATCGATGTGGAGAGAGAGACCTATCAGACAAACAGAGCTGGTCTTGAGAATCTTTACACGGACGTCAAGAAACAACTCGACACAGAGACACAGATGAGACTGGTGAGTTTGGAATTGAAATTGTTGAACTATATTCACAGTAACTTTTGAAATTTTCAGTTGCATTTATAGAAAGTTTTGTGGTATGCGTTTTAGGATGCCACAATACATGCCTGCCACATGTTGATGTTTGACGATCAATAGTTTAGTCATATTTGTCATTCTCTTCCCACAGAGGTTACTCCCTTCAGATTTCTGATCCTACCCTCTGTTGTTTTACGCTTGAAATCGGGGGCAGAAAGGGAGTGTCCTGATTGGTTGCAATTGAACCTAGTTGTGCAATCAGAGACGCCGTTGTAAAAGTGACATTTGCCAATGACACTTCATAATGATAAAATAAACGTAAAGCCAACATTTTCTCGTTTCATGTGTTTTCCTCGAAATATGCTATTTGATTGTGTGAAAACTATTGATCATAAACATGCTAAAAAATAAAGAAGACCAAATCAGAGACAAATACCAAAAACATATCATTTGCGTTACCGGGTATTTACATCAGACATATTCGAAAGACATATGCTAATGAGCTTCAGAGTAAAATGCCTAGATCTTTGAAAACACTCGGTCGACTTTTCATTGGTTAAGAGGCAGGGATACAGTATGAGATTTCGATTTCCACCGATAGGGGACTTTGGTTCTCCACTCGATTTCAAGCGAAAAACAACAGAGGTTAGGATTGGAAATCTGAAGGTAGTAACCTCTGTGGGAAGAAAATGCATATTTGTGTGAATCAAAATTTTTAAAACAAAGGTCAATTTGACTGAAGTATAGGAAATTGATAAAACATAACTGAAGGCATGTTTGAGGTGCCCAATAGATAATTGTGGTGCTTTAGAAAAAGTATAAATGCATTAATTATGTTGTATATCGTGACGCCACTTATCATTATCCCCGTCCCGGCAGGATGTGGAGCGAGAGATGGAGCTGCAGATCGGGATGAAGACGGAGATGGAGATGGCGATGAGGCTGCTGGAGCGGGACATCCACGAGAAGCAGGACAACATCATCACTCTCCGGCAGCAGCTGGACGAGATCAAGTCCATCAACCAGGAGATGTACCAGAAACTACAGGTAGGGGACCCAAGCACATGTACAGAACCTCAATAAACTTGATATAAAACTGACAATGCGTCTTTATGAGACATTTTCAGGGCTGAAAGTGAGAATGTGTTGATGAGACAGGAGACACTACCAGAGGCTAGGGGGGGGGTAGGAGAGAAAACTCACAATGTGTATTCTGGGTAGCGAAACGGAACCACTTTTGTCTTTTAGCCGCTTGTGTTCTTAAACATTTAGGAAGTGGTGGCCTTTAAAGTGTGATCCTGGAAATAAAAGTGTTTTATCACTTTGTTGCTAAGCCTTTCTTGAACAGTACAACATAAAGTGATGTGTTATGTGTAAGAACATTCAAAATACATTAGTGTTGTGGCCTCAACAACATAGAGAACAGGATCCATTCACACAGAGAGAATGAGAAATAAAGATGAGAGAGTGAATGATATGTTTCTTTTTCGTGCAACTTTGTTGTGTTAGCCTTTTAACCTGTAAACAAGTACCGTAGCATGAACACTAATACTGCAATAATATTCCAGGATACCTTTATTTAACCAGTGGCTGGTGCCTTATTAGTCCCTTTGCTAATGAGGTGTGATTTCTGTAAATTGGCCAATCAAACTGGTTTGACACTAATTCATCAGCTCTAGTGATACATGAAACACAACTCATTAACAAAGTGAATAATTCCCAAAAAATCTTTTTAAATGTTTCTGGTCTTCACAGGGTGGCAAATATGATGCGATGATGCCATTTTAAACACAAATTTATTACGAAAACTAACTTCTAATCGGTTAAAAAACAAAACAAAATGTACACAATTAATAATATAAATATAGCACAAACCCTCTTGAATATGTGTTTCTATTCCAAATGGTCAATAATCTAACCCCTACACTCCATCTCAACAGAAACGAGTGACATTTGCTATGTCCAATGTTTTCTGAGGCTAAAGAATTAGAGTTATCTGCCCCATTCTTTTGTTTAAACCTAGAAAAAAAGACCTGAGGTTTGGGTTTGAAACCAGAATATTGTATTTTGGGTCTAATGTGAAAGCTAGCAGTGCTGATGGTTATGTGTTATGTATCAACATGTTAAAGGGTAGAGATGACCATTGTGGTGAATTATATATAGTTACAATTTCTCACATTGAAGTTACACAGATTCCAGAAGATTTTTTGGTGGACAGCATGTCATGACATTGATCAAAGGACATAACTCTGATCTCAGGTCCCTGAGAGGAGATATTTTATTACACTTCATTCAGCTACATAAGTTTGTCAGGTTTCCTCATTCAGGTAATCGCAATCGGTTCTAAATTGTGAAATATTTCATGTCACAATGCTACCGATTCACAAGAAGTTAGCTGGTAGTACTTTGCCATCACAATAGGACACTAAGCTGCAAAATTGTTTTTCTTTCAAATGCCTGTCACTTTTATGTGTGGAATTCTAAGAATTGAAAGTCAGTTTGTGTGTTTGCACTGGAAAATGAATTATGTCAACGTTGTTTCAAAAAACTCACAGGAGTTTGAGAACTGCTTTGACATCATTCATTTTCCAGTGCAAACACACAAACTGACATTTAATTCTTAAAAATACTTACAGTGAATTAGAAACCTCAGGATTGGGGATGAGAAACGTTTGAGCTGTTTGAGGGTTTGAATATCGAGGGATACAATGTGATAATGAACTACCAGCACCTGGAACTGAAGGATGGCGATGAAAAGCAATAAAGAATTTGGGAGTTGTTATTCCATGCTTTGTTGTGTATGATGATTGATAGGGCTGAGCAGAATGACCATTACATTATATTATATTTTGGCACTATAACCATTACGTTTTATCATTAAATAGCAGTGTGATCATTATATTATATCAGTTTATGCTGGTGTAACCATCATATTACAGTAAGGCCTCGATAATCCGAACACTTCTGTTTTTCATCAAAAACGTTCGAATAGTGAATGTTCGGACTACTGAAATGAACCAAACAAGATTGAGTTGATCCCCTTTGAATATACAGACAGACGAGAACGTATTTAGAATATCAAATGTGTTTGACATGTTGGATACTTATAAATATCAATTTCAATTTATTGAAATCACAAACTCCTGACACACAAAGTAAGACATTACAATTTATTAAAATCACAAACTACTGACACACTCAACTCCTGTGTCAATACACTGTCATTGAAGTTTACCAATTCAATCAGTGTGGTGATCGCTTGTCAGGGGGATTATCCGAACCCTTTTGATGAACCACCAGATTAATGAAGCAGATATAGTTGTAATTAACTAATCCGTTACAGCTAATTGGCGTTCCGATTCGGAAATGGAATCAACGGATTAATGAATCAACATTTAATGAGTTTGCATAGAGCTTAGTATGGTTACAGATTTCTACCGTTCAGACACTGCGAGATTCATATAATCATTGGCCTGACTATCGCAGCTTGGCTGTATATCACTTTAGACATTTCATTATATCCCTTTATACCAGTACAGAGTGTATTTCATTGGAATTCAATATTGATAATGCTATATATTGCACAGACCATTTTCAAACCAAACACATACAATCAGGGCTGCATTCATTAACATATTCTTCGAGTGGGTGTTCTTTTTTCATGGGTGGTCAAAAACAGCCTGGGAAGTTTTGAACGGAGGTTGGACGTTGAGCAGTTACCCCATTGTATGAAGGTCTAATTACACAGAAGATTTGATATGCACATGAAACTGCATATTTGGAACCATTCTCTTCCCACAGAGGTTACGCCCTTCATATTTCTGATTGTAATCTCTGTTCTATTAGGGCTAAAGTCTCAGCTAGAAATAGACAATCCTGATTCGTTACATTGGAAAATAGTTGTGCAATCAGCGACACTGTTGTAAAGGTGACATTTGCCAATGACATGCCATAATGTTGTTTTTTGAAAACAGAAATCAAATGTAGGATAAATCTTTACTTGTTTAAAGTGTTTTCTTTGATGTATGCTATTTGAATTTGAGAAACAGTTGAACATAAACAGACTTAACATGTGCATAATCATGTCAGGGCTTGAAATTAGCATTACTCCGTCAGCCATTGCCATTGCTAATGAAAAGTTGCTAGCTATTAAAATGTTATAATTGTTAGCCGGAAAGGCTTGGAGGGACACTAAGTATGTTGTTTGAGTTACATTATGTCAAACATTATAAATGCTGTTAGTCGCGATTTATTAGAGAAAACTAGATAATGACACTTGCAAATTGGTCAAACTTAATTTTGAAACTCACCTCATACATACAAAAGACAGATGTTGGTTGGTAATGTTTAAAAGGTCATTTAACTACTGTGAATAAATATGGGATGTGTAATTTCGGGTTTCTGCACATTTAAAAGGCTGTTGCTCAATTTTCATTGGAAACAAATAATTGTTAGGGGAAAGCGGGGATGTTACGGACAGCAGGATGGTTCGGACACCCCTGCTAACTCCCAAACCGAACATGTAACCTTCATGGGCGAACCTACCCCATACATGTCCCGTATATTATGTATGCGATTGTTTTAAAATTTCACAGATATGGAAATTAATCAAAAGCATTTGCTTTTGACATTTTTAATTTTGTTCAATGCATATTTACTATCTGCTTCGGTATTACAACGTTAATGCCTACTGATTAAAAACTGGTTGTTTATTTTCAAAAGTCCAATGAGTAATGGTCTCTATTGCAGTTTCCTACACATTACTTTGTTGACATACTTGTAGTTAGAAGCGAATAGACTTTAAACCCATGTTTGGTCTAACACACGGCAAAGACGTATATGTCAGACACGTACATTTTTTGGCACTTCCTTAAACATTGCTGCGATAAACTAGTCGTCGACGTTTGATTGGCTAAGATTCTTTTTCATAACCATGCCTTCTCTTGAATGTCACTAATAAAATATTTATAGAAACATTTTGCAATAACCTCAAAATAAATCTTTTAAACGATTTTATTGAATTTCCAGAACGTGCAACTACTTGCTTTGATAAAATGTCCCGGATTTCGTTTTTGATTACTTATCTTGATGTTTTGTCATGTAAGTTGTGGTCTAACAATAGCAGAAAACTGCAGAAGTCATTTATAGTTTTACTTGATATTGGACACCAGGTTCATATTCATTTAATTTTCATGTTTACTTCATTGCAATAAACTGATTTTTCAGCAAAAGTAGTATATGTGTACCCCACCCCTTGTCCGAAGTATCCCTACCTGTGGGGTAACTTCGGAAAATGTTGACATCTCTAAGAATCTGTTATACTCATTTTACTATGAGAGTTAGCACTCTCATTCAAAGCATATACATAGAGAAGATATTAAGTTTTATTTAGGCATGTATCATGGTTTTCAGATCTTAGTATTTAATAGTCCAGGAGGATTTGTCTGAAAATCGTCCGAACCTCACTGATCTCCCCTATATATTTGGGGATGGGGTGTGCATATGCAAGTCAATTGAAATCATTTGAACTTAAATCAGTTGTAGTCTTTCGGCACATATGAAAGCCAAATAAACTATTATGAAAAATACTCAATGGCTCTTTAAAGATGATTTTATCCAATAGATGCAGTTGGCTAGCTGAAATGGCTTTGGACTAGTACTTTAGGAAATTGACTAATCCAAATGACTAGTTCTCCGAGAAGACTAATTTTGCCCCCTCCATACTGAACACACATTTACAACAGCAGCACATGAAATTAGCACCGTCCAACCTGGTTACTTTGCCATAAAACTAGACATAATCATACTCTCAGCCAGGTAACTTTCATTCTTCATAGTTTACATGCACTGATTATAGCCTACACGGTCTATGACATACTGGTGTGTGTATTCTTAAATTCTTGAACAGGTTTTGCATGTGTACTTATTAAAGAGAAATGACAAATGAGAAAGTAAATGATGAACATTTTGTTCCCATTTTGCTCTCGTTTTAATTCATTTATGCCATATATCTCATCACTACTTAGTCCAGCAATGTTAAGCGTGCTGGTAGGCATCAGTTATTATCAGATGTTGTATATTGACCTGATCCCATGTTTAAAGGTACATCTATTGTGTTGTTGGGGGTCAAATATGTCAAACGTTATAAATGGTCTTACTTTATCGGGAAGTACCAACTGTTACTGAAAACTACCATTTTGTTGATACTTGACTTAGTATATTGACGATATGGAGGTAAAAGTGTCGATTTCTGATCGAAAACCGTACAATGCACCGCGTGTGGCGCGCGCCAATGAGTCAAACATAATTATGGAATCTTATTTAAATCAAACAAAATAACAAATTTTGGTTGATAATGTTTAATAGGTCATATAACTACTGTGCATGTATAAATAGGACATGCACTTAAGATTTCTGTACATGCATAATGATGTTACTCGATTTTAATTTGAAACTAGTAATTATGATATATTGGGGATGAATATGCAAGCTGAGTGAATTTGTTTGTATTGTAAACAGCATATATGGTGTGGTTGAACGTATTAAAGCCAAATAAAATGTTATGAAACACAATGGATGCACCTTTAACCTATGAAGGCTATTTTCTCTGTGAAATTCTAACGCTGTCAGTATTGGGAATAAGTTGGTTAAAATCACTCATAATAATACTAACAAATAACAAATCTTGAATCCTTATACCCAATTCCCTGTCATTATATATATCCAGCAAAGCTGCTTTTGTTTTGGCAATTGAAGCTCTCTCACACGACTACCCTCCACTTTGTTATTTCTTTGTTGTTGAAATTGCCATTTTATGTTCTATCCAACAATGCAATGTGTCTTAGAATTTGCCAAACTAATAAGCTCTTAGACGCATATTGGAGGGAATACGGTGTGTCAGGTTTACCAGGATCAATTACATGAGCTCCTTATGCTCATCAGCTTCTCCTTTGAATCATTAGTTCCCTTCTCTTACATAATGACTTAATAATAGATATGTAACAACGTAAGACAATATTAA
Organism: Gibbula magus; assembly: GCA_936450465.1. NCBI lineage: Eukaryota > Metazoa > Mollusca > Gastropoda > Trochida > Trochidae > Gibbula > Gibbula magus. The sequence continues at coordinate 12,088,130 of OW388290.1, read as the reverse complement.
CAAGAGATTCATTAGCACCAGGAGATATAAATAATTCCTCCGTAACAGTTCCAGATGCTCAATTCTGATTGGTTGTTTTATCTAATTTAGCTGGTTCCATTCAAAATTTATAACCTCTAATTGCTGGAAACTCAGCCAAGCTATCTCCTAGATAACCAGTGATGTTGCATGCTATTTATCAATTGCAGATGGGTTTATGAGTAGGAAATAAGTCAACTGCCACAGTAGGTCAAAAAGGAATTTGTTTGTCTTTATAGAACCGTCTTCAATCCTCAAATACTCTTCCACTGGCTTGAAGAAGACCTTTGGCATTTTGGATTGCATGTAAATGACTCTTTGAATAACTTTCTGCTCTTTAGATTAATCGAGCTGAGCCATGGTTTTTAATGAATAGGGAGCTACAAGGACATTAAAGGCGCTGTAGCATGCTTTTTGCATATTTTTTTTCCTTAAATTTGCTATTTATTATTTAAGTTTATACAATATATTGTAATGTTAGAGAGTAAAACATCTCATTACACAACCCGTTAAGCCGTATCCATATAAACGGTTATCCGTATTGAAAGAAAATGGTGGGACGTATAAAGTGACAGTGGTGTGGAACTCTTCAGTGTGAGAGGTAGGTCTCCTGCGAATTTGAGAGTTCAAACAGCAAGATGGTTGACCATTCTATGATGGTATCGTATTTATTTATTTCTATCAGTGTTTAGGTATCAGTCAGAAAACTCGAACCACATTCGAGCGTCCATTTTAATGTGAACACATTAAAATGGTGGATCGTAGGGAAATGGACTCGCATTGCTTATCCAAACAATGGACATTCGTTTTAGAACTCTTTTTATAAATTCAGGAGTATTATTTAGCCATTAGTAACACATATTTACCCGTGAGATCACTTTATTTTATTTAGAGAAACGTGCTACAGTGCCTTTTAACATTCTTATAGTATACTTTAATTATCCCCCGCCATGAAGTGGAAGGGGGATATAGGTATGAGGTCCGTCCATTCGCGATAAAGGGGACAGCTTTTCTCAATCTATTTCAACTCTGTTCCAGGTATCTTCAAAGGGGATAACTTTTCTCAGAAACTATTTAAGATCAAATCAGTTTTATTATTTCTTATCAAAATTAGAGCCCTTGTTCGATTACGGTAATTGGGTCTGGCAGGGGATGTTGGTGACTATGTTATTGTTGTTGTTCGTCAGGGGCTAGGCAACTTTGTCTGCTGTGGAGAACTGTTCTACACTGTCCTTCTGTGGAGTTCCTGTCCATATTCGCAGGTTTCACTGTAATGCATAGCCACCATGGCGTGGACTTGTTCCCTGCAGTAATACTAGCACCCATGATATAAGTGAAATACTCTTGAAAGCGGTGTTAAACACCAACTCACCTCACCTAGAATTCTGCCAAAATTAATGGTTAATCTTTACTTTATTTTGTGTAAAATAAATAAAAAGATATGCTCAATAGAAAACACTTTATTTCCTTCTGTGTATTTACATGCTTAGAAGTGCATGAATTTAAAATATTTTCTTGCCAGTATCACATGAGCTCTCACAGCCATGTGTCTGTCAATACAGAGTTGATAAGTGCAAGAAACAGTCAAAATAAAGTGTGAAATTATTTATCTATTTGTAAAATAGAGGTCTGTCTCTCTTTGATTTGTTGTTACACAGGGGGTCAACTTGGTTCAGAGGTCAGAGTTCACGTCAAAGGCAATCTTGTCCATGGCAGGTTCTGGTGAATAATGTGGGCTCATGTTCACAAAGTTCTTTTAGTATTAAGATCTCCTTTGTTCAGTGGCACAACACAAAACTTCTCTAGATCATTAGTCGAAATGATTCGACAAAACTTTGTTGCTAACGGTACACTGTATATCAATATTAGCTGCACCAGATGATTTCACTACCATTTTCGTACCCAAAAATTATTTCAGAAGGAAAATGCCGGGTATTTCGGACAAATCAGAATCAAATCTTTACCCAATTTCAACTTCCGGGAAACAAGTTGTACCAATGATCAGCAAAAATCTTATCCTTTAGTTTAATGGAGGTAGGGCTGTGAGTTTGTAACAATGAATTTGATTGGTCGGTGAGTGTCACTGTGTCCAGGTTGGAATCAATGATTGGGCGTTTACTTCCATCTCTTGTTGGCCAATTGATTGTCTGCGTCTGCGTCTGCGTCCAGAGAATCACTCTGCAACAGACGGTCTCTACAATCAAACAGAGGTTAAGGTCACATCTTGGTATAAACAAAATATCTCCTTAATGCTCCTCATGCTGAAGATCTCTTAACCCAAAAGATTAAGGTTTGGAATCGTACTACTTCCTAACATTTCATTAACTCCTGTAGGTTTATGTAACTTATACTAAATTATGCAGTAAGATATGTTGTCTAATTCTATCAATGAATGTATCAAAGGAATAGAATATCTTGAACATATTATGGTATAACAACAGGACAACCTTTCATTTAGCAAGAATTACTGTATCTGATCTGTTACAAAGATCCTTTTCCTACCAATTGAAGATTTCCAGTAATCCAGAAACATGATTTGGTTCGGATTAGGTAAGTGAAGTGTAAAATGCTTACCTCAGCAAATTCTAAGTTTGCTGCTACACCCTGGCACTGACTCATACGGCTTGCTTCTTCCTGGAGAGTGGAAATCAGAAAATCAATGTTTAAAGGCACAATAGCAAAATTTTAAATTCATAGAACTTTTTAAGGATACTTATACAACTAATATGGTAACTTGCTAACTTCCCTGAAGGCTGTTGGTTATCATGCATATATATGATGGAATTGCTGCCTTCATATTTTAGAGCAAGTGCAGTTGTGCCTTTGAAATAATATGTAAGAGCTGAATAGTCAATGTAAATCTATGCCACTCTACATTTACTTCTTGCAAGAAAGAAGGAAAGAGAAAATCTGAAGCTTTTATGTTACTGATCAGAGCTTCCATGAGTTAGCATTACAAGAAACCTTATCACTGATCAGCTAAATCAAACTCTGGCTTTTGAGAATTTTATTTGACTCAAACATTATTTCTTATAATCTTGATGCCTACAAAATTGAATGTAGAAAAAAAAAACGTAATGCTAAAGTGTATTAGATGTAGTCAGACTGGTGTCATTTTGCCACTTCAACTAGCAAAATTGAACAAAACAGTTGTCAGCCTTGACCTAAAGCACAATCTGAAGGAATCCCTTTATCTCAAACACTAGTATTTCAAAATAAAGTGACACATATGAAGCCAAAGTTCAAGCAATAGAGCCTCGTGCCTACCAGAATGAGTTTATTGACGAGCATGAGGACGTCTCTCCTGAAGGCACAGCCGTTGATGTCCCCTCCCCTCTTCTTGCCAGCGTGCCAGCCGTTACTGAAGTGATAGTTTTGTCCAATCACAGCCTGCATAGCAAGCAAGAGGACCAGCGCTGATACGAGCACTCTTTGACTGGACATTCTGCAATACAGAGAGCTAATCTGAATGTTCAAGACGGAATTGTTACAACTAATGTAATATGTCCATGCATTACCAGGAATGATTCTGATATCAACCTGGCCTATACATCGTGGATTACAACCATGCTTTACCCAGAATAATTATGATAATTCACCTGGCCAATACATCGTGGATTACAACCATGCTTTACCCAAAATAATTATGATAATTCACCTGGCCAATACATTGTGGATTACAACCATGCTTTACCCAAAATAATTATGATAATTCACCTGGCCAATACATTGTGGATTACAACCATGCTTTACCCAAAATAATTAAGATAATTCTCCTGACATATCCTTGAATATTCCATCAAGAGTAAATAAATCCAGTATGTATATCGTGTCCCCAATGACTTTCTCTAGATAACTATTAGAAATGATTCCAGTAATCTAAACAGGAGCAAGTGCAATTATTCTTATTATATTAGAAGGTTAATGAGAGTATGGATAGTTTCAATTATCAGCAACTAGTCCAGTTCAACAAGAAAGAAGTTCTCTTACACATTAACCCTTTGGACCCATCTGTTGATCTCGCTGTACACAGAATAAGAAATGGGTCTGTTGATTGGAAGCAGGTTTGCTTCAGCTAAAAACTACTGTATTCTTATCTTTTGAATAAGACTTGATACTTCATTTAAAAAAGTAATAATGTTGTTCGATTTTTAACACTTCCTCCTTTCAGAACCAATTTGAAAGCTCTATATTTTTACTTTACTTAGAAGTTTACAAGTCCCTTGTCTAAATTGTTCATATTATGAGAATTTCTGTTGATGGGAACTGAATCAATAACCCATGTATTGTACGTGTATGTTAAGATTATGATTATAGAATACTAAACAATGTCCCGTTTGATAAAATGTTTATTAAACGAGTGAATGGTTTAGTATTTTAATGAGCGAAATACGGATGCCATTCACAAGTTTCATAAACATGTTATCTAACGTGAACGAGTTTAGTATTTTATTTATTACTCAATGATGTAAATAGCGCTGAATTGCAAGAAAATAATTTTTAGTGACCCTCACATGCAAATAGGCCAACATTGTGACGTCAACAAAAAACAACTATGACGTCATGCGCCGATTATGAAGTTACGGCAGCACACGGCGGTATCACACATGTGTGTAACCAACTCATTGTTATCTAATGAGTGATCTCACCACTGTTGAGTAATAAATTTTTATATCAGATATTTAAGAACAAAAAGGGGATGATATAGTAGAGTGGTTCACATGTGTGTTTTTGTCACAAGTCTGGTATTTAATCCCAGCATTTTGTTCTGTAGCAAAAAACTGTTGTACAGTTTTGTTTGGGTTACAATGCTACAGTGTAATTCAATGCTACAGTGTAATTCAGTTGCTTTTAGCTTTCACTGCAATGCATAGTCACCTACTTGGGAGATAAGTAAACTTTGAAATTGCTTCATTTCAGTTCATCATAATCTAAGTAAATTTACATCCAAGTAAACTCATTCAGAAGTCACTGAAATATTGCCCTTTTTTCAGGGCATCTACAAAAAAAATATTCACAAGCCATACATATTTTTAAAGGAAAATTTTGTTTAGTCTTATGTTTTCAGGTTGATAGGAGGAAACGTTTCCTATTTTTATTTCCCCCTAAAGACAAATCGTAATTGTTTGCCAAAAATGTGTTTTGTCAAATAAAAGAATAACTTCTTAGTTGTCTTGTGTCATGATTTAAACCTATATATTTTCAAATTCTTCTCCAAATGTCATTTGTTTATATACCCTGTGGCAATATTGCGCTTAATATGTAGTTTTTTCACAATATCCAATTATCTTTTTGTCATTTTAATTTTAAAGCCATCTGTTTGTGGAGATAAAATAAAATCTTCTTTTTTTAATTCTTGCCGACTTCATGAAATTAAATAATGAATCATTTCAGATTAATTGAAAAAGAATTTCAATCTTAATCTTTTTGTTGTTGATTGGTTATCTAAGATTAATTCATTTGACTATGAAATCCAAATTTTTGCAGTTGTATGATGAAAATTAATTGTTTGTTGTTGCCTTATTTTAAAAAGTTGTGTTAAATGAAAAAAAAGATGTTTAATTTTAATATTGTTTTTATAATTAGAAATTTGGATATGGATGTCAAACAAGAAAAATCCTTTTCATATATTTTTGTTGTGTAACATGTTTTCTGTTTTTCATTAACCATTTTATAATAAAAAGTTATTTCCATTGTTAAACATTGTAATTTGACTTTCTTGGTGACATTTGCAATTAATGGTACAAAAAGATATTTGGGATATATATATATTTAGGTTATTTATTTCGTAATACTCAACTACCGGTACTCATATTACAAAATGTTAAAAGATTAGAATTACTAACAGTAATCATTTTGATGTTGAAAACAAGAATCTGCCATATTCCTTTTAAGCAGAGGATTACTTAAATAAAAAAATACTTACCGTAGTACAGTGATTAATTTGTAAATAAGGTTTAGATTTGGTAAAAGAAATTTTCTCTTGCTGTGTGAAAAATATCAATTGTAAGATAAGATAAGATAAGATATGATGAACTTTATTATCCCAGATGAGAAATTCAACTTACATTCAAAGAGTCTTTGATAGTATACAATACAAAATAGAAATACATTTATACAATATGAAAACAATAATACCATACATTAGCATTTCATTCTTTTCACATCAAGGTGCTTTTGCCAAATTTATATATAAGTTTGTGAAAATAAGGAGACAAGTTAAGTCATGTTTGAAAACAGAAATAATTTGTAGATATTATTGACAAAAGGAGAAACTTCCTTATCTAACACCAAAATGTGGAGAGAAAAAAACACTTTTTTTGCCAGTTACACCCCTGACATTTTCAGTGAAAACATGGAAAACTTCATTTGAAAAATATTGTATTTCTTTCATGTGTGCAAATAACCAAGACTGCATTTCCTAATGTTTTGATAATTGAATATAGTTTTATATAGTTTTAGTTATCTATTCTGGCAAATCTTTAAAGTCAGTCAATATGTGTAGTTTTTCAATGCATCTTTGAATCCTATATTAACATTGGTAATGTACCTAATTCTTCTGTGTGTTCAGTGAGTACTTGTAAATAGTTTCCATTGGTAAATAAGTACTTTTCATTAATATGGCTCATTATTATTTATCTAAACTGTATAAAAGTATCACCTGCAAACCAAATTAAACAAAGTTGGATTTACGTATAACAAATACAAATCATCACCTTATGCTCATTACCAACCAATAATCTTAACTTTTTGCAAGCTTACATAAATCACTAAACTGTATATAGGTCATCACCTGTAAACTCTACCCCCTTCTCCATTCCTATTCTAAGTCACAAAAAAAGTATAGAATTTATCAAATACTAAAGTCAAGAAATATATGAGGCTTGAGTGTACCTGTGTACCACCGTCAATCATTTATTTGATCCACATTTGTAACACATACCGTATTCATGTATATTTTACGTGGTTAGCACTTCCCCCTGATTGCAAGAAATATATGAGTTTTCAAATACTGAAGTCACATTATATACAAGTAATCAAATACTAAAGTCAAGAAATATATATGAGTAATCAAATACTAAAGTGACTTACTTAAAGTCACACACTTCTAAAAGTTATCTGAACTGTAAGTCACACAATATACCAGTTATCAAATACTTAACTCACACTATATTCCACATATCAAATACTTGACTGACAAAATATACCAGTTTTCAAATACTAAACTCACAATATACTAGTTATCGAATACTAATCTCACACAAAATACCAGTTATCAAATACACATCATCACACATTATAAAAGTTAAAGGTTCTCCTCTGCCTCCTATGTATAAGATTATCACCTATAATTTTCAACTGGAACTAAGGATAAGGTATAGCACTTACCTGTTGGTGCTGGTAGTGGAAGGTGAGTGAAGGCAAGAGTCTAAAAGTCCACCTGGTAGAGTGACGTACTGCTCAGCACCATGCTGCTCTAGCAACTTCATCTTTATATAGCCGGCTGGTGCTGAGTGTCCACTGTCACTGAATATAGATGAGCAGGGGGCGGGGGTGTAGCCCCTCCCCTCACTCACTCAGCCTGGGGGAGGCTGTCAGTTCCCTGGGGGTTGTGGGCTGATTCACCTGCACTTCAATTATAATGCATATACAATGGAGACCTTTCCATTGGCGCTTGGGGAAGAGAGATGGGCAAAGACGCCAAGGATTCCCTGATCAATCTTGTAGAATAATTATAAAGGTGAAACCTGAATGAAACAACAAGATGCCACAAATTAGCTTGTCAAGTGTCTAGAGGCGCTGTAAAGTGTTTACCGTATTGATCCCAATAAAGACCTACCCCTAATTTTTGTCCTGTGTGGCTGTCCAATTTAATTGTTTTACGAATTTGTGGTGTTAATTTGATTCGTGGTGTTGCAGAGCTGTGAGGGGTCACTGAAACATAAAAGTGACATGGTAAACAAACTGGAAGAGAAGACAAACCATCTCGTCGCCACTCTCCGAGACCTTGAAAAAAGGTGAGATTATCGACTTCTTTACGTCTCCTGTTTACCGATGAACGAAAATAGCTCATGGCAATGAGTTTAATTTGCTGGAATTGACTTAAACAAAGCACTTGATATTTGTGACAAAGGTTAAGCTTCTGATATATTTGCTCCCTGACAGAATTGGTTCTTCAATAAATGAAAATGAAACATTTTATGTCTTCAAATTTCCAAATGATTTTTATTTTTCCAATAAGATTAAATAAAGAGGGTATGACATTTAGCTTGACCTCCTGGTTGGGTGAATATATGCATTTTACATATGTGCAGTATCCAAATGTAATTTAATACACTAATTTCATAGACCTTTGTATGGTTCCAAGTGTTGAATCTCAGGAATGGACAAAGTTAGCTTTTAAAGTCAGTATTAGCTTAATTAGCCTTTTTTACAAAATGGTAAAACAATTTTGATAAATATGATGTCCTTTGTTTAATTCTTCTGCTGTTGAACCTACTGATAGCTATTTTATTTAAAAGAGTATCATAATAATATATATTTTTAAGAAATGTGTTTTTAAAAAATAAACAAGACAACTACCCAATGACTCTTCTGAACTTAACTGTCCAATCATTAGACAAAGGTGTGAAGTGTTACCCAAAAGTTTCTAATTTCTGACATTTTCGCTAATATGTCAATGTAGATGTAGTCATATATACCAAAGAGGTTTAATGAATGCTACAAATGTGATAGGCTTCATGAAATGTATATCTGCATTCCTTATAGTATGTTACCTCTCATTTATATACATTGTAGGTAGCTAATTTCAATCAATAAATAATTCAGATCAAAAGGTTAAAATCAATTTCAATGTAATATTGCAGTAAATATTTCCGATACAGCTTTTAGTCTGTAGGTATGTATCTCCATTAGTTAAGTTGACCTTCTCTTTATGAAATGAAGTACCTCTGTCTAAGGGTGTCAGAATAAAATAATCTTTTTGCTGCTCTCAGATCATCTCCATTCCTAAGCTTGTTATTCTTCTAAAATGATCACAGGATTTGTAAAATGGTCTCTCAGAATGGCTTGGTGCTGATTAATTAAACAACTGTATGGTTAATCACGAATTTAGATTCTGTGTGTGGAAGGGCAATAGATTCTGAAGTTGTGGTCATGGCAAAGATCTTTATATATTATATCATGGTTAATTTATTATATAATATCTCAAGCAACAGGCAGTGTCTTCTGTTAAGATAATGTAAATAATTATATTGATGTACATTTTGAATAAGGTAAATAAATTACTAATGCCAACTTTGCTCTCATGAAATATCCCAGAACCCCAGGTAAACGGTTAGACACGTTGACATTAGACATTTATTGTTTTTATTCATTTTTTCAATGTTTCAATTACCCACATGTCTAGAACTAAATTAAAATGTCCTATGCAGTTAAAGTCAAGCATATGTCTTTATGGAAAATGTAATTAGATAAGGTGCCTACATGTTAAAACTTTATGTAAAAAAAGCCTCAATCTGAATGTGCATATGTGTTAACAATTTTTGTTTTTTTGGGGTTTTTTTAAAGGCATCAAAAAAGCTTCAAGAAAATAAAAAAAATTGTGTTGGGATTTTTTTAATCATTGAATTCGAATCCGTATCAATTTGCCTGCAGTGAAAACATCATTTGATACCGATTGTGAGGTCTATGTTGTATGTTCTAATGGTAAATAGATCAAGGCATTGTACGGAAATAGAACCTGAACAGCTGAACAGTTGACAAAGAAAAATAAGCATTGATCAAGCAAAAACTATTTCTTTTCTAAAAAACATACTTCTTTCTACTGTTCTTTTTTCAGTTTTATTTTCAGTGGATCTTTCTTTTATTTGAAGCCGGTTGTTTTTTGCTGAATTAGTCATTTGTAGATGAAAAACCATATGCCAGTGTGTTAGCTAGTTTCCTTTATTAACCAGTTTTACTCGCTGATCTCAAGATATTCCTGAAGGACTGACTCACTTTTCTGCATCTAAGCAAGGCACAATTATATTTAACAATTGTTTTCATTTTTGTACCGTTTTATATCATAATTTGGGGAATATCCCTACATTATTGATTTGACATTTTTTTCAAGGTCACAGCGGAACTTAGAATATTTTGGGCATGTGACCTTGCATGTTAAGCTTGACGGCTGGATATCTCCAGAATCGTTCACTGGATTCTCATCCTATCTTACATAAAAGCTTCTGCTACGGCTGACAAAGAGCTGATTAGATTTTGGTGAACTTGACATAATTTTTAATTGCACCCGGTATTAATTTGCGGCGGGGGATCATGTCACCTTAATGACATCTGCGTGTTTTAGTATACAATATCAAACCATACAAAGTCTATTGACCTACAGAGCGGAGCCCATTGGTCTGTTGTTTTGTTTCCTCATTTCAGCACTCGTTTTCAGCGAAGTTCAAAGGATAAGCACTATAAATTGGTCAATTGAAATGAGCTCTAAGGAATTATTTTAAATGGGTTTTGTTGTCCCCCGCCGCAACGCGGAACGGGGGACTATGTATTCAGCGGCGTCCGTCCGTCCGTCCGTACGTCACATTTCTTGTTTACGCGATATCTTATGAAGCGTTGCATCCAAAGTCTTCAAATTTGATGTCTGCCTATATTGTGGGAAGACGCAGACACCAGTCAATTTTGGTGACCTTGGCTTTATTTTCAAGGTCACTACGACACTTTGACCAATTTTTGAACTCTTGTTTACGCGATATCTCATGAAGCGTTGCATCCAAAGTCTTCAAATTTGGTGTCTGCCTACATTGTGGGAAGACACAGACACCAGTAAATTTTGGTGACCTTGGCCTTATTTTCAAGGTCACCACGACCCTTTGACCACTCTTTAAACTCTTGTTAAGGCGATATCTCATGAAACATTGCATCCAAGTGTTCCAATTAGTTGTCAGCCTACACTGGGGGATGACGCAGACACCAGGGGATTTTGGTGACCTTGACCTTATTTTCAAGGTCACAAAAACACTTTGACCACTTTGACCACTTTTAGTATTTACACGATATATCATGAACCCGAGCACCCAAAGTCTTAAAATTTGCTGAACATCATGGCACTTTTTACCAGTAATGCAATATATAAAGTAGCTCCAATGATGTGTCTCACTAAACTCAATGTCACCGGCGGGGGACATTGCCATGTTAGTGGCAAACACTTGTTGTGAACAGGTACAAGCCTACACACTACAATTAGTTTTCACTTACAAAATCAATAATACCTCTCTTCCCCTAGCCCCCTTTCAAATCTTAGAGACAAACTTTAATATCTACAGAGTTGTCCTTTCTTCCAAGTTAGCCTCAAATACACCTTCATTATTGGTATGGGTTTTTTTAAGGGTTTTTTAAGAATAAAGATTTTGATTGCTCAACAAAAAGATATGCAACAATTTTCAGTCTGTTTTGTTCCATTTATAAAACAATTGTATCCGCAGGTAAAGTACTATTTTTTTCTGAAATACAATTTTGTCTCTTGAGCTGTTGAAGATGTAATCATTTTTCATATATTTTTAGCCCAATATCATCTTAAGAAGAGAAGGAGACTAGCTCCCAATTTTCTCAGGGATGTGAAGTTGGAGACATTATACATAAAGAAGGCAGTTTTATTCCCGGAGAGCAAACTAGGAAATAACCTCTGTAATTGAAGTCTTTGTGGCTCTTTGTTTATTCGAGGTCTGAGAGGTCTTTAATACCTCAGGCATTTGATTTACATATACACTATGTCGGAGTAAATTGACTCACGACCCGGGTCAGTTATTCAATAAGGGTCGATCATAGAGTTTTGTGGATTGGTGTAGCTTTTTGTTGGAATTACTTACCGTGTAGTGATATGATGTGATGAACTTTAAAAGTGTAAAATGTCTAAGACAGGAACGTAACAGTCAGTGCCCTTTTACAAAGACTTCATGTGTGTTCTTGTTTGACGGTTCAGCTCCCGCCTCGCCTTTACTAAGTCAGTACTCTGCCCAATATTTAAAATGTTCAACATTCTGGAGCAACGTTCCTTTTCCATATGTAGGCGGATGTACCGTACAAAAATATAGACGACCATGTGAAAGTATAGGGAATCAATTTTAATTACTTTACAGGGCTCGTTAGATCCCCTTCATTAGACTGGTGATCAGGTCTGATGAAGGGGCTCCACTGAACCCGAACATAATTAGAGTTGATTCCCTATACTTTCACTTGGTTGTCTAGATGTTTGTTCAAGAAAAGAGATCACGCTTCTAGGTCATTTTAGAGTGTTTTATTGGGGTAATTTTGTGGGAAAAAATTCAAGGAGATATTCCTGTTAACACATAATGTTATTAATAAATGATTAAAACACAGGTGAAATATATTACTAAAGGTAATATTTTTATGTCTTTTTATTTGAAAATTTGATAAAGACTAGCGCACATTCATTTAAGAAATAAAGTTCGCTGTACCCCAATGTGTTTTGTAATAAAGTATAGTTTTGCCCTGAACTATTATAGTTAAAGCACGAGGACGTTAATAGTTCAGGGCAAAACTATACTTTATTACAAAACACATTGGGGTACAGCGAACTTTATTTCTTTTCTAAGATCCCAAATGATCAGATACAGGTAACATTCTGCTTCCAATAATTTGGAAATAAAAATATTGTTTACATTCTTCATATTAATAATCCATGAACAGGGCCAACGGATGGCTATTCCATGTGTAAAACCCACCCCCTGAGATAGACTAAGATCACGTGACTAACATTCCAAAAAGAATTGTGGGTAGAGCTTGATCCAGTCAAATCGTGTTGGCGGAACGTAATTTGTCTAATTCAAATGTTTGTTGCTATCATAAAAGTCGATGTTCATTATCCAACCGCTAATTTTAACCGACTGCAGAAGTTGCAAACCAAGGAAAGGAGTACACGCTTTATTGGTTGCGATGTAAGAGTTCAGACGGCTGAGGCGAATCGACGTTACATTACCATGGGCACACTTGATCACGAGGGAGCGGCGTGGAACAGCGGGAACGTCATTCGATTGTTACGTCATCAAAAAAACTATACCTTTATTGTCTGATAAAGTACTTTTTTTTCGATTGTTCTAACCGCTAGGCATCTTAGAATCAAAAATAAAAACAATGAGAAGTGAAACCATTTATCGGCACTACTAGTGTTGAAAGATTTCTCCATCAAAACAAGGCATAGTTTATCAATATATAGGTTTTATTATTTTTTTTAATTCATTAAATACAGCCTTTTTTCATCTCACTTAATACGAAAAAGCAATATGGCCGACAGTCGGCGATAGAACTTCATCTTTAAGTCAATAAATGTGAATTTAAAATGGGAGTTGAGTTTAACCTCAGTAAAGGTTGCTCTGTGAAAGGAGCCCCAGTTTATTTCAGGCGTAGTGGCTTGTGTCTCTTGCCAGGAACACTAGCATCAGATAAGTCAGCAGCCAACATAATCTCCAGCACCTAGTGTAGTGCCAACGTAGTCATAAATGTTAGAACTCTTCCTGCTGATTACACTTCAATGTTGTTGTCGCCTTCACTTGCTTTTGTTGTTGTTGTTTATTTTTGTTGTTTTGTTTTTCTTTTGCATGTTGTTTGGTTGCTGTCCTGCCCTGCCCCGCTGCACATAATGTAGGCTTAAACAAGCAGAGTCAGACAAATCTGCCGCTGAAGAAACGGCTCGAAAACTCGGACAGATTATCGCTGACAAAGATTCCAAACGGTAAGATGACATCAGTATGAATATGTTTATCTTTATTTAACTTTGCCTGACAACGTTTTCCTGTTACAAATTGTTGACAGGGTGTCGGGGATGGAGTATTTAATGAGTATTCTGTTTTAGATGCCAAAGAGCAAGTTGCAAAGATAGTCTTTAAATTTAATATCTTCATGTATTATTTGTGTGTTACATTGGACTTCTTTCCGTAAAGCCTATGACCTATTCAAACTCTATCAACTTTGTTGGACACTTTATTAAAAAAAAATTAAAGTTCGAGAGACCGTCAGATTTCTTGAATCTTTTGAAGACTTAATTAAGTTTCTATTTTCGGCACAACAAAATTGTTTGGGAAATAGATATGACGTCCATCCTCCCATCCATGCTTTTATTTTCTCGATCATAAATTGTAAATATTAAATTTTTTATCTGTTTAAAGTAGGAAGTATAGATGTGACTTTTGAGTTTTCTTTTTTTTTTATGAAAATGCATCATAGAATTTTATTTCCGGAGCATAACCCCAAAACTTCAATGTCTAGTTGAACCAAACTTGGTATGTTAAACAATCATGGCCAATCTTCATTGTTCCTATAAACTAGCCACTCAGAAAGTTCCGGCACTAATTTTAAGCAGAAAAAAATGGGGATAATATAGGTTTTTAATCTTTACAATTTTGATAAACCATCAAATTTGCTATTTGTAGCAATTTTTCATTAAATGTTTATAATTGTTTAAAGATGTGAAAAAGCTTTTATAGAGAAGTTCATCAGTCAAAAATATTATCGTACCATCAAATGTCCTGACTTTATTTAGATGTTTATGAAATGACATAACCTATTTAATTGATCATAATGGTTTCAGAAGCATCTGTACTGCTTTATACAAGTGATTTGTTGTTATACAATAACAAGACTACATTTCTCTATACATCACACATTATTTGTCTCAGATCGAAATGTTTTTAATCGATCGTGAATGAAGAATGACTTACAGTGAATCTCTCTTGTTTCAATTTTTAATCGATCAACTTTGTTGTATAAGCACAAGATAATTTCCCTTTTTCAAGATAATCACAAAAATACAAATATATCAGTCAAAAGAAATGAAACTTTTCAAATTCATCATTGTAACATTGAATTGCAGCTGTTGTGTTATTAGAAGAAACAGAAAATGTTTGTGATTCTTCAGGATGTGTAGCATTCCTATGATCCTACATATCTTAAATCATTCTTCATCTAATGATGTTGCAGGCTTTCTCCCTGCACTAATGCTAGCAGCCGTGATATCCGTGAAAGCGGCGTTTAACCACAAAAATAACTCGCCTCAACTCAGTCTTCATCATATGTTTAATCGATCTAAAATAAAAAAATTATTTAAAAACAAGTCAAACAAATTTATGTCGTCAATTTATGGGGGAAAATGCGAACAAAAGCACATAAAATTGTTGTTATTTCCAAAGTTACTAAGGCTCTGTTGGACTGTTGTTGAATGAAGTGCTGATAGATGACTGGGAGCCAGCTGTAATGTTTTAAGAGAAATTCACTCATTCAAATAGACCCTTCCCAGTAATGGAGAAAGCCAAACAGGAAGTAGAAACTTGTCACAGGAAGAAAGGCAGCTGGTTGGGGGAGCTTAAGCTGCTGAACAGCAACACTATTGTGACTTTTATGTCGCCGTCATCTGTTACTTGTCAACAAATCCAAATGAGAAAATGTCAGAACATTTTCTATCGACTACATTTCCACTTAGCATACATTATTTATTCGTAAAATTGCCAAAAGCTATACCTGGTTTGGATTGTTCTCAATTGTAAAGTCTATTATAAAAATAATTTCGCAAGTAAGTTCACATTTGACCTAAGGTTATGTATGAACGCTTGATTGTGTAGGTTAAAAGATCAATAAATTGATAATGTTTTTTTGTTGTATAAGAACGTTAAACGCCTGCAGCGATAATAAATCAACAAAGTACATATAAATTACCTTGTCTTAGACAGTATTTCAATTCATATGGATATTTGTGTCCTCCGCCCAGACTATGTATTCAGCGGCGTCCGTCCGTACGTCACATTTCTTGCTATAAGCGATATCTCATGAAGTGTTGCATCCAAAGTCTTTAAATTTGGTGTCAGCCTTCACTTGGGGAAGACGCAGACACCAGTCAATTTTAGTGACCTTGACCTTATTTCCAAGGTCACCGCGACACTTTGACCACTTTTCAAACTCGTGTTACCGCGATATATCATGACTGGATTGACCCAATGTCTTCAAATTTGGTGTCAGTCTACATTGGGGGAATGACGCAGACACCAGTCAATTTTTGTGACCGTGACCTTATTTTCCAGTTGACTATGACACTTCGACCACTTTTTGAACTCTTTTTAACCAATATCTCAGGAACCTGAACACCCAAAGTCTTCAAATTTGATGATGATCATGACACTTTTTACCAGTTACCCTTAGCTCATTTTGACCAAATGATGTGTCTTTTAAACTCAATGTTATCGGCGGGAGACATTGCCATGTTAGTGGCAAACACTTGTCTATATAAATTTTATGTTGAATGAGATGTTTTCCTCATAAATATTCTTCAAATCTATCTCTGATGTTATTTAAAGATTAAAGAGAATCGGTCAATGAAATTTAGGGGGAATGTTCTTTTATGTCCATATTTAATTATATTTCGGAAGGTACACAATGTTTCGAAGTATACACTTTCTCCTTCATCAGGTGCTATGTGTGGTATAACAAGGTAGGCTATGTTTATGATGAAGAAAAATTAGTCATGGATATTAATGCCATTTAAGGTAATTATACCCCCGCTATGACCTAGTCGGGGGTATATAGCGCTTGGCGTGTCCGTCCGTGCGTCTGAAAACATTTCCCGAGCAGATCTCAAAAACTAACTGACTTGGAAACTTCAAAATTGGTTTGGAAGTAACTCATATGGTGCTGTTGTGCCTTTTAGGGCTCTCAACTCCAAGGTCTGAATATTTTTTTTATTTTTCACCAAAAATGGTCCTATGTTTAGCTCATCTGGCCTGAAAGGCCCGATGGGCTTATGGCATGACATGGTGTCCATCCATCCGTCCGTCAGTCTGTAAACTTTTCTTCGCTTTTTCGTCTTCTTCTCCAGAACCACTTCGTCTAGGCAGCTGAAATTTTGTGTGAAGACTCCTTGGCTAAAAGGGATTCTAAATTGTAGATTTCGTGACCCAGTGACCTCAAATGGGGTCACGGGTCACAACCCTAAAAACCTATTTTCATCTCTTTCTCCATTTCCAAAAGGTCTAGAGAGCTGAAAAGTTGTGTGC
This sequence comes from Gibbula magus, assembly GCA_936450465.1. NCBI lineage: Eukaryota > Metazoa > Mollusca > Gastropoda > Trochida > Trochidae > Gibbula > Gibbula magus. The sequence goes on along the minus strand of OW388290.1, from coordinate 12,071,055 downwards.
AGACTCCTTTGCCAATGAGGATTCTAAATTGTAGATTTTGTGACCCCCGTGACCTCAAATGGGGTCACAGGGGTCACAACCCAAAAAAAATTATAAATTAAAAAACTTAAATATGAATGTTGCCTACCGGTATGATAATCTTGTGCCTTTCATTGGTTTAAAATCCACGGTTCAAATAATTTAAACAAATATTTTCATTAAAAACAATCATTGTTATTCATCGACATGATTGACTAGATTATATTTTCCAATTTCCAATTTTTCAAACCCCCCTCCTCTTGATCAAGCACTGATATTGTTAGAACTAGATGAAGCAATACATTATAAGTTGTATGCTTCTCCCTCGGGTAATACGGTCTCATGTACCATCTTTGTACCAGTGTCGCCCGAGCCCTCAGGCGAGGGATGACACTGGTACAAAGATGGTACATGAGACTGTATTACCCGAGGGGGAAGTATACAACGTATTTATCTTTCCGTCATGTCAATAAAATTAGTATTATTATAGATATTGCGTTTTGACTGCGAGTGACTGATCAGCTGATATCGCTTGAATGACCTTGACCCTAAACGTAAACAAAATGGCGTCATCCTTCGCGACTGAAATGTTAAAAGTCGTATAATGTATTACTACAAGCTTTTACATGCCTTCAAACAAGCTAATATTAGTTTAATTGAGTGTGCAAGCAATGCAAAATAAGATTAGTTTCCAAACCAAGCAGCAAATAAGGCGAAAATGAATTTGTAATTAATAGACTGGTAAACTGCTGATCGAACTGTTCAAAACTCTGTACACCGCATGCATCATTTTATAACGTCATCTGACCATGATGCGACATCTACTCTTAGCTAGGAGCTGTTACTATGACAGCGGGGTACATAAAATTTGTACACCGTGAGACTGACGGGGTACATAAGAAAAAACGTAACGACCGTTAGCAAGTCAAAAACGAGTATTTCACTGTAAGGAAAGATAAATATAAAAACTTAATTAATGAGGTGATTTTAATTATTATGTGGAAATATTTGAATGTTGGTGTCTCCATCTTTTGGGGTAAAACTAGGATGCTTTTACTTTTCTGAAGGTCCCATGTGTTTGGAGTGTGCCATGAATGTGCCAACCCCTCTGGGAAGAATACTGAATACAACTCTCTAAACAATGTAGTTGGTGGTAAAGATTGTGACGTTCCTGTGTTGGCAGCTGATCACATGAGAACCTACTGAACAGTAGCTTATCTATAATCGAATCTAGTGCTCAAATTTAGTCAATTCTCTTAGAGCATTGTAAACGCGTTGTTGTCTTGACTGGAGAAATAGGTTACCCTAATTAAATCAACGGTTTGAATGTAGGCAACTCTCTTGACAGTGCATCCTTTCCGGCCTGATGGGCTTATGGCATGGCATGGCATGGTGTCCGTCCGTCCATCCTTCCGGAAACCTTTCGCTTTTTCGACTTCTTCTCTAGAACCAATGACTCCACAGAGCTGAAATTTTATGTGCAGACTCCTTGACCTCAAATGGGGTCACAGGGGTCACATCCTTATAAACCTATTTTCATCTTCTTCTCCAGCTCAAAAAGGTCTAGGGAGCTGAAAAGTTGTGTGCAGACTCCTTGGCCAATGGGGAATCAAAATTGTAGATTTTGTGACCCTGTGACCCCAAATGGGATCACAGGTCATGATCACAGGTGATTCCTAATTGTAGGATTGGTAGTTTGGAGTCACAGGGGTCACGATCTAAAAACTTATTTTATGCTTGTTAACAATGTATTACTTGAGATAACTTAGATATTCAAACTTAATAAATCAATGAAATCCTGATGAGCTACAGAGCCCATGGCTCTTTTTTTCAAAGTGTCATTCTGCACTTTCATAAATAAGTAGTCGCTACATTCTTTGGTAATGTTCTTGTTGTGATGGGAGCATCATCCCATGAAGGAGAAGTTCTACACAGATAGTCAATGTCTATATTAGAATGATTGAGAGGTGTCAGTGTAAATACTAACGCTGTTATCAAGAAAGTGATTCATACTGAGAGTTCCAATTTATACTCTATATTTGTTCATGTACAGGATGTTGGGTGGGAGGGAGTTTATACAAGAAATAAGGTTGATTTACAGGATTATTAGGAGTTGTGGACATCAATCAATAAGTACTTTTAAGGAGAGATGGGAAGATGAAATTAAATATTTTAGAATTCGTTTATTTTTTCAAAATAGGAAATTTAGAGTTACGGTAAGAGTTATCAGTGTTCTATACAATCTTGGAAGAAAAAATATCTTGAGATTTGGCCTATACCATCTTGGAATATTTTTATATTCCAAGATGGTATAACAAATCTAAGATATGTACGGCTCTTATAGCTGTCTAATTAGCCTCATGGTTGGGGTTCACACTGCACTGTATAGGCATAGCATTACTATTGATAATTACAGTGATGGCAGCTATGAATTTTGCTGGACCGCCCTTAATTAACTATCGGTGTATTTTTCGACGTGCTCTGTGCACTGCGCTGTGTCAACGGTATATTATATGATACTTCGTTGTATAGTGTTTTAGAACTTCAATCAAGTGGGATAATTAATTAATCGTCATGCGTCTCGTCATTATCTCGGTACGCTTGCTTTTAAGTCTCAGCTTTGGACTATTTCTCGGCGCGCTCTGTGCACTGCGCTGTGTCAACGGTATATGATATTTCGGATATGAAGCTTTCGTTGTTATTGTTTAGCATATTCAGTGTGATAGTTATCTTTTACGCAGCTTTTTGTCACATTACACTACGTACATCCTTCGCAATTTATCTAAAATGAAGTAAAGTTAGATGCAAGCCACCGTGCTTTAAAGTTTCCTTAAGCGTTAAAAGGAAAAATATAAATACCATTTAATACTTGAATCTCTCAACATCTGATACTGCTGATTTCAATTTCATCGAGACTGCATGCTATATTTCGTTAATGCCATTTTATCGTAATTATAACACACGATGATATTTCGAATTTATCAGTTTATCTCACGGATTAACCACGCTTGGTATCAAGTAAATAATCTCTCAAACAATAACATTTGCAGCACCAACGTTGTATATTTGTTGATGTGCTACGGGGTATATAAATTGAAGTGCTGTTTGTTTTGTAATATGCTATGAATGTAATGAATTTATGTGCTAATGAATTTATGAATTTAATTCTGTTTTCTGTCACATACAAAATATATAATAAATAATGATAATGAGAGAGATGTGTAACTGTTTGAGATGACCCCTGCATCCTCTATTGTCTTACTAATTAGCACGCATGACCAATTGTCCAACCGAATACAATAGGAAGGTGGTAGGTGGTGGCAAGGTGGATACACGTGGGATCGACAATTTGAATTCGGGAATACACGCTGGATCGACAAGCGGCATGCTTTGATGTAAGGTGTATTTATACAATGGATTAGCCCCAGCGCGTTAATCCCAGCGTGTTGTTTTAGTAGTCGACATCAGCTAGTCAGTCACAGAACACAGTTCACATTTTGATGTGAATTCATTTATGATATCAATTTTACCCTAAAACATATTCACATTTTGAAAGACAGATCACATATAAAATCCAACATAGGTTAAGAGCCAACCGTTGAGAGTTATGAGAGACTACACTATATAAAATACAAGATAAAATATTAATACATTAAAATGGACTATAAAATCAAGAAGATTTTCGTCTTTATAAAATAAGTCTGCAGGTTTTGGCAACAATACATACAACCTCTGGACTTGACATTGTGAAGTAAAATAATAGAGACACACACTGTTGACATATTCCACACTATAGATACAATTTCTTGTCTAAGGTCTGTATACTGTGGACAATTAAGTAGAAGATGGCACTGATCTTTAACAGCTTTACGAAAACAATTAAAATACTTTCAGCTAATGATAAGTTAGTAAAACGTCCCATTTCAACTCATATTGGGGCTACCCCTCATCTGAATTGCGCCATGTATGTATATGTATGCATAGTATAGTATGTACATGTATATATCTACATGTCTCGGCGACGTCTATTTGATGATTTGTATCATATACTTGTACATGTTACATGTAACCCGACAATACAAATAAATTATATGTATTTCATACATGATACAATACACAAAATAATAAATGTTATATCCCTGTATATTCTTATGTTTGTAGTTTTCAACGTGACAGACATATTATTTTTGAAGTCACCTCACATGTTTAATACAGGAATTAATATGTACATGTAAGAGTACAGGAGAAAATATGAGCCACCCAAATAGGGTTACGAGAGACAAAAAATAGGTGTCTACCTGATGTCTACCACAGATACTGACGACAACTGTTTTCATAAGGGTCAGGATTATCCTTGCGTTAATCCCCCTAAGCCAATCGACTTTTCTCGATTAGGAGAGGTGGCATACACGCGGGATCGACAATATTTTGCCCATTTTTAATCCTCAAACTGAAATTGTCGATCCCACGTGTATGAACCGGTGGCAAACTGGGAAGTCTCCCAGGTGAAGAAATCATTCAGACAGAAATACTTACTACTTACCATAATCTGTATTATAATCTTCTGAAACTTACTCTGATCTTAGGTATGATTTTATCAAATATATGACAACCATTTATCCCTCTTTCTCACAGTTATCAATTGTAGGCCAATTTAACCACATTATGTCCAACAATGTGTCCAAGTCATTAGCCGTATTGCTATTGCGAATGTTTAAACGGCGAAATCCCTCAGCACACACTAGTTGTATATTAATACCGCTGTCCTAATTTAACCTATTATTGTAAATATGTATATTACTTTATTATGTATTTTAATGATTGTATGTGTCTCGTAGGCCCTAGAGGCCGGCTGGTGTATGCCTTGTACAACCCTAGTGACACAATAATAAAATAAATTTCATTTTCTTCTGTATAAAAGGCTAGTTGAACAGCTAATCTCATGTTGCCCCTCCTTTATGGTACGTCCCCTATGAGATGTTCATGACGTTAACATGTCTGTTCTATACATTTTATTTGTATTTGAGATAAATGCCTTAAAAACACATAGCACAATGGAGACGGGTCGGTGTCTTTCCGGAATTAGAATCGATAAAATGTAGTTTGTTGTTATAATGTGTTGTCTTTATGGATTAACTTTGGGTTGTAGTTATAGTGGAACTGGCCTGCCAAAAATGAACACCAGTAAATTATTAGAACAGAACAGAATTTTTTCAGACTTGAACCTCTTATCTACATTAAATTAATAGATAAATAATGTGTACATGAGTGAATGAGTATGAGGCAGGACATGAATTATTTCCTAAGTATACAATGTTATGTGAACAAACCTCCCTCCATGACATGACCTATACAATCTTGGAATATCCAGTGAATATCTGTCGCAAATTGTGTCATATTCAAATAGGATACTTATATTAAGTCTTAAGATATTGTTACACTGTATATAACATATTTATACCCGTCTTACAGCGTAGCATTCATTCTGTCCGTCTGTCTGTCCGTCCGTCCGTCCAGGATGAAGGGGACAGCTTTTCTCAAAAAACGTTTAAGATAGGTTTACCAAATTTGGTGTGTTGCTTGAGGGCATAAATGCCTTGATGGAGTTCGAAAATGAGAAGCGTGCAATTATATTATTTAATATTAATTAATTATAGTTATTGCCCTTGTTCCGTATTTTTGGACTTTGTTCATGGTATCTCCAAAGGGGACAGCTTTTCTCAGAAGCTATTTAATGTAGGATAACCAAATTTGGTGTGTTGCTTGAGGGCGTAATGCTTTGATGGAGTTCGTAAATGAGAAGCATGCAATTATTTTTACCAGAGTTACTGCCCTTGTTCCGTATTTGTTGGACTTTGTTCATTGTATCTCCAAAGGGGACACCTTTTCTCAGAAACTTTTTAAGATATAACCAAATTTGGTGTGTTGCTTGAGGGCATCTGCAATACCTTCATGGAGTTCGAAAATGAGAAGCGTGTAATTATTTTTTACAGAGTTATTGCCCTTGTTCCATATTTTTGGACTTGTTGCTTGAGGGCATAAATACCTTGATGGAATGAAAATGAGTAATGCACAATTATTTCTACTCGAATTATTGCCCTTGTTCCAATTTCTTGGGACCGGCGGGGAATGTTGATAACTCTTGTTGAACATACTATCAATCTAAAAGTGCATGGTGAAAGAATAACTATCAGTTGATTATACCAGGAAATTTAAATTCGTCACTAACTTGATATATGAATGTATTATAAATAGCACACATTGTGACACATTTACCACGAATATAGGTGACAGTAATGTTATGCGTATGTCGTAAAATGACGGTTAAAAGGGCGTCATGGTAAATTTAAGCATTTTCTGTTAGTGTATACTGATAAGCCTGTACTAAAAACAACAAAATCCATATATTTTGAGAATTATTCACTTCAATAAATTGCTCTCGCAAAATGTTACCGTAAGCGAGTTCGATTTCTGGGTCCCATTTCTCCTTAATCAGGGTTCTCTTACCAATGCTATCAGCTTAGAATTTGAACCTTATGTAAAAAATGATGATAACTGTAGGGAAGGTGGACTATACCAATACAGCTAGGAGTCATAGCCGAGCTAGGAGTTGTAGCTAGTGGGTAGTCTCCGTATAGGTCAGCAAGTTAGGTCTCCATTTTGTTCATGTATCCACCCTTGATGTTAACCATTTGCAATCACCCATTTGCAGACATTTGCAAGTCTCTCATTTGTAGGTGTGTGGTACAAGGTTTCTTCTGAATGATGTTTCTATGACAACACTCTTCCTGTTACAGCACCGCCCTGGAGACAGATCTGCGGATCGAGCGAGAATGGCGGAGCTCTCTACAACACAACCTGGAGGAGGAGAAGAACCACGGCAGTCAGATCCTGATGGAGCTCCAGCAGATGAAGGACATCAAGAAGGTGGGCCACTGCTTTACCTCATTCTAGAACTTAAGCTGGTACCTTTATTTCTCAAATATAACCTAGGGTCTCTATTTTCGAAATTCTCTTAGTGCTAAGATAGTCGTAAGTCAATGTTAATGTATGTGACTTACAACTATATTAGCGCTATGAGAGCTTCGAAAATATGGGCCCTGGGCTTGAATACACCCTGAGCCTCAAATATAACCCAGGGAGGAAGTTGCTGCTGAAGAAAGGGTTGTATTCAGTACTATAGGTCCTGCAAGGAAGTAAGCATTGTGTATAGATGAGCTTTGTGGAAAGATGTACCCTTTGACTACGTTTTCTGGTATGTGAAAGAATAGCCATTTAGCCATTGATTGTCTCCGGTCAATAAGTTGTGATTTCTGTAAATTGGACACTCAGATTGGTTTGGCACAATTTCGGTTAGATGAAGGACATCGAGTAGATAAATGAATGTATGATTTCATTAGTTGATGCTGAATGAGAGAATCAAATATTTCCAAATTAGTATTGAAGTCCATAGGTAGGCAAATTTTCGGCTCATGTCCAATTTGCAGTTTGGTGACAATGGTAGCTTCCAAATCTTCAGTTTGAACCAGGAATGTCATGGATTACTGTAGTTCTGGATCGGAGTGAGGTAGTTATGATTAGTGTATGATTAGTGTATCATTGTAATGATATTAGTAATTAGGTAGATGGTAGGGAGAATTATTATTTTTATTCTCTTTGATATGAAACTGATTGATGTCCTCCTTGCAGGAGTACGAGGGCCTGAGACAGAAGCATGAGATGTTGAACCAGACGTGTGTGGAGCAGGAAAAGGCGCTCTCGGAGCTCGGATCTCACCTCAGCGAGTGAGTTGTAGTCTTATTGCTCAAAATGACATAGATCTAACACTACCAGTGGGACAGTGCTCAAGGGCTTTCCTTGCCAAACTTATCTTGGTATCATACTTTGATTTTAACCCTTGTGTGTCAATTGATCATAGCGAAATTTATATTTGTCATCAATCGTAAATCAAACTCAGATACTCTTTCAGCTGATGTGATTATTTTATGAAAAACAAATGGTCAACAGTCTTTTCAAGCAAATTTGTTTAACAGTCACAATGAAAACTAAACTAAATGATCTGTTGACATGGACTTTCCTAACAAACTATGATCTCTAAAAAATGTTCTGTAATTTTCAATTGATAACTTATGACAGGGGATGGTATCACCTGATTGACTGTTGTTTGCTTGAAATACTAGTCATAATATATAAGAAGAAAAGAAGGAAAGTGTCAATAGCTTTTATGCAGTGAAACTTAAGATTTAAAGTGACCACCTGACCACTGGAACTAGTTACTGTATGTGTGCTTCAATGTTGATAATTACAAAGCTGATGAAGATATTGATGAATCTGCCCCATGCCAGGTCCAAATTAAAGATGGAGGACATGAGGGAAGCCAACCAGGTCCTGAAGGAGGCCCAGTGGGTCGGGGACAGCGCTGCCACCGCCTGCAAACAGTGCACTAAAGAGTTCTCCATATCCAGAAGGAAGGTCAGAACTGTTATTGTCAACGTTTGAAAGTTTGTCTTAACCCTTTACCTGTTGGTCCTAACATATACCATCCTAGGCATCTTTAGCCAGGGGTAAATTGTATTTTTTGGTTTGATAATAAGTTGTGATTCATGTCAATTTGACCACTGAAAATGGTTTGACATTTTTTTCCTTAAAAACAGCTAGGATTTTGTTCAAGCTTTCATTTGTTAGGACAATAAGTTTCAATGTCGCCAAAACGATATGCATGGTATTGCAATGGTGCAGATAACTTTCTTGAAGTTACTGATGATTTCGAGAGCTCTACAGCCAATAAGCAACTGGACAAAGATGATGACTGATGCTTTATTGAACAGTTCCTGGATTTGGTTATTTGGTCGCTATGTGATTAAATACCAACTCATTTATCTGACAATCTTTCTCTTGTTTTCAGCATCACTGTCGAAACTGTGGAGATATTTTTTGTAATGAATGTTCCGACAACAAGATGCCTCTTCCTTCCTCGTCAAAGCCAGTGCGTGTGTGTGATAGTTGCCAGGAGCTCCTCCTACAGAGGTACTCAGCCACATAGCCAAACCAGCATCCAACACACTACAGTCATTCACACAGGACTCGCTTGTGGGCCTCTGCTTCCAAACAGTATGTTAGTGGTATGCTACCTGAACAGGAATTGAGAGTTATCCCCCTTTTCAGTGGATCAAAGTGGATGTTTGTTACCAGTTATACTTTGTGGTATGCTACTTTGAACAGGAACTGATAGATTTCCCTCCTTTGACAGATATTGTTGACAGTGGATCTCACAGCCCAGAATATGTTAGTGGTATGCAAATTTGAACAAGAATAAAGTTATCTCCTTTTCACACCAGATTTGATGACAGTGGATCTCAAGTCACATTTGTCATCTATGGTATGCTACTTTTGACAGGAATGAAGAGTTATCCTCCTTGTAACAACTGAAAGGATAGTGGACCTCAAGTGTACGTTTTTGGTTTGCTACTATGGACAGTAAGTGAGAGTTGTCCCCCTTTCACACCAACAAATGTGGTGACTGTTTATTTCCTGTTTTGTCAAGTGGTATGGTATTTCAAATGGAAATGAATACTTCATCCCAGACTTCTTGATAGATAAAGAAAAAAAACACTGCACACAGCATAATCAATCTATGTGTTAGTGGCATCCTAATTCAACTGAAATTAAGAGTTATCTCCACTTGTTGACAGCTGAAATTTGACAAATGTATATGCCTTCTGTATGTCTTAGTGCTATAACATAAGAATATTGATATTGCAAAAATTACTTCTTCTCACTATGCCATGAAATATTTTACTTTGTTCAAAAGCTTTACACCCAAAATTATGTCAACCCAAAATTATGTCCCACATGTCCAAAGTATATTATAATATGATACTTTTTGCTGTACTATATCATACACATGACATTAGCAGATAAAATGGCATAATAACAACATTTTTTACATTATGATGTTTTTGGTCCAATGTTATAACATAACCATGATACACCAGAGTTTGGTACAAATTGAATTAGTCTATTAAGTGCCAATATTAATTAAAATTATATCATTGATACATATACATCATGATGATGTAGTTCTTCATTGAAGCAGTATGCCTGTAGTGTGCTTATTGAGTATAGGTCCAATATTGTAGCTGATCAAGCCTCGTAAACCATGTGAGATTACCACAGTGCAATATTCTGAAGCTCTGTATGTCTGTCTGTCTGTCTGTGTTGTGACACTCCGACTGTGATATGAGTCTTTGACCACATACAGAATTAAATTGATTTGTATTCATTTTCGTTTAAAATAGCAATGGTTGCTTTACAGACATTGTATCAATCGGTGGATGAGGATTTTTAATCCAAAGAATTTCCACGTGTGTAAAACAAATCTTAACCTTCAGGTATATTCCTGCAAGACACATTATATGTCAGATATTTCCAGTAATTTTGCAATCAGGAATGGTTTTGAACTTATCAATTTCTTGTGTATCTGATTTGACGTATAAGGAATAATGAAGTGTTTTACCTTGATCTGTTGCCAAAAAATAAAGACTGAAATGAAGTTCTTGGTATGACGTGATAACGCAAAAACAATTTAACATAAAACTTCATGCTATTGTCTTCAAAATTAATTTTGTGGCAAAAGTTTTTGCTGTAAGATATCCCCAAAACATTTTAACCCCATGATAATTCTCACATATATGGGTTGTCGGTCTGGGTATTTTCAAATGTATCATAGCTTGCATAATAATGCATAACAGATATCATGAACAAAATTACATTTTTATTTTGCATTTCATTTATTGTTGTTATGTGAATATTAATGGTAAAAATCTTTTTTAAAATAATTGCATTTTGTTTTGTTTATTATCAGAACATTACTTAAAAAACTGCAAAATCATTGTCAATTCTTGGAATCCAAAAATATGATTCATTTTAATGCATGTACAAAAAATAACATATTTATTGAAAATTATGCAGTGTAGTGCTATGAATATGCTTCAAATAAGTTTGTCGTATTTGTTGGAAAAAAAATTAAGACACAGTTATTTCTGCCAAAATGTTGTAAATTCTGAAATAGATGCCACTCAGTTTTATGCTGAATATAGGGATTGTATGTACATTTTACTGTGAATGAACTAAGAAACTTAAAATGTCAATGAAATTTCAAATTAATCAGCAAGTAATGGGATTCATAGAATGATAGTGTGAACATATTTTTTTATTAAAGTTTTATTTTTATTTTATTTTTGCATGTAAGATATAATAATAAAAACATTATCATTATTTTAGACATTGTCATCTACAAAATGATAAATCATCTTTTATAACACATGAAATTAAACTATATACAGTAAAGTATACAATCTTAAAAAGGTCTTGGTCACAGTTACAAATTCTTTAATTCTGACGTGACAATAACATTCCTGCTTTTTGAAATCTACAAGAAGAGCACTATTTTTTAAGGCAAAAGAAAATTTGCGATCGATTTGCTACTTATGCTTCTGCCAACTATTTCAATGAAATACAAAGGTCAGATATCAAATGCCTGTATGCTACCAGCTTACTAGCTTACCACAACAAGCTTATTCCTGTAGATATGTCCTCCTTCAATGTACAATCTAATTAAATTCTCACCAAATTATGCAAGTGATGTCGTCAAATATTAAACACTATGCTAATATCCATCATTAAGAATTATGTCTCTGTGGCTTTGAAATACACTCAGCAGCAATTGTTTTGACTGTGTAACAATTGGATTCGATTAAAAAACAGTATGGAATCTCGCCTCGGATTGGAGCTCTATGATTTATGTTAATGCTACGAGCCAGCTTACCACATTAAGGCCCCTTCCTGTTCTTCGCAAGTGTGTCCCTCTCAATGTACAATCTAATTCAAATTTGACCACATTATATAATTGATGTCATCTAACATCACTGTGCATATGGCTTTTGTTTGTAGTTACCTGCCAAGCAACTTAGAAATAGTATGGCAAGTGGTGGCAAGAATAGTATTAATACTTGTTATTGTGTAACCATTGACTTTGTTTAAAAACAGTATTGAATTTTGGACTCTGATTTACTGAATATATATTTTGTAGATACCTAACATTGACTGTCGGTACTTATAGTATTAATCATTTTCATTGTTTAACCATTGTGTTTGCTTTAAAACAGTATGGAATTTTGGCTCTGATATTCATTGAATATTTGACTGAATATTCATTTTGTAAGTAGGTATCTGCCAAGAAACTCATCAATGTCATTGTGTAAACACTGGCTTTGCTTCTAAACAGTATGGAATCTTTGAATACCTGAATATTCTAAATATGCCTCCAGTTTGTAGTAATGTAGTTGACTTTTGAGAGTGACTGTGAGTGACATGTTGTGGAGCTCAGCTCTCGTCTCTCAGAACCCAGTAGGAAGGAAACATAGGGTCAGTTTCACTTACAGGTCGTGAGGAGGAACTCTTACAGAGTGTGTTGGATTGATGTCAAGTATGTGATGTGGTTCAATTCTGCTTAGATTGGTCTGTGTATATCTCAAGTGTACAGTTGCATATAAGCCCAGCTAAGCTGTGTAGCTATATGTATATATGTATGTATGTATGTAATGATGTAAATATCTAACAAATGTGAATGTGTATGTATCTGGACAAAATATAGATTTATAAAATCTCAACAATAAAGGCAATTAAGACAAATACATGCATAGTTTTGTTGTTAATTTATGTACCGGTAATGTTGTAGCAGCCTTGCACGTGCATTGTGTGAGCTCTGTTGTAAGGCTGTCACAAGAGATGGAAGGGGGCGGGGTGTTGGAGAGAAGACTGCCTCTTACAAGTAGGAAGCAAATCTAAGTTAGTTTCAACTTGTGAGAAGCCAACTTCCAAACGCAAGGCATATAACTATTGCCAGTCTCCGTCGCTGACTGATCTAAGCCTTGCAGTATTAGTCTCGCTTATCCTTATCAGGGGCGGATACAGCTTTATGAGTTGGAGTTGGTGGGGGGGGGGGGGGGGGGGGGGATGCACATAATATTGCAACGAAAATTGTAACAATTGCGAAAATTTAACAGACATGAAAATTATTTCTTTTTGTATGTGACGTATGAAAAATTTTTGAAAATATGTATATTAATAAATGATATATATAACTATTATTATGCACAACATACTCTGTCATCTTCCTTTGTAAGTAATAAGCTTGACCTGTTTTAATCCTCTACTCCAGTAATCGTCCATCCCCTTCTTCAATCAGCTGTAGATGTTTTGGCATGTAGAAGTTTTGGCAAATTACATTAAAAATATCCTGGGCTGTTCCATTATAAAAGAGGTAATTGCATATTTCTGCCCCATTTTGTAGGAGTTTTGGCATGTAGAAGTATTGACATGTAGAAGTTTTGGGAGGTAATCCTTTCTTTCGACACTATACTTTAGCGATAGAGGGAGCAGCTCGTCGTTACATGCATGACTACGCATGCGCGGAGAGAGAGGGTCGTGTTGTTTTCTGCTCCGATAAAATTTTGATTTTTCTTGTGAAAATTCAACCTAAAGTACCATCATCGACAGGAAATGTGATGTGATATCGTATCTGCAGGTTTGATAGTCACTTGGAACGTACTTTTTGTTGTAAGAGAGAACTTTATGGATATCACACAATCACAGGAGTTCATGGACTCGGTCATGTCGTCTCCCGCCATAACAGAGGTGAGAAGTTCCGAGGCCCGGAAAAGACACATCACAACAGATGATCATGAAAACGACAGAGATACAACATGTAAGAAACAGAAAGGTGAGACAAGTGATTCTCCCGTGCTCGTTTCAAATACTGGAGAGAAAACGGACTCTTCGCCATCTTGCACGGAATCCATCGCTGATGTTTTAGAGGCAATTCAGACACTTAAAGTACACGTTGATGAACGTTTTAACTCTATGGAGGACAGGATTACTCTGAAACTAAAAGCTAGTTTCGATGAAGAGATTTCAAAGATGAGAGACAATTTTGAATCGGACTTTGATGATGTAAATAGACAGTTGACCCAGATACGTGAAGATCAGGCTGGGGTGAACGAGAGAGTTGAGAAAAGCATAGTCAGCTTGCGTAACTCACAGTCTTATGCAGAGGCGGCTAAATCAGAGACAATACACTTAAACTTAGTCATAAAGAACCTTCCTGAATCAAGTAACGAAAATGTGTTGACAAAGGTTAACAGTCTCGTCAAGGAAGGACTCAGACTTCGCAACATCGACATTGTTAGTGCAGAGAGAAAGCAGTCGACTAACAGAAGGTATGCGGGAGTAATAATCGCCAGATGTCGTAGTCTTGAGGATAAGAAAAAAATATTGAGTGAGAAAATGAAACTGAAAGACAGTAGAAATTACCGAGATGTGTTTATTGTGACTGATAAGCCTCTTCATCAGCGAATTCAGGAGTCTAATCTGAGGAAGTTGGTGGACGCGGTGGGCGGTAACCTGAAGATGAGCGGCGGGCGTATTCAGGTGACTGACGACGTGGACAGTTCTGGTCACGACACGAGGCAGATGCGCTGGGGGAACTACAGAACGGGGAGGAGAAACTACGACGACAACCGGGAACACAACAGATTCAACGATCACAATGAAGAGGTGGGACTCTCAGACGGGAACAGAAATACCGGCCATCGAGATTACAGCCGTACACGTGGGTTTGTTGACAAACAGCAAACACGTGGTCCGGTAGCCAATCGGGATGAAGAACGTCAGCGGGTCAGAGAAAGGTCAGGTCGTGACACCTATACCCGCAGAAGCTCTCCCACTAACAATAGGCAATAGATTGTATGCGGGTTTTGGAATGTGGCTGGTTGGACATCTGATGTTTTAAATGATAATTTTATTGTTCGTGAATCGCTTATAAACTTTTTAAATGTTGACATTATTGGCGTGGCTGAATCTCATCTTGTTGAAGACGATGTGCTATGTATTGATGATTATACATGGTTTGGGCACAATAGGTTAC
This sequence comes from Gibbula magus, assembly GCA_936450465.1. Lineage (NCBI taxonomy): Eukaryota > Metazoa > Mollusca > Gastropoda > Trochida > Trochidae > Gibbula > Gibbula magus. Next base: position 12,056,051 of record OW388290.1, on the reverse strand, counting down.
AACTGCATAGAAGCGCTAAGTGTGGTTCTGGCGGCGTTGGGTTTTTAGTTAAAAAATCGATTTGTGATGTATATAAGGTGAAAGTTTTAGACAATACCCATGAAGGTATCTTATGGTTGCAGCTGAATCATAAGACTATCCCTGACTGTCAGTCTACATTCTGTGTGTGTTACCTGCCACCCGAGAATTCTACTCGACATGTTGATGCGTCAGACTTTTTAGATACTTTACTGTCTCAGGTATACTTATACCAGTCACAGAACATCAGGTATATATGCGGAGATTTTAACAGCAGGTGTGCAAATCTACGTGACTATGTGGAAGGTGTCGACTTCCTACCTGACAGAGACTACATTGATAACACATTGAATAACCATGGGCGTTTGTTTTGTGATTTTTTATGTAATGCTAATATGTGCATTGTGAATGGTCGAAAGGGAGTGAATGATTTTACATTTGTAACCAATAGAGGTAATTCTGTTGTTGATTTTTGTGTATGTAATTATGAGTGTTTAGACAGTATTAGTGACTTTCGTGTTGTGCGACCTAATGTGTTGGTTGATGAGGCGGGGCTTGTGGGTGTGTTAGACGCTGAGGCGGTGAGTAAACTGGACCATTCTGTCTTAGTGTGGACTATTACCCTGGACTCGTATGTATACGATACCCCGGTACAGGATGATGGTGAGGGGTCAGGTTATATCATGAAGTGTGATACTAATAATGTACCTGATAACTTTCTTACGTCTGAAGTGAATCGTTATCACATAGAGAGCATAATATCAGTACTTGAGTCCTCTAATCAACAACAAAGTGATATCGACGATGCTTTTAACTTATTTCAAGAAACTGTTTTATCTGAAATGTATAGTGTGTTACCAACGAAGCGTGTTTTAACTTCTACCAACAACTCTAAGCGACGAAAAGTAAAGAAAGCGTGGTGGACTGAGACACTAAGTGAGATGTGGAATGATATGTGTGGAGCGGAGCGACGTTGGTGTAAAGCTCGTGGTCCCAAGCGTGTTAATCTTAAGGCGAGGTATGTGCACAGGCGTTCTGCTTTTGATAAGGCAGTTAAGCAAGCTAAACGTTTACATAGAAATAAGACTATTAGGGAAATAGAAGATATGTGTGAAGGTGGAAATAAGGAGTTTTGGAAAAAGATTGGAAGGATAGGAGTTGGGAACGACAGAAGGAAGAAGATCCCCATGGAAATTATTACAGAGGATGGAGAGGTTTCAAGAGACAAACAGGTTGTATTGGATTCATGGGCCCAAGCGTATTCGACACTTCTTAACAATAACGTGGACACCAGTGAGGAGGGACCGATCCATCACAGTGACGTCACGGATGTCAACCCTCATCTAAACGAGCAAATATCCGTTCAAGAAGTGCACTACGTTTTAACCCAAGCTAAAAGGAATAAAGCTCCAGGATATGACGGTATTCCAGTTGATGTGTTGAAGAATGAGCAATGTCTTAGGTTTCTACATAGAACTTTTAATCTTTTTTTTCTTGGTGGTAAGATGCCAACTAGCTGGTCAAAAGGAATTATTAATCCCATACCAAAGTCAGCAACTGAGGATTCCCGTGACCCATTGTCGTACAGAGGTATAACGCTTGCCGACTCATCCTACAAGCTGTTCTGTGGGGTTTTAAACAATAGATTAACTGAACATGTTGAAGACGCTGATATTCTATGTGATGAACAGAACGGCTTCAGAAGGAGAAGATCAACTACAGAACATATTTCTGCTGTGACGTCTATTATAGAGACACGAAAGAGTATGGGGAAACAGACGTTTGTTGCTTTCGTGGACTTCAAAAAAGCATACGACTCCCTTGATCGAGATATTTTGTGGAATAAACTGAAGAACATCGGGATTGAAGGAAATATGTTTAACGCTATTGTGTCCCTGTACAGAAGTGTTCAAGCGTGTGTACGGATAAACGGGTCTTTTACGTCATGGTTCAACGTCAAGAGTGGTCTACGCCAGGGTTGTCTGCTCTCCCCACTTTTATTCAATATTTATATCAATGATCTTTTAACTACCCTAAATGCCCTAGGAGTTGGTGTAACTGTGGAAGACCAATGTATTTCTGTTCTGGCGTATGCGGATGACATTATTCTTCTTGCAGAGAGTGAGCATGACTTAAATAAACTTCTTAGCGGTCTAAACCAGTGGTGTTCCTCAAACAAGATGACAGTAAACCCCACTAAATCGAAAATTGTGCATTTCCGTAACCCTGCAGTTGGAAGGACTAAATGTGTTTTCCAGTGTAGTGACACTAACCTAGAAGTCGTTGAGAGTTACTGCTATCTTGGACTGCTTTTAACCGAACACCTAGACTACACTCGGATGGGAACTGCAGTGGCTAGCGCAGCAAGTCGGGCCCTTGGACTCCTGATATCCAAAAGTAAGATTCTCGGAGGGATGGAGTATAGAACATTCACTAAGCTATATGACTCAATGGTGTGGGCAACGATAGAGTATGGTGCTGCAATATGGGGAACTCATCACATCCCAGCTATCAACGCTGTTCATAACAGAGCTATGAAATATTTTATGGGAGTCAGGAAATCCACACCAAACAGTGCTGTATCCGGAGACATGGGGTGGGAGCCACCGGTTGTACGACTATGGAGAAGTGTTGCTCGTTTCTATAAACGTTCATGCGACCAGGACACTAGTAGAATATCTTTTAAAGTTTTCAAGTGGGCGAATACAGCAGCTGCATCGAATAAGCGGAATTGGAACCAACGTGTACATAAGAAACTGCGAAGTTTACAACTGGAGCATTTTATCCCTATTGAAAACACTTTTTATATACGTTTTGTTGTGAATGAAGTCGGAGGAAAGATAAAACATAAATTTTTAGAAGACTGGACTAATTCGATCAACCAGGAAGAAAGTAAACGTGGATCCGGACATAACAAACTTCGTCTCTATCGACAATTCAAGACCTTTTATGAAGTTGAACATTATCTACAGAGTCCCTTACCGCGTTCTAACCGTCGTGCTCTTGCTTTATTCCGTTGTGGAGTGGCCCCGCTTCGTGTTGAAACAGGTCGCTATAATAATTTACCATTAAATGAACGGGTGTGTTTTAACTGTCATGACTGTGTTGAGGATGAATGCCATGTTTTATTTCATTGTCCTTTATACAAAAGTATTACTGCTAGCCTTTTAAGTAATTGTACAAAAATTTGTGATAATTTCAATTTTTTATGTGATGTTGATAAGTTTTCTTTTATGATGTCTCATCAGGATGTACTTTTTATAGCGGCCAAAACCTGCAAACTTTTACTTGATAAACGGAGGGATATTTTATACCACAATGTTTAATCTTCGGCTTGTATCTTTTATTGTACTTTATATTTATCTTAAATTGTGCAATGTTTATTTTGCCTTTTAATGTTGTATGAACACGTGTATATTTTAGTTGTATAGTCTCTCATAACCCTAAATGGGTGGCTCGGATACTCCATTTATTGTACTGTATATATGTTTTAATGTACGAGGTGAGACTTTAATAAATAATCTGTCTGTCTGTCTGTCTGTCTGCATTGTGTGAGCTCTGTTGTAAGGCTGTCACAAGAGATGGAAGGGGGCGGGGTGTTGGAGAGAAGACTGCCTCTTACAAGTAGGAAGCAAATCTAAGTTAGTTTCAACTTGTGAGAAGCCAACTTCCAAACGCAAGGCATATAACTATTGCCAGTCTCCGTCGCTGACTGATCTAAGCCTTGCAGTATTAGTCTCGCTTATCCTTATCAGGGGCGGATACAGCTTTATGAGTTGGAGTTGGTGGGGGGGGGGGGGGGGGGGGGGGGGGGGGGGGGGGGGGATGCACATAATATTGCAACGAAAATTGTAACAATTGCGAAAATTTAACAGACATGAAAATTATTTCTTTTTGTATGTGACGTATGAAAATTTTTTGAAAATATGTATATTAATAAATGATATATATAACTATTATTATGCACAACATACTCTGTCATCTTCCTTTGTAAGTAATAAGCTTGACCTGTTTTAATCCTCTACTCCAGTAATCGTCCATCCCCTTCTTCAATCAGCTGTAGATGTTTTGGCATGTAGAAGTTTTGGCAAATTACATTAAAAATATCCTGGGCTGTTCCATTATAAAAGAGGTAATTGCATATTTCTGCCCCATTTTGTAGGAGTTTTGGCATGTAGAAGTATTGACATGTAGAAGTTTTGGGAGGTAATCCTTTCTTCCTGTATATATAATCAGGGGTCCGACCGACCAGGACATGAGTCACACAGTGGGGCAGTAGGGCATTCCAATGACTGTGTATCTGTCAGCCCCTGCTGCATCAACAGAAGTCGCCAAGCTTATATAAAGATAACATCAAACTGTCTTGGACGAGTACAAGTATGTGCGATCGTGATTGCAACTTCCCAACGGAAGGCATAACTCTTGCCAGTCTCCACCACTCACTGGCTGATTTCACTCTTGAAATATTTCTTAATGTTTCCGTGCTAGGAAATCAGAGCCCACTATACATTTCAGGTGCAGCCTTTCACTATCTTAAAACGGAAAAGCGAGAGAATACTGTAAGCCTTAGTAATAGAAACTACCAAGGGTAATGCCTTGCGTTGGGAAGTTGTCAAGATTGAGGATTCTACATAAGATAAGATAACTATTTATTGCCCTGGGAAGGGAATTTGCATTGTCATGAATTGAGCACAAAGGAAATACATAAATATGTAACAAGATATAAAAAGGCTAAAATGGAGAAATATAACAATTAACAATAATCACAAGGTATGAAGATATGACTCAAGGTGTAATTAGATATTTAAATAGTGAACCGTTCATGGAATAAATGACATCATTGTGCGTTTCAACTTCACGTTTCATTTTCAACATTTTCATTGATTTGGTACTCGATATAACGATATAACTATTCCTGATGGAGGCAGTTCGTAGCTGCTATTCAGGTGATGCTCGGTATCTGATAGTACCTGTTCTCCAAGAGCATGGGACGATAAGAATAAACTGATTCTAAGCTATCAAATTGCATGTCTCCCTGATATTGTTCGTGCAATACTTATAACTTAGTCTACATTTATCCTGCAAAGTCAAAATGCCACACCACATCTGTATGTTTAAACTGAGAACAGATTCGATACTACTTGAATAACATATTCATAACATATATAATATTTCTCTATTACACATGTTATGCATAATTTCCTGTAGTAAGACGTCTCTTAACGTGTGACTGGTCCCTTCAGTGATGCCCCGTTCAATATGACACCACAGATAATTGAATTATATACACGTTTATATTTGAATACGGACACAAACTGTGTGACCAGTGGTGGTCATGATTAATGATTAAAAAGTTTTAGAGGCATTTCGACCAAATTTTAAGAGAGAAGGTATTATAAATTCATGTTGTTATTCACATCAAATAAAAAAAAAGGCTAACGCAAATGTAAATAATTCTAAGAAAACCATCGGTGAAGTGTGTTTGCTTGTATTGTAATCAGAACAATTAATCGTTATCGTTATGTAAAATTGTGGCTGAAATATCGCCAAGCGGAACTCCACCTTCCTCTTTATTACGCTGCAACATTCACCATTGTTAGCGGTGACTGGTAAGCTGTATATATATATATGTATATGTACTTGTTTTGCCATTCAACTAATGCAAAAGCCGCTAAAGTTTGTTTTTCTGATCACATTATGAAAATCAAACTCTTTTTCCTGACAAAGCTGTATTTCGGAAATCAATATATTTATCAATTTCCGTTCTGTTCACAACTTTGCCCATTCGCTGTTATTACACAGACTACAACACATTTTTGCCGCCTTCCTCCGAGCTACGCAAAGTCTGAAAGATCCCCACACATCCACAAGGAATGTGACTTTTCCCAACCCATCTGCTGTGGCGTAAGTTGTTCTAAAAATAGGTAACGATTCGACGCCACGAAGTTGTACATTCAGGCCCGAAGACGAGGCGGTTCTATCCCCACACGGCTGCTGAGTACAAGTTTATATCGCATGGTAATGTTATGTCTTATTTCATCATTATGTTTTATAAGTGTCACATAAAGCTTGGACAATACTGGTCATAATATGGGACAGTTTTTAATTATGTAAGTAACAGTATGTGTGTGCTACATAAGACGACAAAATGCGCTGTTTAATCACTTGGGAGTTCACTCATCCGGTTTCCGTGTGACCTTCCGTAACTGGGCTTTGTGAGCTGGCTAAGCGAGCTGCGCGTGTGCAGAAGTGTTCCGACTCTTCGTCCTTAATTCAGGATGCATTCGACTTCTAAGTACTTTCTTTTGTGTAACTTCATTATATGTGTGACCCGTCCATTGTCCCAACGTGACAATGTACAATGACAGTGCATTTCAAGACCACTTATAAATTTAGGAAGTTTGTATTTAAACGAATAATCGTTACCTCTCCCATCGAGACCACACATACATAGTTGACAGAATAGGCTACATGGTAAGATAGAATGCTTTTTTTACTTTCACTTTGGCTCTTTCAGGAAATTAATCGTTTCAATTGTTTTTTTATACAAAATATTTCTTTCTTTTACTTACGTACTTAAATTTCCTGGCATGTAAACGATATTATTTCCATATGTTGAACTAGCAAATATTGCACGTACATTTTGAAGTAAGCACGTGGAGTGCGAGGCATAGTTTTAGTGCAATTAAAATGAGTGTATAATTAAAATGCATGTTATAAAATTGGTGTAAGACGAAATCTAGTTCTGACTCCCGTTGCACAAAACGACCTTACGACTAAGGTTAACCTTAGTGCCATCAGTTAACAGTGTACTAAGGCTACCTTAGTGACTTAAGGTTACCTTTGTGTTTTGTGCATTTTTGTATTATCTTTGCTTACCTATGAAACACAGTATTCTGTTTCAAAATCATCGATATCTTCTCTCTCAAATGTCAATAAACGATGAAGAAATATATCTTTAAATGAAGAATATGTTGTATCATGAATTGTAACTACACCACTAGTGTTTCATATTTCGTTTTGCATTGATGTCACATATCTTCAATACAATAGGCGTCAGTAGCGTATCGACTTTAAATGAAAGGTTGCGCTTTGTATTTCACAGAGAAAGTTGATGCACCCAGAGCTAGACCGTACATGGGAAGACCCAGAGCTACAGGTGGTGTATGCATAATATAGAAAACTGGAGAGAATAAGAGAAAAACAGGGTATCAGCAACCATGTCCTCGACCATTGTTAACTCGCTCATGATCAAAAGTCTCAACAGCAGTGATGCAGATAGCTTCAAATCCCTTCTCAACGACGAATGCGACGTAAGGAAGGTCTTGGACTGTTTCGCCAATACTGCGCTACACTATGCTGCTGAAAAGGGGGCGACTGATATTGTACGGCTTCTTGTGAATAATGGAGCTGATTTGAAGGCTACAAACATTCATGGAGAAACTGCCTTCATATCAGCAGTGAAACGTGGTCACCTTGCAGTGTGCAAAGTCCTTCTTGAAGGCGGCTGTACCGTCGGTTCCGATGAAATACTCAATATATACGGTCTGACTCCTCTGATGTATGCAGTGAGGGACAACAGGGTGGACATTGTTGAACTCATCTTGAGGAACTGCGACTGCGTGAATCAGACCAATAAGGGTGGACAAACTGCTTTGTTTGAAGCATGTCGCCTAGGATACCAACCATGCGCGGAACTGTTGCTCAGAGCAGGAAGTGACGTTGGTATTTCTGACCGACACGGACAGACACCATTGCTGCTGTCAATAAGAAATGGTAACTTCGATTGCGTGAAGGTCCTTCTACAAAATGGTGCCGATCCGTCTCAAATCGGCTGTACAGTCATTACAGGCCGGTTTAAGAAGTTGACGCCAATGTATGCCGCCTTGCTGTCTAGGCGTTTGGACATTGTGTCCATCTTGTGGGATGCCATGGCGTGTACAGAAGCAGAGTTGAAGAGCCTCTGTGAGGATCCTGCAATCGATCATAGCTTGAAGGAACCGGGTTCGAATATCAAAGACTGGTTGTTGCAGTGGTCTAGCTCCCCTAGACCGTTGGTAGACTCGTGTGTAAGACTTGTCTCACGACGAGTTGGTTTCACACCAGAGAGGGAAAGTCGTGTTAGAAAGTTAGGACTCCCGATGCCATTTGAAAACAAGATGTTGTTTCGAGAGTAATGATAACACGTAAACAATGAACATGCATAATCTTTGGGTTATTTTGCAAGTGGCGATGACACATGTAGATTAATAAGATGCTGTGTATTAAAGAAATTGGTGTTATGGAATAGGTAATTTCTAGACAACGAAACTTGACCAGGCTGTTTGCAGTGGACCACTCAACATTTTCACATTAACAACCAGCATGCTGGAAGTACAAACATGGAAGGGATTGTTAATACAATATGACTGTTTTCATTCCATCTATGTTGATGAGGACCACGGAGACGATAACACTCCACGATATCTCTTTAGTTTGAATTCTGTCACACCTTAAAATTGGTGCATCCTCGACAGTTCCAGGAGCAAAGTTCAGTACAAAGTTGCATTGAGTGTTCAGTGAACACTTCTAGATCTGGTATTGTTACTGATCGTGTCTCTTGTTGGTTCAAGACATACTAATTTTAATCGACCAACATTGACTAGAACGTATCGCACGCACAAACTGACATGGTACCTGATTTGACGTACCCGAGACAATGCTGTTTTCCAGAAGTTTATATACACCGTTTATAGTTCATTACCTAATCATGCGTCTCCACAGGAATCTACAGTCGAACATGTTTAATGCGTTCTATGTCGGATATATTTCTTTTCAATCCTGAACGATCTAGACTTGCTAAATGTATATAGACTTGCTTCAACGTTTACATGCATTTGAAGTTTTGTCAATACCACAGATTACTGTATTCCACATCTATTATTTGCATCTTAAAGTACTGTTTGCATTGAACTTTAACAACCCTTTGTCTTAGTTTATAATGCATATAACATTATACATGCTACATGTATATGACCATTTAATAAACTATTTTTTCAAGTGTTATTCTATGTTCATGTGTATTTATCCATCACTGATCTTCAAATATTTGCTATAACATTCTGGTGTTAAATGTCACAACCCATTCTTTCCTATAGAGGTAACTCCCTTCAGACTTTCTATTGATAGGAAATCTGAAGGGAGTTACCTCTGTGGGAAGAGAATGATGGCCACGACCCTATGATTTTGTAATCAAATCTCCATAACAAGGAAATCATTACGGATGTTCACCATACAATCACGCATCCTGATAACCTAGATCGACACAAAGCTTGAGATAATTTTAGGTTACAAACGGCGAACGTTTGAACACCATTTACAATATGAGTAATTTATTTCCTTCATTTTGATACACTTGTCAGTGGTTGATACATTACAAAGATAGAATGATATGATACATCATGACAAAATTGTTTATACTGGGGTAAGCGCATATAATGTGTGCTACATTTTAACTTCCTGTAATTATATATGGTGAAAATTTTGTTTAAACTTTTGATATCCATGACGAAATGTGCCGCGTCGTTTATAATATCATGCGGCTCGCCATAATAATCTAACTCAAGTTAGGAGTGGGAATGTTCTGTTGGGGGCTCTATTATTCTTACCTGAATATTCTGATGGTTTGACATTATCACTTGGTGAACCACGCGATGAACATAAGTCATTATCACTTAGTTTCATTTGCAACAAATTTATACATATAATTTACTTTTCTCAGAACTTTCAACTTGATTGAAATGACTATTCTGCAGGTAGCGTGCCATTGGACACTTCTGATCCGGGAACATGTTTGTGTATTCCATTTCTGGTTGGTTACTATATAGCTTGTCTTGATGAACTCAGTGCATATATGATTGTCAGATTGTATGCATATGTCGCGTCTATAATCAGCGTTATGTCTTTTGAATCAGTTGCTAAATGACCATTTCACAAAGATAATATCTATGATTGACTGTTTGTATAAGCCTATAAATGATTAAGTAGGTATAAAATAATTCATAGTAAATATAGAAAGGTTAATATGATTTGATAAACACTACAATATTGAACAACAGAACAACATTAGATGAATATCGGAACAATGTGACTTCATCTTGAAGATATGAAAACTAAATTTCAACTCGAAATCAAGGTAGCATATGCCGGTCTACAGCAGCACTAGTCCCAATGCGGTAGTGTCATTAGAAAGAAAGTTTATATAAATATTAGGTTATTCTCTTTTATAAAATAGTCTGAAATAAGTCATGGTGTTTTCAGCCCAGCTCAAATTTGCCCCATTCAAAGAGGCCGAGCGTGCCCAAAACGAGCATACCAAATAATGTCGATTGATACGTATTCATTGAACACCGATTACCACAGTGCCAGTTGCATTTGGCAATGTTAGCTCATCATATGGGCTTATGGTATGGCAAGGCGTCCGGCGTCCGTCCATCCGTCCGTAAACTTGTTGCTCTTTGATCTTCGTCTCCAGAACCAATGACCCTAGAGAGCTGAAAAGTTGTGTGCAGACTCCTTGGCTAAAGGGGATTCTAAATTGTAGATTTGGGGTCACAGGGGTCACGACTATAAAAACCTATTTTCATCTTCAGTTCCAAAATGTCTAGAGAGCTGAAATGTTGTGTTCAGACTTCTTGGTCAATGGAGAAATTGAAATTGTAGATTTGGTGTGCCTGTGACCCCTCATATGAGCATTGCTCTGAGATTGTATGTGCTCTTCAGTCACATAAACAGTCAGTCACGAAATAGATATCAACATAAGATTAATATCTACATTATGGACATCTTGTGAAATGAGAACTACTGAATGCCATGTGAACTGAATGTTGTGACGAAAGGAATACATTGAAGAGGAATTAAAGAAATTGTTTATTTTACATGAGATAAGTGAACTGAATATGACTGAAAACAACATGAGACTGTAAGAAGTATACTACGTAGCTCCATGAGATTGTGGCACCACACCTATGTCCTATTTTCATCTTCTTCTCCAATACAGAAAAATAATTTATAAGTGGGGGGAAAACAACGTCTAAAATATATAATTCTCTGGCTGTGAGTTCAGGGTCTGAATGTTATGTAAATTGCATTGTGTTGACCTGGGGAGTGACCACTCCCTGGTAGAAAGATGCAAACAACAGCTAACTTTCAGGTTACTTTAAACTTCTGTGCATTGTTACGGACTGTGTGTGGGACTGGTTTAGTCTTACACTCAGACTCTGAAAAAGATTTTGTTTCATAAAATATCACCATTTTATTAAATATTGAAACGGAGCCTATGAGAAATGTAATAAATGTTGACATTTCCAGAATACAAAAAAAGAATGTTGAATTAATGTGAAACCATGCAATTTTGATGATACATTTTAAATTTGGTGATTTATTATTATTATACCTTATTATTTGATATCTTAATCTTTCCTTAGAGATAACGAATAACAAATCCTGATGAGCTTCAGAGTCAATGGCTCTATTTTTAACTGTCAGAAAAGCAATAGTTGAAAGAAATGTGTAATAACAGTTGGACAGACGCAGTCAGGGGTCGGACTAGCCCAAATTCCAGGACCATGAGATTGAGATGGAAGATCAGGTGATCTGATTCACCGTTGTTGATGTCATCCGAAACCGTGTAGTTAACGTTGATAAAAATAGAAATAGACAATGATAACGTTGAATCAGGAATTTAAATTTACGAGTCAAGTGAAGAAGGCAAACACCTCTTAGTGACAATCAATATGTTTCTAACGACCTTTCGTAACCTATTGGATGAAAGCGCTAGATATATTAGCAAACGACGGGTTGCCTGTTCGAACCTCTGGTCACAAAATACCCAACACATCCATACTTGACATGCGTCTATTCAGAAACACAAAGACAAAACTAATCACAAATTCTTCACAAGGAAACGGGTTAGCTGCATTTCTATATTTCAAGACACGTTTCCCCCTGAAAGGGTTGGGTAATTGCTAGATTAATAGCTTGTGAATATCATATACGGAGCAAAACAAGTCGTAAACCGAAGAGAATCTTACATACACATGACATTTCCTGTCTGTTATATACATAGTTAAGTGTAGGTGTAATAACATATACCCTGAAAGAATGAGTGTTAGATAAGGCGTGCCTACTTACATAGATACATAATAATTGACTTTGATTGTACGGTGTTGTTCCCAAGTTGAGACTTCGTTTTTCTTCTACAATATATCTAGTAAAGTTATACCTGAACAGAATACATCAAAATACATTATACAGCAATCGAGTTGGACGGAATACAGATCACTGCTTTAGACGAACCCATTGACCTGTGTGCTCTTAGATCCCATTAGTCATACTTAATCCATGGTCATGACGTCACTCTATTGTGTTATCAGTTGTTTATGTAATAGAGAATGCATTCAGAGCTGTGGATTCGTTAAAAATAATCAACGAGCCCCGAAATAATCAACTTAATCCATGTATGACGTCACGAAACATGTATATGTGATTATTTTACATTTGAAACAGTATATTTCAATTATGGGACATCAAAAGCAAGTATTTTGCAAATTCCGGTGCTCATTCATCGGATATGGTACAAGTAGCTGCGACCCTCATGAAATGGATTCTTCCACGCACGTTCAGCGCAAAACTTCCACGCGAAGCGATGTGATTGACAGCTAAAACTCTGACTTTCCATGCCTTCCGTGTGTTAAAAGTCTTGAATAGAACGCGGGATTCTTACTGACAAACAATCCTAAGGTTTCTAACTGCGTCTTGTGGCCTTATAGCTAGAAGCGCTGACTACCAAGCAAAAGGTTGCATGTTCAAATCCAGGTTCATGCATTAGAAAAAATAATTTGTCTAGTTGAGAGATCCTATTCAGATACACCAGGACAAAATACATCAGTCTCGAAAAAAGTATTTGATTAGCCATTACTGATAATGTCTATAAAACCTAACACCCCTTCCGACTGGGACAGTCAATGACCAGTAGATTCCTAAATAATAATCAACTGATAACACAATAGAGTGACGTCATGACCATGGATTAAAGGGGCAGTAGCACGTTTTTTCCCTCAAATAAGTCGATGAAATACATATGAAAACTAATTTCACCAATAGTAAAACACCCTTCTCTCTTCGGATAATCAAGTTAAAAATGAGTGTTCATGGCTTAGTAAAGCCATGGGCATCGTTTTTGTCGTTCGAAATAATAAAATGTGTTCACAATATTTGCTTTGCTTTATACGCAACGCCGTTATTACTACTACGGATAATTGGTTTGTGTAATAAGATGTTTTACCCTCTAAAGTAAATTTAAATGACACTAACTATCATTACAAACAGGAAATTTGAAAAAATAAATTTTAGAAAAAAACGTGCTACAGCCCCTTTAATATTTAGGAATATACTGGTCTTTGACTGTCCCAGTCGGGAGCGGTGTACATGTAGTTGTCCAACAAAGTACTGCCGCATTCCAAAATGCTGTTCACCTAGTGGTGTATCTCAGTGCATATAGCATGTGAGTAGACAGAAGGGTGCAACTTTTCAAAATTCAAATTTGAATAATTTTCAAATAAAAGTTTTCATATCTATCTATCTAAAATAATTTTTAAAAAACATTGAGCGAGTGTAAGAGGAGAAATACATGTACGTGGTGAATGTTTGACCCAGTTGATATTTCACGGCACTCACAAACATAAGTAGGTGAACAAAGCTCCTGGATGCAGGCAGGTGTAGGTGGCGCGTCAAGTTGATACTGTACAGGATGAGTAGTTGTCCTTAACCTTTCTGTATAAAGACCATCTCACCACAATATTGTAATGTAGGCTGTCTCATGGGTATTATTATTTCCTTATTCTTACTAAACGTGCAACCACGTTTTATCAATGATGTTACCCCCAGAATTACTGTCAGCGTGGAACGCTCGATACACAGTATTACGAATCCCATTATTATCAATTACAAAGACTGCCTCGAATAAAATTCAGTTGATCATGATCATTGTAGATCGCTTTATTGCAGAAGTAATCATCCATACAGGCGGACGCAGAAACTTTCACTGATTTATCCTGATTTACGTATGTTCAAAGGGGGGTGGAACAAACAGTTGAACCAACCCCTCGCTCCTCGAATGACGCACTTATTATTATGCATAATAGTACTAATTTGATAGTTAAATACCATTGGCAGAAGATGCAAATGGTGTGTTAATTTGTAAATAGGTGACGAATCCTAAATGATACACCAACATTGAAGCACCGATATTATCCTACAGCTGCGTACTGAAGTTTGTACACATGCAGATGTGTCTGAGTGCAAAAATCATGTAAATTGTCGTTCACTGTAACATTAATAAAATTATACAACAAACAATGACAGTGAACCATCATATATCCATGTGTAAAACAATCATTCTCACACTTATCTTGTGATCGTGTGCACGGCAGTGGTGCATGTTTATGAAATTTGGCATAATGAAATAGACAGAAGGGGTCAAATTATATGAAACTTCCAATTTCAATAATTTTCAAATAAAAGTTGTCATTTTGACTTAATGAGAACAAATTCAACACAAATACATTGGATGAGTATAAGAGGACATATGTGATGCATGTTACACCCAATTGATCACTTATTGTATATTTCACAGAAGAAAATAAATACTGCAGTTTTGAAAATATTGACCCCTGGTCACTTCAAACAGTTGCCAAAACTGTAACTGTTTACTATGAGATACCAAATCAGATTATGTTATGGAACACTAAACTGTCTTCTTATAATGCAAAGCTGATCGATCTAGTTTTCGCGTTGATACGATGCTTCAAAGACATGCCAAATTATATGATATTTGCACTAAAATAAACAAGTAGGTGAACAAACTTTCGGTACGCAGCTGTACATTAGGTCCCTATGTCCTAGTTTTGTTTCTATGTTCCTATAAACGTAGTGAATGAAGGTAATTTAATTAAGGTTTTTTTATTATCTTTTTTTTATAATCAAGAAATAATCTTAATTATCATTTAACTTCAAATAGTCATTGGGAACGTTACCAGAGGGACAATGATAGTCTATCAACCAGGACATACTGATACAATGTGCGTTGTCATCTAAAGGAACAGTTGGTACACAAACATATGATGCAACTGTACTGGTTTAAGAAGTGATTTGTACCGAGTTTATCGTTTAGATAAATTACCTATTGATAAACGTTGCTAATCTAATACTCTATATTGCCAGCCTATTTGTTTACGAAGACTTATCAAGGAGCACTTGTTCACCAGATTTAAGAAAGGTTGATAAGTGACAGATTTAATCCTGCTATAGGTCACACGCGTACTTACAGATATGGATACAAGGCAGTACCTGCCAGGCAGGTGCGCGTTTAGTTTACATACAATCCATTTTATTCACTTATATATTGAAACTTTCGTTCGGTTCATGTTGGTGTCTACTCCAACTGATTGAACGAGTCAGAACATAATGCAATGTTTTGTCTCCGTTATTTAAAAAATAATGAAGCTAAGGCCCGAATTTATTTTGTATTTTTAAGGAATGGGGAGTTACGAGAAAAAGCCAGGAAATGTTGCATGTTTATCAAAACACGTTAACATCCTATTTATTTAAATTCTCTGAACTGATGCAATCAGTAAATTTAGGTGCAATATCTAACATCCAACATAAGCGGGATGTCCGTCTTTAGAAAGCCTCGTGTACGATGTATACAAACAGGATCTTACATGCGTCCTGTGTGGCAACCTGCACACCTGTGAAGACCGGGGTCACTAACGAGGACATTATCTCACACTAAATTTAATATGTATTTGACTGTATGATGTTGATATGCTGTGTGACACATTAATAAATTAATTTTCTTCTTCTTCTTCTTCTTCTTCTTCTTCTTCACTAAAACACTGCATATACGTCCTCGGACTCACATTGATTTCCAAAACGTATGAGAGCCATTAAAATTATAAATGAACCATAATCGTCGTAAATAAATATCAAAACATTTCTTTAAAATATTAAACATTAATAAAAGAAGAGAAAAACAATAAAATTGAATGATTCCTAGAGCGTCGCTGGATACTGAAGTTACACAACATGTCCTGCACTGCGATTGTAAAAAAAACAACAACTGATAATTGACACATTATAAGTTATTGATATATGATAAACAAATCTACAGCACCATTAGAGAGAAATTGACTGATAATATTCTGAATGATTTATTTTGGGTAGATGTGAAACTTGTGAATACGAGATGTAGTGTGTACTTAGGCACAACCTAAACACATCGTGGATCATTTTCTTCTTACAGACCTATGCGAGAGAGAATGGCCTTGGTAGACAAGGTTGACATTGCATAGACGCACCTTTGTTTAAGAAAGATCTTCAAGCTGAAGCTTATGAACTGTGACTCACCGGGTTATTCTGTCAAACAGTGCATATTTCAAAGTCTCTTTTAATGTAAACCATGTTCATACGTTTCATAAGTTTAAACACTTGAACCTGCATGTGTAAATTGATGGAGAGTGGCGTACATGTCCATTGATAGAGTTTTCTTTCTCTTAGAACAGAACCTAGCTGTTATATACGCATACACGTAAATGTGTATTATGATAGAAATTATTATATATATATATATACCTATCTCTTTTAGGTGAAAATACTCTCTGTCAATATAAATATCCGTGACTTTTATCCATGTACCCATGCAAATTCCCTATCTTTATTTTGTAAAAATATTCTCTCTATCAATGGACATGTAATGGCCTTTATTTATGTACATATACACATACCTATCGGTTCTAGTATAGAACAACTGCTCTCTATCAATATACATATTTGTGATTCTGGTCAATGTTAAATAAGAATCGGTATTATGTTCGTGAAGAAAAAGAGTAAACATCAGATGGGTTTGACTGGATCAATCTTCTTTAATACGATGAGCTCATTTCGACCAGTATATCGGTCTTTTCAAGTATATACAATAGAGAGTATTTACGACGTAAACGAACTCGGATGCTTGTGTGGAAAGACCGAAACGGAAAGGGGATCGATGTGTAATGTTCATATACAAATGGTAATCTTGTAAGACAATTTTGGGAAAATTACATAGCAAGAGACCTAGTTACATTTGCATATGATTTTGGACGGAGGCGATTAAATCTGTCGTTGTCACCGCTGTTCTTTGTCAAAGTATTGTCCTGTGATCACGGTTCGTCCTGTATAGACGATAGTAGAATCATTCAGCAGAATCTTCACATAATGATGGCTTCAGCAGATACAATATATCCTCTGCTAAGCGCCCCTCAAAGACTCCGAGAAATAAAACGCATTTGTCAAAGGTATAATGTTTTTATCCCTCCATTGTAAGTTTATTATAGGCCTCTCTCTTGTTTCTTGAACAGATTATTTATCTCCGGCGCTTTATGAGGAGACCGGGCGCTTATTGGAAATCCGGCGCTAAATGAAGATCGGAAACTTATTGAAGACCTGGCGCTTATTTTCAAGAAACAGGGTAACCATTGAGGTAAATGAGGACATTTCTCTCACTTTTATGTGCTTCATGTATAACAAAATGTAACTTCAGCCATTAAAATTCACGTGTATATATTCATTTATCAAGTTTTATTTTGTTTACGTACAAACTTTATTGAATTCTCATTCAGTTTTTCTCAAATTCGGATACATATTTTGACAAAAATCACATTTATTTGAGAAATGGATTCGGTGTTCAATTTGTATCATACCTTTTCCTGAGGAGAAAGGTTTATTAACTTAGTGGGCGTTGTAGTAAATACATGTTTATCAATATCCATCTTTATATGTGTATATTAATCTTCTGTCACATCTATAATTTGAAATTTCAATTTCAGGCTAAACTTAACAAAGATTAATACGCAGGCAGAAACTTTAAAGGTATATCCATTGTGTTGTTGGGGGTCAAATATGACAAACGTTATCAATGGTCTTATTTTATCGAGAAGTATCAACTGTTACCGAAAACAACCATTTTAATGATACTCGTCTTAGTATATTGATTATATGAAGGTAAAAGTAGTGATTTCTGATCGAAAACCGGACAATGCACTGCGTGTGGCGCGCGCCAATGAGTCAAACGTAATTTTGGAATCTTATTTACACCAGACAAAATAACAAATTTGGTTTAATAATGTTCAATAGGTCATATAACTACTGTGCATGTAAATAGTACGTTCACTTTCGGTTTCTACACATGCATAATGATGTTACTCGATTTTAATTGGAAATAGTAATTATGATATGTTTGGCGATTGGGGATGAATATGCAAGCTATGTGAATTTGTTTGTATTGTAAACAGAACATATGGTGTGTTAGTAGTATATAGGGTGGTGTCAGACGGTGGGCCAACCGGATCTGAACCGGATCAGCGTTAATTTATGCAGCGTAGCTCATTAACAAGCTAATGTATGCATGACGTCACAGCTCAGAACGGTTAATGAGAGTCTTAGCTATTCAATGTAAGTATCTTTATGAGTCCAGCAATCATCATTAACGAGAAACAAAGCTTTTAATGAGACCACCCCCCTTTCAGAATAGTCAAAAGGGGAGGGGATTCCCCACAAGTGATGAGTATGATCTAAAAATAGCTATGACGACGAATCTCGCAATACCTGTAGATAGGCGAGTTTACCCATCGTCACGGCTAGCCAATTTCTTTATGAAACCTCACAAAGAATTAGGATTTGAGCGGACGTTATACAAAGCGTGATAGCTTATATAAATAAAGGGTGTTTCTAGAAATGACATCTTAAATATAGAGGTCACCCGTGTTGTAGCAAGACAGATTTTATATGAAAATTTAATACTTACCTGAAGGTTTAGATGGTGATAGAGAAAGCAAGCACAAGTTAAACATCTAGTTTGATAATACTTATATCCATTCAAAAACATAGCTAAAAACCAAATATTCATTGGAAGATCTTTAACATTTATGTGAAAAGTGAATAGGCTATTTTATTTCAACTTTAGATGGCTAAGTTAGAAATGTCTGTGCTGTGTATGTATATACATTAAGCTGTCCCCCGTTTTCACTAATCCTATTTTGACATGTGTTAGCATTTGATATCTCCATCATCTAATAAGCTTCTAAGCTGTTTTTATGAAACTAGTAACATGTTATCATGGTAGTTATTACTGATATAAGGTGGAATGAAGGATGTCTCGTCAAAAACCTATTTTATCATCATAGAACTCAAGCATGTTGAGACCTTTAACCAAGTAACTACATCTCGGCTTGTCAATTTAATGTTTGCTTGACCAGTTTCATTCATTCATTCATGGCTGTATGTTTGCCACTCCGAGAGGTATTTCATTTATTCAGTGAAGGACTGTCGTCAGATCGCTGTTCTGCTTTTTATTGACGTAGCTTACCTTTAAGCGAGACGGTATGAATTAATTGTAAAGCATTCATGAGTAAGTCTAGGCACTTCCATTTCGCCTTCAATATACCGCTTCGCTTTCATATAGAATAGGTGTATTCGACTTACACCTTGATCTATGCACTATATCGGGGTATATGGCCCTCTCCATACATGATGTCACCACGTCCTATATCACGTGACCAGAGGCGGGGAATGTACAAAGTCTCCTGTCGAGTTTGATACCAATACATTAAGGGTTTGATACCATGACTCGAAAGAAGCTGAAAACTGACATCTATGTAGAGACAACTATGTTTGTGTTTTATACAACCATAGGTTTGCTGTTGAAATGATTGTATACGAATTATAATAGGTAAGTCTATAAAGCACGGGTAGTATTTGCTTCACTTGGTTTTATATATGTTCTATAACTCCCTGTCTGTTCCGAGTTTGAATATCATCCACATTGAGAACAAACACATACATTCTTGTAACATATTTATTCAATCTAGGCACAAGTCATTATATAACATTAAGTCATTAAATCATGATACAATTAAGTTAATCAGTCCATACATGTCAGGAACGCGTTTGACTTCACCTATTTCCGGATATAGGGTTTTACACAGGTAGAGGAAATATGATATTGTCTCTTTTGGATGCATATCTATCCTTTGGTCTCTATCCTATCCAATGTCCGTCGCCCAGGCGGTCCTCGCTCGATCACCCCTTTGACATAGAGAGAAACAGGTTTTTTCTTATCGTTCTTGTGGTTCTGTCTTAGGAGTGGGTTTGGTGATTTCACCACATGAAGCAAGCTTCGTTTATACATCCTGTCTCAGCAGAGGTAAAGACTGAACTAACAGTGGATGAGTCTACGCCTTCTGTAATAAATCAGTCCTGATCACTCTCCTCATCACCAGCAGCACTGCCATCTGTAGCCACGTCTGATTCCGTGTCAGTGTCGAATTCAGGCCTTTCCAGTCGAGTGAGAATGTCTTTCAATTTAGGATTGATAAAGCGTTTGATTTTCCCCTTCACCATGGTCTGTTCTGAGGACGGATCTATCTCATCCAGACTGGTGAGGATGGGTACAAACAGGGGAGCTTCTTTAAAATATTGAGTAAACTCGAGGACGCTGTTGAGACTGTCCATCAATTTAGTATCCCAAAGCTGTTTCAATTTTCTATCTATCCAGTCTGCCGTTCGACCCAGCCGCTTATATTTCGTCCTGTTGTCTGCCATGTCACCTTGATAAAGCTCATACACCCGCTTCCAGATACGCTGCAAGCCCACGTTTTGCCACTCCTCAGCTGCCATGTCGTTGATGGGTTTCCAGTGACGAGGTATTGGTTTTGAATCTTCGCCACCACTCCCTTTCTGTATGGGAAGGTCCCCATCCGAATCTTCATCGCTAATGTAGCGTTTTCGTTTTCTAGATGTCAATGCCTTGTCATTACCAGCTGGACACCAGGACTTGATGTGACGTTGTAAATCATGCATGTTGTCTATGAGTACACCACAATCGGCGCAAGCTGTAGCCATAGTGAAAGGCCCCGATTCTTCACTGCTCGTAGGGGAAGCTGTTTCGATGGGGTCGTCGAGAAACGTCTGTTCAGCAAGAAGATCTCGACCTGACTGATCGTCTAAGCCTGGTGGGATCGCTTTTATCTCTCGTTGGTGGTGGTCTTGAACTAACGTCCCACCCTGCTGATGACCTGTTGTTGCGGTGGTGGCTGGATGAGATGCCGAGATATTCACGTGTAACCTGTTCTTCTCGCTCGTACCAGGTTTAAGATCCACTGTTAAGTTTCCATAAGGCGTTTCCACCGCTGTTTCGTAAAGACTCATAAATTTAGATATATCCTCAGGGAATATTCTTCTCGCAAATACCTTAATCTGCTGTCTGTCCACGGGTGAATTAAATAAAGTCACATAATGAGAATTGAGAGCAATGTCACGAGATTCCTTACCCCTGGGGAACAGGTTTTGCAGGAGTAAAAAGATCAGTACATTTTTGTGATGTGAGGTTTGAGTGAACAGACGAGAGATTCGCTTGTCATTCTTGGCTTCAGCCAGGAAGTCGTCCAGGATCAACACGTTCTGCTTATGGGCATCGAAGTAATGTTCATCCTCGAGATTGTAAGGGAGTCCTTTCACAAACTGCACATAGGGTAAGACTTGAAGAATACGATCGTAGAGAGGTTGCCATACATTATAACACCAGGTGATATGGTCGGGCTGGGGCTTGATCAGTCCCCGTCGTAGTACGTTGAACATGAAGGTTGTCTTGCCCGAGCCACTCGGACCGACCAGCAGACCGTTGGAGGGGATCCCAAATCGGAAGGGTCGTTCTAGAGAAGGTGTGTGCGGATGCTGTAGTGATGAAGTCACCGGGGATGTCGTGAACTCCTCCGAGGGCGGCGGCAGCGTAGTGTACTGCACTGAGGGTGGCGGCGACGGCGGCGTAGTGAACTGCACTGAGGGTGGCAACGGCGGCGGCGGCGGCGGCGTAGCTGTGTTCAAGTGTATATTCCTCCTATGTCGATACATAACATCTTTTCTCGAAAAGGACTTCCCACAATCCGGACAGGTAGCCACCACCAACTCCATGGTGACCTAGAATGTATATGGAGTTAGTGTTTCTCAAGCTTCCTTTTATACCCTTGCCGGATCCGCTGTCGTTTCAAGGCAGCTATGGCCCTGTTCACAACGCCTTGTGTGGTCGAGATGTGTTTTATGTGAAGTCCAGTCGGTTTGCTTTGCTTACTCCTTACTTTAGAGGTAGCCTGTTTCGTTTTGATTTGTCTCTTCAAAGCACTCTTTGGTTTCCTGGGTTTTATGACCTTATCATGGGTACTGAAAATGTCCTTGGGTCTCACCACTGACGTTCTCTTCATTTTCATAGGTGTGATCTGTCTTCTGGTCAGAGAGAAATGAACGCCTAGAGCCTGTTGCGACCGCGTTTTATGCTGTCTTAGGGCTGTTACAAATACACGAGGGAATGTGACGTGATAGTTTTCTTTTCACGGTACATTTATCGCTGTGAACCAAGAAACGGTGGTATGTATATTTCAACTTTGTCCGGCAGTACACACAGGTAAAACATCCACTCACATCTTCCCCTTGAACATCAACGGGTAACAAGCCGAGACAGACAGTACATTGGAAGGACATCTTGAATCACACACACAGAGATTCTCTCCCCCTATGGCGGGATAGTTATAGTTTAAAATGAAGCGCATGCGTCGTGTAGATATAGTTGGACGCATGCTCAGTTGAACACAGTCTTGTTTACTCTAGAAAGAAATCTCTGTGATGATTGGATTGGTTATCCACAAAAGACCGTTTAGCCGAATGTTGCCCTTCTGGAGATGGTCTGTTTTCGCCTTTGCGTTTTATCATCTTGCTTCGCTTTGGAGATCTCTTAGTCTTTTGGCCTTCACGAGAGTTCTCGTCAACATTCGCTGGGGAAGTTATGGTGATGATACGGGAACCAGGTTGAGCTTTGCCTCCTTTCTGTTCCTCGCGTTGACGCTCAAAAAACTTTATAAACTTTTGGGGATCTGCAATATACGGTTTCCTCTCCATGATAAGTTGAGAACTGCGAACACCTAGTGATAACTGATCCGTTGTTGAACTATGCTGGAAATGAACTCAAAATAGATGTCACACACAATTTATATAGATCTCAGTTGACCTTGTTGTGCTTGTATAGATAATAGGGTTGGTATCTGCTCACTGTACGTCTCCCACTTGTATCACCACACTTTAAACACAGAAAGATAGGTATTTTAGGAGGTTCTCGACCACATCCAAACCAATTTTCACAAGTGCTGCATTCACATGAACGGCTTTCAAGCCTCTCAACCATACCCTCAACTTGACAAGTAGGACAAGTACGTCTTTTTCTCATAGTGTCCCTTGCGTTTTGATAGAGTTACTTTACACCTTCGAAGGTATACACCTTTCTGCCTCGATACATTTCAACCGTTTTCAGCTTCTTTCGAGTCATGGTATCAAACCCTTAATGTATTGGTATCAAACTCGACAGGAGACTTTGTACATTCCCCGCCTCTGGTCACGTGATATAGGACGTGGTGACATCATGTATGGAGAGGGCCATATACCCCGATATAGTGCATAGATCAAGGTGTAAGTCGAATACACCTATTCTATATGAAAGCGAAGCGGTATATTGAAGGCGAAATGGAAGTGCCTAGACTTACTCATGAATGCTTTACAATTAATTCATACCGTCTCGCTTAAAGGTAAGCTACGTCAATAAAAAGCAGAACAGCGATCTGACGACAGTCCTTCACTGAATAAATGAAATACCTCTCGGAGTGGCAAACATACAGCCATGAATGAATGAATGAAACTGGTCAAGCAAACATTAAATTGACAAGCCGAGATGTAGTTACTTGGTTAAAGGTCTCAACATGCTTGAGTTCTATGATGATAAAATAGGTTTTTGACGAGACATCCTTCATTCCACCTTATATCAGTAATAACTACCATGATAACATGTTACTAGTTTCATAAAAACAGCTTAGAAGCTTATTAGATGATGGAGATATCAAATGCTAACACATGTCAAAATAGGATTAGTGAAAACGGGGGACAGCTTAATGTATATACATACACAGCACAGACATTTCTAACTTAGCCATCTAAAGTTGAAATAAAATAGCCTATTCACTTTTCACATAAATGTTAAAGATCTTCCAATGAATATTTCGTTTTTAGCTATGTTTTGGAATGGATATAAGTATTATCAAACTAGATGTTTAACTTGTGCTTGCTTTCTCTATCACCATCTAAACCTTCAGGTAAGTATTAAATTGCTAATTGCTACAACACGGGTGACCTCTATATTTAAGATGTCATTTCTAGAAGCACCCTTTATTTATATAAGCTATCACGCTTTGTATAACGTCCGCTCAAATCCTAATTCTTTGTGAGGTTTCATAAAGAAATTGGCTAGCCGTGACAATGGGTAAACTCGCCTATCTACAGGTATTGCGAGATCCGTCGTCATAGCTATTTTTAGATCATACTCATCACTTGTGGGGAATCCCCTCCCCTTTTGACTATTCTGAAAGGGGGGTGGTCTCATTAAAAGCTTTGTTTCTCGTTAATGATGATTGCTGGACTCATAAAGATACTTACATTGAATAGCTAAGACTCTCATTAACCGTTCTGAGCTGTGATGTCATGCATACATTAGCTTATTAATGAGCTACGCTGCATAAATTAACGCTGATCCGGTTCAGATCCGGTTGGCCCACCGTCTGACACCACCCTATATACTACTTGTGTTGGAACGTATTAAAGCCAAATAAAATTTTATGAAACACAATGGATGCACCTTTAAAGTATTTAACCACATGGCTTCGATCGGACCACTTACGTAAGTGTTTGCTTATTTAAGTTGTCAGTTCTACCCGTCTGTCTAAAATATTCTCTCACCTACTTCAATCAAACAGTTGTGTAAGTCACTATCCTCAAAGTCGTAAGACAATAGAATTCATGTCTCTTTATTTCGAAATTGATGTACATCAGAAACTGATTCATAACATGTGTAAAATCTCCAACAATATAGATATACATTTTCTGTCAAAATGATATGACAATATTTACAAATAATGATTTTATAACAAAAACTTGTTTTGATGGCAACAGTGTATAAATTAGGTTATCCTTGTTATGTTCAAATAACTCAAGAATGAAAACTTCTGAATAAACTATAAAAGAACAAAAAAAACTCAATTGAATAAACACGTTTAAACTTAAGTTTTGTACCGTTCATTCACATATACACTTTGTATGCGACAATGGACTTTCTATGACTAATTCTAAGCTTTATAAATCCATCTAACTCATCTTCATATACAATCTTTGACTATATTATATGATAGACTTGATGGTCCTGAACTTTTCTACAAAGCAAATTAAACTACTTATATTAGACATTCGATTCAAAATTGCCATTATGGTATTTAATTATAAATTTCTTACGATAAATCCGACCATAACATTTCTTGAATTACATTTGAAACTTCCGCCCAGATTCGGAGATTCTGCGATATGATTTTATATATTTTATATATATGTTCATTTTACACGCATCATGTCCATTCATTTAAAATCTGATCTGTTGTATTAAAACTCCATCATAAATGACTAGTCTGGATGATTATAAGTTTATATAAAACATATTCCTGTTATTTATAGTCTCTCTCACTTTGAACTTCTGATCTCTGATCTTCATATTCCTTTTCTTGTATTCGTGTTTATAAATTGTTTCTCCACAATTTCAAAAACATACAAAGACATCCTAGAAAAGTTATCTGCACATGATTTCAAAAAAGCCGAGTCGGGATCCTTGGGTTTGTAAAGAAATAACTGGATGAAATCAGGTGTCCAAACAACATCACGAACGTCAAGTCGGACGCCATGTGACCATGTAGGGGAGATAACTCTGCTATCACATCTTTGTATTGACGGTATCTTTGTCGTCATAGCGTATCGTGTAACCGTCATTGGGACTCTTGGAGTCTGGTAGCTGAGGCAGTTTCTTGAGCGTGCCCTCCTGCCCAGTCTCGGGCTCGTGCTTGAGGTAGGTGTACCATCTGGCCACGAAGAGGAACACGATGAAGTCCAGGAACATCAGGCCTCCCATTAGGAAGAACAGGTTCTCTGCTTTACCGTCGTTGATGTCGTCAGGAAACCACGGGTCTAGGAAAAACAGGGATTAAGTATTAAGCATATCAGTGACTTGCAGAATTTGTCTAAACTCCAACGAGAACTTTTCCAACACCTGTTGACTGGAGTATGGGGAATGCAAAATTGACAACAGACTAATAAAAACAACTTATTTTTGCAGATTCTGAATCTTAATTTCATAACGTTCAATTAATGAACTCAGCTGATATATGATTTGTCAGTGATCCAATGCGGTTGCCTTTTGCTCAAAACGGGAGAAACTTACAAACACGTCTCAAAATGATTAAGTTAAATGTACAAATGATAATTTAATGATCTAAGAGTAATTTAACCATTCTGTTAAACTTATCTATGTTGACTTTCCTGACTTACCGCTCTCAGTAGCTTTTTCAACTATTTTCAAAATGGCGGAGGACACAAAACTGCCCAAACCGGAAGTCATCATGAAGAGACCTGTCAGTAGACCTTGCATGGAGCGAGGAGCCTGGGTGAACGCGAACTCCAGACCTTTGAAACAGATGAAGTAGATGAACTATTTGAAACTCAAATCAAGGAACAGATTTCATCAGAAATTCAGAAATTTAAAGCTAAAATTTCATAAGTAGCTCTGCATGGTAGGTAGTAAGGTATTTAAGTGATAATTGATACAAGCGTAAATAGAATTATGTTTCACAAAAACCATTCTTAGATGATCCTGAAATGGTAAATCCTACAAAACAAAATGCTTTGGAAATGTTTTGTAATGCCCTCAGAGCCACTTGTTTTGTTTTGTTTTGTTTTTGAAACAATATAACTTCATTGTTGAAGTGACTTTGTGGTGTGTATTCATTGATTTGAAGCTTAAAACTGTAACGCATCTCAGGAATACACTCAATAATGACTAAATATACCTGTTATGCTTGCAAACACTTCACTTGCACCTACAAAGGCATATTCGGGTGTCTGAATGAAGACCGACATGTGAGCCGAGTTGAAGGTCTCGTCTCCCAGAGTCTGCTTGATGAACCCGTTCTCTTCAATATCCTGCTTCCTGTAGATCTCTATCACTCCTGCCACGATCACAGAACACGACGCGAACACCAGACCAATACCTGTATGAAGTAATAATGAGGATACTTATATCGCGCCAAATCCACAACACTGGCGCTACACATTATTACCCTGGTATAAGGACCAACATAGTTCCTTTTCCATTCTCAACTCATTTGGGCGTATGCAGCCTGATCTACCAATTAAGGCGCTCGAAGATTATCTGTCACCTTCACTTTCAAACTAGGTACTCAATTGTACTGCTGAGTGAACAGAGGCACATTTCGAATAAGTATCTTGCAAAAG
Source organism: Gibbula magus (assembly GCA_936450465.1). Taxonomy (NCBI): domain Eukaryota; kingdom Metazoa; phylum Mollusca; class Gastropoda; order Trochida; family Trochidae; genus Gibbula; species Gibbula magus. The sequence goes on along the minus strand of OW388290.1, from coordinate 12,028,538 downwards.
GTGACACCTTGAGCCTTTCAACTCATGTCTCAGTAAGGGGCAGGGAATCCCCCTTCAAACTCTCAGTCTGTATCCAGCAGTGAGGCAACTATCCCATCCATCCAGCGAGCCACGCCCGTTGTTGCTGAACTTCACTGATAGCGGTCGACTGAGCTATGCACAGGACCACGTGCCACCACCTACACGTAATACTGCATGACGTATTGGATGGAAATCTGATGTAATAACAGCAAGACAGAGTAAATACAATGGATGGATGATATTTCGGGTAAAGCTGTGTATCGAAGCGACATCGCTATCTCAACAAGTCATTGGTTAAAATCTGTTTGATAACTTGGTCCATAAGCTATGTTTACATCAACGACTGTTACTGAAAAACGATCGCATATTCCTGTTGAAGTGTGTCATATGTGGCCCCTTGAATTGAACGACTTGGCCGTAATTCGATTTGTCAGTCTCTGGTACTAGACACATAATTGACAAAAAGTAGTTATCAGTAATTACAACACTTAAAACATGATGTAAAGCATTTTCTGACATTGTTTGGTCTGTGTAATCTTCTATGTCTAATGGTATGACGCATGTATATATATACATCGCTTTATGTAATGTTCACATGACATCAGCCTTATGAAGTTAGATATTGTTTATTACTTGGTATGTACTTATTTTTCAGGACACTGAACATACACGTGTGTCTTTAAGGAGCGTGGGCTGTCGTTTGAATGAAAGAATACATTGTCCTCACCCATCCTCTGCAAATGCGTGAGTGGACGGCCGATCTTGTTGAAGAAAGGGTAGACAACTCTGTCCACCAGCGGGATCAGCAGCAGGATGATGATGGTGTTGAATATGTTCAACATGGCGGCCGGAAGTATGACGTCACCAACCTTGACATTCATCCTCTCAGCTTGCAGGAAGAATGTTGTGCTCATCTACAGGGGTGGATATTAGCGGTAATTTGTCAGAATGGATTTAAAACCTACAATCGGCAAACGTATCCTGCATTTGCTGGCATAATCTTACTTCTAGGGTATGAGTGATTGAAGTATCAGTTGATGTTACCCTAAGTAATCAATCTCGTTGCTAATACATTTAGATATACAGTTGCAAGGTTTGATAAAACTCTGTGGTACTTATATATCAAGTGGTCGTCAAGATGTATACTTTGGAAGACTTGCGTTCCTAGCCCACTGACTCCATACCTCATCAGACTGAAACAATGTCTACGTATAAACTATCAAATGGTTACTTCCATAGCCCCTAAACGTCTCTGATAAGTGCTTGGAGGACATATGACGTAGGGTTATATGCGAGAGGACGCCCATCAACCTACCTGAGAGTAGATGGCCCAGTAGAAGATCATCAGGAGGAAGATTGGCATGACCCTGATGACACTGAGGGCTCCATCCACCGTGTAGTCGTCAAACGGTCCTCCCCGACTCTGTCTCGCTCTGTTACACCCCTTCCTGTACACTCCGCACACTGTCGTCAGTACGCTTCCTGTTTCACCGAGGAACCATTATTAAAAAGCTTTGCTTGTGCTGTGTTCGACCCCACACAGTCTCCAATGCATTTATGTATACCGAAGTAATGTCAGTGACAAGTTTCAGAAAATGTATTTTTATTAAAATGCATTTCATTTAAATACATTTATCACTCAGGTATCTTATTATAAGTATGTCTACTATAATATTATTTTTTGTTCGGCATACATGTCAAACATGAGGAAAAAATCACACATCATAATCATTGGGGACTCGTATTAGAAAAGTTCTCAATCAATATGTACTCTGAATTGTTAATACAAACGTACATCAGGGGATGCGCAATGCAACCCTGTTTGTGTTGCATAACAACGAGTGAGGCGTGTTAAATTTGTTCCTTCGATATGTAATGCAACGCGCATGCTCTAATATAAACCAGCAATTCTGAAATGGATCGCCTCAGTAGAGTTTTTAGAGAGAACGATTTGAGGAAACTCAATATGACATATTATCTATTGTAACCATTGTAAGCAGTATATGAATGTCTGTTCGACAGCTATTTTGATCCGGGCTTTTAACCAATTTAACCATGAAAAGGGATCCTTCACAGCTCAGAGCTGGTATTTTTCCGAGTTATTGCATGGTATATGTTAGATAGTTGATGCCGACTCACCGCCGGGAGGAGAATGTATGTAGGTGCCCTTGCACAGAGAGAAGACGATGACGGCGATGATCATGCTGAAGAGAGGCACGGAGTAGCCCCAGGCCCAGTCCACGTTCTGCTGGAGGTAGGCCACTCCGGAGTAGGCGACCAGGGCACCCACGTTGATGAACCAGTAGAACCTGTCACAACAACACGTGTTTACATGCTTTGGAGTGTTCTTCTGTGGAAATCAAGATTTGTGGATAACAACTTTTTTTATTGTGAACATACACGAGGTAATTATATATAAATGATTGTAGGCTCTGGTTTTAGGAACCATTTGATGAATTATTATATCGGTAGAAATAGCAGGACTATCTGGCTATATTGAGGAATCAGAATCAATGGCATGCCCCACGTATTTAGTTTAAACATATTTTTATTTCACAAAATGAAATCTGGATTTATGCTATCAACTTTGTTCATACCAAAGTTCCTGGGAACATACATACATTTCAGAAAGTGGAGGTCATATTGCAAACTAATTTGAGATTCCTCTTGGCTATATACCGTTATGAGAAATACCTGATATACCAGCACCGGTAGGTAAAACCTAATCAAAGTAACAGTTTAAGCCATGATGTGAGTTTTTAATATTACTAATTCAACAACTTATGCGTGGTTCTGCAAAATACATTGATCGTATCGTCCCCTTAAAGAATCACAACAACATGGTCACCGCATGTTTAAAATAACTCTAAATCCTATCAACTAAATGTTACCATACTTAATATATCGAGTGCTGACCTGTAAGCTTTGACACATCGTTAAGCACAGATTCAACGTAGTCGCCCGAAGCACCCTTAAGCAAAGCTGGTTCAAACACAATGTTATCACTATGGATATCGCTAAGGGGTGTTGTGCAAGTGGGTCCACTATGTACGGTGAGTCGAGTTACATAGTCTTTCCAAATATCGTAAATAAGGCTTACTATTAAAGTGTATACTGTATACGTTTCATGACTCGAGACAAGCTCAAGACCATACGATTTTGACGGGGACAGCCCAAAGATAAAAACATTTCATTGAACCTAGAAGAATCAGAGACACTAAGATGGTATTCAAGCAAATGTTTAAGTCACCAGTTGAAAAATGACTGAACAGCTTCTTCGCCAAGTCCTTGAACCTGTTGCGCCCCGAAGGGTCCCACGTTCGCCTTGATTCCCCCTGTTCCTATACCGATGAAGAACAGGGACACCATGAAGAAGGCCCGTCGTGATTCCTGGAAATGATGTTATGAGAATTAACCTATGATGCTTTACAAGTAATATGTACACATGACATCGCTTATGTTTTACCTTATTTATTACGAATTAATTGACTTAATGATTATGTGTCTTGTTACACTCAAAGACTACGAGAAATAATGGTTGCTGGGCAAAAGTGACATACGCACAGTTGCACACATGTGTTTACTTATGAATAATGAAACTTTGAAAATGAACTTTTAATACCAGACTCATATCATAACCGGACCCATCATCCGCCATCCCGAACAGAGACCTGTAGTCTATTGCAGAAGCCGGGAGAAGAACCAACCCTGTAAAACAACGCCATGTTGTATCATTAACTACCAAAATGGTTTATTGAAACCAAACACTGTAGTTCTTGAGAACAACGCCAAGGAAAAATTAAGACATCACATCACGACTGAGAAAAATGTCTAAAACTTATTTTCCATTTAAGTAAGGTTTTAACAAAGAACATATTTTGAAATTTCAAGCAATTCATCAGTAAATGTTTTTTTCAGAAACGTGAACTGTAAGCAAACGGCGACACTCTATTGCATTAAATATCAAAACGAATATAGACGATTAGTAGAAAACCTTGTAATCTTCACAAATGTCTATCGGTAAATTATTTGTTCTTAACATGAATATTCCATAGTTTTTGATAAATATAATCAAAATAATTCTTTTAAATAATTTGATTTTCCAAAAAATTCCGAATAACGTCAAAATTCAATTATCAAGGAATGGCAGAGATATTTTTAGATAAGTTCCCTAAAACAGACTGACCAATGAGATACAGTAGAGCAGATCCAAATATGGTGTTGTAACGTCCTGCTACGGCATCAGCGACATATCCGCCCACGACGGGAACCAGGTACACGCACCCTGTGGAGGTACCACACATTGCAGCATAAAGGTATCATTTTTTAGTATGCCAATTCAGTAAATGGGTAAAACATATGCAGAGTTTCAGGAAGATATGATGAAACATTTTGGAGTCCCGGAAATGAACTTATCTGTGATGAAAGTTCAAATCAAACGCATTTCTATGGGAAAACAAAATTACAGAAATCTGAAAATATCAAAAGGCACCACTTCAGTTAGTGGGTAATACACATAGAAAGTTTCAGAAATATATAATGAACGGTTTTCGAATTCTGCTAAGAAAACGAAAAGATTGCGGACGGACAGACAGACGGACATGGCGACGACTATATCCCACGGTAGTACATACCGGTGGGGTAAAATGGAATAATGTATATAAACCATTACTGTATTTTCCAACTAAAATGTGTTTTTAGACGTAAAATCAGATGTCTCCCCCTTCCCCAAATTTCAGTTATTACCCTTCTAAAGCGAAAGGACAAATAAAATTTAATGTTTAAAAGTTCAAACCTCAAAAAGGCACATCTACATGATATAAGGAGGTAGTATAGAAAATTGTGAGGATTGGTAGTGTCAGAAATCTCCTCCGGAAAGAAACCATACCCTTCAAATAGTCCAAATTGTTGCCATGGAAACTAAATCTAAAAAAGGTGAAACGCCCGAAAAGCACATTTTCATAATATGGGTAGACCGTACACCAAATTTGACGCTGATTAGTCAAGTCGTTTTATAGTAATGCTCCGGCAACAATGGGAACGCCGACGCCAACGCCGACGCCGACGGAAACTCAACCAAAAACAATTTGTCGACCGCCCCTTCCGTGGGAGACATACAAGTAAAGTTGGAAAATCGGATTTAAAATTTTAATGAATCCCTGATTTGCAGTAAGTGACGACAAGAAGCGTCGTTAAAAATAGCTAAGCACTCTTATTATTTTCATCATTTTGTCTTTTTGCGAATTTGAAAAAAAAAGTTATTTTTTAAATAATAACCTCATTCTCATCATTTTGGTTCTTAGTTCAAATGGTCCAGCAAGAAATATCTTACAACGCTTCTTGGACTTCTTGCCGAATGTTAGCAAGTTAAAGTTTGATGGGGCATCTATCTGCGATTGATTTTTTAGATAATTTCATTATTGTATGTAGTTAAGTATATTTTTGCCTGCATCGTACATGTAGATACCAATCTGAAGAAAGAGAAAGGGGGTATTACAATATAAACTTCCTTGTCCCTGAACTCTAGTTAAGGGTGATGGAAAATAATCAGGTTGTCAACCAAAAGAGATAATGACATTACAGGTATTACCGGGCCTCTTTTTAATTTCATCAATGCTTTAAATATTAATAATCTACGATAAAGAAATAATTAATTATTGCATTCTTCATTCATAATTTATATGAACCAGAAGATTTTCTGGATAACAACTTCTTTAATGTGAAAATACACGACGTTTCGGAGTACATACTCACTCCTTCATCAGGTGGAATGTAAGGAAATAACAAAATATGGTACATTTATATAGCAAACACAATTTTTATTTCAAAACAGTTGACACCTTCATCTATGATATTTCTTCAACTAAGATACAAACTCAACGCTCCTTTATCAGTGACACTGTGTTTGTCGGAGCTCCAGATGAATGTTTGAAGTTCACTTTACTCACCCAGTGTACCCGATAAGACACCTAATTCATCACAGGGGCGCTTAAGGCGAGCTTCTTTAAACGAACTCAATAAAATTTTAAAAATCAAAATTGTTTTGGCATGTTCATGTTTACAATCAAATGGCATTATTAACTGTTGTTAACTAGTTATTGCATATTAATACAGGGATTCTCAAAACTTAGTCTTTTAAAACGAGTTTTAATATATCTCATTTGATATCAATTTTACAAATTAGTCCCTTTTGTTGAGCAAAATGCAAAATAATCCTTATTTTAACACAATTTTAGGGAAATGAATCCTTTTGAAGTGTCCCTCACGTCTGTACATCTATGGCTCATTATTGGATTGTTATGGCCTGAGCCAATACTTTTAGTCAAGGCATGTCTTGATTGATAGACAAAGATAGACATAAAATCTCACTTTCGTACATGTTTCTTAATAGGTTACTCCACACCTTCAACCACAAATGAGTTGTTCCTGCAGCTTCCACACTTTACATTTTGCTTATGTTGTTTACATCATTGTTTAAAACTATTTGTTTTTGTAAAAGCAGATAAATGTGTGTATCATAAAACTTTGGAAAGCAGTTTTGTAATTCTTGTTAAACATTTAACAGTAGAATGTTTCATGCTTATAGGCAACTGTTACGTGTTATCTTCAGCATTGCATTTGAATGTTATCGCTGATTTTTTTTTTATATTTGCACGCGGTGATCATGACGTTGTACATACTGATTTATTGAAAGGGGTATGGCATTATTTATGGTGTGTACATAAATTGTTTGAATGTATTGATATAATTATCCCATATTACTTTCTTGTGCATGTACGAATGTATCTTGCCCCAAAAAGAGCGATTGCCAGAGAAACAATGAAAGGTCAAAAGACAGAAATTGGTGCGAATCAACAACAGTGACATACCTTCAAAACCAGGTGAGGTGAGGTGATTAGAGGTTTAATGCCGCTTTCAATGGTAATTCACTTATATCACGGTATTTTTATTGTAGGGAGAAAGCGCAGAAGACTATTGTGATTTTGCATTGCGGTGAAACACTCGAGCCACGACAGGAATTAAAATGAACCACGGGTGGTTTTGCGCTGAAGCTGTAGCATCGTACCTAAACCTTACTGCTTGTAGAACAGTTCTGTACAGCTAGAGACCATACTGCATTGTATTGTCTCTGGTACAACAGACACAGTTCCTGAGCACCACACCGGTCCTTCACACTGAACAATCATGTTCTTACACATTCCTACAAATCAATCAATAACTTCACACATTGAACTCCACATTACCAGTTGGTGGATGGTGACAACATCTCAGATACTTAAGGCTATTGATTGAAAACATATTTTATTCATTTAAGAAATGAATTGGGCACAAGTTGTGAAACTTATAGAAGCCCTCTCCAGGTAATCAACAACTATTTTACAAGGCTAGAATACATAACAAGAAAGTAAGAAATCTACAAGTGACGAAGTGGGTAAACATGTAATATACATTATTAAGGCAACACACAGTTGGAAATGTTATTCTTATGACAAAATGCACTTTGAATATGGTAAATACGTACATTAGTATTAATGTATTATTTGAACCGTTGACTCTTTCCAATGAATTTATGAACATGGTGAAATATGTTTTCATTGACTGTTTGTGGAAGATTTGGCTTTCCATACAGGATTGTATTAATATCAAATTCTGCCTTTAAATTATAAAATCTTTGCTTTAATTCTAAACGAAGATCAGCATGTCTTGGACATCTCAAGAAGAAATGATAAACATCTTCAACTAAAGCACCACAAATGCAAGATTTACTTTCAGATAAATTGACACGATACAGATCACCGTTTAGGTCAATTTATCTGAAAGTAAATCTTAAGGCTATAATCAGATACATAATGCTTATGTATATGGAACAAGGGATGATGCACGCATTCATGAGTTACTGAATTAACAACAAAGCAACTAATTAAATGTTTAAGTGACTGTCAGATAAACATAAAGCCCAAGTTCCAAAAAGGAATCGAAATAAAATTGAAAAAAAAATGCGTCCCCAAATTACCATTAAAGACGAGCTGGATGGTGGCAGCATCTGGACTGGTGTACTTGAGGACGGAGGTGCAGTAGAGGACGAGGTTGGCCACCACACTGTAGTACGTCAGTCTCTCACACAACTCGCACACCAAGATGGACATCACCACCAGCACCTTCCTCGCTCCCAGCTTCACCTTCTTGGGATTCGACCCTGGACCCAGGTCCTCCATCGAACCGTCGTATCCCTTATTGTCGTAACTCGTGTCCGCCATCTTGCCCGACTTGGGGAGAAGTGTTTGGGTCTCAGAGTCCTCATGCCTGTGTAGTCCAGGTCGTGACATGCTCTCGTAGATATATACCTATAGGTAAACAGTGTTATCAGCAGCATACTCGGAGCGGTCGAGAGAAGAAAAGATTGTGTGTTACCTTAGTGGTATTTTGTCTGTATTTACAGTTCATGTGAACTGATATATATCATCTAAATTGACGTTGAGGTATATATGTACTTCCTAGTCAAGATTACAAGAAGCACGTGCGGTACACGCCGATGGCGGAGGGGATGGAGGATGGTGTTCGATAGGATATGAAGATTTGGAATCATGTTTTGTTTACAACTTTATGTTTTAGCATATATAAACTGTACGTTGCAAAAATACTATTTTTCTAAATATACTTACATAAATTATTGAATTATTATAAAATTATTGTCAGAGAATACATCATGGTAAACACTGAATGGTAGGTAAGCAGTCAAACGTGCATGGTAATGTCAATTGACAACAATGCATCCATGCAATAAATTAAAGCATATATGCGTTATAAGCTGAACTGATTGAGTGGGATTCCAGAAGCTGTGGTGGTAATGCCTTATAATCATGTATTTATATTCAACTATACTTTATTTACTGTCTGTTGGAACAATATAGTGGCAAACATGCAATGTATAACATCGTGCTTGATAACACTATAAGTGTGGAAACAAAAAAGGTTGCAGTCAGTGTATAGAGACGTTGAATTCCTATAGTAGGGTACCTTATATATCTCTTAAATTGAATTTGAAAGGAAATTTTGTGCAATATTTCAAAATAACTAGCTTTGTAGCAGAAATGTCATAAAATGCAACTGTTTTGGTGATGTTTCAGTATATACATTACTTGCACAACTGCGTAAAACTGTGATCATGACGTCAGCATGTTACGTTAGGTGTGGTTTCTTCTTCAAATAAACTCTTGGATTCGTGTCAGGTTGTCAAGTTTTGATTCTAGGGCCGGGAAACCAAGGTATTGTTTCATCTCAAAACTAATTTGCCCATTTATCAAAGTTACCACAATTACACATCTTGTCTGGATGATCAACTTGTAACCTTTGAAGTATACCTTTCCGTCACGCAAATTTCATAGTTCTTAGCCCTCGTTTCTTGACCGTAAAATGGCTTTTTGTGGTTTACAATTTATTGGAAGAAATGGAACAGTTAGGAAATATTTAGGCCTGTAGTTTTTTCAATGTTAATTTCAAAAGTACATCTATCAATCACTGGATGGGTAACATCACTGAAAACTGTTTTCTGTACATCCCTACCACGTCATGTCCTCATTAGTTAGAGTTTTTCAAGAGATTACACTATAGAACTATAATCAATTTCGAGAGCTTTTTATCATTTTAAATAGTATTTTTCCAAGGCATAACAGAAAAATAACCATTTTTATTTCTAAAGCATTTCCTTCATTTATTTAATGTCAAATATGAAGAATTGAAGAGGGCGTAGGAGATATATGAAGGTATTTATGTACAAAATAGTATTATAGTTAATAAAAACGTTGAAATTATACATTAATATTATATGAACATTGCTTCTTACGTTTAGTTTTATTATGGAACCTTTTATGCTCTTTTCTGGAAGATAATTAAATTATGTTTCTTTCATCTATAATTCGCGTCTATCTCACATGTTTCATCTTCCTGATTAATCTCACGCGTACTTTGTCATTTCTTAGCATCCGATTTTCACATTTCTAGGAATATTTTAAATCACTCTCTTACTTCACGTTCATTTCCCACTAATTGCAAAAAATATCATTATTTTTAGATTATTAATTGTCTGTTCAAGTTTTGATTAATTTAGTTTCTGCCTCGTTATTTTAATTATTTCCCTTCATTCTTTCTTTCGTCGATATATTTTCATCCATGAAATATAAAGGAAATACTAAATATTCATAGCTGTTTTTCTGATTCGATTTCATTGATCATATTTGCTATTGTATTGAATTAAGCGAGGAAAGTTTTGAATAAAACCTTATCAGGCATGGATTTTGTGTTTTCCTACCGATAATATATATCAAATATGAAACTATGTGATTATCATAAATTGTCCAAAGAGCACACTATGGTAAAACAATGTGTCCCGTCTTTAATAAGAAATTTAACTTCAGTGCAGTCTAATAGGGTTATGACCTTGTTTTCACCTGACAAATTAAAGTAAGAATGAATGATCATTACCGTTAAGCCCTACTGACTTGAGATACGTCGTATATTTTGTATTATCTTATCTAAGATCTTGTCAATTATGACATTCAAATACCACTGAAGACAAGTATCATTTCTTTTTTGTGATTTAAGCATATTTATTTCTAATCTGGATGCAAATCATTGTTAAACATTATATGCAATGGACAGATTTATTTTGAATAAAATTTGCCTGTTAAATTAATAAAGGAGTGAACGGAAACTAAAAGTTCTTCGCTTACAATTAAGGAAGAGTTTTGATTTCAGGTCACAGGCTTTTTATGCTACAATACATAGGCTACTATTAGTTCAACGTGTATCACGATACACATTATATTCTTAATGGGGAGCAATTGAAGTCCTCAGATGTGTCGGTATGTGTACATAGACACCATATCGTTTCAAGAATGGTTATGTATATATAAGAAAATGTATACATGTAATTATGTAATGTACTATATGCCTGATGCTTATGGAGAAACCATTTATTGTTTCATGTATGATTCATGAATGATTATGTATTATCAAATATATATGTAATGTACTATAGACCTGATGCCTAATGAGAACAAAATTATAATTGTTGATAGATGCCTTAAAGTAATTAAGGCTCTAAACTTTGCACCAGTATTGTTTGTGCAAAACTAAATTCGAGATATTTATTATGATGTAGACATAGAATGTATTAACGCTGTCTCTAACTTTTGTTATTCTGAACATCTAGTACCATTATTTGTTATGAACGTGGAAATGTGTCCGTGACCACATATATATTTGAATGAGAAAAGACTATACAATCAGAGAAAACATACTGATTCCTGACCATGCATGGCCCGCGTAGTAAATCGGTGTTATACTGTGACTATCCCAGCCGTCGTGTTGTACGAGTTATACGTGAGATTGTGTATATGGTGTACAACTGCAAACTGCAAACCTGGGCTTCGTTCCATAACAGCGAACGCTTATAATCGCTCATTGATCGCTCAATGTAGCGCTCAATGTAGCGCTCAATGTAGCGCTCAATGTAGCGCATTCTCTCCTGAACGACACGGTGCGATTCCTCGAAGTTTGCTCGCCTTACTACGTAGCGCTACATTGAGCAATCGCGTTCAAGAGAGGTTTAAAACCTCTCTTGAACATGGCCCTGAACACCTCCAAGTAACGGACACACATGGGGCGTGTGATACAACAACAATATCTTTCACTAACGGTATACCGTAAGACGCCCGAATCGCGTTCCCTAAATATTGGACTATGTCGGTAATCAACTTGTCGTGTAATAATCTGAATTTATAACAAATCTTACTTCTGACTATTCTAAGGAGTATCATCACGTGATATCAATGGCATGATATCATCCTCCTCAATAAAACGCGTTTTATGTGCAGTTATCTTCCTATTCAATATCGAACATATTTACCTCAGTATCCAACAGTTGAGGACAACAGTGAGTTGTTATATAATGGTTAGGTTGGTATCTCCGTTCGTCCTCCCGTGTGCATGTATAACATTGTTTCAGCTCCTATATCGTATCCATCGGGGTGTGATATCACTGTTTATTCTCCTATTTCATGTCCTGCTATTCATCACACTGTAACATCACGAGACCGTATCACGTGCTGCTATTAACTTGTGCTTATTACGGAAGAGAATTCGAAGTGTTTGACATGTTGAAGCAAATAACAAATTCGTTCAAGCACATCGTAAACAAGCCATGCATGTTATGTATAAAACGTACCATTGTACATTCACGTGGTGAGCTGTATTGTTAAAATAAGGCCACATTCAACCATTTCAATGTGTTAAAGATCATTTCGTTGAATATCTGATATTCGATGTGGTCTTTCCAATGAATTAATGACTGTTTCTGACTGGCAACCTCATTGTCGTTTAGAGTGATAGATCTATCATATTATATATTGCTGTAATTAAATGAACAATACAATGTTGTTATTGTAACGAGTGATGTGACACATTTTCTGTGTCATTATCATATCAAGGGTCACGTGACAAGCATGTGATCTCAGCTTAGGCGTAATGTATACCACATATGCATAGTACATGTGTAATGGTTATTTATATATACATATATTCGTAGGTATTAAATAGTTACTCTCACTTGTGAAACACAAAAGTTTAAGAGGCAATTACGGATGGATAAAATGTGAATTCACATATTTAAATAGTTTACTTGCTTCACTTTCGGTAACTGGAATTGACCTAACTTGGTGATGTCAGTTCTTCCTATGTAACCTGCAATTACTTGGAGTGACAAATCGGACTTTAATCGATCTTTATAGTCTTACACTCAGACTCTGAAAAAAGTATTTATTCAGAAAATACTACCATTTTATTGAATATTGAAATGAAAACTATGAGAAATGGTATTTTAAGAAAACAGAGGCTCCTTTTCAATATTTGTTAAATATTTTTTTCGGAGTCTAAGTGTTAGAATATCGGTTTTTAGTAAGCTCACAAATAACTAACCTTTTTAACGGAGCTGATGTCACACTCACATTGATAGAGACTATTCAACCGTTTAGGAATTTACTTTTTCTGGTAAAATCAGCGCATGTTGTCGTTAGCTGTTTTCATTGCGTAATAATTCCTATGCGTTTCTATGCGTTTTACGTCAATTAAAAATATCATTGTCAAGTTTTGCAATAGTAAGAGGGACGACGTGTGGTCAAGCATTTCTCCCTTATGCATTCAGTTGTGCATAAACAGATTTATGGGATGTGTGTTTTCGGTTTTTTCCACATGTGTAAGGACGTTGGTCGATGTTCATGTAAGTTATTACTTGTCATGTAATCGATACTTGGTAATGTTTGGAATTTAAATCAGTACATTTGGTAGTTGGAATATAAAACATAGATGTGTTTGAGATGTTATAAATATATTATCTATGAAAATTCTTCGTCATTTGGGTTCCAGCTACTCTGGGTAGTAGTCCCTAAATGAAAAAGGAATTTATGAAATACCAAGTTCAACAAAAATACGTTGAGTCGGAAATTTTAAAGTTTACACAAGCAAAGGTATCAAGCAATGGTTCATAGGTGCATGGATCGACTTGTATAACCTCCAGCACAGACAACAAATTTCATCTGTAGCTCTTGTGATGAGTCATACACTGAAAGTCATGTGACTTCCTTACGCGGAAGTAATTCATAATTGATCACAAGGTGAAACTAACTATACAGTCCAAATAAACAAGTTTCTGTTGTCCATGATCAGAACGGACGTATGCATTATTATACGAGATGGGCAGTTTGAGTATTATGGCGCGAGAGAGAGAGAGAGAGAGAGAGAGAGAGAGAGAGAGAGAGAGAGAGAGAGAGAGAGAGAGAGACAGACAGACAGACAGACAGACAGACAGACAGACAGACAGACAGAGACAGAAACATATACAGACAGACATACATATAGACAGACATACATACAGAGACAGAGACACATACAGACATAGGCAAAGAGACAGACAGATAGAAGCATATAGAAAAGAGAGACATACCGACAGATTGAGGCATATAGACAGAGAGACATACCGACAGAGGCATATAGACAGAGAGACATACCAACAGATAGAGGCATATAGACAGAGAGACATACAGACAGAAGCATATAGACATAGAAACATACCAACAGATAGAGGCATATAGACAGAGAGACATACAGACAGAGGCATATAGACAGAGAGACATACCGACAGAGGCAAAGAGTCAGACAGATAGAGGCATATAGACAGAGAGACGTGCAGACTGAGACATAAAGACAGAGAGACATACAGACAGAGGCAGTGAGTCATGCAGACAGATAGAGGCATATAGACAGAGAGACATACATACAGAAACACACAGACAGATAGAGGCATATAGACAGAGAGACATACCGACAGATAGAGGCATATAGACAGAGAGACATACAGACAGATAGAGGCATATATACAGAGAGACATACCGACAGATTGAGGCATATAGACAAGAGACATAAAGACAGAGGCATATAGACAGAGAGACATACAGACAGAGGCAAAGAGTCAGACAGATAGAGGCATATAGACAGAGAGACGTGCAGACAGAGGCATATAGACAGAGAGACATACAGACAGAGGCATATAGACGGAGAGACATACCGACAGATAGAGGCATTTAGACAGAGAGACATACAGACAGAGGCAAAGAGTCAGACAGATAGAGGCATATAGACAGAGAGACATACAGACAGATAGAGGCATTTAGACAGAGAGACATACAGACAGAGGCAAAGAGTCAGACAGATAGAGGCATATAGACAGAGAGACATACAGACAGAGGCAAAGAGTCAGACAGATAGAGGCATATAGACAGAGAGACATACCGACAGAGGCAAAGAGTCAGACAGATAGAGGCAAATAGACAAGAGACATAAAGACAGAGACATATAGACAGAGACACATACAGACAGAGGCATATAGACAGAGAGACATACAGACAGAGGCAGTGAGTCATGCAGGCAGATAGAGGCATATAGACAGAGAGACATACCGACAGATAGAGGCAGAGAGACAGAGAGACATACCGACAGATTGAGGCATATAGACAAGAGACATAAAAACAGAGGCATATAGACAGAGACACATACAGACAGAGGCAAAGAGTCAGACAAATAGAGGCATATAGACAGAGAGACGTGCAGACTGAGACATACAGACAGAGGCATATAGACAGAGAGACATACAGACAGATAGAGGCATATAGACAGAGGCAAAGAGTCATACAGACAGAGGCATATAGACAGAGAGACATACAGACAGAGGCATATAGACAGAGAGACATACAGATAGAGACATACAGACAGAGGCAGTGAGTCATGCAGACAGATATAGGCATATAGACAGAGAGACATACCGACAGATAGAGGCATATAGACAGAGAGACATACAGACAGAAACATACAGACAGATAGAGGCATATAGACAGAGAGACATACAGACAGAAACATACAGACAGATAGAGGCATATAGACAGAGAGACATACCGACAGATAGAGGCATACAGACAGAGAGACATACAGACAGATAAAGGCATATAGACAGAGAGACATACCGACAGATAGAGGCATATAGACAGAGAGACATACCGACAGATAGATGCATATAGACAGAGAGACATACAGACAGAGACATACAGACAGAGACATATAGACAAGAGACATAAAAACAGAGGCATATAGACAGAGACACATACAGACAGAGGCAAAGAGTCAGACAGATAGAGGCATATAGACAGAGAGACGTGCAGACTGAGACATACAGACAGAGGCATATAGACAGAGAGACATACAGACAGAAACATACAGACAGAGGCAGTGAGTCATGCAGACAGATAGAGGCATATAGACAGAGACACATACAGACAGGGGCAAAGAGTCAGACAGATATAGGCATATAGACAGAGAGACATACAGACAGAGACATATAGACAGGAGACATACAGACAGAGGCAAAGAGTCAGACAGACAGATAGAGGCATATAGACAGAGAGACATACCGACAGAGACATACAGACATAGGCATATAAACAAGAGACATAAAGACAGAGGCATATAGACAGAGGCAAAGAGCCATACAGACATACATAATCTATTTCTAAAAATTTATATATTTCTATGTTGCTGAGTTATACGACATGACAAAAATACATCAAAGAAATATTCCCAATACACTCATGACTGACTCGAAAGGAAGGTTTCAAACTAAATTATTTGTTGCTTACACAGAGTAGACATAAATTGGTACTGCAAATATATAGCTATATATAATACTAGACAAAATTACAATACAGCCATGACATAACAAAATGTACACACATTGGTATAAATGCTCTGTAGCTTAATTGTCAAAGGTGCTGCTCGACTATATAGAGATGAAGGATTCGATCCCCTCTTTCCTTCCTGACAAAATTTGGATTTCAAATATGATAAAATTTCCAAATTTTACAAGTCCATTTGTTTCCATAGGTTGAATACCTCATAACCGACCATGGTGGTTATGAGATAACCAGCTTTCGCAGATGGTGGTTGTGGCATATAATCGTCAACTTAAACAAAAGAAATAGCTTCCCGAGTGGTGTAAAACCAATAAGTATTGATCCATCGTGATTACAGGGATATTTTACGTACGCCTCAAAGGAATCGGTTGCATAATGTTCAACTTAGCGAGTATTCGAGGCAAGCGAGTATTTATTTCAGCGAGGACTTTGACCCTGCGACTATAGTTTAAGGGAGGTGATTATTCGAGGACTTTTTACTGTGTAATATTTACATTCCGAAAATCGTGATTATAGTCCATATTCATGATATTAAATATACATCATAACAATGGTTACACAGTATGGCCCACATTGCTGGAATATTTGCCTTCCTCTATAAACATGATGTATTACTTCTAAAAAAACAAAAATGCTATGTCATTATTTTCCAATGAGTTTTCAAAATATATAATTGAAGAGCATACGCAATGCGGGTTATTGTTTTCGGTTTGTTTTATTTACATGGGTTTTTAAATGAGAAGAGGCACAATTCGATCAAATATTTGTCTTATGATCAATCATTCTTTCTCTACGAATCAATTAATATGACATATTACATTGTACTTTCATTTATTCCTTGCATTATGTACACACAGGCATTAAAATATTGCTTAATTACAGTTTACTTATACATTTAAACTCTTTTTGTCATGTGGTCGAGTGACCTTTAGGAAGCCTTAAACAAGTGATATAAAGTTTAACGTATTCTCACTTTAGCCACGGATCTAAGTCTAAGCTATTAAGTTTATAAAATTAATTTACACCACAGCAGTATCTCTTAAAGATTCCGTAGATCGAGTATGGTTTATAGCAGCGTCATATCTGTGTCCATCAGGAAGTAAAACATCGTGGATGTGTCCTGTTTCTTTGATAACGTAGGCTCACACTGCGACTGTTATATAACACATCACGGACTTAACATTTTTTACAATAATATTATGAGTCCGTGAACACATAAACTGTATGAGGAGAAAAGGATACGCACGACTTGATATATTCATAATAAAGATAATATTTAGAATGTCATTAATTCAGTGAAACAAATATGACACGTCAAATTATATTTCTAAAATCATATTGTATAATTCGAGGATGTTTTCTGTCTACGGTTAGCTATTGTGACTAGTATTACACTCAGACTCTGAAAAAGTATTTATTCTGAAAATATCACCAGTTTATTAAATATTGAAAGGTGACTGTAAGAAATGGAATTTTGGTCCAAAAAGGCTCCTTTCAATATATTTCTTCAGAGTCTTAGTGTTAGACTATAGGAGAACGAGACATACGAGACAATGTGTGTTAAGCAAACTGGTATTTGCACATGTACGCATATCATGTATATGACGTAATCCCATTAGTCGAAACAAACCGTGCTTGGCAACTGCATATACCTTCTCTCAATACATAGCCCATTGCACGTACGTATCCTTCGACAAGGCAATGCACTTACGAAATAGGTTCATAATGTGTTTGTTCACCGGATTATAAACGGCTTGAAAATTGCAAATTAAACGCAAAGCAATTCAAAATAAATGTAGCAATAAAAATACAACTAATAAGGTATAAATACAAACTTAGCAATACAGAAGGTTCAAATACAGTTAGTTTTAAGTAAAGTTCACAGATATTATTTTATAACAAAGAGAAGAATATATAATTCTAATTAATAGTCGTCACTCGCTTGTTGATACTTAATGGAATGTTAAAATACGTTTTGAAATCATTAAACATGTTCATTCAGAATTGCCCTTTTTGATCGGAAAGGGAGCTCATTTATTCCAATGCTTCTCCCGTATTATTATTGCTATTTCTCTTCTACATCATAGACTTGCAATTGTTTTAAAATGGGGTGCGGACGTGTAATAATTGAAAACAAAGCTATAGGGTATATTTGTCAAATTGATTTACATTTATAAGATTTGAACATAAAAGATATCAAAACAAAATGGCTGTTGAAAGTTGTTTTTGTACCCATAGCTTTATATATTTCCGGGACGGCGGCTTATTACAAGCGAATAAGGTTAGATCTACTGGAGATCTGGAGGATAATTTGGGGTGGCTGGAAATGATAAACACAAAGAAATTGGATAGATTTACTTATTAATTCACAACAATATGTTTTACTCATGCTGACAGAAAGTGCTCCCTTTCAAAGTAGGACGTTTTTATTTTGGAAATTATAATGGATCATAGCAAATTAAGGGGTCGGTGTTATCGTTGTGGTTGTAAGAAATACGGGTGTGTGTGTGAGACAGTTTATCCTGAATACCAATAAACGTTTTGAAGTAGCACGCTGTGTAACCCACACAAGCACATTTCAGAGAAGACCTCCTAATCGTGTCAGACCTAGCTCTGCACACACGGAAGTTTCTACTTTCAATAGTAATGTAGACTGACTAGCAGTCTCGGTATCCATTATTTATCGTTCACATTAACCCAAACATGTTAAACCCTGTAAAGCAAGTCTAAACCTTTCCTAGAATACTGAGATTATCATTCCGTGAGGCCCATTTCAATATGAAAAAGCTTTATTTTACTAATTTGATCAAACAGTTAAGTGGTTTGATGTCAGTCTATGTACTTGGCTACCCGCAATGTGAAGATTTCACAATATCCGCATTGCCTTGAAATTTGAAAATGAAAAAAAAATGTCGGAGAATATCAGGTATATAAAGGATATTTAGCTGAAGAATACTTCATCAATTCACCTGATGGGAGAGTAAACATATACATCGAAACGCCATGTATTTTCACAATAAAGAATTTATTTTTTAAAAAAACCAAACAAAAACATTGCTTTACTTATGAAAAATGGCATGAACAAAATATGACTGCTGCACAAAGAACATTAATAGGATGCCCTCTGTATTCCCTAGAAAGGATGTTGATTTTAAGTAAAAAATCCCACCAGTCAAATCTTAATTGTGGGACAACGAGTGCATTGTTTCAAAATATCTCCGCAAGTACCCTCTTCTCGATCCCGACTTAGGAATATACTTCTTTATAACAGGTTCGTATGTAATCGCAGAGAGTGAGAAAGCTACCATACACATTGATAGTTGTGGATAGTTGTGGAGAGTTGTGGAGAGATGTATACTGTACATCAATATTAAATATCAATTCACTCGTTGCTCTACCCTTAGATTTGACTGGAGGGCATTGTTTTCTCGAAAAATATCCTTTTGAATTGTGAATTTTCCTTATTTAAATACACAATCATATTTTAAACAAATAACGTATATCCAGTTTACTATACCCAAAGATAAGACTTAATAGAAGTTACAACACTTTGCACTAAAACATGCTGATATATAATATTTACAAATCGTGTTAACCTGATTACTTTCTAAATAATTGAGTAAAATTTCGCAAGGCCAGGAAGTTTACCACTTTCCCTTGATGAAATCAGCTACAATTCCAGGTATTCGTGTTATAGCACACTCACAGCCCAGGGCCAGTAATCTATACCTGCAACCGGCTAACACTCTCATTTGAATTGAGTATTTACAAAACGTTTATGTTTAACGTTGATAGTGGGTAGCTTATTGCTAGAACGGACGACGTTGAATGACGTGTCAATGTAAATCTCGGCCAACTTGGACCCTTTGGCCGTCAGTAGGTTAATTTACATAGTTCGACTCGGGTAGGTAAAATATGGCGGCGTTCTCTCTCACGTGTTATTTCCTCGTTTCCCTCACCTGTGGACATTTCACCTTAATTACAGCAAACACAGGTGAGAATTGTTTATGAATTCTATTTTTAATTAAAATTTGTTGATTTTGAATTAAAACATGATCAGACACGTTTTACAATATTGTGGTCTGAATATGTCTAATAAATTACATGGTTTGGATATATGTAAGGTGTAGGCCACAACAGAAAACTTTGCCTTGATAAGAAGGATAGTTATAGAAACTTTGTTTGTTCAGACTAAATGTAGGTCAAACTGGCACAGATCACCAAACTGGTGGTTTTACATAGCTTGAGGGCACATATGCTGCAAATGAGACGACACGCATGATTTGATTGCGATATCGATCCTAGATATCCTGAAGTGTAGCTTACATGTGTTGTCTTGCATGGAGCGTGACATTCGTATCAGTGTCATCCTTTTATTCATTTGTATTCAGTATATATATTTCTCTTAATTTTTATTTAAACGTTTACAGTTTTTGCCGGCAATCGTGTTAGTTTATTAATTTTATTAGTTACATGATCTCCCTTTGCTAGTTTGTCCTCATTCAATCATTATGGTTAGTTGCATTTCTTTGTCAATTCTTATTACACACACTCATTACTTTGTTAATCACGTTACGAATGCGACACATATTCATTACTTCTTATGTATAAACTTGTATTCACATCTATGAAGAATATGGCAAACATGACACGGGTTTCATACTTATCTTTAGAAATTCAACTTTTCATGCCTTTCTTGAAAGATTATTCATGCGTGTCTATCGGCAACCTTAACATTATCTAGGCCAAATTAAGTCAATAACTATCTTCATTCTCACATATTTTGATAATCATCTGAGAACCAGTTTTCGTCCCTTGGATTATAGATATTCAACAACTTCTTTTTGCTATCATTTTCTCAGCTATGTGGTCGTGGACGAGAGGTTTTTTTCCTCTTTTTTGTTTTGGTTGTCAAGTTTAGAAAAAGAGGTGCATCCGCACCAAATGAAAATCCTGGGTCCGCCCTCTTCTACTTATTAATTAAATCATCGTTCATCATCTCGTCATTCTGTCTTTCTTTATTTCGCTCATTCTAACATCGGTCCACACCTTGTTGTAAACAAACATTCATTCTGTACGTCTCCACATCCATTAATACATCCACCATAAGACGACACACACACGGCTGTAGTGTAGACAAGTAAGAATGGACCAAACGTTTATATCCGTATTTGCGTTTATTCATTTTAACATAAATTTAATCAATTGATATGGCCTTCTTTATACATATATTGTATATATTTAATTGAGATGACAGCTTGGGGAAACATAGATATGGATAATATACTATACTAGTATATATATTTAGTACATAACCTTTATCTATATCCACCCTCCCCCACCAGAGATCATTGAGATCGAATTAACAATATAAACTACGACTATTATACGTGTCAAGCAGATTATGCTTGTTGACCTATTTACTGACTTTGTGTTTGTACAGTTAAGTTTTATGACCAGTGGAACCATTCATGCAAAGTAATCATATATTTACATAACATACCGTTACCTGACACATCTAACGTGGCCCATTTAACGTGCATGTCATATTCGTGCCTTTAAGTCATTATCTACCTTATGTCTGAGCACAACTCATGTCAAATGTTCCATCCTAGCTCTTGGGTGTTTACTTAGTATTTGGTAATAATCTCTGTCCAATTTGACAAACAAGTCTATATATATTTAAAGCATTCATGTTACATAGGTTGAATATAAGACGCATTTATGATTAATATGTTGAGTCTGTTTGAATATCGATTTAGGAATCTCACCCTCATTGCTCACAGTATTATATTTCCTTTATTTAGTTTCAATATACCTTGTATGTATAATTTAAATCCTTTTGATAGCGCTCGTTCTGCCACTCCGCACCTGCGCTTATTGAATTGATCAAAACTGTTGTGACGTCAGGTTTTTACGTTTATGTTGTAATTTTAAAATGACGTTTCCGTGAAGAAAAACGTTTGGTGACCCCCTTTTATTACTTCTGAATTCGTTTGTTTATTGACTTGACTTGACTAAATATTTGAGTCTCGAGTAAGCTATGTTTTATAAGATAATACTTATTCCAAAAACGTTAAGGGAAATGCATATTTATGTTGTATTTCAGCTTCACCATCATCAACCTCCAACGGCAACTCAACAACAACAACAACAACAACAACAACAACAACACAATTACCAACATTACCAAATGCAACATCAACAATGGCAACATTATCTGTAACCAGTATATCATCATCAATACAACCCTCCATCATGGATACGACAGGGACAGGTACTCTGTTTGACGTGACGTCATCTCAAATAACGTCCATTCTGTATTCAGTTCAACCATCAAGTAACATGTCGGAGATGAACCCCTCTATAACGCCAGTTCATTCCCTCACTGTAACGCCAACTTCGCTTGCTCTATTGCAATCCTTGAAGCGTTCTTCCTCCTCCATGCGCATGCTCACTGGCGATTTAAGCATGCAATACCAAAGTGAAGATACAAAAACAACGGAAAGTTCTTCTCTTCCGTCATTGCTTTCCCCTATTGTATCGTCAACCTCCCTCGCTACAGTCTCATCTTTGCAGCTTTCTTCTTCAACAAGGTCCAGCCATTTCACGAAGAGCCTGCTGAGTAGTGAACAGATTATAGCAGCAGAGAGCTCCGCTTTTACGCCACGCAGCTTTAGCATAGTGCCAACTGCTTCGTCCTCTGTACATGTTATGTCTATATCGTCAAGTTCGAACACTTTAGAATTTGAGCATATTTCAACTTCAACACCAATTGTTGTCGAAGAAGCAAGCCTTGATATTACAAATAATTCTATTCTTACATCTAGTCCCGAAGTGATTTTAGATATTTCCTCCAAAACGCTCTTAACGTCAACCGTATCTGTGACAAGTGAAACATCTCAATTCGAACAAATTCCAATATCCAGTGGTTTTAATGATCGTCTAACAGATGTGAGCAAATCCTACTATGAAACAATCGGCACCCTTTCAATGGTAAATTCCAAAATTTCTCTAACAGACTTTCTTCCACTTACATCAGATTTTTCAGTTTCAGGAACATTATCTTCAACATTAGAGAGTTCACAAATATTATCTGATCTGAAAACATCTGTGAGTTCAGACGTCTTAAACTCAGCAGATGAAACAGACTTGTCAAATACGATACAATCAACAACAACCATTGTTGTATCAACAGTACCCCCAGAATCTCAAAATTCATCTTCTATTCTATCAACATTTATTCTAGTGACTTCTTCAACAGAAGCGCTTGCAAGTTCTTCCTCACAAGAACCGGTCAGCTCCTCCAATGTTATCCCTGTTCAAAGTTCTGAAAGTTCAGAACCTCTTGTTATTTCTTCAACGGAATCCGGAAGTACAAATACCGTTGAAGCAAGTGAAAGTTTAACGCCAGTATCTCAAACTATTAATGCTAGTGTTACCTCAACAGTCCCGGGGTTATCGTCGTCGCTAGTCCAAGAGTCAACATCAATGGTAAATGTCGTCTCAACATCTATGTCATCGGGTATCGAATTAGCAACGTCTATTCTCCAAACGACGTCATCAAGTGATGCAATAATGTCATCAGGTATTCACATTACGTCATCAATAGTGGATATTATATCTTCTGGTGTTAATACAATGTTATTTAGTTCTGATATGACGTCATCTGATGTTGAAATGGTGTCATCTGGTGTTAACATGAAGTCATCTTCTACGGATATCCTACTGTCGACATCTGATATATCATCAAGAATCGTAATAACGCCAGTAAGTTCCTCTTTACCATCATCTACCCTGGATATAACGTCCACTGCTACGTCGCCTCCTGCAGCCTCAAGTGTCCATGTAACGTCGACATCGACGTCAGCTTCGACGCCAACTACATCCCCGGATGAAGGCAAACCGGAACCAACGACTAGCGCCGGTACAGCCGCCGCCATTGCAATTTGTGTCATCCTTGTTTTGGTCTTGGCGATAGCTGGAGGCATATTCTACTATAGGAGGTATGGATATCATGTCTTCTGATAAGTTAGGTCTTTATCCTTAGTGCCATGGTATACACAATTGTATACATATTTGAATAAGTATTTGGACAGTCTCAGATAACGGCAACGTTGTGTTGACAACTCTGGCGAACAATCTAGGTTGAACGTTTAACATTATGAAATGGAGAATGCATGAGGAGCTGTGGATTCGGCCGAAGGGGCGAGTTGATTATTTTTAACGAATCCACAGCTCCGAAAGCATTCTCCATCTTAATCCATGTATGACGTCACGAAACATGCATTTGAAACAATAAAATTTCAATTATGGGACAACAAAATCAATTATTTTGCAAATTTCGGTGCTCATTCATCGGTAATGGTACAAGCAGCTACGACCCTCATGACATGGATTCTTCCACGCACGTGCAGCGCAAAACTTCCACGAGAAGCGATTTGATTTACAGCTAAAACTCTGACTTTCCATGCCTTCCGTACGTTAAAGGTACATCCATTGTGTTGTTGGGGGTCAAATATGCCAAACGTTATAAATGGTCTTATTTTATCGAGAAGTACCAACTGTTACCGAAAACTACCATTTTGATGATATTCGACGTAGTATATTGACGATATGAAGGTAAAAGTATCGATTTCTGATCGAAAACCGGACAATGCACCGTGTGTGGCGCGCGCCAATGAGTCAAACGTAATTTTGGAATCTTATTTAAACCAGACAAAACAACAAATTTGGGTTGATAGTGTTCAAAAGGCCATATAACTACTGTGCATGTAAATAGGACGTGCACTTTCGGTTTCTGCACATGCATAATGATGTTACTCTATTTTAATTGGAAACTAGTAATTATGATATGTTTGGCGATTGGGGATGAATATGCAAGCTGAGTGAATTTGTTTGTATTGTAAACAGCACATGTGGTGTTTTGGAACGTATTAAAACCAAATAAAATTTTCGGAAACACAATGGATGCACCTTTAAAAGTCTTGAATAGAACGCGTGATTCTTACTGACAAACTATCCTAAGGTTTATAACAGCGTCTTGTGGCCTAATGGCTAGAAGCGCTGACTACCCAGCGAAGGGTTGCATGTTCGAATCCATTAGAAAAATTAATTTGTCTAGTTGAGAGAAATTTTAAGATCCTATTCAGATACACCAAAACAAAATACACCAGTCTCGACAAATATACTTGATTAGCCTAAGGACGTAATTCCTTGATTAGCCATTACTGATGATGTCTATAAAACCTAACACCCCTCCTGACTGGGACAGTCAATGACCAGAGGTGAGGTGAGTTGGGGTTTAACGCCGCTTTCAAGAGTATCAATGACCAGAAGATTCCTAAATAATAATCAACTGATAACACAATAGACTGACGTCATGAGCATGGATTAATAAGAAAATACATATTTTATGAATATCAAATTCTTTATTGTATACGTTTCGATGTTTTTATGAGTGTTAATTTATATCAGTAAAGAGGCTTATCATTTCGAGACTATTCTATTATTCATATTCTATGGAATTCGCCACTTACGTTTTTCGATCCTAAACTGTTTGAGATTCATATCATAATTAAGTCTCTTTTCAGATCAGCCATTGTTCCCTACACAATCATTAAATTTATGTGTTCATTTTTTTGTTTTTCATTATGTTTTGGGTAGGGTATTATTTTGTATGAGAACATTTTACAACCACATTGACATTTACTTTTTGGGACCATTTTATGTCATGACTATTGTTTTATATTTTATGACAATTACTGGTAACATTTCTTGTCATGAGTATCGTTTTATATTTTGATTACATTTCAATGGTAAACTTTTTTGTCATGAGTTTATTTATATTTTTATATTTAATGACATATAACCGGTAACATGTCATGCGAATCGTTTCATAATTTATGACATCAAACTGGTGACATGTCATGCGAATCGTTTTATAATTTGTGACATCAAACTGGTGGTATGTCATGCGAATCGTTTTATAATTTATGGTACCCTGTCATGTCATGTGGATAGTTTAAAGTGATATGAAATCTAACTGGTGACATGTTATGTCGTAAGAATAAGTTTCTACTTGTGACTTTTCATTTCGCACATTTGTGACATTTAACTGTTGAGATACAATTGACTTGAAAATAGTCGATAAGGAAATAGTGTTACATTTTGAAAGCATCATGTTGAATATTTCAGATGCTATCATGCACAGAGATGGGTACCTGGAGCGGTTGCTTTTAAGAAGCCATGGTCCTTCACAAATGCAAGTTTCCATGACGACGAGGTATGGTTATCTTATAAAAGACATATCATGGCTATTATTATCAGATTTTAGGGACAACAGGTATACACATAATACGTTATTGCAAGAAGACGACATTTGAAAATACCTCAAAACATGAACAGAAAATGATATTTTGATGAAAAATAATGCTCATTAAGTTTTAGATTTGGACATATGGACATTAAAATGTCTTTTGAGGTGAGAAACTAAATAATTATTCTTCAATAATAGATTAGATTTTTTCTTTATCTTAGTTATTCACAATATGTCTGTGTCATTAATCTCCAGTACTGGACTTGTCTAAGCTCCAAGCGAGTGTAATGTCGGAGATAAGCTTCTTCAAAATTGCTTTCTCTAATAACATATCACCAGCTTACTTTCTTCATATGGCTTTTTTAGAAGAAAACAATTCGATCATAAAAAATGGTTCAAACATTTGAGAAGGCTTTTACAATTCATAGCTAGATTGTATGCGATGTTGTGAAAATAAGATTATGTCAACCCTGGAAACAAATACATGGGTTTTAAAAAAAAGGAACAAAAGAATCATTTCCTAATTTCCTTCCAACTAGGTATTGCAGATCATCAACAAGCCGTGTACGTATTATACATACATCATATGGTTTGGGGAAAATAGTATCCGTGTATCTCCCCTGGTAAATGGAACCTCGGTGATTTGTGACATTTTCATATATGTTTTTATTATCTTTTCTTTAAGTGAAAGTCATCACTTATAAGCTACTTCTGTGTGTACGACGGTTAGATGCGGTCGTTTTACAGATATTTTCTGAGTGCAAAATCAGCTGAGCTAGAAGCGCCCGTTAAATATCCCAACAGACAAGCCTCAAGTTGTTCTAGTTGCAAGTCCGAGGTGTTGTAATTCACTAATACAGTTATAACTGATTAATGATTTTATTGATATACTCTTAATACTTAATTGCAATATAGTAAAGAGTTTTGAGCGAAAGCAGCATTTTTTAAAACTCGGCAAACATAGGTTCAAAGTGCTTCCTGCTCCGGATGAGGGTATTTCTAGATGAGGGTATTTGTATGCACATGCCTCTAATTATTCCCTGATTGATTGATAACATTACAATTATAAAACCTGGCGTTAAAACCTTACATTGCTGTTAACATTAAATGCACCTTCCGGGTTTATGAGTACGACAACAGTGTATTCTTCAATTTGTTGTGTAGACATTGCTCAAATATCGTCATCAAGGCGTCACATTTTTTTTCTTTGCACGAAATCATCACTGAAATGATGAAATATTTTGTCTCTAAATGAATTTTCCGTTTAGTTCCCTGTTAAGTATTTCAAAGGGTTTGCCTAAACGCTTCTATGATTTTAGTTTGGTTTTGTCTTTTGCTGGCTTCAGAAGAAGGATGCTATATTTCATGTATTTGGTTTCATCAGTTTCCTTCTCTCTAATACTCATTGCAAAATTTAAAATCATATTTCCCCCCATCTTCTCACGGCAAGGTGAAAATGTATCGAGATCTCTCCATTTTTTTACCTTGCCTTCAACCTAGCAAGAAGTGGTGAAACGAATCAGCGACACCTATTGTGATCACGAGTTTCGTCCCTTCCCTTCTGCTAACATACAGCCAATGAAATCGCCGTTTACATTCGGAACCAATTCAAAATAAGCGACGATCGACACAGTCACTGAGGCAATGCAACTGTCTTCTGGTTGGCTTATCCGATTAGCCTGCAGTACGTTAAAATCTTAGCACTGAAAATGCGAGGGTTGAGGTTAAGGGCGGAAGGAGAAGATATGGAAATCTTTTCGTTACGCCTGTAACGTTGTGAAGATGATTTTCCCAAGGTGACGTTCTTCAGTCCATATAGGGCTAGGTTGAGTTATGTGGTTGTGAAGGTGGGTCACAATCATCATCTATTTCACATGAAAGATTAAAAAAATTCCCGAGCCAACACCATTCTTCAACACCAATGAATTCATAGGCAGTTACATCATGTCGCCATACACATCATTCCGTGGCATTCCTTGGTAGCCTATAATAGGCAGCAAAGAGAGATAAATACCTGTCACACAACTTTCAGTTAACTTAAAATGTATCCTCTCTATTGTATTTATCTCAGGAAAACAGTTGTTCGAGTGACTGTTTTATGGTGACAAGGGGTATGCGCTGTTTGGATGAGTTATGTACGTGAAGTGCGCAATCAATTATATCATAGAAAACTAAAGTCTCTATAAAATTTTATTATGGCAATACTTTTTCAAAGAAAGAAAAAATACTCATAAACTTCCGAATTGTCGTCATTAGCTCAATCGATATAGCAGTCAAAGTTTTCGGAAATGCGGCCAAATTAAGTTCTCGGACGAATGGGTTTCTCAGGACAGAGACCATAAATAAATTTAATTATGGTCTCTGTTCAGGACCAAAAACGTTGTGGAACTATAAACAGCTGTCAAACGAATGTATACGAATCGCATCATAAATTCATCTGCTTCTGGGAACAAGTTTATTTAAATGAGACTGCGAACTGAATTCATTTGGGTTCAAGTAGAACATGTATGTTTAAAAATAGATCGTTATATCTAATAGATACTAGATATTGCTCAATTAAGAGTCAACTATCATTGAACCAATAAATAGGAAACGTGGCAAAAAGTTGCTGGTCTTCTGGGAGAAAATTCTGAATACTGTTTTGAAACCGTTATTGTACGTATATGTTCATTCTGTTTGAGGCACTGTGTATGCCCTTGTCATACAATCCAATAACATGTATATTTTAAACTTTGGTAGTTTTTTCCTAAATACAAGTTTGAAATTCAAATGTCCGAATGACAGGGTCAAACTATGATTATTCGCAATTTCCGTTTTCAAGTTCTTTGATTTTTATATTTCTGTTTAACTTGAATTTCATCGGTACGTTTTCACTGTAGATTAACATTTTTTTTGTATGTAGAAATAATGTAAATAATGACTTTGGACGGTAGGTTTTCAGAGCTGTATTTTCTATAGTTTTATATGTTAACTTGCAAGTAATGTTATCATTTACTCTTGTCCTCATTTCAAATACCATCTCATCAGTAGATGCTGCATGCCACGTTTAGCTCAATTAGTCACAATATGGCCATATATAGACCTTTAGCTTTGATTCAACTTGATGATGATACATGAATTTATCTTATGGCGAATTCACGACGGCGGACAACCAGCCTTTGCTTGAAAGTAGATTTTAGCGTATTTTTCTTAATATTTTGCCGTCGGTAATAATAGAATATTATATTCGTGTCTATGTCATACTATATTTACGACACTCTTACCCGAATACCGGTATTTCAGTCGCTTTCGCTCGGGGCATATTAATATCCAGGCATTCGTGTCAAAAATAGAGTATGCCATAGCCACTCCTCTATGTTATGTTATTTTATTCTGTTTGCATAATCACATATAATATTTAACACCATGTTTATATTCATATTTTTATTTCTTTTAATTGTTTTGGTTAATCCTTTAAAGTTTATAAAAAAAAAAGTTGTATCTGTGCATAACCGATAACACAACTATAAGCCATTTCACGTGCTTTTTCACCTAGCATTTATATTCACTAGTTTAATTAAAATCTTCGGACAATAAGATGTAAGATCTGATATTTGAGTTTTGCTTGTCACGAAGGAATATCAATATGGCAAAATAAAAAGGTTTATGTTTGATTTTTATGGTGTAAAGTGTGCATTAAATGCAAATTGTAAAAAGCAAAACCAAAAATCAATATTTTCAATCTCAGTTTCCAAGCAACAGTACACACGAGGAAATGATGCTGTCAACCAAGGTATCAATGGAGTAGTGGTCAACACGTTTATTATACAAGGCTGTTTACCATTGAGATCCAGGGACATATTACTCTTTGACGCTGAGAATGCTGGGCAACCATTGACTCAACTTTGGGCCATTTCAATACTGTACAGTTTATAGTAGTTCTGTCTCACAGCATAACCTGGCGTCTGTGCTTAGATCTCCTGTTAAAGCAATTTGTCGTTGATTCACCGCTCTGCATGGATCTTTCTTCCTTTGCAAATTGAAGATTCCTAGTCTTTTGGCACATTGAACTAGACGGTACTGCAGAGAATGCGCTAGAATAGTTTCTGAAATTATAGTTTCAGCTTAAAAGTAACATGTGTAAATAAATAAATAAAAAGGTGACTGTGAGGTTCCTTCATTTTCAGATCTGAAAGATGTTTGTCTTGCTATAGACTTGCCAAGGCTTGTATTTAACTTTATTGTCTGAGTGACAGATTAACAGAATAACTTTAAATATGTGTATAAGTAAATATTCTTAAAACAGAAAAAGCTTAATAAAATATCTCACTATTCAATGCGATATACTTTACTAAAAGGGTTTAAAACAACATCTCCGTTTTTGTCTTATTTATATTGTTCAAGCTTTAGAATTCATATCAAAATCTAAGTAAATTAATGTTTGTTTGTTTGTAAGTGTTTTTATATATTGCCCGCATTTATCTTTCTCCTGTCATTGCAACAGTTAGCGGGGCATTTTGATTTTTAAAAATTACCACAATTAACTTTGTTTCCAGAATATGCTGATTATGCCGAGCCCAAACCGCTGATTATTTCAAGAAGATGAAAATAGTATACTTGTCCGAGTGCCTTATGGAAACCACATCGTCTATCCTCGTCATGGCGGTGTTCCACCACGTGGTGACCACATGAGACAAGACATTCCAATTTACGTGTAAACATACATCGGTGCATGTATGAATATATTTCACTAAAATCAGATCCAACGTTGGAACGCAAGTGTGTACGACTGAAACGTTCCAGCTGATTTTAATGAGATTACACACTTTATATATTTAACACGGTTCATATGGATGATATTGCATAACTTGTAATTTTTACAATTATTCTGGTTGCCATGCCCCCCGTCCAGTATAGACACAATCTATTTTCACACGATAAACTGTCACAAAGCTTATTAACAGACCAACTGTCCTCGTCTACCCCTGAAAAGTGAATCGTTATTGGTCAAGAAGCACATGTTCAGTCAAAGAGACAGGACAAAGTGTTTATGTATAATGTATAATGTATAATGTATAATGGCGAATCATAATTATTTAATATGGGGAAATGGTTGTGAAAACGGTTGGTTAATATATATGGTTCTATTGTAATTGTTTTTGCTAATGAATTGTTTCGTATCCATAAGTATTGTTCTCATGTTATACAAGTTTAAATAAAATACATCATGCTTCCTTTACCTTCTTGATTCGCGTTTCTTTCGATGTTCAGTATACATCATGTTAATCATTTGAATGAGCCGCCATTGTGTCTTTATACATATATATGTAAATAAAATATGTTTACTTTTGACTGCATGTAAATCTTAAAGCACGTTATCCATTCTTAACAATGGGAAAGTATCAGCGTTGAAAAGGATGTTTGCCCCTATTTTGCAAGGGAGACCGAAACAAAGTCTATCGTGAGACTTGCTGAAGTCGTAGCCTGCTCTCTCTGTCTCCGCATGTTACGGGTCGAGAAGAGGAACCAGGAAAAGGAAACGTAGTTTAACGATTTAAAACTATGAACAACTGCAAACACGGTTTTAGAGTATGCCGGAGTGTCCCGTCATATGATAAATTATTGTAAATTAAACAAGTACAACACTTCCCTTGTTTTTACGTGATCAAAGGAATTAAACGAAAAATTGCCTGAAAATGAAAAATCCCAAAAATACTTGTCTTTGTCAGGGCACTTGTTAATGTTAATGTTAGTGTTAGTGTTAGTGTTCATCGACCAATGAAATGCTTTCAACATTAAATTGATTCAATTTGAAACCAATGCTAGTACTTTCCGTCATACCAATGTTGAATCAGGGACCCTATATAGAGGGACACGAAACTCAGAAGAAGAAGAAGAAGAAGAAGAAGAAGAAATACTGTATTTGAGTGTCACACGGCGTACATTCTGACATACAGGGATACATTAACATATATGGACAGTACCCCGTCCGTCAGTAAAATAGGAATATATGTGATGTTGGATTGAATACAAAAGTAATTGATATGTTATTCGTAGGACATGTACTTTTCCTGCGTCTAAACAGATTGCCCAATGTAGCGGCAAGAGGTCGGGAAAGTTGTGGATTAGAAATATACGTCTATCTCTGTCTATGCCATCATTTATATGCTGCTGTTACAAAATGACAGAAAGACCATTCATCAAGGAGTTCATTTCACTTTATTTTTTGTAAACAATGATAATACAACATATTTTGATACTAATTGAAAGCAAGACACCTTCGAGGTGCAAGTAAAACCCTCTCAGTACCGTTCTACCTATCCCCCGTGTTCCTTGCACCTTCCACCGCAATACCCTTCTTGCCCTTCTTGCCCTCCCGGTTTACAGCTGCCGACCTTGCGTGCTACTCCCTACTTGGAACTAAATCGATAGAGGTATAATGACAGATTTCAAGATCATGATGCTACTCCATCGTATTGTTCAGAACGACGACTCCACATAACACAAGCTTCTAATTCGATCAATACCTATGGGGTCACAACAGAAAGAGCTGGTTCAACAAGGCAAGAAACAAACTTGCAACCCATGGGTTACCATCCGTACATGTACTGCTTGACAACCAATCAACAAAAGCGTTCTTGAAGAAAACTGTCAAGGCAGCCACCCAAGATCTCTGGGACAACGAAGTGAAAGGAAGACCCAACTGTTCTCATCGCTCCTGAATACAGATACCTCCAGTAAAGGACACAGGATGTGGGACACAGTCAGGATGACCTCACACGACAGATCGAGCAGCTGCTATCATAAAGATCAAGCTGATGACAGGAGTTCATCCCCTCCAAACAAGAAGACTTCACTTCAACCAGAATGTAGTTGACCACACATGTCCACTGTGTAGACAGGCTCCAGAAACTCTTCTACATATGATGCTCCAGTGCTCTGTCCTGACTACAGTTAGAGAACGACATCCACCGAATATGTATGCTCTTCTTGGATTCACACCGACTGCATATCCTCTCCTTCAAGTCTAATTGATGCCAGTGTTTTCTGCCGACAAAATGCAACAGAAAAATGTAATACCCGCGCCAGCAGTATAGAGTTAGATGTCTACCCATCCATCGAGAAGAAAGCCAAAATCCTTCATCGGAAGAGGACAGAAATCCTCTCGGAGCAATAGTTCACCCACCCGAAACACTGCTTCTGCTTATAGTGCTTATAAGAGACACTGAAAACTTTAGTACCTATATAGTGACCCTCTAGTAGTTCATATGGATAGTTATGTATACGTAGGTTCTCCTGGCAGATACGAGGAAACTCTAGGAGAATAACAAGAACTAGATGGCTCACTATTTCAACTGCAAAGTACATGTTGAATAATTTCCCTTCAAATACCAGTTTGATACAAACGCATCAGAAAGGTATTTATCTATCGCTAAATTATTTTTTTAGGATGTATCTCCTCACGTAAAAGCAAAGTTTTGATTTCCCCTCGAACCATTCTACATATGCAGCATATGCTCCTTGTTCCTTACAGACAAGATGGCCGCTGACTCACACTTTTAACTGCAAAGTACGGGCGATATGTACAGGCTGAATACTTTCCCCCAAATTACCAGTTTGTTAGAAACACACCACAAAAGTATTCCTCTATCGCTCTATTAATTTAAAAAAATAATTTATCTCATTACGTAAAACTGAATTTTGTCCGTAGACCCTCCGAGTGATTAATGTTTATATAGTGATTAACTGGATACATCAGTGTGATGCGCGCGGTGATTAACGCAAGACATGCACCAAGTCAATATGTGCGTGAATTGGACCATGACGAAGAGACTCGCTCAGTTTATAGTCCCTCTGATTAAAGAGTCCCTGGTTAAAAGTATAAAACTATATCAAAGAGATATGGATCAAGGTGATAAATTGGAGCCAACATAAAACAAGCACTTTTCTTCACTTTGATAAGAAAAAGATATTATTCAAAACCCTTATAAAAGAAATGATCGAAGTTCATATTATTCGGAAATCTTGATAACAGAAAAATGTGCCGAATCGAACCATAATAATTATAAAAACCAATATGTTCAAATCTAGATTAAAATAGATTAAAACGTCAAATAATTCAGACAAATATATTTCAAAGATAAATTGTAGTGTCAAACATTATTTATTCAGTGTCGGTCTTCATGTCCTATATATGGTTTTACTTGAATGTGGTTAATGTAGTTCATGTCAGTTATTCTATCTGGGAGATCATGATAATGATTCAATGATATATGCTGTGATACAATGGTTTTTTCACTTGGTATGTTGACTTTACACAAAAGAGGTAAAGTTTTTTGTGTGTGTTGTATCAATAATTCTAATGTAAAACAAGGAGAGATGGTGATCAACATCTCTCTCCATATAGGTTCCCATTACAAGGGCCATATCTTCGTAAATGATTAAAGCGTGCTTCTCATTATCGAACTCTAACAAATCTATTTTCATCTTTTTCTCAAGTACTTCAAATTTGTTATATATGTGATACATTCTCCTGAAAAATTAACATTTTGAAATCTATTTAGTTTATTGTATTAAGCCTGATGAACTACAAAGCCAATGACTCTATTTTTAAGATAGTATAACTAATATATATGCATGCATACGACCCATGACCTTTCAAAACGAAAACGAGACTAAGGCCGCTTCTCATTTCCTAGTTCGACCTAGAAGGCCTGAATAAAATGCTGCAAATAAACATAAGTTTTATCTTTATTATTCATAGGTACTCACTATTTGATGATTTATTCATGCAGGACCTTGGGAGTAAAATTTAAAGCAGGCCAAAAATCAGATAAGGAAAATGATAATTTGCTAAATTCTAATTTAAACCATTTACCTAGATATATATTTTTACCCAACAAAAATAACCAACAATAAAAGAAATGAAAAAGGAATTAACTGAGGTTAATATTTGAAAGTAACAAATACATTAACATACTGGATAATGATTGAAATATAACGTGAAATAAACATGGATGTTTCAATACACAATCATACATGATTGATTGTGCTGGAAGAGGTGGTGGTCAGGTTTGAGAAATATTTTTGTATGTATCTCTTTAAAATACATGTACATAATTACAACAAGCAGACAGAGTCGGCCATATCCCCCGCCTTTTGGAAAATTTATTGAAGAATAGTTGTTGAATAACAGTGACTATGAACCTTTTTTCAACTAACCAGTGCCCAGTTATAAGCAATCTATATTGGTCATCATTTAATCTTACGTATACTCTCCTGCAGATTGTAACATTTCAACTTGAGCCCAAAGTATCTTACAGAATTGAATGAGATACAATATTTAAATCATGATCATCCTGCTATATCAGGTTATTGCTTGGGGCGCATACGCCCCAAGCAGTAATAAGGTGAATTTCTCCCTTTATACTGTTGGAATTTTCAAATAGAAGCTTCAGCCAATGATAGGCGTTGTCTTAGTATCTTTGAAATTCTATTGACCAATGACCAAAGCTGTAGCAAATTATGAACCACGTGACATTGTGGGTTATTCGAAATAATTGGCACAAACAAATGTGGCTTTGATTATCAACATTTGTCATATAGATAGAATTGTTCTTCAATGTTTCATTAGAATCAATGATTAACTTGTAATCTGCAATTCAAATCAATATCACAAGTAACAAATTGCTTTTCTATAAGTTAAGTACATTATTTGGCATTCCAGAATCGGAAACTACGTTCCGTTTGGTTAACAGTTTTACTGGTTATGATTGATTCGGAACCCGGCGCAACACCCGGCATACGCCGCCGAAAATGGTGTCACCGGCGTACGCCTAATTAAGGCGTAATCCGAATGCTTCGGTTTGAAATGACAGGCGAAGGTGGCGTATAATGGCTTACAAATGCTATCCATGCGACATTTAATAACTATATTTTCTTTGACTTTGCATTTGACAACTAGATACTTTGACGAAGTGATTTATTAAAGAATATTACTGGTTCTTTAAAACAATGCCTAACACGCTTATAAAATGTCAATTCATGTTTGGAAGTAATTTTTTTAAAAGTTTTCTCATTTAAAAGACATGTTAATTTAAGCTAGTTTGAGGGATGATGACGTCTTTCTGTTTGTACGCCGATACACTTGTTAACTTTAAGTCTGGCTTCAGAACGGTGCATATACTCCGGTCACTTGGTCGGTGTATACTATGCCGATGAAACGAATCAAACATAGCCACTGACCTACTTTTCCAAAATTTTGCTGATGTCGAGTTAGCGAAGGCAATGTAATAGAGTTGGTCTCCATAGATTAAAATCTAAAAATTAAAAGAATAATCGCCACACGGTAAATTGATATATTTGTTTGAGAGCTTTACATTGATATGATAACATACGGTTTTGAATTGTGTTGTGCGTTGGTTGCTGTCTTGGAACTCCCGTTACATTTTGTCCTTAGGGTTTAACTTAGAACAAGTCCGAATCCTTTCGGTGATACTTTTTTTGGAATAATACATCCGATTGAGGTCTTTGTGATTATTGACTGTAAACATGTGATATTGCATTATTTATACAAAGCGTAGGATACAAAGTGTAATTCTAAGGAGAGAAAATAAATCATATAAAATAATAAAAAGTTTTAAAACAATTAAAATGCCAGTCTATAAATTTCTAACAAATAACACTTGATCTAGACATTAAGAAAAATATATATAACATTCAAATCCTATGATAATAGTTAATTAGGCTCTAATTTGTTACAGAAAATTCTTCAAAATAAGACATATTGCCATGTTATGATGTTTGGAGAGGACAATCGGACAACACCAATCAGGACTTCTTATGCAGACTTTCGAATTTTGTAAAATGGATATATTTACTTGTGTACTTTCATTGAGAATGAGTGAGTAAAACTTATCTCAGGTAATACATGTGTATGCAAGCTTACGTCACCTGTTAGATGTTACACGAGTAGGTCTTACGCCAACCTTTGTAATGTCAAAAATAACTCGATATGTAACGATATAGTTATGCGAGGAACTCTTATTAATGACAATATGAAATTAAATTTGCATATGTTACTTGAAGTGAAATTATTAAAATACGGTTTCATACAGTTGTTGAAGGTTCCAATACAAAACTAGCTAAACCGAAGTATAGAATAGAATATAGAATTACTCCTTCAGCTTTTCCTCACGCAATTCTTCCTTCCTTATTTGTATGTTCTTCCTCAACCCTTTCATCATACATTGTCGGAAATCCATCCAGTCCATATCCAGCACCCATATTCACCTGGAATCACCTCCCACTAACAAATCACCGCCTCACGTTCCATACACTACATCTACCCAGGTGCCCCAAGCTTGCCTTTTTAAAGGCTTTTCTTGTTTGTAGGCCTATCAGTATTAGGCTCGTACAATCTCCTTATAGCCTGACGTAGCAGGATGGGTGATGATATGTTTCATGTGTTGGCTCAGCAGGGCAGGGATGCCAGTCCCTGTAAGGTTTGTAGCCTACCCAATATAAGATTTATTGCAACTGATGGTTATCGTTTCAAGATGAAAATAGGTTTTTTGGGTTGTGAGCAAAGCCAAGGAGTTTGCACACAAAATTTCAGCTCCTTAGACCAAGTGGTTCTGGAGAAGAAGACTAAAGTTTACAGACGGGCGGACGCCGGACACCGTGTCATGCCATGAGCCCATCGGGCCTTTCAGACCAGATGAGTTAAAATACATCCATGGCAGTTTTTGAGTTCTGCTCCGGAAATGAATTATTAAGTTATGTATCCATGGAAATGGTAAAAATTAAACAAATTAAAAATTGTCAACATGATGATTGTTCCACACACCAAGTTTCGTTGAGATATGTCTTATAGTTTTCGAGTTCTGCTCCGGAAACGAAATTCTAAGTTACGTTTCCATGGAAACGGTAAAAAAAATAAGTCGAAGAAGTTGAAAACCCCAAAAGGCACATCTACACATGATGATTGTTCCACACACCAAGTTTCGTTGAGATATGTCTTATAGTTTTCAAGTTCTGCTCCGGAAACAAAATCGGGACGGACGAACGGACGGACAGACGGACGGAACCCATTTCAATATCCACCCCAACTATGTTGGCGGGGGATAATTAGAAATGCACATTATTTAAGCTTTTGTAAGAATTTTCAACTTAGTATCTTGATTTTCAAAATATAAATAAAAGACTTTCGTACATGTAAATTATAAAATATTATTACAAAAGTCAAGATATTAACGTTAAAAACAAGTTTTGGTCACGCATGGATTTGAACATTCTCGGTTACCCATGGTTTTATATATGCTCCGTTACTCTCCACTATATCACCAAATATAGTTAATGATCTGAATGAGTTTACAAACAGTGTAACTGATTATATTAACTTCTGTGTAGAAAGCATTGTACCTGTCAGATGCATAAAAGTATTTCCTAATAACAAGCCTTGGGTAACTAAGGAGTTCAAATCAGTCTTAAATAAAAAGAAAAGGGCATTTTGTTCAGGAGACAAAGTAAAGGTGAAGGAAATTCAGAAAGAGATTGTCTGTTTAACAAGAAAATGTAAAGATGAATATAAATCTAAAATTGAGAGCCAATTTTCAGTTAACAATTTGCGTAACGCATGGAATGGCATTAAAACTATTATAGGTTCGAGTTGTAGACCTCAGCAGCTAGAATCCAGCGACGATCTAGCTTTTTCAAACGAGTTAAACTCCTTCTACTCCAGATTTGATACTATTGATTTTTCGAATGAAAGGGAACATGTACTGGAATCGCTTCTATCTGGTGAATTGTTAAATATATCGACAGACGATGTGATTAGCTCATTTTCTCAGATTAACCCGCATAAATCCTGCGGGCCTGACAACTTGTTAGGGAGTGTAGAGTGCAGCTGGCTGTTATCTTCCAAAAGTTATTTCAGTTATCGATCAATTCTCACGAGGTTCCCATTCTTTGGAAAACTTCTAAAATTATTCCATTGCCCAAAAAGAAAAATCCATCCGTTAACAATGACTACAGACCAGTGGCTCTAACCTCTATTGACATGAAATGCTTAGAACGTATAATTAAGAATTTATTGCTTAGTGAAGTCAGCCATGTGAGTGATCCTTTACAGTTTGCTTATAGGGCAAGATGTGGGGTAGAAGATGCAACCATCACATTGTTACACAATATTTATCAGCATTTGGAAAACTATGGTACATATGTTCGAATAATGTTTGTTGATTTTTCATCTGCTTTTAATACCATTCAGCCTCATCTACTTATTAACAAACTTTCCAAAATGAACGTTAATTCTAATATCCTAAGATGGATAAATGCATTCCTGGTTAAGAGACAACAATTTGTACGGGTTAACCAAGTTGAGTCTTCAATATTAAATACATCCACTGGTGCACCCCAGGGTTGCGTATTCTCTCCCATTTTATTTATATTGTATACCAATGACTGTATATCCAAAGTAAAAGAATGTCTCACAATAAAATTTGCTGACGATGCTGCATTGGTTGGCCTGATAAGAGAATCAGAACTGAGTTACAGAACAGAAATTTCAAAATTTGTAGAATGGTGCAAATCAAACTTTTTATTTTTGAATGTGTTGAAGACCAAAGAAATGGTCATAGATTTCAGGAAAACTAGGTCTATAATAAATCCTGTGACTATTGATGATAATGAAAAAGAAAGAGTAACGGAATATAAATATTTGGGTACTGTCTTAGATTCGAAACTTTCTTGGAATGAAAACACTGACAAAATTTATAAGAAAGGACAGCAACGATTGCATTTTTTGTGGAAGTTGAAACATTTTAAAATAGATCAAACTATTTTGAGGTTATTTTACCAAACTTTTATTCAAAGCGTAGTAACATTTAATTTTTTGAGTTGGTACGGAAACCTGTCTGTTCAAAATAAAAATAAACTCTCTAAAATTGTTAACACCGCTTCAAAAATTATTGGCCTTCCTATTGAAAGTATCGGCAGTTTTTATGATCAACAACTTTCAAAAAAAGCAAATAAAATTCTAAGTGACTCAACTCACATACTTTTTTCGGGATATTCTTCGTTGCCCTCTGGACGCAGACTTCGTATGCCGACGAGTAGAACAAACAGGTTTCGTCAATCTTTTGTACTGAATAGCATTTATGCCTTTAATGGAAAATTTTTGGAATGATTTTTTAATGATCAATTTACACAAGTGTATACTGTATATACAGTAATGTTTATAATATTGTTTATATTGTTTATATGGCTGTTGTATGTTTTTTTAATATATACTGGAGACTGTATTAGATGTAATGTAAATTTCCCTCGGGATAATAAAGAATTATCTTATCTTATCTTATCTTATCTTATCATATATAAAACCATGGGTAACCGAGGATGGGATTCGAACGCTTAGTTAGATGTGTTTCTATTTATAGAAGATTACGTCGGTAACTGCGAAGAATCCATCCAATCAGATTACATGTACAGTTGTACGAGTAGCGTGGGTTTTCATTATCAATATCGTTGCAGGGAGTGTTGAATCGAGATGTGCTTTCCTCAGGTGTATCTTATCCGTACTGGCCATTTACCAGAGCGGTGCATTCACTCGCCAAATTATTACCAAGACAATAACTAACGAGTGACGGGAAATGATAGATTATTATATTTTCAGTGATGAAATACGACATTTATCGGTTAAAATCCGTATTTTCACTGAATGAAATAACATTATATGCATTCTCTCGCCAAATTACTTAGACAATAACTAACGATTGACGGGGAATGATAGATTATCTTTCCTGTGTTATATTATTCACGTAATCCTCGAGCCTTGGATATAACGATGGAAAGATAATCTGTCATTTCCCGTCACGAGTTGGTTATTGTTTTTATCACCCAAAACCGTATTCCACAGGAGATATCGCTTGTGTGAGATCAAGCAATATCTAGATCCTAGGAGATATCATTTTGGCAGTAGATTTTGCCTTGTCACCGTCAACTTCATGACATCACAATGCTTTGACATCGAGTAATGACATCACAATGCTAACACGTCATAATCATGGTGACGTCACAATGCCATGACCTTACCGCACTGGAAGTCAAATGGCAGAGATATGCTCAGAGATTAACACTATTATCAGTTAAACGTAATCAATAAATAAATGAATAGAATATAACCCAAGTGTCTTCTGATATCAAATATATCAACACGAGACGCAGACGATATTTTAACTTTTATCAACGAAAGTTTATTCTCTATATATTATTTCTTTGTCTGAAAAGAAACTTAAAAAACAACCACACACCAATCCTTGTAAATCATCATATGTCACCGAAATATTATTTTGAAGCGAATCTGCCACTTACATTTATAAACGAGTGAACTGAAATTAAGAGTTCTTTGTTGACACTTTGGGGAGAGTTTTGATTTCCAAACAGAACTGATTTTAGGTCAAATCCATCCTCGTGCTTTAACTATAATAGTTCAGGGCAAAACTATAGG
The DNA here is from genome assembly GCA_936450465.1 of Gibbula magus. Lineage (NCBI taxonomy): Eukaryota > Metazoa > Mollusca > Gastropoda > Trochida > Trochidae > Gibbula > Gibbula magus. The sequence continues at coordinate 11,986,417 of OW388290.1, read as the reverse complement.
TTACTTTATTACTAAACGGACGCACTTGGTTTTCATTTGTTTCATGATATTTGTAGCCATGTGACATCATCAATACAAAGGAGAGGTCTCCGCTGGCGGTCAGAATAACATGTTTCGTGTGAAACTTCCTAAGATTTGTAATATCATACAAACTCCACTCTTAAGCTTAAAATCTATCTCTATACTGTATCCAACGTTATACCAATGAATCCACATTGGTATTACATTGGATACAGGGAAAGTTCGTCCTCTTTGAAAATTCCTACGCTCAGCTAGAGGGCCGGCCAGAAACACTAAAACAAGTTATCTTCGCCTTTTGCATAGTAAGGACACCATGTCGCAGCAGAGTCAGCATGGCAATATCCATGTTTACTTCGATGTCACAATCGGAGGAAAATCAGCTGGAAGAATCACATTCTTGGTAACTCAAATTCTGATCTTGTAGACCAGTCGCTAAAATGTCGGCACGCATACCGCATGGCGTCCGCTCTGTCGCTCAGTCAACCATATCGAATATCGGGACTAATTTAGCAGTTTTGCTCGGCGAGTGGTCGCTTTGAACGTATGTTTTTACTTGTTAACAATGTATTACTTGAGATAACTTTAATACATATTCAACCTTAGACAGTGATTGGTTAAGGTAGGGGCCATTGTCCATTTTGCACATTCGATGACACAATGGCCCACTCAAACTTGAAATGTTACTATTCCTACAATGCGTGGCCATAATATGTACATTGCCGTGGCATAAGTTAACGGACGGTGATGTTTTTCCATAGACTTGCATGTTAATTTAGTCTAGGATAAATAATTTAATATTACCCGGGTGAGAAGACACAGGTGATTATTTTTGTGATATTTGCACATGTGCTTTCAAGTGATTCTCAACGTTGATTGGTCGGTTAACCGGAGAAAGAATGACTATGACGTTTTTGATTGATTGAAAACATATTTTATTCATTTAAGAAATGAATTGGGCACAAGTTGTGAAACTTATAGAAGCCCTCTCCAGGTAATCAACAACTATTTTACAAGGCTAGAATACATAACAAGAAAGTAAGAAATCTACAAGTGACGAAGTGGGTAAACATGTAATATATAGAGGATATTATATGAGTGTCTATGTCATACTATGTTTACGACACGAGTGCCTGAATATTAGTATTTCCCGAGCGAGAGCGAGGGATATACCGATATTCAGGCACGAGTGTCGTAAACATAGTATGGCATAGACACGAATATAATATTCTGTTTATTACCGAAGTCGTAAAATTAACGAAAACACGCTAAAATCCACTGTCAACCATAGGCTGGCGACCCGCCGTCACGCATTTCGAACGCAACGTCATAGACGAAACGTGACGTCATATCATTGTTTATGACGTCACGTCACCATGACAAAGTGATATGTTGCCCTAGGGCATCGTATGAAAAATATGAACCCCGATATGATTGCCCTCGTAGGTAATAAACATTATTAAGGCAACACACAATGTGGAAATGTTATTCTTATGACAAAATGCACTTTGAATATGGTAAATACGTACATTAGTATTAGTTATGGGGTGCCAAACGGGACTTTAATCGCTATTTAGTAAGGTTACTAAATGAATTAGTAAGCTTACTAATTCATTTAGTAAGGTTACTAATTCATTTAGTAAGCTTACTAATTCATTTAGTAAGCTTACTAAATAGAAACGATTTAGTAAGCTTACTAAATGAATTAGTAAGCTTACTTATTCATTTAGTAAGCTTACTAAATCACTTCCGGTTTCACGATTTAGTAAGCTTACTAATTCATTTCCGGTTTGTTGACATCTCAATAAATGACTGCTCCCAGGAACGATCAGACAAAGGACATAGGCTTATTCAGACAAGCGACAGTATTTGATGAAATAATAGTTATATACACGTACATTGTTCATTCTAGACTGTAGTAGATCACTCAGATGATATTTTAACAAGCACATTAAAAAGGGGAGACTGACAAAAACCCGTGTTTAAAATGCGCGGTAACCAGTGGCTCATGTTTGCAAAGGGAGATAACTCCGATGTTCTACGGAAACTCTTTGCCGAACGTTGTAGATAATGTTTCTGTAACTGTGGTGGCGAACAGTGGAACACATTAAATACACTATAGGGAGAACATTGGCAGTAAAATGTTGTAAATAATTGCTTGGAACGTCCACCAGCTATTACTTATACGTACGTCACGTTTTACCGTGTGAAATTATCCCGCCATTTTACCGCATTGGAGGGAGTAATCATTATTTGGTTTTAAGCGGGAAAATAAAAAAATGATTTAGTAAGCTTACTAATTCAGCTGATTAAGTAAGCTTACTAAATCAATTAGTAAGCTTACTAAATGAATTAGTAAGCTTACTAATTCAGCTGATTTAGTAAGCTTACTAAATGACTAAGTAACCTTACTAAATCGGGCGAATTAGTAAGCTTACTAATTCATTCATTTAGTAAACTTACTAATTCAAAACGAATTAGTAAGGTTACTAAATCGAATTAGTAAGCTTACTAAATCGAATTAGTAAGCTTACTAAATCGAATTAGTAAGCTTACTAAATCGAATTAGTAAGCTTACTTATTCGATTTAGTAAGCTTACTAAATACATGCCTGAATTAGTAAGCTTACTAATTGAATAAGTAAGCTTACTAATTCGAATTAGTAAGCTTACTAAATAGCGATTAAAGTCCCATTTGGCACCCCATAATTAATGTATTATTTGAACCGTTGACTCTTTCCAATGAATTTATGAACATGGTGAAATATGTTTTCATTGACTGTTTGTGGAAGATTTGGGTTTCCATACAGGATTGTATTAATATCAAATTCTGCCTTTAAATTATAAAATCTTTGCTTTAATTCTAAACGAAGATCAGCATGTGGCGGACATCTCAAGAAGAAATGATAAACATCTTCAACTAAAGCACCACAAATGCAAGATTTACTTTCAGATAAATTGACACGATACAGATCACCGTTTAGGGAACTACAAGAATTTCTTAACGTACTGTGTATAATGTTCATCTTCCTATCGCCGAATAGAAAATATTTTGGGATTTTACATTCTGTTTCAGATAATTTTGCTTTAAATGACGATAATGAACTTGAACATCTTATTTTCGAGGAAAGATTATTCCACAGATAAGCACAGTCATAAATAAGACTTTTGAAGGACTGCAGTTCGAAATTTTGGAATAGATAAATTTGATTTGTTACGCAAGTTGTAATGAGAAATAGTTTCAGTGGCTGATGGAAGTAAATTAATCAGATAATCTGGAGCTTGTATATTAATAATTTTGTAAAAAGTACAAAGTTTCTTATTTCCACGTCTAATTTTTAAAGGCAACCAACCAGTTTCTTTGTATAAGCTATCTTTTGAAGCAAACTTTGGTAAGCCAGTTACAATTCTTGCAGCTTCAAGTTGGACCATTTCAAGTTTGTCACACAAAACATCCGAACAGTTATCCCAGACCTCAGAAGCATATTCCAAAATGGGTCGAATATACATTTCATACATACGTGATAAAATACTTCTATTCAAAACATACTTTAACACACGTAGAGAAGAGATTAGTTTTGAAGCCTTTTCTATGGAAAGATATGACGTCATAAAACAATGGTCTGACGCGACGAATTATCTTATGACGTACAATGTTACTGTGGTGACGGGTCCTTCACAGCGGCCGCCCAACATGAAAATGTAATAACCAAGCGTAATTTGGTCAATTTAATTGCATAATGGGTAATATATAGAATAACCAACTCACGAGTGATTACGGGAAATATCCACTCGTCTAAATAATGTTCAGAGCCACTCGCTAAAGCTCGTGGCTTAACATTATTTAGACTCATGGATATTTCCCGTAATCACTCTTACCTCATTGGTTATTCTCTAAATATACGACTTGTGATTCTAATGTCCCATTGACCGCCGTGTTAAACCTAATCGGTATGCTATATATATGTTGTTTAATAAGATGTAGATTTCTGAATAATTATCAGAAAAAAAGATGGAAATTATGTATCTTTAGCTAAGATGATTTTGTATATATTGGTAAAAATTTCAGAATTATTGACAAACAATAGATCCATGAAAATTATTCCCGCAAGGGCTAATTAACACGTAAGTATATATGGGAATTCGAGAAGATAACCTAGCGTTATTATACATTAAAAATATTTTTCAACAGATTGTCTGAAATTCAATTATGGATGCAATGCTACACTGAATTTCAGAGTAGTTCCAGCCGTTGCTCGCAGGTTTCCCCGCAATGCATAGCCACATAGCGTTGCGGGCTTTCTCCCTGCCGTTATACTAGCAGCCGCGATATAAGTGAAATACTCTTGAAAGCGGCGTTAAACCCCAACTCACTCACTCACTCACTAAATTCAATTATTGTAAATATTTAATATGCAGCTGTAACCAAGATGATTCCTCACAAACTTGATAAATGTGAATAGGATCAGAATTTCTTCAAGAAAATATATTTATTATAAAAGTGTTGCCGTTTTCCAATAAGATCCCATATTATTTTAGTGCAGCATAAAAATATTCATGATAGTGACAGTGAACGAAACTTGTAATCTAACATCTTATTATTATGTTTATAATTTTCAAATTCATTAATTTTTAGCATGGTTTTGGAAAACGACTAAATAAATTTTAATGACTGGGTATTTTTACAGTAACATCACTTCCCAAATGCCATTTAATATGTAAGCAAACCTGAAGTGCTAAAACATTTACATATCTCAGTAATTGTTAACAGATTAGTTCAATAACGTATCCAAAATAAGAATTTTGTTACGTGTTGAGGAGTAGATACTAGATTTCCTGTTTTCATGTCAATTTTCAGTAAAATATTTTCAAAATTGAGATAATTAAAATTATCCATGCTTCACTGAAATAACATGAGATGTTATGGGGAAACGGCAATTAATTCTTACAACACTTTTAGCACATTGCTGTAACTGACATGAGTCTGTATATTTCTTATAAGACCAAAATTTACTGGACTGTCGCTCGAAAGCTCAGTTCCGCTTTCCACTGCTAGGGGATTTTGCTTCTGCTCTCGATTTCAAGCGAAAAAGAACAGAGGTTAGGATCTGAAATCTGAAGGGAGTAACCTCTGTGGGAAGTGAATGATATTCCAAGTTTTCATACTAAAATTAGGTAGCCTCTGAATATATTCAAGCGTCATGGTTACATTTTTAGCTCATCAGGCCTGAAAAGCCCGATGGGCTTATGGCATGGCATGGTCTTCGGCGTCCATCTGTCCGTCCATCCGTAAACTTTTTGCTTTTTCGACTTCTTCTCCAGAACCAATGACTCCAGAGTTGAAATTTTATGTGCAGACTCCTTGGCCAATGGGGATTCTAAATTGTAAATTTCGTGAACCTGTGACCCCCAAATGGGGTCACTGGGGTCACATCCTTAAAAACCTATTTTCATCTTCTCCAGTTCCAAAAGGTCTAGAGAGATGAAAAGTTGTGTGCAGACTCCTTGGCCCATGAGGATTCTAAATTGTAGATTTCGTGAACGCGGTGACCCCCTATTGGGTCACAGGGGTCACATCGTGAAAAACCTATTTTCATCTTCTCAAGTTCCAAAAGCTCTAGAGAGCTGAAAAGTTGTGTAGAGACTCTTTGGTCAAAGGTGGTTCTTTATTGTAGGATTTGTGACCCAGTGACTCCAAATACGGGTCACAGGGGTCATGATCTAAAAACCTATTTTTTGCTTGTTAACAATGTATTACTTGATAAGTTAGATATTCAACCTTCGATAATAAATCAAATCCTGATGAGATACAGAGCCCATGGCTCTATTTTTTATGAACGTCGGCAACAAATTATTTAAAATCATTGATATTACGGACAAAATAAATGTTTTTAAGATTATTTATTCTAATTTCTTAACAACCATTATGCTAAAGTGTTGATCATATACTCTTTGTGAAAGGATTACCCCATTCACCACTGTGGTTATATAAAATTCACTACTGTCCTTACTTTTAATTAATAAGCTCACACACATATAAATATGACAACTCAGCCCGCAAGCGCGGCTATCATTAGCGATTATACAAATCGCAATATTTTTATTGGTTATAATTAGTCCTTGGACGATATTACTTCACACATCAGAATATCATAAAACTGAGATTCAGATCCAACAATCACAGTAATATTTTAAAAATAAGTTTGTTCGCACAGACGAAAAAGAAAGTACAAACATGTATTGTCGTAATATCTTCGGTTATGGTGCCATGTATCGGTTACGATTGCACAGGAAAAATCGAAAAATAACATGCATGTTGAATTTAATAATTATCGTTTACTGGTTCTAAAATCTTATAAATGTTATTGAAATATATCTATATTTGAAATGAAAATGTATGATTCAGTCGGATTCAGTCCACAATTCTTTTCCAGTTGTCGGTGCTCTTTCTTGCAGGTTTTGCAGTGGAGTGTTTATTCGACACATAATTTATGACATGTGGTTGTGCAGTCAATATTTTAGTTTCTTGATTCTGGACTATAAAGTTTAATAATTTGTCAGCGTACTGCTTTCCCATAATTTACACAAAGGTAGTGAAATTTGTCCCCTCTGTAAAATACATCATTTGATACAGTTTCTGACCAAAAAGCAATTATTCGTGATGGCAGAATATAAATATAATAATGCATACTAGCTCTCGGCCCCAAGATCCTGTTGACATGCTATCATAATCGTAATCCCTATCCCAAAATCCTTTTGTATTAAGTAACTTTTAAAAAAATATTTGAGCATATGATTGATTGCAATGATTAAATATGAAACGATTTCAATAGTATGTAACTGTTAAAAAAATGCCAATCCCCATTAATATTTCGACAGTTTCTTTCTTTAATCCTTTTAGTAACCGTATTCAACGCAATGATTAAATTTTTAAAATAATACCGACTTTCAAATGTTTATACAAAGAACAAAACTAATAGAAGTCCTTCAAAACTAAGTTACAGTTGTGATAAAATATTTCGAATTCATTGATGAAAATCATCGTAGTCAAAACGTACCTGTTATTGTAGAATTTAGAATTAATTTTTAAAATAACAAATATTTCTGAATAAAAAGAATTAATTCCCATGATTGAAGACAACGTAAATTATAAGATATTTATTTTAAAATTGTGATAACCCAATGGCATCATACAGAATGGAAATTAGCCTACTTTTCAATCGGGCACCTGTACGATTTAATTTTTTAGCTCCTCAGGCCTGAAAGGCCCGATGGGCTAATGGGATGGCATGGCGTCCTTCGTCTGTCTGTCCGTCTGACATTTTTCGCTTTTTCAACTTCTTCTCCAGAACCATTGACTCCAGAGAGGTGAAATTTTATGTACAGACTCCTTGGCTGAAGGGGATTCTAAATTGTAGATTTGGTGACCCTGTGACCCCAAATGTGGGTCACAGGGGTCATAACCTAAAAAGCTATTTTCATCTTCTTCTCCAAAACCAATGACTCCAGAGAGCTGAAATTTTATGTACAGATTCTTTGGCTGAAGGGGATTCTAAATTGTAGATTTGGTGACCCTGTGACCCCAAATATGGGTCACAGAGGCAATGACCTAAAATGCTATTTTCTTCTTCTCCAGTCCGAATGAACGTAGCGAGCTGAAATTTATGTACATTTGTACATACTCCTCTAAATTGTGGATTTTGTGAGCCTGTGACCCCAAATATGGGTCACAGGGATCTTAACCTAAAAGCCTATTTCAGTTTACACCATCTTTCTGAGATTTTATGTGCACTTCAGCCAGTAAGTAGGTAAGGGAGGTAATCCCAAAGCAAAAACTTCAAAACTATTCAATATATTTTGCTGAAACTTTGTACAGGTATCAACCAAGTAGTCTAGATGTGCCTTTTTCTATATAGAAATTTGAGAAATTTTTTTTTTTACGAATGCATACAGTCTGAACTTAGAACCAAGAAGAGGGAAAACTATAATCCGGCCTCAAATTTCAAAACTATTCAATATATTTTGCTGAAACTTTGTACAGGTATCAACCAAGTAGTGACCTTTACTTCACAAAAGTTTGACTGGAAGTTGGGTCAGCAAGATGGGTTGTCTTGTCTATCTTTCCATTTCGAAATGCCATGTGCTACTGAATAACAAGTCTAGGGGAAGCTCATTTAAAAAACAAGGACTTTTATGCTAATCATTCTCTCTCTCTGAAGTCTGAAATCTTGTGTAGACATATCCTTTGAAGCAGTTATAATTACATAATATTAATCTCTTATTCTGATTTTAGCAGTTGTTAAAGAATTCACTCACTAACTCATCAACCTGAGTTATTAATTCATGCAATTTCTGATGAGCTACAGAGCCCATGGCTCTATTTTTTATTGATCAGTGATAGGCCTTTGATACTTGACATGCAGTGACATGAACATTACCCCGTAATTGTGATTTACCTTTCAGATGAGATGATAATTTTTGTCCTCTTAAACTTTGAAATTGGTCAGTGACATACTGACATTACACCTTTGATACCTGACCATACTCATTCGTATGGCCATGGGGTATTAGTGATTATCTTTGTTTCAATTGTGGCATCAGTGTTTAACAAACTCATTGTTTTATGCATATTTTCACTCCACAAGGCTATTAGGGTCTCTACTTTACTCCACTTGAAACTGTGGTCACTTATTACGGTACTTCCAGTATTCTGGATTGGTCCAATATCTGCAGGAAAACTGTTAATTGTTTTAATGAAAAAATATCTCCTTTTTTTTTGTTGCAGCTTTTCAATAACGTAGTGCCAAAAACTGCTGAAAACTTCCGCGCTCTATGTACTGGTGAAAAAGGTTTTGGTTTTGCCAATTCGACATTCCATCGCATCATCCCTGGATTCATGTGTCAAGGTGGAGACTTCACTAATCATAATGGCACTGGAGGGAAAAGTATTTATGGAGAAAAATTTGCAGATGAAAACTTCACATTAAAGCACACAGAGCCAGGTATTTATGCATAAAGTTTGCTATTTGAATAAAAATATATCTTTTTTTAGGCTTTCTATTATAAGATAAATAGTTGCGTTTGTAAAATTTCCAGGATTCATTGCTATTCAACACCCGAAAATTTAGTTAAAAACCGACGGCGATAGCTGGAGGTTTAAACGCTGAAATTTGCGGGTGTTGAATAGCAATGAATCCCGGAAATTTTACAAACGCAACTATTTTTGATATTGTAACATGACCGTTAGTTATCAGGCGTTTTGAAACGAACTCTTTTTGCGTACCTATCTCTGAGTGGAAAGGACTTTGCGACTGTTCCATTTTTGTTAGAGGTGTGGTCAGGTCAAAACAAATGTAAATACTCGGCGTAATATGTACATTAGCAACAATTTACACATAAGCTCAAACAGTATCACTCAACTATGTTCACTTCACAATATTCACGTATCCTTTTAGATGGCGATAAACATTTGTCTACGACATCAACACAGTAAAAGACCTAGGAATAAAAATATTAAACTTGCCCTAACCCATTGTGACAATGACGCTAGCATTGTGACGTCAAATCGGTTGATCACTATGACGTCATGCCATGGCAACGGCATTCGGTAATCAGAGCCGCATGGAAGAAGGCGACAAATCTTACTAGTTAAAAACATTTTAGTTACTTGAAACTAATTAATTTTGAGAGTTATTTGTGACCTTTACTGCTATACACAAGTTAGAAAATGACAATGCCATCTGTCAAATTTGAGTAAGGAGCACATATTAAGAGAAATAGAAAAAATAATTTTTGAGTCGGGCCGATTCTTGTGAACACGGTGTATATGTTCGCGGTGATTCGCCCCAAGTAATTTGCGGGTATTCATTGTAATTCAACATAGGCAAATCAACCAATCAGAAACAAGGATTTACCGAAATCATGTTACAATATTTATTTATTATATCAAACACTAACAGCATAAATGGTTTTATTACTCTTGATTGCTGAAAATAACCATTTTAATGCTTGTGTTCATTCAAAAAAAACATGAAAGTTTTGATTGTTTTAGCTTATCAGTTCTTAAAGGCCAGAAAGGCTAGTGATCTGTCTAACATTTAACAATTTCTACTTCTCCAAAGTGCACTGAAGAAGTCTCTTCAACCATCTGCATTGGGAGCTACTTAATGTTCAGGCGAAATATATTGTTTCCTATTGACTTCTCATCTGCAATTGCTTCATTAGACTATTTTGTAAAAATGAGACCACAAAGAAAAAGTATGTATGTTGTTCCTATATTAAACTAAAGCGACAAACATTGCATAAAAATCGTCTGCTTTTCACCAACCAGCGACAAACGAAAAATGGGGCGGGGCTTAAAGGGTTGGAGGGTAACCAAAGTGATGTACATGGAGAAATAGGATGTAAACATCTGCTTACTATTTATTATGACAAAAACTGGGGAATCTGTCAGTTGGTCTGTTATATCTACACTTTGCAACAATGCCACACCGCTGTTCTGCTGTAAATTGTTTCCCTCTGATGTCTCGTTTCAAGCTAAAAAAAAGTCATGTGACCGCAGGTGGGCCGTCAAAGCTTGCAACGTTATTTTGGTCACCTTTTCACGCTCGCTTCGATTTAAACATACCATGCCACGACAAGAACATTGACATGTGTCAAAGGATTAACCATCAAAAGAACTCGCTAGGAAAAGTCAACGATAGCAGTTATTTTCCGCATATTATCAAATGAAGAAGGCTACTATATGGTGGTATTTTCCTTATTAACCCTTACGTTGTGTATGTATATTTTACCAATTTTAGCCCCTGTGGCGGAATTTACAAAGGCCAGAATTTACAAAATTATGAAAGTCCAGATGGGCTTATGGCATGGGCTGGCGTCCTGCGTCTGTTGTCAGTCGTCCAGCGTCCGTAAACTTGTCACTCTTTCGACTTCTTCAGAACCGCTACACCCCCAAAGCTGTAATTTGGTGGGGATGTACATGGCACCTAGGGGGTCCAAGTTTTTTCATCACAAATTCCAACGCTCACAAATATGGCCGCCAGAGACGTTTAAAATGAAACCTTTAAATGACTTCTTCTCCGAAAGCGCTTGATATAGGAATGTAAAATTGTCATTAACATCTTTGTAGGATGGAGATGCAAGTTTGTAAATTTAGTTGAGATAAATTATGAAATATGAACTTTGCAGGAGGTTCACCCTTAAAGCTTGAAACGACTTCTTCTCATAACCCAGCACTAGGAGATATCCAGAAACCTGGGCAGTGTTTTCTTTTCTTTAAGAGATGCAGATAGTGATTTGTTCATTTCATTAATGTCGCCGCTAATGGCTGCAATACTGCCGAAGCGACGTTAAGCAATAATTCACTCACTCATTTCGGCAAATCGCCTTACTCCCGCACTTCATATCATGTGAGCGAATTGTTTGTTTTAAAAAAAAAATACCGCAAAATAAAGGGGAAACAATGGACTACATTCCCATATAAAATTAGCAAATGTCAAAAAAATAATAAAGACACAGCAAGCGCCGTGGAAAAGGGCACGTTTACACTTCGACAATCCCTTTAACAATCGGCGATTTTCACAACTTCTTACACATTTATCAAGGCTAAAATACTGAATGCATTTTCATAATTTTTATATCACAATAAACTGAAAAGAATAATCTTTTATTCTATATAAAATGCGCATATTTATTCACAGAAATAAAGATACAATTTTACCTTTCTGAGAGGCATGTGAAACCAAACGGCACACAAACTAATCAACATATTTTCATCAGTTATGGTTCGAGGTTAGCGTTTATTTGAAAAGTCAAACAACGTAACCATATTTGGGTTGACATGTGCTATTTGTCAACTGGTTCGAGATTAGGATTTCTTGGAAAAGTAGGGGGCGGGATAGCGCAGTGGTTAGCGCGTTCGGCTTCGGATCAAGAGGTCCGGGGTTCGAATCCCGCCAGGGGCACGGCAACTTTGTCTGCAGTAGAGAACTGTTCTACAGGCAGTAAGGTTTGGGTGCAATGCTACACTGAATTTCAGCGTAGTACCACCCATGGTTCGCTAGTTCCAGCCGCTGCTCGCTGGTTTCACCGCAGTGCATAGCCACATGGCGTTGCGGGCTTTCTCCCTGCCATAATACTAGCAGCCGCGATATAAGTGAAATACTCTTGAAAGCGGCGTTAAACCCCAACTCACTCACTCACTCTTGGAAAAGTGCGATGAACGACCGTTCGCAATGCCGCATACATGTTGTAAGTATTGACGATTTTATAGGTGGAAATAAAGACAAACTTTACATAGCTACAGAATTATAACCAAAGGTCGCATTCTAATAATTTTTATATCATTGTGAAGCTAGACATCTTGTCTTCAATTCGGTATATAAATGGATTTTTTTTCGTTTGGTATTTATGATGTTACGAGGCCCGAATTAAAGACAATCTTTCGAAAGTAATAGAATAAAAACGAAAAATCATAGAAAATTCATTCAAAGTTTCGGGTGTGAATTAGCCATTTGTGTACGGGTGTCGCTACTTGAATTTGTATTGAACGCCCGCATAGAGTCCTTATTCGCCATGTAGATGCGGTATATTTCGTAAAAACGGTACCGGAATCGCCGCCTGGAAATTCCGCCAGCAGAGCTCGTTATAGTGCCTAAGCTCTAACTACTGCTGCGAGCCTGTAAATTCCGCCACAGGGGCTAAAAATGGTAAAATATATATACGCAACGTAAGGGTTAAGATAGGAGAACCAAAATTGGTGTGTTGCTTGAGGGCTAACATACCTTGATGGAATGAAAATGAGTAATGCACAATTATTTCGAATTATTGCCCTTTTTTCGCGCTCACCATTTTGCTTGTTTGATGGATCGATTGTGAAAGTTTTCCTAGTGATTTTATCATAATATTTATTAAAAGTACTGGTTAGTGTTATTTGGAAGAGCTACAAACTTGTCAATGCTATGTGAATGGTACTTCCGGGTTTTAAAGCAACCTTAGCCTTGTTTTCTATTTCTCCCACTCTGTTCCTTATGCCTAATTAATATTCATGAGGCAATATTAAGATTCCATAGTTGGCTTTGATTTCCTAGCACGGAAACCATAAGTTTAGGATTAAATCGGCCAGTAATGGAGACTGGCAAGACTTGTGTAGGGAACTTGTGGAAAGTTTTATGGCTCCAGCCTTCACCAATTCTGTGTGTAGGGATTTACCTTCCTCTTTAACATTGTGCTTGTTCATTACAGGTCAACTTTCAATGGCTAATGCTGGACCAAATACAAATGGATCCCAGTTTTTCATCACTACAGAAAAAACTTCTTGGTGAGTATTCACAAGACATTATGTTATGTTATTTATCCCACTGATATGAAATAATTACATTATCAAACTCTTCTGTATTGCCAATGAGGAACTTTACAAATCATAATCTACATTGATTATTTTTGTGTAGACATTCTAGGCCTTTGCATTCTAAGGAACAATAACAAGTAAGTTTTTAGCTCATCAGGCCTGATGTGGTTACGCCATGAGCCAGTGGCTGACCATCATAAGTCCGCATTTGACATTTGCAAGCTGAAATTTTGTTGGGAGGTACCTTGCTTCTGGGGATCAAAGTTGGTTGATTTGGTCCATATGTCCATGTCATTGTCATTTCACATTTACTCTTTTTAGACATCCTCAACAAAATAAGTGAAATATAGCAGTCATTCTGTCCTGTCAATTTTTAGTTCATCAGGGCTAAAAGGTCACATGGGCTTATGGCATGGGACAGCGTATGTATGACATCATCCATAAACTTTTCACATTTTGATATTTTGACTCCTCCAGAACTGCTTCACCCACAAAGCTGAACTTTTGTGGGGAGGTTCCTTGCACATAGGGAATCAAAGTTAGTACATCCTGTCCCGACCCTCCTCGACTATGGACATGGATGATGACGGGCATTATCCCTAAAAACTTTTAACAACTTTTCTCCAAAACCAGTTACATTACATCTAGCTTCAAGTTAGTTCATTTGGATTTGACCCCCTATCAAATATGGGCATGGCAGGGCTCAACCTGAGATTTTTCTTCCAAGAACCAGCAATGCTAGAATGCTCAAAATTGGGGAATATAATCTTTGTTGGATTGAGTCTCAGATTTGTAAATTTCATTACCAAACTCTCAGAAATAAGGACATGGCAGCAGACTTTTAAACCACGCATGTTTGCTTCAAGCCTTGTACTGGGAGAGACCGCAAAGACTATTACATAAGGCCACACTTTTTTATGCCCCCGAATCGGAGATTCCGGGGGTATATTGTTTTTCACCTGTCCGTCTGTCTGTCCGTCCATCTGTGTTTGTCCACAAAAACTTTAACCTTGGCCATAACTTTGGATTGCTCAGAGCTACCGCTTTCAGATGAGGTCATCATATTTGACCTTGTGACCTTGACCTTGCCGCAGTAGACAATATTCAGAAAAGTTTAACCTTGGCAATAACTTTGCTACATCCGGGGGCATCCGTGTTTAACAAACATTTTGTTTTTACTTGGTTTACAGGTCCGCCGATCCTAAAAAAATTCAAATTTGCCCTTTTTAAATTTCCGCCCACCATATTTAAAAATTACTGAATAAATATAAATACAATATACTGACACAACCTTTCCATTTGTACCAATAGGACATACTTCAACGCATAAAATCTTGCATCTGACAAGACATGACATGACAGACACTGAGACAAACTCAGTGCTTTGACAGTACATTTACGGCCTTCCCAGATATCTATTTTTAGAATTGTCTCTTTGAGTCAACAGAAGAATTATTACAAAGTAATTTTAAATAATAAGTTTCAAGAAAGTCATTATTTTGACTAACAATAAGCAATAATATTTTACATAACCTTTGCTTGAAAAATCTTTTATAAATATCCCATGCTCACAGACATACACAAAAGATGGCATGTTGATAGGGCCGATCTATTTTGCTTGAGGGATTATAGGTGATCAAGATTTTGCTAAAAATAAAAGTTCCCATTAGCTTCGTCTAATTCAGGATTAGGGGCAATACTTGTGAAATGAATGTTATTTTTTTGTGATTCATCAAGAAATGCAACCTGTCTCCCCTATTCCTTAATAGTCTAGTCCGTTTGGCGGGAGAATTCTGTAAATAGAACGGAAGTGATGGAATCTGTTTGAAGTCCAACGTTTTGATTAAAATGATGGTTTATTTTAGGAATTTGTAAATGGATTTTGATGACTACACTGTACAAATGAAGCTTTTATCCCACAGGTATGTAATACCGTGGAATATAGTCATCACCCTGGCCGTCTGTCCGTCCGTCCATCTGTCTGTCTGTCCGTCCGTCCATCTGTCTGTCCGTCCGTCCGTCCGTCCGTCTGTCTGTATGTCCGTCCGTCCGTAATCATTTCGTTTCCGGAGCAGAACTCGAAAACCGTTCATGATATCTTTCTGAAACTTTCCATGTGTATTACCCACCAACTGAAGTGGTGCCTTTTGATATTTTCAGATTTCTGAAAATTTTATTTTTGGTCGTTTCCATAGAAACTTGTTGAATTTGGACTTTGTCAGAGACAGGTTCGTTTCCGGAGCACAGCTCCAAAACCGTTCATCATATCTTCCTGAAACTTTGCATGTGTATTACCCAACTGAAGTGGTGCCTTTTGATATTTTCAGATTTTTTCTGAAAAATTAATTCTCTCATAGAAACATGAGAGGTATGTTGGTTGTTGTTGATTTTGACTGCTTCTGGAGCAGAAGTCTAAAACCCTTAACCAGGGATGCAGAAATCAGTCTATTTGCCGGACATGTCCGATTGTAAATCCAGTTTGACCAAATGGAAAATTGACCTATCGGACATCAGTTGATCGATTGCAGAAAATAATTGTTTATGAAATTGAAATACATTCATCCAGTCAAGAAGTCACATTTATTCTTCACAGCACGAGGCACGACATCAATCATCATTATCTTCAGTAAATTATAGTTGTCTGCCGAAAAAAAACTTACCGTTTGATATTTAATTGATATTTTCAGTGTCACTTAGTGACTGAAAGATATGACCCATTTCACAACATTATTTACGAAAAAGATTTCATTAACATCGCATTGTAAAAAAATTTGTCAAAGATAAACATTGCATGAACGTGTGGCTTCAACGTACCGGTAATTCATGAGTTTGTTACAGATTCAGATTTTGCTACTTTGAATCTCGATAAATTTAATAATATCTCCGTCATAAAAGATAGGTAACAATTTGTAACAAAATATGATAGATCAATATCGGTGTATGGAAAAGCTATTATACAAATTCAAAATAAATAAACCTATCAAAAACGAATAATTAGCAATATTATTTCACGAGACGTTATGTAGTCAAACACCATTTGTATGACGCTACGAACACGCGATCACATTTACATGATGACACACGTTATGAAGAGGTGTGCTAATTTAAAAACTGCAATTTCTCTTGCGTTTACATTAGTTCTTTTTATTTTATAATTATTCATTTACAATTGCGAAATACGTCTCCAAATAAAATATTTAAGTTCAAATTCGTAACTACATCTTGAATAGGAAATAGTCGTATGGAAAATAGTTGGACCACATGCTCTGCCGAGTTGTGAGTTTACGTAAATTATATCGCTATTGAAAACGAGTTCCTTTCAATTTAAAATGATTATGTAGAAGGTACATGTATATCATTTGGTCCATGATTTGAACTTTTGATGAACTATGTACAATTAAATTATTTGAATTTTCTCGTCTATCTTGACGCAAATTCGCTTGTAAACTCGCTTGTGTAAACTCGCTCAAACTAGCACTGTCGGTAAATCATAGTTGGTAAACATGCTTTCATGTTATGTTTAATAGTATGCAATGAATGAAGAACCAACAAATACTTTATTCATAAAAAAAAAAATTACTTCCGGGTTCGTCTTTTTGGGTCAAAGATGAAATGTCCGACTGGCAAAAATTTGAATCTGCATCCCTGCCCTTAACATACCTGAAACTCAGCATCTGTAATACCCACTAACTGAAGTACGGTAGTAGATACACAAGTATCTGTCAAAGATGTGTTTTACAAATTTTGTGGAACCGGTGGGATATGTCATCTTCTGATGACTCTTGTTTAAATTAGAATTTTGTAATTTTCTACACAGAATTCTAAGGTGTGTATATAGAAGTGTAGGCTATATTATTATTAGTTTATTTGTGGCATGTCATTACCGGTATATAGACCTATACAAAGATGGCTAAAAAAGATTATTTCATTATTACCAAATAATAATTATTCAATATATACTTACTTATAATAGAAATTTTCTTCCTTTTATTCGATTTGATATATTTTTCAGAAGATTCAATAATGTGCATTTTATGCAAATGTTTTAATGAAAATTTATCAACATAGGGGAGACCGGGGCACACTGGGCCAAAAATCACTATTTTCCAGTTTTTCTAAACCTATGAACACAACCAACATAAAACTTTGCATATTTAACCCTTAACTTGCGAATCTCGGAATTATCCGGGAGGGCTATAAGCAAGTCAGAGATAAAATCGCTAACTCGCCTTTCTCCCGCACTTCATATCATGTGAGCGAATTGTTTGTTTTCAAAAACAAATACGGCAAAATAAAGGGAAAAGAATGGACTACATTCCCATATAAAATTAGAAAATGTCCAAAGAAAAATAGACACAGCAAGCACCGTGGAAAAGGTCATGTTTGCACTTCAACAATCCCTTAACCAATCGGCAATTTTCACAATTTCTTACACATTTATCACGGCTAAAATACTGAATGCATTTTCATATTTTTTATATCACAATAAACTGAAAAGAATAATCTTTTATTCTATATAAAATGCGCATATTTATTCACAGAAATAAAGATACAATTTTACCTTTCTGAGAGGCATGTGAAACCAAAAGGCACACAAACTAATCAACATATTTTCATCAGTTATGGTTCGAGGTTAGCTTTTATTTGAAAGGTCAAACAACATAACCATATTTGGGTTGACATGTGCTTATTTGTCAACTGGTTAGAGATTAGGATTTCTTGGAAAAGTGTGAACGACCGTTCGCAATGCCGCATACATGTTGTAAGTATTTACGATTTTATAGGTGGAAATAAAGACAAACTTTACATAGCTACAGAATTATAACCAAAGGTCGCATTCTAATAATTTTTATATCATTGTGAAGCTAGACATCTTGTCCTCAATTCCTTATATAAATGGATTGTTTTTAGTTTCGTATTTATGATGTTACGAGGCCCGAATTAAAGACATTATTTCGAAAGTAATAGAATAAAAACAAAAAATCATAGAAAATTCATTCAAAGTTTCGGGTGTGAATTAGCCATTTGTGTACAGGTGTTGCTACTTGAATTTGTATTGAACGCCCGTATATAGTCCTTATTCACCATGTAGATGCGGTATATTTTGTAAAAACGGTACCGGAATCGCCGCCTGGAAATTCCGCCAGCAGAGCTAGTTAGTGCCAAAGCCCAAACTACTGCTGCGAGCTGCGAGCCTGTAAATTCCGCCACAGGAGCTAAAATTAGTAAAATATATATACGCAACGTAACGGTTAAAAGGAGGGTTCTATTGGCGTATTTTTTGTGGAAACAAAAATTCGAGATGATATCCCTGTTTACACATATATGCTTTTAATATATGATTAAAACATAATCGAATTGAAAGATATTAATGAAGTTAATACTTTGATAACTTTACATTTCACAACTTGACCAAGACAAGCGCACATTTGTTGAAAAATCAAAACAATTATAATTGAAGCCATTCATCGGCTCTGCGAGTGGGGAAAACTTCGCTACGGCCTAACAGCATATTGTTTATTAGTTTTATGATACATTATGTGTTACTTATTATATTATATCAGGGAATGTTTCATTATTAAAAAAAATTAAAATTGGGTTAAATTTAGCATGTTTTCATTTCAAGAAATGTCAAGGATCCAAGATGGCGGATGCAGCCGATTGATCGTTGATAGAACTTTCCCTTTAAAGCATTGCTCATTGTCAAAATACAAAAACATGGAACAACGCAATATATAAACAACTTTTTAGTATAGACAAGAAATAGAAAAGTGAAAAATGCTGTCCCAATCTGCCCCACCCTGGGGCACATTGGGACATGAACCGGGGCACTTTGGGACAATACCCATTCCTGAGAGAATAGCATTATGATTTAAATACTTATCACAATGATTTTTAATATTTTACTTTAAAAAAACGAGTTTGTATTTTAAAGAATAGTAATCAAGAGGGGGCACATTGGGACACTGTCAAAATATACCGGGGCACATTGGGACACTGTCCCAAACTTCCCCGGTATCATTGTTGCAACCCCAAGGTGAAAAAATGCCTCAATATTGGTAAATTCAACTAACATGTCAAGTAATTACTTGTAACAACTTAGCACAATGATGAAACTTTCCAGAACAATAGGTATCAACCAGGATTGCTTACTCATCTTTACATCAGACCATAATTACTGAGGTGCTAAAATTTTACTCCAAACATAGAAAAATTGTTTTTGCTTAACTGTTTTGGAACCGCATCATATTTTCAGCCAATACCATCATACATCATATGGTGTTTGATAGTACTTCCTGTGATATTAATAGTTTCTTCCTCCTTATTTTGAATCAATAGATATTTATGGTGTCCCAACCTACCCCGTGTCCAAACCTGCCCCAGTCTCCCCAAGTGACAGTTTATTCAACTGACTTAACATCTATTTTGACATATATCCTGTCAGAGGAAAACTGTAAGCAAACGTTATTAAACCAACAACAGCTTTTACAGCAGTGATATTTTTTTAACAAGCCTACTTTTAGTGAAAGCAACTTTGCAATAAATAATATGAAATCCTTTTTTTATGTCCCCCGAAAATTTTTTCGGCAGACATAATGTTATCGCCTCCGTCAGTCATTCCGTTATTCCGTCATTCCGTTATTCCGTCATTCCGAATTGTTTACTTTTCCGGGCCATATCTCAAAAACCGTTCAATGTTTTTTCACAAAACTTGGTATGTGGTTAGACCTAGTGGTGGAGTAGTGCCTTTTGCGATTTTGGTTATTCCCGATGGGCTCATGGCGTCCGGCCGTCCGTCCATCCATCTGTAAACTTTTCGCTTTTTCGACTTCTTCTCCAGAACCAATGACTCTAGAAAGCTGAAATTTTATGTGCAGACTCCTTGGCCAATGGGGATTCTAAATTGTAGGTTTCGTGACCCCATGACCCCAAATGGGGTCACGAGTCACATCCTTAAAAACCTATTTTCATCTTCTTCTCCAGTTCCAAAAGGTCTAGGGAGCTAAAAAGTTGTGTGCAGACTCCTTGGCCAATGGGGATTCTTAATTGTAGATTTCATGACACCATGACCCCAAATGGGGTCACAGGGGTCACATCCTTAAAAACCTATTTTCATCTTCTTCTCCAGTTCCAAAAGGTCTATTCGAATCCCGCCAGGGGAACGGCAACTTTGTCTGCAGTAGAGAACTGTTCTACAAGCAGTAAGGTTTGGGTGCAATGCTACACTGAATTTCAGCGTAGTACCACCCATGGTTCGCTAGTTCCAGCCGATGCTCGCAGGTTTCACCGCAAGGCATAGCCACATGGCGTTGTGGGCTTTCTCCCTGCCATAATACTAGCAAGCCGCGATATAAGTGAAATACTGTTGAAAGCGGCGTTAAACAACTCACCTCACCCCCACCTCCAAAAGGTCTAGAGAGCTGAAAAGTTGTGTGCTGTCTCCTTGGCCAATGGGGATTCTAAATTGTAGATTCCGTGACCCTGTGACCCCAAATGGGGTCACAGGGCTCACATCCTTCAAAACCGATTTTTATCTTCTTCTCCAGTTCCAAAAGGTCTAGGGAGCTAAAAAGTTGTGTGCAGACTCCTTGGCCAATGGGGATTCTAAATTGTAGATTCCGTGACCCTGTGACCCCAAATGGGGTCACGGGTCACATCCTTAAAAACCTATTTTCATCTTCTCCAGTTCCAAAGGTCTAGGGAGCTAAAAAGTTGTGTGCAGACTCCTTGGCCAATGGGGATTCTAAATTGTAGATTCCGTGACCCTGTGACCCCAAATGGGGTCACAGGGCTCACATCCTTCAAAACCTATTTTTATCTTCTTCTCCAGTTCCAAAAGGTCTAGGGAGCTAAAAAGTTGTGTGCAGACTCCTTGGCCAATGGGGATTCTAAATTGTAGATTTCGTGACCCCAAATGGGGTCACGGGTCACATCCTTAAAAACCTATTTTCATCTTCTTCTCCAGTTCCAAAAGGTCTAGAGAGCTGAAAAGTTGTGTAGAGGCTCTTTGGTCAATGGTTATTCTTAATTGTAGGATTGGTGACCCTGCGACTCTAAATACGGGTCACAGGGGTCATGATCAAAAAACCTATTTTTTGCTTGTTAACAATGTATTACTTGATAACTTAGATATTCAACCTTAGATAATAAATCAAATCCTGATGAGCTACAGAGCCCATGGCTATTTTTTATTATGCCCCCGAATCGGAGATTCCGGGGGTATATTGTTTTTCACCTGTCCGTCTGTCTGTGTGTTTGACCACAAAAACTTTAACCTTGGCCATAACTTTGGATTGCTCAGAGCTAGGGCTTTCATATTTAGCATGTGCATACCTTGTGATGAGACCTTCAGATGAGGTCATCATATTTGACCTTGTGACCTTGACCTTGCTGAGTGGACATCTCCAGAAAACTTTAACCTTGGCCATAACTTTGGCATATCCGAGAACATCCGTGTTTAACAAATACATCTTGTTTTAAAGTAAGGGGTGACCCTTTTCATCTTCCATACTTTTTTTCGGAGCAGGGTGTGACTTCATGAGAAAGTGTGTTCTTTTTTTTGGAAAGACATGAGTTAAGCAGACAACTTGTTTTGGTACCGATACGTGAAAAGTAAAACATTTTATTCTTACGTTAGAAGTTTGATATTTTGTACATAAGAAATCTTGGATAAACATGCTATTTGGTGAGATATTTTTGTTGTAAATACCTTACGGTTTTCCATATTGGAAACCAGTTGGTGTGAGAGCAGCGGAGGTCCGATGTTGACATTTCCAACTCCAGTGACCTCTCACCTAGCTCGTGCTCTTGTAAAATATCGCAATAAACACAACCATCGAAAAATGGAGATGGCACAATATGTACTACATTAGCAACAATTCACAGTAAGCCATAGAAGTGTCACAACTTTGGTCACTTACACTATTCAGTATCCTTTTAGATGGCGGTAAACATTTAACTACGGCAACAAGAAACACAGGAAAATCCCTAAGAACAAAAATCTTAAACTTGCCCTAGGCCATTGTGACAATGACGCTAACATTGTCAAAACAGTTGATCACTAGGACGTTATGCCATGGCAACGGCATTCGGTAAAAACAGCCGCTTGAAGAAGGCGTCAAACTTGGACAAATTTAACGAGTTGTAAACATTTTCTTGAAACTAATTCATATTGAGAGTAATTATGTGACCTATTATACGGGTATACAGTTAGAAAAGGACACTGACACCTGTCAAATTTGAATAAGGCACAAACAAATAGACAAATTATATATTATATTATATACGGCTCACTTCATCAAATGTTGATAGTGTTACAGTGTTTGTGCAATTATTGTTATATTTCTCATGTTATACTGTTATTTTCCTATAATGGCCATAAACTTCTAGATATGATATATGAATGTTTCAGGTTGGATGGCAAACATGTGGTGTTCGGACAGGTTGTTGATGGAATGAACATAGTGAGACAAATGGAAGGTCAGGGAAGTCAGAGCGGCAAGACAAAAACTCCAGTCAAGATTGCTACATGTGGCCTAATATGAAAATCCAGTGCTGAGAAAAGGAGATTGTCACAAATTCTAGTTGAAATGTTAATTGTTGAGAAATCATGAGAGCTTTTGCTCCAGATTTGGAAGTTAAAACAAAAACAAAACATGAAACTTATTTTAAATTTTAAATATTGAAAAATATGACTGAAGTCTCCTTTTCCAGTGGTTAGTGAATCTCTTGACTACATTCACTTTGTGTACTCACCCTTCATATCATCCTATCAATATGCGAACTCTCACACCTACTTAGCTTGTCTCTTTTTGGAATATACTCAATTTTAAATGTTCATGCACAAGTTGTACCCACAGTGTTTTCTTTATGACAGTAATTATCCAAATTGTTTCGTTAAGAATTTGAGATTGTCATGCATATTAATCAGTCCTGATAACCACAAGTGTATTATTGCTCAATACTGTTTCAAATACCAGTAATTGTCTCCCTTGCATAACATTTCCACTCATGTGTATCAATAGTGCTCATTAATTGTAATTTTTCTTTTAATAAAGTGTAATTCGAAATGATTCTACAGCAATTCCAGAGCATGTTGTTTAAAAACTGTGCAATGTTTGGATTTAAGTTCACTGATAGTTTGCACACATCTTTTGATATTGATAACATCTTTGTTTCTGAAAGATTTTTTCACACAAGCTGTATACCGTTATGTGGAAAGCAGTTTCTGTAGTCAATAAATATTCTTCATAAAAGCCTGTTTGTTGTTGTTTTTATGCCTCCTGTGTGTCAAAATATGTCTTTCAGTAATTGAGATTAGATAGACTGTCCCTAGGATAAAAGCATTTATAAACTGCAAATTTCAACAAATGAAACTTTGTATCTCTGTTTCTGAATATTTCTGAATGTGCAATCTTAAGAGCCTAGAGTATGTTTATAGAAATTTGACAAAAATCTCTCATTGAAATATATACAATCAATTTTTTCGACCCATCACAGTGGAGAAATCGCACTAATTAGCAGCTCCGACTTAGTCGGAGCTGCTATCAGTTTTTGTGCAGTTTCCGTCGCCGCCGCCGCCGCCGCCGCCGCCGCCGCACGCGCGTTTTGTATTCGCTATAACTTTTTTCCTAAAAGGTTTTGAGAACTCATACACATAACTTCTTACTTATGCCCCTGGGGAATTTTTTTGACATGTTTATTTTTAAGGTCAAAGGTCAAGGTCACGAGTTTTGAAATCACTAAAAAAATCCTTGTAAACACGATAACTTGAAAAATATTTGTACTATCAGGCTCTTATTTGGTGTACATCAACTATGGAGAAAGGCCAAGATTTGAAAAGGTTTTCGCTAACATCCATCAAAGGTCAAGGTCACAGCGAGGGCACAACTTAAGCATGCTTTTGCGAAAATGTCTTATTTCAACTATTAACACTTTTAATCATTAGATGATTGTTATACACAATGAAAAGTGATCACTGATTGTGTGACCTTGAATTTAAAAGGTCAAGGTCACGAAATATAGTCAAGGTCACCAGTTCTGAAATTACTAAATAACCTTTTCCCAAGAAGGTATTAACACCTCATATACATAGCTTCTTTCTTATAAACCTGGTGGATGATTTTGACATCTTCACATTCAAGGTCAAAGGTCAAGGTCACAAGTTCTGAAATCGCTAAAGAAATCCTTGTAAACATGATAACTTGAAAAATATTTGTGCTATCAGGCTCTTATTTTGTGTATATCAACTATGGATAAAGGCCAAGATTTGATAAGGTTTTCGTTAACATCCGTCAAAGGTCAAGGTCACAGTGAGGGCAAGACTTAAACATGCTTTTGCGAAATGTCTTATTTCAACTATTATCACTTTGAATCATTACATGATTGTTATACACAATGAAAAGTGATCACTGATTGTGTGACCTTGAATTTTAAAGGTCAAGGTCACGAGATAGGGTCAAGGTCACCAGTTCTGAAATCACTAAATAACTTTTTTCCATGAAGGTATCAACATCTCATATATGTAGCTTCTTTCTTATAAATCTCAGGAATGATTTTGACATGTTCACATTCAAGGTCAAAGGTCATGGTCATGAGTTCTGAAATCACTACAAAAATCCTTGTAAACACGATAACTTCAACAACTTTTGTGCTATCAGACCCTTACTTGGTATATATCAACTTTGGAGAAAGACCAAGATTTGAAAACGTTTTTGATAAAATCTTTCAAAGGTCAAGGTCACAGCAAGTTCACAAATTAAGCATGCTATTGTGAATATGCCTTATGCTAACAATGAACACTTTGAGTCATTGCCTGATTGTAATACACAATGAAAAGAATTCATTGATGGTGTGACCTTGAAGGTCAAAGTTCAAGGTCATGAGATATTGGTTAAGGCCGTGTTAATCTGTTGATCCAATTTTGAAATCAGAAATAGGTTTTAAGAACAAAGTTGTAAAAAGTGACCCCAGTGATGATTCAACTTGTTAGAATAACTTGAATAATGAAAAAAAAATTGTCAAAAGAAATTCCCTTTTTATTTATGTTGAGGAGAAGGCGGAACAGGGAAAGGCGAGACCCAAAGTTTCGGAGCTGCTCTGCTTTTGCGGTGTCCCGCAAACGCTATTCTAGTTAGTAAAGGTGTTTTCCAATCTTAAATTTAGATCAAGTCTATTATATTTGAGCACAAAGCACTGTGGTCTACTCGCACACTGTGGAAACAGAAGAAACAGAAGATACAAAGTTTATGAGTAATCAAAGAAATTGAATTATATGTCGTTGTTTGCTTGTATTATAACAATTAAAATTATTACCTCCCTAAACTTCTACATGCCAAAACTCTTACAAGAAGTCAAGGCAGAATTATGCAATTTTACCTATTTTATTTTGGAACAGCCCAGTGTGTGATTTTAGTGTAATTTGCCAAACTTCTTCATGCGAAAACTTTTACAGCTGATATGATTAGAGGATTAAAGGATAAAAACAGGTCCAGCTTATTACTTTATAAGGAAGATGACAGATATATTTGTTTATCATACAATGGATGGTGTTCTCGGCAGGATAAAGGCAACGGATATTTTCGGATCCGTTTGGGTCATATATGGATAAATATGCAAATTACAGAGGTCAAGTGATGGAACTTCTTTTGAAAATGACGTCTCAAGCATTAACGTTTCAAACGTCTGTAATAACTGTAACAGTTGTAATAGCGTAATAGCCTCATGTAAATATACATACTTCACTTCATATAGATCTACGTTAATTTGAGAAATGACAAAACTTAGTGCAATGCATATTACAGAAAAAATTATGATCAAGCAGTGCCAAAACATTTTCATCGTGAGTTGAAAACTACGGAGTAAACACTTCATAAATACTCACAGGTAACAAAGGCAGTTCTTCACTGTTCCATAATGTGACTTTTGTAAAGCAAATTTTAGAAATCGCTGCCTAAGAATCAGTTTAGCTCTCCATGTGATGTGTGAGTCGCCATTTGCAACCAGGCGGAAGGGAAGCTACTCTCGCCCCTTCAAGATGAACTCCCCTATACTCATGATTACAAGAAAGTGATTGGACGCGAGGTCGAATTCGCTGTCCTCACGTTAAATATTTTTCATTTGAAAAACATATTTTAAAACGTATTAAAACATTGAAAATTAAGATCATGCCAAAAATAACAATTATTTTCACCGAAAGAATAATTTAGGGGCGTTATTTTGTGCCATTTTACTGTGAGAATAGCATGCAGTTCATTTGCATATATCAATAAGCGTAGTTGCTGTAAGGTTCAACTTTGAAATTAATTTTGTCATGCTGTTTTCTGCAAAATGAATGAAGAATGACATTGTATTATAAAGAAGTTATCATGCTCGTGTGTTTTGGGATGGTAAATATCCTGCATTAGGAATAAACACTGTATTCGCCAAGGCTCGCAAAATACAATGTTTATTCCTAATGCAGGATATTGACCATCCCAAAACACACGAGCATGATAACCTCTATGTATACAGTTACAACATGATCCTTCGTGAAACCTTAAATGAACTTTGCCAAATTGCTCACTGCCGCCCAAACTATGTATGTATTAAATCTTTTGTATTTCTTTAGATGGGCTGATATACACAACCATTCCAAACACAATTTTCTCTGATTACTAGATAATATTACTGTTATGTATTTGATGCGTTTATACATTTTGTTATTTACAATAGTCTAAATCATTGATGTGACATTTGTATTTCATTAATTCTGTTTCATATGTCATATTGTCAAATTTGTTACCATGAATAGAACATATGTAACAACTTTAACTTCTTATCAAACCAGTAGTTATTCCACATTAAGGCTACAGTGATATTCTAAGGACCAATTACAACATTTTCCAACAATACAAAAACTATGAATTTTTAATTCAAAACATTTTGATTTCATTTAGTTTTTACATAGCCTTGGCAAGTCCATCTTTAGGAAGTTGTGCAACACACTTTTCATTCAACAGCTGATAAACATATAACAAATAATGGACCTCTGATTATGTTTTTTGCGGAGTTCAGGTACTTTATGACATTTGTGAAGGTTTCCAATTTTTAAGCTACTACCCCAATATATATATGCATATTCAACTATACAAATCTGACTAGTAAATAA
The DNA here is from genome assembly GCA_936450465.1 of Gibbula magus. Lineage (NCBI taxonomy): Eukaryota > Metazoa > Mollusca > Gastropoda > Trochida > Trochidae > Gibbula > Gibbula magus. The sequence goes on along the minus strand of OW388290.1, from coordinate 11,958,900 downwards.
AATGATTTTTTAATTTAAAACAAAAAATCTTGTACAGTCAAGCCGCGATAATCCGGCCACCGATAATCCGAATCTCGCAGTTTCCGAACGGTAGGAAGATGTAACTAAACTAATCTCTTTAGTAGTCCTCAGTACTCAGTAATCCGAACATTTCACTATCCGAACGTTTTTTATGAAAAACGGAAGCGTTCGGATTATCGAGGCCTGACTGTAATTGGTAACAGAACTGACATGATTACAACCAATTATCATTGTAATAGTTAATTAAAAATAGAGCCATGGGCTCTGTAACTCATCAGGGTTTATATTGTTTAATGATGAAGACTGAAATAGATTTTAAGGTCATGGCTTGAGGCCCTTATTTGAGGCACCACAGGGTCTCCAAATCTAAAATTTAGAATCCCCATTGACAGAGTCTGCACACAATATTACAGCCTTTTAGGTACATTTGTTCTGGAGTAGATGAAAATAAGTTTTTAAGGATGTGACCCCTGTGACCCCATTTGGAGTGACAGGGTCACGAAATCTACAATTTAAAATCCCCATTGGCCAAGGAGTCTGCACACAACTTTTCATCTCTCTAGACCTTTTGGAACTGGAGAAGAAGATGAAAATAGGTTTTTAAACATGTGACCCCTGTGACCCCATTTTGGGCCATGGGGTCACGAAATCTACAATTTAGAATCCCCATTGGCCAAGGAGTCTGCAAACAACTTTTCATCTCTCTAGACCTTTTGGAACTGGAGAAGAAGATGAAAATAGGTTTTTAAACATGTGACCCCTGTGACCCCATTTGGGGTCATGGGGTCACGAAATCTACAATTTAGAATCCCCATTGGCCAAGGAGTCTGCACACAACTTTTCAGCTCTCTAGACCTTTTGGAACTGGAGAAGAAGATGAAAATAGGTTTTTAAGGATGTGACCCCTGTGACCCCATTTGGGGTCATGGGGTCACGAAATCTACAATTTAGAATCCCCATTGGCCAAGGAGTCTGCATATAAAATTTCAGCTCTGTGGAGTTATTGGTTCTGGAGAAGAAGTCGAAAAAGTGAAAAGTTTACGGACGGATGGACGGACGCCGGACGCCATGCCATGCCATAAAGGCCTGATGAGCTAAAAATTAATTACGCAAAATTAAGCGGGCATATTTCACATTTGCTAACTTGAAGATATAATTAGCCTAATGTAGAAGTTAAAGCACATTAATCGACTAGTCCATTCTCACTTGAGGTAATGACCATGTGCAGGGGACCCTGAACTGTGTCGTTTTAGTCTGTAAAAGTTTTGGTATGTAAAAGTTTTGGTAGGTTACCATATCTTTAACAGGTAAAATGTCATAATTTGTATATTTACAGGACATTTAGAAACATAATTTTAATATTCAGTAATGTGTGAGAGGGATAAAAGTTGAGAAAAGTCACTATATATGTGGGTTGCTATGACTTGAAATTGACACGTCTGCATGCCACTTGAACCATTGTTGGTGTGTAGTACAAAGAATGCAATAAAGGGAAATATGTTGAGTGACATCATATTTAATTAATCAAAGGGCTGGGCGTCTTTTGAAACCAAATTTCATTGAATCGTTTAATTTCTCATAAGTCTTATTTTGTTTAATATTCTAGAGATTGAAATCTTTAGTACCGGTATGTTTTTTAACAAATGTAAAAAAAAAAATTGAAATAGTTACATTAACATGGGCCTTTAACATGCTTGTCTCATAGTTTGTTAACCCCATGTGAAACTGAAGGCAGTTCATATTGTGTCATCTGACTGACAGTACTGGTGTTCTGTAATCAACCCCTCCCACATGGTTAGGCAACACATCACTTACCCGGTATACATACACATGTGATTGGGCGATTAGGATAAATCTATCCAGAGCTATGACCCTTGACTTAGAGCAGTTGACTTCCCTATTTCAGACTAAATGGGGGCGGGATAGCGCAGTGGTTAGCACGTTTGGCTTCGGATCAAGACGTCTGGGGTTTGAATCCTGCCAGGGGCACGGCAACTTTGTCTGCAGTTGAGACCTGTTCTACACAGTCAGGTTTTGGTGCAATGCTACACTGAATTTCAGTGCAGAAACACCCATGGTTCGCTAGTTCCAGCTGTTGCTCGCAGGTTTCACCACAATGCATAGCCACATGGCGTTGCGGGCTTTCTCCCTGCCATAATACTAGCAGCCGCGATATAAGTGAGATACTCTTGAAAGCTGCGTTAAACCCCATTGCCCCAACTCACCTCACCTCAGACTAAATGTTAAAAGTAATCCTGCCTCAAGAACAAACGACGTTCAGAATGAATACAGCGTTGACAACATTGGAGGTTGAAGATGACAAACTTAAAATTGGACTGGTTTGAATAGTGTCGAAACCCAATTGACAATTTTAAAGATTTTCAACTTACTTGTCTCATCTAGTTTTCATTGAGCCTAAAGACCTATGTGTCTTTTTCTTTTTTTTATCAAGTTAACCTCTTTGTATACCGGTACTTTTTCTTAGACCTCTTTAAAAACGATAAATATAACAAGTTTCGATAAACAAAAGTATTAAACTACATCTATTCTAAAATATACCAAATCACAACAGTATGTTGCCAGACATCATGGTGTATTCCAAAAGGCTGTTTCCAACTTCTTTCAACAGACCAACTCCAGTCACCAGTTCCACAGTGCAACTGACTCCGCAACCCAGTATGTCTGAACTCAATTCTCATGAGACCTACTAATCTACCTCTAACACTGAAGAATTTCCCACCACTGTCGTTTTATACATCGAACCATTTTCTTTGAATACAAATAACCATATTCTATTGATACGGCTTATTGGGTTTGTGTAATGAGATGTTTTACCCATTAACATACCAATATATTGTAAAAACTTAAATAACAAGAAGACATAGTCATCAACAACCCCCGCCAGAGCCAAGAAATTGGAAAAAGGGCAATAATTCGAAATAATTGTGCATTACTCATTTTCATTCCATCAAGGTATGTTAGCCCTCAAGCAACACACCAATTTAAGTTCTCCTATCTTAAACGGTTTCTGAGAAAAGCTGTCCCCTTTGGAGATACCATGAACAAAGTCCAAAAATACGGAACAAGGGCAATAACTCCGGAAAAAATAATTGCACGCTTCTCATTTTCGAACTCCATCAAGGTATTCATGCTTTTAAGCAACACATCAAATTTGGTAACCCTATCTTAAATGGTTTCTGAGAAAAGCTGTCCCCTTTGGAGATACCATGAACAAAGTCCAAAAATACGGAACAAGGGCAATAACTCCGGAAAAAATAATTGCACGCTTCTCATTTTCGAACTCCATCAAGGTATTCATGCCCTCCAGCAGCTCATCAAATTTGGTAACCCTATCTTAAACGGTTTCTGAGAAAAGCTGTCCCCTTTATCTCGGACGGACGGACAGAAACACGGACGGACAGAAACACGGACGGACGGACGGAGCCCAATCCTATATCCCCCTTCCACTTCGTGGCGGGGGATAATAAATGGTGAATTTAAGAAAAGTTAATATGCCAAAAACGTGTTACAACACTTTTAACAGTGTATTGCACAAGTATCCCAGGTCAAATTGCTGCTAAAGCATGTGCATTATCTTGCATTTGAACAGTTACATTTTGGTGTGAAATTTTAAGCTTTTCAGTAGTTCATGTTTGGGTTTTATGGTACATCAGGTCTTACACCGACAGTATCTGTAAAAAGTCGAGTGAGTGAGTTGGGATTTAACGCCGCTTTCAAGATTTTTCACTTATATTGCAGGGAGAAAGCCTGCAACGCCATGTGGCTATGCACTGCGGTGAAACCTGCAAGCAGCGGCTGGAAACTAGCGTACCATGGGTAGTACTACGCTGAAATTCAGTGTAGCATTACACCAAAACCTTACTGCGTGTAGAACAGTTCTCTACTGCAGACAAAGTTGCTGTGTCCCTGGCGGGATTCGAACCCCGGACCTCTTGATCCGAAGCCGAAAGTGCTAACCACTGCGCTATCCGCCCCCCTAAAAAGTTCACATTATGTAGTGGAATGTAAAACAATTCTCTACAACAAAGTTGCCAAGGCCCTGGAGGGATTCAAACCCCTTGAACCTGAAGCAGAACTCTCCCTAAACTTTTGAAAGGAACTGTAGAAGTGCTGAAGGCCTGAAAAACAACCCATCTCTTTTACCTGGATTCATTGCTACAGGTTATATAGCTGTTCTGTAACAGTGATGTGTGCTGTGGAATGAGCATCTATATATATGTAAATAAAATGAATTTAATTTTAAAACATCTATACCCGGGTATATATAATAAGTGGACTTGGACAAACTGTACAAAATGCTTTTGATCAATAGTTTAGGGATATTAGGGCTTCATATTGGTTTCATATTGAATACAAAGAATAGCTTATCAGATCCCAGTTATTGATTTCAAAACGGTCCACGAGCAAGAGCATGGCTTTTGCCTTGCGAGAGAAGATGTAAATAATGACAACAAACAAAATACAGATTATATTCCAGGTAATTTTATTCATGACTGTTTTCATTTTAAAGAAACAAAACAAAAATCATCCTTACACTTGGAACAAACAAAATATCTTTCACAGAAGTCTTAACCTGAAGTTCTGAACAATGATAGAAACTACTAGTTGGCCATGGTCGCAGCTTTTGTCTTTGGGGGGAAAAGCAGGTAAGTGACCAATAAAAATCTAGACAGTTTCTATCACTGTTGATTCTTCGACTGCATTAGTAACATAAAAGGATGTGAAAGCTGTGTAATAATCTATATTACAACAAAACGCTAACGATACAACAAAATATACTTAATTTTGCCTAAAAGAAACCATCAAATTGTCAGGCTCAAATAAATAATGTGAGGAAAATAACCCCATGAGAGGATTGGATTTCTTTCTCACTTTTCCACAAAAATTGTGTAATGCTCCTGATTGTTCTTAAGATCATAAAGTTTTCTAATACCAAATTTCATAAAATTTCAACAACTTTCCTCTGAAAATATATCTAATTTTCTGCAGAGCTGTGTAGGTACCATTATCTTCACACAGATATTACTCCCCTTAGATTTTCGATTCCACCCTGTTCTATAAGGGCCATATTTCTCATTTCTAGCAAATACCCTAGCGGCAAGAAAGGGCACCACATACCATATCTACTGACGTTTCATCTTACATCGACAGACATACTTAATATAATATAAAATGTAAATGTCTGTCTAATGTCCCTCGAATATGTCTGATGTCAATACTACAGATTACTATTTTCAGTTTTTGTTTCTGACTTGGTTTTCTTTATTTAACAGCATGTTTATGTTTAATTGTTTTCACAAATTCAAATAGCATACATCAAGGAAAACACATTAAACAAGAAAATGTTTATCTTACATTTCAGTTTCCAAAAATAGCATTATGACGTGTCATTGGCAAATCTTAACTTTACAATTGCCTCATTGATTGCACAACTATTTTCATTTATATTTCCTGGATTCTCTTTTTCTAGCAGAGAATTTAGCCCTAATAGAACAACAGAGGTTACAATCATAATCAAAGGGAGTAGTATATGTAGGAAGAGAATGTGTAAGTGCAAGATAGTGAAAAGAATTTATTAAGAAACACCAAAACATTCAAGGGGACATACTCTAGCTAGCACCAAACTAAACACATTTTATCTTATAGATATGTCATGTACACACTTTTTGCACATGACAAAATTAGTTACTGCAGAAATTCGATTTACAATTTGAAGTAATTTGTTGAATAAGCTGTTGCAGCAGTATTCAGAAAGACAACTTAGCAGTTCAAAAGTAAGAGGGCAAAAATTGATTTAGCAATTGAACCTTTGTTATGTACTTCAAATTTTACCATATTTTAAAACGAGGTTTGGAATGAGTAGAAATCTGCTGAATATATCCAAGGCTTAGTTTTCAATCTTGAACTTGGCTCTTATTTAAGCTCCTTTCTATGTCGAGTTTTAAACAAAACAGAGACAAAAGGACTGATTTTGTTTTAAAAGTCTGCATTCCTCAAGATTAAAAACCAGTTACATGACCAGTTAAGTTGTCTCCCTTTAATCATTCAACCACGCAATCACACAAAAACAAACAAAACAAGCATTTGGGACATACAAGAAAACAATAGGATGATTTTGAATTCTGTACAAGATAAAAGTTTGACAAAATGTAACAAAGAGTGATGGCATGTGCCCGAACCACACGTTGGAGCTTACTTATATCACAACAATGCTGCTGTCCGCAGCATTTATTCACAACCATATAGTCATAAAATGGGTAGGCAATGCTATGTTTAGGGTCTACACAAACCTAAGGCAAGAAGGTTGGGTTCAAATCCCATACAAAATATACACAGCATTTTCAAAGATGGGTTTGAAGCATAAACTCACTGATAGAAACTAACAGTGACCAAAAGTCACAACTTTCATTTTTGGGCCAAATTTTATTTTTTACCACAAAAAAATGCTGTCAGAGATGAGTCAATATTTGAGCCATTAGGGAAATCTCAAGAGTTTCTACCACTCTAAACCCTTTACCAAAATATACAAGTTGTATTCTGGGGAGGACACTGTCATTTTTAACCCTTATCGCACTGATCTAATATTAAGGTATGTTGTTGAATATTTATCTTTTACCATACATATTTTATTTGCAACGAGTTTGTTGAATGACCTTCTTGACGGAAACAGGCAGGTGTTTAACACCTGTAATTTTTTAGTTTGAAATTCTTGCATTTGCAGATAGAAGGTCAAGTCTCACACTTCGAAATACTCAATTAAGAATCAAATGTAACTCATGAAATAGTTGTAAAATGATAACTCTACGTCATTTCCTTAACATTTAGTAATTACAGATCCAGAAAAATTGTTTCATAATAAAATGTGAGATTTTCTTAAATGGAATGTAGAGTTGTTTAATTTATTGAGAGAAATTGAATTCTATATTACAACTGGTATGAAACCCTCGACTGTCAAAGAAATACTATGCTACTCACAAAAATAAATAATTCAATTTATCAACAATTGAAACTATTGAAAACATTGAATTATTCAAAATTACTTTAATTTTTAAAATTGGGCTCAGGGGTCCGGCTTTGACTTGTATATCAGATTTATCATACATAAAAAATATCTTACATATTTGTAACACTCATAACACAATTTCAAGATGGAACCATTTTTCTTACGATCTTCGAGCTACGGCACTGAACTCAAAAACTTGTGAGACCCTAGTTATTCGTACACATAATTGTAAAACACCATGTTTATGTTAAAATTTCTGAGAAAAGATGAAATAATGGCTGAAAGTCTGTCTTAAGACCTCTAGAACAGATATACACTACAACACTCCTAAATTTAACTCATCTAGCTAAAGCACATTGGCATAAAGCACTGTGTGTGAAAATAAGCAATTTCATTGCAAGGCAAAACACTGACTGTGTTTCAGCATCATGAAGGGGCGTTAAGAATTAACTGATTGCTGAACAATCTTCAGTATGTCAGAAAAATGATTTAAGGAATGTACAATTAATCAGAAAGAACGTTTTTCTGTTGATTAATTAATTGAACTCACAACAATGAAATATTTCATTTCAATTTTTGTAAATTAAAAAATTTGAAAGAAAGTATGAACAGTTACCATGTTCATCAATCGAGGGAAATGCTATGTCAGCATGAGTCATCTCATTGGCTCTATTCCATTAAATGTTGGCCAGTAATCATAATTAATCTACATCCAATGCTATACCCAATGAACAATTTTGAAGAACCGAAGACTAAAACTTAATCTTGAGTAGACAGTGATGGTATTCTATATCCCAACATTATGGTATCCAATATCCCTTGTGTTTCATGAAAAGCAACAAAGATGAAGTGACTGAAACCTGTGTATGAAACAAGGCCAATTTTCTCATACTGGCAACTCTGATTTGTATTTTGAATTTTGAATTACCGGGTATCAAAACTGTCTTTAGGCTGGTCACTTTTCAAGCATATTTCATACATACAGTTGAATTTTGAGACTATTTCTGAAGAGTGTAAAAATGTAGATGAGCAACCGCTTAGAGCAGTAGTGAGTACAATATGAGAGTGGACGTGAAAGCGCATGGAATGCTACAGTAGAGTTGACAAATAAGACACATATCTTGTTGACAAGGCACAATAAAATTACACAGATACCGTGGTCCTTGGCTAGTCTAGCACCTGTAGTGTAGAGTCAATAACAAAACCATCATGTGATTCATCGCTGTGATGTAATCCGTCACGATCAATCTTGATCATGTGATTCCCTATCAGTCCTACGATCCAAACTTTTCTTGGTCATTTGATCATGTGATCTCTTCTTGACCATATGATCAATTCTTGACCATGTGATCTCTTCTTGACCATGTCATCATGATAATGTGATCTGTTCATATTCATATGATCTCATGTGATCTCTTCTTGAACATATGATTCCTCTGTCGACCCTAATTCTTAGGGATCGTGTCATCACCTTGATCAAGTGATAAAGTCTGTACAATTAATCCATCAGAATGATCTGTCTGTACTTGGTCGTGAGATTAATCAAATCACAAACAATTCTGTACAAATCAGCAGAAATAAATGTACACACGTTTCACAGATTTTCATATATATACAAACACACACATATATATATATATAGATCTGTGGTCCACTATGACTGGTCATACATGTCTTTGTCTCATTTTCATCAGTTCCTATCACAGTCGTCACCTGACTTAAACAACCAATCACAGCAGAGATAAACTGACCAATGACTGCCTGCCATGTCATCACATGCTTGTGGCTGCGACCCAGACCGGTTTCTTCTGCTCAGAAGCAATAACAGTCTTGATATGCATGGACATCTCCGCTAAATTTCCCCCTTGAATGGTGGCTGTTGATAGAATAAAAGCAAGGAATGATCATCATGGAATACTGTACTTCTATATATTTTAACTGGCGCAAAGTTCACATTATTCCAATTGCCACTGCTTCTGAATTTAAAACTAAGCTAAAAATATTTTACAGACGTTGTGCAAATATTACACTTGCGGCCAAATCCCTGATATTTTGGTTGATACTGCTGTGACAATAAAATATATATTCACAGAGATATCACGCTCTTATGAACTTTTGAGAAATGAAATGAAATCAGTTCATTTATCAGTACCGGCAATAACCGACTCTTGTATCATAATATTTAAGACTGAAAGCGCAGGCGCTTATTCAGCAGAACATTCATGGCCCACTCAACAGAGCTACAGTATCTCAGCCTCATTGTGACTCAATGCAAGGCTGCTCTTAGCATCACGTGGGCTTCATGCCAGTAGGCTTAAGAAAGACAAGGTGAGGTGAGGTGAGGTCAGTTAGGGTTTGACGCCACTTTCAAGACTATTTCATTTATATCACAGCTGCTTTTATTTGCAAACAAAGTTGCAGAGTTCCTGGTGGGATTTGAACCTCAGATCTCCTGATCCGAAGCCGAATGTGCTAACCACTGCGCTATCTCGCCCCAGGAAGCTAAAGGGAGTTGTGGGCTAAAGTCTGGAATATTTAGCATCCACAATCATTCTTCATTAGTTATTAGCCAAAGATTGAACATATGTAACATTAGGCTTCTTTAGTAGTGATCTTAGTGTGAGGTCATTGCATTGTTACATCATCAACATTATGACATTATAGCAATGCTATGTCATCAACCTTACATAGCATTGTCCGTGATTGATGCATGTATATATCGCTTGTAGATCGTGACCTAGCTGCACGTTGTTTTGGATGATAAGACATTTTGCCAACTAGAGTTACTGATATAAGCCACTGTACCTGAGAAGAGGTGATGATAGTCTGCTTCAATCTTCATATGTTGCTCGTACATGTCCTTCGCTGCTTTGTTGGACAGCTTATCCGGCAAAAACTGGACATCTCGTATCTCCCTAGATATCAGAAGTAATGGAAAGACATTAGTTATAAACATTGTTTTTTTCAACTCGGAGTGTGGTTAAATTCCCACCCTCAACACGTTTATTATTCAAACTGAGATGGAATACTTCACAATGAATATTCCAGGATGATCTATTTTCAACCGAGGGCCTATCTCAGATTAATCCCTTTCTAATCAGAGATGCCTGTAAATATCTGCCATTTTAAAAATTTGTAGTAAATTTAATTTAATTCAAATATTTCGATTTTGTTTTCTTGAGTTCAGGATGTTACTTAAAAGAAGGCTATTAACACTATGTCTGTGGAAATGGGAAAGAAATTTCAAATATTAGAAAAAAAAATCATTTTGTATCAAATTTTAAATGGCAAGTACTACAGGTGTTATCCTAAGCCCTTCAATTGGCCACTCAGAAATGGTTGGAATGTTATTCAGCAACTAAAGTGTGAACACTTCAAACTGAAAGAACAATTGAAACTAAACCATTCCTGACAAGGAAATTAGTTTATTGATTTATGTTGAAGATTGGATCATCCAGGAATAGTTGGAGACGGACACTTTTAATGTTTCTAAAAATAGCCCTGGATCAGAGGAGTATCTACTTAGATGGTTCTTGTACTACTTTTTAAGACAAACTAGAGACATATTTTACGAACTACAGAAATAAACAAGATGACATTTGACCAATCTGATTGAAATCAACCATTTTGAAAGTTGCAAAATAATGCCTCTACCAGGATATGAACTCGTACAGTTCAGAGGTTTCCTCTCCAAACAGTCTGATGACGGTCCGTACAATGGCATGTTCTCACGTAATTCAGATAGCCAATCACAAGACCTCCACCTAAAGCTGTGAGAAGCTAGGGGCAAGCAACTCCATACAGTCATCCTTTCGTCTGTTTCCGTAGCGTTCGGATCGGTCAACAAATAATTTCAAATGTGTTTTGTTTGCCCTGAACTGGTACAGAACACACGCCTGTACAGGGCGCCATCAGACCTACCAGAATCTACAGAACCAATTCGTATCCTGACAGATTTTATTCCACAGAACAAGGTCGATTTTAATCACACTGAAGTGTTATTTGACATACCTGATTTGTTTCCAGCTTTTATGCCTGACAAAAATGACTATTGGATAAATCTTGTGGTGGTGCAGGCGCTCGATAGCAGCAGCACTTACGCTCAACAGGCAGTGAGCTTTCTGTGGACCAGACAAATCTCATAGTATTATCTGACAATCTGACAAAAAGTGTCACAGAAACATTAATCTTCAAAAATACAGATTTCAGACAAAGTTTAAACCATTTGTTAAACATCTTGCAGTAGCAAACTGTTTCAGTCTGTTATTAGTCTCTTGTACGACAACGAAATCTAACTAAACAAGTTGCTTGGAACTAAATATATGATGAAAAACATGCCTAAAGTCTTAATGATAGAACCAGAGACTTCAAGATCTTTGATACCAATGAAAATAATAATATATAAATACATATGACGTATTTAGGTAATTACGTCAAAAATAATTGTTTAAAGTTTCAAGAATAGAACCAGAAAATTATTGTGAGATCCAAGCTATACATCAAAGATGAAAATTTCAATGAATTTAGTTCATTTAAAATTGCCTCACCTTATCACAGATTTCTTCAACAGCCTTGACCCTGATACATTCGAAGTGGTCATCTCGCCGCCAGTAGTCTATCACAACTCCCTTTGTCACGTTCTGGTTCAACTGGTTCTGTGTGTAGCCATCCGCTGCAGGGAGAGATTCACATCAGTTGCTTTGTACAGAAGAGATATCTTTAAACCTTTTCTAAATATTCTTTGTTAGCATGTCAGGCCAAGATTGAATTTGAATCTCCTTGTCAAGAAAAGAGGTATAAACAAAAAATGTCTCTTTGGTTCTTCACTTGATTAAACAATCTCTCTTAAAATTCTTATTTTACAGCAATAAAATCATCAAAGTCATATATTTGTAAGGAGAGTTAGGCTGTAACTCACTGAGCTTATATTTGTAGTGTTAGTTTAGCCCTTTGATCACTGTAAGACTTATACAACTTTGGATTTCTATCGACAATATTTTTACATTTTGATAATTTAGCGTAGAGATTGGTCGTTGACATAAAGCGGTAAAGTGCAGTTCTCCCTCCAACACCTCGATAAGGACACCTTAGTCTCTAAATCTTAGAACAGCGTATGTCTCTAAATCTTAGAACAGCGTTTGTCTCTAAATCTTAGAACAGCGTATGTCTTATGTCTCTAAATCTTAGAACAGCGTATGTCTCTAAATCTTAGAACAGCATATGTCTCTTAATCTTAGAACAGCATATGTCTCTTAATCTTAGAACAGCGTTTGTCTCTAAATCTTAGAACAGTGTTTGTCTCTAAATCTTAGAACAGCATATGTCTCTTAATCTTAGAACAGCGTTTGTCTCTAAATCTTAGAACAGCGTTTGTCTCTAAATCTTAGAACAGCATATGTCTCTAAATCTTAGAACAGCGTATGTCTCTAAATCTTAGAACAGCGTTTGTCTCTAAATCTAAGAACAGCGTTTGTCTCTAAATCTTAGAACAGCATATGTCTCTAAATCTTAGCACAGCGTATGTCTCTAAATCTTAGAACAGCGTATGTCTCTAAATCTTAGAACAGCGTATGTCTCTAAATCTTAGAACAGCGTTTGTCTCTAAATCTTAGAACAGCGTATGTCTCTAAATCTTAGAACAGCGTTTGTCTCTAAATCTTAGAACAGCGTTTGTCTCTAAATCTTAGAACAGCGTATGTCGTATGTCTCTAAATCATAGAACAGCGTTTGTCTCTAAATCTTAGAAACAGCGTATGTCTCTAAATCTCTGCAATCCGTACACAAAGAAAGAAGTTCATCATAACCAAGTAACTCACAAGGTTTACACTGCCGATACTTGTCAGGAGACTCAGACTCCAGCTTGCGGATGAGTGACTCGGACAAGGGCGCAAGGAGAACCACAGGACGCACCTTCTTGCCTGCTAGTAGAGAGAAAATCATTAGTATAAACACACAAGAAGATGTCTCTTACAATAAGTCAACATTGTGTAATGTGTAATTGTGAGTCATGACGTATGCGATGTGATATCATCACTAATCACAATAACATTCTTGTAATTTTGCTTCATATACAACTGATAATAACAGATAAAATCATAAACTCAGTCCAATGTAGTACCATTTTAGTGAACGTCATGAATTGAGTTGTCAATAGTTAGATACCAAACAATTTACTTGTTTCATAAAAATAGTATTACACGTGAACAAGAAAAATGTGAGCATGGCTCACATACCCCCGCCCTCCGCTATCCGTCAATTGAGCATTATAGATATCAAGGGTACAATGTTAAAAAAACAGATTCATAATAAAATATTGTTTTGGAACTGGCTTTGTTATTGCAAAATTTAATTCACCCAGATGTAATATTTTTCAGGAAACTTAATTGTTCCCATTAGAGCATCACAGCGGTAATTTTTACCAATTTCAATTACAGCTTCAAGGGCCATAACTCAGTAAAAAATAATATTTCGGAACTGGACTTTGAACTCAATCAAGATTATCATCTGGACTACCTACATGTTAAAGTTCATTCAGTTAGATGTAATAGTTTCCGAAAAAATTTGTCCCGATTGAACACAATAAAACTAAGTCCAAAAAGTGACATTTCCATGGAAACGACACAAAATTAAAATCTCAAAAACTGAAAATGTCTGTGCGCAATGGGAAGAACATGGTTAACAACTATACAAAGTTTGGTTGATGTACCTTTGATGGTCTTTGACCGGACAGAATGACGGACGGACGGATGGAAAGATTTGAATTTAAATACATTTTACTATAGAAAAGAAGTAACATATAGAGCAAGATGATGGAAATATCTCAAAATAACAAAATACTTACATTCAATCCTCTCCATAATTGTGTAGCCATAAACAGAATCTGTAAGGAAGATAGCAACATTTAATAGCGACTGCCATATTCAAGTCCAGAACAAACAGGAAGGAGGTGAAACAGCAAACTATGCATTGTATGCAACAGATCATCAGCTTATGTTTCCATGTTCTATTCTTACTATAGTTCTAAGAATCTTTAACTGTTTAAAATAAAATAATAAATCTTTTTTAAATGGTCACATTCCAGAAGAAAGGAGAGACGTGAGTTAAATTGTTGTTAAAAAGTAAGGAGAACTAAAAGCTAGGACTGACCATCAAGAAGAGGCACCGAGTCGCTGTTGAGGGAGGCATCGGAGAAGGACCCCAACTCACGACTCTCCTTCGAATTGTTCCGCTGATGTCGTTTCCGACGGAAAAAGCTCCTCCTGTAAGTCCCTGACCCCCGACGTGACCCTTTGAGGTCATCTGACTCGTGTAAACTGACACTCTCCGAGAGACTGCGTCGCAACACCATGTCGTCCTCCAGTCTGAAACAAATAGATTATTTTTGTATCTTCATGTTCTGTTTACACACAGAACACAGAGATCCGGTAACAACAGGGATTCAGTGTGAAAGATTATTGTTGGTAAAGAGAAATTAAATACAAGATCAATACAATTTGTCTGTATGGAAAAGTAGTTATATATATATTAAATCAATCTGTCTGAGGACAAATCCACAAAGCAGTCATATCCCCAATCTTTTCAAGTTGCGTCAATTGATTGTAATGAAAGAAATCTCTGAAAGCGTAATAGACAATAAAGGCAAGACCTCTCCATATCAGCTTATTCTTTGTGAAAACTCTACCCATCAAATGAATGTAACAATACAATTTCTGACAATCAGCTCCCTTGTTTTACCTCATTCTGCTTGGAATGACGCCACGTTTGAGTTTTTTGCCGTCATCAGTGACTAGACATGCGTACCACCAGCCGATCTCTCCCCCATACAACGTGTTTTCAACTAGCATGATGTCATCTTTACGAAAAGCTAGTTCATTCTCAGTCTCGGTGAGCCGGTCAAAGTTTGCTCGGATGTAGAGCGAATCTCCCGGTACAGTCTGGATCTTGTTGTATTCTGGGAAAAGATTAAAAGCGTTATTGGAGATTTTGACGTATTCTGTAGAAGTGTATAAAGATATTGAGCAGGATAATATCAGTGCAGAATGTAAAAGTTGTTTGGTTATCTAATTAATTTTTAACATGGTAGAGTTGGTCTTTGACAACAAACTTATAATTGATACACATGTTTTAAAACAGTTTAACAAGTTCTTTTCTACAAATATCAGCAAACTGATCACTTAACCTTCATGTCATAAATATGTAGATAAAAAACAGGATCCGGATTTGTAAAAATCTTCAAGAATAAATACACTAAAGAAACTGGCATGGTCAAGTACTGACATAACATTAGATCCTCAATTAAAACTTGATATAAACAAAATCAATCATAAACGATACATGAAATTATAATCACTTAGTGTTGTAGGAGATAATATTAATGATAGTGGTTCTCATTGTATCAATATAGTTTCATACAAAGAGTGCTTCAACCAAGAGCAGAGTTCACTGACAACTGTTGAGTAATTAATCAGCTGAACACAACCCAGGAGAGGGAATGGTGGAACTTCTTGACTGGTTCCCTTAGGTAGTGCTGCACAACATTCAAATACTGAGCCAACCAGTCCAACTACGTGGCATTGTCTATGCATGAGCGACAATGTCTGAATACTTTCAATCGTTAGCAATTCATCGGTCAGGCAAACTCGGCGAAGCAAAGCTGAAGGGGAGACAACTCAAAGCAGACAAGGGAGGTAAGTTATACTCACTGGGAAGGTTTAACAGGGCCATGATGCGCATTGTGGAACAAGGTTTTCTTAACTCACAGACAGCCTGTTCAGCAGTAACTCCACGAAAATCCAGGCCATTGTACTGGAAAACATCGGAACACACGCGGCTCAAACACATGCATTTACAACATGAACCGTTTGGTGTGATGAAAATATCTTGGCATACTGTCATTCAATTCCGTTTGATCTCACTATTAACTTTTTTTCATTTTGGAAACTGTCAATTTGGGATATGGCACAATCCATTATTTATATAAAATAGATAATGCTTAGAAACTTTCAGTTCAAGATGATGTTGACATTTGTAATATATAAACATCTAATAACTATAACAGATGCCATGTGAACTTCGGACTTTTAAATATGAGGTGAGGTGAGTTAGGGTTTAATGCCGCTTTGAAGAGTATTTTAAATATGAAATTGATACATAATCAGAACTTCTTAAAAAGATGGAGATGAAAAATACTGATGAACACAAACAATCTGATCATGCAAATTTCCAAAGGAACATTCTAAGAACATGCTACTTCACATCCAGGCATTCATTCAGTAACATATTTTCTCCTGTTTCAAAACTAACATCATTAGAAAATTATGATGAGGAGTGTATCACCCCATGTTTTTTGTTTTTATTTTTATATGTAAGAAAAACACTCAGAGACAACAAAAACTTGAGCAATCAGGAAATTACCGTCCTAGTATTCCATGCTCAAGCCTACCCTAGGATACTTTAGTGTTACTGAATGCACTGCAGGGAACAGTATGATGAAATTGCTACCTCTATGATCTGGTCCCCACGTTGCAGCATATTGTTTGTATCACTCGTGTTAGCCTTGGGAGGCTCGTGTACAAAGATACCGGTAGCATTGCCGCCCAGAATACTGAAGCCGATGTTGCTGTTCCTCTTCTTGAGAGAAACAATCCTCGGCCGTTCACACATGCTGTCCGTACTAAAGAAACAAGATGAGTAATAATAGAGTGAAAATATTTAGGATTCTATTTGAAAATTTTGAATAAGCTTGAAAAATGTATTTACTTTTTCAGGACTCTAAAAGATATGGAAGACAACTCACAGAGTAAGTTAAACGTTTAGTTCTCTTTTTAATGTTTATAAACTTATTCATAATGACAAGTGTATGGTTTAAACATATTTATTTCCATGAAGAATTGGATTGGTAAACGAGCTATAAGCTTATATAAATACCGCTCCAAGACACGAGTATAAATATTGGGATTTATGTTTAATACAACAGTAAATTTAAAGAAATCTCTTGCAGATTTAGCATTAAGAGCAAGGAAAGCTTTAATAAATTTGCTTTCAATTATGCATAATTTTGGCGTGTTGACGCCTAAAATATATTTTAAACTTTTTGATTGTCAAATACAACCAATTTTACTTTATGAATCAGAAATATGGGGATTCCAACGTTTTGAATCATTGCATCGAAAAGGTACATCTGTTAGCGTGTAAAAAGTTCCTTTGTGTCGGTCAGTCGACTCCAACATGTATGGTATATGGGGAATGTGGAAGATACCCGTTATACATTAATGCTTATGTTAGATGTTTGAAATTTTGGTTAAAAATAATATGTATGCATGAATATAGACTACCTAAGAAGGCTTACAACATGCTTGTTCATTTAGATGATATAGGGAAAGTAACATGGGCATCCCACGTTCGAAATCTTTTGTTTTCTCATTGTAATGGTTTTGTTTGGCTGAGCCAGGCTGTTGGTAATATAAACCTTTTCTTGTATCAATTTCGAGAAACAGCATTTAATATGTTTAATCAAGATTGGCAGTCGACATTAGATAATAGCTCAAGTTATGATTCATATAGACTCTTTAAAAGCCTACTCCAAACCGAAAGATATCTTTCACATTTAAGTTATTCATTGATACGATTCAGATTAGGTCTGTCAAATTTAATGATTAATGAAGGTAGGAACAAAACGATCGACAAAAGCAATAGAATATGTTCATCGTGTAAAGTAGCCGTTGAAGACTAAATCCATTTTCTATTTGTTTGTCAATCTTACGACGATTTACGGAAAAAGTTTATCCATGATTATTATCTTTCCAAGCCTCCTGCTTTAGCATTTAAACAAATCCTTTCTCTGATAACAATAACAGTATTCTTAGACTTGCACAATATGTTACCTACGCCATATCTCATCGAGATGATAAGTTAAAATCAATCACCTTTGTATCCATTTAATTTGTTATTGAACTGGTGATTAATAATGCATGTAACTCAAATGTATATGGGCCAGAGGCCTCGAATACAATAAAGAACTTTTGACTTTGACTTTGACAAGTGTATGAAATAAACCCTATACAACAGCTGATAGTCCGACAACTGTTGCTGAAGGCCATCACATTTTGAAGATGCATGTTTAATTTTGTAATTCAAGTGACACTTCAAACTTGTTCATATACTGCCGTAAGTGTAAAATGACAACAAAAACTAACCTGTTATTTTTGCCATGAGACGGTGAGAGGTGGGAGATAGGAAGTGGAGACTTTTCTTCCTCTATGGAGCTGGTGATGGTGCCTGCAACTGACGGCATGGACCCTGTGCTGGACGATTCGTGTGGCTCGCGGAACTCTGCATAAACAGCAAGTCAACATTAGGACTGGTATTTAAACTACATCTGAGACTTTGTGGCTTGTGGCAGAGTGTTTAGTCCTTGTCCTTCAGTTCTTCATAGAATAGATGAATTAACATAGAAACGGTTAGATTTTTAAGAGATATAGGGGAGAATTCTACTTACTGTCAGGATTGTATTGAACCTTCATAGTCAGTGTATCGCCGCATTGTCTCAAGACCATCAGGGCGTTTTCATGAGTTGCAGTCCGCATGTTGATACCACAAACCTATGTAACATTTAGGAATCTGGTGAATTCTGGAGTGCTTGAGTCAGAGAACCTAAACATGGCTGTAAAGTGAGGTAGGCATCAGAGCCAAGTCATATCTGTTTACATTTTGTTTAGTTAATAAGTGCCAAACCATTCTGAAACCAGGTGAAGGTAGCCAATGCCGGATATTTCCACCCAGAAAGTGGGCTCTGTAGCTCATCAGGATTTCATTGATTTACTATCTAAAGTTGAATATTTAAGTTATTTAAGTTATTGTTTACAAGCAAAAGATAGGTTCTTAGATCATGACCACACTGACCCAATTTGGGGTCACGGGGTTATGCACAAAATCTGCAATTTAGAATCCCCATTGGCCAAGGAGTCTGCACACACCTTTTTCAGACCTTTTGGAACTGGAGAAGAAGATGAAAATAGGTTTTTAAGGATGGGACCCCTGTGACCCCATTTGGGGTCATGGGGTCACGAAATCTACAATTTAGAATCCCCATTGGCCAAGGAGTCTGCACATAAAATTTCAGCTCTGTGGAGTCATTGGTTCTGGAGAAGAAGTCGAAAAAGTGAAAAGTTTATGGATGAACGGACGGACGGACGGATGGATGGACGCCGGACACCATGCCACACCATGCCTTTCAGGCCTGATGAGCTAAAAATCCAACGCGTATTTACAAAGATATGAATTTTCAAAGCTTTAGATATTAACATATTGCTGAAGTGAGCCCACCAAAGTGATAAACAAAATCACATAGAATCACTTAAAATATCCAGTCAGCTGAAAGTGACCCAGTTTCAAAGCCCAGTACTTGATGCATCAAATCACGCAATAATTATAACATGACTGACACTTTTTCGACAAGTTCATAGTTTTCTCTCAAAAGGTGGTGGGGACCGCATTTATAATACAGAGTTCAACGTGTACACCTAACTCCAAAAGTCTGATTTAATAAGTCCACATTTGGCTATAAGGTGTAAAATACAGGATTTCATAGAGTGTCATAGAGCTGTACACTCTTTATTTTCTGAAAAATACAGAATAAGAATAACATTTTGATTCAGAAATAATGTTTTCAATGGCAAAGTATCAAGTAGTGAAATCGTAAATGTTGACATAATGAGCTTCAATAAACTCAAGCCAGCATGTACTCTACTTTGTTTGAGAAATTGTAATTCGAATGAATTGAATGAAATTTGTGGCATACAACCTCATTTTGATTGCTAGGCCTCCATATATAATCCATGCAATGAGACCCATTTCCCTCCTGCCGACATCCCCTACAAACCCCCCCACTCCCCCCCCCCCCAGGGTCACAGAAAGTCAAATTGTGGGCCTCCCACCCCTCAAACTGTTCCTACACCTATGTGAAGGTAAGGCATAAAGGTAAGATTTGGTCTTAGACAGTCACAAAACTTACAATCCATAATCAACATTAGTCAGATATATCTACACAGCATTTCTATACTTTTATGTTCTGAAGAAGAAGTAAAAGAGAGACCTTTACACCCTTAAGATCATTAGAAAAAAATAGAGCCACTGGCTCTGAAGCTCATCAGGAATCATGTTATTAATTATCCCTAAGGAAAAGGTTAAGATATCACATAATAAGTCATTGCTCAGTCATCAAATTTATTATCAAAATTGGATACACATTAATCCATATTCATTATAAATAATGTA
Source organism: Gibbula magus (assembly GCA_936450465.1). Lineage (NCBI taxonomy): Eukaryota > Metazoa > Mollusca > Gastropoda > Trochida > Trochidae > Gibbula > Gibbula magus. The sequence continues at coordinate 11,938,580 of OW388290.1, read as the reverse complement.
GACCTTTGCAGTTTATTATGTTTTACTTCCTATTTTTATCCTGGAATTATCAACATTTATTACATAATGAAAAAGAGCCCCTATTTGTTTCTAAAAATCCTGTTTCTCATAGGCTCATAGTTTCATAGGATCCTTTTCAATATTTAATTAATAAATTCTATTGAGCATCTGAGTGTAAGACTAAATCAGAAACACAGCAGAGAAGTAACCTGAAACCTCCGTGTATTAGCAAGCTGCTGTTTGCATCTCTGTGCAGGGAGTGGTCATTACCCAGGTCAACACCTGCAATTATGCAACATGCAGACCCTGGACTCACAGCCAGTAAATTATATAATTTAAATTTTGTTTTCCCCATCTTTATTTATTTTTCTTTATTGGAAAAAAAGATGTGGTATCACAAACTCATGTAGCTAGTTTTAATAGTCTTATCTTACTTCATCACCAGTCATATTAAGTTCACATATCTAATATAAAATAAAACATTTGTTAACCCTTTTTAAATGTTTTCCTATGCATCCTGTCACAATATTCAGTTCACAGGCTATTCAATAGTTCTTATTTCACATTGATTACATCAAACATGTCCATAATGTAGTATTACTCTTAAGCTGACATATGAAGTGCACATAAAATCTCATTATCTTCACAGTTCATTAAAACAGCTGTTTTAAGTGATTACCCCTGTGATCTATATTTGGGGTCACAAGATCACCAAATCTACAATTTAGAATCCCCATTGGCCAAAGAGTCTGTACATAACATTTCAGCTGTCTAGAGCTTTTGGGACTGGAGAAAAAGATGAAAAATGATTTTTAGGTTGTGACCCCTGTGGCCCTTATTTGGGGTCACAGGGTTACTAAATCTACAATTTAGAATTCCCATCAGTCAAGGAGTCTGTACATAAAATTTCAGCTCTCTGGAGTCATTGGTTCTGGAGAAGAAGATGAAAAAGTGAAAAGTTTACGGACGGACGGATGGACGGACGACATCCCATGCCATAAGCCCATCAGGCCTTTCAGGCCTGATGAGCTAAAAAGTCACAAATAAATGTCTCGTAAGGTCATAAAGCCAAATCAATTATCAACACCCACCTCCAGAAGTTGGTCCCCAGGTACTAGTCCAGCCTGAGCTGCGAGAGATTTGTCTGTCACAGATGACACAAAAATTCCACCCAATGGACCTCGCAAGATGTGAATACCAAATGGTTCAGCGGTCTTCTGGATATTGATGGTACGTGTCTCCAGGGGTCGAGGCCTGTGGTAAAGTCAAGAGTTAGTCCATGATCTAAGAGCAATTCACGCCTGGTCTACAGATATTGATTGAAGTAAACTTAAAGGGAGGCTTCTATCACAGTAGTTCATGATAAAACAAAATTCAAGGGGACATCATTGTTTATACATATAAGTTATAATACATGGGTATAACACAATCCAGTTGAAACATACTACTGAGGGTAAAACATTTATGACTTTAGATTTGACATTTTGACAAAGAATAAAGCACATTCATTCAAAATATAGACAGTGATAAGTGAAGCCATTCATTGGCCCTACAAGTGTGGAAAGCATCGCTACAGTATAAAAGACTTTGTTGATGCATCCAACGATATACCATTTGTGATATGTGAATATTCTTTCACAAGATGTGTGTTATTAAAAAATTTGGCAGATAGTATTATAGAACCGTCTCCTTAATTCCTAAGCTAAATAATTTAATCCAGGTAGTGTAAACAAACCACTAGAGATTGGCTTGGGACCATATTTAAATATCATTGCTTCTTGATAAATAACCTGATTTCAAGGTGTATGAATAATTTTAGATTGGCTTCCAAGCAAAAGCATGCTAAAGTCATGATCTTGTTGTGACCAAGTTGTTCACTACGTAGTTGATACTTACTTCTTTTCATGGAGACCAAGGCTTCTGTCGAGATCAATCTTCAACTGTGATGAGCCGGGACTGCTTGGCCCAGATACTGAATAAGACAGAAATTGGCTTACTTACTCATACACACACACACACACACAAACACAGACAAAGAACTTTGGGTTGTAAATATTTGCAAGAAAAAAAATACCACCATAATTTGGATTTTAATACTGAGTATTTCATGTTAACATAAGATTTTATGGGGCAAAAGCCTGCATACTATTGCGGTTATTTTTGCAGTGAAATCTGCAAGCATTGGCTGAAACTAGCAAACTAAGGTGTTTGTAGTACTGAACACAAATGCACATAGAAAATTCTCTGCCATATACTAATGCTTTCAAGCTTCCTTCAGGGTTCGAAACCTGGACTTTTTATCTGAAATAATTTGCAATGACTACTGACCTATTTCTACAGATCCTTGATGAAGATTCTTTCTGAATATGGCAGGTACATCATCGTAAGTTGGTCGTCCATATGGGTATTGAGGTGGAGGGGGCAAGTCTTCAGACGGTGTTGGTGTCATCCGTTCTATCGGTGAATTACTCTGTGAGGAGAGAGTTTCCATTGTATAGCTATCAATCATTAAGGGTGCAACGATACACCGATACACTGCAGCATCGCGATTCATAGGTGTACGATACGATACACGATAAGATTTGCCAGTGACACGATAAGATACGATACAAAATTGTATACAGTAAACTCTTATCTTATCTTGTCAAAAACAGTCAAGGCTTTCTCATTAGAGTATTATAGCATTTAAACATGAAAACATTGGGAATTATAAAAAATAAATTGTCTGATGAAACATAAAACTGAACGATCCAGGTTTTCATAAAACTTTGTGTATCGCGATACATATCAAATCATGGCAGCTGTATCGAGATATGTATCGTATCGTGACCTACCTGCATGGTTGCACCCCTATCAATCATACAATCATACAATCATACAATCAATCGTACATTCTCCATTAGAAGTTGAAAATGTAAAATGTTTATCATAAAATGATCCATCCATCCATCATTTCAAGGCGAAAATATATCTCCAGAAGAAAGGTTAGAATTTCAATGATATAATATCCCAAATTTCCAGTACAAACTCAAGAGTAAAAACCTTGTTAGTATTATGAAATGCAATATATTCAAGACTTTTTGGTTGTTTTCAAGAACTGATCAGATAAAAAGTTTTTCTGTAAATGATTGGACAAAAAATGTCTGCTGAAGGAAAGACAGACAGAATCCTTAGTACTGCTATATATCCCAAGCAGGGATGCAGAAATCGGTCTATTTGCCGGACATGTCCGATTGTAAATCCAGTTTGACCGAATGGAAAATTGACCTATCGGACATCAGTTGACCGATTGCAGAAAATAAAAGGAAAACTAAACTTACAAGCATATTAAATAAAGGCAAATGGCCCTGCTTGTGTCGGTCATAATTGTTTATGAAATTGAAATATGTTGATCCAGTCAAGAAGTCACATTTATTTTTCACAGCACGAGGCACCACGTCAATCGTCATTATCTTCAGTAAATTCGGCAGAAAAAACACTTACCGTTTGATATTTAATTGAAATTTCCAGTGTCATTTAGTGACTGAAAGATATGACCCATTTCACAACATATATACGAAAAAGATTCCCAAGGGATTCCCAAGGTTGTTGGTCGGGTATAATAAAGTGAAGTCATTCATTGGCGCTATAGATGACATGCATCAAATTCAAAACCACTCACCTGTTGGGAGGGGCTGCGAGAGAAGGGGTCTGTGAAAGCCTGGGGGTCATGGTTGAAGTTGGCAGGTACAGAGTATCTGTAGTGGGAGGGGTGGGCAGGGCCCGTGGGGTAAGGGGGCGGGGTGTACGCTGACAGTTGGTGGCCTGATCTGTATGTGTGTGTGTTTTGTTGGCTGAAAAAGAGACATTCACATTTGAAGCTATTTTCATTTGGAGGGTTGAATTCAAGTGATTGGCTTGAGATTCAAGACCAGAATGTAAGTTTGAAAATTTTGAATTAATCTGCAATCAAATCAAAGAGCATTTAGAGATGGAACAATTAAGAAAGAACACCTTGTTCATCAATACAAACCTATGATGATGAGGTGCTACATGTGGGCGCGGGGACGGAATTCTGTCAAACAGACTGTCGTGTTGAAAATCCCCATCCAGCGAGATTGGTCGGGTTGCATTGACAGGTCCAGGTCTTCGCTTGTCCGGATTTCTACTTTGACTATTTCTTCCATGATGATTCGGGTTCTTATTCAAATGCGGAGGAGATTTCAAATTGAAATCGCGAGGTGGAGGAAAGTCTTTCTGGGGAGGAGGGTGAGAGTGGTAAGGCGGAGAGTACGCATAGCCCTTGTCTCTCTCAATGTGTCCAGTATAGTGAGTGTGTTGCCCGTTGTGAACTGGGGGTTGAAACACAGGAGATTTGCGAGGTGGCACAAACAGGGAGCGGGGCTCGTCGTGTCCGTATCTAATACTAGGGTCAGAGTTCTGACTATGATGATGGCTGGGGGATTCAAATTTTCTCTCGAAAAACTGTGGCTCATTAAATGAGTCAGGTCTTATAGCAGGCCGCTCCTTTGGCTGCGGTCGAATTATTACTGTGTTACTTGGATTGTTCAAACTAGGTCGCATCTGGTGACTTGTTTTGGGCCAAGTTCCGCTATTACTCTCGATCTCCGCCTCACGTTTCCGTTGCTTTGTTTTGTTCCGTTCATCCTTCCTATTGGACACAGGGTCAAACTCGGCAATGATGTTCTCCTGCATTCCAAGGTTACTGTTAGACATGTAAGAGTTGCCTCCCCTATCATCGATTTCTTGCTGGCTCTCATGGCTGGGCCTTGGACGGAACCACTCTTTTATTACTCCCTTAATCCCATGCTGACGATCACGATGCTTGCGGTTCGACGGCACAGAACTGTCAATGCTGTCAGTTTGAGAGCACAAACTACGAGAAGTCTTGTTGCCTGCAGGAGTGTAACTCATGGAGTCGTCGAGGGAGAAGGCCTGATGCGGAATGGTGTCTGAATGACTGCGCTGGTTGGAGTGGTAGGAATGCTCTGAGAGTGGGGACATTGTCTGACTGGTCGGGGTCGGCGAGGAACCGGCTGAGTGGATCGGAGACACTTGACGCAGAACATGGAGACTGACCGGCTCTGTACTGTTCTCCAGCATCTTCATGGCCACCAGAGCATTCATCCCTCCGGCTACCGGCTTGTTGTTCACCTGTTTACGGAGAAAGATTGTTGTTAACCAACTTTGGCCTAATCATCGATTCAAACTTTACCTATTAATGGATATTTCTGACACAAATTACGCCAAGTTACTTGCCTGCACAATTCTGTCCCCGATGCTTGGTAACATGCCGTCCTTTGCTATCAGCCCTCCAGGGTAGATGTGAGTGATGAACAAACCGTGCTCTATCCGGATACCGGGGTCTGAAAACATTTTATTTCATTTACTAAAGAGGTGAAAGATTGTGTTTTCTCACTACAATGACAGTTTTCTTTTCTTTAATTGTGAAAATATCTCCAAGGAGATGACTGAACAGTGTTCTTCCGTCATGACTACAATCAACATGAAAGCTAGTAGTCATTGTATCAGAAATTGCTTCAATGGATTGTTTTATTCTTGTTATTATTATTACATAGTTATTGTACAAAGCTTTCATGATAGATGTAACCGTCTTATTAAAAAATCCATAAATAAAAGAATGTGTAGATTACAGCAAGCAAATTGTTACCTTTATGACAGGAGAGAAGTAACTGCAAAGGTTGCCATATTCTGGCACTGGTCGACTTGCGTCTTTTAACAACCTGGTTAAAAACAAGAAAACAACATGAAGGATAAAGTAGCTAGCCAGCAGTTGTACAGAGTGATACCAAGGATGGAGTATTATAATTGTTCGTGCCATTTATCTATCTTTCTTGGTAATCTTCTAGTTTTCTAATGAATTTCTTCAGACCTCACCAATGTCATTCCTGATTATCCACACAGTACAAAAAAAAATAATCTTGAAATGGTCTGTTGAATTCTAAAGCAATGGTTCGATACCTGTCAACTCTCACGCATCCTGCGTGAGACTCACGCATTTTACCTCAATCTCAAGCACTCACGCATGGCCCATAAATACTCACGCATTTCTGACCACTTGAATTATATATATTTTTTTAAAACGAAATTTACAAGAAATTAATGAATATCTAGTTAAGATTGAAATAAAGTTGAATAATAAATGTTGTGTTTTATATTTAATGTTTGAGGTAATATTAATATTGCTTCACACCTGTTGAATATTATGATAATTTTAGTTATTTTGTTAATGTTCAATGATGGTTATTGACTTATTTTGAGTTAAAAATCATCCCCTTATGAAGCTAAAAACCATAAAAAACAAATGTTGGGGGGGGCTTTGCCCCCCCCCCCCCCCCCCCCCCCCCCCCACCAAGGCTTCTCACTCATTGTATCCCTCAGGGGTTGACAGCTATGTGGTTCCCATAGCAATTCTGAAATGGTTCTTTGCTTGGCACTCAGCTTTATGAGGGCAGAACAACTCAATAACTGTCCCTACAATGTCCATCTCAAATCATACTTGTAACTTCCTGTACCAGGGTTCATATAGTCAAGAATCTTTAAGATATAAGGACTTTTTTGCGGAATCCTCGCGTTATAGATGTTTGTTAGATACAAGGGACAAAACCAAACAAACATGGTCAGGGACAGTAAGTATACAACGCACGCTGATATTTAATGCTGTAATGTTTTTAGATCTAGTAGATCTGCTTATACTTGTGATTGAATTTATTGAAACATAGATAATCATTCATATTACAGCACTTTCTAAGAACAATCTATAAGAATCCATTTTAAGCTTTTTAAGAGAGAAGGACAAATTTAAAGCATATTTCATTGGACACAGATTTAAAGCATATTTCATTGGACACAGGTAGCTTCAAGCACTTTTCAGATCTATGCGAACCCTGTGCATGATATACCAGAAAATAAAATAAAGGTTTTACTTAGCAAAGCAACTGACCAGTGTGATGGTGCCGGAGTGTTCGTTCATAGCCTGGAGGGATAGTCGTTTTTCTACGTTGGTTACGTCTTTACCGTTCACTTTCAGCAAGAGATCATTTACTCTGAAACAGAAACAGTTTGATGTTGATTTACCTTCAACATACCATCACCTTCAACATACTATTACCTTCATTTTTCAATGCAATTCTTTCTAACGTCCTCGTGAGTTTATATGCCATAACTGCTTGGCACATGGTCACTGTTTAGTACATAGCAGCTAAAGAGTTAACATTTCTTGTATTAACAAGTCATAGGTTCATCCAACTTAACCCCGCAAGTCATAACTCATGCCAGTCTTCACTGGTTATTTTAAGCCTTGCCACATTCCTTAACTTCCTGTGCTAGTGCAGTGGCACACACTATAAAGTTCAGATGCATCCGGCCACTGTACTAGCACAGAAAAGTTAACGAAATGCAGCAAGGCTTAAATAAGCCAGAGATGCAGACTGGTGCAAGTTATCACTTGCAGGAGGAAGTTAGGTTCATCAAACACTAACATGATATTATTGAGTGAGTGAGTTATTGTTTAATGCCGCTTCGGCAGTATCACAGCCATTAGCGGCTATGATATTATTGACACACGAAATATCCTTTAACTAAAGTAGTCACACCACATTTCTACACATACTTCAGTTTTCCTTCAGCTGCGCCTCCCTTGGTCACGCTGCACACAAATATGGAGGGGTCATTCTGGAACTGAGGGTCGTCCTTCCCACCAGTCAGGTCAAACCCGTAACTGTCGCCGCTACCCAGCTCCTGTTACACAGTTAGTTTGATTTATAGAGTGGCAGGAGCAACATCATTAACTTAAGAGACTGGTAAAAGATACAACTTTGTCAACAGAAGCTATTGGGGTTTCTACGATGCCATGATATATATAAATATTGAAGTTCGACGTCTCTGGCATAATGACATCAAACAAACAAATCTTACCAACAATAAAACCATTTGTTTTGACAACATTAACTTAATCTTACATAATAAGATACGATTCATATAGTTATAATTTTGATTATAATACAAAATGTTAACGATTGAGACCATCATTAATTGGGAACTGAACGAAGCAGTAATAAAATATTCTACAAATAAAAGACGTTCAGATAACGAGGAACAATTCATGGATAAAGGATAGATTAATAAATGGATGAATAAGTTCAATTGAAACGATTAAAATAAAACAAGTAATAGCTAAAATATCAGATTTAACCATTAATATATTCATTTTAAAAAAAATACAAACATAAATCGAAATTTCAAACTGTTGTGGAAGTTGAGTCTCATGAAAATAACAAATAACAAAATACATTTTCTTAACACCTACCAGTTCAACATCAATAGTCTCTGACTCCCACTCCTGAAGATCCGCATCAATGGCGGAGTCACGTGAATGGTTATGACCTATGGAGTTGAGTTGACCTTTCCTTGCTTCCCGCTCAACCACAGACTCATACTTCTCTCTGGGAACAAATTCAGTCAATCAATCGTTAATCATTCATTACGTACAGAGCTTTCCAATTTATTGATGATTAATAATTTGCTCATGCAGGTTTGACATTATCCTGCAGAGTGTTTTACAACAGTTGTGTTAGTTATAGTAATGGCAGTGTTATACACTGGACACATGCTGTGATCACAGATTTACTATACATTTGTGTCCCTACAACTGGAGCCTTGCAGAAATCTGCTGATCAGCACTTTTTATCAATTTGACGAAATGCAATATTTTACAATGCAAAACTGCAGAGTTGTCATATAAGTGAAATACATATATTTACAGTCAGTTGCTTAATCTACTTAGTTTTGGAAATCTGATGAATAAGCATTTTAGATAAATATCAACATAAATGTACAACATGGATACCTGCAAACACTGCAATTAAAGATAAATATTCTATAAATGCAAAATCTTAAATAAGATGACCAGATCAATGATTATCTATTCAATAATTTATTAATTATGATGTATTATTCACAAATACCAAACTTAGTTAAAACAGTCAAATTTTTTTTAAAAACATTATAGCTTGAATTTAAATCAACATATATTCAAGTAAACTAAGAAGTTCAACTGAGGAAAGCTGTAGCTTGCTGCCTCATGATCAATAATGTATTAATCATTAATTAAGCCTAGACAAATCTGTATGCGAGGACACGTTCTACTGACTCTGAACATAAAATTCAAATGCTGGTACACGTATGAGTGCCTTCACCAATGCACTTGTACAGTTGTTAACCCATTTTTCTACAAAGAAGATCAAATTAAAAAACTTTTGTAAACACAATGCAAAGTCTGGCTAATTTTGAGTTATTTGTCAAGATGAAAGAAAAAAGAAATCTCCCACGATTTGTAAAAATGTCATAACAAACAAAACACAAAACACTTTTCAAAATTTCTGCATCACTTCTTTCATATTACCATGACTACATAATAGGTAAATAAAAGTATATCAACTGCCTGTCATAATGTTTAACTAACTGTGACCGGTTTCCTTGAAGCTGGGTTCGCTCAACCATGATATTGGTTCAATAGCAAAGAGATTACAGGGTGAAATTTCACAGCAGCAGTTTCGATACAAATGTTTGTGGGAACTTTCTGTCTGTATTCAGCCAAATTTTGAGTCATCTAAAGCATTAAATACAAGTGTTCTTTCAACAGAAGAGTATCAAACAGCTGCCTAAGTGCAGAATCATGTCATTGGGTACACAAACATTATCAGAGAATAAACTAATTATCTTCTTTATTGCCATGGAAACTAATACAAAATTGATTTGCTTGTTAATTGAAAATGGTGAGAGCAATGTCAGATTCTAATCAAGGACAACATAGTGTAGACATATGAAGTAATTTACAAATTGACATTATTATTTACAGAGTAACTTCATGTGACATACGATTCATTTATAAAAAACATCAAGGAAATATACAAACACAATTATGGAGTGGGAAAAACATTTGTATCAATTTATATGAGATTAACAGCTTCCTTTAATAGCAAATGTAGTATATCAGATATTATCCATATCTACTCATATAATAAACTAAGTCACTAATCTAATGAAAATGTATTAGTGATGTTATAAGTATTCAGTTACACAATAGATGTTTAAAGGTGCATCCATTGTGTTTCATAAAATTTTATTTGGCTTTAATACGTTCCAACACACCATATGTGCTGTTTACAATACAATTAAATTTACTTTAGCTTGCATATTCATCCCCAATCGCCAAACATATCATAATTACTATTTTCCAATTAAAATCGAGTAACATCATTATGCATGTGTAGAAACCGAAAGTGAAAGTACTATTTACATGCACAGTAGTTATATGACCTATTGAACATTATTAACTCAAATTTGTTATTTTGAATGGTGTAAATAAGATTCCAAAATTACGTTTGACTCATTGGCGCGCACCACACGCAGTGCATTGTCCGGTTTTCGATCAGAAATCACTACTTTTACCTTCGAGTATCATTAAAATGTTTGTTTTCGGTAACTGTTGGTACTTCTCGATAAAATAAGACCATTTATTACGTTTGTCATATTTGATCCCCAACAACACAATGGATGTACCTTTAATTGATCATTAGCAAGCACTTTTACCCTTTATACGCAGGCCTAAATTTTCTGGGTTACTCGTTTGTGATTCCTCTAAATTTGTCACTCAGAATGACCTGACAATAAATCAATCCATCAGCTACAGTGTCTAAAGGATAACACTGTCACTACTTTCTACTACGTCATACACACCATGCGACTACTTTCCAGTGGGTATTATTTTTGTATTTAGGATCCTTTGTACACAATTTCTATCAAATTTGATGGACACTTACGACTAAACTCAGATTAACACTAGGGAACAATACTGAGATCTCATGAATCAAACTGAAAACTCTACTCACTTGATATCTTTCAGTTCTTTAAAAGCCTCATTCTTCTGTTTCTTCAACTCATCAGAGTCCCGGAGAGCCTGAGCGAGATCGGAGACGGCCCGGTCTCTTTCTCGACGCAGGTTGTCACACAAACTGCGGATGCTCTCCCTTTCTTGTACAATCTTATCTCGCTCCCCGAACGCCCAATCACGTCGTTTCTTAGCGATCTCTGCCTCCTGAGCAGCATCTGTAATTGATTTTATCAAATTGATAAATATTTTGGAGGTTTTGCCAAACAAACAGGCAAAACAGGTTATAGCTGTAAATGAGTACAGCACAAAACATGCAGCCAATGATAGAGACTGGTTCAAGTTAAGCTTTGCAGGGAGAAGTTGTTGCAAGGCTAAGCATCCAAAACCTAGGATACAGTCTGATTAAAATCGACCTTGTTCCGAGGAATAAAATTTGCAAAATAATGCATCTTCTGGGATACGAACAGGTTCTGTAGATTCCTTGCCACAAGTTCTGAGGACACCCCCATATAGGCGCATGTTCGAACCAGTTTAGCGCAGACAAAGCCAAGTCAAATAGCTGACCAATTACATCATAGTTTTTAAACGGTCGCCGTCTTGAAAGCATGTGGGACATACGAAAAGGATAGCTGTTTTGAGTTATCTGCTCCTAGATACTCGCACCGAAAGCTTTTGTTGGAGGGGTCTTGTGAATGGTTGACTGAATTGCGTCCGAACATGCAAGCATACAGGCTGTTATTTGACGGTTTTGCGAGGAAATCTTTGAACGATATGAGTTTGTATCCCAGTAGATGCACTATATAGTTTTGCAATTTTTATTCCTTGGAAAACTGTCGATTTTAATCAGATTGCCACTAATAGTACTTGATAATGCTCTTACATCATGACAATGCAAATGTATGTGTTTTTTTTAGTTTTATAGTTTATTAGTTGGTATTTTATAACTTGAAAACGAAGGATTATTACGCTGAAACTTCAAAATAGAGGAAAATTGTTCATCAGCATAGACAGAGAAAAGCTGTCATCTTCATTCTCCAAACCATTGGCATATATCCAATTCAGTTGCTGACAATTCACTTAAAGAGCCATCAAAGATGTTGAACATATCGGAAAATTGCCAAAAATCTATCTCCGTAAAATATATACACTTGATTTTTCAAAGATTTTTTCGACCCAAAATAAGCAGAGAAATTGCAAAGTGGTTTTCCAGTCTAAATATAGATCAAGTCTATTATTTGCAAGTGCAAAGCATTGTGGTTTAGCTCACACACTGTATACAAAGACACGAAAGAAAAATAAAGTTTATAAGCAATGAAAGAAATCGAAATATATAATTTTTGGCGGTTATTTATTGACAATTTCATTTAATTATGTATTTTCTACAGATATTAGAATAAAACTAATTTTTTAAACCAAATTTCATTACATTGTCGTGATATGAAAATTATTTATCACAGGTCATGTTGTAGATAAAATATTTCTCGAGCGATTGACGTTACAATAAGAATATTTTTCACAAATAATTTTGTATTTGAAACACTAACATCCTTGATGGCTCTTTAATATCAAAACTATACACAGTACAGTGAACTGCATCTGTGTTTAACGTCATTCTGTTGATAACGACACAATTACTTCCGCCCGTTTCATGACAGTCCCTTTTTGATGAAGGACTTGAGTACAACAGCATCTCTCCTTTACAGTTACCGGTACAAGATTACAGTCCCAAATATTAATTATTTCTTTAGATAACGGCATAAGTATCAATATCCAAGGTGATTGTTACATAAACATGACCAGCAGCATTAAATTCATAGCCGGATTGTCGTTCGTTAGGGAAGGCACATACTGGGTTTGCTGTCTCAATATTATTGCTTAATAAGTATGTAAAATGTACTGAATGCATCTAAATGGTGTAGAATGGCACAGCGTCCCGCTAACCGACAGCATGTGGTCGTGTCCCTAGCAGGTAGGTTAAATTGATAGAAGAATGAGAAACCAATTCTAACATTACATCTAGTCGCTGTTGGCTGACAAGTTTGATATGGATGGCATACAGTATCAATCATACATCCTGAAACATCTTGATGTTTATCGAAAACTATATGAAGGCAACTTGTCAGGGCAAAGGAAAAGAGTAGAAAGAAGTGGAAGGAACTTAAAGTATGGAAAAGTTTCAGTCCAAGCTATCCTCTCACTTCAAAATTTTGTTAACCGTTTCTAAATGTCTTTTTAAATACTTTTTGTTGAATTGTTGATCATGTGATTTTAAAGTGACTAAAACCCAATTATAGTGTCTTTGTTTTGATCAATTGAATGAAAAGTACCAGTCAGTCAATCAGTTAAAAACATTAACTCCTTATAGATTCTGTGTAAAACGGCACTCTGTTGATAAAGGCATACTATTCCCTTCCAAATGGGTATTTATGGACACTGTATTTGTCAAAATGAATGAAATATATATATTGCCTTTTAAACTAAAGAACTGCTAATACGTGAGATATAGGGTTTTGACCAGGATATGGGTGAATGAGAAAGCAACTGGGAGAAAGGGGGGTAGACTTATTTGCGGGGTTATAAACGGTCGCTATATCCAAGGAAAGAGATATTTTGTTCCAACATTTTTTTATCTGGTAATTTTTAAACAAATGATAAAATGGTACTATGGTATGTAACGCTGATAAAAGAGTTTGTCCCTAACATGGGAATTCCCACAGCTACAGAAGAATAAAATGAGACATATTTATTAGTTCTTATCACATAGAAGCTGGTTCTTCATATTATTGTATTATGGAAAAGTACAAGCGTTGTTGAGACCTTGAAGTGATCAATCATTAACCCTTACGTTGCGTATATATATTTTACCATTTTTAGCCCCTGTGGCGGAATTTACAGGCTCGCAGCTCGCAGCAGTAGTTTGGGCTTTGGCACTAACTAGCTCTGCTGGCGGAATTTCCAGGCGGCGATTCCGGTATCGTTTTTACAAAATATACGGCATCTACATGGCGAATAAGGACTATATACGGGCGTTAAATACAAATTCAAGTAGCGACACCCGTACACAAATGGCTAATACACACTCGAAACTTTGAATGAAATTTCTATGTTTTTTCGTTTTTATTCTATTACTTTCGAAAGATTGTCTTTTATTCGGGCCTCGTAACATCATAAATACGAAACGAAAAAAATTCCATTTATATACGGAATTGAAGACAAGATGTCTAGCTTCACAATGATATAAAAATTATTAGAATGCGACCTTTGGTTATAATTCTATAGCTATGTAAAGTTTGTCTTTATTTCCACCTATAAAATCCTCAATACTTACAACATGTATGCGGCATTGCAAACGGTCGTTCATCGCACTTTTCCAAGAAATCATAATCTCGAACCAGTTGACAAATAAGCACATGTCAACCCTAATATGGTTATGTTGTTTGACTTTTCAAATAAACGCTAACCTCGAACCATAACTGATGAAAATATGTTGATTAGTTTGTGTGCCGTTTGGTTTCACATGCCTCTTAGAAAGGTAAAATTGTATCTTTATTTCTGTGAATAAATCTCCGCATTTTATATAGAATAAAAGATTATTCTTTTCGGTTTATTGTGATATAAAAATTATGAAAATGCATTCAGTATTTTAGCCTTGATAAATGTTTTAGAAGTTGTGAAAATCGCCGATTGTTTCAAAATTTATGAAGTGTAAACATGACCTTTTTCACGGCGCTTGCTGTGTCTTTATTATTTTTTTGAGATTTTCTAATTTTATATGGGAATGTAGTCCATTGTTTCCCCTTTATTTTGCCGTATTTTTTTTTGAAAACAAACAATTCGCTCACATGATATGAAGTGCGGGAGTAAGGCGAGTTAGCGATTTTTTTCCCCGTCTCGCGAGATGCGAGGCAGATAGCAGTCTCGGGCGAGGCAAACCCGAGGCAATACAAACACGTGGGTGAAAATAGCCTCAAGCGAATTAATGCTTCGGGGGCTAAGCCCGACATAATTGGCCTTTGGTAAAGCTAATTATCGATGCGTTACGGGTCAACAATGCACAAGCAAATTGGTGTGAATTTTGCTTGATATTCCGACCACACACTGAACAAAGCTTCATTCTCATGTCGGGTCTCGGAGCGTAAATACAGTCATTCTCATGGGTCGGGTCGCGGACACAATCGACTCGTGACCCGGTATGGGGTATAGGACAGTACTTAGACAGCCGTGAATTATTCTAAGTCTTGTAACCGGGATCCGTATTGAGGTACCTACGAATCACTTATAGCCCGCCCGGATAATTCCGTCGCTCGCATGTTAAGGGTTAAAGTAACTCACCGCTCAAGTCTTGTTTCAACTTCTCAATATGTTTCTTGAGAGATTCTGTCTCCTTGGTTACATGGTCCATTTCCTCTGCCTTCTTCTTCTGGGTAATTTCATAGTTCTCTTTGAGAATGTGATCCATCCGCTCCAGAGCTTGAACTCGTTCTTGTCGCGCAATGTCTCGCTCCTGCGTTAAAATACTGAACTCCTTTTGAATCACATCACGTTCCTGTTCCATTTCTATCTTGATGCCGGACATATCGTTACACTCCCGCCGACATTTGTCTCTATCCTGCAGAGCAGACGCCACCTCACGTTTTAACGTTTCGGCCTGATCCTCCGCACTTTTCTTATCTTTCTCAAGAAGAGTCACTTTCTTGGACATCTCTGCGAGCCTGTCCTGAAGTTGCTCTATCTCCTTATGAACTGTATCGCGCTCCGACATCACAAGTCGATACTCACTGTAACAAGCGTCACGTTCATTCTGGAGGTTCTCCTTCTCTTTACGGAGGGAGATCTGTTTGGCAAGAGCCTGGTTATAGTCTATCACATACTTATCTCGTTGTTGAGTCACAAAAGCAAACGATTCACTTAACTTTTTATGCTCGTTAAGGACCTGATTCCAGTTCCGAATCGCAGAAGTACACTGTTGCTTTAAGCCATTCCTTTCAGAAATGAGAGTGTCCCGTTCCATGCGAGTATCCTCAAACTCCTTCATGATGTGACTGTTCTTCTCCATGAGTGCTGTCAGCTGACTCTCCAGGAGACTATGAGAGGACACCAACTCCCCATACTGCTCCCTCAACATGTCGCAGTCAGACTTCTTAGTCTGGTATTTCTCCAACAGTGAGTCGTACATGTCACTGGGGGCATCCCCCGCACCACTCTCGCTCACAACTTTGTGATACTGACTGCCCAGGTCCGCAATCTCCTGCTTATCCTCCTCCCGTAACTTGTGCAGATTCCCCACCTCCATTTCTAACTTCTTCCCCTTGTTTGTGATCTCGATGTTCACAGACTTCAAGGAGTGGATCTCATCAGTTAGTTGTTCCTGGTGGGTTAAGGAAGTCTTGTACAGGTTGCGGTAATGATCAGCCTCCTTTGTGGCATGCTCGTACCGTGTAACAAGCTGAGCATGCTGATGTTTCATCAACTGCAGTTCATTGATAGCGTGTTCGCACTGACCCTTAAGCCAGTCGTAATCGCGTGATTTGTCCGAGGACTTGCTGCCATCTAGTGGAGACTGAAGAGACTGGTGAAGATCATGGGGACTGTGATGGCCAGGCAGTGTTGGGTAGCTACTGCTCGTACTGTTGAGGTCGTATTGACTTGACGGAATGATTTTCAGACGAGGGTCAAATCTACCTGCATCTGTGAAATATTAAATTAAATTTACATATAATGTAATACAATTTTTGCTTCTAAAAGGTTTTTTTTTTTTATAAGAAACTGATAAATGAATCATATCAATCATGCAGTCCTAACACTTTTAAGTATAAGATTACTGTAACATCAAACTATTCTGAGTGGCAATTCACAGGTATCAGAACTTGGGAAAGACATTGCCTAGAGATAAGCTAGCCTGGAAATAATGACATTAGCAGCTTACAGTGAAATAGAACATAACATTCTTTACAATTTCCTGACAGCATCTTTTGATTTTCAGTTTTTCATAAGTATGATATTTTTTTCAAAAGCTAAAGCACAGCTGTATTTAAATGTTAAAAACTTTACACTGTTCTTGCATTTTATTCAACATTTTTACATTATATCTTAGTTGTTTATATATTT
Organism: Gibbula magus; assembly: GCA_936450465.1. Taxonomy (NCBI): domain Eukaryota; kingdom Metazoa; phylum Mollusca; class Gastropoda; order Trochida; family Trochidae; genus Gibbula; species Gibbula magus. The sequence goes on along the minus strand of OW388290.1, from coordinate 11,921,557 downwards.
TGCACATTGATTATGTTCCACTTTAACTTTTCTAGTTTCAATCTGTTATTGATAATAAATGACAAATTTACTACAAACAAAGTGTTTTTAAGTGAATTGAGTCAAGGTTTAATATTTTCAAACATATTAACATTTGAATCAGAAAGCAATGATTTTATAATGTCAATGATGATAATTTTTTACCAAGCTGCATAAGGTGGCGTTGAACATCATCTTCCGAATCAGACGTCATTGATGTCGATCTGGAATCTGAAAACAAGAAACAATTATATCTTTGAATATGACATTTTGTGTTTATATACATACCTAACGGTAAGATTTGAAGAAACAAGAGACTAAGTATTTATCATGCAAAGATGTGTGAGATGAACTGATATTTCTTAAATAGATATTTTGAAAGTAATTTTGCATAACGCCCTGCTATAATCAACATCACATCATCAAATATATAAATCGAAATGCTGTGACTTCAAAAACCTGTTGACATCACAATGCCATGACAAAGTCAGAAAGTAGATGACATCACAATTCCACATATGCATATGAAGTTTAATGACAGTGCTGTGTTCAGTGGATGATACATAGAAATCTCGACCTCGTGTCATCTGATATCAAACATACTAAGACTCTTTGAAAAATTTAATTAGAAACATCCTTGGCAGGCCTTGGTTATATAGGTATGTCAACTTGTGTTGATATATTTGATATCAGAAGACCCTTGGGTGAAATTCCCTCAATTAACACATTAAGATTTTCTCACAATAAATAAGTTGATATCAAGTCCCAAAACATGTCATATTTAACACATACAATCATAATTTGGGAGTAAGAAATCATATTAACCATCTGATCCAATTATATTTTTACCAAAAACAAAACAAAAGAAGAAAATATCACGTTTCAGAAAACTGTGATGATGAGGAAAACTCTTTCTCCATAAGAGAATAACATCTGTTGTTAACTTGTTACACTATTAATATTGTCATAACAAGTGTAGTACCTAACTGGTGGATATTTCTCTCAATACCACTTTTTTTTACATGAAATATAACATTTTCCTCATCTTTTTGTAGCATGTTGAGGAAGCTCCTTCGTAACATGTTACCTTCCTTAAAAATCAGTTGGAATTGATAGTTGTTGATGTCTAGACAACATATAAATGTTCCTCATGGGGAGATGTTCACCTATTTCATATTACAGATTTAAAGGTTATGAAGTACTCAGTTCTTAAATGAGAAAATACTTACATCTATATTCAGATAATAATTTTACATTAAAAAATCAATTGTTTGGAAATCTACACCAAAACTTATATATTCCTGCATTGTAGGAAAGGTAATGATAGCAAAGTTATCTCATTTTTTTTCTTAGAACCTTACTGTGACATGATTTACTTTAATTTAAAATCACTGTTAGTGTACAAAAGGATAGATTCTGCCATTTTCAGGTTAACGAAAAGTGAAACTTCAAAGAAATTGGAACAATTGATAGCTCTTACTGAATGCAGACTGGTAATTCAGTGTTAAATTTGAGAATTTCTGCCCTAATTTTTAAAACAAAATATGAAGATTTCTTATTCTTTTCACTTTGATTTTTTTTTGTACAGATAATACATAATTATTTTGAATTACTTAATCAACAACCAAAAATACTTCATATGCATTCAATAACCATTCACTGTGACATATGAGAATGATCAAATCATTTGTAACACCCATTTGCTAAATGCAAATTCATATGGCACATATCTCACCAAACTGGGTGTGTCCTCATCTAGGTAGTGTTTATACAGTCACATATTCAAACAAACCATCATATTTTACCGAACAAGTACTTATCTGCTGAAATAAGAGTAGAAAACAAAGATATTAAGCAAATTTTCCGAAACATGTTTCATTTTGCAGGTGAAAATGAAAGTGCATGTTGCATAACCAATGGTATAAGAATCTACACTTCACATTTGCAAGCATAATACTTACTAAATTGATAAAATAGATGGGAAATTACCATATCAGGTATCAAATCATATATATAAAATGAATTTAGTGAACCCATGTTGCTGTTTTGTTTATTGTTTACAAAGCCTACCTGAGGTCATAGCACCTGGGCTTCCTATATATTGAACACTGAACTGGGGATAGGAAGTTTTTAGAGCGTGCCAGAAGTGTTCATGAACTGGTCCACTCTTTAGAGACAGCAGCTCCAGGAGTTTTTCCACTTTTGCCATCCTTGAAGACTGTCCTTTGATTTCGCCAACCTCTTCCGGACTAAGAAAACCAGCTAGATCGGGAAGCAACTTTTCCGTGTCAACAGTCTGCACAATATTTGGCCTGTATTTTGAAACAAGTTCCTTAATATACTTCTCATCCATCATTGAATGCCGCGATCAAGACACAAAATATATGGATCCAATACACAGTAGTCCTAGCTCCGACTTTAAGTCGGGAGAGTTTAATAATTGATCATTTTGCACGAGAACGGAGATACGGGTCGGCCATGTTTCAGAGCAAATCGATTGAAAACAATACAGGCAAATAGAAAACAGGTCATGCCCGCTAAGATAACTGCAAACCGTTTCACCTTCGGCGAGCAGATTAACAGTTGATGACACTCCCGAGCTGAAAACCAATTTACGAAGTCCTTTTCCATGTTGAGCTTAGTATAGTGCTACATTGCAGGGACTTCATAAATAAGCTATTTAGCGAGCGCCATATTGACGATCAGAGCTGACATTCCCCAAAAATGGCAACACAGTCGAGGTCAAATTAACTTGAAGGAAAATAAACAGTATTTACTTAAACAACTATGTTCTCTTAACTTTTTGAGTAATTAAACAAAAATATAGGATTAGATCACTTTAAATTGTATATTTTGACCTTGATTTTACGACATGACGTACAGAAATCTGTATCAAGGGAGGTAACTCTTGATATAGGTCAACAGGTGCGCGAAGCATAACACTCTTAAACGGTAGAGTGCATCACAATGAGAATTTACGGTTCACTTGTTTCCGATCATTACTCTGGCGGAAATCAATACATTTGCAAACATTTGCACTTTTATGCATATTTGTTTAATTACCTGTATCTTTGAATATTCATTATCTTAATTACACATTTATAAAAAAATAAATCATTTTAGATAAAATAAAATTGGAACATGTTAAATACCACTTTATGATTTTTATAAATGCTTCAATATTTATTGAGGTTTATGATATTTTAACATGTATAAAATTCAATGAATCAACTTAAATGAATTGCTTTATTTTCGTACTCTATTACTTAGAAACATGCACTGTGAAATGTTACTTTTGTTTTTCAAATATGGTATAAAGTTATATCATGTTACGATAACATATGACAAGGTTTTTACAACTCACTGATTTTTACCAAAGATAAAATTTTTAAATGTGTTTTTATTTTCTCTATGTATGAAAACATAAACAGCTTGTAATCTGGTTACTTTTGGTCTTGGCTGATAACCTTTTGAACTTTGTGTTTAATTTTACTATGAATGTTTTAAAAAATGTTTAGGACTAGTCCCTCGAGGAGAAAGTACAAGAGTACAATTGCAGATTGATCAAAAATAAAATAATGTTACATTTGTTCACCATATGTATGGCATGTGTTTCTAATCCGATCGTGAGCTTAAACCTGTGCTTCAACACTCTTCTCTCATGTCTGACCAATGACACTTTGTTTGTAGTTGTATCTTGTCATCCTTAGAATAATTTGATTTTTTTTTTTTTTTATTGTTTGTTTTTAAAAAATAAATAACAAAGTTATAAGAAATATGTTTGCACATATCATTTGATAATATCTAGCAATGTATGAAACAAATCAATGTTGTGTTTTTAAAAAAAATAATAATGAGGCAAGTAATTTTTTTTGTGTTGAAGATGTGTCTTTGAATCTTCCATTGGACTTCCCTTGGCCAACGCCTTCTTGAGTTTACATGCCATAACCACTCAGCACCCGGTCATTGTTTACCACAAACATTCACAGAATCAAACTTGTAGGGTTTCTGCCTTGGCTTATTCTAAAGCAATTCTTGGACCAATTGCATACACCTTCATGCGCTATAACTAGATTTTTCCCTTCAAGATTTTTTGATAAATTAAGTTTCTACACATTCCAGGGCCAGTCAAAGTTTGAGAAAGGTTATTACGGTTAAGGTAGTATCAACTCTGGACTCAATATTCACCTCTATGAGGCCCATATGCAACCGAGGTAAGGATAGAAAAACTGAGTGGAGTAAGAACATGGAAATGGAATGAGAATGATGTCAATTGGTTTCAGAGAAGTAGTTTAATAGTTTTGGTACTAGGTGCACAGAACCTCCCAACAACAATTCAGCTTCGGGGGTACTCCAGTTTTTTTAGGGAAAAGAGTTTACGTATGTCTGACACCATACCATAAGGCTATCTGGCCTGATGAGCTAAAAAAAAAAAGTTCATCACACCGTTCTGAATATTTGCATGGGTATTACGAAAGTACTAAAATGGGGCCTTATGATATTTTTAGGTTTCAGAGAAATATTATCTATATAAAAATTGATGAGTACGTTCTTGACTTGACTCCAGAGTTTAGTTGGCCGAGAACAAGCTTTTCATATGCAAACTCGACACAAGTCAATCTCCAAACTATTCAAGAAATTTTCTGAAATTTTGATCCTAACAGTTTCGTCTTTTTATATTTCCAAATTTCCGTTTTCTGTTTTTATTGAAACAAATTGGACTGCATTCAGCAAAGGTATTTTCAATGGTTGGTTTTCACAGCAACAATGATGTCTTGTTCAGTTTCTTGTATTTTCACTTTACTCAAATCTGAATGTCATTGTTTCTTGGCAACACAATAAAAAATATATACATTTAAATGACGCTATGTGACAAAATGTAGTGCACATTTGGCTGTACAATCCATTTGCTCTACACTTTGGTTGAATCAGTACAATATGGCACCTTCTGAAGACTCTTGTTGTTTAGTTAAACATGTTAAACCGATTGTCTCATGATGGCAAATACTTGTATATGCCACGCTACCTACAGTTGCTTCGCAAAGAAGGATATTTGACACCCTGACATCGCCTGTACCCCTATTCACTGTTGTTTGACCTGCCTCCTCTCGTCATTTTGTAACATTTCTTACACACTTCCCCGTTCAAATACGAAGTGAAAATACAGGATGTCAGTTTGTTATGAGTTCATAAGAAAGAGAAAGCAGAAAGTGAGATGGTAGACTCCCTGCTCATAACTACTGGCGGTGCCAATTCCAGTTTCCAAGAAGGGGGTACTGCTTTACATTATGTGTATGACTATGACCACATGCCCCTAAAAGGTGTAAGATACCTCCCCGACGTTCTTGAGAAATTGAAATCAAAAAGTTTATAGACAACAAATGTAGGAAGACAACCCATGTCATATGCACATCTGACCTTTTAGGCATCAGGAATTGTATTGTTTGATGTAGAATACCAAAATAAATTGCTTTCAATATAACGCACAGTCCCTTGCCCTGAAAAATCTCAGTCTTCAAAATTGTCAGTGCATAAGGGAAAAATACCTTGCCACGAAATTTTGATAAAATTGGTTGTCCAAGTATCACAATTCCTGTAAAGATATTGAAGAAATCATCTTCCCAATTAAAATGGAATAAACATAAGGAGAGAAACAATACAAATCTCTTCTCAAGTAGTAAACCTTATTAATGAATCCTACTTACAAGTAAAAAATGTAGCTCATCAGGCTTTATATACATTAACTAATTCAAAATGTCAACTTCTAGGTGAGAGGTATAACACATAGGAACAACTTTAAGTGGAGAAGATGAAATAGGTCTTAAGGTCCTTACCCCTCTGATTTATCTTTGGGGCCAGAGATAAAATCCCCTACAAATAAAGTCACACTTGAAGATTTAATTCATTACTGTTGTTTCCTTTAAATTACCTCCCTTTAAAGAGCACATATAATCTCTAGATGAAATAGCTTTTCAGGTCATGACATCTGTGACCTATATTTGGGGTTGCAGGATCACAAAATCTACAATTTAGAATCCTCATTGGCCAAGGAGTCTGCACACAACTTTTCAGCTCTCTAGACCTTTTGTAACTGGAGAAGAAGAGGAAAATGGGTTTTTGGGGTTTTGACCCCAGTGACCCCATTGGGGATCATGGGGTAACCAAATCCACAATTTAAAATCCCCATTAGCCAAGGTGTCTGTACACAACTTTTCGGCTCTCTAGAACCTTTGGAACTTGAGAAGAATATGAAAATAGGTTTTTAAGGTTGTGACCCCTGTGACCCCATTTGGGGTCATGGGGTCACCAAATCTACAATTTAAAATCCCCATTTCAGGCCAGATCAGCTAAAAATGATTAAAAAAGAACTGACAAAAACCCAATGAACATTTTATCATAGCCTATTCTATAACACACTGAGACTTCCTTACCCAACCCCAGCCCCTCCCCCCTACTAACGGTAACAAGATTAGCAGAGGGGAGAGAGAGAGGGGCAGAAGGGGTGGGGGGAGATAACAAGCACACTTGCCTGGACAATGCCCAGGCTGCTGGTCTGCACTGATCATTACGTAACAGATAGCCAAGAGACTGTGCCTAATATTTTAAAGGATAGATGAAATGACATATGGTCCAAATCGGATTCATTAAAATGGGGTGTCAATTTGACAATTGCTCGATTTTAAATTTCTGAAATCGGTCCATAAATTACTTATATACGGCTTTTTAAAAAACCGCCTGATTTAGCCCCGGCGACCAGAATGAAAGTCTGCGGGGGTGTGACCCGTGAAGGGATGACTTCTGTGACGTATGTGGAGGAATTTGATTTTCGGCGATAGTCACAATTCAACGTAATTTCGCAACATTTTGATTGTTAATTTCACAAAGAAACCTTCAATAAACCAACTTAAATTTCCCATATATCGAATGTTTAGATATCCAACTAGGTAATTCCGCAGATGACAATTACACAATTATTACATAAACATGTCTTTTTGGCGATGTAATACACCTCATAAATTCAATTAGCGGCAGTGATAATCATCATTAATTAATTAACGAGACACCGGCGGGTTAGCTATCTAGCCGCCCCGCATGTCGCTTATCACAGTCACGCCTCGGTGAGCATTTTCAAAAGGATTCGCCGAACAAATTGCGGTAGTGTTAAATTGGGTGAATTAAAATCGTCATAATTATCAATTGCAAGTGTATATTGTCTCGATTTTATGCTCAATTGATTCCGATATACAATATACGTAGAGGTAATCATCTGTCATTCTTGAGAAAAATGCATTTCATCTATCCTTTAACAAAATATTTTAACATTAAAATTTCACTCCTGCCATGCCCTTACTTTATAGAATTTACAGATCTTAGCCCCCATTCATCAAATATTATATTGTACAAAATGTAGCTTTCTAGTATTACTGGTTCTTGAGGTAAAAAACACAACTTTAAATTGCACGCCTCAACCTCCCCACAAAATTTCAGCTTTGGGGGTATAGCGGTTCAGGAGTAAAAGTCGAAAATGTGAAAAGTTTTACACCGGAAGGACGCCGGATGGAAGCTGGACAGCAGCCCATGCCAAAAGCCCATCTGCACTTTCAGGCCTGATGAGTTCAAAGTCGAAAGTATGAACAATTTGTAGGTAACGCTGGACTGACAGATAACAATAGATCTGGTCTGACAAGTTGATAACTATTCATTAAACAATTCTTTATTTGTTTCACTGTGAACAAAGAAAAACAAATCTGAACATGAAGATACACAGATGATCATCAAAATGTTCTGCCTTTCTTACTCACTTTACTGCAAATAAGCTTGTTTATATAACAAACACATTGGAAAGATGATTTATGACCGGTCATTTTTGTTTTGCAGATCTTGCAAACTGTACAACCAAAGGTTTTCCACTAATGATGTAACCATTGGTGTGTTTTAAGGCTGCTACTGCCTTCTCCTCACTTGGTAGTGTCACAAAAGCTTGTCCTTTCATTCTTCCCTCCTTCATAACCCTAACATCAAAGATCTTCAATTCTTCCTCATTTGTCACATCAATAAACCGACCGTACAGATACCGAAGATCATTTTCAGTAACCTGCTTTGAAACATTTTTTATATAAAGACGACAACTAGGTTCACCCTTGTCATATCGCCGGAAAACAGACAATTCCTTTAGTTCTGACATGGGTAATCTCCCCTTGTCAAGTTCATCCACAGAGATAAATCCTCGCTTTAACCAGTCATCATCATCCTCAGGCATCTCCGGAGCAGTTTCTTGGATCACTGGCTCTATCCTTCCAAATCCGCCAGTGGTTTCTGGTTGTTGAGGAGTTACGTCCCTTAGTTCACTCTGCGTATATAACGGAGGGTCTGGCTGAGGGTCATTTGCAACAGCAAATGGTAGCTTCATCTGGATCTTCTTCTGAGAAGGCTTCTCCTGAACCTGCTCAAAGACTTCAGATGGTTTCAGAATCTGTTCTGGGGGACATGCACCTTGAGACAAAACTTCTGCTGGGGGTTCAATCATCAACTTGGCCTTCTTGTGACTACGTTTTCGTTTCCTTGGATGGATCTTATCAGGGGCATTATTTCCAACTTTTTCTCCTCCATCACTTTCTATTTCAGATTCTGAACTTGATTGAGCCACTTCCTGCTTTTCATTTTTGTTAGTCAGATCTGCTGGAATTGGAGGTGTTGTTGTCAAAGGACCAAACGGAGCCGGAATGTTCATTTTATTCATGAGATGCAGGACTTGGCAATAAAACTTTGGACAAGATGCCAATGCATTAGCAATATTAGTGAGGATTGAAACTGTTGGAGGTGGATAGAGATAATGAAGTCGAGGGTTACGAGGATAGTTGATACTCCACTTCTGAAAAACGCTATCCTCAGATGGAAGAACAGTTTCCTTCTCCACACCTATGGTCTCTTCCTTCTTGTTGGCCCAGGGCTCTTTTGAGTTGGATCTGTCAGGGGTAAGATCCTGCTCAGCAAGTTCAACTTTCAGTCTGGATCCAAGCACATTGAGCTGATGTAGTCTTGAGAGAGCTTTTGTTGCTTGTATGTGGTCAGGGAATCCTGCAAAAGCTGTGTGTTTCATGGGGCCTGTTGTACCCATGATGCGAACACTGACAGCTCCAAAGTGACGAAGAAGATCATCTTTTTCCGTCGATGACAGGTCCGACGGTAGATGACGTATCAGTAATGTACTTGTTTCCATCTTTAAAACTTGCTGTCCATTTATTCAATCTGAAATGAAGAAATAAAACCAGATTAGAAAGTAGATCTGTATCTTATATCAAAGTTTAAGTGATCAATGATGGCTGGTATTATGTAAGAGAAATATCCCAGCACAAATCATTGTCAAATTGTGTCAGTTTAATAAGAATGAAAACCAAAAGTGAATAGATATAGAATAGAATGACTTTCCTTTTTCAGCAAAGATCTCTTAACATGAATATTTGTCTGAATATTTCAAGATATCCTTCTTGTGACAGATTGTTTTTTTCATTTCAACGGATAAACTTCCCATATTTCTTCCAAAATAAATGGAAATCACCCATCTGACTAACAAGGATTAGATATTTTAAAGCAAATATCCAGCAGCAGTTTGTAGTTTCTTAGTTATTGCACTCTTTGAATTAAATGTAAATATTGTAACTTACGGGAACAAATAAAAAATAAAAAAATAAAAAAATTCTGATATTATATTTTGATAATGAGATATATACTTCTAGTTTGACCTAATTAGATAATTATTTACAAAACACATAATTTCTATTCATGTCATTGACTCATTGTAATGTTTTGTGCTGTGGTTGTTAAATCATAAAAAATAGTTTATTGAAACAATTTCGATAAATAATTGAATTAGCCAAAATAGTCTTTAGTTACTGAAAGAAAAAAACATATTTAAAAGTGGTTGATAATTACTGCTCACTCAAAACGTACGAAATCTGACCAAAATATAATTTTAGCAGGCCAATGGAAATCTCAAAACACCGCCGACAACATGGTTCAAGGGAGATAACTCAACCGGAAGTGAAAATCAAAAATGGCGGCACTTTCCAAAAAGTGAAAATGCACAAGTGTTGTTACTTCAATATTTATTGCTCTGTAAGCTCAATATGTCTGCTACTACAATGCACGTAACATAGTGACAGGGCCTATTGACATATTGTTTTAATTGTGATTTACAAAAGAGTTATAAGCAAACGACACTTGAAAGAAACACACCCAGCAGGCTCACAAAATCAGTTGAGCAAGGTCAGTAGAAAGTTCGCTGCAATTGGAAACATGTTACACTTGCACATCTCATCGTTTGATACGCGTATATAACTCATGAAAAGTATTATTATTATTTTTTTAATGCAGGCTCAATCTACAGACTAGTTGCGGTTTCTCAAATTTATTTCCCTGAATATTTAAAATGAGATTAACATATTTGATTTTACCATCTTATTAATTGTCATGCTAATTTCATTAGTTGGAGTCGCCATGTAATCAATAATAGGTACTTTGTCTGTAGATTTATGACTTTGTTATTGTTCAGGTAGTACAGTGCTGTCGGGTAAAGCTACGCACCTAAGAGATAATGTACCATTTGTACTAGTAAACTATTCACATGTGAAAAATCTTTCTCAAGATGAAAGTTTAGGCTTTTAATAATCACATTAATGTGGACATTTTAAAGGATAGATGAAATGCATTTTTCTCAAGAATGACAGATGATTACCTCTACGTATATTGTATATCGGAATCAATTGAGCATAAAATCGAGACAATATACACTTGCAATTGATAATTAAAGGTACATCCATTGTGTTGTTGGGGGTCAAATATGCCAAACGTTATAAATGGTCTTATTTTATCGAGAAGTACCAACTGTTACCGAAAACTACCATTTTGATGATATTCGACGTAGTATATTGACGATATGAAGGTAAAAGTATCGATTTCTGATCGAAAACCGGACAATGCACCGTGTGTGGCCAATGAGTAATTTTGGAATCTTATTTAAACCAGACAAAACAACAAATTTGGGTTGATAGTGTTCAAAAGGCCATAAAACTACTGTGCATGTAAATAGGACGTGCACTTTCGGTTTCTGCACATGCATAATGATGTTACTCTATTTTAATTGGAAACTAGTAATTATGATATGTTTGGCGATTGGGGATGAATATGCAAGCTGAGTGAATTTGTTTGTATTGTAAACAGCACATATGGTGTTTTGGAACGTATTAAAATCAAATAAAATTTTCGGAAACACAATGGATGCACCTTTAAGACGATTTTAATTCACCCATTTTAACACTATCGCAATTTGTTCGGCGAATCCTTTTGAAAATGCTCACTGAGGCGTGACTGTGATAAGCGATAGACGGGGCGGCTAGATAGCTTCTCCGACGATGTCTTGTTAATTAATTAATGATAATTATCACTGCCGCTAAATGAATTTATGAGGTGTATTACATCGCCAAAAAGACATGTTTGTGTAATAATTGTGTAATTGTCATCTGCGGAATTACCTAGTTGGATATCTAAACATTCGATATATGGGAAATTTAAGTTGGTTTATTGAAGATATCTTTGTGAAATTAACAATCAAAATGTTGCGAAATTACGTTGAATTGTGACTATCGCTGAAAATCAAATTCCTCCACATACGTCACAGAAGTCATCCCTTCACGGGTCACACCCCCGCAGACTTTCATTCTGGTCGCCGGGGCTAAATCAGGCGGTTTTTTAAAAAGCCGTATATAAGTAATTTATGGACCGATTTCAGAAATTTAAAATCGAGCAATTGTCAAATTGACATCCCATTTTAATGAATCCGATTTGGACCATATGTCATTTCATCCATCCTTTAAGAAGAATTGCTTATGCATTGGCACTGAAAGTAATCAGATGACTACCCCCTATTTCCATAGGTTAACGTTATAAGTGTAGGCTAAAGATACTCAGTAAGAGTTTGAATACAACATACACTTCTAATGTGCTGATGAAAGGACTAGAGAATGGTAATAGAGGTATTTTGATTTCCTTTGACATTTGGTATGTGAAAGAGCAAAATGTTTTATGATATCTTGTTCATTGCAATGTTTTTTCAATGTTCAGTAATTTGTCACTCTTTTGGTCAATAAACATCATTCTAAAAACTTTCACCTGCTACGAACACTGCAATATCTTCTCATCTTTCCAAAATAAACAATAATTGAAGTCATAACACTCTCTACATAACATTTATATATGTTCTATTTGTGACGTATATTTACCGGACACAACTGAATATCTAGATACACTCGTATTGCAACAAATGCCTTCCCTCAATTTGAAGGCCTTCGTTGAGTGAATGCATTTGCTTGAATATAAGTTTATCTAGATGAACTACAGAACTAGTTCAAAGGCACGTATTTCATTGCAGGTCATTGAGATTTTACAAGTTCACCTACAGTGACAGTAGTAAATTACAGAAAATTTACAAATGGATTCCCCAGTAGATAATACAGCCGTTATTCGGATGAAGAGAGACTTTGATGCATTTTTGTCCGCTAGTAGTCGGAAGAATCAACTCCAGAGTGCACTGTCACTGAGTCAAGTACAAGATGACGACACTGATTCTCAATCAGGACCAGCAGTATCTTTGAAAACTCTCTTGGGTGAGTAAATGGCACACTTACATTCATTAATTTTATGAAGTTTTAAATTTAAAAAGATGCTAACAATAACATACAAATTCTGTGAAATTCAACATATTAAACCTGTTTTAAAATTAGAAATATTATGTTACGATGTCCAGATTTTTATATCTTACATATTCTGATGTGAAGAAAAAGATATAAAGTTTTGTCAAATGTTAGATTTGAATGACTTAGGGTCATAAACACTGATAAAAACCTTCTGATATTACATATCTTGTGGGATTTTTGCTGAACAGAAAAGGAGAAAGAGGAAAAAATGAGAAAAGTTGAGGTGATTGCTGCCAAAAGTACCATCGCAAAACTAGAGACAGAAGTCAACAATCTCAAAACATCAAACAAAAGAGCCAGGATTGAGTTTGAAAAAGATATGGACAGTGTCCGTTTTGAAAAACGGGTTTGTTATATATTTTTGTCATTTTGTTTGATATTACAGATGTATTTTGCAAATGATTTGTTCGTTAACAACATGACATAGTTATTGATATATATAAAATCATAGATTGGAGTTAAAAATGGTTTTGTTATGATATCTGATGATATTAAAATAACATCTCAAATACCATCACACATTTTCAAAGTGCTTAACTCATCTCTCACTTTTTAAGTGGAAAATATGTTTGTTATTTTTGTTGTGAAATTTGTTTTGAAGAGATGTTCCAGTTGATATGTTTAAGCAATTGTTGCAAGATTAAAATACTTTTATTCCAAATTTATGCTGGGTCATTTGAGGAAGAAAAACATTACCATATGTTTTTATCTTAAGGATGAATCAATAGCAGGAGACTGACAGATCATGGAACTCAAGTCTCACCATGTATTCTTCATTCAATGATAAATATAGCGAGAGAATGACAAGATTGTGGAACTCAAGTCTAAGCTGCAGTATCTGTCTGAGCAAGAAAAAGCTGCAAGGGAGGAATTGACAGAAATTAGGCAGGAATTGGAGCAACAGAGAAGCAGTACAGAGATGAAACACCTTGCTCTGAACAAGGAGAAGTTGCAGCTTGAGGAAGATCTGCAACAGGTTCTTTACTTCTTTTTTCCTTCCCATGAGTAGAGGTGAAACATTTCTCCCCTACCCATGATTGACAAAAATTAAGTACAGATATTAGAAATACTTTATGTGAAAGGATATCATAGGATATAGGAAGAGTAGGTTGAGTTTGATCATGTATCTCGTTATTGCCTACATAGCACTTTTCTGTCCTTATAATGCTGAGTGATATTTGATTTTGAAGTTGCATTTATTTATCACCCGTCACAAAATTAAAGCGAGATTTTGGAATAAGATATATAGTGTTTATATAAATATATCTGTGTTGAAATACCATGACAGAGATAAAATAAAATTCTGAGGAACTACATTATTTCATCTATGATTCTATGTAAATTTTGTTCGTCCTTGGTTATTTCTCTCCCTGAAACAATGCATTAATCTTGAAAATGCTTAATGGTCTCTATAATGTAGATGAACGTTGACAGTGCCTCAACCTATTGCAGATAGTCTGATATGGTACTCAAGAGAATCTAATATCCATCCCTGATTGTAGTATGTTCCAGTGCTCACTTACATTCAAGGTTTAGATAACATGCCATTTCTTCTGAATTATTTTATTTTCTACAATGAAGGAAATATGCACAGTTGAATATATATCACTAAACTAAACCTTCAAAAGGAGCTGGAAACAGTTGTAAACCTGTCAAACTGGTTACTGGTTGGGGCATTCATAATATACTAAAGCGTCATTGTCCACTTTACACTATGCAATCTCAATTTTATTCCTTATCAAGCCTCAGCTTAGATTGATAATATTTCATATATAGACCTTTGTTATTATCAACAAAAAAATCAATGATGATCTTTTTCATTCTTTCATTTGATGGATTGAAATGAAATTATTAAATAGATCTTATTCCATTTTGCCAAATAATCAATAACTCTTCTCGGTATCAGAAATACTTTTAAATCTTCACCCGCAGTTGGGTTTATGGATTTTTAAAAATCAACCAGCCCTTTTGTAAAGTTGACAGACCCTGCAATGTCAGTGAACCTATCTGACACTTACACTAACAATTTGCTGCCAGGCACTGTGACTCAACTCTTCCAACCACTGACTTTACTAATCTCTTTTATCCAGGCTCAAGAACAGTCATGGGAGAAGACGACCGAGCTGCGAAATCAGCTGATGCGGACCCAGATGGAGCTGCAGATCTGTCAGACGGAGCTGGAGGAGACCAAGGTACAGCTCAAGATGCAACTCAAGTAGGTCACTAAATTCTCAAATAGCTTCAATCTCACTTCATCATAGTTAACAATATTAGATATTTTTTTCTCTTTGCAAATTCAGTAACTCTGCCTGATGGATGATCTCCAGAGAGCTTTCAGACAATGAACCGTATATTACCGGGTATAAGTCGACCCCGCGTATAAGTCGACCCCCTTTCTCAACTACCCAAATACTGGTCAAAACCCTATATCTCATGTATAAGTCGACCCCCCTTTAACCACGTGCTGACTGACACCGAGTGACAAGTCGACATGCCCAAGAGTCAACACAGCGGCGATTGGTAATCAGTTATGTCGATCGACTTATCAATTGTTTTGCCCTAAATATTATTAAATGATAATTTATTTTTCAGACGTTGTAAACAACCAATAAAAAAATACAACTTGTGACTCACGGTGTCTGTTATTATTTGTTTCAATCAAATTACATTTATCTCTCATCAAGCCGAATATACTACGACCAACATGTTGACAAAGCTTTATTAGATAACCGGTGAATAGTTAAATTGTTACCTAGTAGAAAAAGACGTAAAATGACATTGCTTTTACTTTTGAGATGAGAAGTGACAGGCTTTAATTATTGTTTATTACTATCAATTAATGTTAATTAAACATCAAAGCTTAGATAATTACCGGATGCGCTAATGAATCACTACCCTGACTGGCAATTAACAAATCTCTTCACAACCTTAATCACACGTCTGTCTATTAACAAGTATTGAATATACACTATTATACAAAATGAATGGTGAACATCTCAGTAACAATACAATGACAATCGGCAATTTATATTACTCTAAATATTTTTGAATATATGCTATTATGTTAGAACATTTCAGAAATTATACGTTTACTCGTACCCGTAATTTGCACTTCTCACTGCGTAAACACTTGATTATTTTTTCATGAGGATCTATCTCGCATGTCACCGGCTTCTATGTAGAATCTCATTGGTCCATGTGACCTTATCGGGTCACTCGACTTGCATCAAGGCTAGATATCGATCGATGTTTGTCAGGTAATAGTGAAGATTATAATATAAACTTTAATGAACTTTCGTGCTTGAAATGTAATTTTGTATTCATATATCACGCTATATTTGTATTTTAAAAAGACAACAATAAAGCATATGTTTTTTATTCAATGATTTTAATATTGACTGGACATCAATATTTGTGAATTGTTTCCGGTGTAAACATCGTCCGTTCGACTTGCTGGGCTGGCAGATACTTACCTGGCCTCTAGATTTTTGGGTCTGAAACATAGACCCCGTGTATAAGTCGACACCCCCTCCTTGACCCCCTAATTTTTGGTATCAAATTCTCGACTTATACCCGGTAATATACGGTATGCTGAACTTTTGACCTAAAAAAATGATAAATCAGTGACCTCATTTGTTTTTGTGCTGGTGGTTCCTACTCTTTTTGTCATATTCGTTTTTAAACATCTCAATTGCTAACAATCATTTATCTCGTTATTTCAGACGATCTTCAGACACAACTGCTCAATTGAAGGAACTTGAAGAATTTAGGTTGAAATCTGTCCAGGCTGAACAGAAAATAAAAGTATGTAAATTTTGTGAATGTTCGTTGTTTATAAATGCTTATGTTTTTTCTCTCGCCTAATTATTACTGATTTTGAAATATATTTTTCATTAATTCAGACATTTGGGTATTTTGCAACAATTCTTAAAGGTTGTAACAGTTTAAAAGCACCTACTTATTTATTGTCACAGTCAAAAGCTAAGTGATCACAATTTTTAGCTCATACGGCCCTTATGGCATGGCATGGTGTCCGGCGTCCCTTCATCTGTCCTTCCGTCTGTAAACTTTTCGCATTTTCGTCTTCTTCTGAAATGTTGTGTACAGGCTTCTTAGCCAATGGGGATTCTACATTGTAGATTCCGTGACCCCAAATAGGGTCACAGGGATCACAACCTTCAAAACTTATTTTCATCTTCTCTGGTTTAAAAAGGTCTAGAGAGCTGAAAAGTTGTGTGCAGACTCCTTGGCCAATGGGGATTCTAAATTGTAGATTTCTTGACCCTGTGACACCCAAATGTGGGTCACAGGGGTCACGACCTAAAAACCTATTCATCTTCTTCTAAAGTATGAAAAGCTCAAGAGAATGAAAAGTTGTGTGCAGACTCCTTTGCCAATTGGGATTCTAAATTGTAGATTTCTTGACCCTGTGACACCCAAATGTGGGTCACAGGGGTCACGACCTAAAAACCTTTTTTCATCTTCTTCTCAAGTATGAAAAACTAAAGAGAATGAAATGTTGTATGCAGACTCCTTGGCCAATGGGGATTCTAAATTGTAGATTTGTGACCCTGTGACCCCCAAATGTGGGTAACGGGTCGTAACCTCAAAACCTATTTAATCTTTTTCTCAAGTATGAAAAGCTCTAGAAAGCTGAAATGTGTGCATTGTGTGTAGATTTGGTAAATGTATTACTTGAGATAACTTAGATATTCAAACTTAGATAATAAATCATGTTGAGCTACAGAGCCCATGGCTCTATTTTTGTTTATAAAAATAAAATTAAAAAAATAAATGTATACATAAATTTGACTCATCGTGAAATTTTCAAGTACACTTTTGTTAAGGAGCTAGAGGATCAGATGTCTCAACACGAGGACAATATGGCCGTCACCCGGGCAATGAAGGAACAACTGGATGCTGTGCCAGACATGGAGCGAGAGTTGGAAAAACTCAGAGAAGAAAACAAATACTACAAGTAAGTACCTGGTATGGAAGTGAAGGCAATGTGACAGATAACCTTAAATCACCTTAATAGATTGCATAGTCCCATGTTGAGTTGAGAATAAGAAAAGGAACCATGTTGGTCCTTACACCTGGTTATAATGTATGAGTGCTTGGAGCTTGCCTCGTAGTGTTCATCGTGGTATTAGTATTCTCAATATTGTTATTATTAAATGTACACAACTTATTTATACCATATATATTTTGTGTGTGTTGTATCTTCACCATAACCTTGATGTGTTTGATTGGTGTGCATAGCAGGGAAAGGGCATGTTAATGAACTTGTTTTTTTCCTGAGTCCGGCAACCGAGGCCCCATGGTCGTGTGGAAAGCTGTTAGTATGGTCAGTGATGGCAATAGTTGCCTGACTCTGAGGGTGTAGGTTCGAATCCTGCAAAAACTCGGCTCGAAAAAGTTTTTAAAATTGTACTAATGGAGGTAGTGTTATCCCAAATGTAACAATGTTATGTTCTTGATTATTAGAGAGACGGAGAAGAACACAATGCTACTGGAAGAACAGATTGATGGACTAACAAAGAAACTGAAGAGAACAGAGGAGCGTATGGCCGATTACACACAGCTGCAGCTAGACAATGAGGTAGTGTATCTAGGGAAATGGGGACTTACCGTAATCAATATTGTACAGAAAATGTGGAAAGTATGGCACCTCTTTATCCCCTTAGAGCACAAGAGGTGCTTCCATGAGTGGAATTTGGGCATTGTTAGGCTGGGAAGTGGAATTTTGTCAGTTAAAATGGTAACTTAAAGAATAACATAAAAAAGTTATCAACCTAAAAATAATTTCAAGTTTATGAGGTGTCAGATGGGCCTATCTATCTGACTTTATTTTATAAGCTCCTGTTATAACTCCAAGCAATACATTTATGATGACTTCTTATAACAAAGTAAGTTGACAGTGATTATCAATAAAGATGCCAATCATACAAGATTGCTTCTATTTTTGACACTTTTTATCATGTGAATTGCACAGAGTATGAGGATCAATCTTGAACAATGGCAAGGGAATAAAAGTCTGCCTGGAACAAGGAATCCACAGTAAGTAACTCTCTCTTAATTCATATTCTATGTACATATAATACCAGATTCTGAGATCATTAACTTATCTTAGGTGATCCTATTTCTGTTTAATCAGAGTTTTGAATTAAAAATGGAATCTAATCGTGTAGACCTTATTAGCAGCCCCGACTAAGTCGGGGCTGCTATAAGTTTTTGGGCAGTTTCCATCGCCGCCGCGTTTTGTATTGGCCATTACTTTTTTCCTAGAAGGTTTTGAGAACTCATATACATAACTTCTTACTTGTGCCCCTGGGGAATTTTTTTGACATGTTCATATTCAAGGTCAAAGGTCAAGGTCACGAGTTCTGAAATCGCTAAAAAAATCCTTGTAAACACGATAACTTGAAAAATATTTGTGGTATCAGGCTCTTATTTGGTGTATATCAGCTATGGAGAAAGGCCAAGATTTGAAAAGGTTTTCGCTAACATCCGTCAAAGGTCAAGGTCATACCGAGGTCACAACTTAAGCATGCTTTTGCGAAAACGTCTTATTTCAACTATTAACACTTTGAATCATTACATGATTGTGATACACAATGAAAAGTGATCACTGATTGTGTGACCTTGAATTTTAAAGGTTAAGGTCATGAGATAGGGTCATGGTCACCAGTTCTGAAATCACTAAATAACTTTTTTCCAAGGAGGTATCAACACCTCATATACATAGCTTCTTTCTTATACACCTGGGGAATTATTTTGACATGCTCACATTCAAGGTCAAAGGTCAAGGTCATGAGTTCTGAAATCACTACAAAAATCCTTGTAAACACGATAACTTCAAAAACTTTTGTGCTATCAGGCCCTTACTTGGTATATATCAACTATGGAGAAAGACTGAGATTTGAAAAGGTTTTCGCTAAAATCTGTCAACGGTCAAGGTCACAGTGAGGTGACAACTTAAGCAAGTTTTGGGAATATGCCTTATGTTAACTATGAACACTTTGAGTCATTGCATAATTGTTATACACAATGAAAAGTAATCATTGATTGTGTGACCTTGAAGGTCAAAGGTCAAGGTCATGAGATATTGGTTAAGGCCATGTTAATCCTTTGATCCAATTTTGAAATCAGAAATAGGTTTTAAGAAAAAACTTGTGAAAAGTGACCCCAGTGATGATTCAACTTGTTAGAATGACTTGAATAATGAACAAATTCTTGTCAAAAAAGATTCCCATTTTATTTATGCTGACGAGAAGGCGGAACAGGGAAAGGCGAAACCCAAAGTTTCTGAGCTGCTCTGCTTTTGCGGTGTCCCGCAAACGCTCATCTAGTTCTTCATATTTTCGGGGGTGAATTTGAGCTAAAATAACAAAGATACAGACATGAAGCTAAAAATGAAACAATTTATTAATGGTATATGGACAATCTCACCCAAGTGTCTTCTGATGTCAAACATATCAACATGAGTTGATAAAAGTTACAAATATCCTAGGCTTGCCGAGGATATTTTTACTTTTATCAATGACAGTACCATGTTTATGACGTCATAGAATCGTGATATCGTTATTGGATGATGTAAAAGCATTGTGATGTCTTGTAGTTGTCGGTGGCAGGACATTTTGCAATATCAACTGCCAAAACAATATCTCATAGGAGATATCACTTGGTCTGAAGCGTTATCTCTTGTGGAGCACAGTTTTGGATGATTAATTTGTTTCAGATTGTACTGACATGGTCAGATGCGTTGTGACGAGGGGTTTATGTAGACCTCTGACAGATGTTAGAGTGACATGTGCATGTTTTGGGTACAGGCCCTAGATTCACTAAGCTCTCTTAGCACTAAAATAGTCATAAGACAATGCTAATGTATCTTACTACCATGACAAGTCCAGGCCCTGTTTTGTCAAGAAGTAATGATTGTTGGTAATTGAACAGTTTCTCTACCATGATGTCAACAGGTCTCCGATTGAGTTATCACGTCAAGTAGCAGAAC
Source organism: Gibbula magus (assembly GCA_936450465.1). Classification (NCBI taxonomy): domain Eukaryota; kingdom Metazoa; phylum Mollusca; class Gastropoda; order Trochida; family Trochidae; genus Gibbula; species Gibbula magus. The sequence continues at coordinate 11,900,773 of OW388290.1, read as the reverse complement.
TTCAGAGCGCCCAAATGCTCACCAGAGAAGAGTTTGGAAAGCTACAGTCCAGGTAGGATCAATTAACAACAATCTCATTAAAATCAGATCATAGGTAACACTCGCACCTCTCTGGATTCTTGATCAGGGTACTGCGCGACTAGGTCATGTCTTGTGAACTTGTTGTTCCTCCGCCGCCTGACATCTTCTCGTTCAATACAAACAATCCAAATGCACAAGTATGATGTTCTATATACATAGAATGTATTGATAGTTACTGTGACATTTCCTAAAAGAATCAGATTGGATAATACTATGTTACCGTGATTGTTCTGTCTGTTAAAGTCAAAGAAATGAGTATTGACCACCCAAGTGCTTGTGTGAATTATAAAATGATTGCTGTCTTTTCTTTAGATTGAATTCAAGTCAAGAAGAAGTGCGAGAAATGGTAGTTAAGTACCAGAATACGTTACAAGAACTCAACTCAAGTAAGGCTGCCTCGCTGCAGCAACAAGAACTAATAAAGAAGTTGCAGAGGAAACTTCTGCTAGTAAGCAAGGTAGGATAAAAGTTACTCCTACAGATTTTTCTGTATTTATAAACTTTTTTTACTGAAAAGCTCCATTGCTTTATGGCATAGCGCTCTGTATCGTGTTTTGTATTTGTCTGTGTCTATCCATTTGCAAGTCACAGATTTGTCCAACATTGACGTATGTTTCATCATTTAGGTTCAAAATGTGTTGCATAAAAATTTAGAATCATTGCCTTGTCATTCTCATTGTTCTGTTATGTTCATAGACACTAAAGAACCATATCATCAAGGTCAATCCCCAACATTAGTTGTTTCTCATAGTGTAATGTTTAATGAAACTTTTTTTAAGTATCAAACTTTTGTACCTTCATAATGTGTTGACCTTCACATGTTCTGACATCTACAGGAACGAGAGGGGTACAAGCGTATACTGGACTCGTACGAGAGTGAAGTGACCGTGAACGTAGGTGCACTGCAGGCCAGTCGCATACAACAACTGGAAGAGCTTGTCGAGAGCTACCGGGCTCAGAATGAGGCTCTCGAGGCAGAGGTCGGGAAGTCTTCTGACATGGTTATGCAAACTAGAACTAAATGTGCTCAGGTGAGACAGTCCATGATGATAACCCCGCAAGACATAACCTCCGACAGTCTCTATCAATGGCTAATTTAAGCATTCCTGTGTGCTGCAGATAAAGTTGGTAGTACATTCAGAAATCTCCGGAATAGAAATGACGAAATGCAGCAATGATTAATTCAGCCAGTGATAGAGACATGCACTGGCTATGCCTTGCAGGGGAAGTTAACTGACACTTTGATCTTGAAATATCTGAATACCCACAATTCTGAACTCGCTCACTATTTGTCTCAATATTTTGCTTTAAATGTCAGCGGTTTTCATATTTTTCTTCCAGTTGGAGTCATCTCACGCATCTCCAAAAGCTTCAGTTTCATCGCAGGCAGATAAGAAAGCTATACAGGAGCTAAAGTAGGTTGCATTGTTTTTTATTATGTGATTAAAGTACTGTAATATGCATTGAAAGAGTTTGGTATTATACCAGATTAATTACACAGGTTTAACATTTATTTTCCTTGTCTAGAGAGAAAGTCATTGAACTGGAACTAGAGATTGAAAAGAGGGACAAGCAGATAAACGTCCTTGAGACTCGCATTGAACAGCGCAAGTTGCAGGTAAGTCAACTCTCTACAGTTCCAGACTTAGAGGAGTTCAGGTGGGTCATGGCACATTGTAATCTTGTAAATCAATACATCATTTGCTACTCACAACATGCATAAACTCTATCTACTTATACATACTCTTTGGATTGATTTGTATCATCTTGCCGCTGTAGTTAACCTGTATTGTTCAGCTGTTAATAGTCAAAATCTACATCATTCTTGGTACATTTTAGAAGATGAAAAATCCTTTGTAATGAAACACTTGATATCTGCAAGAAATTATAATATAATCTCTTTTAAGGGAGACTACGACCCCACAAAGACAAAGGTGCTCCACTTCACGATGAACCCATCTGAGCGCGCTCAGCGGAACAAAGAGGAGGAGATGGGGCGACTGCGCGAGGAGAATGAGAAGCTGAAGCAGCGACTGAAACTTCTCGAGGAGTCTGGAGGGGCGGTGGACGATCTCACGCTACAGGTGGAGAAGAAGCTGCAGGAACCAGACTCCAGCAAGGCGGTTGAAGGTGAGTAGGGAGGGTGTGTATAGATATCAGAGGTCGTAGCGGAGGAGTTCTAAACTCTTAGAGTATTAAGAAAACAGTATTTTCTGGATAATAACTTCTTTTTCCAATCTTTGAAAGACATTTAGAAGTGGCATACATAAGAACTGTTCTTAACTTCTTATTGTGAAGATACATGATGTTTCTAAGGACATATGCTCACTGCTTCATCAGGTGGAATGTCTCTTTGAATATCGCAGGAAGACATACCCTGTTTCACAAAGCTCCCTTAAACAACTGCTCATATTCATATTTTCCTCTTTAATCTGAAGAGTTGAAGAGCCAGCTAACCCGAGAGGAACTGCGTAACAAGCGGCTGATGGAGGCTTTCAAGAAGACAAGTCAGGAGTTCCGTGAGGTGTGCTACCAGCTGACCGGCTACAAGATTGATATCCCTTGCGCTAGTCAGTACCGACTGACCAACATGTATGCTGAGTCACCGCAGGATTATCTCCTCTTTGCTGTAAGTATAGCCATGCATGATTGGTTCAAGCGTGTACACACAATTTGTTCAGCGTACGCTGCGACCATACGATGCTTAGGTTGAATCAAGTGTATTAGCGTGTGCTGGATCCCCAATCAAGCATAGCCCATGGTACTAAGAAAAAATGCAATATGATAATGTGTATTTGTAAAGCGCTATATCTACACACAAGGTGTATGCTCAAAGCGCAATATGAAAATCTGTATATAATACTAATATGTTCTGTTGCATTTTATTCAGTTATTGTAGGTCTGTTCCACCTCTTTGTGATTCAAAACATTGATAGACTCCATAAGTCTACTTCAGTGGAATGTGTTTGGATTACTTAAATAAAGATGTTTTGACAAGTTCCGAACATTAAAGCTACTCTTGGCCAAGCCAAGAATATTCCCTTTGTAAATGAGTTATGATTCCCGTATAATGGCAGCTCAGAATGGTTTGCAGCTAAAGTTCATGATATTTAATGTAAGTATGCTGTCAAGATGTTGTATGTTTAATTCTCTTTTACAGCACAGCACAACAGGTGAGACTCAGATGTTACAGACAAGTTTCTCGGAGACAGTCCAGGAATTGATTGAACTCTATCTCATCAAACAGGACAGTATCCCAGCTTTCCTCAGTAGTGTAACTCTTGAACTTTTCAACAGGCGAACCATGTGTGTAGGGTGACGATATCATAATCTGACAATTTGACAAATGATGGATCGTGGATTATCGATTGGATCATGTCACAGTGAAACGTGGATGGTAATATTCAAGCTTCATTACGTGAAATTGGTCATTGATGAAATTGTGAATAGTGGATATTGATGTACAAAGTGCCTCTGTGTTGAAGTTCAACTTTGGATCTTGATTGAGGAAATAAAGAAACAACATCTTCAATCGTTATGAAATTTCACAGCATTTATAATATTGTTCAGAGTTAACAGATGAAAAGACTTAAAGGAGAGGTAGAATTGTTGGTCTCATGCGATTTTAAAAGTTCAGAAAGCAAGATGGCTTACCATTCCATCATGGATCATATTTGAAATTATACTGAGTGTTTAAGTATCACTACATCAGTCAAAACACTTGAACTACCTTTGAGTAGCCATTTTTAGCGTGAATACCTTAACATGGCCGCCCGAAGGGAATACATTCCTTTTGATTTATTGAGAAGTATTATTTAACTGGTAACACTTCTTTTCCTTTTAGTGACAGCACATTTTTCAGTAAGAACAGCGTGCTACATTGCCTTTAAAATGATGATAAAAATCTTCTTTAACCTTATACTGCTACAGCAATGTGAGTTTTATCCCTTAGAATCTTACCCAACAAAGAGAGTAAACAGTTAAATCGGACATATTTCAAAATCACAAGAAACAGTTGTGATAAAGAACAAGACAAATCCTCCCATGTGTGATGATGATGTTTTATACACATCTCAACGATTACAAACCATGTGAGTGAACTTTTTTGTACATCAGTCTAAAGGAATCAGTTTACTATAAGAACTGAATAAGACAATTGTTGCATGAAGACACACTCTTTATACGATGAATATATTATTTTCTCTATTCTTTTACTAGGTCTGATAAAAATGTACCGGTATAATAAAGATATATTGTTATGAAATTATGTGTCTTTTTCTTCAAAGTATATATACTTTCAAAGTAACCAAGGATTGGTCATCACTTTTGCAACTTGAATTTGAACATTCATATTGTCAAGAGAAATAGGTAATACTTCTGTAATCAGGGCATTCTTAGATTCTCATAACGAGTGTCACATATCTCACGCAATGTGGACATTTCACTTTTGCTTGGCAAAATTTACAATCAACAATGGACATTATGAAATAGCATTAAGAGCCCCATGAAACCAGCATCCCTAACAATTCAGAACTAGCGCCAGTCTCACTCACTGGCTAATTCATGGCTTACAGTATTTCGTTAACTTTCTGTGCTGGTGTATTGGGGGGCTACAACTGAACTTTCTGTGCTGGTGTTTTGGCGGGCTACAACTGAACTTTCTGTGCTGGTGTATTGGCGGGCTACAACTGAACTTTCTGTGCTGGTGTATTGGCGGGCTACAACTGAACTTTCTGTGCTGGTGTATTGGCGGGCTACAACTGAACTTTACAGTGCATTCTGCTACGTTAGCATATAAATTTTAACAAAATACAATAATCCAGTGATTAAAGACTGGCGCTAGTTATGACTTGCGAGGGAAGTTGCATGGAAACTTGTTACACCATTGGCCACCATCAATCCACTAATGGCTATAATATGTCTGATTTTCAATCACACTTCTAAGTTTTGTAAGCACCTAATATCCAACATAATTGCTGCTTTATTTGACTTTGGATGTTTCGTCCAAACACAAGAGAACAACACTGAAGAAGGTCAAACCTCTTTATTGAACAATATAGATACAGAATACTTCTATTGTGTGGTATCAGTGCCGATGTAAGGGAATAATCTATTACAACTGGTCGGATTTGCATATTGTATACCGGTAATGTATCTGGATTTCTGTTGTCAAATGTTATAACATTTGGCTAAGAGCTTCTTAACAAGCTAGATGGAAATCACAATTAAAACTGTCTACCAATAAATTCTCTGAAACAATAACAATCATAATAGATATTCTTGCCAGAAATATTCATTTCAAGTTGCTAATGAGATCAGATGGAAATGAATGGCTGACGTTCAAGCAAAGAATGGAATGTAAAACAAGGATTTTTGCCTTTACAACTTTAAATACTGAAAATTTTATTAAAATCCAATCACACTTTTTATCTTTACACCAATATTTTCTGTAATGACAATGGAGAATCGTGTATTTTCATAACATAATCAAAGTAACTTTATTCAAAATGAGATAAATCTTCCTCTTCACCCTTCACTCATCAAGGATAACGAAATAAATAGAATAGACAATCAACAACTGATGTCTTCGTAATATCATGAATACAGAAATGGTATAAATTCAAATCACTCATCTGAATTAAGGGGCGGACAGTTATTTTGATGTTTGGATGAGTAGACATTTTGATTTCTTCTTCTTCTCAATAATTCTATATAATTTTGATTCAACATGTTCTTTTCGGTGGAAATGATTTTGTTTTGGAATGTTTGGGACAACAATATTGAGAAATAAATGTAAATTCACAACCATCTACTCCTAATACAAGACCCTGTTGTTTGCCGTGATAGTTCGAGGTCAATGAAGTGCAACATTAAAGAACAACATCAATTGTAATCAACGTGAGTAATGGATTCTACGTAATTATTCGGAAACCTTTGATAAATATCTTGCAACAAAATCTAGATTATAAAATCAGAGAATTCAGAAAATGAAATGCACTTTTTAAAAATAAAAATAAAATAACAATCTTTAAATTAAAACGTATGTGACTTCTGTCTGCATGTGAACTCAAATATAAAATGATTTAATAAAATCATTTCCAAAATAAGTTTCCACTTAAGTAATAAGTTTGTAAAAATGTCAACAGCAACATTAATCATGAGACATTTTGGTATAATTAAATTGAGAAAATGTACATATATGTATATATGTGCATATACTCTGATACATATTATATTCTTTTGAAATATATTTTTAAGTCGTCATGGCAGATAAATAGCAATAGTACAAATTAAGTAAGCTTTACAAAAATGTATAATTTATACATATATATAATATATATAATTTATGGACATATTTAAACAATATTTTGTTGATACCTTGTAATTGTGGATAGTTGTAGTCTGTTGCGTAAATGATAGAACACATTTCTATGGAAGTAGACCATTATAAATGGGCAATATATTCAACAAAGGTAAAATATATAACCATCAAGATATTGCACATCACAATACAGCTGTTGTAAGGCTATCTCAAAATACAAAATCAATCGTTTATTTAGTTTATTCATGTAATAAATCTCTTTTATATTTTGAGATGGCCCCTAGAAAACAGCTGAGCAAAATTACCACAAATAACAGTACATTACTACTTCACATGACACACAGAAAAATATACTCTTTATTATGTCATATCAAGACAGCACAGTAACTTGGACAAGTTTATGAACCTCATTAGTCTTATTGCTGTGTACAGCTGCAAGCAAGTTAAGCTCCTGCCTGCCAAAGGTAACCGAGGTTGCTGACCGTGCATAAGGCAGGCAGACAATAGAGAGACAAGAAAATCATATTACAAGGTGGAATTGGGGGGAATTAGGCCAAGTTTACCTGCTAACAATTGCTAACGATTCTTTGATGGCAATTCTAGAGTAAAAAAAATGATGAAACCGATTTTATAGATGTAAATTCTTTGATTTAAGAAGTTGTAAACAAACAAAATTAATTTCATCATTCTTTAAGTAGCATGTCAGCCAAATGCAAAATATTCAGACCATTATTGAAATATAACCCAACTATCGTATGGGGCATGGCTGCACTTCATAAATGGTTCTCAATGTAAGCTACACTTCACAACATCCATAGACTGGGTTGTGCAACACTGCCACAAGTTAGACAACTTGTTAGTAACTGTAAGCTATTCATAGATCAGGTAACCTAAGCCTCAAAGAAGATTCAAATCAGATTCTTAGCTCCAACCAATGGGAGGGAGACAAGGGAGATAAGCAGGTATCACAGGAAGTGAATGTCCAAGTTACTCTCCTGTCAACTGTTCATATTTCACCGTCAGTCCATTCGTTCATTACTGATGAGATAGTGTAGTCATTTTCAATCTAAGGAATAAACTGGGGTTTTTTCAACAAAGATGCAACCTCTGTTTATTCCAACAGATCTAAACTCAAATTTGTAAAACCAATCCTTTTAAAGACTTCAATATTTATTTTCAACAAGTTATTCAGTAGTTGATTTTAAAAAAAAAAATTTTTTAAATTTATTTCCTTAATTATGATTTAGAATGAAGTGTTTTGAAATTTACAATTTTGCCAAAATAAACTGAAATGTCGGATGCATCAAATAACAATTGCACAGATATCGTTTGTTGAATCTTTAGTATCTTGGGCTAACATCAGTAACCTCTCCTTGTGACCTTGACCTTTACTTCTTCTTGTAGCTCATCTCCTGTGCCATGCGCTCCAGGAGACGATTCCAGTCCTGATCACTTAGCTCTCTCTTCAACAGCTCCAGATATTCCAGTTCTTGCTCAATCTGAAAGATAACACATTAACATATGAACAGACAGTCTATGGTTTGCAAAGCTAGAAATATACGCATTTCTATCTTTTTTTGTAGGCGAGTTCACAAAATGGATGGAGGAATAAACCACACAAATATATTTTTACACTTTGTGGCAGGGAAATATAACCTATTTAATTTCAATCAAGAATTGACAGTCACACACTTAAATTGCACTCTCAAAAAAACAAACAACCAAACTAATAATACATAACCATTTTATTTAAGGCTGTTAAGGCGTTATTCCCTGAAGGCATCAATATACGCCACCACCTTTTTTGGCCTAAGCTATGCCTTGAGAGGGGGGGAGCTTACCTCCTGTAGGTTCTCTTCAGGTTGAGCCATGAGCTCGTTACAGTGAAGAAGAGCTTCCTCCATGTCAGGCTTTGCCTTGTCATTGGGGATGAGGTCAAAGTTCAGCAATGTGGCAGTCTTCCCCAGGCTGTTGTCCACCTTCACACATCGCGTGGCATTGTGGAATCCGTCAGCAGTGACCGTGATGTTGTAGTAACCATTGGTCAGCAGGCGGTAGTAGTCCCCATCCACAGCTACATTAAAAAGAAGTGAATTACTAGTTTTATTCTGGTGTTCTAGACAATAAGCTTCAAAGTAAAGAAATGTTCAAAAGAACCTGAATGAAGGTCTGTTAGTGTTGAGAAGCGCAATAGCATTCCAAGAGATCAATTTACAGCAATCACAACTTGGTAACAGATAGCATAACTCAGGATTGGCTACTCGTCACAGAAAAGAATGAAAGTTTTCACTTACATGTGAGTATGTCGTGAGGAATGTATTTCCCGCTGGTCATGTTGGTGACTTTGATGGCAGCATCCTTCAGGGGTTCCCCGCCGGTCGTCTTCACAAAACCCTTCACTCCGATGTGACTCTGAAAGAACACACTGAGGTGTAAACTAGTGCACTGCAGATAATTATCTTTTTTCCTTCTTTTTTTAACTAAAAATGTGATTGATATTGCACTGAATTACAATGTAACATTTCTCCCATCCAAATAATTACACTCTCTGCAATAGTACAAATCCTACTACTTTTCAGGTTGAGTCCATTGCGGGATTCGAACCGGCATGAATTGCCAGCACTGAAAATGTAAACATCTTATCCATTAGCTATAGTTAGCTTAGTTAGTTTATTTTTACATACAGTATCTTTCCTCTGTTAGATGTCAGGAAGCAGCTATGCATTGCAGGGGAAGGTGTAGAAAAATATGCAATTTTGATAGTGAAAGATCATATTATCTACAATAGTATATATTCTTGAATTTTCTCAGAACGGGTCTATATAACCCACATCCTTTGAGTCAGTCACCATTTGCTAAGACTGAAAACCAGCCACTGAGACTGCTGGGATATTCAGTGCTGGCAACGGGTGCCTCACTCTGAGGGTGGGGATTCAAACACAAACTCTTCCCATAACAGAAGGAGTTTATATACTATTGCAAATAGTGTGATCCACTATGATAACATTACAAAAGAGCTGCAGTCCCCACCTGAAACATGTAGAAGATGAGGGCCTCTTTGTTCTGTTCCCAGTAGAACTCCATCTGGGAGCCTGGAGGGAACTTGTCACAGCCCAGCTCCAGGGTGACCTCAAAGCAGTTGGTCATCAGGTAGTTGTAGTCCTGCATACCTGAACATGTATAATCATCAAGTAATTGTAGTCCTGCATACCTGAACATGTATAATCAACAGGTAGCTGTAGTCCTGCATACCTGAACATGTATAATCAACAGGTAGCTGTAGTCCTGCATACCTGAACATGTATAATCAACAGGTAGCTGTAGTCCTGCATACCTGAACATGTATAATCAACAGGTAGCTGTAGTCCTGCATACCTGAACATGTATAATCAACAGGTAGCTGTAGTCCTGCATACCTGAACATGTATAATCATCAAGTAATTGTAGTCCTGCATACCTGAACATGTATAATCATCAAGTAATTGTAGTCCTGCATACCTGAACATGTATAATCATCAGTATATGGTCACACTAACAGACTTCTAACATGCTTGCAGAAGGAGTCAATCAATTTTACACGTTTATTTTCATGAATATGGAAACTGATAATTGACAATGTGGAAAAGGTAAATTGAACCTCAAATTGTCCTTCGGAAAGGAGCAATCAGTTAAATTCACATGTACAGATGTAAATCAATTTTAAATCATGTTTTTACTTAACAACAAGTTTTAAAGTTGTTATAATGTTGGCACACACCCTAGTATCAGGATAGCAAGGTATTGCCTTCTACGTGGCTGAACCACAGGAAATAGACAGAATGTAAGAAGGGAAATAATCAGTGATGAGAGTCTTTAGACATATACACGATGACTGCACTAGTATTATTAGTTAATTATCTCCCTTGTACGTACCCCCGGGGACAGAGTACCAGTCTCCTCCATTGGTTATCCCCCCTTGCTCCTCAAAGTCGTCATCGCCTGACATATCACACTGCTCGTGGTGCTGTGCCATAGTAGCATGGGCGCTAGCATAGGACTCGGCCAAGTATCTGTGGACAGACATCATTGATAATAACTATCATAAGTATAAGATATCATACACCTTAACATCCAACTTATCCTAGAAACAAAATACAGTCAAGCCGCGATAGTCCGGCCACAAATAATCCGAATCTCGCAGTGTCCGAACGGTAGCAAGCTGTAACCAAACTAATCTCTATATAAGCTCATTAAATGTTGATTCATTAATCCGTTGATTCCGTTTCCGAATCCGAACGCCAATTAGCCGTAACGGATTAGTTAATTACAACTATTTCTGCTTCATTAATCCGGTGGTTCATCAAAAGCGTTCGGGTAATCCCCTTGACAAGCGATCATCACACTGATTGGATCGGTAAACTTCAATGACAGTTGATTGACACGGGAGTTGAGCCTGTCAATAGTTTGTGATTTTAATAGATTGCAATGTCTTAAATTGTGTGTCAGTAGTTTGTGATTGTAATAAATTGAAATTTCTCATTTTGTGTGATAGTTTTAAATATCCAGAGTGTCAAACTCATGTGATATTCTAAATACATTCTCGTCTGTCTGTAGAATCAAAGGGAATCAACACAATCTTGTTTGGTTTATTTCAGTATTTGATGAAAAACGGAAGTGTTCGGATTATCGAGGCCTGACTGTAGATACATTTACAAAGCTCTCTAAGCGCAAAGATTATTATAAGTACTATACATTTACATTGGTTTATGATTATCTTAGCACCAAGAAAGCTTAAAATCTAGGCCCATGCAATTTTATTTTGCTTGATTTGCTTACAAACAATGCCCTTGAAACATTTGATAATTTTTCTTTGGCATGCTCCATGTCGAATGACCAATCTCTATCAACTACATTTCTTGTCTGTAGTGTTAAGAGAGAAATATTTGGGTGTACTATATTTAGCAATGGAACAAACCCTCTTTTGCATGTGTCAAAGGCCAATGATTTCATGTTTGACGGACACTGACTGTTAGGGCAATGTGCAATCTAAACCAAGGTGGCATTGTTCCAAGGATGCATCCATCAACACAGAAAATTAATCTTAAATCAATTTGTAGGTTACTTATTGCGAGCTGTGCAGATTTATTGGTCACTCCATCTACATTCATTCATCATCCAAATAGCTGAAGTAACACAGTCAACTACTTCACTGCAATGAATGCAATGTTCAATGTTGATGCTAAACTGGATTCGTTTATATCAAACAAGTGATAAGAATCCACACCGAAATGTTGCATTAATTTACAAATAAATGTCTTACAAATCACCACTTTGAAATAAAGATTTTCATTTAAATACTTACTTGAATGTTATATCGTCAGGGGACTTGGTGTACTCTTGTGGTTTACCGCTGCGAGTAGCGTCATACGGATAGTTGGCTACCAGGTCGCCGCCGTGGAGGTTGGACGACAGGACAAACGGAATCTGGGACATCCAGCGCATCACGGCTTGGGTCTCGGGCTGGATCTGAACATTTGATTTGTCAAAATCTATACATAGTTGCGCATCACGGCTTGGGTCTCGGGCTGGATCTGAACATTTGATTGGTCAAAATCTATACATAGTTGCGCATCACGGCTTGGGCCTCGGGCTGGATCTGAACATTTGATTAGTCAAAATCTATACATAGTTGCGCATCACGGCTTGGGTCTCGGGCTGGATCTGAACATTTGATTGGTCAAAATCTATACATAGTTGCGCATCACGGCTTGGGCCTCGGGCTGGATCTGAACATTTGATTGGTCAAATCTATACATAGTTGCGCATCACGGCTTTGGCCTCGGGCTGGATCTGAACATTTGATTGGTCAAAATCTATACATAGTTGCACATCACGGCTTGGGCCTCGGGCTGGATCTGAACATTTGATTTGTCAAAATCTATACATAGTTGCGCATCACGGCTTGGGTCTCGGGCTGGATCTGAACATTTGATTGGTCAAAATCTATACATAGTTGCGCATCACGGCTTGGGCCTCGGGCTGGATCTGAACATTTGATTTGTCAAAATCTATACATAGTTGCGCATCACGGCTTGGGTCTCGGGCTGGATCTGAACATTTGATTGGTCAAAATCTATACATAGTTGCGCATCACGGCTTGGGCCTCGGGCTGGATCTGAACATTTGATGCGTCAAAATCTATACATAGTTGCGCATCACGGCTTGGGTCTCGGGCTGGATCTGAACATTTGATTGGTCAAAATCTATACATAGTTGCGCATCAAGGCTTGGGTCTCGGGCTGGATCTGAACTTTTGATTGGTCAAAATCTATACATAGTTGCGCATCACGGCTTGGGTCTCGGGCTGGATCTGAACATTTGATTGGTCAAAATCTATACATAGTTGCGCATCACGGCTTGGGTCTCGGGCTGGATCTGAACATTTGATTGGTCAAAATCTATTCATAGTTGCACATTACGGTTTGGGTCTCGGGCTGGATCTGAACATTTATACATTGTGGATGTTATCAGTGACAGATCCAGAGGTACGGTTCAGGAGGTTTGAAATGTTTTGCATGTAAATATGATGGACTGAGCTGGGTGATTTATGACACAATAACAACGATTCAAAAGGCTACAAGATTGAAAACCTTGGAGGAGAAACAATGAAAAAAACTATCATGATGCACAAACAAGAATATCTTTAATGAAAAAGGCAGTGCAGTCAATCAATGTTTCTTACTTTATCATCCTCTTGTTGCCATCTTTGTTTACTGTGTGCTGGTTAATCACAATCCTTTGTGTGGGAAAATAATAAACTCTGTTTAAATTTTCACTTTTCCAAACAAGTGCAATTTCTCTGCTTTTTGCAATTTCTTTTCCTCATTAAATACTTAATGACACTTTCAGATTGATAAAAAAAGTCCAGGGCCTTAGGATATACATAAATAATAGGACAAATGTGAACTTTTACTCACATTGCTGACATTCTTGAGAGCAAACTCGACCTTCTCCAAATGGTTATTGCGGCCATGATGGCTGGCCTCGTGCTGGTACATGACTGCATTGAGGTCGGGGAAGTTGCGGTTCAGATCTACGCTGTTGTTGTTGTTGCGTCCAATCAGCCAATCAGCTTTGCCAGCCTCCTGCTGTAAACAATGAGGTCGTAAAGTTGTAACGTTTAGAATCTGAAGACAAAGCTAGAGCACGGACATTAATACCTTCTTTGGACAAGTTTGTTAATTTCTCATATTCAGATGTGACCTGAAGAGTGGTTATTCAGGTTCTGCAATGACTGTTAACATTAAATGAAACAAGCAAAATTGGATGTATTCAAAGCCTGATGTATTCACAATCACAATCCAACCTTATCACAACTCCATTACGTGACACTTAATATTAATTCTTGAACAAAGTCTTTTAAAGTATTTAAACCCACATCACTTCTCTTTAGTCATTTGACTATTCTAATTCTGGCTCGTCTGCAGGTTACAATGTGTATTTAATCAATTTTGATTCCCTTTTAGTTGATACTGCATCAAATTTCAAACTTTACATCATCAAGAACTATTCACATCTCACATGACTTTTAAATAAATCCAAAACATTCAATCATAAATCCCACTGCAAATAGGATTAGACTTATCATTGATCAGGTTTCATTTAAAAAGCTTACAACAGGAGAATATAATGATGCTCATGAAATCAACAAACAATGTGACACTAACAATATTGAGGCATGGCACGCATACATGGTCATTCCACAGTTTCAGAAGAATAAAATTATGAAACATATTCTTATTTGATCTAGAGACTCTGAAAAGAGTAAAATTTGTTTAGATTAGGGTTGTGATGTATTCTAAAGTACTTGAGTTCGAGTCAAACGAATCCTATTTTTTGAGAATTAAGGATGCTGATTTAACAGAGATGTTTGGTTTATTTCCTATTTGACAAATTAAAGAACATGGCTCAAAGTCTTTCAAAATTCACACAGTCATTGACAAATCCTATTTGCATATTCAGAAACTGTGTATTCCTGTGATTAGCAAGCACCTGAATCCTAATTTGACGAAGGTAGTTGATTCCTGTTCCAACACTCTGGGTCTTAAGCACGTATTTTAAACTCAAGTTAAAGATATTCCAATTTGTGATAAAGTCACACATACTAAAAGATGTCTTTTCAATATTCCACTCCAAGTAATCATAGTGAAGGTGTTTTAGTCTAACAAGCTAAACGAAGGAGAACCAAGATGTCTGGATAGTCAACTTCTTTATTGCAGTGGATGCTACAAAGAAGTTGACTATCCATAAATCTTGGTTTTCCTTTTTTTCTACAACTTCTAAAATACCCCTCAAAGAAGAACTAAAAGAAGCTAAGTTAAGGGCATGTAACTCTCATCTGCTCTGCTCTCCAGGTATTTTAAAACGAAAAAGATAAGTATGGCCATTTGTAAAAACAGTACATCAAATGCTGAATATCAAACACTTCAAAGTAAGTGGAGGTTTTATTGTATGTTGAAAATCAGGCCTGTCTTGTTATTCGGGAATAAGCAGTGTAAGAGTAAACATTGGCATACAACTATAGTGAAAATAGTCAAAATTTAGATTCAAGGTCTATTTACCAGAATTTCATTAAAGTCTCGGCAGCCTTCCATTTCATGGCACTGTTTCAAGACGTTGTGGTACGCTGTCTCCCACCCGTCCGGGTTCATGGAGGGCATGATGTGTATGCGTGTGTTTTCCAGGAGGAAGAGGATGTACTGGTCCCCGGCCTGGTAACCCTCGCATAGGTAGTCCATCAGCTTCAGCAGCAGTTCCCGACCCACCACCTCGTTCCCGTGCATGTTCCCCACATACTTGAACTCAGGCACACCTGCAATAGAGAGAAGTGTTTCAGAGAATGTGCCACCATTCTATAACAGATCCAATCTGAATGGTGTGTTAGTCAAGGTAACGTTACCTTCCACACCAATCACCTCACGACAACCTTAGTCCGGTGCACTGTCCATTTTTACGTCTCTAAGCTTTGTTGTAAAACTTTAAATTTTTATGTTTATTTAAGACGAAGCTGGTATACAATTTACTGTTTTGTACAATGTTGTATTCATTCATACAAGCAATGCAACACTGAATTAATACATACAAAGCTTTTCAATGTTCATATTTCTATAAAGGTTACATTCATTAATATTGTTACATTTTAGGCGATGAATGTGCAATTGTTATTCTTGTTTGAAACAGTTTGAAATAATACCAAATGGTCCTTTCAAAATCCCTTTCTAATTGCAGAGAGTTTTTTATGATTTTTATTCTGCCACATTTGTATACAAACTTACTCTGTGTACATTTCTATGTTTTTGAATAATAAAATGTCTTTGATGTATCTGTTGATGAAATTCAAAACCTTCTAACATAAACATGACAAATAAATAGTAACAAGAGTCCTCAGAAGATGACATATCTCACCAGTCCCACAAAATTTGAAAAACACATCTTTGAAAAATACCGTGTATTATGAGGATCTATCTCGCATGTCACCGGATTCTATGTAGAATGTCATTGGTCCATGTGACATAATCGGGTCATTCGACTTGCATCAAGGCTAGATATCGATCGATGTTTGTGATTAAAATATACTTTTGTTATTCATAATTGACGATATATTTTATTTAAAAAAGACAACAATAACGCATATGGTTTTTATTCAATTTTATTTTAATATTGACTGGAAATCGATATTAGTGAAGAGCTTCCGGTATAAACATTGTCTGTTCGACTCGCTGGGCTGGCAGATACTCACCTGACCTCTAGATTTTTGGGCCTGAAACATAGACCCTGTGTATAAGTCGACCCCCCTCTTTGACCCCCTAATTTTTGGTATCAAATTCTCGACTTATACCCAGTAATATACGGTAATTGTTTATCGTTAAAGTACCACTTCAGTAGGTGGGTAATACACATGAAGAGTTTCAGGAAGATAAGATGAAGGGTTTTGGAATCGTGGTCTGGAAACGAACCTATCCTGTACAAAGTCCAAATCCAACACATTTCTATTCATAAAAAAAACGAAACAGATTTCAGAAATCTGAAAATATCAAAAGGCACTACTTTTGGGTGATGATACACATGCAAAGTTTCAGAAAGATATCATGAATGGAATTTGAGTTCTGCTCCGGAAACAAACCTATCCCTGAACAAAGTTCAAATCCAGTGCGTTTCTATGGAAACAAAAATAAATTAAATTTTAAGAAATCTGAAAATATCAAAAGAACACAGTTTCCGAGTTCTGCTCTGGAAAAGAAATTATTACAGATGGATGGACGGACAGATAGATGGACAGGGCGACGAGTATATCCCATGTATGGTAAGTTATAAGCCAATCAGGCTTTTCAGTCCTGATGTGCTAAATATTTAAATAGAAATAGACTTCTTTAGTAAGGTAAACTGAATTACATTTTGATATTCAAACACACGCAAATTTACAATACAGAAATGCAGTGTTACTTACAGAAAAACAGATGTACAACACTCGCCCTAATTCAACTTTACAGGTTATAAACATTTACAGAACAATTCCTCATTTACAATTTAATTTTGATGAACTATTATCAAATACTATTCACTCATATATATCATATTTTAACAATTGTACCATTTGGATGAATAAAAAATGTTTTTTTACAGATGCAGATATATGAATATTTATGAAAATGATTATTCAAAGATGGCTTTGATATTATATTTGATATTAAAAATTATATCTATATTTTGATTAACAACATATTACAGTAATAACTTTCTTTTTTCCTTAGTATGATTTTGATCTATAATGATTTATTCCGCCCATATATATTTAATATCCATTATAAGCTACCTGCTCAGCCGTGAAGGTAATATAGTTACTTATCTAGCGGCAGCTGCTGACGATAACTGATATTCAGCTTATACTATTCTCACACTAAAAATCAGGATGCGTCCATAACACAAGCTGGTGCTGATCAATATCAATATAATCATCTTTCATCACACATGGTATCGCTGAACACATATTGGTTTATAACTTAATTTATACACGTTAAACATTTAATGACAGTAAGTCCATCAAGCTATCAATTTTCATCATCTGACTAACTTGAATTTTCCCTCATATACAACTTTATTTCTCAAAATATTAAATATAAATATTTACAACCAGATATATATACATTTGGGTAAAATTTAGCACATTTAGTCCTGATCTCCCCTTGAACTTTTCATTAAATTTGTAAAGAAATTTTGAATGAGTCAAATGCCGTAAATCCTTGATCAAACATTCTGTACCATAGGCGTCTATTCGAGGCAGGCGTCTATTTCGCAATAAGGCGTGTAAAGACAGGATGCTATAATAGGAAGCAGCGGTTGTAGAATTTAAATTCTGTTTACCCGGTGTTTAATTAAGGCAGGCGTTACCTTTTTTCAAAAAGCTCTGTGCAAGGGCATCTTTTCGAGACAGGCTTCTATTTGAAGCAGGAATCTAATGAAGGAATTACAGTAAAAAGAGGGTTCTATGGGGGTATTTTATGTGGAAACGAAATTCAAGAGGATATCCCCGTTTACACATATATGGCATTAATATATGATTAAAACACAGTCAAATTGAAAGATATTAATGAAGTTAATACTTTGATGACTTTACATTTCACAACTTGATAAAGACAAGCGCACATTTGTTGAAAAATCAAAACAATGAGAATTGAAGCCATTCATTGGAGCTGCGAGTGGGGAAAACTTCCCCACAACCTAACAGCATATTGTTTATTACTTTTATGATACATCATGTGTTACTAAGTGAATATTCTATCAGTGAATATGTTTTATTATAAAATGTTTTTAAAATTTGGTTAAATATAGCGTGTTTTCATTTCACGAAATGTCAAGGATCAGAATTGGCGGATGCTGCCGATAGATCTATGATAGAACTGTCCCTTTAAGGTCATCTGATATTTTGAAACTATCTAAAACAATGCTTATGATTTGATGAACATGGTTTAGTCTAGTCTAATTCTATTTCAGAGTGACTACATTACAGTAATTAGAAACTGTTTAATAAGATTGGCATAACGAGAAGGTATTCATTAGGGATACATAGAACAGTATGACAGCAAAAGCCATTGGCTCTGCAGCTCATCAGTCTGAATGAGTTATCACTAAGGTTGGAGACTTATAATCTGCCCGTCAAGGTTGACACAAAACTTCCACCGTTCTAGTGCTTCTGTCATTAGAAGATTTAAAAGAATAACTTTTATCGGAAGATCTCTATGACATTGTGACTTAATGCTACTCACCCGTCTACATTTCCTCTCAAATCTCTAATCTTGAGAAAATGTCTCTTTAAAGTACTTTATGGATAAAAACTATCTGAAAATATGCTTAATGGACCACCTGTCATATATCCAATAAACTCACATAGTCATAAGCATAAAAAGCAGTTTGAAACAATTATACTACCCCCAGTCACAACTCGATAAGGTCCACCAACAACAACCCCTCACCCACCTGTGGTTAAACTCTATCCCAGCAAAGATGATATTAACAAAAAGTTTATCCCTTTCCTTGCAAGAAGTCAAAAGAAGATTTGAAGATGGACACCCTGCCACTCCCATAACTGAAGTCGTATCAAGACCAAATAAACAAACGTGAGTCTTTATGTCACAACTATGTTATTCTGAAAATTTAGTTTCGGAGAAGAAGTTGTTCAAAGGTTTTCAGGAAAATGCCTGTCCCAATCTAATATGAGGGGGAGGTGGGTCAGCACAAAACGTACAAACTGTGATCCCCTAGGTGCCAGTTACATCCGAACAAAGTTTCAGCTTGAGGCTACAGTAAGAGGAGGAAGATATGTGAAAAGTTTGAGGACAATACACAATGCCCGACTGTCTAACCCATAAGCCTATCTGGTCTTACAAGGCCTGACGAGCTGAAAATTGTGGTTGAATTATCCCTTTAATACATATAAAATTGTCCAGTTTGTGTCTGTGATGTAACTGTTTGCCCTCTCCTATGAGATCTTGTTGTCAGGAACACTACGCAGGGTCTTTGATAGTTTTGACTAGACAAAGAACAAGACCCAACAGAATTTTTTGCAACTTCAGTCGTAAAATCCTCATTGTCAGGATTAATTTGAACAATATTGTTGTTTTACTTCATACACTAGGTCAAAATGACCTGACATGGCATTCAAAGTTTTAAAAACAATAATAAACTCGAGCAATGATTAACAATTCAATCAGAGCGAGTATTTAGTCAGAACGGCTCCGTTGAGGAGGATGAATGGCGAGATCAATATTTACGAGTATTGTGTGACAAGTCAAGGATACAACCAGTAGCCAGAATAAACACGCCCACGCAAACACTACCGGTAATAACGCCTCATCCATAAACAGACATGGAACTGAATCCATTATGTATAATCTGTTAGTATAGTGATGGATTAGGTCAGTGCTATATGTGTTTGAATATCACAAACTCAAACAGACTCTCTGGTTTCAAATAAACCAATAATTTGGTAAGGATCAAATCATTGATTCAACATAAATGTTTATATGAAGTAAATTTTCATTCCAATTAATTGAGATACTTACTAGGACCATCTGTCAAATGAGTCTGCATATGTCATTGAACCTCTTTGATGTCAGACCTGTTGTTTACAGGTGTTTTGTAAGGGGTAGTGAATAGTTCCATGATTTGAAAATTGGTGAATGAGCACCGGTGAGGTGATTAGAATTTAACATCGTTTTAAAGAATATTTCACTTATATCAGGGTGGCTATTTTTACAGCAGGGAGAAAGTCTGCAACCCCATTCTGTCTATGCATTACAATGAAACCTGCAAGCAATAGCTGGAACAGTTCTCTGACAGATAAAGTTGCTGAGTCCCTGACAAAATTTGAACCACAGACCTCTTGATCTAAAGCAACATTTTCGTTTTAGAGGGATTCTTAGTAGCATGGGGTTTTTTTTTCAAATTTTGTCAAAATCATGGTAGGAGAATCTATAAATCAACTCAATAAACAACTGTTTTCATCTTGTCCAAAAAGGGGGTTTTCTATATAGAGAGGGAATTGTTTCAGTTTTAGAAGGTTTTTATTCCTTTTTTGATGATTACTATTCTCTTATGTGTATTTGAGTTCTGTTATGAAGATTTCTTCATCATTAGTATTGTAGGCCTGGAGTCATTCTAAATTTTCCTAATTTACAATTACGTTCCAAAACATTTAAATATATTCAAAATATCAATCATTTTATTTCTTTTCTGTTTTACATTTGCAAATGTTAAGATTAATCTGATTAAGATTAAGCTAAATCAAAAGAAAAATTGAAATAAAAAATTGTTACAAGAATCCTTTTACTTATTTGCAAAATGTGAAAACAATTCAAGGTGAAAAAGTTAGAATTACTTAAAATTACATAATCCTATTGACACGAAATGGGATTCTGGCACGAAATTTTTTTTTTAAAGAAAGAGCACTAGCACCTTGGAAATCAAATATAAAATTTAAATTTCCAAAATTAGACAAAAGTTATCCATCATTTAAATAAACACATGTGATCAATCTTTGCTTGCACATCTCATAAAGTACAGTTTGATCAGTTGTTTTTTTAAATCAGTATTTTTTGCAAAAAATAATTACGAGGGAAGATTGCGCAAACCCTCCACTTGACATATACATGTACATACTCTGTCAAAGAACATGGACGTCAAACCAAATTAATATCTTATCAGAACGCCCTTAAACTGGGTATTCTTACTGGTGTCCTTAAATACTCTTTTTACTAAAGAGCTCGGCCATCTTAAAGTGACTGTTATATCAGCAGTATCTGCCATCTTGTTTTCTTTCAACTTCCAAACGCATGGCATAAGTCTTGCCAGTCTGCATTACTGGCTGATTTTTTAACCCTTGCGGTATTTCCCTCGCTTTGTTGTGCCTAGATAGTGAATCGCTGCACCAGAAATGCATAGCGGGCCTGGATTTCTAAACACAGATTTTAAAGGGAAATACTGCAAGGCCTAAATCAGCCAGTAATGGAGACTGGTAAGAGTTATGCCTTGCATTGGGAAGTTGGTTTTCTTTATATTATGTTTTATTATGTATTTTTATGTTTTATTATGTATTTTTATTATTATAAAACATGCTAGCTTTCAACTAATTTACAACATATTTACAAAACATATACACTGATACAATATCCCTAAAGTCACAAATGATTTGTCATTAGACTAATCAACAACGTCCTGTTATGCCGTAGCAAAGTTTTCCACTCACAGCACTGATGAATGGCTTCACTTATCATTATTTTATTTTTAATCAAATGTGCACTAGTCTGTATCAATAACATATATGTGTAAATTTGAATTTTGTTTCCACAGAAACTATCCCTTTAAATTGAAGGCCAGCTAAGTGTCTTGATTATAGAACGCTTGGCTTTCATCAACGCATGGCCAGCATTTGACAACAACTATAAATACTGTTCACTGAATACTTGTGTACAGCTGAGACGAGGTAAATTTTGAACATCTTCAATTGCTTTACTAGATGCAAGACAGGTTGACCATTTCAAAACATCTGTGCAATGTTTAGAACAAGTGAGATTGCTATGTAGATTGTCACTGCAAATCTGGATTCATTACTCAAGGTCACACCTGTACTAAACTCATCATACTCAACACAAACATCAAATGATCATTTAAGATTCTGGATTATCTCAGATGTTGCATGTTCGAGGGCATTTTGTTTTTGTGCATAATGTGATGTGAAACAAAATCTGTATTTTTACTTATTTTCCTAATTAATAATTATAATACACAGTGTTCAGCTATCCACCAAGTAACAAAATAATTAAACATCCGACTGATCCACAGCGCCTACCGTACTCATGCCACAGAGATCCTTTTCACACTGGTGCTGACGATGGATGGTTTCACTGCTAATTGTTTTATTCTAATATGAAATTGGGCACTTCTTTGTCAAATCTATGTCACCTAATTATTGCCCAAATTCAAGCAATTATTAAGCTGTATAAGTTCTTGCTTTGACTTATTACTGGTACCATCCACTTTAACAGTGTCCAACCTAGGAAGCACAATTGTGAGACTTAAACTGACAATTATCAAATTATATAACCCCTTATAGAAATAACGCCATTGCCTCAGTAGCTCATCATGATTTGTATTGTTTGGTGTACAAAACCGAAATAAATTGTTCTCTTTATAATGCAAAATCCCTAGCCATGAAAAATGTCAGTCTTCAAAGTTGTCAGTGCATAACAAAAACATGATTTGACATTTAATTAATTTAGATTGGCTCTCCAAGTATCACAATTCCTTCAAAGATATTGATTAAAAGATAATCCTTCCATTTCAAATGGTAATTTCAAACATATTCCCAAATCTCTAAGTCCTTCTCCCCTCAACAATCTTCCGACCTTGGCTGTATATCCCCGCTCCCCCAAACAAACCCAACCCCTCCATCTGATAGTGTAATCTATCCCAACCAGTTGGGCAGAAGACTTAATTAACCTGTTACTCACAAGATCAACTTTGGTTATGTAAGGCTAGCTTTCTGAGACCGTTATGGAAATCACTGACTACAATGCGCTCAAAATTTATGTAAGCTATATTTCATTTAATTTTGGTCCTACAGTCATAAAATTTGGTGCATTTGAATAGCTACAACAAAATATGTATGATTACCTGCATGATTTTATCATAGCAATAACACGGTGGACCCCTTTTTTTGCAACCCCTGCCACGCCTTTAATTTGCGGAGTAGGGTAATCAGGCTCCCCTATGTAATGGAAGGAAATGTGTCAATTTTGAAGAAAATCCATCCAGATTTGAATTAAATGTGCCCATAATGGAAGAAAACGCCTTATTTTCGAGAAAATGACTCAGTTGTATCGCTGATTCTCCGGTAATAACAGAAAACCCTTGGGCATGTCGGAAGGAACAACATCCATGTTTGAATGGACATTGATCATTTCTATGAATTCTAGGCAGATGCCAGAAATGAACACATCTTAAAATGCCCTTCATGTGAATGATTTCCCATTTTGGTTAGTAATGTTTTTAATTGATACTGTCCGATTTTATCATGTATCTAATTCATGGTTTTGAATCTAAAGACTTTCAATGAAGGCGTATTTGGTATAAGAAACCACATGAGCCACAGATTATTGTTATGATTATGTGTTATTTATAAAGGCCATAGAGTTGATTAGTTGGCATTTTTAAAATCAAGCACAGGTGAAGCCGTATCAAGAACAGTAACACTTATCGGCATCAATGCTTACAGACGTGTGTAAGACATAAGTCATTTCAGTGTTATTTTATCGGTATGCTATGTAACTTTATGTTTACAAATCCATTACTTAAGGAATATATATTAGGTGCATGCAATAAGCCCTTCTGCCCTTTCAGGCCTGATGAGCTAAAATCAAAATAAATGAAGCAGAAATATATTGTTTAGAAACATGTGGGATAAAGAAAATACTAAACGAAGTTCAGTTTATTAACATATTTTTTAAACGAGTGAGTGGATTGGTATTTAACAAATGAAAGTGAGTGTACTGTTTTATTTATTACTCGCTGATATACTAAGCCACATTAAATTACACAAAATCGTTGATAAATAGGATACAGGCCATTGTTGCTGCAGCGCTTACATTGTGACAGAATAAAATTTAACTGTTATGATGTCACATGATTCAGGAGCTTACCTTTATTATTACACAATAACAACAATGCAAATTTATTAAAAAAGCAATATTATCAATGGGCGAGTTATAACTCTTAGCCAACACTTCAACAAGAAGCTGAGATGATCTATGAATATAACAAATCTAATGTTTTATTTGCTGAAATATCAAAGTTTTTAACTAAAGCATAATATAAATGCAATGAGTAAGAGAGAATTTTTCAACTTCTTTTTCAAACATTTTGTTATTTATAACTTCAATCAGTTTCCCTGAAATATAATACCCTTAATGTTATTGTACATTTCAATGGTTATTATTTTCATTTCTGCATTATATTTTGATCTATTGATGAAGATTCATACATTCAGCAAGTTGATAATGCAAAGAGAAGAAAAACACTGATAAACTACCGGGCAAAAGAAAGGTTTCACATAAGTTTGTTTCGATTAATTCAATATTTAAAAGAAATCAGATTATTTGACTATGGCACGATACAATAATACTTATCTGCAGTAGTTTGAATGACTTTGTTGGTGACTGTGGTTAAATTTTAGTTCAAATATCTTTTTGTAATGAAGACAGGGTTAAGAATGAAATTAACACCAACATGACCCCTACCCTGTTTAAAATGTTGTAAATGTGTGTAGAATCAGGCACAATTATTTATTTCACACAGTATATATATGTCTTATATGTCGATAAACAGTTGTGTATCATCAAAAATAATTTAATAACAAAATTGAATTTAAAATTTCATTTTTAAAAAAATAATTAAAAAACATGTTAACGTATTCTTTGACAGCTAACTAAACACCTGTACTTATCTGTTTTGGATTATGACATCGAAAACTTGAGATATTTGCAATTGAAAATCATACATATGATAAAATCAACTGAGGTGAAACCTTTCTTTTGCCCGGTAGTTTAGTTCCTGGGTTCTTATATTGTTTCAACTTAAATTTCAACAAAAATGTATGAGAGGTGTAAAACTGACTCAATAAACATATAACTGAAGACTGACTAAGGAATGAGTCACATTCAAATCCTGAAAAAGCAGTCTTGTTCAATTTTCTCAGATCTACGTAAATAATGTCGCCAACAAACTTTATAAACGCTGAAAATTTTCATCCCTGCATACTATAGATCTTTTGTTTAGTTTCATATTATTAACTTATTATTTTGATGAACATTAATTACATTAATAAACAAATGAAATTATTTCTTTGAATTATATTGTCATTATGGTTAAATTTTTTTCAAGATGTATCCTAAGTCGCCTAAGATTTAAAAAATATATCCTACTTTTTGTTACATTTTCAAGGATAATATACTGCATTTATAAAAGCCATATTTTCACTGAGTTTAAAATAACATGTTACAATAATATCACATATTCAAAAAAAATGAGCATTTTAATGATTGAACACATACTCATTTATTGGTTCACTGCCACCTAGTTTATTTAAGCCCCTGGTTACTTCAGCGGTATATACGAATAAAGGAAGTATAATTTGTAGTAACAGATTTTAATAAACTATCATCATATATGTTGTTGACACCCATGTAATCTAGATGTAGACAATAACTATTTAATGTACGGCATAATCCACTACTAATTTTGAAATTTTAACTTTACAGTTTGCCAGTCCCTCTGTACGAATCTGTATTTCCAACTCTCTCACTGTTGACATCTGACAGTTCATCCTCACTTGATTCCTGGTGTTCCGCTCAATGTTGATTCACAATCGGTTCATACTGATAAGGACGGATGTTATTTATGTCAGATGGTTGAAAATCAACGCTGCCATCGCTATCCGAGGAAGCCATAACAATACTATGAACGTAGAAAAATGTATACTGCATATTGGTTGCCAGCGTGAGTGAGAGCATCTTTGACGTCATATAACGTGACTGCTGCCAGCCTGATTAACTCTCCGGGATTTCCGGAAAACGACTCGCACCGAAACATTTTTTTCAACGTTTCTACATAAAATATCGCATTTTATTAATTTTTTTGACACACTTTGTCTTAAACAATACTGTTGAACATGTTAAAACAAAGTTTTTCTCTAATATTCTCCTTTAAGTGAAACGTTTAAATAATATTACATAATATTTAAAACAGTGATATAACGAAATTGACTCTGATCTTTATTTTAAGTACAAATATATACTCTTTTAAACTTTC
The DNA here is from genome assembly GCA_936450465.1 of Gibbula magus. Classification (NCBI taxonomy): domain Eukaryota; kingdom Metazoa; phylum Mollusca; class Gastropoda; order Trochida; family Trochidae; genus Gibbula; species Gibbula magus. The sequence goes on along the minus strand of OW388290.1, from coordinate 11,874,471 downwards.
TAAGCCTTCTCATTGAATAACACACACATACATATTTATAGTACTTGGTTTTCGGACGCACTTGGTTTTCAGACTGCTCACTTTCGGGTAGTTTTATGATATTTGTAGCCATGTGACATCATCAATACAAAGGAGAGGTCTCTGTTAGCGGTCAGAATAACATGTTTCGTGTGAAACTTCCTGAGATTTGTAATATCATACACTCTTCACTCTTAAGCTTAAAATCTATCTCTATCTTGAACTACTTTTTGCATGTTATGAAAAAGTCGACAATTTGATAATTTGAACAAGGCTACCAAAAAAATTTCTACGTTGTCCTTGCGTTTTTATAATATTCTGGGTCAACGGAAGTTACATAATAGCTTGGGATATCCCTTTTTGGTATCGAACAATCAGCTGTCCGAAAACGGCATACACTCGCTGACTGTCAAAATTCCGGATGTACTCACTAAATGAGACAAGATAGTCATCAAAACATTTTCCCAGACGAATTGTCTCCAATTTATTTTAGATAAAGCTCATATGGAAAAATAGATGATACATATTTATTAATTTTCAAACATGTTTATTGTCAAAATTGATTTGTGTCTTAAGCGTCCGAAAATCAATCACTCGAGGTTATATGTAAGCATATACCTTAGATGAAACCTTAAATCACCAAAATTGACATTTCTGGTTTATCATTCTGATCTAGATGCTTATAAGATTATGATAAACATTAGAACACAGATAGATTATAGGCCCTGGAACTGAAAATATAATATCTCACCTGGTATATGTTGTCCTGGGTTCTTGGAGAATTCGATGACAGCGAGGGCTCTGTTCTGTACAGACGGCTTACTCAGGTTGTAGAGTCGTGTAATCTCTGGACATTTGGTGTGAACATCGTTCATGACATCAAGCATAGCATTGTAGTCATGGTGCTTGAACTCAAAGCTTGAAGATTCTGACAGAATACAGAGGATAATCGGTACAAGGACCGATATCCGTTGAGAAATAAACATATCTCTTCAAACTTCGCGGATTTCTACTCGTTTACCTAAGAGATGAATGAATCGTAACGCGACAGATGGTGACAGCTGACAGCACCAAAGCTACAAGAAGTGAACGATAATTTATACAGAATATATCAATGTTTACGGAAGCATGACGTCAAAGGGAGTAATAATTAACCAATAATCATATGTCATCGATACATCGCATAGATACTATGTATACCAAACTCAGTTTATTTATCAAAACCATAATATTAAATAAATTATATCGTATTAATTTTGAACATTGTCGTTCTTTAAAAAAATTTAAATTCGATGAAATAAGAAAATGAAATATTTTCTGTCTATGAATGCTCCCTACATCATTCAGCCCGCGCAACATGGCGGCGACAGGTGCTCGTGGGTTGCTGGATATCTTATTGAGACAGCACACAGCGTTGTGTATTAGGTACACATGCTGTAAACTACGTAATTCATAACATAATGAGTTCGAAAGCAAAATGCATCAATTTAGTTTAGCCATTGGCAGTTTCAAGTTAACAAAGCAATGCATTACAGTTTGCCAGTTTATCAATACAATAGGGCATCATCAACTTCAAGTCTATCACTAATAGCTAAATCCAACAAAAACTGAGACACTTCATAAAGTTTACAAGTTTAATTTTCACACATTGACATATACATCACAAGTCAACATGATGACAAAGATGACAAGTCTGACACATGCACTAAATTGTCCATTCCAGTTCTTGTTTTTGATTGTTGAAGTGTTATTTTTTAAGATGAGCTTTGAGGCATTTGTCTGAGAGAATGCTGACAAGCTAACTGTATACCTTTATTTCAAAATTGGTATGCTACTCAGCAATGATAAGAAATTGTTGCAAGAGTGAAATAAACTTAAACTACCGGTACATTCATTTACATTCAATTCAGCTTGTGCAAGTAATATTTAATATAAAGAATTGACTCAACAATCATGTGTTTTGCAATAAAGTACATTTTTGCTTTTAATTATTAAAGTTAAAAAGTATGCATAATGCCTTTGAGCTCGACCAAAACCATGCCAGAATTATCAACTTCTTGCTTTTCCTTTGGTGACTGTTCTCCCTCTTGATTTACGGTACCTATTTATTGATATTCCAACTGGTGCACCATCCTGGAGTGGATCCGGACTACATGTCGATTAATGGGATATGATATAACCCTGCGATAACAATTGAGCTTTCTTATTCTGTATATTTTGTCTCCAAATTCACCTGAAGATGTACTGTAAATTTAGTATTTTAAAGGTACATCCATTGTGTTGTTCGGGGTCACATATTCCAAACGTTATAAAAGGTGTTGCTTTATCGAGAAGTACCGACTGTTACCAAAAACTATCATTTTGAAGATAGTCGACTTAGTATATTGACGATATGAAGGTATAGGTAGTGATTTTTTATCGAAAACCGGACAATACATCGCGATTGGCGCGCGCCAATGAGTCAAATGTAATTTTAGAATCTTATTTACATCAGACAAAATGACAAATTTGGTTTGATAATGTTTAATAGGTCATATAACTACTGTGCATATAAATGGGACATGCAGTTTTGGTTTTACACATGCATAATGTAGTTTTTCGATTTTAATTGGAAATTAGTAATTATGATATATTTGGCGATTGGTAATGAAAATGCAAATGGAGTGAATTTATTTGTACTTTAAACAGCACATATTGTGAGTTGGAACGTATTAAAGATAAATAAAATTAATTACACACAATGTATGTTCCTTCAATGAAGTTTTGAAAACTTATCTGTGACCATGACGTAATACTTACTAGTCATACGTCATATTAACTGCTGTAGTGGGCATGTTTGTTAGGAATGTCGCAACTGTAGTGCAAATGCAACTGATGCCTCTTTGAACAATTCTGGTATAATCTGTTTCAGATCATCCCACCCGGTTCGACAACTTGTCACAACCAGTTCACCATGGAATTCTCCTGTTGCTCCACCAAAGAGACCCCCAAATGCATTCCTTGTCTTCATACAGTCACAGAGGGAAACCATTGTCAGGAACAATCCTGGTATGATCAAGGGAACCTTATTTCTTCAATTTTAAAGGGACAGTAAGAGTTATATTTTTATGCAGAGACAAAATGTTTCGGGATTATCATTATTGTGCATATATTCTATTATTATATGATTAAACTCTTTTTATTTTCGCCTAAACATTATTTGAAGTAAAAACCTATTTAGTTGTTTTGCAGAATGTTCTGCTATGATTTTGACTTAAAAAAAAGAACTTTTTTTATCTCTTCCCATGATACGAAAGCGCATTTATGAACTCGACCATCAAATGCTGCCACTGATTAAGATACTTCAGCATAAAATGTCAGATATAATTCAGCAGACCTAATATGTAGTTATTTTTAAGGTTACGTATGATACATTCAGTATTTGAAAACAATATGGAAATATTATATTTTATGCTGTATTTTGTCATGTAGAATGTTTCAATCATGATGTTTATATTTTCAGGTGTAAATATCAGAGAGACTGTGAAGATTGCAGCAGACATGTGGAGGCATCTTGATGGAACAGAAAGAGATGTGAGTTCAACTACAACATAGGCCATCCACATTTTTAGCCTAAGGCCAGATGGGCTTATGGCATGATGGGCTGCGAGTCGGCATCATCCGTAAACTTTCTTCACATTTCTCTTCACCCTCAAAGCTGAAATTACTTTGGAATTTATGTACGTTACTGTTGGATCAAAGTTAGAAATTTGATAATGACAGCCCTTCAAATATGGGCAGGCAGGCATTATCCCTTAATAGTTCAATACTCTGATTGTCTACTCATCTTTGCCCTGTACACACTATTAATAACTAGCCAATGAAATGACTTTAACCTTTATAGTCCCATAGACCCATTTATGTTACTTTAAATCAAGCAATATAGACAGGGTCTGGAAGAGAAGACGTACAAGCAACCATCAGCAGTGACTGAGATGAGTAACCAGCCTGTAATCTAACGAGGCAAAAACTGCTCAGACTCTTAGTTCATTAGGGTATTGAAGTAACCTCGTAGCAGGATCACTGTGTTGTGGCAGGAAAATTTGGTTTTGTTGTTTGAAGAATTACTTTTTTTTCTGTCCTAGTCAAAACTGCTGGAGGCTCGGGAGAGATTTAATGAGTATAAAAGGCAGCATGACCTTTATACAAAATCTCTCACATCAAGTCAGCTAAAGGATATTGAAGATGAGCGAAAAATTCGACTACAGAATAGGATCAAAAGGAGGAAGAAGACAGTGAGTTTTGATAGAATTTATCTGGTTTTGAAACAAATTGACTAGCCTTAGGTTAAACTTGAGGCTGAAGTTTATAGTACTTCTTTTTAACCTATTACTTTTATAGCACGTTGATTATGGTAATATAATTATCACCAAAACAATGTGAATTTTTTAAAGCAAATTCGCCTTGAATTGTAAATCTTTGATAACAGCCAGCTCTTTTCATGTCATGAATGTCACTGTTGTTTTTTTACCTCATTCAAAATCTGTACTGTATTGAAGACCACGACAATATGATCTTTTCAAGTATGATTCATTAATCTTTAGATCAATATAGGCGTTAAAATAGAAGATCTTTCACAACATATCTTTTGATTATCTCTACATCCTCATACTTGGTAATAACTTTTGTTGATACCATTTTGAATAAACAGATTGAAAATTTTTAATAGGTGTTTTACTTGTGTGGGTTTATATAAATTAAAAACATTGGTTTCAGGAACTGAAGAAATTAGGGAAACCTAAAATGCCACGAAATGCTTTTTCGTTGTTTGTGAAGTCGTCAAAATTAGAACGAGGAGATGCCCCTCCTGCCGTAAGTATGCAATTAAAAATTTAAAACTTGTTATATCACTTTCAACCTTATTGAGTATGTCACTTAATGTTCCAGGTCACTTTTATCAAAAGAGAGAAATAACTCCATTCGATCTATTTTTAAAGTTGATTTTAAAATAGATTCATTTTGAGTTCAGAAGATTTTGTATCGATTAATTTAAATTAATAAAGGATGGCAAAACCCTTTAACAATTGTACACATTAGCATTGAATTATTAGAATTGAAAACATTGAGTGTGAACTGATATTAAATGGAGGCCGCCATTTTCCTCTCTGGAAGATCTCAGGAACAAATGTGGGCCGTCAATGAATTTGTTAGGCTCATAGGGGCTCTCAAAAAGCTCAGTCTAGACTCATTTTATGTTGTCTGGGGACAAGAAACAACTTCCTTTACCACAGTAACAGTGAATCGAATTGAATTGAGAGGCTAAAATCATGAGTAGAATCGAATCGTCCCAAAACTGAATCGTCACACCTCAAAAACTGCTTATAATTGAATTAGACATGTAGATGTTATATTCACATATATAAATTCATAAAACAACAATTGAATCTCTTTTTATAACCAGGGCTTAGATTTGCAAAACTTTCTTACCACCAAGATTGTCTCAGCTAATGTTATTGTATGGTACTTAGCACTATCTGTAATCTTAGCACAAAGAGAATTTTATATTCTAGGCCCTGAACCAGTTGTAGCCTGAGATATTTAATTTATATCCTGTAGATTTCACAATACAATATTCTATAGCAAATGAGTTCCTCAAATCTATGTATTTTACAGACATTTCTGAAAGGACTTGTGGAATATTGGAAACTCATGCCGCAGCAAGAAAAAGAGGTAAAATCATATTAATGATAATGAATTTTATATCTGTCATTATGCAAAGATGTACCATTTAAAATTTCTGATCCAAGACATTTTATGTTCTTGGGTATGAAACTGTGTGCTCCAAGGAGTTTAGAAACATGCAGTCCAGTGAGAAGCTCGTTTAATGCTTTCAGAACTTCGAACAATATCAGAAACCTTTAGTTCAGTCATATGTCCTGTTACGAAATCTACATTTTGGATGACAAATAGTCATACTTAACCAGTGAGAGGTTTTCAAATCATTATGTCATGCCTAATGAATCTATAACCAAAATTGGTGCAGTTTGTAACACCAATTGACATGATAATCTTGTTTGAAAAAATATTAATTGAACAAGTTCTTGAAGTGTGATACAGACTGATTACTGGAATTTTAAAGTGACAGTTATGGTCTTGTTGTTGTATTGTCACTAAAACTAGTATGTTTGCAGGCAGCACCAGGTGCCTTTGATTTTGTCCCCCAAATTACTAAAATCTTTGATAATCTGACCCCTTGGACCAAAATGAATGCTTTGACATGTTCCAGATATACGTTGAGGATGCCAGGCTAGATAAGGAGAGGTACGAAAAGGAAATGAAAGTTTGGGAGAAGAAAATGAAAGATATAGGGCGTGAAGATCTCGTGCGAAATAAAAACAGAACCAAAGTGAAGAAAGTCAGAACTGCAAAATCACCTGCCAAAAAAGTTGCAATTAAAAAAGCTTCGACAAGGAAACCTAAAAGGAAATCAGTTGGAAAGGCAAAGTTGAAGTCTATTTCAACATAAATGAATTAGATGATAACAGAAAATCACTTTTCAATGGGATGATTGACAGTGTTTGTGAATTTTGTTACAAATGAATTTTCTTTTGTCAAATTAATTTTGTCTTCCTTGTTTATCTGTTGTTAAATGGATAGTGTTTGTATACAAGATGTTATGAAAGTAAGATTTTTAACAGAACATACATTTTGTAAATCACATTTAAATACATTGGAATAGATTTCCATGAGGTTGTTTTGTTAATGATCTGATACTGACAAGTCTCCATTTCGTTTATTACAAAATTATTTATTATAAACATTTCTTTGATTTAATCATGTCAAAAATTATTGAAAAATTTGTGATACCAAATGTGATAAGTTTCTTCACTGAAAAATTATGTTAATATTTATCTGCATAGTTAACAGTATGATTAAGAATATAATCTTCAGTGGAAATGTTTGATGGATAGTTAATGGTAAATTTTCCTTGCAAATTATTCTAAAAGTTTTTCAAATTTGTTCTGCTGGGCGGTTTTATGTAGACAAAATAAATAATCAATGTTCTCAAGGGAGGGGTAATGGTTGGCGTGGTGTATTTTGACCAGTATCTTGAAAAGTTACCTCTTGAACAATGAAATTGGTTATAAATGTTGTCTGGCATTATTTTCACGCAATATAGATTTCTAAATGTCTAAGGGCCTAAACATTGTTTTCCTGTATATATGCTGAAGAAATGTGATAATAATAACTGAAGTGCTAGTAAAATCAATCATTTATGTTATGTCTTTGAAGGGCATTTAGAAGTGGAATACATAAGATTATTTAAAGCATACAAGGGGGATGTAAAGGTTTATGTAATATGCCAAAGATGCAGAATTGATATTTTAAAAAAACTGCCTCACTTGTTAAAGTTACACATTTTACTTTCATGTGTATAAATACCTCGCCACTTATTTCAATTGACTGCCCAAAGTGTTCAGTATTTGTTTTGTGTGTGAGAATGGTGTAGAGTAATCCCGACATCACTGTAGAAGTGTGCATGTGTAAACTTAGTAAAGTTTGTCTATGATTTGAGGTGACTGAATCCTTCAGATCAGGGGCAACTGTTAGTCCTCTTCCTTCATGATCAGCATGGTCTGGTCTTGATGGATGGTGCATGATGTGTGCTATCTTGATATCATGTAATAAATCATATTTATGTAATTTCTTGTCTTTGATAATGTTCTTAATTTAAGTTTAACTTGCAAGAGAGACACGTGCAGCACATGGGTTGTTATGGCGACTTGCACTAGAGACGAGCCTTCACACTTCGGAAGCGCTAACTGTTTTTGTAGTATGTTCTACGCAAAAAAGGGGATTCTGTTTATATGACGTCAAACACCCTTAGCGTGTGTGGTACTTCTCTTTTGAAACCAAATTGCATTACATTGTTGTGATATGTAAATTATTTAACATTTGCCATGTTGTAGATAAAAGATTTCTCTGGCGATTAACATTATAAGTATATTTTCCAAAAATTATTTTAAATTTGAAACACTAACATCCTTGATGGTTCTTTAAGGTCCTTACCCTTCTGACCTATCTTTGAGGCCAGAGATAAAATCCCATTCAAATAATGACACACTTGAAGAATTAATTCATCACTGTTGTTTCCTTGAAATTACCTCCCGTTGAAGAGCACATAAAATCTCAGCTTTTCAGGTCATGAACTCGGTGACCTATATTTTGGGTTGCAGGGTCACGAAATCTACAATTGAGGATCCGTATTGGCCACACATTGGAGTACACAACATTTCAGCTTTCTAGAACTTTTGGTACTGGAGAAGAAGATGACCTGTGACCCTATTTGGGGTCACAAAGTCACCAAATTTAGAATCCCAATTGGCCAAGGAGTCTGTACAAAAAAATTCAGCTCCCTAGACCAAGTGGTTCCAGAAAAGAAGACGAAAAAGCGAAAAGTTGCCGGACGGTTGCCGGACGCCATGCCATGCCATAAGCCCATCGGGCCTTCCAGGCCAGATGAGTTAAAAACTGATACTGGAGATTGCAGGTTTTCTTAACCTTCTGTAGTTGTCCAGAAGGCAAGTGAAGCCGAGATTGTTCCAGAAGTTTAATGGGAAGATCTCTCATTCTTAGTTTAACAGATAGCCGGCTGCCAATTGTGATGATAGCACTTTCTTCAAATGCTGGTCACCTAAACCCATGGATTGTTAATGATTAATTATCAATTCAGAAATTGTCGGTCATACACAATGCCACATTGAAAGCCTCCGTTCCACAGCCCAGTCCTCTGATGTGGAGCGCAACCGAACTTGGGAGCCAGTCATATCTCAAGTCCATGGTCAGACTGGACCGTTTTTCAACAATAGTTGCTGATCTTGAGCAGGCGAACATTCCCCTAAGCTTCTAAGGAGGAGCTTGAATCAAGAAACACTTGGAGATCTCTCACATTTAAATTTAAGTTGAACTTTAGTGATAAAGAGATATATTTCAAGTGAGAACATTTTCAGTAACAATGGACTAAGACAAATGTTCAGAAGTATTTAATGACATGATGAAATAGCAATTTTCTATTCTAATGTTATACAAGGACATTTTCTTACATTAAGTTTGAAGTAAGAAAATAAAATCTTAAAAGTACAAAAACGTGTGAATGTAACATCAAATTGTTCGTGATTACTACCATTTCCCCTTGGTCCATTCTCTGGTATAAGATCAGTGACTCATTCCAAACTTCAACATCACATGGTATGATTGAAACTTCACAGTACTGTGGATTTCCAACAAACTTGCTCCCAGCCATATATTTTAGTAAAAATGTGTACACGCCCTCACAAAATACATTATAGATACATTTAGTTCAGATAAAATTACTCTACAGCATGTAAAAGTGTTAGCCAAATAAATCTTAAAATCAGATCTTCCGTAACATTTATTCCTTGCTAGGTTAAAATCTGACCATGGCTTTGTCTGTGAAATTCACCTTCAATAACTGAAACTAATGACAGTCCTGCATTCATATCATATTATACTAATGATTTTCAAGCCTCTTCGCTGATTGGCTAAGTGAAAGGGCATGAGGTATATATCGCTGCTGATTACGTCAGATCTTAACTAAACAAGGTAGAATGTTAGGTGAGATTTGATTTTAATTTAATGTGTAAAACTTAGCTGAAATGTTATTTCCTGATTATCACATCAAGAGAAATTATCATTTGGTTCAAAGATCATGCCAGGGATATTTTCATTGGTTGATTTTCACCCACACTTGACATTGACAGACAGCAGTCTTGCTAGATGTGATGTAGAGACTTCAGTGGATAACATTTAGCTACGTTTGAACTTGAGCATGCAAAAGTCTTACAGATTGGATCTATTATGGATACATAAAATATAATCGGCTTGTACTAAATCTTCAAGAAACTTTCTGGTTAATCGTTTTCTACACTTGTGAATAAATGGTCAATATTGCACTACAAAATCACAATCTCTCATACAAAACAGGGTAAAATTGTTTACATGTCATAGATTCCTTCCACAAATATGTCGATCTCCGTGTACGATCCAATTAACTCAACCAGTTCCAACAATACAAAGACCTCATATTTTCTAGATTTAGTCGCTGCCTAAATACAATATTCTTGAGATAAAGAAAACAATTTCACACAAACTTTTTAACATTGCATCGATGATAAAACCATCAAATAACATGGTCACATTTGTAAACATTCAGTCAACAGTCCTGGAACTAAATAGAAAATAAATGTGAAAGAACAATTTGTTTTATCAAATATAGGAAAACAATTTCTTTCACATTTTTGTAATAAATATTTCAAATAGTTTCTATTCTTCAAACATTTGCAAGTGAAAACATGATATAATTTTCGTAATAAAAAATAACTTCCAAATGCCATCAAATATGAATACAAGAGCTTATGGCAAGATCTGAAGTATTTTGATGAAAGAACTTTCCAAAATAACTTGTTAAATCCCAGTTAACAGCTAACGTCTCGTTCTAGACTCAAGGCACACAATGTCACACTTTACATTCAAACTCATGCAATCACTCTTTTACAACTTCCAAAGCTAAATTAGCACAAAACGGTTCAATACAAAGATGAACTTTAAAGAATACCACATTATCATACTATGCATTCAAACTCATGCAATCACAAACTTTCAAAGCTAAATTAGCACTAAAGTTGCAATCAAACTTAAATCTAACTTTCTAGACTCAAGGCACAGAATGTCATACTATGCTTTCAAACTCATGCAATTAATCACTCACTTACAACTTTCAAAGCTAAATTAGCACTAAAGTTGCAACGAAAATTTAAACTTGGTGCTAAGAGAGCTTCAAGCAGCATTCCTTCAAGAAACAAGTCAAGCCATCACTGCGTTGCATATGACGAAAGTAAAGAAGTAGAGAGCGAAATCCTCAGAAAGTGCAGTCATGTAACCCATCGCTCGGTTGTACACGGCGACCAGTTCCTGCTTGATTCCACAAAGCATCAGAGCACCTGACATCATCGAGTTGCCATGAGGCAGAGTTAAGTCCTGAAATGAAAATTAAAAAACAACACATCACTCTCAGCATTAAGATATGTTGAATTACATAAACAGAAAAATATTTTGATGCAACTCAAGTTTACCATCAGTTACTCTCTTCAGTTACCAAGTATGTCAGTAAAGTAAGTCCGTGACTTTGGGCTTACCGATATGTGTAAGAAGGTCAGAAGCTATGATATTCATTATTCAAAAGGTTGAACATACTAAATTGATCAGGGTTTGGTTATCTTTGTGCTGAGAATTTCACTTGAATTACTGCAAACAAAATGAATATGATCGGACATTGCTAGACGTTTGTTTGGAGCTGGTCTGTGTGACTCCTCAGTTGGTGGAGTTATTCCTCCCAATAAAACAGCTGACTTGGGTAACTTAAACATGTCTTCGAGATCAACATCTGTCCATCATGGACATATTTTCATAATTAATCACCAATACAATAAATCTTGACCATGCTCTAAAACATCATTTACATGACTCATTTTGAAAAGAGCAGTGCAGTATGTCGAATGTACATACAAAACATGAAATGAGCACACCAATGGTGTTTTAAACCAAGGCAGATAATTCTCTGACTTTTAACACTATTACAGATAATCTGAAATATGCTTTTATCATTAACAGATCTTACCTTCATGTATGTGTAGTGAAAAGAGTAGAGGCCAGCTTCAAGCAGAATGAAAGGTAGAAATATTGTCTGCAAAAAAGAGAACTCGGTCATTCTGTTATTATTGAGAATCAAATATACCACAGTCAAAACTTGGTGAAAAGCATGGTGAAAAGCAGCAGTAGTGTACTGTTAAAAGAATGGCAACAGGCACTACTTAGTACTACAGACATTATATTCATCACCCGGAAGGTCGGGGTTCCATTCCCGACCACGTATTACCAAAAGACATTAAAATATGGGAGTTGTTGCTTCCTTGCTTGATGCTCAGCATTATAAGGACAGAACGCTTGAACTGGCGCTGCACTGTGACTGCCGGGTGCCAAGGGCACAACAAGAATTTCCAATTTACTTTGTATTGAGGACAATAAAGTGTTATTATTATTCCTATTAAAGAGCCATTGAGTATGTTGATAGACATACCGAAAAATTACTAAAAATCTGTCATTGACATAAACACTTATTTTTTTTGCAGATTTTTTCAATTTAAAATAAGCCGAGAAATTGCACTAATCAGAAATTGCTCTGACATAATGCAGAATATTTCCTAAATACTCATCTCCAAGGCAGTATTACCCTTACAAGACTAACAATTATGTTTGGATTGTGCTCACACAATAAAATACTAAATCATATTATACTTCTGGCCAAAAGATTAATTTATCTTTCAAGTATCAAACAACATGCCCTTCGGAAAATCAAGTTAAAAAATTAGTGTACATGGTTCGGTTACGCCATTGGAATCGTTTTTTTGTTTTTGCAATTTTAAATAATAAAATGTGTTCACATTAAAATGGCCACCATGCAATTTTTGCTTTATACGCAACACTGTTATTACCACTACGGATAATTGGTTTGTGTAATAAGATGTTTTAATCTCTAAAGTAAATATAAATCACATTAACTATCATTATAAATGGGAATTTGAAAAAATAAAATTTGCAAAAAACATGCTACAGCCCCTTTTAATAACAACTGTTTAAATGAGAATTAGAGATTTATATTATGTAATTATAATTGCTTCAAAAGATATGTCTACACAAGATTTCGGCATTCTAGTGGTTTTTTTCCCCTCAAAGTAGTAATAATAGAACCATGGGCTCTCTAGCTATCCTGCATGATAGTGATTTATGTTGTAGACTAAAAATTGCAAAAAATAAACTAAGTTCTATCTTGCTTAATATCTATGAGACAAATTAAAATAGAATATATATATTCCCCAAATCATCAAACAAAATGGTATAACATTTGGAGAGAAACAATACAAATCCATTTTCAAGTGAGTATACTGTATTAATGAATCCTACTTATAAATGGACAAGGCTTGACCAAAACCCAATGAACCATAGCCCTTTACACACTTAGCCTCTCCCCCCACCAATGGTAACAAGATTATTAGAGGAGAGAGAAGGGTGGGGGAGATAATGAGATGTTCATATTTCACAATTTATCTCAACCAAATTTACAAACTTGCATCTCCATCCTACAAAGATGTTAATGACAAAATTTCATATTCCTATATTAAGCGCTTTCGGAGAAGAACTCGTTTAAAGGTTTTACTTTTAACGTGTCTGGTGGCCATATTTGTGGGCATTGGAATTCGTGATGAACAAACTTTGACCCCCAAGGTGCCAGGTACCCACCCACCAAATTACAGCTTTGGGGGTGTAGCGGTTCTGGAGGAGAAGTCGATAGAGTGAAAAGTTTACGGACAACGGACAACAGACAACGGACAACAGACACCGGACGCCGGCCCATGCCATAAGCTAATAAAAATATCAATTAACAGGACAAATGGAAATACTGGAAATTTAGAAACATGTTAATACAACAATCAACACATTCAGTAATGGACTGAAAACAGTCGAGAAGCACAAGCTTTTTGTGGGTTGCTATGGTGACCTGTGAAATTAACAAATCTGGGTGCCTCAGTCAGAAGGTCTAGAGAGCTGAAAAGCTGTATGCAGATTGTAGATTTCGTGACCCTGTGACCCCAAATAGGGTCATAGAGATCACAGCCTTAAAAACCTATTTTCATCTTCCTCTCCAGTTCCAAATTGTCTAGAGAGCTGAAAAGTTGTGTACAGACGCCTTGGCAAATGGGGATTCTAAATTGTAGATTTGGTGACCCTGTGACCCCAAATATTGGTCACAGGGGTCATGACCTGAAAACCTTCTTTTATCTTCTTCTCCAGTACAATAACCTCTAGCAAGCTGAAATGTTGTGTAAAGACTCCTTTGCCAAAGGAGATTCTAAATTGTAGATTTGGTAAATGTATTACTTGAGATAACTTAGATATTCAACCATAGATAATAAATCAATGAAGTCCTGATGAGCTACAGAGCCCATGGCTCTATTTTTATGATTATATTGATAAACACATTCAAATTGTAAGCAGTGTATAAAATAAGGCATGTCCATCTGTCCATTATTAACAAGTTTAACATCACTTACTGTAAAATAAAAGATACCATATCCAGATGACAACACCCATCGAATGAAAACAGCAACAAGGACACAACTGGCAAGACGCATATTTTCAAACATTTGTAACAAATTCTTGTTATCCTCTGCAGAGTGAAGCTTCTGTTTTGTCGGACTGACATTTGCAGATCTGGCCGAATTTGAGGTCGTTGATCCTCTCAAAGGAGGGCGGGGCTGAACAGAAGCAGATATTGGAGAGGTATTTCCCTCTGGTGACACATGGTTACTGTTGGTTAGCAGTGTTTGTTCTTCAAGTGGTGAAATATTGGGATCTGAAGGTGATGGTGTTGTTCTTTCTGAATCATCTGTGCTTACTGTAGAATCTGACTCTGAAAAAAAGTAGTTTTTAGAGCATCATTTATCATGATGAAAAGTAGCAGTAATGTTAGAGATTCACTACGGATAGTAAATCACTATCACACTTTTGCAAGCCCATGACAAGTACAAAAGAGACTGAGTTAACAAAATATAAATACTGAAAGCGTGAATAGAAGGGAATAACAAATGAAACTCTTGATAGCAAGTTATGTTGTTAATATTGAGCTAATCATCTATAATATGTGCAGATAGTTGATGATTTTCATTGGCATTTCATAAGACATTACAGAATTTAGCTCCAAGAACTGATTCATGAAAGGAATGACTAACAACTATCGTGCCGTCATGTAAAGTCGTGCATATCAATTTTCGTGCACCTTTCATTTCCGGGTTCATGCGGCCGCTACATATAAAGCTGTGACGTCAAACTTCATCTTTACCAAATACTTGATCCGTAATTATCTTGCAATCTAATTTTCATGCCTTTGATATAATGCTAAAAAGACTGTGACAATTATAAGACCCAAAAATGAAAATCATGACTGACAGAAGTTCCCGTTTGGTCCTACGCCTTGCCAAATACTGATCAATGCTAAGAGGCCATGACTTCGGCAGGTGGGATGCTTCATGGGGTATAAATCTCTGAATGCCTACTTTGGACATAATCCTTATAACTTTTGAGTTAAATTTTGAATAAAAATTATTTTTGCAAGGCTTAAACCGAACTTGAAGACTATAAGAAAAGTTATTTTTTTTATAAATTCAAATTTTGATAAAAGCATGTTTAATAAAATGAAAATCCATAGAATAAGTTTCATGTTTTAAAAAGCAAAATAAAAATATTTTGAATTTATAGTAAAATAATAATATTGATAATAGCATTTTGTGAATTGAGTTTTCTCCTGTTAAATGAGGGTGTAGACTACAATATTCAATGTTGCTATAAAATTATATATTAAAATACTTTTTACGATATATTTGACTAACATTCTGTAACATGTCAAGATGTAAAATGTTAAAAGAAATTAGAATTATTTTATTGTCAAAATTTAAAAACATTTTCCTGATAATTTCATTTTATTTCAGAACATGTGTACAAGCAACAACTCTCATCCCTTACAGAATGTCAATTTGAAATTAAAAATATTCAATACAGAATATTTCTTCTGACCATGCCTTCTCTGTTGTTTTTTGAAGAATACAAATTTTATAATTTAAATAAAATGCATCTTTTTTATAACTCTTTAGTACTTTAGATACTTATGTTAACTAATGTGATGTCAATGAAAAGTGAATTTAACCACTTTTTTTATTGTAGAACTATTTATTATACATCATTGATAAAGACAGATAAAATTTCATTATTTCTTCATCAAAATTATTATTTGATACATTGGGATATAAGCTTCAATAATATATTGATGTCATTTGCCAAAATTAACCGGGCGCCACACTGTTTGCCCGGATTTTAACTATCACGACTATTGATGACATCTGACCCAGATAGTACCGTACAATTGAAATGTACATTTTTATAAAGACTTATTATTAACCTCGAGTGATTGGTTTTCGGACGCTTAAGACACACATCAATATTGACAATATACTTGTTTGAAAATTAACAAGAAGACATAGTCATCAACATCCCCTGCCTGACCCAAGAAATTGGAACAAGAGCAATAATTCGAGAAGAAATAATTGTGCACTACTCATTTTCTTTCTATCAAGGTATGTACCGGTATGCCCTCAAGCAACACACAAAATTTGGTTATCCTATCTGAAACAGTTTCTAGGAAAAGCTGTCCCCTTTGGAGATACGATGAACAAAGTCCAAAAATACGGAACAAGGGCAATAACTCCGGAAAATATAATTGCACGCTTCTCATTTTCGAACTCCATCAAGGTATTTATGCCCTCAAGCATCACACCAAATTTGGTTCTCATATCTGAAATAGTTTCTGAGAAAAGCCGTCCCCTTTGGAGATACCATGAACAAAGTCCAAAAATATAGAACAAGGGCAATAACTCCGGAAAATATAATTGCACGCTTCTAATTTTAGAACTCCATCAAGGTATTTATGCCCTCAAGCAACACACAAAATTTGGTTATCCTATCTTAAATAGTTTCTGAGAAAAACTGTCCCCTTTGAAGATACCATGAACAAAGTCCAAAAATACGGAACAAGGGCAATAACTCCGGAAAATATAATTGTACGCTTCTAATTTTCGAACTCCATCAAGGTATTTATGCCATCAAGCAACACACCAAATTTGGTTATCCTATCTTAAATAATTTCTGAGAAAATCTGTCCCCTTTATCTCGGACGGACGGACGGACACACGAACGCACGGAGCCCAAACCTATCCCCCTTCCACTTCGTGGCGGGGGATAATAAATACATGTCACCTATTTTTCCATATGAGCTTTTTCTAAAATGAATTGGAGACAATTTGTCGGGGAAAATGTTGTGATTACTATCTTGTCTCATTTAGTGAGTACATCCGGAATTTCGACAGTCAGTGAGCGTATGCCATTTTCGGACATCTGATTGGTCGATATCAAAAAGGGATATCCCAAGCTATTTATGTAACTTCCGTTGACCAAGAATATAACAAAAACGCAAAGACAACGTAGAAAATTTGTCGGCAGCCGGTAAAACTTGTTTGAATGATCAAATTGTCGACTTTTTCATAACATGCAAAAAGTAGTTCAGGATAGAGATAGATTTTAAGCTTAAGAGTGAAGTTTGTATGATATTACAAATCTAAGGAAGTTTCACACGAAACAAGTTATCTAACCGCTAGTAGAGACCTCTCCTTTGTATTGATGATGTCACATGGCTACAAATATCATGAAAAACTACGCGAATGTGAGCTGTCCGAAAACCAAGTGCGTCCGAAAACCAAGTACTCAACGATAAAAAAGGTTTGATGAAACTTTCATAATTTTGTGTTATGTTGTTTCGGCACAGCCAATCGTAACGTTGTGTTAGGTGCACAATTATTGATTACGCCAGAATACATCAACATTGTTTACTGTTTAGGCACAAATTTCATCACTAATTTACTAACTGGCCATTACAGTAAAGCATTGAAATGTAATTGACAAACCCCAGAATGTAATTATCAAAACGTAGAGTTGAATTTTTCCTTATCTTAAGATGCTCATAAAAGGAAGAGACAAACAAATTATTTTTTTTATTTTAAGATAAAAATAACCTTGAACGAAGGGAGATAACTAAAAAGAAACAGTAAACTTGACAGCATCTAATATTAAGATATATTATATGTATAACGTCCCCCAAATTGAAACTACTCATTTTGAGAAAACTGTTAACATACCTTTTTCAGTTGATAGCTCCTTCCCAAGCAATCTATTCATTCGATTTTCAGAGTTTTGAAGAATTTTCCTTCTTCTTGCTTCACGTCTTTTCTCCGCTAGATCCGCCATCTTTGTTGTACTGTGGCTAAAGTTTCGTACTCTATGTGTAGCATCTTTTATCCGTGTCATTTAATGCGATTGATATCATGGTGAATTTTCTCATCTATATATAAATTCTTTTCAAAATATTTATAATTATTTCATGCTTTAAAATTTATAATCAAATAATGTACGGAACAATGCCTTCTAACATATCATTGTTTACTTCCTGTCACCTTTCGGGATTTGACAGAAGTCACAGCTGATGTGACTGCTTGCCAATTACAAACAGTGAAAAATGTTAAAATCGAGCTATTCTGTCAATTATTTCGATATATTCCACAATGAACATTCCATCTATTATTCAGCACATTTAGGCAACTTAATTTCTAGCAAATAAACTGCAACAAATGCACTACGACTGAATCAGTGAAAGAAAAAACAGATGGGGATTTTGTTGGTTTCTTTTTCAAAAGCACAATGTCAACTCAGTCTACCGCCCAAAATATCGAAGTGATACTGAAAACATTTGTATCTGGAGGTAAGAACTATTCTTATTTGATTAGTCAAGCCAGATGAATCAACAGGATGATTAATTTATTACAGCTATACAGAAAAATAAATTATTCCTGAAATAAAAGATAATTTACAAATTTTTTCCTAAATAATTCATAATTGGCACTATTTTGTGACCCCACCTTTGAACTGACCTTTACCTTTGCGCACATCCGGGTCACTGCGCGCAGCCTTTCTCACTTGGTAGTTAAACCTCACATGAGGAGGTAGTTGTTTGTACTTAAAAGGATAAAAGCAGGTTTGCTCATCAACGCAAGGCTTCTGACCAGCTATCATCATGAAATGGGAAAAGAGATTGTCATGGCAAGCAATGTTTCACAATCTACAGATTGAATTCTTTTATAGATAAATAATAATGAATGATGTTGACAAAATAGTTTTGTACAAAATACCAAAAATTTTAATTAATGGCTCTTCAATGGAAGGAGAAGCTAAGTCATGACAATCTCATCCTGTCCCACTGGGTAAAACGTATGTACGCTTCATTCCACTTTCATACCCTAGGTTACAACCCCACTTAATAGTGCATGAAGTGACATTTGATCCAGCCAATCAAATAGATTTCTCGCGATGGTTATCAATAAAATTGCAGCCAACAACAGATGACCTTTCAAACTGCAGTTGACTTTCACTCTTCTGAAAAATACCAAAGTTCTTAGAATACCGAGCTGAAATGGAATGGGGTTTTTTCCTGTCAAGTTATCGCAGATTGAGGTACTTGACCACCTGTATGCTGGTGGAGATGTTTTCGTATCCATGAAAAGAAGGATGGCAAGCCTGCGAGTTTAAATATTGGTGACTTGCCTTTCAAGCGCTGTCATTGGTTGTCTATTTTTAGATAGTGCTTAGGTCAACCATTATAGGTCACATTGCCATGGTTTATGGATCCTTTTCTTGCCAAATCTACACTCTTACCAACTGAGCTACCAAGTAACACGACATTATAGTTGATTGTTTGTCAGTATGAAACAGGTAGCGCATGCAACTCCCGTACACGGCATGTGCTCTCTTCACATGACAACTGATCACAATAGTAAATACCATTGAATCCGTAAGTTTTTATGCCCCTGTTATGCCCCTGAATCGGAGATTCCGGGGGTATATTGTTTTTCACCTGTCAGTCTGTCTGTCCATCCATCCGTCTGTCCGTCCGTGTGTTTGTCCACAAAAACTTTAACCTTGGCCATAACTTTGGATTGCTCAGAGCTGGGGCTTTCATACTTGGCATGTGCATACCTTGTGATGAGACCTTTCAGATGAGGTCATCATATTTGACCTTGTGACCTTGACCTTGCCACAGTGGACATCTTAAAAAAACTTTAACCTTGGCCAAAACTTTGGTATATCCGGAGGCATCCGTGTTTAACAAACACATCTTGTTTAAATATTAAATACTCAGTCGCTTCATAAGTAATGGAGTAACCTCAATTTTGAAGACTTGCTGATATTGTGGATCCTTGAGAGATGGTTACATCCTGAGGGCCTTGAGGGTCATGGGATGTAACCGACTCTCAGGGTCCACAATCAGTCTTAGATAGTTTCTTCAGATCTATGCTTTCACATCATCCTTTTAGGAAACATATCAGGGTTTACAATCATTGTAATTCCTCCTAACAGGGTTAACAATTGTCTCCTTAAACAGTCCTGGAGGGACTTACAATGTTATAAGTCCCTTGAACCGGGTGATAAAGAAATGTCGACAATGCTAACCATATGATACGATCTTGAAAAGACTGTCTGAAATGAACTATTATACAGAGGTAGGTTGATAAGTTAGTTCAATACCTCCCCCTCGGTTTTGTTTGGTAAAGAAAGCCCTTTTGTATGGGCCCTCCCCAATTTTCCTCTTTTGAGGGCTTTCTTTGTCAAACAAAATCTCTTGTTTTGTTTTGATCCTTAATATAAAACTGGGCCTGTCTGTAAATGCATAGGTTAGCACAAGGATATTGTTTTCATTATTTAAAGGGGCAGTAGCATGTTTTTTCGCTCAAATAAGTGATGAAATGTATTTGAAAAATAATTTCACCAATAGTAAAACACCCTTCTCTCTACGGAAATCAAGTGTACAAGGTTCAGTAAAGCCATGGAAATCAGTTTTGTAATTCGAAAAGAGAAAATGTGTCCATATGAAAGTGGCAGCCGTGCAATTCTTGCTTCATATGCAACACCGTTATTAGTATTACAACTATGGATAATTGGTTTGTGAAACAAGATGTTTTACCCTCTAAAGTAAATTTAAATGACATAAACTATCATTATAAATGAGAAATTTGAAAAAATAAATTTGGCAAAAAACGTGCTACAGCCCCTTTAAGGAGTTAATTCATTAATAGAAATAGAAGGAGTTTCTTTGTATGGTGACCTTGTTGGTCATATTATCAGTCATCAATTATTGTTTTCCTCATGCAGGTATAGCAGGATGCTGTGCAAAGACAACTGTGGCTCCGCTGGACAGAGTGAAGATTCTCCTGCAGGCTCACAACAAACATTACAAACATCTAGGTCTCTATGATTGATGGAAACATTTCTTAAATGTTCCACTTATACCCAGTACCAAATTTTTATATTATTTAGGTTACTAAGACTCTTTTTCTCTGATGAAAATTACAATTAATTGTTCATTCAAAAAGTGAAATCTACAGATTTGACAATTGCTTTTTAGATGTATTTTCCAGTGTTTATGACTTCATATTCAAATATATGTTTAAATGCTTCTATAATTGTCATCATTATTTTATTGAAACCATACATTAATTACAACAATCATTTTATTATATTATATATATTTCTTTTTTTTGTTGAAAACTTTTCATTTACACTATTTACACTTCTCCTGCCTTTAGACATTTGGGCCCCCAAAATCAGTATTTACTTTTGTCTGACCTAATTTAACAAAACAAAACTATAGAAGAAAACAAAACTTTTTAGTTTCTTACTGAATTTTCAATTCAAAGGTGTATTTTCAACGCTACGACATATGGTACACAAGGAAGGCTTCCTGGGATTGTACAAAGGAAATGGAGTGCAAATGCTGAGGATATTTCCATATGCTGCTATACAGTTTATGTCATATGAGCAGTACAAGAAGGTAGGATCAGTTCCTGTATTAACACGAGTGTATCTTATCATATTCTCAAATTAATAAAGAATAAATAAGATGATGTCTTTATTATGCACAGTTCTCTAATCTCCAGTGATAGATTCAGAAAGAACCATTTCATCACATTCTTGAATTTTTTCTTGGATTTTTTTTATGCACATCATGTACAGTTCATCAATTATGGATTCAGAAAGCAGCATTATATATATAACAATAAATTAATAGCAATTGCTTTGCATGGACTTTATTCGCTGAACACTTACACAGAAATTCAGTTCATTCAAAAACTTAATTTGTGATGTCACATCATATTTAGCCACGGCCCCATGATGTGAGGTTCATGGCCAGTTGCGTTGTTGATTTTCATTTGCTAATGAACGAGTTGTAGGTGGGATTTGAAGAGTCATAAATATACTTTAAACATTGATACATGGTTAGGTTATAGAATGAAGTTGTCTAAGCAGGTTTTAATATAAGGGTTTTTTTGCATATAATATTCGTTATATCAGTCAGGTGCTTTTAAGTTTTTAGCTTATCAGGCCTGAAGGGCTTATGGCATAGTATGGCATCCGTCTGTCCATTCCTCCGTCTGTCCATAAACTTATTACATTTTTTATTTCTTCTTCAGAACCACTGACTTTAGACAGCTGAAATCTTGTTTCAGACTCTCTAGGCAATATATTGTAGATTTGGTGACCCTGTGGCCCCAAATAATCCCACAAAAAACTGTTTGAATCTTCTCCAGAATGAAATGGCCTGGAAATCTGAACTACATCATGGACTTCAGCCTTAAAGGGGCAGTAGCACGTTTTTTCGCTCAAATAAGTCGATGAAATGTAATTGAAAAATAATTTTACTAATAGAAAAACACCCTTCTCTCTTCGGAAAATATAGTTTAAAATGAGTGTACATGGCTCAGTTAAGTCATGGGAATCGTTTTTGTCATTAGAAATAATAAAATGTGTTCACAATAAAATGGCCGCCATGCAATTTTTGCTTTATACGCAACACCGTTATTACTACTACTGATAATTGGTTCGTGTAGTAAGATGTTTTACCTTCTGAAGTAAATATAAATGACATAAACTATCATTATAAATGGAAAATTTGAAAAAATAAAATTTGCAAAAAACGTGCTACTGCCCCTTTAAAATGCTGATGTTGCCAATGTGGATTATAAATTATAGATTTGTTAACCCTCTGACAACTAACGCCTGTTGAGCTACAGAGCCAATGGCTCTATTTTTTCCACCGCTGATGTGTCAGTGATGCTGAAGCATGATGACAAAGTTTTTCTTATAATCGTATGCTATTGATAGTATCGTAGGATGTATGTAAATGCTGTGGTCATATCACTTACCGGTATATGATATAGGATATCACTTATATGATATATGATATATACATGTTTCAGATCATGAAATCATTTGGAACCTCCCCTCATATTGTGAAGCTGATATCAGGATCACTTGCAGGTAGTTTTTAATGAGTTTAATCTAATGATAATCATAAGGAAAGGGAATGTAAACAAGTTTTAATTACTAGTTGCTTGACTTTGTTTTCGTTGAGGTGAGATATTTAGTACCAATGATTAATTTAATAAACTAGGTGAGTACAAGTTCAAACCCTGAAAACATAAGCTATAACATGTTCAAGGATGACATTGAAGTTTATATATATATATATACACATATGCACATGTGCACATACAATTTTTTTTTTCACAACCAACATGTCTGCATGAAGTCCTGTCTTTACACCTTGGAGGTACAGTCTCAATTAGTTTGCTACATCATCTTATTATTTTATTTATAGGTCTGACATCAGTGTTGTTCACATACCCATTGGATATGATCCGAGCACGGTTAGCGTTCCAAGTAAAGGGAGAGCACATATACCTTGGGTTGGCCCACACCTACAGGTGCATCGTGGATCTGGAGGGGGGCTTCCGGGCCTTGTACAGAGGTATTGTCCCCTCGGTGCTTGGCATGGCTCCTTATGCAGGTGAGTGATGTTACATTGTCAATTGCTTTAAGTGAGTGAGTTTAACGCCACTTGGTCTTTTTTGCAGCCATTAGCGGCGGTCAATTGCTTTGAGAAGAAAGTTTAGTGTTAGGATAAATGGATATATTAAGTATTTTGGGGGATATTTTTAACTATACTCAAGTTTTGAAAATATTTTCCTTGATTTGACAATTGCAATCAAGTTGAGTATAAACGGTTTCATAATATAACTTTTTTTGACCTGTTCATATTACTACATATGTACTATATGGTCATATTCTGGTTGCCTTAAAAATGTGATCTAATGGTGGGTGATTGTTATTTGTCTGATGTGCAAATCCAGCCAGCATTTCACCACAAGGTGTTAATGAATGTAAGCATGATCCTTTTGCACTGTCAAGTCTTAGGGAGTTTTGTGCATGTCAATCACCAAGACAATATCCTGTTGCTAAAATATTGACCCGGCTTACAATTATTCTTACAGGTCTCTCTTTCTTCAGTTTTGAGACACTAAAGAACATGTGTCTAGAAAAGTTTCCGGACGAGCTCGGTTCGCCGTGTCCTCAGAACACAGGAGGCCTCGTCCTCACCATCCCAGCACGACTCATATGTGGGGGGCTTGCAGGAGCTATAGCTCAGACCGTGTCGTAAGTGGAGATTTCCTCTCTGATATAAAAATTATATAAGTGTCTTGAAACTCATTTGTAAGTGTGATATATTAGTGGCTGATCCTGGTGGTGTCACAGTCCCATTAAAATTTCTGCATTCTAATGGTAAACACACCCCTCCCCAACTCAGTCGCATTAAAATTTCTGCAATCTAATGGTAAACACACCCCTCCCCACCTCAGTCTCATTAAAATTTCTGCAATCTAATGGTAAACACACCCCTCCCCAACTCAGTCCCATTAAAATTTCTGCAATCTAATGGTAAACACACCCCTCCCTACCTCAGTCCCATTAAAATTTCTGCAATCTAATGGTAAACACACCCCTCCCCACCTCAGTCCCATTAAAATTTCTGCAATCTAATGGTAAACACACCCCTCCCTACCTCAGTCCCATTAAAATTTCTGCAATCTAATGGTAAACACACCCCTCCCCAACTCAGTCCCATTAAAATTTCTGCAATCTAATGGTAAACACACCCCTCCCCACCTCAGTCCCATTAAAATTTCTGCAATCTAATGGTAAACACACCCCTCCCCAACTCAGTCCCATTAAAATTTCTGCAATCTAATAGTAAACACACCCCTCCACACCTCAGTCCCATTAAAATTTCTGCAATCTAATGGTAAACACACCCCTCCCCACCTCAGTCCCATTAACATTTCTGCAATCTTATGGTAAACACACCCCTCCCCACCTCAGTCCCATTAAAATTTCTGCAATCTAATGGTAAACACACCCCTCCCCACCTCAGTCCCATTAAAATTTCTGCAATCTAATGGTAAACACACCCCTCCCCAACTCAGTCCCATTAAAATTTCTGCAATCTAATAGTAAACACACCCCTCCTCACCTCAGTCCCATTAAAATTTCTGCAATCTAATGGTAAACACACCCCTCCCCACCTCAGTCCCATTAACATTTCTGCAATCTTATGGTAAACACACCCCTCCCCACCTCAGTCCCATTAACATTTCTGCAATCTAATGGTAAACACACCCCTCCCCAACTCAGTCCCATTAAAATTTCTGCAATCTAATGGTAAACACACCCCTCCCCACCTCAGTCCCATTAAAATTTCTGCAATCTAATGGTAAACACACCCCTCCCCAACTCAGTCCCATTAAAATTTCTGCAATCTAATAGTAAACACACCCCTCCTCACCTCAGTCCCATTAAAATTTCTGCAATCTAATGGTAAACACACCCCTCCCCACCTCAGTCCCATTAAAATTTCTGCAATCTAATGGTAAACACACCCCTCCCAATCCCCTTTACGCGATGGAAACCAACCTTTGATTATTCCTGGATCTGTCCTATGGATACCATATTTAAACACTCAGAACTCTTACTGATTAATAGTTATGCTATACAAAAGGCTGATTGTAGTCCCATTCAGTACGGTGGTCAAGTGCTTTAGTGAGAAAGATAATGTTTGTACTTCACACTTATCTTTGAGATCATGTAATACTTACTTGTGTTATGGTACACTTTCATGTTATGTTAAATGCATACTTTAATGAAAAATGATTCATTGAAACAGCTAATGCAAGTAAATTCAAAACTTGACAACAGCAAGAGACACTGAAAATAATTATTTATATTCAATTTCTAGTGAGCCATGTATACGAATTGACCTTTGTACAATGGCTAATTCTTCCTCTTACTTCCAGTTATCCTTTGGATGTTGTTCGACGACGTCTTCAAGTGTCAATCATGCTACCAGATGCCCACAAATACAACGGGTAAGGGAGAAATGTGTTTGATATTAGATATAAGATGGCAACTGAATATAAAATATAAACCATTTAAAAAACAAGGTTGTATGAGATAATATATTTTGAAACAGAGGTTGATATTTTAAAACAAAAACATTTCGATATTCAAGAGGTCTTATTGTATCCCCATTGTAATCATGGCTTATCCTTGTGGATGACTACACCGCTGTATACATAATATTGCAGCGGGTGGCCCAGTGTGCTGTATGCGGTCTATAAGGAAGATGGAATATGGAGGGGACTCTATAGAGGTCTCTCCGTCAACTATCTACGGGTCATGCCGATGGTAGCCGTCTCGTTCAGTACGTACGAGAGCACTAAGAGGATGCTGGGACTTGACACTGGCGCTGACAGATGATGTGAGAGGGTCGTAGATATCAGTTTAAGATGTGCAACAAAGCTTTCAACTTCACCTGAAAGTCGTAACTTACGGTAGTGTCCATCACAGGTAATTGCATTTCATTAACTTCTGTGCTAGTGTAGCAACGCTAAATATGAAGTTCAATGCATGAAATGCACCATGGCTTAAATTAACCAATGATGATGAGACTTGTGCGAGTTATGACTGTCAGGGGAGGTTGCATAGCTGTTTTATTCCAGGGTCTTGAAGCAGGATTGTCATAGCATTTGGTTGTGTTTCAAAATATAGATAAAAAGTCTGAGTGGTAGTAAAATATGAAGCATATATTTGTTTGAGACTTGATACAGGGTCCGACAGATGATGAGTGTTCAGTTTAGATTTTGTTGAGTTATAAGATTAAACACTATATGCATTGATGACTTCAGTTAAAACCTTTCTTGATACATATGAGAATGTCATCCATTGCAATGATCAAGAAATTTGGTTTTATTAGAAAAATCATCAAGATTATGATACCGGGATCAGCCATGAGCATCAAATATAATATAGGAGTATGTTGTACTATTACTTCATTTATCATTTGTGTTCAGGATAAAGACATGGTTCTTTTGAATGCTGTTCTAATTTCATGACTAAAAGATAAGCCTTCAAAATATAGGCTTTATCGATCCTTGACAAAATAGCATTGCAGAAGTTGCACTGAGTGGGTTTGGTTTGAAGAATAGACAAATAAGTTGAGAATTGCTAAATGGCTTTGTTTCTTTTAGGTTTATCTAAGCATATTTAATGATACAGCTAAATTACTCAACTGTACATTCTTCTGTTACATTATCTACATAGTATAATGTATATTATGTGCCTTGTTCAAAAGGTTGTGTAATATAGATATTTAAGGTATCATATGCTTTTATTCCAATGTTTTTAGGGTGTTATATTTCTCTTGTCTATACAATTTAAACTTTTCTTTATCTCTGTTTAAATTACTAAAGCAATATGTGTTCATCAAACGGTGATGTGTATAAGATGCATAATCTGCTAAAGCTAAAGTGTTACAAAGTTTAGGACTTTATGATCAAGTAATGAAACTCAGATACAAAGAAATAACATTACAAATAACTGTCTCAGTAAGTTACCCGTGAGGATATTTGTAATAACAAATGTTAAATGCACTTGTTGTTTCAAATTAATGTGAAAAAATAGATTGTCTCAATGTATTAATGCTACTATTTTGTATAACCATAAACCACTATTATGCTCATAAACCACTCGTAGAAAAATTGGTTTATTTTAAAAATGTAATGTTAATATCAACATTGTAATATTAACAAAATGCTACATAGATCCCCTAACGATATATCCTTACTTTAGTTTAAATTTTTTTTAACTAATTTAATTCAGCGCTGCTGATTGGCGCCTAGCTCTCAGGTTATGGGTGGCATCCAACAAGGGATGATCCCAACAATGTAGCATTTGAGTATCAAACTCACATTTATTTCTAGCTTTAATGCATTATAAGAAAACATAAAAACCAAACTGAGGATGAGATCATCCTGGATACATCGGGTAAGAATTTTATTTTCTCTGACATGTTGCCATATATAAGACAAAAGATAAGGTAATACTTTATTACCTGAAAGGGAATTCTTTTTACATTCACAGAGTCATAAAAGTAACCATATACAACCATTGAAGAACAACACACACATAAAATACTTGTATCGTACATGTATATGTTTTGTCCATGTTGCTTTTGTAACGATCCTGCTGGCAGGGTAAAATGGTTTTAGTTCATCCTTATGTCTCTTTTAGTTTAAGTTTATTTTCTTTACCTTTAACACAATGTGTTATTTTAATTTACTTAATCATGATGTTTAACTGTATTATGAACAAATAGTATACAGTTTAAGTTGAATCAGCCTCTACATGAATGGTTGTCATCTAAGATTTAAAGAAGATCACGATTGAGAATATTGATAAAAATAAGTTCCAATGTAAATTTCTTGTACAACTTACATTAAAATTGTTCAATTTATCTATAAGGGAAAAATATGGCTATTTATTATATTCTGAAGAGTATTCTGAGGAAATGTCCCTCAAAATAATATAGGGATGTTTTCAAGTAGACCCTGACCACAAACTTCTAAATCTTCAAAAGGACTGCATTTTAATTTGAGAGTCTCAAATTTAGAAAAGAAACATTTTTAAAAATGTGAATAATGCCATAAATATACTACCTCATGTTACAGGTAGGAATATTGTAGATTGTGGTTTATTAGAGAATCATTGTGTCGTGAGTTTGTTCTGATCTCATGGCTGTGTATTTGGGACTTCTAGATAATATAGTGTTATGAAAGGTGCTGATTGGTTGCTGTGTATGTTTAAAGTTGATAACCGAGTGTGATATAATCATGTCTGATGTAAATATTGTTTTGTAATGAAAAATACGTACTCTTCATATGGCTAAGTGTTGAACTAGCTTTTAAATGTATTTTACATTCTTTTTCTTAAAAAATTTAAATGGGAGCTAAATTTCTTAAAATTCTTTGACATTATAAACTTAAAAATCAGGAAAAATTTGTCTAGATAAAAATTTTCTTTATTGTGAACATTCCGAAATGTTTTGGAATAAATGCTGCTTCCTTAATCAGGTGGAATTTTTGCATCTTTCTATATTTAAAGTCTGAAGTAAATTATGAACAGCTATGGCTATGACTTACAAAGAAGGTGTAGTTTATGTGTGATCAGTATGCACGAACCAGTGGCTCTTTGTTATTAAACTAACAAGTACCTATACCAGATATCTATCTATGCTTTATCATTACATGTTGTCTCCATTCATCTGCGTTGAGCTTTGTAACCCAACATTAGGTGAACCAGGAAACAAATAGCTTCCTTATCCTCATGTTGAATTTGATGTCATCTCAGCATCTCAGCATTATCATATATATATTCAGAAAGCCTTTACCAAAGGAAGAGATCACTTTATCATTTTTCATTAGGCCCTAACCTTGTGTTGGATTTGATTAGGTAAATATGTTTTTCAAATGGCTTCTTTTTATGTTTTTAATGACATTTTAGGATCCAAAATTTTGTTTTTTATCTAAACTTGGATAACAGTACAAACTGGTAATACAGTATATACTGAAATGAAAGTATTTGAAGCTTCTGTTACCATCATTATGCTTTTAATGAAACTCTGTAAGGGGGGCCACAGGCCCATCATACATGTAAATATACAACAAGTTTATAATATTTTCTCCTAATGTAAGCTTCAGACTTCCTAAGAAACCATACTAATATGTGCAATGTTGATTGTGTTGATGTTGACCAATTATTATTTTATATGCTGTTATGATGTATATAAAAGGGCCAAATTCTTTGTAATAATCTTAATTCTTAAAACTCTGTGTGTGTTTTTTTTTTTAAGATTTGAGTTCATAACACAGAACTTTGCCTTTTATGTTGAATAGTTAAAGCCTTGTCTTTCACATACACATGTATATTTGTTAGAATTGAATGATATACTTATGTGTATTAATGTTAACTTTCATATGCTGAAAATTTGTATAAATGTATTAACAAACCTAAGCTAAATAGGGGTCTGGGCCCAGAATTTTGAAGCTATCTTAGTGCTAAGTTAGTCATGAACTAATGTTCATGCCAGTGTATGAAATAAGGCCTGTCCTAGCTTAAATTTACCATGAAAATGTACAAAATCATAGTTTCCATGTGGTTACGTTTCGGCTTTTTTCATACACTGTTACTGTATTGTATTTACAGCTGTTGGATAGCTTTGAAAATATAGGTCCTGGAGCTTAAACTTTCAACACAAATCAATCAATGCTAGATTTCAAAATAATAATGTAACATTTTATTAGAGACATAGTGAGTATTTCTTGAACAACTGCTGTAGTCCCGCTCCCTAATGTCGGTTGGAAGTTGATGTTATTACAGTAAATATTCTTTTTTATATCTACTTATCTACAATTTAATGTAAATGTTGCATGTCAGATGTACCGTTTATGTTCACTGTATGTGTTTGTTTAGAATTTCAGAGTTTCTATGTTAGATAAACAAAATATCATTTTAAAACTCATATTTCTTTGACATATCAATTCTGTGCATTCCTTGTTTTGTCTTTTTCAATAGGTTTAGACTGGAAAAGTATCAATTCAAATGTGCAAATTTAAGTCATAAGGGTTAACTTAATGTGTGAAACTTTGATTTAAAAATTTGGAAAAGATGGAATAATCTTCACATCATCTACAAATCATGTTCCATAGTTTGTATTTTACCATAGTAACAATGTGTAAAAAACAGATAGAATATAATAAACATCAACTTTTGAAATATTGTTGAAGGATTGTATAGCATAGTGATGATTGGTGCTTTCTAGAACCAGGTTTGATCAGGTATCTGATGCTTTGTATAATATGATAATATTAATATTTCATACAGAATAAATACAGATGTAGGTATCTGATGCTTTGTATAATATAATAATATTAATATTTCATACAGAATAAATACAGATCTTTGTATAATATAATAATATTAATATTTCATACAGAATAAATACAGATGTAGGTATCTGATTCTTTGTATAATATAATAATATTAATATTTCATACAGAATAAATACAGATGTAGGCCAACCTTTATATCAGTCGTTACTAAAATAAAAAATGAATATGAATGTATTACTGTTATATTATATCTGCAGAAGCAGATATATTCCTGGTGTCACTATCCTAAGGCTGAAAAACTCTGCAAGCTAAAGGGTCCGAATGTTCCGCACGTTGGCTAAAAGGGGTAAAATATAATATTGTTTAAGCCACTGGTCAAAGCCAAACAATTCCTTTTCTTGACAAACTATGATTCCTGTAAATGGGCAACACAGCATTGTTACACACTAAGTCATTCAACTAGTGTAGGTTCAACTTATAGTCTTCCTCTGTAGGCAGTCTCATTAAAATCAGACCATTATTATTAAATTGTGGAACAAAGTGCAACTAATTACAATCTGGTTTAAATGAAACTTACCTACCGGGTAGTAGGTAAATAACATATCAACACAAATAAGACATAACCACAATATCCCTACATTTGGCTGCAATATTTTATGTAGTTCTAAAATACTGAAACAGTATATACTATTTGCACCATCATATTAATGAGATCCTATGTATTATAAATTGCTTGATCTTGCCAACTGAAGAGCAATGATATATCAAGATTATGTTATTATTCTCTGAAGTTTGATTTCTAATAATCAGAGGGAAAATAGTATACATGTATTGAGATTATAGAACCTAAAAATGCTGCTCAAATATAGTATAACATAAATATGTAGATCTTTTTTACAAAATGAACTATATGTGATATACACTATAAAGATAATTTTATCTCATAAAATTATACAGAGGTTCAATGAGATAGCCATTTACTTTAGAAATATGCATTTAATGAGTAGTCAAACTACCTACATGATAATAATATATGATAATGGTATATAGTTACCCGGTATATGTTTTTACAATATATCTGTGGTAGTGTTGCAATGTGATATGTACTCAAGTACCTAATTTTACCTAATTAAAACATTGCAAGTACATTGTAATAGATAAATATCCATTTATGATAGATTTTACTTGACAAGTGATAAATAAAATATATGTAATTATGAAAACTTGAGAATTTCATATGAATCTGATAATAAAGCATGACTATGATATATATACACTTGTAAATTAATTAAGCAACACTGTAGTTTGTAAACTGAAATATTGTGCTCTGAGATTGTTAGAATAAATTTAACAATTTTAACACCCAGACATAACAATTGGTTACTTGGCGACTCACCACTGAAATAAAAATCCACCATATGAAAAATTAATGAAAATAAGAGGAAAAATGTGAAGGTAGTGCATTTTTACCTAAAATAACTATTGTCCTAGAAGAGAAACTACACTTCAACAACTTTTTTTATACCAAGTTGACATTCACACACCAAAACATCTTTTATCATGCATGATAAGAAGCTAGACCGGCCCAGCCCCTTTTTAACGATAATTGAAAAATGCCTACAACCATATACTCTGCATAAATTTTTAGATTATTTAGTTCAATCTGTTCATTAAAAATTTCTACTCACTTTAGCTAAGCCAATACCGTAAGAAGTGACCGTATTTGTAAGAAGTGACCGTATTTGTTCATTACGACAAGTTAATTTTAATTGACAGTTTCATTATTTTGTGAGTTTGAAGGAGCATACTGCTTTAACAAGTTTTTTGTTGAAAAGTCAGTTAGTAAAGTGTAATCATTTCACTTGAAAGAATGACAATAATCATTTTACAGCAACAAATATTTACTTTCATTTCATTTCATAATGGAACTTGAATTTTGACACCAAAATACACAATTGTTGTAACAGCGTCCAAAAGACAGTGACCTTTGGTTTCAACATTGCTAAATGTTTGGTCTACCTAAAATCACACTAACTGTTGTCCTGACATATTAATTGTCTTCTTTCAAATCAGAATGATTTTGCTGTTTAATAAATTGGGTGTTGCTATGTTAATTTCCGAGTGTATAATTCAAATGAAGCATACACGAACTCAACATCTACTTTAATTTCTGAACTACAACATCGCAACTTTGACTTGTGCCTGAAAACATTTGTTTTGTTGACAAGTTGGAAAACAATATTATGAAATATTTTCAATCACTTTTAAATATTCATTATTTCAGAACTATTGAATTACCATATGAAAACAAATAATTCATATTGCATGTCCTTTGAATAAGTAGCCTAAGAAATGCATTGTTTGCAAATGATGAATACCCCATAAATAAGGTAACATCAAAACCAAAAAAATTATTTAATTGTAACATTTTATTTGTTTTAGTTACGTTTTTAATATCATTTTGTATTTTAAGGTATTTTAGAAGGTTGGTAATAAATAAATAAATGTTTGGTTTTATTTAGTTATTTTTTAAATAAAATAATATATACCAAAGTCATTGACATTGTCAATGGAAATATTCAGAAGGCTGTACATGTTTGTTCAATTCATAATATATATTATGCTATATCTTATATGACAAATATTGAAGCTGTGTTGTTTTCCAGGAAAAGCCTGTTGTAAGGCTTTCAATATCAATGAATTGTTTGTAATAAAGATTTCTCGTTTGAATTAAGCATTACCTTTTGTGTTTGAGTTGGTCAAAATCCACTGATAACAATTTAAGGAAAATGAAGAAATGCTACTACTTATCTGGGTGCAGAGGTACAGTGTATACAGAGGTAGCGTGTATACAGAGGTACAGTGTGTATACAGAGGTACAGTGTATACAGAGGTACAGTGTATACAGAGGTACAGTGTATACAGATGTGCAGTGTATACTGAGGTACAGTGTATACAGATGTGCAGTGTATACAGAGGTACCGTGTATACAGATGTGCAGTGTATACAGAGGTACCGTGTATACAGAGGTACAGTGTATACAGAGGTACAGTGTATACAGAGGTACAGTGTATACAGAGGTACCGTGTATACAGAGGTACAGTGTATACAGAGGTACCGTGTATACAGAGGTACAGTGTATACAGAGGTACAGTGTATACAGAGGTACAGTGTATACAGAGGTGCAGTGTATACAGAGGTGCAGTGTATACAGAGGTACAGTGTATACAGAGGTGCAGTGTATACAGAGGTACCGTGTATACAGAGGTACCGTGTATACAGAGGTACAGTGTATACAGAGGTACAGTGTATACAGAGGCAGTGTATACAGAGGTGCAGTGTATACAGAGGTACAGTGTATACAGAGGTACAGTGTATACAGAGGTGCAGTGTATACAGAGGTGCAGTGTATACAGAGGTACAGTGTATACAGAGGCAGTGTATACAGAGGTGCAGTGTATACAGAGGTGCAGTGTATACAGAGGTACAGTGTATACAGAGGTGCAGTGTATACAGAGGTACAGTGTATACAGAGGTACAGTGTATACAGAGGTACAGTGTATACAGAGGCAGTGTATACAGAGGTACTGTGTATACAGAGGTACAGAGGTACAGTGTATGCGCTGCATCTTGCCACTTTATGTTAAATTTCTGCGAAACTGTCTTCACTTGGTGTAGTATGATTAAAATCTAAAATTTGCAAAATAATGCATCTACCAGAATACGAACAGGTTCTGTAGATTTCTCGCCGCAAGTTTTGTGAGGAAACCTCCGAATGGTATGAGTTTGTATGTAACCAGGTAAAAGCACTATTTTTCATTTTTTATTCTTCGGAAAACCATCGATTTTAATCAGACTGCACTTGGTGTGTCATGATTTGCATATTCAAGGTATACAATGCCTGCAACATGATGAAATGTACAATCTATCTCATCATGAGAAAGATGTTCCGCTCTTATCCCAATGAGGAGCACGAAATGCACGCGCAGCACGATGGAATGAGCAAGTGTTCTCGACTTCAGGTGAGTGTAAGATGGTTCGGTTCTAGATCCTTCAGTTGTGTTTTCTTTGTCTCTGCTCAATGCCGTTAGGGTATTGGTTAACATGATGAGTTTTCTTTCAAAATAATAGCAGTGCTCATCTACTAACTCAAAACTGATGACCTAAACCAAGAAATGTTCTGAATGTAAACGTTTCTAAGAAACAAATTGGTTTTACGTCTTTATTTTGAGATCATTATTGACAGTTACATGTAGATAAGCGCGAGTATTTGACATTTCATGATATGGACATTGAGTAAAATACATGAGAGAAGTGTTATATTATCCACGTAAATATACCGCAGAGTTCTCTAAACGTTTATTTACAAACAAATACAAATACACCACATGCAACATGAAAAAATACTTTACGATCACTGGCCTGTATGATATAAGCAAATTAATGTCACGCGTACTGTCAAATCTAGACAAATGTATTATCCATGCTACGATACTGCAATTAATATATAATCGACTTTATTCTGCATAACTTAATGTACAGGAGTTTTGTTCTTTTATATTCCAATGATCAAATATTTTTTTGTCGAGTCAGTATGATAAAACTCTCATGTTTGTTGTTTGATAAGGAAGATCTAGAATTCAATGAACAAGCTATGTTCATATCCAATTACGGTTTTGGTAAGAGCGTATGATAAACTGTGATAGTTTGGCTTTTGTGTTGGTCAACTTTATAGAAAAGGTGTATGTTAAGTTAAGTCATGAACTGAAGTAATTGTAAATTTCAAAATTCGTACCCGTTTTAGTTTCTTTTTAATTGTAGGCAAGATAATCAATTTCTCTACTGTATATTTTCTGGATAAACCATCAGTTATCAAGAGTAACAAACCTATAGATAGGATAAGTTGATGTTTTAAAAAAAAAAATTCTGGTTCTCGTATGTATAAGAAAAAAAGGAATTTTCAGTTAAGAATCAATTTCACATATACGAAAATGTAGACACATTCCAAATCAATAGATATGTCGGATTAGTACGTCGTTCCCATATCAGTTTAATGGAGCACATGCGTTTCGTCACTTGAATTCATGTCATAAAGTCTTTGGAATATTATAGAAGCTTTGGTTAAATAATATACACTGGAGAACAGATTTCAGCATAGCTTCACAAGAATAGAAATGCAAAATGCTCTGTGACGCCTTCCCCAAAGGAGACACAACTACGCGTATATTGATAACAAGAAGAATGCATAGCATATAAACTTTTGGCGTTATGGTTACTTTTCAGGTGGGATAAACATCAACTGTGTGATTCAATTATTCATTAATATCCTTTAGATATCATATTTGTAATATGTTTTACATACGCCTGCAGCGTATTGCTTTGTTGTGTCGCAAATTGTATGCAGGCCAGGAACTATTTTCAAAATAACTACATGTTTATCAACTATCACAGAATCATCATGTTTCATGCATTCTTCAGTTTTGTGTATGTGAATATGATATTGGGTTCCCAACTCATCACATAGTTTCCATGATTGTTTTTTTAAGTACGAAGAATTGTTTAATGATTACCATTTACCATGGTCTACCACTAATATTCCATGCAGTAAAACAGGCAAACTAAACTATTGATATTCTAAGTTTCTACTTCACTTAAAATTTAAATTATCCCCTCTTTGGCACATTGTATTGCACCAAAATCTAGAAGCACCAACTATTAGAAAGTCGAATAAATATGATGATACATATATAGTGTACATATACATATATTTTGCTCTAAGAAAAACTTCTGTTCAACATTTGTGACTCAGATTATTTAGAGTATTTCCACAATCGAATTTATCTGAATTATGTTAAACTGTATATACAGGGAAAATCAAATACTGAAAATTGGAAAAGTACGATGGGAAAGTGCATGGTTCTACGAAAATCAAAACGAAATTTCTTTGTTTCTAGATACGAAATTACAAATTCATGTAGTGTATTTAAATAATTTGTTTTGAAATATACTATTTTTTAAAACAATTTTTTAAAAACATGATTTAGATATATATGTGGCTATTCGTTCTATTTTATCAAACTGAACTCCATATAACAAGAAACATATGTCACAGTCATTGTATCAATATTCAATGACAAATTATACATATTTTTTTATGAAATATAAAATGGAACGGAGTATTTCAGCTAATTGATAAATTTAACATAGCGAATATGAAGTAAAATATATTTAAAACATTTTGACATTGACGATAAGTTGCGACTGTATGTTCAAAGCGTATCAAATAATGATGATACAATTTTGTATTTCATCATAGTAGAATGAAAACAGAAACTGTCGGCTCATCTAAGCTTAAGTAATGCTGTTGATAATATGTGGGATAAATTTACAGCCAATAGTTTTATTCTTAATGAAAAAGAAGTCTGAAGTATACTTATGTGTTGTCTTACAAATCTAAGCTGGCGGTCTTTAAACCTCAGAAAGACCTCATGAGCTCTTTTTGGATTGATTAGTATGTTCTGTCCATGGTTTGAGAAGCTTCTGTTTCTTCACTTGCTCTTCTTCTTGCTGAACCACTGTCCGGCATTTTGTAGCCAGGATGGTCTTCGTTTGGATTTAATCACTGCAACAACACAAGAGGTAGAATTTGTTCTATTTGTCTAAATTTAAGAAAATAAAACAACTACATGTGTATTTATGTCGTACTTCAAAACTGAAAAAGAAAGGCAATCTGTAATTTATAAAATATTAGATATCTTTTATATAACTTCGGAAAATATCCATTACAAGATATGTCACACTTAGGGATTGAATCCCCAATTCCAAAGTGTTATCCCCTTCTTGAGAACGGTTTCGAGTCAACTTTAGACTGAGTCTCATTGTAAACCAAACACTCGTATGAGGTTCAGCATCGAAGTAGCCTACATTGAACCTGGAAGCAAAGGTGTGGTAAGTGAGACTGTGTTACCTGTCTCTATAGCTACGCTACCTAGGCGATGATCAAATCAGAACGTAGTATATGTGAACTTGGAATGACACTGCGATTGACCTTTTGCCCCACGAGATTGATGGAGATGAACCTAAAGCTGCAAACTGGAACTTGCTTTAAACTCAAAACTAGCTTATTTACCTCTGTAATCAACATGGTGCCCCTCTTTGTTAGAACTCCTGGCATTGAAGTCCCCGTATGGAGAGGGCATAGCGGTACCATCCTGATCAAATACATCAGTCTCTGAGATCGACCTCGGTACCCTTACATCGTTGTTAACTTCCGGTTGACCAATCGGACGTCCAATCACGCGCAGCCCGTTAGGATCCGAGATTGGACTACTTTTGCTTTCTGGGAAACTGACGGTGTAGACGTCATCGTTGATGAAATAACGCTGGATATTTGTGGCAGATTCTTCCGGAATGGAGTCAGGACCTGCGTCTGGGATATATACGGCCATTATTGGCTCTTGAAGACTGGGATCAGCCTGTCTGGAACCTGACTGACTCGGGTGCAAGTTAGAACTAGTGTCAGGACGTCCGAAGTTTGATTGACGCTGCTTTGGCGGGAAGAAGGAAATGCTGTAACGTAATGTCAACGAGATTTGAAGAAATTTATAACATGGATAATTGTTAGAGAGGCATTTTGAAAGTTGGTATGATGAAGAAAGACAAGGGGTGTATCGATGATAAACGACTTTATTTAACAATGGCGACGTTTTAGATTGATTTGAACATATCTTATTCATTGGGAAAAGTATTAGGAACAAGTTCTCCAACTTAAAAATACCCCCTCCTTGGTATATACATAACTGTTTAACATATTTTACAAACATATAGCAGATAGATGACACGACAGCAGTGTAAGAAGGGGACATATATTCTATGGAGTAGAATGATATTAATTTGCTATACAAATCGCCTTGTCTCACTGATGAACTTTTACTCTGACTTAAATAAACTTGTATTTGACATGGTGATAGGTCAGCACTTCCTTCTAACAAAAGTTTGAGCTTTCGGTATAGATCATTATACCTTTATCAAGCATTTAGGAGAGAAGGTTATATACAGGATGCAGGGTGGTAAGGTATTGCGATAGCAAAGACAACATGATGAGATAACAATGATATGAAATGTTGAAACAAGTGAAGGTGTGATAAAAAGGATACCAGGGTCGGTCATCCGATGACCCCCTTTACTAGTGATCATCATATTTCCCATATGTTTGATACTGGTATAATGATCTCTACCGAAACGTCACCATTGTTAAATAAAGAAGTTGATCATCCATAAATTCCTCGTCTTCCTTCAAGATGGACATTGTATATTGCATACTGTTCCAACATTCGCAATATAGAAATACTGATATCACTATGAACTCTCGGGGTATGTTACACTACTTAGTATGAATAGGGAAAATGTTCGTAACGGATATATATAATCAGCCAATGAACTACAATCGATCAATGTTAATAATCTACGGATGAGAAGGTCGATGATCGATCATCAACTTTCAATGTTTACATCCCAAAATAGCAATGCGTAACCAGCTGGTAACCTTTACGAACATTTTCCGTACTACACACTCAATGTATAAAGTAGTGTAACAGCAGGATGCACGGATATCTGTCGTTTTGATTTTCAATTTCAATTCTGTCATGTCCTCTGTTTTGTATTTATGTTTCGTAACAATAATATCACAGTGACACTAACATTAACCTTTTGTTTGTATTTTGGAATAATCCAAGCTTTTCATTATGACATCGACAATAAAATTCTGGAAAATATGTCTTATATCCCCCGAGTTACTGTACATGATTGTAAACAATTCAAAGTGCAACTGTTATAATAATGTATAAGCTAGCATTTGTGCATTGAGTTTACAAAGCCATTATGTTATCTATTAGTACAAGCGCAGTTTCTATCGGTCATTAATCGATGTAATGATTTCCGGATTGTTCACTTCATGTTCGAGTAAATAATTGAATTTACTAAATCTATATCGGTGTTCACTGAAGTCCTGTATACTAAGCTGCGATGTAGAAGATATATTCATACGTGTACTGACCATATTATGCATACACTAATTGATAGAACTGTGATCTCGAATGGTTGTGTTGGAATGTTTACAGATATTTCTGAAAGAGTAATATATTTGTATCTTCAATATGTATCATAGTCTATAAAAAAAACTTCGCCCAAAGGTTCGCTTGATTCTGTTGTTTTCCAGATTTAATCAAATTACCAAGAAGCTTAAGTCTTCAGTAACCCTTATTCTGTCTCCAAATCACCCAGCCACTTGGTACTCGATTCTCTTTGTTTGCAATAGGTTGAAGAATATTGTGTCATGTTTGATGGAGACATCACTTTTACCATCTAAAGACCTTAATGCACCACTCACTCTTGGTTTATTAACGCATATTAGGAAAATGTCTTTCAGTAATGACGTGTACTTGCTATCAGATCCCATTGACACATTTGTAAACCACGTTGTTTACTGATTATATTGATGAAAACGTTCAAAATGACATATTGACATATATATATTTCTCTCATGACACTCTTTCTAATATATATTAAGCGATACAAGTCCTTGTTTTAAAGTGCGTGTCTCATTGTGGCGCTCACATTTGTTTAATTTAAAATATTGCAAACATTATCATGTTATGTGATGCTACGGTCGTGTAATATATTCAAAATATATGTATTTATAACAAATAAATGTCCAGTTTTACAAAAATGATCATCTGAGGGGTTTCCCAGTCGATCCGTT
Organism: Gibbula magus; assembly: GCA_936450465.1. Classification (NCBI taxonomy): domain Eukaryota; kingdom Metazoa; phylum Mollusca; class Gastropoda; order Trochida; family Trochidae; genus Gibbula; species Gibbula magus. The sequence continues at coordinate 11,833,803 of OW388290.1, read as the reverse complement.
ATTAAAAATAGAAGTCCGTTCATTTGGAACCTGCACCACTGATAGTACCTGCAATGTTATTACCTGCTTTCTATTTCTTATAAATTCATAACAAGCTAACAAAATAGATATCGGCTTTATGCAACATTTAAAATTATTTTTAAAATGCAAACATTAGAGGAAATATTGTTGTGTGTGATCAAATATTCGCAGGTATATACAAATATCTGACTTGTCAACATGACACAATGACTATAATGTCTGTACTATCCTTCGGTTAATCCAAAGCATTGTAAGTTGTTGTATTTGTGTTAATGATAAGCAAGCATTAAGAAGCTTCTGGTCATATTTGATACACCCACTGGTACAACTCTCATTGCTATCTACAACCAAGCAAACAAATAATAAAGAACGCAAACACTATGAAACTATAATACATTTATTATACATATGGGTGACAAAACGACGACCTACTACAATTAATAAATTAAAATGGTTTTCTGAAAAGCAGGCACATTCATTGCAATATATGAGCATGTTGTGCGATGATAAGTCTTCTATACCAAGAGGCAATGTTGGTAAATACTAGGTATGCTGTCTTCCTGTCTGCTCTTTCCAGAATCCATTTTCACATACTACTCGAAATTTGCTGAGCATCATAATGCATTCTAACAGAAGTATAATTGGAAGTTATGGTACTCTTATGGTAAGATCACACTTTCACTTAATGAATTATTTTACCCTTACCATTTTTTAATATTTAATATATCGATACCAATAAAAACTACACATTTTAGTTTTGTCAAAGAAGATATGAGTTGTCAAAGATGATATTAGTGTTGACAAAGAAGATGTCAGTGGTGTCGAAGATTTCAGTGTTGTCAAAGATGATATTAGTGTTGACAAAGAAGATGTCAGTGGTGTCGAAGATTTCAGTGTTGTCAAAGATGATATTAGTGTTGACAAAGAAGATGTCAGTGGTGTCGAAGATTTCAGTGTTGTCAAAGATGATATTAGTGTTGACAAAGAAGATGTCAGTGGTGTCGAAGATTTCAGTGTTGTCAAAGATGATATTAGTGTTGACAAAGAAGATGTCAGTGGTGTCGAAGATTTCAGTGTTGTCAAAGATGATATTAGTGTTGACAAAGAAGATGTCAGTGGTGTCGAAGATTTCAGTGTTGTCAAAGATGATATTAGTGTTGACAAAGAAGATGTCAGTGGTGTCGAAGATTTCAGTGTTGTCAAAGATGATATTAGTGTTGACAAAGAAGATGTCAGTGGTGTCGAAGATTTCAGTGTTGTCAAAGATGATATTAGTGTTGACAAAGAAGATGTCAGTGTTGTCAAAGATATCAAGGTTGTCAAAGAATACATCAGTGATGTCAAAGAATACATCAGTGATGTCAAAGAATACATCAGTGATGTCAAAGAAGATGTCATAGATATGAAAGATGCCATAGTTGTCAAAGAAGATATTAGTGTTGTCATAGAAGACCACTGTGTTGAAAGAAGATGTCAGAATTGTCAAAGAAGATGTCCATATTGTCAAAGAAGATGTCAACGATATGTTTGATGTATAGTTATCTTTTGTAGACATGACAAGAATGCCAAGAACATGTAATTTGCCTTCTAGATACAGATATGACGACCAACCTGTATTTGTGTAGTATTTGTATTTACTTTCAATGTGAATATATGATATCGATTTGGAACGCCAATACTAACATTAGCTAATTTATGAGGTGACGTTTATTTCCATTTTATTACCGAACTGATTTATGATTTTATTAATGAAGATTGATTCATAGGGTATGTACATCAATAAAACATAACTGTTGTTGATGGAAGATACACTGGAAACACTCACAAGGGTTATACACTTTGCAATAGGTCTACATTGTGGTCAGGTCTTTGAAGGGCATTTAGAAGTAGCATGCATAAGAACAGGATTATTTTCTGGATAACAACTTCTTTAATGTGAAAATACATGTTGTTTCGGAGTATAAACTCACTTCATCCACCTGTCTTCCTGTCCTACATTATGGAGTTTTGCACTTGTTTTATTTAGTTATGAAATCGTAAATTAAATTCGACGAATCTGCAGAATTCCTGTAAAGTTATCAACATTTCAGTGCTGGCGTAAATAACACTGTATGAATAATTGTTCACCAAACAGATAGAACTGATAGTATTGGACTTGTACAGTCTTGTATTTGAGAAGTTCTGCTTCGGCTGATATCCAAGGAGGAATCTTTTCTAGTGTTCACTGTGAATAGAAAACATTTTAAAGGATAATTTTGTAAAATGTTATTTTAAAAGTTTCCAAAAGCAGTTAAGATATTAGTTGAACCTGTTAAATTAAAAAAATCAAGTATTAACTCAAAACACGGCACTCGAGTAGTACGAACTTCAGGCAGAAATGTCCATGATGTTTCTTAAAGCTAACAGCCTCATTAGTGAGCCACGTTGTCAATCAGTTCTTATTGAAGGCGACAGAGGGAAGACACAGCACACATGCGATACCAACAATGCCTCCTAGTACAGTAGTGTGCAAAGGAATGTATGTGGTTAACGAGAACAAAGTTAGCACTCCATCATTTCATGTCATGGATATACGAACGACACTTAAAGAGTGTTTTTGTGGTAACGAAATTCCAGGGGACACACGTCATGCATTATACTTTTAAGTCTATTATGAATAATAAGAATACAGTCCTGTTGTACCATATCGCTCTTGATTATATTCTCTTCTAGTTCAGCATAGCTTAATTGTATCCCCACGTTATTTGATTCCACAACAATACTCCAAGCTTACGATAGAAACTATAGACAATTTTACAGTACTAACATATCTATGAGAGACATACATTGTTTTCAATATTCTTTCAGATATAAATGTTTGGTTGAATACCAATTACAACAAAAGTATACATAAAATGTTTTGAAAACGTTATAAACGTATCAAATATAGAACAATGTTAAAGTGACATTGACTAAAGAGTGAGATGTTATATTAACGTACACTGCTCTCGTATGAAACATATCAAGAAGAATATGGTCCCAAAAAGCACGATAATATAAGATACATGTGCTTGTTCTTAGAGGTTAATGCAGTGTGAATATACATGCAAATGCGTGGTGGTAAGTACAAGAAGCTTATATAATTTCAAAATAAATATTAGAAAAGTAAGCAGTAAATGAATTTAACTAAATAAAGTAAATACATCGAGGACTAGAAACATGCAGTCTGATTAATTGGCACTTAGTAATGCATATTGGACATAATGAAATGGTGTAAAATACAATACAATACAATACTTAATGCAAATATATCTATAAAAATAGATGATTTTTTCACGTATGAATACTATAATGCTACTGATGTTTGCTCTACATGTTGTAGGAAGACTAGTCGTTAGTATCAAATACAAATCGTATAACATTGTTACCTGCTACTTTTCAGATAGTAAGAAATCGGCAGGAATTGTTTTATTCCTTTCTTAACGTTTAGCATAAACGACTGGGCCTAACTTTTCGAAACTCTCTTAGCACTTGGTGAGGAGATACCTGTAACTAATGTACAGTATCAGTGGCTTACAACAATCGTTAGCTCTCTGGTCCCTGGTATTGTAGTCGACAAAAGAAATGATACATACGTTAACTAAATGTCAGAAGTTGAATAAAGTCTCCCTTAAAACATAACGACGTTATGTTTGTATATATAATATATATTTTCAGATATTATAGTGTATGCTCGAGTCTCAGTATATATTGTAGAGAAAAGTATCTTTATCTTTATTAACTTTTATCTGATCTATCGTCGACTGATCTGCATCAGTCGTAATCTGGAGGAGGATATTGCAAAACTGACCCGTCCTCCCCTCGTCGTTGTCTTCTCGACTCCCGTATCACATTAACTTCGCTCTGACTGGTTGATTCCTTTGTAACTGATATGTTACGAGCGTCCTCATTGGTTGATTCTGCTGTTGGCGACGACTCTTCGGGTTCTGAAGTTAAGAGGTAAGACCTTCTGGTTTCATCTGGAGATGGGATTCTAATGTCCTTTGTTCTGAAGGAGCGCCTTTCTACAACGCGTTCTTCTGTGTTTGATATGACAGAGCTTTGTCGTTTAACAGAAGATCTGTTTTTATTGTCGTTGTTGTTTTCTTCCAGAACAAAATGTCGCTCAGATTTAGGACTTTCCTCGCCAAGCATCATCGTAGCTTCCTATAGAACATTAAACATATAGAACACAATAAATCATATTTAGAATTGTAAATATGTGCTTATTTAATCTCTCCAGTTCACTATTCTGAAATATGCAACTGTAAGTATCAGGATACAGTGATAGCATGTTTCAAAGCATCACACACGGTGTGGACTGTTTAAAATTCACCCTATTTATCCAGTTCAAGAACAAATGTTTGTTGACTAAAGTTGCAGAATAAAGCAATGGATATAAGATGCCTAAGTGTCGTCTTTTATCATTAACCATATTTTTGGATGTTTTTCTAGATATTTATCATACATACCGCTTCTTCCTGACTTCTTTGGGCCCTGAAAACAAATAAAGGTGAAAGTTCAATTCATGTCAGATCTCCACTAAATATTCAATTATCTAGATTAATTAATATTAGATGTCATATCTGAATGTGTGAAACCATTCTGAGTGATCGTAACAGTCGATAAATGACACGTGCATATTATAACAGACTATAACCATACATCTTTTGTTATGATGTTATGAAAAGCAACAAAATGATTTAGCTCATCAGGAAATGAAATGCCCTTAGGACGTATGACATGGCGACCGGCGTCCGTCCGTCCAACCGTCGTTATAGCCTACTTTCGACTTCTTCTCAATAACCAATGGTTCCATAGAATATTTTGTACAGGTACCATGAGGATGATAACTTGTAGACTTTTTACCTCTGACCCATGGGAAGGGCCCCAGAGGCCAGGCCATAAATACCTATTTTTGTCCAGAACAAAATCCATAGAAAGCTGAAACCCTAAGTACAGACTATTTTTCCGATGAAGTGCCTTAAAAAGGTACTTGATCAATCTTTATTTAGTAACACGGATAGTAAAAAAGCAAAGATAGAATACTTACCAAATAGGATCTCGGTAGGCTCTGTAACCTGTTACGAAATACAAATAGTTAAGCAAACGAAGCTGGTATGCTCTGTGAAAATGCACCCTTTAGCGCCAATACCTTCTCTCAAAACCTCTTACAGTTAAAGATATTGACAATCCATAGAACTTGTGATAAGCCTACTAAATACTTAGTATAGTTAGTACATACAGTAGGTTCATTTGATCAATCAATCGATATTTTATGGTTACAGCGTATTTTTTTTTTTCAAATTATTTGGCCCATAGTGTAAGCCAAATTATCAAAAATAAATAGTTGTCCATTTGACGACAAAGAATAGTGACATCGACCAAAGCATTCATAAAATCACATGCAATGAAGTTGTTTCGATTCAACCGAAGCATACGTAAAATCCTTATGAAATAAAATTTACCTCCATGTTCTCTGACGTCATAAAATACGGGACCTTTAGAAGGGGATGGAAAAGCACCACTGTATGTATGTGACCTCAATGCAGCGCTATGCCCCTCCGGCCTCCTCTCCTCGATATAGCGCGGTCTGTAGGTGGTCATGTGTCTAACAGGCATTGTAGGGAACTGGTATACGTGTCGGGAAGGGGAGGGGCCGGGGAGGGGGACCAGGGCCGCTACTGTGGGTATCCCCCCGTTAGCAATGTGTCCGTTCATCAGCGGAGCTTGCTGACTGGATTTCTCGTCCTCGTATCGTCGACATCTGATGGATATTAATATCTTTTTTAGAATATTACAATTAATCACCAATATCAAATAGTTTTGAGCTACATTTACAAATGTAAAATGTTCAAAATTAGATTTTTTTCCAATTTACAGGTGGTGTTAATTTATTTATTTATTTTATTTCAATGGTGTTAATGTTAAACTTCAAGGGATTCTAAATCTTCAAATGAAATCATAATTTGGGTGACGTTTGTACGCCACAGTGGACTACGTCAGATACATAGATGCGTAGATTCGTAGATATGATGCGATCTTTTATAAAATCCAATTTAGTATTGAACATTATTTACCATTAATAAAACTTTACCGTATCAAAGAGAAAACTCATAGTCCACATATAATTCCACACAAGTCAGTAATTCGACCATGATGCACGTACCTGTACACAAGGAAGCAGATGATGGCGACAGTGATGACGAAGAGAACTCCGCACACCACACCTGCAGCTATAGCTCCCACCAGCGAGTTCTCCATACTTCACTCCTGTAACAGAGTTCATAATGGATGTACTTAACACCAGCATTTTGGTAAAATCTTCAGTCTAATTATAATCAGTCTTGTGGCGAGATATCTCTTCTTTATCATACAATGGATGGTGTTCTCGGCAGGATAAAGGCAACGGATATTTTCGGTATCCGTTGGGGTCATATACGGATAAAGATGCAAATTACAGAGGTCAAGTGACGGAACTTCTTTTGAGAATGACGTCACAAGCATTAACATTTCGAACGCCTGTTGAGTAGGTATTGGTAATTCCGCTCATTAGGATAAATTCCTCTCGGTTGCTAAAAATCTGCCATTACAAGCCTGAAGTGTTTTGTCTTCTTGTATAATTACCTCGTTTGAAAACGTTGTTATAATACTGTGTCATTTATGAAACCCAGTTAAATTTATTGAGTACCTAATAACCGTAACAGTTGAAATAGCGTAATAGCTTCATGTAAATACATATGGCGGCACTGTATACATACTTCATTTCATATAGATCTGCATTAATTTGAGAAATGACAAACAAACATAGTGCAATGCATATTACGGAAAAAAATTATTATGATCAAGCAGTGCCAAAACATGTTCATAGCGAGTTGAAAACTACGGCGTAAACACTTTATAAATACTCACAGGTAACAAAGGCAGTTTGAGTCACATATGCATTTATCGAAAGTCAATCTTCACTGTTCCATAATGTGACTTTTGTAAAGGGGATTTTAGGAGTCGCTGCCTAACATTCAGTTTAGCTCTCCGTGTGATGTGTGAGTCGCCATTTGCAACCGGGCGGAAGGGAAGCAACTCTTTCCCCTTCAAGATTGACTCCCCGACACTCATGATTACACGAAAGGACGTGAGTTCGAATTCGCTGTCCTCAGCTTAAATATTTTTCATTTGAAAAACGTATTTTAAAACGTATTCAAACATTGAAAATTAAGATCATGCCAAAAATAACAATTATTTTCTCTGAAAGCATAATTTAGGAGGCGTTATTTTGTGTCATTTTACTGTGAGAATAGCACGCAGTTCATTTGCATATATCAATACGCGTAGTTGCAGTAAAGTTCAACTTTGAAATTAATGTTGTCATGCTGTTTTGCGCAAAATGAATGAAGAATGACATTGTATGATAAAGAAGTTATCATGCTCGTGTGTTTTGGGATGGTAAATATCCTGCATTAGGAATAAACACAATGTATTTAGCTCGCCAAGGCTCGCAAAATACAATGTTTATTCCTAATGCAGGATATTGACCATCCCAAAACACACTCTCATGATAACCTCTATCTATGCGTTAAAGAAGCATTACGTATTAGGTATATTTTGTTATAAATACATGCCATGTAGATAGTGAACAAATATAACATTCAGTATCCCTCTGACTGATGTAAATTGGCGCAGCTCCCAAGGCTGAATGCATTAGAAATACATGCCATTCAGATAGTGAACAAATACAACATTGTTACATTTTGGATAACACTACCTTCAATAGTACAAATTCTTGTACTTTTTCGGGCCGAGCCCCTTGCGGGATTCGAACCCACGCCCTCAGAGTAAGGCAACTATCGTCAGCACTGACCGTACCAACAGCTTACCACACGACCATTTCGCCTCGTGTAATATGATTATAATTTGAAAATATTAAAAGAAAGGAAATGGAAACTCGCTAAAATGACATGAACATGGAAAAGGTTTATGTAAACAGATTCAATATGATATGAAAAATAACAAAATTGGTCAGTCTTGCAGGATGCACACACAACGCCTGACTAACACTAGTCCTATATACATATAGGCAGACATCTGCACCTTACAATTGCGCAAACCAATTTGTTAATGAAAGTTGACATATAAAGTTTTTTTTACGTTTTTAAAATATTATCCTTTGTCAAATTTGCCAATTTCTATTTTTAAATTTATACAAAATATATTGTAAAATTAGAGTGTACACAATCTGACACGACCCGATAAGCCGTATCCATAGAAAACGGTTATCAGTATTGGTAGAAAATGGTGCAACCTATAAAGCGACGACTTTGTGGAAATATTCAATGTAAGAGGTGAATGTGTAAATCTCATGTGATTTGAGAGTTCAGGCAGCAACATGATATAGCTTGTCTTGTCAGATCACTCGAACTACCTTCGAGTGGCCATTTCAATGTGAACACCTTTAAATGGTCGGAAGAAGGGAAATGGACTCTCATGGCTTAACCGAACCATGTACATTTTTAGAACTTTTTTTTATTGATTGAGGAGTATTGTTTAGCCATTGATAAAGCTATTTTTCTTTTCGGTTGAGTATTTTATTTCAGTAAGAACGGCTTACAACAGCGCCTTGAATAACAATGATCAAAACCTCTTTACAAAGCTTGCAATAAGAATTCCTTGGTTATATCCTGTAACTGGAGAGTATCTATTTACTTCCCGGTTGCATTTGAATGTCCTAAATGTCTTTCATCAGACTTTTCAGAGCATGAAATGCATCAGTACACGCACGAGGTGTGCACAGCTATAAGATACTGACATAGAACTCTCTCTCTCTCTCCAGACATTTCATTGAGATTGTGGCGATGACGTGAAGGCGAATATAAACAGTTTTTAGATTTGGAATTTATTAATTAAGTTATACATGTACAGTGCATTAAGAACATGTGTCACGTCAGACGTAACATCACTTTACAAGATGTGAAAGAATACAGATATTATTATATTAAATCCTGGTAAGAAATAAACGAATGATAACGTCCTATCTATGAATCTTGCATGTTTTATATAATCTGTTTTAACGCAGTCCACAGATTTATACTATTCATTTGGTAAACATTGCAGGGTCTCTGGCAAAACAGTAAGTATCATAGCCGTTATGACCAACATGTATCAAATTACTTAACGTGAAAAATGTGTATACTAAAGGTTTCGTAGATATAATATTCAATTCTTTCAGATACTGTTAAGCAACTAAAATGTCTAGTCGAAGTTGCGAAAACATGAACTTGGTAGATTTAGTGTTCTTTTATTCGTTCATAATCCCAGCATATAAAAACCATATGCCTCAGTCTAGATAAGATAACGATTAAGTGTTTTATTCTACTGTGTAGCTTTGATTTAAGGCCACATACCTATCAGGAGAATCATACTGACCTTAACGTTTGTCTTCATCCACGTGGCCATTTTATTGCTTTAATCGTCCACCGACATAAATCTCTAGATCAAATAGTTCTCTATACTAACAGTTAAAGAGTACAGACATATTTGGATAAACGCAAGTTTTAACTTGTTGGTAATGAGTACCCGTGAGTTTTATATGAAAAACTGTTCTATTTACAATACCATAATAATCTCGTTGAACAGTAAGTACTGTAATGGGTTTTAAAAAAAATGAAATGATCAAAATGCAAATAGTTGTGTTGGACTATCATGTAAATGAAAATGTAATTTTAGAAGTTATATGTATTTTGTGATTTGATTTACGCCACATGAGAAAGTGAATTAACATATAGTGTTGATCAGTAATGAAGGGGGTAGTCTCCCATAACCCCTACACAGCATAACCCCTACAGGTTATCAAAACAAGTTAACGGTCCACCGCACTCCTAATCCCTAGCTTGTTAACTCTTACTTTGCAATGGGACGGCCCAGATTAAAAACAGAGACAATTGCGTGTAACACAAGTAATGGGCTATAATCATGAAGGGAATATATTTGATATGATTGCATTAAAAGAGGGATCGTAATGGCTATCCTAGGTAATGTCCTTAACGGTAAGACATACCTGCCTAAAGGTAAAAACGTTTACCAATGAGCAGTTCTTAAAGTACTGACAAGTAATGTTATTATGTCACCTGTCATGATACTTTAGAATGTTTTTATATTTTGCATCGTAAACGCCTGCAAGACGTCATGTGACTTTTATATTCAAGATTATAAATATATGTTTTTAGATGTAAGGGAAATTATATATTCCAGCAGCCATTGTTTGATCAACGCTTACATGGTAGCAACACATACTTTAAATCAATCATTAAACAATCTTTAATATATAAAAACGTCAGAAATTCTATTCACTGTTCTATGTAAAATGGAACATTTGTAAATTTTTACGTTTTACTTTTAATCGTCCCGGGTTCTAAACTTAATTCATGAGCTCATTAAAAAGTTTTAAAATAAGACATCAATCAAATATGATTGATAGACCTACCACGCCTGTTTTGAATAGGACACATTCTAAAGCCTAGCGAGTGTCATTTAAGTATTTTATCTTGAAGGATTATTCCTCAAATATGTTCAATTCATTATTTATTTAAAAAAACAAACCTGTGTAAATTAATGATTAATGATGATGTTTTCACTGCCACCAGAGGATCTAACTCATATTGTGTCATTCGATTTTACTACACTTTGGTGATTTGCAGCGCCTCGGAGACCCAGTTTACACATGAATATATGATCATCCCGTGATGCAGATCTAAGTTACAATCATATTCTGTGATCCAGTGATGCAGATCTAAGTTACAATCATATTCTGTGATCCTGTGATGCAGATCTAAGTTACAATCATATTCTGTGATCCTGTGATGCACATCTAAGTTACAATCATATTCTGTGATCCTGTGATGCATATCTAAGTTACAATCATATTCTGTGATCCTGTGATGCAGATCTAAGTTACAATCATATTCTGTGATCCTGTGATGCAGATCTAAGTTACAATCATATTCTGTGATCCTGTGATGCAGATCTAAGTTACAATCATATTCTGTGATCCTGTGATGCAGATCTAAGTTACAATCATATTCTGTGATCCTGTGATGCAGATCTAAGTTACAATCATATTCTGTGATCCTGTGATGCAGATCTAAGTTACAATCATATTATGTGATCCTGTGATGCAGATCTAAGTTACAATCATATTATGTGATCCTGTGATGCAGATCTAAGTTACAATCATATTATGTGATCCTGTGATGCACATCTAAGTTACAATCATATTATGTGATCCTTTAGAAACCACCGTGGAGTGTCATAATGACAGTTACTAAAATGTATATAATATTTTATTGATTTATTGTACGTATGTGAACATTAATTTTTCTCATCTTGATAATTGAACCATGATTCATAAGACATAATGCAACCAGTTTCATCCGTGTAACTCCCAAATGCTAAATCGAAGACAACCCTTTCAATGCGTCCTCTCTAGTCTTGTGTCCGTCCTTTGTCCCAGAGATGATTCCTGTGTTTGGTCATCGAGTATGAAATTCTAGGTTGAAAACGCTATAGTGTCACACTATAGGAAGATTTGATTGTAAACATTCATTAAACAAGTCCCACGTCAAGCACAATATACGTATCAATGATTCAAAGGTTGTATCTTACTGCAGGACAATAGACATGGTACATAGCCTCGAATATTTAATAAGGGAAATATGAATGACATACCGTTGCATGATTACATTCATATTCTTTTAATCCCTTTGCAACCTCTGTTCCCCTGATGTTTGACACCAAAGTTATGGACCAAAAACCTAATTGTTTGGCCGTATCAATGTTGTAGAAAAAAACCTCATTGTTTTGGAGATGGTTGTGTCGTAGTATCAAGTGTAATACACGAACTTACCGGTCCTATACGGTAGTTAAAGATCCACTTTAGAACTACACTACGCTTAGTCAGATATGTTCTTTAGTTGCTTTGTTATGCAACTCATCGCTGGTTTGTTTTCAAAATGAAAATGTTCATCCAAACTTCAGATTTATAATTATTCCGAATATTGATGTCAGTGCTTCGATACCTCAGTTAACAGTACACACCTATAAGATGAACGTTGACTGCCGTTTGACCTCTTACCTCACGGTGGTGAAATAATCTCACAGGAGAATCAACATACCAAAGAATCCCATATCAAACCAATGTATTGGCTACCTTTTACATAGATTAGCTACCGGGCTTCCGATGCTAGGAAGAATCAACACTATGGACTATGGACTCCATTGTTGTTAATAAATAAAGAGTTACCGTGACATCAACACATACGTATTGTACTTGTTTTATGAGAACAACAACTGTCATGTATTACGATTTACGTACATCAGTTTTCACTTACACGTCATTTAACACACGAAGGGAAATATCTACAATTTGATATATAAATATACATATACGACACCACCAGTTGTAGTCTATTTCGTCATTACTTACCATTTACATTCATCACTTTTCACTTAGTACGCCATCAATGAGACTGGCCAATAAAATTGGCATTTACACAGTTTCAATAAATGTATACAGATTGATAGATTAAGAATCATGAAAGCCATCCCCAACTGTAAGCTGTTTCGTTACTTCTTACCATTTACGTGAATCAATGTTCACTCAATACATCACAACTGAAACTTACCAATAATATTTGTACCATGATAGGTCTATCTAAACACGTTTGTTAAGATGTAATGTGGTCAACATTGTTATCATAACTGATCAAAGTACGCATTGTGGTTCCAAAAAGCGTGACACTCCAACTCGAAATACTGTCCTTATAATGCAACAGAGCAATTTAACAATACATGTTGGAATACCTTCCTGTCAATTAAGGCCCTCTGGCGGACAAGAGATGCAACGTTCTGTCAAAATTCCTCTGCATTTACGTCATGCATTGAATCGAATTTGTTTGTGTTTTGGAGAGATTGATGTTGAACTGTGAAATCCTGGCTTTTTAACCGCCCAAGGGACGAATGAAGTTTGATTTGTTATATTAAAGTTGACAGTGCGTGGGTAATGAATAACGGTATTACCACGATACAACAATTATATGGTTTAGAAAGAACAAACTACCAACATATTAGTATATAAAAACAAAACATCGACTGTAGAGGTCGGCTACTGATTAAAGGTTCAGAACTCTTACTTGTTTTCCCAGTAGTTAACATTGTTGAAACAGTTGATAAATGATATAATATACGGGATATAAGTTTTCATTTGAAATGGAACGTTTTCAAATGCAGATATGAAACAATAAAAATAACAATTTCAACCATTTCTTCATATTTAAGATATGAAATCAGTTGTAATTTTGTGTAACTTTAGCTTTAAATCTTCTCCATGTTGTCTTATGAAGCCAAAATTTCAATTTTGAAATACGAATAGAGGAAATACTTGTCTGAAATCCAAACTTTAATTACATTCTTCAATGCGTATATATTCTTTGAAAACAAATTTAAAATGGACAGAGAGATTCCACAAGCCTGACTTTAAGAATCATCTTCAACAACGTCAACAGAAGATTAATTAAATGCTTAAAATCAATTTCAGTAATTCTCAATATATTATAATAATATTCTTAACAACACTAAACAAGAACAAACTTATTTAATTGATCTACCATTAAACAAAATCGACGAGATTAAAGTAATCGATTTACACCAATACCATACTGTAACTGCTTCGACAGAGGGAGAAATTAGGGCAGGTGCTTCTTGTATAATGGTTTTTATGAGAATCGACCAGATTGGCAATATCAACTCTTACAAGACCAACAATTTAAATTTGAGTAAAGTATGTATTGATGATAAAGAGATTGAAATATGGTGCATTATGGTCATTCAATTTTATGAATCCCATCACTAAACTATCAGAGAACGTTTCACCGCCCTAACGTTAAGAACTATCGAACAGATTAAGGATGTCAGTTCGTAACACAATGTAAATAGGGGAGATCCACTTAAACACTAGCACACGACCTAATCAAGGCAAGACTCGCTACCTGTCCTCTGGGTAGTGTATGTATGTCACACCTGAACAGGTAAAAGCGTTTCGTTGTCAAACAATCTGACCTGAGCGAGTGAATCAAACCAACAAAGCGATCTTCGATTGAACTCAGAGATTGTCCTTTTCAGGGGCGAGTCGAGTATTGATACATGCTTAATATGAAGTTAGTACTTAATCGATGGATTGGTAATCAAGTTGCGGTTATCGATATACGGTGTTAATCTTATGGAATGGAAACATAATCATGCTTGGTTTGCATAATACTGAACACTATGGCGATGAAGCGTCGATTTATATGTTACAATGTATCATTTTATTCATATCTAAATTCGGGTGATATACTGTGGATTAAAGATCAGGGTTTTCTTATTTGGATAACTACTGATATCTTAGTATGCCCTGTTAACTATTGTGCATAGCATGATTACATTTTGGATAACAAAATATATATTATATTTGTTCGCTATCTAAATGGCACGTATTTCTATAGTGCATAGGACAATAAAGTGAATATACCTTCCTTTTTTAAAATAGTTACTATAGTTGTCCTCATATTTGTAAAATAAAATCACATGGTGTTCATACTTTTGCATCGTTTTGTTTTTCTCTCAAGGTTTTGTTTCTTTTAGATACTCGTTTACAAAGTCAATTAATGATGTTTTTATAATCAATAAAACCCGTTTTCGTCGATATATGATAATTAATGATGATATATTAGGAAACTACGATATAATGATTACACATCAATGGTATGAGGTACGTATGTCGCCTGTCCGTTCTAGGAAAGGGGGTCGCTTACTAGTAATCAATGGGGTTGCAGGGAGAGCCTCTCGACCAACATTTCTTAGTTGATGGCTGTCATAATAGCTACTTACATACATTGAGCTTATTGATGTAGCATATTGATGTCAACATCATTAATGTTACTCGTTACATAGTTATGTTATAAGGCTTTTGACGTTAGCCGTGACAGCATGCACTTACAACACTAATTGATTGTTACGAAATACTATATTTACTATATATTTAACATCAATACATGGATACTAGTATTTATAATGTATATGGCATAATAATAGGAAAGAATAACGTAATATAATAATGATGGTGCTGTTCGTGACACTGGGATTACAGGAGCAGATACAATACATACGACTTCCAAACGTCTCCATTACTGGCTGATTTATCCCTTGCGGTATTTCCCTCGATATGCCGTGCCAAGATAGTCGATCGCTGCACCTGAAATGTAGAGTGATCTCCAATGTCTTGGCACAGAGATCTTCAGGAAATACTGCAAGGCCTAAATCAGCCAGTAATGGAGACTGGCGAGAGTTATGCCTTGCATTTGGAAGTTGCAATACATACGGAACCTCACACTGTGTTATATTTCATTTGACTCCTTCTTACAAACACTGTTATATCACCAATGGCAAAGACGATTACACATCATGTACGAAGCCAGCGAATAACTGACCGTAAGAAGAATTTCATGATTACAAACTCAGACATTTTAAAATACAACTATTACATCTAAACTAAGGTGAAAACACACGATAAGGACAATTCTCACACACGAATCTGGTGAATGACCATGGAAAATGTAACCAAATGACGTTTGAAATTATCGAAAATATGACTTGATATAATGATATACGCTGGGGTAAAAGGACGTTAGGCACACACGTGATACTATCAACCTGAAAACAAGTATACACCAAAGATAAATGACCATGGAGGATCCAGAGGTTCGGGGGTCCAAGGTCCGCCTTTGATTGAAACAAAGGTATTTTAGAAAAATGTCATTAAAGTGAAAATATGTGTTATTCGATAAGACAAATACTCACTCGTGAATCTGGTGAAGGATTTAGTAGACCAAAATCCGTCTACGAATTATCGTAACTTTACCTCGATATTCTGACACCCGATCGTGAGACACGTGGTAACTGTTCAACTGTACACAAACACAAACATATATTGCTCACATACACGTGGTAACTGTTCAACTGTACACAAACACAAACATATATTGCTCACATACACGTGGTAACTGTTCAACTGTACACAAACACAAACATATATTGCTCACATACACGTATTGAGAAATACATTCATGATCTCAATGGGCGTGTTATGTTTACTGAAAGGGCAGTTTTGGTGGTCTCACTTAAGCTTCAAACGTCTGACAGATTCACTGGTGGTTAACAAAGAGAAAATTTGATGTCAATTGGTGTATGATTTTACTCAATGTGCACAAGTTATTGATATATACTCATTTAGGTAAGTCATGAACATTCCACATGAAGTTCCCATTTACTTTACTTTACTTGGTATAACGTATCAACTACTTTTGAATTCATTGAACACTTTGATATAGAATAATGTGACACTTAAGACTAAACACACGTAGGTAAATTCTGCGTTTTAAATTTACTTTATGAAGACAATATTTACTCTTTTTAAATAATTGGTTTCATGTTTAGACTAGTTTTTAATTCACTCAAAAGCATACATACCTATGGCACTTTGATGTAAATGGGCGTTTTATATTAAGTTAAAGTGCACACGAAGTTCATATTTACTCATTTAAACAATATTTGGTTAAATGTCTACCTTTTCTTCACATTCATTTAGCTATTTGACAACTATTCATTTGGTATTGGAAGTAAGCAAACATGACGCGTAGTGTTTACATATTCATTCAAGAAGTGGCTAAATGTCCTCTTGGCCCTCGTCAAGGAACTCTTATATCCAATGAATGAATGACTAATATCCAATCATCTGTTATGTAAGTCAATGAGGTATTTAATCTGGATTTAAAAAGAAAACAGGATACATTAGCACATATAAAAGCTTCTCCTAAAACAAACTTAACACGAATCAGTTCATAGATAAATTTGTGGAAATACATTGAAATTGCACATACACATGCTTAAGTAAACCCTTACTGGTAAAATAATTCAAATGGTACCGAACTTTATGAAAAACGATCAACGATTTGTTGTAATAAAGATCTTCTACCACGTAAAGTTATATTATTCTCGAGAAAGTATTTAATGAATCTGAATGTATCATATTGAGGGAACGCACGGGAATAATGGACGGGATCCTCTCGAGTTGTGTTTCAACAGGAACAGGTACGATTTTCTGACAAACAGCTGTTAACCAATCTGGAATTGAGGTTACTGCAACCAAGGAGCAAACCGCAAAGAAGAATAATTATTTGGCTACGCCTTGGACAATATGATGTATACTTTTGAAATGTGGGAGCTAAAGTTTTGTCACAAGTAACAACATTTTTAAATGCTGCTAGTGACTTAGCATTTCTTATATTTATTAGAGCACAGTCAAATGCTTTCGTCCAATCATATGAGTGTATTGTGGTCACGTGGAGTACATTTATATCCCGATAGATGTACGGTTGTCTGGTTGCGTTCGGGTATCATGCTCATAAACTGGTTCACAGACTTTCATAAAAACAACAAACAATGTCAACTGATTGTTTTATTTATGGAGATAACACACAGTTAAACACGTATTACATTGACAAATGACCTGCTGTGTTCCCTTTCCGAAAGGAAATAGTCGCTTCTGTTGATGGGGGTCTTCTATATTAAGGAGCTTGATATTCCTAAAAGAAGAATAAAAGCATGTAAATAAAGAAAGTAATGTGAGGTCAATTGGCATTTTTCAAGTGTATTTCATTTATATCATGAGTAAGTGAAACAATGACAAGCATCAAACCATGTTACCAATGTTTTATATATTTTCAACCACGATATAAAAAATAATATCAAAAGTTATATAGAACGACATAAAAATGAGAAATAAGAAAGTGATATAAAATTACCTTCTTGGAGTGTTAGAGAATGGAGACTGCATTGTCGTCTCACTGAAACTCCTGTATCGTCACACAGCGTCCGAGCGATGTCCAGTACGACGTTACATTCTTTCCTACAGACAGTTCCTTTGCTACAGTATACACCTGAAATAATTTATATGCAATATAGACGGGATGCACACTAGCATATGCAACAATAGATATAACAACTCGCATATTGATAAATACAGCTCAACAACCAACTTAACGTGTTGGTAAAAAAAATTGAAATACAAAAAAACAATAACTGTTATTAAATAAACCAATTTAATGAAAATTAGTTTGAATTTTTAAATTACAGTGTTTGAAAAGTAAGGAGTAAAAAAGTAAAGTTACCTTTCCTGAATGAATAGTGTACTTGTCCTTGGACTGTCCATGATGAAGCCATTGTGTGAACTGATTCATTCCACAAACCACTCAGTCTTTATAGGCAATGAAATGTATTACTGCTCAATGTTGCTGAATAAAAACATGCTTAAATCATACATGTGCGTGATTCAAGCACGACGCTTATGCTGTAGCACGACTCGTACGCTTTATATAAAATGTACGCATCATGCACCTCGGACAATTTCAGAAATTCAGTGCTCACAGTGCCGAAGATGACGTCAATGTCCCTAACATTTGCATATGAAAATGAGAGATGTCAATGTTTTGCTTGTTGCGTTCGAGAGAATGTTTCCCAAATTTGTTGACAAAATATTTGAAATAAATTCATTTTAAGACATTTTCTTGACGACTCAAGCATTTGGCTGTGCTCTAAGATAGATAGAGAACTCGCAGCAGTACATTATCGGGATATAAATGTACGGGTTTGAGAGGGTTAGGCTCGGCTGACGCCTCGCCCAACCCTCTCAAACCCGTACATTTATATCCCGATAATGTACTGCTACTCGTCCTCTATCTATTACTTATCCAGCGAATTCCACGCCTTAACAGTAGATGGGAGAGAGGAGTTATTTAAATGGGATGAACGCCTTGAATCACGTCGTAGATTATTGCTGCTTACATTTGAAACATTTGATGGTACACATATTTGGAGTTAATCCATTTACCATTTTATAGAACATACGTAAAACTTATGATAGTGGCGCCTTTCAACTAAGATTAATATTCCGTCTCAGAGTTTTTCTTGACTTGTATTTGTATGACTTGGAATTGTCCGCAAATTCAAAAGCATCAAAAAGTAATCTTTCAATCATATGAGCTTGTTCCTCAGTACAACAATCTCAGATGGTATCACAATTTAAAGACAGGCAAAATAAACGATTTATATATAGTTTCAAGGGATACTCTATTCAGGCTATGTAGGTAATTTATTAGTGGATTTTGCTTGCCCCGTATATAATTAATCAATATGTTTCTGCCAATTGCTATCATCTTGTTAGATAAAACCAATGTGTTAATGTTCGCTTAGTTAAAAAAAGGAAGTTTTATCAATTATCAATGGGACCTTGGGACCTACTCGAGTCTTATTTGAAAACAGCAGTTTTGTCTTTTCGGGGCTGAATTTTACCTGCAACTTACTTGTCCAGTTTGAAATTAGATCTGAGTCATTATTGAGCAATGTCTGAAGCGGATCGTCGACAACTTAACATAGAGAAGTGTTATCTGTAAAGAGTTTCACGTTGCTTACTAATCCGTGTGTTTTAATCTTAAAGGTACAGTGCGACTTTTATGTTTATGTAGACTAAACTCGAGGGGAAGCCATAGTTTTTCTATATTAAGCTAACTGATTAATCCTAACAAACATGTTGGTGAATTAGGGGATCATGTTCCACGTGAATCCAATGATTCTATAACAGATTCTAACACACAATACACTTGTCAGTTCACCTTGAGTCTTTATAGGTACATGTATATGTCTCTATGTATGTAAAACAATATGCCACAAACAAATAAACTCATGTTATCCATCAGCCATTGTCTTCCCACAGAGTTTACTCCCTTCATATTTTCTATCGTTATCTGAAGAGAGTAACTTCTGCCGAGCAATGTCCGCCCACTGGGTGCTAATACCTGATATAAGAAGACTTTAACACAGCCGTGGCACGATTTATCGCTGTAGATGTTTCGCATACAGTAGCATATTTCCCAGGCATGTCCGTTAACAAACAGGAAGAGTCATTGTACAGCGAACCGTAACATGTAGTCTATATGTAAATTATTAAGTTTATTATTGAGCTATTCCTTTAGGCTTTCGATTTCAAAGTGAGTGGTCAGTTAGTCTAGACTAGATGAACGATGACATAGACTTCGTTTAAGGCTCTTATTTTATTCATGGTCTTAGTATAGCACTCTATTTAAATATAAATTCTTAACATGGAGAACATTTATTCGCATTAGAGCTTATGGCAAAAAGCACCAAATGGTATATACATAATTTCAGTATGGACATCGAAGTGATTAATACTTACACGGGTAGATTGTTCTGTAAGAATTTTTAAGCATTCAAATTTCTGCGAAGACATTAACAATTTAAACTTTCCACGTGTTTAATAGGTATGACCATATTTTAGTTACAACAATTGTCTACGTTCCTCACAGTAAGGATTTATAAGTGAAAATATAATTCATCTTGAAAAAATCAGAATTACATTTTGTACACTTCATTGGATCAGTATTTACATTTTTATCGTATCGGTATTGCTGTATATTAGCTTATGCTTCATGCATCAGAATTTACACATATTACACAGGTGGTCTCTATTCGTATTTATTTCAAAATATAAAGCTCAAGTTCCAGAACAATATTGTAGGCACTATAAGTGTGAAGGTACGACGATGAAGTTACTTTATTATGCAATACTTGATATTGAACATATTTACATCTGTTTTCAAAAATGTTCATAAAACAGTATATGCCTCAACAATCATTGGATATCCAGTCAACTATGTATAATCCACTAACAATGTTCGAACATGTGATTTATAAATCCTACATTTCTTAAAGTAATCAGAAGTTAAACAATCTTCAGTCAACGAGTGTATTCAATTTAAAGTTCTATTTAATGTGAACTCTGTTTGAAATATCAACATATTTTCATATCCAGCCGTTTAAAACTCATTCATATCACTTTGTAAAGATTTTGTTTCATATCACTTTGCTTTCAGTCTGGACCACTGAGTGGGTGTATTTAATACAGGCTTCTGATCAATGTAACTATTTAAATACGGTCGGTGTATCAGATTCAAATCACAGTAGAGATATATCGATAAAAGACGTACAGAGGTTACATTGAACTGGTGAACCTCAAACCCTTTTATATCTCTTTGTGTAGTATTTCATTCAACATCTAAATTTCTTATGCAAGATATACAAAGCAACTTGGTATTTTATATGAAAAATCTATTCCATAATAATATATCTGGAAGACGGATATGTTTGAATTTCATATTTAGCTAGCTGGATAGCTGGATAGAAAAACCAAATGAATGACCATATAGTTACTGAGCTTAAACATTACAGCATGGTATTTCTTAAAGTGATTCATATCAGTGTATTAACGAACACAGAATATTGCTGGGAAGGAAATGGACCAATTGCTGTATGAATACTGTAATTTTAGTTAAATGACTTTTTTCATTAGAAGGTAAAATGATGAATGTATGTCAAATTCACTTCTTTAATATCATGAAGTGTCTTAATATATGGTTTAACGATACGTTTTCAAATCATAATAGACATTTATGAAAATCGTATATCATAAGGAATATTTTCATTTTTGACGTAGTCATTTGCTAACTAGTTCATTGTGATTAGATTTACTTAAATATTGACTTATTTAATAAAGCCCTACAAAAGAATACTACATATATGAAAACTTAAGTTATTGTGTGGTTATGAATGATTTATAACTTTATGACAACCAAGCAATGTCTGATAATATCATTTAACGTTACAGTGGCCTGGGGCCTGAAACATCATAATGTTTATATTTCCCTTAAATTCCCTAGGGAATCTGTTTCTTTCACTGTATACTCATTCATTTTTAATTCTCTGTTAAAATATTATATCATTAGCCTTCCGTGGCATATGTTATGGTTTGCAATTAATAATTGCCCAAGTCACTGACATCTTCTTACTCCTTAAAACCTGGCCTCTACCCTCTATTGAAGCAAAAGCCAACGGGACAAATGGTAACCATATTTACGTCTTCATGGCATGCACTTCGAATTAGTTTTTCGGTGAACTAAACAGAAAAGTATGTTGAAAGAGAACACACACCGATTTCGCAATGTATACACAAGAATTTGCTTTTAAGGAGTTTAAAAAAAAAAACTAAAAAAACTTTGTACAATGGAATGTACAATGTATTGTGAAACCAGGCAGTGGGTGTCAGTGTCGTTACTGTGAAGGAGAATAAATGGTTGAATTATAAAACTTTGAAAACCTGTTTTAGACCATAACTCTCTTGTGTTGACAGATCAGCAATGAATACCACAGAAGCAAGATAGAACTGAATAACAGGATGTGTAATTTGAGATAAGAAGGTTTACGGTAAAGTTAAACTTTTTCATAACATTTTTCATTGCCAAAGAGAGTTTCTCAATCGTATATGCTGAACATGCCAACAATATTGTCAACTAAAGAAAATTTGAATTATATCAGCATACAACAAACAACATTATTGAGATTATATGTGTCATGTCGTTCTGGTGTGTCTCTTTTTTCTCATCAAATGTATAATTTGCACACTGACTATCTTTTAATATCCCACCCATGTTCTTATGTACCTAAATTATGTATTGTGATATAACCATTTTAGTGTTGAACACAAACTTATCGGGCACATCTCTACGTAACCTAAGTAATAAAGAGTGTTTCTTTGACGTCCGCATGTCACCCTTGACCAGCTACAACCTTCCCTTCAAACACGGGAAACTGCTGGACTCGGGACACTGGACGCACGGAAAGAGATCGGGCAAGAAATATTTTGTCTTTGGACGTGGTCGTTTAGTTTAACTTCTCTTATCTAATCTCATGTAAGAATCTCGATCTGTGGATGGTCCATGTGGCCCTGGGTTAGAACTGGGCCATGTTCTCTCTTGAACGCGATTGCTCAATGTAGCGCTACGTAGCAAAGCGACAAGCCTCGAGGTATCGCTTCGTGTCGTTCAGGGGGGAATGAGCGCTCAATGTAGCGCTCAATTGAGCGAATGACGGCTAGTATGACCCCTGTTGAGCGGGGTCTACGAACTTTATCGAAGGATGATATTTGCTGATACCCCGCCACGAAAAGGCATGTGACCGGCACAAAGCGTATGCAATACTTGTCACATGAAAATCAGGTAACCTTGATCATACTGAGCTGATGTTACATGTTTTCCAAACACCAATTCCGTCTCCAGCCTGACCCATGGCCTTTGATTGCTTATATTTGGCATGACCTCTAACCACCGACACTCCTTTAATGGCGCGTTTACCCACTTTCGTGTATAAGAGTTTTATCAATGTTATCCGGGTTCGGTACATTTTGGATTGTTCATTTGGTGAGAGTTTGAAATGTTCGTAAGATAAATACGTTACAACATTCCGTCACAGGTAACAACACGAAATATTAGCCCCTTGCTAGGTTTTAGTCAGCGCGGATTCGACTCGTTGGATAAAACCCAATATATGGCGATGTCACCCTTGACGGATGGTTATGACTTATAATAGGCAAAATTATGTTGTACTGATCATGTGATAAAACTTAGTTGAATACTATCCTATAAAGAGTAGTTGACATATGCTATTGTTCAAGTGATGTTATATTTTAATTTTGATTTACGCAACAATACTTCTATTTTCCATTGATATTGATGAAATAGATAGATAATATTATGTGGGTTAGATATACATGGCATTTCCAAAATGAAACATGCTAAGTTGTTATATGCGGTATCATACAGCGCGCACATAACATATGTATATGTATAATCCCATTGACGATAACGTTGGATAAACACATACCCGGTGAATATTTGGATTACATGCGACCTACTTATAAAAATCTGTCAAACTTAAAATATAGCAACACTGGAATTGCATCCACAGTGAGGCAGTATAGATTACGTACTTCTACGTGTAGGGTAAGGTATTTAAAAATTAGAAGCATCTTACCTAATTTCTAAAATAACACCATCGAACACTTCAACAAGGAAAAGTGAAGTTATTTGTTTTGTGTATAGCATGTCATATTAAACAGGTACGAACTGTTCTCTGTAGATTCTAAAACACTGAACAAACTACACAATCATTAACTGTTCATTTCATTATCAGATTTTATGGATACTTCAGGTGTGTATCAAAGATAGAATTTCACTTTTATGTCACAAACATATTACCATTTTATTACCAACGTTGATGCAATGTTGCGTTGCTTGTAAAATCGATTGACAATCCGTTTGAGGAATGTTCACCCATGGCTTTGGTTTAAGTCGGCTGTCCTTGTAGGACGGGAATTTCTCTAGAGAGTGGAACAACCTGTTTAATTAATTACAGTACGTGTATGATTAAGGACATGTTAGTGCTTGTTTTATTACTTCATCACATAATTTAATAAATGCACATTTTAAAATAGTTTGCATAATTGATTACATTCACGCCAGGGTGGAGCCACATGCTTTTCAATTGTTTTCAAAATGCATAATTCACGTTGATTGAATAAGAGATCACAAATCATGATGCTAATCAAAATTATTTTAAGTTCATATGAAACATGGATTTTTCACCATTTCACCATTTATTACACTAAAACTTTTTTATACTATTTAATGAATTATTTCAGATCATCAGGCCCTGATCATATCATACAAGTGATTTCAATACTTTACTTGAGGAACGATACAGACAGATGACAGCCGAGAAACGCCCTTGTTATGAGGTGACATCGTAGCCGTAGGGAACACTCATCTACGTGTGTGCTGTGACAAATATGGTTAAATTAAGGCTTTACATCGTCAATCCTATTCGTTTAAGAACACAAATGTTAGAAAGGCAATTAAATTCGCATTGTACAACATTTTATAATCTAAAGATATGTCAGAAATTATGGTTGAAAAGCATAAACATCACGGCTGCTTCTTTGATCACATTCCAAGCTTTAAAGTTCTATTTGTATCTTTTTTCAGGTTTTGAACGCTATATATAGCAAATATCCAGTCTGACATGTACATTTTTGACTTTGAAAGGATTAAGAGCAAAATATAGGTATGTGTTGCTGTGTGTCCAACGTGCAGATTCAATGCATACGAACAGCGAATGCCAATTGAAAGGAAGAATGTGGATAAGTTTTAAGACTAGTATTTAACAAAAACAACTAGCCATTAGAAGCTTAAACAAAGCAATATAAAATTTAAGTCAATGTTTTATCAAAACGTATCTATTCTAGTTACTCCAATTATGTATATTGATGTTTTAACATCATATGCAATTTTATCATTTAATCAATGAAGAAATAGAAGAAAGTATCATTACACGGGTTTAGGTAAATCGTCTAACTTTGTACTAATGCCATGATTTGCAAGATCATGAAAATGCTTCATCACCACACCAACAGGATATAACCAATTCCATTGAGTTTACATGATTCCACACACAATGTAAATAGAGGAATGATACGAGAGTCACTTAAACACTAGCACAAGACCTAATCAAGGCAAGACTCGATACCTGTCCTCTAGCTAGCGCCTGTATGTCACACCTGACAGGTAAAAGCGTTTCGCTGTCAAACAATCATCACCTGAGCAAGTGAATCAAACCAACAAAGCGATCTTCGATTGAAGTCAGGGGTTGTCCTTTTCATGGGCGAGTCGATTATTGATACATGCTTAATGTTAGGTGAGCAATCAATCGATTGATTGGTTATTGATCACAGGGTTGAACGCCTGACGTATGAGAAAAAAGGTAAGTTTGTTTGTAGGTTACGGCAAACGCGTCATCTGTAAGTCAACAACCGTAAGTTCATAAGTTTTAATCATTTTCGTTACAAGCACGTCAAGCACGTAACAAAATCATTCAGAAAATATGTGAATGAATCCCTTTATCTCTGTTCAGACATGGAATGTTGAGCTTGCAGTAACCTATTAAATTCAATTTAAAAAATCAAAACATGACTTTCCGAAAATATTCAAATAATTATGACCATCATGACGGTTTTATAAGGAGCTATTTATGTTCCATCTGAACGCGACCGCCACTTACGACTACATTTAATCATTCAAACAATATTTCTATCCTCTTCTAACATACCATATACATGTCTCACGAATGCAAAAGTATATTGGCAAACTTACTGAAGAGAAATAAAAATGCAATTTCGTCACTCAACATTTCGAACTTTGAGTAGAAGAATATGATGGAATATAAAGAATGCTTTCGAATTTGTGCTTGAAAATATTAAGGCATTTGTCATCAGTTTTGAGAGAGCACGAGAATATGTAATTCAAACCGACACCCGGTTACATTCAATATTTAAAACCCTCTTACATCTGAACATAGAGTATAGGATGCATGTTATAGGCACGTACATCTTAACATAGTGTACAGATTATAGGCAAATGCAAGTAATGTTGGTTAAGCTTCATTTACAGAAGATCACGCACTACAGTGTCATGTGTCTTAATTTATATTAGAAACTATTCACTAATCAACTGAACCTTATTTTAAAGTTTATGTGAAAAGTTTAAGATATTAGATTACTATCAAATAAAGACAAATATAAAAGATAGCCAGACACAATCGCATCCGGTTTGAGATATATAGCAAACGTAGCATAAGAGATACAGGATTTCTGAAAGGGGGGGGGGGGGGGGGGGGGGGGGGGGTTGTCCACCAATTGAAAAAAGGGGAAAGGGGGAGTCCAACATGTTTCCCCCCATACCCGCCCATGCAAAAGTTTTGAGATTGTGTATTGTGTAAAGAAGGATAGTGTCGCGTATCGGGGTGAAGAATACAAAGAATACTGCCAAATTGAGAGAGACAATCGGAATATAAAACTGTAGACAGATAGAAGGAAACACAAACAACCAAGACAAGATCGTATACAATCATATACAGAGAGAGAAACAGAGATAAACAAATCAATAGAAAGTCAGACGAGGATCTTGTTCACAAACCATGCGTGTACATATCTCGTTCATATATGCTGTGTCTCTGCAATAAGCTCAGAGGTTTCTATATGCAACAATTTAACTTCCTTGTTATGTGAATTCTAACTCTCTGCGGACTATGTACAACAAAGTCCATTATTCATTATTATAACTTTGAAAAAAAATATCTCTTGCTCGTGTATAAGGTTGAATTGTTCTTACGCCTTACTGAGATAGGGGTAAATACATATACATTTATTTTAAACGATAAATAAACTATGTCATTATTCCACCTGACATATAGGAGTAAGCATATACTCAGAAACGTCGTATATCTTGAAATAAAGAAGTTGTTATTTAGAAAACCTTGTTTTCTTAAACTACGTTGTATTCGTGAAAATAGCATTTAAAATTTAACATGTAAAAACTATAACGCATATAAAACAAGAGTTCACATATTGTATACCATACGCCTATCGTATGTTTGATTCTTTTTATTAGAGTTTCAGACATCATCGTCGCTTTTCTGACGGTTTTTTCTGATTTAACATATTTATGAAGTCGTAATATGTTTGCGTAAACTGTCAAAATGAAGTTTTATCGCTAATTACTATTCTCATGATGTCAGGGGTGTTTATTACAAGTAGGTAATTTGAATACGTCACGATTTCATACATTAAACACGAGCACGAACCAGACGAGTATTAATCACTGACGAAGTTAGAGTATAATAAAATATGTCTTCCCAGTTACTGCGTGTTTAATTTCCACCTTACAAGTAAAAAAAAATTTTGGATTTAAACATTCAATATCATGCTCCTGGTGTAAAATTTGTTTTATATTATAATATAACAAAATCTTAGGTCAACAGATATTTCTTATTATCAGTATTTCTAAAAGTTCGCATTCTAATTTTTCAAAGACATAGAGGATATCTGTCTTTTCTTGACTAATACCATGTTTATCTCATCGAGTGAGGTAGAAAGGTTATATTTTCACGAGTGGCGCAGCCACGAGTGAAAATATATAACTTTTCTACCTCACGAGATGAGATAAACATGGTATTTGTCAAGAATTGACGGATATTCTATTTATTATATGATATTATCCATGTAATTAAGTCCGAAAAGGGTCATTTTCACGCCGAGCGGCCGCTAGGAACAGCCCGTCACCACAGTAACACTGTGACGTCATAAACCAATTCGCCGCGTGAGACCATTGTTTTATGACGTCAAATGATATCAGTCACCGTTCGCAGTGAAAATATAAGTTATTTTCACTGTAGCTTGATAGACAGTTTATTTCACTGATAATTAGAGGATATTTGGCTTTTCTTGACTAATACCATGTTTATCTCATCGAGTGAGGTAGAAAGATTATATTTTCACGAGTGGCGCAGCCACGAGTGAAAATATATAACTTTTCTACCTCACGAGACATTTCTTGCTGATGCTGCAGTTCGATACAAGAAGGTTGATGTACTCTAAATATGTCACACATTTACCCCAACAGTTCATCTCTCACCAGAGGTCTATTATGAAGGTTAGTGGACTTCAAGCGTGAAACGATTTAAAAGGGAAGTGATACAAAAACTTATTCAGTATGCTTGTGGCAGAGATTACAGTTGTAGGCCTATATTGCCCAACATATTGGTCATGTCACATTCCATATAGACATATATATATATACCCAGTGTAAAAGAAACTATTTAGCTTAAATGCTTACATAAAATTAAAAAGCCTCACCCTTATTTAAGATGAGTGGAACTCAAGCATGAACAGATTTATAAGTGGAGTAATAAAAAAAACCCATTAATCTGCATAACTGGCAATTTACTGCATGCAAGTGGCAGATATTACAGTCACCATGCTTGGAAGGGTTTTATACTGGTCTCGAGTACCAAAATAGTAAAGCGGTTATTAAAAGTGGGATGTGTCTTGAATAGCTTTTGTTCATCGTAATATTTTATGTTATGTTATGTCAAGATGGTAATGTGCTCTTAAAGCGTGGAGTGTGAAGGGTTCACATTCATATAATATGTAAATATGAAGATTTTCGGCTGGCATGTATGGGTCTGTGCTAGTTTGTTGGTTACAAGGACATGTGATATGCATGAAACATATCATACAAATTGAAGGAATCACTGGCGCTGGCTAGCATGCATGGAGGAGTAGCTGCCCTCTCTGACGAAAGAAATGAGCAAACTGTACATTGAAACGGGCCGCTTGTGAAGAAATAAGTTGATAACTAAATCACAGTCTGTCACGAGTTATAACTCAATACAATTTCATTGAACGGGCATTTGTAAATTATCTGTAATTACCTTAGTCCTTTAATACGAACTATTATAAACGACTAAACAATAAATGACTGCGAACTTTAAATACACCAAAAGGACCAAAACTCTAACATAAACAGTGATTAATGAATCAAATGGACACTCATTTAACGTTTGTTACCAAAATACACTTTTGGGGATCATTTACTTCTCCAAAATTTTGAGACATTACACAAACTCACGCAATATAATGATGTATATCTTATACATTAAAAAGCGGTGATTTATCACACAAATAAAACACTTTAAATCTTATTCTTATCTTTGGTTATCATTCTAGAAGTTGAGATGAATGTTATGATGTTTGTTATGGATACACATCTCCTTTATTCTTTTTTCTTTATTCGATGTTTCTATGAATTTAAGATTTCAACTTCACAACATACGTAGAAACATAGCCTACAGAGAATAAAGAAGTTGTTGATACTAAAAAAAAATTTCATCCTTCTTAGATGAAGAAATAATTTTACAAACGGAACAGGCAGCCGGTCAGTTCACATGCCTGATGGTACCCTCACACAACATGTACACTAGACATAGCAGTTACACCCTAAAGGCAATGTCACCTGTTCTACATATGAGCATGTTTGACAAGAACATACGAATAAATTGTCTATATATGATCGATCAGTCACTCACGACTCCATAGAAATCTACCTGAATCTACCCCCACCCATACCTGGATATAACCACCTGGTTCAGCCACGCCCATGTGTAATAATGTATTCCCACGCCCTCTACCATGCGATATATCATTCAACATAAAGGATTCGAGCATGTAGATAAATGATGTTCAGCAGTCAAGTATAATATGTGTTTAGAGACACGCTTTTGTGATGTTATCTTTAAATCACGATTACCTTAAATCATCATCGTGTCTCGTCATTCTATACAAATAGAAATCATTTTTAAAAAGTCTTAAAAGTTTAGTTTTTGTTATCTACCATTATAAACCTAATATACATTGGCCTTAAAACAGTAAGCAGAAAGGAGGAGAAAATGACTATGAAATGCCAACTGTATAACTGTATAATGAAGTATCTACGTAGTTTGGAACCTAACATTACAGTATGGTGATTGTATGTCTTATCCATTCCTTATCACTAAACTATTTGTACAGTAACAGTGCAGTCGTTGACCTCAGACTTCGAGAGAGGTTCAATACTTTCATTCCACATTGAGGGTCACTCCCGGGTATCGAAGAACGCTACATGTTGCTGGGTTTAGTGTCCAAACTTATCAACTTCCTAGTTGCCTCCTGTACAGTTGATTGGCCACGTGGCTCAATGTTTAGTCAAACACTAACTGAACTACTGTATTGATGTTTGGTGAATCCATATAAATCATCCGAGTCTTAACGGTTGTTTAGAAAACATGACTCTTGAATGGTCAGACGTGTTGACTGGTATAAAGTGTCGGCGAATTAAAATAATTCTTTAAACCGTAAACGTCTTTGGTGACAAACCAAATGGAACGTTTTGGTGACGCCATTCTTGCGTAGTCATGACTTCCTGGTTATCAAACATCTATTAAAACCTCCCGACATATTGTACCCGATCCCATTCACATTACAAAGCTCACACAGCACAAATGAGACTCGACTCGACTACACAAACAGTGCACACACATACCAGTATCAGCCATAGAGTAACATAACTTTACATACATGATATATAATGGTTTTTATATTCATTTTGTAACAATGAAGATCATATAAAAATTACATTTATAGCCGAAATCATTTAGGGATTATTTAAAAAAGAGTGCATTAAATCATTTCATAGTTTTTCCACGAAAAATGATCGAACTAGTTTTGATGAAAGTTTTATGATTATTATTGAATGTGCTAGTTATAAATATAGTCTACATCTCTAAGGAAGAATATTATGCTGACTCTCACTCGATAACACTGTCATCTGACCACACCCTGTTTTATACCCAGGTTCCAGAATTAGTTACGTTTATGATGTCATGAAAACAATAAAAGTAATAAATGGAAAATAAGACGAGTAATGATGCGAGATAAACTGTAACCTCGGCCTTGTCAATATATAGTAAGATTACGCGTGGGAAATGTCCATATAGTGCACTTTGTTTTGCACGTGGAGTATGTTAAAAGCCGATAAGCCAGTTTGAGGGCCTTATCTTACTTAACACACTATCATCTGCCGTCTGTTCCATAACAGTGAGCGGTTATAATCGCTCAATTGAGCGCGCATTCTCTCCTCAACGACACGGAGCGATGCCTTGAGGGGCGGCCTCTTTGGTGTAGCTCTGGGTGCACGAAACCTATACTTTCTGCCGTCAACAAACAATTAGCTGTAACAAGCGTGTTATAACTTATGAGAATGAATTTTACAACAAAACATTCTCCACACTAGTTTTGTTTAGTTATGAATAGAAATGACGGGTTTTCTCACTGTCGTATACTCCTACGGGCGAAAACAATATCATTAAACCATATGAGAGCGTAAAGTTAAATTGAAACATTCACGTAATGCGATCCTCATTAGAAGAACGTCTAATTTTTCGGCAAGCATTTCACAAAACGAAAAATGAGCAACATCGATAAAAAAAAGCCATCCTGGTTCCCTGGGTAAGTTACGCTGCGCATCTATCTGACCACCAGAACCAGGTCATATACACACTGGACACATGAGACAAGGTGTGTATACACACTACCAACGAACTGTCACTAAATAGGGCGAGTGGGGTGATAGCAAACGGATATTCTTTAAGCCGACTTGTGTCAATCACGTATCTGCTTTTCCGAAGAGCAAATGAGTTGTTCATTTCAACATTTAACTACAATATTTCTTCTTTAAAAGTTGTAACATTGTGCATATGCAAGATGCATATGCCATAACATAAATCATGCATATATTCTGAGCAAAACAGGGTTGGCAATCTGACGTCGACCATGACACTGTACATGACAGATTATGTTCCTGCAGTACTGGTGCAGTGTTACATTGCAATAATTGCCTGCGTGTCAAAACAACTTGATTAATAACGTCACCACTTTTCCCCAACTTCGCATAAATGAAAACTACGCTTGTGGTGTGACAAACTCCATCTCTACCTTGCAGCAGTTTGGTGGCTTTCTTGGCTAGATCGCAATGCTATAGCGATTTTAAAGTGCTTTTTGTCTAAATTTATGTTCATACTTTTAAAGGCGCTGTAGCACGTTTTCTTACTGAAATAAAGTGCTCTCACAAAAGTATAAATAAGTGTTACGAATGGCTAAATAATACTCCTGCATCAATAAAACGAGCTCTAAAACGAATGTACATGGTTCGGTTAAGCCACGCGATTCCATTCCCCATCAAACGGTCATTTTAGCGTGCTCACATTAAAATGGCGACTCGAAGGTAGTTCGAGTGATCTGACTGATGTAGCGATACCTAAACACTCAAAGTAGAGTTTTGAACGTGGCACAATGATGGAATGGTCAACCATCTTGCTGTCTGAACTCGCAAAATCGCATGAGACCTACAAATCTACCACTCACACTGAAGAGCTCCACACCACTGTCGCTTTATACGTCGCACCATTTTCTTCGAATGCGGCCTATCCTGTCGTGTAATGAGATGTTTTACCCATTAACGTAACGATATATTGTATAAACATTAATAATAAATGGCAAATTTTAGAAAACATAATATGCCAAAAACGTGCTATAGCGCCTTTAACTTTCGCTTTGCTATCTAACAGTAATAAACAATTAATTTTCCCTTAGAATGATGGCAATAAACATTTGAGCTGGTTTATCATAATAATATTTTGAATTAAAAACTTAAGTATCATACGGGGAAATAAACATGCTTGTGAAATATACATTATCGTATTTAAAACATGCCTATATCCATTATTATCATCTTTAAAAATCTTAAATTGTGTTGAGCAATGCCATTTACTACACGTAAGGAACATAATTTTGAACAGACTTTCTCTGTTTATCGTGGATTTTTAACATAAACCCTGTAGAGATTCATAATGAAATGTAGGTGTAGTTTCTTAAAACGTTAAGATTTTAAAGTAGGTCAAACGTTTCTGATAAAGGCTGGTGTCGATTTCAATTTCTATTGAAGTTTGCGTTTATTCTGATACAACTAAACTCTTTGTTATCTAGACGAAACGAATTTCAAAGGAACATAACCATTTATGCAATACGTTTTTTAACTTATGAACAAAGTTACTTTATAAAGATATTGTACCTATTTCTATTTCAATCTGAAATATCGTTGCTAAAGATTCAACCTGACCTCTTAGTATTCATAACCGAGGTAATATTATTGATATGAGCACATGTGCACATATCACGTTTTCCTAGCAACCATTGTTTCACCGCGCCTTCCTGTATTTCGTCGTCTGAGACGTCATAAAACGATTGTTTATGACGTCACTGTAGCTTGCCGTCTCAAAAGAAGTGGGTCATTTCCTGTCTAATGTTACAAATAAAATAGAATAGGCAATGCAAAAATTGACACTCGTTTCGTAAATGTCATACGACACACTTCCTCGGGTAATAATCTCTATGTACTAAGAGGTCAAGTGGAATCTTTAGCAACGATATTTCAGATTGATAGAAATAAGAATGATATCATAAATGATAGTTTACAAAATAACCGAAAAGATATGAAAGATATAAACTATAATAGCAATAAATCATTGCCAATTCAACTTCAATCATTTGGGCTTTAAATTGGCTGTATCGAAATGTTTCCTATCATACAATAGATATTTTGGTCGTCAATATATTAGAATTATCATTAAGTGTTTGCTGCAAGTTCTAAATGACAATCAAAGAGTACGACAACAAGGAAAGGCACATCAATCTACTGTGAAGAACATCTGACACCATCAGCTGACAAAGGTTGACGAAGTGGAGGTAATAGGATCCACTTCCTTGTCTAGTGACACTAGTCAACCAATACACACAATGCTTAATGACAAATATAGGATACGTTAGCATCAGGTATCAGTAAACAACGCTGAAGGATAGACATAGACTATTTTAGAATGAAGTGTCACAAAAGGTATTTAGTGACCGATAACCGATTGAATGTCGAGGACATACCAGAATGGTTGCAAAGCATCAACGCTCTAAAAACCTTTAGAGGGATACTCTTCGAGAAAGGCCAATACAACGACAGCGAACATAAATCTCTGTCAAGGAATGGGCTTTCGAAGGAAGAGTACACTCGGACTATTATGGTTCTCGTGTTGCATTCAGAAATCGTAAGCTACAAGGAAGTTAGTTATATATTAATGACAGCAGAATATGTACATTGTAAACGTACCGACCTTCATTACCGTCACACATATTTACCATCACACATCGTTACCATCACACATCTTACCATCACACATCTTACCATCATACATCTTTACCGTCACATATCTTTACCATCACACATCGTTACCATCACACATCTTTACCATCACATATCTTTACGATCACACATCTTTACCGTCACACATGTTTACCATCACACATCTTTACCGTCACACATGTTTACCATCACACATCTTTACCGTCACACATCTTTACCATCACATTTACCGTCACACATCGTTACCCTCACACATCTTTACCGTCACACATCTTTACCGTCACACATCTTTACCATCACACATCTTTACCATCTTTACCGTCACACATGTTTACCATCACACATCTTTACCGTCACAAAGCTTTACCATCACATTTACCGTCACACATCTTTACCATCACACATCTTTACCGTCACACATCTTTACCATCACATTTACCGTCACACATCGTTACCCTCACACATCTTTACCGCCACACATCTTGACCATCACATTTACCGTCACACATCTTTACCATCACACATCGTTACCATCACATTTACCGTCACACATCGTTACCGTCACACATCTTTACCGTCACACATCTTTACCATCACATTTACCGTCACACATCTTTACCGTCACACATCTTTACCGTCACACATCTTTACCATCACAAATCTTTTCCATCACACATCTTGACCGTCACACATCTTTACCATCACACATCTTTACCATCACACATCTTTACCATCACACATCGTTACCGTCACACATCTTTACCGTCAAACATCTTTACCGTCACACATCTTTACCGTCACATATCTTTACCATCACACATCTTTACCATCACACATCTTTACCATCACACATGTTTACCACAACACATCTTTACCATCACACATCGTTACCCTCACACATCTTTACCATCACACATCTTTACCATCACACATCGTTACCGTCACACATCTTTACCGTCACACATCTTTACCATCACACATCTTTACCGTCACACATCTTTACCATCACATTTACCGTCACACATCGTTACCGTCACACATCTTTACCATCACACATCTTTACCGTCACACATCTTTACCATCACATTTACCGTCACACATCTTTACCGTCACACATCTTTACCATCACACATGTTTACCATCACACATCTTTACCATCACACATGTTTACCACAACACATCTTTTCCATCACACATCGTTACCCTCACACATCTTTACCATCACACATCGTTACCATCACAAATCTTTACCCTCACACATCTTTACCGTCACACATCTTTACCATCACACATCTTTACCGTCACACATCTTTACCATCACATTTACCGTCACACATCGTTACCCTCACACATCTTTACCGTCACACATCTTGACCATCACATTTACCGTCACACATCTTTACCATCACACATCGTTACCATCACATTTACCGTCACACATCGTTACCGTCACACATCTTTACCGTCACACATCTTTACCATCACATTTACCGTCACACATCTTTACCGTCACACATCTTTACCGTCACACATCTTTACCATCACAAATCTTTACCATCACACATCTTGACCGTCACACATCTTTACCATCACAAATCTTTACCGTCACACATCTTTACCGTCACACATCTTGACCGTCACACATCTTTACCATCACACATCTTTACCATCACACATCTTTACCATCACACATCGTTACCGTCACACATCTTTACCGTCACACATCTTTACCGTCACACATCTTTACCGTCACACATCTTTACCATCACATTTACCGTCACAAATCTTTACCGTCACACATCTTTACCGTCACAAATCTTTACCGTCACAAATCTTTACCATCACACATCTTTACCGTCACACATCTTTACCATCACAAATCTTTACCATCACAAATCTTTACCGTCACACATCTTTACCGTCACACATCTTTACCGTCACACATCTTTACCGTCACACATCTTGACCGTCACACATCTTTACCATCACACATCTTTACCATCACACATCTTTACCATCACACATCGTTACCGTCACACATCTTTACCGTCACACATCTTTACCGTCACACATCTTTACCGTCACACATCTTTACCATCACACATGTTTACCATCACACATCTTTACCATCACACATGTTTACCACAACACATCTTTACCATCACACATCGTTACCCTCACACATCTTTACCATCACACATCGTTACCATCACAAATCTTTACCCTCACACACCTTACCGTCACACATCTTTACCCTCACACATCTTTACCGTCACACATCTTTACCATCACATTTACCGTCACACATCTTTACCCTCACACATCTTTACCGTCACACATCTTTACCATCACACATCTTTACCGTCACACATCTTTACCATCACACATCGTTACCGTCACACATCTTTACCGTCACACATCTTAACCGTCACACATCTTTACCATCACACATCTTTACCCTCACACATCTTTACCGTCACACATCTTTACCATCACACATCTTTACCATCACATCTTTACCGTCACACATCTTTACCCTCACACACCTTACCGTCACACATCTTTACCCTCACACATCTTTACCGTCACACATCTTTACCATCACACATCTTACCATCACACATCTTTACCATCACACACCTTTACCATCACACATCTTTACCCTCACACATCTTACCCTCACACATCTTTACCCTCACACATCTTTACCATCACACATCTTTACCATCACACATCTTTACCCTCACACATCTTTACCCTCACACATCTTTACCACAACACATCTTTACCATCACACATCGTTACCCTCACACATCTTTACCATCACACATCGTTACCCTCACACATCTTTACCCTCACACATCTTTACCCTCACACATCTTTACCATCACACATATTTACCGTCACACATCTTTACCACCACACATCTTTACCATCACACATCTTTACCATCACACATCGTTACCATCACATATCTTTACCTTTCATTGAGTAATATGTTCAGGAAAGTTGGGTACTGAATAATCTTCAACTCATGGAACTATGACAACATGGTCTAATTTCTAATAGTAACGTGAATGCCACTATGGACACACCCAGTTGTTGGAGGTTATAAATAAGAATCTTCATTACGGGTCATTCTAAAAAAATGACAAAATTTCCGTCAGTAGCACATAGCTCTAAAAATATGATTTCAATATTTTATCAAAAGTTATATCATCAAAGAAGAAGGTACTGATTGTCTAATTAAAATATAAAATAGTGTATGTGTTAGTTATTTTGGGGGGAAATTGGGTTTTTTATCGTCATTTTGAGAGAAAAACCGCCGTTAGAAGACAGCGGGGTAACTTTGCGGAACCATTAAATGTTAATACCAAAACATTTCAAAATATGTTTTGGCATTAAAATTTAGATAACAGTAAGGCAAACAAATTCTTGCACCAAGTATTATGAAAAAAAAAAAATCACATAATAAAGACAAAAACAATGACCGTCAGTGTAACAAGTTATAAAACTGACATTAAATTAGTATAACCCTTGAATAAAATATTGAAAAACCGACTGCTCCCTTTACTAACGACCTCCTACTCATGCCTGAAGTTTTGAGGAGGTCATATTTGAATTACTGTGGAAGTGTCATGCAATTTGGTGTGTCTACGTTGCAGCATATCTTTTTAATGTGTCAGTGGTGTAACATTGATTACGGATTTAACATGAATGAATTAAAAAAGGTTTGTACTTTAAGGCAATTAAAATTAATGAAACCTAATCATGTATACCAAGTAGTAAGTTGTTAGGAAGTTATAATTCTTCTAAAGTTAATTAAAGTGTAAATGGGTCAGTGGTGTAACAGTCAGTAGTGTAACACTGAGGAATGTTGAACCACTGACAGACAAGTATAGCATCACGTGGTATAGGCTATCAATCTACAACCTACATGTGAATGATTACACATCACGCCTATATACAGATGAGTAGGAGCTCTGGGGCCAAGTCTACCGTAACCGTCAACTCGCTACCTGGAATCAAATTGAAAGGATGGCTTCGAAATATGTATCTATTTAACATGGAATATGTATATGAAGTAAATGTAATATAAGTATAATGGCAACCACATTCCGTATTTTAATAAGATTCAAGCTGCAGTGCTTACTGGATATCGATGGAACATCTGGACATTCCAAAAGGAACAACGTGCTGAAGAATGATAAATATTGAGATGGTCAATGCTTCGTGGTAGCTGTTTATAAGGATGGATTAGTAATCGACTGTCATTATTTCTGGAGAAGTCTTTCTACTTGAAAGGTTTTCGTTTGGATAACTTGTGTCCAATCCTTTTCTTGAATGAATGAATTATGTTTAAGCTGTTCATCGTTCTTGTCCACGATACATGGTTAACCGTTATAACGGCATTACTATTAAACCATTTGACATGTCTGTCGTCTTTCACCGTCAAAAATCTTCCCTTCACTAAACAATGTTAAATACGTTGGGACACTTATACTGATTAATGCAACATTGTTGTCGGAAACATCGACCTTTGCACAAATCGTTGATTTCAACACAGTAGATAAGAGGGAGCTGCATTTAAAGAGTTTGTCGGCCAAGGAATGTAGCGTGGTGTGTGTTCGGTGTCATTAAGTGGTATTAGAAGAAATATTTCCCGTTTAACCTCATCAGTAATATTTTGACCATTTCACATTGTGAGGGTGCTGGTCCCACTGAAGAAGGTTCCAGGATTGTCATCATACTGTCCTTTCCAATTGCAGTAGAGTTTTACATTCATTCCACTGCCATACACTACACTCGTACTACCCGGATATCAGTTAACACAGCTTATGTATTGAGGTCATCGCAAATCACTTTCTCCTGGCACTTATAGGGGACCTCGAGCTCCTGACAGTTGTATGTCGAGTGAAGCGGGTAGTGTAGGAACTCTAATAGGAGGGTCACTGGGGCCATTTACTCTCACTCTCATTTACTCTTTCGAGTAATAGTGATACTATATATTATATAAAGGTAGAATATGAGACAGGGCTCTTGAATCAAATGAATCATATATAGTTACGGTAGATCTCTAATTTTAAAACAAGGATTTTTTTCTATAGTTTCTGGACTGTAGCAGCATTGTGCATCTGTACTAACCTATACTGTTGCGTATCCGGAAATATATTCCGTCTTCTTACCACAGATAAAATGGCTCATGAAATCGTAACATATAACTACTATTTATAAATGAATAATGTCATAATGTAACCATCAACATTCATTGTTACAAAAAGGTAGGCCTTTATGTAGCTGTTTACATCATATATTCTGACGTCAGCTTGTTATTATTAAAATTAAGTTTAAGAATAAATATCAAAATAAGATAAAAACATTTAATCAATTAACAATTCGACAGAAATTCTGCGGACGGAGAACGGAATCTTGTGTTAACATACATGTATCCATGCCTACATTGGTTTCAGTAAATACTTCATTACATTGAAGACTTTTGGAGTGTCATTTGCTAGGAAACGTGTTGAATAAGCTGTGGTGTTTTTCTTCAGAAAATAGCCTCATATTTCACGATACATGTGGGCGGGTGGTTTCCTTCTCGGGATAAGCACACTATCATTGCTTGGGATTATGAAAGATAAATATTTGACCTCTTCAGGAGATTTGATCACCGCAGCTAGGGTAATATTTACAAAAGGGATCCTTGAGACACGTATAGTAATAGAAATGGGAAAGTGATAAGGATAGTGGAAAAAAGGAAGTGGAAGAAGAAAAGGAAGAAAAGGAAGGGAAGGAAGGAGGCGAATAGAATAAACTATTCATGTAATATAGCACACGGAGAAGGGAAAAGTAGAAAAAGAATAAAATGATTAAGTAAGAAGAAAATTAGAAAAGGGGGTAACTTTTTGGAGTTAATTGAAGACCTCGGACTTCTGCAAATGATAATGCCCTGAAAAACAACGTTATCTCTATATTATAGATTAGCTATCTTGAAATGTGAGTGTGGAGAAGCAAAAGTGTTTTTTTGGCGTGTCCCAAATTATTCTATTCAATGTCGAAGGCAAGTGTACACAAGAGTTCCCTTTTCTTGAAATAAGGGTCAAATATGGGTCAAAGGTCAATATACGTAGAAAATATATTCTCCAAAAATAGGAAGAAGGCAAGATTGAGGAAAGTAAAGAAAGAAAAAATGGAAAATGAAAAATTAAATAAAATAAGACGAAGAATGCATTATTTGATTGGAAAGAACAAAACGAACAAGAATAAACAAGAGAAACAAGAGTAACGTCAGTAGTAATAGAAACAAATTGAAATAAACATCATTATAATACTCTTACCAATATATAAACTCCATATTCACATAAGTGACGGAATTTATAAATACAAATTATGAATAACATAACCACAAACAATTTATTAGCATGTAAACAGTAACGCGAATAAGGAAACTGTCATTAACAACCAGGTAACAACTAAATTACTAATTCATCAGGGAGATACAAGGTCCGGGTTCTAGTGACGTTATGAAGGATAGTATCAGGACATTGTAGATTGAACAATATCATCATGTGTCACATCTAGTAATGTATAGGAACTATGGTTAAAAAAGGATTCCCGAAAATTTTGAGAGAAAAACACGTGTCATTAAAACCACACGAGTACTAAGGTAGGTATAAAGAACATAAGATATTCATATATGAATAATTCATCATGTAACAACATGTCTCTAAAATATTATTCCTTGAATGCGTATAGGGTTCAATGGATTAGGTCTATCTTACTATACCCATAGATGAATGTCTAATAGCTATGCTTCATGAATAAGGTAAAGGGCAACCTCATCTTCAAACGGAAACTCTCTGTACAAACTGATTATTATCATCATCACTTCAACATCAAGACTGAGTCTCTTAAAAAAACATGGAGGATACTAAATCCGTTCTCTCGACAGTAAATAGTCCTTAAGTGTTCTCGCTGAGTAAGCATTTCTGGTTGTTCCCAGGGCAGAGTGGTCGTAAACATACCTAAGGTATGTACAAATGTATTGAGGAATGTTACCCTCATAAACTATTTATGGCTGATATAGTCTGACAGATCCAGGCGCTTTCGTCTTGGTACCAGTAATATGATAGTCCAGTTAACCGTATACTGGGTCTGTCATTACGTCAAACTAAACTGTTCGTCAGATTACATACGAATGTATCATACTTTTATGTACATGTAACACGACACTTCTTAGATCCCCAAATACATGTTTAAGTATGATTTCAAAATAAGTCAGTCTGTTCATCAAAGCTATACTATGAGGGTGTCCTTAACGATTGTAATGAACGTGAATGTAAACTATCAACATATCTCAACCTATGCTATGTTATATATGTCGTCTATAAAAATTAAATTGAATTAGAAAGAACGAACATTGTCGTACAACACCATGAGTGTATAAAGGATCGTGTGATGGGTATAAGGCGTCTTTAAAAAGCAAACTTTCAATTGTGATGTAGATAATATGTATACTCAATTAGAGATAAATTTCATTTAAAAGATATCTGGAATAAAAACAGTCAACGATACATCAGGCAACACTGGAGTGTCAGTGCGTTCTCTCTCTCTAGTACCGTATCACGGGGAGTCCGACCGATTGAAATGTTCTTAAAAAGGTAAAATACAGACGCTTCCTTAAGATGAGGAGAAGCTATGACACCGAGAATGTGGTAAGGTTGGACACTGATAGGATGTTGTTAGACTCTCATACCGAGTGATACGGTGTAGAAAGGTCGTTTCAATCATCACGTTATATGGCCAGTAGGTTTTCTATTGGAACATATATATCACATAACCTAACTTTACATCCCCTACACCTTCACATAACTAGATGTTACCTTCATATCAGGCACTTCAGTTGAGTATATTCCTAGTCACCTATTTGTAATCAACAATAGGTACCTTTTATCTTGATATCACTTGCAATATAGGATGATGGCCTTCTCAGTCGGATGAATGTGTGGACAAGTGCGTGGTTTTGATATATCTTTGTAAACTCAATATTGACAGTCCTTTGAGTATTGTGGTTTTAATTATCGAGCTAAAATAGTTCATAATGTGCAAACACTACTTGTAGAGAAATATGTAATTAATATTTGCTTCGTGCACTTGTTTCAACAATGTTAAATGTTACTTTCATATGGAACTGCATATGTACTGTACTCTGGGACGCGCGGCCTTCAATACAGGAATAAACACTCTATTCGCAAAACGTACGACAAGGTGTCTTCAACCATACATTTAGTGTCTATGTAAGTTATACCAGTCACTGTGAGAACACTACGTTCAAAGAACCTCTCAAGTTAACCACAGTGTGCAGGTATCACAACACATATGTACACATATATATACACATGTGCAATGAAATGCAGGTAACTCTAATTCACAACACAAACACACTAGTTACATATCATATGCCTGAAACTGATGCAGTCTACTTCCAAAGGAATCGTGCTTACCTTAATTACAGGTAGTCCAGCTGATTGAACTATTCATAAGGTATGTACAATCCAATTCAGGTAAGTCCAAATCACAAAACAACACAGTATGGGGTACTCCTCAACATCATTTACACCTGAGAACACTGAGCGTTAGACAGTCTCGCACAGGTAAGTCTACCTTGACCGACACCTAAACAGCCACAGAACGGGTTTTGCAGTTACCTGTCAACCTTACGGGCTGCGCTGAATCGAGGCTTGAAATATACGCACAGGTACACAGCGTTCGATAGTCTACATAAATAAGCTTTCAATTCTCTTCTAATTCGGAAAGAAAAGTCACCGGGGCGTGACAATTATGCTGCGTTCGGGTGAGGTTTTTATGAAAACGTGAACATTATGAATGACATAAAGCTCATGCGTAATAACTGCATAGAACGATGTACGGATATTTCCCGAGGCACCACTGGCCCACCGTGGTTCGATTTATCGATTACCCTGATCGATATTTGGCCTATCATTGGAAATAAGTTTAATTATACATCGGCTCACAGGGATTGTATTGGAAAGTGAAGTTAATTGGTCGTCGCACACACACACAGGAACAAAACAGTTGCTGAGAGTGCACTCGAGTTCACAAACGTGTGGCTTTGTTAACATTTACTGGCTTTTGTTGAATGCAAATCAAAACGCTTTCAAATACTATTGGATTTCAACGTTTCCAAGCGTGTAATTTCTCCATAATGATCCGCACTCAACTCTGAAGTTGTAGCATTTAACTTATAGAGAATAAGTGGTTTTATTTAGACATTCTATTATTCTGAA
This sequence comes from Gibbula magus, assembly GCA_936450465.1. NCBI lineage: Eukaryota > Metazoa > Mollusca > Gastropoda > Trochida > Trochidae > Gibbula > Gibbula magus. The sequence continues at coordinate 11,789,789 of OW388290.1, read as the reverse complement.
TTATTCTTTAGTTCAAAGCAATTGATCTACGTTTAACTCTGATTTTATAATAGTGTTCAACCTATTCAGAATACTTTTACTGCGGTTATTGACACATTGTATGATTCAGATATAATTTATCTCAACTCAATCATTTCCACTTAACTATGACTTTTCTATAGCCTTTAATCTTTTCAGACCGTTTATTAAGATGTTTGTTATTGAAAAAATGTTAAAGAAACCCCCTCGAAAGATTTACACTAAACATTTTTCAAAAATTGATATTCTATTCCTGGAAGGACGTTCTGTTACACATTGTGATAAGCATTTATTTCAAGGTTGAATAAATAAGACAATGGGTTTTAAGAAAGACAACGATATGCTACAGATTTTCTTTAGGTACATGTCGCTTGATAACGGTGTTAGTATATACACAGAAACGTCGCATTCATTGCAATAAAAAAAGTTGACTATCCACATATCTTGGTTTTTCTTCATCTCTACAACTTCTCTCAAAGTCTTGTCATATCTAATACTGTATGGATAAAACACTTTTTTAAAACTCGTTTAAAGTGTAAGTTCTTTATAAGAATGTTTACCATTTATCTACTAACACAGTTATATCCATTCAAATCCATACCATTTAAACAGTGTTACTGTTTACTTTTTATGTGTATTCAGTTTCGCTTTTTGTTCTCCTTTTACAAGAACCCCAGTGAACCTATGAGCTTGGAAGCTTATCGTGTTGCGGCTTGTTACGTGTTCAATCCAATGTTTGAACCAGTTAAAAGGAATTATACGACAATATACGCCTCATGTTGTACAGTCGATAAATATCCAAAGGAATTGATATGAACAACATTTTAAATCATTACTAATCGGATAATATATGTCAAATGTTGAAACGATTTACTCCGAAGCAGTATTAGCCAGAGAAGGTCAACGATTAAGTCTTTAGTCAGCGCATTAACGAAATTCTCATTGAAGAAATCAAGAGTCTATGTGAAATCGCTTTAATTTCATTAAGTTGATTTGCACGCCTATGGGTATTTATGAGTATGCATATCTTTAAGGGAATATAAAAAAATCATAACAGAAAATCTATCAATCGGATTTACAGTGCTAATCACACCCCTTCAGACCAGAGTCAAAATTATGTCGAAATGAAATACCGGGGATTCCTTGAACTTTAAAATGAATTAACACGTCTTACTTGCCCCAAGACATGGCCAATGCCGAGCAGTACTCATATCAAGAACACAGCGAAGTACGAGTTTTAAACCTTCGATCTGATTGATTGAGAAAAATCTTATTTTGAAAACAGTAAAAAAAATTGACAATTCAAAAAGAACATGGAATAGCTAAGCATGAAGAGCCATGAAAGAGAGGAAACGGTGACATTGAAAATGCCCTCGCATATTTTACATGCGCGTGCATTCTCTTTTAAATTGTTTTATAGAATGAATGAAATAAACGACATTATATCTGAACCCCAGGCTAGATACAGACAGGACTAACCCACCATCGTTATTCGGCAAGTTTTATTTTCAAAATATCTCTGTAAACCAAAAGGAAGATTTTATATTGCATTCACATACACCTTGATTATGACGACAACCATTGTATATGGATTTCTTCAAAACGGTTGTCATGGTAAAATGTATTGAAACTCTTGTCAAACTAAATTCTGGTAAATCAGTAAAACAGCTGTTGGTGTCAGACAGGGCTGTATGTTAAGTCCGATTTTATTAGTTAAAAAAGGATCTTGTATGCCAATGTAATTTATACTAACTGTCCGAATGGCATATGCGTTTCACATGATATTGAGGATTATATGTTATTGTTCTTTGACGAAGATGTTCTTTTTTTTGTTTGTGGTGATGTCTTCAAAAGCAGTTAGATATTAAGAAACGTTTGGTTGAAAATTGGGTTTACAGATAAATTTTAAAAATATAAACGGTGATATTTTAGATTGAATAGTTTCATATTAGAAACATTTTCTTCTATATTAATTAACCTGTAACTACACTCAATCATATGGAAACCTGGCAGCACAGTCGCGTGAAAGCATTCTCTTCATGTTCAACAGCATGCAAAATATTAAACTGTCAAATGAGTCCAAACTTTGTATATTGTGCTTAAATATTTCTCTTGGTTTGAAAAAGTGCAGATATTTTTCTAAAAAGTATTTAAAAGAAAATATGCTTTAAGCAGCTATTTCTGGTAAAACTGGGCGCTCTAGAATGTTAATCAAAATTATTGCACATGTGAACAAATATATATTCCATACACTGTTACTGCTGGATAAGCTATATAAACACAGCTGATTGTCCGATGCTAACAAATATTTATGTGTTAATGATTTTTCTTGTGTTTGGGATTACACAAATGTTGATGATGTTTGTTTTTAATCAATTTCAGGAAAGACTTATGGAAATCGGCAAAGTTGTCTGTCTTCAAATACCAATATTAGGACGTGTTTTTACTCGTAAATACAGATGTCTCCCCCTTCCCCCTCTGGGCGATTAAAAATGTGTTGAGGTTTTTGCAAATTGAGGATCAACGTACACGTACAGTTATTACGTACATATTCATTACACCCTACACAGTGTTGGGTTTAGAAACATGAATACATACTTTTTATGGAAGGAGATATGTGCCAAAATGAAGACATGTTGACTTGTATCTTGTAAAATGTAACATGTCGTTCTCAACCATGCAAGTTTCGAAAAGACAAGTCCAAGGATGCAAACCTCACTTTTTAATTCTGTCAATCTTAACTTTCCGTTCTCAACTTTACAAAGCTGAAATGTAATTCTAGATATATCGAAGTCGAAAAATAAACTTGTAATTTGAAATTTTAAATCTAAATAGTATACACATTTTGTAATGTTGCAAATTACCTTTTACAAACGAAAAATGGAAAATGAAGCGTTGTAAAGTCAGCCTAGTAAAACGAACTTTAGCATTTCGAGACTGCCATGAGTTGCATAGGTGCGATTGCAATGTTTCAAATTACATCTCCACATGATTTCGCATTGACCATATTTGGAAGTTTACCGAACATTGCCGGTGTTTTCCGAGGACGAGCGGTATTTGCAAAAAAGGAGACCTCCCTTGCCACTGTCCCTAGTGGGTTCATTTACACATTATGTCCTCGCAGTTAGATCATACATGTCAACATTCACTTAAGTGTTTACTCCAATTTTACTTGTAGTCAGAAAAGTCTTTTGCATTCAGAAATGAATTTTATTTGTTTTACTATAAGTTTTGAATAAGACAATCTTTATATTGAAAGTAAACTTTAGTGGGGAAGACATTGAAATAAATACATAAGCCAGTGGTGACAACTTTATTATTAATTCTAAAAAAAAATTAATGAACCACACAGCAATGATCAGGGAACAATGTTTACTTCATGTGCTTCTTCAAAAATTAAAAAGAACTGAATCACACTTTAATCATAACTGAAAACTGTTCAAAGTACAAATACTTTTTATTCTTAAAGAAAAAAAATCAAGGGGAAAGTGTTAATTAGCTAAGTTTCTTTTAATTCTTTTACAAACTTTTCTCAATTAGTTAAAATTATATATTGGTTTTGAATATGTCAATTCATCTGTTTTCCTTTACTTATCAAGCAAACTATATTCTTAGTATTTGAAGCAGTCAAAAGTGTATCAATAGTGTTGTGGGACAGATATATATTTGTCAATGATCATGCAATATGTCCATTAATTTTATATATAGAATCAAACTACTGATTTCAAGCATGAAATGTAAATCATAAGCCTAGATCAGTTGTTTCACACTTTAAACAATAAAAATAGAGCCATGGGCTCTGTAGCTCATCAGGATTTGATTTATTATCTAAGGTTGAATATCTAAATTATCTCAAGTAATACATTGTTAACAAGCAAAAAATAGGTTTTTAGATCATGACCCCTGTGACCCCATTTGGAGTCACGGGGTCATGAAATCTACAATTTAGAATCCCCATCGGCCAAGGAGTCTGCACACAACTTTTCAGCTCTCTAGACCTTTTGGAACTTGAGAAGAAGATATGATAATAGGTTTTTAAAGATGTGACCCCTGTGACCCCATTTGGGGTCACGGGGTCACAAAATCTACAATTTAGAATCTCAATGGGCCAAGGAGTCTGCACACAATTTGTCAGCTCTCTAGACCCTTTGGAACTGGAGAAGAAGATGAAAATAGGTTTTAAAGGATGTGACCCCTGTGACCCCATTTAGGGTCACGGGGTCACGAAATCTACAATTTAGAATCCCAATGGGCCAAGGAGTCTGAACACAATTTTTCAGCTCTCTAGACCTTTTGGAACTGGAGAAGAAGATGAAAATAGGTTTTTAAGGATGTGACCCCTGAGACCCCATTTGGGGTCACGGGGTCACGAAATCTACAATTTAGAATCCCCATGGGCCAAGGAGTATGCACACAACTTTTCAGCTCTCTAGAACTTTTGGAACTGGAGAAGAAGATGAAAATAGGTTTCTAAGGATGTGACCCCTGTGACCCCATTTGGGGTCATGGGGTCACGAGATCTTCAATTTAGAATCCCCATGGGCCAAGGAGTCTGCACACAACTTTTCAGCTCTCTAGACCTCTTGGAACTTGAGAAGAAGATGATAATAGGTTTTTAAAGATGTGACCCCTGTGACCCAATTTGGGGTCACGGGGTCACGAAATCTACAATTTAGAATCCCCATTAGCCAAGGAGTCTTTACACAACTTTTCAGCTCTCTAGACCTTTTGGAACTGGAGAAGAAGATGAAAATAGGTTCTTAAGGATGTGACCCCTGTGACCCCATTTGGGGTCATGGGGTCACGAAATCTACAATTTAGAATCCCCATTGGCCAAGGAGTCTGCACATAAAATTTCAGCTCTGTGGAGTCATTGGTTCTGGAGAAGAAGTCGAAAAAGCGAAAAGTTTACGGATGGACGGACGGATGGACGGATGGATGGACGCCGGACACCATGCCATGCCATAAGCCCATCGGGCCTTTCAGGCCTGATGAGCTAAAAATGCAACTTCTACATGCCAAAATATGAACATAATTATGAATAAATAGAGGATATCTGTCTTTTCTTGACTAATACCATGTTTATCTCTAAAAATAGAGCCATGGGCTCTGTAGCTCATCAGGATTTCATTGATTTACTATCTAAAGTTGAATATTTAAGTTATTTAAGTTATTGTTTACAAGCAAAAGATAGGTTCTTAGATCATGACCACTGTGACCCCATTTGGGGTCCAGTGTCACATAATCTACAATTTAGAATCCTCATTGACCAAGGAGTCTGCACACAACTTTTCAGCTCTCTAGACCTTTTGGAACTGGAGAAGAAGATAAAAGTAGGTTTTTAAGGCTGTGACCCCTGTGACCCCATTTGGGGTCACTTGGTCACGAAATCTACAATTAAGAATCCCCATTGGCCAAGGAGTCTGCACACAACTTTTCAGCTCTCTAGACCTTTTGGAACTGGAAAAGAAGATGAAAATAGGTTTTTAAGGATGTGACTCCGGTGACCCCATTTGCGGTCACGGGGTCACGAAATCTACAATTTAGAATCCCCATTGGCCAAGGAGTCTGCACACAACTTTTCAGCTCTCTAGACCTTTTGGAACTGAAGAAGAAGTTGAAAATAGGTTTTTAAGGATGTGACCCCATTTGGGGTCACGGGGTCACGAAATCTACAATTAAGAATCCCCATTGGCCAAGGAGTCTGCACACAACTTTTCAGCTCTCTAGACCTTTTGGAACTGGAAAAGAAGATGAAAATAGGTTTTTAAGGATGTGACCCGGGTGACCCCATTTGCGGTCACGGGGTCACGAAATCTACAATTTAGAATCCCCATTGGCCAAGGAGTCTGCACACAACTTTTCAGCTCTCTAGACCTTTTGGAACTGGAGAAGAAGATGAAAATAAGTTTTTAAGGATGTGACCCCGGTGACCCCATTTGCGGTCACGGAATCTACAATTTAGAATCCCCATTGGCCAAGGAGTCTGCACACAACTTTTCAGCTCTCTAGACCTTTTGGAACTGGAGAAGAAGATGAAATTAAGTTTTTAAGGATGTGACCCCGGTGACCCCATTTGGGGTCACAGGGTCACGAAATCTACAATTTAAAATCCCCATTGGTCAAGGAGTCTGCACACAACTTTTCAGCTCTCTAGACCTTTTGGAACTGGAGAAGAAGATGAAAATAAGTTTTTAAGGATGTGACCCCTGTGACCCCATTTGGGGTCACAGGGTCACGAAATCTACAATTTAGAATCCCCATTGGCCAAGGAGTCTGCACACAACTTTTCAGCTCTCTAGACCTTTTGGAACTGGAGAAGAAGATGAAAATAAGTTTTTAAGGATGTGACCCCGGTGACCCCATTTGGGGTCACAGGGTCACGGAATCTACAATTTAGAATCCCCACTGGCCAAGGAGTCTGCACACAACTTTTCAGCTCTCTAGACCTTTTGGAACTGGAGAAGAAGATGAAAATAAGTTTTTAAGGATGTGACCCCGGTGACCCCATTTGGGGGTCACAGGGTCACGGAATCTACAATTTAGAATCCCCATTGGCCAAGGAGTCTGCACACAACTTTTCAGCTCTCTAGACCTTTTGAAACTGGAGAAGAAGATGAAAATAAGTTTTTAAGGATGTGACCCCGGTGACCCCATTTGGGGTCACAGGGTCAAGGAATCTACAATTTAGAATCCCCACTGGCCAAGGAGTCTGCACACAACTTTTCAGCTCTCTAGACCTTTTGGAACTGGAGAAGAAGATGAAAATAAGTTTTTAAGGATGTGACCCCGGTGACCCCATTTGGGGTCACAGGGTCACGAAATCTACAATTTAAAATCCCCATTGGCCAAGGAGTCTGCACACAACTTTTCAGCTCTCTAGACCTTTTGGAACTCGAGAAGAAGATGAAAATAGGTTTTTAAGGATGTGACCCCTGTGACCCCATTTGGGGTCATGGGGTCACGAAATCTACAATTTAGAATCCCCATTGGCCAAGGAGTCTGCACACAACTTTTCAGCTCTCTAGACCTTTTGGAACTGAAGAAGAAGTTGAAAATAGGTTTTTAAGGATGTGACCCATGAAACCCCATTTGGGGTCATGGGGTCACGAAATCTACAATTTAGAATCCCCATTGGCCAAGGAGTCTGCACACAACTTTTCAGCTCTCTAGACCTTTTGGAACTGAAGAAGAAGATGAAAATAGGTTTTTAAGGATGTGACCCCTGTGACCCCATTTGGGGTCATGGGGTCACGAAATCTACAATTTAGAATCCCCATTGGCCAAGGAGTCTGCACATAAAATTTCAGCTCTGTGGAATCATTGGTTCTGGAGAAGAAGTCGAAAAAGCGAAAAGTTTACGGATGGACGGATGGACGGATGGACGGATGGACGGATGGCCGGACGCCGGACACCATGCCATGCCATAAGCCCATCGGGCCTTTCAGGCCTGATGAGCTAAAAATTGAATCGACTGTAACATGTACAGGATATGATGTTACACCGAAATAAAATATAAATATGTGTTTTATTAACTCACAATGAAACGATAATATTTAAATTATAGTTCAGGTAATTTATGTCTCCTCTTTTAAGAAAACATAAGTCTTTGCTATGTATATTTATCATATCAGTTTGTCAGTTATTAATGTAACAAATTCATTGTGGTAGAAATATATGTCAAATTATTTACTTAAAAGTTGAAAGAAAAGAAATGTTGATTCCGTCAATGTGTTGTCAAGGAGATACACTACACAATCAGGCCCAAAGTTGCAGAATGGGCTTCTTTATACGCATATTTCATAGATTAGTGTGTTTGAAAAGTACAGAAACTGTACTAAGAATGTGACCTTTTCAGATACTCAGTATAGATTTATAAATAGAGCAATCTACACAAGAAGAGAGCTGCTGAAAATGAAAATAAGTTATTAAAATATTTGTTCTTTCTGTAAATCTGAACCAGAAAGTTTCCAGTATGTTTTCATAAAATGTAATCACGTTAAATGATTTTTTAGGGAATCGAAAGTTTCATGAACAATCGTCTTTTATCATTAAAAACTGGCTCCCACAGTAAATATGCTTGTGTGAGATCATGCGATATCAACAAGAGATATCTACATTGTAGGTAACCCTATCATGAAATCGTCATAATCCTTTTACATCATTCCTTTCCGCTAATATCGCTAATGTAATATTCCAAAAATAGAGCCATGGGCTCTGTAGCTCATCAGAGTTTATTTTGTTTGATGATGAAGACAGAAATATGTTGTCTCAATATAATGCACAATCCCTAACCCTGACAAATCTTAGTCTTGAAATTGAGAGAGAGCACTCAGCAAGGTCAACACACAGGAGATTATGCAATATGCTGACCCATTGGCTCTGGTTACAAGCCAGCTGTGTTTTTTGTGTTTTACCGCCAAATTATGTAATAGACTCTTGCTTGCACTAAACACTGGCAGCACTGATCTAACTGTATAAGGCTTAAAGAGAACAGGCAATGTGATGAATCTCATGGTACATAGTACAATTTTGAATCACCTTGGCTAAACAATCTCTGTTCTAAGCCTTGTCATCCAAACATCTAAACATTCTGAACAAAATATTCCTTCTAGTTTGTTCTGGATGAAAACAGGATTTTAGGTAATGGCCTACGGGCTCTTATTTGGGGCCACTGGGTCACCAAATCTACAATTTAGAATCTCCATTGGCTAAAGACTCTTTACACAACATGACAACCTTCTAGGTCTTTTCGTTCTGGAGAAGAAGATGAAAATAATCTTATCTTATCATTTCATCACCAGTCATATGCAGTTCACATATCTCATGTAAAATAAAAGAATTCTTAACTCCTCTTCAATTTAGTCCTTTATGCCTTGTCACAATTTTCAGTTCATAGGCTATTCAATAGTTCTCATTTCACATTGATTACATCAATTTGACAAACATGTCCACAATGTAGATTGTTATCTAAAGTAGACATATATTTCAAATCATTGTGATTGAAGTGTCATAAAATATCAGTTCAAAATTCATTTTCAAAGGTTTTTTTTAGGCTGTGGCCCATATTTGGGGTCACAGGGTCACCAAATTTACAAGTTTGAATCCCCATTGGCTAAAGAGTTTGCATACAATATTACAGCCTTCTAGATCTTTTTGTTCCGGAGAAAAAGATGAAAACAGGATTTTAGGTAATGGCCTGTGAGGCCCTTATTTGGGGCCACAGGGTCACCAAATCTACAATTTAGAATCTTCATTGGCTAAAGACTCATTACACAACATGACAACCTTCTAGGTCTTTTCGTTCTGGAGAAGAAGATGAAAATAATCTTATCTTATCATTTCATCACCAGTCATATGCAGTTCACATATCTCATGTAAAATAAAAGAATTCTTAACTCCTCTTCAATTTAGTCCTTTATGCCTTGTCACAATTTTCAGTTCATAGGCTATTCAATAGTTCTCATTTCACATTGATTACATCAATTTGACAAACATGTCCACAATGTAGATTGTTATCTAAAGTCGACATACATTTCAAATAAAGTGGTTGAAGTGTCATAAAATATCAGTTCAAAATTCATTTTCAAAGGTTTTTTCTAGGCTGTGGCCCATATTTGGGGTCACAGGGTCACCAAATTTACAAGTTTGAATCCCCATTGGCTAAAGAGTTTGCATACAATATAACAGCCTGCTAGATCTTTTTGTTCCGGAGAAAAAGATGAAAACAAGATTTTAGGTAATGGCATGTGAGGCCCTTATTTGGGGTCACAGGGTCACCAAATCTACAATTTAGAATCTCCATTAGCTAAAGACTCTTTACACAACATGACAACCTTCTAGGTCTTTTCGTTCTGGAGAAAAAGATGAAAATAATCTTATCTTATCATTTCATCACCAGTCATATGCAGTTCACATATCTCATGTAAAATAAAAGAATTCTTAACTCCTCTTCAATTTAGTCCTTTATGACTTGTCACAATTTTCATTTCATAGGCTATTCAACAGTTCTCATTTCACATTGATTACATCAATTTGACAAACATGTCCACAATGTAAATTGTTCTTTCAAGTCGACATACATTTCAAATAAAGTGCACATAAAATATCAGTTCAAAATTCAATTTCGACAGGTTTTTTTGGTTGTGGCCCATATTTGGGGTCTCAGGGTCACCAAATTTACAAGTTAGAATCCCCATTTGCTAAAGAGTTTGCATACAATATTACAGCCTTCTAGGTCTTTTTGTTCCGGAGAAAAAGATGAAAACAGGATTTTAGGTAATGGCCTGTGAGGCCCTTATTTGGGGTCACAGGGTCACCAAATCTACAATTTAGAATCCCCATTGGCCAAGGAGTCTGTACATATAATTTCAGCTCTCTTGAGTCATTGGTTCTGGAGAAGAAGATGAAAATAGCTTTATAGCTTATGACCCCTGTGGCCCTTATTTGGGGTCACATGGTCACCAAATCTACAATTTAGAATCCCCATTGGCCAAGGAGTCTGTACATAAAATTTCAGCTCTCTGGAGTCATTGGTTCTGGAGAAGAAGATGAAAATAGCTTTTAAGGTTATGACCCCTGGGGCCCTTATTTGGGTTCACAGAGTCACCAAATCTACAATTTAGAATCCCCATTGGCCAAGGAGTCTGTACATAACATTTCAGCTCTCTAGAGTTATTGGTTCTGGAGAAGAAGTCGAAAAAGTGAAAAGTTTACGGACGGAAGGACGGACGGACGGATGGACGGACGCCATCCCATGCCATAAGCCCATCGGGCCTTTCAGGCCTGATGAGCTAAAAATGGTCAATGCGAAATCGTGTAGAGATTTAATTTGAAACATTGCAATCGTAACTATGCAAGTCTTGTAAGTCTCGAAATGCTAAAGTCCGTTTTACAAGGCTGACTTTACAACTCTTCATTTTCCATTTTTTATTTGTAAAACGTAACTTATTACAAAACGTGTATATTATTCAGATTAAATTATCAAAAATAGAGCCATGGGCTCTGTAGCTCATCAGGGTTTATATTGTTTGATGATGAAGACAGAAATATATTGTCTCAATATAATGCACAATCCCTAGCCCTGACAAACCTTAGTCTTGAAATTGAGAGAGAGCACTCAGCAAGATCAACACACAGGAGATTATGCAATATGCTGACCCATTGGCTCTGGTTACAAGCCAGCTGTCCTTTTACTGCCAAATTATGTAATAGCCTCTGCCTTGCACTAAACACTGGCAGCACTGATCTAACTGTATAAGGCTTAGAGAGAACAGGCAATGTGATGAATCTCATGGTACATAGTACAATTTAGAATCACCTTGGCTAAATAATCTCTGCACAATTTTAACGGTTCTAAGCCTTTTCATCCGCAATATTCCTTCTAGTTTGTTCTGGAGAAGAAGATGAAATAGATTTCTATGTTTTGACCTGTGAGGGCCTTTTCTATAATATCCACAATATTCATTTCAGAAGCTCTTCAATAGTTCTCATTTCACATTGATTACATCAATTTGACAAACATGTCCGTAATGGAGACCTTATCTTCGACATATATTTCACAATCCTACTGAAAAGATTAACTGTGAAGTTGCTTTTTTTCTCAATTCTGCATTTCTCAAATCCAAGTTAGGACTCAAATATCTAAAAGATGAGATGACTTTCCCTCAGGTATTGTATTAGAGATAAATTAAAAAGTGATTGAAGTGCCATAAAATATCAGTTCAAAACTCAATTTCAAAGTTTTTTTTAGGTTGTGGTCCATATATGGGGTCACATGGTCGCCAAATTTCCAAGTTAGAATCCCCATTGGCTCAAGAGTTTGCACACAATATTACAACCTTCTATGCCTTTTTGTTCTGGAGAAAAAGATGAAAACAGGATTTTAAGTCGTGGCCTGTGAGGCCCTTATTTGGGGCCATAGGGTCACCACATCTACAATTTAAATAGATTCTCCATTGGTGAAAGACTCAATATTACAGCCTTCTTGGTCTTTTCGTTCAGGAGAAGAAGATGAAAATAGTCTTATTTTATCATTTCATCACCAGTCATATGCAGTTCACATATCTCATGTAAAATAAAAGAATTCTTAACTCCTCTTCAATATATTCCTTTGTGGGTTGTCACAATATTCAGTTCATAGGCTATTCAATAGTTGTCATGTCACATTCATTACATCAATTTGACAAACATGTCCACAATGTAGATTGTAATATCAAGTCGACATATATTTCACTTTCCTACTGAATAAGATTAAGTGCAAAGTTACTTTTTTTCTCAATTCTGCATTTCTCAAACCCAAGTTAGGACTCACATATCTAAAAGATGAGATAACTCTCCCTCAGGTATTTTATTAGGGATAGATTACATAGTGATTGAAGTGCCATAAAATTTCAGTTCAAAACTCAATTTCAAAGTTTTTTTTTAAGGCTGTGGCCCATATTTGGGGTCACAGGGTCACCAAATTTACTAGTTAGAATCTCCATTGGCTAAAGAGTTTGCACACAATATTACAGCCTTCTAGGTCTTTTAGTTCCAGAGAAAAAGATGAAAACAGGATTTTAGGTAATGGCCTGTGGAGCCCTTATTTTGGGCCACAGGGTCACCAAATCTACAATTTAGAATCTCCATTGGCTAAAGACTCTTTACACAACATGACATCCTTCTAGGTATTTGCATTCTAGAGAAGAAGATGAAAATAGGATTTTAGGTAATGGCCTGTGAGGCCCTTATTTGGGGCCACAAGGTCAACAAATCTACAATTTAGAATCTCCATTGGCTAAAGAGTCTGTACACAATATTTCAGTCTTCTAGGTATTTTCGTTCTGGAGAAGGAGATGAAAATAGGTCTTTAGGTTATGGCCTGTGAGGCCCTTATTTGGGGTCACTGGATCACCAAATCTACAATTAAGAAAGCCCATTGGCCAAGGCGTCTGTATGACGCCTTTCAGGCCTGATGAGCTAAAAATGACAAGTTGACTTTACGACTTTGGCATTTCCAGAATAACAACTTTGTAAAGTTGAGAACGGAAAGTTAAGATTGACGGATTAAAATGTTAGTTTTGCATCCATGGACTTGTCTTTTCGAGACTTGTATGGTTGAGAACGACATGTTACACTTTGCAAGTTACAATCTACATTTCTTCATTTTTGGTACAGTGCCCCTTCAATTACTTTCTGTACTTGTGAACATTGTTAGATTTTACGAGCGCATTACAGGAAACTAATTTTTGTGCTGGTTGTATTTCAGAAACAAATATTATACATTCATATTTTTCATACGATGCCTTAGGGCAAAATATGACTTTAACATGGTGATACATTTTGTCAATGACGTTGCATTTCTCAGCCAATTGATTAAAGTGGATTTTAACGTATTGTCATTGAGTTCATTACCTCGGTACTAAACAGTATATTATACGAGTGTCTCTGTCATTCTATGTTTATGACACGTGTGCCTGAAAATTAATATTTCCTAAGCGATATACTGCACAAGGCAAGACTGAAGATGAATTTCATTGTCTTGCAAGCTGTAGCCTTTATGCAGACATGAGAGATCTGTTCAAATTTTATTAATAAAAATTATAGTAAATTATTGTTGCTATGATCTAAAACAAATGTTTACTAATGTAATTATGTCTCATATTTAAAAGCATAATGTCTCTTGTGTACCTTTTTCAATTTATTATAAGACCAAATCCTTGCAAAATCACCGAAATCGACTTGCATTTACGTTAAGTCTCCTCAGCAACAATTTGACGTCATGAACGTTTCATGACGTTGGAGCATTGTTTTATGACGTCAGGTCATTGTTATATCAGTCCCTCATGAATGATAACACGTTCCATTGTTATTTTCACTAGTGACCAATAACACGGTTTACTTTCATTGATAGATCCTGGTATTTCACCTGCAATCATATAATATCTTTTTCTTCTTCTTCTTTAAAATTTGAGATTTTAATTTTTTCTTTCTTTGGATGACCGTTGTAAATGATGTCTTTATGGGTGCAATAAACCCACACCCCATTGTCTTAATCAAGTCAAAATAACACTATCGATGACCATTTTGTGAAATTATTGATACTTAATAGAAAACATATTTCTCTCATATTGACTTATGGGTAGGAATTATACAGAAAAAATCTCACCCAAGTCTCTTCTGATATCAAATTTATCAACATGAGTTGATAAAACTTACATATATATATCTGAGGCTTGACAAGGACATTTTATTTTTATCAACATCATCATGTTTATGACATCATGGCATTGTGATGTCATAATGTTTTAGATGTCATAGTATTGTGAGTCATTACCTGATGTAAAAAGGATTATAATGTCATTAATTTTGGTTGACTGTGACAGGGCATTGTGGACTGCCTACTGTCAAAACGTTATCTCCTAGGAGATAGAGTTTGATCTCACACAAACGATATCTCCTGCGCAGGACATGCATTACTTATTCTGCATATTTACTGTAAATCAGATTCAAAACGAGATCATATGAGTAGAGATCTGGGATGAAAATAGTTCTATTTCTGAATTCAGTGCAATGTCTGAATCAAGTTACGAAATTAAGTCACACAAAGAACCTTCCTTTAAAGTTTTTTTCTAGTTCTAAGAAAAAGCAAAAGTCATGAATATGATTACAAATTTATTGATCATATTATTTTGTAAAAGGACATATTAACACACTATAAATATTACATGTATGTACAAGTCGTATATTTACAATATTTATACTTTAAAATTGTTTGACTGGACATCATGATGAATATATGTTTGTTTTTGGAGTCAATAAACATACCACATATCTCTTTTGTGAGATTTTTTAAAAAGACATGTATCGAAATTATAACTAGTCACCTCGTATTTTAAAAAATAAACACTATTTAAATGGTCTTAAACATGAAACATTTAGGACTGTTAAAAGACAGATGAGTAATCACTTATAATTCAATCTATCTCTTTATGCAATGGATAATGACGTTGTCAATTTGAACCAGAATTATACAAGGAAAATATTTATGGATAACAAATTTTTTTTATCTGGATGTCAATACATACAAAATTGTTATCCATAAATAATTTTACCTTTAAATGCCGCCCAAAGAAGTTGAATTGTTTATATGAGTCACATTTATTGTCTTCCACTGCGTGCTTGGTCGATCTTTCTGCGAACCTGGTTACAGTTTAGCGTGAGTTCGGCATGTTGCATTCTAAGACTATCCAGTTTATCCTTCAAATCATCACTTTCATCTTTTCGCTCCTCAAAGTCTCTCAACAACGACTCGTTACCTAACAAACCACAGTTCTGACGTAATCTTTGATTGTCGATTCTGAGTGAATCTCTTGCTTGCTTGGTTCTCGACAGTATATCCCGTCTCTGAAAGATAAGAATAATAAAATTGGGTTCAACAATATTATATCAAATATCTGTGTTGGATCCAAACTTAGTGTGTGAGGACGCAGACACACCATACCCCCAAAAATCTTAGTTTCAAGTATGTGTTGGGAACCCCTTGATAACATTTGTAGTTGGGTTAATGAGATGGATATGCCGTTGAATATAGGTGATATGGATCAACTGTAACATTGTGTAACATGTAGGACAGTCTCAGATACAGTGAATATGTCAAATATCAGTGTGAAATTGGCTGATTTTTCAACAAACTAATATATCGTTTCTAGTTAAGGGACAAGCATAAACTATTCCCAAAACAATGAAGAGGTTTCAAGACGGTTTTCAGCACGTCCTGCCCTACCTGTGCTACTCGTCCCTCGACTTCCTTCAGGTTGCCCTTCTGGTCGTGGTTCTCTGCATACACAAACTGCAGCTTCTCCTTGAGGTGGGTCAGCACCTGCACAGTGCTTGTGATCTTCTTCCTCAGTTTCAGCAGCTCCTGGGTATAAAGAATGCACAGGTAAAACGTGAGGTGACTAAATTTTAGTGCTGCTTTCAAGAATATATAAGTTCTAATACAGCAGCTAGTATAAATACAGTGAGGAAGTCGCCAATAGCAAAGCATTGTGATGAAAACTTATTTAGCTGAAATGGATGGTTACATTGAACATCAATGTATCATTGAACTGAGACTACTTCATTAGAACAGTTCTAGGCAGTGTGCCCAATATGAGACTCAATCAACAAACTGAAGTCAAACACACTAACCACTGCACTATCCCGACCCTGTGTAGGTAGAACAGAAACATATAATACAAACCAGCTCAGATGTGATTCACAGAAATTCCAGAAGCTTGACACTAATAGGGAGTATACTTCAGTAACTCCACAATCTGGGACTTCAGTACCCATGTGCTATACTAGATATTCAACTTTATAACAATTGTGAAGCAAAATTAACCCTTTATCTGCAGGTCCCAGAAGATTTCTGGACAGTAATCTTTAGCCAGTGGTCAATATCACCTTTGAAAACATGCGACTAAGAGTGTTGCCAACTCACAATGTTTTAAAACTTATGAGAGATGAACTAAGTCTTGAAGACCTCACCTCGTTTCTCTCCTCAATCTTCTCGTTGTACGTCTGGTTCTCTATCTTGAGCTGCTCAAAGTCAATCAGATGTAGTCCCTCCGCCAGCTCCTCCTGTTAGCAGGGATACAGGTATAATGAATTTGTTACTCACAAAATGCTTCAGAATTAAACAAGCTGAACATTCAAATAATTAAAAACTGATCAAGAGGTCAACACTATAAAGCTTTTGAGCTAAGAGAGACAGTCAACTAAATTTCTTTATGATTTACTATTTGCAAAATACACATTTATTTCAGGTGCTAGATTTATGCTAAGATAATAATAATAATGTCTCACGACTATCTTAGCGCTAGAGCTACACAAAACTTGATCCTGGTCTTTCTCACATACTCCAATCGCTGATAACAGACAGAAGATCCATGAGAAAACTTTAGTTCAGTGTGGTTGATTTGCAGTACCTTAGATTTGAGTTGTTGTTCCTTCTTCTTGAGCTTGTTCTTCAGTTTGATGTTCTCGAGGCGGACCTGCACCACTTCTCCCTCCTTCCTCATCGCACTCGTCAGGTACTGCTCGATGTCCTACACACAACACACACAGCATACATACGATATATACAGCATACTTAATGGATTGTAATGTCAGCTTTATTTCATCAAGTGTCATGGATTAAATGGGTATTTCATAAGTAGCTGAAATAATCTATTTCAATTAAACCAACCAAAAATCCTGTTCATGTGCACAACTCACCTTCGGAGGTATGGGTTTGCCGGAACGACTGTTGATAGAGTCGAGAGCAACCTGTTTGCGGAATTCCATGAATTTACTCCTCTCTTCATCCACTTTTTCCTTCTTGTCTTCACATTTGTCCTTGAATTCTTCGATCTGAAGCTCTGACGTCTCACGCTCGTGTTGCTCCTGGCGACGCAGATCTTCCAGTTGAGCTGAGGAGGAATAGAACAATAGAAATTAAAAATTATCTTTGTGATAATATTTTTCACTTAAGCTGAAACATTTGAGTGCAAATTTTCATTATAGTATTTCAAATTATTAATCAAATGGAAAGTGTAATTGTTATTAATCAATTAATCCAGGATCAACAAGTACAAGGTTGATCTACCGGTATTATAATTACATGCAGATGCTTGCCAATTTTCCTCTTATTTTATAATCTGTGTCAAGCAATTTGTCATCTAGAATACAAAACTTTTGTTGATCCTCCAAACGGCCTAATATGAACAATACAATATGACAGGTAAAGCTCACCCATGTATTTGAGGTATCTTTGTTCCTGGTCGGTAACGTTCTTGTCGTAATCCTGCCTCTCGTCTGCCTTCTTCTTACGGAAATACTCAGCCAGCTTGTGTTGAAGCTGGTAGTTCTGACCCTGCAGCTGTTCTCTCTCTGCTAGAGCTGCCTGTAAAACAAAAAGTTAAGGTACATACAGAAAATATCTTCTGATATCAAATATATCAACATGGGTTGAAAATGCAGAAAAAAATCCTTTTGGTATTTTCTTAGTTTAAAATTATTTCTAAAAAATCCATTTTGACTTGCATGTAAACATAAAGAAAAAACATGTGTTGCCCGTATGTATAAACAAAATAATATGTAGAGGTTACAACATGTCATTTTTCATACCATACCCCATATCAGCCTGAGGGCCGCAGGCCAGAGGGCTGATATGGGTCGAGGGCTGATATGGGGTATGGTATGAAAAAAGACATGTTGTAACCTTTTTATCATATATCATACTTTTTTCTAAAACATGACAAAATATTTACAGAAATAATAATAAGTTTTTTGTTATGCGAAAATTTATACTTTGGGGGTATTTTTTCTTTTAAAATTATGTGAATCGTGCCGCCTATTCAAATTAAAAGTATATTTAATTTATTAATTAAAAGCGTCAACAACATCCTTGTTTGGAGGGTACTCTAAAAGGATTCAAATGAACTCGTTACTTTGACACTGCTTCGCTTGTGACTTTACTGTGTTCACGCATGTAAGCAAAGGGAGATCACTCTGACCTAACGTCACTCAGGCTGATATTGATATGGATTTGCGGACCGGGCTGATATGGCTGATATGGATTTGCGGACCGGGCAGCGATATGGGTGTGGTGTTCTGACCTCTATCACATATGCAAAACAGCCCATATCATTGATAGATATATGATAAATACATGTATACAAATATCCAAGACTTGCCAAGGATATTTTACCTTTAACAACAAGTGTTGATCTATTTGTTACCAAAAGACACAAGAATGAGATTTCATTTAATATCCAAAATCATTCTTCATTACTTTCAATGAAAGACTTAAAACTCGGAACAGAGTACTGACATTAAATTACCAGTGTGGTTATGTTTTAGCAGTGCGATGTAATCATGTTTATGACATTTTGGCATTGTGATGTTATCAGGATTTTATGTCATAGTACTGCGAGTAATTTCCTAATAATGTAAAAGCTCTGTTATGTTATGTGTTTGACTGTGACAGGGAAATATCTACTGTCAAAATAAATTTCTCCTAGGAGATATAGCTTGATCTCGCACAATGCTAATATGTCCATTTCTATGGCTGTAAATTCCCCTGTAACATGTTCATGGTGCATACAAGAGCCCTAGAGAAGTAGACCTGGGTTTCAGTGGAAAGTTGCTTAAACGTACAGGTGGAATAGATGAGTTTTTGGAAACACCTCAAATGGTCCAACGAAGGACCTCATGAGAATATTATCACTTCTGACGTATCTGAACAAGTGATTGGTCATGTTCCTATGACCAGTCACCATCTACAGCTAATCAGCAAATGTTATAAATGATACACATAAGATATGTTACGTACATGATACTTCTCTATCAACTGCTCCCTGTCAAACTCTGGCTCCTCCTGCTCCTCCTCCTCCTCATCCTCCTCGTACAAAGTCTGATGTCCCCCCTCTCCCATCTCGGGGGATGCTGCAGGACAACATGACAAACTTATCCTCGGAGCTTCAGAGGCTAACATTATTTGTAATTTAACACCACTTTAAAAATATTTAGTACATGTATTAACTTTATTTATATCACAGAAACTTAATAGTGATTGCATGTGCATTATTGATCTTCCAAAACACATTAATGAATTAAACAATTTGGTTGTTTAAGAGACAAGATTTATCAGCTCCCTTGCATTCTACATACAATATGAAAGAATCACTTTCAAACCCTTGTTGAGTTATGAAATTTTACATTTCTTAAAACTTTAATCAGCTAAAATATAAATTTATGAAAACTTACCCATTCTTTCAGGTGTGGTAGGTGCTAACATGTCTGTTTGAATTATCTCCCCTTGTTCTCCGGTAGGTGTGGGCTCTCTAGATAGTTTCTCTCCAACACCCGCTAGACTATCTGGCCTTTCTCCCTCCGCAAATGTATCGCTCTGTAAATATGTAAATCTGTGTATCTATAGAATTGATTAATCTATAGAAAAGGTAACTTTTTCAAAAGTTTGTAATTTAAACAAATATTTTTTATGACATAAAATACTCAACCATAAATAAAATTGCAATTCAATTTATAATTTCCTCAAATACTCAAGATATAAAAGTTGTATCTAATCATAAACAATAATAACTAAATAGTTACACTACCATATTCCACAGACATGTAAAAAATGCTGCTTGATGAAAAATATCATCTCATAATGATAATCAAATCAAATTAAAAAACTTTATGTGAACTTCTAAACATTTAAGTTACCAGTTTAATTGGAACATTTTGTGTTACTGTCCTATTTGTGATTTCATTTTAACTTTTAAATATTTAAATTACCAGTTCAATCGACAAATTTTGGGACTTTGTACAATTTTGTGATCTGACACTCATTTTGGCTTTTTGAATATTCCATGATTTGCAGGTTAATAAAGAGTAAAATGTTTGTTAAGTAAAGTATTGAAAATGAAAACAAACCTGTGGTACTGGCGACTTGCTTTCTTCTTCTCTGGGTGTGTCGGCCTGTTCCCCCTCCCCTTTCTCCTCCCCTGCCCCCTCCAATTGCTCACCCCCCTCAGCTGGTGTTGCCTCCCCCTCAGTTGGTGCTGACTCCCCCTCAGCTGGGGGTTCTCCACCCTCCCCATCCTCCTTACCCTCCCCCTCTCCTTCCTTCTTCTCTCCATCTCCTTCCGCTGCTTCTACCTCTCCTGAAATCAGAAAGAATTATGAAATTCAGGTGCTGGCCAACAAGTGTCTTACTGAACACTGTTTCTAGTCTGGAGCAAAATCATTACGTCTGGTAAGTTTGTTACAAAAAGCATTTAAGAGTTGCAGATTTATATCTATCAAGCCGCAATATGCCCAAATATTTCACTTGTATCAAATTTACTCACCTTCTTGTTTCTGTTCCCCCCCTTCTGCTAGTTGTTCCCCCTCCCCTGCAGCTGGTGTCTGGGGTTTCTCCCCCTCCTCAGTCTCCCCCTCCTGCTTCTCTACTCCTTCTCCACCTTCAGCAGCAGTCTCTCCATCGCCAGCAGGAGTTGCCTCCCCTTCTTTAGCTGTTTCTCCATCAGCCGGGGTCTCTGATTCAGCAACTGGGAATTAGTAATGAATGAAAAAGTAATGTACAAACATAAAATTAAAAAAGAAATATCAGGTGGCAATTATTAGTTAGTCATTGCTTTTAAATAAATTTTGAAGAGATTTCTCATTTTATCTTAAAATCGAATTTCTAAAGAACTACCATCAAGCAGTGAAGCTTGTGATTGGGTATCAGTGAAGGAACATAACTGTTAAATCAGGGATCACACAAACTGCAATTGTACACATTCTTAATACTTTTGCTACATTTGTTCACCATCTGAATGGCATGTTTTTCTAAGCAATGATATATTATTCATTCTTAAATGCCCTGATATACCATACACTGATCAAAAGATAATTTCCTTATATTTACTGTTGAACATAACAAGATAACCATATATCTTAATACAATGGTTTCTTTATTTGTTGATGCTATGGGAAAATTATAAAAGCAGGATTTTATCTTTGTTCCATTACTAAGTTGACTGAGTACCTGTCTCCCCTGTCGCCTCCTGCCCCGCCTGTTGTTCCTCACCCTCTGCTTGTTCTGTTTGCTCCCCCTCAACCACCTGACCCTCGGCTTCCTGACCCCCCTCTACAGGTACAGACTCCCCCTCTGTCTGTTCACCAGACTCCGCCGGGGGCTCTGCAGGAGTAGCCTCCCCTTCTTGTTCTGCTGCAGGTGTCTCGATTGCCTATGCATTGAAATTAATAAGATACTGATTATTCATACTTTGGCATTTAAAATATATATAAACATTTTACAAATATATATTTACCTAATTGTGTAATAGAGGTACCAGTTATATTTATTTCTGCTATTTTATTGAAAATGAAATCTAACTTTCAAATTTTCATTGGATGAAAAAATGGCCCATTAATATTTAAATTCTACTTTAGCCACATTAAGGGGAATGACCCATTCAAAATTCTAAAATGACTAAAAGCCCTTAAAATGGCCCATCGTCAAAGGCGTCTTTCCCAATCCCTGGACAGTTTATGACTTCACAATCTATAGAAAACTGTCTTCATACACAATCAGGAAGAACATTAAATTAACATAATGAATTTCTTAAGATTCTTCTTTAAACTATCGCCAATTGGTACATGAATATTTAAACGTCACAAGAACATTTCACACATTATCTTTGATTGAAAAACATATCATAGTTACGAAGGGTAATCTTAAAACATTACTAATTACAATGCAACATGTGCTTGTGAGGATTTGTAAAAGATGATGAAATAATATGGAAATGCTATTAAAATGAATAGATTGCATTTCACACTTGAAGCACATCAAAATGAAAAGTGATTATAAGGAAAAGCATCAAGATTATAAAAGCATGATGTGTATCAAACAGGTTATAAAATTCTAAAATACTAAAAAAAATTAGTGAGACGGAAATACATATAATAAAATAATATATATAAATAAATAAAGAGATTATTGATTCTTTTATTAATATGTAATACATATTGAAGTTTATAACAACATTTCTATATTCAATATGTAAATTGAAAATCTTAAGTTGTAGTTGAATTAAAAGGATCCCTTGTAAACATCTGTCCTTTGATCAAGCCAAGGGGAACAATGCTAAGTAATAAGCATGATTCAAATATTTTTCAAAGGAAATTAAAACCTTCACACTTTTTTAAACAAATATTCTAAGTATGAGCTGGTGTTAAAGAAAATATCAGAAAAAAGCTGATACAGTTAACAGTGCACGATGAATGACATTGCAAAGAGCTTACAGAACATTCTAATGTGTAATTAAATTAAATTCTATCATTATGCATCAGTGAGAAGCTCTAAACATTTTGAAATGAAGTACTTGCTAAAAGATAAATTTCAGTCTAAAAGCATTAAATGTTAAACCACTACAAATATTGGATCTAAATATAGCTCTACAGCTACATGTAAGTAACTAAGGATCTATGGCTGTTAAATCAAAATTGGTTAGTGCAGCTATGTGTGTCACACTGGCACAAATTTGACAATAATATACCGTTTCCTCGGGTTTATCTTCATTTTGAACCTGTTCACTTTCAATGTTTTCAGGTTCTTTTTCAACATTTTCAGGTTCTTTTTCAATATTTTCAGGTTCTCTTTCAACATTTTCAGCTTCAACTTTTTCTAAGTTATCATTGTTTTCCTGCAAAATAATGTCATCTTTACATTGCTTTGAAATGAAAATGTGTCTAAGGTCTTTGATAGGCCTATTTCTAAACATAAGCAAAGTTTAGTTCTATGTTGAATGGATCAGAATTTTTTTTAATCTCTATCAAAATCATTAGTATTTAGAAATTATTTAATCAACTTTCTTTCTTTTTTTTTGAAGATGTAAAAAACACCAATCTTTCCTTTTCTTTGCAGAAAATAAATTAGATAAAAATGTTTGACACATGTTATTTATGATTTAATATTGATGGGAATTAAATCAAATACCCGGTAACATAAAAAACAATATTGTTAAAAATTCCAATCTATCACACATTGAATTCCATATCATTACAGTGGTGTACATTAATAAGAAGGGAGATTTACTGCATACTTTCCAACTTTGAATGAAATAGTTTTGTTGTTGTTTTTGCATTAGAATCGTTGTGTCAAAATTAATAAATAAGCTATGACACAAATATGTATACCGTCTGTTCAGGTTGTTCCGTTTTTTCGGTAGTATCCTGAAATAACAATATCATTAACACATATCAGGATTACATTTTAAAAAAGCATATATTTTTTTAGTGATACTGGTACACAGACAAAGTGCTGAATATCAACGCTTTCAACTTTACCATGTCTATTCAATTATCCAGGATATTTCAGAATGTGTTAAACTTGTTGTATGCACACCGTTTCTTTTAAATGAGAGTAAATAAACTGTATATACGAGTTAATTAATTACACAAGCGAGAAACTCACTGGAGTATCCGCCATCTTGGTTGTCAAGTAAACTGATTAGGCATGATGGGAATTATTTATAAACATCGTTTTTCGTAAATAACATTTATGAATATGAAGTAGGTTCTGTGATATTAATTAATAAAACAAAATTATTAACAATACATTTAACAAAAAATATTATATTAACCATCGATAACTTGGCGGGAAAGCGCAACGCATACGTACGCCCATTACAACCTTTCACCTTTGACATGACCTTAAAATATTGGAGGGAAAATACGAAGCCGACGCAAAACACCTTTGTGACTGAGCTTGGAAAATTATTTGGAAAGTTGATTAAGAAGTAGAAAATGTTGTCCACAAGTCATATAATTCCTTCACCAACAGTTGTTGGGGACAGGGGACAAATTCAGGTAAGTAATTCAAAGTTAAATGCTCTACTGTACTGTAGGTCTACTTCGGATAACTTCAGAGATCTCGATTTTGATAAAAGGAGTGTTTCAAAACTATTTTTATCCGAATGAACCTACCTTTACCAATAAATGAAGATCTAATTGTTCTTATTTGCAGATGACTCTAAGTTTGTGTATAAAACTTGATTTAATAAATGAACCTGTTATCATTGAAGCTTTTGTGAAAATTCTTTTGTGAGAAAGGTCAAATTTACTCAATCTTTGTTCTGTTTATTTGTCTTATTATTTTAAGACTTCAAAGAAATATAAGAATATAATCATTTATTTAAATTTAACTACAACAGAATATGAAATAAATTTCTTTGTTTCTATGGTGGTCAAGACCTGACTACGACAATATTAAATTCCAAGATTGCTAGTCTAACTTGGTATCAAAGAATCCTCAGATATCATTACTGACATTAGGACTATGGACAGTAGGGTAAATGTTTTGGTTACTATAGCTCAGCCTATTACCTTAAAAGGAGGGTTCTATCGGTGTATTTTTTGTGGAAACGAAATTCGAGAGGATATCCCCGTTTACACAAATATGCTACTAATAAATGATTAAAACACAGTCAAATTAAAAGATATTAATTTATAAGACAAGCGTACATCTGTTGAAAAATAAAAACAATGAGAACTGAAGCCATTCATCGGCGCTGCGAGTGGGGAAAAGTTTGCTACGGTATAACAGCAAATTGTTCATTAGTTTTATCATTATGACACGCTATGTGTTACTATGTGAACTTTCTATCAGTGTATATTTTTTATCATTAAAATGTTGTAAAATTAGGTAAAATATAGCATGTTTTCATTTCACGTAATGCACAAAATCCAATATTGCGGAATTTGCCCCTTTAACGAGCCCCTTTAACGAGCCATCAAGCATGTTTCAAATACAAAATCGCAGCTAATGGCTGTGACACTGTTAAAGGGACACCACGTCGAGAATAAAAATCAGATCATGCGTATCTACCTATGCTGATTAACATGTCTGCTAATAAGTCACAGACGCTGAATTTCAGACACTTGACGTAATTGGTAATAAAAACTTCTGCATGTAGACAGTGAAGTGAAGAGTAACTCGTTAGCAGACACATTTTTATCCTCGACGCAGTGTCCCTTTAAACAATAACTTTAACTCACTCAAATATAAAAAATCTTTTTGAAATTTTTATGATATCAATCTCTAGAGAAATCTTCTGCAAAATGACAAATGATAAATAATTTTCAAATCACAACATTCGAACAATCCAATGAAATTTGGTCTCAAAGACAAGGGACCCAAATACCAGTACCCCTTCGATTAATGCACATCAGTGGAATCTGACGTCATATATAAACAGAATTCCTTATATTGCATTAAACGTACTGCACAGCAACAAGCGTTTCCAAGACAAACAGGCTTAACTATTTCACAAGTCTCCATAAAGCAGGATTTACCTGTGTCACACATTATTACAGAATGTGACGATTGTTATTGTAACAACAAACCATTTATTTCAATATCCGTTTGAAATACAAAATTGAATGAAATGGCAAATAAATTATAAAATTAACGCAAGTTAAACTGGAAAACACTTTTACTAAGTTTATCAACATACTCGAAGATTCTTTAACGACTTTGTAACCACATTTGCTCCATCAACTCAGTGGGCCATTGCTGGAATGCAAGTTTATCTTTATGAACTAGGTTATTAGGCCATTTAACCTATTTTCTTTTCAGAACAAATATTTGTTAACATGATGATTGTCACATGAATATTTTTTTTTATGAAAATCAGTGTTAAATCACTATAACTTTTTGCATTGTTTCTATTATAGGGCACATATTTTAAAACATATATATTTTAATCATGCATGTTTGTTTTTCTCAATAAATATTTTTCTATAGCACAATTATTTTAAGGTATGTTTTTATTTTGCAATTGAAATTTTTAATATTTAAATGTCTCAAAGTTACCCGGGACCAACATACAAAATTAATTCTATCTTTGTAATTTGATTACTAATAACTTCTGTAGATTAACCATTGGTTAGTTTGTGTTAATTTCTCTGGTTGTTATGTAGAGCCTTATTATTTGTTTCAGGTTATCTTCGGGCCCATGTTTTCTGGAAAGACGTAAGTTGATAATAAAGGAAAGCTGTTTATTTTGAATAAGAACTAAAAAGATAATGTTAAGCTAATGAAAAATGATGGGAACATTGTTTCCAAGCATTAAGAAATTAATATAAAAGTTCACCATGGTTAATAAAACTTCAAACAATATTCAATTTACTTAAATATATTCATTACTATAAGACAAAATATATTAACACGTTTTATGTAAATATTTAGTAACCTCACATGACATATATACTAAGTAACTTTAAATTAAAACTTTTATATAGATTTGAGTTAGTGTAGTTAACTGAACTAAGTCTCCAATCTTGACCTTGAATATGATTTTGTATAAATTCAGCTAATTTTAAAAAGAAAGTTTATTTCCATCCCTCCTTGACACATTGGTCCTGCCTATTGATTTGACTTCTTCCTTCTTCAACACTTGTTGCTCAGTATCATGACCAAAGCTGGAAACTGTTCTGATAAATGAACAGAAACAATTTCCAAAATAAATGTTTGGAATTTAGATTTAACGAATGTAGATTATTTTGATTGTTTTCAGGACAGAGCTCATGAGACGAATGAAGAGGTACCAGATTGCTAATTACAGTTGCCTGATTATCAAATATGCAAACGACATTCGTTATGACAAAGAAGGAATTGCAACACATGACAGGT
This sequence comes from Gibbula magus, assembly GCA_936450465.1. Classification (NCBI taxonomy): domain Eukaryota; kingdom Metazoa; phylum Mollusca; class Gastropoda; order Trochida; family Trochidae; genus Gibbula; species Gibbula magus. Next base: position 11,762,575 of record OW388290.1, on the reverse strand, counting down.
ATGAAAAAAATGTCTGTTTAAAAGCAGATTTATAGCTCATCAGGCCTGAAAGTCCAGACAGGCTTATGGCATGGGTCGTCATCGGGCATCCTCTGTAAACTTTTCAAATGTTTAACTGATCCAGAACCGCTACACCCCCAAGCTGTTAAGTAATTTTGTGGAGAGGTACCTTGCATCTAGGAGGTACCTTGCACCTAGGGGATACAAATTTGTTCATTTGGTCCTCACCCTCCCTCAAATATGGGTGTGACAGGTTTTATAAGTGAAACCTTAAACGACTTCTTCCCCGAAAAGTCGATATAGGAAGCTGAAGTTTTAAGAATAACTTGTTTATTACATGGAGACTAAATTTTGTTCATTTGGTCCTGATCTCCCCTCAAATAAAGACATTGCAGGGCGTCCATTTGAAAATCTATAAGTGACTTCTCCCCAAGAACCACTAATGCTATAATCTCAGCATCCTCGGTTACCCATGGTTTTATATATGCTCCGTTACTCTCCACTATATCACCCATGGGAAATTTCATCAGAGAAATCTGTACTCAAATTACCCGCCCTTGGCCGGCGTGCAGGGCTGCCTACTTGTACACTTTTGGTGTATTTTGTACACTTGACAGTCTTAGAATATGATTGTACACCAATGTTGCAAATTGTACACCTCTTCTCTGGAAATATGTAAAAAGTTCATTTCATAAATTTCTGTATAGAGTAATGAAGTTCCGAACTGTTACAGAGTTGAATTATAACCTAATTCCACAGTTAACCCAAGTAAACAAAGTCAGACAATGATTATTGTTGTCAAACCAGAGCATGATATCTTGGAACTAATAGTACCATGGGATGCTAACTTCATCGAGTTGTACACCTTAAAATTACAAAATACTCCAAAATAGCTATATATATACACTTAACTTGAAAGGAGGGTAGGCAGCTCTGGGCGTGAGCCAATCAAACTTCTATGCAGCTTGGACCTGCGAGCCAATGACAATTCATATCACTTCGTTGCAAAGCACGCAAGGTCATTTTGTTAGCCATCCGTCACCGGTTATCTCCCTTGACCATTTCCGTCTTATCGTATTGAGTATTTTGTTTGGTTACTGACTTCGTCAAGCCGGCCAAGGGCGGGTAATTTGAGTACAGATTCCCCTGATAAGGTTTCCCATGGGTGATATAGTGGAGAGTAACGGAGCATATATAAAACCATGGGTAACCGAGGATGTAATCTCTGTAAAAAGCTCAAATTATTGGAATACCATCTTTGTTGGATGGAGACTTTGATTTGTACCTTTCATTATCCTACTCTCAAAAATAAGGTTGTTCACCCTTTTTAGGGCTATGATAAAATGTAGATCTTCAACTTCTTGTAACCATTGTAACCAGTAATTATTTTTCATATTTAAGAGTTTTTTTTAATGTATTACTTCAGAAATATTATTTTTAAGTCACCCTAAAATAACATATCATGCAAATATTGATGAGCTACAGATATTCTGTGTTCAAATTATTTCTGGTCACTTATGTTACTTTTTTCGAAGCTATTATTGATAAAATATTGATTTATTCATTTTTCTGCAGACAGACACTACCCGCTGTAGCCACCAAGGAACTGAATACTTTAAAAGTGAAGGCACAAAACTATGAGGTCATAGGCATTGACGAGGGACAGTTTGTAAGTGCCTGATTGTTTTCAATAGTGCAACTTTAAGTGGAATATCATGTAAAATAGTTTAGATAGTAATATAATGGTGAAAAAGTTCACAATTACATCAGTTGAACCGCAGTATTTTGTTTTTGGTTTAGTGCACTGTACATCAAAGTAAATTAATATATATACAGTCAAGCCGCGATAGTCCGGCCACCGATAATCCGGATCCCGCGATGTCCGAACGTTAGCAAGCTGCAACCAATCTTAACCCATCTTGTTTGTTTTTTTCATTTCAATAGTCCTAACATTTCGCTATCCGAACGATTTTAATGAAAAACGGAAGTGTTTGTATTATCGAGGCCTGACTGTATGTATATTAAAATATCAATTCGTTAAATGTTATTCATTTAAAAAAAAAATTTCATTTTACGTTTATTTTCAAGAACTAAATATAGATATGTTTTGTCGTGAATTTTTGTTTTTTTTTTTTTTTTTTTTTATTTCACTTTTTTTTCCAGGTATACATACAGGGTGACATTCAGGGACATACATCGTTTCATATACATATATATCTAAAACATATACATATAGTTCACAGTTCGAAGATTATCAATTATCGATACTCATTGGTTCTAAATAACAAATGTAGAATAGACCATAACTTGAGAAAATATGTTTCCTGGTCGAGATTAACGTAGATGTATTTTGTAATATCATAGTACTGCGTGATTTGTCTTTTGATATACCCTATATTTGGGGTATATCCTCTCTTACTACAAGTGTACAAAATATTTTTCACTAATATTACCACGGCATTTAAGGCATAATTGTTTTTCCCTTTAATTCCAAACAATACCTGGGAAATTGTAAAACTGAGCTGTACATCTACAGTGTTCAGCCAGATTTTTAATTCGTGCCATATATTTTTTACCTTGTTACACTCCCAGAACATATGATAAATAGTTTCCTCATATTCTTTGCAAAATGAACATTTTGCGTTATCAACGTAATGTATCTTATGGAGGAAATGTTTTGTTGGTAATATTCTGTGAATGATTCTATACTGTAGCCATTTTAGATCAGTACTAGGAGTACATTTGTTTGCAATCGAACTAAAACATTTCCAGTCCAAATCAGTGTATTGAGAACCAGTGACCTGTTCCCACTTATCATAGCATGGGAGTCTAACAAAGTGCGAGTCGAGTAACATATCATATAGTTTCTGATGACCTAAAAGAGTATTAGTGCATTTAATAATGAAAGGGTATATAGGATTGCATAATTTACAATCGGATAAATTAATGCCTAATGATTTAGCATAATGGATAATTGCACGCTTTATTCCCTCATATTGAAGAAAGTCTGTTTTAAGAGAATATACGGTGTGCAGTAGTTCTCTGGAATAGAATCGACCATGCTCATCCAGTAAATCATTTACGAATAAAATACCCTGTTCTAACCAGCGTTTGTATAAGATAACTTTGTTTCCTACTTTAATGTCATCATTATTCCATACACTTTGAGAAAGTAGATCATACTCACTGTTAACGTGTTTTTTGTATCTACTAATAATGTTTGACCAGTCTCTAAAGACCTCTATCCAAAATGGATTTGAAATGGAAGATATTACTCTATTTTCAATATATGTTTTATCTGAAATCAACAATAATTTTGGAAAATGTAGCCTTTGCATAAGCAAGTGTTTCCAATCTGATTGACTACTAAGTAGTCTTTGTATCCATTTTAATTTTTGCGAAGATATGACATGTTTAATGACCGGAACTTTTAGGCCCCCGTGATCAGAATATAGAGTAATGATATCTCTTTTAACTTTGTCTGGTTTATTTCTCCATATAAATCTAAAACATTCTCTTTGGAATTTGTCTATAACAGATTCAGGTGGGCGGGGAAGGGCGGAGAAAAGGTGGTTCAACTTGGGCAGAAGGAGAGATTTTAAAACTGTATTTCTTCCGAAAGGTGTAAGATTTCTTGCTAGCCAAATGTTCATTAAATTTCTTATTTGCATAAATTTTTCGTCGTAATTTATTTGGATCATACGATCCAAATCAATGTCGAAATTTATTCCTAAGAGTTTGAACTCGGTTTGCGACCAATCAAAGTTCCAGTCTTTACATAGTTTGAGTCGAGATCGTTTTTTGGATCCTATCCATAGAAGTCTTGTTTTTTCTACATTAACCTTTAGACCGGAAAATCGGGCAAAAAACTGTAAGGTTTTTAGAACAGCATATAAGCATTTTTCAGATCCATCTAGGGTTAAAGATGTATCATCAGCGAACTGTGAATTTTTGTTGTACGTTCTTGGATCTGAACCGAACAGGAGATGAGTCGAATTGTGGGTTCTTAACCACAATACATACCGAACCAAAGCTCAAGTACTGTTCAACTCCTATGGTAATTAGAAACAAGGAAATGTACTTGTCTTCAAGGAGTCTGTCAATTGTTGCGTTTTGATACAATGTATTTTTATTTCAAACAGAGTGTTATCTGAAAAAAGTTCAAGATTATTTTTTGTGTCTTTATTTTCACATGAAATTGTAATGTTTGTAAATTTTATCAGTTTCCAGATGTAGTTGGTTTTGCTGATTCAATGGCGGAGCGGGGGAAAGTTGTTATTGTAGCAGCTCTAGATGGAACCTTCCAGAAAAAGGTGATTTTACAACAGCTCAATTTTACACAATAAGTCCGATAAAATATGCCTTAAAATTCATAAAATTTATGTTGCAGTCCCCCAAAATCGTATTTTCTTAATCAAGGGCATGCTTAGATAGTAATAGGTAATAAAGTCTAATCTAAATTCAGTAAAATTAATATTTTAAGATTTTCTTTCTCTTTGCCAAGTTTCTATTGTGATACTCAAGTCGTAAGTACCAACATATTTAATAATTATTTATAATTCACATAGGCTTACAGCTCTTAGTGCAAAGACAGCTTTGAAAATTTAGTCTCTAGAAATACTGGTGAGGTTTTTACATAATCAAGCGATATTTTTTCACCAAACCAGATTTGAGTCAGTCTAAGAGAGAACTCAAAGTTCATTTCAATGATACACTCCAAAGGATTTCAGATCAAATGATGTGTGTTAAACATATTTCACTGTATTAGTGGTTGTTTTTAAATACAATGTTCTTATATTTCAGGGTTTTGGAGAGATACTTAATCTTGTACCTCTAGCTGAACACGTGATGAAGCTCTCTGCAGTGTGTATGACGTGCTACAACGAGGCATCCTTTACAAAGAGAAAAGGAAGTGAAACCGCGGTAAGTGTCCCTTGAGTCACAAGAATTATAAATAATATTATACATTTACATGTAATAATATTGTTTCAACCTGTAAATATTTGTTTATAATAATAATAATTAAATTATTCCATTTTTCTACCAAGAATGAACCGTATCAGAATTTTCACTATTTTTCATTTGATGATTCACTTGAACTAGAACTAGTTGTTTTTTTTATAATCATATTAGTATGAATGTAAGCCAAAGACTAATCTAGTGTTTAAATTTTAAAATACATTTTGAAAAGTTATTTTATTTCTGAATGTTTTAGGTGGAAGTTATTGGAGGAACTGACAAGTACCTGGCTGTATGTCGAGGGTGCTACTTGTCTCCGTGCAAGGAATCTCCCAGACGATCCCCCTTCAAAGAGATGAACAACACTCCACAAATAAACTCCCTCACAGAGAAATCAAATACAAATAGACAATTGTTTCTTAATCAGGGCAAGATGGAGCATTAAATGCGTAAATGTGAGCACACGATGCGTAAATCTAGAATGTCATGAAACATTTCATGAATCTCTATGTATCATGGTACTTTATGCAATATGATGTATGTCCTGATGAAATTATCTCAATATGATGTATGTCCTGATGAAATTATCTCATTATGATGTATGTCCTGATGAAATTATCTCAATATGATGTATGTCCTGATGAAATTAACTCAATATGATGTATGTCCTGATGAAATTATCTCAATATGATGTATGTCCTGATGAAATTATCTCAATATGATGTATGTCCTGATGAAATTATCTCAATATGATGTATGTCCTAAGGAAATTATCTCAATATGATGTATGTCATGATGAAATTATCTCAATATGATGTATGTCCTGATGAAATTATCTCATTATGATGTATGTCCTAAGGAAATTATCTCAATATGATGTAAACCAAGATGGGATACATAATATACCTTGCATAGTCAAGAAAACATGTCAGTTAACAGTTGTGAGGAAACATAAAGGAATCATTAAATATTGTCTCAAAATATTGTTTGAAACTAGTTATAAAACCATAATAATGTCATTATGATTAAAGACTGTGATCCCAAAACATTAAATAACGTCCTATGTCAGTGTGTGTGACAGAAATGCTAGAATAGGAGTATGAGTGAAATGTATCATCATGACATCCCTCGGCTAAATACAAAAAAAAGAAATGTTTCTTGAACCTTTTACTTGATCACTTTTTATCTCATCACTTTAAGTAGTTTGCCTATCAGTTGTTTATGTCAGTTTATATTAGTTGCGTTATAGATCTGACCATCCATTTTTCCGTGAATATTAGTCTGTGAAATGAATGTGCTCATGTTTTTTCACATTCTGAGTTTCTTCCAATTAATTAAAATGGGTTCCCCTTGTTTTTAAAACATTGAGGTGGAATTGCTTTAAAGAATCTCCAACCATGATTCATACAGAATTGGAGAAATACTACTAGAAATTCATTCCCACATAAAAATGTTTGCAAATTTACAGATGAAAAGAAAGGTGAAAAATTATGTTTATGATAAAATTATCTTTTTTTCGAATTCTCTGCCTGTTTTCTTATTTGAAAACATTCTGCTAACTGTTTTTTTCACTTCCGAGCTTAGATATTTTGCTCCAAAAATAATTTTATCTGTCCAAAAGAGCAAAAATGTGACCGAGAAACATTAACTTTTTTACGCAACCTAACTTGTTTGAAATTGTTGATAGTCCCATGTCTGATGTCCATCAACATTGCTTGTTTCTCATTCAGCATGTCAACTTTTTATCAAACATTATTATCCCCCGCCACGAAGTGGAAGGGGGATATAGGTTTGGGCTCCGTCTGTCCGTCCGTGTTTCTGTGCGTCCGTCCGTCCGAGATAAAGGGGACAGCTTTTCTCAGAAACCGTTTACGATAGGGTTACCAAATTTGATGAGTTGCTTGAGGGCATGAATACCTTGATGGAGTTCGAAAATGAGAAGCGTGCAATTATTTTTTCCAGAGTTATTGCCCTTGTTCCGTAGTTTTGGCGTTTTTTCATCGTATCTCCAAAGTCGATAGTTTTTCTCAGAAACTATTTAAGATAGGAGAACCAAAATTGGTGTGTTGCTTGAGGGCACACATACCTTTATGGAATGAAAATGAGTAATGCACAATTATTTCGAATTATTGCCCTTTTTCCAATTTCTTGGCTCTGGCGGGGGATGTTGATGACTATGTCTTCTTGTTATTACTATCTTCATCAAAATCAATCATCTGATCACAAATATTGATTTCATGTTTCATGAAAGTTTTTAGAATGCTGTCTCTGTATAATGTTTGATTTTGAAAGAAAATTGACAAAACTTTTATGCTTATATATGCAGACTTGTACCTCATGCCCTATTTCTTACATAATATATTTGAGAAAACTTATTCTTACTAAATAGCTATTTAGTTGTAAATAACTGTAGAAACATTTAGCTAAGATAATTAGCATTATCAATAAAAAAAAAGACCACTTTCAAAGTTGATATAATATTTATTGAAGCGCATGAGATAATTTAATGATGAACATGAAGAGAAACATATTCATTATTGTGCCATCTGTTTCCTTATTGGGACCATGACAATTTTAGTCTTCTGAAACAAAATATTCTTACCATTCTTGAATTTTCTGTTTTATTGTTGTTTTATTTGACATATACTACTGTTATGCTTGTGTAGTTTTGCTCTTTTTTACTCGGTCTGCAAAGGTCCTTGTTTCAATGTTAATATTGAATGAGTAGAGAAAGTTACATTGATAACTTAAAGAGAATTATCCGACATTTAGTCAGGACTAAAAAAAAATGTGAATATTTAGCAAAATGAACATTTTAAATGTAATAAATTGTAAATATCAATTGTTTTAAAGAAACAATTTTAGTATGTACCATTGAAATGTTTTTTTAAAAATTACTCATTATTGTCATTATTGTAGTGACAGAATGACATGGCCTTAGTCACAGAGCTCTGTCTCAAAGATGATCAAAGTTCCTAATTATTCATCCTCGCCATATCCTGGTATATTCCTCGGTTTCCGCAGGCTAACGTTCCGGTACATAGCTATCTTCACTGCAACTGTTATCTAACAGGAGCAAATCTGATTACTACTCTGGCAAGTCAAACGTACAAATGGAATTATATTTTGTCTTACTGCCAATTTAAATCGTAACATGATTTCATTGATTTGCATAATGTTGATTTTATTATGTTGAAGGCAAATAATTGCATGCAGCCCCCTCCTGGTGTTGAGTTTTATCAGTTACTTCGGCAGTTGTCCACAATGAGCTTTATGCTGCATGTGATTAGTGTGAAAATGCAGCAAAGCGAAGAGAAATTTAAAAGCTGTGTACACTTCAATTTCCCCTTCAGGGCTCAACTCGAGCTCATCTCTATCAGCGGCTAATTCTAGCCTTGCTATACGTTCAGGGCCAGCCAGTAGAAAAGATATCTATGTATCAGAATGTAACTAAGGATGGCAGTTATTCAGAATCTTAAGTTCATTTTTTAGAACTATCATCCAATGCCATATTCATCATACACTATAGTGGCTCCATATATCCATATAACTGAACTATCGATTGAATATTACTGAATATTTTTCATTTTCAAATGGTTATACTGTTATACTTTGATCCAATGAAATTGGTTTGTTGACTACCTTCTTTTGATGAAGTCACAAAGTCTTTTAGTCAAATAAATAAAATCAAACAAATGTCATGTTTTGTGTTTTGGTATGCAACATTATAGTGCTTACACTTAAAGGGGCAGGATAGTGCGTTCGGCTTCGGATAAAGAGGTCCGGAGTTAGATTCCCTCCAGCGGCTTGGCAACTTAGTCTGCCATAGAACTGTTTTGGGTGCAATGCTGCACTGACGTTCAGTGCAGTACCAACCATTCGCTTGTTCCAGTCATGCTCTCAGGTTTCAGTGCAATACATATTCACCGTGGTAGCAGGAGAGAGAGACACCAGTAAGTGAAATACTCTTAAAAGCGGTGTCAATGCCGAATTCACCTTACCTTCATTTAGAAAATAATAACTTGCATGCACTAGAAATGACAATTTAGAAAAGAAAAAAAGTTGCACCAATTTTTCAGCTTTGCACTGGTTTTGCAAATATTTACATTCATTATAATAAACTATATCGCCAAGTTTCTTTTAAGGATTGAAGATAAAATGAGACAAAATATACATGCTAGATTCTTTCATACTGTTGGAACTTTGAAAATATTTACTTTGCACAAAGAACAAGTTAAGCTGATTGTAAAAATTAAAACATTATATTGCACTGTTGCAAGTAACAAAGCATGAATGGTGCAGTGCGGTTTCTATACGCACAATATTTCTGATCTTCAATAGTTAGTCAGAAGCGTATGAATCAAAATGTAATACTACATAGTTAGTTGTGCTGCATTTTGAAGAAATATTTTGTTTTTGATCTAACCACATGGCGTTGTGGGCTTTCTCCCTGCCATAATACTAGCAGCCGCGATGTAAGTGAAATACTCTTGAAAGCGGCGTTAAAACCCCAAATCACCTCACCTCACCTCACCTTGTTTTTGACCTAATTTGCATTTTGTGCAAATATGAAATTTAAAATTTTGTCTTAAGAAATTCCTCTCTACTTTAGTCAAAGTCTTTGTTAGCCATATTCATACACACACATATATATATACCATATGTATCTAGTTTTCTCATTATCATCATCATCTGACAATTGGTACAATTTGCATCCATATAAAAAAAAATGAAAGCATATCTGGAAATGTTTTCCATTATTATGTATACATAGTTTATGTACATGTAAATTAAATCTTTTAAATTAAACCCTCAAAAGTTTAAACATTTAAAGGAACATCTAACTGCATCCTAAATTAAAAAAAACAACAAACAAACAAAATATATTCTTTGTTGGAAAGCACTTTGTGGTTTTGAACTCTTGATGTATAATCCATTGCAAACTATCAACAAAGCCTTCTGCTGTGTTTGTTTATCAAGTTATCTCCCTTGGACTGTAAATTGATGAGCTGCACGTGCAGTTTTTTGTAACTAAACATTGAAGTAAGTTTACATTTGATGTTTCTCCAATAAGAGAGTTTGAAAATCCTGTCATTCCATGATATGCAGTTCACTATTTTAATAATTATTGAATTTGCATTTAGTGCAACGTTGTCAAAGGTTTTGTGGGTAATTTTGAGAATTTAACAGCTGATTAGTGTCATTTTGACATTTCTGAATTTTGTCTGAGTCAGCTTATAATTTAAAAGAAATAAGTGATGCATCATATAAATCTTTAGTGATAATAAATAGCTTACTTGAATAATTATCTAATATATATATATGACAGATCTGGTTTTTGATAACATAATAAAATTGTGATAATATAGGTCATTGTAACAGTGGCAAAATCTAGAGATGAAATATTGCCTGAGCATGTCATATGAGCGTTAACATCTTAATCATTACACACATGGTTAGAAATAACTGTATCAATATTTTGGATGAGAGAACGTGGACCTATCACATGTGTCTAGCAACCATTGTATTTGTAACCATTGTATCAGAGTTCTCATATTTTGTCTGTGTCGTCATAAAACAATTTGTTTGTGACACCATTGCATTGTAGCTTGACGTCGCAAGAGAAATGGGTTGTTTACACAATTTCAAATTGTACAAATAGGTAATTAAAATTATGACACTCTTAAGTGTGACAAATGACTTTAACTCTCTCACTCTCAGTGTAATTTAAACATTGTGAATTTGTGATATATAGGTCATTGTAACAGTGTCATCTAGAGATGAAATATTACCTGAGCATGTCATATGAGCGTTAACATCTTAATCATTACACACATGGTTAGAAATATGTATCTATATTTTGGATGAGAGAGAGTGGACCTATCACATGTGGCTAGCAACCATTGTAACCATATTGTATCAGAGTTGTCATATTTTGTCTGTGTCGTCATAAAACAATTTGTTTGTGACACCATTGCATTGTAGCTTGACGTCGCAAGAGAAATGGGTTGTTTACACAATTCAAATTGTACAAATAGGTAATTAAAATTATGACACTCTAAAGTGTGACAAATGACTTTAACTCTCTCAGTGTAATTTAAACATTGTGAATTTGTGATATATAGGTCATTGTAACAGTGTCATCTAGAGATGAAATATTACCTGAGCATGTCATATGAGCGTTAACATCTTAATCATTACACACATAGTTAGAAATATGTATCTATATTTTGGATGAGAGAGAGTGGACCTATCACATGTGGCTAGCAACCATTGTAACCATATTGTATCAGAGTTGTCATATTTTGTCTGTGTCGTCATAAAACAATTTGTTTGTGACACAATTGCATTGTAGCTTGACGTCGCAAGAGAAATGGGTTGTTTACACAATTCAAATTGTACAAATAGGTAATTAAAATTATGACACTCTAAAGTGTGACAAATGACTTTAACTCTCTCAGTGTAATTTAATTTGTTCTTTAAGTCTGTTTTGCTATAAACCTGAAATTTTTTATCTACACCAGAGCAAGGTTGCTTGTTTTGCTTCCTGTCTTTAGACATTTTGCCCCCAAAATATATAAACCAAGTTATTAATTTTGCCTGGTTTCATGGCATAAAGAAAGTTATTGAATGTGACTGGTATTGCAACTAAAGAATGAGCAGCATTCCTTCCTTCACCACAGGGGCGTGTATAGCTTAGAAAAAGCGTTTGGAAGACATATACCTATATAGACCCTACCCTATTACTATATAAAAGGAAAGGGATGTAACGACGAAACCACTCCATGCTCATTCAAACTCATATTGTTGACCCGGAGTATCCCATATTCAGCTTCCAGGCCTACCAGCGAGAACGCAGACCCGGAAAGCTGTATTTTGGATACTCCGGGTCAATTGAATGTCAAGGTCATTAATGGCTGAATGACTAACCGAGTGGCCACTGCATGGCGATGATTTGAGACAAAATGCCGTAGTACAGTCGGAGAAATGATATGTAGGTGTTGTAATAGTGTTAAAGATATTCTAACCTCAGGGGGTAGGCTTCGCGGAAATGATTCTGACAACAGTAAAGAATAACAACACAAAAGTATTGGATTACAAATCCAAACCCAAAATAGTAGAAAAAACGTTTTTAAAAAATATTTCATATTATCTTACATATTACATATTAGCTTAAAGATACATCCACTGTGTTTCATAAAAATGAATTTGGCTGAAATACATGCCAATATTCGATATGTGCATATTTCAGTTAAAATAATTTCACTGAACTTACATATTCATCTCCAATTGCCAAATTTATTATAATTTATTATAAGTTTCTAATTAAAATTAAGCAACAGCATTATACAAATACAGAAACTGAAACAACACGTCTCATTTACACCCACAGCAGTTATATAAGACCTATTAAACATTATCTAGCCAAAGTTGTCTGTTTGTCTGGTGTAAATAAGTTTCCAAAATTACGTTTGACTAATTGGCACGTGCTACATGCAGTGCATTGTCGGATTTTCGATCAGAAATCAACACTTTTACCTTTATATCGTTGGTTTACTGAGTTGAAACCGCAATTTTCAGCAAAAGTCAGTACTTCGCGATAAAATAACACAATTTATAACGTTTGGCACATGTGACCCCAAACAACATAATGGATGTATCAGGAGAGATAGGAGATTGGATGAAATATGGCTTTCTGGCTTGTTTTATGACATCATACAGCAATAATGCGTCATTGATTTTAAAGTCCAAGAAGGAACATTATGACGACAACATATTGTACTAACATGATTTCCATGTTTCATACAATTTTAACTTAAATACGAAAAATTATGTAAAAAGTAAACCATTTGAAATAGCAGTTCCAGCCCACCATGTGTGGTTGAACAAATATCATACTGTCATAAATGCATTTGTTTATGTCTCTTTACGAGATATATCTTCATCATTAAAGATGTTCAAAATCGAATGTATTGCCCCCTCTGGCAGATGACAATAAAGGTACACATAAACAAATGTCTCCTATATCTCTATCACTTCATCTGGTCGGTTTCAACAATATAGGCATTATGGTAGTGTCATCTATTTCTGCAAATAATGTTTTGTGAGTTCACTTTTTTTTAACATATACAATTTTTGGGCTCTGTCAGTAGGGCTTTTTGTAATTTTTCATTTTCATTTTGAGGGGTATATTAATATACATTTAGACACTTGTTCAGATGGTGAATGGATATTACATGAGGTATATTCGCAACCTGTTTGCAGCAGTTTATGCACATTTCGAGAGCTAAAGATGCATTTTCCCTGCTAAAGTATTCATGTTAATCTTACTTTAAAATGGTGTAGTAATGAGAAACAAGAAAGAAACAAAAACGAGAGAGCATATCAACTAAATTTTATGGTCTCTGTAGAAACCACCCTTAACACTCTTCAAGCAGAGGTCATGATAGATTGCCCAGTTCATGATTATCCACTATACAGATAGCATACAGCATACAGCTCATCTTTCGAAGGATTTAGTGAGGGCCGATATATAATACAAGTGTTATCAGATAAACGGTTTATCGGCTCAGTTCTTCATTGTCTCTGTCTCACATTGTAACCTAAGACGCTAGCTGATAACATCACTCACTTGCACTGTCGTGGAGACGTAGTGTAAGTAACAATAAGTAAAATGTTATTAATAATTTAAATAATTCTAAGCATTATCGCCTTTGCCTTTGACACCTCAAATATTCTTTGATACCTCAAATATTTTTTGATACAGTGTACGAAATACATTTAAGTCTTTACTGGCAGTGCAGGACTTTCGGTTATGATATCAACCAGCCTGCTGAAAGAGTGCCAGGCCCTACTTATAACACATGTTGTATATCAGAAATCCAACAAGCCAGGCAGGCTTGCTGGTCCACTTTGCAACTGGCCCCAGTAGAAACTAACCAGCAATTGGTTGGTGGGCAGGCAGCTATTTCGACCACTGCTTTGATAGCCTATCCTTTGTCTGGCCATCTTGGATTATTCCTTTTCTTAAAGATTTGTGATACCTGTAAATGTACCACTCAGAAATGATTTTTTAATCAAATAAAACAAAATATATAAAAGAAAGCGGCCTCTTTAGAACAGGAGATATCCCCTATTTTGTTTTTATACATTGTGTGAAATGTGAAAACACTATCAAGTCTCAAGTCAAAATAACAAATCTTAGGTTGTCAAATTATTGACCTCAGTTATTTGTTTGAAGTGCATAATGTACTAATAACATAATCTAGCCAGGAATATCCCCTTAAAATTTAAATTTTTTTACTCAGATAGAACATTCCCTTGAACTGTAAAATATTCATTGGCATGGTAATGAGGGCATGTTGTATGCTATAACAAACATCTCCCCTGATGTATGCAATGCTCTAACATGGATTTAAAGTTACTGAAATAAAGTGATCTCACAAAAAGGTGAATAAGTGTTACCGATGACTAAATAATACTCCTCAATCAATAAAAAGAGTTGCAAAACGAATGTGCATGGTTCAGTTAATCCATGCGAGTCCCAATTTTCTTCAAGCTGTTCACATTAAAATGACTGTTCAAAGGTTGTTCAATTGATCTACCTGATGCAGTGATACCTAAACAGTAGAATTTTAGTTATGCCACCATGATGGAATGGCCAACCCTCTTGTTTTCTTAAATCTCAAATTTGCATGAGACCTAAAAATCTATCTCTCACACTTATCAGAAGAGCTCTACACCATTGTTTTTTTATGCCTCTCACCATATTTTTTTCAATATGGATAACAGTTTTTATGGATATGGCTTATCGGGTAGTGCAATGAGATATTTTACCCTCTAAAGTAACAATATATTCTATCAACTTTAAAAATAAATACCAAATTTGAGAAAACAAATTATGCAAAAAACGTGCTACAGTGCTTTCATTGTTCTTTTGCTAGAATGAATTACTTTATACTTATCACTCCCTTGAATATTGTTAAAGGTACATCCATTGGGTTGTGTGGGGTCACATATTGCAAACGTTATAAATGGTGTTACTTTATTGAGAAGTAGCGATTGTTACCGAAAACAATGATTTTAATGATAGTCGACTTAGCATATTGACGATATGAAGGTAAAAGTAGTGATTTCTGATCGAAAACCGGACAATGCACAGCGTGTGGCGCGCGTCAATGAGTCAAACGTAATTTTGGAATCTTATTTATAACAGACAGAATGACAAATTTGGTGAGATAATGTTTAATGGATCATATAACTACTGTGCATGTCAATGGGACGTGCAGTTTCGGTTTCTGCACATGAATAATGATGTTACTCAATTTTAATTGGAAACTAGTAATTATGATATTTTTGGTGATTGGGGATAAAAATGCAAGCTGAGTGAATTTATTTGTATTGTAGACAGCACATGTGGTGAGTTGGAGCGTATTAAAGCCAAATAAAATGTTATGAAACACAATGGATGTAGTCCTTTAAGCAAAATGCTCAGTTTGCTTCTCTAAGCGCGGCTAATATTTATAGGAATATATTATGTATACTTGTGTTATTTAATCATTCTACATTTTCATTTTGCAGATATGTTGAAAGTTTTGAGACAGACAAGGTATTTGTCAAGACAAGTAGAAAGAACAATGAGCAGTTACTTGGGACAGTCGACAGCCAAACAAGATGGCTGCCATGTTGTAGATCTACGTAGTGACACGGTCACGCGACCAACACCTGCGATGAAAGAAGCCATGATGAATGCTGAACTTGGCGACGATGTTATGGGGGAAGATCCTACAGTTAACGGTATTTTGTGCAATATTTGTCTCTATTTAACCAAGGTACATTTTTGGATAAAAAATTCAGAAAAGCATTGATTGATCATTTGAAGGTATTAATGATACCTCTTAAAAAGGATTAGGTTTAAGATATAAACAGTGACTCATTATATTATTCAAATAAATGACGGTACCAGTAGGTAATTCTTAAGGATCATTCATTATCCATATTATATATAATTCAACTTTTACTGGAAAATTATAATTCATAGTAATGACTCGTTCTGGTGATTAACGATGTGAGAACACCATGCTATTTAGATATTTTCTTACTTTAAGCTTTCGTTATTTGTGCCCTATTGTAGCGATAACAGCGCTTTAATGCTTAATATTCACAGTTCTTTCATCTACCTGACGGTGGCTATGTTGCAAGATGGCTGCCTTATATGATATCAAGAGGTTTTATACAATACAATACAATTGATACCAATAGTTATTTTGTTGGAACTGATATCCTGCACCAGGAGGGCATCAGCTTAAATAATATATTGGTACGGAAATATGAGATAGTGTAGGCACGTTTGTGAGGTTTTCAGGATATTCGTTTGGAGAGGGGAGGAGCATGTACCAATAGATACATTTTACAATCCACACACCCCCCCCCCCCCCCCCCCCTCTACAGGATCCCCTCTGAATCCTCCAATATGAAGAGAAATGCTTCTGAAACTTTATAACCATATCCTTCGTTTGAAAAGGAACCTATTGTTATAAGCAGAGGTTGCCGCTAATCTGTGTTACTGGCATTAAACAATAACTCACCCACTATAAGCTGGAAGGTAATTGAGGATGATTAAGAATGTTATAGCTGATTTTTGTTTTCAAAGAAAGTGTACATCAAATATACAGGTGGTTTTGACAAAGTATCTCTAGAAGTTGTTTATAAGTCATAGGCGTAGGAACGGTTTTTGGGGTGGGGGGGCCCAATTTTTTTCCTTGAGAGCGGGGGGTGGATCGAGCTTGGCTCAGAATACCCCGTCTGTGTTGAGTGGGGGGGCCCAATTAGCTTCTCAGGATGACGGGGGGGGGGCTCGAAAATCTTAGTCATTTTGGATGGGGTTTACAGTGTGTTTCACTGATTATTTAAACTTTGGGCCCCAAAAAAGTCACGTGACCTTACTTTGGGACCCAAAAAAGTCACGTGACCTTACTTTTTGGGCAAAAAAAAGTCACATGACCTTACTTTGGGGCAAAAAAAAGTCACGTGACCTTACTTTGGGGCAAAAAAAAGTCACGTGACCTTACTTTGGGGCAAAAAAAGTCACATGACCTTACTTTGGGGCAAACAAAAGTCACGTGACCTTGCTTTTGAGGCCAAAAAAAGTCACTTGACACAGGTGTGCCTGTAAAAAATCGATTTTATGTCAAGAAAATACACCAAATTGTACCTAGATCAAATCAGAAATGAACATTTGAAAATGTGTTTGAACTGAAACATGCACCTGAATAGAATAAGCACCGTTAACATATTTTTAAAGGCGGAAATTTAAAAAAATTATAATAGAAATCATTCATTTTGAGAGAAAGGACAGTATGTCCTAGCTGTGAAAGGGACAGAGACCTATACTCGCGAGAAAGTTGAAAGTTAGCATGTATCATATTCCTAGTGCGTTTGTTCTTAATATTTCGGATAATAATCATTACAAATGTTTAATCTGCATATGCTGCGTTTACACTAGGCCACGATTAGTCCATAATGGCAAAAATTTGGAATTTTTGAGTGCTTGTGTTAGGGTACTCAGGACCTGTATGAGCTTCAATATTTGCAGACAAGACAACGGAAGTCATGATAAAATGGAAATAAAATAGGATTGAAATAAAGTCGACAAGTTTGACTTGTTCCAGTGCCTGAGAAAGAACATTCATATCTCAGTTCGATCAGAATTAATCCTGAAATAGCATCGAAAATGATGTCGAAAATCAGGTTTTAAATAAACACTAGACATATTGTTTGAAAAATTACAATTCATAATCCAAGAGACCAATACAAAGACTTTTCATTCTGTAGAAGATCATAAAACCATGACACCCAAAAGTTACCAAATCTATAAATTATAATCCCCACTTGCCAAGGTGCCTGTACACAGAACTTCAACTCTCTCTTTCCGAATTTTGAAACGTATTAAAAACGTATCAAAGCACCCCCCTCCCACCAAACACAGCTATGGGAACAACATTCTTTTCAATTTCGTCTGAAAATTGGGGTTGCCATGTCGTATTTTCACTGGAAGATGCTGTAGGATCAAAATTTTCATCCATATTAGTGATAAAAATAGGGTGAGGACTCGTCATATTATCTGTTTCTGAAAAACTAGTATGAGAATAGAAATTTTCTTCAAAATTGACACGTACTATTTGCTCCTAGAAAGCGCTATTGAATTTTTTTTTCGTGGGTGAAAAGTGGGGGGGGGGGCGTGCCCCCCCAGTTTCAGAAGTGGGGGGGCCCGGCCCCCCCGGGCCCCCCCTGTTCCTACGCCTATGTAAGTAAAAGCCCATTTCCATTGAAATATTTTTTTCCAGCACTACAAACCCGATGTGCTGAGATGTTTGGAATGGAGGCTTCTTTGCTAGTTCCGTCCGGATGTATGGGTAATCTTATAGCCGGTAAGTACAGGGTTGAGAATGTACGGGTAATCTTATAACCGGTTTGTGCAGGGTTCTACATGTCAACTGTTTTAAGCTCTGTGGGTTTGAGTTGTGTGGATCGGCTACCATGGGTTTGAAAAAATAAGATATTTAATTCGACAATTTCAAAATGAAAAAAAATGGATAAGTATGTCCAAGTGAGTTTGTAGGTTAAAGTTAGTGTCTGATACTAATATACCGGTAATGTTATTAATTACGTATTTCTGTATTGGCCCAGTTACAGGTTCCAAGGTCCGTTGTAATGGATCGAGGACCTGTAACTCGGTTAATATGGAAATACTTAATTAATGATAACTTTATTAATTAACCTTTTCATTCTATTTTCACAAAAGTACACATCTCATTTGGATTGAAATCATAATCATAAACAAGATTGGTGAACAGATAGCATGGGTAAATTTTGTGAAGCGACAGTTTTGGGCTTTCATCAAATCATGGCAAATGTTCAGCTGTGCATGTTCAGACACATATTGGCCCTCTTTTACCTGTATTGGCCCTGTTTTACCTGTATTGGCCCAGTTGTCCATTCATATTGGTCTAGGCCGTAATTACTGTATAAATGCCATAACTTTGATAGTTAAAAAATAACCTTCAAAACTATCCAAACCAAAAGTGGAATTTAGAAATTTAAATGGCAAAATTAAAAAATGAAACTTAAACATTTACCAGCCGGGAGCAACAGTAACCATGTAACAGGCTGGGCCTTTTTACATTAATGTCATAGGTAATGGTTTAGTTGTTCCATATGTCTCTTTCAGCGCTGGTTCACTGTCAGGGACGGTACCAGGAAGTGATTCTTGGAGACAAATGTCACATGTTCCTTTATGAAGGAGCAAGTCTTGCAGAGGTAAAAATATAACCCTTTTGGTGTACCACCAAATGTTTTTAAATGTCCCAGGGATAATATATGAGTAGAACATTTTAAAAAGCATTTTGACTGAGGATGTTGTCCTCAAAGTCTATATTTACTATAGTGATATAATAAGAAGAAGACAATGGCTTGTATTGTTGAAAATAATAATTCCTCAGGTCAAAGATTTTTTCACTGACAACTTAATAATCTACATACTTATTTATATGTAGAGAAACAGGAGTGTCCCCTCGATTTGTTTGCCCCCGAAAATGCCGACATAGAACCATCCATTTAGCTACTTCAATGTTTTTATAAGATATCAATGAATATGTTGTTTTTCATTTGTGGTCCAATGTATGAAACAATTAATGCCTAATCAATGATTTTGAATTGTTATGAGAAATGTGTCACCAATTTACTTTGATGCATGTTTAAGCTGATGTAGTTAAACAATTTTCTTTTCAGAATGCAACAGGCTTTACTTGACTTAATTGTATTTCAGAGAAGTAATTATTCACATTATTTCTTGGATTAACATTATTTAAAGATTTTTTTAAAATCTAGCCACTTAACACTTATTGTAGTTTACTGACAAAATAAGCCAGATCCTAAATTCAGAAAGATAATCAAATCTTGAAATCTTAAATCAGATAATATCTGAAGCAACAGTCATCCACAAAAACCTCTTGTTCATCATTACCACTCAACCATAAAAGTCAGATTTAAATTATTGATAATGTTTCATTTATAAATAATGTAACTTTCACGCACAAAATCTTCATGAAATAAAGAAATTTTAAAGATTTCAAGGATCACACATCGAACAAAAAAGGTTCATTTATGTTTCCAGAAAAAGCATTAACCCTTAACATGCGGGTCCCGGAATTATCCGGGCGGGCTATAAGCGATTCGTAGGTACCTCAATACGGATCCCGGATCGCTTACTTAGAAGAATTCACGGCTGTCTAAGTACTGCTCTATCCCCCATACCGGGTCCCGAGTCGATTGTTTCCGCGACTTGCTGCATGAGAATGGCTGTATTTATGCCTCGCAGCTCGCAATGAGAATAAAGCTTTCTTCAGTGTCTGGTCAGAACGTCCAGCAAAATTCACACCAATTTGCGTGTGCATTGTTGACCCGTAACGCATCGATAATTAGCTTTACAAAAGGCCAATTCTGTCCTGCTTCGCTCCGATGGCTACACTGCCTGGCGGCTAATTATCACCTAAGTGTCTGCACTGCCCCGGGGTGAGATAGGCCCGTACAGGCTTATCTGTCTCGCATCCCGTCACATGGGCAGATAGCCTATGCTTATCTGTCTCGCATCTCGCCACATGGGCAGATAGCCTCTAATTACGGGAAGATATTGCGATCAGCTACCTTTCTCTCGCACTTTGTATCATATGAACCAATTGGTTGTTTTCATTTTTTTTATACCAAAATAAAGAGGAAAGAATGGCCTTTATTCCCATATAAAAATCGCAATTGCGCTAACATAACTGAAAATACAGCAATCGCACAGAGATAGGCGACTTTCGCACTTTTGAATTTTGATACATGTGGCGCATTTACCCCAACATGCCTCGGCGCTCTATTTCTAAGAAACTACTTGGGATATTTTCATAATTTTTTTATCAGTATATAGATAAAAGAATTGTCTTCAATTCCATATAAAATACGTGTATTTTCGGCAATAACTTTTGATGCGCCAGGTGTCGCGCAGAAGGTGATATTCGGCTTTGAATAAGTGGCGCTCTTAGCATATACCATCATTACGGGCTTTATAACTTGTGAACCGCAAGTCCGATTTTTATAATTTTTACATCATTGTAAAGAGAAAAACATTGTCTTCAATTCCATGTATAATGCGCATGTTTTCGGGAAGAACTCTGCATGCGCGAAGCGCCGCGCCAAAAGGTATAATTTTCGCACTTCATAACTTTTGAACCGCAAGTCCAATTTTTATAATTTTTACATCATTGTAAAGAGAAAAACATTGTCTTTAATTCCAGATATAATGCGCATGATGCGTGAACATTTTTGTTACTGATGCCATTTGCGAAAGGTTTTTATTTCTGAAATTCAAATGCGAGGGCGCACCTTTCCAAACCATTTGAATTGAATTTATTATTTTATCTTTTACATTATTGAATAAAAGACGTTTCATTCAATAAGATTTGAAGAATTATTTATATGTGTAGCGGACTGAACTGAGCAGATGGAGAATTTGATTCCTCACCACTTTTATTACCAAAGTTCTTTTGTATCACAATTACTTTTTTAGGTATTAGTTTTTTCGTGAGCAGGGGAATTTCCGACGGGATTCGCCATGACATAATGAGAAAAAATTCCCATGATCATGGGCGTGGTCCGTCATCTTCGGGACCGACCCACAAGTATAAATATCTACCGGGGGGTGCGCGGACCCCCCCGCTTTTGGTCGCCACCCCCCCAAACTTTTTGTGCAAATTATTATTTTTTTTCTACTTTGAAATAAAGGTTCGTGTCATTCCGAGGTATGAAGGTTTCTGCTATATATGTCGAGAGGGCATGGGAACCCATTCCCAATAGAATCCGGGGTTCGTCCCATAGGATTGTTCCTCGGAGTCTCTCGTTCTCAAAAGAGAACATGGGAAACCTGTCCCGCGATTGAATCCGGGGTCCGCCGCGGAAGACGGGGACGGGAATTCCCGGAGAGCATGGGAGTATGCTCCCATGGGTCCGGGCTCCGCCTCGAGAGACCGCTCCTTGGATGCTCTACTTCATTCGGCAACTGACAACCCGAGCTTCCCTGACATAGTAGTTTATTTTCCGGGCCTCGCGCCCGGTGCTACACGTCGCCGAGGAAATCAGAAAATGGTCCGTTTGACATATGCGTCGGAAAAATCGGCGCGATGTCAGAAGCCGTCTGCGCCGTCGGCGCTTGCGGCGCAGTCATCCTAGATGCGCCGGGAGGTTCTGAAACTGGCAAATGAACGTCCATGAAGCTCACATTCATTATCTCTGTATGTTTATTGTCTCTAATCACATGTTATATGTTGCATACATCTAACGCATTTTCAATCATTTACAGGTTGAAGCAGAATGCTGCGCGGCCGTGGCCGCAAGGCCCTGCGACGGCCTAGGGCGTTGCATACTAGGACACGCAGCTTTGAAGCCGTTTCAAGCGACGACGACTTCATCAACGAGATCCATGCTGATGAAGCCTCTGATATGGAGTCAACTGACAGTGATGGTAGCAGTGGTTTAGACAGTGATGATGCATATGATCGGGACACTGTAATAGATAGTGAACATGGTGACACAGATGGTCTGAGTGATATAGAGACAGAGATTGCCAGAAAGATTCTAGCCGCCGGTAATTCCACCGAAGAAGACTTTAGTGGTTTTGAGGAGGAGTTTGCCGAAATACCACAATATAATCAAGATAATTCACAGACGTTTGATGAGTGGGTGGATGGTCCGCGGCCACGTGTAAACTTGCCTTTCACTGGTCAAACTGGGTTGCGCCAGTTCATAGAACTTCCTGAGAACCCTGAACCTATTGACTTTTTCAATTTGTTTATACATAATGATGACTATGAGGATATGGCAACGGAAACCAATAGATATTTCAAACAAGCAATGGAGGACAAAATTCTAAGACCCCGTTCAAGAATGCAACAGTGGCAAGACACTAATGCAGAAGAGATGAAGGTATTTGTAGCCATGACAATTGCCATGTCATTGGTTGTGCAGAGAAACTTTGCTGATTACTGGTCAACAAGTGATGTTACCTCAACGCCTTTCTTCGCCAAGTGCATGCCCCGAGACAGGTTTTGGCTTCTTATAACCTACCTACACTTGGCTGACAACAGGAGGATGCCGGGCCGTAACACCCCGTGCTTTTCACCAATAAATAAACTGGGACACTTGTATAACCGGATAGTTCACCGTTTTTCAAGAGTGTATAAACCGCTTCAAAACATTTCAGTCGACGAGGGCATGGTGCCCTGGAAAGGTAACTTATCTTTCAAAGTTTATCTTCCCGACAAGCCTAAGAAGTATGGGATAAAGGCTTTCATGTTGTGTGACTCGCACAACGGATACGTTTGCAAGTTCAAACTCTACACTGGAAAAACGAATGAACCGGTTTCTGAAGGTGGCAAAACTTATGATGTAGTCATGGACTTGGTGAACGACTACGTTGGACAGGGGCATCACATCTTTATGGACAACTACTATTCGTCCACAAATCTGTACATAAATTTGTGGGAGCGGGGAATAGGTGCCACGGGGACGTTGAGAGCCAATCGAAAGGGACTTCCTGATTCAGTCAAGAAACCTAAAAAGAAAGCCAAGCAAGGGGACATGACAGTTTCTCACAACCATGGCCTACTCGTTCTTCGCTACGAAGATAGAAAATCAGTGCTTCTCATGTCTACTGTTGAAGATACACAACTTGAACAAACAGGGAAGAAGAACCGGGCAACAGGGGAACCAGTTCTCAAGCCGCGCATTGTAACAACGTATAACAAGTACATGGGAGGTGTTGATCGGGCCGACCAGATGTTGTCGTACACGCCGTTCCGAGTGAAGACCCTGAAGTGGTGGAAACGGGTTTGGTTTCACGTTCTCAACGTTGCCATGTTGAACTCTTACATCGTTTATAAAGAATACAGCAAAGATAAACCTCTAAAAACAAGTCGGGAATACAGGAAGGCTTTGGCGCAACATATAGTAACATTTGCGGACAAGGAACAAGTTCCATCACTTTGCAGATGTCCCCGTGGTCGGCCGAGCACGAGACGAGAGTGTCACTCGTCTTCATGGACGTCACTTTCCGACGAAGATTGAGCCTGTCGGAAGGAAGAAAAACGTCACAAGGATGTGTGTGGTATGCTCTAAGGCAAAACGCGCCGTCCTCGCAAAACAGATTGAAGAAGGCAATGGGCCAGCAAGGAAGAAAAAACGAGTAGGCAGAGAGTCTTCTTATGAATGTACAGATTGTAATGTTTCTCTGTGCGCCGCACCATGCTTCAAACTGTACCACACCGCCACTGACTATTCAAGGGCTTACATCACTGCCACGGAAAAAGAAAGAAATGAAGAAGGGAATGAAGAAGAAGAAAATTGAAAGTAAAGAGAGCCGAAGTGTGGACAACCAGTATATACACATTATATACATACCTTGTTAGGTCCCTAAAGCTGTTCTGCGCACAACCGCAGGTAAATATTGTGTATATTTGTACATAAATGCATTGTAATTTCATTGTAATACATGTTATTGCAAATAAAATATTTTTTATTTTATCAAAGAGACAGAGAAAGTGAATGCGAGCTTTCATTGGAAGTTCAGCCAGAACCGCATCATAAAAAACACCCATAAATGCTGAACCGGATGGCCGATTTTCATAAAACTTACATGGGGTAAAGAGGAAAGATTCGGCTTTGATTCAATATAAAATTTACACATGCGCACGAAAAACTAAAGTTGCGGCACGTGCCCCGATATGCGCGATAGTCAAAAAGTTGCCTCAAAGTACCGAGGGTACCTTCATTTGGCCCGCTATAGCTTCCGAACGAAGTTGCGCATTTTTTTTCTTTTTACATCATCGTAAAGAGCAATAAATTGTCTTCAATTCCATGTATCATATGTATATGCGCAGCGAAAAATAAACATGCAGCAAGTGATGCGCCAGATGTCGCAAAAAGTTAGTTTTTCAAAAATGAATTTTCTAAGTACTGGGGGTGCCTTCCTTACGCTCTTCATATATTGCGAACCATTTGACGTATTCCAATAATTTTTATATCATTGTAAAGAGGAATAAATTGTCTTCAAGTACATACGTGTTTCGCATGCGCGCGAACAAATTTACGATTTTATAAAGCTGGAAATAAAGACAAACTTTACACCGCGCAACATGTATTGCGTTCGCCGCGGTGATAAGTGTATGCTGTGCTCATTAGTACCCATTAGTTCCACGCGCGCTCGGCTCTGGCACCCTCGAGGAGGTCTCGAGGAGGTAACGGTACTGTAATTAGCACAGTCCCGGGGGGACCAAGCAGTGCCAGTAACTTGGTGCGCGTCGGGACCATTCACGTAGTACTGTCGGGGTAGCGTCACTCTCCTTTGGTTGGTTATATTTTCTGAACCATAAGTCGTATTCTAATAATTTTTATGTCATTGTAAAGAGGAATAAACTATCTACAAGCACATATAAATTTCGCAATATGCGCGCTCAGGAGTTTTGATTTCATAAAGCTGGAAATAAAGACAAACTTTAGATGACAATAGAATTATAACCATAGGTCGCATTCTAATATTTTTTATATCATTGTAAAGACAAACATCTGGTCTTCAAGTCCATATAAAAATTTCAGTAGCGCGCTCCAAATTCATGATGTTATAAGGCCCGAATTAAAGACAATCTTTACAAAGTAATAGAAAAGTAAAGAAAAATCGTAAAAAAATAATTCAAAGATGCGGGTATAAAGCAACCATTTGTGTATGGGTGCCGTGACTTGAATTTGTATTCAACGCCCGTATATAGCCCGTATTCGCCATGTAGATGCGGTATATTTCGTAAAAACGGTACCGGAATCGCCGCCTGGAAATTCCGCCAGCAGAGCTCGTTAGTGCCTAAGCTCAAACTACTGCTGCTACTACTGCTGCGAGCTGTTAAGACTTGTCAGGATTGGCAATACCACCTTTACAACAAAGGCATCCCGATTGCACTACAGGGGCAGATACAGAGGGTGCAGGGGTGTGAAACTATATTTAAAAAAATGGTGCACCCTCTTTTGTGAGAGATAAGGTGTATTAACACCATACAAATGATGTTGTTTGGTACTCTTTGTGACATTCTGGAAAAAGTACACCATCTGAGTAGGTGTGACTATCAACCCACTAGGACTATTGCGATAGTGATAGTCTATTTTGAATTTGTGACTAACTATTGCGATAGCGATAGTCTATTGTGACTAACTATTGTGATAGCGATAGTCTTTTGTGATTAACTATTGCGATAACAATAGTCTATTGTGACCAACTATTGCAATAAGTATTGTGATAGTTTATCAATAAACCAAAAAGAACAAATTCTTGAATAAACTTTGTTTTAATGTCTTTGCTTTGAACTTTCTTCTTCCAAAGTGACAGAGTTTAGTGCAAAAGCAACAAGAATGATAACTCTAACATCTCTCTGTTGTTATTTTTAGCTGTCTGTGATCTGTTTGGAATGTTCAATCATTTTTCGAATCTAAAAGCACCATTTGTGTGCAAATTTCCTTTTACGTTCAAGTGAAAAACTGGATTTAATAAACTATTGAAACTATCAATAGTTATCCATGCATATCGATGCTATTGATCGTTTTAAAAAGTTACTATCTAAAGTACTATTGACACAGTAACTATTGCGATAAATCAATAGTTCGATCTATTATTACACCCCTACATCTGAGGTGAGGTGAGGTGAGTTAGGGTTTAACGCCGCTTTCAAGAGTATTTCACTTATATCGCGGCTGCTAGTATTATGGCAGGGAGAAAACCCGCAACGCCATGTGGCTATGCATTACGGTGAAACCTGTGAGCATCGGCTGGAACTAGTGAACCATGGGTGGTACTGCACTGAAATTCAGTGTAGCATTGCACCCAAACCTGACTGCGTGTAGAACAGTTCTCTACTGCAGACAAAGTTGCCGTGCCCCTGGCGGGATTCGAACCCCGGACCTCTTGATCCGAAGCCGAAGGCGCTAACCACTGCGCTATCCCGCCCCCTACATCTGAGTAAGTGCTCCATTTGTAGGTTAGTCTGAAAACGTTGACTGGAGTAACCTCTGTGAGGAGAAAATGATAATCTACATGCTGTAATAATTCTAAACATTTTCTAAAGTCCTACAAGTCGCGCGAGCATCACCCATGGTGAAAGTTCAATAACTTCAGCTACCATGATAAAACATGACCAACCTAGTATCAGTGTATGAAATAATCTTGATAAGTAGCTAGTCTGAGTCTGTCCTTATTCATACATGTATATAGCATGCACTCTAGTGATTCTTAGGTGGTGCTAATTGGGTAACTCAAATTAATTGAAAGGGTGCTTTTTAAGAACGCTTGTAGGTACACATGTTAGAAAACAATTAGGTTTGTCATCATTGTTAGAACATGTGGGTATCAAGGGCATGTCTACTTTACAGAATATATCAATTGCTTTGGGGTCAAAGGTGGAAAGACGTAATTATGACTTAGAAACATTGCATATCTGGTATAGAATTTAATTAGAATATAACAAAACTAACAGTAACACTCATACAGAGCACCGTGCTCCTAAATCAAAATGGAGTTTAGTTAAGTTGCTCACCAAACAGATATTACCATCTAATTCTTATACTTTGATTTGCTATGAATTCTGTTATAGAACATCTTCAACTTAGCATGGTGAAACTTATAATTTTGTGATTGATAATTTATATAGGACGAAAATAATAATAATTGTTGTCAAGAGAACTGGTGTCTTTTTATGTGCTTCTAATAAATAGTTGATTAAAATGGATTTAAATGTTTTATCATATTAAAAACAATTGTAAGAATTTCAAAGTTGTTTTTATTCTGATTTTATAAGACAAGGTCTATAAATCCTAAATCAACAAAAAAAGATGATTAATTTAAAATTCTAATCTTTGTGATTTAAAGTTACCAAAGACTGAAATGAATAAGAATTTTTTATCTGACAGTTTGCAGGAGTCCAGTGCAGTTTGGTTCCCAACCAGACAGATGGGACACTGCTGATAGAAGATATACGCAGTCGTATACGACCGCTTAACGATGATCACCAACCCTGGACAAAACTCATCTGTTTGGAAACGACTCAGAATAAATGTGGAGGCAAAGTTCTCAGTCTGGAATACATGTCACAGGTAGGAGGTTTAAGATTTTACATTCTGGATGGAGATTGGGCTATTCTGTGAATGTTATGGATAAAACATGACCCATGGGCATTAATAAAAAGTAAGAATGTTTTCCCACGGGTTTTATCTGTCTTATATACTGCTTACCCATGACAATGACGTCAGTATTAATCGTTATGCAAAAAATAATTTGCATGAAAATCTGCAGAAGCATCTGTCAAATCTAGCTTTATAGTGCTATATAGCTCAGCCGCTATGGTCACGTGGTATGAAGAACAGGTTTGGTGTGTGAGAAGTATCATTGAAAGTTTGGGGTTCAAAAAGCCCTTCCATGAATACATTTGTGGATAAATATTTGATATTAAGTTTATAATAGTTTTCAAAAGGGTTATCTTTTCATTTCCCTTACCCTTACTATTCACCTTAAACTTAGCATCTCAACGTTGAAATATAGATATTTGAAAAGGGATATTCCAAGAGAATGTTCCTCTAGACAAGGAGATTAAGTTTGTAATCTCGGCCTCAGAGGGACATTAAATAATATATCCCAGCTCAATAAAACAGCCAGTGATCACGAGAAATAGTGCTTCCAAGAACAACAGCCTGTCGTCACCAAGGGTTTATAAGTCAAATGAACAACTTAAATCTTTAACGAGTGATAATCCTAAAATTCAGTCACACAGAAAGTGATAAGCAATAAGCAATAAGCTCTTTGGCAAGTACAGTAATAATCTTTAAATCATGGTTGAAAAGGTCGAGTATTTTTTGTGGAAATGAAATTTGAGGGGATTCATGCATTTATGTTATCAATTGTCAGGGAGAAAACAACCTTAACAGTATATTTCAATTGGACTATGATTCTCTTTTCCATTATAAGGATAAATGAAATTATCCAATCAAGTTTTACTATACATTTTCATTCCTTCTCTGTATTACAGGTAAGGAAGCTGGCCCAAGAGAACAACATCCCAGTTCATCTGGACGGAGCGCGGATCTTCAACGCCGCCACAGTGCTAGGAGTTCCCGTCTCAGATATAACACAACATGTTGACTCTGTTTCTTGTTGCTTCTCTAAGGTACGCAAACCTTCACCCTCGATGGCAATTTACTGTCTTTTCTATTACCTATTTGATCAATATTAACTCCAATGCGTACAATAAAGTTGGAATTAGCACAAAAGTGTCTTTATCGTCAAATATGCAAAAAGTTGATATCTGAAAATCTGTAGTATCTCATGTTTTTAGTGTCTAGTTGATCTTAACTTAACTGGTGTCATAATGAATGAAAGTGCAATAGCATTATTTCCTTTACTTATAATTGATGTGTGAATTTGGTCTTAAACATTAAAACATTTAAATCATAGTGCTAAAAATGACTGTCTTGCAAACTACCTGATATTATTATTTTGACTTTTTAATGAGCTCAATGTATTTTTCAAATCCCCTGTTCTCTAATTTGTTTCAGGGATTGGCTTGTCCTGTTGGATCCATTTTGGCAGGATCGAACAAATTCATTCAAATGTAAGTATTAAATTTTGTTAACCATTTACCTGCAGATCCTAAATAAATAGCCTATCTTCAGTCAGGTGCCAATTTCAGATTACTGTATTTCCTCGATTATTCCTCGACTTTTGTCGTGAAAACATACCAATGAATTTCAAGCATAACAGAGTGAAAGGTGAATGATCATGATCACGGGAAAAGAAAAACCTAAAGGGAGGAATAAAAGCCTGACCGTGAGGGTTTTTCTTAGAGCAGAAGATCGAGGAGGAGTGTTTTCTCCAATCTATAAACCATCAAATGTCACATTGAAGACTCAGCCATTAGCCTGCAGCCTCTGTGCTTAGGTTGAACGTCTGAGTTAAAGAGCAAAGGATATGAATTTGGAATTTATCATTGTTTGCTTTTTAATAATAATTGTTGAGAATAGAGTTCTGATACAAATGTGTTCTTCTAAGTCTCCTTCAAGGTCTTACTTTCTAATCAAAAACCTCATACGTGGTTATTATCAAAAGAAACACCCCATAAGAGGTTATTCCAAGAAAAAAACAGACCTACAATACAATAGGCAAAACAGAAAAGGTAGGTATTGAAGTAGGGCTTAAATGGTACAATTGAGCTTTCTGTTCCATATGTATAGAACCATCAGTTTGGTGCATTTTGGGTTCAGTTTAGAACCAAGAATACATCAAACTAAAGTCAAAACAACGCATATTTTTTCTTGAAAAGAATGCTGCAATTTGAATTTGATTTGCTGCAGGGCAAAGAGAACCCGCAAGGCTCTAGGAGGTGGGATGAGACAGGCGGGTGTACTGGCCGCACCAATGATGACAGCCCTCGATACCATCGTACCTCGACTACACGAGGACCACGCCAGGGCAAAGGCAATGGCTGAAGGTAAAGATAATAATAATATACTTTTATTGAATATTTCAACCTTAGATTATATTCATAACTTCAACTTAAAGTTAAGTCAAAAACTTGCAAAACATTATTTATACGCCTAATAATAATTTATAGAAAATTTACTATTACAACTAAATGAGTAATGATATATGGAAATGTTATTCTTAAGCCCTGTTTATACAGCGAGCGTTTGCATATGAGTAAACCAATACACATATGTAAATTTGCTCATATGAGCAAAATTCGCCGTATGGACGCATTTGCACATATGTATATTTTACTACCGTAAGCAAAATTTTCACTACCGTAAGCAAATTTGCACCTAGTCAGGGGCAGGTGCAAATGTTTACTACCGTGAGTAAATATTGTATTTTCACTTTTCTAGTAAAAGTTCGTGGTATACAGGCTTGGTGACTTTAGACAGGTTAGGAAAATATATTAGATACCTTTAGAAACTCTTAATATTGATTTTTCAAATTCTCTATACAGGATAATCTCCTTCTTGCACGCGGTGACCTTCGAAATCCATCTGATTATCCGATTTTCGTTATAATTAGGGCTATATAGTCAAACCAATGTTGACAGATATACATTTATGTCATTTATTTAGTTTACATCTAATACATTTTAATTGGCATGTTTAGGAGATTCTCTATTCATATATTAGAAGATTTAGAAGCCCATTTGCTTAGGCAGAAATTAAACACGTATGAACGCATAGTAATTTTGCTTTTACTCACGTGTGTATATTACTACCATAAGCAATATTGCATATGTGCAAAGTTCCCCTTATAAACAGGGCTTTATTTACATCAAAGTACAGAAGGATTGGTTTGTTTAGGTATAATGGCATCCCCACGTAACACAATCGTAGCAGTTGATGTTGACGCAGTAGAGACAAACATTGTGTTTGTTAACGTGACAGGGGAGGTAACGGCGAAGGACTTCTGTGAGAGGATGAGCAAGGTATGTATTGCGAGATTTGATATTGCGGATGGAGAATTTCAGAACTAGGGGAGCATTTCATGTTGCAAAGATTCACATGGCGTATGTCAACCTGTATATAATGTGATTACAGAATGCTAAATAGGTGTTCATAGAAATCAGTAACTTCACATCTACTATGAATGCTTAGTTGAGTAGATTTGCACAAAATACTTCTTATAATTCTAAAAGTATTTGCTCATATCAGGGGGTCTCAGTGTTTCACTAACACATCATTTAAGCTCATCTAGCCTGAATGGCCCGATGGGCTTATGGCATGGCATGGTGTTCATCCATCCGTCTGTCTGTTTGTAAACCTTTTGCTTTTTTTACTTCTTCTCAAATACAGCACTATTCCAAGAGAACTGAAGTTTTATTTACAGACTTCTTGGCGATTATTGTATTTATATTGACAATGGCTATGTTTCATACACTGGTATTTGTAAAAAGCTTATAATATAAAATTGTTACAATTTTACAACACTTCTTTCAGGTGACGGAGGAGGAGAAGACAGAGATGGGAGAGAGTATCGCTGCCCTCATGGGTCAGTTCGGTGAACGCACCATTCGACTCGTCACTCACAATGATGTTGATGATGAAGATCTTAAGAAAACAGTGAAAAAGTTCCATTATGTTTTGAATGAATTATCTTAATATTTAATATCACTTGAATTCATTGTGAGAAGAAAAGATTCCATCTCTGTTAGTATTTAGGAAAAAATGGTTTTAGCGAAACTTTCCCAAAAATGTGAATGTTATGCCAGGAAAAATTAATTACTGGTACTTGTTGACAGATGTTTCAGTGCATCATGTAAAACAAAGCAACTCAGCAATACCCTTAAAATATGGGCATTACATTCATTAACCTTAAAACATTTAAGTAACTTCCATTCTGAAACCAGATAGCAAATGATGCTCAAATTGTCAGAATAACATCTTTGTTACATGGAGATTGAAGTTCATATGATCGTGATTCCCTCTTAATGTGGGTGTGGCAGTTTGTCCATGCTGAAAGCTTTATATCATCTTTGTTGGATCTAAACTAAAATTTTAAATCCATATTGACAAGAGGTCACATTGCCCTAATAAATATTTCTCCAGCATCTTGGCAAGTACAAACTGATTTTAGTCCTATGTAAGTCTAAAATTCATTTGAAAATACTTCTTCATATCCTGAAAATTAATTTCCTTTGTATAAATGAATAAACGCTTCACATACGAATATTACGATCAGCAACATATGCGTCACATATGGACGTATTCAACTATTTTCACTCAATTATTACAAATATTACCAGCTTACCGACGGTATGTGAAATATGCTATATATCATATATTTAGAAAAGATGTGGTCATGTTTTATTTTTGTTAGAGCATTTCTATTATTTCTAGATGTCAAATCTACTTATACCAACAGCTTACCAAAGATGAAAATGGCAAATGTTTTATATATTTGATTAATATGTTTATGTTCCATTTTGAACAATTGTTAACGTGCCAACATAATGTATATATATTTTTTCATAGATTACTGTTTTACCAAAGATGTATGTGATGTACTTTTCTGCCAAAGAGAGAATTTCTCATTATTTTCTGTTTCCGAAAATGTTACTCAAGTCAGATCTTATCAAGTGTGTTATTGCAGTCACATGCAAAATTGTGCTTGTTTTACGAGAAGTACTAACTGTTTCTGAAAATTAAAATGCTCGGTACTACAATTTAAATGCCGTTTTAATGCTAGTCGACTCAATATTGTGACAATAAAAAGGTGTAAATAGTGATTTTTGATGGAAAACTTGACAATGAACCAAGGCTGGCGTGCAAGAAATATAAGTTTGGAAATTTATTTATGCTACAACAGATAAAAAGAGAAATAATATGCATGTAAAAGGGGAAATCACTGGATGTCAATTTAAGTCCAAGTTACATCACACCTTATGTTGAAACAATAGTTAGAGGATTGGAATTTTATTAGATAAATATTTAGACAATAACTAAATGAGTGACGGGGAATGACAGATTATCTTTCCCGAGTTATATTAAGTGCGTAATTCTCGAGCTTTGGCGGAGAATTACAAATTAATACAACGAGGGACAGATAATCTGTCATTCCACGTCATGAGTTGGTTATTGTTTATATTACCTATATAACAAATTAAAGTAAAAACGCGAATATTAAAAGGCAACAGTTCCCTAAAAGGACCCGAGAAGGAGATGAATCTCCATATCCATACGCATGTGACGTGGATTCACTTCTTACATACCTATCCGTGTGTACTATGCCAATCAAAATGTCCCCTGCGAAAATATCTTTCACAATAAAAGGTACGGTAGATGTTGTTTTAGTTGAATGTTCCGTGATTTTATAGTCAATCAGTACTAGCAATTTCTTTAATTTTCAAACAATTTAACTGCTTCCTCCGACATTTGATGCGCCGGAACATGCACGAAAACGCTAATTTCGTCTACGGGAAACAAATAAAACATGTCTAAATGCAGAAGACATTTTGTAATTTTACCAGTCGGTAAAAGTTAGAAAGATGAATGAAGTAGTTCCAGCAACCAATGAAATCGTTTTATTTCTGTAACTCCAATGTGACTTACAGGAAAAATACTACCCTGTGTCCGTCTTCCCATCAATCCAAATAAATTTAGATCGACTGTCCTATATCATGGACACGGTATAACCTATTATACCTGTTGATCTAAATTTATTTAGATTGTCTTCCCATATGGGTAATATAAAGGCTGTAATTAATCTGTGTTGCAGGTTTTCCCTGCCAGAAATCAGGGCTATAGGTGTATGGTAATAGAGTTGACTTATGTAACCTATTGTGTATGGATAAAAAATGTATCATCATGTTTCTTTTGATGAAATTTGTGAATAAACATCTTTTATCTCTGTGTCAGATTTGGTGTTCATATTGTATCTCATGAAATTTAAAATTTTAAGGTTTCATTTTATCCATATCAGTTACCTTTTGTGTAAAATCAAGGCCTAAATTTAGTAAGGTCCAGATTTTCCAAATTCTTTTAACGTTTAGGTTTGATTCAAGAATCACATTTTGACGACATCATGACCAGTTGTGACCGTTTCATGGAACTTTAAAACAAACAAGCTTGATGAGCTGCAGAGCCCATGATTTCTTTGTTTACAAAGGTGTTTTATCCCAATGAAGGGGCAGTGTGAATGGTTAATATTTCATGCCAACAAAGTTTGTAGTGAAACTCCTGTTTGCGGATTTTGTCAAGTGGACCAAAAGTAGAACGATTGGTTGGCAGAAAAAGGTCATCTTTCCTGAGTAAAGATATTCTATTGCCTTAATTGACCTTGTTCTGGATGGCGGTCATGGTGTTTTAGGTTAACATGACCTGAATATTGGTTGACATTTAGAAGACTGCCTTATCTACAATCTGAAATTAAATGCTTTAAAAACATACCAAAAAAGTACATGTTAAACAAATTTGAATCTTGGCACAATAGACTCACAGTCCGGATGAAGTTAAACAGGGCTTTACTCACATGAAGCACAGCCAAACTAGGAATATTACCTTGGAAATAACGAACTGTAGCAAGTAAGTGCGGATTTGTTTTTTTTTGTGGTGAGGGGGTGATCTTATCACAATCCAGAAAGATATTACTGAGAGTAATATTTTGACAAATTGACAAAGAATAATGCACATTCAATGAAAAATACAGCAAGTGATGCCACTCATGCGACTACATGTATGATACCCATGTACCATGTGGATATACTTCCAATATATTTAAATATGCACAAACTTGTAAAATTAGTAAAATTCAGGGTTTCTCTCATTTCACGCATGCACGAGAGGAAATATCTGATTCTACGATGGAACCGTCCTTAGTTCTGATCCTTCATGTATTCAGAAATCCATTAAATGAACCTACACAGTGTCACCCATTCTTGACAGTGTGTATTTGTGGCCAGATAGTGCTTCATTCAGTGAGTGTCTGGTGACAGGCTTATTCCCCACCCTATAAAACATGTTTTGTAAATTACTATTCTATGTATGGATGTAGACTGTCGTGTAAAAAGAATGTCCTCTGTATGTCTAATTGTAAAATATAATTTGAAAATATCCAGGGTTGCTTGACAATGTACCTTAGCCCATAACTCTATTGACAATTTACCTTAGCCCAGAACTCTCCCTGGATGTACCAATTTGTTTCCTACAGAGTTTACCCCCTTCAGATTTTCTATCGTGACAATAAAACTGTGGGAAGAGAATGGGGTGTACCTTTCAATCACCTTGTTTTGCATACTCCACTCACAAAACAGTGTACTGGATAAATACGAGGGGTGGTCAAAACGTTCTTGAAATGTTCTAACGCTTCTTTGGAAATAAATGTGACCACATCCCTTCATATAGTAAGCTTTGGAGTTCTTACCATCCGTAAGTATGATAAACCAATCCCCTCGTCCGTCCTGGGACATGGAACAGATACAGCTTGGTCTATATGCATGGTGAACCTATACGATCCACTCTTCCCTAAAGTGGGTAATGTCCATAACAGAAACACGGACCACTCTAAGTAAGATAAATCTACGAAATTGGAAAGGAACCCTCTTATGATAAAGATCGTGACTGCAAACATAGAAAGGAAACCTCCTATGATAAAGATGATGACTGCAAACAGGGAAAGGAAACCTCCTATGATAAAGATGATGACTGCAAACAGGGAAAGGAGCTCTTTGTGATAAAGATGATGACTGCAAACAGGGAAAGGAAACCTCCTATGATAAAGATGATGACTGAAAACAGGGAAAGGGACCCTCCTATGATAAAGATGATGACTGCAAACAGGGAAAGGAAACCTCCTATGATAAAGATGATGACTGCGAACGGGGAAAGGAACCCTCCTATGATAAAGACGATGACTGCAAACGGGGAAAGGAACCCTCCTACGATAAAGACGATGACTGCAAACGGGGAAAGGAACCCTCCTATGATAAAGACGATGACTGCAAACAGGGAAAGGAACCCTCCTATGATAAAGATGATGACTGCGAACGGGGAAAGGAACCCTCCTATGATAAAGATGATGACTGCAAACAGGGAAAGGAACCCTCCTATGATAAAGATGATGACTGCAAACAGGGAAAGGGACCCTCCTACGATAAAGATGATGACTGCAAACGGGGAAAGGGACCCTCCTATGATAAAGACGATGACTGCAAATGGGGAAAGGAACCCTCCTATGATAAAGACGATGACTGCAAACGGGGAAAGGAACCCTCCTATGATAAAGATGATGACTGCAAACAGGGAAAGGAACCCTCCTACGATAAAGATGATGACTGCAAACAGGGAAAGGAACCCTCCTATGATAAAGATGATGACTGCAAACAGGGAAAGGGACCCTCCTACGATAAAGATGATGACTGCAAACAGGGAAAGGGACCCTCCTACGATAAAGATGATGACTGCAAACGGGGAAAGGAACCCTCCTATGATAAAGACGATGACTGCAAACGGGGAAAGGAAACCTCCTATGATAAAGATGATGACTGCAAACAGGGAAAGGAACCCTCCTATGATAAAGATGATGACTGCAAACAGGGAAAGGAGCTCTTTGTGATAAAGATGATGACTGCAAACAGGGAAAGGAAACCTCCTATGATAAAGACGATGACTGCAAACAGGGAAAGGGACCCTCCTATGATAAAGATGATGACTGCAAACAGGGAAAGGAAACCTCCTATGATAAAGATGATGACTGCGAACGGGGAAAGGAACCCTCCTATGATAAAGATGATGACTGCAAACAGGGAAAGGGACCCTCCTACGATAAAGATGATGACTGCAAACGGGGAAAGGGACCCTCCTATGATAAAGACGATGACTGCAAATGGGGAAAGGAACCCTCCTATGATAAAGACGATGACTGCAAACGGGGAAAGGAACCCTCCTATGATAAAGATGATGACTGCAAACAGGGAAAGGAACCCTCCTACGATAAAGATGATGACTGCAAACAGGGAAAGGAACCCTCCTATGATAAAGATGATGACTGCAAACAGGGAAAGGGACCCTCCTACGATAAAGATGATGACTGCAAACAGGGAAAGGGACCCTCCTACGATAAAGATGATGACTGCAAACGGGGAAAGGAACCCTCCTATGATAAAGACGATGACTGCAAACGGGGAAAGGAAACCTCCTATGATAAAGATGATGACTGCAAACAGGGAAAGGAAACCTCCTATGATAAAGATGATGACTGCAAACAGGGAAAGGAGCTCTTTGTGATAAAGATGATGACTGCAAACAGGGAAAGGAAACCTCCTATGATAAAGACGATGACTGCAAACAGGGAAAGGGACCCTCCTATGATAAAGATGATGACTGCAAACAGGGAAAGGAAACCTCCTATGATAAAGATGATGACTGCGAACGGGGAAAGGAACCCTCCTATGATAAAGACGATGACTGCAAACGGGGAAAGGAACCCTCCTACGATAAAGACGATGACTGCAAACGGGGAAAGGAACCCTCCTATGATAAAGATGATGACTGCAAACGGGGAAAGGAACCCTCCTATGATAAAGATGATGACTGCAAACGGGGAAAGGAACCCTCCTATGATAAAGACGACGACTGCAAACAGGGAAAGGAACCCTCCTATGATAAAGATGATGACTGCAAACGGGGAAAGGAACCCTCCTATGATAAAGATGATGACTGCAAACAGGGAAAGGAACCCTCCTATGATAAAGATGATGACTGCAAACAGGGAAAGGGACCCTCCTACGATAAAGATGATGACTGCAAACGGGGAAAGGAACCCTCCTATGATAAAGACGATGACTGCAAACGGGGAAAGGAACCCTCCTATGATAAAGACGATGACTGCAAACGGGGAAAGGAACCCTCCTATGATAAAGATGATGACTGCAAACAGGGAAAGGAACCCTCCTACGATAAAGATGATGACTGCAAACAGGGAAAGGAACCCTCCTATGATAAAGATGATGACTGCAAACAGGGAAAGGGACCCTCCTACGATAAAGATGATGACTGCAAACAGGGAAAGGGACCCTCCTACGATAAAGATGATGACTGCAAACGGGGAAAGGAACCCTCCTATGATAAAGACGATGACTGCAAACGGGGAAAGGAACCCTCCTATGATAGAGATGATGACTGCAAACAGGGAAAGGGACCCTGCACGGCAGAGACTTCTAACCAAAAGGCTTAAAATCAACAGTAGGACCTATAGTGACAGGTCCATGTACGAAGGCAATAAAATACACACCACAGCCAGAGATATAAAGATCTAAGCAAACATATCTCTCTTCTTGGTATATCAGAGACCATGATGAATTTAAATCCAAATTGACAGTAGGTGAACTCTTCCTCTACTCAAGGCACTAATCAGAGAAGGCTGCACACACACACCTATTACCTTGGAAACAATCACAGCCACCTTCAGAACCAGAAGAAATCTTGGGCACACAGACAAGTTCCTACAAACCATGAATGTCACAGAAAACAAATTAATCTCATGCAGAAAAGAAAAGCTGACAAATGTGAAGTCAGTGCTCGTCTACAGTTCTGAAACAGTTCTCAGAAAAATCCATTCCTTCACCAAGAGATACCTTAGACAACCGAGGCGTATATTGTGACCAAATACCACGTGTACATGTTACATCAGCCTATTGGAAATCACGGGACACTTTAGATACAGATATATCAAGCGCAGGAAAGAACGTGTTTGGCAGAATGCATTCAGTCATCAAATCTCCCCCTAGGATAAGTTAGATACCATGTTCTGTAAACATTATTTGACCTTCTTCGCAATGCATTGTTTCTTTCGTCTGATAATAGAACATTTCTCACCTATAAGTTGCAATACTGCGATTCGCTCTATGAAAAAAGCGTTTCTCATTCTCTTTCTAATTTACTGTAGGTATGTTGAAACTTTGGAGACAGACGAGATATTTGAAAAGACATGTTGAAAGGACAAAGAGCAGCTACTTCGGGCCGTCCACAAGAATAGAAGATGGCTGCCATGTTGTGGATCTCCGTAGCGACACAGCTGCTCATCCAACCCTTGCCATGAAGGAAGCCATGATGAACGCAGAACTTGGTGATGATGTTTTTGGGGAAGATCCTACTGTTAATGGTAAAACAATTTACGATTTAAGATATGTCACACCATACAATAAATGTATTCTAATTGAAGGTCATCTAGATTGTTTAATGCAGAGGAAAAACGCCTCCATCAGAGGTAGGGTGTAATGCCCCATGGTAACTTTCCGAATTCATCAAAAGGGTTTTAAATTTAACAATTACTCCAATTTCAATTTCTCAAATTGCCCCATAAAGTACGTTGAAATACCATTTCGATTTAACATACTTACCTTAATCAAAACAACTCAAATCGTTCATTTATGGTATCCTGCGATATCCAACTTTGTAAATCCGGAGATGACAAATGCATTATTATTATTATTATATAAAAATGTGATTTTGCGCAGTTCCAATTACCTATAATACCCAGTCACGCTAAAATGCGCTTGTGGGTCGCGCCCGGCTGGGTTGTTGTTGAAAACCCACAACTGGGTTATAAAAGTCTTAATAATCAATTGCAAGTGTATATTGTCTCAATTTTATGCTCATTTCATTTCGATATATAATGTACATAGAGATAATAATCTGTCATTCTTTTTGAAAAATGCATTACACCCTACCTTTAATAACATTTTGAGGCTGATGCCTGATTTAAATAAATTTACGTAAACATATCTTTAAGCTTCATATACCATGCTGGTATCAAGTAGATTTCTCCTCTGTAGTCAAATGGTTTCTGTTATAAGCTAATTGGACAATGTTGGAAGAAATGCAACTAAATCAAATTATTTTGGAGAAATTTGAAAATATTTCTAAACAAGACAGGAGGCAACCTCGTTGTTCCAGACAGAAAGGAATGGATGTTAGTGAAGGCAATGAGCCTGCTCCCCATGTACATTACTTCTGCCTTGTCTCTGCCCCCTTGCAAGGACGTAGGAGAGTGTACATGAAGTTATTTTAAACGCTTTATGTAAGTAATATGCATGTAACTGCAATAGGCATTGGTGTGCCAGGATAGGACCACTGACTTCAGCCAGAATATGACGACTATGATAGGATTTTGACGATTATGATTATTTCTTTACACACACAAACACACACACACACACACACACACACACACACACACACACACACACACACACACATAATAGGGCACGGGATATGTACATAATTCGTACGCAGATAGCGCACATGCCGTATAATGATGCTATGATATTATTCTTAATATGGGTTTCAGCTCTAAACGCAAGGTGTGCCAAGATGTTTGGAAAGGAGGCTTCACTGCTGGTACCCTCTGGGTGTATGGCTAATCTTATAGCAGGTATGTGGGTGTACTCTAATTAAAGTGGCCAGATGAGACTTAACAATGGTTAAATGTACAATTCTGAACCATTTCGTCGCTGTCCCTCGTGAATGTTAAGAGGTTTGTTAAGGACCCAAATTAAGTCAAATTTAAAGATTAAAAGGAATTTAGTTTAAATTGTTCCAAAACTGACTGTTTAGAGTATCTATATTAATATATAGAGTTCTTCAGAATCTCCATTTTATGTGCTTAAAAGAACTATTTCACACGTGAAACAAAATCGGAAGTACTGTACCATAAATACTTACTTTGTAATCCTATTGCAGTCATAGACTTATCATTATAGCTACAACTCCCCTCCATTTAGTATTTTAAATACGATGTGATGACTCAAACAAAACGAGACGTCACCAACACAGGTACAAGATGAGACTGCCATACGTTAATTGCAAGGTATAGTTCTCAAACTGCTGAAATAATTAGAACCATGAAATGCCAAAGTGACAGAATTACAGGAACATTACCTATTCCTGTAAGGAAGTCATGATTCAGCTGGGGATACTGTTCGGGTTAATGGGAGTAGTTCTCGTCAAGCCGGTAAAGAATTGAAAATAACGTATATTAGGGGTTGCTTCTCACTTTCAGTATTGGTTCACTGCCAGGGTCGGTACCAGGAAGTAATTCTGGGAGACAAGTCTCACATCTTCCTGTATGAAACAGCATCTCTCGCAGAGGTAAAGTTGTGAAGGATACAAGAGCAGTCTGAGGTAGACTAGAATATATTCAGGGCATAGTATCAAGACAATAATTATAAGTTAATCAGTCAATGACAAACAATTGAATTAATACAAAATTCCTAAAATGTTG
This sequence comes from Gibbula magus, assembly GCA_936450465.1. Taxonomy (NCBI): domain Eukaryota; kingdom Metazoa; phylum Mollusca; class Gastropoda; order Trochida; family Trochidae; genus Gibbula; species Gibbula magus. Next base: position 11,720,739 of record OW388290.1, on the reverse strand, counting down.
TAGTAAAGTAATTAATAAAATAATTAATAAATTAAGATGATTACATGGATATGTGTTGCCAGTTTGCAGGTGTACAGTGTAACCTGGTACCGAACCAGTCAGACGGATCACTGTTGTTGGAAGATATACGTAGGCGGGTTCGTCCTCTTCACGATGTCCACCAACCCTGGACGAAACTGATCTGCCTCGAGAATACTCACAACAGATGTGGCGGAAAAGTTCTCAACGTGGAATACATGTCCCAGGTACAAAGCCTTCAACGTTTAGACTTAATGAGCCCATATATTGTCAAGGATGTTAACCATCCACTTGATACATTAATAAGTGCCAAACTATTGGCTGGATTACAGGAATTATAACGTATTGTCAGGAAATGTATCCTGCTCCATCAGACAAATCAAGGCGTCTCCAATCCCCTGATGTTCAAAGCAACAGCGCGATATAAATAACCAGTCGATACAATTACTTTAGTTCTAACAACCGGATGAGAAGACTGAATAGCGCAACATTTAGAATATTCAGTACACTGCTTTATTTCAAATATATTTGGTTGGCTATGCGTATGGTATTGCGTGATTTGACTGGGCCTCAAAGTCCACACCTATGCTGAATAAAATACGTTTAATTATCCCCCGCCGTGCGTTTAGCGCGAAGCCGGGGATATAGTATTCGGCTGCGTCCGTCCGTACGTCCGAAATGGAATAACTCAAATACTATTCACTGGATTCTTTTCATATTTTGCAAATGGTTCATCATAGGAAGAGTAATGTTCCTACAGAGGTTTGTGACCTTGACCTTCATTTCAAGGTCACAACGAGACTTTGTCATTTTACCCTTGTCAGCGGAATATCTCAATAACCATTCGGATTCTCATTATGGATTCTCTTCATATTTTACACATAGCTTCTCCAAGGAAAGACGACGGGCGTATTAGATTTTGGTGACCTTGACATTATTTTCAAGGTCACAGCGGAACTTTGAATTTTTCGACATGGTTATGTACATGTAAAGCTTGTCAGCAGAATATCTCAAAGACCATTCACCGGAATTTCATCATATCTTACACAAAGCAAATGGACTGATTAGATTTTGGTGACCTTAGCATTATTCTCAAGGTCACAGTGGAATTAAACATTTTTCGACATGTTAATGTTCATGTAAAGGTTGTCAGTGGGATATCTCAAGAACCATTCACCGGAATTCAATCATATCTTACATAATGCACTTCCTAGGAAAGACAAAGGGCTGATTAGATTTTGGTGACCTTGACATTTTTCTCAAGGTCAGAGTGGAGCTTTGACTTTTTCGACATGTTTGACAGTCGATTTTGCTGATCTTGACATTATTTTTAAATTTTTAAGTATTAATTTGCGGCGGGGGATCATGTCACCTTAGTGACAACTTCTGGTTCATGTTAATTTCCACATTGTTCCCTTAAAGGTAAGGAAACTGGCCCAAGAGAACAACATCCCAGTCCATCTGGACGGAGCGAGGATCTTCAACGCCGCCACGGTGCTAGGAGTCCCTGTCTCAGATATAACACAACATGTTGACTCTGTCTCGTGTTGCTTTTCTAAGGTACTGACATATAATTGTACTGACATATAATTGTACGGACATATTACTGTCAATATTGAAACTGTATTAATAAAAACCATCTATCTTGATCAACGCCATGATCTTCTGACATCCAATTACTACTCGGCGTATATACGTGTAGCATAATGAATACACATTGGATATAATCTAAAAGATATGTTGTTCGAAAGAATTGCCCGAGATTTATTTACATTATTATTAAATTTGATACATATATTCATTAAAGCTGCCTATTTCACGTTACTGATAACATAATTAAACCAAATCAATAGACGTAAATTTGTTTCAGGGATTGGCTTGTCCCATCGGATCAGTTTTGGTGGGATCAAAGGAGTTCATTGAAATGTAAGTAATTAGAGTTCGTGATAAAACAATGAATCCAAACGTCTTATACTGTAAAACCTATATACGCAATGACACAGCGAACCTATACATACGTTGAGGACGCTGCAGTTTGAATTTGATTTACTGCAGGGCAAAGAGAACCCGCAAGGCTCTAGGAGGTGGGATGAGACAGGCGGGTGTATTGGCGGCGCCGATGATGACAGCACTCGATACCATCATACCTCGACTACACGAGGACCACACCAGGGCAAAGGCAATTGCCAAAGGTGATGTTTGACTATATTTGGAAGTGTCAAATAATGATGAAACTGTAACTTAACAAATAGTTATCTTTATCTTCAAACTACATTGTCTAAAGGCGATGGATGCCATACTTGTGAATCAGAAAAAAACCATAATCACAAGGGATCAATTTGTAGATTATTAAACTGTAACCTAAGAATATATTGTCCAGGTCTAATGACATCCCCACGTAATAAGATCGCCGCTGTTGACGTTGAAGCAGTAGAGACAAACATTGTGTTTGTTAACATGACAGGGGAGGTAACTGCCGAGGAATTGTGTCAGAGGATGAGCCAGGTAAGTTTATCGCCGACATTACAGACACTTAATGTCTTATATGAGCACATTTTGAGAGAAATAACCATGTTTCCTTAGGTTCTGTTAAATCTATAGGATACGTATGTTGGTTTTTTGAGAGAAAACTTAAGTCAGTGTTAGTTCCGGCACAACTGTACTCATGGAAATGAATAGTGAAATAATAAGAGTGAAAAGATGGCTGTTTACTGGGTGTGTACTTTGGTTGAACAGGACTGGATAGTGATGTGCAATATACTAGAAGTGTCATACTGATGTTTTCCCATGAACACTTATTGTCGTCAACGTGGGTGACCTTGGACCAACTTCCGGTTCACTGTCAGAGAAACATTATGTCACCTCCCTTGTAAAATTGGAACATGGCGTCAATGGTGTATAGATAAACACGACAAAGCACACTGACAGCCAAGTTGATTTAAAAGATGTTAGACTGGGTTGAGAGCTTAGTACGCCATGGCAGAACTCTGTGATTGTAGGTTACAATTAAGACTTCTCGGCACAAGATATATAATTTTGGAAATTAATATCATAATCGTTCTACCGATTTCGAAATATGCTCTTGTCACTTTTAAATTGACGTTTAAATATTACATGTATAATAAGGTCCACAGAGAGGTCGCTTTATATGTGCTTACGGCCATCTTAAAAGTCCCGATTTCAGCTAGAATTGTCGCTGAAATCTAGTGTTCAGCTTCTAGAAGTTTAATGATTGTTGCTGTTAGTATTATTATCCCACCGGTATGTAATGCCGTGGGATATAGTCGCCGTCCTGTCCGTCTGTTCGTCGTCCGTTTATTTTATTTATCTCGATTTTATTTGCTATTGAATATCAAAAAGTATCCAAATTGTATGTCAGCCTTTGTTATGATAACAAATGTTACCGTTATCTCAGCAGAATTAACAGTAATTGCCTTGTCCTGTCTGTAAATGTCTGAACTCGAAATACTTTATTAATCTTTCATTAAAATAATTTATATTACCTAACACTCGTTCAAGTGACCCTCAACCAATCAGAACCACAGTTCGAAGTGTACTGAAGTTTTATTAACCTTGTGACTGATTGACCCCGCTGAGCCGTTCTGATTTAAATGAAATTAAGTAAATCCCACATTTTACGACATTTCTTTCAGGTGACCGATGAGGAGAAGACAGAGATGGGAGAGAGTATCGCTGCCCTCATGGGTCAGTTTGGTGAACGCACCATTCGACTCGTCACTCACAACAATGTTGATGATGAAGATCTTCAGAAAACAGTGAAAAAGTTCCATTATGTTTTGAATGAACTCTCTAAATAATTTCAACATTTGGTTGCGTTTTGGGCTTAACAGAACCTATATATCAAACTGTATTGATTGTGTGCATAATTAGAACTACAAGCTTTAAAACTGTGTTTACGCGTAGGTTATAAGACGTTGTCGTGGTTGATCAACTTCACGTACCACTGAACGTAATGCATTGAGATCTCACAGTTTGAGATCTTGAAGATGGACACCTCTATGTCTTTCATCTATTCCTAATGAGCTTATTGCAAGTTTATACTAACCACTGGCTGTCCCGTTTCGACTTCTTCATACGAACCACTAGGTCAATAAACTGCAATTGTGTATTTATGTTCTTGTGAATAGGGTTTTTGAGTTGTAGTGTTTCGGGACGACTACTAACCCCAACACACGCCTTTAACGATCTTTATGCAAAAGTGAGATTGTGTTATGGGATTAAATGTTCATGCAAAATATCATCCTGACTTGTATTGTTGCACAGAAAAGTCTGCAATACCATTGTTGCTGTTTGCTTGTTGAAAGTATGTCCATTGAAATGCTCGCGCAAATAATAAATGTCATTGACATACAAAACCAGTCACTCTACACACAAAGTACACTTCGCTATTCTTTATTGTTCCGAAACTAATAATAAAACTATACGAGCATAAGTTATTGATATATCAACAGTAATGTCATTTATTGGTTTTCGGTTTATCAATTATGTTTAAACCTGGTAATAAATGTAACCTTAAACAAAGGTAAGATATTATTTCAAATTTGGAAATGTACGCTTTTGAGAATACTTTACATTGGAAGATGACAATACTCAGGCGGAGGAAGACACTTACAAGGATACTATTTGTGACGTGCTGCATGTTAATCATCCTCAATTGTTATACTGTACATAGAATGTCACGGAACGCAAACGATTGCCAAATATTCAATTATTCGTCGCCACTAAGAACACAACACATAACGGAATTTAAGAGAGCTCCCGACAATAGTCACCTGAGCAGAAATGAGAAGATCGTTGAAAATGCAGATGTTTCTGATAATCAAAATACTACACGACAGAATGAAGATGGGAACAACACTTTGAAATACAATGATAAAGAATTGGATAGATTTCTGCTTGTTTTGAATAAAATTGACAATGTCTCATTTCCATTTAGCTCATTGTCATTGTTATCGTACGACGATGTTTTACGGCGTTTTCCATGCAAACAGGGAACTGGGCTTAACATTACTAATACAGGGTAAGTATTCTACTAAGTACTAAGTTACAGTATTGGACTTGGGTTTGCTTAATTATGAGCGCTACTGACAAATATTTGAATGTGTTTTCTGTAAATTTAAATTTGAATAGAAATGATATTTTAAGCTTGTACATATCTTTTGAATCATTTTTGAATCCCCCGCATCTCACCAGTATAACGGCCTACTCTAATAGCAATCCATATATCTATATATGTATACATAACATGCGTATGTATGTAGTGATGTATGTCTGACCATCCACAGGCTGAAGAACTGGGAGCTGTTCCAGCTGGGTATCAACAAGAACAGCTTGTACACTCCTGATGATGAGTACATAGAGGATCTGATCACAGATCTCGAGACTTTGCCTATTGTCCGCGTCGGTATGTAATTTATATTAAAGCTCGTTGATCGTGAATGAAGTTGCGTTGCTCTGTGAAGATTTAAAAGACATTTAAATTAAGATTTCGTGAAGGTGTTTCATGTGTTGTCACATCATATTCAATTGTGGTGTATCATTTAAAAAAAATCTGATTACCAAATTAGACTGATATTAGTAATTAAAACTTTATATTTTGGCAAAATCAGACAGATTTTACAAATAACTTTCATTACAAAAGACGTTTGTCATTGTTCACAGAACAGATGGATTTTGGGTCCCAGTTGAAGTTAATACTAACCTTCAACAATGGAGGGCAGGCTCTGATGAAACCTCAAAGGTAACCTTTTCCGATCGTACATTCAGATTGATGGACCTCGTTTTTAGCGAGGTCCGGTGGCCGAATAGGTAAGCTCTTGGTGCAATAAATGCTGGCAGCTGGTGCCATACTCTGAGGATGTGGGTTCGAATGATAGTAAGATCCCAAATATAACAATGTTATAAAACATAATGGCGTCATAGAATTAAGGATCATGAACATGATGACAGCACAGTATTGTGATGTCATATTGTCGATTATTACAGGATACTTTCTCATTTCAAAGATTTATCTTGGAAGTTGACTTGGAACACTGCTGTGGGTGATACGTATTTGTTGCTTGTTTGTTGGTGAAAGCAGCAACTATTTCAATCATTCCTTTATCTTGTTTTACACAGATATCCCCGAGATTATGAAACACCAGCAGACAGGTTCTACTTCGATGTATATGAATACCACTGGGCAGAGGTTGCTGCTTATCATCTAGACAGGTTAACGAATTTAAATACTCTTCCCCAATCAGTGTTTCAATAATCATAATTTAAAAAATGGTAAAATATGAGAATATTTAATGGGTTTTTGAACAATTGTCAACGTCATATATAATTTATATATTTCTCAAGACGTCATTCCAGATAAATAACCTTAATATTTACAGTTTTCTCACTAATAATAAATCACACTTCTAGTTTAAATTTTCCTAAGAAAACGTTGATTTTTGAAAGTTATTCTTTTTATAGATTAATAAGATTATGCAGGCCTTCGCGAATACTACCTTATGAAGATCAACAATATGTTGCATTCAATTCATGGGCTACCCTTTAGTGTTTTTACATATAAATGATGCCCTTTGCAGAGTTCTTGGGTTCCACAGGGTTCCTCCAGTTGCAGGTAGACTTATCCACATCACCAGGGACATTCGGCGTCTTGCTGACCATAGACTCCGGAAAACATTCTATGTATCTCCAGGTATGCCATTGATAATCAAAATTGCATTATTATGCCCCACCATAACGCAGAAGGATATATGTGGGAATATAGGAATGACCTCCCTCCGTTCCTCCGTTCCTCCGCCCCTCCGTCCGGGTTTCGTTTTCGGACCAGAATTCAAAAACGGTAAAGCATAGATCACTGAAACTTGGTATTGTCATCATGTGTAGTTTAGCCTTTTGGGGCTTTCAACTACTTTCGAATTTTATTTTTTGCCGTTTCCACAAAAAACCATCTTGATGGATATTTTTGGAAAAATATGATACGTAGCATGGACTCTGCTTGCCTCAAAGCTGACACGAATTGTCCTGTCTCAAACATGAAACTCGAAATTTGAAACTGAACTTTCTCTTGCAGCAGTATTTCATATGTTGCGCAGATTAGCGCACATTCTCTAAATATAATAATTATGAGAAAACGAAGCGATCAATCGTCGCTTCGAATGTTGAAAACTTTACTTCTGCAAGACATTGTTCATCAGTCTAATAGTGAAAAACATTTGTAACATTTTGTATATTATGTGCGTTATTCTCAGTTCACTTGCACAAAACAACATGGTTCTTTAATGGTTTCTTTTATGGTTTCCCTCACAGCAGGAAACCTGTGTTTCTATGGTTCCTGTCCGGATTACTGTAATGTCATGAATGCTTTCTGTGGCAATGGAGACTTAATTGAAGCATCTGTAGCTGCGTTACTACCAAACAAAAAGATTGTTCCCAGACAGAACTGCAAGCACCCTTGGAAGAGAACAGATGATTTAAGGAGAAAAGCTTACTGGGAGGTCCATGATGATCTCTGTGAGAAGATCAGGATTCGACCCCCGTACAACAGCACTCGGCGGTTGCTGGATATCATGGATATGACTGTATTGGATTTCATCATGGGTAAAAACACTTTCAGGAACTTTTCGTAAAGACTATATAGGGGCGGATACGTTTTTTTGAGTTGACGTAAAATGCTCCTTTATAATTTTTTACTATACTTGGACCTTTCTTTGTTTATTTCCCCTGTTTTTACTATGATTTCAATGTTTATTATCCCCTGCCACGAAGTGAAAGGGGCATATAGGTTTGGGCTCCGTCCGTCCGTCCGTGCGTCCGTCGATGCGTCCGTCCGTCCGAGATAAAGGAGACAGCTTTTCTCAGAAACCGTTTAAGATAGGATTACCAAATTTGATGAGTTGCTTGAGGGCATGAATACCTTAATGGAGTTCGAAAATCAGAAGCGTGCAATTATTTTTTCCAGAGTTATTGCCCTTGTTCCGTATTTTTGGACTTTGTTCATGGTATCTCCAAAGGGGACAGCTTTTCTCATCAACCGGTTAAGATAGGGTTACCAAATTTGATGAGTTGCTTGAGGGCATAAATACCTTGATGGAGTTCGAAAATCAGAAGAGTGCAATTATTTTTCCAGAGTTATTGCCCTTGTTCCGTATTTTTGGACTTTGTTCATGGTATCTCCAAAGGGGACAGCTTTTCTCATCAACCGTTTAAGATAGGGTTACCAAATTTGATGAGTTGCTTGAGGGCAAAAATACCTTGATGGAGTTCGAAAATGAGAAGCGTCCAATTATTTTTTTCCGGAGTTATTGCCCTTGTTCCGTATTTTTGGACTTTGTTCATGGTATCTCCAAAGGGGACAGTTTTTCTCAGAAACCATTTAAGATAGGGTTACCAAATCTGGTGTGTTGTTTTGAAGGCATACATACCTTGATGGAGTTCGAAAATCAGAATCGTGCAATTATTTTTTCCAGAGTTATTGCCCTTGTTCCGTATTTTTGGCCTTTGTTTATCGTATCGCCAAAGGGGACAGTTTTTCTCAGAAACTATTTAAGATAGGAGAACCAAAATTGGTGTGTTGCTTGAGGGCTAACATACCTTGATGGAATGAAAATGAGTAATGCAATTATTTTGAATTATTGCCCTTTTTCCAATTTCTTGGCTCTGGCGGGGGATGTTGGTGCCTATGTCTTCTTGTTTAGTCCTGTTATTTACTATACTTAGACACCTCCTGGATCCGCCAATGCCATATCGTACGTTACTCGACTATTTTGTTTGGCAAAATATTCCGACGCAAACCCTACCCTCACATTTTAGTATAACCCTTGACTTAGCCAGACCGTTTTCCACTACCAGCTTCTTCTATATTTGTTTGAAAGTTTAAATTTTAAGATCATTTAGTTGATATCAAATTAAATAGTGTAGGGATCATCTTATTATTCGTATTTATGTACGTTTTGTATAAGGTTACTGTTTGTGTTTCATTGTCAGGAAATATGGATCGCCACCATTACGAGACCTTCCGTGAGTTTGGCAATAATACGTTCCTGTTGCATTTGGACAACGGAGAAGGGTATATAATCACGTCTGACAAATTGCAAGCGTTACAACTTTGATCTATTTGTCATCGTAGGAATGTGTATCGGTGAATTTCGATTCGAAAACAAACCTGGTTAATATGTCATAACTTGCAAACATGCTAGAATTAACCAGATGACATGCATGTGATAACGTTACCTTCCAGCCAGAACAATGCCCGCACGATTGCACCTTGTTGTCAGGAGACAATTTCCTGTGACAAGTCAAAGCATTTTTTCAAGGCAAAGTTTCTATTTTAATTGATATATTAACCTCTAGTAGAGTGCCTCTTTACTATAGACACATGTCATCTAATAATGCACGTGTGTCACCAGTGATATAACAGTCCAATCAATACATAGTACTACTGTTGTTGTCGTACAGTTACTCCTACCTTGCAGTTTTGGTACATCGTACCGCGACGAGATGTCGATTCTGGCCCCAGTGGAGCAGTGCTGTTTGATCCGACACAGCACCTTCATCAAGTTGGTCAAACTGTACAAAGGACCAGATAACCTCAGCAAGGTGTTGAGGAGAGTGATGAGTGGAAGTGCGATCGACCCTGTACTGACTGACCCCATGTTGGACGCTCTGGACAGACGAGTGATGAAGGTCCTGCAACTGGTCATGGACTGTGTCAAGAGACGAGGTCAACCCTACAAGTCTGTTATAGTGGACGATCATATATAGAGACGAGGTCAACCCTACAAGTCTGTTATAGTGGACGGTCATATATAGAGACGAAGTCAACCCTACAAGTCTGTTATAGTGGACGATCGTATATAGAGACGAAGTCAACCCGACAAGTCTGTTATAGTGGACGATCATATATAGAGACGAGGTCAACCCGACAAGTCTGTTATAGTGGACGATCATATATAGAGACGAAGTCAACCCGACAAGTCTGTTATAGAGGACGATCATATATAGAGACGAGGTCAACCCTACAAGTCTGTTATAGTGGACGATCATATATAGAGACGAGGTCAACCCTACAAGTCTGTTATAGTGGACGATCATATATAGAGACGAGGTCAACCCTACAAGTCTGTTATAGTGGACGATCATATATAGAGACGAGGTCAACACTACAAGTCTGTTATAGTGGACGATCATATACAGAGACGAGGTCAACCCTACAAGTCTGTTATAGTGGACGATCATATATAGAGACGAAGTCAACCCGACAAGTCTGTTATAGTGGACGATCATATATAGAGACGAAGTCACCCGACAAGTCTGTTATAGTGAACGATCACATATAGAGACGAGGTCAACCCTACAGGTCTGTTATAGTTGACGATCATATATAGAGACGAGGTCAACCCTACAAGTCTGTTATAGTGGACGATCATATATAGAGACGAGGTCAACCCTACAGGTCTGTTATAGTGGACGACCATATATAGAGACGAGGTCAACCCTACAGGTCTCTTATAGTGGACGATCATATATAGAGACGAGGTCAACCCTACAAGTTTGTTATAGTGGACGATCATATATAGAGACGAGGTCAACCCTACAGGTCTGTTATAGTGGACGATCATATATAGAGACGAGGTCAACCCTACAGGTCTGTTATAGTGGACGACCATATATAGAGACGAGGTCAACCCTTCAGGTCTGTTATAGTTGACGATCATATATAGAGACGAGGTCAACCCTACAAGTCTGTTATAGTGGACGATCATATATAGAGACGAGGTCAACCCTACAGGTCTGTTATAGTGGACTATCATATATAGAGACGAGGTCAACCCTACATGTGTGTTATAGTGAACGATCATATATAGAGACGAGGTCAACCCTACAAGTCTGTTATAGTGGACGATCATATATAGAGACGAGGTTAACCCTACAGGTATGTTATAGTGGACGATCAGATATAGAGACGAGGTCAACCCTACAAGTCTGTTATAGTGGACGATCACATATAGAGACGAGGTCAACCCTACAAGTCTGTTATAGTTGACGATCATATATAGAGACGAGGTCAACCCTACAAGTCTGTTATAGTGGACGATCATATATAGAGACGAGGTCAACCCTACAAGCCTGTTATAGTGGACGATCATATATAGAGACGAAGTCAACCCGACAAGTCTGTTATAGTGGACGATCATATATAGAGACGAGGTCAACCCTACAAGTCTGTTATAGTGGACGATCATATATAGAGACGAGGTCAACCCTACAAGTCTGTTATAGTGGATGATCATATATAGAGACGAGGTCAACCCTACAAGTCTGTTATAGTGGACGACCATATCTAGAGACGAGGTCAACCCTACAGATCTGTTATAGTGGACGATCATATATAGAGACGAGGTCAACCCTACAAGTCTGTTATAGTGGACGATCATATATAGAGACGAGGTCAACCGTACAAGTCTGTTATAGTGGACGATCATATATAGAGACGAGGTCAACCCTACAAGTCTGTTATAGTGGACGATCATATATAGAGACGAGGTCAACCCTACAGATCTGTTATAGCGGACGATCATATATAGAGACGATGTCGGCCCTACAAGTCTGTTATAGTGGACGATCATATATAGAGACGAGGTCAACCTTACAGGTCTGTTATAGTGGACGATCATATATAGAGACGAGGTCAACCCTACAGGTCTGTTATAGTGAACGATCATATATATAGGACGAGGTCAACCCTACAAGTCTGTTATAGTGGACGATCATATATAGAGACGAGGTCAACCCTACAAGTCTGTTATAGTTGACGATCACATATAGAGACGAGGTCAACCCTACAAGTCTGTTATAGTGAACGATCACATATAGAGACGAGGTCAACCCTACAAGTCTGTTATAGTGGACGACCATATCTAGAGACGAGGTCAACCCTACAGATCTGTTATAGTGGACGATCATATATAGAGACGAGGTCAACCCTACAAGTCTGTTATAGTGGACGATCATATATAGAGACGAGGTCAACCGTACAAGTCTGTTATAGTGGACGATCATATATAGAGACGAGGTCAACCCTACAAGTCTGTTATAGTGGACGATCATATATAGAGACGAGGTCAACCCTACAGATCTGTTATAGCGGACGATCATATATAGAGACGATGTCGGCCCTACAAGTCTGTTATAGTGGACGATCATATATAGAGACGAGGTCAACCTTACAGGTCTGTTATAGTGGACGATCATATATAGAGACGAGGTCAACCCTACAGGTCTGTTATAGTGAACGATCATATATATAGGACGAGGTCAACCCTACAAGTCTGTTATAGTGGACGATCATATATAGAGACGAGGTCAACCCTACAAGTCTGTTATAGTTGACGATCACATATAGAGACGAGGTCAACCCTACAGGTCTGTTATAGTGGACGATCATATATAGAGACGAGGTCAACCCTACAGGTCTGTTATAGTGGACGATCATATATAGAGACGAGGTCAACCCTACAGGTCTGTTATAGTGGACGATCATATATAGAGACGAGGTCAACCCTACAAGTCTGTTATAGTTGACGATCACATATAGAGACGAGGTCAACCCTACAGGTCTGTTATAGTGGACGACCATATCTAGAGACGAGGTCAACCCTACAGGTCTGTTATAGTGGACGACCATATCTAGAGACGAGGTCAACCCTACAAGTCTGTTATAGTGGACGACCATATCTAGAGACGAGGTCAACCCTACAGGTCTGTTATAGTGGACGACCATATCTAGAGACGAGGTCAACCCTACAAGTCTGTTATAGTGGACGACCATATCTAGAGACGAGGTCAACCCTACAGGTCTGTTATAGTGGACGACCATATCTAGAGACGAGGTCAACCCTACAAGTCTGTTATAGTGGACGATCATATATAGAGACGAGGTCAACCCTACAAGTCTGTTATAGTGGACGATCATATCTAGAGACGAAGTCAACCCTACAAGTCTGTTATAGTGGACGACCATATCTAGAGACGAGGTCAACCTTACAGGTCTGTTATAGTGGACGACCATATCTAGAGACGAGGTCAACCCTACAAGTCTGTTATAGTGGACGATCATATATAGAGACGAGGTCAACCCTACAAGTCTGTTATAGTGGACGATCATATCTAGAGACGAGGTCAACCCTACAAGTCTGTTATAGTGGACGACGATATCTAGAGACGAGGTTAACCCTACAGGTCTGTTATAGTGGACGACGATATCTAGAGACGAGGTCAACCCTACAAGTCTGTTATAGTGGACGATCATATCTAGAGACGAGGTCAACCCTACAGGTCTGTTATAGTGGACGACCATATCTAGAGACGAGGTCAACCCTACAGGTCTGTTATAGTGGACGACCATATCTAGAGACGAGGTCAACCCTACAAGTCTGTTATAGTGGACGACCATATCTAGAGACGAGGTCAACCCTACAGGTCTGTTATAGTGGACGATCATATATAGAGACGAGGTCAACCCTACAGGTCTGTTATAGTGGACGACCATATCTAGAGACGAGGTCAACCCTACAAGTCTGTTATAGTGGACGACCATATCTAGAGACGAGGTCAACCCTACAGGTCTGTTATAGTGGACGACCATATCTAGAGACGAGGTCAACCCTACAAGTCTGTTATAGTGGACGATCATATTGAGAGACGAGGTCAACCCTACAAGTCTGTTATAGTGAACGATCATATATAGAGACGAGGTCAACCCTACAGGTCTGTTATAGTGAACGATCATATATAGAGACGAGGTCAACCCTACAGGTCTGTTATAGTGGACGATCATATCTAGAGACGAGGTCAACCCTACAGGTCTGTTATAGTGAACGATCATATATATAGGACGAGGTCAACCCTACAAGTCTGTTATAGTGGACGATCATATATAGAGACGAGGTCAACCCTACAAGTCTGTTATAGTTGACGATCACATATAGAGACGAGGTCAACCCTACAGGTCTGTTATAGTGGACGATCATATATAGAGACGAGGTCAACCCTACAGGTCTGTTATAGTGGACGATCATATATAGAGACGAGGTCAACCCTACAGGTCTGTTATAGTGGACGATCATATATAGAGACGAGGTCAACCCTACAAGTCTGTTATAGTTGACGATCACATATAGAGACGAGGTCAACCCTACAGGTCTGTTATAGTGGACGACCATATCTAGAGACGAGGTCAACCCTACAGGTCTGTTATAGTGGACGACCATATCTAGAGACGAGGTCAACCCTACAAGTCTGTTATAGTGGACGACCATATCTAGAGACGAGGTCAACCCTACAGGTCTGTTATAGTGGACGACCATATCTAGAGACGAGGTCAACCCTACAAGTCTGTTATAGTGGACGACCATATCTAGAGACGAGGTCAACCCTACAGGTCTGTTATAGTGGACGACCATATCTAGAGACGAGGTCAACCCTACAAGTCTGTTATAGTGGACGATCATATATAGAGACGAGGTCAACCCTACAAGTCTGTTATAGTGGACGACCATATCTAGAGACGAGGTCAACCCTACAGGTCTGTTATAGTGGACGACCATATCTAGAGACGAGGTCAACCCTACAAGTCTGTTATAGTGGACGATCATATATAGAGACGAGGTCAACCCTACAAGTCTGTTATAGTGGACGATCATATCTAGAGACGAGGTCAACCCTACAAGTCTGTTATAGTGGACGACGATATCTAGAGACGAGGTTAACCCTACAGGTCTGTTATAGTGGACGACGATATCTAGAGACGAGGTCAACCCTACAAGTCTGTTATAGTGGACGATCATATCTAGAGACGAGGTCAACCCTACAGGTCTGTTATAGTGGACGACCATATCTAGAGACGAGGTCAACCCTACAGGTCTGTTATAGTGGACGACCATATCTAGAGACGAGGTCAACCCTACAAGTCTGTTATAGAGGACGACCATATCTAGAGACGAGGTCAACCCTACAGGTCTGTTATAGTGGACGATCATATATAGAGACGAGGTCAACCCTACAGGTCTGTTATAGTGGACGACCATATCTAGAGACGAGGTCAACCCTACAAGTCTGTTATAGTGGACGACCATATCTAGAGACGAGGTCAACCCTACAGGTCTGTTATAGTGGACGACCATATCTAGAGACGAGGTCAACCCTACAAGTCTGTTATAGTGGACGATCATATTGAGAGACGAGGTCAACCCTACAAGTCTGTTATAGTGAACGATCATATATAGAGACGAGGTCAACCCTACAGGTCTGTTATAGTGAACGATCATATATAGAGACGAGGTCAACCCTACAGGTCTGTTATAGTGGACGATCATATCTAGAGACGAGGTCAACCCTACAGGTCTGTTAAAGTGAACGATCATATATATAGGACGAGGTCAACCCTACAAGTCTGTTATAGTGGACGATCATATATAGAGACGAGGTCAACCCTACAAGTCTGTTATAGTTGACGATCACATATAGAGACGAGGTCAACCCTACAGGTCTGTTATAGTGGACGATCATATATAGAGACGAGGTCAACCCTACAGGTCTGTTATAGTGGACGATCATATATAGAGACGAGGTCAACCCTACAGGTCTGTTATAGTGGACGATCATATATAGAGACGAGGTCAACCCTACAAGTCTGTTATAGTTGACGATCACATATAGAGACGAGGTCAACCCTACAGGTCTGTTATAGTGGACGACCATATCTAGAGACGAGGTCAACCCTACAGGTCTGTTATAGTGGACGACCATATCTAGAGACGAGGTCAACCCTACAAGTCTGTTATAGTGGACGACCATATCTAGAGACGAGGTCAACCCTACAGGTCTGTTATAGTGGACGACCATATCTAGAGACGAGGTCAACCCTACAAGTCTGTTATAGTGGACGACCATATCTAGAGACGAGGTCAACCCTACAGGTCTGTTATAGTGGACGACCATATATAGAGACGAGGTCAACCCTACAAGTCTGTTATAGTGGACGATCATATATAGAGACGAGGTCAACCCTACAAGTCTGTTATAGTGGACGATCATATCTAGAGACGAAGTCAACCCTACAAGTCTGTTATAGTGGACGACCATATCTAGAGACGAGGTCAACCCTACAGGTCTGTTATAGTGGACGACCATATCTAGAGACGAGGTCAACCCTACAAGTCTGTTATAGTGGACGATCATATATAGAGACGAGGTCAACCCTACAAGTCTGTTATAGTGGACGATCATATCTAGAGACGAGGTCAACCCTACAAGTCTGTTATAGTGGACGACGATATCTAGAGACGAGGTTAACCCTACAGGTCTGTTATAGTGGACGACGATATCTAGAGACGAGGTCAACCCTACAAGTCTGTTATAGTGGACGATCATATCTAGAGACGAGGTCAACCCTACAGGTCTGTTATAGTGGACGACCATATCTAGAGACGAGGTCAACCCTACAGGTCTGTTATAGTGGACGACCATATCTAGAGACGAGGTCAACCCTACAAGTCTGTTATAGAGGACGACCATATCTAGAGACGAGGTCAACCCTACAGGTCTGTTATAGTGGACGATCATATATAGAGACGAGGTCAACCCTACAGGTCTGTTATAGTGGACGACCATATCTAGAGACGAGGTCAACCCTACAAGTCTGTTATAGTGGACGACCATATCTAGAGACGAGGTCAACCCTACAGGTCTGTTATAGTGGACGACCATATCTAGAGACGAGGTCAACCCTACAAGTCTGTTATAGTGGACGATCATATTGAGAGACGAGGTCAACCCTACAAGTCTGTTATAGTGAACGATCATATATAGAGACGAGGTCAACCCTACAGGTCTGTTATAGTGAACGATCATATATAGAGACGAGGTCAACCCTACAGGTCTGTTATAGTGGACGATCATATCTAGAGACGAGGTCAACCCTACAGGTCTGTTATAGTGGACGACCATATCTAGAGACGAGGTCAACCCTACAGATCTGTTATAGTGGACGATCATATATAGAGACGAGGTCAACCCTACAAGTCTGTTATAGTGGACGATCATATATAGAGACGAGGTCAACCCTACAGATCTGTTATAGTGGACGATCATATATAGAGACGAGGTCAACCCTACAAGTCTGTTATAGTGGACGACCATATCTAGAGACGAGGTCAACCCTACAGATCTGTTATAGTGGACGATCATATATAGAGACGAGGTCAACCCTACAAGTCTCTTATAGTGGACGATCATATATAGAGACGAGGTCAACCCTACAAGTCTGTTATAGTGGACGATCATATATAGAGACGAGGTCAACCCTACAGGTCTGTTATAGTGGACGATCATATATAGAGACGAGGTCAACCCTACAGGTCTGTTATAGTGGACGATCATATATAGAGACGAGGTCAACCCTACAAGTCTGTTATAGTTGACGATCACATATAGAGACGAGGTCAACCCTACAGGTCTGTTAAAGTGGACGACCATATCTAGAGACGAGGTCAACCCTACAGGTCTGTTATAGTGGACGATCATATATAGAGACGAGGTCAACCCTACAGGTCTGTTATAGTGGACGATCATATATAGAGACGAGGTCAACCCTACAAGTCTGTTATAGTGGACGATCATATATAGAGACGAGGTCAACCCTACAGGTCTGTTATAGTGGACGATCATATATAGAGACGAGGTCAACCCTACAGGTCTGTTATAGTGGACGATCATATATAGAGACGAGGTCAACCCTACAAGTCTGTTATAGTTGACGATCACATATAGAGACGAGGTCAACCCTACAAGTCTGTTATAGTGGACGATCATATATAGAGACGAGGTCAACCCTACAAGTCTGTTATAGTGGACGATCATATATAGAGACGAGGTCAACCCTACAGGTCTGTTATAGTGGACGACCATATCTAGAGACGAGTTCAACCCTACAAGTCTGTTATAGTTGACGATCACATATAGAGACGAGGTCAACCCTACAGGTCTGTTATAGTGGACGACCATATCTAGAGACGAGGTCAACCCTACAGATCTGTTATAGTGGACGATCATATATAGAGACGAGGTCAACCCTACAGGTCTGTTATAGTGGACGACCATATCTAGAGACGAGGTCAACCCTACAAGTCTGTTATAGTGGACGATCATATATAGAGACGAGGTCAACCCTACAAGTCTGTTATAGTGAACGATCACATATAGAGATGAGCTCAACCCTACAAGTCTGTTATTGTTGACGATCATATATAGCGACGAGGTCAACCCTACAAGTCTGTTATAATGGACGATCACATATAGAGATGAGGTCAACCCTACAAGTCTGTTATAGTTGACGATCATATATAGAGACGAGGTCAACTCTACAAGCCTGTTATAGTTGACGATCATATATAGAGACGAGGTCAACCCTACAAGTCTGTTATAGTGGACGATCACATATAGAAATGAGGTCAACCCTACAAGTCTGTTATAGTTGACGATCATATATAGAGACGAGGTCAACCCTACAAGTCTGTTATAGTGGACGATCATATATAGAGACGAGGTCAACCGTACAAGTCTGTTATAGTGGACGATCATATATAGAGACGAGGTCAACCCTACAAGTCTGTTATAGTGGACGATCATATATAGAGACGAGGTCAACCCTACAGATCTGTTATAGCGGACGATCATATATAGAGACGATGTCGGCCCTACAAGTCTGTTATAGTGGACGATCATATATAGAGACGAGGTCAACCCTACAGGTCTGTTATAGTGGACGATCATATATAGAGACGAGGTCAACCCTACAAGTCTGTTATAGTTGACGATCACATATAGAGACGAGGTCAACCCTACAGGTCTGTTATAGTGGACGACCATATCTAGAGACGAGGTCAACCCTACAGGTCTGTTATAGTGGACGACCATATCTAGAGACGAGGTCAACCCTACAAGTCTGTTATAGTGGACGACCATATCTAGAGACGAGGTCAACCCTACAGGTCTGTTATAGTGGACGACCATATCTAGAGACGAGGTCAACCCTACAAGTCTGTTATAGTGGACGACCATATCTAGAGACGAGGTCAACCCTACAGGTCTGTTATAGTGGACGACCATATCTAGAGACGAGGTCAACCCTACAAGTCTGTTATAGTGGACGATCATATATAGAGACGAGGTCAACCCTACAAGTCTGTTATAGTGGACGATCATATCTAGAGACGAAGTCAACCCTACAAGTCTGTTATAGTGGACGACCATATCTAGAGACGAGGTCAACCCTACAGGTCTGTTATAGTGGACGACCATATCTAGAGACGAGGTCAACCCTACAAGTCTGTTATAGTGGACGATCATATATAGAGACGAGGTCAACCCTACAAGTCTGTTATAGTGGACGATCATATCTAGAGACGAGGTCAACCCTACAAGTCTGTTATAGTGGACGACGATATCTAGAGACGAGGTTAACCCTACAAGTCTGTTATAGTGGACGATCATATCTAGAGACGAGGTCAACCCTACAGGTCTGTTATAGTGGACGACCATATCTAGAGACGAGGTCAACCCTACAGGTCTGTTATAGTGGACGACCATATCTAGAGACGAGGTCAACCCTACAAGTCTGTTATAGAGGACGACCATATCTAGAGACGAGGTCAACCCTACAGGTCTGTTATAGTGGACGATCATATATAGAGACGAGGTCAACCCTACAGGTCTGTTATAGTGGACGACCATATCTAGAGACGAGGTCAACCCTACAAGTATGTATAGTGGACGACCATATCTAGAGACGAGGTCAACCCTACAGGTCTGTTATAGTGGACGACCATATCTAGAGACGAGGTCAACCCTACAAGTCTGTTATAGTGGACGATCATATTGAGAGACGAGGTCAACCCTACAGGTCTGTTATAGTGGACGACCATATCTAGAGACGAGGTCAACCCTACAGATCTGTTATAGTGGACGATCATATATAGAGACGAGGTCAACCCTACAAGTCTGTTATAGTGGACGATCATATATAGAGACGAGGTCAACCCTACAGATCTGTTATAGTGGACGATCATATATAGAGACGAGGTCAACCCTACAAGTCTGTTATAGTGGACGACCATATCTAGAGACGAGGTCAACCCTACAGATCTGTTATAGTGGACGATCATATATAGAGACGAGGTCAACCCTACAAGTCTCTTATAGTGGACGATCATATATAGAGACGAGGTCAACCCTACAAGTCTGTTATAGTGGACGATCATATATAGACGAGGTCAACCCTACAGGTCTGTTATAGTGGACGATCATATATAGAGACGAGGTCAACCCTACAGGTCTGTTATAGTGGACGATCATATATAGAGACGAGGTCAACCCTACAAGTCTGTTATAGTTGACGATCACATATAGAGACGAGGTCAACCCTACAGGTCTGTTAAAGTGGACGACCATATCTAGAGACGAGGTCAACCCTACAGGTCTGTTATAGTGGACGATCATATATAGAGACGAGGTCAACCCTACAAGTCTGTTATAGTGGACGATCATATATAGAGACGAGGTCAACCCTACAGGTCTGTTATAGTGGACGATCATATATAGAGACGAGGTCAACCCTACAGGTCTGTTATAGTGGACGATCATATATAGAGACGAGGTCAACCCTACAAGTCTGTTATAGTTGACGATCACATATAGAGACGAGGTCAACCCTACAAGTCTGTTATAGTGGACGATCATATATAGAGACGAGGTCAACCCTACAAGTCTGTTATAGTGGACGATCATATATAGAGACGAGGTCAACCCTACAGGTCTGTTATAGTGGACGACCATATCTAGAGACGAGTTCAACCCTACAAGTCTGTTATAGTTGACGATCACATATAGAGACGAGGTCAACCCTACAGGTCTGTTATAGTGGACGACCATATCTAGAGACGAGGTCAACCCTACAGATCTGTTATAGTGGACGATCATATATAGAGACGAGGTCAACCCTACAGGTCTGTTATAGTGGACGACCATATCTAGAGACGAGGTCAACCCTACAAGTCTGTTATAGTGGACGATCATATATAGAGACGAGGTCAACCCTACAAGTCTGTTATAGTGAACGATCACATATAGAGATGAGCTCAACCCTACAAGTCTGTTATAGTTGACGATCATATATAGCGACGAGGTCAACCCTACAAGTCTGTTATAATGGACGATCACATATAGAGATGAGGTCAACCCTACAAGTCTGTTATAGTTGACGATCATATATAGAGACGAGGTCAACTCTACAAGCCTGTTATAGTTGACGATCATATATAGAGACGAGGTCAACCCTACAAGTCTGTTATAGTGGACGATCACATATAGAAATGAGGTCAACCCTACAAGTCTGTTATAGTTGACGATCATATATAGAGACGAGGTCAACCCTACAAGCCTGTTAAAGTTGACGATCATATATAGAGACGAGGTCAACCCTACAGGTCTGTTATAGTGGACGATCATATATAGAGACGAGGTCAACCCTACAAGTCTGTTATAGTTGACGATCCGTATAGAGACGAGGTCAACCCTGCAGGTCTGTTATAGTGGACGACCATATCTAGAGACGAGGTCAACCCTACAAGTCTGTTATAGTGGACGATCATATATAGAGACGAGGTCAACCCTACAAGTCTGTTATAGTGAACGATCACATATAGAGATGAGCTCAACCCTACAAGTCTGTTATAGTTGACGATCATATATAGCGACGAGGTCAACCCTACAAGTCTGTTATAGTGGACGATCACATATAGAGATGAGGTCAACCCTACAAGTCTGTTATAGTTGACGATCATATCTAGAGACGAGGTCAACTCTACAAGCCTGTTATAGTTGACGATCATATATAGAGACGAGGTCAACCCTACAAGTCTGTTATAGTGGACGATCACATATAGAAATGAGGTCAACCCTACAAGTCTGTTATAGTTGACGATCATATATAGAGACGAGGTCAACCCTACAAGCCTGTTATAGTTGACGATCATATATAGAGACGAGGTCAACCCTACAGGTCTGTTATAGTGGACGATCATATATAGAGACGAGGTCAACCCTACAAGTCTGTTATAGTTGACGATCCGTATAGAGACGAGGTCAACCCTACAGGTATGTTATAGTGGACGACCATATCTAGAGACGAGGTCAACCCTACAAGTCTGTTATAGTGAACGATCACATATAGAGACGAGGTCAACCCTACAGCTCTGTTATAGTGGACGACCATATCTAGAGACGAGGTCAACCCTACAGGTCTGATATAGTGGACGATCATATATAGAGACGAGGTCAACCCTACAAGTCTGTTATAGTGGACGATCATATATAGAGACGAGGTCAACCCTACAAGTCTATTATAGTGGACGATCATATATAGAGACGAGGTCAACCCTACAAGTCTGTTATAGTGAACGATCACATATAGAGACGAGGTCAACCCTACAGCTCTGTTATAGTGGACGACCATATCTAGAGACGAGGTCAACCCTACATGTCTGTTATAGTGGACGATCATATATAGAGACGAGGTCAACCCTACAGATCTGTTATAGCGGACGATCATATATAGAGACGATGTCAACCCTACAAGTCTGTTATAGTGGACGATCATATATAGAGACGAGGTCAACCCTACAGGTCTGTTATAGTGAACGATCATATATATAGGACGAGGTCAACCGTACAGGTCTGTTATAGTGGACGATCATATATAGAGACGAGGTCAACCCTACAGGTCTGTTATAGTGGACGATCATATATAGAGACGAGGTCAACCCTACAAGTCTGTTATAGTTGACGATCATATATAGAGACGAGGTCAACCCTACAGGTCTGTTATAGTGGACGATCATATATAGAGACGAGGTCAACCCTACAGGTCTGTTATAGTGGACTATCATATATAGAGACGAGGTCAACCCTACAGGTCTGTTATAGTGGACGACCATATCTAGAGACGAGGTCAACCCTACAGGTCTGTTATAGTGGACGACCATATCTAGAGACGAGGTCAACCCTACAGGTCTGTTATAGTGGACAATCATATATAGAGACGAGGTCAACCCTACAAGTCTGTTATAGTGGACGATCATATCTAGAGACGAGGTCAACCCTACAGGTCTGTTATAGTTGACGATCATATATAGAGACGAGGTCAACCCTACAGATCTGTTATAGCGGACGATCTTATATAGAGACGATGTCAACCCTACAAGTCTGTTATAGTGGACGATCATATATAGAGACGAGGTCAACCCTACAGGTCTGTTATAGTGAACGATAATGTGGCAGGCGTTTGTAAATACATTTTTAATAATAAACTTGTTGTTCATGTCATGTCTTTCTGTTTTTATTTTGATACGCTTTTAGTTGTGGGTTAATAGTTTTCAGTTGTAGTGCAAGTAGTAGCTTTAGCTTAAGATCTCATGTGCATTGGGTTAGTCTATTTGTAATAATAGGCAGGTTGGGTTAATCCATTATATCATGTCTATTTCTGTCAAATTAACCCTAAGCTGTTCTCCTATTGGCTGATTTTGAATCAGTTCACTGACTTCCATATTGCACATCTATCACTGCACTGATGACAAGACAGACAGACGAGATCAGGGACATTTTATATATAATCTAAGGTTAGTAATTAATATAATCATTATTATAAATGTAGTTTGTAGAGTAGTGTAAAGTATTCATATCTAATTATATAAATCATATATTTAATAAACTTTGTATAACTTAACTTGTAAGTTTAATGGTGATTGCCGCCATTTTGTATAATCTAATAAGGTAAATAATTTACTTCATCAATACTATTTTAATCTAAAGTAAGCTTTTATTTCTTTCTCTTCTTTGTATGAAAGTTTCTGAAGTGAATGTGTAATTGAGTGAGTGAAGGAATATTTAGAGTAAATGCTGCGTGAATTAATCATTCATGATAGTTATTATTCTAATATATGATTGTGTATTGGTTCATCATTTCTGCAATAAGGAACCATTTACTTATTGTATATATTGTATTCAGGACATGATGATGGCTAGAAGTTATCCTCGTGGTTAAGGACTGATCACCCCGGAACCACATTCAGGGTATGCCTATTTGTATATTTTAATGTTTCATGTATGCTATATATATTTCTGCTATTATGCATTGAATGCATAATGTGATGCTTGTAATCATAATGTTAATTGCCAGATTGTGGTAATTAAGTGTTAGAATGTATCTTTTGTATTGCTTCACTATGTGTCATTTGAATATAGTGAATGGGTAAATCTTTTAATTATCTCCCTTTGTAAATGTATGCTATGTGTAATAATCATTGATGTACTGTTCTATCATATATTGGTAGTGCACCTTCTGAATCAATCATTATTGGTAATGCATAATGTATCTTGTCTCTATGTATTTAGCATAATATTATATGTTATGCAATAATGATGCAAGGAATGTTATTATATTTTATAAATATTTATGTTGGATGTTGATGTATTTTATATTGTATTACATTGTGTTTTGCAGGGTCTATATATCGGTTCTACGTGCTTCTATCGCACCTGAGAATAAACCTCGCAACCCGTGACCAGTGTTTGGTTATTTCTTTACCCCTACACACGACCGGTTACAAAATGGAGCCCCCAGTGAGGATTTGCTGTTCACCACGTCGGATGTGAGCCTACATCATCATCATCATCATCTGTATCATTGACATGAATATCCATACTCGTCGTCTGTGATAATGTGATATTGGACTTGTGTTTTATTCATGGACTATTCACGGTATTTGCCTTTGTGTTTTGACACTTTTCTATGACCATGTGATTGAAGTGACTCTATCAACAACAAAGACTTTATAATTTTATAACTTTGTAATTTTGCTTCTTCGTAATTAATAATGTAATTATTTGCATATCTGCTATTCATATTGCCGGCTTAGTTACTATTTGAATGTGATAATTATTTTGCTGCAGCTATTTAACATGTAATTATTTTGTAATTATTCCCTGCTGTTTATGCATTGTTGAACTTTATACATTTTGGCTTTGTTTACAACTATCATGTAGCCTCATATTTGTGAATCTTTTGTGTTTACATTTGGGTGATCACCGTTGATGTTTTTTGTACTTAGTTAACTTTAAGGTTTGTTTACATTATGTAGGCCTACACTTAAGTTCAATCTACATTTAGGTTATTTTACCCTATTTATAGGCTAGAATAACTTACGTTTAGATTAATTAGTTAAGTTCATACATTAATAAGTTAAGTTCATATATTAATTAGTTAAGTCCATACATTAATTAGTTATTTAGTAACTATATTCATTGATTAGTTTGTTAATTGGTAATTGATTAATCACACAGTTTGTTTATTTTGCATTTAAACATGTGAGTTTGTTTGATTGAAATATTGCTATCCTCCGCTTTCTGACTTAGTTAAATTAGTAATTTTAAGATAGGTTTAAATAAAAGTTAACATGTAAGTCTTCAATTTACTTGACTGCCTTACGACCGACTGCTTTAGCATTTCATATTGCACTGCACTTAGAATCTTTTTCTCATTCTCTACCATGCCTCAGTTCATTCTGCTCTTGTTGCCCTTTCATATCTCTACTAGGGATTAGTCACTTAGTTAACTTGGGTTAATTTACTTGGGTTGCTTTATTGTTGATATTGTTAATATTTAGTATATCTCTGGTAATATTCCGTTAGTATTTTTGTAATTGCAATTGCATCATACACATTGTAATTTACATTTTGCTACATATCTGCCACCATTTGCATTGTAATTTACATACTTCCCTTTGTGTTTCAGGTGTGAAAATTACGTCCTAAATAACCTATCACAGTTACACATTTCCCTTTGTGTTTCAGGTGTGACCATACCCTAAATATTACCAACAGTTACACATGTCCCTTTGTGTTGCAGGTGGAATTATGCCCTAGCTTGTATTTTACATCATTATTACTGCATATATATTCAATTATTTCCGTATTGCATTTTTGCTGTTGTGTTGCAAATATGACTTAGGTTTTCAACACTTGTTCATTGCACCTTCAAAATGTTTTCCTTTACAGTGGAACACATTATTCTCATTTTCTTAATACTCTAACCATATAATTTCACCTTTACATTATTTGTGTTTGCAATTCCGATTTTGTCTTATTAGTTAAGCGTTGATTCTTATTGTTCACCATGTTCAACTTGTGAATTATTCTCACAGGTATCGTTAATTTTTATAATAACTAACCAGTGTTAATTTAATTAATTTGTGACTTTACCTTTCTTTTCTCCTCTTCACTTCACATCAATTCACATTGTTTATTTGATTGTTCGTTTACGCAAAGGAGTGCCATCATGTGAATACAACAGTGTTTGTGTGAGATTGTGCTTCACATTTGTGTGAATTCAAGTGTTTGTGTTGTGCACTATTCGTGGATTCTCATTCTTGGATTGTGTTGTGTAAGTGTGATAATTCAACCATGGATCTTGGACAGGAAGAGATGAAGAGCCTTTTGACAGTGTTTGCCAAGATGGGTTTGAATCCTAAGCTCGACTCACCAGCGGATTTCAAGGCTTGGATCACTGGTATTGCGCAAGCAGAAGGACCTCTTGTCAAGAATGAGCCAGATGAATCCCCACAGGTTGAAAAGTCTCATACACAAGACACGGATAAAAAGGTTGAACCTTCAACTCAGATGACAGCATCCTCCATCAACTATTTTCCGAAGATTCCTTTCTTCAGTGGTGAGAGTGGCAAGGACACCCCCTACGATTTGTGGAGATACGAGGTGGATTGTCTTCTACAATCAAAGACTTACAGCACTGAAGTCGTTCTCCAAGCAGTCAGGAAGTCTTTGAAGGGTGAGGCAGCTCTCTGTGCCATGAAGCTGGGCCATACAGCCACCATATCAGACATCACTGCCAAGTTGAGGAGTGCTTTTGGAACACTACGAAGGAAAGAGACACTCATGTCACAGTTCTACGGAGCAAGGCAAGAGGAGAACGAGGATGTATCAACCTGGGGTTGTCGTCTGGAGAACATCTTATACCAGATCACACTCCAGCGTTCGATTCCCCATCAAGAACAGGATGAGATGCTCCGAAGCAAGATGTGGGAAGGACTTAGGCCTGGACTGAAGAGCCTTGCAGCCCACAAGTTCGACAGCATCTTCAACTTCGACGAGCTGAGACTCTGTCTTCGAGAAGTAGAGTTTGACTTGAGGAGGAACAAGTCACCTACAAGTACAGCTACCAAGAAGACTGCGACAGTCAAGATGGCCTCTGCTCAGGATCGCACAGTGGTAACCAAGGAGGAGGTTATGGACTTAAGGACTATGATGATGGACATCAAGGCGGAGCTTGCGGAACTTAAGGACCGACAGTCTGCCCAAGTTCTACTCCATCAGCCAGCTCCCTCTCAAGCAACTGGACAGTACAGCAAAAGAGGAAAGAGACATCAGGGCAAGCCTAATGGACCACCCTATCAGGATCATCTAGCCCCTCAGGTTCCAGTTCAACCACCCTTTGTCTATCATCCACCTCAAGTTCCACCACAGTACTATCCACCAGGACCACCTCCACAGCTACCTCAGCATCAGATGCCACCTCAGCCACAGGTTTCGATGCAGGGTGATCCAGGATCTCAAGACAGGGAACCAGTCAAGTGTTGGAGATGTGGTTACCCAGGACATATTGCTGTTGGCTGTCGTGTTAGGTTGGATCATCTGAAGCGGCCTTTAAACTTGGACAGGCCTATGGGAAGGGGCTACCCTTAGGCTACAAGACACGCCCTACCACTACAGTTATACCAGACGGACTAGTTGGTGACTCTACAGAGGTAACCATAGGGATTGAGGGTCTGCCAGTCACAGCATTACTGGATACAGGAGCCACCGTTTCCATTATGTCTGAGAGTTTCTTCAGGGACAACTTCAGTACCATTCCACTGCAGCCCATTGGAGACATCTTGGACATAGAGTGCGCGGGAGGAGACCAATTGCCCTATTTAGGATACATTAATGTCAACATCAGCATCGTTGGAGGTGGTATGTCAGGTGAAAATGGATCCGTATCTTGTCTGATGCTCATCGTACCGGATACAAGATACAACGCTAAGGTACCAGCTCTGTTGGGAACAAATGTGCTGCGCTTCTTCTTGGACTTATGCAAGGAGCAACATGGAGCAAGGTTTCTACAGAAGGCCAGCCTACACACGCCTTGGTACTTAGCCTACAGGACCATCACCTTACGAGACAAGGAATTGGAGAAACATGGACACTGTCTTGGACTGGTAAGGAGTACAGATGACAAGAACTTGATCATTCCGCCGAACTCCAACATGGTTATCAAAGGACAAGTAACCAAAGGACTCAAGTTGCCTGTCACATGTGCCTTACTCCAGTCAACATTGAACTCTCCACTGCCACAGGATTTGGACATCGCCCCTTCCTTGATAACTTATGATTATCGGGATCCAACAACAGTTGATGTACATGTATCCAATGTCACCACCCAGACTATCGTCATTCCACCGAGAGCTCTTCTGTGTGAGATTCAGCAAGTATCCATCCCTGAACCACCATCAGATGGAGCTCATGGATTTGTTGACATCATCAGCCAAGTAGACTTTGATGACAGTGACCTTACCAAGGATGAACTCAGTCGAGGACTTGATGTCATCAAGAGATACGTTGACATATTCTCGAAGGATGATGATGACATTGGTCGCAGCCATATGTTAAGCCATAGGATAGATCTGGTCGACGAAGTACCCTTCAAGCAGCGCCACCGACGAATTCCACCAGCAATGTTTGATGAAGTTAGGAATCACTTGCAAACTCTACTATCAGCTGGTGTGATTAGAAAGTCACACAGTCCGTGGGCTTCTAATGTTGTGTTAGTAAAGAAGAAGGATGGGCGTCTGCGTCTATGCGTGGATTTTCGCAAGCTGAATGATCGATCAATTAAGGATTCCTATGCGCTGCCAAGGATTGAGGAATTACTGGATTGTTTAGGAGGAAATAAGTTCTTCAGTGTGCTTGACATGAAAAGCGGATATCACCAGGTAGAAATCGAAGAGTCCCACAAGCAACGCACAGCATTCACCGTTGGACCACTCGGCTTTTACGAGTACAACAGGATGCCGTTTGGACTCTCCAATGCACCAGCTACGTACCAACGACTCATGGAGCAGTGTTTGGAAGGTTTACATCTCAACACCTGCCTTATCTATCTGGATGACGTCATCATCTTTTCACGAACTTATGAGGAACACCTAGAGCGCCTACAGCAAGTATTCCAAAGGATCAAAGATTCTGGTCTCAAACTGGCAACAAAGAAATGCAAGTTTTTCAGAAGGAAAGTGCGTTATGTCGGGTATATAGTTTCTGAGCATGGAATAGAAGCGGATCCAGACAAGCTCAATAAAGTGCAAGAATGGCCAACTCCAACCAGCCCAGAGGAAGTGCGTAAGTTTCTTGGATTTGCTGGGTATTACAGGAAATTCATCAAGGACTTCTCAAAGATCGTCAAGCCACTTTCGGAGTTAATGCCCAAGTCTGCATCCAAGAAGAACAAAGCTTCAAAGCAGATCGACTGGATCTGGGGAGACAAACAAGAACACGCTTTTCAGGAACTGAAACATCGTCTCTCTGTGCCTCCAATTTTGGGATACGCCGACTGTACCAAACCATTTGAGCTTCATACAGATGCCAGTGGCCATGGATTAGGTGCAGTTCTCTATCAGGAACAAGGAGGGCAGCCACGAGTTGTTGCTTACGCAAGTAGAGGTTTGAGCCGATCCGAGAGAAACTACTCTGCACACAAGCTTGAGTTTCTGTGTTTGAAGTGGGCTATCTCGGAGAAGTTTCACGACTACTTGTGGGGCCATGACTTCGTGGTTGTCACGGACAACAACCCACTGACGTACATCCTAACAACTGCAAAGCTGGATGCAACGGGTCATCGATGGCTAGCTTCACTTTCAAGTTACAACTTTACCATCAAGTACCGTCCCGGCAAAGCCAACATGGATGCCGACGCTCTGTCTCGCCTGCCAGTCAAAGAAGATTTGGAAGACATAGAACAGATTGGAATTGAATCTGTATCCGCCATATGTCATTCGGTTCATGCCAGCAACTTTGTCGAAAGTTTATGTCTCTCTGCTGAGGTTGTGGACGAAGATGACTTAGACTTGACTGACGACAAATGTGAACAGAATGCCAGGGACTGGAGGAAAGCCCAAGCTAAAGACCCATTACTGACAGAAGTCATCAGTCACTTGAGGAATGGATCAAGACCAGACAGGAATAACCACCTCAAGGATCCAGACCTGACTTCTATCATGAAGAGCTACAACCACCTTAAGCTCAAGAGAGGTGTTCTGTACAGGGTGACAACTGTGAATGGAGCAACAAGGGAACAACTCGTTCTACCATCAACAGTTAGGAGATCAGCGCTACGGAGTTTGCACGACAATGTGGGACACCCGGGACGTGATAGAACCATCTCACTTCTCAGAGACAGATTCTATTGGCCAGGGATGGCAAACGACGTAGACTCGCATCTTCAAACTTGTGAACGGTGTTTGAGAAGGAAGACCCCTACCAACATCAAGGCTCCATTGTCAAGCATCAAGACTTCAGAACCCCTAGAGCTTGTGTGCATGGATTTTCTTTGTTTGGAACCGTCAAAAGGAGGTATAGAGAATGTGTTGGTGGTGACTGATCATTTCACACGTTATGCTCAGGCTTACCCCACCAGGAACATGTCAGCTAAAACCACAGCGGAAACCTTCTTCAACAACTTTGTTGTCCACTACGGCCTTCCGAAGAGGATCCATTCGGACCAAGGTGCAAACTTCACCAGCAAGCTCATGCAGGAACTTTGCCAACTCCTAAGGATTGAGAAGTCCAGGACAACGCCATACCATCCAATGGGTAACGGGATGACCGAACGATTCAATAGGACACTCTGTGACATGCTCGGCACTCTAGATCCAGAGGAAAAGAAGAACTGGAAGGCTCATGTAGGTCCACTCGTACATGCCTACAACTGTACCCGCCATGAGTCAACATCTGTGTCTCCGTTCTTTTTGATGTTCGGACGTCATCCAAGACTTCCTGTAGATCTGGCGTTTGGATTGGACATAGAGAACCAAGAATCAAGATCAACGACAGAATACACACGATCACTGAAGCAACGACTGGAAGAGGCTTATCATCTGGCGTCCACAGCTGCTGACAAGTCTAGGACTAAGCAGAAGACGAGCTACGACCAGCGTGCAAGAGCAGCCATGCTAGAGAAAGGTGATCGTGTCCTAGTTAAGATAGTTGCCTTTGATGGAAGACACAAGCTAGCTGATAAGTGGGAGGAAGATGTGTATGTGGTACTCCGCCAGCCAAACTCATCCATTCCTGTATTTGAAGTGAAAAAGGAACGTGGAGATGGACGGAAGCGAGTGCTGCACAGGAACCTTCTACTTCCAGTTGGATCCATGCCCATCAAGGAACTACCAGCTATTGTGGAACCCAAGAAAAGACAAGTGTTACCACCTGTGCCTAAACCGAGACAGAAGAAGATGAAAGAAGCAACGATCATCAACGAAGATTCATCGGATGAAGAATCAGTTGTGCCTATCGCCTATCCTTCAGAACCTTCAGTTTCTACTGTGATTCCAGTAGAAGGGCCAGCTGAAGAGGAGCCTACAGGAGCTGTTGAAGGAGATGGGACTCCTGCTGAGGAGAGGGAGGAGGAAGAGCCGACTGATGCTGCTGATCCTGAGGATGAGCAGGAAGATGATGGGTCTCAGGCAGCAGGTGGTGATGAAGAAGAAGATGACACACAGGAGCAAGCAGGTGATCAACCCGATCCTCCACGGCGCTCAACTAGAACCAGGAATCAGCCCAGTTGGATGAGGAGTGGGGATTATGTGTTTTCTGCTGTGTCCTGTGCTGATTCAGAATCCCCGGATTGGCTTGCTCGGGCCAAGTTTCTCAGCTCCCTCATAGCTGACGACAGATTCAATGATCAGCGTCACAAGTTGTCAGATACTCTCCTCGATCTTGTCGCAGGCAAGAAGAAATGACGAGACGTCATTTTCCGATGGGGGGAAGTATGTGGCAGGCGTTTGTAAATACATTTTTAATAATAAACTTGTTGTTCATGTCATGTCTTTCTGTTTTTATTTTGATACGCTTTTAGTTGTGGGTTAATAGTTTTCAGTTGTAGTGCAAGTAGTAGCTTTAGCTTAAGATCTCATGTGCATTGGGTTAGTCTATTTGTAATAATAGGCAGGTTGGGTTAATCCATTATATCATGTCTATTTCTGTCAAATTAACCCTAAGCTGTTCTCCTATTGGCTGATTTTGAATCAGTTCACTGACTTCCATATTGCACATCTATCACTGCACTGATGACAAGACAGACAGACGAGATCAGGGACATTTTATATATAATCTAAGGTTAGTAATTAATATAATCATTATTATAAATGTAGTTTGTAGAGTAGTGTAAAGTATTCATATCTAATTATATAAATCATATATTTAATAAACTTTGTATAACTTAACTTGTAAGTTTAATGGTGATTGCCGCCATTTTGTATAATCTATTAAGGTAAATAATTTACTTCATCAATACTATTTTAATCTAAAGTAAGCTTTTATTTCTTTCTCTTCTTTGTATGAAAGTTTCTGAAGTGAATGTGTAATTGAGTGAGTGAAGGAATATTTAGAGTAAATGCTGCGTGAATTAATCATTCATGATAGTTATTATTCTAATATATGATTGTGTATTGGTTCATCATTTCTGCAATAAGGAACCATTTACTTATTGTATATATTGTATTCAGGACATGATGATGGCTAGAAGTTATCCTCGTGGTTAAGGACTGATCACCCCGGAACCACATTCAGGGTATGCCTATTTGTATATTTTAATGTTTCATGTATGCTATATATATTTCTGCTATTATGCATTGAATGCATAATGTGATGCTTGTAATCATAATGTTAATTGCCAGATTGTGGTAATTAAGTGTTAGAATGTATCTTTTGTATTGCTTCACTATGTGTCATTTGAATATAGTGAATGGGTAAATCTTTTAATTATCTCCCTTTGTAAATGTATGCTATGTGTAATAATCATTGATGTACTGTTCTATCATATATTGGTAGTGCACCTTCTGAATCAATCATTATTGGTAATGCATAATGTATCTTGTCTCTATGTATTTAGCATAATATTATATGTTATGCAATAATGATGCAAGGAATGTTATTATATTTTATAAATATTTATGTTGGATGTTGATGTATTTTATATTGTATTACATTGTGTTTTGCAGGGTCTATATATCGGTTCTACGTGCTTCTATCGCACCTGAGAATAAACCTCGCAACCCGTGACCAGTGTTTGGTTATTTCTTTACCCCTACACACGACCGGTTACAATAATATATATAGGACGAGGTCAACCGTACAGGTCTGTTATAGTGGACGATCATATATAGAGACGAGGTCAACCCTACAAGTCTGTTAAAGTGGACGATCATATATAGAGACGAAGTCAACCCTAAAGGTCTGTTATAGAGGACGACCATATATAGAGACGAGGTCAACCCTACAAGTCTGTTATAGTGGACGATCATATATAGAGACGAGGTCAACCCTACAAGTCTGTTATAGTGGACGACCATATCTAGAGACGAGGTCAACCCTACAGGTCTGTTATAGTGGACGATCATATATAGAGACGAAGTCAACCCGACAAGTCTTTTATAGTGGACGATCATATATAGAGACGAGGTCAACCCTACAGGTCTGTTATAGTGGACGATCATATATAGAGACGAGGTCAACCCTACAAGTCTGTTATAGTGGACGATCATATCTAGAGACGAGGTCAACCCTACAGGTCTGTTATAGTTGACGATCATATATAGAGACGAGGTCAACCCTACAGATCTGTTATAGCGGACGATCATATATAGAGACGATGTCAACCCTACAAGTCTGTTATAGTGGACGATCATATATAGAGACGAGGTCAACCCTACAGGTCTGTTATAGTGAACGATAATATATATAGGACGAGGTCAACCGTACAGGTCTGTTATAGTGGACGATCATATATAGAGACGAGGTCAACCCTACAGGTCTGTTATAGTGGACGACCATATCTAGAGACAAGGTCAACCCTACAAGTCTGTTATAGTGGACGATCATATATAGAGACGAAGTCAACCCGACAAGTCTGTTATAGTGGGCGATCATATATAGAGACGAGGTCAACCCTACAAGTCTGTTATAGTTGACGATCACATATAGAGACGAGGTCAACCCTACAGGTCTGTTATAGTGGACGATCATATATAGAAACGAGGTAAACCCTACAAGTCTGTTATAGTGGACGACCATATCTAGAGACGAGGTCAACCCTACAGGTCTGTTATAGTGGACGACCATATCTAGAGACGAGGTCAACCCTACAGGTCTGTTATAGTGGACGATCATATATAGAAACGAGGTTAACCCTACAAATCTGTTATAGTGGACGATCATATATAGAGACGAGGTCAACCATACAGGTCTGTTATAGTGGACGATCATATATAGAGACGAGGTCAACCTTACAGGTCTGTTATAGTGGACGATCATATATAGAGACGAGGTCAACCCTACAAGTCTGTTATAGCGGACGATCTTATATAGAGACGAAGTCAACCCTACAAGTCTGTTATAGCGGACGATCATATATAGAGACGAGGTCAACCCTACAAGTCTGTTATAGTGGACGATCATATATAGAGACGAGGTCAACCCTACAAGTCTGTTATAGTTGACGATCACATATAGAGACGAGGTCAACCCTACAGGTCTGTTATAGTGGACGATCATATATAGAAACGAGGTAAACCCTACAAGTCTGTTATAGTGGACGACCATATCTAGAGACGAGGTCAACCCTACAGGTCTGTTATAGTGGACGACCATATCTAGAGACGAGGTCAACCCTACAGGTCTGTTATAGTGGACGATCATATATAGAAACGAGGTTAACCCTACAAATCTGTTATAGTGGACGATCATATATAGAGACGAGGTCAACCATACAGGTCTGTTATAGTGGACGATCATATATAGAGACGAGGTCAACCTTACAGGTCTGTTATAGTGGACGATCATATATAGAGACGAGGTCAACCCTACAAGTCTGTTATAGTGGACGATCATATATAGAGACGAGGTCAACCCTACAAGTCTGTTATAGTGGACGATCATATATAGAGACGAGGTCAACCATACAGGTCTGTTATAGTGGACGATCATATATAGAGACGAGGTCAACCTTACAGGTCTGTTATAGTGGACGATCATATATAGAGACGAGGTCAACCCTACAAGTCTGTTATAGTGGACGATCATATATAGAGACGAGGTCAACCCTACAAGTCTGTTATAGTTGACGATCACATATAGAGACGAGGTCAACCCTACAGGTCTGTTATAGTGGACGATCATATATAGAAACGAGGTAAACCCTACAAGTCTGTTATAGTGGACGACCATATCTAGAGACGAGGTCAACCCTACAGGTCTGTTATAGTGGACGACCATATCTAGAGACGAGGTCAACCCTACAGGTCTGTTATAGTGGACGATCATATATAGAAACGTGGTTAACCCTACAAATCTGTTATAGTGGACGATCATATATAGAGACGAGGTCAACCATACAGGTCTGTTATAGTGGACGATCATATATAGAGACGAGGTCAACCTTACAGGTCTGTTATAGTGGACGATCATATATAGAGACGAGGTCAACCCTTCAAGTCTGTTATAGTGGACGATCATATATAGAGACGAGGTCAACCCTACAAGTCTGTTATAGTGGACGATCATATATAGAGACGAGGTCAACCATACAGGTCTGTTATAGTGGACGATCATATATAGAGACGAGGTCAACCTTACAGGTCTGTTATAGTGGACGATCATATATAGAGACGAGGTCAACCCTACAAGTCTGTTATAGTTGACGATCACATATAGAGACGAGGTCAACCCTACAAGTCTGTTATAGTGGACGATCATATATAGAGACGAGGTCAACCCTACAAGTCTGTTATAGTTGACGATCACATATAGAGACGAGGTCAACCCTACAGGTCTGTTATAGTGGACGATCATATATAGAAACGAGGTAAACCCTACAAGTCTGTTATAGTGGACGACCATATCTAGAGACGAGGTCAACCCTACAGGTCTGTTATAGTGGACGACCATATCTAGAGACGAGGTCAACCCTACAGGTCTGTTATAGTGGACGATCATATATAGAAACGAGGTTAACCCTACAAATCTGTTATAGTGGACGATCATATATAGAGACGAGGTCAACCATACAGGTCTGTTATAGTGGACGATCATATATAGAGACGAGGTCAACCTTACAGGTCTGTTATAGTGGACGATCATATATAGAGACGAGGTCAACCCTACAAGTCTGTTATAGTGGACGATCATATATAGAGACGAGGTCAACCCTACAAGTCTGTTATAGTGGACGATCATATATAGAGACGAGGTCAACCATACAGGTCTGTTATAGTGGACGATCATATATAGAGACGAGGTCAACCTTACAGGTCTGTTATAGTGGACGATCATATATAGAGACGAGGTCAACCCTACAAGTCTGTTATAGTTGACGATCACATATAGAGACGAGGTCAACCCTACAAGTCTGTTATAGTGGACGATCATATATAGAGACGAGGTCAACCCTACAAGTCTGTTATAGTTGACGATCACATATAGAGACGAGGTCAACCCTACAGGTCTGTTATAGTGGACGATCATATATAGAAACGAGGTAAACCCTACAAGTCTGTTATAGTGGACGACCATATCTAGAGACGAGGTCAACCCTACAGGTCTGTTATAGTGGACGACCATATCTAGAGACGAGGTCAACCCTACAGGTCTGTTATAGTGGACGATCATATATAGAAACGAGGTTAACCCTACAAATCTGTTATAGTGGACGATCATATATAGAGACGAGGTCAACCATACAGGTCTGTTATAGTGGACGATCATATATAGAGACGAGGTCAACCTTACAGGTCTGTTATAGTGGACGATCATATATAGAGACGAGGTCAACCCTACAAGTCTGTTATAGTGGACGATCATATATAGAGACGAGGTCAACCCTACAAGTCTGTTATAGTGGACGATCATATATAGAGACGAGGCCAACCATACAGGTCTGTTATAGTGGACGATCATATATAGAGACGAGGTCAACCTTACAGGTCTGTTATAGTGGACGATCATATATAGAGACGAGGTCAACCCTACAAGTCTGTTATAGTGGACGATCATATATAGAGACGAGGTCAACCCTACAAGTCTGTTATAGTGGACGATCATATATAGAGACGAGGTCAACCCTACAAGTCTGTTATAGTGGACGATCATATATAGAGACGAGGTCAACCCTACAAGTGATAGAAGTTCATTATATACCACTCTCATGCTTTACTCCCATCATGTTTGTATTTCAAATCCCCATTGTATCCCATTGTATACCATTCTCATGCATGTTAATGCATGTTAATCTCCCTGATTATGTTTCCTCACCATTGCTTTGTTTGCTTTGTAAATGTATCATATTTCGTTATTTCTTTACATTCCACCTGAAGAAGGAGTGAGTATATACTCCGAAACGTCGTGTAGTTTCACATTAAAGAAGTTGTTATCCAGAAAATCTTTGTTATAGTGACGATACAAAACCATAGTATCAGTTACAACACTGCATTTGAATGTTAATGTTCTGAAATGATCTGTACTGACTCCTAGGTCAATGTTGAATCTAAATTGTAGATTTGGTGACCTGTGACCCCAAATATGGATCACAGGGTCATGACCTAAAAACCTAATTTCATCTTCATCATTTCGAAAATGTTGTATCTATCTGATAAATACCTGACATTTTGAATCTTATTTTGTTTATTGTTTAAAGCCTGCTGTGCTACAGAGCCACTGGCTCTATTTTATTTATTTTTTTACAAATTTCTGTATCTAACAAATTTGCAGTGTCGGATTACAAGCGAGGTTTTAAATTGTTTTTTGTTTGTTTTTACAAATGTCTTTATGTTGTACATCGAAATTGCATATATTTGCATATATAGCTATTTAGCCAATTCTTTTTACGTTTTGGACACACCATCTGATAATCACCGATATTTACATAATACATTATACAAATGTATTAATATAATGGAGCTTTATGCAAACGTATCAAACGTATTTTGTAATGATCATATATTATCATTAATATATGTATGTTACTATATTATCATTAATATATGTTTGTTACTATATAATCATTAATATATGTATGTTACTATATTATCATTAATATATGTTTGTTACTATATAATCATTAATATATGTATGTTACTATATTATCATTAATATATGTATGTTACTATATTATCATTAATATATGTATGTTACTATATTATCATTAATATATGTTTGTTACTATATAATCATTAATATATGTATGTTACTATTTTATCATTAATATATGTTTGTTACTATATAATCATTAATATATGTATGTTACTATTTTATCATTAATATATGTTTGTTACTATATAATCATTAATATATGTAGGTTACTATATTATCATTAATATATGTTTGTTACTATATAATCATTAAGATTTGTATGTTACTATATTATCATTAATATTTGTATGTTACTATATTATCATTAATATATGTATGTTACTATATTATCATTAATATATGTATGTTACTATATTATCATTAATATATGAATGTTACTATAATATCATTTATATATGTATATTTCTATATTATCATTAATATATGTATGTTACTATATTATCATAAAATAAACTGTGTTAATATTTACATCATGATATACCATTTGACTTTTTAAGTATCATTTTACATATCATGTACATATACTTATTATGATGTACAATTTGACTTTTTAAGTATCATTTTACATATCATGTACATATACTTATTATGATGTACCATTTGACTTTTTAAGTATCATTTTACATATCGTGTACATATACTTATTATGATGTACAATTTGACTTTTTAAGTATCATTTTACATATCATGTACATATACTTATTATGATGTACCATTTGACTGTAGTATACAGTTATGCTTATTATGATGTACCATTTGACTGTATTATGACTTATAATGCTGACTATTAGTATACAGTTATGCTTATTATGATGTACCATTTGACTCATCCTCGATAATCCAGCGCTATTATTCCGATAAATCTACACACAAGCGCTGGAAAACAGTAAGGGTATTTATCCTTAACCTAGTTACCTCCCTTCGCAATGACTCAGCAGAACGCTTTCTTTCTAACAACCAATGAGATCACTTGAAATCAAGGGTGAAATAACAAGCACTCTCGTGTCAGGATCATGGCTTTCGCAGATGATTGGGAACGCCTCACAGGGATTTTAATCATTTACCTCCACCCGTTTTGATGGACATGAATACACCCTTCTCACGTACAGACTTCATAAAACTTTCTTTTCTGTCAGGTTTTCTACGCTGAATTTGTTACAAACTTTATCGTAACCGAGTGAGTAGGCCGCCGCCATGTTTGTTTCTATAAACAACGGTAGTGATGCGTTTTGATTGGTCGAGTTGTTTACGCAGGTAGTGTCTGCGTTTCGTTTCTGATTGGATAACATGGACCCAAGAGGGGGTAACTAGGTTAGGGATAAATACCCTTACTGTTTTCCAGCGCTTGTGTGTAGATTTATCGGAACAATAGCGCTGGATTATCGAGGATGCATTTGACTGTAGTATACAGTTATGCTTATTATGATGTACCATTTGACTGTATTATGACTTATAATGCTGACTATTAGTATACAGTTATGCTTATTATGTACTATGTATTTATTATTATGGATCGTTACATGCTATTTTACTGTGAAATTTGGAATTATTGACTCTTAGTTTTTCAAATACGAACTTAATTTATTCAAGCCATATTTATGATATCAATCGCTGGAGAAATAGTTCATCTACAACTTGACTTATGAGAAATAATATCCATATGATAACAAGCCTACAAGACAGGACACCTAAACCCATGATTAACGCGTGTCGATAGCATCTAATGTCATTAAACATATTTTCCTTTATTGCATTCTGAAGTACACAGCAACAAAGGTTTTTTAAGTCATGCAGGCTTGTCAATTTTACAGTCGTCATAGCAACCCATGTGAAACTGACTTTTCTCAACTGTTTTCATCCTGCATGTTACCCTTACCACCGATTACTGGATGTTACGAGTGTTATATCACGTTTCAAAATGTCTTATGAATATAGATATTATTGACACTTATTACCAGTAAACTATGACACATAAACATGTTTATATTGCAATTGATTATACAATTTAAACAAATACCTAGTTGAGTTTTTATGATCTCTATGAACGACATAATTGAATCAAATGGTTAATAAATTAACGCCAACATTTATATGTTTCAATTGCTTTGAGCACTCCCTTTCGTTTGATTGTTTGTTTACAGGCAACAATGCTTGAAAATAAAATAAAAAAACTTCATGTATAAAACCTTTCTGCGAAAGAACTTTTACGAATTAATTAATTATTTTGGTTCGAAAGAATCTTCGAAACTGTAAATGTATATATTTCAATGCGATTGATTGAACATTTTTTTAACACCTCGGTTATGTTGCATTATCGTCCTCTCTTAGGATCGGAAATCTGAAGGGAGTAACCTCTGTGGAAAGAGAATGGTTATGTCGTTATGCGACAAAGTGTTTAACGGATTAAATATGTACACTTTAATGTTCGTAAAAACACGAGTGAAATCTTCTCTGGGGCCTATTGGGGTATTTAATTCTTACAGTGATTCATTTTGACACAGTGTAATTTAACCTAGGATTAACATAATTATTATATTAACTGTTAGTAAAATGTGTCAAGAAAACTCCTGTTTATATCAACTTGAGTAAAACCTTTCGTCATCAAACCAGCATGTAGTAAAACAATGACCTGTTTTATGGACACAACATTCTCTTCCCACAGAGGTTACTCTCTTCAGATTTCCGATCCTAACCTCTGTTATATTAGGTCATATATCTCGGTTCCAGCAGAATAGCCTAGCGGGGAATAGGGCTACCTCATACTGTATCCCTGATTTTTAAAAATCAAAACACAACTTTCATCCGCTTGGTCTACCGAGTGACTTCAAAGATCTTAACATTTGATTGTAAAGGGTCTTGCTTAACAGCAAATGTCCTTCAAATATGTCTGAGGTAAATAACAGAAATAATCTTTTTTTTTCTCTGATTTGGTTTTCTTCATTTCTCAGCATGTTTATGATCAATTGGTTTTACAAAACCATATAACAAAGAAAAGAAAACCATAATCATTCTGTTTCTGTTTCGGGCAAATGTCGCTTTTACAACGGCGTTGCTGATGGCACAACATGATTTAAATGCAACTTATCAGCACATTCCTTTCGAGCCGAGAAAGTTTTCATAGAGCAGAGGCTAGAATCGTCATTCTGAAGGGAGTGACCTCCGTGGGAAGAGAATGTTGACACGTACGCATGAAGATTTTCACACATGGATTTCGCAAATCCTGTCGATCATGTATTGAACACAGACACATTCATATCTTAAGGTAATATTTAATAAAATTGATACATCTGTGACATTTCATTGTCCGATCAGAACTCCACCATAGCCAGAAAAAGTATAGCCGTCCAAAGTACTTGTGCTTCTAATATTTTGAAAAGTGATATTGTCGCCTTTCTGAAACTCATCCACATAAACAAAGGAAGCGGTTCCTTCTATTTGATGACCTGTATATCCAGCAGCAAGCCTCTTTCCATCCTTCAACAATAAGATCTCGAAATCACCAGAATTGTCGCTGAGAATATTGGCCCAAAACATATAGAGCCCGGATGTGGGCACAGTGAACACCCCGCTTTGTTTGTTGTACGCTCCGCCAAGGTTCATCGTGCTGTCGAATTTCAAGTTCTCATTCTGCTGAACAGTGATCCCATCTTTGACCAGAACTGCTTGAAATGCGACGGCTGCTTCTGGAGGCGAGAAGAAACTAATAGAAGTAAGTCAGTATAAATTTTTAAAATTAAATAGGTTATTTACCAATTCGAAAATCAGTTTTTTTTGTGCTAATATTACACTATATACATATAAAACATATCCTCAATCCATTTCTGTTATAACACAGGGGTCACCACCTCATTTTTTAGATATGAGCTCCCAGTGTAAATTTTCACTATCGTTTCAGACT
This sequence comes from Gibbula magus, assembly GCA_936450465.1. Lineage (NCBI taxonomy): Eukaryota > Metazoa > Mollusca > Gastropoda > Trochida > Trochidae > Gibbula > Gibbula magus. The sequence goes on along the minus strand of OW388290.1, from coordinate 11,678,225 downwards.
ATCATCATGATAAAATAATAAATATATTTCATAGTTGTGGCTTTATTTTAATAAAAGGGTTAGAAGTTCAATACCTGAAATTTTCCAAATTGTTATTGTTTCCTGTTAAACATTAATATTTTTGTTAATTAATCTCAAGATTTGCTGGAAATACAATTCAACAACAAAATTACCTAGGAGTCTAGGACTACTCGCTTTCGGGGCAGTGGCGGATTTTCCTATTTGAAAAATAAACTTGATGATGCAAGCAACCCCCCCCCCCCCCCCCCCCCCCCCCCCCCCCCCCTATTTCCCCCCAAGTATTTGAACCTCCGCCCCCTTTAAAAAAAACTATGTTTGGTTATCCAAGACAGGATTGATACACTATCCCTGTTCTGTTTTAACCAACGAATTATTCCTGAACATTTGGGTTAAATAATGATGAAATGGTGATGTTTCTCAACATGCGTAGTGCATGGTAATTGTGTTTAAATGCAACAAAGGTAGATTTTTTTTATGTTTCATAGCTTAATTACAATTCTATTGGCTTTGACGTGGTATGTGATATAAAAAGGATTATATGACAACATTCTCAAATATAATTTCAAACAGACATAGGGTGTCGTTATATCCCTTTACTTTCCTCAACGTCATATGTTTTCAAGTCGGTAGTTTTTAGACAATAAAAGCCCATATAACAACACTGAGAAAAATAAGTGATGAACGCTTGGCCGATCACCGAAAGTGATGAACGCTGGGCCGATCACCGAAAGTGATAGGACGCTGGTTTGCTGATCATGGATGATGCATAAATAGTTCTATCCAACCCATGATCTTCTGTCTTCCCTTTTCATTTTCATTGGTTGACGGAATTTCTTTATGTCCCTTGATGAATTGCTTAGATCTCCTATTTTAGATAAATTTCAACTCACATATAAGTCACACGTCAGTAAAGTATAGAAAATAGAATTAAGCAATGTTTCCCAGACCGTATTAAGTACTCGCTAAAGCTCATAGTTTATCACAATAATTCAGCCGGGACATTCCTCGCAAATCGTTGATTATTCGTAAAACAGCTCACATGCTAAACAGGTGAAGCAATGAGTCCTCTGACTCAAATCAATACACTAAGTACAGTTAAGCAAGAAACAAAGTACCCCCTTTCTGGAAATTTCTAGAAATTTCTAGTGCGTACGTATCTAGAAAGTTTCTAGTGCGTATCTAGAAAGTGTATGGGTATATTTGAATTCAGTAGAATTTTTTTTTAAATGCGACTTTCACTTATTTATTATAACCGAAATGAGAACACTCAAACAATGTAACAATGTACCAATGCCAATATATCAAGACACAAGGAATGAACTCTTTTGACTTAATTTCATTTTTCTGATATTTCCCTTTCTTTGATATTTTAAAGTTCAAGTGGAGAATAAGCAAATGCTCAAAGACAATATTCACAAAAAGACATAATGTAGTTACATGTTTTACCAAAATAATAATCGAAACTAATACGTTACGTTGTTTATATAACATTTCATTCCTATAACTATCAGGGGGTGTCAACCATTTTTACTATGAGTATATGTTGACACAAAAGCAATAACGTTTTAGCTCATCAGGCCTGTAAAGGCCAGATGGGCTTATGGCATGGGCCGTCGTCCGTCGTCCGTCGTCCGTCGTCCGTCGTCCGTAAACTTTTCACTCTTTCGACTTCTCCTCCAGAACCCCTACACCCCCAAAGCTGTAATGTGGTGGGTGGGTACCCATCACTTAGGGGGTCAAAGTTTGTTCATCACGAATTCCAACACCCACAAATATGACCGCCAGAGACGTTAAAAGTAAAACAATTAAACGACTTCTTCTCCAACAGCGCTTGATATAGGAATGTGAATTTTTTTCATTAACATCTTTGTAGGATGGAGATACAAGTTTGTAAATTTGGTTGTGATAAATTATGAAATATGAACTTTGCAGGGGGTTCATCCTATATTATGAAAGCTTAAAACGACTTTTTCTCATGAACCAGAAATAGGAGATATCCAGGAACCTAGGCAGTGTTTACTTTTAAAGATGGAGATTATGATTTGTAAATTTCATTATTTAAATTTTAATACTTTAATTTTGACAGGGGTGTAAAATGTATATTTTTCATCTCAGAAACCAATGACCCTAGAACATTCTACTTTTGAGGATATCATCTATCTTTAGTGAATATCAAGAGTTCCGAATTTCAAGTCTTTTGGATGAAAAAATACGAAAGTTATAAGTGAAAATTGTTTAATGGTTTACCATTTTGCTGAAATTAACTCAGCCATAACATATAAGAAGTGTCTCTATTTGAATGAAAGGTGTTTTCGAGAGCTTTCTAACGCAACTTTCATTATATTTGTATCATAGAAATTAAGCAAAATAGAACTTATTTTATTTTTTTGCAATTTCACTTGGGTTGGTTGGAGGATCAGGTTTCACTCACTGTTCTCTACAGCAGTCAAGACCAGTGGAGAGAGAAGTGTAATGTTATGTAATAGGAGATCAGGTTTCTTATATGTGATAGGCCAAGCTCAGTTAAACTACTCTGAGGTACTATAGACAACTGCATGTTTGTTTAGTATTTGATGGATTAGTACAATGGTTAAGGACAGTATTTCTTGGAGTTGATAAGAAAATGCTTTTTAGACTTTTTCTAAGCTATTTCAATTGTAACACATAGATATGTTTTTAATTTTAACATTGCAAATACTGTGCATATCTTCAGAAAAAGGCCATATAAAAAACAATCATCTAAGAATCTTCTCCAATTTTCTTGAAGATAAAGTGCGACATCCTCTCCAAAAACCGCACAAACTTGTTCAAGTTTTTCTTCCAAATAACCTAGAACGAGGGTTGTATATGTTGGCGCCATTTTGTACCCACTGCCGTTCTTTTGATTTGTTTGTAATAATTTCCATAAAAAAGAATGTATTGTTTTTCAGAATAAATTCCACACTTTCCAAAATAAATGACTTTGACAATCTCAGGAATAAGTTCCTTACATCGGTCTAGCCAATATTCTAGTGCTGATATGTGAGACAACTGTCCACACATGTCCTTGAAGAAACACAAAGCTTGTTCTTAAAATGGTTTGTCCCCTTTACTTCTCGCTGGCGGCATTAGGTTTTCTTCATACACCGTAAATACAAACAGACAGACAGACATTTTATTCAGTATAAAGACCAAAGGCCCAAAATACAATTACATTACACATTTGAAACAAGCGCACATAACAGGTTTATGAGTTTACAAATGAAGCTCTAGTTTTACATACACATTTAAGAAAGTTAACAACATTCATTATAATACCTTTATCTTTACTGCTAAGAATATAGATTAAATTCTGCGTTTTTGATGTATTGTACAGCAATGGAGCAATACACTTATTTCTAGTATTTTTTATAAAGTTTACAATAAAAAAGAATGTGGATTTCATCTTCAACACAGTTAATATTGTCTACTTTACAGTAAATACAGAAAGTAAATACACTGTAAATATATATGTACAAAAAGTCAATTGTCCAGGTGTATGACTGCTTCAAATTATTAAAAAATTAAAAACATTACGCCGAGTTTCTTACTCCTTCCGGTTTCATTTCATCTTCAGGGAAAATGATTCGTTACAGAAGGTTATGACTTCATAGTCTATATATTATGACGTCATAATGGGGACACTGTACATTCATGAATTTATGCGTCAGAATTTAGTAGTATTCAGTTTTTCGGGTTGTATTTCTTTATGAAATATTCTTCTTTAAAACTCTTTTGACTTTATTGGAGTTTTCCAATTGATAGAATGGGAAATGCTAAATTTTATTTCTGTTCCGTTTGTACACACATCCAAATGTTCACTGAGAGGGATACAGCGCACCTCTGGACACTTTATTTACTGTTTGTGGACTCTAACACGGACTCGTAGATTTTCTTTTTGTCCGATATACTGTCTTTACAACCTGTACCTGTCATAACATATATAACATATATATATATTAGATAAAAAGTTATGTTACACTAATGAACATTCACACACTAACACAACATATAATAAAGCAAACATACACAAAGACAATAAATCGACGTTTAGATTTGCTTAATTGCAGTCAGACACACTCATATGCATATAAGCACATAGGCATACCAGAACATATATAGAAGAAGTTTATTCAATTGAAGTATGTAGGCCATAGGCCCATAATACAGCATGTACATAATGCATGTGTTATACAAATGATGCTCTTAAATGCATAGCTTTAACAATGAAAATTGCTAACAGCTTGATGGTAATTGGGTTACATGACGACATTAAAACATAAAACTTATGTCTGCTTGGAAATTGAAAATATATTTTAGGAATAAATTCATTTCTTAAATCATCATAACATTTGCATATTATATACTGATGGAAATGAATAAAGGAACGCATGTATTGATGGTGAAATTTGTTTTATTGTCATTGGTTTTTGATCAAGTATATTTCATTAAGTATGTACACCACAGGTGAAATTTCAGTATCTGGTGTGTCCTCCCTGTTTCCTGATCACTTCTTCACACCGTCGTGGAACACTTTGGGTCAACTTCCGGATGACAGCCCGAGGAACTGCGCGCCACTCTTCTTGGAGAGCCTGGAACATGGCATCAGGTGTCTGGGGTAGAATACACGATCCCTCACCCGACGTCCAAGAACGTCCCAGAGGTGTTCAATGGGATTAATGTCTGGTCTCTTGGATGTTGTTTTGCGTTAGAAAATCCCTGCTGACGTGAGCCGTTGTCATTGTCATTTTGAAACTCAAAGTTTACACCCACTCTACGGCGGAAAGGAAGAACAAACAGGTTGCAACACTTCGTCTCGGTAACGGACACCAGTCACCCTTCCATCAAGTCTAACAAGGTTGGTCCTATGGTCGTAGGTTATGCCACCCCATACCATCACAGATCCGCCCCCGTAGGAATCGTGTTGTTTGATGGTGCACTGATGGTGACGTTCACGAAGGCGTCGCCAAACGCGGATCCGACCATTTGCGAAGTCCAAATTGAATCGTGACTCATCACTGAACATGGTATTGCGCCAATGTCGAAATTGTCTAACTCGATGTTGTGTAGCCCATGCTCTTTTGAGACGTCTGTGTTCCGCAGTCAGCCTTACCCCAACAACAAAGGACGACGTGACTTTAAGCCTGCTGCTTTAAGTCTGTTTTTGACAGTACGGTCACAAATTCTTAGTCTCGTTACTGCCCTCAACTCAGAGTTTATTTTCGATGCTGGTTTAAATCGGTTACGTAAGGACAGCAGCACCAGCTGGCAGTCGTTTCGGGGCGTTGTCTTACGTTTTGGACCACGACCGGGTCTAATCTTTACGTTCCCTGTCTGACGGTACCGGTTCCACAGTCGCGAAATCACACTTTTAGACTTGTTAAATTGTCTGACTAATTACTCGCCCGTGTAAGATACTGCAGTGTAACGTCGTCACAATGGTATCGGACTTGCGGGAACCATAGTTTCAGAGCCATGTCGGCTAATTCGCTGGATTATATGTTTACGAGTAATAAACAGAATACTAAACTCCCTTCTATTGAATACCATTTTTATTAAACTCGTGAATGATTTGGTATCAACCTCGCTTTCGCTCGTTTTATACAAACTCATTAACTCGTTTAATAAAAATGGTATTAAATCGAAGGTCGTTTAGTATCCTCTATATATACATACATACATACATACATACATAAATACATACAAACAAAGATACATACATACATACACACATACATACAAAATTTCATCATTAAAGTTACTATCATCTCTCAGTTTTTTTCGATGTTAATTCGTTTATTCAGATAGACAATACTTTCAAGTAAGCAAAACACAAACGATTATTTCGAAGCGTCACCTACTTATCAAGATATAGCCTTTCAAAGTGAGTAAATTTGGCCTGCTCATTATCTCATTCTTGAAACAGTTTTCCGCGGCCCCTCAGTGTAGCATAACCTTCGTTAGCGATGTGACGTCATACACAGGAGTTGCTTAATGGAATCCTTAGGCGATTTGGCGATTTTCGTTGATAATTCGTTTAAAACATAATAAGAACGTTTTGACATTACAAGTTTCCGATAGAATTGGTATTTGTGCGTCCGTAGGGAGTAATTTCGGAGTTTTAGGAGCATTTTTCTATATTCAACCGCTGATTTTAGATTTGTGCTTTTCCAAATCGAGTGGAGTGTTATGTTATCTTATAAGCTCCAATATGTTTTGAAATGAATAACTGACAATTCAAAAATAAAAAAAGATCATGCAATTTTTTTTATATTATAAACGCAATTTTTAGTTAAATTTTTTGTTGTGCTTGATTTTGTGTTTGAAGAGTGTCTATAGCTTGAAATCTACTGCGTCCATATTTCTCATGGTGACTTTATTTTGCTAATAGAAAAGTTTCATTACAACTAAGAAAATCCTATAATTTTCATCAACGTTACTGGTTTACACTTTTTAGAAGAACATATTCGGGCTATCTTTAAATCTATAGTCGTGTAGAATTTACAATATCTTAGATTCAGTGTAATACCACTACCATTTTCCTAGCATGTTATATAAAAGGCCTTGCATTTTATATAACATGTAGTTTTTTATGTTCATATGTTTGTGGAAATAAAATAATGTTTAAATCACTTCGGATAAAAATATGGAAAATGTATCTTTCCCAATTTCAAATGAGAGTTTTGGAACTATAGAACTTTGATCAACTAACCATGACCGTTGGTACATGTGGTGTTTGGTTCTCAATTTAAAAAAATATTACCCCGGCTATAGTTCAGTCGTGTATATTTCCCCTCTTATTTAATATTTATCTTAGTTAGAGTGTCAATAACGCAACCACATCACTTATTACATATCGCTAAATTGATAAACAAAAATACTGTAAATATATTTAGTTATTTTGCATAAGGACGAATGGGAAAACAAAAAGTATTCAACATGAACGAGGCTTGTTAACACCGTTATAATCCGTATGAACTGTGTAATAGATCTCTGTGACGTTTGAAATCTTCATCATCTGACATGCGTGCCGCCGCCATATTGGGCAACGATAAGAATTGTTCCAAAACACATTGCAGAATTACGGGTCCCGCAATGGTCACATCGGTACTAAACAGTGTTGACATCTGCTGCTATTTGTAGTACGTTATACGGGGCGTGTATTTATGTAATTTTGTTGTATAAGGACAAAGGTAAATATGTTATTTAGGCAGTTATGTAAGGCTAAATCTAGTTGATTCTGTCATTAGACGCCAAGCAACTCCTGTGTATTACGTCACAAGGCCAAGCACCCGGAATTCACTCTCGGCTAAAGTTTTATGAGGCGTAATTGAGCGGCGTTCTAAAAAGGCGTTATAAAAGGTGTTTATTGGTTGAATTGACTAATATCAAGTGGAATCCTCGTCATCTTGGAATATGCTTGAATAAAAACCGAAAAAGTGATATGTCGGGGTTTGTGGATCTTTAAGGTTTTGTAAGGTTTAATTATCATTGAGCATAAGTTATAGTTTGATCACTATGCTACTCACAGTTAACAAACTTCAGTCGCCCATATTTCCTTAGGCTATAATAACCTTTCACACATGTCATGACGGTCGTTAGGGCGACAGTCATTTAAACACGCTTACAGTTATATAGACATTAGAACGACTAAACTGGAACATTGTAGACATTAAATATTGTGAACAATATACATGTACATATCTAAGAGGAGGCAATACTAATATAAAAACTATGCAGACGTTATGCTGTATCAAATTACTTTACATATGTTTGTTTTAAATTGAATTGACACTTTTCATACTTTCTGATCGACGTGTCACTTTTTGACGAATGATTTTGATACTTCTTTATTACCATATAAGTAATAAAATATTTCAACACTTGAAGGAATGCCATATGACTTCTGCGATTGATGACATATTGCACAGCTGCTTGGGTAATTATGATTTTATGTTAATTCACTGAATGTGGATATATTGGTTAGAATAGTTGACAAAATACTCTAGACGTCGAGTCTATTATACAGCGAATAAAACCATTCGATTAAACAAATAATAGTGATGCATTTCTTATCTTCTAAATGAATTTGTGTATTGGTTGACAATTTACTTGGTCTTGATAATACATTGAAGTGCAGCTGTCACCTTACGTATTTCGATAAGTTGACCAAACCAAATAAGTAAGGAATGAGTCTTTCAGTCGGATACATTGGATAATCCCTCTAATACATACTCAATATGCTATATACTATAGAAAGAGAAACCATATGTTACAGGGTATTTTACTCGTGCGTCCTTTAGTCACAGACACAGCATCTGTGGACATTTGTTTTTGGACCGCTTCATACATCAATTAAGTAAGAAAATTATGTTTGAAAAGGTGATATTGTTAAGTTACTGTGAATTACTGAAACAACGCTGTCCATGCTAAACAGGAAGTTGGCATATCAACTTGTTTCAACTCTTTGATAGCTACACAAATGTATAGTTAACAATCGCTACAACATTGGAACATAACATGTAATATATAATTTAGAATTTTAACTTTTCGGAACGAGTCAAATGTAGTTAGGGAGAAAAATCGCGAAAACCCGACTTTCTACATGAAAACAGCAAACATACATGGATGTAGCTAATATTTTATCTAGTTTTAAGTTGAATATGCTAATCTAGGACTTGTATCACAGTTATATCATTCACAGATTAACCGAAGTCGTTATATTAGCAAAATTAAAAACTGCAACATTGATGATAGTTGCTCCTGTTGACAAACTGTCCAGGTTGTTCAAAATGAACGGTACGGGTAGTTAGTTTGATGGTTGTTAGTAGGTAAAAAGGCCGAACTAATCATATCACATGTTTTTGAAATACAATCATATTTTCGTCCAATTCCAAATAAAATTCGTTTTGTTATGTTGCCATAATAATACATTTGTGACAGTCGGTTTTCACAGTTTTCACAGTTTTCACAGTTTTCACAGTTTTCACAAAATTTCATAAAATTCATTCGGCGTATATACATTTTATTTACAAGGGCGGCTAAGGAGTTACACACTATTGGATTGTTCATAAGAAAGTACAGCTGGTTTACGGGTGGATGATGAAGGGAGGATGATTGGAGGTCCATAGGTTATGCCTTAAGTCACTGTAAAAAATACAACTAGTTAAAAATGCATTTCGTCCTCAACCACAGGGTGTGTATGTTATGTAATCAAGTGATGTATATTCACTGATAAATACAGAATGTCCTCTTCGAATACACATTCCATCCCTTGATTAGCTTGCATTTTTTAAATTTGACCGACTTAATAAACCGAAAACTACCTTATAACAGTGTATAAGCTACCGTTGTAAGTTTCTAATGTTGAGAACGAGACGCATTTCTAACAGGTTGTTTATATTCTTATTTGAGAATCTCACTTTTGAATCTCGTCTATAGCTAAGATTTAAATTTGTGATTGATTATTTTGTATATGCCTGTCATGAGGCATATAGGCAATATACAGTGCGTGAGTTTGTTGCTTTATATAACTTGTAAATGTTGTTGAAACCCTGCCGAATTGTGAGTGGGTAGAAATTTTGATATTTGGAATGAGTTAAGTTAGAGATAGGAGGAGGGAATGGGTTTAAGTTTAAGCTTTGTATGTTTTTTGAGTTTTATATTCACGACAGGATGCGCCTAATATTTGAAGATAGCTGAGTTTGTTGTGGGCTTGAGGCAGCACCTGAGCTATTAGATGCCTCTTCATTTCAGTTGATGTCAGTGAACTTTTCTTTCGTAATAAAGAAGGGAAAGAATAACATGTTTTATCGCCATACCAATGAATGAATTAAAGTACAGTCGCCCTGATTGCATATGTGTTTATACCATCCTTCATTGTCTATTTTGCAGTACGGTACGCATGATATAAAGTCGTTTCCTTTCTCCGCTGTTGAATGTAATGATGTAATGAAGACACCATTTTATCAGTGTACACACCTTTAAATTCTAAAACAATCGCCATTGGGAGAAAGTCAATAATGGTAAAACTAACCACACAGGAAAACAACGTAATATCAATACTAATAACAGGACATTTCATTGCAAAATTCGAAGTATACTGATGTCCGTTTCATAAATTAAAGACCCTGTATATGATTTATTAAGATAGGAAAAGTGGCATAGTTACTCCACACACCCTACCAAAATAATATAATCAGTTGTTTGATGAAACACAGAGTTGGTTGATGATATAGCAATGAAACTATTAAATGTTGTGTAAAATTGGTACCACTGACAATGATCGTTCATTTGTCATAATTTGATTGCTTGAAAGTTGTATATGATAATTTGAGCCAATAATACGATATTAATGATATCTTATTTAAAAGCTTATACATTGTTTCAATTACTTCTTTAAACAAATCCACATATTTCATGTTATAGTCGATGACTATCCTTCATTAATTTACCCACAACCCGTCACGGTACTGTACAGCGTTTTGTACATATTGTTTGTATTTTATACCTTTTTGTAACCTACGAGTGAGACAGAAATAAAATCATCTTCTTCTTCTACAGCGAGAGGCTAAACAGCGACTGATGTAATAAGACTGTCCATTGAGCAGTTCAGCGAGGCGCGGTATAACGAGGAGACCACGGATCTAAACATCACTTTTCTGATATTCTAGTTGAGTTATACTGTTGAAATTTTCAACATATGCCAAAGTTGATATGCAGTTTCAGAATATAAAAAAATATGTGAATATCTCGCAAAAAGTAAGAACTCGAAATATCTAGAAATTTCTAGAAAGTTTCGAGATACGCACTAGAAGGTTTCGAGATACGCACTAGAAAGTTTCTAGATACGGGGTATGTTTATTTATTGGACTACTGTACATACCCTGAGTTTCTAGCTCCGATATCCTATCCTTTGCTGCTTTTATCTCTGTTGCCATTGTGTTCATGTTGAAGTTTGACGTTTGAATTTGATTTTTTAGAGCAGTTTGGAGAGCCTCGACTTGTTGTTCTAGTAGAGCCACGTGGTTCATAATGCTGGTCATGTCAGGTTCTCCGTTATTCTGCTGCATCGGCAAGATCAAACAGGTGACGAGTGGTACAACTAACACCAGCAGGAGACGGACACTTGTAGTCATGTTCCTGCTCGATAATGATAGGTGAAATGTGGTTATCAGCCTGTTTCCAGTGGGGCATAAGTAACATCTTAACTTTATTTACATGTATGTTCTTAATAAAACTTTTTTCATGAATTTAAAGCCTTGTTTACTTCGTATAATTTCCCAGAGTATATTTATAATACTCAAAACAATAGAACAAAAGAACAATAAATCTTTTATAAAAAGCATCTGTTTATTTTGTTAAATCTGCAGGGGTGGTCCAAGATTTTCGTTTGGATTGGATTGAGAGAAAAAACCCTCCACCTGGATATGCATTACGTTTATACTAATACCTGTATACTTACAAAATAATGAATTTGAGGTTTCAGCTGCAACATACGAAATTACATATGCCTGCTAATTAAGGTGTGTCTGTGCCCAAGCAGATGCTCGTACAGATAAACAATTGCATAGTAATAGTTTATCTTGAGTACCATCTGCTAAGGAACAGGCACACCTTACCAGAAACATTTGAATATCATATCAAGGAATATTTAAAAAAAAGTTGATTAAGACTGTCAAGGTCATGTAATTGTTTGATAGGCACATGTTCAAATAGAGCATACTAAACGACATTGTATGTTATACAATTTCAATTTAACTAGTAAATAGTTGATTTCAAAAGAGTAATATTTGTTTTCAGTTTCCGTGTTTTCTGTGAAATGCTCTTCTTACAAAGCTAATTACCACTGTCAAAGCGTCACTTGCATTGTGACGTCATAATAACAAACTATACGTGTTGCAGTATTACACTAGTGCAATATTTCCGTACAAATATAATAGTTGAGTACACAAACAAGAGTAATAAATCCAAGAAACAAGAACAATATTTACAAACTCGTTTCATGAAAACATGATCAAAAGGCGTGATTCCCACTACACAGTCCCGTTCAGTAATGGATCTTCTGGGTTCGAACCCCGCCCTGGGGCTCGACGAGGAAGAGGTGAGACATTCTTCAGGTTGAGTGCAATGCTGCCATGTAAGCTATAACCGTCCATCCAATTCCCAGTTAGCAAGTTATTTGTGCAACTCATAGCCAAAAGAGTACGGATATTCCTCCAACATCTTTAGTAGTTTATAAACATTATGTCACCGGAGTTAATTCTTACCATGCCAAACATTTTTAAAACAACAAATAGCAAGCCGGGTTTGACATTTCCGCCCCTTGGTGAACGCTCACGTTGTTTTCATAGAGAGACTGATAATAGAGTTTCGTTGTAATGTCAATCCCAATGGTAAGACAAAGCAAAACCTCTTGCTGAATTCTCATAACTTTGTGTTTATTAGCTCTGCTCTATTCTTGATGTTTTTGTTAATTATTCATTAAAATCAATCATTGCAGTTAGTTCGATTTCATGAATTACCTGAAGAATGAGAAAGTATTAAAACATAATACGTGTTGTCGTAAATTACTTGAAATTTCATGAATTAATTCACATTCCTTTTATGAATGAATGAAGGCAGTATCATCGTTAGCCAATCAAATTACTTGAAGGTGTTACGTAACGTTTTAAGAATTGACTTAAACAATTATTAAGTTCATGGAGGTATAAACTTAAAAAACGCTGTGCAAACTGTATAAATCCGCGTAGCGGGTTTACGCCAAGTTTGCACAGCGTTTTTTAAGTTTATACCGTCATTAACTTAATAAATTTTTAAGTCAATACTTATAAATAAATATATTCGTAGCTGATGTTTTGAAAAGGTTTCATTGCTACAAATATACAAATTTGCAACAATTAGAGCTGTACTATTTACGAGTATGAAAACACCAAATATTAGCCCCGCCTACAACGTGTTCATCAGCCAATGAAAATACACAACGCAACTAGCCATGAACCTGACGTCATGGGGGCGTGGCTAATTGAGATGTGACGTCACGAAATTAATCTCTGTGAGAGTGTTCAGCGAATCAGATCCACGCAAAGCAATTGCTAAATATGTATATTGTTATGAAACCCCTTTACGAGTTCCGCGTGGGTTTATATTATTAATCTAACATAATAAAATATGCGAATAATGAATGAATTCAGGAAACGTTGTCTGCATCATAATTGTCTCATGATGCCATTCCAGATACTAGTAGGTAACCCGATAAATTAACGGACAATTCTATAAGATAATTAGTGTTTGTATCACTATTCGCTTAAAAACTACCTTGGATACTCTTATACTTTTATGGTGGCACGTGGTCCTGTGCACAGCTCAGTCGACCGCTATCAGTTAAGTTCAGCAACAACGGGCGTGGCTCGCTGGATGGGTGGGTTACTCGAAAACAGAGTTTGAAGGGCGATTCCCTGCCCCACACTGAGACATGAGTTAAGAGGCTCATGGTGTCACCTTTGGCAAGGGACTTTATTCGAAATGTGCCTCTGTTCACACAAGTACAATTGAGTACCTGGTTTGGAAGTGCAGGCAATGTGACAGATAACCTTCGAGCGCATTAATTGGTAGCCCAGGTTGCATACTCCAAGGGGAGTTGAGAGTGAAAAAGGAACGATGTTGGTCCTTACTCCAGGGTTATATGTGTGTGGCGCTTGAGCACGGCCCTTTGTGTTGTGGAGTTCAGTGCGATATAAGTATCCTCATTAGTATTATTATTATTATACATGTGAGCAGACTGGATTTATACCGGGTAGGCCATTAAGTGAAATTAGACCATAGCTGCTGTTGTTTGATCCGTGGTATAACCAACGTGAATTCAGTTAAACAACGGCCGGAACAACTTTTGTATACCATTCCGATTTTTACGTTGTTTCATTTTCTCATCAAATGCTTGTATTAAAAGAAGAACATAATTCAAATAAACATCTTATTACATCAATATTGTGTTTACAGTTTGAACAGCTTGTGGAAGTCATAAAGTATGTACAGTGATTTCAAATTTTACGTTCAGAAGTATTCAGGTGGTTCTTCTCGAGCTCCGGCGTCCTTATTAACTTCTTTCATCATAGATACAGTTGACTAGATAATACTTCCCGAAACCTGTAAAAAAATGAAAAAAGCCTTGTGAAAGTTATATTGATATAGTGTCTGTAGCATGCAAGTCATTGTATGTTCAGTAACCTATTAGGATTACACCATTTCAATCGAAGTTTTAAAAATATTTACAGTGATGTAAAAATGCGTACTGTTTGAAACCAAATCTATTAAATATTCGGTTAATGTTACTTTTTTAAGCAATGCCAATGATCAATTTGCAAATGAAATGAGAAACTGTAATACACGTGTCCATATTCCCGCTAAACTATCTTAGTATCTAGGTTGCGTGAGATAGATAAACTTATATTTTTAAAGTTCCATGAATAGTTACTTAGAAGTTGTTGTTCGTTATTATCATAGCTCGCAGAGTTCTATACCGTCGGTGATCTCAACAAGCCAAACTGTTTCTCTACCATGTAGTCCTGCACACAAGATGTCAAGAGATTGATCAGCCCTTCCTCTAAGCTCCAAGGAATTCAAGACCACACACTAACTGTGGGTACTTCCAGGATCAGTCCATCCTCTGAAGTAAAGAATCTGGGTGTCATCCTGGACTCTGAACTATCAATGACAAGGAACATAAATGACCTTTGTAGGAAATGCCATTTACATGTGCGAAACACTGGAATCATCCTATATCAGACGCAGCTGCAACGTTTGTAGCTTACAAGCGTAATTTGTATTTTCAATGATCGATTATTGCAACATCGCACAAGAACATCAAGAAATTGCAAGCAATCAAAAACACGGCAGCTCGGATCGTGACTATCCACAAGACACTCACACATAACCCATGTCCTAGAATCCCTTCATTGGCTACCTGTGTGTGAGAGAATCACTTACAGTCAGGGACACGTCGGCTTCCCGTCCTTGATTTTTAGACGGCATGCCGTCTAAGACACTATAACATAGCTTAACCATTCATTCAGGCATATAGAAAACACAGGATCAGACAAAGCCATAATATTTTGGAAACAATAAATGCCCCCTTCCCTCTGATGATCTGAACTACAAAAAGATGGATACTCTCTTTCAGACCGGAAAAAATGACAAAAACATGGAAAAGCAGAGTGAGGAGTGGTAGTGATTTTATCGATATATCTCAATATCTGTGCCTAGGATTTTAACTCAAAGAGAAGATATTACAGCATAGGGATATGCAAAAACATGTTTATAATTTCTTTTATTAAGATAATAATTTCTTTTAGTAAATGGGCATATTTTGGGCATATTTTGTGATATCAGACGGCATGCCGTCTAATAAAAACATAATTCTGGACGGCATGCCGTCTTTATTGTCAGAAGGGAGACATCATTATTTAAAATTTAAATTATAAATATATTTTTATGAATAAATGACGGCTTTCCGTCTCTTTACAAAAAGACAGTATTCCGTCTAAAATATTGTCTTATAAAGATTGCATGCCGTCTAAAACTATTGTCTTATCGTGTGTTAAGATTTTTCCCCATTGGAGTCTGATCTCAACCAAGGACCACAGGTACAAAAATCAACATGTGTCTTCTTTGTCGACAGCTTGGCAGATGGGGATTATAAATTGTAGATGTGGTGTGGCCCCAAACTATGTGTACAGTTGTCTTGGCAAATAGGGGTTATAAATTGTCGATTTAGAAAATGTAAGGTTTCAACCATCCTCGATAATCCAGCGCTATTGTTCCGATAAATCTACACACAAGCGCTGGAAAACAGTAAGGGTATTTATCCTTAACCTAGTTACCTCCCTTCGCAATGACTCAGCGAAACGCTTGCTTTCTAACAACCAATGAGATCACTTGAAATCAAGGGTGAAATAACAAGCACTCTCGTGTCAGTATCTTGCCTTTCGCAGATGATTGGGAACGCCTGGCAGCACAGGGATTTTAATCATTTACCTCCACCCGTTTTGATGGACATGAATACACCCTTCTTCTCGTACAGACTTCTTAAAACTTTCTTTTGAGTTTCTGTCAGGTTTTCTACGCTGAATTTGTTACAAACTTTATCGTAATCGAGTGAGTCGGCCGCTGCCATGTTTGTTTCTATAAACAACGGTAGTGATGCGTTTTGATTGGTCGAGTTCTTTACGCAGATAGTGTCTGCGTTTCGTTTCTGATTGGATAACATGGACCCAAGAGGAGGTAACTAGGTTAGGGATAAATACCCTTACTGTTTTCCAGCGCTTGTGTGTAGATTTATCGGAACAATAGCGCTGGATTATCGAGGATGGGTTTCAACCACAGGAACTCGATATCGTAAGTAAAATGTAGGTAAAACATGGGCATCGTTCGAAGGGGTGTCTTCTGCGGACTAACGTTCACGGGAGAGGTTTTTTGTGGCCGATCTTCGAGTTAGAGGAGCTATTATACGTATCGTAGGGGTGACATGTTGGTTATAAGTTTGCATAGTAGTCTTATTTTTGTCACTTAAAAGGAACTATAGCACGCCGTTCTAACTAAACATCCATTACTCTCACGAAAAGAAACAGTGTAACCAATGGCTAAATAAGACCCCTGAAACAATTAAAGAATTCTATAACGAATGTTTTCCGGCCCTGTCATTTTAAGGTGTTCACACTAAATTGCCTGCTCGAAAGTAGTTAAAGCATTCTGACTGATTAAGCTATACTTATAAGAGCCATAGTGTATGTTAATAGACATTTCGTATTTTCGTATTGAAATATATACTCTTAGTTTTTCGCAAATTTACTTTTTCCGACCCAAAATAAGTATGATACGTTTCCAGTTTACATATAGATCAAGTCTATTTTTTTCAAGCGCGAAACATTGTGGTTTACTCCCAAATAAACATAAAAATAAACAAACAAATACAAGAGACAGTTTATGAGTATTTAAAAAAATATAAATATACGTTTTTGGCGTTTATTTATTTACCAGTTATTTCAATTATGTAGTTTTTACAGATGCTATATCTGTCATAGTTGGCTGATATAATCACAATAAAATACATTTAACAGGTAAAATGTCAATAATGTGTATATTAACAGGATCTTATAACAGGATAATATAACAATTGTCACATTCAGTTGAAAACACTTGAGAAAAACGAGCTTCATATGGGTTGACATTGTGGCGACTTGTAAAATTGATAAGCCAACACGCCTCGGAAATGTTGCTGGGTGGTACTGTTTTTATACAGAAAAGGAAAAGCTGTTAATATGACGTTAAATTCTATTGACGCGCGTTAATCTAAGGCTACTTGTCTTTAAAACCAAATTTCATCGGATTGTCGTGATATGAAAATTATGTGTCATAGTTTTGTAGATTTCAATAGCGACTGATACACATAAACATAATGTTGTAGTTAAAACACTAACATACTCAATGGCTCTTTAAACCTCAGAGTGGAGTTAAAATATGGCATGATGGAATGGCCAAACATCTTGCTGTCAACCTCTCCTAATTGCATGAAACCAAGAAAACTACTACTCACACTGAAGAGTTCCACAAAATTGTCGCTTTTCAGATCGCACCATTTTAAACCAATACGGATAAACATTTTTCTACTGATACAGCTTATTAGGTCGGGTAATGAGATGTTTTACCCATGTTTTACCCTCCAACAGAGTCTCTTATATACTATATATTAACAGGGGTACTCACTTACCATTTAACACTTTCGTTTATGGCAATTCTGATAAAAATGTAAGTAACAATATCACGTAGAATGGTTCTTTGGGGTCTTATGATGTATCCGCCACCCACCTTTAAATTTTAATCACGGCAGTTTAAGCTTTATAAGACACTTACAATTTGAGGTGAACAGGACACATTTACTGTCCCCGGAAGTTAACAAAAGTAAACAAAAAGATAATTTTCAGACCGTTTATTACCTCAAACCCTAGAAAGTACTGCAAGGGAGGTAACTAATGTATACTTCCGGAGACCTTAAACATTCCCGACCAAATGGTCCATTGAGTACCCCTGTTAATATATAGTATATAAGAGACTCTGTTGGAGGGGCTCCATGGTTTTACCCTCTAAACGTAATATATTGTAAAACATTTAATAATAAAAAAATTAAAAATTAAAAAAAATGACACAATGGAGCAAAGAATGTATGCAAATAAACGCGCTGCAGTAACTTTAAATGGATGTGCACGTTTTTATAAACACAATATGTTGTATTGTGGTTTTTCTATTTTATGTAAGCTGACGATATTGACATTGACAGTACCAACTTCCACGTGCATCACGATTAGTTCCTGCTTTCTGTGAGCTGCCTAATATAGACACTTTTTTCTGATAAGGACACGTCTCTTTTACCCTAATATGTCAAACAAACGAGAACTGAAAATTAAACTAAAATGTTGTCAATGCTGTTTGTGGTTTGATGTAGTGTTGAGATTGGGTTCAAGTTAGACGAACCATCAAGCACGTGAAACATGAACACCTCGGCCTCGTGATTCACGTGCGCGAGGGCTCTAACTGGAACACCTCGGTCTCAGTCGGTAACTCCCAAGTAAGCTCAATACAGCCACGCTGTTATATTTTTAAATATGAGACAGCATGCCGTCTTGTGAAATATGAAGATGGCATGCCGTCTTAATTTTTTAACATTTGACACAATGAACTCTCCCCGAATCATTAAGACGGGATACCGTCTAATACGTTTTATAGACGGCATATGCCATCTTTATAAGACACTAATTTTTAGACGGCATACCGTCCAATTGTAACGAGACTGAAAGCCGACATGTCCCTCACTGTACAAAGTCCTCACTCTCACCTACACATGTATGAATGGCCTTGCTCCTTCATACCTCACAGATTTCCTCCAAATTGATGTACCAACCCGACCAGTACGATCTGCAAACCGCAGTCTTCTTGCCATACCAAAATGGAAAACTCAAATCCTTCGGCTTCCGCTCATTTCAGCACTCTGCAGCTTGCTGGTGGAACAACCTACCAGAAAATATCAAGTCATCAGCTAGTTTGGATATTTTCAAAAAGAACTCAAAGACACATCTCTTCAGAAAGTGTTTTGGTCTTGAATAGAATGTGTTGACTGAACTTGTGAGTCGTGACTTTCTTGTAGCACTATGAGCATGTGACTAACGTGGAATTTAGCGTGTTACAAATGTACATATTATTAATTAATTAATAATAAGTCTTACCTCACAAACAAGCAGAACAACGTTTCAATACCTCAACGTACGTCGAATTGAGTTGCAAATATCTAATTCTGAGCATTTCAAATGCCGGTTTTCAAATGACTGGAGCGCCAAGTGCGCAAGTCAGAGGTTCACTGGCACGTGCAAATTGTGGAAATGTCAATTTCGTGTGTGACATGGGCTTCATATGTTGCTTTGTCCAAAACAATATAGTTTGCCAGAAAACATATTAAATTAATTGTTTAGATAAAGCTTAACAAACGTACTATTATTTGGCAATGGATTAAGTAAGTTAGACCATTCGGGCCTTGTCATTGAAATGGTTAGTTAGACCACTCGCGTTACGCGCTCGTGGTCTCACTAACCATTTCAACGATTAGACAACAGGCCCTCATGGTCTAACTATTACATACAAGACTGTTATATGATATTATGTTTGAAACCACAAAAACGACTTTATTAATTCTATTTTAATCAAACTTGGTTTTGGCTCGCAAATTATACACTGGATAAATTTATCAACTTGCGATACGAACTCAAGCATTATTCAGAATGGGCGTATTTTAGAATTCTTTCCTAATGAGTGGGGCTGTAGACAAGGGGACCCAATATCACCATACCTCTTTCATTTTGTAGCTGAAATCCGTGTTTTATCCATGATGATAAAGAATACAAATAAGGCCAATATGCCGAAGATACTGAACTATTTCAACTGGATCAGATGAATCTCCATTTGCTGTTATAGACACACTCTATACTTTCTACGATGCGTCATGATTAAGGATAAATATGGATAAGACTAAAGCAATCTGGATCGGTTCTAAAGCAGGTAGTAGAAATATTCTTTGTGAATATTTGAACATAGAATGGAAAACAATGAATTTGAAGTTTTAGGAATAAAATTTACTCCTACTTTTATGAATTATGGGTTATCAACACAAGAAAAGGCGAAGAAATAAATAGATTTCTTGGAACATGGAGAAAATAGACATTTGACTAACTGGTAGAATTACTGTGATTAAAACTGGGTTGGTCCAAGTTAATGCACATTTTCAAAACTCTGCCTTAACCATGTTATTTTCCAGTATGTACTCTGAAAAAGGAGTGAATACCTCTCTGGAATCAATGGTGGTATTTAAATCTTACTGTGATTTATTAAGATACAGATCAATTTAACTTCAGCTTAACCTATGTTATAAATGGTGTCAAAAAAATCCTCGTAATCAAACATATATGAAGCAAAACAATTGACCTGGACAAATTACCACGAGACATATCAAACATATTCACAATCCTGTCGATCATGTATTGAACACAGACACATATATATATTTAGGTAAAATTTAATCAGATTCATTCATGTGTTGATGACCTTTATTGTCCGATAAGAACTCCCCCATAGCCAGAAAAACGATTTCCATCCAAAACAGTTCTGTCTCCAACCGGGATGTTTTGAAAAGCGACATGTTCACCTTTCTGAAACTCGTCAACAAATACCAACGAAGCAGTTCCTGAATTTATCGGATAACCTGTAAACCCACCAATAAGCACATTTCCATTCTTTACCAATCTTATCTTAAAATTGCCAGAATCGTCACCGGCAACATTAGCCCAAAACATATAGAGCCCGGATGTGGGCACAGTGAACACTCCACTGTATTTGTTGTACGCTCCGCCAAGGTTCATCGTGCTGTCGAATTTCAAGAACTCATACTCCTGAACAGTGATCCCATCTTGGTCAAGAACTGCTTGAAATGCGACGACTGCTTCTAGAAGTGAGAAAAAACTTCTTAAGAATAATTATGCCTATCCTCTGCATTGGCAGAAGCGGATCCCACCTTTTGTTAAATTTTGCATGTTTATTTGATGACCCTCCAAGGTGATCCCAATTGCTTCATGTATTCGATGTCTTAAGGAGAGATGAGACGATGAAACGAAATATTTTAGAATTCACTAATTTTTTCAAAATAGCAAGTTTATCATGTCTTTTGTCCAAAAATGTAAGAAAATTGGGAGGTCAAGGAGAGAGTAATCCGTATCCATAGTAAAACCCTTGTCAGCAAATTACCCTATTTCTGAACGATTTCACCTACTGAAATATAGTGCGTGCATTCATTGATTAAACTCAGAATCCTTTCAGATACAACTTTATCACAAAGGCGGATACATAGCAAGCTTACATTACACAATAAATGACACTATTAAGGGAAATAAAATAAAATTAAGAAGTTTTAAAATAAAAAAACGGCATTTTTATCATCGTTGTTCGCATATTCAACAGGAGTTTTCAGTGACACACATATTTTAAATATTGCTAAAACTGTAATATGATGTGCGCAGTTGAATAAACAAACAAATTCAGAAATAACGTCAACGAAAGTTTTTCATCACTTAAACGTCATTTTTTAAATTACCTACATAAACGTGATCATTTCAAGTGTAACTTTGACGGCCTATCGTGTAATAATTATTGATTGAATATACCATCAATCTTAGAGTGCTTAAGCTGACTCTGTCACCCCTACTTTCTATGAGTTATCGTACCTTTACTCGTATTCTCCAGCATATTCCGGTTTTCCATTATCAGATCATGTAGATGAGTGAAGTTTGCTTCTGCAGACGTTGTTAATGCTTCGATCTCCACCTTGCATTCATCTACACTCGGGGCATCGCTGAAAGTCGTCTTGGGGACCACAGTAACGTGACCTTTAACATTAAGATGCCTTGGTTTCCAGTAAAACATTTGGCATTACAGACCGAAAGGACATTATCCTCCTAAATATTAAAATATCAGAAAACTTGAAAGTATGGGGCTTGCATCTGATTTTCTAAGATTTTACTGAACTGACGTTTTCACGAAAATCAAAATCCAAATGCACTATTTATTTTACAAACCAAATTTCAAAATTCAAAACAGGTCAACAATTGTTATGTCAACTATACTCAATAAACATTCTTAAATAAATCATAATCAACGTTAATTCATGTCATTTACACGAACGGTAAAGTGACACAGTGTGTGCAAACACGAACAATAGCTCACATGTGCTTGGACTCGATTCGCTCGATACATACCCTGATTATGCGAGAGAGCGGCAACTTGATTTTCTAGCTTCGAGATCTTATCCCTTGCTGCTTTGGATTCTGTTGTCACTGTGATGATGTTGAAGTTTGACGTTTGAATTTGGTTTTGTTGAGCAGTTTGGAGAGCCTCAACTTGTTGTTCTAGCAGAGCTACGTGGTTCATAATGCTGGTCATGTCAGGTTCTCCGTTTTTCTGCTGCATCGGCAAGATCAAACAGGTGACGAGTGGTACAACAAACACCAGCAGGAGACGGACACTTGTAGTCATGTTCCTGCTTGATAATGATAGGTGACTTTTTATTATGCTTACCAACCAGTTTCCAGTGATGCAACAATTATCTCACCTTTATTTAAATCCCGTATACAATGCTTTTTACATGTTTTAAAGCCTGGTGTAATTGGGGTTCGTTTAATTTCCCAGCATTATTAATAAGAACGTTTCATCTTTTATAAATGCATGTTTATGCCCCCGGGGTATATTGTTTTTCACCTGTCCGTCTGTCTGTCTCTGTGTTTGTCCACAAAAACTTTAACCTTTTCCATAACTTTAGATTGCTCAGAGCTACGGCTTTCATACTTGGCATGTGCATAACTTGTAATGAGACCTTTCAGATGAGGTCATCATATTTGACCATGTGACCTTGACCTTGCCGCTGTGGACATTTTCAGAAAACTTTAACCTTGGCCATAACTTTGGATTGCTAAGAGCTACGGCTTTCTTACTTGGCATGTGCATACATGTACCTTGTAATGAGACCTTCAGATGAGGTCATCATATTTGACCTTGTGACCTTGACCTTGCCGCAGTGGACATCTTCAGAAAACTTTAATCTTGGCAATAACTTTGGTATATCCGGGGGCATCCTTATCATGCGGGTCCCTGACTGGTCCGGGAGGGCTATAAGCAATTCCTAGGTGCCTCATTCTGGTTCCCGGACACGGAAATTAGAATTATTCACAGCCGTCTTTCAGTTTGCTAGCTGTGGCCGCGGTCTGCGAGTTGACTTGTCTCCGGGAGTCGCTCCATGAGAATCGCTGTACTAATGCTCTGCAGTTCCCCACTAAAACGAATCTTTGATCAATGTCTGGTCGAAGTGTCCAGCAAAAATCACACCAATTTGCGTGTGCATTGTTGACCCGTACCGCATCGATAATTAGCTTTACAAAAGGCCAATTTTGTCGGACTTCGCTCCTGCGCATTTACCACAACTTCCCGCGCGCTTTATTTCTAATAAACTACTTGGGATATTTTCATAATTCTTTTATCACTACAAAGATAAAAGAATTGTCTTCAATTCCATATAAAATACGTGTATTTTCGGCAATAACTTTTGATGCGCCAAGTGCCGCACAGAAGGTGATATTCGGCTTTGAATAAGTGGCGCTCTTATCATCATTATGGACTTTATATTTTTTTAACCGCAAGTCCGATTTTTATAATTTTTATATCATAGTAAAGAGGAAAACATTGTCTTCAATTTCATGTATAATGTGCATGTTTTTGTGAAGAACTCTGCATGCGCGAAGCACCGCGACAAAAGGTATAAGTTTCGCACTTCATATATTTTGAACGGCTAGTCCGATTTTTACAATTTTTACATCACTGTGAAGAGGAAAACATTGTCTTTAATTCCATATATAATGCGCATATTTTCGCAAATAACTTTCGATGCGCCAAGCGCCGCAAAATTGATGTACGCAAAAGTGAAGAAGTATGATAAAATATAACTAAAATACTGTTCTTTTGATACGCAAATATAGAGGTTTATAAACGATGAACAACTGTCATGACAGAATTTTGTTCCAGTTTTGAAACAAAAAATATAACATAAAAACGAAAATATATTTGAGTACGGGACTCGCCGATCGGGGAAAATCCTTTTTGTGGGAATATTTTCTCAATAATAATATTTAATTTTTCGGAGTTTCTAAAAATGCGTGAGAGTTTTTTGTTAGTGATGCCAATTGCGAAAGGTTTGCATTTCTAAAATTCAAATGCGCCAGCGCACCCTTCCAAACCATTGGGATTGAATTTATTATTTTATTTTTTACATTATTGAATAAAAGACGTTTCATTCAATAAGATTTGAACAATTATTTATAAGTGAAGTGGACTGAACTGAGAAGTTTTTTTGTATCGCAATTACTTTTTTAGGTATTAGTTTTTTCGTGAGCAGGTGAATTTCACCTCCCCCCAACCTTTTTGTTCAAATTAAGTTGTTGTTTTTTTACTTTGAAAATAAGGTTCGTGTCATTCCGACGTACCAAGGTTTCTGCTATAAATGTCGAGAGGTCATGGGAACCCAGTCCCAATAGAATCCGGGCTTCGTCCCACAGGATTGTTCCTTGGAGCCTCTCGTTCTCAAAAGAGAACATGGGAAACCTGTCCCACGATTGAATCTGGGGTCCGCCTCGGAAGACGGGTACGGGAATTCCCGGAGAGCATGGGAGTATGTTCCCATGGGTCCGGGCTCCGCCTAGAGAGACTGCTCCGTGGATGCTCTGTCTGTCAATCGGCAACTGACAACCCGAGCTTCCTTGACGTATAGATATTTTCCGCACCTTCCTTGACAATAGATATTTTCAGCACCTCGCGGCCGGTGCTACACATCGCCAAGGAAATCAGAAAATTGTCCGCTTGACATATGCGTCGGCAAAATCGGCCCGATGTCAGAAGCCGTCGGCGCTTGTGGCGCAGTCCTAGATTCGCCAGGAGTTTCTGAAACTGGCAAATGAACGTCCATGAAGCTCACATTCATTATCTCTGTATGTTTATTGTGTCTAATCACATGTTATATCTTGCATACATCTAACGCATTTTCAATCATTTGTAGCTTGAAGGATGCTGCGTGGACGCAGGGCCATGCTGCGATGGCCTAGGGCTATGCGTGCTAGGACACGCAGCTTTGAAGTCGTTTCAAGCGACGGCAACTTTATCAACGAGAACCATGCTGATGAAGCCTCTGATATGGAGTCAACTGATGACAGTAATGGCAGCAGTGATTTAGACAGTGATGATGCATATGATCGGGACACTGTCATAGATACTGAACATGGTGACGGGAGTGACAATGGGACAGTCACAGATGGTCTGAGTGATATAGAGACAGAGATTGCCAGAAATATTCTAGCCACCGGTAATTCCACCGAAGAAGACTTTAGTGGTTTTGAGGAGGAGTTTGCCGACATACCACAATATAATCAAGATAATACGCAGACGTTTGATGAGTGGGTGGATGGTCCGCGGGCAAGTGTAAATTTGCCTTTCACTGGTCAAACTGGGTTGCGCCAGTTCATAGAACTTCCTGAGAACCCTCAACCTATTGACTTTTTCGATTTGTTTTTACATGAAGATGACTATCAGGATATGGCAACGGAAACCAATAGATATTTCAAACAAGCAACTGAAGACAAAATTCCAAGACCTCGTTCAAGAATGCAACAGTGGCAAGACACAAATGCAGAAGAGATGAAGGTATTTGTAGCCATGACAATAGCCATGTCATTAGTTGTGCAGAGAAACTTTGCTGAGTACTGGTCAACAAGTGACGTTACCTCAACGCGTTTCTTCACCAAGTGCATGCCCCGAGACAGGTTATGGCTTCTTTTCACTATCTACATTTGTCTGACAACAAGAAGATGCTTTTCACCAATAAATAAACTGGGACACTTGTATAACCGGATAGTTCACCGTTTTTCAAGAGTGTATAAACCGCATCAAAACAGTTCAGTCGACGAGGGCATGGTGCCCTGGAAAGGCAACTTATCTGTCAAAGTTTATCTTCCCTACAAGCCTAAGAAGTATGGGATAAAGGCGTTCATGTTGTGTGACTCGAACAACGGTTACGTTTGCAAGTTCAAACTCTACACTGGAAAAACGAATGAACCGGTTTCTGAAGGTGGCAAAACTTATGATGTAGTCATGGACTTGGTGAACGACTACGTTGGACAGGGGCATCACATCTTTATGGACAACTTTTATTCGTCCACAAATCTGTACATAAACTTGTGGGAGCGGGGAATCGGTGCCACAGGGACGTTGAGAGCCAATCGAAAGTGCCTTCCTGATTCTGTCAAGAAGCCTAAAAAGAAACTGAAGCAAGGGGACATGACAGTTTCTCACAAGCGTGACCTACTCGTTGTTCGCTACGAAGATAGAAAATCAGTCATGTCTACTGATTAAGATACACATATTAAACAAACAGAGAAGAAGAACCGGGCAACAGGGGAACCAGTTCTCAATCCGCGCATCGTACAACAAGTACATGGGAGGTGTTGATCGGGCCGACCAGATGTTGTCGTACACACAAGTGGTGGAAACGCGTTTGGTTTCACGTTCTCAACGTTGCCTTGTTGAACTCTTATATCATTTATAAAGAATATAGCCAAGATAAACCTCTCAAAAGAAGTCGGGAATACAGGGAGGCTTTGGCGCAACATATAGTAACATTTGCGGACAGGGAACAAGTTCCATCGCTGTGCAGACGTCCTCTTGATTGGCCGAGCACGAGCGACGAGAGTGTCATTCGTCTTCATGGACGTCACTTTCTGACGAAGATTCGCGCTGCGGAAAGAAGATAAACATCACAAGGATGTGTGTGGTATGCTCTAAGGCAAAACGCGCGGTCCTCGCAAAACAGATAGAAGAAGGCAATGCGCCAGCAAGGAAGAGAAAACGAGTAGGCAGAGAGTCTTCTTATGAATGTACAGATTGTAATGTTGCTCTGTGCGCCGCACCATGCTTCAAACTGTATCACACCGCCACTGACTACACCAGGGCTTTCATCACCGCCGCAGACAAAGAAAGAAATGAAGAAGAAAATGAAGAAGTGGAAAATTGAAAGTAAAGCGAGCCTGTTTTGTATTATTGTAAATTGTAATAATGTTTTCATGATACATAAAGGCATGCATATACTTTAATGTGTCTTTTAATATCATATATATTTCATATGGATACTCGGTAGAGACATTAGATGACAAGTTTTAGGACAGAGATGCTGTGACAGGGAAAAAATCGAGGAAGGTCTCACGTGAAGTACATGATATAAAAATTTAATACTTTGCAATTGAAACAAATGATCAAGTCATTGATTGTGGTCCTGGAAATACTCAAATTTTAATCCCTCGTAAACAGTGTATTGTGTGCTAATCAATCTAACCACTTGTCACTTATCAATCAATCAGTCAAAGTCTATTGTACATTGTTTAAGCTACCTATATATTCGTCCATGTTGAAAATGCGCCACACTGTTGAAATGCGACGCATTCAGTCATCATGAAAATGATATCTACAGCAAGTGTCGTCTGAAGTATTTAGTCATTAGGGCGACAACCAACCGACACACGACGCCATTAGGGCGACAATTACGTTGGGGCGACAAAATCACTGTCACCCTAATGTGCCACAGGTGCACACATTACCAAAACGTTGCTTTAAATATTTTATCCAGCTGAATTGTAAAACTTATTTCAATTATTAAATATCTAGATATGTAGTTTGGCAAAGTTGCTTTCATCAGTTAGTAGTTGCACTTTTAAAAATGTCGTGTGTGAAGAATGTGTGAATGCCGTCCATCACAAATGTGTATTATGACAGCATAACAAAATTGATTTTATTTGGAATTGGATGAACACATCGCACAGAAAGTTTTAAATCCTCTTCATTACATAGAAACTTAATAAAAATTCTGTCATGAACAAGAATTACACTTGAGGTGATTATTTCGGCCTGGAAAAGCCTTACACTGGTGATACAAAACTAATTATGAATAACCATTATAATATGAAAAATGTTTCAAACTTTACATTAAATTTTACATACGAAATACGGATATGAATTGAAAGTATATAAACGTGATTCATTTTCTTGGGATATACTAAGATACGCATTGGTACACACCGGAATTCGTATTAGAAATAATGTTCTCTTATCAGAACATCCATGGTAACCTGTCCACTGCTGGTAGTAGCTACACTACAGTGCAGAATTAAGTACACCGGATTTCGCGAACACGGTGTACTTAATTCTGCACAGTAGTGTACATGTAGTTACCGAAACGTCATATCAGAAGCTTTAATTAATAATGTGTATGGTTAATCTCGTCATTTGGATGTGTATGAAACATCTTCCATATTTGAAGATGAAGCTCGACAAATAAGTCCAAATGAAAGCAAGTGATTGGTTCAATGTTTGGCGTTTCAGTAACCTGTCTGGTGAATGTACGATGCTACACTAGGTTAACTTATTTGGAAGTTTAGTCATGGACGAATACATTTGGCGTCGGTCTGTAACATAAAGTTATATACAGTGCAGTATAATATAACTATACGTTTTCAGTGTCTTTTATTTGTCAATATACACTACCGACTAAGCGCCATTATTTATAATAGTAAAAGGTCTATACTCAACTTATGAAATAAACATATAATTAAGAAAAATATGTTATGTTTTATATGATATAAATGATACGGATACATACTTGGTTTATTCTAGTTTGGTGAGTATATATTGATTTTAAATCAACAAACATTAATTAATAAATTTTGTCCAGAAACGTTTACATAAAGCAAGCCAAAGAATGAAAACATAATTATCTAGCGTGTTTAGACGCAACGTGTACAATTTTGTCCAGAAACGTTTACATAAAGCAAGCCAAAGACTGAAAACAAAATTATCTAGCGTGTTTAGACGCAACGTGTATAATTTCCAACATAAGGGTATATGATACACATATTTACAGATTCAAGTGGAAAGTACAACAAGGTCTGTCGTCGCCTTATTAAAATTAAAAGAGACTTTCGGATGGGACAATTAAAGCTATTATCTTATCAAAATGATCAAAAGTCATAAAAAGTAACATTAACTTGTATTCATTTAGTGCTGAAAAAATGTGGTTCACAATAAAAGCATTACGAGCTAAACATGTTATTCTTAGAGGAGCAACAGCACATCTAGAAAGCGCTTAAGCAACTGAGCGAGGCAAATGGCAAAGTTAAAAGAATTCAGGATGATATTCTGCATAAATTCTTAACCTTCATTGCACCTTGAGCAAAATCAGAAAATATTACATGAATTCTAAAATTCCAATTCAGTTTCTTTTTAAGATATGAGAAAATTTGGTTTTTTTGTGTACCTTATCTCATTCATACAAATAACACATACATATACAGCCTTTAGACGTTCCATTCACTGCATGCAAGGTTTGTGTTCACACTGTCTATAGTTAAGATTCTGTGTTGCTAGGTGAGATATTCGAGCCGTGTAATAAGTATCAAAGTATGAACTTCTTTTATTTTAAATGTATAAGCTTATGTATGTTTAATATTAGTGAAGAGACACTAGATTCAGATGCCATTCTAACAGTCGATCTAAATTTATTTAGATTGTTAGCATAATGTAGAACAGTCGATCTTAATGTATTTGAATTGTACACACACAGAATGGACTATGTATGTACTCAAACAGTGAGCTGCAGCATCAGTGTACTTGTGCATTGTTGTCTGGTAGGTGACATAGACTATTGATAAGATTTAAGTGTTTAAGGCCTCTTTTGCTGCTTGGCTTTTCCGTTTCCGATACACCGACGTGGACGAGAACCCAGATTAGGTTAATGGTTTTATCTTGTTAAGTCCCTTTTTGTGTTGTTTGAAGTAAAGACTTAGAGCATGATAAAGCACTCCTATATTCAACATCGTGATCCTTTTGATCGTTGATTGTTCATTTATCCTTTTTTATATAATTTTGTTTCAATAATGATAATGTAATAATACTGATAATGGTAGCATATTCAAACAGCATAAATAAAAGGTAAGGTAATCATTAACTAATGATATACAGTTGGACATTATTCGAGCAACGGCCAATTTATTTTACAAAAAAAAGCGTTCCAATATAAAAAAAAGAAGACAAAGTGTCAAGATAATAATCAATAAATAGGCAATTCTTTTGTCTGAGGTGATAAAATCAGTCGATTTATAATAACCATCCTAAAACACCGCATTTGATTTTACAAACTAGGGTTTTGTTTAATTAATTTCGAAGTGTAGAGTATAAACGAAATCTAGGAATAAAGAGTGAAGAGTTACTGAATGATTTGCTGTCTGAGGATTCCATGTCCATAACATTAACATACGATTAATTTATATTTCATATGGTCTATATTGAAGATAAAATGCAATGTTGTGTATGTCAGATATAAACTAGTAGGCGTTTACGTAATTTATATTAACTTACCAATATGATTATCTAAGTAAACGCATATTAGATGTACTTACTTGCTATAGGAAGCGATCCAAATAAAACACAGTTGCTTCGTCTGTGACTAAATGACTCATGCCAAAAATGTTTTCCGTCTAACCTATGTTTTCTCTTTCTATAAACACTTTTGATTTCGTAATATGTAGGAGATATTCAATGCATCCGACTAAATAAATACCGTAGGTGACAATGTATCTTTAAGATATTGCCAACCAATAAGTAGACTCATTCAAAAGATATAACCATTATAATGCAACTTCTTTTATGATTGCATACACTTCATGTATATTCCCGGCATAGAAGAATCGACATCTCAGGCCTTTTTAAAAAAAGTCACATCGTAATAACTACTCTTAACAAAAGTATCCAAATTCAGAGAAATAACATACACAACATACTTACTCAAGCAGCTGATCAATATGCCACTTTGGGAGAAGTCGTATGGCATACTTCCAAGTGTTTAATATACATGTATATAATTATTCATATGGTAATAACGACTATTCAAATTAAATAATTCGTCAAAAAGTGACACGTCGACAAGAATCACTGGTTACAGCGAGGATAGAGTATTTGTGATTATTGCGACAGTCCTTGTGATATGTAACAGAATCCTTGTGATATGTAACAGAGTCTTTGTGATTTTAGCCTCGGTATGTCAAGGGTAAGGAGCGATAAATGGGTTGCGGATCTACAAACTCAATGTTATCAGAGAATATAAGTAAAAGTTAGTTAACACATATATCTATACGTGACAACTAAATTTATGATGACCAAATAA
This sequence comes from Gibbula magus, assembly GCA_936450465.1. Classification (NCBI taxonomy): domain Eukaryota; kingdom Metazoa; phylum Mollusca; class Gastropoda; order Trochida; family Trochidae; genus Gibbula; species Gibbula magus. The sequence goes on along the minus strand of OW388290.1, from coordinate 11,646,793 downwards.
CCACTGATAATGTCGTAAAGCCAGTAATTGCCACAAAATTCATAGTTTTTCATAAATTATTGGTATTATGTAAGTAACCGGTGCATATAGAATTGTATAAACAAAGCATGTTGCTCCGATTTGGGTTCATCCTCTTATATCCTAAAGCATTCGGCGTTTTATCAGTACAAAGATGTAGATATCAGTTACCTTGACATTTTCTAATGTGTCACAGAAAATTTGTGATAACAAAATTGATGTAACGGACAATTTCTTCATTGTCAAAGATTATTTCAAATCACAAAATGGATGTGAATTGGCTTGATTCGTCCAATATGACCTACGAATTGGATAATTGAAACCTGTTTCTGGAAGCAGAAGATAAACGGTGCTCTTTTTCTTCATTTGAAAATTAATGGCATGGATGTTGCTGTTTTGATGAAATGTTACTACATCAGAAAATAATTGATTAGCAATGTTAATTTCACGGCAATCACACCTTACAAAGAGATGGAAATGCCGTCCATTCCTCCAGCTTTGTTTTATTAATGCAAATAATGTGTTACATAAGGCAACAGTTCGTGTAATCCATGTATTATAGGCTTGAAGAGATAAGATGCACACATAATTTCAGGAAAATGCCACAAAACATGTCACAAAAGGATATGTGAAATTTATTTTTTAAAAAAGGCTTTATTCATTTCTTTTGGCCTTTCACAATCACAAAGCAAAATCAAAATTGTATCATAGAACAAAAAATAATGCACATCGTTATAAAACGATATAAATCTTTCTAAAGATAATAAAACAAATCATCTGAATTACATATGTGCTTTTGAGACGCGGTTTATAAACATGGAACAAAACTGCATTTTACACCCTGGGACAGAGAAACTATATACCAACAAAAATGCAAGATAGTTTAATTCAAGATAGATAGATACTCCTGAAACATAGTTACATGTACATCATGTCTCTTAAAGCCAACTTACCTTAATTTGTAAAAAGGAATTGGAATCGTCGTTTTGAAATCTCCTTAATCAGGTGAGATAGGCGAGTTCATGGAATATCGCTTTCGGCTTGTTTTATGACATCAGACAGCGATGACGCGTCATCAATTTTAAAATACTAGAAGAAACATTATGACGACAGCATATTGTACTATAACATGATTTTCATCTTTCATAAAATGTTAAAAGATATAAATGTAAAATACCAAACATTATGCACAATGAAAACCCTTTGAAATACAAGTTTCAGCACACCCCATTTGTGATTGAAAAAAATTAATATTATACTGTTATTAATGTAGTTTTTTTCTTCATCGCATACTACAAAGTCGAATGTTTTTTTTAAATGAAATGAAAATTTGGTATAATTTATTCTGGCTCCTTTGTGTAGATGACGATTAAGAGTAGGCATAAACAAATGTATCCTATACTTCTATCACATCATCGGTATCAACAACATTGGCATTATGATATTGTCAACTATATCAGGAAAGAATTATTTGTGAGTTCACGTTTTTTGTAAATGTATACAATTTTCTGGCTTTGTCAGGAGGGCTTTTTGTAATATATATTGGTATGTTTTATACTTCGTATTTGTGTCTGAATTCAATATTGTCCATTGAGGGGTATATCAATATAGACACAGATGGTAAATGGATATTACATGAGGTATTCGCCAACGAAATGTTGATAAACAATGCATGCGGCGTATTGATTTATTTGAAAAGAAAATAATATACGAATATCCGTTACCGTCATATTGCAATCACAAATTGACAATTATGAAAAAAAGTTTGTTAATTTTAGCATACATCCTAGTAATGGAATTTTACTGATAATCTTGAAAGACATTCACTTTATATTTGTCTATTGTTGTATGCTATTATTATTACTGATTTTCTCATATTTCTCAGGAAAATGACTTTAATTACAGTTTGGGATTTAGTTAAAGCTATGCGTTAGATTTGTTTGTCAAAGAGAATACAAATGATTTAAGATAACATTATGTCTTGATGTGGCAAGTTATAATCTAAAATACCAGAAACTAAAGCTATTATTTTCATTTCATCATGTCACATTGCAAAGACTCTCTACAATAATGCAAAGAATCTGTGACAAATGACAAAGACTCTGTTACATATCACAAATACTCCACCCTCACTGTAAGCTTATAGTTGTCAATATTTCCAAAGCCAAAACTGTTTTATAAATATCAGTTAGAAACTATTTTTCACACAAAGGTCGGCTTGATTCACGACTGCCAACAATAGTTTGTCTTTGAAATGTATAACAGTACAAGCAAGACGATCTGTTTCTAAACGAAAGCAAAAGAAAAAAGATAAAAACAATAACTTTTATGAAAGAAGGTTTCAGTGTGGACAATCCGCCACGTCACTATTAGAGGGGGGTCAAGACCAAATGAACAAACTTTAGTCTCCGTTTAACAAAGATGTTATTCAGAAAATCTCAGCTTTCTATGTTAACTGTTTTCGGAGATGTTTAACTGTTTAAGGTAAAGCCTGCCACATCAATATTCGAGGGGGGTCAGGACCAAATGTAAAAACTTAGATCCCCTTGTACAGCGGTTTTGGAGGAGAATGTGTCAAATGTGATCTGACGCCGCATGAAGGCCTATACCATATGCCCATCCGGCCTGATGAGCCAAACATAAATCAGATGTTCCTCATACTTCAAATTTAGACATTGGAATTCATTTTCATATACCTGTTTAATATAGTTTATATTTAAAGGATAGATGAAATGACATATGGTCAAAATCGGATTCATTAAAATGGGATGTCAATTTGACAATTGCTCGATTTTAAATTTCTGAAATCGGTCCATAAATTACTTAAATACGGCTTTTTAAAAAAACGCCTTATTTCTCTCCGGCGACCAGAATGAAAGTCTGTGGGGGTGTGGCCCCTGAAGGGATGACTCTGTGACGTATAAGGAGGAATCTGATTTTCGGCGATAGACATAATTCAACGTAATTTCGCATCATTTTGATTGTTAATTTCACAAAGAAATCTTCAATAAACCAACTTAAATTTCCCTTATATCGAATATTTAGATATCCAACTAGGTAATTCCGCAGATGACAATTACACAATTATTACATAAACATGTCTTTTTGGCGATGTAATACACCTCATAAATTCATTTAGCGGCAGTGATAATCATCATTAATTATTTAACGAGACGCGGCGGAGTACCTGTCTAAACTGCCCCGTCTGTCACTAATCAAAGTCACGCATCAGTGAGCATTTACAAAATGAACCGTCCAACTGATTGCGTTAGTGTTAAAATGGATAAATTAAGATCGTTATAATGATCAATTGCAAGTGTATATTGTCTCGGTTTTATGCTCAATTGATTCAGATGTACAATATACGTAGAGGAAATCATCTGTCATTATTGAGAAAAATGCATTTCATCAGATTTTTAATGTATGTATGTAGTCAGATATTTGAAAAAAATACAAATGTTTCAAGAGCTTTAATAGGTTTCGTAATACATTTGTATCATAGTTATGACTGTATCATTGAGATTGGCTATTATATTCATTTAAATGTTATCAATTTGAAAGAGTGTTTTAACTTTACAAGCTAATACAGTGACTATTAAAATACATCTATTAAAATGTACCAAACAGTAACAAAAGCCTTGAATATAAACTACTTGCACGAAAAAGCTATCAGTTCAGTAGATCTACTTTCCAGCTATTTGTTTCTATGAATAACAATGAACAAGGGAGAGAACTTATAGGGATTCTTGATACTAGCATCAGTTTAATATCGAGCAGTCCTGCTAGGAAGTCCAAATCTTGAACATCTTTTATATTAACATGCTTTTACATTTTTGAGAATAAACATTTTGTTTTTAGTATAAACAATTCTGAAACAATAAAAGGTGTTTGTTCGATCTATTGAGCTTTTTAGAAAAAACGAATTAGTCCTAATTTGTAACGATATGGTCTGTTTGTCGATTGAAAATACGAATTATTTGAAACAAATTCTGAAAGTTATACAAAGTTTTCGTATTGTGTGAATGTCATCCTGATAACAGTTATCAAGAGAATATTTTAAAATTAAAAATTCACCACTTTTACACTTCTCTCAATATTTGCTTTTAAAGTACATAAAAAGTTTCGTCCTGGGTGTGTCATTAAGACTACTATACCCTTAACATTTCCATAGAATGACGTGACATGTGCATTTTTAAAGGTAGCGGTCCTTAATTAATATTCGGGTGTAAACCATGAGTTGCCTTGTCACATTTACTTTGATACATTTGTTTTTGTCACAATAGTGACATGATGTCATAAACAATGCTATGACGTCACTCTTCTTCTATAACGTTGCGTTCTAAATATAACTCGTACTTGAATATCAGTATATCCCTAGCTGTTGCTCGGGAATTCTAATATTAAAGCACTGGTGTCGTAAAAATAGTATGTCATAGGCAGACATAATATAAACAATATACTTTATTGCAAAGCACTATTTAGCATTATGTCTATCAACTTATATTACACATCTTTCATTTCTTCTCATAAAAGTTGTGTAACTTGGTTGCATTTCTGTCAGCTATTCTGGCTTTGTCAGTTTTATTCTATGAATATTTAGTATATATTTACTATTATGTGAAATAATTAAATGGTAATTGGATTCACATCTTGTTCGCCACATATTGGTAGGGGAGAGATTCTCCCAGGGGGTCCATCAAATTAACATGCATCCCCTCTGGATTGCCTCTAATGTCCATTGAAGACAATTACACTAAACATTCAATCTTTGGAAACATTATTGGTTCTTGTTTCTAGAAAACACCTTTAATCGTCATGATGATATAGCGGTAATATTATATATGAATATATATTTCATTTACATAATGTCAAAGCAACATGTGTGTTTGAACAGCCAATCAATGAAAATTATCATATCCTGATGAATGAAACTGAATACGTCTTTACTACATTACACACTACACATTATACATTACACATAACGAACATATTCAGGATGATGACTTTAACGTGTATATACATTGATCAATGTAGTAACTATCCAAAGCTCAACAGAGTCCATATAGGCAATTGTGCATGTATATAGAGGCAATACCACTATTAATGAGGTTGTGTGACTTCAGTTTTCAACGGTTAACTGCCGATGAGTACGGGTTAAAACTCAAAGGGCTTCGGATCACTTCTTAAAAACTAAATTTTAAACGTAATTCAGGACTTGAGAAATTGTTTGTTCTGTTTATAAAGCAAGAGAACACACGTAACTGTTCAAAAAGACACAATCAAATTTCAAGATGCCAGTTCCAGTGGTATTTGGCAAATATACTTTGTGTTCTCGCTACTAGTATTCTTTTGGATAATTTAACATTACAATTTTACAGTTTAATCAATCAATCAATAAGTTAGATTTACCGACTTTCGAAACATAACCTCTTGTGAAAGGTATAATATTATGTTTTGGTTTACTTTACTAAAGAAAACAAATGTATCAAATTAAATGTGACAAGGCAACTCATGGTTTACACCCGAATATTAATTAAGGACCGCTACCTTTAAAATGCACATGTCACGTCATTCTATGGAAATGTTAAGGGTATAGTAGTCTTAATGACACACACAGGACGAAACTTTTTATGTACTTTAAAAGCAAATATTGAGAGAAGTGTAAAAGTGGTGAATTCTTAATTTTAAAATAATCTCTTGATAACTGTGGGTTATCAGGATGACATTCACACAATACGCAAACTTTGTATAAATTTCAGAATTTGTTTCAAATAATTCGTATTTTCAATCGACAAACAGACCATATCGATACAAATTAGGACTAATTCGTTTTCTCTAAAAAGCTCAATAGATCGAACAAACACCTTTTATTGTTTCAGAATTGTTTATACTAAAAACAAAAAGTTTATTCTCAAACATGTAAAAGCATGTTAATATAAAAGATGTTAAGATTTGGACTTCCTAGCAAGACTGCTCGATATTAAACTGATGCTAGTATCTAATCTTTTTTCGCCCTTTGTCCAGGAACTAGCTAGTAATGCTAGGAAGCTAAAACTTTGAGAAAAGTTCAACTTTGTTGGATGGAGACTATAACGATGTGAAGATTTCGTTGCCCTGTACTAATACCGTTTTGTCAATATACCAATTGTCTGTAAAGATAAAGGTAATAAATGTATCGAGTCTGATTGTCAAAAGTACACGCAATAACTATGTTTTCAGCGAGAAATGTGAATTTTAAAAACTGATGTGAGATGTTCTATACCAACTTTTTATGTCACGTTTGAAATATTTGAAATATGCTATCGTCATTGCCACGTTCATAAAAGTTCTTATTTTATCTTTTTTCTTTTGCTTTCGTTTAGAAACAGATCGTCTTGCTTGTACTGTTTACATTTCAAAGACAAACTATTGTTGGCAGTCGTGAATCAAGCCGAGCTTTGTGTGAAAAATATTTTCTAATTGATATTTATAAAACAGTTTTGGCTTTGGAAATATTGACAACTATAAAATTATTAATTTATATTTAGGTTAAGAATGCTACTAATGCAGGTTTAAACAAAAGGTCAATGCTTACAAATATCATTATTTGAATTTAGACCAATAGGTTTATTTTTCTCATTCGACATTTTTCACAAGATATCGTTCACAGAACTGTTTTCAAAGAAAGATAATTTATAAGACTTTAACCAAATTTATTTTAATTATGACTACTCTGATAAACTAGCATGATATTGTTTTGGTTTTATGATTTTTTACTTGAAAATATGATACTGAAAAAAAAATAGTAGACATATGTAATTGCATACCTGGTTCTTAGTGTAGTGTCAACACAATCAGTTATTATTCACACAAAACACTCTCACATTTTATGACAATACAAAACTTGTCATCGACCCTTAAAGCGAGGCCATGGACTGCCTCTGGTATAAAAGAAAAGAAATAAAAAGTATATGGTGGATTTGCATTTGTTTTAATTCCGAAACTATGTTTTAGCACAGAATGTAAGGACCCACAGTGTCTCTTAAGGACCCACAGCTTTTCAAACATGTGGGTCCTTAAGGTCTGCAGTTGATCAGTCTTAGTTTCAAACACTCTATATGAAACCAATCCATCGTATTCTTCTTGGGCTATTTCATTCCTTTCCTATATATGACTTGTTTTGAAATTAATGACTCACAATTGCATATGTCTCCTTTCCTTACCCTTTTTAACGCTCAACTAAACCCTAAGCTTTTGCAAAGCTTGTATATTCATTGTATGTCACCTATCGCTCTCTTTCTCTTCCTCTCTCTCTCTCTCTCTCTCTCTCTCTCTCTCTCTCTCTCTCTCTCTCTCTCTCTCTCTCTCTCTCTCTCTCTCTCTCTCTCTCTCTCTCTCTCTCTCTCTCTCTCTCTCTCTCTCTCGCGTAAGAGTCATTAGGGCGACAGTCGTAACAGAGCGCCATTAAGGCGACAGCTGTATGCTTTGGTGTGTATATTGAAAATTATGACATTATGCCTAATTTTAACATTAAAATAGGATTTGTACGGTTTAATTACCATTTAACAAATGTTATAGTCATAAAAATATTATACAAAGAGTAAACACACTCCGGTGACCCTAATGTCCTTACACACATAATGACGGAAGTGCCATTAGGGCGACAGTCATTTAGTGAAATAGACATCAGAACGACGGTACTGGCATTTTTCAGATAATAAATATTGTGAACAATAAACAACCCTATTTCAGTTTGGATAAATCAAATCAATTAACATTAACATTATAAAACTCATCATCAAACACTTTTTAAAAAAACGCTGACATTATGTTTATTATCGCATCACGTGTTGGTTTTATTTTGAATTGACAGGTTTTATACATTCTTGTCGACGTGTCACTTTTTGACGAATTATTTACTTTGAATCGTCGTTGTTACCATATGAATAATTATATGCATGTATATTAAACACTTGAAAGTATGCCATACGACTTCTGCCAAAGTGGCATATTGATCAGCTGCTTGAGTAATTATGTTGTGTATGTTATTTCTCTGAATGTGGATACTTTTGTTAAGAGTAGTTATTACGATGTGACTTTTATAACAAGGCCTGAGATGTCGACTCTTCTATGCCGGGAATATACATGTAGTGTATGCAACCATAACAGAAGTCGCATTATAATGATTATATCTTTTGAATGAGTCTGCTTATTGGTTGGCAATTGGATGCATGGGTCTTAACGATACATTGCAGCTGTCATCTACAGTATTTCGTATACCAAAGCAGTAAGGAATGTATCTTGATTTTAGTCGGATGCATTGAATATTTCCTACATATTTTACATGTTTTATTTGGATCGATTCCTATAGCAAGTAAGTACACCTAATATGCGTTTACTTAGAGAATCATATTGGTAAGTTAATATTAATTACGTAAACGCCTACTAGTTTATATCTGACATACACAACATTGCATTTTATCTTCAATATAGACCACATAAAACATAAATTAATCGTATGTTAATGTTATGGACGTGTAATCTTCAGACAACAAATCGTTCAGTAACTCTTCACTCTTTATTCCTAGATTTCGTTTATAATCTACACTTCGAAATTAATTAAACAAAACCCTAGTTTGTAAAATCAAATGCGGTGTTGTAGGATGGTTATTGTAAATCGACTGATTTTATCACCTCAGACATAACAATTGCTTATTTTTTTAAATTATTTTCTTGACACGTTGTCTTCTTTTTTATATTGGAACGCTTTTTCTGTATAAGAAAAATTGGCCGTTGCTCGAGTAATGTCCAACTGTATATCATTAGTTAATGATTACCTTACCCTTTATTTATGCTGTTTGAATATGCTACCATTATCATTATTATTACATTATCATTTTTGAAACAGAATTATATAGAAGACGATAAATGAACAAGCAACGATCAAAAGGATCACAATGTTGAATATTGGAGTGCTTTATCATGCTCTAAGTCTTTACTTCAAACAACACAAAAAGGGACTTAACAAGATAAAACCATTAAACTAATTTGGGTTCTCGTCCACGTCGGTGTATCGGAAACGGAAAAGCCAAGCAGCAAAAGAGGCCTAAAACACTTAAATCTTATCAATAGTCTATGTCACCTACCAGACAACAATGCACAAGTACACTGATGCTGCAGCTCACTGTTTGAGAACATACATAGTCCATTTTGTGTTTGTACAATTTAAAAACATTTAGATCGACTGTTCTACATTATGCTAACAATCTAAATAAATTTAGATCGACTGTTCTATAACATAATATGAAAAAAGTGATTGGTGTTTATGAACAATGGAAGAAGAAAAGAAAACAAATCATAAACATGTAAATAAATAGAATGTCATCTGAATCTAGTGTCTCTTCACTAATGTTAAACATACATAAGCATATACATCTAAAATAAAGACTATAGATATTTAAAAGAATTTCATACTTTGATACTTATTACACGGCTCGAATCTCTCTCCTAGCCACACAGAACCTTAACTATGGACAGTGTGAACACAAACCTTGCATGCAGTGAATGGAACGTCTAAAGGCTGTATATTTATGTTCTATTTGTATGAATGAGATAAGGAAAAAAAAACACCAAAGTTTCTAAAACTTAACTGAATTGGAATTTTAGAATTCATGTAATATTTTCTGATCTTGCTCAAACTGCAATGAAGGTTAAGAATTTATGCAGAATATCATCCTGAATTCTGTTAACTTTGCCATTTGCCTCGCTCTGATTCTTAAGGGCTTTCTAGATGTTGTGTTGCTCCTCTAAGAATAACATGTTTAGCTCGTAATGCTTTTATTGTGAACCACATTTTTACGGCACTGTCCACTACACGTATATTCGTTTGACAGAGAAGTCCCTTTAAATAAATGAATACAAGTTAATGTTATTTTTTTATGACTTTTGATCATTTTGATAAGATAATACTTTAAATGTCCCATCCGAAAGTCTCTTTTAATTTTAATAAGGCGACGACAGACCTTGTACTTTTCACTTGAATCTGTAAATATGTGTATCATACTCCCTTCCGTCTAATGTAAACACGATAGATATTTATGTTTTCATTCTTTGGCCTGCTTTATGTAAACGTTTCTGGACAAAATCTATTAATGAATGTTTGTTGATTTAAAATCAATATATACTCCCCAAACTAGAATAAATAGAGATTAACCAAGTATGTATCCGTATCATTTATATAATATTTTTGGACTAAAACATAACATATTTTTCTTAATTATATGTTTATTTCATAAGTTGAGTATAGACCTTTTACTATTAGAAATAATGAATCTTTTGCCATTAAATTCAACAATGGCGCTTAGTCGGTAGTGTATATTGACAAATAAAGGACACTGAAAACGTATTGTTATACTATACTGCACTGTATATAACTTTGTTTCAGAACGACGCCAAATGTATTCGTCCATGACTAAACTTTCAAATAAGTTAACTTAGTGTAGCATCGTACATTCACCAGACAGGTTACTGAAACGTCAAACATTGAACCAATCACTTGCTTTCATTTGGACTAATTTGTCGAGCGCATCTTCAAATATGGAAGATGTTTCATACACATCCAAATGACGAGATTAACCATAGACATTATTAATTAAAGCTTCTGATATGACGTTTCGGTTTCTACATGTACACTACTGTGCAGAATTAAGTACACCGTGTTCGCGAACATTTCGCGAATTCCGTTGTACTTAATTCTGCACAGTAGTGTAGCTACTACCAGCAGTGGACAGGTTACCATGGGTGTTCCGATAAGAGAACATTATTTCTAATACGAATTCCGGTGTTTACCAATGCGTATCTAAGTATATCCCAAGAAAATTAATCACGTTTATATAGTTTCAATTCACATCCGTGTTTCGTATATAAAATTTAATGTAAAATTTGAAACATTTTTCATATTATAATGGTTATTCATAATTAGTTTTGTATCACCAGTGTAAGGCTTTTCCAGGCCGAAATAATCACCTCAAGTGTAATTGAAATACACTCTTTTTCATGACAGAATTTTTATTAAGTTTCTATGTAATGAAGAGGATTTAGAACTTTCTGTGTTCATCCAATTCCAAATAAAATCAATTTTGTTATAATGCCATAATAACATTTGTGATGGACGGCCTTCACACATTCTTCACACACAACATTTTTGAAAGCGCAACTACTAACTGATGAAAGCAACTTTGCCAAACTACATATCTAAATATTTAATAATTGAAATAATGTTTACAATTCAGCTGGATAAAAGATTTAAATAAATGTTGTGAACAATAAACAACCCCATTTCAGTTTGGATAAATCAAATCAATTAAAATTAACATTATAAAACTCATCATAAAACACTTTTTAAAAAAACGCAGACATTATGTTTATTATCGCATTACGTGTTGGTTTTATTTTGAATTGACAGGTTTTATACATTCTTGTCGACGTGTCATTTTTTGACGAATTATTTACTTTGAATCGTCGTTGTTACCATATGAATAATTATATGCATGTATATTAAACACTTGAAAGTATGCCATACGACTTCTGCCAAAGTGGCATATTGATAAGCTGCTTGAGTAATTATGTTGTGTATGTTATTTCTCTGAATGTGGATACTTTTGTTAAGAGTAGTTATTACGATGTGACTTTTATAACAAGGCCTGAGATGTCGATTCTTCTATGCCGGGAATATACATGTAGTGTATGCAACCATAACAGAAGTCGCATTATAATGATTATATCTTTTGAATGAGTCTGCTTATTGGTTGGCAATTGGATGCATGGGTCTTAACGATACATTGCAGCTGTCACCTACGGTATTTCGTATACCAATGCAGTAAGGAATGTATCTTGATTTTAGTCGGATGCATTGAATATTTCCTACATATTTTACATGTTTTATTTGGATCGCTTCCTTAAGCAAGTAAGTACACCTAATATGCGTTTACTTAGAGAATCATATTGGTAAGTTAATTTTATCTTCAATATAGACCACATGAAACATAAATTAATCGTATGTTAATAATGTTATGGACGTGGAATCTTCAGACAGCAAATCGTTCAGTAACTCTTCACTCTTTATTCCTAGATTTCGTTTATAATCTACACTTCGAAATTAATTAAACAAAACCCTAGTTTGTAAAATCAAATGCAGTGTTTTAGGATGGTTATTATAAATCGACTGATTTTATCACCTCAGACATAACAATTGCTTATTTTTAAAATTATTTTCTTGACACGTTGTCTTCTTTTTTTTTATATTGGAACGCTTTTTCTGTATAAGAAAAATTGGCCGTTGCTCGAGTAATGTCCAACTGTATATCATTAGTTAATGATTACCTTACCTTTTATTTATGCTGTTTGAATATGCTACCATTATCGTTATTATTACATTATCATTATTGAAACAGAATTATATAAAAAACGGTAAATGAACAAGCAACGATCAAAAGGATCACAATGTTGAATATGGGAGTGCTTTATCATGCTCTAAGTCTTTACTTCAAACAAAACAACAAGTGACTTAACAAGATAAAACCATAAACCTAATTTGGGTTCTCGTCCACGTCGGTGTATCGGAAACGGAAAAGCCAAGCAGCAAAAGAGGCCTAAAACACTTAAATCTTATCAATAGTCTATGTCACCTACCAGACAACAATGCACAAGTACACTGATGCTGCAGCTCACTGTTTGAGAACATACATAGTCCATTCTGTGTTTGTACAATGTAAATACATTTAGATCGACTGTTCTACATTAAGCTAACAATCTAAATAAATTTAGATCGACTGTTCTATAACGTAATATGAAAAAAGTGATTGGTGTTTATGAACAATGGAAGATGAAAAGAAAAAAATCATAAACATGTAAATAAATAGAATGTCATCTGAATCTAGTGTCTCTTCACTAATGTTAAACATACATAAGCACATACATCTAAAATAAAGACTATAGATTTTTAAAAGAATTTCATACTTTGATACTTATTACACGGTTCGAATCTCTCACCTAGCAACACAGAACCTTAACTATACACAGTGTGAACACAAACCCTGCATGCAGTGAATGGAACGTCTAAAGGCTGTATATTTATGTTCTTGTATGAATGAGATAAGCCAAAAACAACCCAAAGTTTCTCATATCTTAACAAGAAACTGAATTGGAATTTTAGACTTCATGTAACATTTTCTGATCTTGCTCAAACTACAATGAAGGTTAAGAATTTATGCAGAATATCATCCTGAATTCTGTTAACTTTGCTATTTGCCTCGCTCTGATGCTTAAGCGCTTTCTAGATGTTGTGTTGCTCCTCTAAGATTAACATGTTTAGCTCGTAATGCTTTTACTGTGAACCACATTTTTACAGCACTGTCCACTACACGTATGTTCGTTTGACAGAGTCCCTTTAAATAAATGAATACAAGTTAATGTTATTTTGTTATGACTTTTGATCATTTTGATAAGATAATACTTTAAATGTCCCATCCGAAAGTCTCTTTTAATTTTAATAAGGTGACGACAGACCTTGTACTTTTCACTTGAATCTGTAAATATGTGTATCATATACCCTTACGTCTAATGTAAACACGACAGATATTTATGTTTTCATTCATTGGCCTTCTTTATGTAAACGTTTCTGGACAAAATCTATTAATGAATGTTTGTTGATTTAAAATCAATATATACTCCCCAAACTAGAATAAATAGAGATTAACCAAGTATGTATCCGTATCATTTATATAATATTTTTGGACTAAAACATAACATATTTTTCTTAATTATATGTTTATTTCATAAGTTGAGTATAGACCTTTTACTATTATAAATAATGAATCTTTTGCCATTGAATTCAACAATGGCGCTTAGTCGGTAGTGTATATTGACAAATAAAGGACACTGAAAACGTATAGTTATACTGTACTGCACTGTATATAACTTTGTTACAGACCGACGCCACATGTATTCGTCCATGACTAAACTTTCAAATAAGTTAACTTAGTGTAGCATCGTACATTCACCAGACAGGTTACTGAAACGTCAAACATTGAACCAATCACTTGCTTTAATTTGGACTAATTTGTCGAGCGTCAACTTCAAATATGGAAGATGTTTCATACACATCCAAATGATGAGATTAATCATATACATTACTAATTAAATCTTCTGATATGACGTTTCGGTTACTACATGTACACTACTGTGCAGAATTAAGTACACCGTGTTCGCGAACATTTCGCGAATTCCGTTGTACTTAATTCTGCACAGTAGTGTAGCTACTACCAGCAGTGGACAGGTTACCATGGGTGTTCCGATAAGAGAACATTATTTCTAATACGAATTCCGGTGTTTACCAATGCGTATCTAAGTATATCCCAAGAAAATTAATCACGTTTATATAGTTTCAATTCACATCCGTGTTTCGTATATAAAATTTAATGTAAAATTTGAAACATTTTTCATATTATAATGGTTATTCATAATTAGTTTTGTATCACCAGTGTAAGGCTTTTCCAGGCCGAAATAATCACCTCAAGTGTAATTGAAATACACTCTTTTTCATGACAGAATTTTTATTAAGTTTCTTTGTAATGAAGAGGATTTAGAACTTTCTGTGTTCATCCAATTCCAAATAAAATCAATTTTGTTATAATGCCATAATAACATTTGTGATGGACGGCCTTCACATATTCTTCACACACAACATTTTTGAAAGCGCAACTACTAACTGATGAAAGCAACTTTGCCAAACTACATATCTAAATATTTAATAATTGAATGTTTACAATTCAGCTGGATAAAAGATTTAAATAAATGTTGTGAACAATAAACAACCCCATTTCAGTTTGGATAAATCAAATCAATTAAAATTAACATTATAAAACTCATCATAAAACACTTTTTAAAAAAAACGCAGACATTATGTTTATTATCGCATTACGTGTTGGTTTTATTTTGAATTGACAGGTTTTATACATTCTTGTCGACGTGTCATTTTTTGACGAATTATTTACTTTGAATCGTCGTTGTTACCATATGAATAATTATATGCATGTATATTAAACACTTGAAAGTATGCCATACGACTTCTGCCAAAGTGGCATATTGATAAGCTGCTTGAGTAATTATGTTGTGTATGTTATTTCTCTGAATGTGGATACTTTTGTTAAGAGTAGTTATTACGATGTGACTTTTATAACAAGGCCTGAGATGTCGATTCTTCTATGCCGGGAATATACATGTAGTGTATGCAACCATAACAGAAGTCGCATTATAATGATTATATCTTTTGAATGAGTCTGCTTATTGGTTGGCAATTGGATGCATGGGTCTTAACGATACATTGCAGCTGTCACCTACGGTATTTCGTATACCAATGCAGTAAGGAATGTATCTTGATTTTAGTCGGATGCATTGAATATTTCCTACATATTTTACATGTTTTATTTGGATCGCTTCCTTAAGCAAGTAAGTACACCTAATATGCGTTTACTTAGAGAATCATATTGGTAAGTTAATTTTATCTTCAATATAGACCACATGAAACATAAATTAATCGTATGTTAATGTTATGGACGTGGAATCTTCAGACAGCAAATCGTTCAGTAACTCTTCACTCTTTATTCCTAGATTTCGTTTATAATCTACACTTCGAAATTAATTAAACAAAACCCTAGTTTGTAAAATCAAATGCAGTGTTTTAGGATGGTTATTATAAATCGACTGATTTTATCACCTCAGACATAACAATTGCTTATTTTAAAAATTATTTTCTTGACACGTTGTCTTCTTTTTTTTTATATTGGAACGCTTTTTATGTAAAATAAATTGGCCGTTGCTCGAGTAATGTCCAACTGTATATCATTAGTTAATGATTACCTTACCTTTTATTTATGCTGTTTGAATATGCTACCATTATCGTTATTATTACATTATCATTATTGAAACAGAATTATATAAAAAACGGTAAATGAACAAGCAACGATCAAAAGGATCACAATGTTGAATATGGGAGTGCTTTATCATGCTCTAAGTCTTTACTTCAAACAAAACAACAAGTGACTTAACAAGATAAAACCATAAACCTAATTTGGGTTCTCGTCCACGTCGGTGTATCGGAAACGGAAAAGCCAAGCAGCAAAAGAGGCCTAAAACACTTAAATCTTATCAATAGTCTATGTCACCTACCAGACAACAATGCACAAGTACACTGATGCTGCAGCTCACTGTTTGAGAACATACATAGTCCATTCTGTGTTTGTACAATGTAAATACATTTAGATCGACTGTTCTACATTAAGCTAACAATCTAAATAAATTTAGATCGACTGTTCTATAACGTAATATGAAAAAAGTGATTGGTGTTTATGAACAATGGAAGATGAAAAGAAAAAAATCATAAACATGTAAATAAATAGAATGTCATCTGAATCTAGTGTCTCTTCACTAATGTTAAACATACATAAGCACATACATCTAAAATAAAGACTATAGATTTTTAAAAGAATTTCATACTTTGATACTTATTACACGGTTCGAATCTCTCACCTAGCAACACAGAACCTTAACTATACACAGTGTGAACACAAACCTTGCATGCAGTGAATGGAACGTCTAAAGGCTGTATATTTATGTTCTTGTATGAATGAGATAAGCCAAAAACAACCCAAAGTTTCTCATATCTTAACAAGAAACTGAATTGGAATTTTAGACTTCATGTAACATTTTCTGATCTTGCTCAAACTACAATGAAGGTTAAGAATTTATGCAGAATATCATCCTGAATTCTGTTAACTTTGCTATTTGCCTCGCTCTGATGCTTAAGCGCTTTCTAGATGTTGTGTTGCTCCTCTAAGATTAACATGTTTAGCTCGTAATGCTTTTACTGTGAACCACATTTTTACAGCACTGTCCACTACACGTATGTTCGTTTGACAGAGTCCCTTTAAATAAATGAATACAAGTTAATGTTATTTTGTTATGACTTTTGATCATTTTGATAAGATAATACTTTAAATGTCCCATCCGAAAGTCTCTTTTAATTTTAATAAGGTGACGACAGACCTTGTACTTTTCACTTGAATCTGTAAATATGTGTATCATATACCCTTACGTCTAATGTAAACACGACAGATATTTATGTTTTCATTCATTGGCCTTCTTTATGTAAACGTTTCTGGACAAAATCTATTAATGAATGTTTGTTGATTTAAAATCAATATATACTCCCCAAACTAGAATAAATAGAGATTAACCAAGTATGTATCCGTATCATTTATATAATATTTTTGGACTAAAACATAACATATTTTTCTTAATTATATGTTTATTTCATAAGTTGAGTATAGACCTTTTACTATTATAAATAATGAATCTTTTGCCATTGAATTCAACAATGGCGCTTAGTCGGTAGTGTATATTGACAAATAAAGGACACTGAAAACGTATAGTTATACTGTACTGCACTGTATATAACTTTGTTACAGACCGACGCCACATGTATTCGTCCATGACTAAACTTTCAAATAAGTTAACTTAGTGTAGCATCGTACATTCACCAGACAGGTTACTGAAACGTCAAACATTGAACCAATCACTTGCTTTAATTTGGACTAATTTGTCGAGCGTCAACTTCAAATATGGAAGATGTTTCATACACATCCAAATGATGAGATTAATCATATACATTACTAATTAAATCTTCTGATATGACGTTTCGGTTACTACATGTACACTACTGTGCAGAATTAAGTACACCGTGTTCGCGAACATTTCGCGAATTCCGGTGTACTTAATGCTGCACAGTAGTGTAGCTACTACCAGCAGTGGACAGGTTACCATGGATGTTCTGATAAGAGAACATTATTTCTAATACGAATTCCGGTGTTTACCAATGCGTATCTAAGTATATCCCAAGAAAATGAATCACGTTTATATACTTTAAATTCATATCCGTATTTCGTATATTAAATTTAATGTAAAATTTGAAACATTTTTCATATTATAATGGTTATTCATAATTAGTTTTGTATCACCAGTGTAAGGCTTTTCCAGGCCGAAATAATCACCTCAAGTGTAACTGAAATACACTCTTTTTCATGACAGAATTTTTATTAAGTTTCTATGTAATGAAGAGGATTTAGAACTTTCTGTGTTCATCCAATTCCAAATAAAATAAATTGTGTTATGCTGCCATAATACACATTTGTGATGGACGGCTTTCACACATTCTTCACACACAACATTTTTGAAAGCGCAACTACTAACTGATGAAAGCAACTTTGCCAAACTACATATCTAAATATTTAATAATTGAAAAAATGTTTACAATTCAGCTGGATAAAAGATTTAAATAAATATTGTGAACAATAAACAACCCTATTTCAGTTTGGATAAATCATATCAAATCAAATCAATTCAGCTGGATAAAAGATTTAAAGAAACGTTTTGGTAATGATAGTACCTGTGGCACATTAGGGTGACATTGATTTTGTCGCCCCAACGTAATTGTCGCCCTAATATCGTCCTGATAACTGGATGCGTCGCATTTCGACTTGTTTACAAGTCTTTTCAACAGTGTGGCGCATTTTCCCCTGTCACAGCATGTCTCTACCGGGTAACCATATGAAATATATATGATATAAAAAGACACACCTACAAGTATATGCATGCCTTTATGTATCATTTCCGTAAGTATTTATTACATTTTACCGCAAGTAACGGTTATTACATTTTACGTCAATGTTTATTACAATTTGCGTCTTACATTTTACGTCAAGATTTATTACAATTTACGTTGGTATTACAATTTACGTCAATTTTATTACAATTTGCTGAAAGTATTACAATTCACGTCGTAACAACCCCCATGTTTGCCTGTCACACTCTGAACACCATTGATCAACGCTCAATCTATGATAATGTTCATTTATATATAATGAAATGTTCCTACTGAATCGTATTGAACATTTATTACTTCAAATTTTATGTTCGTCATTATCACTACCCTAAATCGTCCATTTTAAAAACATTACCTTGTTATTTTTTTTCTCAAAAACGCCTTTTAAAATATCGTCATTCTGACGAATTAAAGTATAAAATTGTACATTATGTCACTAGCTATAAAGTATCTTTTGTTAAAGGTACATCCATTGTGTTGTTGGGGGTCAAATATGTCAAACGTTAAACATGGTCTTATTTTATCGAGAAGTACCAACTGTTACCGAAAACTACCATTTTGATGATACTCGACTTAGTATATTGACGATATAAAGGTAAAAGTATCGATTTCTGATCGAAAACCGGACAATGCACAGCGTGTGGCGCGCGCCAATGAGTCAAACGTAATTTTGGAATCTTATTTAAACCAGACAAAAAAACAAATTTGGGATGATAATGTTCAATAGGATATATAACTACTGTGCATGTAAATACAACGTGCACTTTCGGTTTCTGCACATGGATAATGATGTTACTCGATTTTAATTGGAAAATAGTAAGTATGATATATTTGGCGATTGGGGATGAATATGCAAGCTGAGTGAATTTGGTTGTATTGTAAACAGCACATATGGTGTGTTTGAACGTACTAAAGCCAAATAATTTTTTATGAAACACAATGGATGCACCTTTAACTTAATTTCAATAATTCGTGCAAAATGCAAAACATTTTGTCCTAAAAAAATGTTTGAAATAGCGATGTCAGCACTCCATCGTTGTTTGAGCACGTCTTAAAATAAAAGCATCATACCATGATGAATGACATTTTCAGTACTTCATAACAAAACATAAGCTTATCAAACACATTCAAATTCGACTATGTCCGGTGGTAGAGTTTTGTGTTAAATCTGGCAACGTATCTTTTTAACACCAGCTTATTTGCTTCGATCAACACTTGATAGATACTATATTAACTATTGGCAAATAGTACAATAGTGAATAGTGATATTTATCTTCTAATGTACAAGATAATTCGTGAGAACAACAGATACATTATATACACAACTTTGATTAATTGATAAATGCTCTCATGCAGTTGGTAGAACTTTTGAGAGTTTTACCATGTTTAAGATTATCTTACATTCATACTTTTATAAAATGATCAAGAGTGAATTACCTTTCAATTATCTAAAACCAAATAAGTACTTCTTGTCAAATGGAAACTACTTTCAGACAACATATGTAGAGCTCCGCTTTGATTCACTTCCGTGAATAAATGTGATTGTTCTGAACTAATATAACTGCATACCTTGTATAGGGTTTTCTTTGTATGTATACAGATTTATTCAATGGTTGGTTTTGAAGGATCGCCATTCAAGCCTGCAAAGTGTATATGGATCGGGCAAAACACGTGTGCCCGACCGATACACCAACACTTATATTACTGGCCTTCAACCGATAAAGTTGCCATATACTTGGATAATTGAATTGGCTGGGTTTCTTTGATGAATTATTCGCGTTGTTATTGTCTGCCATTGTGGCTCTCACGTTGCTGCCTGCCACTAGAATATATCACGTGGTTTATGACGTCATGTTTGTAAACAGATGGCATCTCCTTTAGTGTAGCTGCTGTGTCCGCTCTTTACAAAAGTACATCTGCCCTTAAAGAGCCATCACGGATGTTGATGAAAATATAAAAAAAATTTCCAAAAATCCATCTCCGTGAAATAAATACACTGAATTTTTCCCTAATTTTTCCAACTTAAAATAAGCCGAGAAATTGCATTAATTAGTAAAGGTGTTTTCCAGTCTAAATGTAGATCCAGTCTATTATTTTCAAGCGCAAAGCACTATGGTCTAGCTCACACACAGTAAACAAAGACACGAAAGAATAACAAAAAAATATGAGCAATGAAAGATATCGAAATATATTTTTTTTGGCGGTGATTTATTTACAATTTCTTTTAATTATGTATTTGCTACAGATATTGGAATAATTGTTTTACCCAACTAGGTATTTTTCTTGAATTTTATAATTAATGAGAGTAAAAATTTGTCATAATTTGCTGGTCTTATCTCAATAAAAAGAACATTAAACAGGAAATAATTTGTATATTCTCAGGACATTTAGAAACATTGTTTGCAAAGCAATCGTCACATTCAGTAATGTGTGACAAGGGTAACTTGCAAGAGAGACACGTGAAGATCGTGCAGCATATGGGTTGTTATGGCGATTTGCGCTAGAGACGAGCCTTCACGCTTCGGAAGCCTTGCTGTTTGTGTAGTACGTATTACGCAAAAAAGGGGATTCTGTTTATATACGTCAGATACCTTTAGCGCGCGCTAGTCGAAGTGGTACTTCTCTTTGAAACCAAATTGCACTACATTTTCGTGATATGAAAATTATTTAACATATGCCATGTTGTAGATAAAAGATTTCTCTGGCGAATGACGTTATAAGAATATTTTCCAAAAAATTGAAATACTAACATCCATGATGGCTCTTTAATTGAAGGAAATGTGTCGATTTTGATGAAAAACCCATCCAAATTTGAAAGAAACGCGTCCATTACAGGAAAAAATGCTTCTTTTCTTGAAACAAACGCAGCTGATATCGGAAAGAACAATATCCCGATCAGAAACGACATACGCGAATTCTCGGTCGAGGCCGGAAATGCACACATAAAAAAATGGCGTCTTATGTTTTTACTGACGATAGTCCGTACTTTATATGAATCGAAGTTAAAATAATATTGTTGAATGCGTCTAGGTATAAGGAACCAACGGGACTATAGGATATTGTCATGAAAATTAGTACTTACAGTGCTAATGTTAAAATAGTTCGCGATTCGCCGATTGTTTACATCGAAAACCGATGGTCACACTCTGAACTATTATTACTTAATTAAAGCACAAAGTACTTTCGTCCAAAAAAACCAACGATGCTCTTTAATTAAAGCCTTAAAGGGCAGTAGCACGTTTTTTCGCTCAAAGAAGTTGATGAAATGAATTTGAAAAAATCGTGTCACTATTAGTAAAACACCCTTATCTCTTCGGAAAATCGAGTTAAAAAATGAGTGTGCGTGGTTCGGTAAAGCGATGGGAATCGTTTTTGTAATTCTAAATAATAAAATGTGTTCACATTAAAATGGCCGCCATGCAATTTTACCCTCTAAAGTTAATATGAATGACATAAACTATCATTATAAATGGGAAATTTGAAAAAATAGAATTTGCAATAATTTGCTACAGCCCCTTTAAGCAAGAATTAACGCATCCTGCTCCATCAGTGTATTTGTACTTGCTACCCGACTACAATATTCTGATTCCATGAGCCTAATAATTCACGTTTTGATGTAGGTTTGTAATTCATCGCTAAATAGCATGTACTTTTTCAGTCAATGACATGTCATGAGTTTGAATGTCGATGATCGCTCGTCGGTCCTCTCATTCCAGTACTGCCGTTATTTCTGAATGCAAGTTCTCTCATTGGCTGGTTATTTATAGCCTTACGACAGCCATACGACAGTTATAGGACTCAGGGAACCATGGTATTGTAGTAGTTTAGTAGTTAGTTTCTTTTGCCTGTGAGTATAGAAAACATTGACATTTAACAGGTGAGGAGGGCTTTCAAACTCAGGTTAAACCTTATCTGTTCGGATTTGTAAAACACGAAATTAATAATTCCCGAATAGAAATGCAACGTTGTAGAATTATTTGATTTCTGAATGATTCATGACGACGACATTGATATTTGCATGTTTTCACTACATGCATAGAACAAATAACATCAAGTAACCAATGAATATATAATTGCTCCTTGAAGGCCACATACATTTGAACATACCTATAGGGAGAAATAGCATGCACAAGAATGGTATAGTTTGATGAATATTAGTCGAGAAATAAAGCGATATTTCCACGTTTATGATATGTCTACATGCCATAAAGTTGTTTTAATATGATTTTTACTGACCAATTAAATCTAACATATCAAATATACGAAATTATAGTTCGATGAATATTAGGTCTTTGATAGGCATTTAGAAGCGGCATACATAAGAACAGAACTATTTTCTGGATAACAAGTTCTTTAATGTGAAAATCGACGAATATTAGTCGAAAGGTAATTCCACGTTTATTATTTGTCTACATGATATAAAATTGTATTAATATAAATTTTACTGACGAATTAAATCTAACTTATGAACTATACGAAACTGTAGCGTGCTCTCGTGTACATAACTTACAGCAGTACGTAGACTAATAAAAAAGAATGACCATTTTAACCGTTGCAAAAGAATCAGGTATGTTCCGATATGATATGTTAGAGAAAGAGGCTGTTAAATATATATCTATAATTCTAAGTGTTGTATAGACTCATATATAATATATGAGTCTATACATGTTCATATCCTAGATTATACAATTAATTACATAACATGCTCATTGTGAATATAAGCAATTACGATTACATACACGTTTTTGATAAAATATTGCCTTGATCATCGCTTAATTATGATAATAAACTACCTTTTCTTATAACGATACACACATACAAATACAACTTTATAGTTTGTTTACCGATCCAATACTTCATTGAAATAAAAATGTTTAAACCATACACCAAAGTTAACATAAGCATCCACTTCCCATAAACTAATTTATTATTCGTAATACATGAACTATATCAACTGAACTTGAATTAAAGTAAACTACTGTATTTTCAAAATGAGTTCATTAATTACATGCATTTGATCGTGTTTTAGTATATTCACAAACATATTTTGCTTCATTTGTAAACGTTGACAAATTGAAAAATCATTCACATATAGAATGGAAACCACTGATAAGTACAATTTCAAGGTAATCATCAACATATTTTACTTATCAGGTATTTTACTTATCCAAACTTGTGAAAACCTGCAGATGATAACCATAATAGATGTATAAATCGTTTATAAAACCATATACATGTACATGCATTTGTATACATCACATAAGATGTATATATAAGTATAAGATAGCAGTTGTATCGAATGAGATTTTTCATTTGTACATTTATGAAGTAATATATATTATATCATCCTGTCAATTATTCTATAGCATGTCCCAGTCAAATACAAATGTATGACAGTTCTAAAATAGCTACCCTGAGAGATTGTCTCTTAGCAAAACATATCTTAGTGTCCTTCTCTAACATTGCTACTGTGTCCATTGTGACATAGCTACTTGGTTTCATCACAAACACTCTCTGGCTACTTAAAACAATGAGCCTGATGTCAGTGTATTGTCAACTGTTTAAAACAGCGAGCTGCAATTACGATGTTTACTTAACAAGTGATTGACACGTGCCAGCGTCTCTCATGTCTGATCATTTTGTGATTGGTATTTTAGTTATCCGGTTTCATTTGTTTTCACGTTTTGCTTCTGTTTTCTTTTCAGTCCAAAAGCATAAGTTATTTGCTTCATAAAGATCCACAGAAGTCAAGAGGTGAATGACAATAAGAGAAAACAACGTTGAAAATGAAGAATAGAGATTGAAAATGAAGAATAAGAGAGCCATATTTCATTGCAAGAAGATGACATTATTGTTGTATGCCATCTGCTGTATATTGCTAAGTCTCAACAGTTATCTGGTGTTCAGAGTAACACTGTCATTGTCTTCTTGCCAATTGCTAAATGACTTTGGATTGCCACAGGTCGATCAAACTAGAAAGTTAAGGGACATTCATTACAGAAGAGGTTCCACTCCTCGAGATACAGACAGAGACACTGATTCTTTTGAAATACAAAATGCTACCAGAGCTTTTGTTGAGGTTAAAAAGACGTCAACATATAGTGATACAGAATTGGATAGGTTTTTATTGGTGTTGTGCAAACTCAATAATGACTCATTTCCCTTTACTAAACTGTCAGAGGTTTCGTATGAGACTATTTTGCGAAGATTTCAGGTGAAAAGAGGAACTGGTCTTAAGCTGTATATGCCTAAAGACAGGTAAGCATCTATTGGTAACATTGGTAGGGAGGGATCTTAGTATCTTAGTCGACATAGCTTCCGATTTTCGAAAGGAATGGACGTTTTAAATATCATCCTTGTTTTGATAGGAACTACGAAAGAACACATTTCAAATCATTCATTAATCGATTAATTCGTATATATGATGGTATTCTTAAATATATATTATGTAGATATTTTCATTTTATAAAACAAAAACATATATATTAAAGTCTAATAGTCTAAAAAGAACAGAATTATTTGGCTAATGCAAATCTTTGGATACATTTGGAAGCAGTCTAATTGCAATGTATGAACGTATGTATTATATACATCAACAGGATGAAGAACTGGGAGCTGTTCCAGCTGGGTATCAACAAGAACAGCTTGTACACTCCTGATGATGAGTACATAGAGGATCTGATCACCGATCTCGAGACTCTTCCTATTGTTGACATTGGTAGGTTTTAATTTGTAAGTTTGTGTAGTTATGGGTCTGGGCATACCTATATTCATACCGCCCAATTTGTTTCCAATCGACCCTGTTGTTACCCTAGGCATGTAACGACACAGTTGTCCTGCATTGGCCAGAAATCTAAGCAGTATCCTCTAACAGTCCTCGTGGTGTCCCCTTATTTCAGGGTTAGCATCTGTATCCTCCTAGTTGTTGCTTAATAACTCCTGGGTGAGACTTAAGGGGGTTTATGTCGTGGCAGCCCTTCTGTCCGTCCTTCCGTCCCGAAAAGGGTACTTGTGTTCTGAAATCAACTTCTCCGATATTTTTGGACCAAACTTTCTGAGACTTTACACAAGCTTTGGACATACATCAGTGATACGCATGTGCCTTTTTTGGGACCGATCGGATTAATATTTTCAGAGCTATGGCCCTTGACTTAGAACGCTCAGCTTTCCAATTTCACACTGGCAGTCACTTTTAATTTGTCAGCATCTGAACATGTTATGTTTCCAATGTCACACACTGAAGTTATAAGCTTTGACCATGTGACCTTGACCTTGATGAAGGATCCATTTTGTGAGAAACTTATTTTTGATTGATTGGTGATATGCCTTCGATACTTGACATGTTGATAACGAGATTACAACTACAACACTTATTACTATAATTGTCCATCAAGGATGCGTTATTAACAACAAGATCAATAACTTGTCATTGTAAGTGTTCTCATTGTTCTCTTAGCTTGTGTCTGGTATATAAAAAAATACCATGCTACATGTACACTGTCTAATGGATGAATGCTTTCAAACAAACCCTTTCATTCAGAACCAATGGATGCAGGGACACAACTCAAGTTGATAGCAACATTCAGCGATGGAGGACAGGCGCTCATAAAATTACAGAGGTATGTTTGTAAGATCAATGATCAAGAGTGATATTGCATCTGGTTTGTATTTGGGGTGATTGTAATAATCAGGGAGTATATACATGCATGATGCAGGTATTATTCAAATTAAACTCTCATATACATTTATCACAGTCGATTATTTTTTTTATCAAGAGTGTTTTTACAAGGTACACGTCTAAAGTTTAGAAATCAAAGTTTCCATTGTTTTACACAGATTCCCCAAAGTTTATGAGACACCACCGGACCGGTTCTACTGGGATGATTTTGAATTTCACTGGGCTGAGATAGCCGCTTTCCATCTAGATAGGTAATTACGTAGCTTTAGTTATTTCATCATCATTTTCAAATCAAGTATAAAGGCCCTTCGGCCCAAAATAGGAGATAGACAAGATAGAAGCTTACACAATTTGAAGAGGTACATAACTTGAAATTACTCAATGATTCATTTAGCTTTTACACCTCAAGTTATGTGTGTAAAAACGGTTTAGAATGGTTAATTTTTTTCAGCTTAGATTTGATTGTTAGTAAGAATAGTTGTTAAAACATGGATGTTTCCATGTACATTTCTCTTGTCTCGTAAAATGGACAGATAGCAAGAAAATTAAGCTCATCTTCTATTTCATTATTACAAACAAGGCAGCTCTAATAATCTAATATAAAATACTCTCATTCAGATGGTAGACATCTGCCTCATTCCATTTGACATTCATAAATAATTGTATCCTTCCTCCTGAGGGGGTCTGGGGTTCCACATACATACACTGTCACGCAGACCATATATATTGACTAATGTAATGCATCTTTAACTGCTGTTCTGTACTGTAAAAAAAGACATTCTCAAAATTTCATGAATACCAAAAGTTTAGATTATAATTTGACACGTCTCCTTCTTGGGTCCTCCAGTTGCAGGTCGGCTCATCACATCACGCCATGCTGACAATTATTGAATTAACTGATTGAATTTCAAAGATAGACATCATGCACGCAACCTAATACAGATCCATAACCTCTTACCTTCAATGCATGGTACAAACAGCTCAGGTTATGACTTTGAAATGAATTTCCTTTGCAGAGTTCTTGGGTTCCACAGAGTTCCTCCAGTTGCAGGAAGAGTCCTCAACATGACCAGGGACATTCGGCGTTTTGCTGACGAGGATCTTGAGGAAACGTTCTTCATTTCCCCAGGTAACTGCAGCTGCTGAACATGTTACATGTGTTTTTGAGCGGGATATTCTGTGAAAATACGTCATTATTGAAACTTTATATTTTTGATATATTGTTGATATAGCTGAAATAATTATATATGACATAACATATTACATGAATCTTTGAGTTTGGTTCGCATGGAAAGCAAATATGTTCCAGTTTAATAAGCAGTCCTGACTACAAGCGAACTTTTTAAAACCGTCAAAATACACATTATCCTTAAACAGAACAGCCATAATTTGACAAAAGCTCCAGAATAAAACATGATGACGTCGCAAATATTATAAGTCTATAAGTAACTTATTTTACATAGCATTTCAGGTGATATATATACCTGAAATGCTGTGTATGCTGGAAACCTGGATTAACAAATTTGAATTTTGAATTTTATTTAGAAATGTGAGGTTTTGTTAATACTCTGATTACTTAAGTTCACAAACTTAGCGAGAGGGAACATGCCAAAATTTAGAAAATTTTAAAATCTCTGCGACCAAACTGTTCAAACACTATATGTGCTTGTCAACAGGGTTTTTATTCTTTACAACCTAATTATTATTAGCCAAGGCAGAATGGTCATGATGCCTACTTGCTATAGAAAAATGGATTGCAGATCCCTATAGGGAACTGAAACCAAATTCCCCAAAATACGAGATATCATGTACATATTTCTGTCCTGTCTGTCATCACTTCTATTCTGATTACTTTGTATGATCAGTTTCTATTACTGCAGATACTTTCCAGTCATCATCATTCGGACCCCTCAGCTACTCTAAGGCCGAACTATCTTATAATAGGGTCGACTTTTAGGGTCGAGCAGAGATCAAGACCATCGCAAGACCGTACTATTCCTTGGAATAATTAAAAACAAATACAGCATAATATATTATGCCTGTGTTTTTTTACAGCAGGAAACCTTTGTTTCTTTGGTTCTTGCCAAGACTACTGTGATACTCTTAATGCTTTCTGTGGCAATGGTGACCTGATTGAGGCATCGGTGGCAACACTGCTCCCTTCCGAGGATGATGCTGATAGAAAGACATGGAAAAACCCGTGGGTGAGGACCTACCATTATTACCGGAAGGCTTATTGGGAGACATATGATGATATCTGTGACAAGATCAGGATTCGACCCCCATACAACAGTGGTAGGAGGCTGCTTGACATCATGGATATGACCATCTTTGATTTCATAGCAGGTGAGGTCAAACAAAATTGATTGAAAGGACTACTTAAATGAGTTTAAGTGATGTCTTTAACACAGTTATCATTATTGTGACATAGTCGCGGAAAGGTTGCGTTTGTCTCAAGGATTTCCCGCCTTCAACTTGTTTGTATCTCTTACTGTACAGCTCTTGTCAGAAGTGTCCATACATTTTGTAATTGGTTCGTCTTGTTTTCATAGGTCTATATCTGTCATTAGTCATTTGAAAATCTGGATAGATAATCTGGACCTGCTTAGACCTTAAAAGCTGCTAAAGTTTAGGTAACAGAGAAGTTCACACACAATATGATCAACGGCATAGCATATATCAATCTGTTTCATTGTGCTGTTTTACTTATATGAAGAGACAGACTCATCAACAGTGAATTGTTCGGAAACAATGCTAACGTCCTCATCCTATACAATGATGTTATATATACATTTCAGGAAATATGGACAGGCATCATTACGAGACGTTTTACCAGTTTAACAACGATACCGCCCTGTTGCACTTAGATAATGGTGAAGGGTAAGAACAAACATTACATACAAGAAGAATGAATCCAAAGAACTCAATAGAGAGAATTAGATTGGATTAGATTAGAACTACCAAGTAAAAGAAATGATACTTACGTATTTGCAATATAGTATGAATGAAACATCTCTAGATACCAATTAAAACAAATTTCAGTAAATGTGTTTTCATGTATCTGAAAAACACATTTTAAAAATCTTAACTGTTTAAGATAGGAGTGTGACACACGACCTTTCTGACTTGCTTTTTTCATGTCCAACAGCTATGATGCGTCACCGAAATGATGGCCAAGAAAGGGCATTATGGCAACAACATCTTTTATTAATTTACTTTCCATGGTTATCAGTTTCAACTTAATTTCTTCCTGAAAGTGATTTCAGCACCCGATGTGTGTTTTATCACAATGAATGAAAAGGTGTATACATCTTCACAAAATATGCTTATGAAAGACGTTAGTCTGTTTTCACCAAAAAAAAGGAGTTTGTTTGGTAGTTCTTGTCAATATGGGTATTGACAGGTATAATCTGGTTACATTTTGAATAGGATCTGGAGTGCTGAAGGCTCATTTAGCACAGTCATTGGCAAACTGCGGTTTGTCTGTTTTCAAGTTACTTTCTTAATGTTTCCAGTTTTGGCAAGTCCTACCGCGATGAGATGTCGATTCTGGCCCCAGTGAAGCACTGCTGTTTGATCCGACACAGCACCTTCATCAAGTTGGTCAAACTGTACAAAGGACCAGATAACCTCAGCGAGGTGTTGAGGAGAGTGATGAGTGGAAGTGCAATCAACCCTGTACTCACTGACCCCATGTTGGACGCTCTGGACAGACGAGTGATGAAGGTTCTGCAACTGGTCATGGACTGTGTCAAGAGACGAGGTCAACCCTACAAGTCTGTTATAGTGGACGATCATATATAGAGACGAGGTCAACCCTACACGTGTGTTATAGTGGACGATCATATATAGAGACGAGGTCAACCCTACACGTGTGTTATAGTGGACGACCATATATACAGACGAGGTCAACCCTACACGTCTGTTATAGTGGACGACCATATATAGAGACGAGGTCAACCCTACAAGTCTGTTATAGTGGACGTTCATATATAGAGACGAGGTCAACCCTACACGTCTGTTATAGTGGACGATCATATATAGAGACGAGGTCAACCCGTCAGGTCTGTTATAGTGGACGATCATATATAGAGACGAGGTCAACCCGTCAGGTCTGTTATAGTGGACGATCATATATAGAGACGAGGTCAACCCTACAAGTCTGTTATAGTGGACGATCTATATAGAGACGAGGTCAACCCGTCAGGTCTGTTATAGTGGGCGATCATATATAGAAACGTTAAGGAGTTAACAAGTTCATGAATTACATGAATTTCAGCTGATGGATAGGAGCATAACCCGGAGAAGCAAAATAATAGACTGTATCAAGAGTCGAAGTTAACCTATAACGAAATAGATAAGTTCATGAGTAGCAGCTGGAGGAACTCAGCACAGGACTTGAGCATTGTCAGGACTGTCTCAAGAGAAGGAGTAAGCGATAAATCAAAAACCACACAGAAATGTTTGCTGTAGCTGAGGTCAATGGCCTAATCTGGCAGAAGAATTATCACCAAAAAACTGCCGACTGAATTAAGAGACCTGGTCATCCCAATACATGTTTATCAAAGTGGACTATCATCAATGATTTTGAGGGACTGAGTGGACGGTTGTCGGAATAGGTTAAAATATTTGGAGAAATTAATTTGAAGTGTACAGCACCCATCAACCATTTGTAAAGCAGGAAAGGAGTAAAGGACCAGACCCAACGTCTGTCTTGGACATGTGCATGGGGTCAACGAGATGCAAGGATATCATGATACTGAAAGCTGATCAATAGTGATGTAACGTAATAATTCGGATGAAAACATGATTTAGACCCTAAGCCTTGTGAATAGCCTTAAAGGATGGATGAAATGACATATGGTCCAAATCGGATTCATTAAAATGGGATGTCAATTTGACAATTGCTCGATTTTAAATTTCTGAAATCGGTCCATAAATTACTTATATACGGCTTTTTAAAAAACAGCCTGATTTAGCCCCGGCGACCAGAATGAAAGTCTGCAGGGGTGTGACCCGTGAAGGGATGACTTCTGTGACGTATGTGGAGGAATTTGATTTTCAGCGATAGTCACAATTCAACGTAATTTCGCAACATTTTGATTGTTAATTTCACAAAGATATCTTCAATAAACCAACTTAAATTTCCCATATATCGAATGTTTAGATATCCAACTAGGTAATTCCGCAGATGACAATTACACAATTATTACATAAACATGTATTTTTGGCGATGTAATACACCTCATAAATTCATTTAGCGGCAGTGATAATTATCATTAATTAATTAACGAGACATCGGCGGAGAAGCTATCTAGCCGCCCCGTCTATCGCTTATCACAGTCACGCCTCAGTGAGCATTTTCAAAAGGTTTCGCCGAACAAATTGCGATAGTGTTAAAATGGGTGAATTAAAATCGTCTTAATTATCAATTGCAAGTGTATATTGTCTCGATTTTATGCTCAATTGATTCCGATATACAATATACGTAGAGGTAATCATCTGTCATTCTTGAGAAAAATGCATTTCATCTATCCTTTAATATATAAACTGAACGCCAAAAGAAATGTTACACCTCTTTGGTTAATTTTCCAACCATTTTTACAATTTTCCCATTGATCGGAAATAGGACAATTGACCCAACCCATGAAGAACTGGCGCAAAACACTAAACTGATGGAGCGTTACAAACTTACAACACACTTTTTATGATATTCAAATCCAAAGAGGTGTAAAATTTCTTTTGGCATTCAGTTTATAATAGATGACACACATTTATTTTCCAAAGGTCTGTGATCGTGACGTAAATTAAAGAATGCATTGAAGTAAATACAAACCAGGTCTCCAATAGAACCCGGGTCTTACATGTTTTGCGTAATAAGTTTGGAGACTTTGTGAAACCAGAAGGCCAGTATTTATATGTGTTGATGTGTTCTTCAATCTGAATACTAAGTAACTTGTATTTTGAACTTTATTATGTTATTTTTTGCACAATACTTCTGAAGTTTTTCACTGTATACCCACGCATTACTATATTTGGTCCTAAAGGAACTTGCAGTTTAAACGATGAGGTTTGATCCTTTTTGTCAAAGTTGCTGTTCTTGTGTTCATTTTTAAAAAATTAATTGAGTGAATAAAAGTTTCCAATACACCTTGGAATTTCTAGGTTTTCTTTGAATTACGAGAAGAAATTGCCATCTTTGTGGCATATGGGTTTGTTGTTCAGTTATATTCGGTAAATATTACATTGATATCCATGCATTTATATAACCATTTAATCATGCAATGATCAGTTATACAGAGAGGAAATATTGGTATGACCGTGCGAAATTCAGGTTAACAGGTCCATGATAACAAACATCCGTCTTGTAGAGTTATGTACAGAAATATCTCTCATCAACTGTAAAATGATGGGATCAATAAAAGTGTGAGATCAATCCCCGTCCATGCATAAACACAAACATTTTCAGCTGAATTTAAAAATAAATGACATAATCGTAGGGGTAATTTTAGTAGTAATTGTCCAATGTCACTCCTAGAAGATATTTCATCGTCAATTCAGTTCTGAAAAAATATAACCCAGGCCTTCTATAGAACCCGGGCCTTGAATAGAATGCAGGGGGTAAAGGGGTGCTCAACGAAATTACCGGGTTCTATTATCAGAACTATGGTATGCATAATTTGTTAATTCTGATAAATAGAACAATTGACATTTCTCGTCAAATACCATCTTTTGTCGTGAAGTAGAAATCATACATTTACACTCGTTCAGATCTGGGCTTACTGCTGGCCAGGATAAAGTTGTCACTGTGTTGGCTCGCATGTAACCGACAACGGCGGTGAGGCCGAGCCTTGTCGTCCATATACTGTGGTCTTGTAGCAAGTGGATGGTAATGAAATGAGGAAAAGCACGTCCCGGATGTATTGAGCTCCTGTTAAGAGCCACCTCCATACGCAACAGTTGGCTGGATGTTCCTGGGGGTATAAGCTGTATTCATCTGCCTCCAACCACGTGCACGCCCATCAGTAATATGGAGCAAGAATCGACTCTCGTCAGAGCTATGGATTTTCCGCCAGGTCCTCAGATTCCAGTGCACGTTTATGATGGTCTCTCAACAAGGGACGTTTAATTACCCTTCTTACCTTTAGTCCTGCCGATTTGAGGGGATTTCTGACTGTTCTGGTGCTATTGTTTCGATTTGGTAACCATAGACGTTTCAGCTGAGGACTTGTCAGGAAGGGTTCTCGTAGTACATATCGAAGAAGGTGCCGGTCCTCTCGAGGTGTAGTGACAATAGGTCTTCCAGACCTTGGACGGTCCATTGCACTTCCTGTCTGCGACTAAACGACTAACAGTGTAATGGTAGTCCAAATTGCGTCCTATCGCTTTAAAGGACATTCCTGCAGAGTGCATACCAATAACTTGATTTTTGAGATCCATTGACAATCGTCTTCGTGCCATGTTCAATAAATATGCTTGAATGACTATGGAAAGCAACGTTACATACCGCCAAATGCAGTTGGGCAATACTGCTTTTTGTGCCGTTGCCTCCCCTAATTTCTCTGTCGGCACAATTCCTTTGCTGAGCACTCTGTTGTATCTCCTGCATGAAGGAGCCGATCCCAGATTTTCGATCGGAGGAGGTGGATTAAACAAATAATGGAGAATGTATGAGGAGCAGTGAATTCGTGAAAAGGATCAGCGAGGACCAAAGAGGCGAGTTTATTATTTTTACGAATTCGCTGCTTTGAATACATACTCCATCTCACAAAACATAAAATCGTTTATGCAATGCAATGTAATTGATAAAACACACTCTGGATGGTGACACATGCTCTTATGACTCTATTCGTGTTCTCCACGTGCGCTTCACACTTTATCCTTCTCGGGTTCTTACTAACAAAGAAGCCCTGCATAGCTGATTGGATAAAGGTGATATACGAATACCTAAAATGGATGGTGATCAAATATTTCTCCAACACAACACAGGTCCATCATCAATGCACATTTATAAACCTCTACTGTGCACCATATAAACCTTAAGCTTTCTCAACAAAAACTTGTTCAACTATTTAAAACAATCATTACGGTTTGATAACACTGTTTCATTTGATGTCTCCACATCGAGACATAAAGCAGTATTGTTTGTTCGATCCTATGTGAGAAGATGCCTTTTGTCCCTTCAAGTGACAAAACGTTCCGTAACACTTTGTTCTCGTTTAATATAATTATGTAAGTACATTTTGCATAATATTTTCAGCAGATCTTTAAACAACATCGTAGACTGGTATTTCATAGCAAACGTCGTTTCAACTGTAATATAAATAATATAAATATAATATAAATCTGTATAATATATAACTATATAATTTATTTCACATTACACATCTTGTCTATATCAAGCATGACCTTTAACAGTAAAACAAATACCAATTTAACCTTTTTGAATAGAAGTATAGATGAGTTTTATTCGTTTGCAAATAAAGATAAATATCTTATTATATCTATTAATATCCGTTTTTAACGAATATTACTTAAATAAGTAATATTTAAGCCAAAAACTTTAAAGCATTTTGATTTCCTTTTTTTATTGTCATGAATATTTTCAAAACAATAAGTAAAGAAACAGCATTTTCAGTAAGGATTCAGAAAATAAATCACCATATGGAATGTTGATTTAAATATATGTACATGGTAGACGGATGTCATTGTATGGATTATCACAGGTTTTTGCCATTGCATTCATAACCAACACTGCACAGATCTAAGGGCCCATAGATATACAGCTTCAATATGATCATACACTGCTTTACATCAACACACTCTAATGGTTGATGGTCGTTCATCCAAACAATATTAATTTGCCGACGTCCAATCATAATTGAGCAATGAGGTAGCTAGTTTAACTGTGGTTCACATATATTTTCATTGATGTCAAACGACACCTTTCCTTATTAATCGAACATATACTGCTTACATACATTGTAACAATTAAATTGTTTCTGTATTTTTTCTCGTGAAGCGTTTTGTAGCTGAAGAGACAACCTTCCTTCTGTTGTAGGTCAACGTATTATATATGTATATCGATAATTCATACAGTTGCCCTATACTTTCATTCCTGTCAATGCTATATGCTTAAAACCCGATTATTTTTAGTTATATCTCATCGTTCACACATGATGATCCAGTACGAATGTAATGGTGACAACCTCTTTGATGACCAAAGATGGGCATGATATAAATCATTTGGACAGATACACCTAATTAGCTAAATCAAGTCCTCCAAATGACTGAAGCTATTCCAAACACCGTCCACTCCATCCCTCATTTATGATAGTCCACTATGACAAACACGTGTTGGCATGACCTGGTCGATCTTTATTCAGTCCGCGGTTGTATTGGAGTAAATGCATTAGTTGTAAGTTCATTCTTTAATTTACGACACGATCACAGGCTTAGGGTAAATAAATATGTGTCATTTTTTAAATATATAATAAGGCTATTCACAAGGCTGAAGGTCTCCAGTATAAATCATGTTTTCATCCGAATTATTACGTTACATCACTATTGATCAGCTTACAGTATTATGATATCCTTGCATCTACTTTCCTGCTTAGCACATGGTTGATAGGTTCCATAAACTTCAGGCCTGATAGGCTAAAACGAATTTCTCCAAATATTTTAACCTATTCCGACCACCGTCCACTCCATCCCTCAAAACATTGATGATAGTCCACTTTGAAAAACATGTATTGGGATGATCAGGTCCCTTAGTTCAGTCGGCGGTTTTGCCACTGCATGATACTTCTTCTGCCGGATTAGGTCATTGCCCTCAGTTGCAGCAAACATTCCTGTACGTTTTATAATTTATCGCTGACACCTTCTCTTGAGACAGTCATGACAATGCTCCAGTCCTGTGCTGAGTTCCTTCAGCTGCTACTCATGTAAACAGAAAGTTCTAAACTACCCTCATCTTTATCTGTTCCAACAATAGGTAAACAGAAAGTTCTAAACTATCCTCATCTTTTTCTGTTCCAACAAAAGGTAAACAGAAAGTTCTAAACTACCCTCATCAGTATCTGTTCCAACAATAGGTAAACAGAAAGTTCTAAACTACCCTCATCTTTATCTGTTCCAACAATAGGTAAACAGAAAGTTCTAAACTACCCTCATCAGTATCTGTTCCAACAATAGGTAAACAGCAAGTTCTAAACTACCCTCATCTTTATCTGTTCCAACAATAGGTAAACAGAAAGTTCTAAACTACCCTCATCAGTATCTGTTCCAACAATAGGTAAACAGAAAGTTCTAAACTACCCTCATCTTTATCTGTTCCAACAATAGGTAAACAGAAAGTTCTAAACTACCCTCATCTTTATCTGTTCCAACAATAGGTAAACAGAAAGTTCTAAACTACCCTCATCTTTATCTGTTCCAACAATAGGTAAACAGAAAGTTCTAAACTACCCTCATCAGTATCTGTTCCAACAATAGGTAAACAGAAAGTTCTAAACTACCCTCATCATTATCTGATGGACTTTTATTGTATATTTTTCTTTGGAAAAAACCATCATTATAACGTGTGCAAAAGGAGTCCAATGACAAATTCACGAATACCAGATTGCATTTTGCATCGATAACATTCTGTATTATTTGATTGTAGATGTTATCCTTGATGTGAACAATTGATATCAGTACCCGGTGGTTTTAGATATTCTTTAAGGCTCCATGGGAAAGTTAAATGTTTCTAATGCACCTTTTTTTAACAAAATTGATGAGGGTAGTTTAGAACTTTCTGTTTACCTATTGTTGGAACAGATAATGATGAGGGTAGTTTAGAACTTTCTGTTTACCTATTGTTGGAACAGATAATGATGAGGGTAGTTTATAACTTTCTGTTTACCTATTGTTGGAACAGATAAAGATGAGGGTAGTTTATAACTTTCTGTTTACCTATTGTTGGAACAGATAATGATGAGGGTAGTTTAGAACCCACTGTTTACCTATTGTTGGAACAGATACTGATGAGGGTAGTTTAGAACGTTCTGTTTACCTATTGTTGGAACAGATACTGATGAGGGTAGTTTAGAACTTCCTGTTTACCTATTGTTGGAACAGATACTGATGAGGGTAGTTTAGAACTTTCTGTTTACCTATTGTTGGAACAGATAAAGATGCGGGTAGTTTAGAACTTTCTGTTTACCTATTGTTGGAACAGATAATGATGAGGGTAGTTTAGAACTTTCTGTTTACCTATTGTTGGAACAGATAATGATGAGGGTAGTTTAGAACTTTCTGTTTACCTATTGTTGGAACAGATACTGATGAGGGTAGTTTAGAACTTTCTGTTTACCTATTGTTGGAACAGATAAAGATGAGGGTAGTTTAGAACTTTCTGTTTACCTATTGTTGGAACAGATAAAGATGAGGGTAGTTTAGAACTTTCTGTTTACCTATTGTTGGAACAGATAAAGATGAGGGTAGTTTAGAACTTTCTGTTTACCTATTGTTGGAACAGATACTGATGAGGGTAGTTTAGAACTTTCTGTTTACCTATTGTTGGAACAGATAAAGATGAGGGTAGTTTAGAACTTTCTGTTTACCTATTGTTGGAACAGATACTGATGAGGGTAGTTTAGAACTTTCTGTTTACCTATTGTTGGAACAGATAAAGATGAGGGTAGTTTAGAACTTTCTGTTTACCTATTGTTGGAACAGATACTGATGAGGGTAGTTTAGAACTTTCTGTTTACCTTTTGTTGGAACAGAAAAAGATGAGGATAGTTTAGAACTTTCTGTTTACCTATTGTTGGAACAGATAAAGATGAGGGTAGTTTAGAACTTTCTGTTTACCTATTGTTGGAACAGATACTGATGAGGGTTGTTTAGAACTTTCTGTTTACCTATTGTTGGAACAGATACTGATGAGGGTAGTTTAGAACTTTCTGTTTACCTATTGTTGGAACAGATACTGATGAGGGTAGTTTAGAACTTTCTGTTTACCTATTGTTGGAACAGATACTGATGAGGGTAGTTTAGAACTTTCTGTTTACCTATTGTTGGAACAGATAATGATGAGGGTAGTTTAGAACTTTCTATTTACCTATTGTTGGAATAGATAAAGATGAGGGTAGTTTAGAACTTTCTGTTTACCTATTGTTGGAACAGATAATGATGAGGGAGGAGTACATTTAATTTTTCTTCACCAGAATATAGTGCTAGAAATATATAAAACGGAAGCCTACTCATTCCTACAGATCAATATTTTGGTGGACAAATAAATTTTAGCAAAACTGATATGTCAAATTCATCATAATTCATTTTTGTACACAGACACGCCATTTCCCGAGAAACTTTTACTTTTTAAATTTAATAGTTAGTCTAAAAAGGCCACGCATGTATCAGGGATAAGTGTGAAAACAAGAACTAGGCCTCGTTTCTCAACACCAACGTGTTAGTTACCGTTTTGTACTAATAAGGCGTCTAAACGAGTCCTTCAGCATGTCCTTTTCTCGTGGAGTTCACGTTTACAAGCGCAAATGAGAAAATCTTATGAGGAAAGGTTTATTTCCCTATTTTCCCTTTTAATTTGTTTTAGTTTTTTTATCAATTACATTTAATGTATGTCCACTACTGATACAATGTCTCCACATTTACAACTAAATTTAACGCTAGTTTCTATAAGAATTACATGTTGAAAACACACCATCGAGCCAACAACGGTATCGACATTAATTCGCAACAAAAAGAAAGGTATGTTTGGAGATTTTACTACTGCTTCCAATGTGTTGCTGTTGCCTTCCGTACCTTCTCTTCTGTCGACACAATTCCTTTGATTAGCACCTTGCTTTGTACACGTACATGTAGGGGCGGATAAAGGATTTCGATTGGAGGAGGTG
The DNA here is from genome assembly GCA_936450465.1 of Gibbula magus. NCBI lineage: Eukaryota > Metazoa > Mollusca > Gastropoda > Trochida > Trochidae > Gibbula > Gibbula magus. The sequence continues at coordinate 11,607,501 of OW388290.1, read as the reverse complement.
GGTGAAACAAGTAATGGTGAATGCATGCATGAAAATCAGTGATTTGATGCGGAATAAAATCATGATCAGTGATCATGAGGACCAACGAGTTTATTATTTTTACGAATTCGCTGCTTTGAGTACATACTCCATCTCAATCCATGTTTAATGTCCCAAAAACTCGCAATTATCATAAAATCCCCAATGCAATGCAATGTAATCACTAGAAAACACCCTGCATTGCACGTTCTGTTATACTCTATTCACGTTCTCCATGTGCGCTTCACACTTTACCCGTCCCGTGGGACTTAATGTTCCTACGATCAAACAAGCATGTCGTATCTAGCAGCCCTGACATAGGACTTATAGGATAAAGGCGACACACGAGTATGCATACATAAAACGGATGATGATGAAATGTTTCTGAAATAATTCAATATTAAATTTTGCCATTCTAACTTCAACTTAATGTGAAAACACGCAAATTGGCAAAATCTAAGTTTCACGGATGAAAACAATGTGTAGGCGTAATGTTGTTATTGTTGAAAAAGGTGCCGATTAAAAAACGTCATGTTTCGGGGTAACACACTGCAAAGTAAAAAAATGTTTCTGTTCAGATATGCCAAAACAAACTACATCATTTTAAAGTATGATTAGCTCGGTATTAAGTCCATACTTTAATCCAGCATGTATAGATCATTTCAAATTGCAACTTGACTCAAAACATCCTCCTGAGTTGGACATTAAACGAGCAGTGGATTCGTAGAGAATACTCTACTGTTCACAGAGTTGCGTCATCATCATGGTTCACGACTGTCAACCATAAAACCGTCTCAAACTTTGGATGTAATTGTTGGAGATCCGTGTCCACCCCTCTGCATCATCCAAAGCCCTTTAAGTGGACATGAATATTCAAAGTGTTTAAAAGAAATACTTCAATTGGTCATAAAATCTCAAAAACTTTGACAATCTACCAATCAGACAATCATATAAAGTTTCACCAATATCAACATTGTAGTTCAACACTCAAGATACCGTCAAAGGGAATTTTCTGTCCCGATATTGTCCATCTTTGCCTGAACTCGGACACGTAACCATGTTCGTGATGTACATACATTCATTATGAAGTAAGGCTGAGCACATGTAACAAACACACGCCCCAGGCGATCCGCAAGTACAATTGTTAGACTTTGTCATGTTCATTATTTTGAAAATTATATTGAAATGGCCTTTTAAAAAAACAACAGTTATTGTTTAATGGATGATTGTAACATCGGCCTATATGTCAGATAAAGTACACGGTATCGGCCTGTATCATTGGATGAATACTATGTTATATCCCCCACACAGGCCCGTATCGAGACACGTACACCGCTGCCGTGCACATATATATATATATATATATATATATATATATATATATATATATATATATATATATATATATATATATATATAAACCTTAAGCTTCTCATAAACTTCCATTAACAACATATTTAAAACATTATGGTTTGAAAACACTGTTTCGTTTGATGTCTTGACATTGAGACATACAGCGTCAATATTTTTTGCACAATCCAACATTTTGACCTCTGCAAGGAGATGGCTTTTGTCCCTTTAAATTCATTTCAAACGACAAGAAGTTCCGTAACACTAGTAGTTTGTCCTCGTGTAACATATTAATTTGCATAATGTTTCCAGCGGTTCTTTGAACCATCTCGCAGATTGACATTTCAAACGACATTTCAACGGAAATATAAAAAACAAAGAAATCTGTATAATATATAATTTATTTCTTAGACATTACAATCGTTTTGACAACATGCACGACCTTTGTCAGTAAAAGTACCAATTTAACATTTTGACCCCACGTTATGAACAACTTTCAAATGTATATTATCTCATAAAAACAAATATTTTAAAAATATTTTAACGTTATTTTACTAAATTAATTTTATTCGTTTCACAAAGACAAATATCCTATTGCAACAACGTTGTCTTAACGAATATTACTTGTAATATTTAAGCCAAAATGAAAAACACCTTTTGATTCCTTTTAATTTGTCTTTTTTTATTATCACGAATGTTACACAACAATTAGCAAAGAAACAGTACTTTCAGCAAGGATTCATAAAAATCATCGTCATGGAATGTTGATTTAAATATATGTACATGGCAGACGAATACATTGGATCAAATATCACAGGTTTTTGCCATGATTACCGATATCAATCTAAACCGCCCATTTTCACATAAGAAGAATAACAAAATATATATGCTTTGTTCAGGCACATAAACAGGTATGGTATACATTCCATTCATAACCAACACTGCACAGATCTAAGACAAATGGATCTTGAGCTCCAATTTGATCGTACACTAATATACATTAACGCGCTCTGGTATTTGAAGGTCGTTCCTTTATAGAGTCTGAACAATTTCGCAAACGTCCAATCAGAAAGGAGCAACGAGGAAGACGTTGATAATTACGTATCATGTTGACCTCCAACTATTTTGACATTACCTTGAAAGGGCGATTCTTTGAATATGAACATTTGACATAGGAAGCTACATAAAATATAATCTTTTTGAAAAGTCAGAAAAATACATATACAATCAGATCATTTGCTAGTCACTTGATGAGACAGTGTACATTTACTCAAGCACAACTTGAGGATCTACATACATACATGTAGACAATCAATGTAATGTAATCCGATATTGTTTAGTAAGCTGAAGTATTATCATACACGTACATATATTTTAAAATGTCCATGAAACCATTGTTTTAACAGAAATGTAGTTAAAAAAATGGTCACACCTTTAAGAATTAAACAATTACATATAGTGACATCTGTATGAAAGGTGAAATAGTCACATTTTCCACATAAATAGTTCTTTTAGGTATAGTATTGTACCTTTTCGGAAGAAAAAAGGGTACATTAGCGGAAATAGCAAAATCTTGAAAGCATTCGTTGTGTTTTGGCTAATTCACCGGAGACAGAAACTATAGCAAAGACAAAATAGTATATATTCTAGGATGCTAACACATGGACACCGAAGCACCGAGAGGGACAACTACTCTCTTCAGCTGACAACGTTAGAGAGATGGCTTAGACATACCTAATCGAGACATCGTAATATGAAAACATGTCCATAACTTTCTATATGGAACATTACACGAGTGACTACATGGTGTTAAAGGTGCATCCATTGTGTTCACCACATGTGCTGTCTACAATACAAATAAATTCACTTAACTTGCATATTTATCCCAAATCGCCAAATATATCATAATGACTAGTTTCCAATTACAATTGAGTAACATCATTATGCATGTGCAGAAACTGAAACTGCACGTCCCATTTCCATGCACAGTAGTTATGTGACCTATTAAAGATTATCAACTCAAATTTGTCTTTTTACCTGTTATAAATAAGATTCCAAAATTACGTTTGACTCATTGGCGCGCACCACACGCTGTGCATTGTCCGGTTGTTTTTTTATCAGAAATCACTACTTTTACCTTCATATTGTCAATATGCTAAGTCCACTATCATCAAAATGGTAGTTTTCGGTAACAGTCGGTATAAAGTAACACCATTTATAACGTTTGCAATATGTTGCAACCCAGTGGATATACATTTAATATACAGGGTTCAACTATTACTCACTTACATGTATACAAAAGCATGTTCACAAGTGCTAGCAGATTTGCGTAGACATAAACACTTCAATCGTTATTATCTGGAGGTTAAAGCGAAATGCACTTTTGCTTCAATATCAGTTAAAATGCACCAACAATAATGTACTGTAATAGTCGTAAAGATTTGCTAAAAAAAGAGTTGCCTCCCTTTAGTTACAAGCATGGTACGTTGTCTTCTCTATGCTTAATGGATGCTTTCAGGTGTTATATAGTTCAAATCATCGTGACTTAATCAATGCAAGTAGAACATGATTAAACTTAGAACAGAAGATAGTAAATAAATAGCACTAAAACACTAATTTGACAATTCATTATGTACTGAAAGTAACGAGATTGCAACAGCACTTAACTTTAACAGCACTAAAAGAAGCAAAATAAAATGTAAATATTCCTTTCGGTAAAATTACCATCAATGGCTTTAAAACCTTTGTTTATGACCATCCAAGCCTTAAAGTATATTTGTGATATTTAAAAATAAAACATAGGTGAAAACTATCTAACCATTAAACATACTAAACATTCTACTGGTATTTCATCAAAGCGCGTGTATTCCACGGGTAGATCACAGAGGGGCTGCCACAATGAATGGATTTAAAACGTAAGTTGAGGGTCCCTTGAACCAAGCACACACCACACACACACACACACACACAGATCCATGACGAACAACACAAGCACGATCACTATCTTCACGCGACCAGTATACTTCGTGATTGTACATCAATCACTTGTGAGATGCAGCTTTAGAGAAGACGACTGCCGTTTTCACATAATCTGCATTGAAGCAGAGCTTGCACAATATGGTTCCTTATGACGTTTTGAATACCATTCTAGGGTTTGTCTTAAAGGTTTGTTAATGGATGACATGCGTGTCTTGGTTAACCATCGTAGCTTTTGAATTCATGGCATGTCTTCAGACTCCCGACTGTGGTGTACCATGACTATTTTACTTTGATTATCCAAATCAATCGGTTGACACTTATTGTCTTCACCTTTATCATCATAGCGTACATTGATAATGAAAGTTGTGTCCAATACATCATTCAATATATACCGAAAAGGTTGATTCCAAGAAATGAAAACTCCTGTTCCTGATAATAAAACACGCATTACAAAATCATCCCGTTCCTTTCCTTTCCTTTAGACAATGAAGGTCTCTCTATATATACAACATAAACCATCGGCATTCACACATGATCATCCAGTAAAATGTAATGGTGACCACTTCTCTTGATAGTCACCAGAACCAACAGAGAACATCCCAGTTTCATCTTAAATCTCTGTTTATAACGTGTCTACTATGAGGGACGTCTTGCGTTGATCACTTCTCCCAATACAGTCAAGTGTTTGCTTCTACATGACAGTGCAGAGTTCCTCCAGCTGCTATTCATAAACTCGTTAACTTCTTAACGTTTCTATATATGATCGTCCACTATAATAGACTTGTAGGGTTGACCTCGTCTCTATATATGATCGTCCACTATAACAGATTTGTAGGGTTGACCTCGTCTCTATATATGATCGTCCACTATAACAGACTTGTAGGGTTGACCTCGTCTCTTGACACAGTCCATGACCAGTTGCAGAACCTTCATCACTCGTCTGTCCAGAGCGTCCAACATGGGGTCAGTGAGTACAGGGTCGATCGCACTTCCACTCATCACTCTCCTCAACACCTCGCTGAGGTTATCTGGTCCTTTGTACAGTTTGACCAACTTGATGAAGGTGCTGTGTCGGATCATACAGCACTGCTCCACTGGGGCCAGAATCGTCATTTCATCATGTTTAGTTTTACCAAATCTGGAACATGACAAATGCAACTTCAATGTACATAAAGGATAAAACATCGAGACCCCATGTAAATAAGCCCAAGCTTAGTGACGATATAAGGTGCAGTAGTACCCGTCACTGACATATTTTTCAGAAACACATCATGGGGGAACTGGATCGATATAAAATGGAATTTAATTTTCATCCACTGGCAATTATGACGACTCCATGCTTAGAATTATCAGCACAATTTTATATATGGAAAATATTTGCTTAAGATAGCACAAAAGATGTCCCTTCTTGAACAATTTGTAAAATGTGCACAGCCAATACCTGTTTATTCAATGAATTGTGAAATTGCGAACCACAGGGCGACATCTAACATTCAATTCAAGAAGTAATTCAAGTGCACTTTCCTTTTAATAGAGGTGATCCGTTCAATACAATGTGTCCTAAGCTGTATAAAGCACAGGTTACAAAAACACACAATTTTTTTTTTAATTTACTCTTATATATCTGTTTTGATTTTTTTCTCCAACCTCTTATATTATGATTAATGAGAGAAAGGGAATTTCCAATGTAACTCTATGTTATGATATACTTTGCAGTGCCATAAAAAATAAGTAAGTAGTTTTCTTATATGTAATATATCCACGAGGGATTGGTGATATGTACTGGTGTGTGATGTTATGTGATGATAGGAACATTTGTAAAAGGTGCAATCACCTTTAGCTTATATGTTGTAACAAGACAAAATCTATCAACACACACGCGAATACGTTTTGTTTCAAATAACACGGACCAGGACTTGGAGCAAAATATATGGGCTTAGGTCATACCTTTTACGAAATACATCTATAAAATTAATGTCTTGTGAAACACTTATTCTCCCTAACCGTTTTCCCAATAAACTTTCATTTTCATCTAAACCCAGTGTAGGGCAGTGCAAGTATGTAAGTATGTAAGTATGTAAGTATGTAAGTTTAACTCACGCTCTTCCATTATCCAGATGCATGATGAACGTTTCGTTCCCAAAGTCAACGAAGGTCTCGTAATGGTGTCGATCCATATTTCCTGGAATATTAAAATATAAGATAAATATAAATGTACATGTTCAGAACGTATATGATAATTATGAAGATATAATCGTGACGAGGCAGGCATACACCTATTGCGATCCTATGGTTGATTACTGAACTAAAATAGCTTTAGTGAACATATTCCTTCAGAACAAAATCGTACCTTGGTGTCTATGTTTGTTTTGTCTAAGATGCAACGGGAGACTTGAATAAATATTAGATTAATACTAACGCAAATTTCATCTTACATGTTTACCCTTGCGTAAAGATTATAATACAAGAATAAATGAAAAAGAACATATCCATGTTTCAGTCATTACGCCTGGCTGTAGTTATCTTTTTTTTATTGTATAGGTTCTAACTAAAGAAGTCTTAGTCGTGGGTCTATGTATTTACTGAGTTTTACAGTTTCAGGTGGACGTTGTAATGGCATGTAAAATGTTAAACTGTGATGTCATTGTTAAAAGCATGATTATGAGTTGTTATGAAATTAACAACGATCGTTTAAAGCATTTCGACAGCTTTTTAAGAACTTAGATGAGAAACGAGTTCGCACGAGTTTTGCATGAGTTTAACGTTTCCATGCAGACACCGTTATTAAGCCTTGAAAGGTCGCACTCTTGCAATAAAGAACTTGTAGTTTTTTCATTCATTTAACCAACTTCTGAATATATCTTAAATAATTGGCTAAAAGCTTATTTCCGGTTTCATGTGATATCTGTTCGGCACAGCAATTTCAGTACGTCGACTATACACAGTTAGACTTGTAAAGTAAACAATCATTCAATGAAATGTATCTCAAGTGACTAAATCATATTGGTTGTAGCCTAATGTACTAATAAATAGATTGGATACTATTCACAATTCTCACCAGTAATGAAATCAAAGATGGTCATGTCCATGATGTCAAGCAACCTTCTGCCGGTGTTGTACGGGGGTCGAATCCTGACCTTATCACACAAGTCATCGTAGACTTCCCAGTAGGCTTTGCGATGTTTGCTGTAGGATCGTTTCCATGGATTCCGCCACGTTTTTCTGCTGGCTATTTTCTCTGGTGGAAGAAATGTTGCAACCGATGCTTCTATGACGTCAGGTTTCCCGCAGATGGCATGCGTCGTGTCACAGTAGTAGGAGCAGCTACCGTGGAAACATAGGTTCCCGACTGGAATAGAAGAATAATTATGTTTAGTTTATCTTCTTGAAGTCTAAAAAATCACATTTGATAAAATGAGTCCTTTAACTAAACAAGTATTTATCATATTGGAAGCGGTGACTTTTTTCTCAGTCTGATTTCTCATCAGTGCATTCAGATTTTCTCAACGTTGTGAACAAAACGCAGGATGACGTAATATGTACAATAGTATGACATTGATGATGTGATACGATTGGTGGACTTAAGCATAATAAATACGACGTTTCATATATCCAATCTAATATGACTCATCTCGTGATGAACACATGCATATCATTTGCTTTATTACACTCCTCCTACTACCAATACTAACTAATGCTGCTGCTGCTACTACAACAGTACTAATACTAATCCATCGACTACAGCATAATTATTGTTTAGACGGAAAATGAAATTCATTGATGTATTCATTTAACCATAAGGTTTAAGTCAGTGTTACGATGATATTCAATCGTGCATTACCAACCTGGAGAAACAAAGAAAGTTTTGCCCAGTTTATGATCCACGTGAGGTTTTAGATCTCTCGTGATGTTCACCTGGCGCCCCGCGGTGGGCGGGACACGATGGAAGCCCAGAGCCCTGCAAATACACATTGTAGGTAACAAAATGAACTATTGATATATACAAATTCCAAAAAATATATATATTATGTGTGTTTTAACATTTTAATCAACTACTTAATTAGTAAACGACTTTCCTTATATTTCAAATGTCAATGTTCAGAATCGATGAAGACAGAGGAGATTATTTCAGTTATTTATTTGTGTAGTTCGTTTAAATTTAATTTTGCTTGGTTTTGGTAAATACAAGTTCAACATTTCTGAATATGCTAAGATAATTTTGGTTCTTGTTTGATGACATTTTCAGTTGGATTATATACAATTTGATTTCTCAAAATGAAAACGCTATGTACTATGCGAATTATGATGTTACATAATATTATTTAATGATACATTTATTTCAAACGTGGCATTACTATTAAACTCACCTGGCTAGTAAATAAGTAGCCTTATTTCAAACGTGGCGTAACTATTACATTTACTTATCGAGGAAATGAAATAACCTAATTTCAAACGTGGCGTTACTATTAACCTTACTGTCTAGGAAATGAGTAGCATTATTTCAGACGTGGCGTTACTATTATCCTTACTGTCTAGTAAATGAGTAGCATTATTTCAGACGTGGCGTTACTATTAACCTTACTGTCTAGGAAATGAGTAGCATTATTTCAGACGTGGCGTTACTATTAACCTTACTGTCTAGTAAATGAGTAGCATTATTTCAGACGTGGCGTTACTATTAACCTTACTGTCTAGTAAATGAGTAGCATTATTTCAGACGTGGCGTTACTATTAACCTTACCTGTCTAAGTAATGAGTAGCATTATTTCAGACGTGGCGTTACTATTAACCTTACTGTCTAGGAAATGAGTAGCATTATTTCAGACGTGGCGTTACTATTAACCTTACTGTCTAGTAAATGAGTAGCATTATTTCAGACGTGGCGTTACTATTAACCTTACTGTCTAGTAAATGAGTAGCATTATTTCAGACGTGGCGTTACTATTAACCTTACTGTCTAGGAAATGAGTAGCATTATTTCAGACGTGGCGTTACTATTAACCTTACTGTCTATGAAATGAGTAGCATTATTTCAGACGTGACGTTACTATTAACCTTACTGTCTATGAAATGAGTAGCATTATTTCAGACGTGGCGTTACTATTAACCTTACTGTTTATGAAATGAGTAGCATTATTTCAGACGTGGCGTTACTATTAACCTTACTGTCTATGAAATGAGTAGCATTATTTCAGACGTGGCGTTACTATTAACCTTACTGTCTATGAAATGAGTAGCATTATTTCAGACGTGGCGTTACTATTAACCTTACCTGTCTAGTAAATAAGTAGCATTATTTCAGACGTGGCGTTACTATTACACTTACTGTCTAGTAAATGAGTAGCATTATTTCAGACGTGGCGTTACTATTAACCTTACTGTCTATGAAATGAGTAGCATTATTTCAGACGTGGCGTTACTATTAACCTTACCTGTCTAGTAAATAAGTAGCATTATTTCAGACGTGGCGTTACTATTAACCTTACTGTCTATGAAATGAGTAGCATTATTTCAGACGTGGCGTTACTATTAACCTTACCTGTCTAGTAAATAAGTAGCATTATTTCAGACGTGGCGTTACTATTAACCTTACCTGTCTAGTAAATGAGTAGCATTATTTCAGACGTGGCGTTACTATTAACCTTACTGTCTAGTAAATGAGTAGCATTATTTCAGACGTGGCGTTACTATTAACCTTACTGTCTATGAAATGAGTAGCATTATTTCAGACGTGGCGTTACTATTAACCTTACCTGTCTAGTAAATAAGTAGCATTATTTCAGACGTGGCGTTACTATTAACCTTACCTGTCTAAGTAATGAGCAGCCACTTCAGCATTATGACGTTCAAAGTCAACAAAGTAGAAATGGTTAGGAGGTGTCTCGTAATCCCTCGAGAACCTGCATAAAAAGAAAAGGCGTGTCTGTAATACACATTTAATGGCATAGTTATTGTTCTATATATCATGACTCGTTTCATAACCATGATTTGAACTGGTTTCTTTGTAAGAAGTGCAACAGATTAGTTTTATTATTTTGGATGTCTGAAGTGATAAGAAATCTTTTAACGAAAACAGCCATTCTAAAATATAAATAGCAAAATGATATGATACTGTTTTGATTGTCACTATACAACTGTTCAGATTCAAGCAAATACAGCTGTGTGAGTCTGTACACATGTCTATAATATAGCAGCTGTACATCGTCCTGCAATCTAGACACACCCTCTAAAACGAAGGGATCAGTGGCGTTTGTGTAATTTGATAAATAATTTATACACAAAACATTTATAACAAAATTAGTGATACAATTTCCAAAATTTCGTAATATACATATTGGGAAACTCAATGTACGTTGGTTTTACAATGAGTGCTTAATTAACTTGGTGATGTAATTGTGGCTTACCCAAATTGAAAATATGAGTTACTTGGAAACTAAGGATTTATGAAACTTGACACAACCCTCTATTTTCGCCATATATGGGTTAATAAACCCTTAGGCAAGAGTAGATATATCTTCTTATGACAGATCAAAGCTTTATAACGAGGTCTCATTGGCTCCTTCTCATTGTATTTCAGACATTTGAATTTTATTTAAAAGAATACAGTCTAGTGTGGACATTTCCTTTGTACCGACTGTACTGTATTACTAAGCTCGTCTTCAGAGTCAATCAATCGTTATTTAAATAAGTTTGATATTTCAATTTTTCCATTATATAATAAAAGGAATTTTCTGGATAACAACTTCTTTAATGTGAAAATACACGACGTTTCGGAGTACATACTCACTCCTTCATCAGGTGGAATGTAAGGAAATAACAAAATATTATATAATGCTTATCTTTGAGTTTTATCCTTTATCGCTGGAGGCGAAAATTGAAATTTTGAATATTAATTACATTTTGCTTACCTCTGAGGTTTTAAAAGTGATTGTCCCTCATCGCTGTAGGTTAAAATCAACTTTAACTGCGTTCCTCCCTCCTTTTGTTCTGCAAATATAAGAATTACAAATTTAAAAACTATTTTAAAACTTTTATCTCGATTTGTAAATCCATCAGTATCTATCAAAATTAGAATTCGACGTTAAGGCAACAATGAGCAATGCATACATTTCATAATTTATTAACAAGACCTGTCTTACCATATTTTAAAAGACTTGTCAATATTTATTTACTTTATTCATATTTCCAAATTTTTTGTATGAATATTTTTACACCGAGTATTCTTTTGCCACAACTGCCAAGCCATTAAAATGTCAGACATGCGTGTAAGGTCTTAGACATGTGTCACGAATTCACTGTAAGTGCAACTATTACATATTTTCGAAAAATAAGGTTATGACACACATTTTGTTTTAAAACACTTCATAATGTTATTTTTAAAAGTATTTAAATACGGTGAACTGTATATTTTAGAGTAATAAATAACAAAAACATACATTTCGAATATAATTATAGAAGCCATGAGAAGACGTAGCCAAGACAATTTCTGAAATGTATTATTTCCTACACAGTATCTGTAAGGCATACGCTAAATGCTCACTAACCTATACAAGAGTGACAATATTGAAATAAAAATACCATTATAGATCACTGAGTTTACACCCGGAACCAACGTGTTCGAAGCTATTTCAGCGCTAAGATAGAAATGTTGGCGTATATCAATGTAATGTTACTTAAATCTGAGACAGCTTCGAACATCTGAGCCCTAGATTATCGAGAACATACCTGCATGGTGATGTCGAATAATTATCCCTTTCGAGAAACAGTTAGCTGATTATTTATTGGTGGCCGCTGGCAGTGATGGAATCACGATTTTATTTAAAATGATAATAATTCATGTGAAGTTTTGTGTTTCTAATTAAAATACGATATAAAATATTTGTGCATGTTTTTTTCTTCTAATATAACTAATTAGATTTTTCGAAGTATATAATTTGTGGACGTTATGAAGTTAATTAATTAATTTCTTTTTTCAAAATGTCTTGGGAGGCGTATATTCTTAGTTACTATACTTGCAGGATCTTATGTACAGTGTTTGACAATATTAGACAGTTGCATTGTTAAACTCATGTTGCTGAGTATTTGTAATTCGTGTCGACCAGATGCGTATAACCATTTCACTGGATTCTTTCTATTGAAAAAAAACCCCCGCATTCCTTGTACATCAGCATATATTTTTGTTATTTCATAGTGATATGATATCTTGACTTTATCATTAACATTTCATCATATCTTGCCACTTGTCATTGTTCGATAGTAATATTGGATGTAGCCTACAGTATAAGCAGTAACATTTCGTGACGTTTTGATTGGAAAGACATGGGTCTTCAATAAGCAGGTGCTATGTGTTTCTGACATACCAACACACCAATGCTTCCGAAACGGTATTTTGTTCAAACAGATATACATGTTAGACATCAGATCATTTAAACTTTGGACTTGATGTTCATAGGTTGCCTTGCAGAAATCAAGGTTTATTTGTATATTTATCTATAATAAGTTGCCACGAGACTGTAAGAGATTATCTTTACCACTTGAACAATAGTGTTAGACCTGTTCATTCTCCAAGGTGTTACGTGTAGTTTCTAAGCGATATGATCACCTGTCAGACGGGGTACGGAGACCACCCTTCTGTGTCTGAGGAGAGAGAAAGGAGCAGATACTATCTGTCAGTTCTTTTCTACGTAATGACATCTATTATTGTATCAAGGGCGGCTCTAGATGAGGTCACGTGATAGCGTAAAATACAAGTGCGCATGTCAGAAAAGATTATTTTGAACGATGAGAGTTCAGATCTAAAGATTTGTAAGAAATGTTAACACCTTTCAGCGTGGGGGCTTATGTGGGAGACATTATCATTCTTGACCTTACTTTAAATCTCTTCAACATTAGAAATAAAAAATTTGAGAATATTTCTTTAAAAATCACAGATTAATAAAAACAAAATCCATTCGTAGATTGATTTTTAAACTAACCCATTTCCAAATATCAATGGTACCATACAAAATATCCTTTCTTCGCTCATTACAAAACATTATCTGAATGTTTCTTTCATTAGATCGTTCGACGACGCATGTTATATTGAACGAACAAATGAGTTAACATTTGGCAAATGATCTGAATTACGCTGCAGAGGAACATTACGTCGCATGATGTTTGGCAATGCATGATCTGATCCAACTGAGATATGACGAAACTCCATTAGCCTTTATGATTGAATGGCCATTGGCAGCTCTAATACCACACGAAAACGGAAATAAACTAAAGAAACTGTTTTAACTCTGGGCTCGCGTTGCACTTAAAGAGTAGCCTTCAGAACACCATTAACTTTCATATCTTTAATGTGCGCCTAAACGTTGGTGCATTTGGATATGATGAAGTTTGAACGAGCGGCAAGGATCTCAAATCACTTGAAACTATAGTTATGATACGCATGTGAAATAATTCCCTTGCCCTTTTCTTTCTAAATAAAATCACAGTTTTAGAACTTGTGCCGAAGGATCGTGAATTTCTGAAATTCTTTGAATTGACTGATGTTTTGCATTTCGGGGACTCAAAAAATTTACTTATCTTTTTTTTCTCAAACATGTTTTAGCTTGTACTTGTTTTAGGGACTATGTGAATATTTAGCAATTAGCAACTAAGGTCTGTAGTGGTTATGATGTCAATTCATATGCTCAGTAGTAATATTTTGAACAATCACAATGTTCAACCCTTACGATAACACGCAAAGTCAAATAACATACTCATTTGCAGAAATTGCAATTCTTCAAGTTGAACCATTAGCCATACTAGGACATTACATGTAGCTAGAGGAGTTCGATACATACAGGGCATATCCTACGTCAACTGTTCAATATAGAAATCCTGGAGGCTGTCGTGTTTCTTTCGCTGTGACACCCAGTGAACAAATACAACCGAGTTTAATCCAACCATGTAGAAGTTGTAAAGTAACTACTGCTTTCATTTAAAGCCCGAGGGGTCTCAATTTATTTCTATCTTTGCAAGGTAAGGTAAGACGTTATAATATATAAATAAATAAGGCAGATTGGTATTTCCTTTCCTGGAAATATGCATAGATCTAGTCTCTCTCCCAGTGAGATAGTCTAAACCTATCAATAACACACAACACTACAACTTCAGCAAATGTTGACACTTCAGTGAAACCACACCCATAATATACACTAAAACTAGCATATATTGCATTTATAAATCCTTTAGAAGTGCAATGTCAACATAACGTTTGCAAATGACCTCATGCCTCTTAAGAAATTGTTCAGCATCAAGACTATCCAAATGATAAATCACGTATGCTGCATGCAGATGTCAGAGTTTATGTAAATAACATCAATTAATTTCACTCGTTAAAACCTCTAGCATTTTCTCACGGCAGTAAGTTTAGAAATGACATGCACTGTCTGGATGATGTTTTAAACTCTCTGTATTTGAATACATACCCCATAAGAGATTAAGAATTGTACGACTCCCATTAAACATAATTTTTGAATGAAGCTGTCTTCATTAATCTAGTACCTTAATGTATGTGGTGGAGAAACAGAGCAAAAGTTTTTTATTGGTGTTACGAGGCTTTATACTTTATACCAGAGACTCTACAGAGATTTAACTTCTTCATACCAGACGCTCCACGGACTTTATATTAGAGACAATGAAGGAAGAATAATTAAGTCTCTTGATTTGAATATATGGGGGAGCCTATCCTATCCTATAAACGGTATGTTGACGTAAGTGTATGGTAAGGAATTATTATGTACAGCTGTTTCGAAGCAAATATTTGTGTATAATTATTAGGTTGTTATGGGTCGGTTGAAACGTAAAAACATGTTTCGAATGAAGAGCACCTTTCAAGCAAAGAGTCCACGTAGATTTATTGTTACATATCGACGGAAGTAACGCTGGTGTATCTTGACAAGAATAGTTGACAGAAGCTGTTCCCATGTGTACAACATCTTGTGTGTGGTAGTAGACCTATATTGCACATATATATTTGTTTGAATCTTCTGAAACACGTTATAAATAAACCCATGGCCACGATGATCGAACTGCTTCATATCCGAGAGGATACACGGATTCGGTCTCCTCTGCTGATAGGAATGTACGACGGTATCTTGATATATGTGGTAGTCCAACTGATTTATTACTAAGTTGCTACGTTGCGAAGTCGAGTGTGGTCGAATTATAAGGTTGTTATGAATTTGATGAAGAGTTTTGACACTTTTAAAAAATCACCTTCCAAAATGCATGAAGTCATGTACATTTGACTATTATTAGAGACAGTAAAAGTGATTCTGTGCATTAAAATATATGGTGAAAACTGTTCATTGCTGCGATACCTGGTGATGTACGTGGAACGTTGCTGCGTAGCGAGGATGTGGGTATAAACTGTTAAGACTAACAACACCCACATTGCATGACTCAACCTACATTCAACTAATTTATTTCAGAGAGAGTAAAACGGATCCAATGTCGTCTCATGATTAAAATATATGAGAGAAGCTGTCCTCATTAATACCGTACCCTTGATGTATTAGCAGGAGGCGTTGAATTATCACGACAGTTGGTACATGTATGTCTCCTAGAAGTAGAAGTATATGTTGTTATAGATATCATGGTACGTTTAGACTCTCTAAACCCCGTTGTTAAACGCTTTCACGGGGCTGGCTGGCCGTCTTTCATACTCTATCACATTTATAACTTCATCCTAGACCAGGACGCGATGTCCCTCTCAATATACTCGGCATTTCCTCTCTGAATTGGGCTTCTCTACAATATTTAATATAAAGATATTTTCATGAGAATAAATATATAATAAATAGGTTAACTGGGTACCAGTCTGATAAGTCCGATACATTCATCTACGTTATAACCTCAGTTGTCATAAATAAGGACTTGAATGGGTGGACTATGAGTCGTTGAACGATTTCAACAACAGCTACGTACACGGTAAATTGTCTGTGGTTTGTAGTTGACTTGATGTAGTTGTCACGACATGATAACCTAAACCACTAGAAAAACAACCAAAACACCTTGTCAAACTGCATTGCATATTAGATCAAGATGGTTTATGTTAAAGGTTTGACAAGTGAATTGTGACTCAATAATAAATATTCAATGAGACTCTTACGAGGACAAATGTAATTAGATGGACAAATCGTAAATACAAATTAAATTTTAATAAATTTAACGTCTTAAGACATGGAAAATGAGTTTTCTTTTTTCTTTGTCTTGAGTTGTTCCTTATAATACTTAAAATATCTCAATTGATTAATTTTCATTTCGATATTTGTTTTTAAAAGATGATACATAATAAGAGACTGAATGAAAGTCTAGCCACATCTGAACTCATCCCATATGAGACGCAATTAGTTTTCAAGCGACTCCCCATGCTGTGTTTAAATGAGGTCAGAGAAACTGTATATCTCACTCGTACAGAAATGGCAACTTTTCTTATCACTCCCGTCTCATATATCCGCCTAACAACTCTACAACTGGTCGACCTCCATCCACTGTTTATTTGCTGACGAACTATACCATCTGATTCTAGGCCCATTGTGCATATCTTGTGGTCTCTCGATCCCCTATACCCGATACCCGAAGGACATTGAGTCAAAGTACCAAAGAACATGCATACATGAAGGAGAGATATGAGAGTATAGGAGAAAGGAGAGTCAGTGTGAGAGTAATACGTGAATAGAAAGGAACATTAAATATCCAATAGTTATGTACTCTACAAGAACCGGATTTGCGGGAGAGGAATTGAAGTATCCTATAAAGTTCAATGTTGATCTTTATATTCCTTTCGTTTGCTTGACACGTTTGGACATTCTAGTAAAAGGCCACCAGTATATATATATAGAAGTGAAGAATAATAGAGACAATCGAGGAAAGAATAGGCTATTAGGGAAATTGTTGACATAGAGAAAGAGATTTCAAAATTTGAAAAAAAGAATTAAAATATAACAAAAAGGAGCCTCTGAAATGTATTCATCTTAAACTGAGCTCTGTAGTCTTGTTGTAGACTTGCCTAGGCTCTTTAAAATTAAGGGGTCTGGGTGACAGACTAAGAGACTAGACTTTAGTTTAGCAATAGTTTTCTAGTCTGGGCTGGTCGTCAATTGAACACTTTACTCGTGTGGTCTGGATGACAGACTAAGTTAAACTTTACGCTTTGATCTATTTCTTTAAAAAGTTATGAATCCTCTTTTTCATTCATATAACATTGTTACCTTTGGGATAACACTACCTTCGATAGTACAAATTCGTGTACATCAGAGAGCCACCAGGCCTCGACAATAATTTGTACTATTAAAGGGTAGTGTTATCCCAAATGTAACAATGTTATATTTGTTCACTATCTAAACGGCATGTATTTCTAATTTTTCATTCATGTCTTGCAATTTCACAAACTGTCTAACCGGATTTCAAAACATGGTCATTATTATGTGCATGTTCATTCTTGAACAAGGTCGATAAACAAGGTCCACATTGTAAACACACTTACGTATTATTTTATGCTGCAATGTCAAGGAAGGAGAGAAGAGAGGGAGATATAGAAATTAGAAGGATGGAAATAGCTTTAAAATGAATACAGAAAACGTGTAACATGTGAATTGAAAGAACAGAAAGCATCAATATTCAAAAAGAAGATATAAAGAGATGAACGAACAAGATGGGGCGGAGAAATTGTGGGTAAAATAGATAAATGAAGAAGAAAGGAGAAGAAGAGCTCTGTGAAAACAACAACTTTGAAGATGACAAGTCGAAGCCATAGACGATCTGGTGTTCTATCTACACACCCATTGCCTTATCATCGCTCAGCAATAACATGTTAGTTTTCTTTTCGTTGAGAAAACATAATTGTGGTGAGAAATGCGCCTAATGAGATGAAAAGCCTCTTTCAAAAGATATAAATCAAGTGCGATTATAAAACCCTTGGCCTTTAAATATGGGGTATTAATAAAGAAGACGGCACAAAAAGTTAAAGAAAATATCATTCGGGGTTGGTATCGTTTACTCAAGTCTGAAGAACTACCTTCAAGATTTTCTTGATCGTCTTAAAAACACAGACAAGAATGTAAGACTTGACCTCTAGGCACTTCGCATCAGAAGAAAAGATGGTATATCTCTTCAGTTTTCCCACTAAACTGAAAAACAGGTTTGATTGTGTTTGAAGGATCTGTTTATAGCGCTATAACGATAGGTACGGGATCTTGTATCTGTTATCAGCACCTTCGTCTATGGGATACATGTGACTAGTATCTGGGATAGACATCAAGGGTCCCGATGGTTGATAGATGTATAGCTTTGTACACAGACCAGGGCGACATTTAGTCTCCGGATCGCTATTTGTCTATGGAATTGTTATTATCTGAGCCATGAGTAGTTCCACTAATATAATGTATTGTGTTTTATTACTCACCCGTTGAACATATCGCAGTTTAATAAATCTACAATGTATTGTGTAATAACATCGCGTGCTGCCGATTGACGTGACGTCATAATGGCAAAAATATGAGGTCACAATGTCAACGCCGCGGTCGAAATGGAATGTGTCCCATTTATCGACGAGTTTGTGGGATTAAGTGGCATTTAAATCAGTGAGTTATAAATAAAATACTAAACTCGTTTCCGTTTAATAACATATTTATGAAACTCGTGAAAAGGAATTTGTATTGAACTCGCTTTCGCTCGTTCAATACAAACCACTCACTCGTTTAATAAATACGTTATTAAACGGAACGTCGTTTAGTATTCTCTATATATTCTAATGACCCTTTGGAGTGGCGCAATGATTTCTTGTGTTTACACATGTAGTACTGTGGGTGTCATGGTCATTTATACCTGCATAAATTATGAATATTCCATTAACTACATGGAAGGAGAAGCTTTTATACAGGAAGGTTATGTGATTTGTGAATACCAAGAAAAGTCCGCAATGTCGGTGATTCGTCGTAAGAATATCCGGTCAAGAATGGCGCATTTCAGCGACTTTGCTTTATTTCTTAATTTTAAACACCCATCAACTGAGAGACAAAATTGAATGGTGGATATAAAAGTCCTCACCCCTACGGGAAGTCCTGGTTGCGGTTGGGATTACACCTTGTGACACATTTGGTTGTAGTATAGTTGGGGTGTAACAAATAATGTCCTGGAGATTATGAGAAAAGAACTAAGTGCGTACATTCACTCTAGTGGTAAACATAAATGTACTTACCAACATCGACAATAGGAAGTGTTGCTAGATCCTTTAGCAAATCGTCCACATAGTCGTCATCAAACCCGTAAAATCCGTACCGATTGATTCCCATGTGGAAGCGCTCCCAGTTCGTCACTCTGTGGGCCATCATTAACAAACTTTAGTAAACATTAAAAAACTTAAGTAAACTTAAACAAACTTTAGTAAACATAAACAAACTTTAGTAAATATTATATAATATAATAAATATTATATTTTTATTGGAGGTGACATTCGAGCAGTAAGGTTTTAAACGTCTTGAGTCAACATTTAGCGCGTTTAGCGCTATACAAATACCACCCAGTATTGTTAATATCAGCATATTGTCCACCCATTATTGTTATTATCAGCAAAGTATCCATCCAGTATTGTTATTATTACTATTATCAGCATAGTGTCCATCCAATATCATTATTATCAGCAAAGTGTCCACCCAGTATTATTATTATCAGCATAGTGTCCACCCAGTATTATTATTATAACTATTATCAGCATAGTGTCCATCCTATATCATTATTATCAGCATAGTGTCCACCCAGTATTATTATTATCAGCATAGTATCCACCCAGTATTATTATTATCAGCATAGTGTCCATCCAATATCATTATTATCAGCATAGTGTCCACCCAGTATTATTATTATCAGCATAGTGTCCACCCAGTATTATTATTATCAGCATAGTGTCCATCCAATATCATTATTATCAGCATAGTGTCCACCCAGTATCATTATTATCAGCATAGTGTCCGCCCAGTATCATTATTATCAGCATAGTGTCCATCCAATATCATTATTGTCAGCATAGTGTCCACCCAGTATTATTATTATTATCAGCATAGTGTCCACCCAGTATCATTATTATCAGCATAGTGTCCATCCAATATCATTATTATCAGCATAGTGTCCACCCAGTATTATTATTATCAGCATAGTGTCCATCCAATATCATTATTATCAGCATAGTGTCCACCCAGTATTATTATTATCAGCATAGTGTCCACCCAGTATTATTATTATCAGCATAGTGTCCATCCAATATCATTATTATCAGCATAGTGTCCGCCCAGTATCATTATTATCAGCAAAGTGTCCACCCAATATCATTATTGTCAGAATAGTGTCCACCCAATATCATTATTATCAGCATAGTGTCCACCCAGTATTATTATTATTATCAGCATAGTGTCCATCCAATATCATTATTATCAGCATAGTGTCCATCCAATATTATTATTATCAGCATAGTGTCCACCCAGTATTATTATTATCAGCATAGTGTCCACCCAATATCATTATTATCAGCAAAGTGTCCACCAAATATCATTATTATCAGCAAAGTGTCCACCAAGTATTATTATTATCAGCATAGTGTCCACCCAATATCATTATTATAAGCATAGTGTCCACCCATAATTATTATTATCAGCATAGTGTCAACCCAATATCATTATTACCAGCATAGTGTCTTTCCAATATTATTATTATCAGCATAGTGTCCACCCAGTATTATTATTATTATCAGCATAGTGTCCATCCAATATCATTATTATCAGCATAGTGTCCACCAAAAATCATTATTATCAGCATAGTGTCCACCCAGTATTATTATTATCAGCATAGTGTCTACCAAATATCATTATTATCAGCATAGTGTCCACCAAATATCATTATTATCAGCATAGTGTCCATCCAATATCATTATTATCAGCATAGTGTCCACCCAGTATCATTATTGTCAGCATAGTGTCCACCCAGTATTATTATTATAAGCATAGTGTCCACCCAGTATTATTATTATCAGCATAGTGTCTTTCCAATATCATTATTATCAGCATAGTGTCCACCCAGTATTATTATTATTATCAGCAAAGTGTCCACCAAATATCATTATTATCAGCATAGTGTCTTTCCAATATCATTATTATCAGCATAGTGTCCACCCAGTATTATTATTATTATCAGCAAAGTGTCCACCAAATATCATTATTGTCAGCATAGTGTCCACCCAGTATTATTATTATTATCAGCATAGTGTCTTTCCAATATCATTATTATCAGCATAGTGTCCACCCAGTATTATTATCATTATCAGCAAAGTGTCCACCAAATATCATTATTATTAGCATAGTGTCCACCCAGTATTATTGTTATTATCAGCAAAGTGTCCACCAAATATCATTATTGTCAGCATAGTGTCCACCCAGTATTATTATTATTATCAGCATAGTGTCCATCCAATATCATTATTATCAGCATATTGTCCACCAAATATCATTATTATTAGCATAGTGTCCACCCAGTATTATTATTACCAGCATAGTGTCTACCTAATATCATTATTATCAGCATAGTGTCCACCCAGTATTATTAGTATCAGCATAGTGTCCACCCAGTATCATTATTGTCAGCATAGTGTCCACCCAGTATTATTATTATCAGCATAGTGTCCACCCAGTATTATTATTATCAGCATAGTGTCCACCCAGTATTATTATTATCAGCATAGTGTCCATCCAATATCATTATTATCAGCATAGTGTCCACCCAGTATCATTATTATAAGCATAGTGTCCACCCATAATTATTATTATCAGCATAGTGTCTACCCAATATCATTATTATCAGCATAGTGTCCACCCAGTATTATTATTATCAGCATAGTGTCCACCCAGTATTATTATTATTATCAGCATAGTGTCCACCCAGTATCATTATTGTCAGCATAGTGTCCACCCAGTATTATTATTATCAGCATAGTGTCCACCCAGTATCATTATTGTCAGCATAGTGTCCACCCAGTATTATTATTATTATCAGCATAGTGTCCACCCAGTATTATTATTATCAGCATAGTGTCCACCCAGTATTATTATTATCAGCATAGTGTCCACCCAGTATTATTATTATCAGCATAGTGTCCATCCAATATCATTATTATCAGCATAGTGTCCACCCAGTATCATTATTATAAGCATAGTGTCCACCCATAATTATTATTATCAGCATAGTGTCTACCCAATATCATTATTATCAGCATAGTGTCCACCCAGTATTATTATTATCAGCATAGTGTCCACCCAGTATTATTATTATTATCAGCATAGTGTCCACCCAGTATCATTATTGTCAGCATAGTGTCCACCCAGTATTATTATTATCAGCATAGTGTCCATCCAGTATCATTATTGTCAGCATAGTGTCCACCCAGTATTATTATTATTATCAGCATAGTGTCCACCCAGTATCATTATTGTCAGCATAGTGTCCACCCAGTATTATTATTATTATCAGCATAGTGTCCACCCAGTATTATTATTATTATCAGCATAGTGTCCACCCAGTATCATTATTGTCAGCATAGTGTCCACCCAGTAGTATTATTATCAGCATAGTGTCCACCCAGTATCATTATTATCAGCATAGTGTCCACCCAGTAGTATTATTATCAGCAAAGTGTCCGTCCAGTATTATTATTATCAGCATAGTGTCCACCCAGTATTATTATTATCAGCATAGTGTCCACCAAGTATTATTATTATCAGCATAGTGTCCACCCAATATCATTATTATAAGCATAGTGTCCACCCATAATTATTATTATCAGCATAGTGTCAACCCAATATCATTATTACCAGCATAGTGTCTTTCCAATATTATTATTATCAGCATAGTGTCCACCCAGTATTATTATTATTATCAGCATAGTGTCCATCCAATATCATTATTATCAGCATAGTGTCCACCAAATATCATTATTATCAGCATAGTGTCCACCCAGTATTATTATTATCAGCATAGTGTCTACCCAATATCATTATTATCAGCATAGTGTCCACCCAGTATTATTATTATCAGCATAGTGTCCATCCAATATCATTATTATCAGCATAGTGTCCACCCAGTATCATTATTGTCAGCATAGTGTCCACCCAGTATTATTATTATTATCAGCATAGTGTCCATCCAGTATTATTATTATAAGCATAGTGTCCACCCAGTATTATTATTATCAGCATAGTGTCTTTCCAATATCATTATTATCAGCATAGTGTCCACCCAGTATTATTATTATTATCAGCATAGTGTCCATCCAATATCATTATTATCAGCATAGTGTCTACCCAATATCATTATTATCAGCATAGTATCCACCCAGTAGTATTATTATCAGCATAGTGTCCATCCAATATTATTATTATCAGCATAGTGTCCACCCAGTATTATTATTATCAGCATAGTGTCCACCCAGTATTATTATTATCAGCAAAGTGTCCACCAAATATCATTATTGTCAGCATAGTGTCCACCCAGTATTATTATTATTATCAGCATAGTGTCCATCCAATATCATTATTATCAGCATAGTGTCCACCCAGTATCATTATTATAAGCATAGTGTCCACCCATAATTATTATTATCAGCATAGTGTCTACCCAATATCATTATTATCAGCATAGTGTCCACCCAGTATTATTATTATCAGCATAGTGTCCACCCAGTATTATTATTATTATCAGCATAGTGTCCACCCAGTATCATTATTGTCAGCATAGTGTCCACCCAGTATTATTATTATCAGCAAAGTGTCCACCAAATATCATTATTGTCAGCATAGTGTCCACCCAGTATTATTATTATTATCAGCATAGTGTCCATCCAATATCATTATTATCAGCATAGTGTCCATCCAATATCATTATTATCAGCATAGTGTCTACCCAATATCATTATTATCAGCATAGTGTCCACCCAGTATTATTATTATCAGCATAGTGTCCACCCAGTATTATTATTATTATCAGCATAGTGTCAACCCAGTATCATTATTGTCAGCATAGTGTCCACCCAGTATTATTATCATCAGCAAAGTGTCCACCAAATATCATTATTGTCAGCATAGTGTCCACCCAGTATTATTATTATTATCAGCATAGTGTCCATCCAGTATCATTATTATAAGCATAGTGTCCACCCATAATTATTATTATCAGCATAGTGTCTACCCAATATCATTATTATCAGCATAGTGTCCACCCAGTATTATTATTATCAGCATAGTGTCCACCCAGTATTATTATTATTATCAGCATAGTGTCCACCCAGTATCATTATTGTCAGCATAGTGTCCACCCAGTATTATTATTATCAGCAAAGTGTCCACCAAATATCATTATTGTCAGCATAGTGTCCACCCAGTATTATTATTATTATCAGCATAGTGTCCACCCAGTATCATTATTGTCAGCATAGTGTCCACCCAGTATTATTATTATTATCAGCATAGTGTCCACCCAGTAACATTATTGTCAGCATAGTGTCCACCCAGTATTATTATTATCAGCATAGTGTCCACCCAGTATCATTATTATCAGCATAGTGTCCACCCAGTAGTATTATTATCAGCAAAGTGTCCGTCCAGTATTATTATTATCAGCATAGTGTCCACCCAGTATTATTATTATCAGCATAGTGTCCACCCAGTATTATTATTATCAGCAAAGTGTCCATCCAATATCATTATTATCAGCATAGTGTCCACCAAATATCATTATTATCAGGATAGTGTCTACCCAATATCATTATTATCAGCATAGTGTCCAGCCAGTATTATTATTATCAGCATAGTGTCCACCCAGTATCATTATTATCAGCATAGTGTCCACCCAGTATTATTATCTTCAGCATAGTGTCTTTCCAATATCATTATTATCAGCATAGTATCCACCCATTATTATTATTATTATCAGCATAGTGTCCACCCAGTATTATTATTATTATTATCAGCATAGTGTCCATCCAATATCATTATTATCAGCATAGTGTCCACCAAATATCATTATTATCAGCATAGTGTCCACCCAGTATTATTATAAGCATAGTGTCCACCCAGTATTATTATCATCAGCATAGTGTCCACCCAATATCATTATTATCAGCATACACCTACTTGCAAAAGAAAGTATATGGCTCAGTTATATTTATCATTTGTATAATTTTCAAAGTCAAATATCTCGAGTTTTCGACGTCGTATTCAAAAACGGGCTTATTTGGGAAATTAGTCAAAAACATTAAAACAGTCAAAGAATACCTCTACGCGGTTTAAAATTTTTAAAATTAAAATTAAAAATTTAAATTTTGAAATTCCCCCAAATTAATTTTGATAAAACACAACTGTTCATCGACACATAACTGATACTCTGTGTGAAAATCAATAAATGTGCTTCGTCCTGCACACATTAACAACATTTTGAACATGGTAGGGGTTATGTTGGTGTAAATTTCATTTCTTACCCCTGTCTACTTTAAATAATGATATTTTAGTTACAAAATAAAATAGTCTCCAATTAAGTGATTCAAACCATTGCCGAGAGGTGTTATTGTATCGTGCCGTAATCAAATGCATCCCATTTCTTTAAAATATTGAATTGCTATACTTTATTTTGCAAGTAGGTGTAGTGTAGCCAAATCGTCGCTGAAGTCAACACGACGAATAACCAGAAGTCGGATGCGCTAAAACTAAAGGCATCTTGTGGTAAAATCAATAAAAACAAACGAGAATGAAAATTCGTGACGTCACAGTTGTTTCCTAAACCACGTGGTAAGTATAGCTTGATCTACTGGTAGCACCCGCCATTTTCACATTTACCAAACCAAACAACTGCGTTTTTATGGCAAAAGATTGGTATCTTAAAATGATATAGCATCAATGATCATGTGTATGAATGATTGGACATATTCCTTTACTGTTTTGTAGGGTATGACCCTGGTGGTAAAACAGAATATAGAAGCAATGACTTTCCTTGAAGTCATGCATCGTTGCTGAACATTTTTATCTGGTATATTATCCTTATCTATGATCTAATTTCACATATTTTCAAATATTATGTAAATCACTGTATATCTATATAATTTTTAATATATTTTATTTATTGTATGTTATTTTAGTCGTGTAGTGAGATATAGTATTATAAAAAAAAAATTAATTTCTTAAACACAATCTTTAAAAAATAAATCGTCGTTTTGGAATCTCTCTTACTAAAGGCGAGATAAGAGAGTAACATATGACGCCCAACTTATGGCATGTTTATGACTTTCTACAGTAATGGTGCGTACACAAATGAAAGGTACACGCTTATTATGTCGACAAAATTTATTATTCATGTTTTATCAAGTTTGAAACTGCGATATCAGCACCCGATATGTGTTTTGAACAGACATAAAACATCAGAGTCTCATACCTGGTGAATGAAATAATACCTTATCACAGACAATCAAACCCATGGACACTATCCGACAGCAGTAGTTTTGTTTTGACTCGTTTACCCTGCAGTTTGTATGCAGTTCCACAATTCTATTCTAACATTATACAAGATAAGAGAAATATCAAGTTAACATCATCTGCATCGTGACTATAAGATCCATTGTAATGACAACGAAAGCATTTCATCAACAAAATTGACACAGTTTAAATTCTGTGGATGAGCATGTTTCTGACAATCATAACTGGAAAAACAAACAAGACGAGAGCAAACATGGTGATCTGGTGTGAAAAATTATCACCTTTATTTGAAGATGTTGCAATTTCAAATATAACTAAATGAAGCAGAACACTCCTATGTTAAGATCAGTTTGTGAGGGATGTCATTCTTCAATAAAGACATGGCAAGGGCATCATTCTCGGATGGCAAAATTCACAAGGGAAATATTTGATCGAACTCATTTTACCGGCTGGCAGAAAACTGTAATATTTGCATAATTCGACTCATATGCCAAAAATTGCAAAAGGTTACCGCTTGTGCAGTTAGCACTTTAAGCACAGGATCCAATCGAGACAAGAATATCGCAGTTTGAGTAATGAGTTAGCGGAGAGATCTAAAACTCGTCGCGATATCTTCAAACAGAAATTTTTTTCATCGTCATGCTTTAAATAGCTGGAAATGAATATTCACATTTTACTGCCATTTTCAACGATTCATGCTAAATAGTATTACGGGCTTTCTTCAATCTGTAATACTAGCCGTCGCGATGTATGTGAACAGTCCAAGACTCCCAGCTTTACAAACTCACAAAGGCGGCTGCACGCTTTATTCCTTTAAAACTACTCACCTTCGCTACATAATGGAAGCAGTTCAAACGGTATTAAACACAAAGCGATTACCTCAACATTGCCTGCACTGAAATCAAATGGTATGTCTGACACTAGAAAGATACTGACATTTATATTTTATTCTGTTCTTCTGTTCTTCGATGTACTGTGGGTCAACGAGAAGTCAAACGTGAAGGAATTTCAGCTCGGCAGATATCAGATACACCGGTTTTTCATAAAAAAAACTTGCTTCAAAACATTACTACCACCTGATAGCTTCGTCTTCACTTGATTTAAGTCTTCACTTGATTTATGTCTTCACTTGATTAAGTCTGCATTTAATTTTTTTCACGTTTCATTATGTTTTGTTAATTACCATTTCTAAAGGATATAATGGAATGACATTTGTTAAGTAAGTATGCTAAGCATGCTAAGTTTGTAATTTGAGTAATTACTTAGATCCCGAGGGAACTTAGAAACCAAAACTCATGCATGAATTAATCAACATTACTTTAGACATATTAATTCATTTAATGACGACAATACATGTCTTAACATTGATTTATATACATGCATGAATATTAAACCAAGATTTATTAAGTTTAAGTTAATGTTTAAAGAAAATTAAACCTGTGGGGAAAGTCCAACAAGTTCATTTATAACACGTATATTGTGTAAAGTACAACATCTGTCTTCGTAGGAACAGAAAAGCATATAGTTTACATGTAACATATGTTCTTACAGTTTTAAATCCATTTTAGAGAATGATTATATCATATGACGTGTCCTCTTCGATTGTAGTAAATTACAGAAATATAGCTCAGCGAGTGTCAGGTTACAGATTAGAACAAGTAGTTGTCACTAAGGTGACATGATCCCCCGCCGCAAATTAATACTTCAAAATTGAAAAATAATTTCAAGATCAGCAAAATAAACTGTCGAACATTTAGAAAAATTCAAAGTTCCACTGTGACCTTGAGAATAATGCCAAGGTCACCATAATATAATCAGCTCGTCATCTTCCCTAGTAGTGGCTGGGTATAAGATATGATGGAATAACAGTGAATGGTTCTTGACATATCCCGGTGACAAGCTTTACATGACATTGTACATTAACATCTCGAAAAATTCAAAGTTCCACTGTGACCTTGAGAATAATGTCAAGGCCACCAAAATATAATCAGCCCATCATCTTACCTCGGAGAAGCTATGTGTAGAATTTGAAGAGAATCCAGCGAATGGTTCTTGAGATATCCCGCTGATAACGATAAAATGACAAAATTTCGTTGTGACCTTGAAAAGAAGGTCAAGGACGGACGCAGCCGAATACTATATCCCCCGCTTCGCGCTAAACGCTCGGCGGGGGATAATAATGGTAGTGAGCTCCAACCATAGCAAGTCTTGACGACGAGGGGATTAAAATGAAAAGTAATGAAAGTCTACTCAACTCTATACTACGTTGGTTGTCAACTACACCGGAAAACCTTAATTTATACTATAATAATTTCTAATGCATATACCCAATGAATGATACAACTACATATTCGCGCTTTAGCGATTTCATGGCAGAGTTTGCACTGTAAACTAGACAAGGCTAACCGATGTATGTTACCAATATATCCCGTCAAGCCGCGACAAGTCTATGCACGTGGTAGGTTTCTGTATATCTCTTAGAGGAAAATAAGGCTAATATTCTCCCACAGACCAAACCAAGGTAAATCCGTCGACGAGACTACACCTGTTAATTGCATTCAACATGTACATGTAGATAGGAGCTTCAACTTATTTATTCTAGCTGGTTCACTTTCCAGAAATGATAGCCCTTCCATCTGAGTTATTTATTCAAGCTGGTTCACCGTCTCGAGATGATGTTGATAAATATTTGGATTCATTTACCTCTGAAAACGAAACATACATTTCGTAATAGGTAATCTACCAGAATGAGGCAATTAAACAACAGGAGGGTCTGGTGGAAGCGATGTAACGTAAAGGCTGTGGTAATACGATTGAGAGCAGTTTGGAAAGCTTAAAGGGAGATGTTCCAACGAAATATAGGAAAATGAAATGGAAGAATGAATCTATAAATGCGGAAATTACTTTTCAGCTCTGGTGTAATCGTTTCGAAAAATCTATGCTGAAAAGACACCAATTCGAACATTTTGGCGATGAGATTAAATTAATTTAAACTGCATAACCTTGTGAGAGGTTTTCAATGAGCCATGAGTATGCATTATAGTTTATGAACACTGGCGTCCATCAGGCATCATCATCATCATCATCATCATCATCATCATATAGTAGTGATGTTTGTTCAAGAAGTTGAAGTTAGTGAATGCTTAGATGCCTTTCAAACACTTCGTTTAGGTAACTAGAATTTGTTATGTCATATATACTTTAGTTTCTTTTTGCGTGGTGTTACATTGTATAACGTTATTGTCTCATCTGACTTAGCTTTGTCCAAATTGAAATAGTTGATTACAGAAGGAACAAATATAGATTAACAATAACCAAATTAACAAGAAAACAATCAACAAACCAAATTAAACATCGATTAACTGATTCCTAAATAGTTTGTCACTGAAGAATAAACAATAAACAATATTCATAGACATACAACTTCTTTATGCTGTAGGAGACGTTTAGATAATAGCTCGAATAAAGGGGCTAATATCAACATAGATTTACTGGCTTGACAACGCCGTTAGAAACCATTATAGAAATGTCGCTTATGCAGAATAAAGAAGTTGTAAACCCATAAATA
Organism: Gibbula magus; assembly: GCA_936450465.1. Classification (NCBI taxonomy): domain Eukaryota; kingdom Metazoa; phylum Mollusca; class Gastropoda; order Trochida; family Trochidae; genus Gibbula; species Gibbula magus. The sequence continues at coordinate 11,577,051 of OW388290.1, read as the reverse complement.
GTGTCTTAACCCTTCATCCTACCAACAAGAAAACCACTCAAAGAGTTCATAGTTTCTCACTGCCATTAGGTAAGAACAATTGATGCAAATCTGTCAAAATACCAGACGTCGATTACATTAAATGCATCAAAGTTGAAGTGATTGTTCGTATTAATAGGGATGGCGTCATTGGATTTCACTCACATGTTACACTCATCTACACTCATCTACACTCATCTACTCTTACATTACTGACATAAAAGGTCGTTCTCTTTGGTGTAGGAAAGTAAATAAGAATCGCCTACTTCAGTCCTTGATTGACTTCTAACCATTATATCATACTATTGACACTCGTTGTCATTTGTATGAGTATGTACACAGCATGTATTATACAGTTTGGGTACTTTGTTAACTGGATGCAGCAGCTCTAATTCTGGTTAAAGCTAAAGTTCAAACGTATCATATTGTGTATAACCTCAGCGGTAGTGTAGACATTCCTCCCACAATACATAGTATATAAGTTAAACAATGTTAAGGCTTTACTTATTTATATAGACACAATTCGATTGCCTAATTTCTATACCAAATACATGGCATTTATAAACCTCATTTCGCACGGCGCAATATCAATGATGACGATGTGTTGTAAATGCATGTTCAATAGAAATGCAAATTCTTCATTACAGTTCGATTGTCCTTGGGCGAGGCCACCAAGTACCGCCTACAACACATCCAAGTTCTGAATAGATCACGTATAGGCAAACTACCGTCTATTTACAGCAATTTGCAAACCCTTCACCTTGGGACGACGTTTAACTATGAGTCTCCAGACTCCCTCAATTTGCACAGTAATTATCGTGTTACTCTCAGTGCAAATACCGTCGATGAAAACGAATCTGATGGTAATCGTGTTTTCCCGTCAAAACTGTTTTGTTTTCTTATCATTTACACATGTATTTTTGTTCATCAGGACGTGGAGGGACTGGAGGTTCCATGTAACAACACTCAAACAACTCTGGGGGTGGATCTTTCAATATTGAAACGCAATTTTGAAACTTGGTTAAGATAAATATATGAAGGCTTAATACATATTTGTTGCAAGTCATTTAACAATATTGCAGTCAATATTGAACAAGTCTCAATGATTAATTAGCCAATATTTCCTGACCAGTCTAACAGGTAATTAGTTATTTATACAAATTAATTGCTATGAAATGAGGATTTAAATGAGTTTCAAACAAATCGTGATACCAACTGAAAATCTAATAAATTCTAATGCTAGTTTTATAAACAATGTTTGAAAACAGAATGCACAAAGAAAATGCCCCACCCAACCTGTGACACATTAAAGCCCACATTAAACGGGTGTGTAGAAAACACATTATTTATTCATTGGTCCCGCCAACGTCAGGGTAATCTTCTTTGTGTGAGAAGCCTTCGCTATACAACTGAACAGCCACACAGTACCCCGTGCATTATTTAGACCACGTCCAATATATTTGCAATCACAGTTGGAGGAAATACAAAGTCATATGTTGATTCAACACCTGAATACTGAATAGTGTTGTTCCCTCGAACGAGATCTCCGGGTACATCATGACATGGGTCTTGCGTCTGTAGATGAATTTTTAAAATGGGACTGCTTTTGCAATACAGAAGGTTGTTTTATTCATTTTGTAACCAGAAATATCAAATTGGACAACATGAAGGTCTAATGTGGGTTAAATGTTAAGGGCAGTGGTATTATTTGTAATCAATATAAAATATTATTGCATCATAAATAAGATTTTAACAATGACAGCAATAACACCAATATTTTGTCCCTCCCTTCCATATAATCAGGCCCCGTGACCTATTTATGAACGACCTAGTTATGATTCATGTAATGCTTCATATTTCACGATTCGTCGGTTATGTGAACAGCAGAGTATCAACATGCACATCAATAGAGTCAATGGTGCATTCATAAATTGCACACTCGGAATACAAAGCGAGCTTGAAGACGGGATGAGGTTATGAAGAAGTGGGGTTAGAATCAGCCCCGTCCCCCTTAGCGTTCCCTCGTAACATCCCTCGGGGACCAGCCAGCACGACATGTCGGCTTGATATGCAGATTGAACATCAATAATAGAGGAGTTAATGCAAAAACATTCTAATTAGTTTTGCGTTATCAGCGGAACAAAATAAATGAAAAGTAGAGACGAATCAATAATTTAATTCTTAAAAAAGTTATTTTGGTAAATTACCTGTCGTTTTGTAAATTAAGAATATCGAAATGTGATAGCTCGGATTCAATTAGTCATTTAGAAAAGGAATATCAGTTTCATTTTGTCACGGTACGATGAATCGTTAGAATACCAGTTCAAATAAATCGATTAGTTTGTAAAGTTCGCACATTGCACATGTTCATTTTAAAAGTGAAAACTTGATAATTATATTATTTATTATAATAATTGTTATTGATGTTTTCTTGAATCAATTTCCAAAAGCTGTTATAAAATGTTAATAGTAGTTTCTTCTGCAATTGCAATAACGAAATGACGAAATTGTTGACTATGTCTGATGACTTATTTTTCACACTGAGAGCACAAAGCTTATATCTCTGGGCAACCTTTTCAAAATATTTTGCAACAGATGTCTTTAATGTTCAATATAATTTTCAATCGAGTCACATGGTAAAGTTAGCTTTCGAATAGAACAGCTGGTTCTAATTTAACACAATGACTCTTGGAGCAACCGGGGACATTCGGCTGTTACTGATAGAAATTGTGTTGTGACAAGATGTTCTGAAAATCGATTTCTCGAGTTTTTAAAAATGAAAATATCTGAAAGAGGAAAATCAAATTTATAGACGACCATCGTATATAGTCATTCATGAATTATGTGGAAATAACCATTCTAAGTATTGCGTGTATGTATATTTATACTAGTAATTGAATAATTATAGAGGATAATTATTAAACAAAACTTGAAAGTACATACATGTAGAATGCATACGGCAAAGGCATGAGCAATATAACTGATAGGAGGCAATATGACAACATAAAGTGTATTGCTTTGAGTTTAGAAATTATGTTTATCAATTAATAAATAAGAATGTTATAGAAAAAGAAAATTCAACTATATGTAATAAACATGCTTATCGATATATCGGTGTAACCAGCGAAATGAATTAAAATATATCTTATTTATATATTTGTGATTGCAAAATTACCAATTTAATTACTATCAATATTATTTCTACTAATATCAATAAATACATTCTTGATGGAAGTCATTCATACTTTTACCGTTTATATACATAATAGTATATATGTTGATATAATGAGATCAATACATTATACTAAGTTACAGGACAGAGTGAAGCTAGACTTGCCAAACTATTCTAGACTTTGTCGAGCTCCTGAACTGTGTCTGTGTTCTAGAAGTCATGACACAGTCTGCTTTAGGCCTTTGGGTCATTATAACGGAACAAACATATTAGTGTTTGGGGTCGTTTAACAGGGCATCGGGGACAATAACTAACTAAAATACTATGGACCGGTCAAACGTCCAATCCATCATCACACACCAGAGACACCATATATGATACAGTCTGTCGTTGAACTCTCACCTCCAACAAGGACAAGACTAGATGGCCGGC